>SRSM01000324.1:0-4936788 GCA_019593545.1 Apocynum venetum
ACGTGAATCTCATTGTCCAATATGTAGGCATCCTTATCATCATTTTCCAACTATCTGTCAGATGCTTCACTTCTGCTTTTCAAACTGTATCCTGCAGCGTATAAGAGAAGGAAATTCAAATCCTAGAATATGAAAAGGAAAAGGAAGCTTCTCTCCACAATTTGGTGATCTCAATTCATATCAGAAACTGAAAAAGTTAGTTCTCAGGAATCAACAGTTTCTAAATGTGATTTATTGTCACATCCAAGTTCCAGCAGAAAGGATCAAATTTTGCTTGACCTGTCAGAATGTGGATCAATTGTTGAAGAAGATGCTCAACCAAGTTTGCAAATAGCTACTGAAAATGTTGAATCGACTGCTCCTTTTGTGGATGAAGAAAACAAATTCCAACAGAGGATCATTAGTGAAAATTGCCAGCAAATTTCACTGCGTGATGTATTATGCACTTTGTGCAAAGAACTTTTGTTTCGTCCAGTTGTTCTTAATTGTGGCCATGCATATTGTGAAAGTTGCATTATTGTGCCAACAAATGAGACGATCAAATGTCAAGTATGTCAAATTACTCACCCAGGAAAGGCTCCAAAAGTGTGTTTGGGGCTGGATGATTTTCTGGATGATCAATTCCCAGTAGAGTATGCACAAAGAAGAAGTATTTTTCAGCAAAAGCAAGTCCATCTTCAGCAAGATTGTCTAACCACATGTTCATCAAAAGATGCTGCAGAGAGTTTCCATTTGTCACCTCCATCTGCAGAAAATCTTTTGTCATGGTGGGGGCGACCATAAGGTACACATCGGAGTTGGATGTGATTGTTGTGGGATGTACCCTATAGTTGGAGATAGATACATATGCAAAGACTGTTTGGAGGCAAAAGGCTATAACCTTTGTGAAGAATGTTATTCAACTGGCTTCATGCTCCCTGGTCGCTTTAATCAGCAGCATACCGCAGAGCACACATTTGAGATCATGAGGCCAAATTCCATACGAAATATAATGTTGAGGCTGCTTAGGGGACAGCTAGGAGAGGTTTCTTCTGCTGCTCCAAGTCCTTCACCTGACAGTACAGAAAATTCATCCTCCCCCTTGTCTAGTGATGTGCAGGAAGCTGCTGAAAATGAGTCTGATAGTCTGGGTAACCGCCAGTAATCTGTAATCCTTGTGAAATCTTAACCACTTTTCTACATCTGGTGTTTGTATTGCGGGAATCCTTGGTTTTACAACTGCTCTATGGTTGTGCATACTATGCCAAATGTCACTACAAAGATCATTGTTCTTGAACTTGAGATAGGAGATGCTACAACTGGCTCAGGATGTTCGAATCTGGTCCATTCTCAGAACATACACATTCCCGGGTTTTCAGCCCCAGCCACTCTTTCGAATATGTACAATTAGGCATTGACTTAGTGTTCTGTATAGTAATGAAACAATTTGAGACAAATGTTTTGTACAATCCAAAAAACGAGCATACGATGGTTCATTTATGCTGAGCAATCATAAAACCTTGTGTTCATGAAAAAAAAAAACCCCTAAACCCTAAACCCTAAACCCTAGGGCCTCCAGATCTCATCATATTGGTACTGCACACACTTGAGCTCCCGTTCGTGATCCGCCCTACCCTCAGGATGATCAGCCAGCTGTTACTGGTCGTACTTATGCTTCGGTCACGTGTAGACCGACTTTCTCGTCTTCGGATAGGGCAGTGATGAAATCCTTTGACCAGATGCTGACTAGATCTCCTGGATTGCTTGACGCTCAGCTTGGGAGGAAGCATTGTGGCGAGCCAGCTGTTGTCCTACCCTTGGAGATGGAGACAGCTTTGGCAGAGCCCTTCAGATACACTCTGGTTAGAAAATTCTCCAACCGGAAGCCCAGCATGGTGGAGGTACGTAAAGCTTTGGATAGATTTAATTTCATTGGCCACTATGTCACAGGTTTGATTGATCACAAGCACATTCTCATTCACTTGTCACATGAGTCGGATTACTCGAGGCTTTTCTTAAAGTCGACTTGGTTCATTTCTGGATGCCCGATGCGCATCCTAAAGTGGACCACCGACTTTCATCCTTCCGCGGAGACCCCCATTGCTCCCGTTTGGATTTCTTTCCCTTTACTGCCCGTTCACCTTAGAGCGAAGCAATTCCTTTTCATCTTAGCTAGAGCGGTGGGAATTCCGCTTCATATTGACGAGGCTACCGCCGATCTCCGTCGACCCAGTGAGGCTCATGTTTGCATTGAGGTTAACTTAGAGACTAAGTTACCTGATCGCATTTGGATTTACCGAGGTGATGACAGGAGTTTTTGGCAGACAGTGACTTACGAGACTTTGCCAGTTTTCTGTTCCCGTTGTAGGCACTTGGGACACACAGTTGATCAGTGTGTCTCTGGTGATGCCCAGGCTCGTTCTCTAGTACCCTCCTCTGTCCCTCCTCCTATTTCTTCTACCCCTCCTGTACCCACCACTCAGACTCCCGTCCCTACTATAGCCCCTATTCCCGCCACTACCACCCGTCCTCCCCAAGGGAAGGGGAAGGGGCCTGTCACCCAGCCTTCCCGGCAATGGGTTCCCAGACCCGTCCCTGCACCCTCTACTGCTTCGCCTTCTATTCCCGTGGCTGCACCGATAGTTCAGTCTATCCCTACCATTGCAGTCACCCCTCCTGTTAGCTTTGGCCCGGATGCCATACATACACCAGGCCCCGCTACTTTGCCTTTTGGCCCGCATACATCTACACATATTCCTGCCACAGTCCAGCCCCATTACTCTTCACCTGTGACCATCCCAGACTCCCCATCCCTATCTCTTACACTTCCTGCGATCTCTACACCGGCTATTCTACCCCTAGCTACTGCCACATATATTCCTCCTCCTGAGGCACCTATGGCTATTCCAGTCACTACAGCAGCACAGATGCCCAGTCCTTTTCTACCTGAGGGTATACCCGATGTTCCTGTTTCTCCGGCAGATAGTGGTCCGCTTATCTGTCCGCAGAACAGGGAGGCATCTTTGTCATCTGATGCTGTCAGTATAGCTCCACATCTTCGTGTTCGGAGAGGTTCTTCTGGTGACCTCCGGCAGTCTCATACTGATGATACTGGTACTTCCCATCCTGATGATGGTGAGGATACTTTCTGTCCGGTCCGGCGCCGTCGGAGCCTGTGCCGGGGAGCTTCTCAGGCAGCACAGCCTTATCGGATGATTACACATAGCCGAGCTCGGTCAGGTACGCTTTCCATTCCTTCTTGTTCCTCATGAGTTGCATCATTATTTGGAATGTTAGGGGAGTAGGTAGTTCTGATACTCGAAGGCGCTTGAAAAAGCTCCTTCAGAGACATCACGTTTATTTTTTGGTTATTATTGAGCCGATGATTATGCGGCGTGATTTTGCTTTCACTCGTCGATTCCTGGCCTTTGATCACGGGCTAGTGAATCAGACGGATCGGATCTGGTGCTTTTGGAGGGAGGGGACTGCGGTGACTTCTGTCGTTGATCACCCGTAGTTTCTTCATATGGTCATTCAGGACCCGAGGCTACCCAGGTCCGTTTATTTTACCCCTGTATATGCTTCTTGTTCTTCTGTTGGCATGAGGGATTTATGGGCCGGTCTTCACCATATCTCCCTATCTGTTGATGGCCCGTGGCTTGTCGGTGGTGACTTTAATGTCATCGCACATGATGGTGAGCGCACCTGTAGCAGTTCCAGAGATTGGGGTATTCGGGATTTTGGGGATATGATGCTGGACTGTGGGTTGACTGATGCTGGTTTTGTCAGGAGTCCATATACGTGGACTAACCATCGGGTTTGGAAGCGTCTGGATCGTGTCCTTTACAATCCAGAGGCAGCTTCCTTCTTCAGCAGATTTACTGTGAGGCATCTCAACAGGCACACTTCTGATCACTCTCCGCTACTGATCGAGATGTCTACAGTCAATTCTTCCGGACCGAGACCGTTTCGATTCCTCAACGTATGGACCACTCACCATGACTTTCAGTCCTTCGTCTCTCAGAAGTGGTCATTACCCACCCATCTTACGGGTATGGCTGCTCTCTGGGAGAAGACTTTCCGACTGAAACAGGGTTTGCGTTGGTGGAATCGGCATGTCTTCGGTGATATCTTTCAGAGAGTCAGTGACGCTGAGTTGTCCGTCACTGAGGCAGAGGCAGCGTATGACTGCGATCCTTCCCCCTATCACAGGGAGCAGTTGCATAGGGTTCAAGCCGAGCTGAACCCTACTTTATCCGTTGATGAGGGCTTCTGGAGGCAGAAGTCGGGATCCAGATGGGTTTGTGAGGGCGATCACAATACCCGATACTTTCACTCCATGGCACGTGGTCGTCGGGTCAGATCCGACATTTTCTCGATCACTACTGAGCACGGGACACGGTTATCGGACCAGGATGAGATTCGGGACTCTGCAGTGAGCTTCTTTCACGAGCTTCTATCTTCACCTGCACAGCCCCCGCAACGGATCAGATATGACATTATCCCTCGACTTGTCTCTGTCGAGGATAACGTCATGCTCAACCGTACCCCGACACTGGATGAGGTTCATGAGGCGGTATTCAGCATTGACGGTGACAGTGTGGCGGGACCGGACGGTTTTACTTCGCTGTTTAACCAGAGGTGTTGGGATATTGTCTCCGAGGATGTCTATCAAGCAGTTCTGGATTTCTTCGGCGGTGGCCGTCTTCCCAGGGGATTTGCAGCTACCTCTATTATTCTTCTCCCTAAGAGGGAGGGTGCCTGTAGATGGTCTGAGTTCAGACCCATCAGTCTTTGCACCGTGTTCAACAAGCTTATCACTAAGCTGTTGAACACGCGCTTGAGCTCCCTGTTACCTATTATCATTTCTCTGCAACAAAGCGGTTTCGTCCCCGACAGGCTCATTGGGGATAACGTGCTACTTGCCCAAGAGATGGTTCACACACTCGACGTGCGGGCCCGGGGTAGCAACGTTATTCTCAAGTTGGATATGGCAAAGGCTTATAATCGGATCAACTGGGATTTCTTGCTGACTGTTATGGAGCATTTCGGTTTTGATCATGTATGGATTGACCGGATCCGACGGTGTATCTCAGAGTGTCATTTTTCGGTCTTGGTCAACGGGCAGCCCAGTGGTTTCTTTCGGTTGTCTCGGGGTATCCGTCAGGGTGACCCAATATCTCCCTCGTTGTTCGTCATTGCCGCTGATTACTTCTCCAGACTTATCACGCATCAGTTCACGAGGTTCCCGATGATGCAGTACATGCACGGGGGCCCGTCTCTTGTCTCGCATCTGTGCTTCGCTGATGACATGATTATTTTCGCCAACGGCCAAAAACAGTGCATTCGTAAGCTGCTTGAGGTGCTCGAGCATTACGAGGCTGTGTCTGGTCAGTTGGTGAATCGAGACAAGAGCGCACTTATTCTACCACGGAGGTCTTCTCCTGCTTTCGGTCGTAGGACTTAGGAGTTGACAGGATTCACACATCACCAACTCCCCATTACCTACTTGGGCGTGCCGTTGTATCGGGGCCAGCGACGGACTTTTCTATATGACGATCTCGTACAGAAGGTTCGTAGCCGGATCTCGGGATGGGCATGTCGGTTACTATCTCCGGGTGCTCGGATCACTTTGCTTCGGTCTGTACTTTCTTCCATGCCTCTTCACCTTTTTCAGATCGTGCAACCTCCCAAGGCTGTCTTGAAGAGGCTGGAGAGCTACTTTGCCAGATTCTTATGGGATGCCCAGGATCAGACCCGCAGGCTTCACTGGCGCAGGTGGAAGTCTTTATGTCTCCCGCACGATGAGGGTGGTCTTGGATTCAGGAGACTTCAGGACGTCGTTGACGCTTTCTCCCTGAAACTGTGGTGGCGGTTCCGTTCCCAGGATTCCTTGTGGGCCCAATTTATGCTGGGCAAATACTGTGTTGGGACGCATCCGTCGCTAGCTACAGGTACTTACGTTGCTTCTCGGGATTGGCGCAGGCTGCTCCGAGTTGGACCACGAGCTAAGAGTCACATTGTCTGGATTTTGGGTCGGGGCCAGATCTTCTTCTGGCATGACTGTTGGATGGGAGATTCTACTCTTGCTCAGCAGTTGCCCGATTCCGTTCACACTTCGGCTCGGGTCAGTGACTTCTTCGACGGTTCGTACTGGGACTTTGACCTCCTCTGCCGGGCGGTTCCTTCCTCGATGGCAGAGTGGATTGTCAGCTTGCCGTTATCAGTTGATACCCCGGACAGGATGCTGTGGAGGGATACGCCGGATGGTAGGTTCACTACCAAGTCGGCCTGGCAGATAGTTAGGGAGCCCGCCACTGTTCGGACTACCTATCGCTTATTCTGGGGAGCTTCCATTCCCACGACCATCTCGTTCTTTTGCTGGAGATTGTGGCATGGTTTGATCCCGGTAGATACTGTTATCAGGGACCGGATCCGAGTCCAGTTGGCATCGAGGTGTCATTGTTGCCACTCAGAGGAGACACTTCAGCACGTGTTCGTTGGCAGTCCGGTTGCCGCTCAGGTATGGGCTCACTTTTCTTCTATTTTGCAGGTACCGGTGTGTCAGCAGGACGAGATTCACCACCGACTACTTCACTGGATTGGTTCGGGCCAACGCGTCACCAGGGGTCACATCTGCATCATCGTGCCTTTGCTCATCTTTTGGTTCATCTGGACGGCACGAAATGATGCGAAGCACAGGAGCATTGCCATGGAGCCTCTACGGATCATTTGGCGAGTTCACAGACACATTTCATTCCTTCAGATTGGACGCATGTTCCGGCACACGCACTGGTACGGAGACACAGACTTCGCTCCGTTATTTGGTGTCACACTATCAGCCCTTCCTCGCCCCCTGCCTATCCTCGTCTCCTGGCACAGACCGTCTGTGGGATCCCACAAGGTGAACACCGACGGATGTGTTAAGGAAGGGATGGCTAGCGGTGGTGGGATTATTAGAGACAGTGACGGACGGTGCGTTCGGCCTTTTGTTCGTTTTATGGATCTTGCAACATTCTCGAGACGGAGCTGCGAGCTATCTTCGATGGTCTCCTTTTGGCTCGGGATTTGGGACTGACTGCATTATGGATAGAGGCAGATTCCGCGCTGGCCGTACACTGCATCACACGAGGAGGTGGTCCGTGGCAAATTCAGATGCTCCTTCGGAGTATTCGACAGATGCTTTCCTTCGACAGAGACTCTGTTTCCCACATCTATAGAGAGGGAAACCAGGTAGCTGATGACTTGGCTTCTGAGGGATAGAGACGTCAGACTTACACACTTTTCGCACCTCAGGAGTTACACCATAGGACTAGAGCCTTGATACACATTGACAGACTTGGATACCCTTCTGTTCGAGGACTCTAGATTAGTTTCATGTATTCTTGTATTTTCGCATATTGGAGGTCAGGTTCATGTCCCCCTCCTTTCTTTGTATTTTGTTTTTTGTTTTTGTTTATGAGATTCAAGGGGTCTCTTTCCCCTTTTTAAAAAAAACCCTAAACCCTAAACCCTAAACCCTAAAACCCTAAACCCTAAACCCTAAACCTGAGGGAAATCAGGTAGCTAATGGCTTGACTTCTGAGGGATGGAAACGTCAAAGTCTGGATACTCGTCTTTTCGCACCTCAGGAGTTACACCATAGGACTAGAGTCTTAATACACATTGACAAACTTGGATACTCGTCTGTTCGAGGACTCTAGATTAGTTTCATATATTCTTATATTTTTGCATATTAGAGGTCAGGTTCATGTCTCCCTCCTTTCTTTGTATTTTGTTCTATGTTTTTTTTGTTTATGAGATTCAATGGGTCTCTTTCCCCTTTTAAAAAAAAAACCCTAAACCTAAACTCTTAACCCTAATTCACTTTAATATCAAAATAATAATTTCTCTAGTAATAAAATAAAAACGGATGTTCTCATCCCAATGATAATTCACTTTCATACTAAAAAAATAGTTTATTTAATAAAAAAAATACAAATAGAAGTTTTCATACTCCCTAATGAGAACTCGCATTTATAATAAAAATGGATGTTCTCATTTCTTCAATAAGAAACTCACTTTCTTAGTAAAAAAATAGTTTATTTACCAAAAAATAAAAACGAAAGTTCTCATACTGATAACTTACTTTAATACTAAAAAAATAGTTTATTTAATAAAGAAATAAAAATGAAAGTTCTCATACCTCCAATGAGAACTCATTTTAATACTAAAATAATAATTTGTCTAGTAATAAAATAAAAACAGAGGTTCTCATACTTCCAATGAAAACTCACTTTCATACTAAAAAAATAATTTATTTAATAAAAAAAATAGAAACGAAAGTTCTCATACCTCCAATAAAAACTCACTTTTATAATAAAAATAATAATTTGCTAAATGAAAAACTAGAAACGAAAGTTCTCATACCCCTATGAGGACTCGCTTTAATACTAAAATAATAATTTGATTAGTAAAAAAATAAAAACAAAAGTTCATACCCCCAATGTGAACTCATTTTTATAAATAAAAAAATAAAAACAGAGGTTCTCATATCCGAATGAGAACTAACTCTAATACTAAAATAATAATTTGACAAGTAAAAAAATAAAAATAAAAGTTCTTATACCACCAATGAAAACTCACTTTAATACTAAAATAATAATTTGACTAATAATAAAATAAAAACAAAACTTATTATACCCCCAATAAGAACTCGTTTTTCTAATGAAAAAATTAAAACGGAAATCATACCCTCAATGAGAATTCTCTTTTATAATAAAAAAATAGTTTACTTAATAAAATAATAGAAACGGAAGTTCTAATACCTCAATGAAAACTCACTTTTATAATGAAAAAATAATTTTCTTAACAAAAAAAAATAAAAACGAAAATTCTCATACCTCAATAAGAACTACATTTAATACTAAAATAATAATTTGATTAGTAAAAAATTTTTTAAAAAAATTATTATACCCCAATGAAAACTCACTTTTATAATAAAAAATAATTTAATTAATAAAAAAATAAAAATGAAAGTTCTTGTATACCAATGAGAACTTGTTTTTATAATAAAAATTTAATTTACTTAATAAAAAAATACAAAATAAAAGTTTTCATATTCCCATTGTTTACTCACTTTTATAATAAAAAAAGAGTTTACTTAATAAAAAATTAAAAATGAAAATTCTCATATGAACTCACTTTCAGAGTAAAAAAAATGGTTTATTTAATAAAAAAAATAAAAACGGGAAGTTCTCTTCCTAATGCATTATATATAAATTTCCGAAATCATTTATATGGTAGCTACTAAATTGAAAATTCGAATTTCACTCATGATCCACAGTCTCCTACGGCTTACAACCCAAAGGATCATATCCGTTTTAATTGTAAACGATATATCTATCCTGATCAACTAAAATTCTTTATTCTCACATGTACAGTAAATATTATCATAAACTATACACTGTTAGATGTACATCTAATATCCTAGAGATGCTCAGTTTGTCAAGGACACCGGCCTAGGCATAACATTTCGTTTGGAGCGGTATACTCAGACTTGGATTACTTATCGATCTTCAGGTTGTTACAGAGATGGCCCAGTTCAGGTCTTGCGTCCATCCATGAGGTGAATCTCATCTCAGTTGCAGATGTGCAGTAGAGGTAAGATCTGAAAGTGATCAAGAAAAAGTATCGCCTGCAAATAGAAAGAAGAATTTCATACAGATTCAAAAATATTGCTTGGATCCATGAATATTGCAGGTGGAATTAACATGATTCCCCTTTACCAAGCTATAAACATGCCAGGAAAATATCTTTCCCCCATGAAACACGGAGGGAAGTATGCGGTAAACTAAAAATGAATTCCTAAGTGTATGCTTCTACTAGAAAAAGCAAATCGTGGGCATTGCCAACATAGATGCAGGATTAGATGAGACTAAAAATGTCAGTTCTACTTATTTTTGCATATTCTGAACAAGAAGGTGGAAACTTCACACTAACCTTAAAGCTTTAATACCCATGTCCAGAAGATATGCTCGATGCTCATCGTCATTTGGATACTTCTCAAGTTCCTTCGAATAGTAAAGGATATCGTCTCGTAAATGTCCTGCCCCTGCACACCTTTATAGAATAATGGATAAACCCTTTCAGACATGGAAGATTGAGATAAAACTCAGGATATGCCATGGGTTTCATAATTATCAGTTTCTAACTAGGGGTGATAGTCAATTTTGCTTCGACTGCTTTAACCATCTAAAATCATTGATTAAAATAACAGAAACAAACATGGAGATGCCAAAGGTAAATAAATTGCCAAATTCAACTCTCATGCTAGTGTCTCCCCTCACCCAATCTGAAAAGGAACTTCATGTCGATCAAGTTCTCCTAGTTGTTCAATTCCCTTTCTCATTTCGTTTCATCATGTTCCATCTGCTGCCTAGATCTTACGTCCTGAAATTTCAATTTCTGCCTTTTGGTAGTTAGGCAGAAATCAAAGTCATACACTAACTATTTCAAAGTTACTCTCTTTTTCCTCCTTCCATTTGGACTGGAAAAAGCAATCCATTGCAACAGTACAATGTGGTAAAGCCTGATATAGCTGTCACATGTATCTAGCTAGTAGCTCATCTGCAGAAAATTCAGTAGGTTCCTAAAAGCCAGGATAGTTATGGGATATTGACATCTAGAGATTGTCTTGACTCTCGGATAGGACATGCCCAATGAACCTTAATGCTTAAAATTCTAGATATAAAGCCAAAGAAAGATATGTTGCTTGGAGTGAATATAACTGAACTAAGATGTACTGAAAGTTCCACAGTGAAGTAGGATTGGGAGAACAATTTTAAGTTGTATCAAGATGACGTAACATCAACTTTCTCCTTGATTATGACTGCTCAAACAAGTCTTGATGACTGAAACTAATTCTTTCCAAAACAAAAACTAGATAGCATACCTTTCTATAACAGTGTCCACATCAGCCTTGCTCTCTGGACCATGCATTAGAACTCTGGTAAGGCTTAATATATCCCGGTAATCCCCCATTTTGCGTGCTTCATCACCAGATGCTTGAAGAGATAGATTCTCCATGGGTAAAAGAAATGGATGGGGAGTCCTCACCAATGATCTTCGAGTGTATGATGCTTTATTAGCCTCCACTTGAAGTTTAATACAAAGAATAGCCATCGCATAGGCAACCCCTCCAAATCCTGTGTGTGATATGAAAAGATAAGGCCCTGCAGAGCTGTTTTTTTTTTTTTTGGGGGGGGGGGGGGAGGAGAAATTGAAAAAAAAAAACAATTTCAGTACCTACAATAATGTTCTTAAGCTAAAAATTATATAAAAGGAAAATAGAAACAAAGCTCATTAGTTTGATT
This sequence comes from Apocynum venetum, assembly GCA_019593545.1. Lineage (NCBI taxonomy): Eukaryota > Viridiplantae > Streptophyta > Magnoliopsida > Gentianales > Apocynaceae > Apocynum > Apocynum venetum. Next base: position 11,334 of record SRSM01000324.1, read on the forward strand.
CTGAAACTAATCAAATATTGGATTACTGTTGCCTTCAGTAAGTAAATTGAGCCCACAAGCTATCCACCATAATAGAGTACGTTCTCTACTATCATGCACTAAAAAAAAATTGTCAAGTGCAGACTTTAGCATCATCAGAATTAATTCAGAAAAACATCAGAAATGTCATGAGCATGCCAAGATTTCGTTCTCACCAGAATTCATTCAGCATTACATGGGAGAAAATGATACAGAGTGATTGGATTGTTTTCCCTGCAGTGACTCTCTTGAAGACATTTCAAGTCACTAATACCTAAGGCATAATAAGCTTCTCCATGGCATTCTTCTCATTAATGTTCCTTTTAGGGGATTTGCATTATTATGTCAACAATGCGATTTCAAAAATATATTTTAGCCTACTCAGTATCTCAAAATCTACTATAACTGAATAGTAGCATTTCAGAAACTAACAATGTTATCCACAAAAGCTACTATCAGGTTAAACACTTTAGTCAATGAATCTACAAGAGGATACAACCCTCATCTGCTATCAGGTTAAACACTTTAGAATTTTGTCACATCCTTATTCATGTTATTTCCTGGAGAGTTTAGATATCAAACTTCTAGTTTACCATGTAAACAAAGACATTTAACTGAAAGGAATTTCATAAGTGAAAACAAAAAGAATTACAGGAGTTAGTTAATTCTGTGCAATGGCATTTATCAAAGTAATATAGGTCATGCAGGTGTATCTATCAATATCTCCCACAATTTAGCACTGACTGACATATCTCAATAAACATCAGCACCATAGTTCTAATGAAAGAACTATGCTTTATTTTACGTTATTGATACTTACTTATCCTTGCAGTACTGAATAGCATCAATGTCAGAAGCCAAAGCCTCTCTCTCTCTTGTTAAAGGTATCCTCCTATACACAACGTGGTACCCCTCGTTATTCAGACCTGTATATACTTCAGCAGGAGTCTTCACATCATCTGCAAAGATGTTCTCCCAATATCCTATGACACTGACCTCATTTGATGCTGGGCTATATTCTTCACGGTGTAAAAGCATCCTACCACCAGAGTGTCTAATCTCGGATATTATATCTTCTTTAAGTCGTACCTCCATGTGTTCCACCTGCATAGAGGTCAGAAGAAAAAGAGCTAAGGAGAGATAATTCTATTGGTGCCCCCAGCTTCAGGACTTATTTGGGCAACAAAAATATGATGCAGGAACTCTATTTTCAGCACCTAAACAGTATTTTACAGAACTAAAGCAGAACAAAGACATACTACTGGACCAGTGATTCCAACATGTTTAAGCGTATCAACAGGTTTATTCAATTCCCTGAGCACAAAAGGAGTGCCATTTATGTAGACAACTGCTTCTTCTCTCAGATCAGTTATGATAACTTTGTGTGATCCAGCCCCTTTGGCAATGGGTTTGGCAGTTAAGTATGCTAACATCCCCTTTGCACCTGCAGCAGTTGGAGTTGCCATGCTATATATAGGATAACCGTCAACCTGAAGAAGGAGAAAATGACATGAGATTGACAACACATTTGTTTGGTCCAACAAGCAAAATGATTTCACAGAATCCATTATTTGTCATCTAGGATCAGATTGATTCCATAGAAATTCAAGATAGATAGCATAATAAAAAGGATAAAAAGGAACAGGAAAAAAAACTTTTTTTCTGGATTCTAATTAATCCATAGATAATTAACGAATCATTTTTTTTTCCAGGAAGGAAAGGTTTAGGGTGGTCACAATAAAGTTTAGATGCAAAAACAATGGATCTTGTGAATTTCTCAATCAAGGAAAACTCTGCACAGGAAGAAAGTGGGTTAAATGCTTGAGGCAAGATGGTATAGAAGAGCAGGGAAGAGAGAAGAAATTTCAAAGCAGCATGGAGTTTAACAGCATCACTAGTGCATAGGCTTTTCCCTACACGCCATTGATCAGTAACTATTCTATGCGGCTTATTCAAGTTCTTTAGGATCCATTTGGACCTAAAATCTTGTCCAACTTGTCTCACTGTAGTGAGTTCATCAGAAATGCAGTCAGATAAGATTTCGAAGATTCAATAGATACTGTAAATAAAACTACATAGTAAACAGGTTTGGTATGTTGTAATTTATTACAGACCAGTACCCTAGTAAATGTCATCTGTATACATGGTATTATCAATTCACTAACCTATAGAATGCTCAAGAGATGTTTTTCATTTTTTCTTCTTCCCTCCATTCACAACTATGTTTTCTATTCTATTTCATTTTAAGAAAGGTCAATATATGAGAAGAAAGAGTAACATATGGCACAAGAAGATGACGAAATCAGAATATCCTAGGACAAATGATGATCCAAGAATTTTTTTTCCTTCTTGGAACAGGCTCTACTTATACTACACTATGAACACTACTAAAATGAATATAAACCGTTTGATTTTGGATTGACTAGGCCTCCTGCAGGAACATTAAAATGCCAAACAGGAGAAGGAGACAACCACATCACCGGATACCATTACATTACTTACTCGGGACAGCTTACCAGTGGTAACACATTATGAAAGCCCTAAAGCTTTTAATGTCTTAATTTTGATTAATGACAAATATTGATCAGGACTAATGTCTTGTTTGAACAAGTGCTAGAATTTTTGGATTCATAATCTAATCAATGGATAAGATTTCAAATCTTCAAGTATACAAGTCAATACTATCAAGATTTGAAGACAAGTTTTTATTGAATTAGATAGAAACTAGAGGTATAGTTTTAGAGTTTAATATATTTTGATATCTCTAGTTTTACCTCTAATTGAGTAATGGTTTCTAAAGGTTGCACTATAAACTTAAAATGTTATTTCAAAATGTTTTTAATATCTTAAAATATATTTTTGTATTTCGAAAACCATGCATCATGATTTCAAAACTTAACTGGTTCATAAACTCTCGTTGAATTGATACCATAACTTATATGGTTAATTGAAATCATCATTTGTGTGTTAGAATATTGTTGATACACAAATGAACATGTTTCAGTCGACCTAAAGTAGTCCAAGTATTTTTGAAATTCTTTCTAAGAAAAATTTTGAGCAAAAGCATTGTACATCTTGATCCTATAACATCTTAGAAACATTCCAAAACACTTTCTAAACATCAATCTTGTTAAAATCAATCAAGAAGTATTTTTACATTCAAAGGTGAATTTTGAATAATCTTGACAAGTCATAACTCAAAGAGGTGACTGTGATTCAAATTAATATATCTTCACATTAAGGTATATCTATCAAACTCTCTATCTCTTATTATTGATTGTAATTGTATCAAGGTTGTAATTAGCATAAAACTCAAAGTGTTAGGGTGAGCCTTGTGTAGGTTGTTTTGTTTTCAAAGTTTGTTTGTAAAACATTTGAGTGAACCTTAAATTGAATTGTATTGTTAGGATTCACTAAAGAGAGTGGTGAGATTATTGTATAATCAATGTTATGTTGTAAAACTCAAGGGTTGAGTGAGTCTTCTTTTGTAATCTCATTTATTTGATTAGTGAAGGGATTTGGTAAATCTTTAAGTAGGTAATTCAAGATAGTGGATTAGGTTTTGTTGGATAAACCGAAACACTATAAATCATTGTGTTCATTACTCTAATTTCTGCATTTTATTTGAACACATTATTTCTCAGAACAACTAGCACACTAAGTGTTTGATATTTGTTGTCAAATAGGTATTTTATTGAATTATGTTGAAAAATCAGATAAAAACCTAATTCACCCCACTCCTCTTAGGTTTTTCACATTAGATCCTACATTTTGACACTTGAAAACAACAAAATTGTGCTGTGTAATTACTGGAAATCATGGAATGAGGTGAATCAGGAGTTTCACATAGCAACTTCCAACATTGCACTGCCAAATTTTAAGTTCATCACAATTTAGGTCATCGTTCACCGAGGGTATTCTCCGATTATTCATTGAAGTTTTGTTAATTAATTTGGCAAGGAGTAATAGATTAGATCGGAAATTGTTTTATGTTCCTAATTTTGGAAATCTAAAGTTCATTAATATGATTGATCTTATGAGAGTGAAAATAAACTAAGTGCTAGTCTAAAGAATTTTCTCACCTTCTTGGCATGCAATATTTTTTTGTTGTCCATGTTACTAAATGCTTTTCTATTATTTTACAGTTTAAAAATATGGTTTGTAGATGCATATAGTTCTCTAATGTTCCTTTTATCAGTTATATAAAGAAACGAACCTTTAATCCTGAAGTGCAGCCATTACACCACAATTACCTACACGGATCCATTTCTCATTAGCAAAGGGAAGAGTCTTAAATGGTAACACCAGTGAAGCTTAGCTGAGTGCTAAGAGTGGATCGTGCAACATGTGGGTGATGTACAGCACTTAGGTTCAGAACCAGCTGCTGAGAATCCCAGTGCTACCCTATGCTGGCTGAAACAGGCACATACAGTCACTCCAAGTTTGATAGCGAAGGGAGGGGGGTCCTAAGAAATTTTTCTTTATGGGAGCTCCAGTTATTGGCCAAGACAGGAAAAAAACATTTCTCAGCTGGAACATCGCTAACCAAATGAAGTGCACATCAAAGCGGCCGGAGATTCAGGTAGCTGTATTATATTTATCACATTAATCAAAGTTTGCAACTAGTTAATCTGTCTTAGTACCTTTTGTTTAGTAGAGACCAAATGTCCACTAAGTCAGGAGTTGAAAGTCTGTTGGCAACCACTAGATTCTATCTCAGACAATGTCTTTAGGGTTTTCCAGGAAAGATTTCCATCTTGAAGAGTGGTATGAGGAAGATTAATAACAACTAACAACCAACAAGTCATTCTCAAGAGATGTGAAACATTTAGTCTATTTTTTAAACATCATTTATTACTTTATTTTTAGTAAGTTGTGTTGAATTTGGTAAACATCATAAGAATAAAGAGGGAACAGTCGAACATGAATAGAATATAAATTTTATAGAAATACCCCAATGTTGATCATGATATAGTGTTTTCTCCATTCCTAAATGAATGGCTTTTTTCTCTAAAATAATACTTACACCACGAACATATGCCAGTTGTATTCACTTTATGATAAAGTAACACTTTTTTCTATTAATTCCACTATTTTTCACTTAGTTTTGACTTAAAATTATTCATTTGTTACATTGAAAGAGTTACATAAGCTTTAATTCTTATATTATTTATTTTGAATCTATTATATAATTTTATAGATTTTATGTGCTAAATTGGATTCGAATTAGTTGTTATTGTTGGCATCAATACCTTGGGCTATATTATTTCAGTTTTTTAAAAGGAAAATTCAAAGTTAAAGATTATTGATCAAAAATCATTAAAAAAAAAAGAAAAGAAAAGAATCTCATTGACAGATAAAGGAGAAGCCAATGAAAAGGAAACTAACAAGAATTGCATGATGGTTAAGGGCGGTCTAAGTGCAAGGAAAATTTTAGTAGTTTCCAATTAGGAATATGAGTGGTGCATATTGAAGGAGTGGCAGCCAAAGCTAAGAAATAAAGGAAGGGAATGAATCGAGAATAAGAAATTAGAATCGCATATTGAAACTACTAAGAGCAATTCATGGAGAGTAAGATGAGGAGAGCTTGGAGCTAGGAAGCAAAAGTCAACAAGCAGATATGGAGAAAAGGACAAAACTTCAACAATCAATTCTGGGGAATAGGCCTTTTTTTCCTAAATTTCATTTGTTTCTTTGCAATTCTTTGATGATTTTCCATGGCTTTCATTTTAAATAGGGCAAAAAGAGCTAGATGCCCCTAAACTTTTACAAAGTCTGATTTATGCCCTTCAACTTATTTTTGCCAAATATGTGCTCTCGAACTATCAAAATATACTTAGAGATGCCCTTTTGTCCATTAAGGCGTTATCCAAATAGTGAACCCCCTCACATGTCTCGCACATGGCGTTTAAAAGGGCATGCCGGTCTAAAATCAACACATGGTGATTAAAAGGGAATTTTGCCTATTTTGCCTCGTACAGTTTTCTTCTTCCTCATAGCACATCACTGTAATCAATCATATTTTTCACATCCATGTTCAAAGCCACCCAAACCAATATCTGAAACTATTTCCCTCTGTGGAATACTCCTTCCCAAGCAAATTATTCAATAAAATTCAGGAAATAGAAGAAAAAAATAAAGATCTAACCAGTGAAATTCACAAAGCTTTCACTGCCATCTTCTCTCAAGCACAAAACATCCCCTTTTTCATTGACAAATTGGGAAGAAGACTCTGCAGCAGATAGAGGTGAAGTGGCTTACCTTTCATTCCAATATGGCCTGCAACTTCATATGTATGGATCTTCTCCATAAATTGGGATCGGCTACTCATCTGGACGTTAGAGTCGAAGGATATCGAACTTTGGAAATTGGTTTAAGAATCAAACCTTGCAAATGGTTATGTTGGACGGGCTCCCTAAATTGAACAAGATTCCCACTTTCAAGTTTAGATTAAGCCAAAAGAGGTATCCTTTTCCCTGAGCATGTCAGGCTACTTTGGGGTCAAAAATGACTTGTTCTTTTTATGAAATTATACCGAAATTTTCTGCAAAGAGAACGAGTGAAGGAGTAAGGGAGAAGCCCTAACCAAGAGAGGATCCATGGGGAAACTTACTCTGCTAAACTATCTCAGACGCAATGAGGATCAACTAAGCAAGCACAACCTCCTCAGCTTCCAAGGATTTCTATCTCCGGTAGGCAAAAGAGCGTGTCAAATTAAAGCTACAGCAGCACCCTGAATCGAGCCTTCAAGCTGACAACTAAATAATCAAGACTTTTTGAAGAGATCGAAATGCCCTTTTAATTGCCATGTGCGAGACACATGAGGGGTTCACTATTTGGACTTAATGGCTTAAATTGAAAGAATGGCATCTCTAAGTATACTTTGATAGTTTCAAGGCACAAATTTGGCAAAACTAAGTTGGAAGGGCATAAATCACAAATTTTTCCCTTTTAAATATGTTAGGCTAAATTTGATAGTTAGCTAGGACTATGTGAACTTGAAATTTACAATGTTTAAATTGATATTTTTCCCCTTTCTTTTATTTGTGTTTAATTCCCCATAATTACTACTATGCCAATTTTAGAGTTTGTATAGAATTGATCACCCTATAAATGATAAATATAATCATTGAGAAGAACTGAGAGGTGAAGTGATAGGTTAGGAAATTCAATTTCTATCGAGTAGTTTCAAAAGTAGGTAATTGGGGAATTCTATAAATTGTTGATGCAATTTTAATTAATCAAAGTCACATAAGAATATGGGGTTTTGTCAATTGAAGTTAAGAGGTTTACTAGGCAGCTCTACCTTAATGCATTAGGTCTTAAATTAGGGAAATCAAAACATTAATAGAGGGAATATTTTGATCAAACGTTGTTTGAACAAGTTAGATCTAAGTCCTAATCAGTAATTGTTTAAACAAGTTGGACTTACACCATAATCAACCCACTTAAGTATTATTCCCTCCGTCCGAAATTTAATATCCACATTTCCATTTTGAATGTCCACATATTTTTCATCTAAACTTCTACTACTAACTTAATTTAAGAAATTTATATCTCAGTAATTCTTGTGGTTCCACCGCTAACCATATTAGTAAAAAGGATATTTTGGTAACTTTGTTAAAGTCAAATGTGGATATTCAATTATGGACAGAGGGAGTATTAAATTTGCTCTTAATATATTAAGTTATTGCTCTAGATTTAGCTTTAATTTTTAATTTATGTTCTTTTAAGCTATTAAACTTTAATCTTAGGATCTTTATCCACACTTAATTATATAGATTTAAATTGGTATTTAATTAATAACTTTGGTGCATAGTTACAATTTTTGAGAATCAACAATTCTCACCTAATTACCCAATTGGACACTAATTCGCTTGCTAAGATTTTGGGTGCCACTTTCATTTATTTCCAGTCTCATGCTCCACCACTAGTAAGGGGTAAACTAAAAGTTATTCAATGGTTTGACTCTCTCCCAAGACTTTGCCAAGGCACAAGGAGGGCCATTCAATCTGCAACAGAGGGAATTCTCAAGGATTCCTTTCAGTTTATGGACACTTGTGCCATCTAAACTCCCCAAGAGAAAATTGATTAATTTAATTAGGGGTGGAGAAATAATTTGTGTTTGTGTTATTAAATATTTTCATAATAAGGAAAAGTTTCTGCAGGCTTTCAGAAATGAATATAGTTTCTAGCATTAACATTTCGGTTTCTCATAATACTCCGTTGCATGAAGACTGATTTTTTTGTTTTTAGTATATTTCTTCAGATATGAGCATATATGAAGAGAAAGTGCAAATTCTAATATCATTACATCACCCACTAGCTTTGGATGCTAATTTCCTGTTTATTTCACTCCAGTGGAAGATACAGCATACCTGGTAGATGTGTGGTGCTCCATGAATTTGTATTTGACTAGAAGTTCTTTGACCAGGAAAGAAATACATCTTGAGGATAGACCCCTTTCCCAAAACTGAACCATTACGATCCTTCACAATGGCCTCCATTACTGCATCCCCATGTTGAGATTCATGTGGAGCTCTCAGTTCCTCCTGATTGGGAAATTTTTATGCAGTCAAGAGTGGGTGGAAAAGTAAAGAGAGAAACCTTCAAAAATAATATTGAGAAAAGAAGCTTTACAGGGACAGTAAAGAATCTCCCAGGCCGTAATCGAATGGACCATTTCATGGCTTGAACTTCTGGTCTCTGATGCAACCAATTTTTAAATGTCATCTTTAGATCTCCCTGCCCACAAAATCCATCAAATGCTTCACTTCCAAGATATGCAGCAAAAGCAATCAAACGAAAATAACGCTCCAAGTATTCAGCACCACGGTTTAGTGCCACCCTCCTCTCCCTAGGCTCAATGTGTTGCTGATTAAACTTCTTTCTGTACTGCAAGACAGCTCGGCGGATATTCTGCAAAGCAGAGCATCTATCAATAATGGCATCTAAGACTTCTCGGCACTCAACCCCATTATCAAACAATCGTGTTATCTTCCATAGCAGAAGGATGTCATTTATTCCAAAAGTATAGCTTGCATCTTTTCTAGGTCTACCCTTTGCTCTGATTGTTGCAGATACTGAAGCATGACCTTCACTTAACGCACCCCCACTAAGCTGTCCATGTGAGGCATTATCAGGAAATATTCTTATAGGTCTTCCATGATCAATTCGAAGTTTTAGAAGACAAGCGATTACAGTACCCGTGGTGGTCCTTCCTATACCCATCTGTGGGAAAAAGGAATAGGGAAAGGAAATGTATTAAAAAAAGAGGAAATTTTTTTCTGTATCAACAGAGGAAAAAGAACTTGGTGAGCAAAGAAACTCAAGGGAAAGGAAATAGATACTTCATCTGAAGCTGAAGGCAAGTATACCTGGCAATTAAAAACAAAAGCTGTATCCTTGGAAGCAGATGCAATATTCATTGCCAACATGTCAAAGTCAGAACTTTTGGGAGCTTTACCATCAGTGATAGGTACACGAGCATATTTAATTGGAAAACCATCGGCCTCTAGGCAACTAAAGACCTCCAATGGGGTCTGAACCAAATTAGGGCTCACATGTTCCCAGGCATCAAATATTTGTCCATCATCAGTTTCATGAATAACCATAATAGCACCTTGATATTGATCAGCTTCTCGCAAAATATCCTCTTTCAGCCGAGCTTCCATTCTTTCTACTCTTTCACGATCAATACCCTAGATGCGGATTATTGTGTTAATTAGTTTCAAAAGAAGATTTTTCTGTAGCATAAGGCCATCAGGAAAAGACTAGCTCCCAGAATTTCTCTAGATAAATATGAATACATACAGAAAGACAAGCATTGATAGAGATGTAAACGTGCAAGCCCAACAACAGACTTCAATTTCAGGCATGCAGCTGTGTTTATGAAAGCATCAGATGGTCGAGTGACAGCAGTTCAAGAAAAAAGTTTCTTTGATAAAGTAATTTTTTTCTGGAAAGCTTGTTATTGGAGAATGTAACAAATATCAAGGCCAATACCTGCCGAACCAATCTGAAAAAAATGAATACAGAGGATTTTATTCATGTAATAGAACACGTGATGGAAGATGAAAAGGAACATTTACCAAAATCTAGATGTCAGCCAATCATGAAAGACAGATGCCCACTGAATGCAAATTGATTAAGTCTTATTCAGGATAAAAGTTAGATGCTTTTCAGCAATTTGAGAAGTTTCTTTCCTTTCCAGAAGGAGAAAGAAGACAGAATCCTAAACAACTAGCAACATAACTTATCTAAAGAATATATGAGGAAATGACCATTCTGTTAAGACACTTTTAGCTGTACGGACAATGCATATACCAATACCAAACAAACTAAGATGACTGTTCTGAATTTTGATATGCTGTTTTGCTTACCCCCATCATTAATTTTCTTTTCCAAATACGCTATGGAGGTTGAATGGATTTTATTGGAGGTAAGCTCAGACCAACATTTGCTGACTGCTGAGCCCACTTCAGAGAAATTTCTTTTTTCAAATCTAAGACATTAGAGAAGAGGACTAATTTTCATTAAATATCTCCCTTATGAAATTATTTTTCAATATCCTCAAAAGCCATAGTTCAACTTATTCTTCTACCATACCATTTTTTCCAGATATGTTGTCCTTTAATGAATGTTACTCCATTGGTCTTCTTTTAGTGAAATTTTGCACCTGTATCTAAGAATTCTAACAAGAGAAAGATGATAGCTTATGTTTGCAAGAACCAAGAAATGCATGGAATGTCTCCATTACTAAAAAGATAAAGATGGTGGTTTATATATGCAGGAAAACAAGAAATGTGTGGAATGTCTCCATTACTAAAGATAAAGATGATGGTTTATATATGCAGGAAAACAAGAAATGCATAGAACATCTCCAAAAATGATTTTCTTTATTTGGTCTGTAAATTTGCCAAGACCATCCAGATATTTGGAGCTCAGCGCAATATATCCCTTTCTTTTTGAAGTTGGAAGCTGTCAATGTAATCATCCTTTGAACACCCACCTGACAAAGTAGCTAGCCACTAATATTCATCCAAGGGGACTCAGAAGTGTTATGTAGTTCAGAGGCAAGAATGGCCCCAAGCATACTTTGCCATGAAAATTATTTTATTTTAGAGATATATTGATTTGATGGGTAAATTCCCCTTTTCCAAATCCCCCAAGGTAGATTTTCGCAGCCTTTCACACCCCCAAACAAAAGAAAAAGAATTATAAAAAAAAAAAGTTTCCTTAATGTTGCAAAGACCATAACCCTTGTCCACCCAACTAGTAGCTTTTGCATCAGATATAAAAATCTATTTTCAGAATTTAACATGAAGTACAACTTATTTGACATGTGGTAATATCCTATGTTCATATTGTCTGGTTCACATCATATAAAGCTGAAAGGAAATAACAAAGGCCTATAGTGTAAGAAAAGGAGACTCTTGGACCATGAAATCCACAATCAGATTCAAGTGAAGCATCAAGCATTAACAAGAAATGAATCTTCTCAAGTTATTATGATGGTATCGCACAATAGTTTTGTGCCAAAAATCAGAGAAAAACAAGAAAAATATGCACATTATCTAATGACATGAAAGAGTGGGGAGCAAGTGGGAGTCATGTTCAAATCGCCCCAACTTTGCCCATGTTGGGCCCATTAGCAGAAAGTGCGATCTGCCCAAGCCTGAGTGAGAATTTAAATAAATTACACACCTCTTTAACAGTTTAACCTTATAGATGAGGTAGTAATTTAACAATTATCTAATAATCGTTCATTTCTTGATATACAAATTAGTACATTTCAAGAGAGTAGAATGTAATATGCCATACACACATACCGTGTACTCCAACATGTTTTTGTATGGTCTTTCAACTTCACGAAGTACAAATGGTTTCCCATTGATGTAGATAACTGGTTCTTCTCTCATATTATGCCAAAACACGGGACAGCCATTTTTGCAGCTACCAATCCTCCGGATGACAGACAGAATCCCATCAATTGTAGGATTGGCAACACCATAAACTGGAAATCCAGGAATTTCTCTGAAATTAGGAGCACCATCCACTCTTTCTGGTAAACTAGGGTGTTGACAACCACGACAATGGTCACTTTTAAGAACAGTTTGACTCCCAAGAACCTCCCCGTTCCTCAATGCAGCAACTTGGCCCATCTCGCAAGGACGGCCATCAGCTGATTCAGCAATTTTTGTTAGAGATGGATTAGAGCATGCATATCCAAGGGCTCCCATGGGGTCTCTCCTTAGCAACCTGGTCGATATGTCTGATGAGCACCATAAAAAAGCAACTCTAGGACAAATTGAGCTTAAAACATTAACCAGATGGTATGCACAATAAGAGAATCTAAAGAAGATAATTCACTTTGCTACTGTCAGGTATCATTTGACGGCATTCAGGCAATTTGACCAAAGAATTAAACAATACAAACCAAATCTTGCATCTGATCTGGAACAAAGACCAATGCAAACTGGATCCAATAGAAGAATAAGGTAGAACACCAATCATTCATTTACTCTGTTACTTGGGATAATGAATCGATTCTAATTATGCTCAAGGAATCTGATACTATATCAGCTGTAATAAACAAAACAGAGTTTCTCTTGTAGAGAGATTTAGATTCTCTTTTACCTGCGAATTATGCTGTATAATTCTGGCCTTGCTCTCATCCAGTCAGTGAAACTGCATCGACCAGGGAATTTAGTTTGTAGTGCTTCTCTTTCTGTATGGAGGTATACAGCAAAGCAAATGAGGTAGTAATATCTTTCAAGGTACTCAACAAAGAAGGAAAGTGATGCTTCCCTTTTCATCTCATCAGGTTGACGCAAGATACTATTGCGATAAGTAGCAATAGCTTCCCGTAAATTCTGTAATTGGGTCCATAGAATTAAACAATGCAGGATGAAGGCTAAATTGAACCTTTCATGAAGATTCCAAAAAGATATAGCTAAACCTAGAAACTATGATCCTGCTGCACTGGAAATGGAACAGCTAGGTGTATTTAGCCATATTTGTGTGTCCAATGCCAGAGCAGCCTTACTACTGCAAAGCATCCACTTGACTAGGGAAAATACCAAAAGCAGCGACTGAATAACTAGGATAGAAAGAAATCCATACCTGCATGGAAGCACATTTATCGATGACTTTATCAACCTGTCTTTTACCTTCTACACCACCCTTAAAGGAATATCTCTAGTCAATATATGTTCAAATAAAACCATAAAAGATATAGAACTCAAGATTGAGAACATTGGCACACCTCTAGAACCCGAATCAGGCTTCTAATGACCACATATTCGCCTCTGCGAATGGCTTCCTCAGAATTTGGCAAATTGTCATTAACACTTGAACCACAGTCAGAAATTTTTCCAATGGAATCAGTCCTTGGAATACCTATTGCAAAATCCATTATTATAGAGTCATCAGAATATAAGAATAGTAAACTCTGAATGGGGTTAACGAGGATGGCTCTGTAAAGGTAGAGGGAGCATGTTTTCATTCGATTCTGTATTATACTTTTTATTCTTGAGGGTGTCGTTCACTGTTCACAAGAAGCAGGCACTCCAATAGGGTATAAGATGAGAACTCCAGCTTCTAGTCAGTTGCCTATAGAGGATCATCTGCAATGAGATCACCCATTTGGAAGTCCATTTTTAGGGTCTTTCTCCTTGTTAATTCAGTTTAACTTTTTTATGCTGATGTATAATTATAATAGGTATTGATGTTTAATCCTAATAGTTCAACTCTTCACAGCTCTACATGTGTTATGTAGGGATACATTCGTAAACTAGTAGGAAACTCCGATTATGAACATTATACTTCACATTCAAAGAAATTCATATCAAAACCAAGAAAATCATTATACAGATAAAGTTTGAACATATAGTTAAATCAAGAAGGTCATTCACCAGAATAAATTGTCTAATGAAGAAACCAAAAATTAACGAGCATAAGAGAACTCCAAAAATGAACCATCGATTTGAACCATTAAGAAAATTACTCAAGAAATTAGCTACCAGAAACTCCTAGCCGATTAAGATAAACCAATGTTGCAATCACCATCCCAGTTGTTGTTCTTCCACGTCCCATTTGGCAATTAAAAATTATCTCTGCCTTTATATCAGCCTGCGAAATTCTATGAACCTAAGAAGCAAACAGCACGTATCAGAGAGAGAGAGAGAGAGAGATGCATCTATAGCATCAGCAATGCAGCCTATGTTTCTCAAAGCAAAACAAATATCAGACATTCAACAGGTTATACTGCTCCCTGAAATTTGCTACTTCCAGAACCATGAAAGTTGTTTTTGTATGAAATCCTAAAAAGCACGACAATAAAACAAAATCTTTAAGAAACAGGCCAAGTATATCCTGAAGTTTCTGAATTGTCTGACATATAACAAGTATCCAATTTAATAGCCATCCAGGCCTTTAGCAAAGAAATGAACCAGTAGACACTTCCACACCAAAATCTGTCACTTTATGTTTTCTGAAGGCAGTTACCATCATCTTCAATCTTCATACATGTTTACCCACAATCAGAACATAAACACGTTACTGCCTTATCTTTTACCTCTACTTAACAAATCAACTTTTAGTCAGGGAAACAATCAACTAGTCATGATCTTTAAAACAAAGATAGAAAAAGAAACTTTCGATTTTAGCTTCGGAGTAGTAACTTGCTTTAATTTAGTCCTAGAGTTTAAAGCTACCAAAACACCCATTCTAAGAAGCATATCAGCTCATTTTGCCAGAAGAATCAACTAGCAGTGTAATCAGACCAGAAGCAATTAGGGAAAATAAACCTATGTTACCCAACAAACCACCCTTTTCAGTGCACAAGTTAATATTTTCTCTTGATTGTTAGAAACCAACTTTCCCTGATATTAAAGATCGCTGCTCTCCATTTGATTGCAACTTTCAAGTTGACTAGGCAAAGACTGGCCATAGGATGCATGAGTGAACCAAGGATCAGAAAATGGACAAGTTTTCTTTTAAAGCAATAGCCAAAACTTGCTTGAGTTTAATCTGAACCAAAGAGAATAATGATTATTTTACAAGCTTTAGCAATTAGGACAATGAACTCATCAAAGTATATATAAGTATTAAATATTTTAATCAACGTCCATAAGTCATTGTAAATCTCCAGTTAAACAGCAAATGTGACAGTCCAAATATATTCCATGTAGTAATCAAGTGTTGCCCAACTGTTGAGTCTCCACTACCATCATACAGAGATCCATTCCATATATTCTTGACTCAGTGGCTATCAGACTAGTGCTTATCTCTTACCTCAAATGGTTCACACTGGTTGAGGAGCTAAGAGCAAAGGACAGTTGGAAAATCTATTTCCATTACTTCTTCAAATACTGAATATGATTTTAGGAGGACATTGAGGTATTGTAAGTAGTATGTCTTGTAAGTACTTTGTGTTCAAAATGAAAAGAAAAGTAGGAAAGTTTGGAGTCATGATCAAGGAAACTTTTTCACAAACTTTTTGAAGAATAACATATTGGAAAATATCAACAAGAGCATAAATACATCCTTTATTATGGTAAAGCTGTTAGATGAGATAGTAATTCAGCGAAGTTTGAAAGCATGACAAAGGTTCAGAATCCATTTTGGCAGCCATCCTACTGATTTTGCATATGTTTGGGTCTCAAAATGAATCCAACCCACACATGCGGAGACAAGTTTCTGTTTGAAGAAAATATGCACTTCCTTTCCAACAACTTAGGAAAATGAATGAGGAATAACCAAATATATCATATCTACAACACAAAAGAAGATATTCTCTAACTCTTTCATATCTATTTCCCATAGATTTCCCTTTTAAACTTGGAACACTTAAACCTTCTTGAATCACACATTTACTTGAATAACCTAACACTGATCAGTCATCTGCCTGAGCTGTACTACTGCAGAATTACTTCACTAAGAGAAAGCAAAAAGAGTTCGAAATATCTAGAGCTCATCCAAAATGAACACTACCATAAGAAAGTAACAAGCAATGACTCATTAAACCAAAAAATACAAAAGGAAGTAAAAGAGAAAACTGCACTCACAAGAATATCAAAATCCTGCTCTTTTGGTGGTTTCTCATCTGTTATGGGGACTCTTTCATAGTCAACAAGGTACTTTTGCCGCTGCAGCTCCTCATATACCTAGCAAGAGTGGAACACAAATAAAACAATTCCAGTAGACATTAACCACTGTACTTTGGTTGAAAAGGTAGATGCAACAAATAAAAAACTACAGAAGAGGGGAAAAAAAACCTCTAGTGGCGTCTTCACAGAGTCCCATGTGACTGGTTCCCATTGATCCACCATTTGACCATCTGGTAGTTCATCAGTCACAAGGATCTTATTCCCATATCTGCCATTTAGATATTATATGCAAATTTTATTATCACATAAGTAAGCAATATGGTGTTATTACAAGTATAAAATAAGCAATGAAAACAAGAGGAGAAAAAAACAAATAAAAGCAAATACCTAGCAGCTTCAAGCAGGACATCCTCTTTCAAGCGATCCTCCATTTGCTCCACCCTCAGCCTATTGATACCCTAGTTTATTATACAAAATTAGGTTCCTCTAAAATGACTAATATAAAAACCTAAATTTCTGGTAAATATATAAATTCTTCCCCTCTCATCAGTTTAAGCTTTTAGACGATGTGCAAATTCAACAAGTATAATAGCAGGGTTCCTATGATTGAATCATGTTTCTGTCCATTAATAGTTATTGTCTATGTGTTGGGCCTGAGTTGCGGTTGGCCTCACACATGAGGAGGCTGATAAAAATATATAAATTGTTCCCCTCTTTATTACCTTAAGCTTTTAGATGAGATGGAAATTTAACATTAACAAAATTAGTGTAGAAACAAAATCTTCAACAAGATGGCCCAAAGACTTAAAGAAAATATGGCGAAAGAGCAAACAGGAAAATTATGAAAAATAATATCATATCTACATATCAGCATACAGAAGGTAAAACTTCTTGTAGCAACAAACCGTATATTCAAGATTGGAGAATGGCCTTTCCACATCCCGCAAAACAAAAGGGCGCCCATTAATGTATATCACCTATTCCAAGGAAATACACATAATAAAAATTTCTTGGTTGAAAACAAATTAATACCTTCATAATACCAAAAAAAAAAAAATCAATAGCCCTATGATGAGCAAATAATGAAAAACTATTCTTGGGAACCACCGAACACGAGGATAAACATGAGAGAACGAGATCAAACAAATAACCTAAATTGATGCAATTTGTTTCTGTGTTTTGGCAAATTCCTAAAATAGTCCTTGAGAAATTTACGGCAATCTCAATTTATCCTAAGATATATCATTAACAACCTAGACAACTTCATGATGATACTGCAGGAATATGCCATTAGCTGATTTCTGATTCATGACACTGTAAAAATAGACATGGAACCAAGTATATCAGTGGTGTCCAACTATCATACAAAATGAATGAAAGTGAATTTCCACAAGAATATCAAGTAAATTCTCATTGATTATTTAAGAAACAAAAGAACGAGAATTCAATAAAATAAAATAAAATAAAATATGTTGCAGAATCTCTGAACCTTACTAACTATATTGCTTAGACAGATGATTAATAGAATAAGACCATTGTGAAGTAACAGAAGATGAAATCACATTACAGTAGTGTCTTAAGACATCTTTGAAGGACTTTTTATAACTTTAACACTAAAAGTATTTATAGCTAGTCTCTCATAGTCAAAGGACACGTAAGCATCAATGTGAGGTGAATGCATTCACCTCCAAATTAAGAAAAGTAGTTACATAGCCATTCTGACAAATATTCAAAAAGAAAGATACAAGTAGAGATGGCAAATTTTTAGAGTTCTTAGCATGAAAGTTCTTTCTAGGTGAAGATTCTAAATTCCAAAAAATTATAGTTTTAACCTTTGAAAATTCCTGCAATTTAACATCTTTTTCTGCCCAGCTCAACATCTATAACCTAGCAGAATTAAGGGTAGCTTTGTAGGACATCTTTGGTAGGGTTTCTCCTGCATCATCACGTTATGATATTTTTTTTATTTCCTACAACTTAGGAAAGATTTTTAACCCTTTACATTTGATGGTGCAAAATCCTGTATCAACCAAACCCCAGAGGTTTTCAATGTTGTTCTTATATGCTCCCAAGTAATTAGCCAGGTTTCAAAGGTACACATAACACCCAATCAAAAAGAATGACGAAGTGAAAAATTCTCAGCAAGAATCTAAATAGATATTTTGATACAAAGTAGACTAGGCAGGTCAATGAACTTTGAAGCCAGTTGCATTGGTCAAAGGTACACATAATAGTTGACCTAGTACCTAGATAAGTACAAAGCTTCTCCATTGGTCATAGAAAAGAAGGATAATTATATAGAACTATGAACTAAAAATACAAAGAATACTGCCAAGTACAAGTGGATTAGTTAGAAATAAGATCTGAGCTAATAAAACAGAAAAGAACTACTACCGGTTCCTCACGCAAGTTAATCCAGAGAATGTGAGTTTGCTTCCCATTTATTTGAGCTCCTATGTGATCAAGAACATTTCTGATGCCATGAATAGTTGGAATAGCAACACCATGAACATGTAAGAAATCAGCCTATTCCAAGAGAAAGAGAAGACAAGGTAGAAAGTCAATTCCAAGACAAGATGATATCTCTTACTTGCCAAAGACTTATAAACATATATGAGCAACTATGTATAAATGGATAATATAACTCAATACTAGTTAAACAAATGGTTTTAATCCGTCAAAAACCAAAATCTACTAGAAGTACATATGCAGATCATTTGATGAAAGGCAAATAGATCGGAGTTTAAAACCCTGTTAAGTGAGGTGATAAATCAATATCAGTTGTAAGAAGCGAAAGTCATGATTTTCATAATTTAGAAAAATGAGGAAGATTTTCAAGATTATAAAATGTGCAGAAAATTTGCAAATTCTGTCAATTTGATGAAAGAATCCAATTCATACTAAACATGAAATATTTTGCAGAATAAATATTTAATAGTATCGAGTTTATACATCAAAATGGACAATTCACGTGTCAAATAGTCAATACATGTGACCCCTTGGGAAGCACAAAATATGGAAATAAACAAATATGATGCATGAATTGTATGAAAATCTTCTAGGATCCTTGGCAGTAAACAAAATAATAAGTCAACTTGAGGTCCACACTCCTGTACTCAGGAAAAGGAATCATGCCTATACTACAAATAACTCTGGAGCAGTGGTAGTCATCATTGTTCCTTCACTCTCTTACTAGTATTTTTCTCTCCATAACTGAAATATAAATTCTACCGCTCCCACTACAATATATTCACTCAATAACTATCAATGCCACTGCCAGAGACAGAGTAAGGGAGGGAGAATGACCACCCCCATCCTACACCGCAAAGATTTTTAAATTTGTTCATTCTACATGAGGAAAAATTTAAATTTTCAAAATAACCCATATTTTTTTTCTCTTTGCCCCTAAAAGTTTCCCAAACTTTCTAACATTGTCTTGCCTTAGTATTTTTATCCTTGGCACGAATTATAATATACCTTCAATTACAAAATAACACTCTACCATACCTACTAAGACATTACATTTAGTAGGTTTTCCTTTTTATTGCACAAGTGTGCCTGGGTTACTAGTATAAGCAAAGCTAGAGATCATAAAATAAGAGGATTGTTATTATTAGAGCTTTAGCAAATTTGACATAGACTAAAATGTTGCTTAGTCAACATAAATAATCTTTTCAATTTCCTTTAAGTAATTGACAAGACAGGTTTTCTTTATATAGACAGATGCAAATTCCATAGCTCCAACATTAAAAACCAGTGGCTATTCCACTTAGAAATTAGTCAGAGATAAAAGCGTATAGTCCGAGTAATAACCTTAAAATAATAATAATAATAATAATAATAATAACGGGAGAGATATGAAACTCTGATAAGGAAAGAAAAATAGCAATAAAGAAACCTTTCTGTAGTTGGGTGCCCCGTCGATCTGCGGAGAAAGGCGTTTGTTCTGACACCCTGGAAAGTGATCACTCTTAAGAATGGTTTTCTTTCCCAACACAGATCCATCTCTTTGTTTCATTACCTGTTCAGGTTCCTTTGGTATTGAAGTGGTCCGCATTTCTGCCTTTTCCTCTTTCAATTATCAAAATTACCCGGAGAGCAAGTTCAGAATTAGCCTACTATGTGTTACGAGCGCAGCATACCAATTACAGCGGACTTCAAGCTCCTCCTTTTCGTATCTTCAGCATGAGAATGCCACAAGCAGGACACCGCTGGATGTGATATTCTATTTTCTGTAAATTATATGCTTAGTTTGCTATATTTGGGTAAAGTGTGGATAAGAGAACGCGCAAGCACAAGCCAAGGATAAGTTGTCAAATGCCACGAGCACGACACAGAGAAAGTGATATGCCACTTAACACCGTATATGAGAACTATATCCAGGTACAATATTATTCTCCAAAATACCAAATTAACCTAACTCATCTCCAGACTCTCTCTTCCCCTCGTCTATTTGAAAGCACCAAAATACAAGTTGTCCCTTCTTTGATTTCTTTGCTGATTTCATTCTTTTTATGAAAAAAATTTTGCATATAAAGCTAGTTCTTCTCATTCGATTAATGTTTATATTTGTCTGTATGTGCATTTAACATGTTTTATATGAGATTTTTATTGATAAAATGTATGTTTCAATTGTTATTTTTAAGAATAAAAAAATGCATAGATTTTATTGTTTAATTTGTGTAAAATGGATTGTAATGTGTTGAGTAATAATTAAATTATGTTAAGATATCATTTTATACTTAAAATTTTGTTGAAAATTGGGTGAAAAAATTGAGTTTGGAGTAGTGATACGGTATTAGGTGGGATCAAATCATTCATACACAATAATATATTGCCTCGTCCAAGTAATATATTTAGTATTCATGCATAAAGAAAATGTGCTCAAACGTTACTTCCAAACAAATATTTTTTTAAGAACGAATATAAAACAAAAATATATAATATTTAGTTCAAAAATACAAAATTTACCTTGTTTTATTCCCAATTTGTACATTATATGTCTCTATTTTAATCATGTTGCATTTCATGACAAATTTTTGAAAATACTAAAAAACCTCTAGAGAATATATTTTTATAGAAATTAATAAGGCAAAGTGATGACACAAAAAATAAATAAATAAAAAGGTAGTGTGATATTCATTAATCGAGGTGCATTATTTTAAATCTCCTTACTTTTTCCCCCTCATATTTAAACCTATCAAGATTAAATTACAAAATTTGGACATCAACTTGAAAACAATTTATCTATTTCCTATAAAACATATTTCAAAATACTTTTTAAGTCTAAATTTCTATCATATTCAAACTTCAAATTCTCCCCTAACCTATATATGGGCCACATTTATTCACATAAAAAGCTTTTTCACTACTTTTTAATTAAAATTACATCTCAAATAAATTTGGATAATTGTCTATTTTTGTCATTATCTTTGCATGTGTTGCCCGTTATTTTCCCTATTATTTTTTATCATCTTATTTTGTCCACAGTTTTTAACACATCATTCAATATCATTCTTTTAATTTAAAGGACAAAATCCAACCAAATTGTTTGAAAATTTCAGAAATTGGTTTAGGGGATTGTTAACTCATGACATTGGGAGATTGTGGATAAAAGGAATCGCAGTAGGAATGGTCGAAAGTAAACAAATCGGAGTTTGGACTATTTCTCAACTAGCAGCAATTGAATTTATATTTTTAATTTTAGCTTAGGTTTTGAGGGGATGAGGGTGGGGTAGTGGCACAATGATGTGGGTTAACAATCCTCTAACCCAAATTATAAAAAAAATCAAACGAATTGGCCGGATTTCATCCCTTAATTTGACAGAATGACGATATTGGATGATGTGTCAAATAATATGGACAAAATATGATGATGACAATAAGGGACAAACGTGCAAAGAATAGGGACACAATGAACAATTATCCAATAATTTATTAATTATATATATTTTTTAGAGAAAATTGTGAAATATACCCACAAACTATTTTCAATTCATCAAAATATCTATAATCTTTGTTTTTTGCAAAATATGCCAACAAACTATTTTTTTTCCATTGAAAAAACCCATAATTTTTGTTTTTCTTTTCTTATGTCCACAAACTATTTTTGATTTATCAAAACTACACAAATTGTCTATGTACATGACAATTCTGATAGAAAAAACAAATAGCATATTTATCTGCCATAAACTTTTATGATAAAATATAAATTGTAATTTCAAAAAGTTCAACAATATGAGAAAAAGTTGGGAATATAATTTTTGTAACAAAAAATTTATTAGGATAGTTTTTCCCTTCAAAATCGATGTTAAAAATATTATGGGTATTTTTTATGGTAAAAACATAATTTGTTGGCATTTTTTTAGGAAAAAAATATTATGAGTATTTTTATAAATAAAAAATAGTTTACCGGTATATTTCACAGTTTTCCCTTTATATATATATATATATATATATTGTTATCGATGATGTGAGATAAAAAATTTAATATTAAACTTTCAATTCATAATCAAATTTTTTTATCCAAACAAAAAAAAAACTCTTTATCATTTAAAAAGCAAAATAAAAAAAAACAATTTTCAAAATTCAATTACACCTTTAAGTTATTTAAACCGTCAATTTAATGTTAGATAGTTTTAAATGTTTATTGGAATTTTATCAATTTTGCCACAATCTAGTAAAAGCAAGCCTGAGTTGGGGCAAATTAGAGAAAGTAAACAATGATTTCGACTTTAAAGCAATCATGTTTTTACAAAGAATTGGAGTTGCCATTTAGTCAGTTAACGATGCTGAAATTTTTATCATATTTTTTTTGAGTAAATTTCGCTAAACCCTCGTCAATCTTTTATCTAAAAATACTAAATTTCATTCATTTTTTTTGTCGAAATCTTTTGAACGAATATGTGATATGATCTATTCAATTTTATCAAAATAGTATAATTAGTAAGTTTAATTTTATTAAACCCCTTCAACTTCTCATGAAAAACTTTATGAACTTTTTTTATTTTCTTGAATATATGAAGAAAAAAATCTTGATTAAATGCATTAAAAAATTAAAAACGATAGAAAAAAACAATTTTTTTCTTTTATCAACTCTTTATTAAATCTAGTTTTGTTTTCTTCACATGTTTAAACACATAAAAAAATTTATATTTTTTTTATTTTTAGTAATATTTTATTTTAATTTATATAAGTAAATAAAAAATAAAAATATACTTAACTAAAATAATTGAAAAGATGAAAGAGATATATTGAGACAATTAAAAGATTGAACGAATTTATTTTTTATGGAAAGTTTAAGGGCATGCTAATTATATTATTATTATTAAATTTAATATGATAAAATTGAATAAGTTATAGAGTATATTGCTTTAATTAAAATATAATGAGAGTATAATATTTTTGAATAAAAGATGAAAGGGTTATTCTTCTATTGGTATTTTTTTTCCCCGAGTAAAACCCTTCTATTGGTACTTGGTAGTTTGTAACTAGACAATGAAAACGAACAGGAAAGATGGCCTGGCTCAAGGATATAGAGAGAGTGCTGCAGGGGTTGTCCTTGGTAGCGAAGGAGGCAGCTGCCCGTCAAAGCAACGGTGGGGACGTGAAATTCATATTAAACAAGACAATCCTTTCAGCCACCGACTTAACCGGTCTAACCAAGGGCAAGCTTCGCCAGTTACCCCCTTCCCGTCTCATCATTCTTAACAATTGCGATACTTCATTCACTACTCTCCGGGACGGCGAGAGCGTACACGAGCGGGGCGCTCCACTGCCTCAGCCGCAATCAGATCCCATTAGCCTGCCGGAAGCTTCCCCTGTTACCACTGGATTAAGCTCCGGAGGGGGGGTTGAAGCTGAGAGGATCGCATCCGATTTGACGATAGAGGGTGTTGCTGATGCTCCTACTCCTGATGCCAACAGTAATAAATTGGAGGCTGCATCCGGAGACAGTGCGTCGCCGTTGGCCAAGAAACAGAGGAAGCCTAGGGAGAGGAGAGTTCCTTCCACTCCTTTCTCCAGAGCGCTTGGGTTAGTTGCTTTCTCAACGAAGTTACTCATGCTAGGGCTTTTACAGCCTAATAAATAGTAACGAAGCTCTTCTTTTTGTAACAAAGATTCGCTGGACTGGGAGCGGGTCTTGCATGGGGAACAATTCAGGAATCTGCAAGGAGGCTTGTCTTCGGTACTGCTAACACACAAGAGACACAATCTGCCATTTCTCCATTCATATCCGAAAAAAATGCGGAACGTTTGGCTCTTGCATTGTGCAGAATGCGTGGAGCAGCCCTCAAATTAGGCCAGATGTTGAGCATCCAAGACGAATCTCTTGTACCTTCTCCGGTAAGTATCTGGAACGTTGCACTATTTTCTCGTGGATTTGACTAAATCCATCTAAGTGGTCTTCTATCTTGGTGTGAGTTGAAACCATTCTTGACATGCTAAAAGAAATGAATTCAAAAGAAAATTGCTGAAAGTATTAGTAGGTGCGACGTGATAACTTGGAACACCTTTTTATAAGTGAGGGCATTAAGAGGGCTTAAGTCTCACCTCAAATGTCATTTCCCCTCAAACTTTTCAGAATTTTAAGTCTTGCTCGCCGACAAGGTAGAGATTATTGGAGGTGGCAGAAGTAGCCATGGCTGTCACCATTTTGTTGTGTTATGGAATGGTGGAAAAAGACGTTAAGTGAAGGGGAAAGCGAAAGCATTGCGCTTTATAGTTTTTGAAAAAAAAAAACCACAATTGTTTTGAAGTTTGAACATTTGAATTGGAAATTTTTCGAATTGATTATGATCTTCATAATTGATTGAAACAGGGACGAAAATTAAAATTTTGGATTTGTATAATCATTTATGAAATTGGTTGTCAGTGGAACAGCTCTTTTATCAATTAAAATGAGCAGGAAAGTAAAAAATTTGAATTTGCATAATCGAATATGAGGATGACCATGAATCCTCATATCAAATGTTCATGGGTAGGAACAACTTTTTCATTAAGTCCCAATTTCCCATGGTCAGGAAACAATCCAAGTTTTGAATAGTTCAAGGGACATACACATTGTTTGCACTTTTGATGTTCGGTTCTGGATTAGTACTTTCTTCCTTGGTTAATGGTTGGTGATAAGTTTTAACTTTTGATCTTAGACCATAGGTCTAGAAAGGTATATGGTGAATGCATTATTGCTAGACCTAATGTGCAGTAATACTACTTACATCCTATTGGTGTTTTCTGTTATGACAGTTGTATTAAATCTTTGTGCTTTAATTTTATGTTGTCTTCTTTTATATCAGATCCATTGTCAGGAAATGTTGGGGAAGCAGAACCAAGTCATTTTTTTAGGGGATGATACCTTGTCCATTGCTGGCAACAATTCTTTTCTGGATGTTTTTACTGTCTTCTACTTGCATCTTGCACAAAATCTCTCACCCACTGTCCCAAAGTTTCATTTTTTTAAGTCACAATAAATGTTCTACCTATGAAGAAAAAAAAAGAATCAAAATGCACAATTAAGAAAAACATTGCTTTTGTAATTGCATCACTAGATAATCTTCCATAGAACTTGTATTGGTTTCCAAACGTGTGTAGAATTGGTCTGATTTGTTAATAAACTCTTGGCTCAATTGCTTGCACAAAGGCAGAAAATAAGATTCTACTTATGGTTCATTGTGTTATCTCATTCTGTCCACTCCAGTGTAGTTGTGCCAGTAGCAAGTGGATGGACTCCTAACAACATTTGGCAACAAATAAAGTTCCGTTTACAGAAAAAAAGAAGACAAAAAAGAAGACTTTTGTACTAATAATTTTTATTTTTATTTCATTTAATCTGGCTTGGGGAGGGAGATGGTGCAAATAGGACAGAGTTCAACGAATCCACCCTCTACTTCCTTCTAATCTTAGATTTCATGACAGGACTATCACATGTAGCTTGGTAGTTGTGAAAACCGACTTCATTTTCTCTACCCAAATCAAGTAACATAATATCTACAGCATGAGGATGCCCCTATTTCTTTTGAAAGAACTTATTTCTTCCCCCATTGATGAATATACCATTTCCTTTTTCTTTTCCCAAGCTCTTTTTACTTTAATAATTCTGCTGACATTTTGAAAGCTCTTCATCCTTGTAGATCTTAGCTGCTTTGGACATTGTCCGTCAAGGTGCAGATATAATGCCAAGGAAGCAGCTCAATCAAGTTTTGGATACTGAATTAGGTCCTGACTGGTTATCTAAATTGATGGCTTTTGATTATGAACCAATGGCTGCAGCAAGTATTGGACAGGTGATGCAGTTTAAAATCACTATTTGTTCCCTTATGGCTTTGATGGGTTGCTTTATTGCTATACGTATTTGTTCAATTGCAACAATTTCTTTTTTCCCCTCCCGAGAATCAAAATTAGGAAGTTAAGTCAACAGTATTTTTGAATTAGAATTCAATAATAAAAGGCAATTGGCAGAAACTTGAATAGCAGCTTCTTTTATAAATTAGTTTATGCTCAGCTATATTCTTATATAATTGCATGCAGCCTCATTCTTTATCTTATGGTTGACATTGTGCAGTCCTTATATTAATATATGTATATATATATATATATATATATATATCTATGCTTACAAATTCAGGTACATTGTGCTGTTACAAAGGAAGGTTTGGAGGTTGCAATGAAAATACAGTACCCTGGGGTTGCTGATAGCATTGAGAGTGACATTGAAAATGTGAAATTGCTATTGACCTATACAAATCTCATCCCAGAGAAATTGTACCTTGATAACGCTATGAAGGTAATGTGCTTAATTTGTCTTGTTTAGAAAGTTCTTGCTATCTAATTTTATTTTATTTTTTCCTTTTTGAGCTTTACTTTATTAATACTTCTTAATTCGGTATTAATTCTTTAATGTTACTAAGAAGTGCCTTGGTGAGGGTGCTTTTATAGTAAATCAGGAGTTTATCTTTCTTTTCATAATAGCTATCTGCTTTCAAAGCTATCGCTGGAGGTTCTCTCTGTGTTCTGCTTGACAGCCTGGTGCAATAGTCTTATTCATTGTTGGCTCAATCATGTTTGCATTGGTGGCTTCTGGCTGGGTTTTTGAAGAGTCAGCTCTTGGTATCACCATTTCGATGCAATGAGTGAACAGAGATCTTTGGTTATTCTACAGTGAGGAAATGAATATATGAATAGGCGGAACACAGAAAATAACATATGCTTCTGTTTCCTTTATCCCCTGCTACTGTAATTTGTACTTTGGGGCAAGACACGAAAGAGTTACAATTTTCTATTCAATATGTCAATTTTTGCTATCCATTGGGTACTCTCAGGATTTAGAGAATCCACTGGTTTTTTGCATTCTAGTAAGATGACATTTTCTATCTGGAACCTTTTATAGGTGGCCAAAAATGAGCTCTCAAGAGAATGTGATTATGAGCTAGAGGCAGAGAACCAGAAAAGATTTCGAGACCTGCTTTCAGACGTTGAAGGGTTTTATGTTCCTCTGGTGGTGGATGATTTATCAAGTAAAAGAGTTTTGACCTCTGAACTTGTTTCTGGTAATTCTAATACATGTATTTTAGGGGAATCCCACAGATTTTTGGTTAGCTTTTAGAATTGGATTCAGATTGAGTTATCTACTGGAATAATTGTAGAACCTTTCATTTATTCGTCCACTAGAAAATCTCTACGAGATCTATAACAACATTTCTAGAAAGTTTAGTGGCTTGTTTCAGGAATTCCAATTGATAAGGTGGCAATGCTGGACCAGGAGACACGTAATTATGTGGGAAAGAAATTGCTTCAGCTTACTTTGATGGAGTTATTTGTATTTCGATTCATGCAGGCATGTCCTTATTTTCTGTCTACATTGGTATTCAAGTAATTTTAACCTATTCTTTTTGTGTTCCTTTAATCGAGTATTGTACATTGGGAAAACCGAAGCGAATGCTTCACCTCTCTCATAATATGCCCAAGTTCTTCTCCTGAAGTTTTGACACCAAAAACCTAGTTGAAGAAACTGAATCATTTGTAAACCCAAAACATGACCTATTTATGAGGAACCCAATAGTGTGGCCATTGAGAATAAAGTTGTTCATTCTAAGCAGCTAATGTATATAAATCTTGGGAAATTCTTAGGTGAGCCTAATTTTCATGGATCTCATATTAAGAGGTTTTACCACAAGTATTACATGTTGTACTTTCTAGAAGAGTAAAAGTTTTTAAGCATGGTTGGTCCACATGGTCCATGAGGATTGGGTCCAAGTAAGAATATCCCTAACTCTTCACAAACCAACTTCTTAGTCAAATTGACATCACGAGAGAGGAAAAACAAACTTCTGTCTCGTGGGTGTGGCCAAGGAATAGACACCTCATTTTTGGATGGTTTAAACCTGTTCTGGTCAATGAAATTTTTTTCCCCCTCCAAAAATAGGGAAGATTCTAGACGAATTAGATAATTTTTCCAGGTAAATGAGCCTAGCAAAGTTATGATGGGAATAGGACATGAATGCCAATTCTCATTATGAGATTAAATATTAAGAAAATTTCAACTTTGGAAGATATCAATTATGTCTAATCACATCATAAAGTATCATATGAGTAGTTAGCAACTGTGTAACATTTAATTCCAATTTAAAACGCCAAAAGCTTAAAAATATCTCTAAAAATTGAGTCTGTGTATTAAGTAGCAGAAATTTTGAAATTCAATTGAAATGTTACTTTGCTTAAGGTAGCCAAATATGCTCATTGATCTTGTTCTACTTCTGACACTCAGAGACAAGAGGAGAAACCTGAAGTTGTGATAACCTTCTATTCAAAAGATTTATGTATCATGTGATGATAAGGTTCAATTTTGATAGATATCAATGCAAAATAACTTTTTACTTTTCCACATATTTATGTCAACTTTTTATCTAAAATGCAACTGATTTGGACGGACAGTTATATGTGGAGTAATTAGCATTATATTCAAAATGTATGAGTTAGACATGGAAAATTTTGAAACAAATATTAGTCTGGTCTAGCCATAACTTCGATTTTGCCATCTAGGCTTGCTTAGTTGAGACAATAAGAGCCTTTAATTTGGTATGTTCTTTCAGTATTCAGAAGATCATTCCTTAAAAGAAGAAATTTTTAGTTTCTTACTTCCTTTGAAGGGGTCTTATTTTGGTTTCATTCTGCTGCTTTGGCTTGAAATCATTTTCATTCTGCAACTGTTCGTGATAAAACAGGTATAATGGACCTATGGTTGAACTGGTCTATCCATCTGGGTTTAACAAGTTACATTTCCTCCCTCTCCCCCTTTATTTTCTCGTAATGTACTGGGAAGGGTGAGAAGTAATGGTTTGATATATTCTACTACTCATACGTTTGAAGTGTTCAATTCTGGAAATGATTCTTCTACTTCTCCATGATTTGTGGATACCATCCTATTTGCATATATAATTTTCACATGGAGTAGGAACAATGAGTTAGGATAAGTGCTTTTTTTAGGAAAAAAGAAGTGACAAGTCTTGCAAAGGGATACTGCAAAGTCATAATGGAGTTTGTCACTTGAAAAATCTAAAAGGTGGGGTGAATTAGGTTTTTATCCGATTTTTCAACATAATTCAATGAAACACCTCTTTGACAATAAATATCAAACACTTGATGTACTAGTTGTGTGAGTAAAAATGTGTTCAAAGAAAATGCATAAAGTAGAGCAATGAACACAATGATTTATAGTGGTTCGATTTATCCAACAAAATTTAATCCAATACCTTGAATTACCTACTGAAGGATTTTACCAAATTCCTTCACTAATCAAATAAATGAGATTACAAAAAATGCTCACGCAATTCAGTTTAGAATTTTACAAATAAACTCTAAATCAATCAAGACTCACTCAACCCTTGAGTTTTACAACACAAATTTGATTATACAATAATCACACCACTCTCATTAGTGAATCCTAACAAAATAATTCAATTCAAGATTCAGCTAAAAATTTTAGAAACAAACATTGAAAACAAAACAACCTAGATAAGGCTCACCTCACCTTAACGCTTAGGATTTTATGCTACTTGCAACCTTTATACAATTACATTCAATAATAAGAAATAAAGAGTTTGATAGATATCTCCTTGAGTAATATGTTCCTTTATATTGTTCAAGAACATCAATGATTTAATAAAGACCCTTCTTTGATGATTTTCACAAAGTAAATGTTATGAAAGGGTTTCAAAATAATTTCAAGATGTTCTATATAGAGTAAGAAAAAGATTTTTGTTCAAAAAGTCATAGTAATGAATTTTTTACACAATTGTATATTTATATGTATCAATGGTAATAAAAATAGTTATTTGAATCACACTCAAAAGAAATGCGGTTGATCGCATATCAGATGGGTCGTCCGCACCATTATCTGTAAGTGTTTCAAAGAGTTCTGATCAATTTATAAATGATGAGCTGAGTAGTCCGGTCAATCGCACCATACGCAAGTGTACCAGAGAACTTTGGACATTCTACGGACGATAAGCTGAGTAGTCTGGTTGATCACATGATCTATTGTCGACCACACATGCATCTAAATCATGCAATATAAGATTCCAATCAATTCTAAGAGTTTGTGCAATATATTTTATAGAATTTTAAGTATATGTATGTATTTTAAAAATCATTTCAAATACTAAACTTATATTTTATCTTTATGAAGTGCATTTAAAAAAAATATTTTACTTTTATTAAACAACTTATAGAAAATATTACTCATTGTGGTGGAACTAGAGATATTTAAGTGATATCAAAATATAATATTAAATCTCTATATCTTATCTAATCCACAAACCGCTTATTTTCAGCTCTTGACAACATACGATCTTTTCTGAAGACTTAACTTCGATCGTGCATGGATTAGATATTTGAATCCTAAAAGATCAACATTTATATACATAAGACATTAATCCACATCAATGTTTGTCATTAATCAAAATTAAGACATTAAAAGTTTTAGATCTTTCATCACCAATGTTAAAAAATGTACTCCAAGTGGGCACTAATTGGATGTCTTCCAGTTATTGATTTCTCTCAAATTATTCTATTTGGCTTCGGGAGGTAGAGGTTTGGGGAGGGGGTATGGTTGTAGGTTTCACTAGATAATAGGAACTGTCAAAGATAATGAGCTAGCTTTGGCGTGCTAAGAAAATATTTGATAAAATTTGAAAAAATGAATTATCCAAACTATTGCTCTATGCCGAGAGATCAATAGTGTCTAAAATTGTGGAAGGAGGGGACAGATCATGCAGTAGGAGAGAGGTAGAGGAAGACAAACAGGAAGAGGAGGTTGAGAGACACACGGGATAGGAATGTTTTGAGTAATGTTAGTGGCTGTGGTAATTTCTGAGTTGTGCTGGTGGTTGTGGCTTCAGAGTTTGATTAGAGCTTGAATGGTTGACATGGGTAGGGGTAGCAGTTAGAGGATGAACAGGAGATGGGGAGACCGGATAACAAAATTTTGGTTGAGAAAACTATAGGAATATATTCTTAAGTTTGTGCTTTTTTTATATTTCCCCTCTAATCCATCTCCTGTCCAAGTGAAATTTTTCTTCAACTGTGGAACTTCTAAAAGTAGAAAATACTTTCAGTAATGAATTTGGCATTTGCATTTGTTCTTTAAGTGCAATAATTTGATCTCCTCACTACCTATATATATATATATATATATATATATATTCTTGTGCATGCCATGTCTATATCACTTCTATTGCTTTTGTCCCATGCAGACTGATCCTAACTGGAGTAATTTCTTATATGATGAGTCTAAAAGATCCATCAATCTCATTGACTTTGGAGCAGCTCGAGACTATCCAAAACATTTTGTTGATGATTATGTGAGAATGGTAAATGTCTTTTACTCTGATTGTAGTTAGCGCCGCGCCCTCATTAACTCCCTTGGGGTTGGGTTCACCTCCAGCTGTCTACTATTCTAGAAAATTATTTACTTTTCGAAATTCTGTCAAAATCTGCATTCTGATAGTCAAAATGTCCGTATGAAAATTGTTGTTGCTAATGACTCTTAGAACAATGAGACATACTGAGAGATGGTGCATTTCTACATCCAATCAGGTTCTTGCATGTGCAGACGGGAACCAAGAATCTATTGTTGAGATGTCACAGAGACTAGGATTTCTCACAGGATTGGAATCAGATATAATGCTAGATGCTCATGTTCAGGCTGGTTTAATTGTGGGATTGCCTTTTGCAAAGCATGGAGGTTATGACTTTCGCTCTACTGCTGTTACAACTAGCATATCAAACCTTGGAGCTACAATGTTGAGACACAGACTGACACCACCACCTGAGGAGGTTTACAGCCTCCACCGGAAGCTTTCTGGCGCTTTTCTTGCTTGCATCAAGCTTGGGGCTGTTGTGCCATGTAGGGAACTCCTCCTCGAAGTCTATGAAAATTACAAATTTGGAAATTGATAGCTATTTAACATGTTCCTCTGGCCCGAATCTTAAGGCGCTGATTGGCTTAGTTTTACTTTTCTATCTGATTGGGTATGTTCAATAAATATTAAATATGTTCTTTGAGGTGCCCCTTTTCTTTCTCTCCTGCGTTCACTTCAAGGTGTAGTATTTTTGAGGTGCAGGGTACAGTTTCATACGGGAATGTTCAGACACTATGGGCTGTATCGTAATTCATGCAATGAGAATGAGAATGAGAATGAGAAATTCGCAAAAAAGAAATCCATCAATTATTTTTAATTCATTAAAATATTCATAATCTTTGTTTTTCTTTTTAAATTTTTTGTAAATTATTTTCAATTTGCAAAAAGTACAAAATCACTACAGTCCATGATGGTTTTTTTTGAAAATCGTAATTAAAAATGTATTAGCATTAATTTTGAAGAGCAAATTGTTTTAATACTAATTCCACAGTTTAGAATTGATTGTTTATATTTGATTTACTTTAAAAATGAATAAAAGTCTTTGACAAAGAGACAATTAGTTAGTGGATTTAAATGTTTTAAGTTAATTTAAATACTCTTTTTAAAATTAAATGTTTATATTTCTATTTTAATTTATTTAAATTTAAATGTTTATTTTTTAAAATAAATATATTTATTATTTAAATTTTCATTAATAAATTTTTTAAGTTAAGATATTTATAGTTTCTATCACTTACCACTTTTATTTAAAAAAATTGTATTTTATTAACTAACGAGTTTCACAATTCATTATATTAATGTCAAGAATAATTTAGTAAGTTAATTAATGAAAATAAATTTTATTAATTTTTAGCTAAACTAAAAAATGGATATTCAATTATAGACAGAGTAAGTAAATGGTGCTTTTAGTAGAAATTTTGATGAAAAAAATATTTATTTAAAGATAATAAATATTTATTTTTGAACATCTTAATATATATATATATATATATATATATACACTCAATTTTGGACGAATTATTTTTCTTCCAAAATTGTCATTATCTCAAAGAAAAGATAATGTGGCACAATGGTAAGTATTTTAAAATTAAATTTAAAGTTGTGAATGTCCATCATTATTAAATATTTCAATTACTTTATAAGATATTATCCCACGTGATTGAATTTTGATGTATATATTGATCTAACTAATTATCTTGTATTATAAGGTATTATCTTATGATGATATAATATTATTATATCTTTTTTATCTACTAATATAAATACCCCTTGTACATGAATGTAATGAAAGATACAATTTATTCTTCTACTTCTCTTGTTTTCTTTACTTATTTTATTTTTTCTCTCACTTTGTATATTAATTGCATAGCACATTTTCTTTTGTCATTTTATTTATATTTCTCTAAATAAAAAAAATCTGATTTTTGAAGAAAAAAGGAAAAAGGGTTGACGCTGTAGATGTATTCTTTCTTTGTTTTCCATTTAAAAAGAAAAAGAAAAAGGGGAAAAAGGGGTTAACTTATCATAATTGTTAAATGCAGTTCTTTCACCCTTCAAATTTCAATTTTATCCTTAAACATTTTCTCTATTTTATCACTTTACGCAAAACTTCCTAAAATCTCTATAAAAATTTATAATTTGATATATGAAACTCTATTTTAATAAATATACATTGTTTTTATATGATATATTTTATGTTTATATGAATTAAATTTAATGAAAAATTTATGAAAAATGAGAAAAAAATTGATTATAAATTCTTGATGTTAAGTAGATCTGACCGATGAACTCAATCAGAGTATTTTTTGTTTTGATATTTAAATTTGATATGTTATATTATATTATTTAAATTTTATTTTATTTTGTTAAAAGTATAATATGCGTAATTAATTAATATATAATAAAATGAATAAAACTTATGAAAAAAATGAATTTTTTTAAAGATAGAGGAGTAAAATTGTCCGTGCCTCTTTATTAATTTCGAATGCCTTTATAATTCTCTCAACTTATCTTGTCACCTATATTCAAACGAAAACTTGTCAATTAACTATATCTGATCGAGCGACCGGTTTCAACCCCAACCAGTAAACCCCCAACAATAATTCCTGTAACCCTGTCGGATGTCCCGAGTTTAGCGGTATGGCGGCCTGTTTTTGAAAGGTAGAAGAGCGGTCAATCGGTGTAAACGATCAATTTAGGTAGGTATATGGCAAACAAAGGACTGGGATTGTGATTTGAGTATCGTGTTAGGAATACATATAACCGCTGTTGAAGAGAATTGGGGTATTGGTCAATTTCTTTCTCTTTTTGTCGAGTTATTTGATAATGAATCATTTATTAGACCAGGACGACGATAATTCTCATAGGATAGAGGAGGGTTTGAGAGTGAGGGAGTTTCTGAGGAATGAAGTAGATGGCTGGGACGATCCTGTGAAGGTAACGGCGTGGTTCAAGGGCTTCAGCGGGCAGATGTGTGATTGGGAGTGCCGCTACCTCTTCTGGAGGGACCTCATCCTCAAACTGGCTCGACATCTCGGCACCTTCATCATCCGTCCTTCCCGCCTGAAGAATATCTGGTTCCTTCGGGATGGCGGTCTGTCTCCCTTGTGCATCGATCGCGTGCTCGTAAGTCATTCTCCGCAAGATATCCTTTCCCCCATCAGTCCTTGCAAACTACGCCTATTGCAACTATGCTCATTCATTTTCAGCTTGAAATGTATAATGCTGGCGACTTACTGCTATGTACTGATCTTGTGGACCCAAGAAGAAGTGGACGATTATCTTTCGTTCTGCAGAAAACATTACATGTCCTGGGTTTATCCAAACCATCCGCTCCAGACCATTTTACTGAAGATTATTACATACTATCGGCGCTATTAAAGGTGTGTTCTCTTTTCTGGAGCCATTTGGATATTTTAAGCTTTCGTTTTCTGCTTAGTATTTGCGGACATGTGCCTGTAGTAGCTTAGTAAGATGCTATATTTTCCTCCATTTGGCATTGCAAATGGTTCTTGGCAAGATTTTGCTATGCTGGTTTCCCAACCATGTTTACTCCTATCCACCATCAATTCTCTATTTATAGCACGCTGTTGAAAAGCTATTATTTATTTCTATTGACATAATTGTTCTTTTTTTGCCTTGAAATTTGTAGGAAAAAGCTCTTGAAGTTCTCAAACTTATATCTGAAAGTCATTGGACATCGTCGTGTGTCATCACAATGGGGAATTTCTTGGAAATATGCGGAGGGGAAGAAGAGGAATCTTCTGCAATCTTGGGTTACTTGTCAGGTTGCGGAAAAGCAACATATTTAGTGATTAACAAGAAGGATGTTATAGAGGTAATCTGAAGATAGCTGACACCATCTATACAAATGGGAAGTGAGTTCTCAAGTTTAATTGATTACGAAATACTAATTCCGTCTGGAATTGAGTGATCACCTTTGAATTTCCTTAATTAAATTTTTTTAATTAAGTAATATCATTGACTTTAATTAACTTAACTAAATTATTCTTGACATTAATATAATGTATTGGGATTATGAGTTAGTGCAATTCCTTTGAATTAAGGTGGTGAGCGGTGGGTATTATAAGGTAGTTGGATATAAATTTCTTAAATTAATGAGGTTATTAATGAAACTTTAAATAAAAAAATATGTTTATTTAAGAAAAATGGACATTCAATTTCGGACAAATTAAAATAGAAATTTGAAATTCAATTTTGGACGGAGGGAGTACTTATTAACCTAATAGATTTGTTAGCAAATTGCATTCTTCTTTAGAGATATTATGATTTGTTATACTAGTTAGTAATATTTCTAGAGTTCTATACTGATATTCATCTGGTTTGCAGTCAATCAACTAAGTGCATGACATAGCTTTATTCTGAATGCATAAGAAACTGATCAACCATTTAGCTTCATTTAGTGCTTCTGCTATCATCATCTTCCCCCCCCCCCCTCCTTTGGGCCACGTGTGTCTGTTTTTGTCATGTCCTCTCGTGACGTGATTATAGGTCCGGTAGCATCCACGGTCAATTAGTTGACAATTGTTCTCACTATGTCAAAATGGATATACCTCAAATTAACAATGGACACTATGGCCCATCTTCATATACTATACTTGCAGACATACATATTTACATGTGGGATGGGGTGTCAAAGTCTGTCTGTTTGGAAGAGGATCGTTAGTACTATTATTGGTTAAAGAAAAAATTATACATAATAGAGGATGTGCCATTCATTTTATTCAGACAACATAAATGAGGCACCTCATAGGAACCCTTGACAATAAGGTAATATTATTTTCATATTAGAAGGTGATGTGATTTAAATCCATGAACTATAGCCTGATAAGGAACTTGCCCAAGATTTAGATTATCAATATGATGCCACCATGAAAAGGGAAGATAAAACCTCTTTTTTGGGGCTTTTCTCCCCCTCCCCTCACAATTTACTTTTAGGTTTTTAATGTTAAGGTCTGTTTGGATCTTCATGCCTGCAAGTTGGCAGTTCAAAAACCTTGACAAAAATGAAAAACCCAGACGCCAAAGCTCCTTTCTTTTATTGGCAGGTTCCATGGTTCTTTAGAAGACTGATATCTATTGAATGCTTGGTGACTAGAGAAAATCAACTTTGATGAAGAGCTTATCAAATTGAAAATCACCAAACTTGAACATCATATAAAATTATTTCTATCACGACATAGTTTGCAGGTATTGTGCTTAGAAAGTATGGCCAAATGCCTTTGAAGACATTCATAAAGAAGAACATGTTTTCCCCGATAATCCCCTGTTGTAATTTGAGAATATCTAACCTTTTTACTTGCAGGGACTGAAAGTCTCTCTTTCTGCGACTGCTGTTTCTAGTGCCACAAGTTTGGATCGCGATCTTCTGCACTTAATCTGGACGATTGAGAAGCTTGAACGACAGCTTGACATAATTGACCGCCGCTGCAAAACGTAAGAATTCTTTTAATGCTCTGTTCTATGTGCATGTTCCGTGGTAATAAAAATCTGAAAATTAGCAAGTATATTCCAGAATCCAATGCTTTGCCATTGTTGGCATGCGCGAAAACTGTGCAATATCCATGATTTTCTCAGAATCATTTTCATTGAGAATAACCAATTCCAATTTTTTCCTGCAAGTCCTTTTACACTTGGAATAATTTAATCAATTTACTAATAATTACTAACTAAACATTGTTCTGTTAGACCTATTTTGTTAGTGTTTTCACAAAGTTCTAATTGGCAGAATCTTATTTATATCAGTCATTGTTGGATTAAGATAGTAGTTCAGACTGATTCAAGCTGGTCGTTGAGCAGGTAAACAAGAATACAAAGTCAGAGTACCAAATATACTGATATATTCCTCAATGGTCAAGAGTTTGTTTAGCACTTTCAAATACTTTTTGGTGGAATAAGTTTCAAGAAGTTGGTACAAGGAGATAGATAGATACCTTGTCCAACCTGACCTCCTCAGAAATTCAAAAATTGGCCCAAAGAGTGTTGGGTGAGATCCTCAATCAACCAACTGTAATTGAACTTTAGAAAGGGGATGGAAGAATCTTCAAGGTCTAGTGCAGCTGTAGAAGGATTTGAAAGTAGAATTGATTGTGTGATTTAACAATTACATCAGAACTGCTTTCTGAGCCTTATCCAGATTTCTTTTGCATTTATAAGGAGATTTAATTAGAACCATATTAGACCTTATGGTATTCTAGTCAAGAGTGAAGCAAGTACTGGGCTTTTGCTTTCTTAATCAACTCCTTAGATGGCCCTGTTGTAGGACGAGTCTCAAAGTGCTCCTATGTTATTGCTTTTTGAAAACACCACTCCCTTTATTTCTCTATTTTTTGACAATAAGAATTTGATAATGCATTTATAAAATGTGTTATTAGTAGATGATGCATATTGAAGATGTTATATATTGAAAATAATTACACAGTGCATTCCACTAACTATTTGCAACTTGACAATTTCAAACCGACTTTCAAGTAATTAAATATTATTCCATGGATGAAAGTGGGAAATTTTATAATTTCAACCCATGCAGTAACATTTTTTTTCAATCCATTCAATTTGAATTGGTATTTTGTCCGTCACAATTATTGAGGAGAGACTTCTACAATAATTAGCCTAGGACAGTTTATTTGTTCAAGCTGATTCAGTAATAATACAATCAGCTAAGCTTATTTGGCCACCCCAAGAGCAACCTTTCATGTCCATTATGGGGAAATCCTTTATGAAGGAGATACATTAGTTACATTTATATATGGAAAGTCAAGATCCGGGGACATAACACATGGTCTTCCAAAAGTGAAACAAGTGTTAGAAATGCGCTAGATTGCTTCAATATCGAAGAATCTAGAAAAGAGGATTGAAGGTTGGAACGAATGTGTAACAAAAATTCTTGGAATTCCTTGGCGATTCTTCATTAGTGCTTACCTAACTATAGTGCAAAGTCGTATCTCTTTGGCCAAAGAGATCCAAAAGGTTTATCGCAATGGCCCAATTTCAAGAGCGGAGCT
Organism: Apocynum venetum; assembly: GCA_019593545.1. Taxonomy (NCBI): domain Eukaryota; kingdom Viridiplantae; phylum Streptophyta; class Magnoliopsida; order Gentianales; family Apocynaceae; genus Apocynum; species Apocynum venetum. The sequence goes on from SRSM01000324.1 coordinate 50,406, forward strand.
CTACCAACTAAGCTATATCCCCCGAGCCTAGCAGAGTATGCATGAAGTAGTAAGATGGTTCTTCTATTCTTTTCCCTAGCGTAGCTGGGCTATCTTGTACAAGAGACCTTGCCCATGAAGTAAATTATCACACCTACGATCCAACCAATTGGGAGAGAATCAATAGATTTCTTTTCAGGAGCGATTCATCCTTCGCAAATGCAACATACAGCTCTCTATCGTACTGCAATCTCCAAGTGTACTTGTTCCTCCCTTCTTCCTTAGAGAAATTGAAATAGACAAGATTCAGTTTCGATAAAAATAAATATAATCCGGTTAGATTTCTTCATTCCTACCTGCATAAGTTTCTAGAATCGTCTAAGTAATATGCGCAGTACAAAGTCAAACTTCATGGTACAGTACTCCTTTGGTGATAATGCAATGGGAGGATGCATAGAAATTATGGGATATGAATGAAAGACAAAATTAATCCCTGATTCTATCAACCACTGATTATGATCAATTATACATTCAATGTAAAATAAGCACAAATAATGCATTATTCATTTTCTGGAAATTCAAAATCCAAGATAAATATAGAAGAATAATAACACGTTATAAAAAATAATAACACCAAAGCTAACTTTAAATCCTTTCACAAAATAGGTTAACTCACAAAGTTGATTAAGAAAACAGGGCCAAACAGGTCCAAACCTTCCACTTTTCTCTTTTAATATAATTTGTTATCCTAATTTAGAATTAAATATAAATATTTTTAGTATTTAAAATTAGCAAATTCTCCCCAAGAAGTTGACTGTTTGTAGAAATGCTGTCATTTTTTTGTCTAATTGAAAGAAATACTATAGGCATGTTCCTTGCATTCATAATTTCAATTATTTGGAGTTGCTTGAAAATTGCCTTCTTATTCAGCTACAAAATTAAGAAATGGTTACGAATTCACTGATTGTGGTGTCAGGCAGGATTTGAAAATATGTAAAATTTAAAGAATTAAACAATTGATATCAATATGGGATCATTGATTTGAAGTCCAATTTTAACATAAGAGCACGAATTGACTGTTGCGACGTATTCATAAGCATGATTTTAGGATATTCTTTTATACAGATGGAGCTAATTTAGAAGTGCTTGTGTTAAATTTGTATTACGTTAACAGTGGATGTATATTAGTTGACCTTAATGTAGATGCATGGTCAATTTTTTCTGTGTAAACGAATGTAATAAGTTTTCTCTGATCCAATCTTTTCAGCTCTAAAACGTGTGTTATAGTTTCTCTAAACTCTGGAAACAAGCAAGCTGCTCTGAGGCATGCAAGGGAACTAAAGTTGGCATCTCAAAGCAGAGAGAATTGTGCAACACTTTTGAATCGTGTGGAGGGAGTCCTTAGAGTTATTGCCGATGCCGAATCCACACAAAAGGTAGATTAGAAGCTGTATTTTTCTGTTGAATGGCACCTATAATTGAATTGGTGCCGATGAGTTGTCAATATTGATGGCATTTCTTTCATCCAATCCATGTGCTAATAACAGTGCATGAAATCATCCATACAATTATGTTTGTCTACCATCTCGTGCCTGAATCATGACGTGCCCTCTTTTCCACAACATTGTTCCAATTGACTTTCTCATTGACATGACAGGTTTCTGAAGCCATTAAAGTGGGTGCACGAGCAATAAAAGAAAATAAGGTCAGTGTGGAAGAAATTGAGCAGTGCTTGCAGGAACTTGATGTGGGTTTTAGTTCACTGAAACAGGTTGATGAAGTTTTAGGTAATTTTGGCATCTCTATTATTTGTTACTTGTTAGAGTATTACTAATTTAAATCATATAAGAAAGTGGTAAGTAAATCATCTTCAAGAGTAGCATAAAGCATACTACTAGTGACTGATTATTTCAGCCATTTTGTATATGGTTGAGTAACCATGAAAGACACCATAAGAGTGACTGCATGGGGTGACTACATGTTTGGTTTGTTTGACTGTAGAGCGATGTGCTGACAACAAAGTAATGCACTGGTGTATTTGAACTTTGAAAGTTGACTGAGAGTTGCAGATCAAGTATTGAATGGCTTTGTTTATGATGCATTTTCATGCACACTTGAGACACCATGCGTGTAGATGGGCAACCATGTTTTGTCAAAACACGCATACATATATATAATTTATTTCTGTAAGTAGATTCACGATGCTACTAGTAATTCTCTTCCCTACATAATTGAGTTGGCAAATTATGTAAGCCTCAATGCTACATGGACGTGAAATAGACAAGTGGAAAATGTGGAATCAAGTCTTCACAATGCACTAGCTTTAAAATCTGGGTTTGACAAATAACTTGAAAGTTCTGATGCATACAGCATTTTAACTGGGTTTTATCTGGTTCTTGCAGGATCAATTCCAGCATGTGCAACTAATGAGGATGAAGATCTTGAGGATGAGTTAAAGATGCTAGAACTGGAAATTGGGGCAGAAACCAATGGCAAATCTGATGGAGATTGCCAAGTGAGATTCATTGAAGCTTCACAGACTGCAGACTCGCTGGGTGATACTTTTTCAAACCTAAGCCTAAAAGAAATTGCAGCCACCAAAGCAGTGAGGAAAAGTATTATTGAGTCAAGTGAAGTATGTCTTGAAAGCGGCTGAAAGTAGAATTCACCCGTCCCCTTGTTGAGTCTTCCATACTCCTTGATTTTCTAACCTTTTTCACTAATCGGTTCTTTATACATGGCTGATGACTGCAAGGCTACAATGTGTATTCGCTGTAAAATATTAGGTTCGTAATCCCGATCAGTGTATTTTATTTATTTGCGGTTTCCTGCCCCAAGTAGTGTTGGAATGTAAGGAACTTGTATGTATTGACTTCTTTACACGAGTTACATGGCAAATCCTGTTCTTGCGCATAATAGTCGAGTTCTTTTTGAGTTTTTTCATTTTTCTTGTTTTAGCCTAAACTTGTTAAACTGACTAATCTAGCTTCATCTCTTCAATATCAATAGAAATGTTTTTAGTTCAGGCTGACTATCTGGAAACTTTGTAAATCTACGATAAAGTAGAAAAATATCTCCAACTCCCCAAAATGATTCATAAAATCCATAGCAATGCTCGGTCAAAATACATGCTAGAGATAAAGAGTGGAGACAAAAGGCCTACCAAACTACCGATATGACAATAGGTACAAAATGACAAGTTTCTCTTTATGCAGAAATGGTGACATTGTCACTCAATCTAAACCTAGTTCTGCTCCCGCAGGTGATACTTCAGGATCTTTGTCCAATCACGAACAATATCTGCCAGCTCCCATTGATAGACTTTGTGTCAACTGAAGTTACCCTCTTTCAAACAGTCCGCCACTATATTTTTCAACAGAAGCATTTTCTGCCTAGCTGACTGCTAAGATAATTGCACAAATTATCTTTGTTTCATGGATAAAAAGTAAGCAGTAGAGTCTTTGGATCCATAAATACAAAAAAACAAGTTCTTTTTCTTTATTGAACAGAACTTTAACACCACGTGCACATTGTTGTTCCTACACCTATGTGGTTGCTGGTATTTAACCACCCCCCCCCCCAAAAAAAAGAAAAGAAAAGAAAAGAAAGGAAAATAAAATAATGTGGTTGCCTGGAGTGTCTATATCACAAATTCTCCTTTCAATTGATGTCTAGCATGCATTGAATAAACAGATCCTAAAGGACTATTTTATGATTTAATTGATATTCAGTGTGCCATCAAATGGACCTGGAATAACAGACTGACCAAATGCAAAGTGGCGTGAAATGCATAGATCTAAGAAAAGCAAACTCACATTTTGGATCATGGTTATTTTTCTCTGGGCATCATTAAGTTCACTCTCAATTGCTGCTTCTGCCTGCAAGAGACGCTTTCTGTTGGATGCTCCTGACATTTTCAAAGATCAGAACACATGTAAGAGCTCAGAATGAAGCCTAGTATATAAATAATACATTAAGCCCATTATATTGAAAAGTTTTCTAACCCTCTTTCAGTAGTTTTTCTGCCTATTTAGGACTTAGAAGAGCCAGTAGTAAAAGCAGTAGAGATGTTTTTCTGCCCTAAAACATGACATCTTCATATTTCGTAATATAATTGTAACTTATCAGCAGGGATTTCCACATTTCCAACCTTGAAAATCAGACTATAGCTTCCAGTCAAGGTAACTAGAACTCTTCAGTTTTATCTTCATACATCATGGAAAGAGGTAAGGAAAGAAAGGAAAAAAGTGCCTAAAAAGGCATATCCTATTAGGAATTTGAACACAAATTGGAACATCTCAGCAAAAGACAGAATGCTTCAATACAACAAAGTTCTATTGCTAAGGTAAACCTCTATACACATAAAAGATGCAGGCAAACTAAATTTACAGCCCTTAAAACTGATAGATGGTATTCATACTCTGTTTCTCAGCTGCAACTTTAAGCTCCATCTGCTGTGCTTCTAGACCTTCAACTGTGCTCTTGCAAAGCTGAAGATGCTCATTAACTTCTTCCTTGAACCTTTCATGCATGGCCTTCAAGTTCCCTTGTAACTCTGCAAAGATTCCGAACTAATTCCCAATAAAAACTAAAAGCTAAAGTTTTGATTACATAAGTAAATCCTAGTTATCATTCCATAATGACAACCTCAAAGGTATGAATAGTTGTTACTTGCATGAACAGAAACTAGAACATAAGTAATCGCTCAACCCTAACTGTAGTATGCTAAAAATCAGATATTGTTTTTCCTCCTGCCCATCAGAACATTTATCAACTACTCATTTCTCAAAATTTTCTACTAACCAGATAAACATGTTAATCAGTAATAAATAACTCAAATATCAAAGTTTATCAATGCAAGATCACTGTTGGCCCCAAACCTTCAGCCATGATCTAGTAAAAAGAAAAATGTTTCCTGTTGAATCATAAAAACTTATTTTTGCATGCTGACAAAGTTGAATTATATACAAACTGGTTAGACAAAAGTCTAGTTATTTTAGCATTCACATAAATATATTCCTACTGCTATTTGGTCCATCGAGAGAAAGTATAACTCAATTAACAAGAAAATTACATTTGCATCCTGACAAAGTTGACTTATATACTTAGAGAAAAGTCTAGTTGTTTTAGCATTCACATAAATATATTCCTACTGCTATTTCCATCAAGAGTAGGTATAACTCAATTAATCTGAAAACTTCTATGGGTCAAAAAGCAAAATTCCCAAGAATGTATTACCTTGGTATCTCATTTCTAGATGTTTTCTTTTTGATTTATTGTGATTAGTCAGCTTCCCCCTGAAAATATCAGTTATCCATCAGTAGAAGAATATAACATTATCCATGTGTTATCAGTTATCCTCAGTGCTTGAAACTTGTCATAGTAAAATACTTACACATCTGCTTGCATCTGATATTCAGCATTTTGCAGTTGTGAATTTATCTTCTCAGTAGCAGACATCAAAATTTCAGCAGATCTTTTCCTAGCCACTGAATTCATTTTGCTTTTAAACCTTTTCAATGTCATAGCAAATAAAGCAACTTCCCTGAAGTTTATCAAAGAGGAGATTTCTGTCAGAGGCATAGTGCATGGAGAGTTTTGTTACACCATTAAACAATGCCAAGAAATACCTAGGCAGCCCACGTTCTTGTTTGAGTTCTAAATGTTGCTGAAACTTGCTATGCACTTCAACTCCTGTCATTGAGTGCATAGACAGAAAAAGGCAGTGAGCAATTTCAAGCAGAAGTAAAAAAAATTCTCAGAACACATAAATATTTGTAAATTAACTAAGTCAAAATTATGTGTAAACTATGCCTGATCGAGAGGCAAAGGTGGGAGAAAATCCACTAATTTTAGTGCCATCTAGATAACGCTGCTTTTTGTTCGTATGAACCACTGTCCTTAGAAGCAGCTAAAGTCTCAGTTATATATAAAAAGGCTTTGAAGGAACCAACGAAAGAATCCAAATAGTGAACTTAAAATAAAATCTCTGGCGAAGTGATGCTATAGGTTTCACAAGCATGCAGAGGTTTTTATCAAACTGATGGCAAAAACTAAATATTGAACTTGAATATTTTTTTCTTTTATAGTAGCCATTGTTTAAATTCCCTAAAACTGGGACCTGGGTAACCATCATCAGGTAGGTGTTCTGAGCTTCATATATCCTTTTACCTTCTTTTACAGTCAATGACAACTCCATGTTATTGCTTTGCAGCTATAAATTTAAACATCTATTTATTGCATCAAGACTCCAATTCCAATTAACCTGCCATATATGCTACAGATTACATTCCTTTACTCATGACCAATCAAAAGAGTGAAACTTAGAGTGGATTGTCGTTTTGGAATTCTATGTTTGACTCTCGCAACTGACCAAAAGATGGAAAGGATAAATAAAGTGAATTAAAAACTAACTCCTACGTAGATGGACAAAACTTAACCATGTCACTTCATCCCAGAATATATAAAATTCTCACGCAGTCTCAGATCATACTTACACAAACTAAAGCATGTTGGAGAATAGCACATGCATTTCCATTTGCTCTGCAGCATTCTTGCTTATCAGGTGAAATACCAACAACTAATTTGTTATAATTCATATCCGTGAATAAACATATTAAGTTATCTAACCATGAGTTGATACATTAACAAGTATCTGATACAACAATAAAGCAACTTTATAATCAAATATTGGGATTCAAACATGAATCACAAATTATCATAAAAGGAAACAAAAGGAACTGGGCTTTGAATTCCAAGATCAGTTTTCCTTTCATAGATTAGCTGTTGATATAGTTTGCAAACTCTAACTTAAAACACTCTTCTAATTGTTCAAGGGTAAAGCTTTCACAGTGCTTGAATTGTATATATGCTTGTGATCGAGCTAGAGTCCGATATTGAATACCTTTAACGTGTGAATCCTCCTCAGAATCACTGTCTTGACTTGATGATCTAGACATCCTAGTTCGAGGTTCTTCCTCCACCGTAGGCCTTGGGTTCATGCTGGGGGTGTCATCATTTTCTCCTGCATCATCCTTTATTTCATTAAGGAAAGGAAAAGCTTAAACTTTCTTAAACTGAGAAATACACTGCACTATGATTATCATTTTGCCAGGCCCACATAAAATTAAGGATACAGACTTTATCTGAGAATTTGACAGGTAACAATTTGATTTGCTATCCAGCCAACTCTTGAAGCATTGAATGCCCTTTTTGTTGAATATCATCCCTCCAGGACTACAATCATCTGGTCCCCCAGGTTGTCCTTTTGGTGGGGAGCCATCAGAATAGCTCTCAGTAGGTGTTTTAATCTCAGCTGGCGAGAAACCAGGAGAAGATATTTTGGTGGGTGTTTTCATTTCAAAGGGGGGGCTCTTAGCATCAACCTTCTCATTTGTTGTGCTTTTGAGGAATGAAAAACCAACATCTTCTTCGCGCATGACATTTTCTTGCAATTTTGAACTACCAATCACGCTCCTCAGTTTGTCTGACAACTTTATAAGTGGGAACTGCTGAGGTTCTCTCTGTAAATCAATATTTTTTGGCTCCATAAGTACTGTTTTTCTCCTGCTGTAGAACTCACTATTGTTCCCCCCTTCATTTCCATGCGCAAGTGACCTCTTACCCGGTGGTATTACTTCTCTATGATTTCTCACCCACTGGTTTTCCCCTTGATTTCCCTGGACAGGGGAGAATGTCTTGCATGCCTCAGAAGAACCTTGTTTTTTACACTGATTTTCCATTAAGGAACCACCATGAATCCCATGAGATATCCTTGCAGAGAATCCTTCTCTAAAATAGGCAGTGTTCTTTCCTTTGATGTCCATGTAATAAGTGGATCGTGCATTTCTAGTTCTATTTTCCCTCAATTTATTGGAAGCTCGTTTTTTGCACAAAGAGTGAGTCATCGGTCTAATAACCGTGTCAATGGGAAATTCGGAATCACTTTCAATGGTATCTGAATTTTGTTTAAATTTGATAGCAGGATTATGCTCTCCATTTTTTTCCTGTGGAGATTCCAAGTCTTTGGCTCCCACCACGAGATCATAATCATTCAAATGCTGCTTAGGAGAGGCAACGGTTCCTAAGATCTCCCACAGCTTCATTCTCAAAGTTTCACGGCCCCTGGTTTCTGCTTTCTTAGTTGTATCCTCTATGTCAACTTCCTGTGCATTTGCAATAGACAGTTTCTCCATGCCCACTGCATTGCTATCCTTCCTTGCAGTATTCATGCTATCAGACTGTCTCAGTGAATTCTCATTGCAATTTGATTCAGTTGGACCATGAACTACCTCTGATATTGGTTTTTTCTGGTGGAAGGATCTAGTAGACAATGAAGGAAAAGCCTCCTGGACCACAGACTCTGGATGTTTTCCTGAATCTGTAGAATTGACAGCTTCTACTCTGTTTCCAACTCCAGCAGGATCTGCTTTGGCAGGAGTTAGATATTCTTCAGATTGCACAAGAACCTCCTTCTTGGTGTACTTGCTTCTGAATTTTGCAGAAGAGTCTATCAGAATTCCTCTAGAAATCTTCCGGGGTTGGCTACATGCCCGGTAATTGCTGCTAAAGCTTCTGCATTCACTTGGTTGGTCCTGGCATTGGCAATTGCAAAGTTAGACGTATCAGATCTTTGCTCTTCATCCAACAAGAAGCATTCCAGGAGCTTATCTACTAGGAATGATTTGTGAATGACTCCAACAAAGAATAACGTATATTTGAATTTTTAGAATATCACCAGGGAACCAAAAAATAAATGCAATTCATCTTTCTTTACCAGCACTGAACCTAATAGGATAATTAAAGTAAAAGGATGTGAAAGGTGTGACTACAGACCTTGTGTAAGTATGGATGTTGGTCAATATCCATCGGAAAAAAACTTTCTCAGAGCAGACCAGCACTGACTATAGCCTGAAATCGAATAGAGCGGCGGATTAATACTCTGAAATGATTAAAATTGGTTGTTATGTTTTTTTTCCCCCCTTTTTCTCCTCAAACTTGGAAGACACCCAGAAGCAGCTAGCGTTTCCGGTGTAACTAGACATGCATGAGATGACACGATTGCAGTTATTGATTGAGGAAAAAATTTAAAAGTCCTCAGATGCGTCACGCAAAACGGAGCGCATTGCGAAGTTTCGAAAATCAGTTTTAAGAAATAAGATATTCTTACGAGAAATATCTCGTGACTCGTACGTATTGAAATTGTTCATATGATGATAACGATGCATAAATCTCGAAGACGATAAAGGTTTCTGAAGGAATGCTAAATTGCAGTAGGTTAATTATGTAAGAATAGGTATAGGAGGTCTGGTGACTCACCGGCAATCGAAGAGGTGCTTCAGTTCCCAATAGGGAGCAGAGAGCGGATGGAAATCAGCAACGGCGAGAGGGGGTTTTCTGATCCTCTCAGAGTGGGCGCGTAATGTACTCCTAAGAGGCGCAGATTAGCAAACAGGCGGCCATTCGATTTAATTTGAATTTTAAAGTCTCTGATCATTTATATCCCAGTATTGTTGGACTCGGAGGGAGAAGGGTGGTTCGGTTCGGTTTCTAAAACATATGCATGATAATCGCCTCTTAACATTTTTATTATTATTATCATTATTATTATTTTTTTCTATCCTTTGCTTTCCTGCCCTAAACCTCTCAATAGAATTTTACCCAATGCTATTTTCTTAATTTGAAGACACACATTCTTCCCCAAAGCTATTAAGTAATTATTTCAACTTGAGCCAACTTATATTGATTACATGATTCCCTCCTTAATATTGTAAGGGACCTCAAATTGAGGTTAAAATATAGTATTAACATAATATATAAAAATAGCATAATATATATTTATTTATTTATTTCATCATTAATTTAATTAAAACTTTTTCCTCTTCACTTTAAATCATCTCTATTATTTCACTTAAAATTTAACAATTCTAATTTATTCTCGTAAAAAAACCGCTTTTAATCAATGATTTGAGAATTGGATGAGATTATTCATTGAATCAATACCTTATGGTGTATTTAGATTGGATTTGTAAAAGAGTGTGTTTTTTTGGAGGGCACCTCTTGTATTTGAATAATATTTTTAAAAAAAGAATTGAAAGTTTGATACAATATTCTTTGGATTCTATATTATTTATAAAATGTAATTAATAAATTATTTGATGGCAAATCTGCATATTTAGCACACAAACTATTTAGGTCAAATGAATATGACACCTAATCTTTAATTTCATATTTTAAGAAACATAAATTATTTTATTTTGGTGATTAAAGTGCTTCAATTATTAAAATCGTTAAGTATTCATTTGTTTTAAAATTTATCAAAGGCATTTTTGTCCATCCCTTTTTCACTTCCCCAACAACCCAAACCCATTAATTAAGCTTCGAGTTAGGGCTTTTTCACCCAATTAACTGTACAAATCCTCAATAATTACTAATCATCAACAATTGCATTTGAAGAAGCAATTAATGTTTTTATATGGTGTGGTGAAAGTGACAAGTTGGGGATAATTTGCAATTGATAATCTATCTTCTGCTAGGAAATGAGGTTAAAAAATTGTGGGGGGGGGGGGGGAGGGAGCATTGCTAGATGACAAAGAGCTCCAAAAAGGAGTAGAAACGCGAACATACTAGAAAGAATGCTAGACACCGAATCTTTCTAGAAGTACTTTGGGTTAGTGTTTTTCTTGTGCCATTGTATTTGGGTTATACAAATTTAATTGTTGACGATGTATATTACATTTGGGTTAATTGAACTTTGATTTTTTGTGTCGTGTATTATAGTTGGGTCAGTTGAAATTTGGTTTGTTTATGATGTGTATTGCATTTGAGTTAGTGGAAATTTGCAATGTGAACTAAAATGTTTGAAGAGAAAATGGCTCATTTTACATATGTAGATAGTTTGTGGTTTAACACATAAGTATGTGACAATAAATAAGAGGTTATAAACTAGACTACAAAGAAGAATAAGGCAATTTTATGCAAGAAATATGTCATATACTAACTGTACTATGATATGTGTTTATCGATTTAGTGCTGATCATTTTCATTTAAAATCTAAATTTGAAGATGAATTTTATTTCCTATTTCTATTAGGTTTCATTGGAGATTCTTGATATTATGTAATTTTGATGAGGATAGTGGGAGTAAATATTGGTTGTTGGATTCACTTCAATCCATGGAGCAAAGAATTGATTCAGAGATAAAGAGGTTTAAACTGTTAAAGTTATGTTGTTTATCATTCTTATAATTGTTTCTCTTTTTCATATTGATTTTTTTTTTGTTTGTTTGTCTTTGTTTTCTATAGTTTTGTATTGGATATTATAGCAATGGAGGGAAGAGTTGCAAACTAGAATGCTTTAAGTAAAACTCCAATACTCATTCCCAAGGCAAACTATATTACACTTACAATCTTCCTAGTCATGTGATAATCTTATTTTTTTTTTCAACCTTAAATAATTTGAAAAACCTAAGAGGAGAGCAAATTAAGTTTTTATTCAATTTTTCAATCTAATTCAATAAAAAACATCTTTGACAATAAGTATCAAACACTTGGTGTGCAAGTTGTGTGAATAATTATGTGTTCAAATAAAATGAAAAAAGTAAAGCAATTAGCACAATGATTTATAGTAGTTTGGTTTATCCAACAAAACATAATTCACTATATTGAATTACCTATTTAAGTATTTACCAAATCACTAATCAAATAAATGATATTGCAAAATAGGCCTACCTAATTCACTTTAGGATTTTACAAATAAATTGTCAATCAATCAATGCTCACTCAACCTTTGAATTTTACAACATAACATTGATAAACCTAATCTCGCTACTCTCTTTAGTAAAGTCCTCACAATACAATTTAATTCAAGGTTCATTCAAATGTTTTACAATTCAACTTTGAATACAAAACAATACACACAAGGCTCACCTCAACACTTAGAATTTTATGCTACTTGCAACCTTAATACAATTATAATCAATGATAATAAAGAAAGAGTATGGTAGAATCCACATTAATGTGAAGATATATCAAATTGAAAGACAATCATCTCTTTGAGTAATGATTTGTCAAGATTACTCAAAATTCACCTTTGAATGTAAAAACCCTTCTTGAATGATTTTAACAAGATTGATGTTTAAAAAAGATTTTAGAATGTTTATAAGATGTTATAGGATCAAGATATACAATTTTTTTGCTCAAAAATTTATTTAAAAAGAATTTCAAAGGTTTGAGTATTTATAGGTGTGCTCCCAACGATAAAAAATATAATTGTTGAAAACACACTAACAATTTACAGTCAACCAGGACCTCGTTTGTAACATTATTTGCAAGCTCATTGATCAACTTTCGAATGATAACTTTCAACTTACGGTCAACCTAAAGTTGACTTGTGGTCGAGATACTTTTTTTTTTATAAAAAAAATAGAGACATCAAAACTACTTAGCTCAATCAAATAATTCTTCCTAATCTAAATAGTCCCCAAAAAACATTACACTCACTTATTCATAAAATCCTCAAATTAAGTCCATAATATACTTTTATGAAATCATTGAAATCATAAAACTACTTAGATTGATCTTAAAAAAAAAATTACTTAGAGTGAGTGGTTCTAAAAAAAATTGCTTTGTCTAATCACCTTATCTATTTCTCCAGAAATTATTTCTAAATAAAATAGCGTAAAATAGAATGGTGAAATAGGATTAGTCTCATAATTATATATTTATATTTTAATTCCTATAAAATAAAAACAACTCTAATTAAATAATTGTGGATCTAAAAAATAAAATAAGTCTATAATAAAATAATTCATTGGATCAGGTATTTACACATCTCTCGAAATAATTTTTAATGTTCAAAATTTCTATAACATCAAAATTTTAAATTTTTTCTTGATCAAATAAATGGTCTCATATATTCATATAAACAATATTTTTTCATTACCTTTTAATTAAAAACATAATATCAAATAATTTATTAATTATATTTTATACTATTATAAATAATATAAGACCTAAAAAATATCTCATCAAACAAAATTTCTAACTCAAAACAAAATTCTTTTCAATTCTCAATAATTTTTTTATCCATTTCTAAAACAAAATAAAAAATACTTCCAAATTTCAAGTACATTTACTTTAAAAAGGCAAATAAAAAGTAAACAGCAAAACAATGGAGCAAACATAGATAAGGCTCATTAGAAGCCAATAAGAATTAAGAACCAGAGGAGTTCTGCTGAAAAATTTGGAAGGTAAATTGGAGAACCTAAAATGGCGACCGTTGCTTACGTGGGTTGTCAATGCCCTACTCTTAATCACACTCTCAGAATTCCCGAAAGACTCGATTGGAGGGTCCGATGCTCTTCCTCTTCCTCCCCCTCCCCGTCTACCATTAGACCCCCGTCCAAAGTCCTTGATGCTAACTCCTCCTCTCGCTTGGACTGCGTCATCGTTGGTGCCGGAATCAGTGGTCTTTGCATTGCCCAGACGGTAGCCAAGAACTACCCCAATTTGATTGTGACGGAGGCCAGAGATCGAGTGGGAGGCAATATAACCACGGTGGAGAGGGACGGTTATCTTTGGGAAGAGGGTCCCAACAGTTTCCAGCCCTCGGACCCAATACTCAACCTTATAGTGGACAGCGGATTGAAGGACGAGTTGGTGCTTGGGGATCCCAATGCGCCTCGTTTTGTTTTCTGGGAGGGCAAACTCAGGCCCGTTCCATCCAGGCTCACGGACCTTCCTTTCTTCGATTTGATGACATTCCCTGGTAAAATCAGAGCCGCTTTTGGTGCCATTGGTTTTCGCCCTCCACCTCCAGTGGGTCTTTCCATCCTTTAACGCTTACTCAACTTTTATTTTACTTATAATTTTCTCTTTTTCTTGTGCATAATTGTACTGGGCAATTTAATTTTGCTGCATAATTGCACCCTTAAATGGTATAATATGGTCGGTTTCTATTGTGATGAGATAGCTTGCCTCTTTTCAAGCGAGGTAATGCTGGAATTTAGATCAGACAAGGAGTTGTTGTTTTGTATCGACAAAGACGATGAAAATATTTATTTTGGAATCTGGTATTTTTCCTATTACGCGTCTCTCATATATTTTGCTTTGGCAAAGGTGACAGTCTCATGAGGAATCGGTTGAACAGTTTGTGCGTCGTAATCTTGGCACTGAGGTCTTTGAACGCTTGATTGAGCCCTTCTGCTCTGGTAAATGATGTTTTCTGCTCCTCTCATGCTATGCCAATTTATGCTTGGCTGTTGTTTTCGTTTGCTGTTTTGATTTCTAGCTTATGTCTTTCCTCATGTCTCTGTTGGCGCCAAGTGCTAACTCCTTTTTTTTTGGTAGGATTTCATTCCCATTAAGTGACTTGCAAATGTGAATGTATGCAATGCTGCCAGTGAAAATACTCATTAATAATTTTATTTGTACTTGATTTTTTTTCTGTAGAAATTTGTAGATTTGTTTTCAATACCTAGCAGTGAATCTCATTAAAATAAATAGAGAATAAGTCTCATTTATATATAACAGATGACTCAAGCCTACATTAGTTATTCTAATAGCAGATAAATAGCTGTCTTAATACCTGACAATTAGGTACTAGGTGACAATCAGCGAACCTATTATAAACAATTAGCAGATCTATATAATTTAATTAGAATAAAAGAACTATACACACTATTCCAACAATCCCTAAGTTATTTGGATAAATGTTCTTCAAACCTAACTCATAGAAGATCTTTGGTTAGAAAATCAACAACTTCTTCTTTGAAAGTAACATAAGGTATACACACAAACCCTTCTTTAACCTTCTCATTGATGAAATGTCTATCCATTTCCACATGCTTAGTACGGTCATGATCGGTTGGATTGTGAGCAATGATGATTGCTAATTTGTCGTCACAATGCAATAACATGTGATTCTCACTTTGAAGTGATAACTCATTCATGATTATTTTCAACCATAGAAATTCACATATTTCGTGTGCAAGAGTTCAAAGTTCAGTCTCAACACTACTCTTTACAACTACTAGTTATTTTTTACTTTTTCAATACTCAATAGTGGACCTTCTATCACTAACTGATCCAACCCAATCTGCATTAGTAAATGCCTTAATTTTCATTGCATCATTCTTTAAAAAAAAACAGCTCCTTTCTTGGAGTTCCTTTAAGATATCTCAAAATGCGATGAATTGCTCCAAGATGTTTTTCATATGGCTTGTGCATAAATTAGCTTATCGCACTAATATATGCAATATTGAGTCGTGTATGGGACAAATAAATTAAACGTCCATCTAATCTCTGGTACTTTTCTTTATCAACAGGGACCTCTCCTTTCTTAGATCCTCGATTGTGATTCTCTTCAATAGGTGCATCGGTTGGTTTATGTCTCAAGAAGCCTGTATCTCTAAGAAAATCAATAATATATTTTCTTTATGACACATAAATACCTTTCTTTGATCTTACAACTTCCATACTAATAAAATACTTCATTGGTCCAAGATCCTTGATTTCAAATTCTTTGGCTAGAACCTACTTCATTCTTTCTCCTTCGATTATATCATCCTTGATAAGTAGAATATCATCAACGTATACAATTAGGGCTGAAACCTTTTGATAGAACCATTTGATTTATACTACACAGTAAATAACCATTTACATCAAACTATTTTCTTTCCTTTTGGTATTACTACACAATCCCAAGTTCTATTTTTCTCCAATGCTTTGATCTCCTCCATAAATGTTGATCTCCATTCTGGAATACTCAATGCCTCTTGGATTGATTTAGGAATCACTACATTGGATAGATTATTAGCAAAGGCCTAATAAGATGGAGACAAATTGCTATAGCATATGTAGTTTGAGATGGCATGAGAAGTGCATGTTTTTTTTCCTTTTCTTAGGGCAATAGGAATATTTAAGTCTTGAAATGATGTAGAAGTACCTGAACTTTTAGAGGAGACATGATATGCAGGAAGGTTTTGATTTTTCTAATTTGAATGATCAAGAGCTGGTGAATCCAATGACTGGTTCTGTTTAAGTGTGTTAATTTCTTCATTTCCCTTTATTCGTCTCTCATAGACAAGTAATTCTGAACTTTGAAGGGGTCTTTGAGTGAATGAAGTAGATTAAAGTGGCACAACAATTTGTGGTTCCAGAGAAGGAACTAAAAAAAGATGATGATCAGTAGTAGGTGGAGCTGATAGAGGAGTAGGAAGTGTATCTCAAAAATTCCAAAAACTCTCTTCTACTTCTATTATTGTTCCATTCTCCCCTTGAAGTGAGGTTTTGGTAAAGTAGGGTTAATTCTAAAAAAAAGACATGTTCATACTAACAAGCAGTTTCCTAGTTGGATCAAAACACTTATACCCTTTTTGTGTTGGTGAATAGCCCAAGAAAATACATTTTATAGCCCTTTGATCAAATTTACCATGACTATGAGAATGAATATGAACAAATGAAATACATCCAAATATTCGAAGAGGTAAATTAGAAGTCAAACAATTTGTGGGATAGATATTTTGAAATACTTCTAGGGGAGTCTTATACCCTAAAATCTGAGTGGACATTCTATTAATGAGGAATGATGCAATGAGAATAGCTTTGCCCTAGAATTTTTTAGGCACATTAGTTGTAAACATCAAAGACCTAGCAACTTCAAGTAGGTGCCTATTTTTCTTTTCAGTTATCTCATTTTGTTGAGGGGTGTTCACACAACTACTCTGATGAACAATCCCCTCATTGTGAAGAAATTTATTAAAAACAACTTTAAAATACTCACTCTCATTGTTTGTTTTAAGAATTTGAATTTGGGTTTGAAATTGAGCTTTGACCATCGAATGAAAATTCTTAAAGGCTTGATCTGTTTTAGATTTTTCTTTCTAGAGATATACCCAACAAAGTCTAGTGTGATCATCAATGAAAGTAATAAGACATCTATCTCCTGAAAAAATTTTAATTCGTAAGGGATCCCATATGACACCATGTATGACTGAGAAAGGTGCTGAATGTTTATATGATTGAGTTGGAAAAGATGCACGGTGATTGAGATGGAAAAGAAGAGGGATATTTATTTTTGAAAAGAGATGGAAATAAGTTTTTCAAATATGGAAAGTTAGGGTGGCCAAGTCTATAGTGCCACAACCTGATATTATTGTTACATAAAGAGGTAGAAAATGATTTGCAAACTAGATTTTGTCTACTCGAGTCTTCCTTATCAAGGTAGTAAAGTCCTCCACACTTTTTAGCATTGTCAATCATCTTCCTCGATATCAATTCCTGAAATTAACATGATGAAGAACTAAACTTAATAACACAATTTTGGTCATGGATGAGTTTGCTACTAGATAAAAAGTTGCAGGAGAGAGATGGAGCATGAAGTACAGACTTTAGGACCAGATTTTTTGACAAACTTATTGAACCTTTCCTTGCTACTATAGCTAACAAACCATCATCAATTTTTACTTTCAATTTGCTAGCATGAGTATAAGAAAGAGAAGAGTGAAGAACAACTTGTCATATGATCTGAGGCACCAAAATCTATAACCCATGGAGTCTTATCTCAGTTAGCACACTAAAGGACTGAGAAAAATTACCTTTTTCTACAATAGAGGCAGATGAAATGGATGTTGAATTGAGGAGTTTCATAAGGTTTTTTAGTTGCTCATTTTTTAGGGAAATTCGAGTATTTTCTGGTGTTGCTTCCTTATAGGTTATTTGAAGAGCTTTGTGAATCCCTTGGTCTGATTGTCCATTCTTCAGATGAGAGGGTTTTTCGTGTAATTTCTAGCAAGTTTCATTGTCTAAGTTTTCTACAATGATTGCACGAGGGTTTGTTTCCCTTTTTACTTTGAGTGTCATTTCCATCATTTGATACAACAGAAAACCTATTGCTTTTGGCCACAAGAGCTGCTGATTCTGAATCAGTGATAGGAGTCTCTCGGGTTTCCTTTCCCAACATAACATTTCTCCTGCTCCTCCTTCAAACCTCATAAAACACTTCATGAGTGGATAGCAAAATTTCATGTTCAAGAATTCTCCCACGAACTTCAAGTTCATTGTTCAAGCTAGCTAGGAATGCTAAAACACGTTCCTTCTCAATCATTTTTTTAATATGATACTGTTTTATGAGCATTGCCATTCAAAGTCATAAATCATATCAAACTCCTACCATAAAGCTTTAAGCATATTGTAGTATTACAATACACTTAGATTACCTTGTTTTGTGTTGCAGATTTGTGTAGCAATTTTCCCGATCTAAGAAAGTCTCCTTTTCAGCCTCCCAGATTTCTTGAGCAGTAGCAAGAAATATATAAGTTTGGTTGATTGATGGTGCCATTGAATTAATTAACCATGACATGATCAAGGCATTTTCAGATTCCCTAGCCTCAATAAATTTGAGATCTCTTTCTGGTTTCTGTGTAGCTCCTGTCAGAAATTCAATTTTTCCACGACCTTGAATGAACAACTTAACTGACTAGCACAATTGGAGATAATTTTCTCCATTGAGTTTATGAGAGGTGATTGATTGCGAAGAAAAATTGTCATGAGTGTTTGATAGAAGAATAGATTTTGAAGATGATTTTGCTGGTCTAGAATTAAATTGATCACCTATACTAAAAGCGCCAGATTTAAAAAAAAAAAAAAAATTCAGGTGATCAGAGGTCTGCTCTGATACCATGTGGAAATTGGTACATTTGTTTTCAATGCCTCGCAGTGAATTTCATTAAAATAAAGAGGGAATAAGTCTCATTTATATACAAGTTTACAGCTCACTCTAATCAACATTAGTCATCCTAGTAGCTGATAAATAGAACCAACATTACTCATCCTAGTAGCTGATAAATAGTTTTCTTAGTAACTGACAATTAGGTGACAATCAACAAACCTATTATACATTGTTAGCAGACCTATGTAATTAAATAAGAATAAATGAACTATACACACTATTCCAACAGTTTCTTGCAGGGATGCTTCTAATGAATTAGTGCTTTGCTTTATCTTTCAAGCTTCATCCTTATGCTGCTACTTGACAGATCTTGCTAAATAACTTCTTATGCTTGTATAATCCTTTTTATTGCAGTGATATCAATTTATTTCAGAATGGAATTGCTTTCCTTTTGTGTTTGAAACTAAGTAATACTTGAAAAAATATCAATTACTCGAAAACTTGTGTTATATAGGTGTTTATGCTGGTGATCCAACAAAATTGAGTATGAAAGCAGCTTTTGGAAGAGTTTGGAAGCTGGAGCAAACTGGTGGCAGTATTATTGGGGGAACCATTAATGCACTTAAGGAGAAATCTAGAAATTCTAACATGCCTCGAGATCCGTAATGATTTGCTTTGACCCTTTGCATTGTTTGTGGTTCTTTCAACTGCTTTATGCATGGCTGCCTCCTTACTACTTCTAGGAAATTTCAGGCAACTGCCGAAACCGAAGGGCCAAACAGTTGGGTCTTTTAGGAAGGGACTTGCCACGCTGCCAAATGCTATATCTTCAAGGTTGTCTGGACAAGCTTATAAATATTTATGGTTATCCCTGATGGCTTCAATAATGCCATTTCTGTTTCCTATATCCTTGATGCTCTATCATGTCCTTTGTGCACTTTTTTTTGTTTATTTTGTTCTATTAAGGGTTTAAGTTATTGAATGGCATGCTCCTGTAGGTTAGGTACTAAAGTAAAATTGTCGTGGAAGCTCTCAAGTATTTCTAAGTCAGAAGATGGAGGGTACATGTTGACATATGAAACACCAGAAGGATTGGTTTCTGTTCTGAGCAGAAGCATAGTGATGACAGTTCCGTCCTACGTGGCAAGCAGTTTGTTGCGTCCAATTTCAGTATGTCTCTGTTGTTTTCTTAGACATTGAACTTTGTCACTGCAGTGATGTATGTCAAAGTTGCAGTCCTTGAATTATTAGGCATCAATGTGCACATGAGATGTCTTGCAAGTTTGTGGCAACTTGATATCAATGAGGCATCCTTTGTCTACACACGTACCAAATACACACATACAAGATATAATATTTGTGTTTGAGGACTCATGCCATGGCATGAAGAAGATTTGTTCAAATACACACAAAAGTATTTTTTTGGTGGACTCGTGCTTTTTGGAAGAAAAGTTGATTTGAGAGCAATCTGTGAATGTCACCACAGTAATTTGTACAGTGGGCAGTATTGTGTGTTCTACTATACATCCCCATCCCCAGTTGTATTCATCCAAATCCATGTTTTATTTTCTTGTTATTATTAATTAATTAATATTATTATTTTTGTGTGTTTTTCATTTGTATATACTTCATCCTTCTGATTTTTGTGATTACTTTGTTTCTTAATCAGAATTATTAGCTTTCCCTTGTGATTTCTTTTTATAGTTCCAGTAGCTGTGGTACTTTTTCTGACTAAACTTGATATAACTGTTAAAGTTTTACGCTGAATTCTGAGTTGTTAACTTATGACAAATGTTTGCAGGCAGCTGCAGCAGATGCGCTTTCAAAATTCTACTACCCACCTGTGGCTGCTGTGACAGTTTCTTATCCAAAAGAGGCAATTCGTGATGATTGTTTGATTGATGGGGAACTTAAGGGTTTTGGGCAGTTGCATCCACGCTCCCAAGGAGTGGAAACTTTGGGTAAATGAAAGTTTATCTCAAATGTAGAAGTTTGGAGTTTCAATGTGCACAATGTGGAGCTCTGCTGTAAGTTGTTTATTCTCATCTTATAGGAACCATATATAGCTCATCACTGTTCCCTAATCGTGCACCATCTGAGCGGATTCTTCTCCTGAACTACATTGGTGGAGCAACAAATTCAGGAATTTTGTCAAAGGTAAAGCAAGTGACCTGAGCTTTATTCTCTTCTTGTTCTACTGCAGGTGACATGTGTGTCTAGTGAATGCAGGATCCTTGCTTCTCTGATAGTTTTAATAAAGGAAATATTTGAGAGAACTACTGCAGGGAATAAATAGGTAACTGACAAAATGATTTCAAACATGTGAATCTAGTCATATACACCTTTGTGTCGATGCATAACTTGTAACCCCTCCTCCAAGTGCCTGACGTCATAGGCTGACAGCTGTGTAGACTTGCCCACAATGTAGACCATATTGGCTTAAGAACTTTTGCAGCTTAAAATCTTAGTCAAAACAGAGATTCTAGTGAGCTAGAAAGCACTGTTTCAAATCAAGTTCTGAATGCAAAGAGATGAAGATGGTAATATTCTTACAGCACTCATTATGGATAACTGCTTGTTTATTTTTGGCTATAAATCATATTTTCTGTCCAACCTTCAATATAGGGCTCAACTGTTGGAGAAGTACACTTAATTCTTATCAATTAAGTGAACTTTTAAGAGTTGAAAAGTTACAAAATTTGAGAAGATGCTGAAAAGTTTATGTGCTGTGATTCTATTCCTTGCATCATGGGTTCCATCTGAAATGCAAACAAAGAGAAGATTTAAGCAAGATAATATTGTTAACATTCTTGTCATTTCTTTCTTTTTTTCTGATGAATTGAATTTCAAAATAGGACCTGAAAGGTGAAGTTAAAAGAGCATATGTATATTATGCTGCTGTTCTCTTAGGTCGTTTTCCCTTTTTTAAAAAAAATTATTTTAAGAACTGATTTTTGCTGGAACAGCTAATATTTGCCTATTTGTTGCAACCACACACAAAAAAAAAGAAGTGTGGAGGTGGAGAGAGGATTTACATTTCCTCACAGTACCATCATCACCACATGCAGTATGAATGTATCATACAAGGCTGTAGTTCCAAGGTGTCATTTCTTGTTTCCTGCTCTAATATGTTGGTTTACCAGATGGAGAGCCAACTCGTGGAAGCTGTTGATCGTGACCTTAGGAAGATGCTCATAAATACTTATGCGCAAGAGCCATGGGTTCTGGGAGTGCGAGTTTGGCCACAGGCAATCCCACAGTTTCTGGTGGGTCATTTGGATTTGTTAAATGCTGCAAAAACTGGTCTAAAGGATGGGGGATTGGAAGGTTTGTTTCTTGGAGGCAATTATGTTTCTGGTGTAGCATTGGGCAGATGTGTTGAAGGTGCTTATGAAATTTCAAATGAAGTAACGAGGTTTTTAGCTCAATATTTATATCAATAAAAATGTTTATATTCAATTTTTTGAGATGTAAAATACAATTTTCCTAAAACACTCTTCAGTATTGCCGCTCTGGTAATAGATTGCTCTTCTTTCTTTTTTTACGCATCTTGTGTATGCATGTTTTTTCCGTTTTTATTCTGTTCCTGTTGCTTTTACAGGAATGAGCCATGCGCTGGCTTTTAGGTCGTCCCTATTTTTTTTTTCTTCCTCTCTTGTATAGAAAATGTATGCACAGATGAACAGAGGTAGAGGGGCCACCAGTGGAAGCAACAGATGATCATCGAGGGTTGGGGAACGGAGTTGACTCCTATTTCCCACTGCTTTTCCAAGTATGGTTTTGTCAGCTTTTACCTTCCTATCCCCTGTTAGCCTCTTGAGGAGCATTGCCCTTTCTAACTTTTGTTTCTCCTTCCTCGACTCCTGTGTTGATTGAGCTGACTTTTTCGTTTGTACGAAGTATGGTTATGTCAACCCTGTCGGTGAAAGATTGCAGAGTTTTTTTTGGATTGATTTATCAATTAATTACCTCCCATAGTAAGATGAAAGGGAAATGGTTAATGTCTTCATATAATATAAACTCTTGGGAATCACCGTCACTTGCCAAGATCGATCATGTCTCTGGCAAAATACACCTTCAAGTTCAAGTGCGGATGCATGTAGTGGATCGCACGCTTTTGATAGAGCATATTTTGATAGGTAGGGTGGTAGTATACAAGGATACAAGAGTAATTGAACGGAAGTCGGGTTTGGGCCCAGCATGAAAATAGAGGAGAGGAAGCTTGGTGGGTAGCGGCCCATCACGTAGGAGTACTTATGACTCTGAAGTTTTAGGTATATTTCCCTTGTGGACTTCCGTGAAGGATTCAAATTTCAAAAGAGTCGACCGTTGGAGGAAAGCACTTTCCCTTTAGCAACAACAATCCTTGTACTATTTACCCAAAAAAAAACAAAAACAATCCTTGTACTGACCCAGCAATAACATCCTTGCCCAGTCTCCTCACCTCACCTTAATAGTCTTTTCATGGAGGATCAAGTTATCTGATATCATGGAGGTGTAATTAAACCCAAATAGTCTTTTCTTCTCCACGCTGTTTTGTTGTTCAGATTCGTCGAAACATGCAGATGATGATGATGAGACGCCATGGATGGCAACGCCCTCTCCACCCTTTACAGGTCTGTTTTCTGGCTGTTCAATGTCTCTACATTTCCTCATCCCTTAGAAGTCTTTTTTGACCAACCTCGCATTTTTCATTTTTCATATTCAACTGTCAAGACTTGGACAATACTCAAGTAAAATGATTCTACTAACCCATCATCAGTAATTGATTGCTATGCAATTTCAGATAGTGGGAATGGCTCTTTTCGGTTTGTTGGTAGCGCCCTTTTATTGCTTCCTTGGCATTTTTCTGGGAAACAAAATTGCCGAAATCACCGTCACTGCCGTCTTTTCTTTTGCGGTAAATTAATCCCTCACAATTACTATTCCGTCTTTCTTTCTAGACTAGGATTCAAGGAATAATTGGAATCTGAGACTTCATCCAATTCAGGCACTTTCTGCTGCACTTCTATTCATTAGATGTACCGCCATCGATCCTACGGACAAGACCAGGTTCAGATTCCGGAAGAACACCAATCAGAGAAAACCCACCCACCCCAACGTCTTCTCTAAGCTGAAGTATGGCTTCATCCTTGGGCAGGTCCTTGCCAGGTTTTTCAGGAGAATGGAACGCAAGATCCTTCGCACTTGCATAAGGCGCAAGTACGCGCTGCTGGATCCTTGGAAAACCAGCTCTCTTCCATTGGAGCCTCTACTCCCCTTTCCCCTTGTCGTTAAGGATGATACCTCAGTCGCGCCTGACCCGAAATTGGACGACATCTCTTTTTGTTCTCTCTGTGATTTTCAGGTCAGGTTATTTCTACCTTTTTCATTTTCCTTTTTTTTTAAGGAGAGGATATGGTTGAAGAGCCTGAGAGTAGAGATTGATTCTCCCCGATTCTAGAGAAGTCCACATTGTAGTGCCATCCTCTCATGGCTACTTGCATCTACTAAAATGAACTATCCGCTTATTTACAGGTTCAAAAGCACAGCAAGCATTGTAGGACATGCAACCGATGTGTCGAAGGTTTTGATCACCACTGTAGGGTAATGAAATGAACCCTCGAGTTTGCTATGCTTGCTTGCTACTTTTTTAGGTATTCATTGCCTCTTATGCTGGTTGCCTTTCTTCAGTGGCTAAACAACTGTGTTGGAAAGAGGAATTATACAACCTTCTTTCTCATGATGATATTTGTTATAATAATGGTAAGCCACTTCTCTACTCTACGGTTGCTCTTGTGGTGCCCACAACATGCTTTATTACATTTAGCACAATTCCATGTGTGTATATATATATATATATATATATACACGGAATGTTTTCTTGGTTGTATCAATAACTTCCCCACTTCAACTTTTAAACAATCAAATGTTTCGCCTCTGCAGCTCATTGTCGAAGGAGGAACAGCAATTGCAATCTTTATCCGGTGCTTTGCAGATAGAAGAGGGATCGAGCAGGAATTGCTTAGAAGACACTACGTCAAATTCCCAAGGGGAGTCCTTGCAGCGATATCGGTGATTTTCTAGTTTGGTGTTAGTTGTTTTATACTTTTATCCGACAATTTCGCCATCTTGTTCTTGACTTTTCATTATCAAAACATTTTCAGGTTTTCCTGGTTTTAGTGACAGCATACAGTACAGCAGCACTGGGACAACTGTTCTTCTTTCATGTACTTCTTATCCGAAAGGTATTGCGAAAGCAAAACTTATTTTTAATGCAAATTGACTGAGTCCAGATTAGAATGCCCGGATAATCTCAAAGTTTGAAAGTGCCTGGGTTAATTAGAAAAGCATCTGGATCTCTCTTCTAAAACAATTTTGCTGTAACAATTTTCCCCTTGAGGTACACTAGTAGTCTGTAGTTTGACATTTGTGAAAGTTCACATAAGAATAACGTGGGCAGGGAATGAGAACATATGATTACGTCCTGGCGATGAAAGAGGAAAACCAATCCATGGAACTGGAATCACATGAAGATTCGGATTATTCTTCTGATGAGAGCATTGATTCCGCCTCTTCTGAAGAGCCAAAATGTATCTCGCGATTCATTTGTAAGGGTGAACGGAATCAGGTAAGGATTTGTCTACTTAAATAATATCTCAAAGATAAATAGGATTCAGCTAACCCTTGCGCCCTGCCGCATTTCAGAACTCCCGAAGATTATCCATAAGAATTGATGATGGAGAAGCCGAAGAAGCCTCAACCTTGAACAAGAAGCAAGGCTTCCACGTAAGCATCAATCCTTGGAAACTGATAACTATGAGCCAGGAGAAAGCACTATTGGCAGCTAGTAAGGCCAAGGAAAGGCTCATGAAGCAGAACAACCTGCTGTTGGTTGAACGTGATTCCTCGAAGCCATTACCATTACCATTAGAAACCAAAAGTGGACCCTTGAATCGCCCTCCGGATAAAAGTCATGTAGGCAATACGGGAACAGGTTTCACTATCGTCACAGAGAAGAAGCATCCGGGATCACCAGGAAAGTTTTCAAGTCCGAGACGACGTTTTTCCTTCTCTACAACATTGCCTCCTCCGGGTAGCATGGCTTCACCAAAGCACAGGTACAGGAGCAACTTTGATTTGCAGCTTACACAGGTTTCCAGGGAACTTGATACTTACATTTCCAGGCAGGTTTTATGCTCAATTTTGAGAAAAGAAGGAAACGAGGCATCTCCCAAGTAAGGGAATGGGAGAAATAGCTCCCAACAGCTCTCCATTTCTCTGCCTTTAGAGGAAATACTGATTGTGTTTGGCTCTTTTTCCAACTTTATACAGAAAGTCAAGTACAAAGCAAAAATTCATAGTTTTTCGTATTTGTAGAGATCACTTTACCAAATCCAAAATGCAACATAAAGTTATTTAAAAAAAACTAGAAAAGCTCAACAGATATCCGTAGTAGAGAACCCTGCGAGGAAAGGAATCAATTATTTCAAAGGGGGAAAAAAAAACGCAAATCACCCACCTACTGAGTGGGACATTCGTGCCAAAAGAAAGGCGAAAAGCTAATTGCCCATTTGATAATAGTAATGCATCCTCCGTTTCAAACGGATACAAAACCTTTTTTGGCGTTGACTTCCTCAACCGATATTTCATTTTATCTACTTCTATGGCCGATATTCTCTCAGATATAACATATACAATATCTTCCCTGTTGTGCCAAGAAAAGAAAAAAATGGCTATACAATGTGTTAAGTTTACAAAATAAAACATTCATAGATCTTTCTTTTTCAAGTCAGAGACTCTCGTGCCGCTGGGCGCACTGACCCACTACTGTCACCAATGGCACCCCTTCCATTTGAATCAAGCTTATCTGCTTTGGCACGTTCACGTTCATCTTGCTGCTTCACCAGCATGGGTTGAAACTGCACAACAGAGAATGCAGTGAAGCAAAGCCCAAGCACCAAGCACGCATGAAACATAGTGTTAACAAGCACATGTAGAGAGACACAGCAACGCTATTCTATTGGAAAAGCACCAGTACTGTGGCACTAGATATTAGTTGCTATTGGAAAAGTTGAAAAATGAACGAGGGAGGTATATCAGCTGCAAACCTGGTAAATGGAATAAATCACATTTCTTCTTATCTGTGCCATCATCTCTATAAAGAGGTTGTAGCCTTCAAGCTTATACTCAATAAGTGGATCCCTCTGGGCATATCCACGTAAACTAACAGCCTGTTGAACAAACTTCAATGCTTGCAAGTGTTCTTTCCACAGACGATCAATGTTGCTCAACACTAGGAACTTTTCTGCCTCCTTCATTAGACCTGAAGCTTGTTTCTCCACAGTATCCTACAAAATCAGCATACAAAGGGGAAGTCATTTTGACCCAGGAAAGACTTTGGAGAAGCAGACTACCCAAAATATTATCTTGGATCACCATTTGGCCAATGGAAAAACTAGCATTTAGTTTAATGTCACAGTGTCATTACAATCTGAGAAGTAATTGTCATCTCTAATCAGTAGAAAGCTAGAGCAAAAATGGATAAGATATAGATATGTTACTAACCCTTTTCTGAAGATAAGCCTCGCGCCCACGAAAGCGAAGACAATTCTGCAATTCCTCATAATTTGAGCATTTACTCATCAACAGATCAGATGTCAAGTCATCCAACAGATAGCAATACCTACAAAATGTGCAATGGCCAACAATCATAACAGAGTTAAGACCACCCCAATTTTGGGAGGAATCAGAAGTTCCAAAGGAAAACAGTGAAAAATATAATTCACCACCAAGACAAGGAAAGAAATAATGAGAGTTGAAAAAGTGCACTAGGACCAAGGAGTCCTTTTTGAGACTATCCTATGACGAGGTGGTTTAAAAGAGTTAAAAGGGTTCCCTAGAGAAATATATGAAATGAAAGTCCCCATACTGTCGAAGCTTTGAAATAAGCTTTTCAAGATCCCAGCTTTCTTTTGGAGCATCGGTACCAACATTCGCCTATTGCATCATCAAGGAGAATCAATCAAGAGGTTATATATGAAATTAGGGAAGAAAGTAAGTACATAAGAAACTGAACTTAACTCCAGTCCCACCTCTAGGATGTCATCCATGGTCAGTTCAGCATATTCAATGAGAAGAGATTGGAGGTCTTCAGATTCCAGGGCTCGTCTTCTTTCAGTATATACACGATCTCTTTGGCTGTTCAAAACCTCATCATATTCGAATAACTGTTTCCGAATATCAAAAAAGTAGTTTTCCACTTTCCTTTGAGCTTCATCTAAAGCTTTTGTCAACATCTTAGATTCAATTGGTAGGTCCTCAACTCGAAAAGCTCTCATCAAACCCTGAAATCACCATCTAAAAGCCCTTCATACCAATATTGGCAGCAACAAACAAGTAACAGAAAACTAGATACAATACCTGAATTCGATCTCCACCAAAAATACGAAATATGTTATCTTCAAGACTAAGAAAGAAGCGGGAACTTCCAGGATCCCCTTGTCTGCCACTTCGTCCACGCAGCTGGACACATTAAGATTCTTTTGAAGCAAAGGTTTTTTTTTTTTTAGAATAAGTAAAGCAAAGTTTTACTTCACAGAGAATTTTTTTAAAACAAAAAAATTTGACTAATGAAACGACAACAAAAAGGATAAAATTACTTAATGTCCAATCCAATATCATACAACACTTCCCTGGTTGCATATAAGAGGAAAATTTTGTTTTAGTGTTATTAAGAAGACCTGATTGTCAATTCGACGTGATTCATGACGTTCTGTCCCAATAACATGAAGTCCACCAGCTGATACAACCTGTCATCAACCAATAAACTTCAGTAACACCATGTGCTAGAGAGAGAAGGACAAGCTTTATCATACATATTTTCTTAAGAAATATGTAATAAGCATTCACTTTGTAAGGTCCAATGAAGCCACACAAACACAGAATAAGTAGATCTGCTGCAACTTCTAGAAGCTGACCTAGCATACTAATTGCTTCATATCAGCCACACTATCAAGTCTAACACATAAATCCAAATAAGACACGATTAATAATCATGTTTAATCAGTGAATATGACATACGAACCCTCCAACACAATAATATATATTTTTGTGAGAAAATCATATTATGTTTAATATGAAATGCAGTAAATTAAATTAAAAATCAAGAGAGTCAATGTACAAGAAAGACTAAGACAAAAATATGTTCAATTCAAGGAAAAATTTGTACAGACTCTGTAAAATTGTACAAACTATTATATTTATTTATTACTACTATATGTGAATGCATCCCAACAAAATAGTTCATCATCATTGCAATAAAAAGTTTTTTTGAAAAAAAGAATCTATCGTAGTATTCATCAAAATAGACAAATATCGTGGGAGAAAAGTAAAAAATATAATAAGACTAAATTATAAGACTAAATTATTTATTGAATCTCTGCAGCTCAATAGAAGAAGAATTATTCTCGTGACATCTTACGTTAAACTTTTCTATAAAAAAAATCATCATCATCACCATTGATGTCGCGATAAATGATGATTATATAGAATATGACTAAAAAAATTCACGAATCCCATAAATTACAAAATAAAAATGACCAAAAAACACTACTCATTAGTTCACTATATTAGAATAAAAAAAAATAAACAAATAGGTTAGAGATTATATAGAATAAATTAACTTAAATTTTAAGGATGAAAATGATTTTTTTTAAAAAATAAAAATAAATGGGTTGACAAGTTACCCGTGGGTTCAACCCGTTTAACATTAAACGGGTTGATTCGTGAACCCATAAAACCTCAACCCTAACCCGCTAATATTGTGTCGGGTTTGCATGTTGTATCCAATCATGCCACCCCTAGTTCAGAAGATGAATTTAGCAAATGCACATAAAATATCCAAAGGCATGAGCAAGTTTTGAAAATTTTGGTGCTTTATCCAACAAATATTTGAATGGGAATATTAGTTGGTTACCAAGTTATTGCCAACATCAACAATTCCAATTCAGTTGAAACACAAGTTTCCAAAAGGGTTATAAAAGGTTCTTCTCCTCTTCCAAAGGAAAAATATACCTTCTTCCTATCTTCCTCTGTGTAAATTTTATATTCTTTAACAATTTGCAGGAAGGCATTCCGCAGCTTCGCTATCACATCATCTTCAACAGGTCCCTACAAATTGAACACATTCTTTGTTACCGAAGAGGCATATAGAAAGTATGACTTCTGATTAGATACCAGAGTGTAAACCTTCATGTGCTTGCAGTGCATGTCCATTTCATACTTTATTGTGGCTATAGAAATTACTGGATGATATTAAACAGAGCAAGGATGTTGCATGTTGTTGTGAATATGCTCTGAATAAATCAGCATCTTCAAAGATTTTCACCTTCTCACAAGAATACGAGAGTCTTTCCTCAGCTTCCAGCTCGTTCAATGATCTCTGGCCCCAAGTTTTGGCAGCTAATTGTACAGCTTCTTCAGCTATTTTAACATTCTCTTTGGACAATATGCAAGGAAATAAATTCTCATTTACCTAGAAGATCATGTCATGACATCAATGTGATAAGAATTCATAATGTAACAAATATTTCTCAATCTCAAACAAGATTCTCCAAACTGAAACCAACCTTCCATGTCTTCTTTGGAGGCAGTTTCTTCACAGAAACGAAAACTCCTTCAGCAGGTTTAACAACTCTGCAGCACAAATACTATTCATCAAACAATGTGTAAATTTGGAAAACGATAACTTCTGTAGGTTCTTTACTGAAGCTACGTCTTTTTCGTAGCACTACAACCCAATATGTAAGCAGAAAGGAGAAAGAACACTGATGTAGGCAAACAAAATATAGTAAATGAAAATAGAGAACGAATTCCAAACATGTAATTCATGAACTCAAGAACTTCCCTCTCCAAAATCCAAATTTATGAAACTTCATCTCATCTGCCATTAATTTTTGTTATTATTTCCCATCACTTAGATGGAGTAAGAGCATTTTTCTTTTGGGTTAATGATAATAATGCCCTTCAAAAACTTCAATAATTTCTTTATTCATTTTTCTTCTTTTTTTTTCCCTTTTTCTTTCTTCTTCCTTCTCATAAATACATTTTTAAAGTCTTTGAGAGTTCAAATTTTGTCCTGAGCTACAATGTTTTTATTGCATCCAAGTCCTTCCCAAATGGTCAAAATTTGATTCAACATTCATTTTTGGATGGAGGAGCATGATTGAGACCTTGGCAATTTTAGTTTCAAGCACAATTGAGTGTTTTTTCTGATTCGAGGGACATGAATGCTAAAGTTTCCATTTTTTAAAGGACTTGTTGTCATTAACCCATTTCTTTTTTAAGAATAAAGAACAAATTATAATAATAATTGAAATGAGTACAAGTTAAAGCTAAAAGGATCTTCCACAATGATACAAATTATGCCCATTAAGAGCAGGAAAATCCCTTTATCACTTTTCTATATTTTTCTTTTTTTAGGTGGTGGCTAAGGGCTACTTCGTTTGGGATTGGAACTGTGGGCAATTTGAGGTAAAAGGTGTCGGCATCCAGGCATGAAAATTGTTGGCTAACAAAATAAAACAAGATGAAACATCTTGGGGCTAAGAAAATACCTTGGCATTAACATCTCTCGTAACTTTAACCTTGCCATAAATTCTGCATTACCACCTAGGATTATATCTGTTCCACGAC
The DNA here is from genome assembly GCA_019593545.1 of Apocynum venetum. NCBI lineage: Eukaryota > Viridiplantae > Streptophyta > Magnoliopsida > Gentianales > Apocynaceae > Apocynum > Apocynum venetum. The sequence continues at coordinate 81,728 of SRSM01000324.1, forward strand.
CTGCCATATTAGTCGCAATTGTAATTGCCCCAAGACGACCACTCTGTGCAACAATTTCAGCTTCCCTTTCCACATTTTCTGGTTTTGCATTTAGAACCTTATAGGGATATGAACACAAATAACATCAGTAGTAATAATATAGGGAAGAATACTTAAATAAGAACCTAAAAGTGAGCAAAATCTCAATAAATCAACATTGCTGCTGAAGAAGATTTCAAAGTATGGACCTTTGCTGTAAAATATTCAAGTTTAATATCAAACCCACCTCATGAGGAATCCCAGCTTCACAAAGCTGTCCTGACAATGCGTCACTCTGCTCCACACTGGTTGTACCAACTAGTACAGGGCGGCCTGTTTTATACATTCTGGAAATCTCAACAACAACTGCTCTCCATTTTCCAGTAGCTGCCCTAAATACAACATCTGACTCATCCTGAAGAAGAAAATAATGTTTTATACCCAGGTTGGTCTCGTATGTGCTCATAGCAGGAAGAAAAAGTAAAATAACCACGCAAATGATGCTTGATGGGTGATACCATTGTGTCAAGCCTAAATTTCTTGCATCTAAATGTAATTCATCCAAATCAGGAAGAAGAATCAGAAAAGAGGGCATGCTCAAACTGAACCTTTCTTATCATTGGCTTGTTTGTGGGCACAATTGTAACCTTGAGTTTGTATATACTCTCAAATTCAGTGCTCTCAGTTGCTGCAGTTCCAGTCATGCCGCAGAGTTTTGGGAACTATACAAATCATTGGAACCATCATTATAATTACTAGCATGGATCCGACAAACAAGAAAGAAGAAAGAAAGCAAGACAGAACAAAATGTACACGCATAAAAAATGTTCTATCCAATTGTCCACAGACCTGGAGAAAGAAATTTTGGTAGCTAATTGAAGCTAAGGTTATAGTTTCATTCTGAATGGGTAAACCTTCTTTTGCTTCAACTGCCTGGTGAAGCCCATCACTCCAACGCCTCCCCTGACACACATGGTCAGCCATGAAATTCACATCTTTAGAACTTCACCACTTTTATCTGTTCCACAATAATCTATTGTATATCCAATACTGGGTGCAAAAATAGTGTTTAATGGTTGCACCAGGATTCGTGCTAATGATAACAAAAAAAAAAAAAACTCTTGTGTAAGAAAATAAAAAACAAAAAGAGCAACACTCTTTGTCAAGAAATCCACATTTTAGCTGATGTTAATTTTCATGTCTCCACAAACAAATAAGTTTCAAATGATCATATTAACAAGGGAAAGCCAAGTACAGTCCTTGAAATAAATCATGTTTGGGACCTGCTCTTAAAGTAGGTCTTAGGAGCATTTATTAGATTAACCCATGACCTACACCTCTTACAACCAAACAAAATGTGTTATTGAACGAAGGTTCATCCTTTGGATAATTGCGTTTCAATAAATTAGGAAAAATCATGAGAGAGAGAGAGAGAGAGAAATGTCAGAAGGTGGCAGAGCTTCCACATACCTTTTACTTGTTCCCATGGGGATGATAAATATATGCACAGTAAACAACAATATAAAAAGCCATCTGTTATTGTTCATTTCATTTAGCTTTTGCGTAACTAAGAGGAGAGAACTTGCTCATAATAAGTTACCTGCATGACTCGACCAGTGAACTCATCTACTATGAGAACCTCCTTGCCACGGATAATATAGTTTACATCTCTAAGGAAAAGCTCCTTGGCTTTTATAGCATTCAAAATATATGATGCCCACTGTTCTCGGGGATCATATAAATCTTTAACATCCAATATTTCCTCAGCATCTGCATAACCCTGTTCTGAAAGTAGAACAGTTTTCTGTTTCTCATCAATCTGCACAAATGATATTAGTTAAAACAGGTAGAAATTTGTTCCAAATGCCTATTAAGAGAAAACAAATAGGTTTTCGTATAAAACTTCTTCTGAATTAAACTATTACAAAAAAAATATACAATTTATGAGAAACTCTATACAAATGTGTTCTTGTCTGAAGACTTTAAAGCCCAAGTTTTGAATTTTCGCGAATTTATTAGTGCTCTTACTGTGTAATGTATATCTCGCTCAAAAGCAGCAGCTATCTTTGCAGCTTTATAATACCGATCACTTGGTTTTTCAGCGGGCCCTGATATGATCAGTGGGGTCCTTGCTTCATCAATTAGGATAGAATCAACCTCATCGATTACGCAATAATTGAAACCTCTCAACACAAGCTCATCAACACTCTGTAGACCCAAAAATACAGTGTCAACTCAGATAGCAAATTAGTAAACAATTCAAAGAAATATATCAAGTCTTTTGAAAGATTTTCATCACGTAAAAGTCACTTTCCGTGGCAAGATTATCTCTCAAGTAATCGAAACCCAGTTCACTATTGGTTACATATGTGATGTCACACAAGTAATTCTCCCTCCTTTCTTCACTTGTCATGTTCTCTGTCAGCATAAGCAACAGTTATAAGAGTATTCCAAACAAAGCAAGCAGATAGAACCAAAGTAGGAATAAATAAGAGACAAAATGCCACCCCATCCAAAAAAAAAGGATCAGATGATAAAATGCATTATAAGAAGAAAAAATGTAAACTTCCAAAAACAAAAAGACAGATACAGGAATAAAATGTCATACAAGAGGATGAAAATTGAAATATAAATAACTAAGCAAAATTTAGGGGAAATAGATACAGTAGTCACTTAATAAGCAATTTAGTGCACTCTGAAGATAATGGTTTGGCTTGTTATGTTTTATAAAGAGTGGATCTACAGGGTCAAATGAGAAAATTGGGGCTATGAACAACAATAAAAAAGAAATAGAGAAGAAAAGGGTCGATCGTAAGCACAATTCAAATGCTTGTCTCACAATTCAAGACACTCAGAGTTCAATGCTCTGATTACCTCTCTCCCCCTCCTTAAGAAGTGAAAAATAGAAAAGAGAGTTCTTCCAATTCAAGCAAGATGCACTATAACTAATCCCACAAGGTAAGGTTGCTTGGATACCAAGAGCCTGCATGAAGCTAAAACGTGAATTGTATTGAATGTCTAAAACTACTCCCCTGCCCCAATATGAATGTCTCCCTGATCTTTTTCAGGTTGCCTTGATATAATATTTACGGTCTTAAACAAACATACTTGTACATGAGGCCTACAATCTTCATTGAGTCAGATGAAAGATTTTGGTAAATGGTCAAATGTCCACCTAATAATTTGTACCAAGTCAAACTAAGCAATTGTACAAAACTGTTGATTAAGAGTTTGGTAAAATGAGCACAAAACCAATGTTAATGAAAAGGTCACAACCCACAATATATGTTCCAAAACATGATTTCTGGATCTGAGAAATTTTGCCATTATTCTACAAATTAAAGAATGAGACTTCTTTAATAAAAGAATGCAACACGTACGCTGGATTAGGCCAACCTTCAGTCCTAGAAATCGAGGAACTTGACCAACCCATTCGCAATCTCTTCTGGCCAAATAGTCATTAACTGTAACAACATGCACCCCTTTCCCAGTCAATGCATTCAAGTAAGCAGGTAATATAGCAACAAGTGTCTTTCCTTCGCCAGTCCTCATTTCAGCTATTTCTCCTTTATGTAGAACCATGCCACCTGCATCCACATAATAAGAAGATACAGAAATTTCTAGCAAGAAAAAAAAAAGATCTAGAAAAAAAATTCCAAAATCTCCTCATAGTTTCAATTAGGGTCAAAGACAGGAAGAACTGAAGAACAAACTAGGAAATGTGCACAAAAATACCAGCTAATAAGCGTACACTAGCGAAATAGAGAAGCTGGTATATAACCAATCCAATGTTTAATAAGGATAGCTTTGTACAATTATAATTGTCTTCTTTATAATTTTTTGCAATAACTGTTCTATATGAGCCACAGATGCTTGAAGCCTATCAACGGAATTATACCTATCAATTGCACATCAAAAGGTCTAAGTCCAAGAACCCTTTTTGAAGCCTCTCTCACGATAGCAAATGCTTCCTGCAAGGCAACTAACAGTTAGAATTCCACAAATGTCAACCGATCACTTCAAAGAGAAATACAGAGACAAGAACTAGAAATTTTAATCATGTAGACATAGAAACCAAAGAGGGATAGATCAAAATTTTGATCCTGCGTCATTTTCTTCTATTCTACCCTTTAGTGAATAGGAAAGAAGGGTGGGGAATGGCAATTAAAATTGTTCTCCAGGAGTCCAAGGAAGAGACTCACGGGTAAAAGGGAGTCCAAGGAATCACCGCTAGAAGCGCGTTCCTGTAAAATGGCTGTCTTTTCGCGCAACTGGGAATCGGACAAGGAGGATATCTGAGCCTCCATTTCATTGATGAGAGCGACGGTAGTGGCATACTGTTTCCGGGTGGCCTCTCCTGTGTCGGATCCCTTGAACATGCCACCGAGTAGACCGCCCAAGGAGGCCATGGCCATTGGGAAGGAGTAGAACCTCCGCCTCCTTCTCCGGCTGCCTCTTCCGATACCCTTTAGTGGTGGTTGGGCAGACTTGGTTAGGAAACATAGCATTGGCTCCCCTCCATTTGTCCAGCAGGACAGGGAAGAAGTGGAGCCCAGGAGACAAGGGCTTCGGTAGCTGGAGGAGAGTGAAGGATAAGATCTGAGAGCGGTAGAGGGAGACTCCAACGGCAACGCCATGAACAGATGGTTAACTTTGGGATTGTTTGGGGGAAAATTCTATATTTGAAGCAAAAATTGTTTTGATAGCTCTGTATGCAGAGAAAGAGAAGCACCGCAGAGGGACGGAGACGTTGTGGACGAGACAAGACACTACCCTGGCCCTGTACTACTAGTCTACTACCACCGGCTGGCGGGGATAAGGCAACTATCCATAGAAGGAAAGGAAGAAAACGATTATCAGTTACTGATGCAGACTGGCAGTAGCAGTAGCATGTCATATAATTAAAAATTATAATAAATAATTATCTACATAATAATAATTAAAAGAATAAAAAAAATTATATCTCTTTCAATTTCAATTTAGTCTTATAATCATGATGCAATGTTTGGAAGTTACTTTTTTTAATAAATATTAAAATATAATTATGTTGATTTAAAATAAAAATTTATTTAGATAAAAATAAAATTTTCATTTTTAACAAAAAAAAATCAATCTTAATTATTGAAAATGATATACATATATGGTTATTCACTATTTTTAAGGAGGTTTGACGTATCAGTAAAATCTTACATCTATAATTAACATATAATTAAAATTCTATAATTGTCAAAATAAAATTATACTACATTCGTCCAAATTTAAATGTTTATATTTGTTTTAATTTAAAAGTTAAGAAATAATTTTGACTTTAATGATATTGTTACATTATTTTTATTATTAATTTTGGTAGTGTGAGACTATTAGTTAGTAAATCTATTAAATTAAATATATTATTGATTGAATTTTATATTAGAAATATATTTATTTAAAAAGTTACATTCAATTCTAATAGTCTAAAATTATAATTACATTTATACAATTTCAAACGAATAGAGTAATATATATTATATATAAAAATTATTATGAAAATAATAATTGAGAGAATAAAAAATTAATTATGTATCGTATATTCTAGGCAGCAATGAGAACATTAATTAATTAATTAAATGATAAAAATATCATTTCAAATTATAATATATAATTGATATAATAATAATTATAAAAAATAATTATGAGGATAAAATGATTTATGTCTCTTTTAATTTAATTGTATACCGGTGTAATGCATTAAAGTTGATTTTTTAACGAATATTGACACTTATTTTTAATAGTTTTGAAATAAAAAAAATTAAATGAGAATCAACGTTTTATTTTTAAAAATAAGAACTTTGAATCAATCTCAATTTCCAAACATGAAATTTCATGTATAAATATAATAACTAATTTTTAAATATCTATTTACTTATGTGATGATTAAAATTTTTATTTTTTAAAGAGGTTTGGCATATATATATATATATATATATATATATATATGTGTGTGTGTGTGTGATCTTATAATTATATTGTTGTAATATTAAAATTATAATATATAATCTATATAATAATAATGGAATTATTAATTAAAATATTAAAAAATTATTTATGTTCCTTTCAATCTACTCCGGTGGATATGCATGGATATTAGTTTTTAATGAAAATTGAAAATTAATTGTTAATTTTAGAATTAAAATTCCCTCAATGAGAATAAGTCTTTTAATTTGAGTAATAAGAAATGATTTCAACGTTTGAAAAAGATAATTCACAAATATAATATAATTTCATTGTGACACTGAAGAATTTATAAAATAACTTATATATATATATGAAACAAAAAATTCCAATTTTAGGTAGAATTTAAATTTTCTACATTAACAAATTAAATTATGGGTAAATCTCATTATGATTTTGAATATATAATTTTGTTTTGTGAAATACATAAAATTTATTAAATAAATTTTTCATTTTAAAAATATACATAACAAAATCCAAATTAAATAGAATCAAATTGTTTACAAAAAATGAATTAAATTTTGGGTAATTTCTATTCTAATTTTTAATGAATTACTTAACTAAGTTATTATAGCATACATAAAAATTTATTCAATCAAATTGCTTCTTTTTTTTCTTAAGTTTGGACAATTTCTATTATAGCTATGAATCATACATTATAGAAAATTCAAACTGAGACATTAATGAAATTTAGTTCTGACAAACATAGTAACTTTCTAAATTTGACTCTCTACATTAATGAAATTTAGCTTTTACAAATGTAGTAGCTTTCTAAATTTGACCCCTCAAAAAACGCCCATAACAAACTGTTCCGTCACTTATTTAGATTCCCAATGTGTCACGTAATAAGAACTAAAAAAGAGGATAAAAAAGAACCATGACGAAATTGGACAAAAATACAAATAATAGGGCATTTATCCATAGTTCGCCTTATAAAAATGTATTGCTCAAAAAAAAAAAAGTATTGCTCCATTTATATTGATACTAAAATTACACGACAGTGATAGAAAAGGCACCTGAGGAGACCATACCTTAATTGAAGAATCGTTTTACAATTTCCTCCCTGAGATGTAAAACAATATATGCAATAAAAATGTTGCCGGACAGCAAAGAAAGCTATAAATTGAATTACAAACACTACGGCACGCCCAGGAATCAAAATCCTGATTTTAATAGAAAAGATAAGACCCAAAACAAAATGAATGAGGGGATATCCATATGCATGTCAAGGAGGAAACTCCTTAGAGCTCCCAGCTCGAGATGGAACACCAATTTATAAAACTTGGAAAAGGGCAAAAAATATGTATCTGCACATCGACTCAGCTTGGTTCCGGTGGCAATACTTTCAAGCTTCGCATCCACTCACAGAAACTAGGTTCGTCAAAGTGAACAAAGCTACTTTTCAGCTTTGTTCTTTCTCCTATTGTCAAAGTTCGAAGCTGTGGAAATCTAGCCTCCTGCATTCAGATACATGAACATTTTCTTATCCCAAGCAAGATAAATGAAAATGTTGCAATTTATATAATGCATCATTTGACTTGTCAAAGCATATTCAGTTGAAAACTGAACACAAAAATTAAAACATAAAATGCACTTGTGATACTCTCTTACTTGTTCATAGGGAGGGTCTTTGTGTGCAGGAATCAACCGTGAAACAAAATATCGAGCCTGAGAACTCCCTTCCTGTTATCAACCACACCACAAGGTTTTAGTTTCTAACTTTGTAATCCATCAGCAGTGCTTCCCAGCACAAGCATTAACAAGGAAAACTATACAACCTTAAATGCAAGAATACGAGGAGCTGGGAACCGCATTTCAGTTAACTCTTCAGCCAATGTCCTACAAGCTGCTAAAGCAGCTGCACTTTTCCCTTCCTGAGAAGCTAGTTCAGCTCCCTAAATATAATCCAAAAAAGTAAGAGAATCGGGTCAAGTAGAACAAACACCAATGTCTAAAGGAGGAAAATAAAACTACTCAATAAAAAGAATATATAAAAGTGAAGGGTACAAGAAGCATGAAATGATATAACCAATGTCACTCCAAGTTCTTCACCACTTTACACAAGCTTGGAACTAATAAGAAATCTCAAGCACCTACTATTAAACCTTGAGTCCTACAATCGTTTCCCTCTCCTTTAAAAAAAAACAAAAACTTTTTCCTCAATATAGAAAGTGTCAGCAATCAGTAATATTTGCCTTGTGAATCTTATTCTGTTTATTTTCTTGAGATGCTAAGAAAACCTGAATGGTGCCTTAGCTTGCACAAAGACAGAGTCCATATACAGTTCTTTCAGTTTATCAATAATTTTGTTGGGAGAGAGGTTGCTAACCCTTGGTTTCTGCCTCATAAACATTCTGATTGTCAAAAAAAATAAGAGAAGCTTGTTAGAAGCCACCCCAAAATAGAGAATTCATACATTAATTCATGCTCTTTTGGGACAGCTGTAATAATCTTTGATCCTTTTTTTTCTACAATCAGAATTTATAAGAACCAAGGGATGCAAACCTTTAGAAATAGTCTTTTCACTGCTTTCTACATCTCCATAAACACACACATACACACGCATGAACATATAGCAATGTTATCCTTCATTCAAGCACCAACAAGAAAAATTTAAACCGATGCAATAAGACAAAACCAGTATTACAATTTCATTTGAGAGTTAACAACCAGGAAAAAATTTAAAGTCAAGGTTCTATCAGAAGTAAAAAAAATGATAGAACAAAAATTGGGGAAAAAAAATCAAGTATTCATTTATAACAATCCATATCTTTCCAGATATAAGCTATAATTAAAAAGGCCAAAATACAGTTTCAATTAGGAAGGTCACAGGCTTCTAATTTTTAATTCCACAACTACTGCTAATAAGCTTCCAAAGTTAATATAGACTCTGTAACTTAAGACAGAAAGTTTTTCACTGAATTGTCTGCCTGACAATTATTATCAAGGTGGAAAATTTATCTTTCATTGATTGCAGGATTAGTTTAAATGAACAAATTTCCTAAAAATTAGTAAAGCCTCCAACAAGTAAATACACAAATTAGTAAATTGGAAGGCACAGTTCCAACCATTCAAGAAATGTCTTAAGCAGAGAACTACAATCATCAAAATTCATGTGCCATATGTAGGTGTAGCTACATGACTTCTATCAAATTCTGTAATGAACAGTGAGCATTTCAGGCCAGCTGACTGCCATAAACAAGTGTAACATGACAAGATTAATTAAAGTTGTTTCAAACACAAGACCATTTTATTCATCATCTAAGAGAAGAAATTGTATCATGCTGTTTTTCTTTCGTCTTTTTCTCCACCTGTGTTTTTAATTCTTCTTTTTTTTTTTCTTTTTCTTTTTTCCCTGTGCTCCTCAGAATGTATGCAGATCAGAGAGTGGTACTGTTCAGAGGAGATTGGAAAACTGGGTTGAAGCTTTGTTACAATGAATCTATCACTGGGCATAAGAAATCTTCTCAAAGACGTGCTTTGAAAAGCATGGACACAAAAGGAGAAAACAAGATCATGCAGTAGGTAAGGTAGACAAGCTTAAAACACAAAGGTATTCACTGCTCAATAGCTAAATGAAAAAGAATAAAGAGGCAAGCAAAGACGTTCAGATTACAGACGAAACATGCAGTGCATAAAGAATGTTCTTTCTATTTTGGTTTCTTTGGGATTAGTAGAAACAAAAGAGTGTACAAACCAGCCAAATGAAGACATCTGTTCCGTGATCAAGAACAACTGCTGCATCAGACTGCATAGCAAGGTCATGAGCTGGTAGCTCCTCAAAAGTGCCACCTTCCTTATGCATGAGACAGCGAGGTGCCACCATACGCAGGGATAAATCAAACGATGCATTCAGAAACAAGTGACGCAGGACAGACCTCTCATCTTCATGACCAATTATGCTTCCCAGAAGCGGTCCCCTCCGAAGATGAAAGAGGAGCTCTGGCAATACACCGAGTTCCTTGGGAAACTGATAGAGTTTTGACTTAGGTAATTGAGAACCAAACTTAATAGCAATATCTTTGACTCTTTCATCAATTGTCAATTGCATATCCAGTGCATCACTGAAATATTTAGCTCGCAAGATGGTCTTCTTTGCAATAAGAACTGCAGCTACTTCGTCTTGCACACTATCAAGATATACTGACACACTATCCACAGTTGGCAATCTGGCAGTAATCACTCGTGAGATTTCGGCTTGATAAGCATTTGAATATTGGATTGCAATTTGAAAATACACAAAATCACTCTTTATGTCAGCTCTAGTCTCCATGCACAATGCAAAGCTCTGTGTTTCCTCAACACTCAGCATTTGTATAGCAAGTGCAGTGTCATTTTTCAAAGCTTCATTATTTTCTGTTTGTGCCTCCTCACCAGGACCAACCACTTGATTAACAAAGATCTCATCTGAACAACGAATCTCCAACAAGCCATGACACCCTGCTGCCCTACAAGATGCCCGCTGCAAATTCACGCCAAATGCCTCCCCAAAATCATCATGGAGTACCAGGACACCACCAGAAGATTTAGCCAGAGATTGCAGAATAGGAACACGTATTGGGCATGTTCCAGCACATAGTACATCAATCACTGTGCTACGTCGGTGAGCCTCACGACCTAGATTTTCCATCCACTTCAAAGCCATTTTCTCCATATGCAGATAATTAGGATGGCTCAAAGAGTGAGGAACAGAACCAGGACCATATGTTATTGGTCCACCAGCACAGACAATTATTCTACTATTTCCTCCTGGTCTTTTGATAACTCCATGTGACATTTCTGATGATGGACCCTGAATTATTGCCAGAGCAACCTCAACTGCAGCACCAAGACAACGGTCTCTAGAAGCTTCTGGAACATTCAGTTTGTATGGCCTCAATGAAGAAACTATCAAGTGTGCAACAGGAAGTGATGCATGGACAGGGGACAGGTATATCCCAGTCCCATAGATCATTGCTTTCAAGTACTCCTGATTTGGTGATTTATTACCAGGAAGAACATCAGCAGATGCAGTTAATTCTTCAGAAAAATCATATACTGATACAGTGCGACCATAAAGCACAATTCCAAGTCTCGTTGTAGGAGGTAGAGAATCAACAAAAGCATGCAAAGATCCCTGTAGATGTTGGAGGTGCGGTTCATCCAAACAGTCATCTATTACAAGAACAATTGGTGCAGTCACTCTAGAATCAGAAACTGGAATAAAACCAGGTCTCTTATTCCCAGTCTGCACGTAATCAACCAAAGGAGATGATAATTCTGGCAGATTACCGAGCTCTTCCTTGCTAGAAGCTATATATTCACCATCACTTCCATTCAGATTTCGGCATATCACGCACTGCCACTGACCTGAACCAGATAAAATATTGCAATAGAGATTTGAATAGGCCCCACAATTGTGGCACCTATGGGGCTCACGATGTATAATCTGAGGACCTGGTGAGACCTCCCGGCCTGGGGAAACTAATGCCCCAAACCCTAAACTAGGAACATTCGCCAATTTCTTCTGTTTCAACACCTAAAGGAGTGAAAAATGGCCAAATATAAACCAAAAATGAAATTTCAAACATAACGTTAAATGACGAAGCTGCGTAACTCAATTGCCAAATGAAAATCAGAAAAAGCAATTAAGTAACCGTTTAAGTTCCCCTTGTAGTCTGAGGAAGTAGGCGAAGTAAAACCTAATAATTTTTCTTGGAAAATGGACTACCACTAGAACGGCCGGGGCTAGACTAACAACAAAACAATCAACCCAGACTGGAAGAATGCACATAGAACAACCTGAGATTTATGTGTAGTCCGATAACCAAAGCAAGTAATAAATACCTTGTGGGCTGAGAACAAGACATTTGGAGCATCCGAAGTATGAGCCAACTGCTCCACGCCATCAGAAATCTGTTGCTGCAACTCGGCAGACCCGTTGGAATAAAGAGGAGATGAGGACGTGGGTAAAGAAGATCCTGAAGAAAAGACAAGAGGCTGAGGCGTGGCTGGAGAAGTTCTAAAAGGCACAGCAGCAGGTTTAAGCGGTGAAGAAAACACAGGAGGGCCAGGAGGGGTGCTGAGACGTGGCACAGAGCCAACCGTTCTAATACCATTCCCTGGTGAAGGAGGTATATTGGGTGCCTTGACGGATGGAGAAGGGATTTGGTTAGGTTGTAGCAGTGGTGGCGGAGGAAACCTTGACCCTCCTGTTGGTGAAGGGAGAGGAGGAGGAGGAGCGCTCAACTTAGTATCAAGTCCCGGGTTAGAGCTGGTAACAGGGTATCGCCGGGGAGAGGATTGGGGGTGATTGGCCATTGAAATTTAAGAAGAAAAAAAAAAGCCAATCCCAGATATCAACCAAATAGCACTTGGGTCAAGAAACGCCAAAAGCAACCCGAACCGTACGGAAGCGATTCTCCCGAGTATAAACCCTCCAAAACAAAGACTTGAAATCCCAAGGAGAGGTCGAGATTGCCTCTGTCCTATAGAGGAAGCATCAAGATTTCAACTTCCTATTGAAGACCATGTCGCAGAGAGAATCCAGATGGATGGACCATTCAAAGATTCGCTGACCTCCGACGTCAATAGGCTTATTTGGAATATAATAGGAAGAAGTGCGTTTTCTATTTGGCATCAGAAGCCTTTCGGAATTGGAAATGAGTCGGATAGAATAGCAATAGCATACCTGGCTGGCGGGGAGGCAAAAATGGGAACTTGAATTTTAGAAGTCAAAGATCCCGCCGGGTAGCCACGATAAAATACTGCGGACTTCTCAGTCCGTTCGTCCGTTCGGTGCCTTCCTTTGTGTTTATAGCCTATACTTCCGGTGGGTCGGCCGTTGGGATTTATTATTCATAGCGTCTAAGTTGGCACTTTTGCGTACTGCAATTGGATGGTGATACGAGGGTTGTGCTGTCTCGTCGAGCACGAGACGCTGTCGTTTGGAGTATCAGGATAGGAATAATTATGGAAGGAAAGACCGAAGCAATCGCTAAAGCTCTACTACTTTTAACCCCAACAAAATACACCTCATTTTAACTTTATAAAGAATATACGGAGTAATAAAATTATTTAATTATAAGCATATTGTATAGTATAAAATACTTTCAAAAATAAATTCTTCATTTATGGCTATAATTTTCATTCTCTTTAAAGAGAGAAGATATTAAACAAAAAGTAAACTAAAAAATATATATCATAATTATATATTGAACCCACAATTGTATTTGCAAAATAAACAAACAAGAAAAATAATAGGTTACAATGTTTAGTAATCCGTCAATTTTTTTCTTATTTGTACGCAGAGTTCCCTTCTTGATTTGTTGGGGAAGGAGTTTTGCCTAGATAGCTTTATGATGTTAGAACTTCGCAAGATGTTAGAATTTAGCAAGTTCTCTTGGTGTGATTTAATAACCAAAGCAATATAATTTTGAAAAAAAATCATCTTTAAATTTTAAATATTTAAAGAGTAGAATTCCTATCTGAATTCAATGAATTCCTTTTATTTATTTATTTTATAAAAAAAGAAGATAAATTCTATAATTCACAAAATAATTTAATTAACCAATACTTTTTCACCAAGTGACATGGTACCTTTGGATTAGTCATACTATTCTTTTCTTCTTCTTCTTCTTCTTCATCCATGACATAATATTTAAATTAAATGACAAAATTTAAACACCATTTATTTAATTTAAATTAATCTTTATAAATTTAATTTAGTAAAATCATATACTTATCCCTTTAATTAATTAACCACACACACATTATATATATATAGCATTTAAATGCTATATTATATACTTAAACACCATTTATTTAATTTAATTTAATCTTTATAAATTTAATTTAGTAAAATCATATACTTATCCCTTTAATTAATTAACCACGCACACATTATATATATATATATAGCATTTAATGTCAAAGTTTATCGGCATTTGTTATGGTCTTCTATAATCAAAGTATGTCGTCATGGTAGTCTTTGGCAATGTATCTTTGAAATGTGCCAATATTGATTAATGTCAAGAGACCTGATCTTTGTCTATTCATTAAATGCCTACAAAATAAATAGACAAAATTGTGGAAAAATATATTTGAAGTCCTATCCAAAATTAATTTGATACCAATACATGAATTAGTACACTGAATCAGGCCAACATCACTTTGATTTCAAAACCTATCAAATTAAGACTACAAATAATTTAATAAATACACAAAAGAAAAATTATACCTTATTAAATAATAAATTAACCTATCTATTATTTTATATCCTATTATCATTTCAAACAAAATGGTCTTCTATGATCAGAATCCGATTTTCAAGAGTTGATTTTTTATTAAATCATATTGAATTTAATATAAGATAACAAAACATGAACAATATTTGTGAATTTTGAATACGTGTATAATTGTCCAATTTTGTCAAATATTTTGAAAATAAACATGATAAAATGTAAATTATGGATGATGGAATTGAAATCCAATTTTGAGATGATATTTTATGTCACATTTTATTGAAATTAATATTATTAATAATAGATTATTATATTTAATCATTTACTTATATAAATAGATTGATTTATTTTCAATCTCAAAACTTATTTTCTTTAAATGAATCTATTGTATAATTCAACAAGTACTTTCTTATATCCTTCAATATCTTTGTCATTTAATCATTTCATCTTCATTATATTTATTATTCTTTTTTTGAAGTATGGATCAAAATCTTCTTAAACTACAAGAATATTAACCATCATTTTCTATTAATTACTTGAGAAAAATATATTAGATGAGACTTAAACGAATGAGGTTACTAATATCAATAGAAATTTCATTTGATATTAGAATTATTATTGAAGTTAAGTTTCAATTTCACAATGAACATCATGTTTTTCAAAAACATCTACCTATACTCAATAAAAGTTTTTATGCAAAAAAGAGAAAATGTAAGAGATTGAAAGTTTGTTATAAATATACGAGATGTAATTGTAATACACAATTTCGTTCACCAGTATTTAAAAACCTAAGAGGTGGGTGAATTAGGTTTTTAATCGATTTTTCAATCTAATTCAATAAAACACCTCTTTGACAACAAATATTAAACACTTTGAGTGCTAGTTGTGTGAGAAATAATGTGTTCAAATAAAATGCAAAAATTAGAGCAATGAACACAATAATTTATAGTGGTTCGGTTTATCCAATAAAACTTAATCCACTACCTTGAGTTACCTACTAAAGGATTTACCAAATCCCTTCACTAATCAAATAAATGATATTACAAAAAAGGTTCACCCAATTCACCTTAATGTTTTACAAATAACCTCTCAACCAATCAAAGCTAACTCAGCCCTTGAGTTTTACAACACAACCTTTATTATACAATAATCTCACCACTCTCCTTAGTGAATCCTAACAATACAATTCAATTCAAGGTTCACCGAAAGATTTTACAAACAAACCTTGAATACAAAACAACCTACACAAGGCTCACCCTAACACTTAGGGTTTTATGCTACTTGCAACATTCATACAATTACAATCAATAATAAGAGATAGAGAGTTTGATAGATATCACCTTAATGTGAAAATATATCAATTTGAATCACAATCACCTCTTTGAGTAATGGCTTGTCAAGATTGCTCAAAATTCACCTTTGAATGTAAAAACCATTCTTGAATGATTTTAACAAGATTGATGTTTAGAAAAGGTTTTGGAATGTTTCTAAGATGTTATAGGATCAATATATAAAATATTTTTTCTCAAAAAATGTACTTAAAAAGAATTCCAAAGGTTTTAGTATTTAAAGGTTTGTTTCCAACGGTAAAAAATGAAACTATTGGAAACCCATTCAGAAGAAGTGCGGTTGATCGTATATCAAACTCGTCGTCCGTATCATCATCCGCAAGCTCATTGGACAACATTCGGATGATAATTTTCATTGTGCGGTCGACCTCATGATCGTCCACAAGTTGACAGATGAACAAATTTGACAGCACATGCATCCACAAGATAAACTAACTTGTGGATGATACCTTAACCACTTTAGATCGACTGAAACATGTTAATTTGTGTACCAACAATACTCTAATGCACAAATGATGATTTCAATCAACCATATAAGTTATAGTATCAATCCAACAAGAGTTTATGAACCATTTAAGTTTTGAAATCACGATGCATGGTTTTCAAAATACTAAAATATATTTTAACATATTAAAAACATTTTGAAATAACGTTTTAAGTTCATAGAGCAACCATTAGAAACCATTACTCAATAAAACTAGAGATATCAAAATATATAACTCTAAAATTATACCACTAGTTCATATCTAATCCAATAAAAGCTTGTCTTCAAATCTTGATAGTCTTGCTTTATATACTTCCATGAAGACTTGAAATCTTGTTCTTACATGGATTAAATCATGAATCCAAAAACTCTATCATTTGTACAAATAAGACATTAGTCCTCATCAATGTTTGTCATTAATCAAAATTAAGACATTAAAAGCTTTAGGGCTTTCAAGTATTTTTATTTATAAATTGAGAAAATAAAATTAAATTTATAAAGTATGAATTGAGAAAAGAGTCATTAGACGACATATGATTATCTATTGATACGCATCATCATAGAATTGTGCAAAAAGAAATGTTCAGCTTATGACAAAAATTTAAAGATGAACAAAAAAGATATACTATATATATATCTACTATAAATGACCATGTTTGCAAGTTTGTCATAAAAGTGGAAAATAAACCACTTGGATGGAGTATGCGAGCAAACTACACAAAATATGCATGATGTTTTTCATTTTCGGAGCATAAAATGTAATTTATTTTTAAATATTATGTGCATTTGTATATTTTGTTGTTTAATATTATGAGATAATAAATGTAATTTACTTGGAGAAAAATTGTGAGTTATCGTTAATAATATTATGTTTTAACAATAATAATTTATGATATATATAATCACTAGGAGTGGCAAAATGGATGAAAATCCAACAAGCATCCAAAATTATTTAATATTAAATAGTTTTAAATAGATATCTATTTATCATGTTGGATTTTAATGGATATCCATGAAATCCAATAAATATTCATTTTAAAAAGTCTAACTCGGTCAATGTTCATTAATCAAATTTAATTAATTACACTTTAACTCAATATATATTTTAAATTTCACTTTAACTTTATAAAAAAAAATTCCATGTTTGAAGATAAAAAAAATTTCACTATTTCTCTCTTTATAACTATTATAATTCATAAGTGATTTATGAGTTGAAGTTTTATTATGTATTACTAATTCCATGTGGAGCTTTTTCCAAAAAAATGGGAAAAAAAATTAATTCAAATAATAGAATCTTCAATCTTGATAGTGATGATTTTTTCTGAATGCATTCAAATTTATTGCCTAATTTTCTTTTAATAATCAATTCAACATTTAACAAAAATACATCTATTTAAAAAGTTCAATAATGAACAAACAACACTATTATTCAAATACACATAACTCAATAATTAAGTGTTTATAAAATTCTAAAACAAACAATTTGTATGAAAATTTTAAATTTCATATCAAACTAAGTTTTTTATATAAGTATTATTATTTTTACAACTTTATTTTTTATTTTTTTTATTTTTTTACTAATTCAACTTTTAAAGATCACGTCTTTTTATTTTTGTACACAAATGTGTTAAGTTAGCTTTAAAGCTTACAATTTGACCCATTTTATGCAATTTGTTAACGTGAGACAAATTTTATTTCATTTTGATACAATTTTTTTTTAAAAAAAATTGAAAGTGTAGTTATAATTTTTAAATGTTTCTAATACATATGGAATTAAATATTATAAAAATTGAATTGAACACGAGTTTAAATAATAAAAATTACATTAAGAAATTTAATTAGATACAATTACAAAGAACGAATTCTAAAAATAAAATAAAATTATATGGATAGATGGGTGTTCATAGATATCTATAAACTATTTAAATTCAAATAATTTACAAATACATATAGATGATTAATTAATTAAATATTTTAAAAGTTATTTAAACATGAGGTTAAATAATAAAAATTATATTAAGTAATTTAATTTAATACAATTACAACAAAGTTATATGAATAAATGAGTGTACATAAATATTCATAAATCATTTAAAATAAAGCTATTTAAACCATTTATAAATAAATCAAAAACAGTTTGAACTTAAATAAATTGACGCCTATATAAATTTATTCAAAATGGATTTTACCACTCATAATAATCACAACAAATTTATACATATAAATTATATATATATATATATATATATATATATAAATGTTAACAAATATATACCGATATGAAATGAATATGAATACGAGTGAATATCTGTTAAATACACCTCATTATTCATTACGACAAAAAAAAGTGATTGAATATCTATTTTCATCTCATTCCCACTTATATCAAGTAATCCGTACCCATCGAATTGGATACGGTTTGATACCAACTCAATCCGCCTCGGTCCATCCTTTTAGCGAGAAACTTTTGCAAACCTTGAAATGGTTTCCGAAATTCGAAGTTCCTCTATGTAAAGTAAATTCGTGCATAAGAGTAGAGTTACTGTGCCGTTGTAATCCAAGCATATGAGAGATTCTCGACAATTTTACCTAGTGGCATATATCAGAAGAAGAGTGCAGTGCAGAAGAGGTTCTAAAATGGGGGCAAATCGGCACGATTCTTCTCCGGCCTCCCCTTTGATATCCCTTCTTTCACTCCCATCCGCAGCTTCAATTATGGTCCCCGGACAAGAGTTTTCCATTGAAACAAATTAAAATAATCTATCCTAGAACCAAAACCCTAACCCTAATCCCACCCCCACAACTTAACACCATGGAAGACCCTAGAGCCAACGGCGACCACAATCATAACCATGTATCCAAGAAACCCAAATTCACTTCTCCTTCCACATTCATAACCGACGACGAAATCCGCCACGAGTTCTCCCATCACCAACCAGGCATTGCCCGAATTAATAACGGCAGCTTTGGCAGCTGCCCGGCCTCCATCATCGCCGCTCAGCAGCGATGGCAGCTCCGCTTCCTCCAGCAGCCCGATGATTTCTTCTTCAACCACCTCCAGAAGGGCATCTTACGCTCCCGCACTCTTATTAAGTCTCTTATCAATGCGGACCATGTAGACGAAGTCTCCATCGTCGACAATGCTACCACTGCTGCTGCCATCGTCCTTCAACACGTGGGCTGGGCTTTCGCCGATGGCCACTTCGAGAAAGGGGACGCTGTTGTCATGCTTCACTGCGCCTTCCAGGCCGTCAAGAAGTCCATCGAGGCTTACGTCACCCGGGCCGGCGGTTCCGTTATCATCGTGCAGCTGCCCTTCCCCGTCCACTCTGACCAAGATATCATAGCCGAGTTTCGCAAAGGCTTGGCTAAGGCTAAGGCTAATGGTAGGAAAGTTCGGCTTGCAATTATTGACCACATTACCTCTATGCCCTGTGTTGTTATTCCCGTTCGAGAATTGGTTAAAATATGTAGAGAAGAAGGCGTGGAGCGGGTGTTTGTTGATGCTGCTCATGCAATTGGTAGCGTCCATGTTGACGTTAAAGAGATCGGAGCTGATTTTTATGTCAGTAATTTGCACAAATGGTTCTTCTGTCCTCCATCTGTTGCCTTTTTGTACTGTCGAAAGTCCCACATATCACCTGAATTACACCACCCAGTGGTCTCCCATGAATATGGCAATGGCCTTGCTATAGAGAGTGCTTGGATTGGTACCCGCGACTATAGCTCTCAATTGGTTGTTCCTGAGGTCTTGGAATTTATTCACAGGTTCGAAGGTGGTATTGAGGGTATTAGGAAGAGGAATCATGATGCTGTTGTTGAAATGGCTAAAATGTTAGCCAATGCTTGGGGTACGAATCTTGGTTCCCCTCCTGAGATGTGTCCCAGCATGGCCATGGTTGGCCTGCCTTCTTCTTTGAGGATATTAAGCGATGGCCATGCCTCCAAGTTAAGGACCCATCTGAGAGACCATTTTGGGCTGGAGGTCCCTATACATTACCAGGCCCTGAAAGATGACGAGCTTCAAGACAATCATAGGGATAGTTGTATAACAGGATATGTCCGCATCTCTCATCAAGTTTATAACACAGTAGATGATTATGTCAAGCTAAAGGATGCTATTAATCAGTTGGTTGCAGATGGAATAACTTGCGAGACGCTGGTTAAAGAATAAAAAGGTATGAATCCTATCACAAATTTGAAACGCTGAAGAATGCAAGTTACGAAGTTATGATTTCTACTACTCCCTCTGACCAAAAAATCTTGTCAATCTTTGACTGGAAAGGAGAACTAAGAAAACACTAAGATTCACTGAAGACAACCGATGAGCCACAAACAATCAAAGGAAATAACTACTTCCTCCGATACACTTTTAATTGTACACTTTGGATGTGTTCGAATTAGATATGATAAACATTTTCAATTGTATGCTGTGTATTTGTTCGTGTTAAAAATATAATTGTGTAACTAAATTTTGATCCAAAAGCTTGATGTGAAATAATACTCTAAAAGAAAAGCATTCTACAATAGCAAAGTTTGACGTGAAATAATAATGTCAAAGAAATGCGTTCTCCAATAATTGCATTCTCATTAATCTCATTCAAAAATACTAAGTAAAAGTATGTAATAAAATAAAAAACTGTACTATTCAAGACATCCCAAAAAAGAATTGTTCTCAATTGAAATAGAACGAACGGAGTATAATATTTTCCATGTTAAATGGTTTGTTTAATGGGTCAAATGTATAAAATGGGTCAAATAGTTCATTAGAAATGTAATTAATATAAGTAAAAGGTTTAAATTAATTGTATATTAGGAATATAATTAAATTAATTTGTTAGATTGACAAGATTTTTGGGACAAATGAAGTAATTCCTAAGAATTGTGCTAAAATTGCTTGAAATATGATCTAACATTGTAAAAACTGGCAGTCTCAGAGATATTTAGATCTTAAATACCAATTGAAGTATATATTCATATATTTGTTTGTTTGTTTTCTTTTTTGTGATTGTGTAGTAATATGGTTTTATGGATCACATTTACCTCAAGGCCATATAGTTCTATTTTGCTCATTAGGGAATCAAAGTTTCCTAATCGAGCCAAATTTTATGATCTGCCATTGGATTGAATGAGATACTTGGGGGGGGGGGGAGAGTCTTAGTCTTTCCATTACATGGACTTCAAGAGTCAGATAAGTACGTAGCTTTGTCACATTGTTAAAAGTATGCTAATATAACTGAAAGATATTGACCTTGTTTTATATCTTTAGCATATCACAGGAAGCATGGCAACATAATTGGAGTTTTAATGGCCTTCTATGATAGAAACTTTTGAGGCTGTGACTTGTGGAGCATGATGAATGCTACTGCCTGATAAATCCTGGAAATACAAAATAAATCTTGTCTATACTATGTGTTACTTTGTGCATGATTTGTGGAATTGACATTATATTTGTATTGCTAGTTGTGTCAGCACATGGTATTTTTTGTATATTAAGGTAACGTCTGCAGAGAATGCATAAAACATGATAATATTTGCACTGGGTAAAAGAATTTAAAAGGTAAATAAAGGAATGAGGAAGGTGAATCTCTTGAATGTGTAACAGTTCCTTTTCCTGCTCAAACAACCTCCGTCTCCCCTGTCACTGCAAAGATCTCTTGCTGTAGTTAGAAGTTGGCAAATTCAGTATGCATCATTTCTTATCCTGATGCAATGCTTCTTATTTTCTGTTTTTGCACCAGAATATCTTTGAACCTAATCAATGCCATGCAGCCTGCACTGAGCTTATTGCAAAGATGATAATAGTCATGGCAAGGAATTGTTTAACTGTAACCCCAGTAATGCTGAGAACACAATCTGTCTGCAAGTTTTGAAAGCTTGCAGTTGACTTACAAGAAAAAAATTAATTTTAATTTTCTTTGCTTTTTCATGCATTATTTTTATATAGATATTTGAGAATGCTGGAGTTACTAGGAAATATTTAGGAAAATTACCTATGGGAACCGCCGCATTTGCAGAACATAAAATCTACAATCACTGCACTTGTAAATTTTTCTGTAATTGGTTTTCTTCCCAGTTTGGGAGCATGGGGAACAAGGGGTTTCAGCAGGTGCAACTATTAGAAGCACCATATTTTCCCAGTTCTGTCATCATATTTAAATTTTTCAGATATTATTAGATGTCCTATGAAGTGTACTTGTGATGCCAGCAGTCATATGGAGTGGAAGTATGGTTTATACAGGAAAAATTAACATAAACCCTAGAATAGAAGCTAATCTAGCAAAGGTTCTCAAGAACAAAAAGCAAATTGTTGTTCGATATAAATGTCACAGATAGAAAACTGTTTTTCAGGGCTGGGAATTGAATTATAGAGAATAATCTTAGTATACTAACCTAATTAGAATTCTTGTCCTTGAAAATTTTATCTAATAAGGAAACTAAATAATCCTAGAATAAAACTACATCACATTAAGGTTTCCTGCTGCTCGGTTAAACTCTGCCATTGTTTCTCCCTTCTTATGCAAAGACAAGGATTTTTTGACTTCTACAAATTTTATATCCTTCATTGATAATTATCAGCTGGAACACTACATTAATAAAATGGTTTTGTAGAATTACAGAAACAAGAGGTCTTCCAGTAACTGCTCAACTGAAGTAATACCAAATTTTCATTTGCTGCTCAAAAAGTTCCCCAAGATGTTAAATTCAAGTTCTTTTGGTTGCTTCTTAGGGACTGAATATGCTTATTTTGGATATTTTTCGCACAAGAAAAGGTGTTCTCTTTAACCCGCAATGCTTTCCCATCAATTCATCTGCATTTTAAGCAACCTTTTTATCAACCACTAATCTCACAGATGATGAAAGCGAAGTTTTCAAATTGATAATATCACATCATCTGTTAAGTATAGAATATTGATGGAGAACTCTAGTCTAGCTCCTTGTTTTCCATCAATCAATCATCTGATGGTTCTGAAAAAAGACCACTGCCATGACTACCTTCTGGCATGTCTATATCGTAGCTGTCATCTTAACTGACCTCTAGATTAATGAGTTCATCAGGATAAAGGACAAGATGTTTCAGTTTTAACTTAATTTGCCTTAAATTTCTTTGTCAAAGTCACAGCTAGGATTGTTTGCACAGATACTAATTGATGTCCATGAAAACTTGGGAAGAATGGGAGGGCCTTCAATTTATGTTGAAGGTTTGATATTTAGAAAAACCAATGGAAACTCTAAAATTGAAGAAACATGCTAATGGTCGTTCCATATAAATGGCAAAGGTAAACCACTTTCTTTACGAGGCTGAAAGATAAACCACTAATCCTACTATACTAACCTAATTTGGATTCTTCTTCTTGAAGAAAGTTTCTAATTAAGGAAACTAAATAATCCAAGGATTCTATATAACATGGAAACGTTATAAACCTAAGGAAACAGAAGAAAAGTAAACTTTGTTAAGGATTTCTTCCTGCATCAATTTGGTTTTAGGAGACTTACAAGACTTGGATTAAAGAATAATGAATGTTCTTCTCTCATGTCTCTGATTTTGGCCATGTTCAATTATGGTGGCTGTATGAAAGTCATCTTTCATTTTTCTTTCTTCTTTGTGCCCCTTCCCTTAAAACACTTCGAAAATTGCTTTTTATCCTAAATAAAAAAAAAAAACTTAACTCATGATTTATGATATATTTATTTGGATTGGATGTATTATAGGGATTACTGTTGTAACAGTTTTCAAAATTACTTTCACAGTCTTGATATAGCCTGTCCTTTAAAAAACAACTAGCACACGTAGCTTCCCTTGTGAAAAAAATAAATACATAAAAAAATTACTATTGGGTTTATGGGTTTCTTGATGAAATATCTGTTTGGAACTTGAAACTCCCTGCAGATGATTGTGGTGACTAGTTGATCCCACTTCAAACTGAAAGGTTTGAAGAGTAATTTTGACAAACTGTTAAATGCAATTCCTTTTGTTTCACGTTATATTTTTCTCCTAATGATTATTGTGAATGGTCAAAATAGAAAAGCCTTCGACCATTCTGTGTAATTTACTGTCTTGCTGAATAGAAGGTTTTTTTATTGATTCTCTTGGTGACACAGAAGACGGTATAAAACCAGAAGTGTTGATAAAATGGAGGAAAGTGTGGGAGAGTATAATAATGTGGATTTTAGTGAATTTTTCATCATCAAGGGTAAAATGTGGAACAGAGATCTTGAAAGCGGGAAAGTTGGGTGGTTGGTGAAGGTGTAATACCTACTTCAGCATTCAGTATTTGGAAGTGCATATATAGTATTTTGTATTCTTCTTTCTTTTTGAATATTTTACCAACAAACACAATCTCAATTGAAAAATTATTGATTCAATTGTATTATAATGTTTCATTCCTAATGTATATTTGGATCTTTTGCAGGATTGGAAATTATTTGTTGCAATGCTGAGCAAAATAACTTGCATAGAGTGCATCTGGATGCTTGTGGCTCACCTGCCTTCACCAGCCAATGGACTCTCGGGGGGCACCACTATGATTGATTTATGCATCAAAGTGGAGCCATTATAGCATCTTCTGTAGTTGCCTGTCAACCCAAAACTAACTAGGATCATATGAGCCCCATTTGTTTAGTTGATTGCCAAGATTAACATAAAGACGACTTCTTTTTAAATTAATTTCTGTTGGAATTGGTTTACATGAGATCATGAGAGAATCCGTGATAGCTGGGTTGATTGTGCATATGTTTAGTCTGCTAGTCCCTTGAAAGATGAGCAAAAAGGATTTTTTATACTTACTGTATAGTTTTTACAAGGACGCACTTTATGGATACCTTTCAAGATAGGATGGTTAATTCACTAGTTTGGCGGAGTTCGTGTTTCAGGTTAGTGTGAATGTTTGATGTGCGAGAAAATCAGGGGAAGAAAGGCATTAGGTAGATAAATCTTTAAGTAACTTATAAATATTTGAACGCTTACATTTTCATGGGATGTTTGAAATTAATTATTCATTTTCTTAAAATACATGTATTTATTATTTAAATTTTACTGAAGATTTTGATGTGATGGAGTGAAGGACAACGCGAGGAGCAAAAAGAGGAAGAAAAATTCTGTTCGTAACCCCTCTTAATGGAGGCCCTTTTTATTTTAGTTATTGAGTTTCCTCAAGGGATGACCAGATGAGATGAAAATGTCAGGCCACATAAGTTTTTACATTCATTTTACCTTTTGGAAAAGGTAGACTATTTGGAAAAGGTAGACATTCATTAAAATAAAACATAGACTATTTGGAAAAGGTATTACTTAGATTTGGAGATTATTTTACAAGAAAAATGGATAAGAAGATTTTTTTTTTCCTAGGGTGGGGAGAATATTAAGATATTTATGTCAAAAAATAATAAAAAATAGTATTACTAAAAAAGTATAATATATTTTTTATGGAAAATAAGTTATATATTAATATTCAAGTATATTTATTATAGAGTGAGGTGATTTGGGGAAAGGTGAAGGGATTGGAGGGAAAGTCGCTCATTCTCTCACAGGTTTTAATTGAAAGAAAGAGAATGAAATGGGATTTATTTACTGTACATTTGTAGGTAGCGATTATGAGTTATTTTGTTGACAAAAAAGTCTTTTACAAAGTTGAGAAGAAATAAAAAGGAGGAAGAATATGTAACATATTTATTTTTAAACTATTTCTTTTAGTTTGTAACTAAACTCCCAAATATAAATAAAAAAATAAAAACTGATAAGTTAGTACAATTTAATTAATAAAACGATTTTATTTATTATTTAAATATTATAAATTCGATTTATACTATTCACGATTGTAGTATATTTGTTTAAAAAAATCCAAATATCATTCTTTTATATGGTAACTTAATTTCCTTTTATTTTCTTTCAAACTAGTCAACTATTGGATGGAACCATCATTTTTTCAGTCGGACACTATTCCAAATAAGATTCTTCATTTGTGACGGACAGATTTATTTGGCTTGCCTCTCTTAGGAAAATTTCCCATTAGTTGTGTTTTCCTTTTCATTTTCAGTTTTAGATAGATTTATGATGTAAAGGAATAATACTCTTTTTTATTTTATTTTTTTGTTTGATGGGGCTTTGCCTTCTTCTTTTTTTTGTACTCTTTTCTTTTTATATTAATAAAATAAGGGGTGGCGTGGAGCTTTGCCAAAAGAAGAACTAGCCAACTATGGAAGAACTTAATCTGAGTCAGGAGTTCAGTCCGATCACTTCTTCTTTCACTTTAAAAAAAAACAAAAATGGAATCGTGACATTTTTTTTAAAAAAAAACAAATCATTAAATAGGTGTAAAGGTCAAAGATAGATAGTTATGATTTGAAACTAATGGGATTGCCATTTCCATTTTTTCCCATTGCACACATCCCAAGTTTATGGTAAAGTTTTGATAGAAAAATATTTTTATTCAACGTCTTAACTTTACTTCATATGCCTTCCATTTTCACAATAAATGACTTTTTATTTATTTTGTCTTATTTCAAAATATTTGTTTTTCTTATATTTTTAATGCATCTATAATATTTTCTATTTACTTCTATTTAAGTAGTGAAAGAGATGAAAGTGATTAATTCAGAAATAACTTCTTCTTTTTTGGAAAAAAATTGGAAAGAACTTTCTAAATTTTTTTTATTAAAGATATATTTAGAACTTTCTATATAAAATTTATTTCAATAAATCCACACACATATGATAAAATGTAGATAATTAGGTACATTTTAGTTGTTAAAATAGCATCACTTATCATTATAAAGTTATTCTTTTCTTAATTGTGATATGTATATCTTTTAAAAGAATAATAATATGATGGAATGCAGATTAAAGGCTAGGGTAAAATTTTCAAATAACACTTAAACCTTTCAAAAATTCAATTTTTGCCCTTCAATTTTTTTCGTCCAAATTTAACACTTTAACTTTTTAAAAGTTTAATTTTTGTACTTTGTCCAAAATTTTATTATATCATTGCTACCATTCGTTATTATTTTTTCTTCATCCAAATTTAGCACTTAAACATTTTAAAAGATAAGCTTTTCAATTTCTAATAAAAATTCTATTATGTCATCGTTTTCATCCATCACGTGCAATGTATAATATTTTTAAAAAATATTGTTGTCATTATATAAAATTCATACAAATTTCAAGAAAAAAATACAACAATTTTCATCTTTTTTTTTCCTCCTTCTAAATGTAAATAAACAATTTATTGTTAGTTGATTATTTTTGGAGCTTTTTAATTCAACGATAGTTGACTATAGAGAAGAAAAGAGAAAAAAGAAGAAAGAGAAAAAAAGAGAGGAAGAAACATATAGCATTCGTTTTTTGCATTGGTAAAAATATTATTAAAAAAGTTACTTTGCATCTGAGAGATAAAAATAGTAACTTAATAAATTTTTTGGAAGGAAGTGTAAAATAAAACTTTTAAAAAGTCTATGCGATAAATTAAAGGAAAAAAGTTCAATAAAAATGTGTTTGCATAAATGTTTTTTAAAAGGGTTTTCATTTTAATTTATCTTTTCAAAAGTCTAAATAATAAAAATTTTGTTTGTATAATTTAGTTAGTAAATTTTTAAAAATTCTTGATTTTTTAACAAGGACAGCTAAATCTCATACTCTATTATTTAATACCATTCGCCATAATGATTAGATTACCCCTAACCCCATATGACATTCTCTCTCTCTTCCCTTTTCACTCCCTCATTTTTTTATGGAGAAAATGTTGTTTGATCCAATTTGGAGGCCATTCTAGTATTTATTTTCTTGAAAAATGCATATAAGATTAATTTTCACCATCTATTCATGTTTATTTATGTTTTTCAATTCAATGTACATGAATTTGTCGAGAAATACATGAATTTGTCGAGAAATATATGCTTACATGATTTTTTTATTAATTTTGTTGTTAAAATTGTGTAAAATGGATTTTCATGAATTGGGTAATGATTGAGTTATGTTGGGATACCATTTTATTCCTTTGATTTGTGTTGAAAAATTTGATTTTGGAGTATGAAATGGCATTGGAAGTTGTCCTGCCCCGTTGGAGTTGTCCGGGTCATTTTTATTGTGCCCCGTCGATCTAACTTATCATATTTCCTTGGGATGTTAATGGGGCGAATGGGAGCTGGAGTCCCCAACCTCCGACCTCACCCCAAATTTAAATATTAATCTCCATTCTCGCTCCATTTTCACTTTAAAAATTTAGAAATAGGCCCCGTCCCTACTTTACATCATCCGGCTTCGCTTTATCCCCACCAAGTTTCACTCCGCTTTTATTTCGTTAACTTCGCTTTAACCTTGTTTGACTTTGCTTTGACTCCATTTGACTTGTGATATCAATAAATACTTAGTCAATAATATAAACTCATTGTAATTTACAAAAGTTAATAATATAAATTCATAATTAGTTAAGTATATAGTTAATAATATAAAATTATTTAAATCAATATATTTAATAATATAAATTATAGTTACATTTTTAAAAAAAATGTTCGGAGGTTGGTGATTAATTCAGAAATTGATGAAGGATTTGCGTAAAAATTTAGTTAATATAGTTAATAATATGACTAACAATTATTTAGTCAATAATATAAACTCATTTTATTTAATTTTTTAAGTAACCAAATGAATAAGATAATTTTCTTTTTTAAAAAAAATAGAGATAAAATAATATTTTTATTAAAAATATAACTGAAGCTGAAGTCGAGGATTTGCGAGGCGAATCTCCACGAGGCTTAAGCGGGGAAAAATCAATCCCCGCCTCCGTTCCCGTTCATGTTAATTCCCGCTTTTTAAAATCCATTCCCGTCCCCATTAAATTCGGTAAATCATCGATTTCAACGAGTCGAATTGAAACGAATCCCTATTAATCTCCATTTCATTGATTTCATTGCGATCCCTAATATTTCCAAACACCCGGAATCATGCAACCGAGTACAATTCCCTGTTGTCCAAACTGATATTTCCGAACATGGTAACGCGAGATATCTGCTGAAGTTTTTCTTTTAGGTCATCGCCATCCAAAGACTACATCACGCAATCAAGGAAAAATGAATGGGTTGTGGGCCAATGGCTGTCACTACTAAACAATGTTTTTCTAATGCTTCTTTCTCTTTTTTTTTTTCTTCTTGATGATGCTGCATATTCTTAGAAAATAGGGATTTTGGTGATGTGTCTACCTTGAGATAATGCAATTCTTTTGACAAGGGATTTGACGAGGGAGAGATGAGAAATCCTGAATTATATATCAGAGTTTAATGAATCAGACGGTTTGTAAATTGAGAGATGTAATTGAATGACAGACATATATGAAACATATATATGAGAGAGAGCTAATAGAATTCAAATCTTAAGACAAACATCCACGAGATTTCAATGAAAATTTATTTCATACGAAATTCAAACCTGTATTGTTGGAGAATTTCTCCTCATATCACCATGTGTCTTATGACTCAACTATGATAATAATGTAATTCTTGTTCGTGTAATAAAAAAAATTAAAATTATTTCATTTAAGATTTCTTTTTCAAAGAGTGTAAAAAAGGAAGGATAAAAAAGAAAAAAGAATGTGATATTGAGTAATAGGTAAGATATTTAACCCTTTACTTCTAAAATTTCTCATTTAAATGGACTTTTTAAAATTTTCATAATTGAATTTTAATAAACTTTATCATTTTATCTTTTTCTCTTAGTTTATATTTTTCTCAATTATCATATTAAGAAAATTTCACTATTTTACAAAATATGTAATTATAAGAATATCACTTCTAACACATCTATATCTTTTTTTTTTCCTTTCAAACAAGCAATTTTAAAATTTAAAATTTTGTATTTTTTAATTACTTCATTATAAATTTTTTAAGAATTAAATAATGTCTCATCCAAAGACACTCAGGTGAAAAAAGTAAGATGACAGAAATTTTTAGACAAAATTGTAAAAATTAAACTTTTAAAAATTTTGAATATTAAATTTTGAAAAAAAAAAAGGTGTGAAATTAGACTATATGCAGCGTAGGAGGGTGGGTTTTGTTATTTTCATTAGCAGTACTATAAACTGTCTAGGGCTGATATTCTATTCCTAAAACTCGAGAAGATGGCCGACGACGACCCCTTGCCTCCTCCGGTTAGGCTCGTCAACTTCGTCTCCGAAGAACAGGTTTGACCGGCGTTGTTTGCTTCCGATTCATAAACATATTTCCATTTCGTTTTTCATTGTTTTCCTTCTCTACAGGAATAGTGGTAATTTGATTCAGATTGATTGTTTTTGCAGTTGGAAGAAGCCAGGAGAACTCGGGGAGCTCGGGTGGACGATGGAACCGCTCAGAGAGATAGGTCCCTCTACGAGGTTGTTTCCTTATCTAACTCTTCCATTTGCTCCTTTTTCTGTTTCTTCCTTTAGGCTACTTTCTTTCTTTCTATGAATTTTCCTTTTCAATAGATACGATACTGCTATCATATTTCTGCCATTTCTCTGTGGTCAATCTCTACAAATTCTCTTTTGCAGAACTAAGTAAATTCTCAGTTCCCTCTGTCAAATTCATTACATCATCTCTGTCATTCGTTCATGTCTGCAAGCCCTAACCATTTGCACACCTCAAGCATTTTAATTGTGAGATGTTAGAGGATTTTTTTTGCTACGACCGCACATGTATGCACATTCTTGTCATCTTTTCAAGTTTTGATTGGTATTTTGATTTCAATAGTCTCTCTCTCTCTCTCTCTCTCTCTCTCTCTCTCTGTGCTACCAGTAAATGCTTGAGTCTGGGATCACTTCTTGACGTTCTTCTTACTGTGAAAAAACTACAGATTTTAAAGGAGAATAAGGACAAAAGAGAAGCAGAATTCAATGAGCGTTTCAAACACCGTAAGAGATCAATATCTAAGCACCCCAGTATCTTCCTCTAGTCATTTTAATGTTTCATATGTTTATCTCACACAAATAAAAGCGGTACATGATTGGTTTTTGTGGAACATTTCATTTCCATTGCTAGTCTCCTTAGTCTTCTATTTTCTCAATTATTAATTTTTATTTTCAAGTTTTTGTAGATGATAATGACTTGAAGTTACCAACTCCTTTTCTTGCAGGCCCCCCCAAAGCATTAGATGAAGATGAGTCTGAGTTTCTTGATAAACTAGATATGGTAACACCACACTTCTTTTCTTTCTTTCTTTTTTCATTTTTTTCTTTTCCCCTCTTCTCTAGACTAGATTGAATTGCGGCCTGTTCTCAGTTGCTGGTGCTGCTGGAAAAAAAGGTGTTTATCATTAAGCGAAACCTGTTTTGAGAAGCATCTCATTGGTAGCTTTTACAAAAATTGCCTTTTCAGCTCCTTTTTTTTAAAAAAACCTAAAAGTAGAAGTAAAAAGCAATCTAGTACAACTCAAAACAGCTAGCTGAAATAAAGCTAGAATCTAAGTGAGAATAGGGCCTTCATATAGTTCTTTTATATGCCATATGGGTAATTCTTTAAGAGTTTCACTAGGGCTCTTATATGGATCTAATACTGTACCATTGGCATAACATGCTGAAAATTTGCATTGTATGTTTCTTACATCTATGTATGAGTTGAACTGCAGGAAGCTTGCAATTCAATACTAGCATGGTGATTAATGCTATTCAATACTAAATGGCCTGTTATGATTAAGATATGATTAAGATTTTTCTAGAAATTTCATATCGCCAACTTTTCTATTTGAATTTATTGGTTATAGGACAAGTGTTCTGGGACTCAGTTATATGCTTATTAAGATATAAAAGAGGTGCACCTAGAGTAGCTTTACCTGGTTTGCCAAAGATGTCTGTAGTAACTATTAAGCTATTGATACCTTGAGTTCCAGGTTTTGACAGTTGTGAGCTTAATCTTTATTTATTTTGTTTATGACCTCACTGCACTGAGGTTAAGCACCTATAATCTGGAAAATGCTTTACCAATACAACTATTTCTATATCAACCTAGGCTGCCTAAACAAACCGGAGGATTGGAGAATTCCCCATTGATTTAATACATATAAAGCACTCATTAGGAGACATAGATCCTGTCAGACTGAAGCGCCAAGGGGTTTGTAGTTCAACTTCAATTTTTTGAAATTGATGTTAACTAGAACTCTTTATGACATTTTCATTAAATAAAATTCCCTATTCAAAACAATGGTTTTGGAATATAGCAATTATTGGTAAATATGAAGAACTTATCTTGATTTGATTTTGTGTATTATTATAATTATCAATTTGACTTTGAACTAGATGGTATTTTTTTGTTAAACTGGAAAAGATGCATAGCAGAATTTTTTAAATTAGTTATAGATATCTTTATCTTTTTGAGTATTTAGTTTTTCATGGTTTATAGCCCAGGAGGAAGATATTACATATTCAATTTGTTTCTCCTCTGATAATAATTCAAGTTGATCATCACTTAGATGAAAGTATACTTTATGTACTTGCCCTAATTCTTGTGTCTGGATTTATTTGATCCTAAAGATTTGAAATTAACTTAGCTGGCTAACTGTTTACCCTGAATAGCTTTGTGGGGTGCAAAACCATGGAGATAAATGTGTTATTGTACTTTAGAGGTTGATGCAGATGTGTGTCTTTTGTGTGGATTCATGTGAGTGTAGCTTGTCTTTTGACTCTTTCTAATGTTTTCTTAGTCTAGGAAGGAGTATGAACAGAAGGTTGCGGATGAAGAAGCAGAAGAACTGCAAAAATTTCAAGTAATTGTCTTGCCATTATTCAACTAGTTCTTTGATATTTTCCATCAATCTAACATAGAGAATGGAGGAGTAAGAGTACAGGCGAGGAATCAGCTAGACTACTCCTTATTGCCAAACTTAGTATTGTGCTTTTTTGCTTCCCTAAATTATCCTCTGCCTTCTTTTCTTTCTGACGAAGTATTTGTCTTACTTGTTCATGGCTCCTCTTCTAATATTTCATTTTGTTATAGGTAGCTGTGGCAGCACAAGGTACCAATATACAAGAGCTGAAGGAGACAGCAACTCCTGTTCCCAAAGTTCAGGTTTCCTGTGATTCTACTTGCATTCCTGATATACAACTGATTTTGGGTGAAAAAATCTATTGAATCTTTGTAGTTTAGAATTGGATGATTGCTTCTTAACGTGAATCCTATACAAGGCTGGAGAACCTTATAATTCTAGAATAGCTGATATTTGATACCAAAACATGAAAATTCTGATTCAAAGTTGTGCAGGATAAGAAACCGATCAGGAGGAAGAATCCTTCTCCAAGCCCGTTAGGAATGGTTATCAAGGTCAAGTCACAAGCAAAGAAAGCAAAAACAGCTCCTGCCAGCTCAGGGAACATTCCAAGCTCGGAATTACCTGATGGTGATAGAGTAGGATGTCCGGACTCTGTCATTGTAAATAACCCCCATACTAAAGGATCCCCGAATTCTGCTGAAACAAATAATGGTGATAATTATCTGTCGCTTTTTCCGAAAAGTAGTTTAGTTTCATATAGTGACGAAAGTGAAGATGATTCTTAATGTTGTATCTGATTGTATCTCCGCTAGACCTTGATGGTTGAGTAGTGGCCTACAGTGTGGTACACCGTCTGAAGTGATTAGCACCTGTTGGTAAGTCTAAATTGCGTTGTTCATACAGAATACATCGTTGTCTGGAATTGTATCTTTAGTTCTGGAAGTTGAACTTTATTATGGGTTGAAAACAATACATTATCAAGCCATGATCATAGGATTGTCATTGTCTCTGGCTTGCCTAGTTTTCTAACTGTCACTTGAAGATTGAGGGCCCCCCCCCCCCATAATTCATCATCTAAAGTACCTGGATAAAGGCATGGGTTCCAAGTGGTACAAAATTTGGTAGCATGCTGTCTGCAATCCTCTGGCTTAAATGGTGAGTCATGAGAAAGTAGAAACAAACGAAACTAAAATAAATTAGGGCATTGCACCATGAATTGAAGTGTTACAGTGGAGCATTGCGTTTAATAGCAATTTAAGCTCGTGCCGCTCAATATCCACTCTGGAGCTTCAGTATTACATTCTGTGACTGGATGAAATGATTAACTAATGAAAAGTTCCATTCCCATAGTCTCTATGGCTTCACGGTGCTATTTTTAGGACCAATTCTTTGATGATTCGTTTTAAAGAGTTAAGACGAAGCACTCGTGTAGAGTCCCACCCAGGAGGCGCAGACACCATCTTTGATGTTGACAAGAGTCTCGTGCTTTCCCTTCTCGACGATGACTCCATTTTTTACCACTGCAATGACATCTGCCCCCTTAATTGTTGATAACCGATGCGCCGCCACAATAGTAGTCCGGTTTACTGTCACTTGGCCCAGCGCCTCTTGAACTATTCTCTCTGAATCAGCATCCAATGCACTTGTTGCTTCATGTAGTAATAGTATCTTTGGGCTTTTCACAATAGCTCGTGCTATCAGCTATGGCCACTTGCTGCTTCTGTCCACCTGACAGTTGGGTTCCTCGTTCTCCCACTACATTGTCATATCCCTGCTTCATTTCCAAGATGGCTAATTGTTTTTGAAGTCATAAACCTAACAATCTTCACCTTGACTTCAAAAATATATCACTTTAAGGGTACTTTTTTTGATACCCTCTTGGCATCCCTTTTCGCTGGCAGGGATGCACCCCGATGCTTCTTAATATGAGGTGACTCGGAGTAAGTTCAAGCAATCCTTGAACTTTCCTGCATGAGACAAAGTGCTAAAGTTGACCCATTTCTGCTTTCCTATGACACAACTTTTGTCGACATCCAATTTGCATTTTCTGACTCCTTTTAGCAAATTATTCTTCTGCAACTCGTTCAAGCATCGCTTATCGAGATGATCTTGTCGCATGCTCTGTAACTTGGTGTCATCATTATTTGTCTCTGTATGAGTTGTTGGTGCATATACCAAAAATAACAATGCAAAAGAGGAACCTAAACCAATCCCACTAATCAACCCTCGTCTTATTCCTATCTTCATTGGCCCTTCACACTTCTTTTTATACAATTCCATAACCTTCTCTTCTGCACAAAATGAAGCAACGGTTCGTATACTCCCAACTGCATCATTCGCGACTGGACTAGCTTCCTTATACATCCTCTGCAAACATCTAAAATAAATAAGAAAGAATAGTAGGGAGTCCAAGGAAAAAAAAATAAAAATGAAGTGCTTCGTGTTTATCCGCCAAATTTTTTTTCTTCAAGGGTTTTATATCAAGTAAGTTTCATTTTGCCAATTTGTAGTCGTGAAATGCATTGTCAAGGCTTTGGAAACAAACCTTTGCATCTGCACTGAACCCTTTGATGAATTTAATTTGCACGAAGCCGTTCTATCCTATCAATGGTACCATATCAAGGATAATAAGTGCCAATTGCAATCTTGCCGTAAAAGCAATAATCAAACCGGCAAGTGCTGATGATGCCTCTTGAACCATCTGCGCAAGCGCATCTCCAACTAATGCGCGCAGGGTTGCTGCATGCATCACTAGAGAGCTTTGCACCAACGAATCCACTTGAGTGTTCGGACTCATCAAACCACCCAACCTCCATGTGAACCAACTTCTCAAAGCACATTGATCTAATTCGTCTTATTAACTTGCAACCGGCAATACCAAAAAGT
The DNA here is from genome assembly GCA_019593545.1 of Apocynum venetum. Classification (NCBI taxonomy): domain Eukaryota; kingdom Viridiplantae; phylum Streptophyta; class Magnoliopsida; order Gentianales; family Apocynaceae; genus Apocynum; species Apocynum venetum. Next base: position 117,407 of record SRSM01000324.1, read on the forward strand.
AACATCTTGCAGGACATGGATGATGCCGCTCCAAGAGCCACAAACATGAGTGCCCAAAACTTGGAGTCCTCCTTTAATTCATGAGATGGCTCATAAAATATTTTGATCACACTAGCTAATAGCAGGCCGAAAACAGGTAGAATTGCACCGCTAACAATAGCAGATACAGCTCCTATGACAAGGAAAGGTGGCTTGTTGAGATAAGCAAGGCGACGAAGTGGGACTTGTAGAGGTGTTTCTGCTGGTGACTGAGTGGCAAAATCAGGTTCTGCCACAGAAGTTTCAGATACATTTATGATTTACCCCAGCCGGTAGACCAAAATCTAAGACATGGATCGAACGCCTGCAGCTATTTCCAAATCCAGAAGATCCCGAACTGATGGAACGTTGGAATGACATTCTTTGACTTGAGTGTCTAGCAGATTCCATTGTAATAGCTAATTTGTCTTTGCCATCGACATACTCTGCCATACTTTTATTCACTTCTTGTAGCCTTATAAGCTGACTGTAAGCTCCTTTAGAATCTCTTATTAGTTCTGAATGTGGACCTGAAAAGTCATCAGCAAAAATATCCTTTTCATTAATTCTAACTACCTGAATTACATGAATCTGGTAAAATTTTAATTAATTATAATATTACTCCAGTATTTAAAATTTTCAATTATTTTCTCCCCTTTTATCTCCATTTTCTGGGTAAAATAACAATGCTTGTACCTTTTTCGACAATCTTTCCGCCATGAATTACACCAATCATGTCTGCATTCCTTATGGTTCTCAGACGATGTGGTACGATGACTGCTGTTCTGTTCATCATAACTCTATTCAATGCCTCTTGCACAATTTTTTCAGACTCTGCATCTAATGCGCTGGTTGCCTCATCTAGAAGTAAAATTCGTGGATCCTTTAGAATTGCCCGAGCTATGGCTACTCTTTGCTTTTGTCCACCAGAAAGCTGAATACCATGCTCTCCAACCATAGTATCGAAAACCTACGAGTAAAACAACCTTAATTTATTATAATTTCAGACGCAGATAGCATTCTACCAACCTTAGGTAGCCTGTCTATGAATTTAGCAGCATTTGCCAGCTCAGCTGCTGCTCTAATCTCTTCAATGGTTGCCCCATTCTTGCCATAAGCAATGCTATCCTTTATACTAGCTGTGAAAAACACAGGTTCTTGGCTGACGAGACGTATCCTCTCCCTAATCCACTTGAGCTGGAATTCCTTGATATCAATTCCATCAATGAGGACCTCACCTGCTTGTGGATCGTAAAATCTCTCGATCAAGCTGATTACAGTAGATTTGCTACTTCCACTGTTCCCAACCAAAGCAACAGTAGTACCCCTAGGTATAGACAAAGAGAACCCACTAAAGATTAGCTCATCTGGTCTGGCTGGATAAATGAAATACACATCTCTTAGCTCTATGTCTCCATGGATGTCACCCAACAGCTTTCCACTGGTATCATAGGCATCTATTAGTGGCTTCCTATTGATAGTATCAAACATCTTGAAGGCTGCAGCTTGCCCAGCAGCAAATGCTGACATGCAGGGAGACGCCTGCCCTGGAGACCTGAAAGATTGAAAATATCTTTTAGGCCTAAATTTTGGTAACATGTAACCTCGAACACTAAAGAATAATTGGTTGAGAATCACATTGAATAACATGTAAACCAATTAATATAGCCATGATTGCATTGAGCACTTCACCTCCAGTGTTGTTTTTCTTCGCAATCAATTTAGCACCAAACCATATAGCTAAACCATAGGTGCAGAATATGATAAACATAACCGATCCAAGACCGAAGTTAGTAGCCAATCCTTCAGTTACGCCGGATTTATAGGCTTCGGCTAAGGATCTGTTATAGTTGACAATGGCTTGCTTCTCTCCTGTAAATGATGCAACCTGCAGAGGAGATACCAACAAACCATATATAATGCCCAAAGATTTTTCAATAATTATATTCTGAAGCAAATACGTGACTTACTGTTCTAATGGAGCCAATTGTCTGTTCGACTACAGTTGCGGCTTTGGCATAAGCAATTTGTCCACGGGATGCCATCCTGGATAGGATTTGTGATACCATTCCACCAGATATCACAAGCAGAGGAATAGAGGACATCAAGACAAGTGTGAGAAGCCATCCTTTGGAAAAAGCAATGAAGAAACCTCCTACAAAAGTTGACATCAGTTATATAAACTTGCCCACCTGCAAAATTTGGGGAAGATATCAAAATGTCTCCGTGATTATGGCATGGCATAGGATTAATTTTCAGAGCAGACCTTTTCACCCATTGCTTCCTGTATCAGAACAGTGTCACCGGACATTCTACCAATTACTTCTGCGATACTCCAATTCCACTTGGTGGATTCACCCGATCATGATATAGTATATGAGAATGTGTATAAGTATCTATTCTCAATTTTGAATATCTATTTTGACGAAACGATGATGATTGCGAAGTAGTTAAATATAGGCTTTGCTAGGCCCATCATCGCATTTCGAGCTTACGACATTAGGGTGTGATAGTTATAACGGTTAACTTAGGATGTCCAATTTAGGGTTAATCGAAATGCAATCATAAGGTCGATTGTCAAGTAATTAAACATGGAACTTGTCGGACCCATTATCTCGTTTCGGGTTTATGGGCTTGGGAAGTAATAGTTGGTATCAAATAACCTATTGGAAGTATGAAAATTAAGTGATACACCTTATGTGTGGAAGTCATCTCTAGAATCCTACTATTCCTGATTGGTCCAGACTTTGAACTAATGATTTGAGCTTAGTCAGGACTTTAAGGCCTTAAGGGGTGAATGTAATATTCTAATCTCATATCGAGAATTCATGAGATTATAATATGATATATGAGAATGAGTTTAAGTATCCATTATCAACTTGAGATATTCATTTTGACATAGTAAAGACGAATGCCAAATAGTTGAATGTAGGTGTTGCCATACAGGCTCAGAGCGCGTGACATTTAATGTAAATACTCAATTCATGAGTATATTAAGCTCATAATTATGTTTAGACCTATTTTATATTTTGGCTCATGACCTATTAATTAGGGTTATTTAGCATCATTCATATTTTACGAGGATAAGGAATTTATAAGTTTGATATTTAAGGGTAAGACTTAACTCTAATTATGTTATTTTGTTTTACGCTATTATAAATGTGACTATTGAAAAGTGAGAAATAGAGTCTGGGTTAGAGTATTATCTAGGTTAGGAGAATTTATTCGATCAAGATAAGTAGTTTTGATACATATGATTTTATTAAAAAAATATTTTTCAAAAATTGTGATTTTATTTCTTTGATTATTTTTGTAGATAAACTCTAAAATAAGTTCGAGTGATTTTCGTTTTGAAAATTTATTTATATATTGTTGCTTAATTTTTGTAATTGAAATTTGAATGATTTTGTTGAACTCATGAGGCATAATTTGAAATTGGTAGGAACATATTCTAACTTTTGATCTGATTTCATTTATTCAGATAATTGTTTGTTATTTAGTCGTTCTAACGGGAGTACAATTGAGTCTGATGTCAGAGTTTGAGACTAATGAATATTAGGGTTAAATGAGTTTTTTTTTAAAAATTGTTAGATGAATAATTTGTTTGATTGATAAATTTAAGTCACATATGTTATGAACTTTTGAAATCATATAGGGTTTTAAATTTCATAAAAAATTCAGTTTCATGATTATTTCTTTAATTTTCTGCAATAATTTTTTTTTGTATAGAAAAGTTTTGATTTTGTCTTGAAAAAAAAATCTGCACAATTCTCTTTATTCTCTGCACTGCTTTACAATCAATTTCTACCACAATTATATCCAATTTTTGTCTAATTTATTGCACAAATTTTCTACAGTATTTTTCAATAGTTTTTAGTAAATTTTCAGTAATAATTTCATCAATTTATGTATTATTTTCCTGTAAATTTCAACAACTTCAATAATTTTTGCGGTATTTTTTACACAACTTTTGTACATTATTTTTACAACACTTTTATGCAATTTTTCAACAATTTTACTAAAACTAAATACTTTTTCCTGAAATTTATTTATTCTATTTTAAAAATGATAAAAAGAAAATGGTTTTGTTTATTTATACACATAATATTTTTTTAAGATACTTATAATAATTTTGTACAAAATGTATTAAACATATTTAAGTTTTACATGTCCATTTGAATTAGATAAGGTTTTAAGAATTATATATGTATGTAATAACTCATTTTAAAGTGGTATAATTGTTATTTAATGAGCTAGTGCATGCTCATGTTTTTATCATATTTTATTTTATTTTTTAGATAAGAATATTACTTTTGAGAAAGACGAATAGGACTTTTGGAAATTTAGCACAAGGACAATTCTAGTGAATTTTCTATTTATGCTAACTTTTACTTTCTTGAAATATTCGAGAATTTTAATTTGAATAATTATATAAGAATCATTTGAAATTTTACTTTTGATTCTAGCAAATTAATTGATATAAGAATAATATTATTCATTTTGAATGATTTATTACTTATTTATTTGGAGAAAGTATTTTTTTTTTAAACTTTGTACTTGTGGTGGAAATTTCACGTTGCGGCCTATTTCGAGATGTGACAACATCTCCCGTATTTGTTTCCTTGTTGAAGAAAGAGAAATTCTGATGCAAAATAGTTGTTAAGTAGAGACTTCTAATTCGAGCTGCCTAACTCTCACCGATAGCTATCCAACAAGACACCTTTGGTAGTGGTAGATTAGATGCACAAACTTAAAATTTACCAACAAATCTTGGTGTTGATAGAGATCGCTCAAGCAATATTTATCTCTTACATTGGAGGAACTTGAAAAAAAAGAAAAAATAAAAAGAAGGAGCTAGTCGGATGTAATTACTTGCGTAGGAAATAAGTTGTACTATAACCAACTGCCAAATAGACAAATTTCAGACAAACCTAGTTCATATTCAAATTAATATCATTCAATCCTCAACCAGATCACAAACAAATTTGGAAAATTAGCATAAATGTGTACTCTTACAGTAAAATAATGAATCATGTTTAGGTGTTATAGATTGAAACCGAATCAAGGAAAATTAAAAGCAGTTGGGATGGATGAAGGATGATTACCTTGGAAACCACTCGAACCACATCCTGGGTATTCTCGGTTTGTCCAAAAGAGTTTGCCAATTCTCCATAAAGAAGTGTCATGAGGGGCATGGACGCCACTGCCAATTGCAACAATGATAATCAAGAATTTATCAATGCAGTTAGCAAAGACGAAGAGCTTAAAAATGGAAACTGTACTATTATTAATAGGCCTCTTGTGACTGGTTTTGTCATTACCATCTAACGAGGAGGAACACACGTTGTTCTCATATTGGGTTGTTGTCGTGGATGTAGGCACATCCATGTTTGATGCAGACAAGTAATTAAGTTTTTAAAGCTGAAAAGGAAACAAAGTGATTTCATGATAATAGATTTAATAATTCATTGCCCTGCCACAAAAATGAAAGATTGCTAGCTAATCAATTCAGGAGAAAGAGCTCCTTCTACTCTAATGGCAATGTAGTAATCTTTTAGACGGAATCATTCTGGGTAGGATGAAAGACTATTATGTCTTTTACGTTTCCTAGACAAAGACTAGGCTAGTTTTTGGCTTCCTCCCTTCTTAGAACAAATAAAAGAAATCAATACCTTTGGCTAATCCTTGGTGACTTCAATTTAGTCTTGCGAGCAGATGATCGTGTCAATGGATAAGAGGTCACCAATTATGAATTGAGGGACTCATTGGCGCGCTGTCAATCCTCAGACCTTTTCGACTCACCTTTCATGGGATGCAAATATACCTAGACAAACAATTTTGTTTGGTCCAAGATAGATCATGCCTTTGTTGGCAAATCATAGATTCTTTCAGAGTTCAATGCCTCAACAAACTTTTTGCCCTCTAGTTTCAATTTTTGACCATTCACTTTGCCTTGTTTCTATTGCTCAACAGGATCGGGCTGACCAAAAGCCCTTTAAGTTCTTTAACTTCTGGACAGACCACACTGAATTTCTTGATATCATAAGGTATGGTTGGACCAATGAATTATGTGGCACCAAGCAATTCATCATTTGCAATAGATTGAAGGGACTCAAAGCAACATTTAAGCAGCTAAATCAAAGGGAATTCTCTCATATTTCCAACAGAGCAATGGAGGCACGTATCAAACTTGAGAAACTCCAATTGCAATTGGCCAACTACCTTCAAGACTTCAACCTTGCTGATCGAGTGGTGCAACTAAAGAAAACGACATGCAACCTAAGCAAAACATAACAAAGTTTTTACTTCCAACAAGCTAAGTGCAACATTATCAAAAATAGGGACAAATGCACCAAATATTTCCATGACTTGGTGAAAAGAAATGCAAAGAGAAACCACATTGTTGTTCTTACCCGAGATGATGGAACCCGTACAAAATCTTAACAAGAGGTAGCCCAAGAGTTTGTTGAATATTACCAAAGGCTATTTGGCACAACATATGCATTCTCTCCATGCAACTAGAGCATACTCGAATCTAGTCCAAGGATTTCTCTTGAGCAAGGTCAGTGTCTTCTTAGACCAATATCTTATGATGAAGTTAAAACGACTCTATTTTCTATTGGGGACGACAAATCCCCCGGTCCAAATGGGTACTCCTCACATTTTTTCAAGAGGGCTTGAGACATTGTTGGCCCTCTAGTCACTGAGGCTTGTCAGGAGTTCTTACTTAGTGGCAAGTTGCTAAAACAACTCAACCATACTGCAATCACTCTCATTCCAAAGTCTGTCAATTCTACAAGAGTTGGAGACTTTAGACCTATCACTTGTTGTAATATGGTTTACAAAGTAATTTCCAAATCATTGCAACTAGACTAGCTAAGGTAATGGACTCTATCATACATAAGGCTCAATCTGCGTTTGTGAGTAGAAGAAGCATGACTGAGAACATCTTCCTTGCTCAAGAGCTCATCCGACAATATAACAGGAAGAGAATATTACCAAGGTGCCTCATGAAAATCGACTTTCGTAAGACATATAACTCAATGAACTGGAACTTTCTCAAGAATACGATGGAGGGACTGCATTTTCCAACGACCTTTGTGAATTGGATAATGAAATATGTTACCACTACTTCCTTCTCCATCTCGCTTAATGATAAGTTTCATGAATACTTCAAGGGTAAAAAAGGATTGAGGCAAAAAGACCATCTCTCGCCCTTCTTCTTTGTAATATGTCTCGAATATCTGTCCAGAGCCATGAATATGACCATAATGCACCAAGATTTCAATTTCCATCTGAAGTGCCAGAATTAGCATATTTCTCATTTAGCTTTTGCAGATGATTTTATGATTTTTGCTAGAGGCGATGTGTTGTCTATTCAGATTCTCATTAACTGCTTGAACAACTTTGGAGGAACATCGAGGCTTCATCTTAATGAGCTAAAATCCAATATGTATACCGCAAGTGTATTGCATATAGACCTGCAAGCTACATTCAATATTACACACTTCTAATTGGGCAACATGCCTTTCAGGCATCTTGGTATCCCACTTATTATAGAAAAATTGAAAGTCATGCAGTATGCTCCATTCATCGAGAAATTTTTTGGAGCAATTAGCACTTGAACAACAAACTCAATATCCTATATGAGACGAGCTGAGCTTATCTGATCGGTATTGCAAGTGACTGAATGCTTCTGGATATCCTTCTTTCTAGTGCCAAGAGTAGTCCTTGATCACTTCATCAAATAGTGCAAAACATTCATCTGGAACAGACGCAGATTATTAGTGTCATGGACTGACCTTTGTCTCTCAAAAGACGAGGAGGGCTTGGGATTCAGAGATCCCCTGGAACTTTACCCTAATGTCCAAAACTCTATGAAACTTGCATAAAAAAAAGATACATTATGAGTGCGATGGATACATTAGGAATTCATAAAAGATCGCAACCTTTGGGACATTGCCACACATAAGAATGATTCCTTTCTTCTTAAGAGACTCATTTTGATAAAGAATCTCCTTCGCCAGACTTGTGGCTCCACTGAGGAAGTCGTGAAACAAATGTCTCTTTGGCAGGCTAGGACGAACTTCTCGACAATTAAAGCATTCAATTTTTTTTAGCCCAAAAGCAATCGCAAAGCTTGGGCATCCACAGTTTGGAATGATTCAGTCACGCCGAAACATTTTTTCATTTTGTGCCTTGGGTCGAGAGGCAGACTAGCCATGAAAGACAAACTTGGCCTTCCTACCTCGGAGAGTAAATGCCCCTTATGCTACACATGCTTAGAATCCATCAAGCACCTATTCTTCCAATGCCCTATAAACACCAAAGTTTGGGATTCCATCAAACACTGGCTAAGAATAAGAAGAAGCATGACCTCAATCTCGATTGCTTTAAAATGACTCAAGAAAGAGTCTCGTGTGACATCTTGGATACCGAAAGTCAGAAGATGCGCTTTGGCAACAATTGTATACCTCATCTGACAAGCCAGAAATGAAGCACTCTTTGAAGACACCATTCCAAATGCAGAGACATTGATATAGAAAGCTAAAACGCTTGTTTACAGAATCATATTTACTTTATATTTCCATGTTTTATATCTTTTCAACAAGCTTACTATGATGCATTTCGATGTAAGCCATGGACATTTATTGTAAAGCTTTGGCCGTTTGACTCGCTAGAGTATGCATGGAGCAACTTTGTAAATCTTTTTTAATCAATAAACTCATTTACATTTTGATAAAAAAAAAAAAAGAGAGAGAGAGAAAAGAAATCAGTATCATGTGATGTGGTAAATTAATACTTGTAGCAAGTGGGAAGATATGCTTTGTCTGCATTTGGAATATGAAAGACAAGCAGGCAGGCCACCGGGTAAATGGAATCTCCTCTCCTCATTATCCATCTTTTCTTTAATTTGTTTGACACTCTGGCATCTGCAAATGGAAATCACCTTGATGCGGAAAGAGTTACCGAAAATTGGACTTTTATATCGGACTTCTTCCTCCTAGTTGTTTCAACTGGCAAAAGGAAACCCGTTTGTGTAGTGTTCCATGCATCACCAACCTGATGAGGTCCAGTTTGCAGGCTTCAAATCCATCCACAAGAAACAAACAAATACTTGCTCATTCCTCTCATCCCAAATGCATCTATAATAGTCCCTCAATCTCGGGCACAGACGCAGGCCTCAATCCGCAAGCAACAAACAAATATTCACTCAATCCTCGCATCCCATGCCGTCGCGAACTATTAAACATATGCTCCACCCTTTGTCAACATATTTATAGTTTTGACAGTTTTTGGTTAAACATATTTGTATTTGGTTGTTTTTTTTTTATTTTTTATACAGTAATTGTATACTATGCTGTTGATGGACTCAAACTCCATTCTACGTACCTTTTCTCCTTATTGCCGAATTTAGTATTGGGACGTTTTCCCCTGCCCTAAGTATCAGCGTCCCCTCAGTTTTCTAGCTTCTCTACTCACTTTGTAGACAATCTAATTTCCCTTGTTGATGGGCCCTGCTCTAATACTTCATTTTGTTATTATGCAACACAAAATATCATCCCTAAAAGAAAAGAAAACTAAAAATGATTCACTTTAAAATGTAAACTCAGTAAAAAAATCAAGTGGTTCACGAATAAATTAATATTATTCGAATGAACTCAGAAATATATTTGTGATTAAACTTGATAAATATATTAAATAAATATAAAAAGAATTCAAAAAAGATAAATTAAACAAATTGAACGTCAACAAATTCAAACTTTATTAATAAATATCAAACAAACTCGAGCTTGAGTAATACTCAAGCACATTCTTGAAATCATTAGGCTTGATCTGAAATCATGTGAAAATAGGAATCTCTCGCATTAAATATTACATGTCTTAGTGCTGTTATCTTTCCTCTACCTCAAGTTCCTACAGATATAAATACAGAATTAGGTGCGGTATAATTCATAATTATACAACTAAACACAATCTAAAGTCCTCACATAAAAGCATAGGCTTCATATGTAATGGCTATTTCTGAGATTTTGACAGCATACAGTTTCGCATCCTCACAAAATAAACCGTTTGACATAGAATATAAATATACAACGATAAAAGACACCATGATTTAAAGTAATTACATAACAATTCAAAACCACGATCTTAGAACTTAGAATGCATCTCACAGTACTTTCCACTCCGGATTTGTGGACGAGATGCTTTAACTAATGAAAATTCCTATTTCTATGGTCTCTACAAACTCTCAATACCAATTCTTAAGATTCAAGACGAAGCACTCATGTGGAGTGCCACCAAGGAAGCATAGACACCATCTTTGATGTTGACAAGAGTCTCGTGTTTTCCCTGCTCAACAATGACACCCTTTTTTACTACTGCAATGACATCTGCTCCCTTAATTGTTGATAACCGATGTGCCACCACAATGGTAGTCCGGCTTATCATCACACGGTCAAGGGCATCTTGAACTATTCTCTCTGATTCAAGATCCAGGGCGCTTGTCGCCTCGTCTAATAATAGTATCTTTGGGCTTTTCACAATAGCTCGTGCTATGGCCACTCGCTGCTTCTGTCCACCTGAGAGTTGGGTTCCTCGCTCTCCCACTAGAGTGTCGTATCCCTGCTTTTCCATCCATCCATCATGATCAGTAACAAAGAACGCTAACAAAGTCAAGATTCCTAGCCGAAAATAGCAAAAGATTAATTGCATTATGCGTACAACTAAGTCAGTTGGCCAACCTGTTGCAACCCACTAATGAACTTGTGAGCATTTGCCGATTCTGCTGCTTCCACAATTTCTGCTTCGGTTGCCTTTCCTTCTTTTCCATATGCTATGTTGGCACGGATAGTATCGTTAAACAAGATAGGTTCTTGGCTTACAAGCCCCATCTGCCGCCTAAGCCATTTTACCTGAAACTTTTGAATCTCAATTCCATCAAGTGTAATTTGACCTGAATCAGGATCATAAAATCTCTGCAACAGCGAGATCACTGTTGACTTCCCACTTCCACTCTCTCCAACAAGAGCAACCGTCTGAAACATAAACTCACACAAAAAAAAAAAAAATTTGAAAAGCTGAATCAGATAATAGGGAATAGATTAGGATAGTAGAATATTATTCAATTTCTTTTGCAGTCCAACCTTTCCACTTTGGATGCTCAGACAGAGGTCTTGGAATATCTGAATATCAGGTCTAGTTGGATACATAAAGTTCACATGTTGAAATTGAATTTCCCCCTTCACACTGTCTAATGTCATTCCAGAGTCATCACTTGGGTCAATGTTTGATTTGCTGTCAAGAATAGAAAATATTGAAGCTGCAGCACTCTTAGCATTGCTTGAATCTGGTGCAACGGAGCTTGATTGAGAAATTGCCATTGCAGTCATGGTCAGAGCGAAGAAAACCTGCAAGAATGGCCAGTTTTTGAAATTGATACATGTAGCAAGGTCAGTCATCTACAGCATTTTTACTGCTACAATTGCATGATAAACAAGAGTATTCTACTCCTCCGAATTTACTTACACGAAATACATCTGGAAATGATATTTTACCATCCTCAACTAGCCGAGCTCCAGCATAGAAACTGGTGGCATACGCCAAAAATAGAAATGCAAAAGAGGAACCAAAACCAATCCCACTAATCATCCCTTGTCTTATTCCTTTCTTCCTTGGCCCTTCACACTTTCTTTTGTATAATTCCATAACCTTCTCTTCAGCACAAAATGATGCAACGGTTCTTATACTACCAACTGCATCATTTGCTACTTGACTTGCTTCCTCATACATCCTCTGCAAACATAAACAAGTACAAGTCAAAAGAAAAATAAAATGCTTCATGTCTAATAGTCTATCCACTATTTGTTTAAAGCCTTTATATTTGTCATGGAACAATTTGCAAATTTGTAGTCATGAAATGCATGTCAAGACTTTGGCAACAAACCTTTGCATCTGCACTGAACCCTTTCAAGAATTTAATTTGTACAAAACCGTTCAATCCTATCACCGGTATCATAGCAAGGATAATAAGTGCCAATTGCCAACTTGCCGTAAAGGCAATAACTAAACCAGTAACTGTTGATGATGCATCCTGAACCATCTGTGCAAGTGCATCTCCAACTAATGCACGTAAGGCTGCTGCATCAGTAGAGAGCTTTGCACCAATAAATCCACTCGAGTGCTCAGGCTTATCAAACCAACCAACCTCCATGTGAACCACCTTCTCAAAGCACATTGATCTAACTCGTCTTATTAACTTACATCCTGCAACACCGAAAAAGTAACTTCTCACTGGATAGGCCATCAATGATGCTACTCCAAGAACCACAAACATGAGCGCCCAGAATCTAGAGTCCTCCTTTAGTTTGTGAGGTGGCTCATAAAACATTCCAATCACTCTCGATATCACTATACCAAACATAGGTAAAATTGCACCATTAATAATAGCAGACACAACTCCTACAATAAGGATAGGCGTCTCAGGTTTATTGAGATAAGCCACACGGCGAAGTGGGACTTCTAGAGGTTTTTCTGCAGCTGCCAGAGTAGCCACATTGGGTTGCGCCATTCCAGTTTCAGATACTGTCATTCCAGTAGGAAGACCAAATGAGACATGGATCGAATTCCTACTGCTATTTCCTAGTCCAGAAGATCCTCGACTGATAGAGCGTCTGAATGACATTCTTTGACTAGATTGTCTAGCAGATTCCATTGTGATAGATAATTTATCTTTGACATCAACGTTTTTTTCTATATCTTTGTTAACTTCTTGCAGGCGTATAAGCTGACTGTAAGCTCCTTCAGAATCTCTGATCAGTTCAGAATGTGGACCTGTAAAATCACAACCAGATATCCTTTTAATTGTAAAATGTGGTTAAATAGGAAAAACAAACTTTTCCTGATGTTAATAGCACAAAATGACATGCAAAATTCAAAAGAACAATGGACATTTGCTCCCTAAGGGTGAACTTATTACAGTTAACATATAAGTTTATTACCTTTTTCTACCATCTTTCCCTGGTGAATAACTGCAATCATGTCAGCGTTCCTGACAGTGCTCAAACGATGCGCTACAATGACTGTCGTTCTATTGATCATAATTCTGTCCAATGCCTCTTGCACAATTCTTTCAGATTCTGCATCTAATGCACTGGTTGCCTCATCTAGAAGTAGAATTCTTGGATCTTTTAGAATTGCCCTGGCTATAGCAACTCTTTGCTTTTGTCCACCAGAAAGTAGAGTACCGTGCTCTCCAACCATGGTGTCAAGTCCCTACATGTAAAGTTCAGATAGACAATCCGTTCAGAATTCACAAAAACTTGCTATTGGAAATAAAATTGATAATCAAATCTTGTGAGTAATGCAGGCCACTGGTAAATTTATCTAAAAACAAAGTGAAAAAGCAAAATGAACCTTAGGAAGCTTATCAATGAATTTAGCAGCATTGGCAAGCTCAGCTGCCGCTCTAATCTCTTCAATAGTTGCCTCACTCTTCCCATAAGCAATGTTATCCCTTATACTAGATGTGAAAAGCACAGGTTCCTGGCTGACAAGACCTATCTTCTCCCTAATCCACTTGAGCTGGAATTCCTTAAGATTAATTCCATCAATGAGGACCTCACCTGCTTGTGGATCGTAAAATCTCTCAATCAAACTGATTACAGTAGACTTGCCACTTCCACTGTGCCCAACCAAAGCAGTAGTAGAACCCCTAGGTATAAACAGAGAGAATCCACAAAAGATTAGCTCATCTGGTCTGGCTGGATAACTGAAATATACGTCTCTTAGCTCTACGTCTCCTTGAATATCATCCAATATCTTTCCAGTAGTATCAGATGCATCTATTACTGGTTTCCTATTGATAGTATCAAACATCTTGAAGGCTGCTGCTCGACCTGCAGCAAATGCTGTCAGGCAGGGAGATGCCTGCCCTAGAGACCTGAAACAACATGCAAATATTGAAATCAGTAATGGAACAGATTATGTAAAAACCACTTAAAGCTTATATGGTAGATCTCAAATACAGTTCTGTAGGGAAGTATAGGTTGGAAAAATTTATTTGGGACTCACATTGAACCAGCTAATACAGCAATAATTACATTCAGCACTTCACCTCCTGTGTTCTTTTTGTCCGCAATCAATTTGGCACCAAACCATATAGCTAAACCATAACTGCAGAATATGATGAACATAACTGATCCAAAACCGAGACCCGTTGCCAATCCTTCTGTTACACCCGATTTGTAAGCTTCTGCCAAGGACTTGTTGTAGTTGGAAATGGCTTGCTTCTCTCCTGTAAATGATGCAACCTGAAGAGAATATACAGTGTGGTTCTATTTATTTGAGAAAAAAATATCCCTAAAACACCATATTGTTCCTTGAATCATGGAATTTATTATTTGATCACCCTGAAATCGAAATCTCAACTAAGTACATACTGTTCTGATAGAGCCAATTGTCTGCTCAACTACAGTTGCAGCCTTGGCATAAGCCTTTTGTCCACTTGATGCCATCCTGGAGAGGACTATGGACATTACTCCACCAGATATCACAAGTAGAGGAATAGATGACAACAAGACTAGTGTAAGAAGCCATCCTTTGGCAAAAGCAATGACAAAACCTCCTACAAAAGTCGATACCAGTTGTATAAACTTGCCCACCTGTGAAATTTGGGGAATGATTACAAAAGAGCTTTGGCCGTGGTGTGGCTTAGCATTAGTCGAGATATGTTTCATTATCTTACCTTTTCGCCCATTGCTTCCTGTATCAGAACAGTGTCGCCGGACATTCTACCGACTACTTCTCCCGTATTTGCTTCCTTATCGAAGAAAGAGACATCCTGACGCAAAATAGTTCTTAAATAGAGGCTTCTAATTCGCGCTGCCTGTCTCTCACCAGTGATCATCCAGCAAGACACCTCTGGTAGATAAGAGACAAATTAAATTTACGGAATCTCGTTGTTAGAGTAGATAGTTCAAACAGTAAGTATATATTATGTTTGAACGAACTTAAACCATGAGTGAGATCCACTTACGAAAGAATGCAGCTACACCACAACCGGCGGCCAAATAGACAAATTTTAGACAAACCTAGTTCAGATTCAAATGCAATCCCTCAGTCACAAATTTGGAAAGCAAGGAAATATATAGGACCAGAAAGAAGAGTATGAATGTGAATGCTAATTGCCAGCATTTCTACTGCTAAAGGCGAGTCAAGTTTGGTGTTACTGACGGAATCAAGGTAAGTGAAGTATTATTAGTCAAGTTGTTTGGATGGGATTGGATTACCTTGGAAACCGCCCGAACCACATCATGGATATTCTGGTTTTGTCCGAAAGAGTCTGTCAAATCTCCAAAAAGAAGAGTCATGAAGGGCAGACATAAACCATTGCCGATGGCAGCAATGGTACCAACGATCATCAGGAATTTATCTGTGGAGTCCGCAAAGGCGAAGAGCTTAAAAAAGGGAACCGTATTGGTAGGCTCGCGCTTGCTGGTGTCTTCATCAGTATCATACAAGGAACTCGTGTTGTTGTGATGTTGGGTTGTTGAGGATGAGGGCAGATCCATGTGTGGATCGCCCATAAGCTTGAAGAATTGATAGCGGCAAGTAAGCGGGAGAGCCTTGGAAACTATTCAGCTGAAACATAACCATAAAAGAAACAAATGAATTCCTGAGAAGGTGAGGATAGTCGACATCAGCTGAACATTTTGTATTATGCAAGAAAAAAATTGATTACAGTGGTCTGAGAAATGAATGATCGCGGTAATTGGTTCACCAGAAAGAGCTCCTTGAACCTTCCAAGGCGCAGATTCGAGCTTCTTTCTTTGTAGAAGAAGGGAATTTAAGAAATGTTGAGGACTTTGGGCGCTGGCAATCTCGTTCTCGAGACTCGAGACGTGAATTTTGGATGTGGAGACAAGTGAGTGCACAGGAAATATTGCGAGCAGTTTGAAACTAGTAGTAAAATTAAATGATAAAATACTGAAAACAGGAAAGGAAACAATATAATAAGATGGGATTCTGCAAGAAAAGGTGGACTTTCTTAGCAACTAGTAGTATTTAATATTTTTCTTCTTTCTCGCGGTTCAGACTGAACTGAACGAGGAGAGAAGGAAAGAAGAAGAAGATTTTTGTAGCGGATATTGGATCATGGGATGCATGGAGCCTGGAGGGGATGCTTATTTATCATCATTTCATTTCCCTCCGCAGATGTATATTTGTACGTCGGAGTATACTGCTACCCAATTATTGAAACTCGTGGTCAAATTTGAAACGATTGATATGCATACTAAAATCCAACAACAGCTAGCAGCCCGATGATTTAGTGGACTGGGACATATACCCAACCCATTATAATTATGTTTCACACAGGTCTATATTGAAAATGCAAATGCTATATAAGTTCACAATCAGTGGTAACTTAAGCACGTAGATTTGATCCGCACAAAAATCTCTCAAATAAAAAGAAGGGGAAAAGGAAAAGAAAATCAAAGGCGTTTCGTTTCGTAAGCAATGACATCAGGTCAAAGGCCATTCCAATATTTAATTTTCTTGCCAAAGCAATGACATCAGGTCAAAGGCCATTCCAACTGGGCAGAGGGATCTGATTACATTTAATTTGCTCCATTTTCTCACACTCAGAATAGTTGTATTTTAGGTTGGCTTGTTACGTAGTACTGTTAATGTGGACAGCTTTCCTGTTTTGTAACTTTGAGTTTTTGTTCCGACAGTCAAAAATAGAGAATAGTATACGAATGATATAATCTTACGCCAAATCCAAAGTGGAGCTTCCCAGAAGAAACCCCGTACGTGAAACGTTGAAAATTAGTAGTAATCACAATCCGACTGCCCACCGTCCTAATTTCTCATATTTATAGTATTAATCTACATATGCCTAGTAGTATTTCTCCGTCCTGACTGACTTCACTTGGAATTCTTCTTTATCTCTCTCTCTCTCTCTTTTTTCTTCGCCTCCAAGTAAAAGAAGAGGGTGAGGTGGACTCCAATTATTTCATTTTATAGATAATTACTGCTGCTTCACTTTTCTTCTGTTTCCTTCTCCCCCAACCAACTTGATACTGATCCCACTATCTTGCTCCAGCCTCCAAGTAATGAAAACCTTAAATCAAAATAAAAATTCAATTCAAATTTTTTTTCCTCAAAATTAAATAAAAATTTCACTCTAAAACTCCAATGCACCTAACAGTGTGGGATATCACTCAAGAAAACTTGCATTGCATCATTGACTACAATAACTAATACTCTCTTCGTTCCATGTTCCTATAAGTTATTAGATGCATTTTCACATAAACAGGTTTTACAATATTTTTTATTTCTTTGGTTTTAAGAATAAAGATAAAGAAAATAAATAAATAGGGGAAAATAAAAGTTTTTGTGTTGATTAAGAAATGAAGGTTGGCAGCGATCCATTTACACTTAATTCCGTGGGAATCACGCAGTGTGGACTTCTATTGTACGCCCAAGGTCTGACTTTGGGGAGTAATTGAGAATAGTGGTTGGTGCACTAACGACTAACGTGGATATAGTGGAGGGGAGCCATCACAATAAGAAAAAAACAAAGAAACTCTTTAATCAAAATTAAGATTGATTAAATTTTCAAAAGTTTATTTAAAAGCTTTACAGAATTTAAATATTTTTAAATCATATGTATCTCTAAAATGTAACAATTGTTTAATAATGAAGGGAGAGCATTAAATATTATTTTCTCTGATTAAACATGACTGGCAGATCTTGCATAACTTTTTTTTTTTAAAATATATATATGTTGCTTTATGAAATTAATAAAAAACAATTACCTACTTTTCCATTTTCTCCATTGATCCTATAAATTACATACTGCTTTATATTATTTTGAAAACTCTCATATTTCATGCACACTTCTGTATATGTAGTACGAGGATTTTAGTGTATATTTAATCTTATAATTTCATAGATACCAACGGAAAAGAAAACTCAGGTGTGTGCGGTTAGTTGGTCATTTTCGCTAGTTATGTCAAGTAGTTGATGGTGAATACAAATTCATAATTACGTCTCGAGGTCCGAAGGCACGAACTAGTCCGCAATTCCAAGCCGTGGACAAATGTTTCTTTCAGGGCAGGGCAGGGCAGAACTGAAGCGTGTCAAAAGAAACAAGAAGTTGTTGCTCCATCCCTCAGGCCTCACCAGCACGGCACCACATTGCTCTTGGGCTGATAATTGGATCCACAGTTAAGACCAAATACCAGGTCTGTCAGGCTGTGGAAAAAAAAGGTTAAACTCTTTAATTTGTTTGGTAATGGAATGGAGCCATACCATTGCCAGTAAAAGTCATAAGTGTAAAAACTCAAAAAGGGAGGCGCAAAATAAGCCTTTTCTTTTTGCCTTTTGATGGGTAGACTGTAGACATAAATATAAACCTAAAAACGCGTCTCGCCGCACCCGCATCGTCATTTTGTGTATGGACAAACTTACAAAATCATGAGGATGAGATGGTATAGAATCCAAATAGATCTCACTGGCACCGCTGCCGTCCTCATTTCTTTTCTGTTTCTTGTCGAAAGGCGGACTGAGATATCCCTACTACTACCGCTAGTACTAGTATTTATCGGTGCAATGAGAGCTGCCATTTTGCTACCGCAATGACGCTTCATTTCTTCATTTTTCTTTCCTTTCTGTTGCTGCAGCGGCTTTATGTCGCTTTTGCCATAGGTGGGGATGCCATCTCCGCTGTGGGAGATCCCGGAATGACAAGGGATGGCATCAGAGTGGCTTTTGAAGCTTGGAACTTCTGCAATGAGGTTGGCAAGGAAGCTCCTGCCATGGGCAGCCCCAGAGCTGCGGATTGCTTTGATTTCTCAACTAAGACCCAAGGTAGTCCGATTTCTAAGATTGGGTCTTCTTTTTCTTCTTCTTTTTTTTTTTCTTTTGTTCCTTTTCTATTTGAAGAAAGAAACACTAAAGCCAGCATTAATTGCTTTCTCTTTTCTGCTCTTTTTTTATGCTTTCCTCAGCTTCACTAGTGCTAGTCCTCGATATTTCTTGCAATCCACCACCTCCTGATTCTGTATACGATACCAAAATGCAGGCCCTTCTCTAATCCATAAGGTGACTGCAGCAGATAACAGACTTGGAGTTGGGAAGCCATTCTCTGGTTTGAACCCAAAAGCTTTGAACAATCCGGACCTTTATGCAGTGGAGAAAGAGCTTTATCTGGGTTCTCTGTGCCAAGTCCAAGACACCCCTAGACCTTGGCAATTTTGGATGATTATGTTGAAGAATGGAAACTATGACACGAAATCAGGTCTTTGTCCGGCGAATGGCAAGAAGGCACCGCCTTTCAATCCGGGTAGATTCCCCTGCTTCGGAGAGGGATGCATGAATCAGCCCTTGCTGTTTCATCAACCCACAACTTTAATTGGAAATGATACTATGAGGGGGGGTTTCAACGGTACCTATGATGTGGGTTCTGCGGCTGGTAGGGGCGGTGGATTTTCATACTTCGAGGTGGTCTGGGAGAAGAAAATTGGAGTTGGGAGCTGGGTTTTCAGACACAAACTAAGGACTTCCAAACTATACCCGTGGTTAATGTTGTACCTGCGAGCCGATGCGACCAAAGGATTATCGGGGGGTTACCACTACGACACCAGAGGAATGCTCAAAACTGTAAGTGCACATTCATTTCATTCTTGATTCTCATCTACAGCACCTGCTGCTACCTTTCTTTCTTTTTCTCTTTTATTCCTATTTAAAAGTGCATATACTATCACTGCTTCTTTCACGCTTTGTCATCACGGACCATATTCTCAGTTTGCGTATAGGTAGGGACATCCACAAAAAATAACTTGGTAATCTGAGATATAGTTTTAGGTCACCAACCACCACCCCTCAAAAGGACAAAAGGAAGTGTTTGTTGGTACCAGCAGGCACGATTTATCAATTATTTTTTTCATCAGCACAAGTGCACAACAATCATGTTGGGGGGAGGGGGGCTCACAAAGTGTAATGCTTTCACTTTTGTTACTCCTTGTTGAAATTGACTGCTGTTGAATCAATACTCATAGTTCAAGCTAAAGAAGGAAAGAAAAAAAGAAAAGAAAATACAAGAAACGATGTTCAATCTAAAGAAGGAAAGGAAAAAATAAAGAAAAAACAAGAAACGATGTATTGATTTGTCGTAATATGTATATTGCAGCTCCCAGAGTCACCTAATTTCAAGGTTAGACTGAGTCTGGACGTACTGCAAGGGGGAGGACCCAAAAGCCAATTCTACTTGATGGATATCGGCAGCTGCTGGAAGAACAATGGTGCTCCCTGTGATGGAGATGTACTGACTGATGTTACCAGATACAGTGAGATGATAATCAACCCGGAAACTCCAGCATGGTGCAGCCCCACAAATTTAGGCAACTGCCCGCCATACCATATCACTCCAGACGACACCATGATCTTTAGGAATGACACTGCCAACTTCCCTTATTCGGCCTATCACTATTACTGTGCTCCCGGAAATGCGCAGCATCTGGAAATGCCCGTCAGTACCTGTGACCCTTATAGTAATCCCCAGGCACAAGAGCTGGTTCAGTTGCTTCCCCATCCAATATGGTCCCAGTACGGCTATCCAACAAAACAAGGGCAGGGTTGGGTTGGGGACGGGAGGACTTGGGAGTTGGATGTTGGGGGCCTCTCCCGTAGACTCTACTTTTATCAGGTGGAGACCTAATCCATGGGACTTGGTAACCCCTTACCATCTTCCTTCTATTCACCATGGAGAGTTGATTAATTCATTTATTCCTTTGACTGCAGGATCCAGGTTCCCGCCCTGCTAGTAGAGTATGGACATCTCTAGATGTAGGAACTGAGATATTTGTTAGCGACAAGGATGAAGTGGCAGAATGGACTCTGAGTGACTTCAATGTCATTCTCTCTTCTCCATCTGCTGCCTAAAAGTCATAGCCCCAGCACTGAACACATATTTTGCCTCCTAAAAATATTCTGATTCATCAAATTCTCTCAATTTCCAGACGAGAGGATTCTCCCCTCACTTTATTTGGCATTATTTGACCTCCAAAACTCACGAGGCGGAAGGAAGCTCCAAGAGCCAGCTTTCGCCTTGGCATTATTTCAAGGTTATGCTTGATCAGAGCTGTTTTTCAGCTATATAAGTAAATCGATCCAAATTTAAAGCAGTGTGCTAATATTTCATTGGAATTTGCAGACCAGCGTGCGTGGGTGTGTGTATGTATTTATATATATAGAAACGTATCTCTGATTCTCTTAGACAACAACCCCACTGGGAAAAATAAAATTCCAATGATTAACAGATTTGAAACTTTAAAGCGGTGAAAACGCACAGCAAGCCTAGGTATATTAATAGTTGATCCGCTCAATGAATGTGAACTAAATATGATTGATTCTGTGTGATCGATTGTTCCTTGATCAGCTTCAGTATTCAGGGCCGCTTGCAAATTATGTGCCCCCATTATTGATGGCTCGAAGTTGCTATTTCCTTTTGGGCAAGTCTCAAAGTTGCTAGAGGTCTTATGTGCATTCCAAAGCAATGTTTAGCAATAGCTTAGCTCTTTTAATGAATAAATGAACTATTGTCCTCCTTCCAAGTTCCAATTAACAGGAGATTTTTTAAAAAAAACCAACAAAAAACACAACTTAGCACTATTTGATTAAAGTGAAACTAAGCATCGCTCTTCTTGTCTTCTCACCTATCATGCAAAGACGGGCCTTTCTTTCTTTACTTTTACTTCCCTCAGTTAGCACCCGGATTCTTTTCCCAGGTAAAGAGAATACTCGCTAGTACCACCTTACCTGATCTTTACCAGACTTTCTAAACAAGCATGCGAGCAAGCCTTCCATTATTTCTCATTACTCAATGGCTATTTTCCCTTTCAAACACTTCCTAATCAAAAAAATTTCAAATACTGTAAAATATTTAGTGACCTCCCTGGAAAAATTGCTAAATTCTCACAATTGTTCAATCCCTAAATGGAAAAAATTAAAATTGCACCTTCAAAATGCCAGGGGCCGGTGATTCAAGAAGCATCCAATAGACAGCACATGGTTTGGCAACACAATCCTCAACTTGACTAGGTAGAGAATGGGGCTGGATCAGGGTGACAATGAAGCTAGTCGGATTCTGCTTTGAAGATAATAAACATTTTGCTCCTCAAAGAAATGTGGTCATAGATGCATGGGCTACTTTAACGACAATTCATCCTACCTCACCCAATTCCATTGATCATTGACTTATAACTTGTTTAGCAATGATTAAAATCTCAGTGTATGCGATAGATAAAAGATCATTTCACTATTGAATCTTCTTGCCATTCTCTAAGTCATAAATCAGGACTCGAAAATGAGGTAAAAAACTTGGCAAAGATGTACTAAAGGGGAACAGTCATAAAAGTAGATAGTGATGAATGTAGATACTAAACATGTAATTTTTAACATAGATTTAGATCGAATCAGAGATGTCTGCATTAATGTGAATTTAGCACTAAAATTCCTGGGGCTCTGTGGTGCATTCATCACAATTTTGGAAAGAGACTTGCTACATGTTATGACACTGAAAGAAATTATGAACCTGTAAGCACATAGTAGGAAGAGAAACTTGGTCATTATCATTGGGTAGAGCTGAAGCATGCAATTGCATCCATTTCCTGCTGCAAAAGTAAAGCATCAATGAATATATCCATATTCTCCCCTTGCATTATGTCATCTAACAAATGACTAGTAATCCCAACACGGTGATCAGTAACACGCCCTTGTGGAAAGTTATAAGTACGGATGCGTTCTGATCTGTCTCCACTGCCAATCTGTTTAATTTGAAACAACCAAAATTACTACTGAAAGAGGATATGAGCGATATAACTTAACTAATTTCCTTTTGGTTGTACTTGTACCTGCTCTGATCGAAGTCTTGATCGATCTAAGTGGATTCTAGACCTTTCCATTTCATACAGCTTGGCACACAACACTTTCAGTGCTTTTGCCTTGTTCTAGCAAAATCCAGAACATGAAATTTAAAACTAAACGGGGGAAAAAAAAGACTTAGAAGAGATTCAAGAATCAATTTTCCAGTGAAGGGAGAAACATGGCCAAAGTAAACCAGGATATGCATAATCAGAAAGTAGGACAATAGTGCAGCATCCCTGTTATGGAAATCTAGAAGTAGAATACATGTTTTTTAACCTCCAAACTAAAGATATTTCTTGCAACTACCATCGATCAGTTCATTAGCTGGGTGGAAATATTAACCAATCAAATCATAATCCACTTGCAAACTACATTTAGACAGCATAATGACAAGGGAAATGCAAGTGATCAAATCGCTTTCGAACTTGACATACATTTTCTACAAGCATTGTTAGATGTAATCATGCTAAGAAGCATTGCATATAGTTCTGCCAGCCACTTTACCATATGTTGGGACCGTTCATCTTGTATGGCAACTGTCAACCCAGAAGGAATGTGAGTGATCCTAACAGCACTGTTAGTGGTATTTGCGTGTTGACCTCCAGAACCACCTGATCTATATGTATCAATTTTCAGATCTTCATTCCTCAACTGCACATCTACCTGCAGAAGATCATCTGATCTGTTTGACCCTTAAATTTGAACTTAGCCTCAAACAAGTTCAATCCACCAGGAATAGGTTATGTCTACAGAAATATGCATTTGAAGATTTTGCCCCTTGACTCTCTCGTACCTGATCTGCCTGAGGGAGAATTGCAACAGAAACAGCACTTGTATGCACACGGCCGGATTTTTCTGTCACAGGAACTCGCTACAAAATGTTCACGTCACTTATTTTTGCAGACAAAACTAACCTTATATTAGATAAGGGAGAAAAGAAGACAACCTGTACTCTGTGAATTCCACTCTCAAATTTCAGTTTCCCATACACATCAGCTCCAGAGATTGCTGCACTGGCTTCCTATGAAGATTTAGCACATGATAAACCGTCAGCATTGCCAGTACATGAGCATGTCTCAAAATAGTGATGCATCATTTATATAAACTACATCAAGGCTTAAATCTGGCAACCTCTGAGGGGTCTAACAATGTCCATTTACAAATCAAACTATCAAAGAAATACAAACCTTGTACCCTTTGAGATCAGACTCCGCTATGTACAGCACCTCAAACTTCCAACCTTTATTCTGTGAATACCTTTCATACCTGACATAATAAGAAAGCCTAATCACAAAAGGAACCCCATAGAATCTAGTTCTATAACCACGTCATACTACGATTACATACATTTTGAATATATCCATTGCAAACAAAGAAGCTTCTTCACCTCCGGTGCCTGAATTATATTTTGTCAATTGCCGAACCAATGTTACTGCTGTACTACAAGATGAACAAAGGAAAGAGGAATGTACTCAACTTGATAGCCTGCTTCTTTAGTATGTATTACCTGCTCTTACTTCCAAGATGCAGTCACGCTCATCTGCATCATCCTTGGGGAGTAACATTTTAAGGAGAAGATGTTGTAATCTCTTCTCTTCTTCAGTGGCCTGATCCAGTTCCTCAGAAGCCATCTCTTTCATATCTCTGTCATCTTGACATTCAGCTATGATTGATTTCAATTCAGTAATCTCCTGTTCAAAAGACAAAGATGAAAAGTGCAGGAAAAAAAGAGAAATTAACAAATAAGGGTTCCACTAAAAGCATATTTGGAAGCATGCACGTCAGAATAGAGTGAAGATAGAAATAAGGACTTCAAGGGCAATCAATAAAATCCCAAATGGTAAGATAATGTATGAAACTTCAGTTTCGTTATCTCCATTAATAAAATACAGGAATTACGGAAGAAAAAAAGGCAGTTTCTAGACTTTCTCATTCTTTCTTTATAAATGCTAATGTGGTATGCTTGAAAAATAAAATAACTCATAATATAAGACACGAAAAAATTATTCATACAAAAGTTGATGGACATGAAGAATGTATAAGTAAAACGAGTAATAGAAACCCGTGGTAATGAGTACCTTCTGTTTGGACCTTAACTTATTTATAAGATTGACTGAATTTCTGAGATTCCGTAGCTCCTTATTTGCCCTCGCATATTCGTCTGGTGAGGCTTCTGGCTGTCTTTAACCAATACAAAGAATTAACAAACTAAAGGCACAGCTAGTATTTCATCAAGCAACAGGTTTCGACAAATAGGAGAGCCCATGATAGCTCTTGAGTAAGCTTATTTATAAAATGATATTAAATGATCTCATAAATCTCAAGCGTAGACTCTAGAGGTCCTTCACCAGTGAAATTCAGGTTTTCAACAAATAGAGGAACGAAAGCCATTGGATTTTTGCAAGGAACATTTAAGCAAGCACATAACACGGAAAAAAGAGTGATGAAGAAAAATGCAGATATTACCTGGTTTGTAATACCGTGCAGAAAAGCCGTCCTGTGTTCTATAGCTAATAGCCTCTGATCCATAATCTTGATTAAGTCAATAGACAGCTGAGGCTGCGTACCTGCAACTTGCCATTTAGAAGGAATCTAAGATCCTTCTTGTGCCAAAATCTATATTAAGATATCTAAGCTAGAGCTTAAGCTAACTCGGCTATGAAGGAAAGGAAGAGGAAAGTGTGATTGATTTTGGGTTTGCCAAAGAAGTATCGTTATCAATAGCTCGATGATTTGCAGAACAGTTATATATTAGTATTAACAAAAAGGATTAGGGTTTGAGGCTACTTTGCATAAGATCAGAATAAGTGCACTACCCATCAGCACAACAAAAATGAGAAATAGAAAGAGAAGCAGACCGATAGAATAAGAACGAAGGACGTTGAACAGGGAGGACATTGGTGGCGCTGCCGACCTCTCAATCCCAAATCCAATTCTGCTAATAATAAATCTGTTTCTATTGGCTTGTAAATTGCAAAAACATTCAAATGTCATGAAGTTTCGAAGGAGTAGGATTTGATTCTTCCTCGGTATTTGAAAGCCCCCCTTTCTCATCCTTGTGCTTTAGCTGCAGAATGTTTCTTCCTTTCCTTTATGGAGGAAAGCGTCTCCCCATTTTCCACCGGGCAAATAATCTAGACAATAAACTTCTAAAAATTCACCTTTTAGTACTTTAATTTTTTTTTTCTCAAATTTATCATTTACACTTTTAAAAAGTTACACTTTCATACTTTCATTTAAAGTTATAAGTTACAATTTTCATATATTATTAAACTTTGTTTTATTCAAGTTTAGTCAATTTTTAAAAACTTCAACTTTTATACTTTGATTTAAAATTCTTTTATATTATCATTTTTATTTATCAATGTGTAATTTATAGTACACTATTTTTAAAAACATTTGTCATTATATAAAACTTATACAAATTTCAAGATTTTTTTTTTATTTTGTTTTTTTCCTTCTAAATATAAATCAATAATAAATTTTAAATTTTACATAAATAAAAATATATCAATAACTCTTAATTACTAATTTGAGTTTATCTTTATAAAAAATTGTAAGTTTTTATTAATTTTAAAAATTTTGAATCGATAGTATGATTTCAAGTGATATTGAAAATAAGTCAATAAGTTGCTATCTTTTTAGTTAAAATTATCATAAATTGTTAATTTTCATGTATTTCATTCAAAAAATTGTGTCATGCCTAATCAATAAAAATTCACCATTTTATTTTATAAAGACAAATTCAAAACAATAAACAAGAGTTATTAATATATTAGTACTTATGTAAAATTTTAATTTTTATTATTGATTTACATTGAGAAGAAATAAAAAATGAAAATTACTATTTTTTCTTGAAATTTTTATAGGTTTTATATAAGTACATAAATGTTTTTTAAAAATCAAATAAATTGAGCATGATAGATTAAAATGATAATATAAAAAAAATATTAAACGAAAGTGCAAAACTTGAACTTTTAAAAAGATCGAATATTAAATTTAAACACAAAAAAATCAATAACAATAAAAAATAGCCACTTAAATGCGATAGGTAAACTTTTTAAATTAAGAAACTTATTAGTAGAACATAAGAAATATGTTTATAAACATTTCATAATGATAATTCGTATATTCAACTCCAATTGAAATGAGTAATTTAAGACCACAAGGAACTAATATAAAAATAAGTCTTGAAGTAATTTTGGACGGAGTTATATGTTAAATTTTACTCTTAGGGTTAGTTTTACTATCAATACTATAACAATTTATATTTTTCTTTTCTTTTTTTTCTGGAGCAATACTATAGCAAATTTTTAAATTTATTTTAATTTACTTTTAAATCAATTATATTTTAATACCGTATTTCCTGTTATTTCAATTATACACATTTCTTTATATGTTTTTATTTCAATTATTAATTTTCTAATTTTAGTAATGTTTTACAACTTTATTGTTGCTATTTTTAGATTCATTATTTATTATTTATTGAAGAATGTATTTTTTAAAAAATTAATGCTTTTATACTAACTATTAAATAAAAAAATTTAAATTGTATAATTATTATTTTTAATATTTATTTTAATAATCGTACAATAAAAATTGAACAATTGAAATTTGTAAATTTCAATATAATTTTAAATTGAAAATAAGAGAGTTTCTTTACATAGGAACCGGAAGACTCTCCTAAATTTTTATTTTTTATTTTTTTTTAAAAAAAAAGGAACTAGAAGACTCAAAAGCTGCGAGCCGATGTCTGTGATCGCCAGTCCTCGTGGCGTGGCATAAGGAGACACACAGAGTCGCTGAGGCTGGCGAGAGGGATCTACGGTGGAGTGTGGAATTGATATGGTGTTTGTAAATGCAGGCAGACGAGGCCAAGTTTCTGCTAGGGTTTCCTCCTCATTCTCATCCTTCTCCATCCCAGGTAATTCAAGATTCTTCTTTGGATTTTGGCAACTGACGATCAACAATTTTCTTCCAGCCTCGTTAATTCAATGAAACAACTAGTCATTCTATGGCATAAGCCTTTGTTAAACTGATGATTCCAGGTTAAAGCTGCATACAGGACCAAGGTCTTGGACACTCATCCTGATCGCTTTCCGCCTCATCAGAAATCCAGCGCTGAGCACCAATTTAAGTTGGTACGATTTGTTTTCTGGGTGTAGACATAGTTTTTTCGGCCTTCTACCCCAAAGCCCAACACGCGTGCTCGTGCACACACCCAGGAAAGAAAAAATGTTGCTTAGATGCGTTTTTTTTAATCTTTGCTGCAGATATCAGAAGCCTATTCCTGCCTGCGTCACGGTAATATCTTTGTAATTATAATTTTGCTTGCCTTTGTTCCCCCACCACCCCCCCCCCCCCCAAAAAAAAAAAAACCACCACATTATAATAAGAGTTACTTTCATAAGAATTCCCTGCCAGCTATGCTTGCTTATGTAAACAATATTAGGATTCTGTTTTTAAAATAAATCTTCATATTTCTGCTGCTATTCAGGCACATGATTAGCACAGATGACATGTGCTAAGAAGGTTCTTTTTGGGTTTTAGGGGGGAAGGACGGATAAATTTGAGACTCCTGTTGGTTGTTATTAACTAATACCTAGCAAAATCTTGTTCCTTTTTGTATCTGCCTGTGTTTATTTGCAGTTAACAGAAACTGTTGATACTCATTTCTTTTTCTGTTTATTTGATTTCTGCTGCATTGAATCCCAAATTTATGTCATATGATTTCTGAATCGGCTTTAGTACCTTTTCACCTTGAAAAATAAATTTTGCGTTTGACCCAACAAAAGTTTCAGTTCTTTGTTGCCTATGGTTTAGCTTTAGTTGCAGAAAGGTTTGAGGAACAAAGATTATGCTTAATTGCTCATCTTAAGCAACCAGGATCCATGACATCCTCAAATAGTTATTGTTATTAGTCATTATCAATACTGCCATGCAAGTTTCTATTGCCGACTCAATGGGCTTCATTTTTGGGTTTCCAATATTTCACCTACGATGGGGGGTCTCTAAGTTCAAAGAATGTCATAATTTGTTTTAAGTTACCAAAGTGCCTATTGCACTGATGCTATATACAAGTGAAAACAATCATTTCTGTCGATCAATCTAAAATAATTTGTTAAGACATTTTCATTGCAGGTCCTAAACAAGAAGATTTATACAAAGGTAACTTGTTTAAATATTAGACGTCAGTTATGTGAACTTCAAGCACTGCTTGTTTTTCTCATAAAATGTATTCTTCTTCATCCAGCATCATACTCACGCGTGGTAAGAACTGGAGTTCCAAGAGCATATGGGGGAAGAGGAAATCAAGTTCTTGTCGGGTTACCTTTCCTTTTTATTATTATGGGTACAGTTGCCCTTGGGGGAGCCAATGCTACCAGGTTCTTGACTCTGCATAAAATTTGTCATTTTTACTTTTTATTATAACGACTTGATCTAAGTGCGTGTTATAATACATATCAGGGCTTACAAAAGAGAAAAGGGGGCTCATCCTTCTCATAACCCCTTCCTTCCGTGATCATTGTCATCTGGCAGAATGCTTCTGGTTTCAGCTGTAATATAATTGTGACCCACCCGTAGTTTATGCTGTAAATTTATTGTCTAATTTTACATGCTGCTGTAATTTGGCAGTCCAAATTCAAAATAAGCTACTGCATGGCAGCTTTACATCTCATACATGCGGGAATTGCCCCAATTTCTTTAGTATACAGAGTGAGAATTTTGTACCTTGGAATAATTAGAAAGGGCAGTTCAACAATTATTTTGTTTTGTTTTGGGTTGTGCCAAGTAGAGAATCAAGATGTCAAAACTATATTTATTTTTTCCCTTTGGACAACTTTGAAAGGAAAAAGGGGGCAAAACCCAGAAATAAATTGGGAAGAGTAGCAAAAGCAACGGTGGGAAAACGATGCTGTACTGAAGGAATGACGAATGTGTAGTCTCGAGAATGGTTTGGGTTGGCCCTCTTAATCTGAAAAGCAGAGTGAATACGGATACTATGAAAGCAAATGTAGAAAAACGAGCGTCGAGTATGGAATGGTATCCTCTAATGCCCGCATTTCCTTTACAAAAGCATAAATGTGATTCGAAGGGAAATCTGTGTATTACTCTCAAGCTTACATTCTTGAACAAGACACGTCATCTGTAAGCTTATATTCCTGTCGAACTATATTAAGTTCAAGCCAGTAAGGCGGAAATGGTCTTTCATCGCAGTGGTGAAAACATAGGAGCACTGCGATTGAATATTTGGGGTAAAGAAAGACTCCTACTGGAAATGCAAGGCAGGTTTAGTGTGATGGGCAGAAATTTCAACATTTTATAGCCATGCCAACAATTACATCGCAATATTTACTTGCGGAAAAAGCAAAAGATCAAGAATATCAATACCAATTGTTCACTTTCTCATCCTGTATTTGCGTCTTCGCAGTATCTCTCTTGACTTTTTTATAAAGCATCAATTTCCTATTCTCTTAGCAACTCACTTCCTAACAAATCAACGTAATTTCAGTTTTCCAGAGAACAGAAATGACAGCAGATCTATAAGCAGCGTGAAAGACCAGCCATATTTTACTTCTTCCCATCAAGAACCCCATCACTGTGGCTTAGATCAGACTACATGCACTGCATGAACTAGTAACCATTTCAAACAAAATGACTTTTTTAGATTCTTGAGGAGAGTCATTATCCACAAAAATTAACTCATCCAGAAGCTCAAAATGTCTATCAACCTTCTAAACCTGTGCTTCTTTTAGCCATGCCATATCATAAGGCAATGTCTAATGAACAGTTGTCAAATGAAAGTACAACCCCTTCCGGAAAAAGAGAGGTGTAAGGGGAAAGCTAGCAGCAGCAGCCAGCACAAATGACAAAACCTGATTTCTCACGTCATTCTACATTTGCAATCTCTGTTTCAAGTCTGTTAACCAAATCGAAATATGAACAATGAAAAAGCAGCATGAACTTAAGAAGAGACCATTCGCGGAGTGCTATTGCTATTAGTTAATAAGTTTCTTCAAAAACCATTTACCTTTCCCATGCAACCCAAACACCCAAAAATGGACTAGTTGCGGAGCTAGATAGAAGCCACAATCTCTTCATTGAATGAATAGCAGGCTCCATTACCTTAATCACTAGTTGATTCTGCAATGTTCACAGTAATGGGCTGCCATCCTGACTGAGGAAGTGTTATCCACTTTTTCATCGTAATTATCATGTCCAAAACCTGCAGTACATCACCCAAAGAAAGGTCCTTCAAGCATCCATTTTTTAAGATTAAAGCAGCTTCATACCTGCGAAGTAGAAGGAATAACAAGGATCTTAGTCCATAGATACTCAAAAATAAAATAACTACTAAATAGTTGTGAAATCAATTACCTGCTCTCAGATGCCATTATTGCAGAACGTCCAGAGGAAACACTTAAAAACTTCAAAACTATTTCCCATACTGCTTTTGGATAGCTTTTAGTATTCCCACCAATTGGGTTGACACAATTCCATAACCTTTCAAATCTGCCAATATAGAGCTGCATATCTCCTAGCTTTTGCATCACAATTATTTGCTGCTTGAGGGCTAATCCCAAAGCCATTGTTACATCAATATTACGATATTTTGGATCACCATAGCGAATGCAACTGGTTATGTTTGCTTCAGTAGGCATAACTTTTTCAGCTTTTAGAGCATGCAAAGCAAGTAAAATAATTCCTATAAGACCTTGCTCATATTGAGAAGGTGGCTGGCATCCTTCATGTCCCCAATTACCATCACCAGGAAAAGCTTTCATTGTCATGGAGGAGGTAGGAGGTAACCCAGGAAGGTGCGCATCCTTATTATCCAGTGTGTTACAATAAATGGACTCACTTGGAAGCAAAGTACTCTTACCATGAGTCTCAATTGAGCAGGCTAGGCTTGAATTCATGAAATTGGTTCTCTGGTCCTTTTCACTCTTTTGATTGACACTAGAAGCATTTCCCAAATACCTGGGATACTCTAAAAAATTCATTTTATCACTGTCAGCTGGGCACGAGAATGAAGCAGCAGTTTTCCTAGGAACATCAGGCCCTGAAAGGAATGAAAGAGCATAATTATTGCGCAAACTATGCACAAACAAGTTACCACGATGAAGCAAGTGTGAGGGTTGATTAAGCTGATTGGGCAAATTGCTGAAACTGTTTGCCAAAGAATCAATGTTTCCAGGAAATAAATCAGGTGCAGACCTGTATTATGGCTAGGGACAAAAAATTCATGAGGAGCTTTCTTAAACTGTTTTGCTGGTGAGCTTTCTTGTTGTTGAGGATTGTGGGGATTGGAATGATCACAGATCCCCACCGTCATACTCAATGTTTTAGAGATATTGAATTGATTTGGGCTTCTCGGAATATATTTGGCCTTGGGCTTGCCATCGGTAGTCCTTCCAAGATTAACTAACTTCTCATCACCCCGTGTCAAAATATTGGCTTGCGAATAAGAAAATTGATCTGTAGAAATTGTTTCGGGAACTGAAGTTGGTAAAGTCTCGTTACATGGCGTATTGCTGCTGTTCAGAAGTTCACTACAAGTGAGTGGAGTGCCACCAGCAACAAGGGTTGACCAGTGCCACACACTTGTTGCAGCTGCAACCAGAGCAGCAGATGCTTTTAACGGTTGTGCTAGAAGAATGTTGTACCTCCGCATGCGTAATTGGTGAAGTGCATTGGAAAAATCCCTGTCACCTGATATGAGTAAATAATTTGCAGGAGCAGGATTGTCCACAGCCCAGAACAGCATATCAACTAGAATTTTCTTGTCACTAGCATCTTTCGCACCTGCTCATTGTTAAAACAGAGTCAACAAGTTCTACATTGATTCCAGATGTTCGCTAAGATGAATAACTATCATCAACAAATACAAAAGGAATATAGCTTAATCTAGTTATTTTTAATAAATCCTTTAGCAATGACAACCTGAGACTCGTGAACATGCATGTATTTATTCAGAGACAAGATTGACAAATTGTAGTGCAGATGAATCAAAAGAACCGTGTCTATTTCTTTCTACAGTTATTTATTTATTTACGCAAGAGATAATGTGATTAAACAAATAAATTGAAGAATAATTCTGAAGGCTAGGAAATGAAATTTGTAGAGAACGACCAGTACAGAGTCTTGACCTCTCGTATGATTTTTTTCAAATCCAAAAATCAATGGTCCACGTATAGATGGTAATTTTGCATAATAAGTTGAAAGATTAGGGTTCTGCATTTGCAGAGCATCCACCGGGGGAAAAAAATTCCCCTTTGATTCTTTGAAAGTGAATTACCATTTGATTACTCCTACTAGTTATCTTGGGGGAAAGAAAAGGGATGAAAAGAGAAGGGTACCAGCGGGGACGTGATTAAGGGCAATGCCGGTGCTGGAGAGGGCATGTTGAACAGAAGAGGGGATGCGGTTGGTGTCGCCGTAGGCGGAGATAGAGACGGGGCCACAATAGTTCATTTTTGCAAGTGCATTGCTTATGTTCTGAGCGATGGCGTGAGGGTCGCAGCCCTTGGGGACATGGCAGTTCTCGATGTCCCACCAGACGGAAGTCTTGGCCATGACGTACTGATGCTGGGCGGTAGCTGGGCCCCGTCCGGCACCCATTACTGTAACGGGAAAATGTATGAATTGATGTGATGACTTTGCAGAAGGAGACGGGCGAAGAGGGTTCACCACACAGAACAAGGGTCAACCGTCACCGCTGCCGCTACTCAACCAAACCGATTGTGCAAGGCGAGAATCCACATCACTTCACTTATTCCCTAAACATGAAGATTTGCTTATATGTAGTAGTACTTACTTTAACCTTCATTTAGTACCTATGAAGTTCTCTCCATTCATTTACAAACTCATTTTTTCCAAACAACGGGTGTTAACGTACCAGTCAGTTACCAACATAGTAGTAAAATTTTAACCAAAAAACACAAAGATTTTGCCGATTCGGGAAATAATTTCTTACTATAAACACTCCTCGGCCTTTTTGCTGTAATAGGATTCAGAGGCCCACTCCACTTTGAATTCGGAAAGAATCCGCAATAAGGACCAGCCGAGATCCACTTGCCTTCGAAAAGGTGTCTGGGTGTGGTAATTTTAAATCTGTATGTATTCTAATGTTATAATTTCTTGTAAATTGAGGGATAAACTTTTTATAATTTTCAATTGAGAAATAAATTTCAGCAAATTGTATGATTTTCTAATATTATTACATGTTGTCCTAAAAGTAAAATTATAATATGCATTGAGTTTATGTCAAATTTATTGGATCAAATTCTTTTTCAGTTTGTTTTTATGAATATTATATTCAAATTCAATCAACTTAAATCACTCCAGAAATAATTTTGTATATAGTTAATTGTTTATTTCTCCATTTACTATATTTGTATTATTGCTTCATTTCTTTTGCTTCTTGCCAAGTTATATATGCATTTTTGTAACAATAATTTAACAAATTAACATCTCAAAATAATACAATGAATAAGAAAATAAATTTTAGAATAATTTTTCATTTTAATTTTTATCTAATTTTCATCCATATTTTTTTATCAATTTTTTTATTTACTAATCTTTTACACATTACTCACTATGGTCCCTTTCCAGATTTATCTTTCAGAAGAAAGAAAAAAAAAACAATCTCGTCATTTATTTAAACAAAAATCTCTGCTCTGCGTTAAATTGGTGCACGGTGCACCATATGAACTTCTAACATTTGAACCACTTCAAATCTCTCCATCCAAACTAGACAAATGCGAGAGTAAACAATAAAAGTAAATAAAAAGGGAAAGTTGATGTAAGCATACTTATATAATTAAAATAATTTAGTTATGAACTAAATGGGAATGGAGTAAATCTAATCTAAAAATTTCCTTCTCTTTTCCTTTTCAACCCTAAAAGAAAATAAATTTGACAAAATATTGCAATGACTCTTAAAATTTCAATAAATGTGGTATTAGCATGGAACTCTAAAATGAAAAGTATTAAACTCTAACTTGCAAAACGCATAAATATTGGCCCTTATAGCTAATATATGAAATGCTTTGATACTTTAGATAGGGTATATTTGTCAAAAATATCAAAAATTTAAAAATCAAAATTAAAAATTCTTAAATGTCAAGGGTTTTATTAAAATTTAAAAAAAATATTTTTTTTTCTTTCCTGTCCTCCCTCTTCTTCTTTCTCAATTGAAACAAATCCAACTTTTCCATGTGTATATCCATTCACCAATATATATCTTATAATGATTTATTTTTAAAATTGAAGCTATTAAATATTTTATAAAAATTCATTACTTTAAATAATAAATCATTTATTTTCATAAACTATTACATCATATTTAGTTACAAAAAATAAAATATTTCATATGACAATTTAAAGTACAATTTTGTCCAAAATCATTTTCTTTTTAAAAAAATTTACTATTAAAATTTTATATCTATAACACACACACACACACACACACACACACACATATACATATATATATATATATATATATATAATTTTCACTAAAATATATTAGTTTTTGTAATTAACATGGTGTAATAGTTTATAAAACTAAATTATTTATTAATCAAAGTATTTTTTATAAAAAATAATAGTTTCAATTTTAAAAATAAATCATTATATAATTTATACATATATATATATATATATATATATTGAGCTATGAATTATAATAAACAATATATAATTTGAAGGATATATACTGAGGAGAAGTTAAGTTTCTTTTGATTGAGAAAGAAGAAGAGGAATTAGAAGAAAAAAAATAAAAATAAATATTTTACTTTTAATAAGACCCTTGACCATTTTAAAAAAATAATAATTTTGACTTTTAAAATTTCTAATTTTTTTAACAAAAATATATTCTCTCAAGTGTCACATGCATCTCGCATGTAGATTATAAAGAGCAATACTTATATGTTTTATAAATTCAGAATCCAATACTTTCTATTTTAAAATTTGAGGACTAATACCATATTTATTGAAAGTTTGAAGGTCATCGGACTATTTTGCCCAAATAAATTACTCATTCAATTTCGCATTACTCATAGTAAATAGAAAATAAATATATATGTGATTTATTCACCCCAAGGAAGCAACACTAATAACGTTCCTGCCACTCCTATCCCGCCAACCAATCATATCCCTGTTTAGCTTCCCAGCGAAGTCTTGCTTCTCGTTTCACACCCGCAAAATGTACAGGTATTCTTCCTGCAATCCTGTTGTTTTCTTATTCCATTGCACTGTTCACCCTCGGATTGCTTCAACTCCACTCCTTCACAAGCCCCCTGACAAAATGGAACATCCACGAGCTAAACCCAACAAAGAAACCAAAAAGACCTCGATAATTCTAGTATGATCCCAAGAGTTCAAATTTCATGACTTCACATTTGATACAAAAATATCATGCGATCAACACTTCGTAAACTGACAAATACCCCAGATACATTATGGACAAACCTTATATAGTCCGCAAAGAATATTACAGTTCTTAGAGTGCAAACAATCTACAAAAAAAATACTCTAGTTTTGAAACCGATCGGCGTATACAGAGGAGTGAAAAAGATAGGTGTAACAGTTAGATACTTGAAGTACAATGAGCTCAGTTACACCATTGCATTGGACCCAGTTTCACCTGCATTCCCAGGCCGGGTATTTAGAAGTGGCTGAAGTGCTTTGACTACAATGCTCATGTTTGGACGAAAATCAGCTTCATATTGCACGCATAAGGCTGCAACAGCAGCCATCTGCATTGAGCAAAAAGATTTCTGAGGAAACAGCAAGTGCTATATGTATTGTCCATTACTCTTGGCATACTTTAAGAAACCTGGATGCTATGTACCAGGAGGAGACACAAGACAAAACCTACTAGTTGCCTTGCGGGCTTTATTTGGAAAAGAAAATGTTGTGAAAATCTCTCAGGTCTTCCCCCTTCCTCCCGCCTCTCTGGGCATGTTCCAGTAGAGCAAGTTTTCAAATCAACAATCAACATCATCTATGTGCTATCTTTGGAGAAGCTATACATGCTTCAGTCCTTTATGAGTCACATAAAGAAACCACATGCAACAAGATGATGCAATGGCGTCCTCAGTCTTATATTACAAGAGGGAAATCTACATTCCAACATTCATGACAAGCACTAAGAGTTGCACTGGCAGCATCTCTTCTTCACCAAATTTGATCTTAGATTTTACAATGTGTTAATGATACAGATTGTCATAAAAATGGATATGACATACTGATTCTAGAGATTACCTTGGCAACTGCCTTGGGAGGATAATCTGTCCCCAGTTTTGCGTCAACACATTGTCTGACCTTGTCTTCACTGAGTTTTGGTGTAGCCTAAAGTGCATCACAAAAACTAGTGTTGTAAGCAGAAACACCAGAAACAGCCAAACGGCAAACACTTGATCCTGCTTTTTACAAGCAACAGTCCAAGCCAAAAAAGGGTAGACAAAAAGGGAAACAAGAAAAATTAGTACCCATGTAACCAGACTTTGTTGACCACGGGGTAATGTATGATCTACTGGCTTACGCCCAGTAAGGAGCTCAAGCAGTACAACACCAAAGCTGTAAACATCACTCTTTGCATTAAGTTGTCCAGTCATTGCATACCTGCAGACTCACAAAAGCAAAGGATCAATATGTTTCCGGTTAATGGTGAGCTATAATCAACAATATTCACAGTTATAAACCAAACGAGCATAAACTTAGATAACAGGGAGAAACACGCCTATTAAACTGTTGCAAGTTAACCACAATTGCCAGAAACAAAGAGTAACAAAGCTGAAATCCATGTGATTAAAATAAGCGGATTTATTCAGGAGTGACATATTTTGACAGCAAAATGAAGAAGCAAAAGTAAAATCTGGAATCTGATGAGATTTCCAAGTACCAGTTCAAATTTTCTGTTTCTATATCCTTCTGCATATTGGCAATTTCTCATTTTCCCAGTCAGAAGTCAAGCAGTTTAGATTCATAACATACTTGTCATAAAAGGTAGATCATTGGAAAGGAGCAAGAGAAAGAGAATAATGGACATTTTCTTACTCTGGAGCATGATAACCAAACGTTCCAAGTACACGGGTGGAGTGAAGGCGTGCCGCCATGTCAGGAGCCTGATTCGATAAATCAAAGTCAGCAATTTTAGCAACATCATCATCAAAGATTAGTACATTGCTGGACTTAATATCACGATGGATTATATGAGGCTCTGCTTTTTCATGCAGATATTCAAGACCCTTTGCAGCCCCAACAGCAATCTTTACTCGTTGTGCCCATGAAAGAACCGGACCAGGTTGAGCTCCTTTAACGCCTTTTCTTCCTGTTAAAAGGCAAAAATAGGAAAATTCAAGAGTTTTCTCAAATTATCATAAAAGTGAAAGAAATATTTCCTCTTAAGTAAAAATTGGCAAGAAAATATACAACATTTTGAAGTTCCCAACTAAAATGGTAAAACACTCATACTACATGCCAATG
Source organism: Apocynum venetum (assembly GCA_019593545.1). Classification (NCBI taxonomy): domain Eukaryota; kingdom Viridiplantae; phylum Streptophyta; class Magnoliopsida; order Gentianales; family Apocynaceae; genus Apocynum; species Apocynum venetum. The sequence continues at coordinate 155,852 of SRSM01000324.1, forward strand.
CTAAGAAAAAATCCAGGCAAATGCAAATGAAAGATTTGTCCAGTTTCTGTTCTCACAACTTTTCACCATACATGCTGAATTTATCTTCAGTTGAAGTGCTTAGTGCTTCTCCTTACAGATTTGACTCAGAGATAAATTCCATACTAATTACACCAGCAATGTGATATTTGTCTGATAAAATTACATGCTGAACTTAAATATTTAATATTCTTAAAAACAGAACAGATGTTTGAGCCAAGCTCAAGCTGTATGAAAATTAATAGACCAAGCCGAAGCCAGAATCAATGCACTCAAGGCTGATTCTTCAGGTTTGGCTTAACTCAATTGCCTGGAACCCTTCTGCAGTGCAGCAAAGTTCCACATATGAACAGATCACATGTAACAGTTAATAAACCTTCATAGAGAGCTGTTTGAAGCATGATTTACAGTGAGAAATTCATAAAAAGAGAAGCACCCCATCAAGGATCAAAGAGATTGTGTCTGCTTCTTTATACTAGATGTTCAAATCAAGAGCTCAGCAAATCAATAAGCAACTACTGTATCCCTATAAAACATAATCGCATACCAAACATGTTATCCCTAAGAATCATACTCACTTACCATGAAGAATATCGTGGAGAGATCCATTAGATGCAAATTCATAGGCAAGAACACGTTGGTTTCCATCAACACAGTAACCAAGTAGTTCGACAAAATTTTCATGCTTTAGCCTTGAAACCATAGAAACCTGGAGATTCAAAAGTACTTTAACTTAAAAAGATTAAAATTTTAAGTAAGCATCCCAGGAGAAGTAGTTCCTGAGGAAACAATAATTGAACCTGCGCCAAGAATTCATCATCTGGTTGTTTGCTAGCATCCAACTTCTTTATGGCAGCAATCCGTCCATTTTTAAGAGTTCCATAATATACTCTTCCATATGATCCCTCTCCTATCAAAGAATTAGTTCCAAAGTTGTCGGTGACTTCCTTTAATTCATCCACTGGAATTGCAGGGACTGAAATAGGCTGGACTTTCACTGCTTGAGCACCCTTGGATGCAGCTTCAGTGGTATGAAATCCTGCATCATTTCCTACGTTACAAAACCAGCCAGGTAAAAGCATTAATAGATACAAAAAGGTCAAATTGAAACAAAGGGAAAGATGGAATTGGAAAAACAGCATATACATGTGTGAATATAATAGGACATCTACTTTAATCCTGTGAGACAACATACTATAAACTAAGCACCAAAACCAGCTAAAGAAGTGGAAGTTGAGAAGACCTATGAAAAATGTACAAAAAAAAAAAAAAAACCTCCACTAGGTAATATTAACCTATAATGAAAAAACATATACAGAAAAATCTAAGCATTCAGGAAAACAGGGATAATTCAACTTTCAATCATTCTAAAATTAAAGATTGAATAAGTAAGATGTGAACTACAGATTACCTGTTTGGTTCTTCACCATGGAGTGGCCTCCACCATCAGAAGGCCTATTAATATCATCTTCTTCACAGCAGCTGAAACAGCTCATTATCTCTCTTTCAGTGTATGGTACCAGTTCAAATTTCTTTCACCAACCTAATGGGGCAAAAAGCTTAATGCATTATCTATACAAAGAAAAATCAAGGAAATGTTTATGTGTACATTTATAACAGAGAAAATTTGCAGAACAAAACCATCAGAAGTGTATAGTTTAATCATGAGCTAAATAAGATGAGAATTCATCATGTCAACTACTATGTTTAACTAGTGTCTCTTCCTGTGTATTTGCAAATAACACACTCTGTCTAAAAAACCTTCAACAGATATGTTCGACGATTTTGAAAATGCTGGTGATTATAGGTGTTCTTGCATCAGCTGGTGAGAAATGGAGACTGTTTCTTGTTTTTACACTCTTTAGCCAAACGATTATCCAATAACTAGCAGCAGTCCGTTAAGCAAAAGCCATAGGCCCATAACTATTAGAAAAGAGAGAGTTGAAGCAGGGCATAAAAACCAAATAAAGGCAAGAGGGATGCATATATCATGCTGCAACAACTTGAGACTCATCTCTTATCAATTAAAAGGTGTGAGAGTAAAGAATTAGCCTGACCCCCATAGCTTTTATCACAAAAGAGATTCTCCATTTTTCCTGACGAAATTTCATCTCCTTTCTAGGCTCTCAGATCTAGACTGTCAAGTTATAACAGGGATTAAGTAATGATAAAAAGACATGATCAATAGAGCTTATACTCAATATAGTGCCGCAGAATTTCTCCTAGAGCTATAATCCATTATGACCAGCATCATCTCTACGATCAACTCAACTCGGTGAATTCAGCTCAACAGAAGTATAGCAGCAACACCAATCATTAACAATAAGCACTGTACTTGAATTCCGAGAATACAGATTTCCGGCAGAAATATTTTAATACAAAACAACAATACTAAAAAATAAAGAGAATCATGGGAAGGCGGCAAAACACACCGATTCGGCATATTGCGTTGCCAAAAGACTATCCGATATCAGATTAGGGGGGGGGGGGAATTCTAATATAAAAAAAAAACTTTAGCAATGTCAGTAAATGAGCGCACCTGGGACCAGAGATGACACAAAGCCGATGTTAAGAATGAGCTCTAATGGATCCACCGGAGTAAGAGATTTGAGTGCAATCACGATGTTGTAGAGCCGTCCGAGCAGTCCATAACTATTCCACTTTCTTCACTATCCTTACTGTTGATTACTGTTCTACTCTACTACTATTAGATCCCAATTTCCATTCCGGCGAAGAATGCGCCTTTTATCGCTCTCCGTCTCTCTCTCCCCGCTTCAGTTTTGTTTTTTTCTTTCTTTTGTAACATACTACTACTTATTAATTAACTGTTATCAATTGTCAACTTCTTTATAAATCTTGTCCAAAAAAAACATTTCATTTTATTTTAGTATACTTTTTATTTTTTCATTCAAAATTAAATATTTATATTTATTTAATGTAAAATTAAAAATAATTTTTAATGGATAGGCGCAAAAGCTCAGGCCATTAGATCACATTATTGGTCTCATTATTTTTATTATTAATTATATTATTAGTTAAATATAAATTTTTAAAATTAAAGATATTAATAATGAAACTTTAAATAAATAAAAAATGATAGGCTCTCCAAACTAAATATTATATTCAAATTATATCTCCTTTTTAAATTTTTTTAAAAGAGCTTGTGCATTAGAATAAACTAAATATGCAATTTATATTTTTCTATTGTTGTTAAACAACTGAAGGAAAATTATGAAAAAAATTATTTATATAGAACGCCATGATTACCAGAAGAAAAAAGCTTGAAACTGTTGACATGGTTTCTATTTTTATTGGAAATTGAGAAAGAAGCAAATAAATGCCCAGTGTGGGAAATCAGAAAATAAAGCACAAAAGACAATTCGAGAGGGGGCATGTACAAATTTTAGAAAAAATACATACTAAGTGGGGTTTTTTTTTTAAATCCAAAATATCTCATGTGTTCGATCCTTATTGGAGTAAAAATTAGCCAAAAAGTAAGAACATACCAAAATGGAAATAATCTATTTTTTTCCCACCAGATCCGAAATGATCTTAACTTGAGATGAATTTATCCAAAATTACCTAAAATGTTATTTTCAGTTTCGTCAACGCTTTTTCCAAAAACAATCTTCCTTATTTCGAAAAAAATAATAATAAATAGAAAATTTTAAAAGTTTTGTCGACGTTAATGGTAGTAACGTCCTAGCAGTGAACAAAAAAACAACCATAAAGACATGCATTGTTGGAGAATAAGAAGAAGAAAAACGACTATCTAAGCGAATGAGGAAAGCCCCGTTTGATCATGTTCAAAAATAATTTTTTGCTCTTTAAATTCATTCATCCGATCATACAACCTCAAGATTGATTTCTTCTTTTCTTCTTTGTTTTCTATCCGCCCCTCTTTTTCTCCATGATGTTGTTCTCTTCTCTCATTCACTATCATTATCGATATTTTTAATTATGTTATTTATTTCAATTATTACTGTCAAAGAATATATTGTCAATCACATTTTTTCTTAATATTGTTATGATTCTATAGGTCATACAATACAATGTAACTATTTTATTGTTCTTTTAATTTCCATCATCATTATTGTCAGAATATCTACGTGTCCAAGTTCAATTAAAAAGATGTTTTGTTGCTCTTTTATATCTTTGTAATAACATCATTAATAAAATGTCGAAGTTCAATTAGGGGGAGCTTTTTATTTTTTTTTCCTTTTTTTCCCTTTTGATTTTAAGGAAATGCGACATTACTACCATTTACCTCAACAACACTTTTTTCAATTCTAACTTTCTTTTTTTTTTAAATGAGGAAGATGTTTTTGCAAAAAAATTGACAGTGTTGCGAAAACATTTTAGATCATTTGGGTTAATCCTCTCAAGTCAAGATCATTTTGTATCATGTGGCAAAAATTGAGATTATTTTGGGTAAAAGCTTTTTAAATTGTTTATATTGAGAGTATGATATGATGGAAAATTTATAGTTGAATTTATGTAGATAAGAGAGAGGAAAACCTCCATGTAAAAAAAATAAAAAAAGGAGAAAAAAAACTACATAAATTTGTTTAAGATAAGTAATGTTTAGCTTTTCTTGACTCGATTACTTATAATAATATTTTAGTCAAGAAACTACCACAGTTGTTCATTATTTTTTCAGTTTTTTTCTTAAAGATTTTTTATTTCAATTTCAAAATATATATGTGCTCAAAATATAACTTATTTAGAAGAAATATTTTTAAAATAATTTTGTTCATTGATGCAGTTAATAATATAACATATATTAATTTTTAATCCCATCTCATTTTAAAAATCACTTTGAAAAAATACAATCATAAAGATTTGAGTATTTCATATTGTATTTTTACTCGTTGAGATTGTAATTATGACTTTCAATGCACATATAGTTATTCTTATATTCATAATAATTGTCAATCATAATATCATTAGGATATAAATTAGGATATAAATTATCTAAGCGACTTTAAAACTTCTAATTCTTTTTTTTATTTTTTTAGGAATGAAATCATTAGCTTAAAAAGGATGATACAAATATTGACAAGAGACAAACTAAATATGAAAAAAAAAACTACATTTTTAGCATAATAAGCTAAATGATGAGCAGCTTCATTAGCTACCTTGTGGACATAAGTGTGGCGCATAATGAATTGTATTTGATATGCCATTAACTAATAAAAGACAATCTTTTTTATAGTACAATTTGGGAAAGGGGATGACATGTACAGACAACGTCTTAAAAGAGTACAACCACTTTCTCCCACCCGGAACAAGCTAATTGTCCTATTTAAATACAATCTAAAACATGTTTCATACTCAAACCATTAAGAATTTTTAAAATTTAGATTTGGCTCGATCACCTATTAGATCTATAGTATTTAGATTTATATACAATCCATACGGTTCAAGTTTATGTTAGATATTTCTAATTAAAAGCTTTAAAGAAATGAATTATTTCATTCGTACGAAATTAAATATTTTTATTTTTATTTTAGTTTATTCATAATTGAATGGTTAATTTTTTTAAATAAATATATTTTTTAATATAAAATTTTATTAATAACCTTCTTAATTTAAATAATTTATATCACACTAATTCATGATTCTCACCATTTACAATCTTAAATTAAGTGAATTGCATCTCACTAACAACTAATGTGTCTCACAATCCATTATACTAATATTAATGATAATTTGATAACTTGATTAAAGTCAATCAATTTTTTAAATTTTTAATCAAACTAAAAAATGAACATTCAATTCCTAGATAAAGAGAATATAATTTTTCTCATTTGTTGTCAACTTTCTCATACATAATGTTTTGAATTTCTAAATTCTATATTATCTACAAGGAATTTGAGGAGTTGGTTGCTTTTATCTCCGTTCCAAAGAGGAAGTTATATATGCAAATACACACATATACATACATATATATATATATATACACACACACAACAAGAATACATCATTTTATTTTAATTTTTCATGGCTCAGTTTTGATAGGTATAAAATTATCTACACATGTTTGGGATTTGTACCGGCTTATTGAAAAAATAATTAGATTTGAGTATAAAATAAAATAATCAAAAACTCATTATAAAACATGTCAAAATTAAGTATGAAATGATAAACACATTGGACCATTGACAAGCCTGCATGAATTTATGACGATTGACAAAAAATTGCATCGTGTATACAGTATCATGATTCAGACGAGTAATAGATTGTCTATGGATAATATAATACAAATTAAAAATATAGTGAATTATAATTGTTGATAAATCCCAATTTGAGTTTTTGATGTATTTTTATTTCGATATTAATGATTGTTAATCCTTTTTTTTTTCATTTCTAATATATTTTATATTTGGTTATTTGTATATCTAATGATTACTTATTATTATATTTTTTGAGTAGATTGTTGTCAACATGTGTGAAACACGAAACACAAAGTCAATTAGTAGGGATAAAATTAAAATATTGTAATTGTCTTTAAAATAAAAAAAAAAATACATTTGAAATCTTGTGACAAAATCAAATGGTCATAAAAGACTTGTCAAAAATAAAGAAGAAACTAAAATAGCATAGTAACTTATTCATAATAAAGACTTTTCACTTATTTTACTCAATAAAAAAATAAAATAGAGCGCTTATTAAAAAAAGAAAAGAAGATAGGGTGAAAAACACTGGAAATAAGAAGAAAGAGAGGATGAAAATAGTCATTAGAAATTGCACTATGGGTTTCTGCGTGGGCTGCTAAATAGTTTTTACATAACGTGATCAAACTTTTGAGCCCACAAGAGTAGCCCATGATTTACTCCATAATTGAGGCTCTTCATAATAATAATAATAATAATAATAGTCCATCACATTACCACATAAATTATTACTGTATCCAAAAAAATAATGTAAATTTCATATACGAATAGATTTTTGGTTTTAAAAGTTATATTTAGGAAGTTTTTTAAAAAAGAGGAAATGTTTTATGCGGGGTTTGAATTTGAGCACACACACCTTCTATCAGCCGACCGTCGCCACTAACCCAATAGAACTTGTAGTGCGGGTCCCCTGCACGAGCTAATTCCATGTTTTTTTTTTTAAAAAAAGAAAAAGTATATTTGCATTCTTTAATTAATTTTATTAAATATGAAAGAAAAAGATAGAGTTAGTTTGGGTCAATGGACAACTTTTTTTATTTGATTAATAACAAATTAAAAATACTATGACTCTGTATTAATTAAAATTCAAATGATTGATAGGTACGGGTTGAGACGTGGGCACGAAAGGGATAAGAAAACACGGTCTCCAGTGCCACTTTCACATCCATACTAGAAATTTAGTGATAGAAGAAGAGTTGATTTGTTTGCTAAATTATTTGGTAAGCACAACTGCTTTAATATGTTGTCCTCTGTGAGTCCTAAGCAGACTGGTTTTGTTTCGTGATGCGAAGCAGTGTTATTTGTAAGTTAGTAAAAGTAAGCGTGAGTGTGTGGGAGGCAACTGGCAATGGGCATCTTCTCGCGTTGCTTTGGGGCAATAGGAATCTGCCTCCATTATCCAAATTTCGAAGGAGAATTTACCCTAAACCAAGTATATCAATCTGTCTTTGCAATCATGTATGTGCACACACAACTGACTGATACTGTTATTATAGATCGTCCCGTCCCGTCCCAACCCCATTTATCTTCTTCTTCAACGAAATGACCAATCAATGCTTATTCCTTCCGGACGGCCACGGGGACGGGAGCAGACATGCCGCGTGATGAATGGGTCCCCTTTCCTTATCGTCATCCTCTTTCAATTTGCCGTCTCAAATTTCTCAATTTCAATTTTCACATCTCCCCTCCATTTTTCGTCTTTTCTAATTCTAGTGTTTCAAAAAACTTCCAATCCTTTTTGTTGTTTTATCTTACTCATATTTGATTGTGTCATTTTTAATCATACTTCTTATTAGTATTAGTATAAAATACTACAAGTAACTCTCGTATGTCAGTTCCGTTACGGTTAAATAATGCTACTGTTCACGCTTCATATCATACAATTACAAAAAAGAAGATGATGATGATGCAAAAAAGTGTAGTGCATTTTGATTTTGTTCGAGCACAAGTTGCACAATGAGGGGAAAAAACATAAAAATGATACTACTACAGGTACTACTTTTTAAAAAAAAAAAAAATGAAAAATGCAGAGACAACGCATACCCCACTCTCTGGTTGGGTATGGCATTCCCAGAGGAGGAGAGAGCATCTTTCTCATTTCTCATCCATCCGCACATCCTCTCCTCCTCTCTTTCTTTTGTTTCTTGTACTCGTCAACCCCCACTATTCTCTCACCGTCGGCGGACTACTACTCCCCCTCGTCTCTTTTTCTGTCTCAAAACGAATGACCAAATTCGCTCTCCTTCTCCCGGACTGCTAATTTCCTTATTTCTTTTCCTATTCTGCAATTCCTTCCATACTCGTACTAAGTTGGGACCGAATTGGGCATGTGGGTCGCTCTTAATTGGAACCATGGTTGCGTCAGTGTGCTGTTTCTGGACTTCTGGGGCCGAACCGAGGCTGATTAACTTTACTTAGAAGGGCTTTACTTTTCTGCCAATTTTAACCACTTCATCCGTTATCTGCATCTGGGCTGACACCTCGTTTTCTGGGTTTCCGTTGCTTTTGGGTTTTAGTTCTTGACTGTGATCTAATGGATGCCACTGCTGGAGGAGAAGCTCAGCTTTTTTACGGTGGTTTGGCTTCTGCGGATTTGAGGATGGTCGGCAAGAGGAGTCTGGACTGGGATCCAAACGCTTGGAAATGGGACGGGGACCTTTTCCTCGCTACGCCCCACATCAATCCTAATCCCTTAAGTTACCAGGGCAGGCACTTTTTTCCCCTTCAAACTGGAGCTCCCGTGGCCGGTGCTCCGTCCAACAGCTCTTCCTCCTGTTCTGATGAATTAAATACTATCGATGCTGATCAAGGGAATCGCAAAAGGGAATTGGACAAGAGAAGAAGGTTGGCAATAGCTGAAGATGACAATTTGGAACCTGAACCCGCTAATCTTGCTCTCAACCTTGGTGGAAGAGGTTATCATACGTCTAAAAGGGAAGTTGAAAATTTGGACGGAACAGCTGGAAATAAGACTAAGGTTGTCGGAACTAACTCAAGCCGTGCTGTTTGCCAGGTTGAGGATTGCGGGGCTGATCTGAGTAAGGCTAAGGACTATCACAGACGGCATAAGGTTTGCGAGATGCATTCCAAGGCCAGTGGGGCGATTGTTGGCAATGTCATGCAGCGTTTTTGCCAGCAATGCAGTAGGTCAGCTGCAGCTCCTTGTTTTCTTGTTTGCTTTTCGTTTTCCATTCTGCCATCTTCCACTGAACATTTTTGACAGCGTTACGTTCATATACACTAGGATTCCTGTCTTGCCCTATGCTTCTAAAGATTTTGCCACCTCGCGAGTTTGTGCTGACATATTCCTTGATACTCTTGTCAAATACAGATTTCACGCTCTTCAAGAGTTTGATGAAGGAAAGCGAAGCTGTCGTAGACGCTTAGCTGGCCATAACAAAAGGAGGAGAAAAACACAAGCTGATCCTGTTGCAAACAACACTTCCTTGAATGATAACCACGCCAGTGGTTATCTGTTGATGAGCATACTTAAAATACTTTCCAACTTGCACTGTGAGTACTTTATTATTTCCACTCTCCTATGCTCTAGGATTGGAATATGGATAGGATATTTATGGAAACATCTTTGTGGCTTTGCAACTACTACTTCTCTTCATTTCTTAAATAGACTCCCAAGTTTCTTAGGCTTCTAATTTTCCTGGACTGCAGCCAGTAAAGCAGACCATTCAGATGATCAGGATCTATTATCTCATCTTCTAAGGGGCCTTGTGAGCCATAATACCCTACATGAGGGGAGGAAAATATCTGAGCTTCTGCAGGAACCTCAGAACTTTCTTAATCCTGAGAGGGAACTTGCAACTACCTTGCTCTCAAATGGCTCTCAAGAAAAGCCAATATCTGAACAACAGAATCGCTCAACTCCTACAACAGCGATGCCACAAAAAATATTTCATAAGCAAGATGCTCGAGTTGTTGATTCACAAGCTGCGTCCTCTGAAGAGCACGATCTTGTATTTCCTGTGCACAGCAGTCCTTTTGCTTATGTAGAAAGCAAGGGAAGTCCTGCAGGGAAGAGCAAAATTAATAATTTCGATCTGAATGATGCTTATGTTGATTCTGACGATGGAATAGAAGATATAGAGAGGTCACCCTTCTGTGCTGATCTAGGGACTGGTAATCTTGAATATCCCTCATGGATGCGACAAGACTCTCATCAGTCAAGTCCTCCTCAAACAAGTGGAAATTCAGATTCAGCATCAGCTCAGTCACCTTCTAGTTCCAGTGGAGATGCTCAGGTATATCCATATTGTTTGATTTATTTCCATTACCAGTTTATCTAAATATCTACATGATTCAATTGCCATTTTTTGTTCCATCTTTTGGTTTTAGTACCTGATAACTTTTTCTCTTCAATTGGAGGGAACGTAGCCAGTTGGTAGGTTTAGTTGATACCTTCATATACAGTGTCATGGGGTTAGACTTTAAGGGGTAGCTACAACTTATTAGGAGTATTAAGTGAGTAAGAGGTAACCTTTGAGCATAACAAGTGAACATTTCTCTGACTTGTTGCGAGGAAACTGAGTTATGCTGTAGATTCAGTTGATATGCAATGGCATAAAGTTGAGCCAAGTAAGTTCCTCTAGTTTCAAAAAGCGAATTCATTTTCTTTGGCGCATCAAGCATGACAGGAAACTAGACAATGAGAGTATTAAATCTGTGACAAAGTTTTGTTTCAGCAGATGTTTATCTCCTTTTAGAACTTTGCCCAGCTCTCCTGGTTTAAATTGAATCCGGAAAAGGAAATTCATGGCTGGATTCTCGCATGGGTGTTGCATATTTATCCCAAGTGAATACTTGATAAGCATAGAAAGTGGCATAGGGCAGCAACACAGCGTGTTAGTTGCATGCATATACAAGGCTTCTATGTTTAACATTACCCAAAATGGTTTATGAGTTTTGACTTACTCTTAATGTTTCTGATACAGTTGATAAGCCTTATATTTGTTGGAGTTGCACGACACAGTAGTGCTTAAGAATTTATGTTATCTTGGACAGGACAACCAAATACTTTGAAAACATATCTTATTCTTACCCCAGCCGATTAATTGCAATGAAGCATATAGATGGTCAGATGAATTTGTTTAAGAAATTATTTTTGGTAATCAAGAAGATGCTGGTTGAGTAAATGGGTGACCAAATGTGAAGCACTACTGATGCAAGGGTCATACGTCAATGAGATCTATGCATTTATTTTGGTATATTCTATAAAAGCATGTGCAAAAATATACTCAGTTTGTAAATTAATGGACTTCATGAAAAAGAATAAGAAAGAAGGCTGGTAGTTATAAAACACTTTCTGCTAATTTCAAAGTTTTCCTATACTTTTGTATAGTATTTTGATTTCACTTTTCTGGTCATTGCAGAGTCGCACAGACCGTATTGTTTTCAAACTCTTTGGCAAAGAACCGAATGATTTTCCCTTTGGCATTCGAGGACAGGTACTTGTTGGCATCAATGTTTTGTCGCTCGTTACCTCTTTTTGGTATTTGTGGTTATTCAACTTTCCACTGAAGAAAATTAAAGTGTTCAGAATGTGTATACTTTACAGATCCTTGATTGGTTATCTCACAGTCCTACGGACATTGAGAGCTACATTAGACCTGGTTGTATCATATTAACAGTATATCTTCGTATGTCCGAATCTGCTTGGGAAGAGGTATGCTGTTATTTCCACAAGTGATGATAGAATTGGTTCTTACTTGGTGAATAACTTGCAGCCTTTACAACTGCTATTCTTTCCTGCAGCTTTGTTGTAATCTGTGCTCCAGTTTGAGTAAACTTCTGAATGTCTCTGATGATGGCTCTTTCTGGACATCAGGATGGATTTATGTTCGGGTGCAGAATCAAATAGTATTCATCAGTAATGGTGAGTATTCCTATTTTGGAGTAAAATGAAAACCTCTAGCTCAGATATTGTCTTGGAAAATGTTCTGTAATAGCTTGAGAGATCTTGATTATTGTTGCTTCTTGTCCTTTAGGTCATGTTGTTGCGGAGACATCCTTACCTTTCAATAGCTGTAATAATAGCACGATTTTAAGTGTCAAACCAATTGCTGTACCGCGATCTGAAAGAGCTCAATTTACAGTTAAAGGTTTCAATTTGTCAAGGCCCTCGACAAGGTATGCATGGCTACTTTTTTTTCAGATCAATGATCTTACTTTGTCTATTTTTATCAGTAGTCTGGTATGGTTAGAAATCATTTGGAACTGTTCATTATTCATGTGGCACTACTAAGATGATGCTGGCTTCCTACATATTGTTCCTTTATCCAAGGTTACTCTGTGCACTAGAAGGAAGTTATCTTGAGCAGGAGATTAATGAGTTAGGTAAACATATCGACAGCCTCAAGGGGAAGGATGAGTTTTGTTCCTTGAAATTTTCATGCTCTGTCCCTGAACAAATTGGAAGAGGTTTCCTTGAGGTAAATTTTCTCCTATTAAGTTTCCTGCCTGCTACAGCATTAAAGTTGCATCTAGAAATAGCAAGATGGTGTTGGTGATTGCATTTCTTGATTCAAGCAAGATGGTTGTGGTCCTTATGGAGCATGATTGTTAATGATACACATTACCTGGTGTAGCTATTTTAACTTGTGAGCTTGTTTAATCAAGTTATGGTAATCAAACCCAGGTTGATTAAATTATAGTCCAGTCTGATGTGGTTTGTTGTTGTCTGTTTACTTCACTTGGATAGATCTTACTGCAAAATTTTGTTGGGATAAATTGTGTATCAGAAGTGTCTTGAGTTTCATTATAGCCCAAGGCCATCTTACTTCCTGTCGCTTTTATGGTCTATAGTGATTGTCCTGACATGTCGGCTTGTATTTCTTGCTCATTTATTAATCTTGTCATTTGATTGGGTTGCATTCTAATCCCACACATTTTGTGAAATATCCAGGTCGAAGATCTTGGTCTCAGCAGCAGCTTCTTTCCTTTTATAGTTGCAGAGAAGGATGTCTGCTCTGAGATTCGTATGCTTGAAAGTGAAATTGAAATAACTGAGAAAGACTTCCTCCATGGAAAGATTGGGGAAGTAGAAACTAGAAACTTAGCCCTGGATTTTGTGCATGAAATGGGTTGGCTTCTTCATAGAAGTCAGCTGAGGTCTAGATTTGGGCACTTGGATCATGATTCATGTCTCTTTCCCTTCAAGCGGTTCAAGTGGCTGATACAGTTTGCAGCAGACCATGGCTGGTGTGCTGTTGTGAAGAAACTCTTAGACTTTCTTCTTGATGGAACTATAGGTGCAGGAGAACAGCCTTTCTTGAGGTCTTCATTACTTGACATTGGACTTCTTCACAGAGCTGTGAGAAAAAATTCTAGGCCTTTGGTGGAGCTTCTCTTGAGATTTACGCCAAAGGAAATAGCAAAAGAACTAAGTCCAGAGTACATATTATTGGGTGCTGATAGGAGCTTCTTGTTCAGGCCTGATGCTGTAGGACCAGGAGGGTTAACACCTCTTCATGTTGCAGCTGGTAGAGATGGATCTGAGGATGTGCTTGATGCATTGACTGATGATCCTGGAGAGGTAATATTCTCCCCCTTGCAATGGCGAGTATTTGGTTTTCAAGTCATTTATTTCACTCATTGATATCTCTAGAGGTTAATTGGTTTTATGATCTGCAACCCCTGGGAAAGCTTTCCTGTAGCAGCATAATCTTTAATCTTATTATCTTACTAAGCGAGCTATTTTTTAATGTCAGTGAATGTCCCATTTGACTCGTTAGCTGGGCCAATAGGCCAATTTGAAAGTGAAATTGTTATGCCTAGGTTAGATTTTATGTCCTCAATGATTCTGATGTTTGTGTGATGCAGGTGGCAATGGATGCATGGAGAAGTGCTCGTGACAGCACAGGTTTTACTCCTGAAGATTATGCTCGTCTAAGAGGACACTATTCCTACATCCATCTAGTTCAGAGGAAACTAAACAAGAAAGTTCCTACATCAATCACTACCGAGGATGTAGTGATTGATGTTCTTAGTGCTTTCTCTAGTGGCAGCATGAACCAGAAAGAGCATGATGGGCCAACAGCCAGCTTTGAAATTACAGCATCGAGGACAGGCTTGTTGAAGAAGCCTTGCAGGCTGCGTGACAGAAACGTGGTTTATGGAAGCAGGAATAATTTTTTGTTGTACAGACCTGCAATGCTCTCGATGGTGGCTATAGCTGCTGTTTGTGTTTGTGTCGCTCTTCTATTTAAGAGCTCGCCGGAAGTTCTTGACATCTTCCGTCCCTTCAGATGGGAAATGTTAGACTACGGTTCTATCTGAGAGATCGTGGTAGCAATAATAGCCTCATCTATGAGGGATTTGGAATTTTACCCGCTGATCAACTGTATAGAGAGATGCTGTAGTCGCTGTAGGAGTTCTCTACGCCAGGGACTTATTATGCATTAGAAGAATAGCCTATATTTGACTTTTTTGGGGTCTCTAATATTTGTGGTGGTATTTGGAACAGTGTTTTATCTTTGCATCCACGTGTGTGTTGCATCGTCGACTCTCTTGATGGAATTCTCGGTTTATTATATAGTGTGTTATTAGAATTTTATTTTACCGTTGATTAATTATATAGAGAGATGCACAGGCAGTTCTCCACACGAGATAGACAATGTAGAAACACGTTAGGAGAAAGGCTAATACATGGAAGATATGCCCATTGGTTGCGAGGATTATAGTACTATTAAAAAAACAAAGGTGCATATGCCCATAAGTTGTGCCCTGGAGCAGCTAACTCCTCGGGAAAAAAAATTCTTACTCATGATGAAACTAATCGGACTCAATCTTTATATTCTCGTGTTCCTCTGAAGGCTAGATGCATAAGTACAAATAAAAATGTCTACCATGTAAATATTTATTCGGACACAAATCAATATAAATTATTTTAAAATTCTCTTATGCTAGGCTTCATTTTTAACTCGATCAAATGACATTCCAAAGGAACGAGATATCTCCGTAAATTCATTACCCTTTTCCTTCCATCCACCAGGAGAGGTTTGTGTGAATGAGGCACCACTACAAGTGACATGGAATGTGATCCATCCGCTCCTCTTTCCAGTGCAGTAACAAAATAGGTAGCCATCTTCTATTCCTCTCACTTGATAAACAAACAAAGAAAAAGCTTCTTCATTTCTCCAATTCCTAATGAGTTCTTTCTTTTTTGTGTACTTATTCCACACACATTTTGTAAAATCAGAATCAACCATCTTGTAAATCAACATCCACGTTAATTTATGAACATGCTGATGATACCTTATGGTCCAACATCAACCACTTCAAAGTGACATTTATCATGTAAAAGTCAATTCTTCTGAACAAATAAGCACTTATCCAACACATCTCGTCCCTCTAATGTTCTGTCTCTCCGAAAATCAAAAGTGTACTCAAGGAAGAAGTTAAGAACTCACCTTCAACCGTGACGTGCTGCCACAAGTATCATGATTACTATTTTCTACCACAGCCACCTTGGTGACTGGTGAGGGAATTTTGTTGGTTCCCACTGCAGTCTATTTTGGATCTTGCATTGCTATGGTAATTTTAACTCCAGAAACATACAGGGACAGAAGCTGCAAAAGGGCGAGGCAAAAATAAATTACAGTGCAAGAAAGCAAACAATCAGCCAGGCAATCAACAGAGCTTCAGAACAAGTCCTATTTATAGATTCCAAATTTCAAGTGCTTTTATTAATGGGCTGCTTGGTAATCAGACACCATGAGTGAGTGTTAATATACTCCTATTATTTTATATTTTGCTCTCTTTGCAAAATTTTCTATTTGATTTGTGCTTGATCTGACTAGATACTACGAACAATATCGGGTGCAGCAGATAAACCTACCGAGAAAATTCAAATTCCCTAACTAATGTATGAAAATATGCATGTATAGGGTGAAACTCATCAAAATACAGATAGCATAAGAATAAATTGTTAAGAAAAAGGAGACATGTAGGAGGTGATATTCATCCTACACCAGTTAGACATGCAGAAATCAGTGAACTTGCATGAAGCTTGGAAACATTAAGCATTCAAAGTCCTCTAGATACCATAGATTAAGACACTTACAAATGTCTAACCATTGGATTGTGCTATGCCAACCACTCGTACAATAAGATATTCTTGTCCAAAAGATAAGGTTCGCAGTGCAATTGGCTGCTGAACAAGGTAAACTATTCAGTTCTCCAGTATCTACCCATTTGACAAATGGGCACAGAACTCAATCATTTGCATCCCTCTCCCAGCTACTGCAATTTGATACTTGTTCCTGGATATAAGAAAGCATCAAATGATGGGGAAAAAGAGGGTATGCACACCAATTCAAGTAAACAGATCTATGTTAATTGTCTCATCAACCTGCTACAAGCTAGACCCTCCAATGCTTCTGGCTCCGGCACACTAGTCACAAGATGAGCATGTTCAATTAATTTACCATGCTGATCAAGAATCCAACATCTGACACGTTGATCAAGTCCAGTAGAAAACACCCAATTTCCATCTGTCCAAACACCTTCATGAAAAAGAAGCCATAATATCTCATATCACAAATCAAATAATTTTTTAAAGAAATTTCTCAACGAGCACTACTAAAGCAAGTCCAATATAATAACATGCACCTTAACATTTTTATTTTTATTTTTTTGGCTCATAAGGAATGAAATAAAACATGCAGCACATAGTAGTACATTTAGATATTCACATGTTAGCAGAAGCAAGAAATAAAATATTGCTAACAAGCATGAGAATATGATATCTGGTATTGAGAAAAAGTAATGAATAAGCATTGGGGTAAGAGATAGTAGAGAAATTGCAAAGTAAATTTCCTTCAACATCAAATAAATCTAAACAATGATTTCCATAAGAAAATTGTATGTAAGACGTAGAAATAAAAAATCCTCAGGACATACCTTTGACAGCTGAGCCATGAGCAGATGTGATTTTGTCAAGAGATAGAAACCTCAAAAAATAGTTCTGAATTTGGAAAGTGCGTGCATTATTGCTCATGCTCTCTAATGTGGGGGTATCAAGTCCATCCTTGTTCAAATCCTGATAACTATAGGGCCTTGCTTTCCAGGTTATATCAACTCTAAGACAGTTGAGTGCCTGATCATCACCACCACTCAAAATATAGTAAGCAGATCTCCCTTCTGAAATGCCCAAGTCCTTGATATCTGAAACATAGAGACAATTGACCCCAGACTGATGAACATTATTCAGAATATGCAAGGGATCTATTTCACATATGCCAAATAATGTGGTATCTGCTGCTCCTTCAGAGAGAGGGATACTGTGACTTCTGGCTTGATTGCAACCATCAGCATTTTGTTCAGGCTCAAGCATATCAGATGGCTGATGCACAAAATGATTTAGCGTATTCTTGCCACATTTTTCTGCAGTGGCAACAGAGACAGAAGCATTGTCCTCTCCATTTTCATTTTTAAAATGACTATCTGATGTGTGTTCATCACCAGGCTTCCGTTTCAGAATATCAGTGCCTGATGATCGCCACCTGCGTCCACCTTGACTCCCTCTACCAGTCCTGGGTCTCTTCTGGCAGTCAAAATAGTTGTTTAACTGAAGCGATGATATTTGTTGCATGAAGTTTTCAATAACTTTAGTTAAATCCCAGAAGGCAATACTTCCATCAGTAGATCCAGTTACAACTATATACACATTTCCAACTGAAATGTTATCTGTATATCAACATGCAACAGCAAGTTACTAACATCATTAAAGGAGTAGAAGGATCTGTCTGACAATTGAAAGCAGTAGACTAACCCTCAAATGGGACAATCTGTGAAACAATGATATGCTTCATAGCTAATACTGGTGACAATAAGGGAGTCAAAATAGCAACATCAAACCTGCCATAATATTTACAAAGGATGAAAGCCAGTTCATGACAAGAAGGAAAGTTTACTTACCAAGGCAATGGTAAGTGCTAGAGTCAAAAAATATGATCAATAAATAAGGAGAAAAACATACCATAGTCGATAAGGTAGCAGGAGAGCCCGCAATGTAACTGTGGCATCTGAACAGGCAACCGCTATAAAACAGACAGATACCCTGGAAAAGAAACAAAACACTGGGTATTCAAGTTCACTGGCAAGCTTTAAAGCCAAGAATCAGAGCTTTTGAGTCATCTGACCTGGAGCCAGCAACTCTAACAAGAAAAGCCGTCACAGCAAGGTATCTCCAATCATTTTCACATTCATCTGCAAGGTAAGGTTTCAAAGCCTCGTCCCAATTTCCTGCAAAATGTGATTCACCAGAGCTAGCTTCTACCCCTTTTTCTGTATTTTGTTTCTTTTCTTGACATCTAATCTTCATCGGCATATCAGTGGAAAGCCACTGGAACGAGAGAGAAGGCAATGATTCACATGAAGATGAAACAGGAGATCTATTTTCAACTCTAATGCCTTGGTTACCATTGAAGGATCCTCTCTTGTTTGTCATCTTCAACTTTCGCTTCCAAGCAGTTACAACCTTCTTTGCACCAACAGATATTAGTAAGCAAGGATTCTCCAGGCCCTTCAAGTTCTCCTTTAGACTCTGTATCCCATTACTATGATCAAGGAGAACAGTATACATCTTTGAGACACAACATATTGACCTCACAGCAGATCCACCGACGTGCTCCCCAAGCAGTTTGGATGTGGACCAGCTTTTGAAACATGGTTCATACCTGAGACATATGCCACACTTTATCTTAAACACTGCCATTAAAAAACGCATTTCATGTGCAAAAATAATTGAATTACAAATTAGAAGTCCAAAACTTTTACCAAGAAAAAAAAAACCTGCAAACATATTAATCCGAGTGACAAGATTTCTAAATCCGAAGATATAAATATCATACCTTGTCAACCGCACAGTTCCTTCTTCACAGCCTGTAGCAACCCAACAAGATTTGGAAGCTGACCTATGCTTTCTATTTGAATTACAATCTAAGTCTCTAATTATAAAACAGATCGAATGTATTTCCCTCCCATGGAACTGCAAATGCAAATTTTGAGGATATATATTCTGCTTACTGTCATGCATCCAATGTCTGTGTATATAAATGACTTCATTCTGCAAAAGAAAAATGGAAATGGGAGAATGAAGTATTGTTTTGTGTGTAGGTTCACCAAAAGAAGAATTGATTATATATGTTCATGGACAACAAGGTAAAGGAAGAAATAAGCCAAGAATTGTAAGACAGTTAAGGTTTGCTTTCTTAAACTATTTCCGCTGAATGGAACAGAACTTTTGGTTCCAAGGAAGATGCGACCCTAATATTCTTGGTCAATAGATTTCATTAAGAAAGCAACCCCCCCCCCCCCCCCAAAAAAAAAAGAAAAAAAAAATATGCATGCCCAAATAAAGCTTCTTCCAATGAAGGATTGCTTGAAAAGAACCTTGGCAAAACTGAAATTAGCAGGGTGGAGAAAGATCTGGCCTAGAATCTTTATTTAGCTACAATGGTTTCAACTTCTTGATACATCAGTACAAGATATATCTTCTTTTTTTTTCCTTCAATAAAGTATACATGGAGATGGTGGTGATGGAAAACGTTGGAAACGTATACAGGTAAAACATAGTGGAATAAATGCAAAATTTTCCGGAGGCAATATCCAAACTCTCCCTTTCCTCTCTCTCATTCATTCATACATCAGAAGTCTGGTAATGGCATATAGGGCAGTGGACATCAATGAATACATGAAGACAAAACAAGAAGCACCAAAAACATTAAAAATTATGTTCCTAAGGAGCTTCAGTGAAATACAACAAACTATATCTACTGGCACTAATAATTTTGTCAGCTTATATCAACCAGCTGACCAGCAAACTTCAGCAGCAAAAATTTGTGCTCCTCCAGCATCACAAGTCCATTTTACCTTTTGGAAAGCCCTAAAATTAGTCCTTCCCAAGTCCATTAAACCAAACCTTCAAGACGCAAGTACATTAAAAGCAGAATTTCTCACAGAATTTAGAGCAATTTAACCTCCTTGAGATAATATTCTACAATATTCATCTGGGCCCAACAGATTTCTGATAAGCAAAAAATATTACCTCAATTAAGCAAATAATAAATAAGAAAAAAGCAAAAAAGAAGAGGACACAATCCTGCCTTTACAAATCCAAAGCAGTTCTGTATCTCTGGAACATTCCCAAGATAATATGAATGAGGACGCCGCCATCCACCGCATGAAACTTTTACAACCTATTCCATACGTCAAAGATGTAACAGAATCTGAGAGGATGTCTGAAGAGAGAACGAGATAGAGAGAAGGAAGTAGCACTTGGAGAAGGTTAAAGAAAACAAAGGGATAGATGAGACTGGGAAAGGGCACCTCGGTTTCAGCCATTAAGTTCCATATCACGAAATCTGATGACGCAAAGCCTATTGCATACTGGCAATTCTCCTTGTCATCATCACAACTGGCATTGCAGAAGACAGATTGGAGTGTACTTAACTCTTTGACTAGTTTCATGCCAGTAAATTCCAAACTCTGTTGATCTCGGTCATGTTCCAAATAGCATATGCACCCATCTTGTCCAGTCTAAAGAGAGAAGAAATGAGCAGGAATACACACATGCACACACACATACACACACATGTGAGATGTCCTTTTTATCAACAGCCTTTCCCATTAGATCCATCACATAACACAATCATCCCTGCTTTGCGATGGACACAGGATAAAAAACACTGAAAAATTAAGGACTAAAGTGTCCAGAAATTTCAGATAAAGGCCATACCGAAAAAATTTCAACTTGACTTGAATTAGAACTAGCAATTGCAATACTGCACACACTTGATATTCCATGGGCTCCTTTGAAATAATTTAGTGGAGTTACTTGTGAATGTGAAGCAACATCCAGGCCACCAGAGCTGCTCCGCGATAGAGGAAATAATAAAAGATTACCACGAATGTCCCCACAAACTAGAACCTGTTTCACAAATAAAAATCAAATACACTCAAAAGATTCAGTGAAGAGATATACCATAGGTGAGTAAACCATTTCAACAAGCAGCAGGTGTCAACAGATAGAAGTTGAGATTCCAATTTTTTAGCAATACAAACTTGTTAGCATCAACACACTATATAAATGGGGGGAAAAACACTAAACCTCTTCCTCAAATGATCCATCCAAGCACATTATTCGCAACCCAAAGCAGGAAACAAATTCTGCCATCAAGCATGCATTGTAGTGTCTCACACCACCATGAGAAATAAATGGTGAGGGATCACACAACCTCCAGAGCTTTAATGTCCCTCTAGGACCGGCAGTGAAGATGAACCTACATCCACAAGTTATTAGGCTTACATCATTCTCACTGATAAACCAGTGATAAAAATAAAACAAAATAAAAAGAAAACTAAGTAATTTTTGAGAAGATTCAGATATCCTAGTGTGTTGGTGAAAATTTCAGGGGGGCAGCTTCATGCTAGAAAGCCAACCTCAAAACATGTGTCCTCTGGTTCCCAAGTCCCAAAAGGAAACGACAAATAAATAAAGAGCATGTCTAATATTTATAATATTTTCCCCAGGTGATATAAACTGCATAAAAATCGAAAGTTGCTCTTGACAATTACATAATCTTTCATAAACAGGTAGAGATGATGAGAGCATCCTATTTAAACTACCAGCTCCCCATGCAGTCTGGCACACACATGCAGTTTAGCTGCCTGTAATTGTGCTTTGTTCTTCCATTGGACAAGAAGGCATTGAATTTAATCTTGGAGTCACAAAACAAGAGATATGGCTTGTTCGTTTTACATCCAAAATAGTTATCACTCAAACATATAGCAGCCAACTAAGTTATCAATTTCAAGTAAAAGGATATTTTCTAAAATATAACCTATATCCCATGGACTTGCACATATAAATTCCCAAGAGTTGCCTCGCTATTTCAGCAGACCAAGTGAGAGTAAGCTCGACTTTTGGACTCCAGATGTCACCAACAATATGAACAATGGTTGCATTTCCTTTACCATCACCAACAGCAATCCAATGTTGAATGCCACCCAAAACATCAGAACTATCTGTTAACAAGTCCATACATATGATAGGAGCCCGCTCACCAACTTGAACAAGTTCAGTCCATTTCACTTCTCTCTTACCAGAGAGAATGGCGTGATACAAGTAACCATTGTTTGTGGCAACATAAAAGGAGTCTTCACGGGAGAACCGTAAACAACGCACATATTCACTTTTGCTGCAAAGAATGAAAAGAAAAAACGTATGAAGTGGTACTGAATAAATTTTTGACTGTGATGCCAGAAGTGAAGAATTGAAATTTTAGGAAAACAAGATGTTCAGAATCCAAAGTCCAATCGTTCATTTTAAAAGTAAAATAAAATGAATAAACATGTAATATACAAGTGACACCTTTTGGGGTGGTCCAATGTAGTATGGATTGAGAATGAAATGCACTTAAAAACCTAAGAAGTAGCACATCTAAAAGTTTGGTAAACATCTAAAAGTAGCAAAGAAATGCACCCTTGGCAGAAAGGTTACTTTTCCAAATCTCTACATATGAAACACCCAAATCATACTATGTTTCTCATTGAGACTCATTCTTTTTCATAGCTACTTGCATCCAAAATGATTCCTTAAGAACATTTATCCCACTGACCAACATTATCAAGATAAATCAACTAGCAAACTGGCACATCCTGCTAACTACCACCACTACAACCACCACCATAATTAATTGAACACCAATTTTTCTGGGAGTTTGGTGCATTGTCTCTACATGGTTCAAAAATCCTGCCTAATACCCACTCCTCACCCACAAAGAAAAAGAAAAAAGGGAGAAAATCTTAATGAAAAGATTTTTCTTCTTTTTCCTCTCACCATTTTTAAAAAGAAAGTTGATAAATTTTCAAGTATACCATAAACATCAAGACGATAAAAGTATACCAAATATACCTGTCCATGAGGCCAATGAACCCTGAAGAATTTGGAACATGTACAGTAAAAATCTCCACTCTATCGTTCTGATCTTCTTGAGCACTGATGCATCTCTTTGAGCTCTTAAAAGAAGACATGTTTAAGTGATGGACTTTTATTGCAGAATCAAACCCAGCAGTAACAAGAAGTGAAGATATCGGATCATACAAACATCGCCAGACCCCTCTTCCACTGAGAGTAAAAATGTAAATGGTCATGCTATTTGTTTGAACTAGTTACTAAGCTCCTCTCTTCAACAAAGAAAAGAGAAAAGGTACAAAGAAATTACATGCTCTAGATTTAGATCTCAAATAAAGCAGAAAACAAACAGAAGAAATTTCAGTATTCATTTATCTTCTCTCATTTTCCTTCTTAATCATGGGAAAGGATGGCTGGAAACCAAAGAAGCGGAAATCAAAATCCATTGAAAGCATATGGAACTGAATAAATAGGCAAACAAGACAAAGGAGAAACTTCAGCTCCTGCAAGCTTTAAGAAGGATAATTTATATGGTCTCCCAAAAGAAAACACTCATATTCTAGATTCCAAACATGTGAAATAAAAATATGAGCTTGTAACTTACATGTGCTCCTTAATTACTTTAAGTTGCACACCATCTAATCCCCAAACACGACATGTGCAATCCTCACCAGCAGTGATAATTAACTGTATTGAGTAAAATGCATCAGTCCCAAAACTGGTAAAATTAACTAATTACATGTATATGAAAATACATAATCATCATATCTTGAGAAGAAATAAACAAATCCAGTTCCCTATCTTATGTGAATTAAGTAAAAAAAGCACCAACAGAAAATAAGATGTGATTAAAATACTCAGGTAAAAACTCTACTCAGCTTCTTACATCATCAGACATGCAGCAGTCCCAAACTCTAGCACAGTGACCAAATAATACAGGGCCAATTAAAGGACAAACCACATGCTCAGGATTGTGCAATTTGTCCCCTCTGTCAACTGCCCAAACGCGAGCACTGAAACACACACAAAGAGGGGAAAAAAACAAAAAAGAAGAACAAAGGCCTTCACGTTTAGAACATTTCTAAGTTCACAAAACATTATGGAGTTCAGAGCCTTGCTCACCTGCGATCATCGGAGACAGATAGCAACTTCAATCCATCAGATGACCACAACATACGAAAAATTGAACCTTCATGTCCAGCTAACCTACATACCTGAGCAGCCTGATATTGCTGACCACAAGGCTGGCTTCCCTCATCAATAGAGTCATTTCCATAGTCTATCCCAGGACCACTCAGAACTGGAGAATGATGCCGGAAATCCACTTTCCATATAACAATCTAAGCAAAACCAAACAATGTCATGAAATTTGCGTGATTCAATATTGCGGGGGGGGGGGGGGAAGGGGTGAAAGAAGACAAATTTAAACATCTAGCAAACATCACAACCATAACTGAAACTAGATATTAGGGAAAATAAATGCACAAGTAAGACAAGTCACAATATTGCACTAGCAAGAGAATGAGAGAAATCGCAAAAGCTTCATAGGCCATTTGAGGCCATTACCATTCTATGAACAATTTCATCTTAATTATCTTTAAAAAGCTATTTAGCAAAACAATGCAGGTAGTTAAAACAAATGAAGCATCAAAAAACCAATTAGTCTGCAATATCTCCCTAATGCCAACCAAAAAGAAGATGAAAACATTTCTATTTTCCTGCTATATAAAATATTTTTATAAGTTTTACTCTAGCAAGAACCATGTGCTAAGAGACTCCTGATTACCAAATCTTCACAGACATATCTACATTTAATTCATCCAAATACATTCTCCGTACAGCCACTAGGATTTTACAGGATCTCATGTAAATTTTAGTAAGTACAAAATGCTTTTTTAGCAAAAATCCTACTTTCATCTCAAAAAACTATGAAAGCCAAAGTTTGGATGTTTCTAAGAAAACTGAGGCTCAGGTGCATTCCCACCACAGTGCCACCATCCTCACATATTTTTTTAATTGGTGCGCAGGCGGAGTGTATAATGCCTTCCACATGTACTATTGTTCCAGAAACATGTGAATCCAAAAAGTTTACAAGGGCAGATGAAACTTCAATAAAGTGGCAAGACATGTTCAAATAGATGAAATATCAAAACTAAAATGACTAAATAAAGGAATATTTCCTTGCCGACATACAATTAAGCGAAAGAAATAACAAGAAAATATCAATTACCTCATTATAAATCGTGCCCGATGCAACATAAAGTGAATCAACATTACCATTCCACATCCTCATAGAATACAGCAGACATTTATCTAAAAATTGGATGAGAAAGAAATGTGAATTATGGAGTATACAGGGATGAAAGGTCAATCTAGTTCATAAACAAACTATTAGGTCCAACACTTCAGGCAAGTTACAACCCGGTAGCGATATTGATATATGCACTGTGGTAAGAAGAATTGCAGCCTTGTAACTCTCTTCATATTTTCCAATACATATGCATAGATGTGTCCGTGTGAATTATATTGTGGGCAAAAGCTTGCACAGTTAAACTCCAGGAATACAATAGTTATCAATGATCCACGGTAACTCTAGACAACATGAGAGTGATGCTGACCAGGAATAGACAAACCAATGAAAAAAAGAAAAATGATGAAAAAACGAAAGGAAGATCATAGACAAAACCAACCTGCAGATTTAACTTGAGAAACTATACTGCATGAGAATATATCCCAAAAGCACACAGAGTTGTCGCTGCATCCAACAGAAAGAGTGGGACTCCCTTGAGTTGACGAATTAGAACAGTCCTACAACGAAGCAGATAAACGATAGTAAATAAAAGGGAAAGGACGGGTGAGCGTAAAACGCAAATAAACCTTCAGAAGACAGAGGAGGGGATCTGGAAAACACAGACCTTCAAGAAACAAACATCCAGAATCCAGTGGCTGAATTTCGGGAGTGAGTGAATGAGAGTGAATTCCAACTCACAACAACTATGTGAAGTAAGTGCAGCATGAATACGTAAACTGTATAGTTTGACTCTTTTCTCTCCATAGACTGAAATTCTAAAAGCAAGAGCCGTGTCGGAAGAGTGTTGGCTGAATTGCTCCAAAATGATTCCGTGCACTCGAATTCCATCAAAAACTTGAAAACATCTTATTGTGTTCCCAGTCGCTATGTCGTAGGCGAGGATTTGTGAACCCGTTCCTGTAGAATTCCAACGATGACAGTATAGTTATCCAATTTAGTTTTCATGAGCGGCAACGCATAATAGATGTACTCTTGGGTTGTGGTGTCGATAGAAAAGTAGAAAAAAATAATAATGGGGAAACAGGGGAGAGAAGACGAACCAGCTAAGAGAAGAGGAAGAGAAGACATGTGAGGCGGGAGATGGAGAAAACAGATGGCAGAGACTTCTCCGAGGTATTGGCCTCTTTGGAGATGCCATTGCCTATTGTCCTCCGTTGCCGACATTCGCAGCTGTTTCCCCAGACCGCTCGAGTGTTTTTTGAATTCGCATTCGGGTTAACTAAACCCTACTTATTTCTGCGCCCAAATGAATCTTACTTAGCCTGCCCAACCGTCAGGAATTAGATAATCCCTAAAATAAAGTGAAATGCAAATGAGTCGCCACCAAATATTTTACGGACAGGATATATGGCTCGGTGTAGCGGGCCCTTCAAATATGAAAAAGAAGAACGCCAGTTTACTCGAGTTGTTCGTAACTTTATTGTTTTCTTAAAATGTAATTTATTTTATAAAATTATATGAATATTTTATTATTTATTTTCAATCTCAAATTTTTTTATTCTCAAAATTAACTTTTTTTTCTTTCTTATTTATAAGATATAATAATTAAAAATATTTTAAAATAAAAATATATATTGATAATGGATCTAACTAATTTGTCAAATTATATTTTTAAATGGATGAAGTATTAAAGCTTACAAAAGTTTCAATTTAACCTCTTAATTTTGTAAAAATTACTTTTTTATTTTTAAAAGTCTTCATTTTAATATTTTATTTAAATCTTAATTCAAATTTTATTCAAAAATAATTATTCCATTTGTTTTATTTAAATTGTCTACTTTAAATTTATACAATAATTAAGACAAGTATTAAAAATAATAATTGTACAATCAAACTTCATAAATTGTCTTTATTTAATACTTAATTTATAAATATTAATTATTTTAAAAAAATTCATTCTCTAATAAATAATTAACAATTTATTTAAATCATTTATTAATAATAAAAATATAATTATAAAAATATGTATTAAAATTATAAATTAAATAATTAAAATAAGACAAAAACAATTGAAACTGAAGGATTATTTTTTCTCGGGAACTTTAATTGATATTTTTTTTAAAATAGAGAATTGATTTCTTAAGGAGTCCCAAGAAACAATAATAAATGAATTGAGTAGTTTTTCTAACACAAGGCCCAGATTGAAGTTCTCACATTTCACGTTCTCTGTACCTAAATCCTCTTACCGGCGCCCGGCGAAAGTCCCTCGCAGACATAGACATGGGGAAGGCCAAAGCGTTTTCCTTCCAACAAGAATTTTCTTTTGGTTCGTAGAAATCCTTGATTCTCCTTTTTTCTTTTCTTGGTTGGTTTCATTTGGGGTAACCTTACTAATCTGATTTTGTACGCGATGCGCTGCAGAGGAACGGTGTATAGAATCTCAAGAGATGATGGCCAAATATCCCGATCGTCTGCCTGTATGTCTTCTCCGTATCGTTGCTTTCTGGTTCAGTTTAATTGTCAAAATTTAATGCTGTCTATATCTTATTCTTCTACATTTTTGGAGAGGATTCGTGGATTTTTTAAAATTAGTTTTCATCTGAAGAATTGAGTTAGGTTAAAGGCCGTCCAGGTTGCTAATCCTCCTGACAGAAGAACCGAGCTCGAGCTCTTTTGCATTTTTTCTTTTGGGTGTGTGTGTGTTAGGGGGTGGGGAGATGAATTACTCGTTGGACTTTTTGTGTTCAGAAATTTTCCAGTACAGTAGGGGAGCAAGGAAAAAGGAACTTCTTACTTATTTGCCCAAAACATTTCTTGGGACGTCTTTTTATGATAAAATTTCTAGTTACGAGTCCAGGGAATCTAGTGATTAAGTTAGTAAAGCTTTTATTGGCAATCAACGAGGTCTTTATGTGAATTCCCATACATTAGTCACTAGAAAGTCAACCTGACAAAATGCTAGTATCAATTTGTCTGGCAAGGAAGAAAGGAAAAAATGTCAAATTAAATTGAATTGTCCAAAAAACAACAATGATTCCGATCCTTAGAACTTCTGAGTAACTTATGGGCCAAAATTTCAATAAATGTACTGAAAACAGAAGTTCTATATACTGATAGAGGATGAAATGTGAAAAACCTATGTGGTGAATTAGATTTTTTCTTTATTTTTTATCCTAATTCAATAAATCACCTCTTAAATCACCTCTTAGACAACAAATATAAAACATGGGCTAGCTGGTGGGTTAGATAATGAGTTTAAATAAAATGCAGAAGTAATGAACACAATAATTTAAATAATTTAAAGTGGATCGATTTATTCAATAAAGTTACTCAAGAATTTATTAAATCCCTTCACTAATTAAATAAATAAGATTACAAAAGAGACTCACCTAATTCACATTAGAGTTTTACGAATAACCTGTCCCCTTGAGTTTTACAAACGCAATCTTAATTATAAAATAATCTCACTACTTTTATTAGTGAATCCTAACAATACAATTCAATTAAAGGTTTACCCAAAAGTTTTATAAACAAACCTAAAAAACAAAACAATTTACATAAGACTCACCTTAACACTTAACATAAAGAATTTGATAGATATCACTTTAATGTGAAGATATATCAATTTGAATTCTTTTTTGAATAATTTATTTCTTTAGATTGCTCTAAAACATCAATAATTTAGTAAATATCTTTTTTTTATGATTTTCGCAATGTAAATATTATGAAATTGTTTCAAAATGATTTCAAAATATTTTATAAAAAGTAAGAATCAGATTTTTGTTTAAAGAGTCATTATAAGTTTTTTAAACAATTGGATATTTATATATATATAAATATGCAATTCTTTGATCGACCACATATGCAGTGAGGTCGATCGCACATTCATTCAAAATATGCAATATAAGATTTCAATTACCTTTAAGAGTTGTGAAATATATTTTATAAAATTTTAAGTATGTGCATATATTTTAAAAATTATTTCAAATACTCAATTCATATTTTATCTTTATAAAGTGCATTTTGAAAAATATTTCACTTTTATTGAGCAATCTATAGAAATTTTTACTTATAAAAGTTGATCTAGATATATCTAAAAATAACACTATATGTTTATATTCTATCTAATCCAGAAATCGCTTATCTTCAACGTTTGATAACATTCGATCTTTCCTAAAGATTTGAAACTTCGATCATATGAATCTTAAAAGATCAACACTTATACAAATTAAGACATTAGTCCTTATCAATATTTATTATTAATCAAAATTAAGATATTAAAAACTTTAAGGCTTTCAAAATGGAAATCCAACATTATACTACTAAATTGCTTGTCTATAATCGGGTTCTCAATACTACCATATATGCCTATAAAAGTTGAACAGCAACAATTTGATGTAGACAACTCAGTGACAATTAACTATTTTTTTCTGGAAACTTAAGTCATAGAGTCGAAAGCTATGTGTGATTTGGCTTTGAATATGTCATCTACCTTTGAAGTATCATAAGAACAAAGACCGTTTACTCCACAGAGGATTTTGACAGTCTCAATAGCTGGTTTCTATTCCAACATATTCAGCTAATGACTTCGCGGTTGCTAAATGGGCTGAAGTTGCCACTCATGTCAAGAGTTAGGCATATTGCTTTGTTGAAATGCTTTCTCATTTCTCTTTGCCCCTCTGGGAATGTAGTATATGTTCATCGTAATAATATACGTGAGGAACTTCAATTAAAAGCAAACTCAATACTTAAACACTGCAGGCCACAATCAGTCATGTAGCTGTTTTATAGTCCTTTTATATTAAGCATTACTTTTTTCATTTTTCTATTACAGGTGGTTGTTGAAAGGTATCTTAAAACTGACCTTCCTGATATGGAGAAGAAGAAGTAAGTTGTTTCATGTGATTCCTGAATATTGCTCCATCATCGTGTAGCTTCCATATATCTTTTTTTTTTCTTTTTTTTTTTTTTTTTTGGGGGGGGGGGGGGATTCTGTGGTTCATTTTGGCACACACATGATAAAGATTTTCATCGTGTCTTCAAAACCAATCCTCCCCACCCCATCTTTTCTCTCTCTTTCTCTCCCGTTGTCTCCTCTTTTGTCCAAGTTTTTCTTTTTTGCTACAGATACCTGGTACCTAGAGACATGTCTGTTGGACAATTTATTCACATCCTTAGTGGCAGGCTCCATCTGGCTCCTGGCAAAGCGCTCTTTGTATTTGTTGAGAACACTTTGCCTCAAACATGTAAGTCCCGAAGTTTATCTCTTAAGCTACTTTTATGTAGGATTTTAAACGAACAAATGGATTTTTTATAGTTATATATTCATATATCCATTGCAAGTAACGAGCTGTTTCCATAATTTGACCATCTTCTGCAGCGAGCCTGATGGAGTCTGTTTACGAATCATTCAAGGATAGAGATGGATTTCTTTACTTGTGCTATAGCAGTGAGAAGACCTTCGGTTGCTAATTGTTTAAGCAACGTGGGGCCCTCCTTCTTGGATTCTGCATCATGACAGTTATTGGGGCCAGAAGGATTCCATTTTGATGATGTCATTGTGATTAGCGTTTGATGCAATTACTGGAAAAAAGATCTAATTTTAGATCACTTCACTCCTGTAAATACAGTTTGTTAGTGTCTTTGTATGTGTATGTGTTGCAGTTTGATAATACATACTTATATGCCTAAAAAATACAATCATGTAACATGTTGATAATAATACCAAATATACGTGGTTATGCAAAACAGTCTTTGCCTCTCGTTTATACAATTACTTGTTCTTACCCAATCAATTAAACGCCACTACTGACCATTTCAATACCTATTGAACTGTATCATTTTCATGAGCCACCGTTCGCCCTCTTTTCTGCCCTGAAGATAACGGCTCAATTCGCCAAGCTTAAGCTTACATGGTTGCAAAAAGAAAAAGTGAGTCTCAATTCACATATAGAAAACAAAATCATTATATCAGGATCATATTTGTCTATACAATTCAAATAGCAAGATCCAAAATATTTATCAACCATATATACCCGAATCCATCAATATAGTGTTTTAATACAAAATTGAGAAGATATAGTACATGAGATGTTCTGCACCTTAAAAAATGACCAAAAAAATATAACATTTATATTGTATACCTTCTTTAATAGCATAAACTGGTTAGACAAAGTTATGCTTCTTCAGGCAAAAGTGCTTCATCCTATTCAAACTCAGCCGTGCATCAGCAAGAAAGTACTAGCAACAGTGAGCCGTCAGTTGATTGTCAAGAAAATAATAATCACAGCCAAGGATGCTGTCATCAAAAGAAAACAACCAACGGGGTATTGATAAAGCTAGAAATCTCTTTTCTCAACTTCTCACTATTTGCTCTTGCCTTCTCATCGTCTTCTTTAAGAGAGATGCAAGGTTTATTTGCCTGTTCGTGCCAAAAGCTTTTGACCACCACCATTCCGCCAAACACCATGGGCAGGTAAAACTTCAGTAGTTTGATTCTGTTCACCCGATGCTGCATCCTTCACGCCTGGATCAGAGTTTAAATTTTTAAGATCCAAAATTGCTGCTGAAGAGTCATCACCTAAACGAACTCGGTGGAACTTGGATGTTTTCTTGCGTTGTTTATTTCTCCCATCAACATCCTCCAGATTCTGAGTAGATCCGCCACCAGATAACAATTTAGTTTGGCCCTTGAGCTTTATAGATTCACCACTGGCCAAACATGATTCAGCTTGGCACTCATTAACCACTACTTTTGATTTGCCTTTGGCAGCAGCCCTATATCCATCCTTCGTTAGCACTTCAACTTCTTCATCAGATGGCTTATAGCTTGACTGAAGTTTCCTCACAGTGCTTATAACACTATCCGCTACATTCTCTTTTGAAGTATTGCTACCATTGTCTAGACATTTCTTTCCTCTCTTTGAACCTTTACCATCTTTCAAGGGAAGAGCACCCCTCCTTTCACTTTCTCTTGCAGCATCAGGTACTATATTAGCGTTATAGGTCTCAATTAACTCTTTCTGCTTCTGACCATCTGGCAAGAGTTTAGCCAACTCGAGAACAAGATGTGATAAGCCAAACTGCTCCACATATACTAGATAAGTCTCTGCATCTATTAAGCCTTGACGATATTCCCCAGATATGACCTTGAAAGCAGTATACTTGCCTTCATCAAAGCCTAAAGCAATGTGTATCCTTTCCACCAAAGATTTGTTTGCAGAATGAACATCTTCCATGCTGGTAACAATGGGACTCCCTGCAGGAAATTTGCGCAGCTGTGCAGCAGAAACTGGAGGAAAATCTGTAGATGAAGGGTCAAAAGATCCACCACCACCAAGATTTGGAGCTGATGCAGAGTGACTAATCTTACTGGCGCTGCCCTTCTTCCTTGATGAGCTGTAGAAACCAGAACCAGAGGATTCATGCACAGCAGGTTTAGCCTTAAGAGAAGCTGAATAAGCAGATACTGCAGATCTATTTTCTACTGCTGGCTTACTTGGGCCAGAAATAGATGCTGACCCAGAGGAGTTACTCAAAGCAGGCCAAGCATTTTCAGAGGTACGTGATTGTGAATAAGAGCCAGAAGATGATGATTCATGAACCAATGCAGCTCTTGCATTAACAGAGCTTGAATAACTAGACAGTGAAGGCCCACTCTCTGTAGCCATTTTACTCTGCCCAGAACCAGATGCTGACCCTGAAGCACCATTCAATGTAGGCCAAGTCTGCTGAGAAGAAACTGCGAGAGGTGCAGGCATATTACTTGCTCCAGGCCTTGCAGAAGCTGGAACTGGAGCTTTCTTGTTTTTGATGTTCTGACGGCGCAGCTGTGCTGCCATTGTGTTTTTCATCACAGCATCCTGATGGGACCTAGACTGATTACTAACAGGAGCCATGGGTAGGGGAGGAAATGAATCCTCTTGAAGTGGTGCATTTCTTGAGCTCAGTGACAGAGCATGGAGATATCTTGAAGGCGGCTCAGAATCTGCTGTGTCTGCTGACTCAGCAGGCAGAATAAGAGGGTCAAACTCAAATACTTCTCGCAAACCAGACGTTGTTCGTGCACTTGATGGCCCGTCAGGAACTCTGCCATCCAAATTAGCTGTTTCAAGACTGGCTTGGATAACCATTGAAAGGACATTCTCAGCAGTATCACGCTGAAATGTACGTCCCCTTCCACGGCGACTCTCACGTTCATTGTCTCGTCGATATCGGAAACTGGTTGGTATCTACACAAGGACAGAATGTGAGAGCATATTCAATTCTTCATAGCCAGGCACTAGCAGACTAAACCCAAATAATAGATTCAAATGCATTGAGAGAAACTTATTGATTGGCAGAATAACCTTCCCAACTTTCCTTTAAAAACAAATTTGTATTCCTCCTCCTCCTCTACCGGGTTCTGACTTGTTATGGCAAGGTAGTGGAAGGGTTTGTGAGCAAGAAAGGGGTAGAAGCTGATGCACAATGGCTAGTTCAAGTCAGTAGTTGAAAAAATATACCTGAAGAGCAGCATTACGCTGAGAACGAGACATACGGCCTCCATGCTCTAGTGTATTGTGCCTCTAGAATTTGAACAAGGAAACATAATTAAAATTATAGCACTAAAATTGAATGGCATTTTAGAAAAGTTCAAAGCAACCACATAACCATCTACAAGGGAAATTTAATGATAAAACAATGAAAACATATTTATGCAAAGTATGGAGACGGTGCCTTATATCCTGACCTTCAATTCACCTTCAGATTGAAAAACTATAAATTTTTTGGCAAGGCAAGCCTCATCCTCACACAAGAAGTGATCTCGACGAAAGTGGAGCTGCAAATGAAAAGCAATTAAAGCTTTTATGATTCTGTTATCCCCTTCAAAAGAATATTTTAATCTGAATGTCTCCCAGACAAAAGACTTCTAACCTCCAAATCATCATAATTCTTGTAGTACTCATATTGTCCAGGATGCTGCCTGTCCAAGATGTCAAGTTGGGAGATCAGTACTACTTAGCATGACGAGTACCAAATAGAATTGTAACTCCTAATTTTATAGAAACAACCTCCAAATGACCAGCATCAATAAAAGCAGCATTAACCTTTGGTAAATATAGCGTGGACCAGTACTGAATTGAATTTTAACTCAACTTTTAAAGAATCAACCTCTACAAGAGTAACATCGATAAGAACAGTATTTACCTTTGGCAAATATGGCAAGTATAGTGCTCCGTAGACATATGTGAGTAAAGCTCATTATCTCCATAAAATGGTGTTCTACAGAATTCACACATAGGATGACCTGCAAAGCCACCTCTTTCACTTTCACTTCCATCCACCTCAGAGTCACCAGTACTTATGTGCTGACTCAGTTGTGATCTAGTATATAATTTTTGCTCACAAATGAATACCTAATATAATGGCCCACCAAAAAAAAAGAAAGAAAAAACTAAGTTCGGTCAGCCTTCTGACATTCCAACAAACAAGAGAGAAGCATATTCTACAATCTGTTCCAACTCAAATGAAATAATTTGACCACTTGTGGTGCAAATAATTTTGATTGTACAGTATCTCAATTACATATGCATTTCAAGTGACCACCTGATGATATCGTTGGGCCAGAAGATTATATCATGATTAACAAAAAGTTTTAATAAAACATGAGAACTATATTGAAAGGATTAATAAAACAATAAAGAAAACAAAAAAATCTACTTGCCCTCATCCAATGAAAACTCTACACCTGGAAGCATGAAAAAGTAGAAGGAGATCAGCTCTTATTAATTCATTCATGTCGATGAAGCCAACTGCCAAATGGCATTAGCTGATAGTCTCTTCATTTGTAAAACAATGGGAAATGGTGGGGTGATTTCAAAAGGGTTGCTGAATAGCTCAGTGTCATTCATTATTACCCACTATGTTGGACAAAGCTTCTTCTAATATCCAATCAATTTTAAATACTGTATTTTCCTTCTCCATGCACACAAATAATTGAAGGTCACCTATCCATCAAATTACTTGAAAATTGCTTTCAGCAGAGTAAGGTACCCCATCCATCACAAGAATCTTAAATTTGCTTCACGGAAACATAGATACTACATGCATTCTTTCTCAGCATGGACAAGATCGTGACACGAGACCTGTCAAATTAATAGACAAACTCCCTCATTGCAATTAAATGTTGTGTATGTATGTAAACAAGGTTCTCCGAATAAAATCTAGATGTGTCAAGCAATAAGCAAAACCTCAAATTTCTGATGAGTTTAATGTAGATAATACATTGCTATTATAAAGATATCTCCCCACTAAATGTTCTGTAGATGTAGTGTACTCATTACATAATAGCCATATCAGGTTCTCAAGCTAAATCTGGATACATGCCGAGCAAAAAGCAAAACATCCATTTCCTGTTAAATTAGAGCTACGGATAATTGACAAAAAGGCAGAACAAATAGCCATGCTATGCGTGACACACATGGGCATAAAGAAGTGTCCAAGTAAAATTAAAGGCATAATACACATATGAATACCCTCTGATCGACAAGAATAGAATGCAACATAAAAGCAAAAACATTGATCCACCTTTCTTCCCTCCAAGCACAAGCTGCACATGACCAACTTATGCTGGTGAAACAAATGACCCTTGAGCTGTTCAATGTTCCGAAACAACCTTGGCCTTCTCTTTGGCCCATCATTGGGCTGCTCCTCCGTCTTATTATCACAAACACTGCAAGAAAGCCTGCACATGGCCCTGATCATCTTATAGTGATCAGAATCATCAAAGAATGCCTGGGAATCTTCGTGATACCAGTATGTGCCCACCCTGCCCTCCTTTGGTTCAGGCGGAAAGACTGAAAAGTCATTTATCATCCTAGTATAATCTCCTAAAGCCTGCAAAAGACAGTAAGGGATTACCACCCTCAAACCCATCAAACAAATAATTCGGTGGCACAGTCAAACAGATAAAACTAGGAATTAAGGAATCAGTAGGCGGTAGAGAAATTTCCCCAAACCATTGGAAAGTTGATTATAATTTCTCCTTTAAAGAAGGAAATTGTACAGGGAAAGATAAAGGGGCTAGGTGAAGCTGACCTTGGTGACGAAGATGACGATGGACTCTGTCTTGCAAATACAGCAACGGCGATCGTTGCAGATGAAGCGAAGACGAACGACGCAGGTGGAGCAGACCTCCTTATGGCCGCATCCTCCGTAGGCTACCCATTCAAGGGTCTCGGCACACACAGCACAGCTATCATCCATGGCCTATGCTACTATTGCTTCGCAGAAGAACCAGAAGACGAATAGACAGGGGAAACCAGGAGGATTTAGATTCTAGGGTTTTCGGATGATACTGCGTAAAAAAGCAGTACAAAAATTAATCAAAATGATTATGGTCTCACTCTGCAACTAATAATTATGCAGTAGAATCAGATTCTGGGAATTTTGAGCGCCCGTTGTCTATTTTGGATCTTCTTAGGATTTCAGAGGCACGCTATTCTTAGACCTTTCCTCCCTAATAGGGTTGTTCGGGAACTACTTCCTCACTGGTGGACATTCTCACGGCAACCTTTTTTTTCTTTCTTCAAAATAAAATAATAAATAAAAACCAACCTCTTTTTATTTCCATAAACATTTCAATTGCACCAGTGAATGATTCGATTTGAATTGATTGATTCTTTATGCAATTCACTGATCAACATACATTAATATATAACTTCATATACAACTTAAAAAATAATATTTTTCATTTTGAGGAATTTTGATAATATGTTTATTAAAAAAAAAAATCTGTGATTATAAATGTACAATCAAATTGCCCATGAAATTCCTTGACCATCTAAAATATGTTAAAATATACACTCTTAATATTTACCCTCTGTGTGTTTTTTTTTCCCCCTTAGTAGATTAACATTCAAGTAGAGTAAAATGTACTTGACTATTTATACTTATGTAGTAATTATCTATGTTACCAGTTTAAAAGTTGTCTTTCATATTTGTAGTCATTATCTATCAAGAACCTTTATTAAGAGTAAATATTACAACGTATTTTTGTGTATCACATCATGTTAATTTTTTTGCATTTTATTAATTTTATTTGTCCTACTTTATAAATAAAATAATTTGTTTAGTTACTATAGAATTTTTATAATTAGTATTAAAGTCAGCAAATTATATATATTATATAAACTTTTCCCACTGTATTGATTAAATAAACTTTTTTTAAAGAAAAAAAGCCCCAAAATTTCAAAACTTGTAATGGAGGACTTTTTTTTTTTTTTTTGTGGTACTTAATAGGTATATAAAGGACTCGATTTGTACTTAGAATTGTTTATGTAACAACATCTATTAAAATGTGCAAAAACTTATATTGAATCATTGAAGATCAATCAAGTGAAAATTACAAAACTAAAATACGCGTTTTTCCCACGAGAATGACTTTGGACAGCAACTACAGTAGTTTGCTTGGGCATGAAGTTGTATTCGCTTTTCAGCCGCCGAACAGACAAAACTAAAGAAGCATAAAACAAAGAAAATAACATTCACGCCTGTAACAGCTTTGACTGTGTAGATAGGCAAACATCGTTCAACCTTTTAAGAATTTGGTAAAATAAACTCCTAAATGGGCAATTTATTCACTTCAAGGGCTTTTTCAAGAACTGGCCTGTGCTCAAAAATAACTGAAGATCAACCAGATTTCCTTTTATAAAATTTTAGTTCGGAGAAAAGGGCCCAAAAATTGGAAGGACCAGCAACAACATTTTTAGGAACAACCTTCCTTCCTAGCCATCAATAGATGGTTTTCAGGAGTAATGCTAGGCGGAGCATACTTTACAATCTGCGCAAGAAGTCCCTGTTCCTTGAGCCACATTAACCTTCCTGCATCAATGATGTCCTTGCACATGAAGCCCAATATCGCCCTTTCTGCCGCTTTCACGTTCCTTACAACGTCTCCAACTTCACATTCACTTGATTTTGATCTAAATTCTTCATTGTCACTGTTGAAGAAATGATTGTGTGTAAATTTAGTGTAAAGTAGAATGATACTGCTGAGAAAGCTAAAAAACTCAACAATGGAAAGAAAGGTGCCTTATTGAAGCAATTGTCAAAGCATCAATTCTGAGCAACGAAACAAGCACAATAAAGACTCATTT
This sequence comes from Apocynum venetum, assembly GCA_019593545.1. Taxonomy (NCBI): domain Eukaryota; kingdom Viridiplantae; phylum Streptophyta; class Magnoliopsida; order Gentianales; family Apocynaceae; genus Apocynum; species Apocynum venetum. The sequence continues at coordinate 194,366 of SRSM01000324.1, forward strand.
CCCTGGAAATTTTCATATATAGTGAGATCAATTCATTTAGTTTGTAGCAACCCTGCCCAACTAAATTGTCCTAAATCCATTTTTCAGTAGAGGTTTCTATGGGTATTGTGCCAAAACCATATCCACATAAACTTTCTGTATAGATTTATTCCTACAACCCAAACTTAAAGAGAGAAATAAATATGAACCATCATAGAATGTGTAACTTCATACATGAGCTCAAGGTGTTGTGATCTGTCACTGGAAAGATCTAAATGATGATCTGCATCGACTGCCCAGCTAGTAAACCAAGTAATTGCATGGAAATCCTCCATGTTTAAACCCAAATCTGACATATATTTCTTATCTGCAAGGCAATGAAAATCAAGATGTGATATGGAAAAACAAATTGAGGTCAAAGAAGGAGGGAAAAGAGATGGTGCAGATTAAGGTTTATAAGTTCTGCAGGAAAGGAAGCTCAAAGAATTACTTATGTAGTGCTTCCACTGGCAAAGATGATGGCAACAAGTAGCTATAGCTAATCCTTTGAGGAAAGAGTTGGTATTAGTCTGAGCAGCACAATCTTGCATACATTGTTCCACTATGCAACATCTCAATGCCATATCTACAGTGAATTGCGGTACAGAGCTGTAAGTGGTCCTAACTTAGGGAACATGATAGTCATTTGGTATGTAGAGCAGTAAAAGCATGGCAAACGAGAAATGTAAAGACTTCAATTACCTGTTGCTGAACCACAAAGATGTTTACCTATTGCAAGATAGGTAAACCCTTGTAAAGACTGAACAGCTTTTAAGTTTAGATCTTCAACTGCATAACATGAATATTTAGTGTGATAAAGGAGCAGAATCTGTGAGTTCAGTCAGGGGTACAGTAACAGAAGCAAGCTTTATAACCAGAATCACAAATGAGAGAAGGCAAAAAGATCAAAATTATTAAGTCATAGTTGTGATTCTTTTTAAGATTATGTGTTTTAGAAAGAAAATTAAAGTATGATCCAAAGAAAAAAACAACTTGAGAATGGCTCTAACGTACAAGTAAACAGTATGTTAGAAGGCAAATTAAGGAGCGTCAATTCCTAAAGTCTTCAAAATACATAGTAGCAGTGTATTAAGATAAGATTACGCATTTATACACAGAATTATTAGGAATCTGCATCACATTTCAGGAGATACAAGATTTATATGCATTAATTGTTATGTGCAATTTATCCAACATTTTATAGCCCTATCAAAGAGGGTCACAGCATGGATGCAAGAACCTCATAGGGAGAAAGAATCAAACTTTAAAGGGTAAGTTGGAAACCTTACTGTCAATCCTTAATCTTTCCAATTTCAAACTCTCAATTTGTCGCAAACTTCGATCAGCCTAAGAATTGCATTTGTCACAAATGAACCCGAAGTGGAATTTAGATCAATAAGGAGATTAAGAAGATGATAATTTGCAAGTGATTACTAGGTTTTAGGCAAATTATATTTGAAAATAAAGTCATTTACAGCGATGACAGTTAGAGAGTGACCTTAAGTTTATAGGACCTGCGTTCAACCAGTAACACTTTTTTTATCCCATAACAATCAGCAAGCATTTGCGTCAGGTACCCCCTCCCAGCTCCAAATTCAACAACTGCATCAACATTGCTATCATCTTCGGATGTGTTTCTCAAGACCCCAAAATCTTCTAAATTTCCAAGAATTGATGCCTGTTGCAAAACATGTTTCTCTTGAAATGGCAACTTCCTGCAAATGGGAAAACAAATTCTAGCACCACGTAAAGGGAGAAAAAAAAAAAAGAAGCAAAATCTATATTGCTTTGTCAAAGGATAGGTTTGGGCATCATTTACCGGTCCATTTGTCGATTAGTCCAAGTGACACATGCTTCAGGATGCTTGAAAGAATCTCGAGTATCAGTGCATATAGATGCATGTATAGACTTTATTTTACGGATTAATTCAAAAAAATCAGTGACAGTCCTAGCATATACAGCTTTCCTTTTGCTCTCTGAATTCAAATCAGCTGCACCTTCGCCTTGGTCTTCTGTGCCGGCATTGATGCCCTTTTGGTAGTAGGGCTGGTGTGACAAAGATTGAGCTTGTTTAAGTAAAGGGCATCTTTTAAGGTGACTTTCAAGATTTTCTTCCAGTACAGAGCTATCGTTCAATAACAGAAAACAATTATCTTACTAAACGGTGGACCAAACCAGGCTAGTAAAGCAATAAATAAATAATATGGAAGATACTCACTGAGATGGATCAATGGGACATGTAATCCACTGATCATCGGATCTTTTGGTGTGGTTTCCGCATAAACTGAATCATTCCAATGAAAATTCCACCGTCAAAGATCGAAGCATCAATAAATTCATTAAAAAGATTTGATTGATTTTACAAAAAAGAAGGCTTACGAAGAATTAGTGAGAGAACAATTTGCACAATATCTGTTCTTCCTAGGGAGCCAGAACTGGCAATGAGTAGCCATGATTTTTTCTCCCTTGCGTTAAACCTGCAAAGTTCTAAAACCCTACGGGCTATCTTATCAGAAAGACGGGAGATTATCTAAAATTTTTAAATTTTCGATTTTTCACTCAAATTTTTTTCCCATCTAATTCTTACCCTCAAACTTACAAAAATTATAAATAACAATTCTGTTAATTTTCACCATAAAAATATAATTCATTTACAACTTTTTTATTTTGGTTTTTACCCTCCTATAAAAATTATTAATTTTGAATTTTTGTATATTAAAAACTAAGCAAATGACATGCACAAGACTAATTTTAGATATATTTTAATAAGTTAGAGATCAAATTTCATGTGCATGTCATATGGGAGCTCTAGTACCTTTTAAATGAGTGAAATTAATGAAAATATAGCTTTTCTAAATTTGTAAGTTATGAGGAAAAAAATAAAAAAAAAATTATAAATGAAGCCTTTTATAAACTCAAGTGTGTTTTTGATAATTTTAAAAAGTTTGGAGGCAAGAATTAAATGAAAAAAAATCAAGTGCAAAAACTAAAAATTGAAAAATTGTAAGGGCCATCGACAAATTTACCTTTATTCCCCTCAAATTAGATTGTATTTGGATTGAAATCTTCTTTCTTTCTTTTTTAAGATGAAAATTAGTTATGGGGGTTTAGATAAGAATTTATTTATATGAAATATATTTTTATGTAAAAATTGATATTTAATTCCATACATAAGGAGTTTTAAAATTATTTTAATTAAAAAGTAATGAAAATATATAATTATCTTAATAGGTAAAGGTTGAAATGACAAATATATATAGTTTAGTTAGTAAAATGATTTTATTTATGATCTTTATCATAAATTCGAATATTCTAAACGATTATCATTTTTTTTATAAAAAAACCTAATTTTTGAATTTTTTTTAATTATAATACAAAGTTTTTGAGAAAAAATAAAAATATTTCGAAAATGATATCTAAATTATAGATGTACTCTCTTCTCAGGATATTCATATATAACTGTGGCCTTGAGCCAAGGACCCAACCCGACGTTCCTGATTGGGCTGCTATGCAGTAGTGTTCCAGGACAAAACTAAGAAATAGATCGGGCCTTATGTATTTGGGCTTTTTGGAGATCCACGAATCAGGAAGGGGTTTCTTTGGCGAAACCCTACTAAAAGGGCGGTATAAAATGGTAGTATCCCTCATCTTCAGAAATCGAAGTTCCAGTCTCAGCAGAGCCGAAAGCAAGAGGAGACGCAGAAGGAGAAGAAGAAAAGAATTCGCGAAGATGCAGATCTTCGTGAAAACCCTAACGGGGAAGACCATTACCCTGGAGGTTGAATCCTCCGACACCATTGACAATGTCAAGGCCAAGATCCAAGATAAGGAAGGCATCCCACCCGATCAGCAGCGGCTCATATTCGCCGGCAAGCAGCTCGAGGATGGTAGGACCCTAGCGGATTACAACATACAGAAGGAGTCTACGCTCCACCTGGTCCTCCGCTTGCGCGGTGGTGCCAAGAAGAGGAAGAAGAAGACATATACCAAGCCTAAGAAGATCAAGCACAAGAAGAAGAAGGTAAAGCTCGCCGTCTTGCAGTTCTACAAGGTGGACGATTCTGGTAAGGTCCAGAGGCTCAGAAAGGAGTGTCCCAATGCCGAGTGTGGAGCCGGCACCTTTATGGCCAACCATTTTGACCGTCACTACTGCGGCAAGTGTGGCCTCACTTACGTTTACAACAAGGCTGGCGGAGATTGATCATTTATGTCAGTTTTGCATATGTTTTTCATGAGTTTTACTTCGCTTCTTTTTGAGACCTGTGGAACCCTTAGTTGCTTTTAAATAGGAATTAATTTGCTGGGTTACTTTGAATTTTGCAATCGTTATTTTTGATGATTATTATTTATAGTATACCCTTTCCTTCACTTCCCTTTATATAAATGCAATGTCTTTCTCGAGTGAGTGGCCGATTATGCAATGTCAAATATTTATGTGCTCTTCTTTGTGGAGGAAGAACTGTCTGGTTCTACTCTAGTAGTTTGAAAAAATTGATATAAACGGTGATGGGAGTGAATTTAGGGAGTGAACATCTTGTTCATCCGTGGAATTGATGGCTTCTTGATTACTACGGAACCGAACTCTAGGGCCAGTCCACTTGGTTCCTTTTTGGATGAAATTCAGTGTCTTCTGAGATCCGAGCTTATGGGTTTTGAGATTTCTCAAGTGACCAGTGTGTGATTTATTTTGACTTAAATTAAGTAATAGATTTTTTAACCAAAATAATCAATCTTTTTGTATATTTGATCCAAAATAATATTTATTTTGACTCAAAACGTTATCTCCTTCTTTTTCTTTTTCTTCTTCTTGCATTCTCTTTTTTTTTATTATTTAAAAAAAGTAGTTAGCTCAACAAATAAAAAAATTAGTAATTTTTTAATATAAATTAATTAACTCAAAAAATACATAGTTACTAATTTCTATTTATTATTTTTATAAACTAATTAATTCAAAAAAATTATATAATTATTAATTTTTTATTATTATATAAAATGTATTTTAGGAGAATGAATAGAGTAGTTATGAATACTAGTAGTGTGATTCAACTATTTTTCTTAATCACTTTAAATAATATCAATTTACAAGTAATTAATTAATTATTTTATATATAATTTTAAAAAATAAACTACTATATTTTATATATAAAAAGATATTTTTAAAATTTGAGATTGTTTTTTTATTGCCTAAGATGAACTTACGTGAACACGAATTTTATTTCAAAATTGACAAGCAAAATTATTTTGTGAAAAGATTAATTTGTATACGAATTGATTGGGGTCGTTTGTGAAGAGGTGTTGCTCCCAGTCCCGGATCAAACTAAACTCTACCAATTCTTAAACGATTACTTAAATAGTCTCCTAAACCCATCTTATTGTGACAAAAGGCAAAGGGATGGGTTATTCGTCTGTTCAACATAGGACAGGAACGCAAGAAGACAATTTCGTAGCAACTTCGCCTCCATACCGAAGAGGAAGGCGCATTCATTTAGTCTTTTTGGTCTCTCCCGATATCCTGCCAATTAAGAGGTTCATAAGGTCAGAATTCAAAATTAAACTTCGTTCTGCATCAATAATCACGGTCTTTCATTTTTTTGGTCTTGAACAGAGTTCTACAGTGTAGTTCCCAACGATTCTTTCCTCAAAAGAATGCATTTTCCTGAATTATTTTACAGCTAAATAGTATTCAGTAAGGATCTAATACAACCTCGTATATGCATTGGAAAGCATTCTTGAGAAAATCCAGTCTTTTCCTCCTACAAGCCATACATACAATCCATAGCAGGGAATATGAACCAAAGCCAAAGCCAGATACCTGAAAATAGAGAAAGCTGATCAGGAAATCCTTTTAATTCCCTAAGTGAGACAAATGTAGAAGAGAAAGTGTAGTTACCACATAGGCGCCCATGGAATGGAAAGGTCGAGAAAAGGATATGGCCACCTGCAAGAGAGGTTCTTAGAATCAATTAACTAAATGCAAGTGTAAAGAAAGCACACTAAGGCGTCCATGGGATCAGATATGTACCATTGGAAACAGCATGCATGAAGAGCCCACTGGAAAACAACGTAAGAGCTGCTCCACAGTACAAAATATGCAACACCGAACCATGAGAACGGCTACAAGAATACAACAGCAAGCTCATAAGCATGGTAAAGGAATACAAGATTGCTGAATGATATTTGATGATTTTCTTAGGGCAAGCAAAGATTAGAGGAATATTAAAGCTCACAAGATTATTCAATGCAGAATCGAGGATGAGAAAAACTGCATTTACTGAGTGCATAATTCCTATTAACTGCAACAGGAAACAAAGGCAATAGTAAGAAAAGGATAGAGGCAATTCACTGTTTATTTTCAGAGGTAAAAGTGTGTTTTCATTTTAGCACACACACACGCACACATATAAAACACTTTAGTATGATAAATGGAAAAAAGAGTCCAAGAGCGAAAAAGAATAAAAATAAAAACAATCCAGCATCTTCATCTTTTATGCAGCTAGATGCAAATGAACGGGCGACACAATGTTACTTTTTGGTTGTAAACAGCCAGCTTAAAGTTAAAACATCCCTATACCATTGTCATTCTGCATACTGGAAAATCTAACTTGCGAGAGATTATGATACTGAGATATCAGCAATCAAACCGAAAAAGTAACTAGCAAGAACTTCAAAACTTTACATCTCACCAGGGTGAGTTTAAAATGGTCTCCGGCCATAAATGGGAGTAAAAGGCACCAAAAGACTATGTCTGTCAGCATAACTGCACCTGCACAAGCCTGTTTATAAAAGGAAATCAATTGCTGGCAGAGCTTTACCAGGAAACAATTTCAAGAATATGTATGCAAATATTTCACTCAGCAATTTTACAAGGATGAATATGCGGCTAAGACACAAACGCTGAAGAATAATGTTACAAGTATCATCAACCACTTAATCTTGTTTACAAGAAGGGAAGTACAATGGTTGTTGCAGCGCGGTGTCTATGATAGCAATGATACAGAAGCTTTGTATATGCAATGCTAAGGATACTACGCCAGTCATTCACTATCCACACTCTCTACTTTTGATGCCCCTAATTCTGCAATATGTAAACCTCGGCAACATCCAAAACAAAGTGAAAAAAGAAAGAGACTAGCACCATGTTCAATTGTCCAAAAAATTATTTGCAAATGGGCAGAAGCAAGAATTGAACAATACCTTTGTCATCTACTCTCACACCATGTTCAATTGTCCCTCCATCTAGATCTTAACCTATTAGGGAGTCATTTACCTTGCGTACTTAAGCACTCTGCCCTCAAAGAACTAGCACTTACTTGAATAAAATGTGCATCTTGACATTGCATAATGATTCAGCCATCTGAATCAAGTGGAGGCCCAACTAACATACTCAAGAAAACCCAAGAAGGGCCGAGAGTTGAGAGGAAAACCTGATAAATACTGTGCATGAGATATTCCAAGAATCCAGCTTGATGTTCAATTAATGCTTGGCTACTTCCCGTACGCTTGAAAGTCTCATATTCTTCAGTATTCTCGTGTGAATCCGTCTTAATAAACTTTGCCCTTTCCCCACTCAGGACCAAGATATTTTTTGAGTTGGTCCAGCATCCACGCGCAGACACAAGGGTTGCAAGCTACATTAGGAAAAAAAAAATGAATAAAAGATTGTGAAAGCATTCCAAACAACCATAGTTATGGCTGATTTCTTTCGAAATGAAGGATCTTGCATCTTTTGGTTGACTCTTTGGCAGTCAATTGCTGAAAGCCAGAGAGGTATTCGTTTTAGGGGGGTCTTAGTTTTTGCATCAAAACAAATTGCAACACAACAAAAAAAAGTCAGCAATGTGACTAGGTCGAGATGCTCGTACTGCAAAGTAGACCGTAACCAAAGCAAAAGTCCACCTGCAGAACAATTTTATGACAAAATTAGAAGAAGAAATAGTACTAAATACTTCTCGAGTAAATTAAGATACTGATGCTTTTTGAACAGCATCCTAAATGTTAATTACTTTAATCGGCAACCTTACACAGAAGAAAAAATAGTCAAAAAGCAATCGTATTGAACAAATAGGCTCGATAACGAAGCGGAATACGGAGGTCTATCAATCACAAGAAATGACGTAGTACTTTATTTAAAGGAAAAAAGAAAAGAATTGGAAAGCGAAAGTGAAACACGTACTGGGTGTAGAAGAAGAAGACGAAGAATCCAAAGGCGAGCACAAACTGATAGAGCAAGAAAGCCATGGACAGGAAAGCGAAGGCTCTGTAATAGAGAAGCCATCTTGGGTGCAGATTTCTCCAGCAGGGGAGCCACAACTGGGTGGACTTGATAGAATTCCCATTTGCCTTGAGACTTCGCCTGATCAAAACCACAGCGACCACGGCCGGAACAGTGAAGATGAGAGAGCACACTAGGACTTGCCACCGGAGCCAGTACTTGAGGGGTAACCCATTCCTCTCCATTGATTAATAATAATACCAATCCTCAAATGGAAACTGGAAATGCAATGATTGCAAAAGGGATCTCTCTGCCAATTCCTTACACTTCGATATATTTTTAGTATTATATATTATAGTAGAAGAATATGGAAGCTGCTGTTTGGCCAATTTATTTTCGGGGTTTCTAATAAGACGGCAATTGAAAATTTGTCCCTTATTTTGTCTGTTTTTAAAAATCGCAAACAAAATAATACTAATAGTTTCCTAAAATATTAAAGATGGCGAAAAATAGCACTCATTTCTCCTACAGTCCTACCTACAAAAGCTACTCTTTTTTTTTTTTTTTCCTAGTCCTTTCATAAATTAACAAAATAAGAAAGAAATCATATTCTTTGATATTTCTCTCACGCCATATACCATTTTCCGATTTTTTTTTGGTTGTTGCCTTGTCTTCAATTATCAAATAACAACAGTCATATCTGTGGCATAGGTTTTTGGAAACAGGAATATTATTTTCAAGGCACAGTTCAAACTTGGAAAATTTCTAACTGTAAAAGAAATTTATGAAAAAAGGAAAATGGGCTTTGCCTTTGTAAGGTAGGGAGATGAAATGATATGAGATGGGAAGCCCATTCGTTGCTTTTTCTTTGATCCATAAAAACCCGGAATCTCTCTCTCTCTCGCTGTTCCATTCTCACCGAGACACTTATTCAGATAAAGAAATTCATAGCCGAAAGGCCATTCTCAAGATATAAATTGGTCTGTGTGTATACACTAGATATTCATATGACAAATTAACAATTTCGACATTAATATTATCAAGTTGAACAGCACCAGAGCTATATGGGCACACTCGGACTATTATGCCGGAATAATTACTCAAGAATAGAGTTTCTGGCTGATACAACCAACCAATAAAGTCCATAGCAAGGAATGTGAATCACCGCCAAGCATGAATACCTGTTGAATGTTATGCAGGTTAAGATTACTCATCATATACCGATATGCAGGCTATAATGAAGGCTAATATGTAGACAGGTACTCTATTAGTTTTGATGCCAAGTAGTTTATTTACCATAGAGGTGCCCATGGTGTTGAAAGCACAAGAAAAGGGTATGGCCACCTGCAATGCAAGCAAGCATTTTCCGCAAGTTAGTTGTATTTGAGAAAGATGGGGCATATGATTAAATGAAAATATGGTCCTAGTATGTGTTTACCATGTGAGTCCACAGGCATGAATAACCCACTGGAAGATTATGTAACAGCAACTCCATATAACAAAGTATGCAAACCGAAACCATGGAAATGGCTGTCAAGGAAATAGCATTAATCATTCTGAGGTTATGCAAGTATTTATCACATCCAGTAGTGACTGTTAAGTTCATATGTTTCAATTTTGCTGAACATCTCATTCTCATTTTGTTTAATTTACACATGATAATCTGAGATTGAGAGAGAAGAGATATGAAGAAAACAGAAGAGGATAAGTCCCAAAATATAAGTCATTTTACTAAGAATACATATCAAGCAATTTTTTTTCCTCCTTAACATGCCCCTTGTATTGTTTCTTTGTTCTTTTGAAATCGTCTTTTATTAGTTTTCTTACTCTTCTATCAATAAGGAAAATATTGAAAGGAAGTAATAAAATATCTTTAGAAAGTTATAAAATGATTTATATTTTTAAACAGAGAAAGAGTAGTAATTAGTATCAAAGAGAGTAAAACCCTTGATCTGGTATGATCAAAAGTTATTCTGTTGCCCTCAGAGAGCAAGCCATAATGAAATGACACAAATAATGGGGTGCGTATGATGCAAGTGTATCAACAGGCGTCAAACAGACTTACTAAGCAGAAAGTGTTCAATGAGACAACACTTACGAGGCTATTGATGGAGGTCTCAATAAGAAGAGTAACAGCATTTAGAGTGTGCATGCAACCCATCAGCTGTCAAATGCATAAGCAATTAGATCAGGAAAGGCAAAGCAAAAGCACCTTATATACATGAAAACTATATATCAAGATTAATACAGTAACAGCAATTGAATATATATTGCAAGGGCCAAGGCCACCACTAAGGAAAACATCAAACATTTCTAAGAAATGAAACCATTTACCAAGTTCAATTGAAGATGCACATTTGGCAGGAACGGTACTATAACACACCAAAAGAAGATGTCTGTCAAGACAACAGCACCTGCACAAATCTGCCAGAAGGTAGTGATTCGAAATTCTTCAAAATACTACAGAGCAGACAAGTTCTGATAATGTTGTAACAGGAATACAAAAGCCTAGGAAAAATAACCGATGCCTCAAGCACAATCCTTGCACAAGTAAGCAATCTCTGCTTTGTTAAAAATATGGCATTTCCAATGCATATGCAAGTTGATGACACAACACAATCAGGGAAATAGGAACTTAAAATTTCCGAGATGTCTAACCTGATATAGGACTTGCATAAGATATCTCAAAATCCCGGGTTGGGAATAATGGCTTTGCGATATTGTGCTATTTCCATTCTCCTTGGCCTTGAGAACCACATCACTTGTACAGAGATTCTGTCCCATATTTGTCTGGAAAAGGAAAAGGTCTACCTGTCTGCCATTTTCAGTGGAAGCTTTCTCGGAGTAGTACAGCAGGCAACCCCGAGCAGATACAGTAGTTGCGATCTATACACATGAACAGTGCAAGCATTGTCTGAATTAAATTCACCAGGACAAATCCAAAAAGAAAAAGATTTCTTGTGGGATGACAGGAAATAAAACTCATTATGTAAGGTGGGGGTGGAGATTACCGCGAAATAGATGATGACCAGAGCAAAGGTCCACCTGCACATACACCGATCAAATTCACTTAATTAGGCATATGAAGCAGAAGAAGAACTCGTGATTGCACATGGAATTTGTGAGAAGAAGCAGGAAAATTCAAGATTGAAAATGAGATTATCAAAAATAAACTGTAATAGTAATAAATACAAAATTAATGAAAGGAAATTACATACTCTGTATAGTATACAAAGATAGAGGCACCGTACTCCTGGAAATCCAGGCCCAAAACCACGCAGAGGACAGTGAAGGAGGAAAAACGGAAGGCTAAAAGCCACGCAGGACCGAGCCCTCGCCAGCAACTTTTCCACAGCAGAGATGAGCAATAAGCTTTTTCCCTGGTATTGCTGCTCTCATCTTCCTGACTAATCACAATTAGACTCTCATACATGGTGCTACTGTTGCATGGTCTTGTTGGAGATGCAGGCTTAGTGAACTCTCTCCGCCAGATCAAGAATATAGCCCCCAACAATGCTACACCTACTATGACATAACAGATGAAATCGTACCAATGTTCTGCAAGTGCCATTTTTTCACTTTCCTCACAAGGAATACGGATTCAATCACACCAAAATCCTCAAAACTTGCTTTATCTATGAGCATTGTTTTTTTTCCTTAGAGTATGTGACTGGTAGCTTTGACTGGCTGGTTAAAAGATCTCGGAAAGTATGTATGCTTAAAAAGTATAAAATCCTACTACATAAAACAACTACTCTTATATGCCTTGCCTCAAATATCTAATTCTCCACGTCTGGGAAAATTGACAACGCATTAAAACTAAAATTATACTACTATATACTAACCTCCTCATAGTATATGGGCCATAATTTTGACATATTTTATGTTGAATTACTTTGCAACCCAGAAAATTAACAAAGTAGTATCTATTAAAAGTAAAATTTAAGCACAAGTAAATGCAGACAGAAAGATCATCTCTACTCCTTTTATTTAAAATTGCATACTAATACTCTTTTTGTTACATAATAATAATAATTGTCATCAGATTACATAAAAGGGTAGGGTAGTAGGTGGAAATGAGTTTGAATTTATTATACAACGGCGTTACTTTTGCTGCTAACCACTGTATAGCCTCCATCAACCACCAGGTTTTGGCCACTGATATAAGCAGACTCGTCTGAAGCGAGGAACAAGGCGGCCTCGGCAATATGCCTGGCCTTCAAAACGATGCCCTTTAAATTGGCCATGGTGCAGGCGCTTTCTTCAAGCTCGCTGGGTGATAGATTGTAGGCTCGGCAGGCAAGAGGGGTGGCGACACCCAATGGAGCAACGCAATTGACCCTGATCCCATAAGCACCCAGCTCTCCACAGGCTGTCTTGGCTAGGCCAACCAGAGCATGCTTGGAAGTGGTGTACACATGTGGGCCCACTCCAGCGATGGTAGCTGAGGCGCTAGCGGTGCATATGATTGATCCCCTTATTTTCCTTTCCACCATGGCTCGGGCAGCGTGCTTGATGGTGGCAGCAGCCCCCCGGACATTAACGGCCATGGTGTTGTCAAGGCCTTCCAGGTCAAGTTCTAGGATGCCAGAGGTGGGGCCCATGACCCCGGCATTGCTAAAGACAACATTCAGGCTCCCGTACTCATGTATGGCGAAATTAACCATTTCTTTGACTTGATTCTCGTCTCTCACATCACAGTGGAAGAAACTGACTTTGTCGGAGCCTATGGATGCAACAACTTGGCGTCCCAAGTTGTCCTGTACGTCGGCAGCAACCACAGAAGCTCCATTCTCTACAAACAGTCTTACGGCCTCCTCTCCGATTCCGCTGGCAGCGCCGGTGATGATTGCAACTTTACCACCCAACCTATGTTCATCGATCAATGACGAAACAAATCAATGCAAAACAGGCAACTTATAAGATGGGAAATTAATATAAAGGGAGCACAAAAATATGCTTGAGTTAAAAAAAAAAATTAAAACCTTGGCTTAGACATTGATTAACTGATGATGAGGAGTCCGGCGTCCCTTCGAAGAGGGGAAGTGAGATCCGAGTCCGACTATCGATCGACGATCTCCATACTACCTATATATGGCTCTGATATTGAAATTCTTATTATTATAAGCAGAGACAATAATTACTGCAAAAAGGATAATGGGCAGAACTGGTGGTGGAAAGATAGTGACTAAAATGATGCAAGCAAAATTTGTCTGTATTGGGACTTGGGATGGGAGTGTGTCTGTGTCATTTTGGAAATTGGGATTTCATGCAGCTTTGCTATCCATCAGTATTTTTCTGTTCTTTTTTCTTTGACCTTTTTTGGGGTCTACGATTCATGGCCATTTATAATTCCAGACTATCTTCCAAATTTTATTTGTTACTCTTTCTTTGGCTTCAAAAATGATTTCTCCATTCTCTATGGGACCTAGTTTAACGAAATTGTTGCTAAATATAATTATTTTAATAATCGTTATTATAGAAAATGGATTTGGACATGATCATTTTATGTATTTAACAGCGTAATTTAAATGTAATTTTTTAACATTTAAAATAACTATGACATTTTTTGCATGAAATAGTCATATCTAACTCTCTTTATTAACTATTTTATAATTTATTTTAAATTTCTATTTATTATTCTAATAAAACCAAAGAGAAAAAATGTTTATTTTACTTTATTTTACTAATAGATATATTATTATTTATTTATAAAATAATACTTAAACATAAATAATATATGCTGTTTTTATTAAAGAATAATAAAATATACTTATTGTAACATCCCAAATTTCTCAAAAATACCCAAAATAGAACATATAATATAATAGCCAAGTCAAAAAATAATCCAAATTTAAAATAGTCAAAATTCTCAAATAGTGAATCAAAATTCCCAAATTTCAAATTATAAATTTAAAACAAAAATAAACTTTACCAAAATAAAATAGTTATAACCAAGTAAAACTAAACATAACAATAATAATCTTATTTCGGAATCGAGAATATAATTTAAACTAAACCAAGTCAAAATTTTCTTAAATGATTGGTCATTCTCCGTCCCCGCATCACAATCTGATCAAGCTGTAAATGATTTTAGAAAAATATAATACATGGATTAAATACAAAGTACTTAGTGGGAGTAAAGTATGATATTTTACAAGGAATATACACATTGCAAACATCATATATATATATATATATATATAAATAGTCAATTTATGTCATCGAGTCAAAGACTCCTTTTTAATTCAAGCTAAAGTCCTTGTTTCATTGGACATAAGTCTTTATTTTATCGGGCCTAAGCCCCTATTGTTTGATGACATATGAAATAGACATTTATATGTACATTTATAAAATCATTGTACACATATCATAATAGAATTTAAAAGTGCACAATTAATCATGAAATAAATAGCACATATAACATGTAAATATAAAAATTAAATAATCAAATAAGGTTAGAACTTCAACTTTAAATGCAGATATAAATGCGTGCTAAGCTACGTGGAAAAACTGGTTCCCTAAATCCTTATTTCCTACATTGAAAGTATTCAATGAATTAGAATATTGAAAGACTAAAGTAAATTAATGGTCTTAAATAAATAATCTAATAAAAAGAAAAAAATGACTTTTTGAAAAGTTAAAGTAAATATTTGACATTTTGAAAAGGTTTAGGAACACTTTTGGAATATGAAAAAGGTAATTTTCGAGTTTGGAAAAGTTTGAGATCAAACTATAATTTTAGAAAAGTTCAGGGGTCAAATCATAACTTTTGAAAGTTTGGAGACTAAAAACGAAAATTTTGAAAAGATAGGTTAAGTCTTGTGGTATAAAAAGGAAATTCCTAAAATAATTAATTAAAATATAATTTTTAAGAAGTTTGAGTCAAATTGAAAATTCTAAAAAGATTTGGGGACTAATATGAAAATTCTAAAATATTTGTAGGTAAATCTATAAATTCATATTTGAAATTTGAGAAATTTTAGTGTTTATAAACTCTAAGAACTTATTTGCAAAAATAGATAAACTTTTAAGAAAATTACTAATATACTCATCTATTCCCAAAACTTTAACCCTAAATTTCTTCTTCTTATTCTCCTAACCCTAGTCGCCGCCGCCCCCTTTCTTCCTCTCTTCTCCCTTATTCTTATCTTATTTTTTTCTCCCCTTTCCCTTTGCTGCCCTCCCCCCCTTCCCCTTCTCTTCCTACCCTCCCTCGGCCTCTCTCTGCTCGCCCCTCCCCTTATTTCTCCCTCCCTCTCTCGGTCTCTTCTCTTTGCCGCCCCTCTCCTTTTTTCTCGCTCTCCCTTATCTCGACTTTCTCCCTCTCGGTCTTTTTTTTTTTGAAAAAAAATATGTTATGGATTATGGGAGGCTAGAAAAAATGGATGTTTTTAGGCTTATTACCGTCAGTGGTGGCTGTCATACTTGAGAAGATATAGGAATTTACATACCTCGGAATTTCGTGATTAAGTGGAAAAGATGACTAATTATTTTAATCCCTGTCTATTTATATGAGAGATATCAAATTCTAATGGGCCGGTTAATTAATTAATTAAGTCCATTAAATTATAATTTGTGTATTGCACTTATTATTCATTCGATCTATAAATATATAAGTTGTTGAATGACTTTTTCTTATCTCAAAATATAAATCATTTTATGAAATTTTGACTTATAATATTATCCTTATTTATTTTCGTCTCTCTTCTCATCTCTTGCATATTTTTAAAACAAAGTCTTTTATATTTTCATATCTCATATCACAATTGACTTCTAATATTATCATTATTTCTTTATCTTTATTATTTTAAATACATAATCATTACAGACATTTTATGAACAAAAATAGTTTTTTTTGTCTATATAAAAATAGATCGAGCGACTTATATTTTTTTAACAAAATGAATATTTAATATATATTACATAAATACAAAATTAATTAAAAATCATTATGAAATTGAGAATATATAAAAGATATTATAACTTTTTGCATTAAAAAATCATGATTTAAGCTATTTTCGGGCAAGCTTTTGGAGTATTTTTTACCTTTTTTCTTTCAAAATGATAATAGAAATAGTTGCTACTTTATTGTTAGTAATTGTGGTGATATATGGTGGGTCCTAAATATAAAGTATTTTATATGTCTCAAAATATAAATTATTGAAATATTTTTTAGTCAATAAAGAAATTATTTTAAGTTATTCTTGATTATTATTTATTTGAAATAAAAAAAGTTATTTTAAAAGTTATTTTTAAAAATATAAAAATTATATCTTAAAAATAAAAAAGTAATAATATATATAAATAAATAAATATAATATTAAATATTAATAATAAATTATTCATAAAATAACTTATATTTTATGAATAAAGTATGTATCAACTATCAACGGGCATAAAATAACTTATAGGTTATAATAATTTCAACTTTTTGAAGCAATTATTGACTGAACGTGCATGTCCTGCATAATTTATTGGGTTTCAAAGCTCGAAATGCGCAAAATAAAGGTACTATCTTTTTTCCTTTTTCTTCATTTTTAATTATCTTTTTCTATCTTTTCGTGTATCTAGAAAGCATCCTTGAATTTTGGTCCTTATATATAATAACTAATCATTATTCCGGCCCATTAAAAATAAAAAATAAAAAAATCATTAGGTCCCGCTTTTACAGATTGATGCGCTCAAGAATCAAGATGCTCGGCACTATAATTGGCAGCCGACTTTTTAGATATAATGCTTTTAAATACTTACTAATATTTCTTTCAAAATTAAATATCACCTACCAAGTTAATGCATCATTTTGTTTGTGTAATTCATTTAAATTAATTAGATTATTACTAAAATTTTAAATTAATTTCTTACATCTTAAAAATAATGATGCTCAAGAATCAAGATGGTTTGCACTATAATTTACTGTGAACTTTTTATATATTATGTACCTTTTATTTTAATCGTTTTATATTTTTTTATGTTTTCTTTTTAATTGTCTAATTTTTAATTTTATTATGTATTTTTATAATTATACCTTTATTATTAATAAAATATTTGAATGAATTTTAAACTAGTTATTACATAGTGTATTTTTTTTTTTTTGATTGATTAATGACTTACACTAACTATTAAATGAAGACAACTTATAAAGTTTAATTACATAATTATCATTTTCAATATTTGTCTTAATTCTTATTAAGTTCAAAGTGGATAATTGGAGTAAGATGAAAGGAGTATAATATTTTTCAAAAATTACTAATATTTCTTTCAAAATTAAATGTTGACCTACCAAGTTAATGTATTATTTTATTGTGTAAATCATTTAAATTAAAGAGATTGTTACTAAAATTTTAAATATATTTATTTTAATAAATGTTCAATTTCATATATCTAAAAAATAAAAATATAAACATTCAATTGTGAATAAAATGATTATAATATTTTAATTCTTACTCTTTTTTTCAATTTATGTTATATGTAACACAAATAAAATTAAATATTTTAATGTAATGTGCAAAATAAATATTTATTTCAAAATGTAAATATTTTCTTTTACATATAAACGAAATATTGGATATGCAATTTAGGTTATGCAACAGAAAAATGGGCAAACAAACAAAGTTGTACTCCTTCCGTGAATAAGCATATATTTTATTTTTAATGTTTATATTTTTATTTTGGAATACCATGATTTGAATGAATATTTTTATAAAATAAATATATTTTTCATCTAAAGTTTCGTTAATAGCTTTTTTTAATTTAAAATATTTATATCCCATTAACTAATAATTTACACTGCTTACCTAATTAATAATGAGGATAATGATGTAAATTATCTAATATAAATACTATTATTATTTTTTGGATTAAATCACATGCGAACATTTAACTCCAGACTAATATAATATTTAACGAAAGAAATTTGTGGACTTAATAACATTTTACTATTTTTGTTTGTGTAAATCTAATCTTTATATTTTCTTTAATTGTGTTTCAATGCTACTCCAAACGCTGATTAGAAATAATAATAACAAAAAATTCACATCAAAATAACAAAAATAAAAGGAAAGAAAAGGGAGATAAAGTATATAAAAGTATAGATAAATTAACCCTTTAAGTTCACTCTCAAAACATACTCCTCATTAATATTTCAATTCTATTAACTCTCCCCTTTTCTTTTTCTTTTTTTTTTGCCAAATTGTACCGTTCGAGTACAAATTTTAACAAATTAATTAATATTTTGTTGATTTACCAACTCAACAGATTTGGGCAAACATTACTGAAAAAGAGCATGTACTCTTTATTAAAGAACCAATTTATGTTTAAAAAATAAGTAAAAGAAAAGAAATGTTAGTGAGGAAAACTGTAAAACATTGTATTCTCTTGATGTCGTATTAGAGGAGATTAAAAGTACAAAACAAATATTTCATAGAGAAATTCAAATTTAATCTTCAGTTCTAATAAGAATCAACTTGTTTTTTTTTTTTTTTGAAAGAAAGAAAGAGTTTAAATATAGAAAACTTATATACAAAAGATAACAGTGATCATCAGAATCATCTAGTCTGAAATGCCTATCTTTTTCATCGACCTTTTATGCACTATTTGAAAGCTGAGACACCCTCTCCCTTTTTTCTTTTTCTTTGTTTTTTTCAAGAGTAGAAAAGTCAACGACATATACGAGTCTTTTGATGGAACTTGATTCGGAATGCTAAAAATTAATGTATTAAATTGAAACAGTTGAAAATATGAATAGAAGACTTTAAAACAATTGAAAAATTAGAGGTCGAATATGGGTTACATAAGAAGTTTAATGAGATTGACTGAAATTAACTCAAAGATAAAATGAAAATTAAGAACATAAGAGAAGAAAAAAAGAGAGTAAAAGATAATACTAGTTACATAAATGGTATGAAATGAAATACTGCGATATTTCCTTAAATTTATTATTGTCATAACTTATTTCATATCACAGAAAACAAAAAACAAAAGCACTCCAAATGTGTTTGACAATGAATCTATTCCCAGGTGGCGCAAGCGTTGTTGATAACCGCCGTAGAGCCTCCATCAATCACCAAATTATGGCCACTCATACAAGACGACTCCTCAGAAGCGAGGAACAAGGCAGCCTTGGCAACATCCCTGGGCTTCACAACATTGCCCTTCAAACAGGACAGAGCTTGGGCGCCTCCTTCTATTTGGCTGGGTGACAAATTGAAAGCAAGACAGGGAAGAGGAGTGGCCATGCCAGTTGGAGATATGCAATTCACTTTGATACCATAAACACCGAGCTCAAGGCAAGCTGACTTGACTAGACCAAGCAAAGCATGCTTGGATGCCGTGTAAGTAACAGGGCTGGCTCCTGCGACGGTTGCTGCCAAGCTACCCGTGCATATGATTGATCCCCTTATTTTCCTTTCCACCATGGCTCGGCCAGCATGCTTCATGGTTAAAGCAACTCCCCGAACATTGACGGCCATGGCGTTGTCGAAGCCTTCCGAATCAAACTTTAGGACGCCAGCCAAGGGCCCTACAATTGCGGCATTGCTAAACAGGATATCCAGGCTCCCATACTTTTGGATGGTGAAATTAACCATTTCTTCCACCTGCTTCTCATCCCTTACATCACAGTGATAGAAACTGACTTTTTCAGAGCCTATGGATGCAACAATTTGGTGACCCACTTCGTCCTGTGTGCCCACGGCAACCACAAAAGCTCCGTTCTCAGCAAACAGTTTTACGGCCTGCTCTCCAATTGCGCCGGTTCCGCCGGTGATAATTGCAACTTTACCACTCAACCTATGTTGCCAAACACGCACATATATATCCGGCCACATTATTTATTGATGAATATTGAGGAGAACTGAGAAGCAATGAATTAAAAAATTGCAACTTAAGCCTATGTTTGATTAAGTCTCTCTTCTCTCTATACCTTTTCGTTCTTTTCTCACCCCACAAAATAGAAATAAATGTTGATTACTTGACTTCCCATAAGGAAGTAAAAACCCCTCCTTAAGTCTTTCCCTTCTCTCCCTCTGCACAACACAAACAAATAAAAAATATACAGGAAGCATATAGAGACCAGAGTTGAAAAATATGATTGATTTGACCTTGGCTTATACATTAATTCTGACGATGAAGTTGGATGGAGATCCATCTGATGATGAAGTTCGATGGAGATCCAACTATTGCTCTGATCTTGAATTTCCTGTTACTACTAAGTAAACAATCGCTGCAAAATTTGCAAGATGGAGATGATGTATTAAAGTTGATGTGAAGAAAGGTAATGGAGCATCATATAATGTAGATTTAACGTATATATACAACTGATTGATTGATTTCTTTTTCAACATTGTCTTTTTTCCTCGCTCTAGATGGTTATTATTATTATTAGTATAAATTTTACTTCAAAATTATTTAAAATTGAATGTCCAATTTTCTTATTTCACTCATTTATAAGTTTTGTCAGTCAATATTTTAATTTTAAATATTTATATAATACTAATTCACGAGTCTTACCATTCATTATATTAATATCAGTTATAATTTAATTAAAGACAAAACCCTTAGTGAACATTAAATTTCAAATAAATAGAATATTATTATTATTAAAGTCAAAACATTTCTTTAAATTTTAAGTAAAATCAAAATGGACATAATGAGTTTTGATTAATAAAGGTATGTAGATACTTAGAAGTTAAATATTTCATACCCACGGCCATCAAGAGTCGTTGGGTGCGTAGGTTTTTTTTTTAATATTATTTTAAAATATATTATAATTATAGAAAGTATGACTTGAATTAATAATATTTAGATAATAAATTGTATCATCTTATCAATTAAGTTACACTAATTTGTCTTGTAAATATTTTAATGTGGCAAAAGAGCAAAGCAAAAATTTAAAAGATTATACATAGTTATTGGGTTTTAAAAGATTGAAAGAAATGTAGTGTATAATGGGCATTTTAGTATTTTATATAATATAATTTAATGAGTAATATTTTTATTTTTATTTTTAAAAATAGATTTTAATTTTGGATGTCAAAAAAAAATATGTGGGTCAATTTTAAATAGATAGAATAATAAAGATAAATTGATCATGGCAAAAGATTGTTTCTAATTTTTATACTTAGTCGGAACATTTAATTTTATATAGTTTGTGTATTTGTTTGATAAATTTTGATTCAACCCAATAATTTAAATAATGGCTTTAAAGGTGTTACCCTTTTCTATCTTTTTCCGTATATTAGGATAATAATTTTCACATTAAAAGTGAGAGCTTATTACCACTTAAGTAGTGGGCGAAGATGGAAGGGACCTTACTTATCCTCATATGTGCAATTAACTTTTATATTGTGTAACTTAATAAAAAAAACTATATAAAATCATTAGTAACTTTTTTTAATTGAAAATATAAATTTAATGAAATCTTCTTCTTGACATTTGAATTTTATTTTTGATGATTTATTTATTTATTTGTTTGTTTGTTTGTTGATAAGTAGGAATCTTTTTATCTTGCTTTACTTTACTTCTACTGGTTCTTTTGTTAGACTAGTGAGAGAAGGGATAAGTCGGAGAAGGGCGGTTAGGGCTGGGGACGAGGTTGAAAATTTTGTCTTACCTTTCTCTAATTTTTTTTTGAAATTCACCATCATATATTATTATTAGGTCCGGTTAGTCGAATAACGCCTAAGGATGCTCGACTCAACGTGCAACCAATCACCCAATCCCTTTATTTATTTTTTATTTTTTATTTTCAAAAATTATAGAAATATTTAATCCCCGCTTTCAGTTACATTTCATAATAATAATAAAAAGAAACTAATTAGGGGAGCTGGCGCATTCTATACGATTCGATAGTGGATTTTCACCGAGCTGGAAATTGGTGCGGAACCGGAAGCCGGAAGGGATCACAGTGGTCTGACACATCGGCTTCCACCTTATCCTTTTTCATTCCTTCCCTCTCTGGTGGCGCCAAATGTCATTTTCGTTATCAACCGCCGCTCTCACCGCCGCGTGCTCCCTTTCCTCATCCTCCTCTCCCAACCCTACCATTCCCTTGCTTCAGTTGTCAAAGTCAATACTTCCCTCCATACCCTCCTCATTCATCAGCAGATACAGATACAGATACAGATACCATGGGGAATCCTATAGAGTCAAACCAAGCCCCATTTCTCCCGTCATGGAATGGCAGGACTGCACGTAATATTTCTCCCCTTTAATTTTTTCTCTCCTGATATTCTGTATCTTCTTCCTCAATTTCGTTCTTATTACTTCTTTCTGGACTTTGAGTATGCACCAAATTCTTGAATCTACCAACCCTTTGTTAATTCTTCTAAAATTTGATTTGGTTCCCCTGATCCTTGTCTATAAGATACAACAGCAACTAATTTCTACTGCTGTTTTGACTTGGAAATACTGCACCTTTGCAGGGTTAAGATGGAAATAGACGTGCCCACTTCGGTGGCATATAATTGTTATTCTGATCGTGAGGCCATTCCTCAGTGGATGCCTTTCATTTCATCTGTAAAGGTCAGCAAAGGGTCCTGCCTTTATTACCACTTTCCTTTATCGTCTATAATAAAGCCGAGGAAAGCACCCGCCTTTATTAAGTACTGCTTTTATTCACAATCCGTAATCTTTGGTCTCCTTTGCTGCTTAGAGATCCATGAACTCCTCTACGCCCCCGAACCGGGAAGTTTATTAAAGTCCTCTTGCCTCTGTTTCCTTTGTTTATCATAATCCTAATGTCTCTTCTCTTTGTCATAGATATTCTATAAACACTGTTCTCATCTTTTTGGTTGGATAAGTCAAGTTTTCCTGATTAAGCTAGACTGCTACTATGACATAATTACTGAACCTGAATAAATAGTATCATGAGACTACATGCTGCAAGGCCTGTAAAGTTTATCCATTTCGAATTACTATTTGCATATATCAAATTTGTGAATACGCTGATATTGCAAGATATATTTATATAAATTGATTAAAAGAAAAAATCATCTACCTATTTCACCTACATATCTAGATATCCTCTCTGGTAGTACATAACAATGGCAATATGCATATGTATGTGCTAGTCTGTTGGAAAATATTTTATAGATTATAGGCATTGATCAAATACAGATGGGTTGATAGGCAGAAGGAACCAAATCCATTGCATCTAAGTAAATCAAGACTTAATTTGGGATGATGTATGGATAAGTAAATGTTTGTTGATGTTTCATCACCTTTGGTGAGGCTATTCAAATGTGGTTTATTTCATTTTAATCTGTCCTTCTCCGAAGGAAGGAGGGTCATGGTCTAATTTAATCTCTAAAGGTCTCTTTATTATTATAGGTCTACATAATAGAAAATTTGAGAAGTGGGCAAGTGTGAGATGATAAGAGATTAACATCTTTTGATCCTTTTGATCCCTTGTCAACCTTTTCTTCTTCATTAGAAAATTGAAACTATACAATTTACCTTTTAATTGGTTAACTGTCTCCTTCAAATTTAGAACTGATCCAGATTTACACACATCCAGAATTCTATATCTGGGGATCTTGATGTTGGATTCTGTTTCTCAGGTATTTGAGGATAAGCCTGACATATCTCGTTGGTCACTGAAATACAAAGCATTTGGTCAAGATATTGAATTTTCTTGGCTTGCCCGAAATATGCAGGTTAAAAGTAATGAGGAAAGCTTTTTCCTCTCTTTATTGTTTATATTTCTATGAAAATGATACCAATTTGGGAATGATTTTTGAAGTTTCCTCCTTGACCATCTTGCAGCCTATTCCAAACCAGAAAATCCACTGGAGATCTCTTGAGGGTCTCCCTAACAGGTGACAAGACTCAGGGTGGACAAGCCCAATCACATTCCTCCCCAAATATGCAAGGATATTTTTAAGAAATGACATTTCTAATCCTTTTCGTGTCATTTTAACAAAGGGTCTGATTTATCAGTCCCATTTTGAAGTGAAACAAAATAATGGTTACGTAAGACCAACCATCTTATCAGATCTCATGTTGCCTATATACTTGCACGAGCATAGGAAAGATAACAAAGATTCTGGATCAGTCAAAACTCTCTTTTCCTAAATCTCTATTACTACTAAATTACTTGACATTCTTCACAATGCTGTACTGGGACGCTAAATTTTCTTTTGACTTATGGTAGGACGTTATACTTTTATATCTGTGCTTAACCTTTGGCAAAATATTCTGTCCATTTCAACAGTTCTTATTCTTTGTCCAATTTCAAAAAAATCCTTTGAATTTGAAATGCAAGGAACAGGCAACGGAAAATAAAAGGAACTGGCAGTAAGGTTTTACCTTTGTATTCTTATTTTTTCATTTGTGGATGTAAAATGCATTAAGTTGGAAGTATATCGTTAAAATGGAATGCGAAAGCTATTAAGAATTAATCCGCTATGTAGTGCTGTTCACGTGTTCTGCTTTTTGACAATTACCTTTTCAAATTGCAGGGGAGCAGTACGATTTTATCCAAAAGGCACTACTTCATGCATGGTTGAAGTAAGGCTTCCTAAACAACCACACTTTGATCTTAAATTTTTTTTTTTGTAAATAATATACTTCTTTCCATATGTCAAGTCCATTGATACGGGGGAAAAGTTAGCTTCTATTTGAGCTTGAGCATGGAATGTCAAGAAGACAGCTCAAACTAGCATCGTGGAAAAAATGTGTTAAATGCATATTTTTGTTATGAAGTGGTGGCATATCTTACAAGTTATTTTATGACTGTATTTTGATGCTTAGGATCTTGAATTGCAGAAGAACAGTTAAGCTTGAAGTAGTTCTTCCTGCATTTTTTATTCCAATGCATCATCTATTTTTTATTCCAAATGGTTGCTTTGTTTCTTACTGCTGGTCCTCCTTTTTATTTCAGCTGTCTGTCTCTTATGAAGTCCCGCAACTGTTGGTTCCAGTGGCCTCAGTAAGCATCTGAAACTGCCTAGAGTTAGAGCGCATGCAATGAGTCGGGCAATAAGTTCAAGTTTTCTTGCAGTTTTTGCAAAGATTAAAAAACTACTTTACCATTGACTTTTAAGACATGAGCATGAATTGAACTGGGAGTTTTCTGATCTTATATAGGCGTTGCGACCTTTCCTTGAAAGCTTGCTGGTTCGCGGTCTGGAACGGTTCGCAAAGGTTGCTAAAAGTTATTGACTGACTCGACTGTCTGACGTGTGTGTGGTGAAGGTTCTTTGATCCTTCCGGATGTATTCCCTTTATTATTTCAATTTTTTTTTTTTACCTTGTCATATTATAAAATCATTATAATATTTACTACTCTTATCTATTATACCCTTATCATGTGATCAATAATATATTTTATTTATCATTGAAAGTTATCCCAGAGAATTAAACTTTTCAACTATTAATTTTTAGTTTAATTAGATAGCATGTGTGCCGTATGTCCTGATTTTTTAAAAAAATTATTTATTACTCTCATACATTTTTGTCCGTGGACTTTGGTGGATGATTTAAATAGCTTAATATGTTTAAATTAGTCGGCATTGGCGTGCGTTTTTATTAAAATACCTCAGAGGTCTTCCCAGCTTTGGGTAGGAATCAAATCTGCGCGTATTTTGTCTCTCGCCTCATTTGACAATTTTGTTGTGCCTCCGGGGGCTGCTTTTGTTTCTTTAAAGCGCTGTGAGATGGGTCTAATTGATTAATTTCACTTTCAAAGAGTAAAAATGAAGGTTGATCTAGACACTTAATATTGAGCTTGAAGTGCCTAGGTGGTTTAACCACGCTGGGGCACGATCAAAGTTTAACAGAATCACTTTGACATTCTTATACATTTAATTTCCTACTGTTATTTTAAGAAATCGAAACAGGGGAGCTTTCCTCTGGTTAGCAACTGGCATTTTTATTGTGATATAGCGGAAAACTTGGGCTCCAAACAAACCACTCCAGCACATACAACGGCAAGTGTTACTCCCTGGGCTCTGAAAAGGGAGGGGGAGAGGACACAAAATACTCTTGCTAGAAGCATTATCCAACAACCTTTGAATAAATAAACATTGTTATACACACCAAAAGAATCTCTCAAAGTAGAGATGAATGTATACAACAGAAACGGCCAGCATCGTCTGAACAAATAACAAGCCTACTACCCCAGTCCTTATTTACACCACCTTCCGCCAACCAATTTATATATGTACACCCCCCATAAATCAACCAAGTACGGGCCAAAGTGTTAAATGGAAACATAAAAATGCCTACAAAAATGATAGCTGTCTCCTACCTGCTAGTGCGCAGCCGCAAAGAGCTTATACTCCCATTTCCAAGGAGTGGATGTGGATGGGTTTTGCTTATTCTGTAACTGAAAATATACATTCACTCACCATTGCCGTCTAGCAAGTTCCTCAAGCTGCACAAAGCCTCTGCAGAGAGGCTGCAGCACCTTAACTTCCGGTGACGTGTTGGAGACGGCTCCTGATAATCAAATGAAGTAAAACAGACAATAATAGCTGTGAGATTATCGAATGTGTTACGCCTAAGGGCTTCCATGACTAGGTCCTTGGCGCACTGCTCAGGGTCATCGTGCCACCTTAGTCGTCGACGCACCAGACTAACTGCCTGTTGGCTTGTCATAACATCCCAGATACCATCACACCCAATTATTAGGAACTCATCCTCTTCAGTTAACATAATCTGGCGAAACTCTGGCTCTGCAATAAGTGGGGAATCAGATCCTCGCGGCAACTTCATATCCCAGTCCCCCAAGGCCCTGGTAACTGACAGAACGCCATTCAGATAACCATCATCAATATATCCTCCCAGTTCTTCCACACGTCTTCTTTCCAATGCATAACTAGATCTGTGGTCATGTGACATATCAACTGCCTCTCCATTACGGCAGAGAACTGCTCGACAATCTCCTGCATTGGCCACCATTAGAAGCCTGGGAGAGAATATTGCGGATCAAGTAAGAAAGAAGCAAATCATAATTCAAAAGTACAGATTTGAAAATAGCCAAAGAGAAATGAAGAGAATTCCATCCCAATCTAGAACTCTTCTGAACCACACTCATTACCATTTGAATGTTTTTACTGGATATCTTACAACTCTTTGGCTAGATAAATTCCCATGAAAATGAGAAAGAAGGAAAAGAAGTGCCACAATAATTGAGCTATAAGGAAGCAGCTGAAAAGCTTGAACGTAATATGAGTTTTAGTGGGTAAAACATGAGTTTCATTTTCCAAAAGCACAGACAAGGCACCCTTCGACAAATTAGCAACTAGAGTGGAGTTTACCTTCCTAATACTAGAGCTGTCAAAGCAGTGGTTCCTGAAGAACTGCTCACACCACAATCATCAGCCAAGGCAAGGTCAGCTACAAGAAATCCTTTCCGAAGTGAGTTCTCAACCTCTTCCAAGAATGCATCATTAACTTCAGAAGCCTGTGGGAAATTAGAATCTTCAAAAAATAATCTGATTGCATTTTTACTAACATAAGCTGCAGCCTCTGGTCCTCCATGACCATCAAATACCTATAAAATGGTCCAAATGTGTTAAGAACACACATAGTTGACAATACAACACAACTAAATGCATTTAAAGAATTATTTAAAATAGTCAAAAGGAAACATACTCACCCCATAGAAAGCGCTTGGCTTGGGAAACTGAAAGAGTGACCCCAGGTGTGCAGACAAGTCATCTATCCGTATATGCTCATCTTCCATGTATCTTCGGGGCCCAATATCAGCAAAACTTCCGGAACGAATGCTAGGAGTAAATTGAAGAACTGCTGATTCTGATGATTTCATATCCTAAAGAATGGAACATTCTGATGTTAACTTTTTGCAAAACTATTTTATTATGGTGAAAGAAGCTTCTAAAAACAGATTTATGATTCTAGAAGAATAGATTTGGTCTTCGTGGATATATGCAGCGGCAGAGGAAATATTGGTTTGGATATCAGAATAGCAAAAAATGAAAGTTAATTTCCCACAGCAACTTCTGCCAATATAATAGCTTTTCCTGATCAAGGCCAAAGCATCTCATAAATAAGCGCCCAGTGTACCACGCAAGAAACTTCAGAATTTGCTTAGCAGTCAGTTAATTATTTTAATATATAAAAATAATTTATTTCTTGAAGATGATTTCTGATGTGTACGAATGGGTCAGAGACCTCTTGGAGAATACAGTTGGGGTTCATGTGTCGTGAAAGGTATACCACCAGTAGGCTTCCTTGTAAACCTGGTACTACAGAGCATACCAGACACTATTCTGATTCAGATGAAGGAGGCCATATTAGAACTCTGCAACTGCTGTCTTATATACCCATTAGGCATCCTACCATAAAACCAGAAAAGGGAGAATCCCTTAGGCACCACTCACTGTGGCTAGCTATGGATGAAATTAATTACTCTGCTTTTCTAGAATTTGTCGAAGAAAAGGAAGCCTCTAGGACACAATAGAATATTCTAGTAAAAAACATCACAAAAAGCTTCAGTTTTCATTCATAAATAGAACAACAATTTCAAACAATCTTTGTGCACGACATCTAAATCCGGAGTAATAACCTTAACTAAATAGGAAATTAGTCCTAAATGGGCAGCAGCATTACATAAACATTATTCAAAAGAATTTGACAACATAAAAAGTTGTTTGACCAAGCACCAGTCTAAATATTCACAAAAAGCTTCAGTTTTCATTCACAAATAGAACAATAATTTCAAACAATCTTTGTGCATGACATTTAAATCCGGAGTAATAATCTTAACTAAATAGGAAATTAGTACTAAATGGGCAGCAGCATTACAAAAACATCATTCAAAATAATTTGTCAACATAAAAAGCTGTTTGACCTAGCACCAGTCTAAATATTCATACGATATGATCCCATTGGAAACGCAGAGAAGAAGAAAAAGCACGAGGAATATGTTCCAATTCATACTTATTTTCGCAGTTTGGGAAGACCGAGATGGGTTTACTTGAGAGGCGTGATATTATAGCTAATTAAGGGAGTCTGCTGGGTAATAGCAGATCGCAGATATGACATGTGAACAGAGTCGAAGAGACGAATGGTGGCACCTGATGGACGTTATCACTTATCGCCAGATAAAATATCAATTTTTTGATCAGCCAAAGCAGATGATTTAACTAGAAGAAAACCTACAAGGTTTCGTACAGTAGAAAGCCAGCAAGCAGTAATATTTCTCTAAGTCAAAGCTGAGCAAAATCCGATCTTTTTCTTAGGTGAAAACTCATGAATCGGAAAAAGAAGATCCAAACACATAATCTAAAGTACAGATTGTCAGTGATTATCGACAAAGCTCGTGGAACAAGTAAATCTGCTTTAACATCTAGATTATTACTCCAATACAAACAACTTGAAAAATGGAAGAAACATAGCATAGCAATCAAACAAGAGAAAAAAAAAAAAGAGAAAGGAGAAGATGAAGAGAGACTGACTACTTGAGGACAAGGCGGCACATCCAAGACGGGGATTCCCGGTTGAATCACAACTTTAGCTTCAGCTCCCATCTTCTTCTTCTTAGTTAGTCAAAGTGAGATCATAAAACACAAAAACTTATCCAAATCTGAAACTTGAATACAAGCAAAGATTTCGTAGAGAAAATTGGGCGGTGCGTCTTCTCGCAGCTTCTTCGGGAAAGAAAACAAAAAATAAACTAAAAACCTGGGACAGGTTAGCTTCAGCTGCTATATATAATCGCAGAGGCTGCGTGGTTCGAAAGGTGAGGACACGTGGAAGTTGATTGTTGGTTTGGCCTACCTCCCTGTTGAGCTGTGTGAATATGTGATCATTCATCAAACTCGCGGCTCAGAAGAGAGATGAGCAAATCAGAAACTTCGTTTGATAGGCACGTGAATGTTGCCGCGTGTCTTTAAGACCCAACTGCTGACTGCGTCATCGTCCGTCCGTGTTGACTTTTTTCTCTTTTTTCTTTTTTTTTTTTGTCTCCACTTATATTCTAACTCCAAAAATTCTTTAAATGAAAAATTGTCAAATTCAAAATATTGTTACTGTTTTACTTTTTAAATTTTTATATCATATTATTTATTTTGAATTTTATAATATTAGTATTTTTATTTTTAAAATTTTATAACATATATTTTATTTTTAATTTTACAATGTAAATATTTTTTTATCTTTTCATATTTAATTAGTCCAATCATTTTTTTCTAACATTATATAAAATCGAATGATTCCTATTTTTATGAGGGACATATATATCATTTTCATGAACAAATATAATCATTTATTAATTACACTAATTTATTTTTCTCTTTTTTCTTCCTTTTTTTCTTCTTTATATTGAAGTTTTTTATAAATTTATATTCATGACAATAACATAATATCATCATAAAAATGTAAGATACTAAATTTACATAATATTGATAAAAAAATAATCGAACTAATCAAACATAAAAAATAAAAAAGTACTAATACTATAAAATTCAAAATATAAAATATATTGCAAAAGTTAAAAAAGTACTAATATTGTAAAATTTAAAATATAATATATGCTATCAAAATTTTAAAAATAAAAAAATACTTAAGCTAAATTTGTTAATTTTACATTCTTTAACCCTTCAATAGTTTGGTTAAAACTATATTTTAACATTTGTATAAAAAAATAGATCCTTGCTCTAGTGTTTCTTTTCTAAAATAAAATCAAAGACGATTGAATTCTTCTTTTAAAATATTGAAAAAGATATGTTATTTTAATATTCATACATTTTTCATTTAAAATTTAATGTTAATATTTGTATTTTATTTTATTTTATTCAAAATTGAATATTCAATTTCCTTGTATAGACATTTTTATTTAAAGTTTAATTAATAATTTTTTTAATTTAAAAAATTTATATTTCATTGGGTTTCACCCTCACCATTAATTTAATGAATTTATATTTCACTAATTTGTTTGTCTCATCATTCATCACATTAATATCAAAGATAAATTGATAAATTAATTAAAGTCAAATGATATTTTTAAATTTGTAAATAAAATATAAAATAAACTTTCAATTTAGAACGGAATCACATTAAAAATATTTATGCGTTTGTTGTTGACTTTCTTATTGTATTTTTATTTTGCAATTATGAGACAACTAATGATAAATGAATTTCATTTGTCCGTAATATTTGACGAAATTTATTTTGGCACCTAAGGTTAATGATTGTCGTACGATAAGTTCAAAGTAGTTGATTCAATATACTTTACTTGAATGTGGACGTATGCGTATGTAATTAAAAAAATATGTAAAAAATAAAATATCAGTGACTGTCCGAACTTTGACTTTTCGAAAGAAACTCTTTGTTGGGTGTTCAATTCAAGGCTTGTTTGAATTACACTTCATTCCTGCTATTATACAAAGTTTATGTTTGATTTTACTCTTAATACATCATAAAATTAGACTTTTTTAACCGTAATTGTGCTACAGCTTCTAAAATATCTTATTTAGAAAGAAAAAATGCAAACATGTCCCATGATCAAATAAAATGCGGTTAAATTTAATACTAGCGTGAAATGCTTCCTCAAGAAAGGTAAAGTTGGAATGAAAAGATTAATAAAATGTAGTCACTATTGTTCTTATGTATAAAGCTATTGACTATAAATAGGTATTCAAAACCAAACTTAAACTGATGGTTCAATTGAAGTATACAAAGCCAAGGCCATTAGGTAAAGGAATGACTACATTGAGGGTAGGGGTGGCAAAATGGGTTGCTCAGTCCGAATCAGATCAAATTTTTACGAATATAAAATTTTACAGTTTAGCTCAGATTCATACACATACTAGTCGGTCCGACCCATCTCAATTCAAAAGTGACAAAATGACATTGTTTTAAGTTTAAAAGTGATATTTTTTCGTTTGGCTCGCGATGACTAGTTTGACTCGGTTCGAATGACCTAGTTTGATCAGAGTCATTGTAGAAATTCAAGTTTGGTCGAATCAGTTCAAATTTTGATAGACATATTATTATAGAGTCCAGTGTAGAAATTCAAATTTGGTTGAATCAGTTCAAATTTTTATAGACATATTATTATAGAATCTAGTTTAATAATGATTTTTTTTCTACGACGATCTAAATGAGTATGCAACCACCACCATGTTATTCTTGTTTTCCAAATCAAGTTTGCAATCTTGAAAAATCACTTAGAGCAAGCCACTCGACAATGGCGACTTCTCACGAGCAACTTCCATCCACCAAGAAACTATAATTCATTGAAGACGATCTTGAGGAATATCCCCACATGTGCCAAGAGGCTAGTGCATTAAACTACCATTTTAGACATATGACTTTTGTTTTTTTGATACGTTGACCCTAATATTCTTCCTCCGACAGTCCATCCTACTCTATTATAACCTTGCTCAAGCACGGTTAATGGCCAACTCCAACTATATCTCAAACCCCACCCCCCAATAAAAAAAATGAAAATAAAGAGAAGGTTGAATGGTCTAGTTGGATTCTCATGAGGAAATTAAATAGTATTAATTTTGAGCCATTTAAGTTGTCTACTTTAAATTTTCATTATAATTAAC
This sequence comes from Apocynum venetum, assembly GCA_019593545.1. Classification (NCBI taxonomy): domain Eukaryota; kingdom Viridiplantae; phylum Streptophyta; class Magnoliopsida; order Gentianales; family Apocynaceae; genus Apocynum; species Apocynum venetum. Next base: position 227,120 of record SRSM01000324.1, read on the forward strand.
AAATACATTTGAAATAATAATTATGTAACTAAAATTTATATATTGTGTTTATTTAATTGTTAGTGTGTAAATATAATGTTTTTAAAATTTAATGTTAAATAATAATTCTCAAAAAATAAATTATCTAAAAAATAGTAAATAATTCATCTAAAATTATCTTTTTATTCAAAAAATGTTACTCATTCTATTACAAAATATAAATCGTTAGAAGAATTTTGTATACAAAAAACACATTTTTCTTATTAAACTGTCATTATTTATTATATTTCGAAAATAAGAAAGATAAAAGAAAATTTATTTTTTAAAAAATCAAATATAAAGACTTTGCCTAATGAGAAAAAATATAAAAATAAACAAGTGTAATATTAGAATTCAATAATGATATATTTATAAAATGACTTATATTTTAAAATAATAAAAAAAATTAGATCAAATGAGTTATATTTTTAGACGGAGTGAGAAGTAACTATTCATCTTTTTTTTTTTAAAATAAGAAAGATAAAAGAAAACTTATTTTAAAAAAAATCAAATATAAAGACTTTGTCTAATGAGAAAAAATATAAAAATAAATAAGGATAATATTAGAATTCAATAATGAAATATTTATAAAATGACTTATATTTTAAAATAATAATAAAAAATTAGATCAAATGAGTTATATTTTTAGACGGAGTGAGAAGTAACTATTCATCTTTTTTTTTTGGTACTAATGTTTTATATATTTCTAAAAAATCAAATTTATATACTGAAGATTATATAAGGGTGAATTTTGTAATAATATGTAATAAAATTAGAAAATGAACTATTTAAATAAGACAGTCTAGAAAAAAGAATGATGAATAATTAAAATGAGATAGATGAAATAAAATGTAAGAATAGAAAAATCATAATTATAAATCTATAACAAAATATTAAAATTTATAGATGGAGGAAGAAGTATTATTTTAATTTTATAAAATGATAAATAAAAGAATATTAAAACTATTTGGGATAAATGACCCGAAGAAATTCATCCATACCAAACGGCATATACTTGTGACATATCCGGTAATACATTTCGCCGTATCAAAAGCATATAACTATAACAGGAAGTCGAACCCTCACGTCACCACTGGACATGCGATGGTGAAGGTGAGGAAGCCAATTGAAGTAGATTATTAATAGTAAAATGAAGTCTTCATTTAGCATTAAAGAAAGATATTAGAGGTACATGCTTGGGAGGTGGTCCGGCAGGAATAGCAAATGGAGCAAGAAGGGAAGTTTGAACGGTCAAAAAGGAAAAAGTTGAGAGTGGGGCCGGGCGTGCTGAAACAAGAAAAGAGATGAGAAGAAGGCGCTTTCTTTTGACTGCCTGTCCCCATTTCAATATTCATCGACAAGAAGAAATACTGCAGTTTTGGCCACCGTCCAAAGAACAAATCTATCCTAACCATAACCTGGACAGTTTGGCATAGAAGACCAGGTCTCTCTACCCATCTCATCCTCTCGAAGGACAAGCTTATCCACTGCTTTCTCTTGAAGTATTTTTGAATCGGAATCGCTTTTGTTCACTCTGAAATACTCATAGCTTGGTAAAGTATTTCTCTGGGAGTTGCGTTCTCTGCTTACTGCGTATTTTGCTACTCGTATATGTGTTTTTTACGCGTCAGAGTTAGATATTTGTATCTCTGCTTCTTTCTTCCTGGCGTTTTTCCCTTACCAAGCACGGCATGTTCTGTTCTGGGAAACTAGGTTCTTTAATTTGGGAAAGCTTGCTGACTGTAAATCAATTTCTTTTTCCTGGGTTTCACTGCTCTTGCTTTAAAACGTATGGATCCGGAATGTTAATGCTACTTGTCAATACTAGGAATTCTTTAAATCAAAATAAAGAATTCTTTTGAATTTCGATACTGATTCCTTCATTCTTATTGGAGGTAATTTTATAAAAGCTGCTAAGCAAAATATAGTGAGTCTATTGTTCATCTCCTTGTCCTTTTCTTATCTGTTTGGAGATTTTGTGCTGAAACTGTGGATTTCGACTAAAATTTCAATTTCTGTTTACGTGCTTTTGCATCTTGCCACTTCAGTGAACTAATGCCGCATATCTCTGCAGGGTTTATATTGATTATTTTTCTCCAATAGAAACAAGAACAGGGGTTTCATACCCTTTTTGTTTTGCAAGTAATGCCTCCCGTCAGTGTTGCAACTGCAACGGGTGTTAGGGAATCTACTGTGAGCAATAAAACTGGTTTTGATAAATTACCTGACGAGATGAATGACATGAAAATCAGTGATGAGAAGGTTTCTGGCTTGTCCTCCTTTAATTTTTTACTCCGCCAAATTAGTTTCTTTCTGATGTGCATCTAGATAGTCATGACTTTCCTTGTGGTAGGAAATGGAGCTTATTGAAGGTCACGGCACAGAGGCAGGTCATATCATTGTTACAACTATTGGTGGTAAAGATGGCCAGCCAAAGCAGGTGACTCTTGTTGCCTGAGCTTTTTTCTAGTACTATTATTTGTTTCACAAACACTTGTTCCATTTTGATACATTTGCTGTTTTTGTTGCCTCAGACTATAAGCTACATGGCTGAGCGTGTTGTTGGGCAAGGATCTTTTGGAATTGTTTTTCAGGTATGGATTTGACATCTGGATGTGGATCTGTATTTTGTTTTGGAATACAGCCCTTGGTAGTTAGGTAGCCTTATGAATTAAGCGATGCCACATTTCCAGTATTATGTATGCTGTATGTTCATAGTATCTGGGGTTTTGGTTTTGCAGGCAAAGTGCTTGGAGACTGGTGAGGCTGTTGCAATAAAGAAGGTTCTTCAAGATAAGAGGTACAAAAACCGAGAGCTACAAACCATGCGTCTCCTGGACCACCCTAATGTTGTCTGCTTAAAGCACTGTTTCTTTTCAACAACTGAAAAGAAAGAACTTTTCCTTAACCTAGTACTGGAGTACGTGCCTGAGACTGTTTATAGGGTAATAAAACACTACAACAAGATGAGCCAAAGGATGCCAATACTATATGTGAAGCTATATACTTACCAGGCACGTATCTGATAAGTGTTCCGGAAGTTGATAATTCAATTTCTTATTCCCTTGCTAGCCCTTTTACTTTTTGCTCACAACATCTACTGATATTCTTTTATTTAACTTTTATCTTTCTATAGATTTTAAGATCACTGTCTTACATCCATGGTGTTATTGGAGTTTGCCATAGGGATATTAAGCCTCAAAACATCTTGGTAAGTTTCTCATTATAGTTGAAACTTAACAATTTTTAAATATAATGTATGCCTTTTCTCTTGAAAAGGTTTTTTCCTTTTTTATGTTCTACGACGATCCATTATGGGTTTAAGTTTTGCATGGGTTTGAGAATTTTAGTTTTGTTTCGAGTTTGTTGCTAATAATGATGGCAATATGATTAATCATGGTGACACGTATTGTTTGGTAATTTCCTTGTGCTGCATTGTGAAATTCCCCCTTGAAATCTTCCAACTATAATGGTGTACAAATATCTTCCTTTCATTGATATGGAATGCCAACTGAAGCCAAAAAATATTCTTTTGTTTTCAGGTTAATCCACATACTCACCAAGTCAAGATATGTGACTTTGGAAGTGCAAAACTACTGGTTTGTACCTTTGTTTTATCTCAAGATGCATCTACCTGTCCACTGGCTTTATTGCTTCATTTTTATTTCTGACCACCTTAATTTCAGGTAAAAGGAGAGCCCAACATCTCTTACATTTGTTCTAGGTACTATCGAGCACCTGAACTGATATTTGGTGCTACTGAATACACTACAGCCATAGACATTTGGTCAGCTGGATGTGTTCTGGCTGAATTGTTGCTTGGACTGGTACTTTTTATAAAATCTATAGCCTTCCTTCACTATAAAAAAATTCGACATAGTTTGCTAAAGCTTGTTTTTGTGGTATTTTCAGCCCCTATTTCCTGGAGAGAGCGGGGTAGACCAGCTTGTAGAAATTATAAAGGTATGCTCCAATTGTTAAGAGCTAGATAGTCATCTTTCTCTTTCAATAATCTTTTCTTGAAGAATCTATTTAATTTGCCTTTATTGCAACATGTATTGGGGTATTTTAGTTGCAATGACTGTATAATGTATTTCAGTTGCAAGTGGTGGGTTCTTATTATGAGGAGTCTTAACCTATGTGCATTTGTGCAGGTTTTGGGAACCCCAACAAGAGAGGAAATCAAATGTATGAACCCCAACTACACAGAGTTCAAATTTCCACAAATAAAAGCCCATCCTTGGCGCAAGGTATTTGACATACTGCCGGCCTTCATATCTTGGAACTTTTTATGACCTTGGTATCATGAGAAGTAATAATATGCTCATATCCAGATATTCCACAAGCGCATGCCACCAGAAGCTGTGGACCTAGTTTCAAGGTTATTGCAATATTCGCCAAATCTGCGGTGTACTGCTGTGAGTATAAAATATCTGTACAGAATATGCTAGTTTTGTTGCTTTTCATATGGATAATTAGCTGAAAAGAAAAAAGAAACCAAAGAGCAAATCAATTTCATCTTAGGGCTTGCTTGCCCAGAGGGTGATCTTGGAATTCATTCATCCTGTGCTTATGATCTTAAGTACCTGCTTCCTCATTGTCAATGCAGTTGGAGGCCTTGATCCATCCGTTTTTTAATGACCTCCGTGATCCAGACACCCGGCTGCCAAATGGACGTCCTCTTCCTCCTCTTTTTAACTTTAAGTCTCATGGTAATTAATTTGTGACATTTATTTCTGGGAGGAAAAGTTTAATCCTGTCTCTCATTCAAACGTTTTTGACCAGCTGTTCCTGTTTGCTGCTTGTTCTTACTGTTTTTCAGAGCTCAAGGGCTTACCTGCAGAGATATTGGGGAAATTGATCCCGCAGCATGCGAGAAAGCAATTCGCATTCCTGAATTTCTGAGGCTTCTTGTTACCTATCCATTTGTCTTTGTAAACAGTGTAAAAGTGGAACAGTTCTAATGAATTTTTTTTGTTCAAGAGTGTTGCTGCTTTCTGTCATCAATTCATTTGATTTGTTACCTTGTATCAGCAGAGAAATGTTTTCTGCTCAACGTTTAACCTTCTGTTAGTGCGTGTGCCTGACCAGATTTTACTATGATGACTGGTACTGTAACATGTTGTCTAGGCCTCGTTCGGAATTCAGATGAAGTAGCTTTGCTTTAGATGCTGGATAACACTTGCAGGCGTCGGGCAAACAATTTTTGTACATTGCATATTCTGAGGATGTATATTTGTTTCCTTGTTATTTTAGAAGAATATAATGGAAAACCCACCTTTTGCGTGCACCAAGATGTATCATAGATTCAGTCTTTCAGCAAGAAGAAAATCAAACAAAAAAAAAAGTTTTATCACAGTACTTTCGCTGGGTTTATGATGGTTTGAATGGCCTCAAAGTCTTCCTCATCTCTCACTTTCTTGGAAGGTGTAAATTTGCTTTGTCCCAACCAAGACCGTCCTTTGTTCTTTATTTGCGTTGCCATGTAAATTTGCTTTACATCACTTTGGCCCATGACATTCTCCCGAGGTCTTTTCTTTTTTGGAAAAATTTCTCCACAGGCTTCTTTCTAGTTTTTGGTTGAAAGGATTTTTCTTCTCTTTTCTTTTTTTCGGTGTAAAATTATTCCAATGTACAACTAGATAGAAATTAGGATAATTAGCCCCTTCCCCCCCAACCCAAAGCAGTGGTGGAAAAAAAACAAACAAGGTTAAGGGTCGGTTAGGGGATTTGTAAGAGAGGGGTTTTTTTATAAAAAAATCTTCGTTTGATTCACTTTTTGTGTTTGGAGGGGAGAATGAGTAAAATTTGCAATTAAAATCCTTCCCCTTCCTTTCTACATTTCACCTTCAAAAGTTGGGTATTTAAATGCAAGTATTGTATTTACAAAATTGTCCTTATTATATTTTGATAAATTCACATTATTTTCCTCTCTTTTTTTTTTCCCTTTCAACTTCATCTTTCTCTTCTTATCTCCAAGGGCACAAAATGAAATGTACAAAAAAAAAAAAGATAAAGCTCGCTAGTACAAATAAGCACCAAGTGAATCCAAATTAAGGATGCAACTCTGAGATTTACAGATGTCTGTGAACAAAAAATGTATAGAAAATAATTGAAAGACTTAATCCAAATTATCAGTGACGGTTCACTTCAACTAAAAATTCTTCAGGCCACGCTGCTTTCTGCGAGCGGCAAATGGTTTAGCCTTTTTGCTAGTGGAACTACAGGAGTTTTGAGACATCCCAAAACCAACCAAAATTGATGATCCGTTCAATCTGAGGCTTTAATTATCCTAAATGGTATGTGAGATTTACAGTTAGAGTGGCTGAATGGCGAGATAAACTTATGTAGACTCGGGAGTCGGGACCAGAGAGAAAGTGAAAGTCATGGGATGAACATGGGGGGAGGGGAGCCATTGAGTGCCTGGCCTTCCCTGATATCCTTTTCCGGGAAGTCATACGCATCAGAATCCACATTCTAAAAGAGCCATTGTCTGGTTTGGAAATGGTCGGTTGTGGTCACTACCACCATTAAAAATTCTAACCATATTGGCGCTCTTACCTTCTTAATTATTTTATATATATAGAGAGAGAGATATGTAGGTGACTCAGGCTTTCTACTTGTACAATCTGCATGCATATTACATTCCAAGGCTGCACATATACCTTACATCTAATCGCAAGTTGACATAGTGCTGTTGCAGCTGCCCACCTGCATCCAATACCTTCCAGAAACCAGGGGTGGTACTGGTATGGCTATTTGCCTATTTGAGTGAAAAGAACAAACAGAAAAAGAAGATTATTGAAGTGAGAGCAACACTCCAACATAAATTAATATATCAGCTCTTAATTAAGAGTGTAATTAGAGAGTTACAACCTCTCAGTACTTTACTATAAGCAGTCAATGATGGCTCTTCGGGCATCACTTGTTGTATTTTACCTCTCCTTGGCCCAAATCATGCTTTGCTGCCAAGCTAGATATCATCATCATCACCATAAGATTAAGCACAGGAACTCTCACCACCCTGGATCACAAATCTCGCTGCCCCCTTCTCCTCCCCCTGAGGCTTCTGCTCCATCTCCTCCTCCTGATGATCAGGGGAGCTGGTTTAACTGCACTGAAATTTTTGATGTTCGAGTCTTCGGTGCTGTGGGAAATGGTGTAGCAGATGACACCGAGGCTTTCAAGACAGCTTGGGATGCAGCCTGCCAGGCTGAGTCAGCAATTCTTCTGGCTCCTTCTGGCTACTCTTTCATGCTTCAATCCACAATCTTTACCGGTCCTTGTGAGAGCGGCATTGTATTCCAGGTATTTAACGTCAACTAATTATGATTGAAATTAAGTGGAAACTACTTAAATCATATATAGTGAAGACTAATTGATATATATAATGTGTGTTTGTTAATTTCGTTAAATCACAAACTAAGGTGGATGGTATTCTTATGGCACCCGATGGACCCGAAAACTGGCCAAGGAATTTGAGTAGACGGCAATGGCTGGTATTCTACAGAGCGGATGACATGTTGATGAAAGGAGGCGGCTTGATAGATGGAAGGGGTGAGCAATGGTGGAATCTCCCTTGCAAACCTCACAAGGTTCGTACCGTACGTCTTATATATGTAGTGTTTTCTACTACTGATTAGACTTTGTTTCGGAGGCCATGGTAATTACTCCTATAATATTACTTCATGCAATCAATGGATGGACAGGGGGCAAACGGAACAATAATGCCAGGAGGACCATGCGATAGCCCAGTTGTGAGTAATTAATTTTTTGCTTAATTAATTAGTTACCAGCAGCATCAGGAATAACTTAATTATTCTTGTTAATTTTTAAAATAATTTTCAGGCCATAAGATTCTTCATGAGCAACAACGTAACTGTTCAAGGATTGCAAATTAGGAATAGCCCCAAAGTTCATTTCAGATTCGATAACTGCAGCAATGTCTATGTTGATTCCATCCGAATAACTTCCCCGGCCTTGAGCCCCAACACTGATGGCATTCATATAGAGAACACGAACAATGCTCAAATATACAATTCAGTAATCTCCAGTGGTCAGTGCAAATAAAAATTGAAGCTTTATTCTATACATTGGATTGGTTTAATTAGTAATTGACATTGTGTATATATGATGATGACGATCAATGCATGGTTTTTCGCACGCCAGGTGATGACTGTGTATCAATAGGGTCGGGTTGTTATGACGTAGACATTAGGAATGTCACATGTGGACCGGGACATGGGATCAGGTAGCTACAGACTATATATTTATAAAATTGGCTTGTTAATTTTTGTTATTAGATCAGTAAAATATATATATATATATATATATATATTTGTCTTAAATTAATTAATCCTTGATCAACAGCATAGGGAGCTTAGGCAATCGTAACTCTCAAGCCTGCGTCTCAAACGTGACGGTGAGGGATTCGGTGATCAAGCAGTCAGACAACGGAGTGAGGATAAAGACCTGGCAAGGAGGGTCGGGAGCGGTATCGGGAGTCACATTTAGTAACGTTCATATGGACAACGTTAGAAACCCAATCATAATTGACCAATTCTACTGCCTCACCAAAGAATGCTCCAATCAAACCTCCGGAGTATTTGTCTCAGACATACAATACACCAGCATAAAGGGAACATACGACATTCGAAGCCCTCCGATGCATTTTGGGTGCAGCGACTCGGTTCCTTGTACCAACATTACCCTTTCTGATATTGAGCTTCTTCCCGCACAAGGAGACATTGTGTTGGATCCCTATTGTTGGAACGCCTATGGAGGACTGGATACTCTTACCATTCCGCCTGTTTACTGCTTGTTAGATGGTGTCCCCGGGACTCTTCTGGAAAACCAACCGGGCTATTGCTCATGATCGATCATTCAACAATTTAATTGCCCTTCACATCACATGCGTATGTACAGCAACAGTTAAATTAAGGAGGAGTTGCTTCAAACTCACTACTCTAGATTGTCTCTTAATTACAAGTGTGTGATTTTGCATGCATCATCAAACTCGAATCATGTAGTACTGATTGATTGTGGAAAGGGCTTTTTATTCTTCCCACTATTTATAAGTCTATATAGTTTTTCCAATCAATAATTAATTGATCGCCCTTATTTAAAGTACTGCTTAGTTTTTTATTTTATTTTATGAAAACTGCTTAGTTATTCTATATTCATGACTTGGATATTAAAACTCTCAAGCACGTCACAGTCTATTAATTATTAATTGTTGCCCGCGTACTGCAAGAGCTTGAAATTGCTAGTTTAGATACAGTAGGGTACTCATGAGCGTGTAGGATAATCCACTCTGCGGTTCTTCCCTCCCTTCTCCCTGTATGCATGGACCTATGTATATGGCCGACACAGAGCATATATATAGATAGAGAAATAAAAAATAAACAAAGGCTATTAAAGCCAAATTCAGGAATCAACAAATCATATAAAATAAACAAAGGCTTTATCAAACACAGATTGATTACTGTGATGCTAATTGAGTTAGGGTTCCGATCGATACTTGCTCAGCTGCCTTCAACCACACCTTTTGCCTATTACTTAATTTACTGCATGAGGCATTTCTAATATGTCACTACCAATAACAGCAGCCTTCTAGTCCGTCCACATGAAGTCCTAGCTTAAAAACGGAAATATAGAACCATTTCCCCCAGCCAAAGAATTGTTTGTTATATAGGTAGCAGAAACTAAATTTACAGTACCATCGATTATGATTTTTGAAAATTTTCAGAAAACCTTCTTGACTCTCCTCCAACATTCTCTGCTTTTCACAAATGATTAAGAGTTAATTAGTACTTAGAAAGCACGATTATTTATATGAACAAATTAATGTATTTCAATAAAATGTGTAGTATGGAGCAAAGCAGGAAGAGTAGAGGTAGTGGTGACACTAATTTTAAATTTTAAAGAAAGAAAGGTTTGGGTGGGCGGCCCCAAAGCAAAATAAAGCAAAGAGAAAGGGGCTATACCCACTTCCCTTTCTCCCTTCCATTCCATCCCTCTTCGCATGCTCAAACGCCATGAAATGGATGCTGCGGCGGGCCCATATGAGTTCAAAGCTATGTAGAGGGAATGAAGTACAGTCCAGACTTCTGCGTGCAACCAAAATAGAAAAAAAGAAAAAAAAGAAAAAAGGTTCTTGCGGTCGGCGCACGAGCTAACATCCAAAACGCTGTCCACAAAACTCACCTTTTACTGCTACCTCACTGCATGCCCACTACTACCAACTATACACAACAGAATAAACCAAAATGTTGCAGCACCAGATCCATTGGCTTTTCCTTCTTGCTAACTTTATAAATTCCTACTCATATTATTCTATGATGTTGTGCCTAAATGTTGGGGCTACTTGGTTATTTTGCACTTGAAATATAGAATCCTACCTCTGTGGACTCTGGTTCTTGAAAGTTGAGATGGAGCTCTATAAGGTACCTTTTCCTTTATTTGTGAAAGAAAAAAGAAGGTCCCCTCCCCATCTCCAAAGCAGGTTTTTCTGCTTTCTATTTGATCTTTGTGCGTCCACTCTAGTTTCTACCAATGATGGCAGATGGTTGAATTTTTAGACCCACCAATTACTATCTTTTCAAAACCCTTTATTCACTTAAATCAAATACTACCTCATAAGTTACATGAGTGGATGAACAAGTAGGTTTTCTGCTGGAATTCAATGGTGTTTTTTGTTTTTTTTGAAGATTCAAGAAAAGAAAATCAAAGTCATTCCTAGGAAACATAAATTGATTTTATATAGAAAGGGAGAGTAAATTGATTTTACTTGAAAGTACATTTTACATGAATATTTGTACCCATTTTTTGGAAAGTGAAATGTGTTGGGGTTTTATTTAATTAAAAAATTAAAATTTCAAGAACAAAATTACAAAACTGCACTAACTGTCCAACTGATCATGGAGTAATTAGTAAGATTGTTTCAAACTCATTGAGTACATTACAGGTGAGACTCAACAAAATGACAATGATACGATGCTTCGAGGAAGCAGCTGAGATAGTGGGCATATATGCTTCCAGAGAAGATGGACAATAAAAAAAATTCTCTGAGCTAATTTAAGGATTTCAGGGATAAATCCAAGCACAGAAGGAATGAGCTGCTGGCCCAGATAACCAAGAAGAGGAAGTTAGTGATTCCCTGCGCCAAATTTTGGGTACTGCTATCAAACGTGATGATGATGGCTCAAACCCAAGACTCGTCCAATGGCATGATATGTCTGTCTTCCCACAGTGATTACTTCCGTTCCTCTCGGAAATTCTTAATCAACCATATTTTATTTCGTTTTAATGGGATAAGATCTCAATGGGCTTTAGGCTTTGATATACGAACATAAAAAAGAAAAGAAAAAAGGAGTTATGAGACACTTTGACTGATTCACATGCTGGGTTATGAGACGGTAAGACTTTGATCCATAAAACTGGCATCTTTATTAGACTCCGAAGCCTAGCCCAGCCCAGAATATCTCCCTCCAGAATAGAAATCTTCAAACTCGCCATCATCAATGCCAGATGAGGTGAGGACAAAGATCCTGAAATCATTTGATGGGAACTTGAGAATGTTTCCCACTTTTACAAGTCAATGCAATGAAATCCACACAATACTTCTTTACTTCTACGGATTTGAGAATGTTGGCTTCATTCCTTCAAATGCTTTTTCTGATTCCAAATTTCAGCCTCTGCTTTTCTTCTAATCAATCAAGAAACACTATTCCAATTTCCAAAAGTAACCCTTCTTTCTTTGCGTTCACGGATGGGCCATGAAGTTGTCTAGATTCAATCCCAATAATTACTATTAGACTTGTTGGAATTTCCAATACATTTGCTGATCCAGAAAAAGTATGTGGAATCAGATCTCAGCCGTTAAGCACAATCCTTCATTCTTTCTTCCACTTTTCTTTTTTTAATACTCAATTTTCAAACTTACTATAAAATGATATGATAACATAGATCTCTGTTTGAACTGATCAACAACGTTTGTGAAATGATTCACTAACTGTCTAAATTTCCATCAAAGCTCAACAACAAAAGAAAACAAAAAATTTGATAAAATTAAACTCACACCAGTGATAATGCGATTGCATCTACATACTTTGACATTCCATCTACCCGGGGGACTTCTTCCATTTTTTTTTTATACCAAATCATAGCCTCGCGAGCTCAATCTTCTACCAGCCTTCAATTCACCCAAAATGATTCCATCTTTTCTCCCAGAACAATTGTCAAATCGTCTCATGATTAAGAGCGTGTAATCTTTTTCTTTTTTAAATGAATAAGTAAGAGCATGTAATCACTAAACAGGTTCTTGCCCTCCAGGCTCCAAGTAAAGTGTAACAACATATTACCAGTCTTAACGACACTGTGTCTCCCAGTTAAAATATGAAGAAATTTCTGAGAACACTGCCAAGTCCATGACACAAATTTACAGATTGCAGTGTGACCATGCTCAGTGAAGTTGGAAAGCAGCAAATTAAGATTCAGGACTCCATTTGCAATAATACAAATCATCTTCTGTTTGTAGATGGCAGACAACGGCTGGAACACACAATGTGAGAGGCAAAGACATGTAATTTCTCGGGAAAGAACCTGAATATATATTATACCATATGCGGCACAAAGTCAAGGATTTTGTTGAAGGGAAAATATTTTACATCTTCACTCTTAAAAAATTACAATGAAAAACCACTATATATTACATATGATTTTCCTCGACTAGGCAGTAGGCTCATTCTAACTTGAGGTTGAGGTACGAGGACTCATGCCCAAGTTAGATGGCCTAGTTTCTCTTGGACTGAAAGGTCCTCTTCCACCCGAAAGGGGACTTGGCTCTCCTCTTAATCTATTAATCTGAGGACTGTTAGCTTTCTCGGAGTAACGAGGACTTTGAATAAGTTTGATATCTTTAGCAGGGGTTGATGTAGAACTTGTAACCTTAGAGCTACATGTGCGCCTGATCTCACCACGGCTTCTGGTCATAATCTCGTCCAAGATCTCTGCACTGTCTGCACAGGAACATCTAGCTCCCATTTCTCCTTCCTGCAGATTGAAAATTTTAGCACTCTATGAGAAAGATATTACAAAAACTATGTATTGGATCTGGATGCCTTCATATGTCTCCGAATGACACCAGCACATAAATTTTTACCGTAGGCAAGTGGAAAGGCACAGCTGGTGTCTCTTCATACTCAGCGGCATCCAAATCTTGGAGGTGTGCCCCTTTGTAAAACTTTGGTAAGACATACTGCCTTACAGGAACCAATAGCATGATCAATAAAGGGAAAAGGACTCCTGCTATTGGAACCCATGTTAAGCCGAAGCAAAGCAACAAGTAGACCGTTTGAAATATCGTAAATGTTGCAATGGCCTTGATAGGGACTGTCTCCACAAAGGTGGCATGATAGTCTTCCAGGACTCTGCAAGATAGATAGCAGGGTTTCTTATTAATCGTTTCTCAAAAGGAGAAGCAATGTTTCAAGAGACTAATATCCTTATTGATGGATTACTTGTATCTTCTGCTGGGTGCGGTAAAAAGTAATAATATCCTTTCCCAGAACTGGTTGCCTGGTAAACTTTCAATGGCCATGAAAGCAAAGTAACCCCAGAGAACTGAGGTTGGAATCATTCTTAGAACAGGCATAGCAGCAACACATCCTCCCACCATGGTGGCCTGAAGCAAGTTACTGAGACGTTGTTCTTTGACCTCGATAGGCAATAAATCATCAATCTCCTTCTCAACATCAAAAACTGTCTCATCAACCGGTGCATCAATGTTTCCCATGCCTGATGCCAACTGGATTGTCGATTCTTTCAACTCCTTCAGCCCCTGATCACAATTTCCAAATGGTCTATTTAAATATGCATGCTCGTAATCCATGAAGAAAGCATCAAATTCCAGATTAAGTTCCTTCCATATTGACCCTTGAGCTAGAATACCTGTAGTTTCCCCTTCTTAGCATTTTCAATTATGAGTGTTTTTTAATATATTATTATTAGTATTATAAATAGCTCGATCAGGGTTAAACACATGAGCTATATTGCTATAATAACAATTTCAATGAATTAGTGCACCGTATTATTTTATTTCCCCCCTAAACTTCAGTTTAGTTCAGCTTCTGATGTAACTTGCAACTTACTCTTGCTGATGACTCCTGATAGATAAGAGGAGTCTGCATATGTTGATAAGCTTCTTGCATATTGCCATACAATTGTCCCAAACTCGCGTTCTTTTTCATACTCTGACGAGCTGTATTAACAAGTCTATTTCGAAGCAACTGTACATTTCAGGAAGTAATATCGTGAGTACAACAATTTGGACAATCATGGAAGAAATGACTAAAACAGTTGCAGCTATATTGCTGCTGGATTTAAAAATAAAAAAAAACAGAGGACTGCATTTGCAAGTAATAATAACAATGACAATATGATCAACTGTAAGAAATGACCTGATGTTTAAGAGTTGCCAAACTTTTTGTATGCATTGGAGATTGAGGAATCACACCGTTTGATGGAGGGATACCGAGAAGACCACACATCAATGTCTGCCATCAAGAAGCAAGATGTTCACAAATCCTCAGCTTGTTAGCAGATAGAACTAATAAGGTGCTAAAATGATGAGATTCAGGTAGTGTAGTAGAAAAGAAGTTTGAATACCAAGAATCCCAAGAGCAGCAAGTCATAATGGAAAGAAGGTGGCTTTCTCAAATTGAATTCTTTCTGCTGAGCCAGTTGAGACGCCACGCTATGGTCAAAATAGTATAGTACCGCAATCATTGTTGCCGGAACAAAGGCTCCAAATATATGGAGAATAGGCACTTTGAGCATGTCCTGCAGGTTCAGTTAAGATTGTCACTTTAATTCCTTCCCTGTTGAGGTTGCAGAATCTGTATATATGTAAATTTTGAGAGAATCTGAATCATGCCTTTATAACAGTCCAATTCTCATATGCACCAGGTGACCAGGGATTAGGGCTAAGGAGGCGGCGGGGAATACCCTTTGGGACACTTGCAGAAGGTATGTAGGAGATTGCAGTCCAAATCAGAACCATGAGTGGCACTCCATAGTCTGCAATCAGGCTTCTAAGCCATCCTGTGGAACAGATTTTACAGACAATTATTGTCTGGGCTATTGTGGCCTAAGAAGATTAGCATTCAATAAAGAAAGCTCAAATTAGTTATAGATTAAATGCTCGCCTGTCCCATATCTCCACGACCTTGCTTTTCGGCTTCGTAGTGCAGTGAGCAGAAGACCAAATGACAGAACCAAAGCAAACATGCCATTTGCAAACCTCCACGAAGGAATAAACTCTGCAAGAGTCCGGTCCTCCCGCTTTGGTATACGAAACTCTTCGACTAGTCCCTGGAAAAGCATATTATTAGAGGAATCAGAACACAATTCACAGGAATTGATATCAAGTCAGCAAATTTAAATATTCCTCAAAATGAGTGCAAGTTTGGCAAAATCATACTTTGATAGCTTGTTGCATGAAGAGCATGGAAATAAGCATCCCAAATAATTCACCAGCCACACGGGTGAACCTATTAATTATTGAGCAAGCTCCTAAGATGGCCAACAAGCAAAGCAAGATTGCAGTCCACACGCATACCCTGAAGTGGAAAGTGGAGACCAACCCAACAAATACTTAGTGAAATTCAAGTCTTGATCACGAAGAATATGATTAAGTAACTAACTATAAGGGATCCAATCCATAGAGACTGACCATCCTGTCCATGCAAGGAAGAGATCACGGCCCAATTCTGGCCTCTGTTTAGCGAAGTTAAACATGAAGGTGTACATTATGACAGTCGGCTCTGCAACTCCTAAAATGAGCAAAGGTTGACCTCCTATGATAGAGTGTATGATTCCGCAAACTGCAGTGGACGATAATGTTTGAACGGCTGTCAAAACTCCATCTGCAAGAGTATCACGTACAACGTAAAATACTCTAATTTTTGTATTTGATACCATTGCATGATATATAGATTAAAATATTATTAGAGAAGTAGATAGCAGTGAACCTTTTTGCTAAGATATTTTTTACCTGTATTTCTTTCCAGTTGCTCGCCAAATGAGATAACTGGAATGGCTGAGGCGAAGAATATGTAAGTGGTCGGTGCCAGTATCCTGAAAGGGAAACCACCACATCGCCACCCAATTTTATTTTATATCCATCTCCCCAAGTTGGTATAGTAATTAACAGAAAATTAATTAAATAGCACAAAATGTATTAATTTGAAGCATAGAAGGAAAAGTGAGAGATTAATGGTAAGAGATGAGTATTGATTGCATATATGTACCTGAGGCCGGCTCTGAATCCGCCAGTCCAATCTTGATTGTAGCACAGCAAACGTCCGTTAAGATCATTCTTTATTCCGCGAAATGGCACAAATGTCTCTTCCATTTCCCCACCTCGTGGAAGCCTCTCACGGCCCACTGCTCCACTTCAATAGCAATGTATTGGGTTGTTTCAAGAATTTCCTCAAAAAATTAGACAGGCCAAGGTGTTGAAAGAGCCTTGCCTAGCTTTAGCGTTTGTACGCTTTTAAACTGTTACGAAGGTTTGCTGTGAGGAGGCAAAGCAACGCATTGAGCTGGCACAAGTAGAAGAGAGAAAAGATCCAAATATATATATATATAGATGCTTTGCTCCTCCAAACAGTTGACCATCTGCTTTCTTTTGTGCAGAGGACAGAGAGCTAGTGCAATTCTGTGTGGGTCAAGACGCCAGTTGGAGGCCAGGACACCTACTTCTACACATTCCCGTTTCACCAAAAAAAAAAAAAAATTAAGAATACAATTAATTAGATTGTCTACCTTGATAATGAAGCTAATTTGTTTAAAACTTTGATTTCTGTACAACTACTTATTACTAGTATGTAGATATGGAAATCACACAGTATGTATATTGGGGTGTGTGTAACGCTCATAGATTTTTTAGGTCTAAAATATCCTAATTTTTTTTTAGGCTTAAAAAAATTATCTTTACCAAAAACTTGGACAAATCTTCAATTTTTACAAAAAATTAATTCAATGGATGATGAAAACAGATATAAGGGTTGCAATGTGTAGATAAAAGCATAACTTTTTAATCAAATATGCTTCATTTTTTAAAAATTTGATTTTTTTAGCACATGGACGAGCTGTCCGCACCCCTTTTCTGTTTCTGCGGTTGAATCACGCACGCCTCATTCATATCTTCGCGGTTGAGTCACATGCATCCCTCTTCTATCTCCGATTTTGAGTTACCCACATTCTTCTTCTATGTGCGCGGCCCAATCGCCCGCACCTCTCTTTTTATTATTCATGAACATAATACCCCTCTTCTATCTCCGATTTTGAGTTACCTACATTCCTCTTCTATCTGCGCGGCCCAACCGCCCGCACCTCTCTTTTTGTTATTCATGAACATAATATTTTTCAATTTTTAGCCTTAAAATCTAATGGGATGAGATCAAATTGAGAAAGAAAATACGTATGAGGGAGAATAGGGTGAGTGAGAGGGAAGAGAGAGAGATGAGTTTTGAGGGGAGGAGATATTTTGGGAAAATATGTTATTGATGAGGGTATTTTAAAAAATTTAAAGATATAGGATGTTACATTTAGAAAGAAATCATGTATATTGTGAGAATACGACAGTCTACACACCAGCAAATCCCTCAGTGTAATACTCCAATACACTCGTAGTAGATTCTTTTACGTAGGAACATAAAAGTTTTTTTATGGGAATTTGCAAAATAAAACATACTACTACACTTTTTTGTGATAAATAAAACAAAACAAAACATACTACGTTAATACCGACAGTGTTTGTTTTGTCGTCTTTTGCTGGATGGAGATGAGACTCTGATAGGTACAAATCTTTGAACAGTATTCCTAGTTGTAATTTAATTTAATAAGAAATGATTGTGCTTTCGAACTTAATAATTATAAAGTGTAGTAGTATATTCACATTACGCATCCATTCCCGCTGTACCATAGTTGATCTGCAGAGCCGGAGAGGATTGAAAAATTGAAGCACAAAAGTTCTCCACTCCACCATTCACACTGGACCAATGGAAATATACTTTCTTATACTGTGTATATATATATATATATGTGCACGCTAAAACCCTCCGATTAAAGCTATTCCTTCAAAGCGTACTGCACCCAACCCAAGCAACTTAGTAATCTGAAAGCAGCGTATTTTTAAATGAAATGTAATTAAGAATGCTTTATTAATAAAATGAATGAGCAGTAGTGTTACTCTTTATATTTATTTCGATTGTATACTTTAAATTTACAATAATTAAAAATGAGTATTAAAAATAATAATTATATAATTAATTTTTTTAATTTATTCTAATTTGATAGTTAATGTATAGATATTAATTTTTATAAAAATACATTCTTTAATAAATAATTGACAATTCAATTAATTTTTTTATTAATAAAATATATATATTAAAATTAAAAATTATACAATTAAATTTAAATATTTTAAAAAACGAAACATACCCAATTGAAATAGAAAGATGTATTGATACTATGGAAACAAATCGAATTTTTGCTTTAGAAAAACAGGTAACCAATCAATTGCATTTAGAAATCAAAAGAGCATTTAGAAACCATGAAAAGAAACAAAACCCAACCAACACAGCACAGGAGGATTCCATTTCATTTGGAATAAAAAACAATTAAACAAACGAGCCATCATGAAAGACGCTTGCACAGTATTCAAACAATGCTACTTTTGTTTTTTGTTTTGTCCATGTTCGATTGATAGAAAACAATTAAGGTTATTATATTGAATATTATTAAGATTAATTAGTGATAATTTATCTTTTTATGTATATTTTTTTTATATATTAGTGTACGAATCTAATAAAATCTGTAATCAATTATATAATTCGTGATTAATATAAAAATAATTTCTGAATAATGGAACGAGTGATTCATTACTCAACTTAAATAAAAAATAAAAATAAAATTAAGGCACTCATATAAACCACAGTCTTCACGAAACCAGTAGAACCCCAAACTTCACATCTTTTTTTCCTTTTTACTTTAGATGGACGGACCCCTCGGATCCAGAATTGCACTGAAATCATTATGTCTTGCACTAAAACAGATTGATCATTCTTTCCCCGTATAGCAAAAATAAATGGCTTTCTTTTTCTTTTTATTTTAATGTCAAAATATAAAATAATTTAAAACAAATTATTTGTTTCAAAATACAATATAGTTTGAGATTTTTTAGAGTTATTATATATACTTTTAAATAGAGAAATAAGATAAATAGTTTAATTATAAAAGTATATATAATTAATTTTAGAGTTGAGATGTCTCAAATTTTGACTAAGTGGTAGGACCTCTGGGATAAGCCTGATTGATCTTCAACTTAATTTACTCAACGCCAGCTGCGGGAGTTCTAATTAATCGTGTCTTTGTGCGTTTTAGCCAATAATAATCACCCTTCAAACTACTCTCTAAACTTTTATTTTAATAATTACTCTCTAAACCCAATAGAATAATAAAGCCCGTCCTGGATACCATGACAAAAGCTGATGCCAATGCCATTCAGATTCCCAATTCACACAACATTTTCCTTTCTTTTTTTTTAGAGGCGACAGAAGTGAATAGATCCCGGCTGATACATATTACGACATTTTTTAAAAATAAAAAAATGAAAAATGAAAAATGACACTCTTCCTCAAAAAAAAAAAAGACGCTCGTTCAATTCTCGTAATCCCAACAATTATGGGTTCTTTCTTTTTATTTTTCTTTTTTCTAAAAGAAAACTATTATGGGCTTATCGCTGCAATCTTGGCCCAGTCATAAGCCTCCCAATTCTAGAAAGCCCCTGATCTCTGTAGTTGGCTACATTCACGAAGGTCCAAAACCTCCGTAGGTGAACCCCTATCTTCTACTGAACAACTGGGCCCAATAAACTGGCACCTAAATTAGGTTGAAAAAAGTAGCTTGGACGAACAGAAAGAATCCAATCATCTAAGCCCACAGGTAGAATAAAAATGAATCTTCAGACTCAGAGTTAACACTAGTATGACTGATGTTGACAAGTTCGTGTTCAGGCTGAGGCCTCCGAGCGTAGTCTCTGAATCAGGAAATCTCAGAATGTTTTATTTTTAAGTTGGGCCTAATAAGCTCCATGACCCTCAATGAATCTTATTATTCTTATAGTATCTTCAATGAAATGCAACTCAATTGAGAGTAAAATTCACCAATTAGGATGAGAAAGTTGCTTGTGGAAGCAACTAAATTATTTTTTAATTTTTTTTGGAAGTGCCAATTGAGGGTTGCATTTGGAAAATTAGGCGGACTCGCCAATAATTGTGATAATTTTTTATGTGAATGAATGAGTCTCACAATTAATTGTAATTATTATTTTTAAATAAAATTGTATAATTAAAAATGAAAGTTGTAATAAAGTAAATATAAATGAAGTGTAATAATGGGTCCAAATTTGTGGAGAAAATGTAGCAATGAACCCTTGGCAGATGGCACCAGTTTATGAGGTCCCACGCTGGCAAGAATCTCTCCATATAGGTGTGTTTTTAGGGCTAAAGTAACGATTTGATTCGAAAACAACCGTCAAACTTACAAAATCCAAGGATTTGATGCGTATTACCCTTTAACTTTTGCTTTTCCTATTTTCTCTCCCCTAATAATACGGTGATTAGGATGTGATCAATTGTTATAGTGAAGTTGCAATATGACTATATCTGTAAAAAATTATCTATTTTTTGAACTTTTTACTTTTATATTGTATTATATTTTCCATCTTTTGTAGTAACTCATTTGAACTTTTAATTTTAACACTTATATGAGATCAACAAATCTATGTGAGAAACGAAGCCAGCCAATGACGAATTCATCTAGACACATTTTTCTTTTACTTAGGATAATTAATGATCACTAAACTATTTTATTTTCTCAATTTTAAAAATAACTGAATTAATTTACCAAAAATAACTTAGAGATAAAAAATAAAATAATTTAGGAACCAAAATTCACTAATTGTGTTTTAAATTATTAACTAGTATTCATGTTTTAAAAAAGAAGAGAGTAATATTTATTCCGAGCCAATGAATATCTAAATAGATGTTCTTTATTCAGGCGAAAAAAGAATATACTACTTACTACTGCACTGTGATTGTGATTGTACGATTCTATAAATGGAGGAAAAGTGGGTGCTGGACTGGATGCCCTTCCAGTGCCTTCTATACTCTGGTAGTAAGTATTTATTAGAGGAAACTAATTGTCCAGAAGCTTCCTGGAGCCTCATTTCTGGCCGTTGGATCATCTCATCAGACACGCGTCGGCACACGCTCGGAAGTCAGTAGAACAAGATCGACCCCAATTTCACCCTTATAAAACCAACCAATTCTTACCTTCTCTCTCGTCGCACTGATCATAGTCATAGATAGTAAAACCTTCCAAATCTTCATTGCGGATCCTTTCCCTTCCCACATTCTCTCCTGCACAGCCACATTTCTTAGTCCTCGGTTGCTACATGGCTCCAGAGCTTGTTGCCTCCATTCCTTATAAGCCAGCTGATTTCATTAAACCTACCACGTTGCCCAGCAGAGCCTATGTGACCTTTTTGGCTGGGAATGGCGACTATATCAAGGGTGTTGTCGCCCTGGCCAAGGGTCTCAGGAAGGTCAAGACACTCTATCCCCTTGTGGTGGCGGTCTTGCCTGATGTACCGGAGGAGCACCGCCGCATATTGGTGTCACAGGGTTGCATCGTCAGGGAGATCAAGCCTGTCTACCCACCGGAGAACCAGACCCAGTTCGCCATGGCCTATTACGTCATTAACTACTCTAAGCTGCGTATGTGGGAGGTACGTTTCGTTACGTACGTTCAAATTTTGCATTTCTATGTTAATTACGTCAGTCCTCAATTCGAATTATTACCGAGTACCCTGGTGATCATCTGATCCTGATTGTACACGTGTTACTTGGAGACGTGGGTACCTTGAAGCCCCACGGACACTTTCCTATGCCTTTCTCAACCCCACCCCGAAAAAAACAGCTCTATAGGCTCAATGTGTGTCCATGATTCATGTCTTTAAAATGTGATCTTAGTCCTCAAGGAGACTGTCGCTATTCCATTCAGTGTTGAGATCAGCCCTGTTTTTTTTTTCTTCTTCTATTGCTGGGGTTTGGGGGGGGGGGGGTTTGTTCTACAAACTGCTGATCTTACTTTTGTGATGTTGGCCATGGGTGCATACGCAGTTCGTGGAATACAGCAAGATGATATATTTGGATGGGGATATCCAAGTGTACGACAACATTGATCATCTCTTTGACTTGCCTGACGGCCATTTTTATGCGGTCATGGATTGCTTCTGCGAAAAGACATGGAATCACACAGCGCAGTACAAGATCGGGTATTGCCAGCAGTGCCCAGACAAGGTGACGTGGCCTGCCGAGATGGGTCAACCCCCGGCTCTTTATTTCAACGCCGGTATGTTTGTGTTTGAACCCAGCCTCGCTACGTACGAGGATCTCCTCAAGACGCTAAGAGTCACTCTTCCCACTCCTTTCGCTGAACAGGTTACATAACATACTACTAGTTTAATTAGTTACCAGAGGCCTGCACTCTTGTCGCATAATAATATTATTCTATGGCTTTTCTCTCATTACCGAGAAGTGTCTGACGTTGCTTATCCTCGATCCCGATCTCTCTGTTGCAGGACTTTTTGAACATGTATTTCAAGGATATATACAAGCCAATTCCTCTCATTTATAATCTGGTCTTCGCTATGTTGTGGCGTCATCCGGAGAATGTGGAGCTGGAGAAGGTCAAAGTAGTGCACTATTGTGCAACGGTAAGTAGCCATAAGCTAGTGCGGTTTTGAATCTGTTTGTGCGTGGGCCTTCCAGTTTGTGTGCTTAATTAACATCTTCCATGCGTGCTTTCCTTTCCTGTCCACTAATAGGGTTCGAAGCCATGGAGATATACTGGCAAAGAAGAGAACATGCAGAGGGAAGACGTGAAAATGCTGGTCAAGAAATGGTGGGATATTTACAACGATGAGGCCTTAAATTACAAGAAACCATTGGGTCCCAACGTTGCCGCCGATGCCGAGCCTGTGAACCTGCAGCCACTCATAGCAGCTGCTATGTCAGAAGCTGGAGCGGTGCACTACGTGACTGCGCCTTCTGCTGCTTAATTAATTTTCGGTGGATAGGATATGCATGATACGGCTCGACATTGGTGTAGATTACAAAGAATATATATGTAGAAATTAAGAAATTAAAAGGGGGAGGGGAACAACAGGGTGGTTTGGGGGCAAATTTGTTTATAGTAGTTATGCTTCTGTTCTTCGAGCCAGATTTTTAATCTTGAAATTGTGAATGCTTAACCGTTTCAACTCATCTTTCGCAACGGAATTATTGCTTCATCTTCTATCTTATGATGTTTAAACGCGTTACGGCAAAGACTTGGTTAGAAAATAAAAGGCACAAACCGTTCATAGGCAGAGATTAAGACTGCACAAACCGTTCTTAGGAACTGTACAAAGCAGATTGCAACCACACAAGATCAGGGCATTATTAAGCTAATTAAGCTATCGCACACTCTTGGAGTAATAGCATATATGGAGAAGATATCAATGTGTGGTGGCATCTTCCGTCATGTTCCCCCAAAGAGGTTTTCGCATGGTGATCAGAAGCAGCACGACAGCATACGTTTGGAATGATATGTAACGGTCAATTTATTTCAACTTGTTTCGTCTTCTAGCAAACAGTCCCTACTCATTCAGTTATTAACAGAGCGAGAAATACTAAGATGACCAATTTCTTGACCAAGTAATATGTGAATGGCTTCTCGTCCTCCAAACAAAAGTACTCTGAGCAGGTGATTAACTAGAAGACATGTCAGCCCGGCCTCCCACCATCCTCTCGGCGCTAAATCCTCGTTCACCTGCAATAGATAAGTAGCAACTTGAAGCATCAACGATCTGCAGTTCTATTCGCGCAAGGAAGAAGAAAACCTGAGAATATACTGCTTGAAGACAGAAATTTTGTCTTCTTACCAGTGCGAACTCTAATTACATCTGCAACTGGAACCACTGCATAAGGAAAAGATCACATCAATTACACCAAATTTTTCTAGAATTCTGATTCTTAGCTGAATAAAAGAAAAGAAAGAAAAATGAGCTGTCATGTGATCAAATAATGAAATATTCTGATGAAAGGCTGCAAAATTCTGCACCAAAATTGAGTTCTAGGACATCTTATGGTACACATCCTAAAAGTAAATGCTAGGCCAACTGAGTCCAGTGTAATTTTTCTGGTAAGGAACAAGCTAAAGAATTGAAAGACAATCTAGCTTGTTATCCCCCCGCACTTCAATCTGAAAGGCACAAAGTACTTCTTTAAACAGGAAATAGTAATTAGAGAAACTTCAACAATAACAGTTTATTGACCGAAATACTCCTAAAGAATGGTGGGTTCATATCTGCTCTTTTCTATACCCCTGAAACTAACTTTATATCCAAATATAATAGATAGAAGCACAAACTTACAGAAAATCTTCCCATCACCAATTTCTCCAGTTCTTGCCTCTTCAATGATCTTTTCTATGACTGCTTCAACCTATCAAAGCAAGAGGACACGTAAGTTGCAAATTAATCAGCTCCAAAACATCCCCCCCCCCCCCTAAAGAAACACCTCAAAGAAGCATCTGACATAACTGCTCAAAAGCAATTAGAGGACAATAAGTAGATAAAAAACTTCATCATGAATCCTTGTCCCTATATAGTTTGACAGCTTTCATCGGCAGATATTCCATTACCTGGTCCTTGCAAACAACAATTTCCATCTTAACCTTTGCTAGAAATTTGTCTTCTGAAAACTCAGAACCTGACAAGGGACAAATTCAAGGAATAACAAAATCCTGCTCAAATAAAATTGATCAAAGCAAAAACTATGTGTGCCAAAATGAGAAATTGCTTTAAAGGGTACAAATTGCACCGACTCTCCCCCAACTTCCCACCAATAAATAAATAAATATTTAAAAAAAGAGAGCACTGCGTTCATAAGAAAGGAGATTGTGGCTGCAGAGGACTCAAAAGGCCACAGGAACGCATAGAAAACTCAAGAAAATAATTACTTACCTGCATGCCTTTCTGTCAAACCACCTTGAGCACCAAAACCTCGAACATCAGAGACCGTAACACCCCGAATACCCATCTTCAGCAATGCCTTCATTAAATAAGCAGAGATGGTGAGCAAGAACCTTTACAACAAAATGAATGCCTTTCCAGCGTTAAAGTATTGAAACCATGCTTAGTGTCAAACTAATAATAAAAGACAAAGTTGTATCTATGAAAGGTGTTGCATGTGAATATGATATTGAATTGTTATTTTCGGGATAAATTGGTATCAGTTACTCTGCATGCACAAGAGAAAAAGAAACACAATTTTGACATCAGGGTGAAAATCACTTAGAATCCCATTCAAGTATGAATACAAGCTGCAAAGCAATTTTTCCATTTTTTAGGGGGAAAAAAGGAATTTCTTTAAGCTTCTAAGAGAATCCCCATCTCCTGTAAGGCCATTCAAGCACGTTTCCCCAAACAATAAATCAATGTTCATGTTTGCCAACCATATCAAGCATTCCTTATCCTTGACCGTCAAATGTTAAACGTCTAAAAATTCCTTTAGTGTCAATTATAAATTCCTCTAACAGATATGTAAGTCATCGTTTGAACTAATCAAGTAACCCATGCGGATTTGTTTTGCAACCAAAGATGTCAAATGTTAGATTGATGGTCCATAATAGGAAAGAGTTGCAAGAGGATAAATATTTATGTGAGTTGCTAAGATAATGACAATAGACCATTGACGGATCCAACTAATACACAAAGCGACTGGCTTTTATTAACAATCAATTAAAACTACACTCAGTTGATCCCAGAGCAATGACCTATATGGAAGCCATCAAGGATGAATATTGAGATTCCTCCTTCAATCATTTTATTCTCGAGATAGCCAGAAGATATGAATCAGAAAAATAGAGAGATGACCAAAGCACATACAAAATCATACTGATTGTATAATAAATTTTATGTCTTTCTCCAACCAGAAAAAATATTATAACTCGTTCTTCTCATTTATGCAATCAAAGCCGTTTGGTTTATAAGGATTACTTTCGAGAAAGATAGTGCTATTATATAGAAGTAAACTCATAGACTTATATACTCCTCTCTAACATAATCCTTAAATACACACATTGAAAAGAGTTAACAATTTTTTGGGTTGTACTGAAAGATGATGAGTCATTCCTCTCCATCCTTATGGAGGTTTCAAGAGGTTTTGCAAATTCCCAAACAGCCGCCAGACAGGAATAAAGGCTGTACCGAAACAAGAAGATATGATTAGTAGTAGTAAACAAGAGACTTCACTTACGTACCGAAGACACTTGTGGAATCCTCCAGGGTCTAATTCAGTTCCGAAAATCACAAGCAGAAATAGAAGAAACACGATTAGATAGAGAAATTCCAAGAGCACTTGAAAGAAACAAATCATGTAATAAATAACTACCGCACCTTAAAATTGCTTCAACTTTGTAAAAATTTGCATCCGGAATGTAATAATCTAAGAGCCACCAACCAACGAAGGGTCAAATCGGCAGGATTAGGATTAGAAAACAAGCATTTATTGGACAGATGAAAACCCATAAACATTATTGCTATAATTTTTAAAAGACTAAAATAAAAGAAGAAGCTTTAGTACCTGTAGAACTCTGGGCTCTAAAAATTGGAAAACGATAACCATTTGTGTGGCATTTCTGCACATGACTAAGCTTAAAAAAGTAGAACAAATTGTTGTGCTTGGAGCTGGGAGGAATCGAAAGGGAGGTAATGTGATTGAATTCCTTGAAGGGAGTTGAAAGCGAGTGGAAGGTTGTGGGTGATTTGGGTAGGGAGGAAAAAGCCATCCGGCCGTTGTTTGGGTGGGAGTTGAGAGGGAACCAAAAACTGTAAGTGAGTGAGAGCACAGAACAGATAGAGGGCCGAATCTCCTTGCGATTAACGAAAAGGAACCAGCAGCAATTGACCTTCACCCCACAACACGTGTGCCCCTATTTCTTGAAATTCGTCACCGATTTTCAAGTGTGTGTGAGTGTTTTTTTTTTACTCTTTTATATTATCTATCTATACTAAACTATCTCAAATCTCTATCAAAATTTATCGAATCGAAATTATTTTGAACAAAATAAATGCCTAAAAAAATTAATTTTCTATTATAATAACTACTTTTATTCATTTATTACGAAACATTTCTTGAAATTATTTGTTAAAATTCGTAAAAATGAATCTAGTTTATATATAGTTTGAATTGATAAAATCTTGTAATTTAATACATGAAAGTTTGTTTCAATGAATAGATATTATTTGTAAATGATGTATTTATGTTTATATGGATAGATTTTGATGTAAAATTGATAAAATTTGAAGAAAAAAATGATTCTACAATGGCTATCCGCAGGCTAGGCACGGCTCGTGCGCGTTTTTTTAAAAAAAAAGAACTTTAGTTAATTTATTAAATGCATATATATTCAATTAATTATTTATTTTTTATTTTTAATACTTACATTTGATTTCTTAAATTAAATTACTTAGTGTTAATTAGTTAAATTTAATTTGTTTTATTTAATTAACAATAATTTAGTTGAACAAATTATAAATTAATATATTTAGGTTTAGAATATTTTATTTTAATTATTTAAGTGTAATGAAAACAAATCTAAATTTAATGTAGTAATTTAATAACTTAATTAAGTTTAGTAATGTAGTAATTTTTTGTTTTTATATTTTAGTTTTATATGTTATATTATATTACTTTATTTTAATCAATTAAGTTTAATTTAAATAAATATGAATTATTTTTCATTTTATTAAGAATAATTTAGTTGAACAAATTATAAATTAATATATTTAAGTTTAGAATATTTTATTTTAATTATTTAAGTTTAATGAAAACAAATTTAACTTTAATATGAATAACCTAATTAAGTTTAGTAATGTAGTAGTTTATATTTTTATATTTTAGTTTAATATGTTATATTATATTGATTTGTTTTAATCAATTAACTTTAATTTATATTAATTGTGGTTTAAAAAACACAAAAAGAAAGTAAGAGATCTTTACCAAATGACGTTAGGAAATCGATAGATAAATGTGAGAGGCATTTAAGAGGTCGTTTGGTCAATAGATCACTAAGATATATGGTGAGTAAGAATATAAGGAGGAATGAAACTTATTATACACAGTTATTAACAGAGGTTGAGGTTGAGAAAAGAAATTATCCCCATGTTGGACATTCTAGCATCCATGAGATAATGTTTATACTGACTCTTAGACTCCATATACGGGAGCTGGTGACACCTGCTGCATGTGTGGTCCCAGATGAGGATGAATTGGATGATGATTTTTCATACTCTATCTGAAATGACGATAATAAAGTGGAGACTCATTGGACAGGGTACTTGTCCTCAGAGGCATCCATAGAGACACATGTTCCCCACCATGGAGCAGTTAAGGGTATAGGATTCTTATCGCGTGGTGCTGCTGTCATTATTCGACTGTTTGTAGTCTCAAGTACTTAGTCTCTATCTACATCCATTAGACCACTATCTGTACATGTTAGGGGATGATTTACAGCTGATTGTAGGCCACCATTTGTACCCGGTACAGGGCCTTCTATAGTCGATCCCAGACCACCATATGCACCATTCATTAGTCCATCTATTGTATTATCATATCGTCCACTTTCTCATTCCACCACTAGTAGTACAGGTTCGAATACAAGTGACGAATGAGTGTTGATGAATCCTATTCCTAGTGGACCGTCTATCACAGACTTATTGAATAGATTTAGAGGTCATGTGGCATATGTTGTGTGGCATTGTGAGGTATGTAGTACTATATTAATAGTATTTTTTAATTAATTGACACATTATTTAAAAATATATACATTTATTTTGTTAATATGACTATAGTTTTGTATTTGTAGGAGAGAGCTTCATTACGAGTTCATCTTCGTCCGTCGTATTTGTTAAGTTGGCAACGACCTCCATCACTTAGGGCTTAGGAGATGGTGGCAACCACTGGATTGGGTCACATTCCTCGATGCTAGTTTAAGCAAGTAAACGCTACACTGATATCATCTTTTGTGGAAATGTGGCATCCTTAAATTAACAGTTTTCACTTACCATTCGAAAAGATGTCTTTGACATTACATGATGTTCATTTCATATTGGGATTGAATATTAATGTTATAGAGAAAGAGGTGCAATTGTTATAACTTTATTATATTATATAATTTATTGAAAACATTATGTGTTTTTGAAATAATTTAAACATGTTTATTATGTATTGCAGGTGAATGTTAGTTCAAATAAAAAGACTATTCTTACATACGTCTCGGAGCATTTATAAATTGACATCGAGACTTTTCAAAGTGAGTGAAAGCATAGTGGCATTAAGCTGAAGACGCTTGCCGGGAGATGTACAGATGTTGATGTAATTGATGATGTTGAGGCACAGTGTTTTTTGTGGTACATGTTTAGTTGTTCATTGTTTGTGGATAAATCCACGAACACAGCCCAAGGTTTTATTTTATCCACTCTTATGTCTCTTCTGGTTATCCCACACCACACATGGGCAACTGCAACACTTGCTTACCTAAATAAACAGCTCGGAATAGTATCGAGGATAGACTGTAGTTAGCTAATTGGGTGTTTGACATTGTTGGAGGCATGGATATATAAACACTTCTTGATATTTAGACCTTCAGAGCCTCTCTATACTTGGACCTCGACAAATCCATGGGTCATGAAGTGGATGTCACATAGACTACAGTGTAGGTCATCGAATTCTATTTGTGGTTATCAGATGCAGTAAGACACATTCACATCGTCCCAAGTAAATAATTAATATATGAAATTTGCGTTTGAATTTATCACAATTGTTTTGTAGCATATGAAATCATTTATAACTTCTTTTTGTCTCAGGTGATTTGGATGTTATATCATTCACAAACTGTTTAGGCTTGCTGGATTAGTATGTTTCATAGATGCATTCGCTTTTTTAGATATGGTGGAGTCATATATGCATATGCATATTATAAGATAGTTCGGTTATGTCCAGAATATGCCATGTGTATCGATAACACCATTACAGCCACCAGACATCGGGATCCTCATCGTAACGTTACATGGAGCTGTGAGAGGTGTGAAACATCAGATGGAGCTAGAATTGTATTACACTCAAGTAGAGCAAGCATTCGAAATGCTCACTTTAGAGATTTCATCTGGGAGTAATGATACAATTGTAGGAGAGTCCTCATACAATTCAGATAACTCTTAGGAGGCAACCAAATATTATGTCTTTCGATATAGAGATATTGCACCATCACAAACTCGTGGTGCTACATCTAAACATAGATCATAATTTTTTTTTGTTAATGTTGTACTATGGATGATTGTATTATGCACTATATACTATTGGTGATTGTGTTATTATTTGTGCATTGTATTGTATTATTATTTGTGTTCGTTTAGACTTTAAAAAATGATATTATAAAAAATATTCATGGTTAAATGTCAAACATATTACATGATCTCCACCACACATAGATAAAAACCTTATCTATTAGACTGCTACATCTGAATCTGGTGCTGGAAAATATGATTTTAGTCTTCATGTAAATTAAAGTCATACCACCATTTTCAATTAGTAGAAATCGGAGGAATGAGAAACATATATGTCATCCACAACTGTCCACATAGTAATAATTAATTAATATGTGATTTTCAATATAAGCAATGTATTAAAATGTATCAAATCATTTAAAATAAATATATGTATCGATATATAGTGTTCTGCTGTCATGAAATATGCTAGTGTCACAACACGGTAACTAGATATAACATGATTAGTCCCCTGACTAATTAATGATGGATACGTAACACTACTGCCCTGAGATCTGCTCCTACTGTCAGGTGTAATATGCGTACCACTATTCCTATCATATAACATCCTGAATGCTCACAACCTTTTTTTTTTTTTTTGTTTCGATCTCTCTATTATAAGATAATAGTCACATAATAAAGCTTGATCTCGATTCCATTGAATGATTTCATCTTTAGAATAAAATACTTGGTTACAAAATCTGCAAGCACATCTGAAAAATCTTCTAAAACAACTGATTCTTAAAAAATATAACATATATAATTAATTAGTTAAATATATATTAAAACAAATTAAAATAGCGTGAAAACTGAAAAATTTTGACCCCGCCCGACCCGGCTTGTCTTGATTGACCATCCGAACAAAATAGATTTATCTGGATTGACCATGCGAATAAAATGCATTTGTCCAAATCAACTTTCCAAACAAACTCAAATTTTTTTCCAATTCATGAAAAAAAATCATAAATCTTTAAAAATATACATAAATTGAAGATAAAAGACATAAAATATACTTTATTATCATTAATACATGGATCAGAATCAAAATCGGCTTCTAAATCTTCCATTTTTCTTAAATATATTGAGAAAGTTTTTTTTAGAGCGGTAAAATAAAAAGAGAAATATCAAGAATAAAATTGAAAGAAAATACATGCATTTAATAAATCGCGCGTTCATTTAATAATTCTTTTAGTACATTACAAAATTTTGACTTTGAATCCACGACAATTAGGATAGATGCATACACTCATTACCAAGTTCGCTTGCTAGTACTCTTAGTGTTTTTCTTTTTATTAATAAATCAACATAAATTAATAAATAGAAAATCAAACATTCAAACGTGCATTTAAT
This sequence comes from Apocynum venetum, assembly GCA_019593545.1. Taxonomy (NCBI): domain Eukaryota; kingdom Viridiplantae; phylum Streptophyta; class Magnoliopsida; order Gentianales; family Apocynaceae; genus Apocynum; species Apocynum venetum. The sequence continues at coordinate 258,990 of SRSM01000324.1, forward strand.
CTATTTAATGTATCGATATCTAATTTATCTTTGTAGGTAAAGATACAATTCATTAAGATGTCCTCATATTTACCAAATGTGTGCTTTTAATACGTCCATTTTTATAAAATATTTTAAGTAATTTTATACAAATTAACAAATTATTTTATTTCTCAATGTATCATTATTTATTTTAATATTTTTTGAAAAATGTATTATTTATTATCTATTTTTTATATCAATAAAGTAAGGGTAAATTTAAAAACATATATAATAATTATAAAAAATAGCAAAACGTCTTATAATTAGAGACAAAAAAATTTGATTAATGCATATTATAAAAAGATACAGATAGAGTACTAAAAAAATTTTCTAAATTTTTTTTATTAAAAATTAAAAATTAATTGATATATTTTGAGTATTTGATAATAATGGAAAATAGGTTTTGATAACAAATCCAAATACAGCATGTAAGTTTTTTATCTTTCGGGGAAAAAAATATATATAACTCACTAAATAAATATTGAATAATTGGTATTTTTAAAAAAAAAAATAAAATTAAAATCGTCCACCTATCCCCAGCCCAAACAAAAGACTGGTTTGAGAAGATAAAGCCGGCGGATCGAAAGCGAAAGCGAGGTGAAACTCCAACGGCAAATCATCTTCCTCGCTATAATCATTGGCAAGCTCAAAAACCGCTTCATCTGAGTTCGACCTCCGGATTAATTTTGAGATAATTTTCCCCAATACTCTCACTGCCCTAATCTCGATACGCGTACGCTTTGCCTTTTTGTTGATGTTATTTACTTGTTTGGTTTGAAACAAATGTACAAGTCGTGTAAAGCTTCTCTTTCTTCCGTTATTATTGCTTTTTTTACTGATTTTATTTTAGGAATTAATATAGAGATTTTCATTTGTTGTTTAATATACAATTAGTATTCCCGAAAGTAAATTTTGTTTTGAGAAAATAGAAAATGCAGTCTTTGGTTTGAAAAAAAAAAAGTGATGAGTGAATTGATTGATAATAAATAAGGTTAATATTGTAATTTAATGATGAAATATATACAAATTTTGTAAAATAATTTATATTTTAGAAGAGAAAAAAGAAGAAGAAAAGAAGTAACGACTTAAGGACGGTTTGACTATTTTGAAATCAATGAACTATGAAAACAACAGTTTTCTCTTCTGTAAAATCAATGAGCAAAAATAACATATTGAATCAAATACTTACTTTTACTTTTGGGAGGATACCAAAGTTTATGTTATTATATAGATTAAAGATTTGGATAGGTTGTACATGGAAGAAGATAGGATACAGGCAGGCCATAGTAGAGTATGGAGGATGGATAATTATGTTGGTAGTGGGTAAGGAATGGTACGTGACGTGAGGATCAAATGTAAATAAAAGATTTCCTAGTGAACAATAAATATAAATTTTGGTGTTCCATCAATCAGGCCGCTCCGCTTGCTTGCACTAATTGTACAAGTTTGAGAAGGGCACATAAAGATCTTCCATTGGGAACGGGTCTTTGAGTTTCTACTCTATCAACAAGTGATGGTCCAATCTTTGAGTTTCTGGTCATTCTACGTAGGAGTGATGGCCCAAAATTTCTTAAGTTTGGTATATTAATGTCGAAGTTGGAGGTGGTTTGTTGTGTCTAGGTGATGATTGTTTTTGGGACGAGGGGAGCGGGGGGAACAAAGAGGTGTCTAGAAGATTCAATTCTGAAAGGAGGGACTAAGTAAATAAAGGTATCAACCCCAGATTTTGGATTTCGTTGATCTTTTTCACTTTGAGAAATAAGAACTTTTCTGGGTCTCCGACAGATCTATATTTAGACTTGAACAAAAATAATTAATACTGGATCTTGAAGTGGTTGATGTGATAGACCACTCGTTAACTAATGACACTTATTCTGGCATTGTAGCAAGTAGCAATTTAGTTGGCAATAATGGCTGCGAATGAGGAGGTAACTCAAAATACAGAGGACTATGTCTACCGGATAAGCACATCTGAGGAGTGGGAGCAACTGCAGAGAACTGGGAGTGTGTTTGGTCAGGAGATTGATAAAGCCAGTGGCTATATACACCTGAGTAAGCTTGACCAGGTAGCTTTGTCCTTTCTGTTTGCTGTCTATTTGTTTTGCCCACTTTGTATAATCCAGAATTCTATGCTTATAATAGTTTATAAACTTTTTTTAATGAGCTTTAGATAATTCATTTTTGTATACTTGTGTCCAGCTTCCAATATTTAGGGTATAGGGATTAACAAGCTGTGAACTGATCTCTGTTCCAAAGATGGAAACTATTTATCTGGATTCTTACTGGCATCGCATTATTACTGCTTATTGATCTGTTTTCTTTAAAAATTGAAGAGCTTATATTTATTCAAGTAACAAGTTTGATTTTTTTTTTTTTTTTTGAGTATTGTGCTCAATGAAGATGCTGAAATAATTTTTGCTTTCTTGTTGTGGGGGTCAGATGATCAATTGATGGATGTTCAGTTAAGTAGGATTTAGCATGAAAATCATAACCTATAGAGAACTATCTGCTTCGATGAAGTTACAAATTTCAGAAGTTTAAACGTGGCTGCGGTGTAAAACAATTGGTGAGCATTTCAGGTTTCAGGCTCTAAGTCATCCAGCTGCCTGCTTCTTTCTACAATCAAATAATACCTTTACCTGCACCACTGTTTCATGATGCTTTATCAGAAAATGGAAAATGCAGACTCTTTATTAGCATATTAAACTTAATAGATTGTTGATTTATTACTGATGACAGAGACTTGGTTATGTGCTGATTTGGGTGAAATTTCATTTTATTGTAATCTCTAAAACAGAAATCATCCATAAACTTTTTCTGAGATATTTTACTGACGTAACCTTTCTTCCAATTGACAGGTTCAAGCAGTTTTGAAGAATTTCTTCTTGGGTGTTAAGGAAGACCTATACCTGCTCCAGATAGATGCTAAGAAGGTGATGTTTAACTGCTCTGGAACAGAAAATTTCTGCACTAACTAATTCTGTTTGGTTCTTGGATTTAGCAGGAGAAGAAAAAATGAAGAATCTTTTTTTTAACTCCTTGAAATAAGTGAACAGAAAGAAAAGCACTTTCTTTTACACTAAATTCCAAGTTCCAGAGTAGCTAAGTCTTGCATGCATTTTCTTTTATCCATGATATTTCTATGTTTAGGTTCAAGAGTAGATAGCAGTTTGATTGTGCTAATTGGTTTTGTCTCCTGCAGCTTGGGGATGGACTGGTTTATGAAGCTGTGGGTGAATACATTTTTCCCCATTTCTACGGACCATCTCGAAGTTTCAGTCCTCTTCCTCTTGATGCTGTTATAAAAGCAGAGAAGCTACTTGTATCGGACGGCAATTTTTCTTGCTGTTTGCTGAGTTAAGTGGTCTTGGGATCACTGTTGCTTCAGTTGTGTTGATCTGTTCTGGAAATGCATTCATCCGTAAGTGTCGTAGTATTTATTACCTTTAAGTGGTGCACACTTACTGCTGGTTCAAGATCTTGTGTGGAACTATTTGGATTGTTGTGCATTTATGTAAATATTGTGAATAAGCGGTTTTGCATTATGCAAGTTGTACTACAAACTTGTGCAAAATCCAAAATTACAGCTCAAGTTCATTATTCCAGTTACAAGATCAGATAAGATACTTTGTGTCAACCAACTCCATGGATATTTGTTGAACTGAGCTTGATTTCCAGTAATTCAGCCATTGATTTGTTTTGTAAGGAAGGCAAAATCTTGAAGCTGAAGAAGGTACGAGAGAGTGCTGGCGAGGACATTTAAGTAATTCTATTGGGTGCCGTTGGGAAGGGCTTTTGAGCTTTTGACCAAACTCAACTTTCTTCACTTGTAGCAAAGCAAAAATCCACTAGCCGTAGTGAGGTCCACTGTAATTGCTCCTTAGATGCTGTCCATCTTTTTTGGTCCAAGTACTTGTCAGCCATGAGCTTGAAGGGCTGGCTTTGTGCGTCAATTGTATGACGCATGGGGATCGCATATACAAATGTTTTTGACCACTTTCTACTTAATATATTGAATTGGAATCTATTATGTTTTGGTTGTGGATTAACACAACTCCTCCAATGTCTCACCTCACAGTTGCCAGAAATATGTAAATTAGTAGAAAAAATCATATTGTAATTACAAAAATATTAAATGTATAATTAGATAATATATAACATAAGAGAGGTTCACAATAATAGTTTAGTCGGTAAAACATTAGATCTTGTATTCATATTTTCCCGCCGTTAATATGGGAGGAATATGATTTGGTTCCTCGTTTGACCACTTTTTTCCTGTTCCCTTGTAGGGGTTGTAATGCCTGAAAGAGCATCTTCTTCATTCCTGCTTCAGTTAATTCCTTTTGACTTTGTTTTATCTTAGCGTTATACATTTACCCACCCAACAAAGTAAGCATATAATATATTGATAATTAAAATTTCCACCAGAATAAGACAAAGCTGGAAAAAGTAAATCTTCGAGTTAAATAAAGTCTTTTCCTATGGTGGTGGCGGGAATTTCTTTCATCTCCATTTCTTCTAACTTACAAAAGTTGACTAAGGTACACCGAATCTATACTTTTACTGCTTTCTGTAAGAATTTATATATGATCCAACTTAATTACGAGTCCTAGCTAGTTCCAACAAGGATTTTCTAGATGATCATGTGGTTCCCTCTCATTTTAAAAATTCAGAATTTACTGTGTTTGTAGTAGAATTAGTTGTGTTTCTGATCACGGATAGATTATATATATATATATATATATATATATATAATATAATATAAATATTGGTGAAATAAATCAATTATCCATATCACTTATCCAATTGACAAGCGCACAAATGATGACAAAACCTATTTTATTTGTTCGGGCTATCGTTATGGGGAAGGGAGGAATAATAATTCATCCCCACCCTTCTCTCTCTGGCACTATGCAACTGTATATAATGGTAGCAGGTGGCACTGGTTTTTCTGAAACGTCGGATAAAGAAATCTTAACTATTAGGCTGATCATCTGTGTTGCAATGCAGGTCAAAGATGCAAGCGAAAGAATTAATTGCCATGACTGGGTATATAGATATAGTCATGATCAGAATACGGAAGGAAAAATAATGGCCGTGAGAAAGGGTCCGTGGACGAGTGAAGAGGACGCCAAACTCATCGATTGCATTACCCTTCATGGTGAAGGACGCTGGAATTCACTTGCTTGCCTAGGAGGTAATTAATTAATCTCTCATACAGTATTATAAATTAATTAGTCATTTACAATATTATATACTAAAGGACGAATTAATTAGGCTTGAACCGCACGGGTAAGAGCTGCAGATTGAGATGGCTGAATTACTTGCGCCCAAACCTTCGACGAGGAAAACTCACCATCCAAGAGCAACTCTTAATTCTGGAACTTCACTCTCGTTTCGGCAACCGGTATGCTATATATATATATATATATATATATATATATATATCTTAATTTTTTATCTAATCACACACACACACATCATATATATATATATATATATATATATATATGCTTGAAAGTGCATGGGAATGAACAAATTAAAATGCATGCGCGCAGATGGTCAAAGATTGCTGAGCACTTACCCGGACGCACCGACAATGACATCAAAAACTACTGGCGAACCAGAGTTCAGAAGCAAGCCCGGCGCCTCAACTGCGATGCCAACAGCCATTACTTCAGATACGCATTGCGCACTCTATGGCTGCGTCCTGGACTCGTGGAACAATCATCAGACGTCCTGCAGTCCACCAACAGCTTTCCTGACCAAATTAATACCCAATATTGGACTCATCAGACTGGGATTGGCCCTACTTTTACGGGTTATGGGTCCCACCATCTCCAAGGGTTCTGTTCTTCATACACCCCTGCTGTTCCTGTTTGGAACGATTCCTGGGAAAGCCATCATGCCTCCAACAAATGCAATTTGGAAACTTTCCCGCTTTGCCCTTCGGATGGGTTGCTCAGGGACACTACTGGTTTAGTGGAACTACTCCTTAATCAAGCTCGTGTGGACACTGAACCCGTGTCCCCTGATCATATATGTTTAACCGGTGAAAATTTTTGGCTCCTTCCTGTGGAGCAGACGCTGGAGAGTTTGATCAGCAGTTAAATACTCTAACAACACTCCCATTGCCACCTTGAAAATATATACGATCGATCTTCTCAGCGGATGTAAGATAACTAGTTTAATGACTATCTTTTGCTCGGGAACGTACATTTTCTGATCTTCTAAGTATAAAAAGAAATCAATACCAGTATCTAGTAAGAAGCTGCATGTAAATTCCTATATATGTGATGTCCCATCCCACGTGGGGAACATGTAATATTTATACATTATCATATATATTATATAAAAATGGATTTAAATAATTTGATATATATATATATTTCTTTTTATCCTCTCTAATGATAATAGTTTCGATCATTCGTAAACTACTTTCATATTAAATTCGTGAATTGATTAATTTTTTATTAAGATTATACATTAATGCGCATAAAGAAAACAAATCATCAAATTGATTTATTGAGATATCTCTTTTGATCATATGTTTTGCTGCATTAGACCTCCGTGATTGATTTATTTTTCCCTATATTATAGCTGTATTCAGTTGGATATGTATTTATAGAACTAAAAGGTCAGCTACTCTATGATGATTAATGAGTGTGCAGTGTCGACTCCAGCACTGTGGTACCAAGACTGAATGACTGGCTATATATGGTGGGAATGGGATACAGCTGGTTTTGTCTTCCACCATGCATCACCATTTACTATATTCACCATGTTCATGTATGCTTGCAAGCCCTGCACCTGCATAATACTATCAGATACTTCGATCCCCCGATCAGATATTGCGCTCAGCACTAACACTTTGTTTTTTCATCCCTTTAGTTGACCCTCTTTCGTTAATCGTTGAACTCCTGGTTGGGGAGGGGCCCGTGGTCCATGAGTGCATTTGATGGATAGACGTTCTCGGTTCTACCTTATTTCAATACTCGAGTTGCTAGTAATCAAATAATTTCATTCGTTTGTACTCCTAACAAGTGAGTAGAATAATTATTATCTCCATTAAAAAGAAAAATTAATATTCCATTCAATCGTCAAATTAAATACTTGATATAATTATTTATTTATTTATTTATTGGTGTGTGAAATTCTATGATTTGAAGTATTAAAATTAAATAGGACAAGTAATTTATGACAATCTAAAAAGAAACTATTGTAAATCAAATTTTTTTACCAAAGAAAGTAGTACTCTCTCCATCCTTTTTTATAAGATGCATTAATCAAACTCTTTTCTCCGTCCCTAATTATAAGATTTTTTTTTACTTTCTATGGTTCTTGTGTATGTTATTTTTAAATTTACTTTACTTTATTGAAAGAAAATAAAAGAGAATAAATACTTCATTTTCCAAAAAATATTAAAATAAATAAGGATATAGTGAAAAGTAAAATGATTTCTTGATCTATGTGAATTTATCAAAAATATTTTATAAAAATGAATGGATGGAGTCGTATTTAGCACATCTAATCAATTTCTATGTCAGTTCACATTAAAAAAAAACTAAATATTCCTTCTGTCCAAAAATCTTGTAAAATTTTTACTTTTTTTTGGTATCAAAGATCTATTGGCCATTTGATGCATTTGACTCATTAAACTATTCAATGTGGAAGATATTATAGTCATTTTCACTATGAATCCTAGTATTTTCTTAATTATTGTAAAAAATTGACAATATTTTAAGGATAGAAGAAGTATTTGTTACAATTTGAAAATGTACACCTTTTAAGAGAGTTTTAAATTTTATAGAGTTTTGAAAAGAAAATTGAATTAACAATCTTTGAAAATGAAAACAGTAAAATATTTTTTAGGATACCAAAATCATAAAAATAAGGATAAAATGTAAAAATATCATAATATTTTATTAATTTCATGGAATTATAGAAGAAGAGAATGTGACAAGAGCAGTAATCAAATAGGGACATTAATTGAACCTGGAATATATGCACATCCTTCTGCCCAATTGCTTTGGAGGAATGTTAAATCCATATACCGCTACTTATTAATTATTCTTTTACTAATCAATCTCCAAATAGAACTAATTAATGTAGTTAATTAATATTAGTACAAATTTAGACTATCTGTTATTGCAACATGCCTTGGGATGTATTTTTAACTTTCTTCACCCATACAGAGTCGGTAGTGGCAATAAAGCATATCCATGCTATATATATATATATATATATATATATATATATATCATCATGAGGTAGCAACTTCACTTGCTCAGTTGAGTACCGTTTGGCTGTCCCAAGGTCCATGGAATCAAAGAATCCTTTCCACCTCATTATGCTCTTTCTTTTTCTTGTAAACCTATCTTCCCAAATCTGTTCATTAATGACTTCTGAGCAGGAAGGAGATTTCAGAAAATGGATATCGTGGAACATGGAAACTTACCGGCAGAGAAGTGCTTTTAAAGCAGAATTATTTCGCAGCAGAGGAGTGCCTCACCTTGAAGAGAAGCTGAGCATTGCAGAAACCAACAGCATTACACTTAGTGTCAGCCAACAAGGGGCAGCTGATTTTAGAAGCATCGGAGAAGCTCTCAAGAGCATCTCATTGCCCAATACCCGCAGAGTGATACTAAGCATACAACCGGGTATTTATAGGTACCCAATGCTCTTTGTTGACTTAATTGACCATTCATATATTACTAGTAGTAGTTCATAGTAGTACTTCATATAAAGGCATTAATTAATGGCTATTTTATCATATTCTAGGGAGAAGATTTATATCGCTAGAACTCTGCCATTTATTACCTTCACAGGAAATTCTAGTGAGCCCCCAACAATCACGGGCAACGATTCAGCTTCTCTGTACGGGAAAGATGGGAAGCCTCTCAGAACATTGCAAAGTGCTACGGTTGCTATTGATGCGGACTATTTTGTTGCCATCAACATTAAGTTTGAGGTGCCTAATTCCATTTCTTAATTTTGACCGAATTTGAGGCTAAATTACTTATTCTCTCTCCTTTTATTTTAATTGTTTATAAATTTTTTAAAATGTCTAATTTTAATATGCATTCTTTCAATTTTATTTTTTTGTAATATTGAAAATATAAATTTAACTTTTTATAATTATGTAGATCAAGAAATTTGATATGTTTTCAATAATGCATATATCACACTCTTTAATTTCTCTTTTCTGGGAGGAAGGTCCTTTCGTAGGCCACTGTATATATATATATATCGAATATTCTCATGCCATCCAAAGCATTCCCAGATCGTATGTAGTACGAAATTAAAATCTTGTGCAGACAATGAAAGGAGCCACACGTGATCACCGGTTCAGTACTGAGGAACAGCAGAATATTCACTGTGCTATTTCAGACAAACTGCAAGTTGCAATTAAACTTCAACTGTGATTCAAAACATTTACCCCCAGGAAAAAAAAAAAAAAAGTAATCTCTCCAGTAATGTAAAACAACTCATAAGTACTGCACCTACAATTTGATTGTGTCTAAAACCAAAGTAGGATATGTAGGGAAATACACTTGTGGGTACCGGACATGGGACTTCGGATGACAGTGCTCGCCAGCCAGCATCGCATTGAGGCCACAAAACAAAATACTTGTAGTATTTGATAGGATCCATTTATATGCTTCAATACTTGATTTTGGTTTGATCCATTATTATTAATATTATTTGGCAATAATAAAAAGTAACAGCTAAAATCAGGAAATTAGATCAGACAAACAGGAGCTTTAAGAGTGATAAATGGTGTGTCCAATATTGTAATGGGTAGCACTATATATGTGGATGTGGTAATGCAGAATACAGCTCCGCATGAGGTTGGGTCCATCGGGGGACAAGCCGTGGCCCTTCGAATATCTGGGACGAAAGCTGCATTTCACAACTGTAGTTTCTATGGAAGCCAAGACACACTATACGATCACAGGGGATTCCACTACTTCAATAATTGCTTCATCCAAGGATCGGTAGATTTCATCTTCGGCTACGGAAGATCACTATATGAGGTCTTGATTTTTTTCTAGATAGGGGTAGTCACTTTCGTTTCTTAAGTTAAATGTACTCTTTAATTTCTTGCCCATTTCAACAAGAAGTCTAATTTCTGTTTTCTCTCCTTTAATTCTTGGTGTATTTGGTAATTAGAATTGCACCTTGAATTCAGTGGCGAGGAAGGGGGCATCCCTCACAGCTCAGAAGCGCACAAATAGTTCATTGGCAAGTGGATTTTCCTTCAAAGACTGCAAGATCACAGGTAGCGGCTCAGTTTACCTGGGCAGAGCCTGGGGTGAATATTCCAGAGTAGTCTTCTCTTACACATACATGGAAAACATTATTATGCCCCAAGGATGGAGCGACTGGGGAAAAAAAGCAAACGACTGGTTAGCACTCTCTTTGCTACATATATACATTCATTTCATTTGTTTTTTCTTGGGTTTTGGACATTGGCAGGCGATGACAAATTGTGTCAATGCTTGACTCCGCAGGAAAGTTTACTACGGCGAATACAGGTGCAGCGGACCAGGGGCTAACAGAACTGGAAGAGTGCCGTGGGCACGCCTTCTCAAAGACGAAGAGGCCTTGCCTTTTATTGGCACTTACTACGTCTATGGAGATAGCTGGATCACCAATCTATTACCAAATTAAGGAATGATATTCATTACAAATTCATTGGTACTTATCTAAGTATCATTTCTTGTTACGCTATGTCGTGTGGAGATGAAATGCATATACATATATCTCCGGACCATTTAAGTAATAATGCCATGCATATATATAATGTTTGGTCTCAAAACATATTCTACCTGTTACTGTGTGTTCCGCAACAAGATTTGAACCAATACTTATCTGTCCACTTGCTTCATTCCTCTCCCCCCCCCCCCCCCCCGCACACACACACACACACTTTCTTTTTAATTTTTAAGAGATTTCAATTTTTTTTTAAATGTATATATAATCCCTGAAAACTGGAGTTGAGAAATTGCAAAAATAGAGTGTGAATTGGAAACAAAGGGATATATACATATGAAAACACATGTATGTAAACATGCAAGCTTTGAACAGTCGTAGATTTACCATGAACATCCTATTCTATGCAAAGTATACACAGTTGAGACTTGATAGAAGTACAATTATCAGCCAAACCATTCTAAAGGAACAATGAGGGCCCAGTGCTCCAGTACTGTGCATCACCTGCGTCATGGAGGAGGATAATACTCCATCCACAGTCGTAATGTCTGCCGCAGATCTCTTTTAACTGCTCCGGGCCCACTTCAATATCCTCGGTGTTGTCGTCTTGCATATCAATTCTAATGCGGAGGCAATGCTTCACTAGCTCTTCCACTAGCAGCATTAACGATGCCATGTATTGTTCCCCTTGTTATCCTAAATTTCCTGCACCCAACCGTATAAAATTAATATTGCCGATCGCTCTCTCTCTCTCATAGTGATCACTTCACTTTCTTGATAAGTACTAGTAGTATTAGCTTGCTTCTCTAGTTTATCTTTGACGCTTAAGACTCAGAAGCTGATCAACTCCCCAACTACTCGCCTTAGAACACGTAAATGTTCTCCACAGAAATATTGTAAACTTTACGCAGCTCAGGTGTGAAATCTAAATTGGGTTCAATTGAGTATTGAGATTTCATTTCACCTGCCCCCTGCTTTTCCCTAGGGGTGCTTGTGAGAATGGTCAATTCTGAGGATCATTCTGCGACTTGGAAAGTTTGAGCTAGATTAGATTTACGGATACTCATATATACTAGTACTAGTACGTATATTACTATGATACATAATGGTAAATACTTAAAACTCCTCGTGAAAAAGGAGTAATTTCAGGAGTTGGTCACCGAAATCTTGTTTTGCAAGAGTCAAAGGGGCGGTGAGCAACCATAACCAATCTGTCAATTTGGATTACCACATGTAGAAACAAGCAAGCTCCGAGTGCACATCAAAACCAGAGATTAATTCATTCCTGAAAAATATGTAGAACCAAGTTTCTTGCTCATTCATTCACTGCGGCAAAGATACAAAGCAAATATATACACATGCGGCTACCGCTAAAAACAATGAAATTAACCGACTCAAACTCCTAAAGCAGCTTACTAAATTTAATACTACTAAAATACAACATTACAACAAACTCACAAAAGCAGTGCTGCAGTAGTGTACCAGTACTACCGTGTTTCGGTTGGAAAAAGGTAAAATAATGTGAGCGTTAAAAGGATATCAGAGGGTGATTTGTTGCGTTCTTGTTTGCAAGTATAATTGTTGCACCTTGTGTTGTGGATAGGGTACATTTCTCTTCTTGTTTTCTTTTTTCATCTCCCACATAAATTTATTTCAAAACACTTTTTACATCTAAAACTTCTATCACTAACAAAAAAATAATAATAATAATTATTATCTTTCACACACACATATACATACATACATACTTACATATATATATATATATATATATATGAGCTGTCGTTCATTCATAAAAACAATACTTATCTCAAAACTTTTAAATTAAAATAAACACTATTAAATAATTTGTTAACAATATTTTATAACATAATTTGTTAAATTCCACAATAAATTATTAAATCACACATCATTATCAATGTATCTCTATCATGTTTCCTTAATGAACTCCGTCGGACCACTAAAGCAAGGCTCTCTTACAAATTTTTAACAGTTTACATGATATTTGCTTCAAAATTATTATTGTTTGATGTCATCAGATACTGTTCCATATTGTATAATATTTCATTGTTACGAAAGAAAAACTGTTTAAAGCTTGTCTAAATTTATTATATTAGGAAAAGATTTTTAAAAAGATAATATTGTCCAAATATGGTTAAAAGAACATATGATGGGGCCTATAAACACAATTTCTCCATCAAACACATACATATACTCTAAAAATAATTTTTTTTTTCAAAAAAAAATAAAAAAGGAAAAGAAGAAGAAGATCCTCTGCAACAATCTGTCAGAGATGATATGCTCTCCTATAGGGCGGAACTAGTACCCTGAAGAAAAATTGGATTTCAGCTTTTCAAATGCTCATCTGCTTTATGGCACTTAAATAAATCGAGACGACGATCGGCCAAGCGTGATGAATAAACTGCTTTCTTGAACTCGCCCCAAGTGAAGGGCCTGTAGAGATAATCAGGATTGCGGGTAGAAACCAATTGGGGAAGCGGAGATATCCAGGCATTCATTGGCGGAGCACCAAAGTATATAATTGAAAGCCTTGGTCTGCTCGAATCCGCCAGTGCCCTATGTCTCACGCTCACGAACCTTCCATTAGTCAGGGCCTGATGAGGAAATGAAAAAACAAAACAAAACAAAAACATGCATGATTTTCTTAGTGGGCCACCAATATATATATATATATATAGTATAGAAATTAGGAAATTTGAAGGCACTGACCTGAAATGCGTCGCCAACAAAAACGCAGAACTCGGCGGGGTTAGGAGGAACGGAAATCCAAGAACCGTCGGGTGAACAGATTTGGAGGCCGGCGACGTCGTTAGAACGCAAAATGGTCAAAATCTGAGGGTCAGAATGTTCTCCGAACCCGAGGCGAGGAGCAGGATAAGGACGGTGGTTTGGGTCCCAAGCTGATTGGAAGCGACTGTAACGTCGTGAAGGATAGTAGTTGATTCGGAAGCAGGAATCACTGTTAACGTCTCTTATCAGATTACTAAATACGTATTTCTCGGTGACACACAGTCCTTCAGCCACTAAATCCAGTATCTCACATGCCAGGGTCCTAACTGCTTTCACGTAATCATTCACTGCATAACTGCACATATTATTCGCAAGTCAAATCATTCACTGCCTTCAATTTTCTCTCTAATAATTCTTTTCTAAATTAATTTTGTGTTAATTTGGGTTAGCTGTGTTGTTTATTTTTCCTATTAATATATTCTTGGTATCTCTATTACTACCAAATTAATTAACCTGAGTTCAATTACAAAGTCTGATTCATATAAATTAAAAAATGTTTGACTCTGTGATAGAGGAAGAGAAGGCGATCCTGGAAATTAAGATGAACAAACGTTGAATGGAATAATTGTGTCCTTCCAACGTTTCGGGTGACAACTATACTCAGGGACCAATGCTTTTGGTATTACTATGATGTAGTACTCTGTACTCCAGCCAACAATCAATATATATATATATAAGCTATTTTTAGACATGTTCTCTGCGGTTGCACGTGTGAGAATCAGTATTTGGCAGGAATATTTTTAAACCCAGTCATCAATCCTATTGTATTTGTCATACCCGTGTCTTCATTGGACCATTGGGAAGCATTAGGCGAGTGCTGACATCTCATAACCTCGGTTTTAAAGGTTAATTTTAAACCTCATTTAGGGTGCAAACATATGAGGTTAATTTTAAACTCAAATATATTATGCTTATTCGAGTTTAAAATCATTAAATTTTTAACAAGCTTAACTCGAATTTAAATAAAAGATAACTTCTAAATAAAATTTGAAATCGAACTCGAGTTTAAATTATTTTCAAAAATAATTTTAATTTAAAATTTGAAATATATATATATATATATATATAATGACTCGTGGATCAATTAATTTTAAATTCAAGTTTGATTTGATTTTTTAACAAGTTTAGATTGAACTTGAGTTTGACTGAACAACTTGCAAATGACTCGATTTATTTGTAACTTTACATTGTATCATGTCTCAACAAGTGGTATATATATTAATTTACTAATAATATGCAAACCCATCAAGCTATCTATTAATATTAAATATCTTAAAATAAATAAACTATATATAAAATTAAAATAAATTGAGGTGTTAGAAAAATATATATATATATATTATTTTAAATATGCATACTATATAAATTTGTTAAGAAAAATTGTTTCTCAAAAAAAGAAAAAGAAAAATTGTAACATAAAGTAGACTATGTTTATAATGTACCGTTTTTATCATAAAAAAATTACATAATGCACCGTACTAACTGTGTACTTGTTATCGGGGGTTGATACAAAATGTTATCAAATGAAACAAGTGCGCAATCCCGCTAAAGAATAGACGTTAGAGTACTATGAGATTGGAGCAATTACCCAACATAATATATTTTTTAAAAAATTAATCCATTATATAATATTTGTAAATATAATATTCAATATAGAAACAGGTCAATTTTATCAAAGTTGACATTTTACACCGGGCAAACAATGTCAATTTTGTCAAAGTTGACATTGTCCATATATATATAAAAATATAACACAATTTCTAATTTACTAAAGTTGACATTTATTCTACATACAATTTTTTTGAATTTTTAATCAAAATAATCTTAATTTTTCAATTATAATCTAAAATAACTTTAATTGTGTAATCACAATAAAAATAACCATAAACGCTACTACATTAGGCATAAAAGTTATTTTTTAAAAAGAAAAACACACAGAAATGCAAGGTGTCATAATGACATATGTAGATAAAAATCAATATTGATCATTTAGGGGCGCATTAGGTCAAAGACATTTTACTGATAAATTATCCAACAGATAGATGACAATAAGTGGTGCAGGTCATTATTTATTTTTATTTTTGACATTTTCAATTTTAAATTTTAAAGTTATTTTTGACAATAAGTTTGGGCGCTTGCTTGGTCTCTTTATGGTAATATATAGTGTAGTTCGTTAATACTTAGTACTTACTAAATATAGTAACAGGAACCTAATGTCAAAATCTATCTTTACGATTTCGATTTTCACTTTTTTATTTTATTGGAAACTCAGAGAGTAAATATAATGTCTTGTCGGCAGGCTAGCTGTTCCTACGTTGTCGTTATTTTTGCAAAGAAGGACCGAAGATGTAGACCGGAAAGCAAGCAAACAAAGATGGGGAGAAAATTTTATGACCTCAGAGCGGAGAATGGCAAAAGAGGATCAAAAAAAGGAAGCCATCCGGAAATTTGGCATTCTGGGAGGAACCATTTCAGGAAAGTTTAGAAAGAAATAGACTAGTTTCATGAAAAACGGCAGTCAGTCCCCTCTCGACATTTCTGACCAGACGTGAGTACTCTGGGTATAGACCGCTTAAAATGCGGGGGAATTGCTTCTTCAGCTTTATTGTCCCCTACTTGCTCATCAGTTTATATAATTACTAATTTGTTGTTCTCTAATTAATTAAATACACTATTACTATGTCAATGTTCTACTGGTACTATATTATATATAGTATATGTACAGTATGACGGACGAACATGCTTGACTAACAGATTAATCAATGTCATTGAGCGTTAGTTAATATTAATAAATAAAAATGGGAGAGGGTCGATGATTTATTTACCTGAACTCTCTCGGGTCATCGGAAATGGTCTTGGATCTCTCATGAACCGAAAGAGGATTGGCTTCCATGAGGATGTACTCAAGGTCACCCTTGTCGCCATTGAATCCGATATTCTTGCAACCATAGCCAAAGGGGCTAGGAGGTCCAGCCTTTTGCTTCTCCAAAGCCGGTTTGGCGAAAAAGTGGAGGCCTTCCCTTTCCATTCTTGCAATAATATGGTTAGGAACTCCATGGTTTACGACTTTGAAGAAGCCAAAGTCTTGGCATGCCTTGACAATGAGTTGAGGAATCTTGGACCTCTCCTGGGATAGATCAATGGTAGGAATTCCCAGCGCTCTTCGTGTCTTTTTTTTTCGGAACGGCGAAACGGTCATGTTAATTAGTGTCTTTTTCTTTAGATGGGAGGAGGGTAGAGTGGTACTGGTAGAGAAGAGAAAAGGCTTACTATTGCTGCTGTGTGTAAAAAGGTGGAAAAAAGGATGTGACTTTGCTGTTGAAAGGGATGATCGTGCTCCCGCTCTTATATACACAGATATGACACAACAACAAAGCCTGGGAGAGAGAGATAGTGCCCCAGAGATCTTTCACATTTTCGCCATCGCTAAAATTATACATATTTTGCGGGCTGCAAAACACCAATTAATAATATAGTATAAACCCTAATTACAACCATTAGATACAGGGGTTGTCTTTCAATTGCTAACAAAATTCATTTTCAATTCAAACAGATTGACGAATTTTATTGATGTACTATGCCATATTTTTCATCCATTGTAAACTATGGTTCAATGTAATTTTCCTCCTCTCAGTAATACTTAACTACTTATTCGGTAAAAAAAGAGGGTAAATTTACAATTCTATAAAGTATTATATATAGTATCTGGTCTAGTCTATATATAAAAGAATGGCGTGCTTACCACATTATTTGTAATATAGTATATCCTTCAAGGCATTATTTGGAAATGAGACCAAACAAATTAAATAAGCTAACAACAAAAAAATATTATATCTTTTACTAGCTGTTTAGAGTTTTTTTTTTTTAAAAAAAGGACAAATTGTCTAAACATGATTCTTTCTTTTAAAATTGAGTATTCAATTTTAACAATTACATATATTAAAATAATATTTAACTGTAATAACTATTCTATAAATATTAAGAAGTTTATAAATTTAAAATTTAAAATATATTTTTATTTTTAAAAAACAGATAGTTAATTTTAAACATTTTAAAATAGAAGTTGCACATTCAGTTTTTGATGAATAGTAATTCTAAATAAAAAAAAAGAGGTAATTCTCAATATAGAAAGAAATCATTTATTTGATTGATGATCGATTTATACTAATAATTTCTTTAAAAATTTTAATTTCATTTTAATTAAACTTTATAATAGATGTGTAAATTTATTTAGTTTTGGAATCCTTCATTAACATCATTGATCTTTTCTTTCAAAAAAGAAAAACACTGATCTTGAATTATCTCACCCTTTATATATTTCTCTCTATTCACCTCCTTAAAGTTGCATATTTCTCTCTATTCGCCTCCTTAAATTTGAAGAGCAATATATATGTGTGTGTGTGTGTGTGTTTTGAAACAGAGCAATATAATAATTTGAAA
Organism: Apocynum venetum; assembly: GCA_019593545.1. Classification (NCBI taxonomy): domain Eukaryota; kingdom Viridiplantae; phylum Streptophyta; class Magnoliopsida; order Gentianales; family Apocynaceae; genus Apocynum; species Apocynum venetum. The sequence goes on from SRSM01000324.1 coordinate 276,978, forward strand.
ATGGTGAAATGTTCTTTCGACAATTACACCCATTTAAAATAAGGCAGATTCGCGATCATGCTTTTAAATTAAAAAGCAAACGATCATGCATTTTTAAGGGGTTGAAAGGTTTTGATGTAATCGCAATCCTTTTTTTCTTTTTCATTTTTTGAGTTAGGTGTAATCCTTTCTTTCAAATTAAATCTCTATTGATAATATATTAACAACAGGACAAAACGAGAAACTAGATAGTAGGATTGTTGGTATTTTCTCCTTTTCAAGTTTACTCATACGTAGCATGACTACATTTAAAATTAATTAAATATTTGTAGTAATGGTTTGCCTTATTCATATACTACGATAATATAATAACGTTGACTGCTGCTATTTGGGAAAGACAAGCAGCAACTGGGATATATAATAAGATTCCTTCCCTGCCATGTCTTGGAATTGGTTTGGACGCTTACGATGATCCCCTCGACTAATCATAGCAATTGATTATATTTTATTTTTGTCTGGTTGAACATTACGAGAAAGTATGGAAATTTTTTATTAGATCATTTGTAATTACTATTTGAAATTATGCATTAAATAAATATTACCTTATATAATAATTCATAAACCATACGAAAAAGACAAAATACACGAAGTGAATCTTAGCATACTCATATTCTAATTTAATTTCAAAGTAGAAGTAAAAAAGTTTTAACTATTTACCCATTCGATAATTTCCTCTAGAGAAAAATGATTGCATTTTGCACTTAATTCAATAGTCCAATGTTTTCACAATTCTCTTTCTCTTAAAAACATTTGGCATTTGTTAATAGAATTCATGAAGAGGACTCTATCATGCTCTGCAGATTTTGAAGCAGCAGTGCAGAACGCTGAGCATGTTATGCGCATCTCAAGTCAAACTGAAACTGAATGTTTTGGCTTCCACTCACCGCACATATAATAATATGCTTTGAACGTTAAGGCGCTACTGCGACATGGTTACTTCCCACAAAAAAAATTATGGAATATATGGAGCCACGACCAAGAAAAAGACCGGCCAAAAGGAGGTGGGTATCCTTGTCAAATCTTGCATTGTGGGGATTCCCAAATGCCAATAGAGTCAGAGAGAGTGGTGACAAAATAACACTTGCGACGTAGATAAAAGCCCAAGCATATGAGGAAGGGATTTTTGTCATTTTTTATAACATGAAATTTCATTAGCAGTTGAATTTAAGTCTTACCTAATCTGGTCGACTACTGCTCATGGCAGCTACGGGTGACCCTTTAGGACCCCTCATACAAATCTAATAAATATTCAAAATTATTCATAATTAAATGAATTTTATTTATTCATATAATTTAAATAATTTTAAATTGACATACATTTAAATATATTTATCTTAATAATTGCTAATGAATATTCATAAAATTCAATAAACATCTATTTAAAAATGTCTAACTTGATCAATGTTTATTAATCAAATTTAATTAAATACAATTCAACTCTAATATTTTTAAATTCCAAATTTTATTTTTTCATGTTAGAAAAAATAAGAAAAAGAAAACTCTAGTTGAATTTATAAACAAACTTCATCATGCAAAATGCTAATTTATGCACTCTGCGGCAAAGGATATTTGAGAATCTTGAATATACTTTTTAAATTCCAGGGTTAATGAGCTAGTTTTGCTCTTTCCCACAAAGAAGATTTTCCCTGTAAAGGATATTCAAAAAATATTCTATAGAAGAAAAAAAAAAGTAACACAAATTCCAGATTCATTTATTAGTGTCGCTCATCATAGTGATACATAAAGTTCTATTAATCAATAGGAATTTTATATTGTCTAAAAGAATAATTTTCTAAGTTATCTTTAGAGAGGGTAATATACACATAAATCTTGTCAAATGAGCATCTCAACGTAACTTGAAGACTAAAGTTACATTGTATAAATTTTAAAAGATCAAAGGAAATTTGTCATACCAATGAGTATATAAATATAGTTACTTATCAAAAAAAAAAAAAAAAAGAAGCAGAGGAAAAAACTCTCTGGTTGAAATTTTGACTACATAATCTTCTACATAAATTTGCACAAGATTATGTTTCAATTCATTTGACAGGAACTTATTTTAAAAATCAATTGAGAATGTAGTTATCATTTTTACATTTTCTAATATACATAGATGATTAGTTGAATTAGATATTAAAAAAAAAGTTGATAATGAGGTTAAATAATAAAAATTACATTAAAAAATTAATTGAACACAAATGCAAAGAATCTTCTCTCAAAAAAGAATAATTAAAATTATATGAATAAAGAGATGCCCATAAATATTCATAAACCATTTATAAATAAATCATTATAAATTGTTTGAATTCAAATGAATTGACACACATTTAAATTTATCCATGTCAATTTGAATCTCCTCAACTCTAGACCCCTTTTCCATTTCCAAAAGAAGAAGGCTTTATTAATGTCGAATACTGCATCATTATAATATTTTCTATGAAGATTCATTATATAACATGAGAGCTCAATAATTGAACTCTGATCGTGTTAGTTGCATACTTCAAGGTATTTACTATAGTACTATTACTGACCAGGAACTAGCGAGCTACATGGGTTACCAAGAATTGAGGTATATATTAGCTGATAGAAATAAAGAAACCGAACATGCATATCTGTATTATATACGCAGGAGTACATACAGCCAGACGTCTTTGTAATTTTTCTTTTACTTTTAATTTGGATTCAGACATCTTTTTAGATATAAATGCTTGATTAAACTTGATTTTGATAAATAACCAAATAATATCTCAAGATCCATAAATCTTGTTATATAATAAAATATTTAAATCGAAAGATACTATCTTGTCAGACAATAAGATATTTAAACTAGAATAGTATATAATGTTTCATGGATAATGTGATTACTAGCTATTTATATTAGCATAAAACTTAAACTTATTTGATATTGGGGACCATAACCCTAATGAGAGGATTTAAGTATAAAACTAATAGTACATCAAAATTATAATTAGACCTGAGTATCCATATATTAAAAATTCAAACCAAATAAGATGGTTTAAACTCTGATGTATAAAATCTTTAAAGATCACTTCAGTTTGGACTTAGCCTCCATGATAGTCTATACAAAATATAATTAATATATGTAAGCCCAAATAAATTTCTAACAATAAATATATTACAATTTAGTTATTCAATTTGATTTATATTCTCCTGTAAAATTTACAATTTAGTGCATACGCTCTTAAATAGTACTAATACATTACTCGATTAATATAAAAAAAATATTTTTTTCATTCAAAATTGAATATTCATTTTTTACTTTAGTTAAAATTTTAAAAAAGTCTTTAACTTTAAATAAATTAACAAATTATCATTTATATTAATATAATGAATAATGTGATACATAAATAAGTAAGTGATATATAAATATTTTAAATTAAAGTGTTAACTGGTTAAAAGATGAGTTAATGAGATATATACTTTTAAAATTAATAAAATTTTAAATAAAAAATATATTTATTTTTAAAAAATAAATATTTAATTTCAGATAAAGTTTATGTCTAATTTTGAACGAACTTAATCATTAAGAACAAAATGCGGCCGCTTGTAACTTATCCGCTCAACTGTTATGTTATATATATATATCGGCTCACCTTTGGATTTTGGAACAGAGACGAACGAGGGGACTGCATCAGTGCTCCCTTAAAACATGAATAATTGTAAAAGTGACATATGATTTATTTTAATGTACAAAGGCGGTATTCTCTCCGCTGAGAGAGATTCTTACGGTTTAGGGTATCAGGAAAGCCAAAGTCATTAGAGTTATAAACCAAACAAACAGAACTAAACAAAATATAGGGAGCTAAAGAGGTTAAGACGGGCTACTAAGGGACAACCACAACGAATATACCTCTGTCGTGCAAACTAATAATTCATTATCCCATAAAGAAACATCTAGGATATGTCCCCATGGGTATAGTCGAGTTTGTAAGGCATGTTGTGGTGATGTGGGGAGAAATCTTTCGGTAATGCATATTCGAATCTCGTGTGGGGTAAATTTTCATTGAAATATTGTGGAGGTTTGTCATGAGGCTTGTCCTGTTGGCTCTCTCCCACTATCTGTCACTCGATCACATTCCTCGATTTACAACCGCCTAATTAAGGAACCTCTGATACAGGTGTGGGAGTCCTCTCTCCCTTATCTAAAGAAACATCTATGATCTAAGTTATCATCTTCAGGCTCAAATCACTTTTATTTTGTTTTTGTAACCTTTTTCTTTGTTTATATATGATTATTATCTCAACAGCTGCGCTATGACAAATTGACATTGTTAATAGAAACCTTTCAACTTTACATTACAAAATAAGAAAAACTTGACAAATATTACCTCAAAACTTTTTTTCTCTGGTCTCTGAAACTCAATCATCTTTAATTTTAATATTTAGAGCCCTCAAAACCTTTTACAGTTGGTGCTTAACAATCTTTTAATCGAATTTGAACAAATTCAGGCCTTTTTTCTTTGTCGATCATTGAAGGGTATTTTCGTCCCAATCTTCTCTTCGAGAGAATGTATAGTCAGCCAGAAAAAGAAGAAAGAAAGCGTATGTATTCGACCAATCCTAGGCTAGTGTTTCCTTATGGACCAATCCAATCCAACGATAGTCGTAGAGTCCACCACCTGAGATTTTTAACTTTATTGGGCCTCCTTATAAGAAAACAAGCTTTCGTGGGCCTTGGCCCTCATTCTAACTAAAGAAAAATCTGGGCGACAGTTTTAGATGTCCGTAAAATGTAAAAACTACAAATCAAATCCACCACCGAATAACCCGCGGGTAAAGTAAAACCAAATTACGACTCGGGACTAATTCCTTCTTTCCCTTTCGCGCTCTGAACAAGACCTGAAAGAACTTCCAAATCGAGTGCTCTTCGCCCAAATTTGGTTGTTCAGAACCCAGAACCCTACTTTATCAATTATTGCTATTCGAATCGACGTTGAGAGCCTGGGATTCTGCATCTATATGAGAAGAAGGAAGGAGAAGTCATTGAATAGCAGAAAACCCTAGTATTTGGGAATTGTAGGATCGGAGATGGACGCCAAGGACATACTGGGATTACCGAAGAGCACGCCAACTCATGCACATACGCTCTCTCTACCGACCGAAAAGAAGCCCAGGCCTCCCAAAGAATCTCAAAGGAAGCCTGATGGTATTTCTCGAGAGGTATCTTTCACATACAGCTCCTTCATTCATTCATCGCGTGTTTTTATAATTATGACATTTGCTTGACATTGCTTAGGTCTATGCGCTTACGGGTGGCGTGGCACCACTTATGCCTTCTATTGATGTTACTCAATTGAAACGCCGAACTCAATCAGAGAACGAGAAGGTTTGTTGGTTTGTCTTTCGTGCTTTCTTATATTCTACTCATAGTAGTTTTCGCGCTATTAAGCTACCTTGATCAGCGTTTAGGCATAGCTTTTGTTGTTTCTTAGTAGCATCATCAACATTGGTTGAAAGAAGGAATATAGTTTGTTTTTGCTGCTTTTTTCAAGGTTAATATCTACACTTTGATTAGTATTACCTTGGTAACGGTCGTATTAGGTTCATTTTATTGAATATCAACTTTGTCTTCCTCTCCAGATTACATGGCAATGGCTCCCTTTCACAAACTCTGCACGAAAAGATAATTTGCACCTTTACCATTGGGTATGTCTTTGGCCGTCTTAAATTACTTCCAGAGTGTTAGATGATATTCAAGAAAATTCTCTATTGCATCCCGCAGGTTAGAGTTGTAAATGGAGTTCCTCCTACGGGTGATTACTCTTTTGCCAAGTATAATAAGGTATTGGACCAGAAAGGTTTTTACTTGATTTCCACTTGATGCATTATTAGTCAAGAGTCTGATGAGTTTCGTGATGCATTTGTTATGCACTACAGTCTGTTGATGTGATCAAGTACACAGAGGAGGAGTATGAGAAGTATCTCATTGATCCTGTAGGTACCAAGTTTAACATCATATTATTTGCAGTATTAGTATGACAGTGCGATTTGAAGGTGCTGCCTAAGTCGTTTGAAAATTGATATCAGTGCATGCTATAAAAAAATTAGGGCTCCGTAGATACCCTGCCTGCATCAAGAAATAGAACTAACTAATCCTAAGTCAAAGGGTTGAGAAACTCAACGCCACTATTCTTGAACAACTTGGAGCCGGGCTTTCATTTCGCACTATTACAAATACGAAAATAATGGTCAAAATCGAATTCAACTCTCAACTGCCCCTACACTGGAAATAATTTTTCTGATTAGTGATAAATTTTTTACTCGTATGAGAACTTTATTAGATGAAGCTAATTAGGTGAATATGTTTCTCTGATTCACTTAATCTCGGGGGTAACTTTATACCAATTGGTTCACTAGGTTTTAACTCTGGCCCTTAAGAGGACGAGATTAGTAACTCTTGACCTTTATCTAGGCATATCTGTTTTCCACTGTTATATCTTTAACCTTGGGATTAGATTTACTCCCTTAGCATATTAACAATGCTTGTATATGCTTTGACTCTGGCAGTGTCATTTTGACAATTAAAACTAATGCAGCTTTCACTTACCTAAATGTTGACCTGAATCAAGAATACGAAGCATAACCTGTATTTGGAATTTGAATGAGATTTCCGATAATGATACTGCTATATACTCTCTTTCAAGAATATTAGTGTTAATCTTGACTGGTTTAATTTATTCTGAGTTCGCTTTTCATTATTTGCTTGCACTATAATGCGATTAGTGACTTTATTGTGTGCTCTCTTTTCTAGGCATGGTCCAAGGAAGAGACTGATCAATTGTTTAATCTGTGTGAGCGTTTTGATCTTCGATTCATCATTATAGCTGATAGATTTCCAACATCACGCACAGTTGAGGAACTGAAGAACCGTTATTATAGTGGTAATTTTGTGGATTGCCACTTTTCTCCCATGTTTGGTTATTAAAGTTATTCATGTTAATTACTGCATATGTTGAATGTCATTATTTTTGTTCTGATTGATTGGGTTTTCCACTTTTTATTTTTTTTTAGTATCTCGAACAATCCTGAGTGCAAGGGCTTCATCTCCTGCAGACATTGCTGGGAACCCTCTGGTGAAGGTTAAATCTTTGCTTTCTTATTCTCACATCTGTAGAATCTGAGCTGAACTTTACAGTTTTACAGTTTCATTTCTTGCAAATTCCTCTGATTATCCAAGTTCTTCCCTTGCTTGAGTTTGAGGCTGGTTGTGGCACATTGTGGTTCTCAATTCCTCTTTACCTTGTAGGAGCCTTATAATATGTCTCAGGAGATCGAGCGGAAACGTGCACTGTCTATGGTGCTTTCTCAAACAAAGCATCAAGAGAGAAGAGATGCAGAGGTACAAATTTGCTATTGCATCTTTGAATCATTAATGCAGGCTGGCTCCATTATTCTATGGTTCCATAAGTTGTTCTTTTCTCTGTAGGTTCTTGCTGAAGCAAAGAGAATATCTGAAGCTCGGAGAGCTACGAAGGCAAGTCATATTTGCCTCCTCTTTTTTATCATGGGCATGGGTGCAATGTTCTTTTTAGCTGTAGGTTCATTTGCATGTATGTATGCCATATGCCATAGACAGCTTTGTTTCATAAGTTTTGTACAAATGCCTGAATTTTATTTTTCTTTGCAGGCCATTGATGAGTTGGAGCAACCAGCCATGCCTGACACAGGTCCAGAGGTCAATGATGGGGCTGTTGCTGCTGTTGAATCTGCCTCACCTTCTCCAAATACTCAAATTCCAAGCAGCGCTCTGACGCCTTCAGTTTCAGAAATGGCTTCAACTTTAGCTTCTCTTCGCATGGTATGCTGTAAAATTCTTGTTCTCATGGTTTCTCTGACATACTGATAGTTTTCCTTGCTTGTTTTCTCTTTTAAATTCAACTTTATAATCAGAACAATGCTGCTGGCATGCGCTTGGCTATCCTGCAAATATGTTTTGGTGTAATCTTTCTTAGAGTAATATTACCGCATATAAAAAGATGAGAGTGCAGAGCTCATTCTCGAAGCTAGTATAGTTTTGACATTAGAAATCCTTCATACTGAGTGTATACTGATGTTACTTTACTGCAATGTTGTGGTTCATAAGTCAGTCCTTGGGAAATTTATTATCATCCTTTTGCTGATCCCTCTTTCCAACCCAGCAGATAAAGAAGAAAGGAAATCTGCAGAACAGAAAAGGGAAATGTGGGCCTTAAAAAAATAAAATAAAATGGAGGAACCTTATAATGGAAGCTGAAAACAATGTGCAAATTATTTTTATTGGGAAATCTTTTCTAGTATTAGTATAATTGACTTGGAGATTTTTTAGCTGCGGGTGTACTTGAGGACTTATGCTCTAGATCAGATGGTGCAAGCTGCTAGTTCATCAGCAGGTCTTCGGACTATCAAGCGTGTTGAGCAAACTTTACAAGATCTTGGGGTTTGTCTCTCTTAACTGATCTATTTGTTTTAATTTGTAGTATCTGATTCTAGTAGGTCATATTTTCTGGTTTCAACTTCTTAATGTTAAACCTAATTTCTATTCTTTTCAACCTAATCCCAAATTTATTTTGCTTATATCTTTAGGAGAAAATGGAATGCACTTTTTGTGGAAACATTTCTGTCTACAAGGATTTTACTTTTCATAAAACAATATAAGCTATTGCCTTTGCTAACCTTATATTCCATTTTAATGATATAAAGGATCAGATTGATAACATTGTGAGGACTAATTTATCTTCCCAGAGGAAAAAAAAAAGGGAAAGATTTCAACAGAACTAGTTCAACACAATTGTTTCAGCCAAAGGCATTTGCAGTTTACTTTTTATTAGTATGTTTCAATTACATAAAAAAGAAAAAAGGGGGAGGGGGAGAAAGATTTCAACAGAACTAATTAAATACAATTGTATCATCCAAAAGCATTTGTAGTTTACATTTTACTAGTATGTTTGAACCACATGGAGAAAACAATTAACTTCTCTTTGTTCGTAGGTTAATTTGAAACCCAAGGTTCCAACCAAAGCTGTATGCGCTGAGCATCTTGAGCTGCGGAAAGAAATATTGACTCTACTGAACCTTCAAAAGCAGGTATCCTCCATCTAAAACTTTTGATGCTATTATTTCACCACATGTTTTCCTTGTACAGTTAAAAATATATGCACCTTGTTATTAGGGGGTAACAATTTTTTTGATCTTTTGTAAGTTGTTTGTGATAGTAGTTCTTTTGCCCAAGAATATGCTGTGGGAATGCTAATTTACTGATTTGGTTACATAGTGGATGGTGATGGGTCATCATCAAACTCTAGTAGTTAAGGAAAATGCCATGCCCTGGCCAATCTAGTTTCAAGGGATTGGTTAGATTATCTTCTTTTTTTTGGGAGAATGGCGTTTGCCATAAGTAGTGGGCCCAAAGAACACAACAACATGCAAGTAAAGAATCAAATAACAAAGTTGTGAACTGAGAAGAGAAAATGAGACAAATGCATACTAATCAATGGTAGCTGTTACCAAGGGGATATGCACCATGCTTGGGAAAGAAATTCTTTGCCTAATACTTTGGAATTGCTAAGACCTTACTATTCAACTGGGATCAAATGTGCCTTAATGTGCATGATGTGTCAGTTGCAATACAAGGAAGCAGAAGGCTCATCTTATCGTGATGGTTCTTATTCTGAAACCCCTGGGACACCTCCTAAGGTTAGTGAGGCATTCCCAACTTCTTGTTTTATGATATGAGAAAATTCCCTATTGATTGCTTGATGATTCAAAAACTGAATATGCATCTAGTTAAGCTTTGATTTTTTTTGTTACCAGCGTTCACATCGTGGTGGTGATCAAGACCGTACATTTGTTCCTGATTCATTCAGTTTTGGAGGTAATCAAAAGTGTAGCTATAATCATGTTTTCCACTCTCTGTTGAAATTAGCTTCTCTTTTGAGGTGTTAGATTGCTGTTTTGGACATTATTATTATCTATTTTTCCTAATGAAAGCAACATTCAATTGGGTTAAGGTGAACGAATGGGGAAAAGGGACCAGAGGCGCAAGGTACCATAAGTTGCAATCTTATGGCTTGTTTATGCTTATCAACAGTTTTTCAATTGTCAATTTTTTACCTGCTTATTCTGAGTATGTCTTACTTTTTTTCTGTGGATTTGATTCTCAAGGCCCCCGGAAGATTGTCAGATGCTCCATCATCACCTGCACAGTCTAAAAGGCCACGAAAGTTCAAGTCTTCTGATGGATAACTGATTTTGCGTCTTAAACATTTTTTGCTGATATATTATTGACTTGAATTGTCAATGTAATTACTTGTGGCCGCAAAGAAGCCAAGGGGGGAGAGGCAGCTGATGTTCACCGTCGCAAGGTTTTTCTTGAGTTGTATAGCTGTGGTGATCATAGTTTATTTGGTCCTTCTGATCCTGCAGAGTACCCCGCGGCAAACAGCTGCAGAAATCATTATGCATGCTAAGTTGTATTTTTAACAATGACGTGTTGATGAATTCCTCATGGTATAGGCCATATGGTGTAAGAAACTCCGGCAAATGATTCTCTATCATGAAATATTCTCATGTTTAGCCTTAAGCTTTTAATGTTGGCCATCTGTTTATTTCGTGGAAAGAATTTAGCTTTGGCTAGTTCTCTTATGTAATTTAGGTTATATTCCTACCCCTCTACTCTACCCCAGGCTTGGTGTGACTGGGGCAGCGCTTGTGTTTTGTATGATGATATTTCTAATGCATAATTACTTATTTAGCCAAAAAAGAAAAGAAAGAATTGTTTCTTGATGCATATGTATTCTGATTCTGTAGTTTGATATATGTTTTTGATAGAAGTTGTTCCTTGTCAATAAACTTCTTTGAACAAGGATTTTGCATCAGTTTGTCGTTAAGCGAGTCGTGTGTGGATAGCCGATAGCATTTAGATCCTTTGGGTAGAATACGATTCCAAGGAATTTATCGGTAACTGCTAAGGAAACTGTGCCCTTGGCACGATACCCATGCCGATACAAAAGTAAAGCTTCCGGTCTTTTACAATCATGAGTAGGCATTGAAATTGTCACGGAGAAAGGGTGGGAAACTGTAGTGTACTGTCTTTTCAGACATTGTACTTGCTCATCACCTTGGTAAATGAACATGTTCTACTCTTATTTAGTTTATTTTTCCTTCCATTTTCTGTTCGGTCATCTTCGATTCTTCTCATCACCTTTCTCGCTCCAAGCAAAGCCTATATGCCTAAGAGGGGGGTGGGGGGTGCATGATTTTGGCAGAAAGTGCCCGGTATGAGCTTTTTTTATTCCAGTTACAAGCAAAGACGAGAGCCACCACGAAAGAAATAGCAACCACGTATTTCCACTTTTTTTTTTCTTTTGACTTTGTGTGGATAATGGATACGAAGGAGAGTGTCCCCCCTTAGATCCACTCGTGATGATTCTGCAAGCACAAGCATCTCGAATCGACTGAACAGAAAGCATAGCCAAAAAAAGAAGAAAAAAAGAGAGGAAGATGAAACACTAACCCTATTATATATTATGAGTTCCATTGGCTTTGCCTTCTCTATGTCCCAACTTTCTCTCTTCAAATCTCCTCATTTTCTAAACTGCCCAAGGATTCCGCCTAAAACTCATTGCAGCCTGAGAGAGCAGAGCAAAGGGAGCAACAATAACACTATCAAATTCAGAAATGCATGGCTACTTTTTGGCTCTGGTTTTGTCCTGGGCCCTCTTCTTGATGGGATACATTCAAGGGTAAACCTTGTGGTATACCAAAATGGTGCTATAGATCTCGGTCCTCTTCACACCAACATTTGGGTAATTAAGCATGACAATGCAGTACTAGCATTAATCTATTGCAAGACTGTTAGGCTTACTTTTTCAATGCTTATCATTCTTGGGTGCTGCAGGTTCCTCCGTTGCTTGGATTGTTTTACACTACGATAGGCTTGTTGCAGCTCGCAATTGATGACAAGTTCTCTAGGATTGCTCCGAAAGGCAGCCTCCAGAAAACTCTAGCATCTCTCGCGTGAGTATCTAAAGGTTTCTTTCTCTATCTATAGTCATCAAGCAAAACTAGCTCAGGCCAGAATCCGGATATTGTTCGCCTGGCCTCATGAATTGATTTACAGTAACATTGTTTAACGCAGAGCATTAGTGATATTCCTTGAATTAAGTGCGGAATTGTACAAGGCAGGAGTCCCGGACAACATTGAAGCCTACATCTTATTTGCGTGTGCAGAATTAGCATGGTTGTTGCTTGACGGGACAAGATTGGGATTTCTACTGGCATGTATTATAGGCCTAGGTTGCCCACTGGCCGAGATTCCTTTAATGAAGTAAGATTTTTTCCTTGTTTTGGTTCTCCTCCTTTCCATTCCAAGCATGATCTTCAAGGACCTTACAAGTACGGAATGAACTAATTCAAATAAGTTGATTCCGGTATCAGACTGTTCAACCTGTGGTACTATCCCCAATCAAACGTTCAGGTCTTTGGCCAGGTAACTAGAACGCCAACAAGGTGCATATTTGTCCTCTTAATTGTCGTGCTGAAAGTTCTAAAAAGAGAAATTTCTAATGTGCAGGGACTTGTCACTTGGACTATTACTTGCTATTTTGCTTACGTGCCATTCTTGATTAATTTATCACGTTGGCTAAAATCAATCCCTGCTGCTTCCGTTTCTGAAGACGAGGCCACGTAATTGAATAAAAAATTAAAAAAAGGATTCCGCTACAGCCAATCAACTTCAACCATGGACTATATTCGGCCACAAGACGGAACAAGAAACACAACCAATGGAAATAGGAACTACTAGTGCAAACGAGAACAGCACATCCTACATTTTTCTATTTAGCTGCTTATTATTGATACTGTAAAGTGTGCAGTGGTCGAATATATGTATATGTATTAGTGTATATATTCAATTCATGAAAGATAAAAAGCCATCAGTCATAGTTAGAATCCAAGGCTTTCATAAACATTCGTGACTGCATAACTACTATTACAATGCATACAGTTCTTTGTGCACGCAAGGTATCGAGCAAAAGCTTTGGTTAATGATAGAGAGCAAAATATCAGCTGACCATTAACTCCCATCTCCAGGTGAAGTTAGTTGGTAAGCATGACATTGACAATATCTGGGAACTTCTCCTTAATTGCAGCTTTGATTCCTGATCCAATAGACTCAGGCCCCATAAATTTTACAAGACAATCTCCACTCTCAACAGATAACACTTCCACACTACCGCCATAATTCTTAATGGCCGGTCTCAAGATATCAAGATGACCATTTACTGCCTGCACATGAATATACTTTTCTCTTAGTCATTTGGCTATGTGAATTCACTTTCCAAGGCAATTAATTCATGGTGAGGAACCCATATAAGAACCATGGATTTAAAATTAACTCACCTCAACGGTGGTCTCATTTATTTGATCATCGTATACTTGGCAAACATCCTTGACAGCATCACCAAATTTTTCCTTTAGCACTCTTTCAATCCCCATCTTCATTGTAGTAGTTGAGCTGGGACAACTTCCACATGCCCCTGTTTACGGTAAAACTGAAGCTTTCAGTTTAATTTGCATGCTTCTAGCAATCAAAATACTAGTTAGCAAAATTACAAAAATAAGGTCCACATAGCATATGAATTGCAATTGAAGATTCAGAGGCGGAAAAGAAATAGGAAGACTAATAACATGCCTACCTTGAGAAAATCTCAAACATTCTAACAGTCCACATTTTTTGTTTTCCTGGTAAGTTGTGCCATTAAAGAAATCACCAGATAATGTTTTTAGTAAAACTGAATTCCCAATGAAATTTAGATATTAGTAGTATAATGCTAGAACAGCTAGCTATCGAACCTTGGTTCCAAAAAGACCTCGTCATAGTTCATTCATCATGGAAGAAAAAGAAAGAAACAAAATCTACTCTCCATGTCAGAAAATGCTGCAGTTTTCTCGCCTCCTAAATAGAGTGATAAATGCCTAACTCAAGTACCTAGCGGTAAAAGGTATTAGTGTTTAAGTAGAGAAAATTCCAGAGCATCACCTCATTCAAGAGGAATTGCCTTTGTGAATTAATAAGGAAGTCTATTCCTATTCAAGCTATCATGAGAAACAGAACACTCTTAACTAGATAATCAGTTGATTCATCATTTCCAGGGAAAATGACGCATTCACCACACTATCAATTGTGAAAGGAATCCCACGCTACAAATCCCGCGAAACCACAAACATATTTATTAGAAAACAAATCGAAATAAACACGGTTTCTGATATCGGAATTGTGTACGAGGAGATGAAAAATCAGACCTTGAAGCTTGAGAGAGACGACACCGTTTTCCACGGATACAACGTCAACGTTTCCCCCGTCGGCAATCAGGTAAGGCCGCACGTCATCTAGAACGATATCAACGTTCTCCAGAGTAAGCTCTAACTGCTCAGCTGAGTAGAGGCCGGGAGACCCACTTGAGGCAGCTACCATCGGTTTCTCATAAACCAATCTCGGTTCTTTGAAACTGGCGATTGATACCAGCGAGGAAAAAGATTTTCCAGATTTGTTTCGTACTATGGGTAAGGAAAGAAATGGGATATGAAATAAAACAGTAGTTCCGGCGAAGGACGCCATAGCCGGTTCTGGAGTCTGCCTTCCTTCTGCACCACCACTTCGGGCTATTGTGGCAGAACCTGGCCCGTCACGTCAGCTATTCACCAGCTCGTGCACCTTTTCTTTTTCTTTTTCCTTTTTTTTATTCCTTTCTATTTTTCTGGGACTTTTTTCCCCCCTGTTTTGATAAGTGGACAAATTTATCATTTGGTCCTTCCGAAGGAGGAAAATAAAATTCTTTTTTAAAAAAACATTTTCAAAGTAGTATAATTCTTCAAATCTCCAAGCAGAACGAGACTTCTCCATGAGTTAAATATGAATAAAATTTAAAAATATTGTGAAAGAAAATAAAATTTTTAGAATAATATTTATTTTGAAATAGAATGAGCATAAATTTAATCAATATGTAATATGTTTTATACATACTTTTAAATGCTTATTTACATATTTTTTAAAAGGAGCAGAAATTAACACAATATAATAAAACTATTATTTCTAAAACCTTTTAAAAAAATTAGAATGAAGGTTTTTATTTTATTTTGATAATTTAAGTCATTAATATACAACTGAAAAAAATTGGTAGATGAAGGATTAGTTGTATGAATAAACATATTCATTTATATATTTCTTTACTTTGAAATAATTTTTATATAATTAACTTACATATTTAAAAATATTTACGTACATATTTTTAGAAGAAATTATTTAAGCATTAACTAATATTTTTTTTATTTTTAAAAAATTTAATATTAAAATTTTTAAAAATAAAAATAAAAATAAAAATATTCAATTTTGAATACAAATATTTACTATTTCGATTAAGTGAATTTTCATTATAACTAAATGAAAAACATTAACTCTTTTTTTTAGGTAAACCAAGCATTAACTATAAAGTTAAAAAAAAATTCTTCAATTAATTAATGAAAAAAGGGGGAAAACAATCATTATCCAAACAATTAGAAATTAAAAAAGTTCAATTACTATTTGGATATAGACTAGCTAATAATGATTGAAATGTAAACGTATTGATTATTTGATTATTGCAAGTTTTAACTCTAACAATTATAAAAATTAAGTTTTATGATATCCTCAATTAGTTGAAGATAACATTAGAATTATATTATATATATAAAAAGTTTCACAATTATCTATGCTTTATATATTTATTTATTTTGAAGGAATGTGTCCATTTTAACTTATCTTAAACAACCCTTCAAAATAAGAAGAAAAAAAAAAGAAAACTTGCGTTTTAAATAAAAAGGAAAAAATGCATTAAAAAAATAAATAAAAAGAAAAAAAATGAAAAAAACCCTAGGGCTTTGGAATATTGGGACAAAAGCCCGAGTATAGTCCACATTCCGAAAATGAAGGTTGCTGCCACCAAGAGCCAAGCCCAACACCACCACCACCGTCAACAGGAAAATAAGCTCAGAAAAGGCTCCACAGTCGAAGTCACCAGTGACGAAGAAGGATTCCGAGGCGTATGGTTCGTCGCCACCCTCCTCAAGCCACCTTCAAAGGCTTCTGCCAAGAGAAAGAACCCTAACCACTACAAGGCGTATGTTGAGTACCAGAACTTGATTTCCGACAAAGACCCATCTGTTCATTTAAGAGAGTACGTCAATACCAAATTTGTTCGGCCGGTGCCTCCTCAAGAGACGCGCCCTAAGCCATTTGAGCTAGGGGACATCGTTGATGCCTATTACTCCGACGGTTGGTGGACGGGTGTCATCACTAGACTTCTTCCGGCCTCCAGATACCTTGTTACCTTCCAGAATCCACCGGACGAGATCGAATCCGACTTATCTGATTTGAGATTTCACCGCGAATGGGTGAATGGAAGTTGGCTTCTGCCCGTCAATCAGGTACAATCTTTGGCCGTCATTTCTAGTGTTTATGCTTATGTACTTTCTTCTCCGTGTTGGTGATTTTTTATTTTATTTTGAGAAAGTTTTCGACTTTGAGACCAGATAAGTTACTTCTGGATTTATTTCCCCCAAGAGTTTCCCTTTCTCGCTCACATTTTCTAGTTTTTCCCGATTCGGAACTGGGTTTGGGGTTTTACAACTGGCTTGTTCCGTTTTGGGACATGCAAGGCTGCCCTGCATATTAGTGGTGGATGCATAGTATTCACTGAAATTGCTAGTTGATGTCTACTTATTTGAGTGATATTCTATTACTGAAAGCAGATTATTTTATATGGAGTTATTGAATATTGAGGGCACAGTTTTCCTTTTTTCTTTGGGTTTCCTACTGTACAATGTGTTCCAATCATCTACAACTTTTTGCTCGGTAATCTGCTTCCTTGTAATTGCACTTGCTATTTTGTGCTATTTCAATCTATACACATATTGTATTGTGATGGGGATGCTATTAGTTAAGCTGCCAGTTGCTGGTTTTCATTTCTCCCTTTCTCTTCTTGAATGACTGAAAGAAAGCAGCAGGAGTGATGTTTAGCGTGGGAAAGAAGGTGGAAATATCATTTGACGGTGAAGGCCATCAGGAAAGCTGGTTCCCAGCAACTGTCCTTGAGGAAACTGGAAAGGGAATTTTCAGGACGCAATACCAGATCCAGGATAGGAGTGGTCAGGTGGATCACCTGGATGCAATCGTTGATTCCAGTCACATTCGACCTTCTCCCCCACATCTCAAGGATAAAAACTTCTTCTTGTTGGAGAAAGTGGATGCTTACCATGATTGTGGCTGGAGAAGTGGTGTGATTACCAAAGAACTTGCTGATAGTCAGTATATTGTCTTTTTTAAGCAATCAAATAAGGAAAGAGAATTCAATCACTCAGAGTTGAGGCCTCACATGGAATGGAAAGATGGAAAATGGTTCACTTCTGCTCAGGTTTGATAATATTCTCTTAAGGAGTTTAACCTTCTTGTTTTGGTGATCCTAGATGGTTAATGTAAGCACTTCCTCTTTCTTCTGTTTTTTCCCTCACAATTTCCTGTTCCTCATTTCATTGGATGATTTAGCGACCAAAATTTTGCAAGAGACTGGTGACAGAAGGATTTTGTCCTTCATAACTATGTTGTGCGTGTGGCCCAAGGCAAGTATAATCCTGGTCAAAAGATGATTTAAATGGATTGCCCTAAGTATCAGTAACATGCCTTCTTTCTGTATCCAGTGAGTTTATTCTACAATCACCGAATAACAATTCAGTTGCCATTTCTTGGTACATTTGTTAGACATCGGTGCATCCTCCCTTTCCTCCCTTCTTATCTTCCTTTCCTGCTCGGTCAGGATGCTTATTTAACAGAGATAGAAGGGAAACAATTTTTTGATTGTATATTACTTTTGTATTTGGCTTCCACTAATATTTGTGTGTCTCCTAAGCTAGTAGCCTTTGTGTTTTATCTTTTGTATTGATGCATTGGATACTTGTCATGCATTTTGTGCATTCTCTGATTTATTGTTTTTCTTCTTCCCATCCACTCTATCTGGTTTATCATATTTCATTGTATTTTTGCACGGGATCATAGTAATCCAGCATTTTATGACTGTTTTCCATCATTATAGGCTGTCATGAGATGTATTCTATCTCCTTGTATTCTAAATTTATTCGTTTTGGTAGACTTCTATTCATCTTATGAAGTCATTTCTGATGTCCTTGTGAATTTTCCCATTCAATTGGGTTCCACTTACCATTAGTACAACAATAACCACCATCTTTGCAAACAAATGTTGGCTTCTCAAAAGCATATGGCAGTATGGTGCCTATTGCCTTGGCTGACTACTAGAAGCTATGCTGGGGAATTCTAGGAAGACCAATGTTGAAATTTCAAAAATGAAAAAGAGATTTTTTAATGAGACAATCCATCCGTAATTAAGATAGTTAAGAGGAGGCAGCTTGGGGTGAGAGACTGTTTTCTGGGAATAGAGGATAGAAAGAGAGAGAAGGAAGTATTAGAGGTTGGGCTCAAAAGGCATGCCCTTGGGGGGGTGTTGGCGCTGGAGAGAGAGAGAAAGAGAGGCACAAGAATAAAGCAGAGGAAGAAACTTTAAAATAGCTAAGTTCAGTAATGTAGCAACTTTTGGATTTGATGTCCAAACCTTATGAAATGATCCAGTGAAGAAACACCTCTCCAATTCCAGAAACACCTCTACATATTTGGAAATTTGAAGACAGGATACATGGAACTTGTAGTATGAGCTGTTCCCTGTCATAAAACTGGAAACTGAGATTGAAATCAGAATCCCAACTCGTTGCTGGTTTTGGAATGACCTTTTTCTTTGATCCTTCACCACTAAATTGGTTATTGTTAATGCAGTAACTATTCTGCAAGAGTTGTGATGCAGTTGCACCATTGGTAACTATGTCATATTTCCATGAACTCCTCTTGTTTGCTTAGCCTTGGTATGCCTATTGAATTGATAAAAATTGTGGATAAGCAATTGGAATGAACATAATTGGGGAACCTTATTCTTCTTTCATCCATATTCTATGCTCTCTTGTAGATGGTTGATCATTTTTGTTTCCTTTGCAGGATATTTTAATCGCATCTGATTATCAGAATCATGAAGGTATTGTCTGCAATAGTACCAATATGTCAGAAGTGGCTGTTTCACTTTTCAGTTCAGGCTCTACAAAAAGCACATCTGAAGATAAATTACTTTATAATATGAACTCAGGGGAGAATCATGTTGGACATAAAACTACTTGCAATGGGCAACCTTCTGGAGTTGCACCAGATAAATTACTTTATGATTTGAATTCAGGGGAGAATCTTGTTGGGCAACAAACTACTTGCAATGGGCAACCTTCTGGAGTTGCACCAGCCACAGTTTCATCACCTACAGCATCTCCTGTAAGTGTGAATACGATTGAGGCACCAAGTGAAGAAAAACTTAGTAACGTAGTGAGCCCAAAATCTGAAAGTGTTGGAAACAACTTCTCTAAACAACCTTTGGGTGGAGATCAGTCATCTGATAGTCATTCTTGGGGCAAGAGAGTTGTAAGTCATTTCTTATTTTACTATTTTCTCTCCTTTTTTTTTGCATCATAATTTTCTCTTGTAAGGAATAGATTAAGTTATAACTTTTATATATCGGTATATTTATTAGTGCCATTGGCTGTCTATTGAGCAACTTAAAGAACTCTCTCTGTTAATGTCATGGAATCGTATTCAAATGTTCAAGTTTTGGTATTCTTTTGTATTTGGAAGGGCATTGCATCAGTCTTGCATTGCTTAAAGTTCTGGTCTCCTGTATTCATACGAGTTCTAAACGATTACTACAAAAAATGATTCATATATGTATCTGGGAAATACCATGACATTTTGTTAGTTGCACTAGAAGCATTGTCCATATTATTGGAAGTCCAGTAGAACTAAAATTAGAGATGTTCATTTTTCTCATTTTCAGAATGATGGTGTTGGCTACCTTTTTTTAATGATTTTTCTAAAGTTCAGATGCTTTATGAGGCCTATTCAATAAATCTTCCAAAAAGGGTTGAGAATGAGGCAAATAAAGATGGGAATGATTTTTGAGAATTCCAGAAAACAAATTCCTCTGATTAGAAAGGAATTGTCATTCCTCAAAAAAAAATAGAAAGGAATTGTTGCAGGAAAATCTAATTGCATTTTATCAAGTATCAATTTTATTTACGCCACGTATTGAATTGCTTAAAGTTAGCAGCTTTTAGTTTTTCTTCTTTTCCCCTCATCCGAAAGCTGTTTTGAGCTCTTATTTTAGGGCAGCTACCCTGGGGATATACTAATTTCCTCAACAACTTCTTCCAAAATTACTGTCTTTCAGCAGCTTAGAAAAGACTCCAGCAACTGAGAATTGGCCCTTGGGAAATCTGGTGGCCTGTTAAATGACTGATCATTGTTTTTGAAGTTTGATTTGCTTGCCTGTTGCATCATTTAAAACTCTGAACCTGGAATTTGTTGTCTTTTCTGCAGAAGCGGAAACGAATGAAGTTTGGTGGAGTGGACAGTAGTTCTATGTTAGGTGGGAAGAAAACCACTGATGGTTTTACAGAAGTACCAGTTGAAAAGGCACTAACATCAATTCAAGGTCTATAACTTTGTTTCTTACTTTTCTTTAAGATATAATGTGCATTTGTTAATCTTAAGTTAGCACCATTGGCAAGTTAAGCAGGTAAGGGAGGTTATGCAGAAGGTGCTGCAGATGATGTACAGAGGGTTCATGACAATAAAACTAACCTTCCTATCGTCATAGGTTTGGCATGTGATATGATGAGAAGTTCAAAAACCAAAAGATCTTATCAGTCCACTGGACAAGATTCATCAAAGCATACAGGTGATTGGGCTGGCTTGGATGATAAAGAACTACACAGTGTAAAGGTGAGTTTGATTGAGGAATGTTGGCTCTGGACCCTGTGAGATCTGCAGAGCAGTAGCTCTTCTCACAAGCCTATAAGATTGCTAAACAAATTATCTATCACGTCCAGAAGACTTGCTATTTTACATGGTGGAAATACATGAACCAATAATGTAGAGTACAAGTAAATAAATGAATATTTTTGTTGCAGCAGTAATGTTTCTATCTGGTCAAATGTTTAGGTTTGCTTTGGTGCTAAAATTATGGTGGAAAAGTAATGACTTGAAATTGGATAGAGTTCAGATTGCTTGATGAGATTTGATAGAATCTCATATGTCCTTCAAATGTTAGCTTAAATTAGAGAACCCATCCCACATCTTTCCCTCTTCCTCTTTCTGCTACTCAAGTTTTCTCCTTTTGAGGACCTGGGGTTAATGAGATGAAAATCTTGATCACGGGGTAGAAAAAGCGGATACCTAATTATACAAACAATGATATAAATAAGAGCTTCATTCTCTGCATCCTGAGATTGACCTCTCCAGTCTTGATATTTCCTCTGTGAATAAATTCACTCTGGGGGAAGCTATATGCTATTAAAGAATCCTACAGGCAAAATCATTATGAAAGTTTTCATGACTTCTCTTTAATCCCCTGTTCTTTATTGGATTGTCCTGTGAAATTTTTTTCTCCAATATGTTTACAATGGATTTAGGTGTTTGATCAGTGTGAACTGGGAGAGAAGTCTCAGAAGAGAAAGAGAGGAAGGCCTCCAAAATCAGCAAAGAAGAGTTCCATTCCCTCAGCTCCAGGTTATTATGATATTCCTGAGTCTACAGTAAATATGTTTCTATTACTTCTTCTGAGATCTATTTCCCTCTTGGTTTTCCAGACAAAGCGAATAGTGTTCCTATTGACAAATTGTTTGAGAGTCCTTCTCTTGAAGTTGTAGAGGTTAAGTCAAGCATGGATACCGTTGGTTTTAGTCAGGAATGTGTGACCGATGGAAGTGGTAAGAAGCTTATGAATAACCAAATAAAGCAGAAAAATAAAACAGGTGTCACTAGCGCACTACCGTTGAGAATGCTAAATGAAGTTGCTGAAGATTCAATCAGAAGGCAGCCTGAAAGGCATTCACAGAAGAGAGGTAGAAAGCGGATGATAAATTTAAACACAGTTTCTCAATTGCATGGTGAGCAATACTTCTTGATAAGTTCAATTCATCAATTGGTTTTCCCCGGATTGAATTTCCAAGTCACATTGTTAAACTAAAAGTTTTTAACTGCTGATGTGCTAGGATGCATTGTAGTAGTTTAAGGGAGTTCTTAAGAACTATGATGTTTTTTGTTATTGTAGTTCAAAATTTTCACTGCTGGTGTGTTTACATGCTTCCTTATTTTATTTCAAACATAGATTGTTCCAATGCAGCAGAGCGGAAACAAGCCGACTCTAATTCTGTGAGAAAAGATTCAGAAATGGTCACCAAAGAATCATCTAACATCATATCTGATGATCAACCTCTATCAAAATGGTTCGAGGAAATGCATGCACCAGCTATGAATGATGGCTCTAGTAAAGGTGGTAACTTATTTCATTCTGAGTTCCTCTTCTTTACAATTTTTAAATTTTTTTTAAAAAAATTTCTTCTTTAGGAGTTTCGCCACCAAGAAATGTTGGCCAATGTGCTGAGGAAAGTTGTGAACAACCAGAAATTATAAACGCTGCAGTAGACAATAAAAATGGTACTACTGGAAGAGAGCTTCAATGCTTGCCTTTCATAAAGAACACTATACTTTGGTCAACAATTGAATCTATGGAAGTTTTCCGGAAAATGCCACAAAAGCCTCATTTCCATCCTCTAGAACAGTGTAAGGAAAGTTCCCGCGAAGGATTAGCTATAGGGTTCATGGTTACATTTTCAAGCGTGGTAGAAAGAACTTCAAGGTTGCAATTTGATGATCCCAAGGGGACAATGAATGACATTTTGGAGACTCTGGTTGAATTAGAAAGCCATGGGTTCTATGTTCAGGTGGTACGAGATCGCGTGACTGCTCTGCTCTCTAGGAAAGAAAAACAGGAAAATCTTGAAAATGAAATAGAACAACTTGACAGTGTAATAGGCAAGCACAACGCGGAGAAGACTAAAATTGATGAAGAGATAGATGAGATCAACAGGCAGATAAAGGATTTACAGGGAAAGCTCTCAGATGCCATATCAAAAAAAGAGAACAAGGATCGCGAAATAGATTCCTTGCAGTCTAAAGTGGAGGGAATCAAAGAAAGCATCAAGAGCGTCCGGTATGATTTTGAAGGCTTAGGTACCCTCTTTTGATAGCTTTCATCTCAGATCATATTCAGTTAAGTGGCGTAGTGCACAGTGACATGTTGTACATGTTTGTATACAGTAGTAGTCTACACTTGTCCATGGGGGTTGGTTGTACTGTATGCCAACGGGAAAAACCAATCCCCCCCCCCCCCAAAAAAAAAAAAAAAGGGAAAATTATTCATCTTATAGCACATGTGTTTATAGGATGGAAAGGAATTTTTTATTTTAGGACTTGATTCAGCATTGATATTTAAGTTTCTGCAATATTTGGCTTTGTATGGGAATCTTGTTTTTTTTTTTTCTTTCTTTTTTCCGGTGTTGGGGTGGGTGTGGTAAATGGGAATCTGGTGCGCAAGCAGAATAAAATGATCCGTATCTTGTAATGATCTCTCCAAAAAATAAAAAGAAATCCAAAGTGTAATTAATCATGCAAACAGTTTGAGCTTGGCGTGACTAGTAAGTGTTAACTTGCTATAAAATCATACATTGGCGGTGGCCAGAATAGCATTGTGCAAGTTTGCAGTAATTTCATTCTAAATCGTTGGTGAATTCAACTGTATTACTACTACTACCATTAATTAAGCGCCGCTTCTGAAGTGAAAATTCATTCAAATTCGTTGGTCAATTCAATTCTCTCTAGATATAGTCAGTCAACATTATTCTATTACCCATGTTTGCAGTAAAATTAATCGACTTTCAAAGTCAGGACTAATGGTGGTAGTAATTTTCTTGCATTATTACAATTTTTGCAGGAATATGTACCGATTCTAGCGTTAAAATATGCATTTCTTTTCTTATCCTTTTAAACAAAAACATACAAACACTTATTGAAAGTTTTCACTAAATCTAAATCTGTACATTTTGTGTACATGTAAACAAATTACTATTAATTAGTTCAAATTCTTACGGTCAAGAAGACTTTCATAATTAATTTATATTAGTTGCTCAGAATTATTACGGTTGTTATTAAGTAACAATTTTCCCAAAGATAATTTCAATTTAATAATCTACTAGATAGTACACCTTCTTCTTCTGCTTTCTTGTTGGATTTTTACTGCAAAAGAAAAAGAAAAAAAATACAAATACTATTCTACTCTGGCTTCCCCCTTGACTGAGACCGCGGAACCATGGATGCACCATACTATCAATACTTCAAGAAAGGCTTCAAAGTGGAGGTGTGCTTCGACGAGGTAGGTTTCAGGGGCTCCTGGTACACCGCTACCATCCTTGAAACCCCTTCCAAGAAGGCCCTTAAGATCTTTCTTGAGTTCGACAACCTAGTCGAGGAAGACGACCACAAAAAGCTCCTTAGACAGCACGTCGACTTCTTCTTGGTTCGCCCTGTTTGCCCCCGCGAGCCTAATCCCTCTTTCCAACTCGACGATGACGTCGACGCCTTCCACCACGACGGCTGGTGGGAAGGTGTCGTCACTGTGGTTCATCCCTGCTCTGATGATGCCCCTCCCCGCTACTCCGTCTTCTTCCGCTCCTCAAGGGAGCAGCTTGAGTTCTCGGCATTTGAGCTTCGCTTGCATCGGGAATGGCTCCACGGCGAATGGGTCCCTCTTTTGAAAGAAAGTGCTGCTGCTCTCGTCGGAGTTCAGCCCAACCAGACAACGCAGGCCGTGTTGTCTCCGGAAGCTTCTTCAATTTCTTTGCCTACCAAGTCTAAATGACTCAAAACACCGAGGTCCTTTTCTTTCTTATCGTTTTCTCAAGATTTATTATTACTATTATTATTATTAATTTCTTGGTTTCCTTGATGTTCTTGGTGTCCTGTTTGGCTTTCCTTCAATTTCAGTTATCAGATTAATCGAAGAGGTGTCTATATATTGGTTTTTTTTTGGGGGGGGGGGGTCGGGTCTTCAATTAGGGATTGTGAAGAATGAATGAACTAACTCTTTTCAGTGTCCTGGATTAATTTGTTAGTTAATCTTGTTCTCCTGCCATCTTCGTCCCGTAATCGTCTTGGCTCTATGCCGCTTCATGAAAATGATTTCTCTGTAATTCCATCCATTTTTAGTTTTAGTTGTTCCTTCTCGAATTCACGACACGAATCCAGAATTAGCTTAGTTGTTTTTTGTTTTATTTTTGTATTGAGCTGTTAATACAGAAACTCAGCCCTTTTGAGTTTCTTTTTTTTGAGAATTGTAGAACATTGGTTGATCATTCTTCCGTAACATCCTATAGCCCTTTTCTTGAAACGATGCTTCTCCTTAACCAACTGCATCTCTTTTCCTTCTTTCGATTTCTCTTGTAATTCTTTTTGTGCAAATTTAGATGGCATTGAATAATTGAATCCATTGGTTTGGTCTTTAAATGCTTACTATTAGCTGTAGGCAATAGAGTCTTATGGTAAGAAGGAAAACTGCTAAAGAGGTGTAATACACGTATTAAAGTTGATGTTGCTGTTGTATCATTTGAGAAAACAGAGTAGCATCTTTATTTGCTTCTATCTTTGATGCTATAAGTTGCTTTCCCAGCTGCATTTTGAATCTCAATTAGCATGCATACGACCATTCTCTTGCAATTTTCATTAAAAGTATTGAGATGTGAATTAGGGACTAAATGGCAATATCACTTGTCATGGCTTCTCACAGGTTGCTGCCATTGTAAAGCTTGGATGTTGCTACTGCGACTCCTACTAAAACTTGTGTATTCCTGCTGGTCTGGCATTAAGTACTCTCTTGATCTCCCAAAGACACTGTAATTTTTAGGTATTGTTAGACTAATATCTTTGTATTAGAAGAATATTGTGGTCAAATTTGGAATCAAATGTTACACTATTGTTAGAATATTGTTACACCATTTCTGATATCAAATGTTTCAGTTCTTAAAACTTCTCACTCTCTGTCTAGCCATAAGTGGTGAAAATGATTATATTTTCCTCTTCTTTTGTTGTTTCTGGTGTTTTGTGAGTTTTGAGAGATATTTTTCTGCCTTATTAGTGTGCATATGTTTCTGGTGATTGAAATATTGGATAGCATTTGATACTATTGCAACAGTTGTCCTATAACCTAGGAGTGGAATATTAGCATATGAAGTTTTGCTACTTCTAGTCTATCATACACTTCCTCTTTAAAGGGACCAGAAAACTTTGTGATTTGTGATCTGCTAGCTTATGCAGCACAAGGCTGATAAATGAAATGCCAGATTACTGTCCTAGTATAAACCTTAGCATAATTTGATTTCAGCCCTGCTCTTGCATGCTTTTTGCTGTTTAATAAATATATTTCATATATGGATGTAAGTGCTTCATACCATTCATGGGCACATGTTTGAGAGGTCTTTTGAATTGTGCTGGACCTTATTCCTTCTGCTTCTGCTAGAGAGGTAAATGATTCCAGCACATGAGTTGAAATGAAATCATACAGCGTAAAAAGTCTGAAATATTTTTTGGCAAGAGAAGTAGACGTGCAAACATGGAAGGCTGTAGTTAAGTAACTTCGCAGAAAGAAAAGAAAATGGAGTCTCTCTTAAGTTGCTTTTCTGTTTGTTTCCTACTGCTTTTGCTTAGTATCTACTATCTAGTACGTATTTGACCTGTTTAAGGGAAGGAACAGATCAGGGAGTATACCTTGTTGCATGAAATGGAATCTGATGACTGTTTGATTTGTCCAGTTTTGGTAGCTACTTATCAATTTGAATTAACGATATAGTTTGTTCGTTGGGGGGGGGGGGGGGGGGGACTGGGCATTTCTTTCTTTCCTTCCATAATTTATTTCTTCTGAAGTGCTCGTCGCCCCCATTCAAAAAAGGTTGCACCTGTCAACATTTGAATCTGTAAGTAGGAGCATGAAGGCTAACACTGCTTTCACTTAACAAAGATGGAGGAAGAAAAATACAGTACTAGGGTTTAATAAGAACATATTAATAGCCCATTGGTTCAAAGCTTTGGGCCGGTTTCCTGGTTATTTATCTGCGTCTTGTTTGGTGATGCTCAGTTATTTATGCTCTTGAAGCCTGACAATGACCACAGTGTTCCATGGTGGGGGAATGCAGCTTCCTGCCTCAACTTTCTCATTTCAAGTTTGATTCTAATAATTCTTGGTCAAAATTGAAGGGCTAATTAATAGTCCAAGTCTAATCGGTTGATATTACATGTATTATGATATATCAATATAATTTGAATCCTTCCATTTCACCCAAAAAAAAAAAAAAAAAACATTTGAATCCTTCCAGCCAATGTCCTGAATTGAGTGCATTTCCAGATTGATTGACAAGGAGAGGTTCCAGAACGCTTTAATTTCTGGGTGCAACGCCCGCCTTCCTTTCTTGATTATGTGGGCTTAATTGAAGTTGAAGCCACAAAACTATCATTTTCTTTTGCATTGACAAAATTGTTCCCACCTGAATGTTTTACTTTTCTTTTTCATTTTTTTTTTCCAGCTGGGAACGCATAAGAATTGCGTTCTCCCGCGACTAATCCAAACTACTTCGTTGAAAATGCTCAAACAAATGAAAATTTCCAAACGCGACGCAAAATTCATAAGAACGTTGAGGAATTTGAAAAAAAAAGTTTTTTTTCTTTTTTAACTCTATCGTATGGAATTAAATATTTTAACTTGATTAAAAAAAATAGTTCTAAAACATTTAACATATGCAATTACCACTTCGCTTTATTATTTTTAATCAAAATCCCAGTGCACTTTGATTAATATATAAAAAAAATTATAATATTACCAGTTCACAATTGTGTGAATTTTGTAGTCAATAGAAAGAAAAAAAGAATTTTGTAGCCAAGAATTTATTAAATGAGATATAGATTATTATACGATTACCATTTCATTATTTATATTCATGTACACTTTGCGAAATCTCTAATCTCTTAACATGATTGGTTATAAAAATATACTATTATTTATTTTAAAAAAAGTTAAAAGTATGAAGTAAATATAGTACGGATATAGGTATTTATAAAAAAAAAATATAGAAGGAAGATAGGTAGTAGGTGTGAACTAATTAAATGCACTCTCCTTTCTAAAAGATATTTATTTCCAATGTCATTTTCACACACATTAAATATTCATTAAATTTCTCTAAAACAAATATTCTTTCTGCCCAGATCAAATAAATTACTTTGTTCATAAAATATCTTTAATTATTATTTTGAGAATAAGAAAATATAAAAATTTTGTCTTAAAAAATAAGAAATATGTAAGTGAGAAGATAAAAGTAAATAAGGATAATATTAAAAGTTAATGGTAAAATATTAATAAAATTTATAAAATAACTTTTATTTTAAAATAAGAATAAAATTATTAAGTGATTTATATTCAAGGATTATTAATTAAATTGTAAAGTCTGAAGTGACAAAAATACTTTTCTCTCTCTCTCTCTCATCTCTTTCAAAAGAAGTGGGTCCATTCAAATTTCAAAGTCATTGATTTTTGTTTCCCTTTTAGAGAAACAAAGTTAACTTTAATTAAAAAAGTTTCCATATAAGTGTTTTATAAATAAAAAATTACTATTAATATGTGAGTGTTTAAATTAAGATAAAAACCAAAATAAAAGCATAAATGAATTCTTCGTTTAGAAAAAGCACAAATAATTTTATAAGAAATAAAAAAAAATTGGGAAGGAAAAACGTATTACTATCATGTTGAACCATCTAACGTGCGCATAGGGTGGTGATGACATGTACCTTTCATGCGTGCTACTTCCTCTATTAACCTAAACCATTCCTATATATACTATATATTAGGAATTCTCATTGAATATCTTTTATCTGAATTACATTTAAATTTAATTTTATTTCTCATATTTGTAACTGTAATTTTTACTATCTTTGAAGAAAGAAAAGCATTAAATTATTGATAAGAATATATAAAATATCATATGTTACTGTAAAATGACTAATATTGAAAAAAAAACTATTTATTATTTATTTTGTCTCTAAATATAAAATACTAAAAATAATATATCTTATCTCTAAATATAAGATGTTGTACTAGCCTATTATATTTGAAGTGATTTAACCTTTTTTTTTTCTTTCATTTCTTTCTTATTCAATCTAATATTACCCTTTTTTTTATAAAAAAAAAAATCTCTCATCATCTATTTATTAAATTTTTTAAAATTTTTTGGTGAAAGTAAAAAAACTCACAACCATTCAGTGACTGATAATTGATCATAGGTCAACCAAAATATTGAACTTAATTTAAGGTAATTAATTGACTGATACTCATACAGAAACAAAGTATTTTTAAACTGTCAAACATTCTACTGCCAAGAGAAAACATTCATGTCAGAGTCAATGTTCTAGCAGGCTTACTCAATTTTTTTAACTTTTATGCCTGAACTGCCCAGCCAAAGTTAGCAGAAATTTGAGATTTCATTAACACAAATGGTACTAATGTCAAAATATTCATGATCTTGAAATCTTGCAGAAATAGCTGAATACTTGTGGAAGTAATAAATGACTTAAAAGAGCAACTTAGTCCGAAATAAAAACTTGGAAGTAAAACAGTTTAAGCAGAAATGTGAAGAATGTTTGTGTAAAATTTGAGATGCTATCTCTCTTAGATTATGAGTAAAGTATTGGATGGCAATCATCAACAGTCAAAAAACTCCAATAGAATAATGAATATTTTTCTAGATAACTCTTGATTTGTGTTTTCTCAACAAGTATAAGTGAACCATGCTTCATGGAAGTCCAAGAAAGAGGGAAACAAATGAGCTAAAAGTAAAGGATTTCAAGAACAAGCTCAACACATAATCCCACATTTTACAATTCTTGATCAATATTCTTTATAACATCAACTAAATGGAAGTTGTTGCAAAACCCAAGTTATAAATAAGAAATTTAGGGGGGAAAAATTAGGAAGAACACAAAAGGCACACCAAAGTTATTAAATAATTAGGCTATCAAAAAGACGTTTTGCTTATTTTTCTTATAATATATCTTTTTTTTCCACTTTTATGAATTAACTTGACCTTCTCTACATCAAGGTCATACAACAACCCACCATACTTTTCAATAGAACTAATTAATATTTTTTTCAACTTCATGAACATACAATGAGCAAGCAAACTATCTTAACCATCTTGATGATATATGCCAACCCTTTCGCATCCAGATGACATGAGAAGCTCAATAAAACCTATAAGCATTAATTCTTTTTTTATTGTGCATCTTGAAATGATTTCAACCTGGCTTAAAGTCGTGGATACTAAATTGCAAAACACAATACTTTGTAGTTCCACAGCTGTTGACGGCTTTGAAAATGCGTTCATCAAGGACGACGAAAATGTACTTTAGCAAACCTTCCACAATTAATATAAAGCATAGTGCACATGCTCTTATACAAATTTATTACAAAATGAATCATAATATTTTTTTATTCTCTTCAATTTAAAATAAATAATTTATTAAGTAATTACTCCATCTGTCTCAAAATATAAATTATCTGAAGACTTTTTACGCAGATTAATAAAAGATTTTACTTCATAAGTTATTCTTATTTATTATGTCTTGAAAATGAGAAAAAGAAATTATTTTTAGAAGAAAAAAATAAAAACTTATTTTGAAAATATAAAAAGGAGCGAGAGGAAATGAGAGATTGAAAATAAATTAATAAATATAATAATAAAATCATGCACGATTTATATTTTGAAATGAATTATGTATTTTTTTTATTTTATCTTTATTTAATACTAGTATATAATTACAAAGGGAGCTATAGAATTAAAATAATCTTCAAAAATCGATCTATTGTTTTACTACTTCAGGAAAAAATGTAGTCCGAGGATTTGGGTGAGGAGTTAGTGCACACATGGCCACAGGCCCACAGTCCTATCCCACAAGGCTAGCGAGAAGTTAATTGGAGAAAGAAGGCAGTGGTAGTACATAAATTACAAATAAAGAAAGGCAGCTGGGGGGCCGTACAGTGAATTTCTTGTACCGCAGTTCGCATCTACCCTATTTATTATAGTCCTTCCATACCTTTTATAAAATGTTATAACTAATTCTATAGAATAATTTTAGTTTATTTATTTATTGTATTTGAAATAAATAATTTTTGTTTTATTCATCTAAATGAATTTTATTGTACTTAGAATAAGAGAAAATAAATAAATATAAAATAATTAATAATATACAAAATAATTATAAAAAATTAAAAAATATTATATTTAAAAATAAATGAATTTATTTGTTATATATTATAAAAATTGAAGAAGAGATTTTATAAAAAAGGAGGAAGAGATATTATAAAAATGGACCGAGAGAGTATTCTAATGTATATTCTATACCAATGTCATATGGCTTTTAAAAGAAACGGTGCATTTATGAAGTATGGTTTTTTATCCTATTTATTATAGGCATCTCCACCAATGTTATATGGCATTTTTTAAAAAGAAATGGTGCATTTATAATTTTTTTAAAAAAATTGGAAATGTTTTTTTAAGACAAGAAAGCATTTGTCACAAGTATTTGTTTGCTCATGTCAAGCGAAATAAAATTGTACTGCATTCATTCAATTTCATTAATATGTATTATTTATTTCTAGATTGCCCTATTTGAATATTATTGTTTCTAAATTTAATACATATTTTTATAAATATATCATTATGTAATATTGAAAATAAAAAAAATTGACTTCTTATTTTTAATTAATTTATCTTTAAAATATTTATTGATATATTTAAACGAAAATACTTAAAATAATTTTCTAGATTAATAAAATAATTTTTTCACCATAAACTTAAAAAGCCATATAATGTAACTCTGTTTACTAATCCTCATTTTCAACATGTTTATTAATCATTGTAAAAAGTGAAAGTGGACATTTTATCTTATTATGATAAATACATACTTTCTTTAAAAATAACTTATTTTTATACTGTGTTCATTTGTTAAAAGTGCATTCTAGTAAAATGTGTTCACTTCTCGTGCGTACCATTTCAACTAGTATGTTTTAAAACTCATAGAGTTTTTATCGGACTAATTTTTTCAAAAATAAAATTGTATTTTTTAATAATAATTAATTCATGCATTTATTGTTATAAGATATTTTAACTAAAATTATATATATTAAGAATATAAAAAAATAAAAATAAATTTAAAAATAATATAAATAATAAACATAAAAATTTTAAAAATATTTTACAATTAAGAAAAAAAGTAGGAGGGATGAAAAGAAGTGAGTTAGCAAAGTATAAAACAAGTGATTCCCTAGTTGGGATCACTAGTGGTGTGCATTATGCGGTACAAATCAAAATATCGTATTATATTTTTTAATTCGATTTGAATTTACGGTATTACGGTACAATACGGTATGGTTTTAAAATTTTTAAAAATTACGATACGGTATTTCGGTTTTTAAAATTTAAAGTTGTACCATAGCGTAATACCGAAATATTAATTTTAAAAATAAAAAATATAATTGTTTTTATAAATGAATAAAATTTGAATATTGTATTTTGTTAGAGTTAAAAGATCTGATGAACGAAATTGTTTACTTGATAAAATGTATTTTTAATAGAAATTATCGATAATATATTTGTCTAATTGAATTTTAACTCTTCCATTTTAAAATTTTTAGCGTGAAATGTTCTTTTTTTTATAAGTGTTTTAGAGGTACAAAATGAATTTTTATTGACATATTATTTTAGTTTTAGATGTTATTTCTTAATATTTTTTTTTGATAAATTAATAAGTATTTTAATGATAAAAAAAATTTGAATAAAAAATTTAAAAATTCGGTACATATCGTAACGTATCGTGACGTACCGAAATATTTCGGTATAATATAGTATAATTTTTTAAAAGATATAATACAAAATAGTTTTCAATATTTTCAAATCGAAATATTAAAATATTGAATTTTAAAAACATATAACGTACCGTATACACCCTTAGGGATCAGCATAAATACTAGCATTATACTAGTTCATGAAGGAAAGCTAAAAAACCCATCCCTTTTCTCCCTTGAGTTGACGTAAATATGAGGCTCTTCTTCTCAGAAATTGTTGCTGTTCTTGAACTTGAATAGATGATGGCGGAGTTCTTTTGGTAATTCTAATAGCGAAAGCATTAACTAGCAGTTCCCCTTAATTTGTCTTACTCTTTGAAACGTCGGAGAGAGGCACCTTAGCTACTGACATTTCCTAATTTCTCTCGGTAAGTTTAGTACTTTTCTCCGTCCATTATACCGGTAATATACAGTGCTACCAACCTCATTTATAGCTTCTAGCTACCGCCGTTATGTTGGTCGCCGTTGAATGAATTAATGCGGTCAGTTAATTTTAATTCGAAGCACACACTGTCGCACATATATAGATAACAGTGGGGGAGGAGGATTGGGAGGGAGTCCACTGTAGAGGAAGATGAAGATGTTCGCAGCGAAGGTAGAAGATGGAAAGAAAGGCCGGGATGGGCAGCCGTCGGTTGGCCCAATCT
The DNA here is from genome assembly GCA_019593545.1 of Apocynum venetum. NCBI lineage: Eukaryota > Viridiplantae > Streptophyta > Magnoliopsida > Gentianales > Apocynaceae > Apocynum > Apocynum venetum. The sequence goes on from SRSM01000324.1 coordinate 310,633, forward strand.
ACAGAAATCTTATCTCGGAGCATGAATTTCCGCCTACAGATCCCAATTTGACCACCGCTTGGGAAATGTTCAGGTAAAAAACACGCACACAAATTTATCAGAACGCCCGAGACCCCCTGAACAAGAAAAGTTTAAAATCTTTAACTGAACTATCACTGTTGGAACAGTGCATCCGTTGAACAGCATCCTGGAAATAGGATGTTGGGATGGCGTCAATACAACGGCGGGAAGGTACTACTATTAGCTTTCTTGACCATTTCTTTCTTGTACTACTATTTTATTTCTCTGTTTGTTTTTTTTTTTTTTTACTGATGAAGAAGAAAGAAATTTGTGTTGTAGTGGGGCCCTTACGTCTGGAAAACATACAAAGAAGTTTACGGGGAAGTTCTCTGCGCAGGTTCGGCGTTACGTGCACACGGCATACAACCTGTGAGAAATTAAAGAATCCTCCTCCTCGGACCTTTTCTTTCATTTACTTGTATTGGATCAGATTTTTTTTTTTTCAAAAAAAAGAAAAGAAAAAAGGAAGTAATGTTTACTACAATTTTTCTCTTATTTTATACTCATATATCAGTCTTTCCAACAATGGGAAATTATTAACGTCCAGTATTGACGTGGAACTTTCAAAGATTAAATTAGTGAGGCCAGAGAAGTATAAAGAGAGATGATAGAAAAAGAAGCGGGGAGAGAGAGAGAGAGAGAAATAATTGAAGAGGAATTTGCAGAGATCAAATTAAAAGAAAGTACGAAATTTTTAATAAGTACGAAAATGATGGTACTAATTAGGACAATGAAATTTGACAAATAGAGAGAATATGATGCGTTCTCCTTCCGTCCTAAAAGTATTTGCTTGTCTTTTTTTAAACAAATAAAATTTACAATTTTTTTAAAAATTCTACCTTATTTAAACTTCTACAATTCTTTTTTTTGCTTTTGAGAAAATAAACCTCTAAATTTAATGAATTGATTTTTCAATTCACTTGTAGCTATTTAGAATTCTAACGATTTCTTTTAAATTTTTGGTGATTCCGTTATCATGTTACGAATCAAGATAGCATTTATTTTTTTCCATTAATTAATCATACGTAAAATATTTTATTTATCATTTTTATCCGTCAATAATGAATGATTTCTTTCTTATTTCATCATTATTTAATAGTTACTTTAAGTTTATATTCGACTCTAATTAGAAATTTCAAATGTACATGTCAAAATAGGATTACCTAATTTATATGAATACTCGAGCAGCCTGAAGATGAAAATTGGGTTAAAATGGAGACAGTATTCTTTACAAATGGACAAAGATTTGATGATTTTTGTCAATTGCTTTTGGTATAGGGTGCTCGTGTGGGAATTTATGGTTCAAATTGCCCAGAATGGATCGTCGCGATGCAGGTTAGCCTCGTTGTATCATCTCCAAAAAAAATTGCTCCTGTTCCCTGCTCTTCTCAATTTGACTTCATTTTTCATGGCAGGCCTGCGGTGCCCACAGTTTAATTTGTGTGCCTCTCTATGATACCCTTGGTAAAATTTCATGATTCAAGTCTTTACTAGTAATAGAATTTGTTCAATTCTTTCCCCCGGAATATTTCCTGAATAATATTTTTTCGACTTAATTGTATTTGAAATGTATCTTTTTATCAATGTCCTTGTGGTTACACACATTTTTCTTGTGGAAAAATAAATTAGTCATTGGGTGTCATTCAACTGTTTTTCAAGCTGTGCTGTCAAAGATCAATTCGATATGCTCATCACTTTCCTCTTGTGCAGGTCCTGGAGCTGTTAATTACATAATAGATCATGCTGAGATCGATTTCGTGTTTGTTCAAGACAAGAAAGTGAAAAATGTGAGATTGATTGGCCAACTGTCCTATTTTTCATTTATGTAACAATGACTTCAACATGATTTTCATCAATGAATTATTTTTTTTTAAAATATCTTGGCAGCTTTTAAGTTCAGAATGCACTCATGCTCGGCGATTAAAACGTGAGTTGGCTTTAATTTCTTGAACATGACTAGAAAAAAACTCTTTTAGCAAGTTTGCTTCAATGATGTTGTTGTTGTTGCAGTGATTGTCTGCTTCAGTACATTGACAGAGGAGGAAAAGGATAGGGCAGCTTCTATTGGAGTGAAATCATATTCTTGGCATGATTTTCTCCAACTGGTATTTCTCTCACCTGATCTTTTACAATTTATGTATGCTGTTTGAGTCTTTGATGGCATTAGCCTTTGACCACGAAATACAGTCATGGGGCTCATACGACCCTAGCTCCATCTCCATCAAACTGAGTCACTTGATATATTGTACTTCAACAGAAATAATGCATTTTCTTTGAATTTTGTAAGTATCAATCTCTTGATTAGAGTAGAGTCAGCAGCATTTTCCTAGTTCAATTCCCTTCTGATTACATATGCGATGTGTTTTCTTCACCCTACTCTAAAGATAACTTTTACGAATCAGTGTATACTCACCTCATAATGTGGATCAAATTCGTTTTAGTAGGCAAGAATTTCAAATAGTGGCACCAGGCATTTGTTTTCCTTGCTGAACCCTAGACTTTCTATTTTATATACTATCAGTTATAAAAAATTACCTTCAGCAAATGTATCAGTAGTAAAGTGCAGTATTGTTGAGCGATATCCTTTAGTATCCTTGGCATGTTTCAACCGTTCAATAAAGTTAGTGAGTGATACATATTGACTCTTATCACATGAAATCTAATTTAATGCCTTTTTTTTTGTTTTATTCTATTTCCTAAACTATGAACTATGCACTGTTAGACTTTTAAGCTAACAATACTTCATGGGGCAATCTTTTGACTACCATGCATCTTTCGTCAATGTTTGGTTATTTTCCTGTCAATTTAAATTTTTCCTTCTGTCAGGGAAAAGAAAAGCAGTCAAGACCCTTGCCACCAAGGCCACTTGACATATGTACAATAATGTACACTAGTGGTACCAGTGGAAATCCAAAAGGTGTTATATTGACACATGAAAACATGACATCAGCCATAAGAGGAGTTGATGTTTTCATGGAACAATTTGAAGACAAGGCAAGTTGTAACACTTCTCAATTTTGAGTATTTTCTGAATTCTGTTGTCTAAAATGTTTATGTAGTGAGGGCATCTATGTTTCCTTAGGACCTGTATGATTTTAATCTATTTTGTTAACTAAAGCTTATGACTCCCCGTTTATGATTATCTGCTCAATCTCAAGTCATCTCAATCTAAAATTGGAACCCTCTCAGATGACAGTAGGTGACGTATACATATCTTTCCTCCCTCTTGCTCACATCCTTGATCGCATGATTGAGGAATACTTCTTCCACAAGGGTGCCTCTGTTGGTTACTACCATGGGGTAAGCTGCTACGATGACTTTTGTTCTTTGTTCCAATGCTTATCCTATTTAACATTTTGTTACCCTCCTCCTCCCCAGCCCCTGCCCCCCCCCCCCCCAAAAAAAAAAAAAAAAAAGAGGAAGAGGGAAAAAGACAACAAAACATAACACACGCCTAGTCAGCAAATTGAAATGGTATACATGTTGTAAGGCTCATTCTTTAAATGAAAAAAATTGAAGAAACTAGGAGAGAGACCTTGTTTGGCACTGTGGTATTATAATTTGAAAAAACATAATTCTTTGGGCACTGGCTTTCCATCACTTTTATCTACTTTTTCCATGTTTTGCTAAAATTGAATGAGGTGTGCATATCAATGGCTTACCATTTACCAAATACGAGTTATAGCTTCAAGTTCGTGCCATCTGAACTGATTTGTGGTATTGCAATGTTGTTGTTTTTATATAATTAAGGACATTGATGAGCTAAGAGATGATTTGATGGAGTTGAAGCCAACCTTTTTAGCTGGAGTGCCTCGTGTATTTGAAAGGATACATGAAGGTAAGAAAATGTTGCTAGTCTTTGCCATGTCTATTCATACTTTTATGGAATATGTTTATGGGTCTGAACTAATATGTTCTTCTGCCCCCAGGTGTTCTAAAAGCACTTGAGGAACTTAATCCAGTGAGGAGGAGAGTTTTTGACATGCTTTATAAACAGTAAGTTTCTTAATTTAGGTGCACCTTATACATATATGCTCATGAGACAGTGAACCTTGCATATTAACTGACCTTTCTTTCTTATCTTGTATCAAAGCAAACTTAACTGGATGATGCAAGGGTACAAACACAGAGATGCATCACGACTGGCAGATCTTCTGGCTTTTAGGAAGGTTATATAAGATCCCCAACTTATGTTCTGCTTTTTCATCCTGATTTTTCTTATCAAGAGATATTCTAATTATTATGTATTCTTGATTGACGTAGTTAATAGAGTCCTCTGAATTTTTATTTTTATTTTTTGCCTTTGGCATAGGTTAAAGCCAGGTTAGGTGGTCGGATTCGTCTAATAGTTTCTGGTGGTGCCCCACTAAGCAGGGAAGTGGAAGAATTCTTGAGGGTTACCTCATGTGCTTTTGTTTTGCAAGGCTATGGTAAGTAGCTTTCTCTTCCTGGCTATCATAGAGAAGGGATCATAAGTGTTGTGACGCATCTAAAATGACCATTGATATATCACAGTAATAGCTTTCAACAAAAGGAATGATGAAAAGGGTTGAAATTGCATGTTCATGTTAATTGGCTTACTGAATCTCGGAATGGATTGAATAAGTTTCTCGGAGTTGGTAAGCTTATGTCTTTCTTAATGAAGCAGATAACACTTAAGCAAAGCTGTTTTCTGCTTTCCAGTAGAACTTTTTTTGGGTAAATCACAGCTGAAATGATGCACACTGCACTGAGAGAAAATTGTCCTAATCTATTGATAACCAAGAGGAGATTTTGTTGTAATAGAAAAAACTTTAAAAAGTACTAGTATATGATTAGAACAGGAAGCTCCAATCTTGATTGTTTTTGGCATGGTCAGATTTATTTAACTGCTTGTGACACAATAATTAAATAACAATATTCTACTAGTTCAATTCTGATCAATTAAATAACTGACTTTGTAGTTTCTCAAATTCGTATGCTGTCCTTCAGATGAGAACGGACGTTGCTCTTTTATTTCTCTCACACACACACTCTCTCTCTCTAGTGCAATAGGAATTTGATGGTTTGTTCCAATTCTTCTGAAACCTAGGAATTGTTGCTACATTAATTAGAAAATTGACATTGTAAATTGCATCTACAATCTGGTTTACTCAGGGTTGACTGAGACTTGTGGTTTGGCCACTCTTGGTTTTCCTGATGAAATGGGCTTGATTGGAACTGTTGGTGCTGCATTTGTATACACTGAAATGCGTCTCGAAGAGGTTCCAGAAATGGGCTATGATCCACTGGGAGATCCACCTCGTGGTGAGATATGTGTCCGAGGGAAGACATCTTTTGCAGGGTACTACAAGAATCCAGAATTGACAAGTGAAAGTATGAGAGACGGGTGGTTTCATACAGGTAATTTTCATTTTCTATAATATATATGTTAATATGTTAAAAGGCATTAATGTCTTATATATTTATCCTTTGATATAATCAGGTGACATTGGAGAGATGTTTCCAAATGGTGTCGTAAAAATTATAGATAGAAAAAAAAATCTTATTAAGCTTTCTCAAGGGGAGTATGTTGCACTTGAATATCTGGAAAAGGTTTATTGTATCACTCCCATAATTGAAGATGTGAGTATCATGCTCTGGCTTATATATTTAGGTTCACTTTTACAAGAACTATATCAGCTATGAAATTATGACAATGTTTCTAAGTCTATAATTTATCATCTATTCTAGATCTGGGTCTATGGGGACAGCTTCAAGTCAGCTCTGGTTGCTGTTGTTGTACCAAATGAGGAGAATACTAAAAGATGGGCACAGCAAAGTGGCTACAAAGGTTCCTTCTCTGAATTGTGTACCTTTGATCTGTTGCGAGAACACATCATCCTTGAACTAAGGTCTACAGCACAGAGAAACAAGGTTATTTCAAGCTAACTTGCCTTTGAGAAAAAAGACACTTCATTTTGGTTTCAAGTCCTGGGATTTTTGGATATACTAATCATACCATGACCTTATGGCAGATATAGATTTTTGTTTTAGACTCTTTAATCTGATGTTGTAAAACTTTGCAGCTGAGAGGCTTTGAGTACATCAACGGAGTCCTCCTGGAACCGCAACCCTTTGAGTTTCAAAAGGATTTGGTGACTGCAACACTGAAGAAGAGAAGAGATCGGTTGCTTAAACAATACAAGGTAACTTAACTTCACCCTCTTATCAGCCAGCTGGCAATACATTTAATTAAGCAGAAGGGGGAATCATTTAAGCGACAATCTTCTTTCAGGTGGAAATTGACCATCTCTATGGGAAAATGGCATCAGCGAAGCGTTAGGTATTTGTATTGTTCCTTGATGTGGCTTACGACTATGGATCTTGATCAAGCTATGATGCTATGATCAGTTTGAGCCCATTCTCCATAGTAACATTTGTTCGTTTGGTCATATATGCGATTGTGTGTATTGCAGTTGGAAACCTGTCAATCTTTCTGTATGGTGTACTGCAGGTAGCTGTGGTCTACATGTACATTTTCTCTGTAATGCGATTGTGTGTATTGTTGCCCTCTTGGCATTCTTCAATAAAAACTATTGCCTTCCAAAAAAACTATATATATATATATATATATATATATATATATATATATATGTATATATATTCTTCCTAGTAATAATATTCCTTCCTATAAGGGATCGGTGGAACAGCTGTAATGGTGCATTTCAATATGTGTTTGTTGGTGACATTTTATATTCATGTTTAATAAACGTAGCATTTGTTTACGAAAAACAGCGTTTTAATATTTTGCTTTTTAAAACCCTTTTCCTAACCCCTTCTCCCAACTTTCTCTCTACGTTCTCTCCCTCTATTAACATATTTCACAACTTTTACATACCCTATATGTAAGCTCAAATTTAGTATGAAATTTATTTACAACATCTCGGAGAAACAGAAGGTTTTGAAGGAACCAGATGAGCATGCAGCATTTGTCAATTTTCTTGGGAGTAATTTGCAACAATCAACTTTTTGAAAAGGAAAATTGATCAATTTAGTCCTTAAACTATTAATCCAGTTTGGTTTTTAATCTCTATTTTTAACTTCTTTTTTTCGTCCCTAGGTTAGTTTCAGACTCTTTTTTTTTTTGTCACTTTGGCAAATTTAATTTGTATTGAGGTCATCTCTGTCGAGTTGATGCAAGAGGATGTATTTATGCCTTTTTTAAAAGGTACAATGACTAATTTAATGCAATTCACTCTATTAAAATGAATAATTTATACATGGTTATAAGGTCAACTCGGACGACTTTTTCCTCTTTTTTCCCTAAAAAAGGATCACATGCATTGTACAAGCACGACATCAACTCCGCTATGTAATAACGTGCTGGCAACCACTGCAAATTTAGCCTTAGAAGAGACAAAAAAGTACTTCAAAAATGGTTTAGGAACAAACAAAAAAAAAAAAAAAAGATTAAAAAAGAAAATAAGACATAATTTTTCTTTTAAAAACAAACCCATATAATTTTTAAAGATATGATCTAACATGAAGACATAATTTTGCATTTTTATTTGTCAAGAAAACACAATAACTAATCAGCTAGTTAAGAAGAGGTACTTGTCCTTCCTGGTGAGTGCTGTGGATGTAAAACCTAATGCCTTTCCAACCTCAATTTGCACCAAATTGGCAACCTCATAATTGGACCTTAAGCCATCAGCATCCCATGCAGGAGTAGTACTGTCCAGAAATTCAAAGGCGTAGCCGGGACATGGGTTCATAAGGAAGAAGAAAGCATCGAAGGATTTGAGCCCTCCTACAGTGGTGCCATGGAACATGCTCACACAATTATCCACGGCCACGGGGAAAATGTCGACCCCCAATTCTGCGAACAAAGGGCTAAATCTGAGCAAGTAAGGTTCCCTGCAAGTGGTGCCTTCGGGGCACACCGCCACGTTTCCTTTACTCAACAGGTTCTTCATTATCTTGGCATCTTCATCTCTGTCTCTCGTCAAACGCACGGCTTTGATTGGTGACAGAAGCTCCGATACCCTGCTAAGGCTGTATGTCACCGTACCTAGAGGAGTCTGGAGTACAGCAGAGAGCAACACTGGATCCAACAATGTTCTGTGGTTGCACACGTATAGTTGACCTTTCTCCCTGGCTCTGGACTTGGGTTTTGTGAGCCTCAACTTAAGTCCAGTAAAGGCTGAGATGGGAAGGGCGATTCCGTAAGGGAAGAAACCTAGCATAATCCTCACAATAGAAATAATTAATCCAACAGGGAACCACATAAAAGTTACTAGCATCGGCACAAAGCATGGTTTAAAAGCCAGTCTTCCATCATGAAAAATAAGCGGTCTCGGATACATGTCCCGGTCCAGCGGCTGCCACTGCCTTTTATCCTCTTCACTCACGATGTACATCTCCTGTACATATATATATACAACGACCATTAATCATCGCACGTCAATCCAGTCAGAACAGATATATATATATAGAGAGAGAGAGAGAGAGAGAGTTAAGATTAAAGAGTTTAATTTAATTCACCTTACAGTGAGAGAACATATAATCATGCTGAAAAGACTCATTAAAGCTGCCGATTCCCACCATGTTCCCGTCTCCGAGTATTTTCTCAATGGGAAGTCTCGGTTTCTTTTCCATTATTCCCAAGAAATATCCACGGAAAACTTTTAGTTCTTTCCCAACCACAAAATCAATCTCCAGATACTCTCTTAAAAGGCTTTCCACCATTACCAGAGGTAAATTAGTCACCCCGATTTTTTTCCCACCTCTCCCCAGGACCTTAAAGCTTTCCAGTCCAATATCCTCCAGTAGAAACTTTGGCAACACTGCTCTCCCTGTGGCAGTGAAGCTATCTTGCCTTATCCCAAGAAAGCAAACCATGACCATAATCCTTAAACCCAAATCTCGATTGACTACACAAATAATAGGGTACAAAGCAAAGAGTACAAAAGCCCTTATTAGACTTCCAGCTTCAAAGGCCACCAGCATAAAATAAGGAAAAAGGGCCGATGATTTTAACAAGGCTCCTTCAACACTAAAGACTAATATCAGTTTTGAGAGATCGTGTTTCTCAGCAAGAAGCTGCAAGTTTTCATGAAATTTGTATCTTGTTTGACATTTGATCTCGTATCTGAAATTTCCAAGCTGGAATAGAGATGAAAGAAAGAGGGCAAATGTTTCTTTCAAAGGAAAGATGCTGCTAAGCATATTGTAATCTATTTCAATGGTATGCACACACCGGTACCACAAGATCAGAAGCAAATCTTCTGCTAGTATGTATAAATGAAAGGTGATCCAAGTACCATCTCTGTCGAGCTATCCCGACTGTAATATTACAATCCATTTCAGGGAGATATTTTATGTATGCATGGTAGGAAGCGTTGGCACTATAAGGAGTAAAGTGCTCGTATGTGAATCTATTTAAATCGGAAGATATTTTTGAAAGTAAATGGTTTATAGATATTTATGAATATATTTTGAATGTAATTTTGATTTTTTTAGAAGTTATTATTTGTAATTGTATTGAATTAAATTTCTTAGTGTAATCTTTATTATATAAACTCATGCTCAATTTATTTTTTTAATATTTAACTCCATATGTATTAGAAACGTGTAAAACTGATAACTATACTATTAGTTAATTTTTTTAAAAAAAATCCTTGTCAAAATGAATTGAAAAATGGTCTCCTATCAACATAATACATAAAATGGATAAAGTTTGTGAGATTTAAAGTTAACTTTACAAATTTTTATACAAAAATAAAAAGTTGTGAGCTTTAAAGCTTGAATTAGTAAAGAAATAAAGTAAAATAAAATAATAAAATTGTAAAATAATAATAATAATTATATAATAAATTGAGTTTGATATGAACTTCAAAATTTTCGTACAAATTGTTTGCTTTAAAATTTTATAAAACTTAATTATTGAGTTTTGTGTATTTGAATAATAGTCTTGTTTGTTCATTATTGAACTTTTTGAATAGATAAAATATAACCAAAATATATTTTTTGTTCAATGTTGAATAGATCAATAAAAGAAAATTAAGCAAGAAATTTGAATACATTTAGAGAAAATCATCACGATCAGTATTGAAGATTCCATTCATTTATGGATCTTTTTCTTTTTCCATTTTTTAGGAAAAAATTTACATGAAATTAATAATACATAATAAAACTTCTGCATATAAATCACTTCTGAATTTTGATAGTTCTAGAAAGAGAAAGAGTGAGTATTTTTTTCTCCAAACATGGAAAAAAAAAGTATAGAGTTAAAAGTTAAATTTAAAATATTTAATGAGTTAAAGTATAATTAATTAAATTTGATTAATGAACATTGGCTAAGTTAAACTTTTTAAAATGAATATTTATTGGACATTCATTAAAATCTATTAGAATAAATGAATTTAAATGATTGTCTATTTAAAATTACTTAAGTTATATGAATTAATCAAATTCATTTAATATTGAATGATTTTAAATATTGGTTGAATTTATTGAAAGAGCCACTTACAAATCCAAATCTACACGTAGATTTAAGGGGACTTTTGAAGATTATCAGGATGGCATGGCCCCCAATCTGTCAAGTGGTTGTGGATGTCCTAGCGGTATCGCCTCTGTCGCTGTTATCTGTGCTCTTATGAGGAAAACATTAGTACAGTATATGCCCACCACGAGCACATCAATGCTCTATTACAACCTCAATTAATCATTCTTAACCTAATCAAATCGAATTAATTTGTTTTAGGGCGAGGTCGTATAATTTTCATAGACCGACTAATTTATTTTTGCACTATTTGGTCCATATGTAATCCATAATTATATATAATTAGAAATCTTTTGTATTGGAATGATTATGAGGCCAACTCCCTTAATTTGGTTTGGAGGAAGGTTGTCATTTATGATTTGATGATATACAACACAATATGATTTGAAAGAAAAATTACTACAGTCAAACAACAATAACCCTCAATTTTCTTCTTGCTTCTTCTTTTTCTTTGCATGTGTAATCTCATTTAAACCCAGGGAGTTGCATTTGATACTTGTTGGGTGTCCTTTTCTTATTTAAACCGGGTAGGTTTGGCATAAATGACAATGGGTTCCGCTGTGTACAACTTGTGATTCTGATGTGTAAGTTGTGTGATTTTATTATCAAAAATAGTTTTATAAAAAAAAAATTATGCATAATGTTTGTAATTTCAAATATAATTGTCATGATTTTGCATAGGAAACATATATTTTCATAAAACAATGTGGTTTGAAATGTATCATTTAATTGTCTCGATTAACATATACTTTATCCGGAATTAAATGTTTACTTCCCTTAAATAAATATATTTTTTATCTAAAGTTTCATTAATAATTTCTTTAATTTAATACATTTATTTATATACAATTAAGTCACGATCTCCACCACTTATTTAAAATCAAAAGTTAACATTCAATTTCAGAAGAAATGAGTAATATATTTTTATTAAAAAAAAACTTTAAAAATTCATATTTCATAAAGTAGCATATGTTGAAGGATTCTTCTTGAACAATGGATTTTAGACGGAAACAATAATTGCAGTGGAGGACCATATATGATCAATGAAAAGGGACAAAGAGAATGCACTTTCTCAAATTGAAAAAAGATTAATGAATCAGTTGGCACTAATCTCACTAGAATGGGTTTATGGAGTTTCCGAGTCTGAAGTTTTCTTTTAAACAAGTGATTCCAGGATAAAGGCTTCTCCAATCCAACCGCTATGTCCCCAAACATTATGCAGTGGATAAAGGCATCAACTGAAAATGTTTCCGCTTCAACTGTGCCGTGAGCAGCTTCACAATTTCTGGAAATTTTAACCAATTTATGTGAATCCTGAACCAATTAAGACTCAAATCACCAACAAGTAAATTATCAATAAGTTCTCAAGAACCATGCATCCATATCCCTGATTATGAATTTATGATAACAAGCGTCGAGCCAACTGAGCATGCGTCCCTATGAACCGTAAAGAAGCTCATGAGTTGAAGAGCTTCAGATTCCGCATAGTAATATAACAGAGGTATATTAAGTCTTATAATAGAATGTTCAACGAATTTATCTCAATATACAGATTTATGGACAGTAGAATACATCAATTTTTTTGGATCACACAGTAAAGCGATTTGGATGTATAAAATCAATTTTTCTCAAAAGGTCCTCTTGATTCTTCCAAAGGGCTCAAGTTGGTCCATGCATCGGTAGGGGTGTTCAAAAATCGAACCAAATCGAAATTTTAAAAATGGTTTGGTATTTTGGTTTTTCAGTTTATTTGGTTCGGTTAATTGAAATTTTTTAAAATTACGATTCGATTTTCAGTTTCAACTTTAAAAACTTCGGTTAAACAAAAAAAGCGAATTTTTTTTTTAAAAAAAATTGTAATTAATGTTTAACCAATTTTATTTACTTCAAAAATTATTTATATCTTTTTCTATTTGAAGTGTTTTTGTATTCACAAGATGATGATTAAATATTGTAAAAGAAGTTCATTCATTATATTTTGGTATATTATGAATAATTTTCGATATTTTTTTCATTGAAAATGTGTAAATAATATAATAATATGATTTAATTGATAAATTTTCTTTCTTTTGCCTATTTTTTTTAATGTGCTTGTGTATTTGAAATCATCATTTCATTTAATCATATTTATTTAAGCTCATTGAATTTTTTTTTAAAAAAAAGTGAAATTTTAGTTTAAAACCGAACCAAATCGAAAACCGAAATTTAAAAACCGAACCATAGTATAGCTAATACGGTTTGATTCGATTTATCTAAGGAAAAAAAACGAAAACCGGATTTATCTAAGGAAAAAAAACGAAAACCGAAAAATCGAACCTTAAAAACCGAATTAACACCCCTATGCATCGGTGACTGAATATTACGAGAAGCGGATGCATGCATTAATCTAATTAATCTCCTTCCTAAAATAGCTTACCAAGTGTTGCCTTGAAGGAATAAAATGGAGTATTAGTCGGAGATTGCCAGAAAATTAATGGGCTCTTTCTATGGAAAGGACTATGTATGTGTTGCATAATTGCGCATAAAGAAGTATAGCCCAAGTGTCCAGCATCTTTGCTAACTTAAATTCCTTTGAGAACTAGTGCTATGTAACACACAAATTGCAGTAACACAAACTCTTCTTGATACTTTTTGAGCAGCACTTTCTTAAAGAAAATAAATAAATAAATAGATGGGGAGGGGGAGGGAGAAGGGGAAGAAATTAAAGTAGCAGTTACAAGATGGGAGGGACTTAACAATTTGCTATAGTAGCTTTAGAAAGTCAAATCTCATTTATTTTGATGATACTGATTGATTGTTGCCGTTTGGATGTGCTTAGCAGGTCCAGCTCTGCAAGAAATGAAACTGAGATTAAAAAACACATTTTAGTCTTCGCGACTTACTGCTCGTTAAGTAGAGGTACTTGTCGTTCCTAGTGAGTTTTGTGCATGAAAAACCTAATGCCTTTCCAACCTCTCTTTGCACTAAGTTGGCGACCTCAAATTTGGAGTTTAAGCCATCAGCAACCCATGCTGGAGTCCCACCTACTGTGTCCAGAAGTTCAAAGGCGTAGCCTGGACATGGGTTCATAAGGAAGTACAAAGGATCCATGCATTTGAACCCTCCTGCAGTGTTACCATAGAACATGCTCTCACAATTATACACGGCCACAGGGACGATGTCACCGCCCAATTCTGCGAACAAAGGGCTAAATCTGAGCAAATATGGTTCCCTGCAAGTGGTGCCTTCGGGGCACACCACCACGTCTCCTTTACTCAACATATTCTTCATTATCTTGGCATCTTCATCTCTGTCTCTCCTCAAGCGCACAGTTTTGATTGGTGACAGAAACTCCGATACCCTGCTAAGGCTGTATGTCACCGCACTTAGAGGAGTCTGGAGTACAGCAGAGAACAACACTGGATCCAACAATGTTCTGTGGTTGCACACGTATAGTCGACCTTTCTCCCTGGCTCTGGACGTGGGTTTTGTGAGCCTCAACTTAAGTCCAGTAAAGGCTGAGATGGGAAGGGCGATTCCGTAAGGGAAGAAACCTAGCATAATCCTCACAATAGAAAGAATTAATCCAACAGGGAACCACATAAAAGTTACTAGCATCGGCACAAAGCCTGGTTTAAAAGCCAGTCTTCCATCATGAAAAATAAGCGGTCTGGGATACATGTCCCGAGACAGCGGCTTCCAGTGCCTTTTGTCTTCTTCCTTTACCATGTACGTGTCCTGCATACAGTGACCAATGATCGTTAGAACTTGGGAGAAGTAAGCGAATTAATGTTTCAGTCAGAAGAATTATATATATATATATTGAGTTAAGACGAAAGAGTTAAAACTCACCTTACAGTAAGAGAACAGATAATCATGTTCAGAAGATCCATTAAAGCTGCCGATCCCCACCATGTTATCGCCTCCGACTATTTTCTCAATGGGAAATTTCTTTTTCTTTTCCATTAGTCCCAAGAAATATCCACAGAAAACTTTGAGTTCTTTCCCAACTACAAAATCAATCTCCAGGTACTCCCTTAAAAAGCTTTCGACCATTACTAGAGGCAAATCAGTCACCCCAATTTTCTTCCCACCTCTGGCCAAGACCTTAAAGCTTTCCAGTCCAACATCTTCCAGTAGAAACTTGGGCAAGACTGCTCTTCCTGTTGCACTGAAGCTATCTTGCCTTATCCCAAGAAAGCAAATCATGACCATAATCCTTAAACCCAAATCTCGACTGACTACACAAATAATAGGGTACAAAGCAAAGAGTATAAAAGCCCTCATTAGGCTTCCAGCTTCAAAGGCCACCAGCATAAAATAAGGAAAAAGGGCCGATGATTTTAACAATGCTCCTTCAACACTAAAGACTAAAATCAGTTTTGAGAGATCGTGTCTCTCTGCAAAAAGCTGCAAGTTTTCATGAATTTTGTATCTCGTTCGATTATTCTCGTATCTGAATTTTCTCCAAAGATGTCCAAGCAGGAGTAGACATGAAAGAAAAAGGGCAAACATATCTTTTAAAGGAAAGATTCTGCTAAGTATATTGTGATCTATTTTAATGCTATTCACAGACCGGAAACATGATCAGAAGCAAATCTTCTTCTGGTAATATTTTATGAAAGGAAAAGTGCACGTACAATCCTTATCAGGATATCCTAAGTGGTGAGGTAACTTTTTAGACACTTGAGCTCATGAAATGGCAAATTCACAGGAACACATGAGCACAGCAACAGTGCAGCTAGCATCTGTCATTTTGTCAATGCTCTATGACAAACCTTAAGTAATACAAATATTTACCTAATATAATCGAGTTTGGTATTTACATTGATTGACATCGTTGCTTCCGAAACAATAGCACACTTATGATAGCAAGTTTCGTCAGCTTCAACATTTTCACTGTAAATATATGATTAGACAGCAAAACCCCAGAAATAAGAGGTTAAAAATATAAGGACATGGATCACGACTCCAAGAGGGTAGGATAAATAGTAGAATCAAAACATAGGAAAGGCAAGACCACCTGTTTATTCCAGCATGACTTGGAAGAAAATGACTTGTATTAATTGTTCACTTACCATCCATTTTCCTTTTCCTCCTCCTTTCGTGGGTCCTTTCATTATTTAATCGGGTAGATTTATAGGTCTGGCATAAATGATAGTATTAGGGAACCGAACATCTTGAGATGTGTATTCTATACAATAATTTATTCACGAACTTATAATTTTATATGCAATCATTATAATCTTAATAAACGAATTATTCTAATAAAATAACATGATTTTACTCTAACTCGTAAGTTAGATCATTACATATGACATCAAGTACATGGATCTATCATCTTTAACTTTCATCTTAATCCTTTAACTACAGTAAAATTTCAGATATTCAAATTCTGCAACCAAATCTAACTTGAATACAATATACAAAGCACATACTTTTGGCTGAATGCAATCATGAATCTATTTCAGAAGTACTCTCTCTCTCTCTCTCTCTCTCTCTCTCTCTCTCAATGTCCAACAATGTCATAGAGGACTATGATGTGGGAAGGGCCAAAGAGAATGAATGCACTTTCTCAATTTGGAAAAAGATAAAGGAATCAAGTGGTACTAATCTATTTGCTTAGGAGTTTCTGAGTCTGCAGTTTTCTTTTAAACAAGTGATTCTATGAAGGCATCAATGTCCCTAAAATTTATACACAAAAAAAGAACTGTGACATTTACAACTAAGTCAGTCATTGCCCTGTTAAATACATAAAACATCAACTGAAAATGTCTCTGCTTCAATTGTGCCATGAGCAGCTTCAAAAGTTCTAGAAATTTTAATCAATTCTAGCCTGGGGATGTGAATCCTGAGCCAAAAAGCTGTTCCACTGAACTGGAAAAACATGCATCAAACGATGAGAAACCATATAAGCTAACATACAGGTCACCAGTGTCTAAACAATCAAAAACCATCATTAACAAAACATCCATGGTTCAAATAATTAAGAAAGGGTACGTACTGAGAAGCCTCTGAACTTGGTGCACTGCCATAACTTGGTAAAAGATTATTGAAAACCTGAACAGAAATCAAGCCATTTGTGCCTGTTGCTGGCTCAGGAGAACCCTGGAGAATCAAAGTTGAACTGTTTCTCCAAGAAAGTCCTGCATGTAAGGAATCAGAACACCAATTTAAATTCAAAACAGCAACAAAAAGTAAATTATCAATAAGTTCTCAATAACCATGCATGCAAATCCCTGATTATGATAAAAGAGCATTGAGCCAATTAAGCACCCCCATGAACCATGTAAAAGATATGCCAGAAATATTGACTATCACGAAAATCATCACCCAGCACCACAACCAATTTTAGATTCCTAAAGAAGTGCTTTAGATTCTGAAAATTAGTAATAGAACACAGAAATGTCACTCTTATACAATGTTGTTACATGGGCAAGAGAAATTTTATCACTAATGAGTTAGAACAATCCAAACTCTGCCTCAGCCCTCCAGATTGTCATTCCATACTTTTAGTCAACCTGTAGCCCAAACTTGCATCTTACTTTTTGATAAATCAGGTGCTGTCATGTAAGGGTGCTTGCTGTTTTGATTCAAGTTTAATCTCAACCAACATGACAAAGCCCAATGCTTGCATCAGAACCCATACAATTGACCTTACATGTATAAAGCAAAAAGTCTGCACCAGGCTAATTCAGATCAGTTTTTCTTCACCTAAGCTAACATATACAAAAAACTAAACTGCATCATAGCACCAGACATCTTTCTTCAATAGACAGACTACATGAATTTTTGGAGTACACAGTAAATCAATTTTGGATGCATAAGATCAAGTTTCACTTTAATTTCCACCTCATTGACTCTAGAGTAAACCATTCCTTAACACCACCTTCGGCATTCTATGATTAACATATGCAGAAAACTGATCAATTTTTGTAGCTAGAATCAAGGTGATATTTGGTATAATAATCTAGATGTTGAGGGCTATTTCTCACTTTTAACACAGCCACAAGAGTTAGAACCCTACAGCAAAATGAAAAACTATGTACTAATCGCTTTGTCCAAGACTAGATTAAGGACACTGTAAGGGTCTTAACTCCAAAATATCCACTTGATTCTTCCATAGGGCTCAAGTTGGTTCATGCTGAAAGAATCTGGTGACTAGAATATTATGAGAAGTGAATATAGTAATCTGATCTCCTTCCTATAGCTTTCTGAGAGTTACCAAGACTTGAAACTGCACAGAGGATTAAAGGAAGAGAAGAGACAGTATTAGAAGATACCTGCAAAAGTGGCTCTTTTCTACGGAAAGCACTATGTTGTGTCATGTACTACACAGCAAAGTGTTGTATGACACACAAGTTACTATAATTTAAACTCCGTTGATACTTTGACCAGCACTTTACATCAGGTCGAGGCCATACTGTTACAATTTAGCATCCCTGAGATTGATAAGAACTCGCCTCTAGAAGATATATGAATTTTAACAATAAGCGGACTCCGAATTTGTCATACAAAGAAACAAAATGAGGGAGACATCAAAGGATTGATCATTAAGTGATCTGATCAACTTAGACACCACACATTCCAAGAGGTTGGCAGATAATACATCAACTAGCACTTAACTAAAAAGAAAAAAAAATGCAAAAACCAAATTATGCAGCTGCAGTTCAGAGGTTGTTCTGTACCTTGAAAGATTATTATGAGAAAAAAGACAATTGTAACAGCCATGCCACATAGGGTGGTACTAGTGGAAGAAGAGGGTGAGGAAGAGAGCTTGGTTGCTCTTGCTCTCTTCAAAGCTTTTATACGCTCCATCCTTGCACGCTTCTTCATTACAAGCTCAGAAATCTCTTCAACCAGCTTCAGGTCAGAAGTATCAAGTGAAGGGCCTTTAGGAGGACGTGGAGGCTTAAAAGCCTTTTTAGAGTTGGTTGATTGTGGTTTTTCTTTAGCATGTTCCTTCTCCAACAATGGTACTCGTTCTTCTCTCTGTCTTCCTGAATTCTTGTCAATCAATAATTTCAAATTGTCTAGTGAATCCAAGCTAGCCTTGCCCAAATTACCATCCAAGTCACTGAATGATCCATCACTAGCTAATATGTTATACTTCAAAACTCCACTAGCCAGCTTATTCAACAACCTCTTTCCCTGTTTGTTGCCTGCAATAGGACCATTGTTGATGTCCCCTGGAAAACCATTTCCACCGCTCTCAATGTCTGCAAGGACTTGTCTTTCCCCAGCATTGTTATATTCCATCCCATGAAAGTCCAAATGTAATCCCAACCTCAATAATTAGGACCAACAAAGGGGACAGCCAACAGGAGACTAAAGCAAAAGATAATCACGGTGCTTTTCAAGGCAAAAACCCCGCACTCAGTTTAGTTATATTCTTTCCGAGAGAATCTCACGGCATGACGCCAACAATGTTCCAAACAGCATTAAACCATAAACTCACTTGTATTCTACCACATGGGGGTTCCCCAAATACAATAAAAAGAAAGGCTTTAATGGTGGAACTCAACCGATAACCATAATTCCGTACCCGCAAGTGACTACACCGAGGATTAGGACAGAAGAGACTCACAAACTTTAAGAATCTAACCATAAAAGATCATCAAAATCCTGAAACAATAACGAATCGGCAATTAATGACAAGTTAGACTTCTGGAAGTTTCGTTCACGCCCTGTATTCCATTTTTTTTCTTTTTCCACACAGAAAAAATGATAAATAATTAATGAAGATCGAAAATAATATCCAAACAACAATGCAGATAAATTATATGCAATTCAACCCTCCCCGAGCCCCCGGGAAAGGGGGAAAAATACCGCCGAGATAGAAAATTAAAATACCAGGATTAACGTGGAAAAAATAAGACTATTTACAGAAAGACGAACTACTGAGTCTAACCATTACCGTGGAGAAGAAGAAGAAGCCCTAAGCTCCGACCCAACCGGAAGATTACTGTTGAGAATACAAAACTAGAGAGGCTAATAGAATTTGGAAAAGCTAATTCATGAAATTTCGGCGCAAGAAAAGATTTCTCCGTCCGAAGCTTTTCTGTCTCTCTTCTTTTACGGGTAATCTCTACGTGCGCACTACTAACGTACGAACAATTGATTCCTGGCACCCTTTGAACAGTATTAACGATTAACGAAATACGTGATTAGATTTCAAATTTCATGGAGGCCGCCGGCTCGGTCGGTCCGTTCTGTTGAAAAATATAATTATAGTTTTAGATTAAAATAGTTTCACACAATTAATTAAAGTAAATTGAGAATAATAAAATAAATTTGATATAAATATTTTATGTGAAAAATCCCAAACAAATTGGATAAAAATCACGGGCAAATGAAAAGATTTTTTTAATTAAAAGCTCTTAAGATACAAAACTCTTTCTTTACAATATAATATTGAGAGCTAGACAAAGAAATGAAATTGAAGAAAGTATTGACTATTTATAGTAAAAATAGTTCACATATTAAGAAAAAATTCATTTCTTATTTGAGTGAAATTAGGTAAATTTAAGTAATCTAATTTTTACACAAATAACTAATTTGATTTAGTCAAATAGCCAATTTGATTTAGTCAAAATAGCCAATCAAATGATACCGTATTTGCGAAGGGACTTTACCATCAACCCGTTCCGTTATATAATACCATGTGGAACGAGTCTGACAACATACAATTTCATGTTTCGTCCTTCTAATTATCCGTTAGTACTATCATTGTCTTTATTAAGGAGGATTAAGGAATAATACTAATGCTTCAATGTTAAAATTTAATTACATAATGTATCATCTTTTTTTTTTTAATAATCATAATGATACCATATAAATGATTACCCAGTATTTTCTTTTTTGAAAAATATTACACAGTATTTTAGAGATGTAGAATCGTAGATTTTTTTTTTTTTTAAGAAATGTAGATAATCTGTATGAAAAGTGTACATACTTATTTTTTTAAAAAAAATAGGGAATTTATTTTTTAGATTTTAATAAACTCAACATAGAAAAGCTAGAATTAACTGTCTCTTATTCGATGCCCTAACATCCATTCCGGTGAAAGCTGCAGCATTTCATTACACCGGTGGTATCTGATCAGTTTCCCGACCTTGAGATACGTCTGCCATGGTCGTCTCGTCTCAATAAACAGCCTGAACTCGTTATTCATCTTCTTTCCTGGTTAAGTTATAATACCAGCAATTATTTATTTATTTATTTTGATGAGAGCCAATTTTCCTGTAAAAATCTATTACTTCTTGGTGGGAGTAATCTAGGTTTAAGTTTGTGCCTGTGGATGGATAATCACCGAGGAGACCGCTACTGCGATCATTCAATCTCAGGCATCGGCGGCTCCCAACGCAATTCGCACTCAGACTACTCTGTCTCCAACCACCGCCACTAAGCAAGACAACGCCGTCACTTCCTCTCAGACCACCGTTCCCACCACACCCCCAACGAACAACTCAACGATTCATCTATTGGCTCAGGGGAAGATAGTTCTAACAATCAGTCAATGTCATCCTCAGGACGCAAGAGACACTTTTCTCACCTCGCCCAAGGAACGTCTCCTGGTACTGTATCATCCTTTCCAATTCGAAACTTTATTACTCTTTCCATTCAGATAAAATCGCATCTATGAAGTTTACCAGAAACTGTATAGAATAAAATGAAATAAAATAAGGGAAAAGGAAAATAATAAAATAAAATTTCCCAGTGCGTGTCTGCTCACTCTAATTGAGGACTTTTCAATCTCCGATTGGATTACTTTCCATATTTGATTTTCAGTTCATATGGAACGCTAAAAACAATTTTTTTCTTAGATTGTAGCGATGTTGTGAAACTGTACGTGGGAGGAGTTCCAAGAACAGCGACAGAAGAAGATGTAGGTTGAACTGCCTCTTTTCAGCCTCAACAAGTATTCCTTTCCTTCCCTGATTGCTTCTGTGATCGTTGGCCAAAGTATCTGCAGGCTTAATCATTATTGGTTCATGCTGAAAATATGTTTATGCAGATGACAATCTATATATTATTTCTTTCTGTACTTATCTAGTATGTTGGTTTTTGGAAGTTGTACAGTTCTGGAAATTCACATAAAAACTGCTGCCTTCTGTTGGTTTCTGACAATCAATGACCCTCGATTAAATATTTTGACTTGTTGCTCTACCTCAGGTTATATCTGTTTTTGGTGAACATGGAAACGTTGCTGAAGTTATTCTTCTCAAGGACAAATGGAGTGGTCAACAGCAAGGTACATAAATGCAATGTTCTCAAAGAGATTTGTTGTTTCGCAGCCTTATATTCGTTGTAGTAAATCATTTGTTACCTGCATTACCTTGTTTGAGTAAGATGTCAAACCTTTTGCTCCATATGTTGAAGTGGTTTATATTTTAATGATAAGATAATCTTAATTTCATACACCTGAAATTGTGAAAAGGGTAAACAATTCCCCAAAAAACTTGCTACCATATATATTAACTAATCAAGCCATTCACTAGTGTTTTGGAACCTTGGGCTCCTAAACTTTATCTTGGAATATAATAGTACTGAAGTGATATCTCCAGTGTAACGGTATGTCTTCTAGTTTAAGCTTGCATTTTGTGTTGGAATGACATGATCAAAGGAAGTTAACCTTTGCAGTTCTATGATCTTCATGGACTGTTGTGTCTATCTCTCTCTCTCTCGTTGGCAACTGTGTACCTGCACACCTGTCTATTTCTGGTTGGTTGATGCCTCAGTCCATATGCCTTTGAAGTTGTCTTATCACAGTATAGTGCTTTTATTGCAGTCAATGACTTGGTTGATTGTGACTGTATGAAAATGGTGGTTTATATTCACCATATTGGGATCTGCACCTTTTAAATGCTGATTTATATTTTTGTGATGTTGTTGAAAGGTTGCATTTTTGCACTCTTTCTTGTCATTTTTTAATTTATACTGTTACTTTCTCTACAGTGTGTATGACCTATGAAGCTTATTGTACCATATGCAACTTGTGGTCTTTTATAAATCATCTGAATCTTAAACTAGTTGAAAGGGATTTTTACATGCCTAAAAGAGAAAAAGAAAGTGGATAGTTTTCTAATCTCCTGGTGAATTATTTATTTGTAGAATATTGCTTTGTAAAGTATGCAACATTGGAGGAAGCTAATGCAGCGATTGGCACATTAAACTGTCAATATACATTTTCTGGGGTTAGTTTGAATTTCCTGGTTATTCAGGTAAATTTTTTACCTTCTGTTGTTCCAAAGACAGGACTAACACTTGGTTCTGCTGCTGGTTTAGGGTTTGTGTCCCATTAAAGTCAAATATGCTGATGGAGAACGAGAACGCCTTGGTAATTTTCTTCAACAGGATCTTTGGGGTTTAACAAACATATGTTTATCATTAGAGTTTAGGCCTTAGTTATGATGTTATGAGTTAACTGTCTCATGTACGAGTCTCTTCCCTCTTTTTCTTGTTCTGGGTAGGCTTTTGGGATGGATTATACTAATTTTTGAGGTTTGAATCCATTCAAACTATATTCTTTCCAATTTACCTATAGTAAATTGTTTCCTTGGCTCTTTGGTAATTATGTGCAGAGAAGAAGGGAATGTTGCAAAATATGTCTCCTGTTACTGTATCTTCTACTGGAAAGAGCTATGGTAATGATTTACTATGACCTTTTTCACTGGAGAGGTGCTCCTCTTGGATTTTTTATTGAAGTTCATATAACAGTGTGTCTTCTGGAGAAAATGTATTATGCACCAGGGATTTCTTAAACTTTTGTATTTTTAACTGGAAAGTTTGTATCAGAAAGTAAGAAAATTGAGCTTTCTGTAATACTTTAATACTTGAATGACTCGCATAATCTCTCACTACTGTGTGTCTATCTGTTTGTAGGTTGCTTTGGTGAACATATGCTGAAATTATATGTTGGTTGTGTGAACAAACAAGCTTCAAGAAGAGATATTGAAGAAGTATGCATTTTGCAATTGGATTTACTTTCTTTAATTAGCCATAGTCCATACCAGCTGGAACTAAATGCTGCTCATATTAGATAGCTGGATCCTTTTTTCCTTTATTTAAGTTTGTTGGTGGCATGGAGCCTGAGCTCACTCCAGGAGTGCTGTATATAGGCACAAGCCAATTTTAGGTGTTAGTTTGCTTGATGCACTTGTAATGTGCTGGTATTTCTCCCTTTAATTAAACAAAAATGTATTTTTCCCATCTATACCTGATGTGGCATGGGAAACAAGTCCTGATTACTCCTCATTATGAAATTCTTTCTGTGTGGACTTCTATGAATATGAACTTGACATGTTGATGTACATTTGCACAGGGCACCGAGATAGAATACTAGAAATGTTGGCATTCTACCAAAGAGCTGGATATCGTTTTTACTAATGGCATTAAATCAATTATGTTGAAGCAAAATTTGTGTTCCTTTCCTGGGATTTTCTTTATAAAGGTGCTTCAACCACTAATGTTTTTGTTGTTAGATATTTTTACCATATGGTGACATTGAGGACATCTACATTGTGCGTGATGAGATGAAGCAACAGCGTGGTATGTACCCCCTCTCTCTGTGCCCCAAATGGAGTCAACATTGAGGGCATTTGCAGAAAAATTTAGGACATCTTATGATATAGGTCCACTCATTATGTTTGTTTGCCCTTGGTTGGGTTGTATTCAATCTAAAAAGGGGGGGGGGGGGGGGGAGAAAAAGACAAGAGAAGTAGCACTTATTCTTTCGTTGCCACTATTTGTTGTTTGGCTCAAGTGTGCACAGAAATAATCGCTTCAAAAGCATGTGCACAGAATTGTATAACCATACAATGGTGCCTTATATCCTCGTGCCTGATATCATCTGTTCATTGCTGAAGTTTTTGCCAACTTGTATATTCTTTTCTAGTTATTTTAAGCTTTTGCTTTGTTGTCATGGACTCCCTTTGCTTCTTTCAAGGATGTGCGTTTGTCCAGTTTTCTCATAGGGAAATGGCAATTTCTGCCATCAATGCTTTACATGGCACATATATCATGAGAGTGAGTACTAATTTCCCTGATACCTCTGAAATTCTCTGTTCTTGATGGTTTCTTTCTTATTGTCATTTTTATTATTATTTTCTTCCAGCATCTTAATTTTTATTATTTTCATCAGTATTATGACTACTTTATCTTTCTTGTGATTTAGGGTTGCGAACAGCCATTAATTGTTCGGTTTGCAGACCCAAAGAAACCTAGGGGGATAGATTCAAGGTTGCTCTCAAACATCTGGGCCTGATGTGAATTATGTATAATTCTATTTCAGTTTTGTTACTACTATGCCTTTTGTGAAACAAGTGTGTATGGTTTATGTTGGCTTTCTAGCTACATTTCTAGGTATCAACTTAGGTAATTGGATTGTGACAGTTACTATGTGCCGAGACTGATGAAATATCATTCATATCAGACTTATAAGCATCTAAACTTTTGCCACCCATGCATTGATGCTTTGATAATGGCAATCATATCTTATCTGATGCCTCTAGTAGCATCACTCAACAGTTTATTTACCCGTTTTCCTTGTTCTTCTATTGGGGTAGGGTTGGGGGAGGGTCACAATTCTTTCCTTTTGTCCCTTGATTGAGAAGGTTTTGCTGGATTTGATAACTTTTGGTGATTGTTGCAGGGCGTCTCCATATATCAAGGAGAGGATGGTTGGGCACACGTGGCCTAATGATTTCCATACAGTAAGCCCAGAGTGTTTGAAAAAATAATTGAAGCTTATGCAATGTTAGAATATTTAAAATGCATTCTGCTTTCCTGGTGTTTTTACTATCTTCCATGTGGTTGTGCGTGCATGTCCTTCTGTTTTTGCTTCTGAATTTTGCTTGACTTGCGTTGTGACCTTGCTGCAGTCAGCACAGACGGGAAACAAGCCTCACTCAGTTACATGCACCTATACTGCATCCGACACTGCTTTGCCTCCTTCCTCTTCTTCATGCAATGCAGTTTCTACCAGTATAGAGGGGTCAGATTTTGTAGATTGTGATTGGAGTGAACATATATGTCCTGATGGATACCTTTACTATTACAATTGTGTTACTTGTGATAGTAGGGTAAGAATGTGTTAATGCTGCTTTTACCATACTATAATGGATTTATTGCCTCCTAATTATTTGTCAAATCTGAATAGTGGGAGAAACCTGAGGAGTATGTACTTTATGAACAGAAGCTTTTAAAGCTGGACCAGCAGCAACAGCACATATCGCACCCCCAAGTTCTTTCCAGTGTAGAAGTTTCTCAAGCATGATTTGGCTGTCAGCTGTAGCCTAGAGTTCAGCAGGTCGATGGTATCTCTTCTTTTCATGGCAATATGTCCTTGCAAAGGATTTTAGCTTTATTTGGAGAGAATTTTCTGAAACAGAAGGATCATTTTTATGTATGAATATTTTCAACTGGTGGATATTCTTCTTTTGTACATGTCACATGTTAAATGATGAAGATCTGTTTGTGAATCCCATGCACGTCATGATGAGTAGAATTAATATAAAATAATTTGAGCCCGCAACACAGCCTGATGTCTCTGCTTTATATTCCTTCCCTCATTTCAGTGTCTACAGGGATGGAAAGGAAAGGCTGGAGGAGAAGAATACCTGCTAGTTTGATATTGTTTATCCAGTATCATCACGTATCAGACCACGCTACGTATCTCATTCTAAGTTAATGTTTGATGTGTACTTATCCTTCTGCTGTTGCTTTTGTATGCCATCATAACATTGACATATAAAAAAAGTTAATATGTGAATTGAGTGAATGGGCTGGAGCCTGGAGGAGATGAGGGAAAATGGTTTGATTCATGGATCTGCTTGTTCTCATGCTGCATTATGGGTTATAATCCAGCGCAGTATATCCAAATCGAGGTTCCTAATCAATTTGAATATTGTCGTACTGTGGTTTCATTGATGATCAGGTACGAGTATAGGTATTCCGAGCACGGCCAGCACTGCTGCAGCTTCTATATAGATATTAAATGATTTCAACTCTTCTGAAATTTCTTGAATGCTTCCAGATCTGGAAGCATTTAAGTTTTATGAGTTATCTGAGAATTCTTTTTCTATATTTCTAACCGTGCACGTTTGCATGTAAAAAATACGAAAGAGTTCTGGGTATACAGTTGAACCCTTCTTTTTTTTCTTTTTATTGGGGGGGCGGGGTGTGAGGGGTGGATTATTGATGTCAACTCACTGTTAAATTTGAGATCTAAGTTTAGATAAAATGTTACTTCAGTTTTAGCCCGACTGCAATTCTGAGCTTAAAAAGTCTATGCCGTTAGTGACAATGAAAATCACGTGGGTTGCAACTCCTTAGGATCTCGTAAAAGATTCTAATACGGATTAGCTTTTCGCCTTTTGTTCTTTTTTTTGGGGGGTTGGGGGTAAGGGTTTGCATGCTTCCTGAATTCCAGATTATGTCGATTCCTCCATTTTCCTTTATGCAAACTGGAGGAGAAAGCATCCAAATTGGGGAAAGGATCAAAGAAAAAATATTCGACAATTAGAGTAGGCTAGATGAGATTAGTGACTTTTAATATTATTATTATTATTATTTGAATTGAAAATTATCACAGAGCTTGTTAAATCCATTTTCTTCCAATATTGTTCGGGGTTTTCGGCCTTTCCGAGCTCGAAATTGTGACCACGCCACACCAAAGAGGTGATTCGCACGAGGAGCATCTTCTGCCTTAACAGCCAATGAAGAAAGCCTTTGAATAGTATTTTAGTTACTACTATATGTTTACCAGTGGCAGTTGGGCCATAGACTGCAAACTACAATGGTTACCAATTGCACATTCCATAGACAATAGAAGAGAAAAGAACGGTCCATAGGAAAACAAGGATAGTACTTCTTACTAAATATGGATTCTGCCTGCCTATGATCGCCTATATACAAACCATTCATGGTGACAATCATTAGGGTTTGCAAATGATCTAAATCAGCATCTGTTAAACTAGCTAGCTAGTACTGTTAATTCTAGGTAGCATTTGCCTAACAGTTGAGAGTTTCTCTACTCTTGTTTTCTCATTGTGGAGGGAACAATGTCTTGAAGAAGTCCATCGTCTCTCAGCAAGGCCGATGGTGGAGTGGAAAAGCGCCTCTCAAGAGCTCCAGTGAGATTGAACCCACAATTCAAAGGGGTCATGTTATTGAATTGAAGCCGCTGAGGCAGAGTCATTTGCACCGTAGTGGGAATTGTGAAGAAGCCAGAAAACTGTGGCTGTGGCTGGGAAACTACTACTCCTACAGGGCTTTGGCGGTGGATCATTGGGCTCGGATGGATGTGCTGCCCTTCGTAAGTAGTCACAACTATGCTTGGATCATTGAAAGACCGCTCCACTCTCTTCTTAACATTGCATGAGGCGCTTGTGCACCGATAGTAGCTCCTGATAAATTGGGGATAATATTGTTTAAATTAAGATGATTACTCTATCCATTCTCTCCGAGTTTCGTCAAGCAACTAACTAATTAACGCGTGAATGATGAAAATGATTAGAAGGTACCTAGGAAATGGGCTGTTTTTCACAGCTTTTTGGCCGTACTTTCGCCATCTGTATCCATCTTCCAAATGATCAACCTCGCTTTTTGTCATGAAAGCGAATCTGGGTTCTTTCTGCCTCTTCTGACTCTTTTTTTTGGATTTCAAACTGTTCAAAGAATCAAAAAACCACATCAACCATCAGGGCAACTTTAGAATATATATGACATCAAATTAACTGGAGATAACGATGATGTTATGTTTCACAAATAAAGAAAAACACGAAAACCACTTTCGTATATACATGTTTGACAGGAAACAACAATTAATGATGAAACGAGGAGAAAGAAAAGTTGTTTAAATTTTTACTGTTTATTGGTCTTGTGCTGTAGTTGTTCATCGTCAGTGGGTTTTGAGAGGTCATCAGTGGGTGTAGAACTTATCATCGACTCTGAAGATATGGAAGAGGAGTTGGGTGTGGGCGGTGACTCGGACGACTCTGGAGCTGCAACAGCTGTATTATTATTAGTCTCAACGGCCTTAGGCGGAGGCAGACAAGTCTGACCTCGGGCTCCTAGAGGTGGAAGGGGAACAGGTTCTTGAAACACACTACTACTACCAGTAGAGAAACCAAAATCATAGGCACCCAGCAATTCCATAAACCCCATTGAGCCTTTCTCATCACCACCATCAAAAACGGTGTAGTCCAAAAAGCTAGTGGATGGGTTACTAGAAGTGAAAGAATCAAAGAATGAAGAGGATCGGATCGGATCTTCCATCTTTACTGCTTGATCTCTGTAGTCCATCAATAGACAAGATTAACGACAAAAAATGTGTTTCATGAGAATCAATCTAATTAGAAACACTCCTTGCGTGTTTATATATAGATATCTCTAGCTACTATATAGTACTTATCTTCAAATCCAAGAAATGGAGAGAAAAAAAAAAGAGTGTTACCAGTACACAAGTTGTATACAGGTAGAGAGAGATAGAGAGTAGGTGTGTAAGTATGTAACGGGAAGGAAGAAAAGGGGTGTTTTGGTTTGTTTGGGGCTTTGGGAGGCTATGACTATGAATGAGGAAGACTGTGTGCGTGGGAAGGACCGACGGTGAAAGTTTGGGGGATACTCCAATAGTTAGGCAATTGCCGGTGAAGAACGATACGTACGGAACACAAGGGAAAAGGGGGCCGGTGAGTGAGGAGGAATTAATGAGAGGTAGCTTTATTGGCCCGAGTCAAATTTTTTTTTTTTTAAAAAAAAAAAAAAAAGAAGCTCCGTTTTCAGACGTTAGTTTTGACCGGTAAACCGGTTAAGGTGTGAACGCGATTCGTGTACACGTGGGCATATGACGGCACCCGGTCTCCTGCTCTCCCCCCCTCTAGTGCATGTGAAGCGTATCTTTCGAAAGATATAGATATTACTTTCTTTTTTGATCCATTTTCTCTTTTTTATAATTTCTACTCTATAGACTAATCCCGTTGCTTCAATAGGAACCAAGATTACAGAGAATGAGACACACACGAAATAAACTTGTTACGTGTTCTTGTATTAACCATACAGCACATAAATGTAAGATTCTCCCCTGTTAGGGAACTAGGGGGTCATTAGATGAAAATTTGTGATAGATATCACTGGTCTTTTTATGGGTACTTTTGATTGGTATTTATGTTTATTTTATTGTTCATAACTAATTTAATTAACTTCTTTGGTCCGAACTTTAGTTTGAGAAAGTGGAGCTCTCCATAATAAATTGTTCTTATAAATGTCCGATCAACAAACATTTACTCTCTTTGATTTATTAATTCTTCAAAATATCCTAACTAAATATAAGCTTAAGCAAATGTTCATCTTTTAGAGATATGGGAAGTAATTTTTTTTTTATCTTTATAAGTTTTGGTAGTAATACCTAGTTATCATATCCGGTTAAACTTGACAGGATTGAGGGGGTATATATATTCCAAAATGTTGCCTCATTTACTTTATATTCATTGCACAATCTTGGAAATGCATTACTTGGTGTTGAAAATGCAGAACAAGAAATTAGCCGTGCTGACTTGGTACGTAATTTGCTTGTGCTAGAATTTGAAATGTGTAAAGACAGACAAATTAGGTGACGCTACTGTGCTGTGTTGGGATTCATGATTTGCTTTTCTCCAAACACAAACATAAGATAATTTGCTACCAATTGGCCCCTATGTTTGACCCAATTGTCAATTAGAACCCTAATGTGTCAATTTAAAATTTCATAACTTCACCATTTTAATTGTTGGACAAATTGGACCTTTTGAATGGAATCAACAACATTCTGGCCAAATTAAGATATTCGTCTATCCCTTGTCAACTTTTGAAGGGTAATTTAGTCATTTTATTTTAAAAAATGTAATTTAATTGCAACTATTGTTAGGGTGAAATCACTTTTAGCTCCAAATCCTTTTTTCCCTCTTCCATTGTGTTGTGTTGGAAGCCCATTATTAATAAGTTCTTAGTGCTAGATTAGGGCTAAATTTGGACTTAATTAGGCACGATTAGGTGTTGAATTGGAAAGAAGAAATGGTGACGACGAGGTAATGCAAGTAAAATATAGGTGAATGAGTGCATAATGAAGCAACCAAACCAATTGGTAGAAGTGCTGGTCGTCGACAACCATTTTGGAATCACAACGAATCTATCTCTCTTGGGCACATAACCCAAATGAAAATCTGACCAATAACTACATGAATACTAGAAGTGCATATGTAATAGATGATATGGATGTTGAAAATACATGCTCACAAATTGAAGAAATTTTTTATATATATAAAATCATATGTGAATAGTGTATTTATTGAGAATGATGAATTGTTTGATATGGAGATTGAGAAACTATGTATTATTGTGGAAAGTCAACAAAATCTTGATGATAAAGTGATAATTACAAGTTATCAAACAAATGAGACATATGAAAAAATAGATGATAGAAACAAATAGGGAAAAGTTTCATAAATTTGAATATGCATGATTAGAAGATGATTTCCATAAGTTTGCATGTGATGATTTTGACATGAAATGTGAGAATACTGTTCATAACATAGGAGAAGTTAGAAGACTTTGTAATACATGGTTGCAAAGTCGTGAAAGTTTATCAACTTTGATGATGAAATATGCAAAGAGGTTCCATGGTGCATTTGCGCTATTATTAGCTCTTTCAGACATCGACAAAGCTAACTTAATGGTTCTTATATGTTATTCAACTAATGAACTGGGTTGTTTTGAAACGTATGTGTACCAAATGTTTCTTAGTTCATTCTTCTGTATTTTAGTTCACCATCATTTTACTATAGACAACACTTTATTTCAATAATAGGTAAATAACATGAAAAGATCATTTCATTAAGGAGTATCATAACAAATAGAGTTAACCATGCATAATAAAGCCTAACTTAATCTTAAACTGGGATTTGTGTAAGTATAACCAACAAAATCACCTGGTACATTATGGTTATGCAATTTTCCAACATACAAAAGAAACATAGCAACCATTACATTATTTTGAGCCACATCACCAAACATGACAGGCACAACAGTGCCCTTAACATCTTCATCTTCATCTTCTTCTGATTCGCAGCTTCGATTCCCTCTAGTTTCCTTATTTTTTTCAACAGCACGAGAATTACCATTTTAGCTCTATCGCACATCAAATGGTCTAACCATTCCCAAAAATCACAATTTTTGCCACTCTTCCACAATAGCAAGGTAAATCATTTCAAGACATCCAAGCTCAACAACTTAATAGAATAAACTCCAATCCATATTGTACTTACCCTACTATTTTCCAATCCCCTCCAAACATGCTGCAAAATGCCTAGTTGGATTTAGATTTGTCCATGAGGTTCTAACAAGAAAATGTTCCACAATAGTAGAACATAGGTGAAGTAGGAGCTTGTTTGCCTTTGGCAGTTCACTGCGACATTCTATCAATGGATTATTCGATTTATTTTTCCTTGTTTGGTATGTACTTCTTCCTCATTTTACCCCATCTAATTTACACGGTTATAGAAGAAAAGAAATAAATGAGTGAAGAAAGAGAAAAAGAAAAAGAAAATTTGGTGGGATGGGTTAGGTAAAATTGGGATTTTAAGGTTAAATTTGACATTTTTCAATTTTTTAAAAAAAATAATAAAATGACTAAATTATCCTTCAAAAGTTGATAAGAGAAAGAATGATATCTTGATTTGGCCGGAATGCGACTTAATTCGGTCCAAAAGTTTTGATTTGTCCAACAATTAAAACGTTGAGATTCTACAATTTCAAATTGATACATTATGGTTCTAATTGATAATTAGATCAAACCATAGGAGTCAATTGGTCCAATAAGTCTTGGCCTTTTACTTTTCTGGTCGCCTTTCTATTCTGAATTGTTTGCCTAAAGAAAAAAAAAAGGAAATTTTTTTTTCATGTGTGCTTTTTGGCTTTGAAATTATATATATTATCGTTTCATTTTATTCTTTCTTCACGGACAGACTTACGTCATTAAAGTGTCACGGGAAATTTGGAGACAAGCATGCCGTCTCTAAATTCATTTCTGGGAACTTTGGACCCTTTTTCCTTTTTTGATAAATAAATATGAGGACTTTTCCACATGCACATTATGTTGGATCATATCTTTAGAGTAATTAATTAGTTATCGTATATTACAATTATTCTTTAACTTTGAAAAAGACTTCTACTACTACTAGTTTCCTTTTATCAGATGATTTTTAAAATTATCTTTAATATTGATCAACAAATTTAATCTTAAACCACTACTTCAATTAATAACGGCCTTTTCACTATGCTTTTACTTTATATGCTTTATTATTATTATTTGTCCCCAAAAAATAAACTATTTAGTTTCATGAATACATACTAAAAAAATACTTAAATGTGAATATCATGTACTTGAAATACCCTTAAACTTAATTTTCTCTATGATATTTATAATTATAGTTTTCGCACTTAATTTTAGAAATATTTAAGGTTAACGATATAGAAAGTACTATTATTATAAAATGTACTCTAAAATTACAAGGGGCAATGTCAAATAAAGAACGAGAAAATCTTATCCAATAAATATTATATCAAACTATTTGTAAAATTATTACTCCTTATCTTTGGAATTGCTTACATTGAGTAAGGAGTTTTTAATTTTAAAGAAGTTATTAAAATATTTTTATTATTAATATGATTAATTGTTATTTATACTCATTTCGTTTAAAATAAGTGTTATTGTAGAGATTTATTATGTTTCAAAATAAGTGTATTCTTAGCATAAATTATTATGATTTTTTTATTTTATCTTTAATTAAATATATGGAGAATATTATCATTAATTTTGAGAGAGATAATGAGATATTTAAATATTTATTAAAGAGTAAATTTATAATTTAATATTAAATTTTTTTTATTTTTAATATATTTAATAAGTGTTTAAATAATTAAAATAACATTTATTTTTTAAAATAGAAGGAGTATTTACTAGTAAATATAAATATTGTAAATTAAAAAGATGTTTAGTAAGGTTTTAAATAAAAAATATATAAATTAATTATCTAATGCGTAATATAGTACTTGTATTAACTCCAAAGAGTTTAAGTTGAAGCAGCTGGGCGTTTAATTGTATTTTTAGGTCCAATTTTCGAAACTGGACCACGACACACGGCCTGGGTCGCCATCAGCACGAAACTCGGAGCACAGCAGTTGGGCGTCAGCCATTCTGATGTCCACACGTGTTGAGGACGATACTACAGACTACAGTGTTCCTTAAGGCCCCAATATAATACTTACAAATCCTTCCCTATCTATCCGTTAACCACTACGTGTCGAATCGACGGTTCTCATTCATCCTTTCACGTCACCGGCACAAAAAAACACTTTTCTACAGTACTAAGGAGCAGTAGCAGTAGCCTTCTGAGGTACGCTACCTGCCATTTATAAAAAAAGAAAAGAAAAAAAGGTACGCTACCTGCCAAACCGGAGCCCTCCCCCCTGAAACATTCAAATTAAAGTATTATTTTTTTATGTAAGAAATATTCTATAAATCTCAAATTAATATAAGTTTATTTACGGCGATAAAAAATATATAATTAATATTATTAAAAATACTATATTTTTATAAAGTACTTTCATTATATATTTTTAATAAATAAAGTTAAACGGAGTAAGTAATACAAATAAAAAATGATGATGATTATTATTATTATTTTAATGGGGGGTAAACTATACAATGAAGCATCAATAACAACAACAACCCTCATCCTCCAAAACTAAGCACAGTAAAAGGATATACCTGTACCAGCCCTGTCACCGATGACTAGTGGCGTAGCTTGGAATAAGGCCAGGGGGGCGGTAACTATAAAAGTTAGTAGTACAAGCTTTTATCCCAGTGTGCCAGAGCATGGGCATTGGGCAGAAACATAACATAGCTAAGGCTTTAGGCTTATAAACAAATTCCTCCCAAGAAAGATGGATAGAAGATACAAGTAACTTTACATATTCTGTAATTATCAAGATTAATTCGTTACTGTTCCTTCTATCTAACTTAAATGTTTATATATATATATATATCATAAATTAAGTGTTTATTTTTTAAAAAATAATATATTAATATTATACAATTTTTTTATTAATAATATTTTTAATTTTAAAAATTCTCAAATTATTGACTCTTATAATTTTACTATTAATGACATTAATAACAAGATTAATGTAATAGAAAGTAAATTTTTAAACTTTTTTTTTGTATTAAGTTAAAATGTGAACGTTTATTTTTTTTAAGAAAATGAAAATAAAAATACTCCACTAGTATTAGGGTGGAGAGAGGAGGTTTGGTTGAAAAAAAAAATGGGACAAATTGAACGAGTTTGCTTGTAAAATACGTTTGGAAGCACAAAAAGAGACAAGAAATATATTATGAGGGTGGAAAGTAAAGTAGTTTTGTCTGCTTGTGCTTGTGAAAAGAGTCACCACCCCATTCCCACTAGTCACCTCAATCCACTTTGACTCCCCCCCCCCCCTAACTACAAGATATATGCTTATACAATGATATTGTACTTTTAACTCCGCTTTTATTTTTTTAAAAGTAATAATAATTCCATAATAAATCAAATATTACTTGTTGCAAGAAGTATTAACCTTTGATACATTTTAAGATTTGAAAAAAGAATGATGGCCACAATCAGTGCCAGATTAGAAGCTGTACTGGCCGTTACTTGCTCGTGACAATTTTTAAAATTAGTCATTATTGATTTGAAAAGCTTTTAGTCATTCCGTTTAAAAATATAAGTTATTAGATCAAATTTTATATAAATTAATTATTATATCTTGAAAATAAAGAAATAAAAAATAAAATTTATTTTGATAATAAAAATATATAAAAAATATCTTAAAAATAAGAAAGA
Organism: Apocynum venetum; assembly: GCA_019593545.1. Taxonomy (NCBI): domain Eukaryota; kingdom Viridiplantae; phylum Streptophyta; class Magnoliopsida; order Gentianales; family Apocynaceae; genus Apocynum; species Apocynum venetum. The sequence continues at coordinate 346,114 of SRSM01000324.1, forward strand.
GATAAAAATAAATAAAGATAATATTATAAATCAATAAATAAATATTTATAAAATAATTATAATTTTAATAAGAAGAAAATTATAAGAAAACTTATATTTATATGGAAGGTGGTGAGTAAATAATTAGCTTGAGCGTTTCTAGTCTTTTAAAATTGTGTATCCCCATCTTAAGAGTCAAACTTGTCCTCTTATTTTATTAGTACTAATTTAGTCTCTAGATAATACTACTGAATCCACGACAGCTTCTAGAACTTTGACCTATTGAAATTGTTCTTACAATAATAAAACATTTCCATTTCTTCTCCTTGTAAAATTTGCCACAATTTATTGTTATACTAATTTGAATCTCGTCTCCTTACGTTATACTAATGTGAATTATGCATTTGCAATATATTTAATTGTATCCTTCCAAATACAATTTTATTTCTATAAAAAAGAAAAAAGAAAAAAGAAAAAAAACGACTTGTATAGATTGCAGAAAATAGTAGAAAGACGTCTTGTTACTCACATCACATCACAGTGAAGGTTTGGCTGAATGTTTCTTTTAATTAAAAGCTCCGTTTTAGCCCCCTCCACTTCATTAATCAATAAAATACACAATCGAAACATCTACCTCCTAAATACATAACTTTCATATTTACACCAATATATACCTCTCAATATTCCCACTTCAATCTTGATGCCAAAATCATCAAGAGTTTATCGATTAACCCATAGTCATTTAGATTAATTTATTTGTAATAATTATAGGTAAGTTATTACATATAATGTTTGTATTATTTCAAATAAGAAATGTTACAAAAAATAAAGGACTTAATTTAAGAGTAAACATTCCGTAAAGAATACAATAATTAATAAGCCCATTGAATAAAACTGGTGTTGGACTGCCCTACATCTTCATTGTCAGATTGTGCAGCTAGTCCGTAACTAATGGGCCCAAAGGCTGCAATTCGAAGGGGATTCAATTGCTTAATATATGCATTTCGCCGCCACTGGGCTTACCTGCAATTGCACCCTATTTGAGATTTTGTGACGCACATTTTCATGGGGGGAAGGAGACAAGTTATTATAAAATAATTTCGAAATTAAATATTCATATATTTTTTATTTTAAAATGTTCAAATTAAAATTCATTTTTTTATTTTTATTTTAATCAAAAGTTATATTAATAATATATTTAATTAAAATGTTCAATTTACATATAGTTTTAATTCATGTGTTCCTCCTACCAGAGACGGTGCCAGGCTAGTTCAAGAGTGAGGGCACAACCCCCATCCCCTTGCAAAAAATAATAATTATTGTAGGTAGTTTTGTTCATCTTCCTTATGTTATTTTGTATTTTCCAGGTCTACATTACCATGCGGGATAATCTTTAACTTTTTTGAAGGGATGATATATAGAAATGTATTTAATTGTTAATATGAGTTTTGTTTGTCTTTATTGTTCTACTTTAATCAATTTTGTTTTTTAACCCACTCGTAAAGGGCATAATATTATTTTTTATGCAACTATTGATTTGTTGTATTGTCTAAATTAAAGTTCTTTTTGGAAGTATCAAATTTCAAAATCTTTGGTGTTTACTGTATGGCCTTTAAGGGAAAAATGTAATAAGAATTGATCTCTAATTAGAATAGACATCATACTGATGGTAGGTATTCCTGAAAAGTATTACACTAAAGTAGTCTGAATGATGAAAATTTTTATTTTTCTTTTTGATTGATTTCTCATATTTCAAAACAGACTATTTTCAAGGGGCATGTCCACACATTACACGTACTGCTATGACTAGTTAAACATAAAAACCTCAAGAAAGTAGAAACAACATTATACAATAACTATATATTAGTATTTTTGTTTGTTGAAAATCTTGACAAGTTAATATTAAGTAAGTAAGTTAATATTCATGTATTTTATTTATATTAAAAGTTTACATTTGAGTATATATTTATACATTTTTATTCTTTTAAATTTTTTTCCTATTGTGACCTCCTGATTGAAATTCTTGGCACCATCCCTAATTCCTACCATTAACTAATAATAAGGACATTGTCAATGACTTTTTTGGAGCTAAAGAGTTTCTTTAATCTTGTATTAAGTCAAACCTGGATGTTCAATTTTGAGTAAATTTTCCAAAGTTAGAGAGACTTTTTAAATGAAATGATTAAAATGTCTATTCTTTCAATATAAAGTTATTATACAATCATAGCTACTATCTCGATCTCTCTCTAAAAAACAAATTATAACTACTAAATTGAAAAAAGTTTTTTTTAGTAAATGCCAACCTTTCTAATTTTCCAACTCCTAATGAAAAAAAGGCTTTTTATTTTCTCTCCTAAAACTCTCAAGTAACGTTATTCATAAATCATCTCACAGACTTTTCTTTTATCTAATTCTTTTTCTTGCATAAATCAGGTTTTTTTTTTTTTCTTTCTCCTCAAAATACCTAAACTAGCTAAGGGTAAGGAATAGATAAATGAATCTCATATATTATAAATAAAAAGGAGAGGAGATATAGTTTCTTAATCAGTGTTCCGGAATTATATATATATATATATAAAAGAGAATAATCTAGGTAGTCACGAGTCATATTTTTCATGAGCACCGCGCATAGACTGGACTTAAAAAAGCATCGCATCGCAGCCGCATGTTCTTTCTAGCCAATACTATTACACAGGAGAAACACAAGAAGATGATGATGATGAATTTGAAAAAGAATGGTATGAGAAACTTAATTTACACAAAGTAAATTTTTTTCAATTGGATCCCGTCAATACATCAACCATAATCTGCATGACTTTAGCCCTAAGTTGTAAAGCCAAAATGTAATCGGCAGTCTCCCTGAAAAGGTTATCCAAGCCCACAGACCCCGACTGTTCACTGCAGTTTGGAATTAGCTTCTTTAGGACCCTTACTTTTCTTCCGATCTGGTCCGCAGCAGGCCTTGAAGCGTGTCGTCGTCGTTCTAGACGTGCTCTTTTCTTCATGAAGAGAACCCTAGAGAGTCTCATAGGCCTTGTTCCTGCAATTGACGATATTTGCAATTTTCTGTCAGCTGGATTAATACTTAATCCCTTCTTTTCTTGGTGCTCTAGGAGGAGTTTGCTCCACACGGGATTGGTGAAATCACAACTTCCCTCGGCCTTGTTAAGAAAATCAAGGGAAAAGAGGAAAGGTTGTTTCCGAATACCACAGCCCATGACAAGTAACAAGAGAACCGCTAGCTATATAGCTTCTTAATTCCTTTTGATTTAGCAATTGGGTGAACTGATGTTGGCTGCAATTCATGAAGGTGCCAAAGCTAGTATATATAACCTCCAAGGGAAGAGAAGGTTGGTGATCATATCATTGAGGATAATTCAAAAATTTATTAAGACCTTAAAAAAACTTTGTAGGGTCCGTTTCGCATGATACAAGTAACATTAACCCCTTCCTCCCACCCTCCCAAAGAATGGGATCAATGAATGTATGTTTACTTATGCATATTCTAATTGAATAGATTAGTATATTCCTCCTCTCTCTAAAATTAAATGTTTAGATTTTTATTTTAAAATATTCAAAATTAAATATCTACTATCTTAAAATTAACACACACACATATATATATATTTGTCAAGTAAATTTATACTAACCACCTTCTTCATTTAAAGAAATTTACATTTCACTCCTACCACTTATAATTTAATTAATATATAAATAAGGGTATTGTATTAACTTTCTTAATATAAAAACAAATCTCTTACAAATTTTTATATTAAGTAGAAGTGTTAACATTCAATTTTTCTCATGGAGGAAGTATTATATTGGTATGGCTAACTTAATTAGGGTTGGATGAAGAATGAAAACTTAAAAGGCCAAAGTGTAAACGGGGTGTTCTAATTCCTTGGCGCGGGAGGGCATGCATGTGTTCTCAGTTCTCCAACTCCATAAATGCACATGCAGCCACATGACTCTTTCTTTTCACGCTCAACCATCTATCTTCCTTAATTAGTTAACCACCGGTACGCACCCTCCTTCCTAGCTCTCTGTGTATTATCCCCTTCATTTCATGAATGACAACGTTAACAACCTGGATTATTCCTTCCCTTACTTTCCAAATTCAATGCATGCATAAAAATCAAAATTAAAATACCTTTATTCCAGCTATATCTACGTGGTGCAGTGTACACGTATTGGAGGCGAGGCGGCTGATCACAGATTCATCACAAGTCGTTATCTCCATGTTTCCGAAAAGGAAGCCTATTAAACTGATCATACATAATACATCCATCTTTGGATACTTTGTCAAATGTTTGTCGTGCGTCTAAATGGAAAAATGCAACAATGTTTGTGTTTGGATAAATTAAAATTAAAAACCAGATGTTTTTTTTCTGACAGATGCGAAGAAAATATGCACTAAATTCAATTTTTTTGTAAGCTTTTTGATGATTAATGCCTCGACCATGTTATGACATGTCTGCAGTCTGCTACAAAACAACTCCATATATAAGCTAATTAATCATGACCATCACTTTCTTCTTTCTGCTGCTCATGCATTGTACCCTTTTCTTGATATGCTGAATTATTTTTTCATTTTAAAGAAACAATATCCTAATTATATAATTTTATTTAAAAATTTAGCTAAATATTGTCTACACCGGGCCGTTCCGTTATATATATATATATATATATATATAGTATCCATTTAATTAGAATCAATATTGTAGGAAAACGGAAGAACATGCAAGCACATGTGCATAAAGGAGTGGCACTACTGGCGGAGAGTGGAGCCGAACGACATTTAATTATTAAACAAACAAATAGTACTATAATTTCTATGGTGTCAGTTAAGTTAATTAGGCCTACTTAATTATGATCTCTACCCAAAAGTTCAACAAGAAAAGTGAATGGTGTCTAAAAAGATAATCGTCGCTCAATTGAGACTTAAGGGGCGGTTTGATTGATTCATTTTCGCTCACGTCCGAGGGTCCCATATACAGCTAGCCTTGCTTGTCGTCCTCTCTTCTCTCATCCATATGTCACCACCACCAACAGCCGCAGCCACCACTACCACCAGCCTTATATTATGAGTAACTCATAAGGAAAAAGCTATACAATAAGCATGTCTTAATCTATCCATATATACACGCACACACACAGCTATAGTAGGAAGTATAGAGTATAGCTAGCTAGGGTGGGTGTGGGTGTGGGTGTGGGTGTGGGTGAATTGGATGCCTTTCTGTCCTCTCTGCTCTCCTTGTGCATTCTTGACTCTTCGCATGCTTTGATGAATGTGTATTGTATGAGTTTTCTAGTGTCAATAATCCAGTGATCACGCTTAGTTAAATTTATCAACAAGCAAGGATTTAATCAAAATCTTGCTAATTAGTGATATCATTAATTCATATTACCTATGTCATTTTTGTATTTGCAATATCTAGAGAAGAGAAAGATGTCTTGGTCCTTGACAAGAACCTCGATCAAATTTGAGATTTCGAAAATGGGAAGTTACCTCGGGGAGATTAATGGTATAAAAAAAAGATGTAAATGTGTACTAAAGATTGAATTTGGTGTATTAGTATAGATTTGCAACTTAAAAAAATTTTAAAATTAAAATTACGTACTATTAAATTAAATATTTACATTTTTATTTTAATTTATTCAAAATTAAATGTTCATTTTTTTTAAATAAATATATTTTTTATCTAAAATTTCATTAATAACTTTATTAATTTAAAAAAAATTATATTTCATTAACTCATTATCCTCACTCTTTTAATTTAAAGAAATTATATTTCATTAACTCAAAAGTATCATCATTTATTATACTAATATCAAGGATAATTTAATAAATAAATTAAAGTTAATAATCTTTCTTAATTTTTTTTTAAAATCAAATATTTATAATGTCAAAGAATATTTAATTTCAAAAAGGAAAAGAGTAATATATATAATATATAAAAAATAAAAATCCGTCTAAATATTTCTCCTATTTTCTTAACCATTGATTTATGTCGGGGCCCGGGCGTTTTTTATACGAACTAAGGTGGCCCATATAAAAATCTACTTTTGAACTGCCTGAGACGATCATAGATACTTTCTTCTCTATTTCATTGACATCTGGGCTTTACGGTGACTCAGAGTTGAAAGAATTGGCCCATACTGCACTTACAAAAATTTAGTTGGATCACAAAAAAAGTCTCTTATTTCGTGGCCCAAGTTTTAAGTAATTGGATTTGGGTCCCAAAAATTGAAGACCTATTTCTATTCTTTAAATGGGTTTGCATATGAAGATGGAGTAGTTCAAATCCAGAAGACCTGCTGTTTCCTTTGCATCGACGTCATACTTGAATGGAGTCGCAAAACCTGGGCGGCCGAGTCTTGCCGGAGAATTCTCTAAGATACCGGTTCCTGAGGACCTTGATATATTCGATCTTTTCCTATCCATTTTTGGAAAATCTTTAATGGCAATACGTGCGATTAACCGTTGAGAAGAGATATATTTCTAGTTTGTGCGGGAATCTTAAGCTGGATAGGTTCTCCCTCCCTCCATCTGGCCGTCCACCATTAGATTCACGCACAAACTCGTAAGATGTCTTTTCACCTGATTGCTTCTTCGCCTCTCTATCTTCCTTGTCACCTTTTCCAATTGTTCCAACTGCGGAAGCCCTTCTGGAGGTAATGAAAAAGTTAGCATCTTGTCGGGTATTGGAGGTCTAAATCCTCGTTTTCCAAATGATCTATTTGACCAAAGATATTAACTTGTTTTTGCCTGAATTGAGTTAAATTATATGCAAGATTAATTTACGGTAAGATTTTTCTTTTAGTTGCTGCATCTTCAGAAAAAAAACTTGAAAACTTTATGCTAGCGAGGCTTGAGGATTGATATTAGCAAATTTCTGATACATACAGCTTAGATCAAGAAGAACATCAGCTTAGTTAGGTTGTTGGGAGCCTTTTTGATTGCTCATCATTTATATGCATATTAAAGTCGCTGTTGGTTGATACCTGCTTGATTTTGTAAGGCATTCTTCCTTACAAATTTTCATGACCTAGAGACAGGATAAGGCTGTGGTTAAGAATGAATTGGCTCTCTTCTGTTTATATAACTGTTGTCCTATTCCATTTCTTTTTATAATCCATGTATAATAATTCCTTACAGGCACTATTAAAAAAGACGAGATCAACATTGCAACTTATGGTTATTTATCTAAAGGATTAATCAGGAAAATCGTTTAGGATTATGGCATACCATTTCAATTAAGTATTCTTTTGAAGATAATGAAAATCAACCATATAATTGTTTTTTCAAGTCCGCTACTCTAGAAGACTCGTAGCCAGGCAAAGATCAAATCGTTGTCCAGAATCACATTTTTTTTTTGAGTAAATTAAGTTTGTAAAATCATGTCATAAATTAGTAGAACAAGAAAGCTATTAAAAAAAGGCCAGTTTTATGTTTGGAAGGAAAGTCCTATTATGGAGTAAGAAGATCTTCTAAGCTTGTACAAGCAACTATTTTAGAACAAGGAAGGAAGGAAGGAGTGGCTTACTATCATATAATGAATGTTTTTAAAAAATTGGCTCAATTGAGGATCCTCAAGATTAAAAGTCTCAAAATGATGATTCTAATAATACTCCAGATTCTGCTTTTCATGGAGGCTGCTGATAGTTATTTACCACATGTAGCAGTCTGCATATATAAATAATGTCCTCTTAAGAGCATAGGTTGATTTACTAAAGACAGTTATAGACGCTAGTATTTCTATAACTTTTAAACATTTTTATAGGAAGTTTGGATAGAAGATAAAAAGAAGGATATCCTGTTTGCAGATTATGAACTTGGCTTTACTGTGATGCATCCAGAAGCAACTTCTTTCATCTACTGATATGAACCTCCAAATACATTTTGGCTTCCATCAATCATCTCAGGGAACCTGACTGAAGAAAAGCTCTGAACAGCATTACCTGCATGTTTTTCAATATATAACAGGAGGCATTAAGATTCATTCCTTTAAAAAATCTAAAGAGCATAACTTGGACAAATGAATTAAAAAATTGAAATAATGCAGGTTCCTAAAGGAATATAGATCAGATGGGAAAGAACAATGGTAGCCATGCCTACCATGCAATTCTATCATAAGGCATTTCATCTTCATTTTCTTTTTGGATTTGAATATTGCTTGCTTTTCTGATCCTGTTCTAGATAGTCTTTCTTTCCTTGAGAGATTGTCATAGAAATTAATCCTATCCTTAGCTTCCAGCTAGAATTGATCATAATACTAAAGGTGCTATTTGGTCTTGTTGACAGTGAAGAGGAACATTTGAGGTACAAAATTTTGAACTTTCAGCTGATTCAAGTGTTAAATATTGAAGGTCCTGTCTACAGTTGAACTACAAAAATTTTAGTTCACAAATACATTTTGTTTGGTTCGGTCTTTAATTCCTTGTTCATGATAAACCTTAATATCTTTTTGTTAGCCATTGCTTCCCCCCCCCCCCCTCTCACCTCCAAATTTTTTTTGAAGGCTATCCAAATGTTGGCGTTGTAAACATTTTTTCCTTTTTTAATTTTTTTTTAAAAAGGGTCTGGGAGAAAACATTTTTTTAATTAATAAACTTCAAAAAATCGGACAAAGCCAAGATACTTAAGTGGTAAAACATCATTACTCACATTGTGATATCTTGAGTTTGAGATTCGTCATCCCATCTCCTATATGTAATCGAAAGAAAAAAAAAAAAACTTCAAAAATTCATGTGAATGTGGAGTTTTTGCATTTTACCATTGTGGACATATAGCAGCTTTTGGAGAGCAATTATCCAAAATAACATGTTTTTTATAATGTTATTCATTATATATAACTTATAAGTGTAATGTTCAAATTAGAACATGTCAAACTTTGTCTCTAAAATTGATATTTTTCATGTGGACATAATGTTTAATTTGTCAAATTGACATTTAAATGTCAAGTTTGTCAAAATTGACATGCATTGTACATATAAATATTTCATAGATTGTGTTGAGTTTTTATTTATTTGGGCAATGTAAGAATGCCAAATTTGGCATATTTTTACGCGTCTTAATTTGGGCCTTACATGTATAAATAGTATATAGCCGATTTTATTTTTTAAAAATATATTATTTTTTATAATTGCTCAGCTTTTGGGCCTGGTGTATGAGAAGGAAAAAAGTCTGGGAGTGATCATTTTTTCAATTAATAAACTTCAAAATACCATATGAATGTGAAGGTTTTGTTTTGCATTTCACCATTGTGGACATAGAGCAGCTTTTGGGCCTGGGGTATGAGAAGGAACTGAAGCAGCTTTTGGGCTGGTTGGAATTTTGGGGGTTTTTCTTGCTATATTCCACTTCCTTTGCTAACACTACTCACGTGGGGCCCACGATTCTCAAGGCTCATTAATTATAGCTGAAGAATCGATACAAGAGTCCAAAGTACTGCCCTGACACGGACACTTTACCCCGGCGCGGGAGGGGAGAGCCCATTGGATGCAACATTTTTTTATCATTCAATTTCTAGATGCTATATGTGTAGACGATGAATTTGAATTCTTGCAAGGTTGTAAGGAATAGATAGAGAAGCTATATATATATATATATATATATATATATATATATATATATATATATATATAATTATTATAATTTTATATAATATTATATTTAAATTTTGAATGAGTGCAAAAATTTGATGATATAATGGTAATATTAATGTTAATAATAAATTTTACTTAATAAATAGAATAACAATATTGTTAAATTTCAAAATTGATTATAATGTATAAATGTTAAGGACGTGCATATTATTGATATATTAAAAAAAAATTTATAATATAACTTTACTTATAAGAGCACAATTAATACACCAGCAGAACGCTCATGCAGGTAATGCCGACGTACACCGATACACGCGTAAATTAAACTAAACGATGGATGGATTAGTTTAGTTGTGGTGGACTTTTCAAAAGATTGAACAATATCGGACCAGTGGGTCCTTTATTAAGACTAGTAGTAGTAATTAGTAACAGAAATTGACTGGGCCAAGCCAGAAGAAGGATAAAAAACTAAGCGGCAGGTGGAAGGACAGTTGACTAGTTATTTACCGTTGGTGGGCCTACAAGCAAAAACTCACCTAATACTCAAATTAGTTCATCTTCTTCTCATCCTTTGCGTCCGCCTGTGTTACACTTTCTTCAAGTAAGATAAGATTTTTATTTATTTTTTTATTTTTGTTTGTTTGCTGCGTAACTTCTGGTAAGCACCGACCCCTTTGATTCTTTCTCTAAAGATAAAGAAAACAATCAGAAGTCTTGGAGGGCCCCTCGTGTGAAGTGCAGATTGCCTTATGCCCGAGGCCAATGGAATAACTGTTCCATCCGTGTGTCATCGTGCAGCCACAGCCAGCACTCTATTTTTTTTTTTTTTCTTTTTGGGAAAGCAGCAACTGTGGAAGATGTAACCCGTTGATTAATTTTAAGGGTACACGCGCGCGTGTGTGTATGTGTGGAACGGTGACGCATGCATAATCCTTCATCCTTGTCTTAAAAGGAAGAAAGGAATGGTTTAAGGTTGGGTGCCCCCTGCCAGCCATGCATGACTGATTTTATTAGTAAAACAGATAAGAAATCCTTCATCTACGATCGACCATTGGAGCTGTGCTGGTCTTGACTAAATTAAACTGCGATTACCCGGCTAAGTTTATAACCCATCCTCATGCACCGAAAGTGTGGATCTAAGAGCGATGGGAGCTACATTTAAAATCTCATACCCCCTAACTAATCTTGGACTTTGAGAATCTCATATGCTGAGAAAAGGTATAGGTGAAATATATTACTAATTGTTATTGTTAAAGAAAAAAGTGAATAATTAGTTGAAGTTTATTAGTATCAATTAAAATATTGTTGACACTAATTTAAAGTTACAGGTCAATTATAGAATTCATACAGTTTCACCGACTATGTCTGTGAAGACACGTCGGGAATTCGATAGAATGACCGGTAAAAGTCTAAAAGACTCGAAGCTGCTGGTAAGTGAGGAAGCAAATTCTAGCGTTTATCGCTCGGTGGAGGCCTATCAAGAGCATTGGGTCATTGACATTCCCACCCTCCCTTTACAGACAAAAAAGCTCACACTCTAGTTGATTTTTTTTTGTTATTTGACTGTTAGCTCTCTCAACCTTATCCTATCTGATCATTGCCAAGCCGTAGCCTAATCCGAGTGCATTTTCGTTTTTTTACCTCTTTCATGTTCTAAGTAGAATCCGGCTCTGGAATTTAATTGGTGAAATTTATCAAAGTAACGAGAGAAAGAAACTTTTAGCTATTGCATTGGACCTTTCTATGATAGTTTTTGACATCCCTGTTATCCTACAATAATCGAGTAATACAGATATACTTTACGAATCATATACTATTTGCTACAGAGATGATAAAATACTTTACGAATCATATACTATTTGCTAAAATCTTGAAACAACACACAATAGTTGCAGTAGCCAAAAGTTTCCAAGCACACACTGCCTCCGCAGAAGCAAGAGGGGGACTAAAATTGGAAATTAACATTCGAAATGCCGTTGGTATCCTCAATCCAAGGGAGGCTGATCAGCAGTTTTCCATCACCAGAAGACCACTCGAATCCAACTTCAGCACCATTCAAGCTGCATTTCCTGGGTGACACATTTGAGTAGGCTAAGAAGTTCCCTCCACCTTTGACTTCAATTTTCACGTTTGCACCAGCGTCCTCATACTGCAAACCTTCTATGGTTCCACCACAATTGAACATATTGGTAAGTCCAATTGGAGCAAATTTAGCACCGGACACAAGTTTCCTGATTGGGACAAAGCTATATATCTCAAATGAAGATGGTTGAATTGTCATCTGCATGAGATCGGAGTCAGGTGTCGTTAAGAATAGCTTGCCAGCCTCGCTGAGATAGACTGCATATTCCTCTGCTTCTCCCATTTCAGTTGCTTCCTTGGTTTGGTCCCATTCAATGTCACTGGCATGAACCGATCCAGACACTGCATTGTAGCACTGGGAATAACCTTTGATCCTTTGCTCTTTCGAATCCCACCCGGCTCCCTGGCAATTGAAAGCACCCACCACGCCTCCATACTGCCGAAAAATATATATGTGAAGAATTAGTAAATTGTAACACGCTTCATCAACAGTGGAAAAAAGTTTTTTTTTTTTTTTTACTTTGTTATAAAATTGTACCTTGTTGAAGTTCCAGATCTTGAGTACACTCTTGCCATCGAAGAGGGGATTCTTGAAGAGGCAATCTCTGGTTGGGAGGGCAAAATATTGGCACTTAGGAATTGTGCCATCAGGGTAGACGAGCTTCTTTAGAAGATCGAAGTCATGACCTCCCAAGGAATCACTCACATAAACCGGACCACCACAGATGGCCCTTGAGCCAGCATGGAATTTCGCACATAAATGGTCTGACTGAAACATATCCCAATCGGGTTGTATGATTTGCCCCATCCACATGCTATTGTAGGCACAATGGATCATATGAACTCCCTGTAACCAATAAACTCCGTTCGGATCACCATTTGGATCTTGGAACCAGAAATCATCACCTACAGAAAAACATAGAACAATCAACGAAGGAAATTGAGATGCTCTTTTTTTTTTTGGATGGGTTATGACAATCAGCAGAATAGATTTCTTTTTCTTGATTCCTTACCAACTCTTCCCATGGATATCTGGCGTGTTCCAAGCAAGAAGAAGTCGTTGCACTGTTGCATGCTGGAAATAAGACCTGTCCCATTGAAATTTTTCGCCAGGGATTTTGATATCCCATCGTAGTAGGCCTTCGCAAGTTCCACCCGACCTCCATATTCCTCAGACACATATTCTAGCGTCTGCATCGTTTGGAGTTTATTAGCCCAACACAGCAATCGCAATAAAAAAAAGAAAAAGAAAATGGAGAGTTGGAGAAAGAGAGGGATTTAGTTAATTACATGAATAACGTCCACTTTGACCCCTGTAATTCCCACTTTGGATAGGTAAGAGTGTATTGAATCATAAAAGTCATCAGCTTGATCTGGATGGACAAGACCAATACCTCCCTCAACAATTTTGACCACTGCAAGATCACTCATGGTCCCATCAAGTCCAGGAGACAGCTTGCAAGGAACTATCTTGGAGTTGAGATGGGTGACTCCAGGCCTCACACCGCCCCAAGCGCCACAGAGCGCATGCCAAACGTAAATATCATCCAAGCCTTTGAAATTGGTTCTCAAATCCCTTGTGAAAGCTTTCATTCCAAAATTAGCAGACTCGCAAGTGCAGTTTTGACAGCCTTGACCGGAAGTTTGGTCTTGCTCTCCACCAAACAACTCGTCCAATTCCTTTTTCAATTTCTGAATCTGAGACTCAAATTGGGACAAATCAGTTACGCCTGATTGAGCAGCCTTATCACGAGCCTTCTCTGCTTGCTCTATTTCAATTGCTTTTGAGATCAACATCTTTGCCTTCTTTTGGTCAAAAGGAGGACGGTTAGGATTTAACATGGATCCACCCTTGTACTTCCTGAATTTCTCACCTTCATCCAACCTGTGAAGCCTAGCAGTCATTTGAGACCCTCCAAGAACAAGATTCTTAGCATCCTCGTTAGGGTTTTGCCCATCAAAATTAATACTCTGCCAACCATCATCAATGATGAGGAACCTTGGGGAGAGTCCTCCATCTGCAAATTCCTTGACTCCATGCCAAACCCCGGCAGGGTCTACCGTCAAATAAAACGCATCCCAAGTGCACCAGCCGAATTTGTTGACAATTGGTGGAATTGACTTCTCTTCCAAGAGCTTAAAGGTATTAAGATGGACCCTAATGGCACTGTAAGCCTCTTTCATCACGTTGTAGGGGTTTCCGGACACATGAACATACGCCATAGCATCGAAGGATGATGCTTTCACTTGAGTGGAACCACTCTCAGCACAAATCACAACATGGCCATCAGTGCCCGGGTGAAGTGCAGACCTAAAATTTCCGTCAATTATAGGTATAATTACTACATAGGCCTTTATTTCAGGGACATCTAAGAGCACCCATTGGGTCTCCATCTGTAAATGTGATCCAGAGTTTCCCACCCACTGGGTAGACCACCATGTCTTGAACCTGAAAATGCTGACGAAATCCCTGCCAGTAAACCTGCCAAGGGAATTCATCAACCTATCAGACGGTTCCTCGGTGCTGAAACCGAGAAACCCACCCTTTTGGGAATTTGACAGGACACGCTGATACAGGGGAAGGGGAGCCTCAGATGATTGACATATTGAGGAAAAACTTCGGAAAGTGACATTGTCCGGAACTTGGGAGAGCAATGGGACACTTTTCACAGAGAGGTTGCCATCCGAAAGATCAAAGAAGTTGTCGTTCTCATTGGGTTTCAAAACGTTGAATATTGAGTGAAGAAGATCATTTGGGGGTGACATGACCGAAAAGGAAACGCGAGGAAAACAGGGGAAAGAACCAGAGACCTGGAAGCACAGGAAAAAACAAGAAGAAAAAATTGGCTGTTTTATAACGAAGAACAGGTATTAGCTGGTATTATGTGGACTAGCAAAGGAACACCGATTAAAGATTTTCCCTTTAAGAACTCAAATGAGAGAATATGACAGGATAGAATAACCAAACAGTGAAACAGTTACTAACTACAGAAGAAGAAGAAGAAGAAGAAGAAAGCTAAGTTACGAACTCAAAAGGAGATTGATTCCGTTATGTTTACAAACTGACACGATATGGAGCTGGGGAAGCAGCCCTATATATAGACAGAAAAACCGAAGGAGGGCTGCAAAGTATAAAATATTAGAATCACGGAAGCTGCTGGATAAAGCAGATGAGCTGAAAAGATGTTGGGGGCGGTTTGGACGCGAGAAAATATAGTCTCAGGTTTTATGCTTTCTTTCTTTGATTGGCTTTGAGAACCTCAACAGACAGAGAGAGAGGGGGGACAAGGACTTGCATCTCAGAGACGAAGCACCATATATAGCCCTGCATATCATCAGATCATATAGAAGAAGTTTTGACTGCCATTCTTCATGGTCCATATAGTCATGCATGCATGTAAAAATATTTCCTTATTCACCCCCCCTTGCTTACCGCTCTGTGACCTTTTTTTTTTCCCTTTTTACTCTACGATAAAATTCGGTGGCACAGGGAATAAAAAAGGAAGATTATGGCAGACAATTGATCCTTGAAGATGGAGTGTGGATTGGTCTGCATATGTCATATAACTGGAAACTTCTTTAGTTGGATTGCTGATTTGACCTATGTTATGCTGCTATTTTTCCTCTTTTTTGGAGAAAATTATAGTATTATTATATTAATACAAGGTATACACAAAAATAAAACCAAATCTAAAGTTTATTATTTAATAATAGGTGTTTTTATTTATTATAAGTATCACATTTTAATTTTGTTTGGTCTTTGTTATTAAATGGAATTCTTAGGTGAATTCAAGACTACAAAGTGTTAACGAGTTATATTATAAACATTACATATTGTGCCTTATTCTTTGTAAGAGTATAACTTGTTTAAACTTGTGATCTACAATCATCAAAGCTTAAAAAATAACTCTTGGTGTTTTTTTTAAAAAAGAGTTCTTATCCATCACATACATGTTTCATTGCAAAAATACTCTCAAACCCAACTAATGTTACAAAACAAGTATTCCTATTTCATAATTCTTGCAATGGCTATTTGTGATATGTTCTTGCAACAACATATTACTCTAAAATTTGAACATTTGAGCATATTCAGATTCCCACATGATAAGAACTTTCTGGACAAATTCGGGCAGGCAGTCAGGTGAATTTTCTGACTTATTTTAGTTTTTTTTTGGAAATTGAATATTGGTTTTCCTTTAAAAGATACTTCATCCATTTTAATTTGATATGCTTATTTTTCTTTTTAATTTATATTAAATTATAGACTTGTTTACTTATTAAAAAGATAATATATTTTTTAGTTGAATAAAATACTCATGTAAAGTGAGAGTATTAATTACAATTTGAATAACAATTTATGAGTAAATTGTTAAAAAAATACATTTAATTCATGAGAAAGTACTTTTTCAATAATTTAATAGTGTTTTAATTCTCAACCTTACCAATGCTAAAATGGTATTTTAGAAATATTCTATTAAAAATACACATTTTCAATAATATTAATTATGTTTTCTTAATTTTTTTGAAAAATCAAACAAAGTTATCATTAATTTTTTTGAGAATGATGTAGTATATTTGATCTAATTTTTATTTATTAATAACCTCATTAATTCATACTCCTTAAATATAAGATATTTTGCTATATTTTATAGTTATTGTATCTATTATTAACTATTTTATTCATACTTATTTTCTCTTATTTCAAGTACAATAAATAATTCTTGATAGAGAGAAAACAAATACTTTTCTATTACAAAATATAAAATATTTTACTATTTTTGAAGGTTATTTTGTTTATTATTTACAATATTACCCTTACTCCTATAGAGAGAACAATTATTTAACTATAAATTTTTTTTAAAAAGTATGATATAATAAATTATAGTATTTTAAAGAATTAAAATATTTTATTAATATGTGAAATGCTTAAAATATCTTATATTTTGAAAAAGAAAGAGTATTCTTCATTCTAAGTATAATAAATAAATGTAAAATTACTGATAACGTCTAAATAAAAAGGATCGAAAAAAGTATTACGAAATAAAAAACACCAAAATGGAAATTGTTTGGTGGTTATATTTAAAAATCGCCAATCGTTAGGCATTAAAACAGGTATAAATAGTAGTGCAAATTTGACATTAAAAAAATATTTAAATTGATAGAGATTAAAATATGGACGATCGCGAAGGTCCGTAGCGTAAGTTGATGAGATCTGTATTGCTATTCCGAGGAAGGTCCATACCGTACTTTATAGAATTATTGCTGCCGCCACTAAAAATTAAATAATTCATTCGGTCATTCTAATTGCTTGTATTTTTTTTAATATATATTTTTAATTATTTAATTTTAATAGATATTTTTATAATTTTATTATTATTTATAATTTTTGAATAAGCTGTTTATTTTTCTTTGCATTAGAATTTTCTTAATTTTCATGTAAGTTTAAAATGAGAAGAAAGAGAAAGAGTATCTAACTTTATTATTTTAAAATAGTTAAACCTTATTTAAATAAAAAACTAAATTTGAATGTTTCTTTTTTATTTAAAATTCAAGAATTTAAATAATTTTGATTTCTTTTTTAAGATAAACAATTTACATTTCACTAGCACATTTTTTTATCACTAATTACATAATAACAAAGATTAGTAAAAATATTGTAAAAACTTACATCTGTTCAAAGTTATCTTAATTTCCCCCTAATTTTTGTTTAGTTAAACTAAATAAAAAATAAACATTTAATTTCAAATAAAAGGAATTTTATTCCTTTAAAACTGAAGGCAACGGATATCCCCAACTCTACACCAGTTCTAGAGAAAAATAATTATAGAGAAAAGAAGAGATTTGAGACCAAAGCCGTGAGTATTAGGCAAGAAAAGAGCAACTCCCGGATCTATCCAATTATAGCAAGCCATTAAGGGGGGCGAGGGGAGGCACGATTGATATGGGGCAGTACTCCTTTCAAAATTTTCTTCTCTTTTGGGGGATAAATAAGTAACTTGCAAAAGGGTAGTTAGGTCGCTCGAATCAGAATCTGTTGTGCTCTTGCTTGCAGTGTATATTCATCCATCACAAGGCAGTAACCAAGATGGAGAGAGAAAAAAAAAAAAAAGATACGGGCATATTGTGAAGAATAAATTCTAAAGCTTCTGCAGATATAAAGTGTAGGATTGAATCCTCAAACAAAATGGAGAATCTTCTTAGGTATAGATATATATATCCCATTTGCTTTAAAGTTACTTTTATATCAAATAGTATCAGATAAAGATTCATGGGTTAGAGGGTATTCTTGTTTACCGATCCTACTTCATAAATTGTTAATTTGATTGGTTTCCTTCTTCACCATGCACGTTTATAGTTCATCATTTCCTCTACAAATGCACTAAAACGAAGTCATGTCTCCAAGGGATAAGACAAGGGGTGATGGTAATATGGAAAGAAAACTCGACAATGCATATTCGAATCCTGCGTGAAGCAAATTTTCATTAAAATATTATGAAAATTTATCCTCGAATTTGTCATGTTAGCTCTCTTCCCCTACATGCGTCTGTCACTCAGACACATTTCTCGATTTACGAACCGTCTGATTAAGGGACCTCTGATTCGGATACAAGTGGGGAAATCCTCTCTACCTTATCAAAAGTCATTGTTTTCTTGATGGCGATTAGTGCAATGTGCAAAATTCCCCATTTTCCCACTATGCTTGTTTATCCAAAATTGGCAAGGGAAATCTCGGAAACCCCACGTAGGAGCCACATTGATTTTGCATTAATTTTTTTCACAACATTGGCGTTTATAGTTCCTTTGTCTCTCGGGTACATTGAAATTATATGCTACAAGTCAAGTTGTTCAAGAACCGAGAAACAGGAGGGCCCAGCATAACACCAGATAATTTACATTAATAAGCAAGGTAAGGGGGGAAAAACTAAGAATTCAGAATAATTATACCTACAGCTACAATGGAAGTGGTTGTAAATCAGGAATATGCTCTGACCTTGTGCTTTCTGAGTGGATTCTGTCATCCTGTAGAACTAGAACTTTTAAGGTGCCTGATTCTCTCAACCATGCTGTCACCACAGCCCCTGTGGATATGAACCTTCCTATATTACACTGTGCAATGCGGAAAGGAGCACCAATGCTGATAAGGAGTGCCTCGATAGCACGTTTAAGTGCCCCATCGCCAACCACTTTGCTATGTTTGCCCCATCCTGTCATAATGCTGTGATTCACCATTCATATACATTAATCTTATATACACTAGGAAATAACGAATAATTTGTGGGGAAGGGTGGTAGGCCGCTATACGCCTATAAATGTAGTACCTTAGAAGCTTTGGTAGCTCACGCCCTTTAAAAACAATAGAACGTATACTGAGCAGCCAGGCATGAACCATTGCCCTTGCAGCACCAGAAGACATCAGATGCAAGTCCAATTCAGAGTCAGAAAATGTACTTTCCCATACTTGTCTACGTTTTCCTTCAAGCACCACCATTTGTGCACCTCGCCTCTAAAAAGGAAAAATAAAAAATAAATTCCAAGAAAATAGAGTTGAAGTAGATGCTAAAAGGAAAGTTGCGTGCATAAAAGACACAAATCCTAAATCAGTGTAATAAGATTTCAGAATTTAATTGCTTCAGCACATAAGACAAGACAAAATTAATACCTTATGTTAGATTTATTCTCTCTCCCTTTTGCAAACAATAAAGGAGAAAGAAATCATTTGGCATGGGGGGTTAAAAAGGAAAAAGCAATTCCCGACGACTTCCATCTTTTTTTTGGCAGACAATTAAGAGGAGGGATAACGTGTATACATTGGTGTCACATAGATACCTTAAAATGCTCATAATACCAACGGGAAGGCAAAACTGGTATAGTTAAACATCTCATCTTAAACATTTTAGTGCAAGTACCTGACCAAAATGCCACAGCATGTCAGTCAATGCATTATAGAAGGCAGATGCAGTTGCAGAATCCATCTGCTTCACTTCGTCGAAAAGGGAAAGAGCTTGCATCCATATCTTTTCATCATTACCCATGAGAAGTCCATGTGCTACTCCATAGACTTGATCATCAAATAGACGAAGTTCCTCCAATAATAATGAAGCTTCCTCAAATGAACTACAACGGCTGGAAACAGAGGTAAATCAGGAAACTGGGAAAATCAACAATAACCCAAGTTAAAAACTAATCCAATGCATACTTTTTGATACTGTAATAAACTTCAATTTTGTCAGTCCCCTTTCATCTGAAGAAAAATTGGATGATTGATTACCAAAAAACCTATATCAATTTAGTTCTGAAAAATTTGAGTCCCTGGAGCTCAATAAACTGCAAATGTAATAATGCCTCCCTTGATCAAATGTCTCACAAAAGAAGTTCAATTTTTGTCATCGAAAGCCTTAAAACTAAACACAAGAGGAAAACCATTACCACTTTGAGTAATACCACAAGTAAATATTAAATAGCTAGGATAATCACATCTTTGCACGTCAAAAGTCAAAGAATCTATACTTAATCATGGAATATGGAAAGCATCACAAAGAAGCGAATACCTGCAAGCATTCAGAATTGCAGAGAAGGTGACAACATTGGGTTTTATCTCCATTTCATGCATCTTCTGAAAAACTCCCAGTACACACAGAAAGTCTTGCTTCCCGCTATTATCATTATCAGCACAAGCTGATTTTCCAGCAGCTAATTGTTCAAAGATCCTAATGATCCTATCTTTTTCTTCAGATATACTTTCAGCAACTTTGGGATCAGAAACTAAGGCAGAGGATTTCAGATATTGTTCACTATATAATGGATTACCAGTGGCTGCTGAACAGCCAAAGGCATTGATAATAGAATTGTAGGTAACAACATTAGGCTGGATCCCCTTCTTCATCATCTCATCAAGCAATGAGACTGATGATTCCACTAGACCCTTTTTGCACAGAGCATCAATAAGCTTGCTATAGAAAACAACATCTGCCTTCAAACCTTGATGCTTAAACTCTATATAGATCTGCATTGCCTCATGATAAAGGCCTCCCTTACAAAATACACTGATCAGAGTTGAGTATGTTAGCAAGTTAGGAGAAAGGTTTTCTGCTTTCATCTCTTGGAATAATTTGTTGACCTTGTCATACATCCCTTGTTTACCAAAACCATCAAGAAGTGCATTATATGTCACAACGTCCTTCTTGATCCCAATGCTCTCCATCTCTTCACCAACAGCCAGAGCTTCCTGAAACCTGCCAAGGCTTGCATAGATGGCCAGCAAAGTGTTATAAGACACTCTATCCAGCTTGATACCTGCGTATTTCATCTCATTGAATAAACCAAGTGCTCTGTCCATTTTCCCAGCTCTTGCACACCCTCGAATCATGGTACTGTAAGTCACTTCATTTGGCAGGATATTCTTGAGCTGCATCTCGGACATAATTTCAAATGCGGCATCCATGTGGCCACCACTGCAAGCCGCATCCAAAAGTGTATTATATGTATAAATATCCTGATCTATCCCTTTGAATAACATCTCATTAAACAAACACCTTGCGGTGTCCCAGAGGCCTGCACCACTGCAGACTGCAAGGAGCGAGTTGTAGGTAATCCTATCCGGTTGAACCCCATCTCTCAACATTTGATCAAAGAATTCCGACGCCCTCCTGAAATCAGCACCCCCTTTCCCACAGGCATCAATTAAAGCATTGTACGTGACCAAATTGGGCTTCAAGCCCGAGTCTTTCATGGCCTGGAAGACCCTAATAGCATCATCACAGTAGCCGCTCTTGGCATAAGCACTAATTAAAGCAGAATAAGCATAAACAGTGTTCCCATAGCCCTCATTAAGCGCATTTTCAAATACTTTTCTGGCCAAATCAACTTTGCCTAACCTACCAAGAATACTAATCATTGAGCTGGCTAGTTTACCTTGCTCATTGCGCTTCCTTTCACGGCTAACAGCGAAGTCAAAGCAGCGTACGGCCATGGACAACTCTCCGCGGTTCCCAAGCTCTCGGAGCAAAAAGGTGTAGTCATCGGCCCCAGAAAGCTTGGACTCGAAATTGAGCAAAATCCTATCCATACACGTGTCGTCCCCACTGGAACGAACAGCCTGTTGGAGTGCCTCCTCGGCGGTGGAGGTGTGGCGGCCAGCGGCGGAAGTCCTGGGGCGGCCAAAATGCATCTTGGAAACAAAGCGGGTAGATCTTCTTCCCGAGAAATCCGCGGCGAGTTCAGACTTGGACAGAGAAGGGAGGGAAGGGTTCTTGGAGAGAGATGCGGGGGCGGCAGGAGTCCTAGCAACATTCTGAGACTGGGAAGAGCGATTAAGGGAGACCTTCTGAGAAGACCAGTTTTGATGGTTGTGGCGGTGGTTGGTCTGCCGATGGCTCTGCAAGTGGTGGTGGTGGTTGTAGGGCTTAGAGGTGGTCAAGGTACAGTGAGGTGTCGGAGTTGAAGAAGCCATCAGTTAAAATAAAATTAAAAAAAAAACGGTATATTTATAGAAGAGAAGATTCCAGAGAGAGAGAGAGAAAAGGATTCGCCCCTGAATCCTCAGGCGGCAGTTGTCATCTGGGAAAGGTACTACTTTAATGAGGAGGAATTTAGAGGGGCGGAGGGAGGCAGGGAGGGACGGAGGGTAGCTGAGTCAACTAGTCAACAGTGAGGGAGGAGCTGCTCCAGACTCCGTCATTTTCGGGCATTGTAATCTCCAACTCATCTCGTAAAAAAAAAAAAAAAAAGTAATCTCCAACTCCAACCCCCCACGGGTGTAATACATTAAGCTAAATTATATATAATACTCTACCTGTTTCTTTAATCGTTTTAAATTATTTACATAAATTAAGAATTAATAAAATAATATACCTTTATACAAAAATCTTTTAAAAAAATCTTGATCAACTTTTTTAAGATATTCAAGAAATACGTGAGAGGAAAAGAAAAAAGACAAATTTTAATATAAAAAGAAATTTATACTCACGAAATTTGTAAAATAATTATATTTTTATAAAAATATTATTCTTTTATACAACTAAAAATAATTACATTCAGAAGAAACTGTAAATAATTAACTAAAAACATTTACTCCCAAATAATTTGCATTCAATTTTCTGAAAATTCAAAATTGAATAAACCTTACTATATATCAGAGTCAGGGTTCAATCTAATTAATTTCTATTCAAATTAGATTTATTTTTTTTAAAAAAGAAGTTTAAATTCAAGTCTACAATTACTACCATCAAACTCTCAGTTTATTTATAACCATTATATTATATTACAATATTCACTATTTCTCTTACCTTTAAATACAGAACATAAATAAATGATCGATATGTTGATTCTGCTTCCACTAAAACGCTATTGAAGATTTACATTTTATTACTTTGCCTCCAACCTCTGACTCAACCACAAGTAAAGTTATATGTACCTATTACTAAATTCTAAATAGTAATTTAGTGAATCAATAGAAGATAAAGTTAAAAAATAATAACGCTACGCTTCAACAACAAAAAGGAACTTTCTAATAAAAAAAAAAAATAAAGGAACTTTCCAATCCAGTACACATCGGATGAACCAAATTTTCCCAAGAGGATTTCGGCTTCTTCATAGCATTAAAAAAAAAAAAAATCATCATGTACTTAGGCGTGTATTCTCCAAATAACGTTTGCAAATAACCCTAGCTGTTTTTTTCACTTTTTCTTAGGGTACTTCTGAGCTACAGATTCTACGATCTTTTTGGCTCTTGACCTTCCAGACTATACTCATTATACATTTTCATGCGGGATTCCATAAATTATCCTTATCTAACAAAATTTCTGCTCCATTGCAAAAACGAAATGTTTCTTTGTAGTTAGTAACTATCAACCTATTTAGGCCAAAAAAAACCTTCCATGGGTGCATAAGAGTAGCCTTCAGTAAGTCTTTTTCTTCACCACCAACTTTTTGGCATCTTTCTTCGCAGTGGCAATGGATCCCGGGATTGACAACCCGGCTGTGGCTTGGTACAGATCTTTTAACCTACAAACAGTAGCACCGTAATTAGAAATTGCTTTATGTTTCTGGTTATATATATAGATCCAGAAATTTACCTTGGCATACTAATGAAGAGCGCAATAACTGAAACTCCAATAATTAGAGGATATACAGGCGCTGGAGTCAATTCCTGAAGAGAAAGGTAGAAACAAGTTTTGGTTCGTTCATTCACAAGATAGTTTAGACTCTATTTGTAGGAGGGGATATAATTCTCCTAGGGCACATATGATCTCAAGTAGGAAATAGGAGAGCTCAAGGCATACAAGCGCATAATATATCATTGTATATTATATATATCATTTAAGTAGTGAAATGCACCTGCTTCTGGTGATCCTCTTCGACCCTAAAACTAATTGGACCAATGTGCACTCGTCTGTTCCTCTCTAGGTCAACCTCAATAACTTCAGACTCAAATCTGTGGGTATTAGATGATAGATCAGATTTAACCTGCACAAGGTGCTTCCCTGCAGGCAAGTCCTTCACCTGAAAGAAGTTAGATAGAGGCAAAGGGAAGACAGATTCAATCCTTGATGGGTCACTGGATGACTTAATTTCCACCCGAAGAAGTGAATTTAGATCCTTGATTCTTTTTCCCTCAACATGGCCACTTAGAATGGTCATTTCTGGATGTTCAAATACCACAAAATCCAATCCCTTGACATCCTCATATCCTACCTAGAGGAAATGAATCAAGCAAAACACAATCAGATGTTTACACACAAAAACAGCAAATAAGACAATTATAAGAGCAGCATGATTGTCAGAGAGATGTATGCAATAGCTTTGGAAATGTGGTATCCAAGAAGAACACTAAGCATATTAACAATGCAACACACCCTTGACACTGGAGAAGCAAAATGACTACAATAATAAATCAGAATTGTCAGGTACACAATAAGCAAAGTTGAGTTTAATTGTGAATTCCATGAACCTTGAATAATCACTGAGTATATGTTATGATCTTAAGTTCTGTAAGTTCATACTTCAAGACACTACTAACCTTAATGGTAACTGATTCTGGAGATGCACGTTCAATGCGGCTGCTTGCATACTCACCCTTCTTAGCTACTCTAATTGAATAGGTAGAATCAGGTCGCAGCCCTCTCAAACGAAAACTTCCTGAAGAATCTGTAACTGTCTCTTCATATAAGCCTTTAGAATCAGCCCGAGCTTCCACTGGAACACCTTCCTTTGGTTGACCAGATAAGAGTGTAACTGAACCCATAGCGCTGCAAAGAAATTATACCATCTCATATTTTTAAGTGGAAGTTTTCATCAAATTGAACCAGATTGAATATGATAAATAAGAAACTCAGAAGAAGGTTAGATATTGTGTTTTCCAGTGAAATAATTGCAGATATCCACTCAATAGCAAACTAGACACTGTTTCTTCATATAGACATCTTTATACAACATGGTCATAGACTGAAAGTGAGTGCTAGTAAAGGAATACTAATGACATTAAGAGAAGCCCCTCGAGTCTCCCTATGTATTTCTCTCCCTTGTCACTATTCCTCCTTCAGCTAGCCCTGAGGATCTCCTTTAAGAAGGGGACAATGATGAGCATAAATCACCTAGCTAACTGGAGGAGTGTTCTACCTCTAAGGAAAGGGGACTAAAGAAAAAATGTAACTCAGGCTGCTTCCATATCTAGCAAGCACTCAAGTACAAATATAACATGTAATATCAAGGTCACTGCCATATGAAGCGAAAATTTATGGACAAAGGCCATTACTAGGGATCAACAGTCAACAAGACAAGTTGAACCATTAAGATAAAGAATCCAGATATTCAAATAAACCCAAGATAGTGCCCTAAAAAAGGAAGGTTCATATAAAATAGTGGCTACAAAGCTAAAAACTAGAATGATAGAAATTGCACTTTGGAACAGAGATACACCTGAACGCAACACGGGTGGCTTGAAAAACAACCTCCTCTGCTTCACCAGAGCCAAGTTCAATTGCTTGTGCTGCAGGTGAAAAGGCATATTCCTACAGAAAAAAATACCAATAACAAATGATTATTACAGCTGTGCAGTATAGATCCTTGGATAAGTTCTACACAGCATGCCAAATGTGAACTGCATCAGAAAAAAAAAACCACTTTAAAGAGGGGAAACTTGAACTTGCAGTAACAAGTATCTAAATGTTGCTTCCAGAAAATGATATGTTTACATCTAAATTTGCAATGGCATTCAGCAGCATCAAGGTAACAGTAGCAATTAACCACAGTACCTTCAGCAAAGGCCGGAGGTAGAAACTCCCAGGAAATAAGTTATCAAATAAGAAAGTTCCACCAATTCCAGTGACTGAGTTATTCCTATAACCATCCTCACCACTCAAGGATAAGAGGGCAGAAGGAAATGGCTCAACTTTGTCTCCGAAATAAATATGAACAGAAATTTGGCTGAGCTTTTGACATGAAAAGGAATAAGGTCCAATTGGCTTCACATGATAACCAGGCTACAAGAGAAGAACAAAATATCAGTGTCTTGTAACAGAAAGCAATAGGAAAACTATTTATATAATAATGAACTTACAATGATAATTTTGTGTTTATTAGTTAATGTCATGAGATAGGAAACAATTCAGAATTTAATTTACAACTACCAAGTTACCCAGATAGTGATATCAACTGTGTTTCATATATGCATTAGTGGTGGCTAATAGATGTATAGGGGGTTTTCTTTTGGAGAGAGGAGACGTAAGCGAAAAAGGTGGAGGGGAGGGGAGGGGAGGGGCCTTTAACAGCTTCAATACCATAGCTGTTCTATGCCTCAGAATAAAACTTTTGCACTGAGAAAAAGGTTAACAAAGTTTAACAACCCTCAAAGAAATAAAAAGGCGCTAAAGAAATGGCATTATTCTAATGATAGTAGCCCTCAAAGTCAAAATGACTGAAAAAGTAATCAAAATAGCATATGAAGAAATAAATTCAAGAAGGTAAATCAATAATCAAGTACTTCAGACACAGGTATCACTTGCATTCCAGCTAAGAGAAACTCACTGACCTCCACTGTCTAAATGCAACACATAATCTGTAAAATGCTTCTTAAAATACAGTTACAAACCTTTGAAGCTTCAATCTTGTAATTTATGTCATCATATAAAGCCCCTGCAACGTACAGACCATCGACATCTGTTGTTGTTTCAAGTACTAAATCACCTTGTTTGACAGGAGAACTATGGCTATCTCCTGCTGCAATGACACTGATGTAAACACCAGAAAGTGGAGGGGAAATTGATCCTTTAATATAAATCCCAGGCCGGCCAGTAAACAAAGGAATTTCAGCTTGGCATCCATCTTGCATCACTGAGACCTAAGAAAACAAGTTGCAAGTTTTAAAACTCAATACACTATTTGGATCTACATGTGGCTCCATATGAGAGAAAGAGATCCTGTGTCAAATCGGATTTGAAATCTTTAGTTCCACTTACATGCTGTCTTCTAGGATAAAATAAAATTTTCTTCTGGTCATCATTCCTGAAACGAGACACCAGATATACAGCTAAAATACATTAGTAGCAACTAAAATCACTATGTTCAATAGGAATAACAAGCACAGAAAAATGTCAATTAGTTAAGAAGAAAATGGAGTTCTAAGAGAAGTAGTTCACTCAGTCAAAGGAGAATCTCACAGTTACTTTTTAGATGATATTTGTCATTCATGCTTTTGAATACAATAATACATCAGAATAAGTAATACCAGGTTGATTTAACAGTTGTTTCAACATTTTATACAGAAAAATAACAATCATAGGTATGCTTTACATTTTTGAAGACGCAAGCATAAAAATTCATGATATCCTGATAACTTAAACTATTGTTCAGTGTCAGTACACAAGGGATACAGGCATCTAAATGCTTCAGGATAATACACGAATTTTCTCTAAATGATGACCAAACAGAAATGATTTAAAGCTATCAGCATACCTTGAGTCCCAAGGGACAAATGTAAATTTCCTTCCAGGATCGGCCCAAACTAAATATTCATAAACAGCATCATTTAGTTGATCATCTCCACCAGAAACAAATCTTGCAATTGTCCCATTAATGAAATTTTCATCCTTGTCCAGGATGTCCACAACTATATTCTTAGGCAACTTTCCAATATCACCAAGTAAGTTTGACTTTACTTGAATATTTCCTTTGAGGAGATATTTCTCTCCTTTTAAATAGATAGGCTACAGACATAAAAGATGGCAGGTCAAAGAAATCATTCATCAAAAGAAAGAGTTTGTCATCAGATCAAGGGTCAGAGGAAAGTTCTAAATCACGCACCGATGAGTAAGATGTGTCAATTTTCATTGAAGAACTCCCAAAGAAAATACATGAGTTTATAAAGTGAAGTTCATGCACTCCAGGAGACTCAACACAGATGTTCTGAGATCCTTTCTGCAGTTTAAAGTGACAAATAGTACATGAGCTCCATAGGAAATGACATAAACTAAGTTAATTTTCTTTCACAGAAAATGAAACTGACCTTAATTTTCAAATTCACATGAGAACCATCTGGTTGAGTGAGATAACCATCTACGTCATGACTGGAAATTACATTAACCCAATACCCTTTTTGTTCAAAGACAATTCCTGTAATATCCTCAGTGCCAACATCCAGATAGATAAAACTTCGATCCCAGCACCATTTATCATCTCCTAATGTTGAATCCGGCGACTCATTCTTGACCTTTTAATGAAATCATTTAGCCAATTAAACAAACAGAAGAACAACATTAGCAGATGTGAGCATATGAGTTCACATGTGCTTGGGAACTTTGTCTCTTCTCATCCAAATAAGAATGAGCAACGCAAAAAAAAAAGTCTAATTAACTTCTTGAAGAGTTACACTCAGTTAAGCTTAAGCCCCTTGAACTTCAATGCTTACACCCATAACACTGACTCAATCTTCAATGGCAATAATCATCTTGCATACCCCCCCCCGCTTCTGTTTTTTCCCTTGTTTTCCCATAACCCTCTTTTATCCTCCCCCACCAAATGGTAAGCAGAAACAACAGCCACAAAAAGTAACGTCATGCAATTCTCATTCACACAACACATCCCCTCTCCACCCCTATAACATGATTCTATGAGAGAGAGAGAGAGAGAGTGCAATGTACATTATGTAAATGGAAAGAGAGACTGAAGAAAAGCCGAAACAGAAGCATAGGGAAATTACCTCAACCCTGTATTTTCCAGGTAGTACATTGAGGAACATAAATTCACTACTCTGATCAGTCAGATGACTTGTCTTCCTCTCTTCTTTACCTTTACCATTCAGTCCTACAAGTGTAACTGAAATAGAAGAGCCACACTTTTCCTTGCAGACAACTGAGCCATGCAGATTAACTTGCGCCTGTAGAAAAACATCAGTAGCAATAGCAAACAATTGTATCTAGCATATAAGGCCAGGCCAATAATTTATACAATGGAATACGAGTTCAGAGACAACACAGCACTGACGCTGAGGTATACTTATTTTCCTTTTTTCTCCTTTTTTTTTATCTATTGGAGAAAGTAACAGTGTGAATAAAATTTAGTCACTGTCTCACTGAGTAGCTATCAGCTACCCTACATAGATGCCATGTCACTTACTCAAATATTCATGCCAATTTTTGTATTCCCCTTAATACAAGACAATTGTATTAGACAGACATTTACTTGTACTCCAGAAGTACTAAGTGTGCCCCAGGAATTAGTCTAAAGACTAAAACAGGTAATCTTGGTTTTGCCACCAAGGAGATTAAAGCAAGATAGTGTCACAGAAACAATTAAAAGAATGCAGATGATTTATCTTGTCAAATGCACAATCTAAACATGAAATCCTCAGTGCCATAACAAACAAAGGTTACCTGATGAAATTTGACATTCAATGTTGGGCTGTTGACTGTAAGATCAACATAAGACGGAGAAAGAAAAAGCTCTGGTGCACTTTCTGGTGCTGCAGCAAAAGCAGATAAACGATATTCCCCAGGAGGAACCTGACAACACATTGTATTCAGTTAGTGTCACCTACCAACAAATAGGGATGATAAAAAGGTCTTCTAATATTTAGTGAAGCATCTGGAAAATAGTTCCCTTCCCCCGCACGCCCTATAGTGTGCCCGGTATCCCTGCCCTTGGTGAGACTAATCTGGCCTCGGCCAAGGTAGCGCCCACAAAGTCATACTCATACTCAGGAGCTGGAAAATAGCTTTTGATATTCTGGTAAATGGTGGAACATTTTTTTTCTTCCCTTTTCGTGTCTTTCCAACCTTATGATGCTTGGATTTATAGTTAAAGGAGTCTGGAGAAATTAAAAATTCTAGCCACATAACCAATAAGTAAAAGGATATAAAGGAAGATGGAGGCCAATATTTATTCACATAAACCCAATACCAAAGCAGGCAGCTGTGAGGACATAACCCTAGCTACATTGAGTTAAGAATTTGTACTTGTCATCCAGAGCTACTTGTGCAAATCTATCAAAAAGAAATTCCAAGTTCTCCTCTCAGCAATCTAAGCCACAACATAGTATTTAGAACACTATTACTTCTTGTGTAAAGTAAATTTACTGGGAGCTTTCCCCGAAATGTTGGTTTCTTTTCAGATCATTAAGAAGTTGTGCATTTCTTAAGTCTTTACTCATTTCTACATGAAATTTAGCTTGGAGTTTTGTATAATAAATTTATTTTCAAAAGTAGAGCAGGTGCAGGAGACTAAATTTAAAATATACATCACTTCATCCAAAAGATGAAGAAAAAGAAAATAGATATGCTTCCCTAAGACAGACATTCATTGACAGCCTAGAAACAAATGCACATGACAAGCATCCTGGGAATGTAAAACAGAATAAAAGCAAAAATTCTATAAAACTTACCTCAAAGCAAAATTTACCACTGATATCAGTCAGCTTCACCTGTGGTTTAACATTTTCCGGTCCATGAGTCAAAGCAACCTGCAATTCACACAAGTTAGTTATAGCAAAAGATAGATAGCATTAAAATAAATCCCAACCTTATTACACAACCCCAAACTTAATTGTCCACATTAAAAATAACTCATAGTTTTTTGTTATCTGGATTCTAGGAAGCCAAACAATTTGCCCTTTAATTTGCTCCAACTAAACAGCATTGGGAGCAACCAAGAATTTAGGCCACTGCTACACACACCTAAAGGTTATTCATCATGCCAACAGCCTGTAGAACCCTGTTCCGCATTCACTATAATCTATAAATCCAAAATGCCTTTAACTATATCAAGATGATCCTCAGAAATATCTATGCATTAAGCTTTTGAGTTTCACAAGATTCATGTTTTATTTAAAGCATATCCTTAGGAGAATCTAGAATGCAAAAGCATTTATATGACAATCAGAAACAACCTCCCCCCACAAGGCACATACATAATATTGAGTTCATTCAAGCTGGAATGGTAGCATTTTGCTTTGCCTAAAATATGCCACCAGTTTTTGTCACACACTACAATATCCGTAAATCATAAAATAATCATCATTTTCAAATAAGTTAATTCCTGAAAAGAAGGGAAGTTGTCATAACCTTTGTTCTGTAATCAGAACTAATTGTCTGCACAACACCACATACATCATAGGACACCGCTTTGATGTCAACCAGTGAAGCCATGTTTGGCAAGACCTATGATATAATTACAAATCATGGGAAGAGGAACATCACTCAGTGCCTTAAAAATTTAAAATTAATTAGTCGGTTTCAACATTATCAAATATCAGGAGATTGTGTTGTTTAGTAATTCATTCAAATGTTAAAATACCTTACCAGGAAATCATTCAATTTGTCAAAGTTGTAGTGCTCCTTCCTAGCTTCTATGGTGTACCGCCTAGAGGTAACCTGGGCAAATGAAGTAGTTTAGACATGGATTAGATGAAAGAACCAACAACATATCTGACAGAAAATAAAGAAGCATTTAGACTCCAATCTTACCTGCAAGAACTCAAGTAAATCTTCACTAAATGAGCTAATGTGTATCAATTAACACAAGTGTGTCATGTGGCTTACCGAGTCAGTCAAGATAAGATGAGGGACTCTACAAGTTCATGTTGGAAATTATCATATAAAGAAACATTGACCCCTTCCCCTTTCTAACTAAAAATCAATCCTGAATGAAGCATTTCCTTAATAAATGACAAAAACAAGTTACCTGGTCAAGCTTGTAGTACCCTTCTTTATCCGTGACCGACCTTTCTTCACCATCTACCACAATTTTAACGCCATCCACTCCCATGCCAATTCCATCAACTACACGACCCCCAACAGAAAATCCAGTAACCTAGGCAAAACAGATATGATGGAGAATGGAGATTAATGTCTGAGATGACAAAAAAATTGAAGAGAAACTCTTTCATGAATTACTACTGCTCCCATAATACTATTTTTGTATAAAAAGTAGAAAGAAGTAAGACGAAAGAAAACAGTGGAAAAAACTGTATTCACAGAGAAAGATGTATGTGGTTATTGAAGCATCATATTTTCTTATAACCAATAAGATATATAAAAGCATTAATAATATCCAAAATGTCAATCTTTTCTGAGGGAAAAAAACTCCACACAAATAAGAGAAAAGCATAATGCAAAACAGTATTTTGCAAAGCAACCTAAATACATATTGAAACCAATTCAAATTATCATTCTCATAAAACCAAACAAATGCACAGATTACATATTCACACAGATATGTAAATTTAAATATCAATGCGGAGGTCAAATAGCTGAAATCCAGTTGTAAGACAACAATTTTATTGACCGACACTGTGCTCAAATGCAGGTTGCAAAAAATGTGTTCGTGATTATTTGCAACATGCATTACAGTACCTCCTCTCCCCCTCCCCCCTCCATAAAAAAACAGTGCTTTTAATTGCATATCAAATTTCCATTTCTGTATTTTCAGGGCATAAAAGACCTCACGAAGACGTTAAGATCAAAAAAGATCAGAGATAACCATTTGAAAAGAACCAGCACAACACCTCCATATTTCTTATAATCAATAAAATAGTAGAACAATTATTAATATCCAAAATATGCCAATCTTTACTGAGAAAAAAAAACATAAATAAGAGAAAAGCATCATGCAAATTGCAACCCATACACATTGAATCCAATTGAAGTGATCCTTCCATAAAACCAAACAAATCCATGCATTACATATTCACACAGGTTCGCAATTTTAAATATCAAATGTAGAAATCATATAGCTGAAATCCAGTTGGAGTAGGAAGACAATTTTCTTGACCAGCACTGTGCTCAAATGCAGGATGCAAATAATGTGTTCGTGATTATGAATTCTTCTCTAGCGATACTAGAGTACTTACTACACTATTCCCCCTCCCCACAGGGAAAAAAAAACTAGGCTTTTAATTACACACCAAAAATCCATAATTTCTCCATTATGTTCAATCACAGAACTGAAACATCCTAACAATTTGATCAGCTACAAAAGCAAGACAACATAGTGAAGTGACCCAGCCAAAACAAAAAAAAATGTAAGCATCTCAAGGTCATATAAATCTGAAAACTGAACAAGATAAAAGAGGGCAAAACAAAGTCATTTCTGTATTTTCTGGGCATAAGATGTAAAGATCTAAAATGATCAGACATGAACCATTTGCAAAGAACCAGCAACACCTTCATAGCATCAAGAAGATGTCCCTCATTCAGAATATTCTCTACTTGTTGATAAATAACTATAGATATTCTCGAAAGTCAACCAAGTAGTTCAAATTATATATACCATAAGACAGTTATCACATATCACACCTGAAACTTCTCTGGGATAATTGCATGATCTTGTCCAACAGACACCAACATGGAAGAAGGTGAAACATCAAAAACTGTGTTCTCGCCCTTGTAGAAAGGCATAAGCTTGTAGATTCCTGTAGGCATTTTTGTAGAAACAATTATCAAGGTTGTAATAACTTAACGAGAGAGGGGAACAAAGCAGAACTTTTACGTCATTTCATGCAGCATTACATGCAAAATTTTGAAGTAATCATCTACCATACTTGCACCTAGGGGTCTTCACTGGTTGATTCAGCTAGTTTTGCTTTTTGAAATCTCAATTTAATTTGGTTTTGGGAAAACCTTGCATGGACAAAACTGAACATAACTTGCAGCCAAAACCAAATTGATCAAACCAACATCATCATCTTGTTCACTTTTGGTCTAACTAATCAGTTCACATTGGGTTGAACATTTACGTCAAAATCAAATTTGATCCAAGTTGTCTCACAATTTGCAAAGGCAACTATTTAACAAAAGTTGAAAATAGGAATCAGAAAAGAAAAAAAAAAATGTCATCGTAGTCTTGGGCAAGATGTATTGAATTTTTTCTGGCTCTTGAAATATGACTAACAAAGAGCTCCACCATGGGGAACAGCCTAAAATGATCCCCTCAGAACTGAATTAACCATGCATTAAATAGTGATAGATGAGCATCTTGCAAGCAATCTGTGGGTCAAAGATAACAATAGAATTTGCTCATGCAACCGATAAGGGTATGGATCGTTACCGCAGGGTACTGATTTAAATGTGAACATTCCATCAGCATCAGATACAGCATGGCAAAGAGCATTTCCGCCACCAGGTGCATTACCATAGCCCTGGGGACAATACACCTCCAAGACATCATCAGAGTATAAATAAACATGAACTCCCAATATGGGGTTTCCCTGGCAAGACCAAATTAATGTTGTATTAGCAGCAATTAGTTCGCATTGCATTTGCATAATATCAGAATAGTACTCCAAGAAAGAACTATAATGACAGCAAAAGTGGGAACTAAGAAGAGCCATATTAGTAGCCGTGAGAAACAAAAGAATATTTCATAAAGAATGTGAGATTCAACTTCTTTCTGTCCTCTCATGGTCAATGAATAGGTTCCTTGACAAAAAAGACAATAACTCAGAACATTGCATAGAATATTTCACCTGAGCAACCACAAATCCACGAATATCATAACCAGGGACAAAAAAAGCATCATCAACTGCAACATTTCCAAATCCTAGTTCCACCTGCTTAAGGAAAAACTAGCATCGTTACCAACCTTAACCGTTAATTTGTTCAACAGAGTAATTATACATAGATCAAAAAGCATGTGCATCAGGGAACATGGGGAAGAGACAGAGGACTGAGAACCTCAGGACAAAACATGGGAAATTAATCATGGAGAAAAAAATAACCTCTGGAGAACCTCGAACTTCAATGTTCAAATCATCACGCGAGGCATGTAACTTATACTTGCCTGCACTCCAAAACATCCTCATTAATATTACAATCTTCTAGTAGATGTCAGCTTATGAGAATTTAAGCACTTGGCACCAACAACTATAATAAAGAGAATCACTTAAGAAAGTCATTGATAAATTCAACACCAGAAAATGGAACATTGGCAAAAAAAATATTCTTCATTTTTGTATGCAAACATCCATTAGGTCACCTCCATCCTGTCAGGCAATCTGTTTACCATGGTGTAGTTGTAAGCTTCAGAAATTGACCGATAAATGGTACAACCCAGCCTTAAGGTTGCAAAGAGTTATCTAGTTATCTCAGTAGCTTGAGAGGAGACATTTTAGTTATTTGGGTCTCTTGTTAGAAACTGAGGCTTAAGATATTCTAGCGGATGGAGAGCAAACCCTGCCAACACACCCCAAAGCTCCAAAAATAGAAGGGAAAAAGTACATTTGAAGGCCTTATAACCAAGTAGGAGAGTGATTCCTCATAAAAAAGAGTTGGTGCACATTTGAATTTGATACAAATTGAGGGAGGAAATTGTGAAAGAACTTGGAACCTGGAGTGATGTTTGCAAAGGTGTAACCTCCTGATGGTGATGTGGAAACAGAAGATAAAACACCACCAGTTGGAGACAAAAGGTCAACCCTTACGTTTGCTGGACCTCCATTTATATGCGAGCAGCTCTTTCCACCAACTGCTCCAACAACTCTTCCAGCCACAGAGAACCTGCAAGGAGAGCAGCTTGAAATTTTACTACACATGAGGGTTTAAATATGACACTAGATATTATACAACTTATACTAGGAGAAGGTGGGTACAAATAAGCATTATTGTAGACAGACCCAGTAAATCGAAAATTTATATCTTCATTGGCATTGCAACCATTGTGATCAACAACAACTGGAACCTATCAGAAAACAATTGTATGTGAGATGTACATGACTTGACAAAAGAATCAGTAAGGAGACTATAACATCCATGTAGTAGTGGCATACTCAACTTGTTCTGGGTCCCATGACCAACCCTCAGGCCCCTTAACCTTAACAAGAAAAGAACCCTGAAAAGAGGCGCCAATCAACATGAGCAACTAAAAATCACATACAACCACGAAAAGCTCACCAAACAAGCAGGTTAAACAAATAAAACGTAAAGAAAATATAGCAGGCAATTATTAATCAAACTAATTTTCAAATCTACTCTGTGAAAGCAGCTGTAGTAGTTGAATGGTTGAGTTTCTAAAACCTAGACATAACAGTGAGTTGTTTCTTATGACTGAATCCTATTGTCATTCAATTAATAGAAGCTTTTCTTTCACATATTGTAAAATGAGGGTGCATTTATTTTGGCAAAAATTTCCCAATGGAAAGGACCACACACTTCCTGATGGCATAGAGGATTAGCACCGCAATTGCAGAATATGGTCTGGTAGGCTCCATCTGAAAGAGAACCCTAAACTACTGTAACGTTTTTAGCACCCCGAGTGCAGATTATGGTCTAGTAGGCTCCATCTGAAAGAGAAAAACCCTAAACTACTGTAACTTATTTCCAGAAACTCAACCAGTTCTTTTCTCCTCCTCTTCATTTGACGACACTGAAGAGAAGTAGGAAGATAAAGAGGGAGAAGACCCTCCAATATAATTTCAGAAAGCAAAGAACCAGGAAGTCTATGAACTAGAAAAAACAAACAGTCAGCCAAATCCAAATGTAAAATAAAGCACCATAAAAAAGGCAACCAGTGCCAGAATTAGACCTTGTCATAAACAGGTATGAAGTAGTATCCATTTGGAGCGCATTGTGTTCTATCTTTCACCAACCCATCCAAAGTACGAAGTTCTACCTGCATTTCCTCGGAAGGAAAGATTTTCATAGTATAAACCATATTCAGATAATAAATAAGTTGAGTTTGAATTCAAGTGTTCAACAATCAATCTATAAGAAAGTTGCAGAAACAAACTGAGAGAAGAGAAAAAAACCCTATTCGATCTCTGATAGGCCAATTCAAAACTTCAACACTTACAGTAATATGAGAATAGTCCAATTTCGCATCAGTTGCCTTCCTGGACTTGATTAGCGCCACACTTGCCTGAGGCCAAAAAAAAGAAATAAAAAAATTTCACTTCGTAATAAATCAAAAAATAAAAAGGAGATTTAAATCTCACTACTACTAATATCCTGATCATCCGCAGGCAGAAAGACACCATGTATTGTACCCTAACAAAATACTACTCCAGACCTAAGTTCGGAATCTGAGAAAACAATCTTTCTTTCACGCTATAACTAAAAGTTGAATCAAAATCCCATGAAGAAACTTAATCTAACATCTAATATTAAAAGAACTCAATAACCCCAGAGATTTGAGAAGGAATTGTTAAAAGGCGGATACTGATTAAAAAGAAGAAGATGATCACCTCAACAAATCCACCGCAACCTTGAATGGAATCGGCACTAGCCTTATCGAGTGTGGAAGTATATATAATCGTTATAAATGTAAAGAAAAGCGCGTGCAAACGGTCTCTGGACGCCATTTGACCGTTGCTATATGAGGCGGCAAGAAAGGAGCGGAGATCTTGCAGTGATCTTCACCGCTGTCACTCTCTACATCCAAATCTAGAGTCGAGCGTTTTTAAGTAGCACTGCCCTCGTCGCCGGGGTTTATGGTTTTTATCCAAGTTTTCTCAAATTTGCGGGGTACTGAGGGAAATAAGGATTGGACATTGGGCTCTTATCGCAATATGAACGCACGCGTTCCTTGGATCATTGGATTTAGGGATGGGCATTATTTGGTCCGGATAAATTGTTTGAATTGAATTTTAAAATTTAGTTCGATTTTTCGATCAAATAATTCAATCAAATTCAGTCTTTGACAAATGAAATTATTTCGATTTGATTTTCGGTCTTCAATTTTAAAAAATGAATTGGACCAAAGACTAAATTACTATTTTTATAATAATAATAATTCATCATTTTTGTTTCTAATTTTATAATTTTTTTTGTCTCTTGACAAAAATCTTGCAAATGATACAAGAATTTCATATAATGAGATGATTTTATTTTTATTTTTATGAATGGTATGTAAATTTCATTTAAATATTACATTTTAAATATATATAAAATAGAATTTCGATTTTGATTGAACCAAATTCGATCGAATTGAAATATTTCGATCTTCAATTTTTCGATCTTATAAACATTACGGTTTAGATCGGTCTTCATCAGAAAAAGATCGAAAACCGAATAGACTAAATTTTCATACCGAACCGAAAACTGAATACTCACCCCTAATTGCATTGCTCAAGTGTGTTCGGCTGTTCACACCCCTAGTAAATTTTAGTAATTGTGTGTATATAGTATATACTTTCATAAATAATTAAATCGTGTATATATAATGAGTTCCAAAATTTAATATGGTAGAAAAAAATAAATAAGGTTAGTGAAAATAAAAAAAAATAAATATATTGTTAATTTAGGAGATTAAAAATTAAAAATAAACGTAAAAAAAAATAGAAATGTTTGACAATTTAAATAAATTGAAAGGAGTATATGCATCACAAATTATGTTTAATATAATTTTAGTAAACTAACTCTAATGTTTACTAGAGGGACAAAATGAATTAAAGATATGTAAATATTTTTAAATTAAAAAATTGTTATAAAAGATATATTTATTTTGAAAAAATAGATATCTTAAAATAATGATAAATATATTTAATTTTAAACGAAATAAAGATTATAAAAATAGTAGTATAATATTTGAGACAACTATTATTTTTTTAATGTCAAAATGAAATCTAGTCAATATATTCATATGATTTTATTTTTTAAAAAGACATGAATGATTATTTAAATATTATCATTTTGATATAAAACGAGCGTAATTACTTCACTCCATTTTCGTTTACTTACCTCTCATGCAAACAATATATTTGCGACAGACTCGGGCAACTAATCCACTCTATTGTTTTATACCTCTTGGGAATTTTTGGAGTTACTTAAACCAATCAAGGTATGAGTTTCGATTTCAGCTCTCATCCATCATTTCTTAACTTCCTCTCTTACAACGGTTGGAGAATGAACGACCTAAATCTAATCGAAGGGGAAAAAAAATTCCAAGTCAAAAGTACTCTCCGAACCACGCTTTTCTTCTTTCTTTGTTTTGCCAAACAACCTCAGTTGTCCTGGAAACAGTTTTGAACTCTTCCATGGACGACGAGAAGTGGTATAGTTTAGGTACATAGTTGTTCCCAAACACAGAACGTAAGAAAGGCATACAACATTTTTGTTCAGGCGTGCAGGAAAACCCTGATTATTTCCCTCGTCTCTTTTTGAGGTGTTTTGTTTTCCTGTACGCCAATAGTTCTTTTTCTTTTTCTTCGGTCGGAACCATGCAAACCAGGGTTTGTATTTTGCTATTCTTTGCATTTATATCCACTCTTTTTATTCATTTGCACGCAGCAAGCAATGGTTCAAATCCATTAATCTTGAATTGTGGCTCATCAACTGCCGGGACCGACGCTGATGGTAGAAAATGGGAGCCTGATACCAAGTACATTGTCTCTGGTGATAAATCTAATGTCGCCGAGGCAACAACACAAGATCCTTCACTTCCTTCTGATGTTCCTTACATGACAACGAGAATATTCACTTCAGACACAACATATGAATTCCCAATTGAAGATCCAAAGAGTCGCACGTTGCTTAGATTTCATTTTTATCCCGGTTCTTATCCAAAATTTAATGTTTCCAACTCATATTTTTCAATTGCTGCTGGAAACGTCACATTGCTGAGCAATTTTAGTGCTTATATTACTGCTGAAGCCCTCTCTCAAGGTTATATCATCAAAGAATATTTTTTGGCTCCGGTTGGTTCGTCAACTCTAAATGTTATAATCAAGCCTTCAAATCAATCATTTGCTTACATCAATGGCATTGAGTTGATCACATCCCCAGCATTATTCGACCAAGATCCTAAATTGGTAGGCGTTGGCTCTGCCGATGAGACTACTGATATGGGATCATTTGATGAAACTATGTCTATAAGCACTTCCAGCCTACAAACAATGTTCAGACTCAATGTAGGTGGACAATACATTTCTCCAAGAAATGATTCTGCTGGTCTGGAGAGAAGTTGGTACGATGACACCCCATATGTCTTTGGTGCCTCGGTTGGTGTTACATATGAAGCTAATGTCTCCATCAACTACAAGGCGGTACCATCCTATTTTGCACCAATTGACGTGTATCAGACCGTAAGAGGAATGGGGCCTGATAAGAATCTTAATCAGAAGTACAATCTCACATGGATTTTCCAGGTTGACTCTAATTTCTCATATCTCGTGAGATTCCATTGGTGTGATTGGCAATTTGATAAGCCTAATCAAAGACCCTTTACAATATATATCAACAACCAAACTGCAGAAATTGAAGCAGATGTTATTGACTGGGGAAAGAAAAAAGGAAATCCAGTAGTAAAGGACTATGTGATATATGTTGCTGACAAAGAAGGTGATGATGAGATTTGGGTGGGATTTCATCCATATGAAGCAAGCAAGCCAGAATATATGGATGCTATTCTTAATGGCTTGGAGATTTTCAAGCTCACTGATGCACAAGGAAATCTGGCAGGCCCTAATCCTACAATTTCTAATTTGATGCAGAAGTACATAGAAGCTGATCATACACCAGAATCAACCAATGAAAAGACATACAGTGGAGCACTCATCGGTGGAGCTGCTGGAGGGGCTGCAGCATTTGGGGTAGTGGTTGCCATAGTCTTTATTTACAATAAAAAGAGGAAAGTCCGGGGAGCAGACACATGCACCACTAGTTGGCTACCAATTTATGGCAATTCTCACACTGCAAGTGGGTCTAAATCTACCATTTCCGGGAAAAGTCATGGGAGTACAACTATTTCTTCGGAAGCTGCCTGCAATTGTCGCTATTTCTCCCTTGCAGAAATCAAACAAGCCACCAAGAACTTTGATGAGTCACACGTTATAGGCGTTGGTGGGTTTGGGAAGGTGTACAGAGGTATCATTGATGGTAATACCAAAGTGGCAATAAAACGATCAAACCCTTCTTCAGAACAAGGAGTTAATGAATTCCAAACAGAAATTGAGATGCTTTCCAAGTTAAGGCATAGACATTTGGTCTCCCTAATTGGTTTTTGTGAAGAAGGTAATGAAATGGCGTTAGTTTATGATTATATGGGGAAAGGTACTCTCAGGGAGCATCTTTACAAGGGCAACAAGATTACTCTGTCTTGGAAACAAAGGTTGGAAATCTGTATCGGGGCAGCGAGAGGACTCCATTATCTTCATACAGGTGCAACATACACCATTATTCATCGAGATGTCAAGACCACAAACATACTTTTGGATGACAAGTGGGTTGCCAAAGTTTCTGATTTTGGGCTCTCAAAAACAGGTCCTAATATGAATCAAGGACATGTTAGCACGGTAGTAAAAGGTAGCTTCGGTTACCTAGACCCGGAATATTTTAGAAGGCAACAATTGACTGAGAAGTCAGATGTCTACTCATTTGGGGTGGTTCTTTTTGAAGTATTGTGTGCAAGGCCCGCTCTCAATCCTAATCTTCCAAAGGAACAAGTCAGTCTTGCCGACTGGGCTTTGCATTGCCAGAGGAAAGGTACTCTAGAGGATATTATAGATCCTCAACTCAAGGGAAAGATCAATCCCGAGTGCTTGAAGAAGTTCTCTGAGACTGCTGAGAAGTGCTTGGCTGACCACGGAATCGACCGGCCTTCCTTGGGTGATGTATTGTGGAATCTTGAATATGCACTTCAGTTACAAGTAAATCCTGATGGTGGTGTTAAATCAGAAGAAAGCACAGACGTGGACAATGTTGATGTAATTAACCAACAGAACTTGATGGCCATGCACCGAAGCACCCTAAGCCTTGGAAGTGAAAATGACCCAACGGAGAATTCAAATGATAACACAAATGACATTTTTTCTCAGATTGTCAATCCTAAAGGTCGGTGAAAACAAGTCTTTTGATTGTCATGCGTGAAGCCATGAGCTTGCAGCATTAGAAGAAAGCAAAAGGACTATTGCTGTTTTATTAATTAATTTCTGTCTTCATCAGAGCTAGTATGATATATAATAGTGCTATATATATATGTGCAGGGGAACAAACCCTTTAAAATTTAGCACTCAATAGTTTCAAAAACCGTTATTTTATTTCTCCTTGCTTGAGTCATCCATATGTTAATATAAGTGGTGTATCTAACTTTGTATTTTTGTTTTTAGCTGTTTTGTATGAATCTTATTCTTTATGAATTGATCAGAGACATTTGTTTTTTGGAGTTGAATTCTCAATACTATTGAGGACGTGATTTTATAGTATTAGAGATATTAGTTTCATATATGATATAATCTGAAAAAGTATATAAATAAATTTTTTATCTCGACTCATTTAAAATCAATTACTTTATAATAATTTAATATTTATCGAATACTTCTTGCAATTGTTTTACATTAGTATAAAGTACTCATGCATCAAATAATTTAATTTTTCTAGCGATAAATATTAAATTATTTAATTTTTTATTACTCCAAAAGATTTATTTAAGCATTTTTAAAAACAAATATTATGCAGTCCTTTTTGGACTATTTTCTTTTATAAAAGAAAAAAAAAAGAGATGTCCCCTTAAATGCTATATTTCTTCAAATGAAAGATTGACCAAACAAAGTCTTTCGTGAAGACAATAAAGTAAAATCAATGGATTGCTCCTATGATAAGGAGCGTAGCCGCGTAGGTGTAATTTTTCCAAATTCGTGGGAGTCTGTATTTGTCAATACCAGACGGTGACATTTCATTGTCCTTTGGTATTCACGCGGTGGCATTTGTTGCGTTCTTTCTATAGCTACGTGTTACATATAACAGAGGCATTACCATCACCCTCTTTCCAATCTTGAAATGATGATGCTTCGTACTCTGGCGGTTTTGGCATTGATTCTCAGCTTAAACCAGTTGGGACTAGTGGACTCGCACGAGGAATTAGGCCAGTGGAGCTGTAATTCCAACTCAGAGATTCGAGTTCAGGTAGAGTTTAAACCTGGGATCATTACCCCTCATGGACGAATCAATGATTGGAAATTCATTTATGGGTCCGAGTTTTCCCTCCTCCCAGCCTTAGACCCAGCTGCTGATAAGGAGTACAATGCTGGTAAAATGACTGTAAAGGTATTTTTTTTCTATTATAACAAGAATTTGATCGAATTGACGATTCTTCTTAAAGCAGTTCTTATATTCTGTTTAAAGTTTTTACAGGATTTTACTAATAAGTAATTTATGCGCCTGCTGGCTGTGTGTTATTGTAGGCAGCGCACGATGGTAAAGATATATTTTTCATGTTCAAGTCCATGGAAAGTATACCTACGTCAAAGGGTAAGTTTTGGTTTTCTTTTCTTTGACAAAGAATCTATTGGCCCTTGAAAAGCATAGAGATATGTCATATCAATTTTTTTTGGGAGGGGAGTGGGAATTTATGTAAGAATTTCTTTAACTTTACAGACATGTTAGCGTCAAAAGCTGCTGCTTTGCACATCTTATTGTTCAAAAATTAATGCAATTGCATCCTTGATTTTTCTGATGTTACCTTGTTAATCAGTAGGAATTTCCTCATTTCTTCTTCTATTTTTGGGATCAGAAGCTTGGGCCTTGGAGTATCAAAATTACAAAGTGTATTTGCTTTTGAAAAGTTTACTTTCTTCTCGGATCTAAAAGTGGTTAATATCTACTTCGAATATGTGAAAAATGATCCTTGAATAGCATTTCAGATTTTGAGTTTTGTGATTGCTTTGAGAATACAAGTATTAAAGAACAGAAAAATGTGTTTGGATGAGATTTATTGGCTTTTGGGTTAGGTATATGATTTTATTATAAGTAGCTCCATATCTTGGAATAATTTAAATATAGTTAATAAAGTAGTGAACCTATGAAAATTCAAATTTTAAATATTTAAGAATTATATTTAATGAAAATTTAAAATTTGGAGGGAGTCTTTAGGGATAAAATGTTTTTTTTTTTTTAAAGATTGAGAGAGAATTTTTTGTTCTTTTAAATTTTAAAAAGTCTGTAAAAATAGGTGGGCAATTACAGCCTTGCCTTTTCATTTCTCGCACACTGTAAATAGTTTTTGACAGTTCCAGAACACAAAGACCAGCATGTGAAGTGCTCTCTACACACATTCTCCTGATTATACTGTATTCTCCTTAGCATATCCAGTACTTAAGTTTCATGATTTTAAGCTATAAACTGTTCGTGTAATAATCTGCTTCCAACTTAATGACTCGTGAGAGCACATATATCTACATTGAAAGTGGAGGTCATAGGCAATTTTTTTTTATTGTTCCTGTGCTTTTGGTTTGTTACACATCTGAAAGGAGAAAAAGAATGGGAGAAACAAAAGAAGGAGCCTTGCCTCGGTAGATTCTTGCAAGAAGTCAACTTTTTTATCTTTTCATTTCCTGATGCAGAGAAAA
The DNA here is from genome assembly GCA_019593545.1 of Apocynum venetum. NCBI lineage: Eukaryota > Viridiplantae > Streptophyta > Magnoliopsida > Gentianales > Apocynaceae > Apocynum > Apocynum venetum. The sequence continues at coordinate 390,548 of SRSM01000324.1, forward strand.
TACAAAATGCCCTTCTAGTTTCTCTCATGATTCAAATTGGCGAAAATGCATCTTATCATAGAGTAAGATGTTCAGCAACTAACAAACATTTTCCCTTCTGGATCTTCCCGTGTAATGAATTATCTCGTCAGCTAGTAGAACTAATATTGAAGGAATCTTCTTTTGTTTATTATGTCTCTTGTAAGATGGGTGGGTGTGAAGAAGCACCGGATACTTGCTCAAACAAGACTTGTCATGGGCATGAAGTTGATATTATGCACTTCTCTATAGGAAATGCTGTTCCTGGAAAGACTATACGGAGGCAATCCAATTGACAATGGGGAGGGAAATGGAGGTGACAGGTCAAATGATACATCTTTATGTTTTATGCAGCTTTAATATACAACGTCATAAATTCAGGCATGTCTGTTATTTCTAATTACTTAATCTTCTTGAGCAGATTTTGGACATTTGGTTGATGTGTATGCATGGAATCCACACTGTCTCTACCTTGATGGTCTTGGACCCATGGGAAACTCTATCAGCTTCATGGTCTTTGTCATAGAGAACATATCTTTGTGTACAAAGAGTTAATCTATTTATAATCAGCTTAAGACACTAAAGTATATTGAATTGATAAAAGTCAGAAAGCTGTAACTTTAGTAAACTCCTAGTTTCCCCTCGAGTTCCATAAAGTTGAACAGGAAGAAAGAATAATTCTATCTCCTAAACTGGGCAGGAGTGGTAGAATGCTGTTTAATTACATCTAGTACTTTTATTGTAGCCAGCACAACAGGTCAGTAAAGCTGATCTATATGGTTTCAGAAAAAGAATTTCATGCAGCTTGGTTAGATGCTACGTCATACAACATGATATACGTAGTGCTAATATCCTAACTTTGTCTCAGTATATTTGATTGAAACCGAGAAGCCTTTCTATATCAAATAGTCAATAATTTTGTCTAACAATTGATAATTTAATTAATAGACTGCGTATCTTTTATAAAAATGAAAACTGTGGGTGTCATTTGGAACTTATTCATCTAGACGGACCTGGAGACTTTTATATTGAGTTTTATGTTAGAATCTATTAGAGGAATTTTATGATGTTCTGCCAGCGACTCTGAGCCATTTCTACACTAAAATTATTCTTGCTTACATTGTGTTCATATTCATGCTCTCGTTATGTCCTTCCTAACAGGAAACTTTACGAGTGCACAAAATGATTGGAAAGGAACATGGTGACACAGTAGCTTAAGGGATCATTCAGGTTTCCTCCTCCACGCATTATTTCTAGCTTGATTGTTCTTTGGAAGTACCAAGTTTCACTTAAACATGTGTCAACCAGGTTTCGTAGAGGAAAACATGTGTCATCAGAATCAGATGGTCAGGAAGGGACATACTATTTTGAATTTTCTAGGCCATTGAGAACTATTGATCGTCTTCAGCAGGTAAAAGTAAAACCTTGCTCAGCAGTTAATTAGCTAAGTAAACTTCATTTTGTTCACTCAATATTATGACCACATAAGCAAAAATTCCACATAGTATTCTTTTTGGGAAAGGGGGAACTTGAAGAGGAAAATTCATGGATCTTGATATTCTTTGGGTGTTCTTTAGCATGACTTATGGGGAATTAATATGCCATCAAATATAGAATTCTTAACTTAGATTCCCTCCCAAAAATTCACTAATTTCCAAAAGACATGCTTAATATAGTTACCGTTCTTTCATCTTTGACAAAATTCTCCATATATTCGCGTCAAGACTAGAAAATAAAATCCAGTAATCTTAAATCTTGAGAATTAAAGAAAAAATCTTAGAATAATACAAAAGGAGCACACAGGAAAGCAATCCCCATTGCTGGATATGGTTGTTATTTTGCTGGTGCAGGATGTTCAGTTCACAATCGGCAAATCAAGCAAGGGTTCTGTGGCTTTCTGGTACCCCATGAATGGAAAACCGTGGCATGGATCAGCACACTATTCCATCAATTGTGATTGGGTTTCACTGGATATTGTTCCAAGCACCCCTGCAGTTACACGGGTGCCACAGAACAGCCCTTGGGATGCAGCCACTGCCTTCTCGCTTTTCTTTTCTGTAGTTGCTTTCTGTTTGTCCATATTCATTGGGCATAGAGTCACTAGTACAAAGTCTGTACCCTTTACACCCATGGAGAATCTTTAGATACTTCTTCCTTTTCTCACCTGGGGAGAATTTTCACGATATACAAGTTTTATACATGTCACCACAAATGACAACATTCATCCACAGGCATTCTTTTATGTAGGATTAGTTTTTTATTGGAATTTGTTGTAAGCCTAAAGACAGATTTACCTACGAATTTTCTTGTTTATAGATATATTGTAACAAGGCAGCTTGTTTGCTTGCTCAGCATAGGCTGGATATCGAGGGCCTTCCTATTTGAACGGACAATGTACCTCAATGAGGTTATTGTGCTCCTCCAGCACAACTGATTACTAATTCAACTAATTCAGTTACTGTGTTCAGTGTTCTGCCATTAGCCAACTTACCCAGGCAATCCAGCAAGTACAACAGGGACAAAAGAGCAGCAGGTGCTTTTGGATAATAGTTTTATGCTATGAAATCCGCAATTAAAATATATAATAAAAAAATCAACTAATCTCGACCATATTAAAAAATAATTTATTCATCCCTAAATATAAATTGTTATAAATTTTTTTCTTGTATTTAATTATAAGATATTTTATAATTTTTAGGCATATTTGATAATTTTTTTCTAATATTTTCATTATCTCTTTTCTCTTCCAAGAAGTGGTTTTAATTTCCTATTATCACTTTCTTATTCTCAATGCAAAAACTTTATTTTCTCTTATATATTTATTTTTATTTTCTCTTTATATATTTATTCTATTTCCTTTTGTCAAAACAAAAGGTTTTTTTTTCTCTTTATTATTCTTAAGACAAAACAATTAAGGGTATTATTGAACTAAAATACATTTTTAGTATGATTAGCATTTATATTTAGTGACGAAAGGAGTAATTTTTATTTTTTATATTATAAAATAATATTATCATTCATTTTATGTTTTCTCAATGAATTTTAATATGTATTCATTTAATGTCCTACTTTTATTAAATAAATAATTTTTTTTATAATATTTCATTTATAAATTTTTTAATTTAAAATATTTATATATCACTAAAATATGATCTCTCACGTTCTCACTAGCAACTACTTTAATTTTATGAATTTGCATATCGATTTTTACCATTCATTATATTAATATGAATAATAATTTAGTAAATTAATAAAAATTAAATGAATTTTATTAATTTTTAATCAAAAGTAAAAAGTAATCATTCAAACAAAAGTTGTTTCTATTTTTTAAAATTAATTTATTAACATAAATTTTTTTTATTAATTTTTAATCAAAAGTAAAAAGTAATCATTCAAACGAAAGTTGTTTCTATTTTTTAAAATTAATTTATTAATATTAACATAAAAAGATTAGGGCAACTCTCCTTCTGCTGGATCTTCGAAAGTCTTTCTTTCCCGCTGATGTGAAGTTACCCAGAAGTCCTTTTCGCGGCTATTTTAGTTGCCTCCTGTCCTTGCACATAAACTGTTTGAAGAAAAGAGGACTTGGGTAGCCTCTGGTCACGACTGATTCTAATTGTTGCTCTGCATGAATTGATTGATGAGAACTATTTAAGTTTTTGCCATACTAAACTCTGTTGGCGAGATGGTTTCGGAGGGTCGAAATAATCACGCTTCGGTAATTCCTCCTTCAAGTCTAAACGTCCAGAAATTTGCGGAATCTCGAGCTTCTGAACTCCAGAGCCTTCATTCTATTATTGCTAGCCGTTTAGGTAATGATTTTCGTTCTCAGAGAAACAAGCGAAGGAGGACAACTGGGCACGACAACCGGGTTACCAAGAAGAGATTTAGAAAGAAGCAGAAAGTGGGATGGGGTGACGGGAGTAGTAATGACCATTTGGAGAAAGGCGAGAAGAAGGTCCCTCGTCGTATTCTAAGGAGAATTGAGCTGAAAAAGAATCCTGAGAGTGGGTTTTCTACTTCTGGTGATGGGACCAAGAGATTAAGGACTCACGTTTGGCATGCAAAGCGGTTCAACATGACTAAGCGTTGGGGATTTTACCTTCCTTTGGGTCTGCAAGGCAGGTAGGGAATTGCTTTTTCTTTGGTTCTACTGAAAAATTATGTGGAAACAAGAAAAAAAAAAATTGGAATTTACAGATGTTTTCCCACCACTTCGTGTTGAGTCTATCATTGTTATTAATTACTTGTGTGTCACATTAATTGAGCAATCACAAATATATGTGCATACATGAAGGTCGAGCAATCAAATTTAAAGTAGCATTAGGAATTATTTGATTTCCATCCCCATCCAAAGTAAGGATGAAAAATTAAAGGGGTTAGTCAGTTCATGCTTACTTATTTGCTCCTGTATAGTAATACATGCTTGTCAGACCAGTCACTGATTTTTCATTGCATAATAAAGGTGTAGGGGTTCAAGGGCTCTCTTGAAGAAATTAAATCAGGGGGTGCTCGTGCATGATGCAAGTTACTATGGTGCAATTCAGTTGGAGGGTCCAGAGGCAGGCATATCCTAACTTTGTATTGCAGCCCCAAATCATCTATAGTTCTTTTCCCTCCAATTATGGGGGTTTCTGGTGAAAAGGAAAATTCAGCATGTATTTACTGTGCTGTTATTGATAATAACAATCTCCAGTTTTCATTCTTTCAGGACTCTTTACAGTCAGTTCTATGCACTGTAATGGTACCTTATCCATCAGCAAATTGTCATCATAAAGCACAAGGCATACTTTCTGGTGTTACTCATGGAACTGCCATGGTAGGGAACATGCATTTAAATTTTAGGAATTTAGCAAGATTCTGAAGATTTTGAAATTTTGAATTTGCTTGTGTTTCCACAGCTCCATCATTATGGGGGGCTATTTAATAAAGCAGTTGCTCCTGTCACTTATATGTGGCGTCCACAACATACAAATGCTGATTCAAGATGCCACGATATTAATTTATGTGATGAACAGGAGATGGTTGACAGCTGTGTTCCCACCCGTCAGCTATGGGTGTGGATTCATCCTGCAGCTTTCAAAGAAGGATATGATGTTTTGAAGGCTTCATGTGAACAAGTAAGGAATAGAAATTCTGCCTGCAAATCCTGAAGATTTGCAGAAGTTTTCTGACTTGGCTAAAATGGTCTCTTTCTCTTAGCTTTTGAATTTGGTATTGTCAGCATAATAAGGTCTAATTCAACTTGTTCTTTTCATTTGTGATTCTTAGGCTTTCCCTATAATCTTGTAGCAGGTGCTATCTCTTGAAGCTTTTCCATTAATTGCATAATAGTCAAACTCTTATCCAATCTCGAAGGAAGTGAAACTAAATACACTCCCTCCATCACACAAAGATAGTCTCTTCTAAACAGAGATTAAGAAAGCTAATTAGTGTAGTTGATCTAATAATTTTTGTGTAGTACTTTCCTCATATACTGTTTATGACTTTTACTCCTGTTGTTAAATTGTTTTTCAAACTATCATTCTTTAATTCTTTTTTGTTGGAAAATGGAACTTTACACTTGATTCACCATTGGGATATGGTGCGGGATTTATTATTCTTTGGGAATGAAAAGCCTCTTTCTCATACTCGTATGTATAAGTTAGGGGCATATTAGAAAATTCACAAATTAATTATCCTTTTAAGAGGGAAGCATACCTATAATTTGGGTGGGAGAGCAGAGAAAGAGAACTCTTTTTTTGTGGAATGGAGGAAATATTTCTTGAATCTTTTCAAGGATCCCACGATCCAGAGACACGCAACAAGCTCTGGATGTAATTAACAAGGCTTTGCTTCTTTTCTTTCAGATGAACCTGCCAGTTAAGTGCATATCTCTTGAGAATGAGCTTGCACAATTGGAACTCATAGGTTTGAGCTCATTTCAGCTCATTCAGAAGATATTGCATCCTGTTGCCTGGTGAGCTAGATGTTATTTTTGCCTGTTATTTTTAAAAATTTTGTAGTGGTGGTGAATGATAAATTCCTGCTATGCAGTATGTCAGACAATGTTTGGCCGCTAAAGAAAGGTTCTGCTGCTGGGGTGGTTGAAAGAAGCCAGCTTGAAGAATCAAATGTTCTTATGAAGGAAGATGACATTCCTACTTCAGCAATTATTTCCCTGACAGTCGATGATCCACGTGCTCCCTCTGAGAAACAAACTGCTGTTGTTTCAGAAGCAAAACTTCTTGGCATTCTGGGCAGCACTGAAACTGAAGATCGGGGCTCCACAAATTTTCCAGGGGCTTCTGAAACGAACAGGGAGTCCCTTTCATCATTATGCTTGAAACCAAAAGAAGGTTATCACTTTCCTAAGTTTGTTGATTTATGGGATGCACACAAAGGTATAGTTCCTCCAGTAGAAGAAAGCATTCTCTGCAAGAAAAGACATTTTCAGCGCATGAAGTACTATCACCTTAATGAAAAAGTTTCGGAAACGTCAGATCACGCAGAAGCAGGGCAGTCCTGTCAATTTTGCCCTATCATACTTCTGAGAAATAATATCCAGAAAGGCTCTGTTACAAGGTAAAGTTGTCTTGCCATTCAGGCTGTGTGCTTATACAGTTCATATGTATATACTAATGTTATTGCCTTTGGAATTTCATTAGTTAAAAGGGTCAAATAGATTGGTTATCATTGCCCACTGTTTTTTACTTGTATGCCAGTCTTCTTCATATGGTCCATTTGGGTTAGCTTCTTAACCAAAAGAAAAGTAGGCATACTCGTTTTTGTCAATTCTGATGCTGAACAAACCTACCCATGGAAGGAAAATCAATCAAATTTTTTTCTTCTTAAAGGTGGAATTAGTATCACTACTTATCTGATGATTTGAATTGATTTTCGAGTCTATTTAGGTAGTGTGATTACTCAGAGATAAATGATTCTTGTGTATTCCTATGAACAATATGGTTATATATATATATATATATATATACACATAAGAATGTTGAGAAATGTCTAATTAATGTTAGGCTATCTACCTAATCTATGTTAAGTTGTCTAACACTCTCCCTCAAGTTGGAGTGTAGATGTTAATCGTGCCCAACTTGTTAAAAATAATCAATCCTAATCCCATTGATAGCCTTTGTGAAGATGTCTCCTAATTTTTCTTCATTTTTCACATAACCTGTAAAAATCAAGCCCTGTTGAACTTTCTCATAAACAAAATAACAATCAATCTCGATATATTTGGTTCGCTCATGAAAAACTAGATTAGAGGCAATATGAAGTGCAGCTGAGTTGTCACACCATAACTTCGCTGACATTGAGACTTTAAAACCTGCTTCATTAAGAAGCTGATATATCCACATTATCTCACATACAGACTTAGTCATAGCCCTGTATTCAAATTCTGCACTTGATCGTGAAATTTCATTCTGTTTTTTACTTTTCCATGCAACCAAATTGCCTCCAGCAAAGACACAATACCCAGTACTGGATATTCGATCTTCCTTGGACCTTGCTCAATCAACATTTGAAAAACATTCAATCTTAGTATGATCATGATTATCATACAAAATTCCACATCCAGGTGCTCTTTTTAAATAGCACAAAATTTGTTCCATTGCCTTCCAGTGATCAACGGTTGGAGATGACATATACTGACTTACCACACTAATTGAGGAAGCGATATCTGGACAAGTCACAGTAAGATAGTTTAACTTTTCAACTAATCTTCTATATCTCTCAAGATTTCCAAATAATTCACCATCTTTTGTGAGTTGCATATTCGGAGTCATTGGGACACTACATGGTTTAGCCCCCAACTTTCCTGTTTCAAATAGTAAATCAAGTACATACTTACTTTGAGATAAGCATGTTCCTTTCTTACTTCTATTCACTTCAACTCCTAAGAAGTACCTTAGTTTTCCTAAGTCTTTAGTATGAAATTGAGTGTGAAGAAAGGTTTTAAGAGATGAAATTTTTGTAGTCATTACCGGTGATTACAGTATCATCCACATACACAACTAATAGAATAATGCCTCCACCAGATCTTTTGTAGAAAACAGAGTGATCAGACTTCTCTTCATGCTAAATTTCTCAACAACTTGACTAAATTTATCAAACCAAGCACGAGGACTTTGTTTCAAGCCATATAAAGATTTACAAAGGTGACACACTTTTCCATACTCCCCCTGAGCAACAAAATCAGGTGGTTGCTCCATATAGAATGTCTCCTGAAGATCATCATGAAAAAAAGCATTCTTGATGTCTAATTGATACAAAGGTCAGTGATAAGTAGCTGCCATAGAAATAAAGAGCTGCACAGATGTAAGTTTAGCAACATGAGAGAATGTATCAAAATAATCCACAACATATGTCTGAGCATATTCTTTAGCAACAAGGCGAGCTTTCAAGCGAGCAATAGAGTCATCAGGATTAATTTTAACTGCAAACACCCATTTACATCTAATAGTCTTGCTTCCGACAAGTAACTGTTCCAAGGTCCAAGTATCATTTGCATCCAAAGCATTCATCTCTTCAATCATAGCAGTGCGTCAGCCAGAATGAGCTAAAGCTTCAAGAACAGTTTTAGGAACAAAGATAGAATCTAAAGATGTAACAAGCGAACAAGAAGAAGATGATAGATGGTGATAAGAAACAAAGGAAGATATAGGATAGGTGCATGTACGTTTACCTTTACGAAGAGCAATGGGTAGATCATCACTAGAGATTGGATCCGATGACGAAGCTTTGGTATCAGGACGTGGAGATGTAGTGGGAACATGTGCAATAACATGTTCAGGGACTAGAGTTGAGTCAAGATTAGGTGGTGCTCGTCGAGAATAGGTTTGTGCTATAAGAGGACGAATAGAAGTGGTGAAAGGAGAATCAAGTGTTTGTGTGACATGATAGAGAAGCACTTCATTATCCTCCCCCCGACTAGTTGAACTAGATAATGGAGAAAATGGTGTATGTTCAAAAAATGTAATATCATGTGACACGAGGTGCCTATTAAAACTGGACAATAACATTGATATCCTTTTTGGACACGAGAATATCCAAGAAAGATACACTTCAAAGATTTATGATCAAGTTTAGTAACTTGAGGACGGACATTTCGAATAAAGCAAGAACAATTAAATATCTTAGGTTCAATAGGAAACAAGTTCCTATGAGGAAAAAGAGTATGAAAAGGGGATTGACCAGATAAAACGGAAGAGGACATTCAATTGATTAAAAAACAAGTTGTAGAAACAGCATTAGGCAAGAAATGTTTGGAAACTTGCATTTGAAATAACAAAGCTCTAGCAGTTTCAGAAAATGTTTATTTTTTCTTTTAGCAACACCATTTTGAGAAGGTGTGTCTACACAAGATGTTTGATGAAAAATACCTTGTTGGACCATATATGTATGAAAAGTGTCGAATAAATATTCTTTAGCATTATCCCTTCTTAAAATTTGCACAAGAACACTAAATTGAATATGAATCTCAGCACAGAAACTAGAAAAATGAGAGAACAATTCTAAATGATTTTTCATCAAATATAACCATGTCATTCGGGAATAATCATCAACAAAAGTAACAAAGTAGCGATGCCTAGTTTTAGATAGAACTAGACAAGGACCTCAAACATCATAATATACTAACTCAAAGGGAGCAGTTGCTCGTTTATTAATTCTTGGACTAGAACTTAGACAGTGTTGTTTGGCAAATTGACAAGACTCACAATCAAATGAAGATAAATTAGAAAATTGAGGATAGTTTCTTGAGCATAGGAAAAGAAGGATGACCCGAGCGACAATGCGCTTCAAATGGAGCGACACTTCCACTACAGGCTAGAGATTTTGGTATTGATGTATCAAGAATGTAGAGACCTCCAGACTCATGTCCCTTATCAATAATCTTCTTCGCCACGAGATCCTGACATAAGCAATAATTAGGAGAAAATGAGACACAACAATTGAGAGTACGGGTGAGTTTACTGACAGAAATCAAATTAAATGACAACTGAGGGAGGCTAAGAACTTATGACAACGAGAGAGATGATGTGAGATTAATGGTGCCAGAACCACTAACATAAGAAGTTGAACCATCACCTAAAGTAACATGAGGGGTAAATTTATGTGAGTGAAAGGTAGAGAATAAGATAGAATTACCTGTCATGTGATCTGTAGCACCTGAATCAATGACCCATTTTGAAGAGGAGAAAACAAGACATTTATTAGGTTTACGTAACTCGACAATGACAGTAACATGATTAGATTGACTTTTGTGAAACTGAGTCAATCTGGCATACTCTTCTGCATATATTACAACAGACTTCTCAGGAATGTCAGGAGTAGATGCAATATGGGCAAATTGAGCTCTCTTATTCTACAATTTTCGACCGTCTCGCTTTATATGTCCTGATTTATGACAATAGTGAAATTATTTCTCCGAACTCTTTTCCACGAATACTAGTACTTTTGTCATAATTGTTGAATTTCATGCCACCATCATTCCTGTACGGTTGCTTCCCTAATTGAGATGTGTTATTATGACTGATAAGAACACTATTAAGCTGAGAAGATTGGACACGACGTGTACAAAGAATTCTACTATAAGCATTTTTTAGATAAGATACCTCTGATCCAGAAAGAATTTATCATTTTGCAGTTTTAAATTTCAATGGAAGCCCTGCTAAAAATCTCATAGCAGCCATTTTCTCTCGTTAAGTTTGTTGTACAGTAACATTAGCACTAAAAGGCATTAAGATGTTGAGTTCTTCATAGGTTTTCTTAAAGTCTATGAAATATTGGGTGAGAGACCTATCACCCATGTCTACCCCATAAAAAGCTTTACAGACATCATACATTTTAGAAATATTCCCCTTTCCAGAATACATAAATTTTAGATAGTTCATTAGCTCTTTAACTGTTTGACAGTGAGTAACTAAATCAACAACTTCACTATCCATAGAATTACGAATTTGTATGAACAAACGAGCATCTTCTCTCATCTAAGGCAGCCTAGACTCATCTTTAAGAGGGTCATCAATTAAATGGCCATCCATTCAAATGCTTAACAGGAACAATTCAATAGTTCAATTCCCATCAAAATAATTCGATGAATTAAATTTGTGATCTGTTGTTATTTTAGACATTACTGGAATCATATCAGAAACAACAACAGACTTTTTCTTCTCCATATCTTATCAATAATACCCTTAAAACAAGAAACCAAAAGGCTGTTTAGAGAATTTTTAAAGGAAAAATCAAACCTGTAATGAATAAGATTCGACACTTCACTGATGTTGATAAAAAATATATACAAAACAGATCGTATATATCGAGGTTAGCAAACTGAAACAAATCTAAGCGAATTTCGGTCACTTACACGCTCTCACGTGCCGACGCGTGTGGGAGGAGGGCGTTGTTCAAGCGGCATGTGAGCTTCTCATGTGTACCTTTCAGCGATCGGTTTTCACGATTTTGTTGATCGGCATTTGGCGCACCTCCTTGGGTTGGTGGTGTCGATAAAACAGCTCCCAAAGGTAGAGAAACAAAGCAAGGTTGTTGACTGTTTAAACACAATTTTTTTTTTTTTCAAAGAAGAATTTCTGCTTGCTCTGATACCATGTGATTACTCAGTGAGAAATGATTCTTGTGTATTCCTATGAACAATATTGTTACATATATATACACATAAGAATATTGAGAAATGTCTAATTAATGTTTGGCTATCTACCTAATCTATGTTAGACTGTCTAACAAGTAGCATTGTTAGGGCTGTAGCTTACCTTTAAATTTGAAAAGCTGTGAATATTAATCTATTTAAATTCCTTATAGCTCTTTTCTGACAATCTTATTAGATGGACCATTATTCTTCCTTTAAGTTGGGTCAGAGTCTTTTGGACTGCTATTGTCTCCGGTGGTGCTTTGGCCATAGGATTAAGGGAGAGACATTGGGTTGCTTGTGAAGTAAGTACTTTAGGCCTCACTGGCGTGAGTTCTGTGTAAGGCCATTAAAAAAATTATTGAGCATGTATTCCTTTTTTCAGGTTGGCTTACCACATTTTCCTACAGATTTTCCTGATAGCAATGCATACTCTTGTTATATGGCAATGGGGGCAGCTATTACAGATAAACAAGCAAAGCTTAACTCTCTTAGAATTCCAATTCTGCTGCCATGGAATTCTATTGAGCTGGCTGTGAAGAAAAAATTAATTACAGTAGGGGATTCAGATATTCAGCTTTCCATTGACAACTCAACTAAAAACATGCATTGTAAAGAATGCAATATAGAGGCTTCAGGTAATGACGGGATATTATTTGGCGGCTATATTGCAAGGACATCATATATGTTGACTCAGTTCTTGACTCACATTGATGGTGAAAGCTTGCTTCTATTTCCATATATGCCTGACATGAAGAAATTCTTGCTTAAGTTAATGAAGGATGAAGAAATGATTAACCAACGAATGACTGGGATTGGCCCACAAATTAAACAATGCCAAAAGCTTTGTTTTGTGAGAGTTCTTTTACATGCTTTCAAAGAAGGTGTTTTTGAAGAGGGGGCTATGGTTTGTGCCCCTCGTGCTGCTGATATAAGTCTCTGGACCAGGTAAACTTCCTTTAAATTGATGTCTTGTATTTCCTTGGGTTTTCTTATACATGGATTCCTTGTAATTTTGTGTTGAAAGAAATAGAAATTGATTTTTGAATGTCTGATTTCCCTTTTGTTGCATTCTGTTATGCATTTGCAACAATGGTGGGTGAAACTGCAAGCTAATGGCATGGATGTCAATTGTAGAGTAAACATTTGTTATTAAGCCGATAGACAGTGCTTTCTCAGTATTGTCAACTCACGAAGTATAAGAAGCTGCGGGATTTGGTTCTTTTTAAGCAGTTTTCCATTAAATATGCCGACCGTCTTCTAATTGAGTTCAGCAACCATAAGAGATTGACGATTGGGAAATAAAGAAAATTGAAATAAAAGAAAAGAAAGATGTTCATCCTTGGTTAATGATATTTTTTTTTTTAACAATATTCCAGATCTGAAGATGGCAAAGGAAAATTACAAATACCTCAGCCATTTTCGTATTCTAATTTTGTTCAGCAGTCATCTGGTGAATGGGAACTTCAAGTACATGAAAATCCTGAACTTCGAGAGTTCTACAGGTGTCCAATTGGTTATGTTACAACTGGGTTTGTGCGAGGAAGGTAATTACTATATTGTTTTTAAAACCACTATCTCTATGGGCTGGTTTGTTAGGCTTACTGTTTCCTGCACTTTCATTTGATGTAACTTTTTGCTAATTTGAAAGCTGTATTTGTGCACACAGTAAGAGGCCAGTGGCAGTGGCTCTCTGTGAGGCAGTTTTGCTTGCTCACCTTAGAGGGGAACAATGGAAGACCTTGCCTTCCCGGCGTAGGAGGAAGGAAATATATGTTCTAGTTAGGAATTCAAGATCCACAGCATTTAGACTTGCTCTTGCCAGTATTGTCCTGGAAGCACAGGAGGAAGATATGGAGTCGTTTTAATATTGATTTGTGTCGAAATTGTAATAGTGGCATTTTGCATTTCCTTCCTTTAACATTTTTCGCCGTAGTGGTTTTTGGATTATTTGCTGTGAGATGAGCAAGAATCTGAAGTAGTATAACATAACATGTATGTTGCTGATCAGAAAAGCTTGGCCGTAGCATGTGAAGCTATCAGCTTTCTGTTATGTGCATCCCTTCGAGTTTGTGGCTTGGGGAAAGAACTGAAATGCAGCTCTCCCCTGCCTGGCTGTTGTGTTGGCCATGGTCATGCAATGTCAATTTTCTTGCTTATACAGGATTTTCTTAGCCCTCCCTGTTATTGCAAGTTAATATAGTGACTCCTGAAACCATCAAAGTGGCTCCCAATATCAAATACTGTACACTTCTTTTTTTGTGAAGAAAATATTAAAATATACTCGAATACATAATTCTTTTCAGTGCGTGTAAAATTTACGACACTAAGAGTAACTCATGAAACAGATAAAAGACGTGAGTAAAATATTCCATATTTAGCTTAATTTTATAATGTTTTATTAGTTATAATTAAGTGCATTCCTCTACATAAAGAAGTATTTTATTTTCAGGAAAAAAAATTAAGTAGATTTATTTTATTTCGCTATTTTTTTTGTGAAAATACCTTTATTATTATGTATATTGTTAAACATGGAGTACTTATTTCATACATGAAACTTAACTAATATTAGAATAATAATAATAATATTACATTAATTTAGTTAACAAGAAGTAATCATTTAATTCAGATAAAAAGTTCTTTCTTACAAAAGTTTGTGCAAATATTTTGCGAAAGTAAAATTAAAAGTTAAATTATACTAGAGAAGTATTTTAAAAAATAAAGAAAGAGATTAAATGATATCTGTACCCCCTTAGTGCAAAAGGTTACTGCCTTTTAAGTATTTTTAACTAATTTTTTAAAAATAAAAAGAGTAATTTATGAAAAAAATTTTATTATGGAATTAATGTAATATTAGTATGTTTTATATATGTGATAGTATATTAAAATGGCAAGAATACATACATAAAATAAAGTATATTAAAAAAATAAAGTGAAGATATCTATAAAGAAAATCTCTTCTTTTTTTTATGTTATCGTTGTATGAAAGATATTTAATTTTGACTTTTTTAAAATCTAAAAGAGAATTAAAGGGATAATTTTTAAAAATGTTTTTTTGGTGTATTAAGGAGAATGAAAATTCAATCCACTGGCCTACCCTAAGGGACAACTTAAGAAGAATATTTCAAATTAAGAGATAAATAAATAACCAAAAGTAGGCCTTTCCTGGCGTGGACTGGGATGTTTTTTCGACCTTAGCAAAAGAAAATCACAAAACCGATTTCAGTTTTCAAATCAAACGTAAGAACAGGGAAAAAGTAGAAGAATATAAGACGAGGACTGCATATACATAATTTGTTGTTGGTGGCGGTAATCATCAGTAGTCAGAACTTTTGGAAACCAGATGTATGAAGAGAAAACTGCAAATCCTCTCTAAATCTCGCCAACAGAACTTTCAGTCTCCACATCTGCATACTATCGTCGAAGGCTTCGATCATCTTAAAGGTAAATTCTCTTTACGTATATACGAGGTACAAATAATTAATTTTTATGGTTAGGGTTTTTCTCGTAGCTTTTTTTTCCTCCCTCTGTCTAAAACTCAAGATTGATTTGATGTATTAGATTTTTTTCCCTGATGATTTATTCACCCGATTTGTCCTTATTCTCATTTGTTTCTCATAAATAGATACTGAGGATACCATAATAATTGCAGCTGTTAATATTTGAATTTCAAACTTTTTTTTTTTTTTTAAGAAATAATTCGTTTTGCGACCGCAAATGGGATTCTTAATATATTCTATCGTCGTCTGTACTGCTTTTGTAATCAAGTTTGGATCTTGCATCAGAATCCAAATTGAGTAGGTGCACAGAGTAATGATGAGTCTGGATCCTGTTGGCATGTAATCCAATAGTCCCTTTTCTTTTATGACTTCAATTTTTGAACATTTATTTTGCTTTAGTTTTTGGACTGTGTATTGTATGATAGTATTATAAACTTATGGCGACAATCTTCAACTTCAAATGCTAATCTGCGGTGGCCTATCTATCAGGTGCCTTGGGATTGGCATTTGAAACTTAGCAACTCAATGGCAAGGATTAAACCTCAGGCCCTTCTACAACAAAGCAAGAAGAAGAAGGGCCCAAGTCATGTCAGCATTCCTACAATTGGCCTTTATATATTGGTTGTGATTGTAATGGTGTTTTTCCTGCTTGCCACATACAGACATTGGTCTCGGAGGTACACTGGACAATCTTATTTTCGGAAAGTCTTGTGGTTTTGAATTTTGATGGTAGTTCTTCTAAGTGCATGTCTGTTCAAAGGTCTGATTACTCTCATAATTAACACAGTTTTCTTCTTTTTTTCTTTTTCTTTTTTTGGGTGTGGTTCTAGATCAATGATTCAAGCAGAGGATTCATTATCCACTGTTGAGGTAACATTTGTGCCTAACGTATCTTTTTTGCTTTTGTTAAGAAAACTGCATATACATTGTATAAAACATTTTTTATCTGACATGCTAATTGCTAAATGATACAAGTTTGGGTTCTGTTTGAAGAAACTATAGTTAACTGATTTTGTGTCCATAGTCTGTCTCTGTTCATGAATGTCCTGTTGATATATATCCTTTTATGTACGCCAGGGTGACAGTATTATTGCTAATTCAAGGACAGCTGACATTCCCAAATATGCTGTAAGTTTCTACTTGGTTGTTCAATTATTAGCACTGTTATAATAATGGCTTACTTTGATTACAAATATAATCAATTTTAATTGTTTAACGATAGCTTTGTAGCCAGTGCTTTGTCAATACTGCAAGATTCATATGCCAAAATGATGAATGAAGCAACTAATAGTTCCTTCTGTCTTTCATTCTTTTTTCATTATCTTTTCTTAGTAGCAGCTTGAGCTGGAATTTCTTAAGATTGGCCTACTTGTAGTTTAGCTTCTGAGCATCAATTAGTGTTTAGCAAATAATGTGGCAGTTTTTATGTATTACTTGTGTATGACATTACAAATGATGAATCATTTTTCCCCCTCTTTGTATTGAATTTCCCTTAGCTTTCCCCTTCTTTGCTATTACGGTTTTGGTTATTGTATCTCCTTTTTATGTATCTTTATCTATCATATCTCATTAGGTCATAAGTACCTCAAAAGGCTCAATTACTGTGGAACTTTACAAAGAAGGTTCTCCTGAAGCAGTTGATGAATTTATTGAATCTTGGTATGTATTCCACTCAACCCCGTTATTCATCCTTGCCTATTGTTTTATATTTGGTAAGGGATCGCAGTAGCTTTCTTTGCTTGACAGTGTTGCATTAGTGAAGGAAAGTCTAAGGAAAGAGAGATGAGTTCATTCTACTTGTGAAATATTTGTTTGTTAAAATTCCTACAACTTTGTTTACCTGTATTCCTTTCCCAGCGAAAATCATTAGATACCTGTTTTGGCTTATCATTTAAAGTTTTTTCTTTGTGAATTGAAGGCCTAGATTGTTTTGCATCTAGAGAATTGTCCAATAAGTCCTTTTAATTGAAATACACCCTGCAAGGAAAAAAGAAATTATATTCACATAATCCAAAGAAGACTTTTTCATTAAATATCTTCATTGATATTATCAGGGACTAAAAGGATGCTACAATGACTATTATTAAGTAGAAGCTCTAAAGCAGAGGTGCTTATCTCTTCTTTTATCAATTATACATAGAAACAAGAATATTATGTCAGGAATGAACAACTCACCAGATTTCTAACCTAACGATACTGTACCAATCCATGCAGTTTAAATGGATTTGGGTGAGCGGTGAGTATGGTAAGTCCATATATAGCCTTTTCTGTAAATGAATTGCATTACTTGCTCAACTTTCTACTAACACAAGGAAGTGAACTTCGTGAAAGTTCATGAGATATTCTCTCTTTTCCTGTCTCTTAGACCTTTCCCTTCTCCTTAATGCCATCATTAAAACATACCTACAGCAGGATTGCCAAAAAAAAAGGAAGCTCAATGCCGATCAAACTTATACAACTTATATGTTCATATATCTGTTCAATTGCATTCTTCTTGTGGTTTTCCCTGGTTTTTCCACTTATTGAGATCTTATTTGATTTTAGATTTGAAGATCTAGGATTTAATAAAATTTGAAAGGTTACGTAAAAATTGAGAGTTAGAACAAAGGTGTAGTTTATTAGCACTCTATTTTTGTGGAAGATGTGGGAATTGAAGCTCAAGTAGGAGTATAAATGGAATTCTCTCCCTGGATTATTAGTCATTGTCAACCAAGCTGTTGTGTGATCCTTTTAGCATAAGGAGAAGAACTGAAATGTGCGAATTAACGAATGATGGAAAAAGCTCAAACTCATTAATGTGTACTAGGTGAAGTAAAAAATTAATGGTTTTTACTACTATCTACTTAAATTAGTGGTCCAAACAGGCCAAGATATTTTTCAATGTATATGGCACTTGTCAATGTACCAAGTTGACTTGATAGTATCATTCACTTCTTTTTGCTTCTCAGTTGCATACTTGCCCCTCTTGGTAAGCTTTATTGAGAATTTGCTTTCTTATTGGATTTGCAGTCATAAGGGGCACTTTAAAGGGATGCTGTTTAACCGTGTAATTAAGAATTTTATTGTTCAAGGAGGGGATGTTGAAAGGCCTGGAGCTACAGAAAATTGGACTGCTAGAGGAAAACATTACAGTCAACTAGATACCAGGTTTCCTCTCTCTCTCTCTCTCTCTCATTTGTGATTCTTATTGATGCTATGCGCTAATATTCTTTACAATAATTGAGACGTCTACATATGGTGACTATTTAATGAAACTTCCCTTTTCAGTCTTAAGCATGAAGCCTTTATGCTTGGCACTTCAAAGACAAGACATGAAGGTGGAGGTTTTGATCTTATTATCACTACTGCACCAATCCCAGATTTAAATCAGAAGATTAATGTATTTGGGCGTGTCATCAAGGGAGAAGATGTGGTTCAGGTGATAAAAAAGGCATTTATTTCCTTCTCTAGTTTTTTTCTTTTTTTCATTCGGGTGTGTGCTGGGGGGGAAGGGGGGGTAGGTGTGTAAATGCAACTTGAAAAATGAAATCTACCACTGGAACAAACTTATATAATGCTCTGAAAATAATACTCTATTTTTACGTTTGTTTGCTAGCGCATATTTTATTAGTGTCTCTAGTCGCTTCTTGTCTTCTAGCATTACTTTTTGTGAAACCCAATAATGCTGTGCCAGATCAAGAAAAGGGGTCAAACCATTTTCAACTGTGGTTTTATCTTAAACTGCTGTTTCCTTGATAACTATGGAGCTTAAAGACTGAATGTTTCGCCTGATATGAACAGGAGATTGAAGAGGCAGATACTGATGATCACTACAGACCTAAAACTCCGATAGAGATAATTGAAGTGATTCTGAAACAAAAACGTTGATTTCAAATCTGTTGGAAACTTCTGAGGTTCTGGTTTTGTTGCCATTTTGTGGTTGGAAGAAAGCTCGTTGATGGATCCTGGATTTCACATCTGAAATGGATGTCGAGCTTTGATATGTTTTTTGGATAATCATGACGCAGTTTTCAGGCATTCCTTGTAATATGATATAGGACTCCATTTGTTCAATTTGTATAATTGTCTTCCTTTTTTTCCCTTTCATTTTTTTTAATCTTTTCCACCTTCTCACACTGACCTTAAGTTTTCCAATCTTGAGGTGAACTTAGCTGAACAAATCAAACCGGCTTCTAAAGAAATAATATCAAACTTTTCATACCGAGCGGGGACAGAGCAGCTCTACATTATGTTTACTTTCCAGCTCCTTCCCAATCCTTGGTTGGGTATTTTGTATATCATTTCTATGTCTGAGTACTTGGTGGCATCATTGTTCAACTATATTTGTGAAAACCAATTTAGCGTCTGTTTGGTTTGGGTGATTTGGAGGGGAGGGATTTTTATAAAAATCCTTTGTTTGATTCAGTTTTTTGGATGGAAGGGAAATAAAAATTTAGGATTAAAATCCTTCTCCTCACCTCTGAAAAGAGTGGGGATTTAATCCTTTGTTTGATTCAGTTTTTTGGATGGAAGGGAAAGAAAAATTTAGGATTAAAATCCTTCTCCTCACCTCCTGAAAAGAGTGTGGGGATTTAGAGGGGATGAAAATTAAAAGTTATGTAATCTATTATTTGTCCTTATTATATTATTATAATTACACTTTTTCTCTCATTTTTTTCATTTATTTCATTCTTACTTCTTTCTCTATTTTACATTTGGATCTAAATTAATAATGTTATATTTAGAACTAAAAGAATAATTTTTTTAAAAATAATAATAATAAAGAACAAATATTATAGAGTTAGAATAATCAATTTAATTATATTTTTCTTCCCTTCCATATTTTGAACCAAACAGAGGGTTAAACTTTCCAAAAATGTGCACTGGTTGCCCTTCCACTTTCAACATTGTAAATTTGTAATCCAGTAGAAAATGCTCACGACGAGAGAGAGAGAGCTTACTATAAATTGTTAGAGAAGAATTACAGCAAGGGAATGTAAGTTAGGCAACCGAAAACAAGAAGTGCACGAGCACATTGGTAAATTTGTCTAATGCCCCTTCACTTGATCAAAGAGTAAAAACTAGAAAGGCCCTTAATAAAGGGAGACGGAGTAATAGGCTCATCATCAAATGTTTGGGAGTGACTCAAAAGTTATTCCGGGCAAACAATTTGTAGCAAGTTCACAAACTCGGGGCTAAACTCAATTCCATCACTCTCCGCCCTCGTACGCATATCAGGTGCAGTTCTGCCGGCAGCTACGTAGATTTGTAGCAACGACTTATACGCACTGTAATCAAGACAATTTACCATCTTCAAATATTTGCAGAACTCCTCGGCACTATCAACATCCCTCTCTACCTCACAATAGCTGAGCAATTTATTTATGTTGTCAGATTTTGGAAGCCATTCAGAATCATTCAGCCCGGAGACAGCAGCTTTCATGCACTGCAATGCCAATTTCATTTGACAATTTTGCAGATAGAATTCCATTAGCATTTCCCAAGCAATGAAGAATGGACCAGATGATCTCTCAAGTGCACGATGGAGGACTGCTTCAGCATCATCAGCCCTGTTGTGTCTAAGATTAGCACCAATAACAACATTAGCCTATCCTAATATCATAACTGCTGCAAGTGGACTCCCATTCCTCAAAGCATTTCTTCATTCCCTCAATGTCATTGAGTTTACTCAGAGATTGAAGCATTAGCATATAGCTCATATTTGGGACCACTCTGAGACTTGATTTCAAGGCATCCCATATGCGATGAACTTCATCCAAGATTAGAGATGCTGGCGTACAAGCTTAACAGGTATGAAAATGCCTGTCGATTATGAGGTCCCATCTCTTCTTCCAACCTTTTTAGGGCAAGCTCAGCTTTTTCATGAAGTCCAGCCTTGATGTAGGCAACAGCCAAGTTACTATAAATTGTCCAATCACACAGCTTTCCCCCCTCTTGCTTAACCTCCTGAAAAACCCTTTCTACCCCTTCAACGTCATTTAACTGTGAATAGCTTTGCATCCATATGTTATAAGTAAATGTGCTAAGTTGTATATTTCGTTCCTTCATTTGCTGTATCAAGGATGGCACCTCCTCAGGCTGCCCTACTTTCAGACGCAAGGTCATAAGATTGTTGAAACCCAATGATGTGGATGCCATTTTCATTTCATCCATTTTCTCAAAGAGTTCAAGTGCCTTTTCTGCCATTTTCTCTGTACAGTAGCAGTTCAGAAGAGCTCCGTAAGTCATATGGTTCCTAGCTAAAGGAGAGAGGCCACTGAAGAAATTTTCAGCAGCAGCTATTCCATGGACTTTACATATAAGATCCAGACGCTTGGCATGATCACCAAAAGCAAAGTTAATCTTCCTTCTTTCCATCCATTCCATTATCTACAGTCAAATAAATAAAGAACCAGATAAGCATGACACACATTCAAATAAACTGGAAACTGGAAGCTCAAGTATGCTCCTCTAAATAAACAACTCAAGTCAATAGCAACAGAAGAATTTTAGAAACTCTTGATACCTCAACTTTCAAGAAACGGGAAAAAGAGAGAGAGAAAAGAGAGAAAAATAAAATCATAGTTTTAGAATCCATGAGAGTTTCTCTCTTCCATTCTCTGCGTCTGCAATTTATTTGTACTTCAACTCCAAACTGGAACAAAAAACAAATTGCCTAACCAAGAAAGAAGGGTCTCTGGCTGAAGAAGAAGAAAATGAAAGAGGGAGGCGGGGGGTAATGAAACAACAAAAGGATGTACATTGACACAAAGTCAAAGAGCAACAAAATGAATCCAATGTTGGAATTTCCCGACATTTCATTGAAACCAGAATTCTCTTTGAAAAATGTAAGTTATCAAATTCAAATGCATTTCCTTTGACCATCTTGGCAGAAGGAGCAGTAATAAGATCATAAATATCATCTTCCTACCAAATCCAGAACTTGTAGAAGCTTTGTACAGTTTGCAGAATTTTTTATTTTTCTGCTCATTTACAGTTAGCGGAATATGCTAGATTGGTAATCCTCTTCGCTACTACTTCCCCAACCCCAACAATTATCTATCGTTTCAATTACTAGCAAAATAACTCATGATGTATAAATTATAAAGAAAACGTAGATAGAAATAGAACGGGGGCAAACCACAAACCTCAAGGGCTTGGTGGTATCTTTTAAATTTCCGAAGCTCCTTGATACAATTGTCAAGATCGATCTTCCGAGGAACTCTACCTTCCCTTATGTACCCATTTATCTCCTGCGCCACCAAACCTTTTCTCGATCCCAATGCTGACAGCCTCTTATAAAGCCTGCTATCTCTTTCCCGTTGGACCTCCACTGCAGCTACCGTTCTCTCCGCCTCTTTTTCTATCCCCAACGCCGTGCAGAGTCCTCTAACCAAAGCAGATGTTTCAGCAGATATCCGGCGATAAATACTTAAATTCCTCATTTTCTGTCCGCCCGTTCTGATCACTCCGACATCCCTCGATCCCTTCCCCTTTGCTTGTAAGGGTTTTGGTAGGGTTTAATAGATCATTTCTTCCGTTGTTGCATTGCATTACTCAGGCCATAAATGCGATGTATTGTATATTGATTACTTAATATTCCACTTGACTTAAATATTATATTTTAATTTAGTGCAAAGTGAATATGAAAATCATGAAGGAGCTACTATCTTATTACATTCCCAAAAAAATAAAATATATATATATATATATATACACTATCTTATTATATTATTTTAAGTTACTAATAGCACTATATCCATTAATAATAAAAAAACTATTAGTCAATTACGCATAAATATATTTATTTTAAAAATAACATCTAATTTTAAAATGAAAATAAAAGTATAAACGTTGAATATCAGATTAAAATAAAAAAACTATTAACAAAAATGCTTTTGTATAACGTTTCAGCAAAATCAAATTGCATTCTACAAATGGATTAAAGAGTTTTCACAAAGCTACCATGAACTTTTTGAATTTGTGATTTGACCCACAGTACGGAAAAAGTTAAAGATAATGTCCTTCAGCGTTTGGTTGGATCTGGCATACTGCTAGTCTGCCACATTACAAGGCTGGCAGGGTTGTGATGGCAGTGGCTCTTGTCGGAACTAATTGTCTCCCCGGCGGCTGTCGGCCTCGCTTATTTTCAAGTTCACCGTCGAGAATTTACACCAGAAGCCCTACCCATCTTCGAGTTTCATGTTTCTCTGCTCCATCTGAACCTGTAACTTTTTGGGTTGTCTCAATCTTCAGTGCTTCTTCTGGAGTATTTATAGCTGTCAATTAATCTGTGTAGTTTCTTTTTCTTCTTTTTTTTCAATCTTCTGCTTGCCCAGATGGAAGGCACAAACGCCAAACCAAGGACTGAATACAAGCCAGGGCTCTTTGATGACCTATTCCTCCATTTGTTCCGCAGCAAAATGGTTCTGGTGTGTCCTTCTCTGCCCCCTTCTTTTTTTATGTTAATTGCAGACAGGAAGTGGAAGAATTTTGATTTATATTCTTTCTGTTGATTTCGTATGTTTGCTATGGTCCTAGCTAAAATGGATCATTGAATGCAAGATTAAGAAATCAGTCAGTTGTGCAATCATGAAGCCATCTTTGTTCTTCCATTATTTC
Source organism: Apocynum venetum (assembly GCA_019593545.1). NCBI lineage: Eukaryota > Viridiplantae > Streptophyta > Magnoliopsida > Gentianales > Apocynaceae > Apocynum > Apocynum venetum. The sequence continues at coordinate 414,305 of SRSM01000324.1, forward strand.
TTAGTACATATGGTGCTACAGGAAACTGGATGGAACTCTGGAAGGCCTGGATATGACGGGCTCATTGAAGTTGCCAACCGTTTGATGATTGGTCGAACCAACGCTGAAGCTAAAGAAACCTCGGTATAAATATACACACTGTTTCATCATTCATTGCCTGCGAAACTGGAAGGATTCCTGGTTTGTATGCCTTTTTGATAGTATAAGAGAGGAAAATCACAGTAACGTACCTTTGACTAGACATTAGTAATTGCCTATGCCAGATCCGGGTATTAAGATCACTGTTTCCTTCATGGCTATTGGAGCTTTACCGGATTCTTGTTGCTCCACTGGCTGGAGGAAGAGTGGCTGCTGTGATGGTTGGTAAGCCTTTCCCTCTGACTATGTAGTGAGTTTGTGGACTGTTTTTGTGAATTATGAACTTATGATCCTTGCACCCTTGACATATTTTTAGAATTCATAGAAAAATGCTCTGCTTTTCTTCTTTTTTTTCTGCTTTCAAGTGATCATATATACCTTTTATAATCAAACCATTCCACACTGGCTTTGTGGAAGCGAGGGTGACTGCACTTACATGTAAATGGTTAATGGGTCCGTGTGAGGTTAACAGCGTGGTACTCCCTGATGGAACTTCATGGACGAGCGGGGTAATGTTCCAAAATCTTTTACATTATTTTTTGGTTTGTGATTTCCAATTCATCCGGTTCTGTCGGCCTTTAGTATACAAACGGAGATTTTCGCGTGCCGATTCATGCAGGTGTTTGTTGAAAGATGCAAATATTTAGAAGAAAGCAAATGTGTGGGTATATGTATCAATACATGCAAGCTACCTACACAGGTATCATATTCCTGTGTGTAATCAGTTGCCCTACTAGTGACTCATTTGCTTGATTTGATGCTACATGAAGATCTTAGCTGGTGAGCATTTGTTTCAACACTAATTTTACAGACTTTCTTCAAAGATTACATGGGAGTAAACTTACTAATGGAGCCGAACTTCAGTGATTACAGCTGCCAGGTAAGCAAGTACTCTTTTTTAAGTCTCTACTCCTCTTCTACAACTTTTATAATGATATAACAACCTCTAGGCTCTGGTGAACTACAATTATGCACCAATTCAAGAATCTCAATTGCTAGTTTAAATTGAAAAATAATCTTCTGGGTGCCCGATGACCATAACTCTCCTCCCATATTGAACTTGACAGTTCAAGTTTGGAGTCCTACCTCCTGAACCGGAAAATGATAGCGCACTGAAGGAGCCCTGCTTAGAAATATGCCCCAACGCCAGTCGTCGCCGGGAATCCAGCGGGAGCAACACGAAGTGCCCAAAGGCGTGACTACTTTATCTAAATGTGTTTTTGCCATTGATTCCCATGCTTATTCTATGATGTGACTACCATGTTCAAAATTCTGCAGAACAATCGAATTATTTTCCATATATTTTCGAGTATAGCCAAACAGAATATAGTCCATTAAGTTCCAGAAAAGATGATGCAACTGAAAATACAAACAAGATTACAAGCACTTAATGCTGTGGATCCTATCCTCTCTGATTGTTATGGAGTTTGCACATCATGCCCGAGTTATTTGGCGATTTGGACAGTGCAAGACAATCTCCTGCTGCTGACTACCAGTCAGGAGGTTTACCTCCCCTCCCCCCCCCCCCCCCCCGAGTGTACCTGGTTAATGTGGACGTTCACGCCTACGTACCTCAGGGCCACTTAATATTGAGATGTGCAAAAACTGACCCCAACACACACCTTGACAGTACCGAATTAAAATATAATACTAATGATAAGTGCAATCTCCTATTAAAATTCTATAAGCAAACAAACTCCAGTTGCTTGTTTAAATGGATGGAATTGGCCATGCTGATAAGCCGTACATTACAATAGTTCCACACCTGATCGTAAACATACGATAGTTTGAGAAACTGTATAAGACTGCCAAAAATGGCCAGAGATGAACATTAATACTTCTCATCAAGAGTCAAACTTGTCCGGTAGCACATAATGTCAGGCGCAAGACTGTGTCTCAAACCTGGAGTTAACAGGTGCAAAATTCTCTAAACAGTTTCCCTCCGATCGTCAGAATGGGTGTTGATTGGGGGACAACCAAATTGTAGAAGAATCCACAGCCTCAGTCATCCCTTCATTTTTTTAGGCATCCCCGGTAAATCATAGAAAACGATGGCAAGACAAGTTCCAGGAAAAAACACAGCAGTAGTGTTCAGGATAACTCAACAGAAGGCAGAAAGGCAAGAGTTCAGAAGGAAAGAAACTTCTTTGTTAGAGAAAGAAAGCGAGCGAGTGACATAGGTACTTGCAGGTTTTATCAAATCAAACTCCTATAATTTCAAATTAGAAAATCAACTGTATTGGTGAAAGTTAAAAGAGTATATAAATACAAACAAGACCGCGTGAACCAAAATATGCTAAGTTCGTGTTCACACTGAGTTGACAATGCTATGATTAGCGATCCCAGCCAGAGGGTCTCCGCCTATCTCTTGGTCTCTCTCTTGAACTGCAAGAAATAAACAAAACAGCTAACTTATAAGAAGCAAATAGAATCATATTTCCTTATGTTCTTTCATATTTCTCAGTAACTTCAGAAAAGGAAAAAATTTAAGTTCAGAGAAAACAAAGAAAAAAGCTCACGCACCTTTCCAAGTTCTTCTGATTCGTATTATCTCTTGCATTTGGAGTAGAGGTGTTCCCAGTTGGAATTGCACTAGCATTTGTTGAGCTTGTAACCTGAGCAGTTCTTGTCTCTCCACCAATAACTCCACCAGAAACAAAGCCAGGTAATAGCATTTTCTTGTTGGTGTAAATGTTTGAACTGCTACTTACACCCTGATTTTGAGAGCTTGACGATGCAGCAACAAACTTGCTCTTGAACTGGGCCATCCCTATCCCTGTCCTCAATGAATTAACTGCCGTAGGGTGACTTGAAACAACATTTGATGATGAACTGTTATTTGATTCTGGATTATATCCAATACCCAAACCAAAATCAACACCGCGCACCCCTTTTCCACCAGCTCCCCTCCCCCTTGCCTTTTTCCCACCTGCAAATTTTAAAAAATGTATTGCAATCAAGTAGCAGAGAGGCAACAAAATGACTGCTCAACGAAGAAAAGAAAGAAAGTTAACGCTTAGTTGCCATAAGCACTGGGCTCTCTAAAATTTTCTTTTTTAGAAGATTAGAAATGCCAAAAAGGATTTTCAGAAGAAAAATCTGACACAGTCATGCTCAAAGATGTAGCCATTAACCATGTAAAACAGTGTGCAATCAGCACATTCTTGCAAATCAAATAAAAAGGCATACCTCCTTTTCGTGCATCACGTTTGGATCTGAACCTCCCATCCTAGTGATTTAAAAGGTAAATATCACTTCGTTATTACAATATAAACAGACTGAAACTGATAACTCTTGTGACAATCCAGAATCACCAAATCAAATTACAAAAGCAAAGACGCAATACCCCATGTAGATATAGAACCATCATCTTGATTTAATTCCTACCTCACTAACTCTTGCGTAAGTTCATACATACTGTGTTAGAAAATGTATTCTTAAATAATTGACCCTATATTGGCTGAGCAAAACACACCACAGATTATTTTGAATGCCAAGACGTTTTTAAGATACAAGAAAAATAAAAGGGAGTAGAAGAAATTCAGCAGAAGAAAGGTAGAAGTTGAGTTCAATGTTAGAAGTATTCATTTTATGATGCAAGCTACTTTTACAAGTTTTAGGCAAATAGTTACTGAGAAACAATTACTAGACAATAATAGAAATACAGATATTGCAATTGATGACACTGTAGCTAGAAGTTAAAAAATTTGCCAGGCAGATGCAATACGACTGAAAAGATTTAAAGGTTTTTACAATACAAAAGTCAATTTGCTCAACCCAAAACCTCATATTGTGTCAAGAAACCATTCAACTATAAGCCATTAGGATCAGCTGCATGCAAAACAGTGAAGTAACAGGTTAGTGGAATGCAAAATAAATTCACTAGAAGTACCTTCATGGCAAGATCCATCAATTCCATTGATACATTTTGACCGGCAGCAATCAAGCTGTTGACAAGCTCACCCGCAAATCGTGCCTCCTTATGTGTGATGAGAGTGTATGCAGTACCATCCTTATCACCAGCACGACCAGTTCTCCCAATTCTGTGGACATGCATGTCCATGTCCTTAGCTATATCAAAGTTTACCACAGACTTAATTGACTTGATGTCAAGACCACGAGCAGCTACATCAGTTGCAATGAGAACATGGTATGTCCCCGACTTGAATTTTTGCAGTATTTCCATACGAGAAGCCTGATCCTTGTCACCGTGAAGAGAGGCAACTTTAAAACCTTTTTGGGCTAGTTGTGATTCAAGCTCATCCACTGTAGCCTTTTTAGAAGCAAAAACCAGAACATCACCATGATCAATCAATCCAGGAAGTTTTTCTAGAAGCCAAGGCAACTTCTCAACATCAGAAGGAATTACTTGGACGACCTGTGTTATATCCTCATTTGCCATACCCACTTCACCCACAGTGACTCGAACAGGGTCACTGAGTATCTCCCTGGCAAGCTTTTCAACTTTGCGGGGCATAGTTGCTGAAAATAGTAAAGTTTGCCTGTCAGGCCTAATCTGACCAACTATGGATCGTATCTGTGGTTCAAAACCAAGGTCAAACATTCGATCAGCCTCATCAAGGACCAAAAATGTTGCTCTATGCATTGTCAGGGCTTTCATTTTCAGCATGTCTATCAATCTCCCTGGCGTAGCTACAACTATTTCACATCCAGCCTTAAGTTCCTTGAACTGTTCAAGCTTAGACATCCCACCATAAACTGCAGAAACACGGATACCATGTGATTTCGAGAACTTTTTTGCTTCCACAAATATTTGATGGGCTAGTTCCCTAGTCGGCGCACAAATCACTCCAATGGGTCCTTCCTCTTTTGCAACTTCAGGTTGATCCATAATATGGGCAATCATAGGGAGAACAAAAGCAGCAGTCTTTCCAGAACCTGTTTTGGCAATACCAATTATGTCTCTTCCAGAGAGAACTATTGGCAAAGCTTGACATTGTATTGGTGTGGGCTTTTCATATGCTTGTTTCGAAATGGCTTTCATGAGTTCGACAGAAAATCCACAATCTTCAAATGTCTTTACTGGCCTTGGAACATCAAAACCTGAGACTCGAATTGCCAAGCTCTTTCTGTAATCCGCAACTTCCTGTTCATTCATACCTGAAGGAAGCAAAACAGCCACTTAAAGAAAAATGAGAAAAACCCTTTTTTTCACTCTCTTTCATCCGCAGTTCATTTGTATATTGGCTTATTCTCTCTCTTACTGATTCACCCTAATGATTCAATATTACTGGTTTAGAGAATTGCAAGAATTACAAGAAGTTTATATTTCTCAACAGAAAACGTTTCTCAAAACGAACAAACATAAAATGATATTTTGTAGAACATGAACTGGACTAGTAATAGACATCTATGAGAAAAAATTAGCTACCTATGAAGCTTTACCTGAAATTGAAGGCTTTTCCTCGTAAAAATCCTTATTAAAGGGTTCGTAGTCAATTGCGCTATGATCCAGAGCTGGAATGGGGTCAATCGTCTTCTTATCAAGGATAATAGGATTGTCATCAGAATCATACTCCACCAGTCCAGCGTCCACCGCCTTAGCTGCAGCATAAACCTCCTCATCCGAATTATACCCAGCGTGAAGAGCATCGGCAGCCAATTGCAACCCTACATCCTTCTTAGCTTTCAAAAAGCTCTCGATCGGATCATCATCTTCGTCGTCTTTATATCTGTCCAATTTATCCTTCGGTTTGGGAGGTGGCGCCGCCTTCATCTCCTCATGAATCCCCTCCATAAACGCGTCAAGAGGATCAATCTCATCATTCTCAACGGCGCTGGTATTGTTGTTGTCGTCCTCGTTCTCATTATCGGCGTCTCGGTCATCGTAATCAATGTTATCCAAGTCAGTGTCTTCGTAATTATCATGACCGCCGGAACGAGAGGAGTTTGGAACGTAGAGTCTCCGCGGGGCTTCTGAGCGCTCAAAATTGTAGGTTGTTTGGCGGTTGATGCCGAAGCCTTCGAATCCGAACTTCCGCTTCGACATAACTACTAAGATTGGAATTGTTAAAATCAGCAGAGAACTCAAAACCCTAAATCGGAAATCGTGCTTGGAGAGTATCTCTCTGATAAACCCTCCTTAGCCTTCCCCAAATTACATGTGCTCCAGTTGGTGAGGTTTACCACAAATGTTGCCTCCAGAACAGAAAGAATCCACCCCGCTTCTTCTCAATGGTGTCCAAAATACTCATTCCCACGACGTCGCTTTGACTGGCAAGAAGGGAAATAAAGGTTAATTCCAGAAAGGCAGAGAAAGTTACACAGTGTTATGATTGAAAAAATTGGAAGGAAAAAAAAGAGTAATAAATAAGAGCAGAATGATTGTTAAATCTTCTTTAATTATAGGAAAATTGGCATATTTAGTCACTTAACTTTCATTTTTTAGCCATTAGTCCTTTTATATTTTTTGTTAACTTTGTAAATCCCTTATGTATTAAAAATAGTCAGTAAAATCCTTTATGTTTTATTATTTTATTGTAAGTCTTTACATATTGAAAATTGATTATAATGATTCTTTAAAGAGACATTTATTTGTTAAACTTTTATTGTAAAAAATAACTGCAATAACCCATTTTCAATCCATAAAGGGTCTACAAGGCCTAGAAAAAATCATAAATGGCCGGTCAAGATAGAGAACTAAAAAGGGCAAAAGCTAATCAATTCATTATGCGAGGAACCTATTAATTTTTCTTAATTAAATTTGTTTATTTTAACTATATTGTCTTTGTTTCAAATTTGGCAAAATGGTCTTTTTAGTTGTTATCTTTGTGATTTTAACCACTTTGGCACTTTATATTTCTTTTTCTTTTTTTTAGTTATCTATATTTTATATATACTTCATCCATCTTAATTTGGTAGGTTTTTTTCTTTTTGTTTATCTTGAATTATATATTAGTTTCCAGAAAGAGTTTGTATCTAAAATATACATTAAATTTATTTTTTAATGATAAATAATTAAGATATTTTAGTAATATTTTATGAAATATATATATTTCTAATCATATTAATTATATTTTTTTAATCGATATGAAAGACTAAGCAAGTTTATCAAATTGTAACAAATAGAGTATTGTTTTTCAACTATTTTGATGTAGTTGACCAAAATGAGGAAATGTAAACTCATGAATAAAAAAATACTTAAATGATTGAAAAACAATGCATAAGAAACCTAAATAGCTAAAACAAAAGAGTCAAAAGACCAAAGTAACCAAATCACAAAAATTATGGACTAAATTGACTATTTTGCATTCAAAACAGTTATACCCATCTCTATCTTTCATTTCCATTCTACTAACTATCCAAACATTATAAATGCTCAATTCATTTCTCTCTATTCTCTCCTATTTTCCAATCCTTCTAACGTACTTTCTTTTCCACCCTCTTCTATCCCCCAATCCAAATGTATATGTTACCCGTCAAAATTGAGCTAAATTTGAAATTACATAATCAATTTAAATTAAAAGGCAATTTTCTTCTCCCTGAATAGAATATAGTTTCGTTTTTCAACCAAATATTATTTCAATTTTTTCTTCAAGTTCATTAAATTTCAATTTGATTAGTGTCATGAAAATCCAAGCTTAGTTTCTAAAACTAAAATGATATTCTCTATATTCAAAATTGAATGTCAACTATTACTATACAATAATAAATATGAACATTTGTATGTAAGATATCACTAACGTTGTTGATTTGGTTTGATTTTAATAATTTTTTAACAAAACAAAAAAAAATCAATTTCGTAAACCTAACCAAATTATTTAAAATCTCAAACTAGCTAGATTGAGTTATATTTTTGTTTGGTTGGATATGTTTTTCTATTTTTATGTTACAATGCATTATGTAAAGCAAAATATGTGAATAAATATATAAAGTATATTCTGTTTTATTTTTTTTAGGCAAAGGACATCCTTATTTCAATAAAAAAAATTAATCACACGAGGTTAATAACACCAAAATAATTCAATTACAAAGTTTGTGTACATTCATTCAGTCTATACCAGACAATTATATATTTTAGCTTAGATTCATACTCCCCGATGAAAGACAAATGACTTCAAAGCTAAAGAAATATCAGTTTGAAATATATTCTACCATCCATTTTAAGCCTCAAAACCTTCAATACTACTTATAAGGCATATTATAAAAGAACATTGTCGAACTATTAATATAGTTTAAGGAATTCAATGTTTGTGTTTTTTTTTTAACTTAAACTATAAAATATAAATTTTAAGGATTTTAATATTTAAAATTTCCAATTTTAAAATTTGTGAAACCAAAGTAAAAAAAAAAAATCAATTTAATGTTCTATTATTAAATCAAGCTAAACAAAGTCAATTTATTAAAGAGTATTGAATAAAATATTTTTTTCGACAAGGTGGAATAAAATATACTAGGCCCTACTATTATTGTAGAGCAATTTCCTACTGCACCTTTCCCTATCGTTTGGAATCAATCTAGACCGTTAATCCCGGATGGAGGTTGAGGCTGCCACCCTGCCAATAGGTAGTGGATTAGTGGTGCATTGTAAACTGGTCATTGACACGAGTTAAGTTTGCTTATGAAAAAAAGAAGAAGAAAAAAAGGGTTTGTTTCCACTCTATTGAAATATGTAAACTCTAATTTCTCAGCCAAAAAGGGGAAAAATATGGCAAATAGATGGGTAAAGCATTCATTTTATACACATACAATAGATATATATATATATATATATATATATACACACACACATATCTAATTCTATCTTAAATATTCATAACATAAATGATTTAAAATCATTTGATTAGTGTATTATTATTCTATTATTAATACTTAAAGAGATGAGTGGTAATAGACTAATAGTTAATCAATGTTATTAAATTTTTATTTATTATTATTGTTCTATTAATGTAGATTGAATGTCTATATTTATATTTAAAATAGAATATTCACTATTTTAAAATAATCATATATTTTACTCTTTTTATTCCTAAATATAATGCTATAAACAATCTATTTTATCTCTAAATATAAAATATTTTATTAATTTTTAGAGATATTTTTTTACTATTTCAACACTATTAGAGACTATTTAATAATATTTTAAATTAAAAATATTAGATTTTAACATTAATTATATTAATAATAAAAATATTGTAATAATTTTTAATAAAAATATCTTATTTAATTATTGTGTAAATCAAATATTGCGTCTAATTACATATTGATGGAATAAATAAAAAATGATAAAAAATATTTATTTTACAAACATTAACGTTCGCTGTCTGCACTTTGACGATCTAGTCTCAGAATTACAAGATTTTTCTATTTTTTATTTTTTAAAAAAAATAACGGCTCTAGATGATGTCATTAGTGATTACTCCTCGATACCCTGTGGTTGGGAGCGTGCACACACTACCAAAGACTTCCAAGTTCCAACTACGACGTGACCGACGAACGTCTCTCCTTTCTTACCGTTAAATTAATACTTTCCGTCAATGGGCGGACATTGACTAGTAATTAAATCCTATCACTCCCATCACTGCTCAAATAAATTAGTAAAATAAAATGAAAAATATACTAAAATGGTGAGCTGAGTAGAGTGAAGAGAACGATACTCCCACCCAAGAGTCTCCAATTTCTCCAATCTATCTCTGAAATTTAATTCAGTTCTGTTCAAGCTCGAGAAATGGTGGGAAGTGAATTTCCTGATTCTCAATTTCGAGTTCGTATTTTGAAGATTTCCCCACCTTTTGATCCCCATTCTGTGGTATATACCCATGGATTTTGCTCCTAGTTTTTGCTTGCTTTCTTGTCCTACTCTTGTGTTCTTCAACCGGAAGATCTCGCCCTCAGTTTGACTTGAGATTTCTCAGATCTGAACGGTTCGTACTCGTCGGCGTCGGTGATGCTGGGTACTGCAAAGTTGCTGCTGCTGTCCATCTTTTCTGCCACAGGTTTGTGCTCCTGTTTACCTACCATTCTGAGCTAGGAAAGGAATGTAATCTAATAAATGATTGATGTTGTTGATATAGCTGCATAATGTAAGAGCGTTGCTTAAATATCTTGAGAACGAATTATGTTGCGTATTGTGTCGATTTGCTTAAGTTAGGGTTTTGAGGTTGAAGACTTGTCGTTTCATAAATTGTCCTTCAGAAATCAATTTTGATTGAGCCTTCCCGTTATTGCTCCTAGTTTTCCTTTAAATGAGCTCCACTTTGATCATTATGTGTATTTCGTTTATCATATTTCATTCGAGAATGTTGTTTGCTATCCTTTCCATCTGGCCGGTATCTGTAATTGTTGCTGGCATTACTTGCTGACTCTTATATCTTTAACTTTGGCTGTTTATACGATTTGTAGGACTTCTGAAGAAGGTCCAATGGGCAATTCTTGGGCAGCTGTTTGTTTTTTCTTATATTTTATCTGTCAGCGATGCTGATTTACCTGATAACACATTGGAAGCTCATATTCTATCTCCAGCCACTATGCCTTTGGCCCCGCCTATGATGCTTGATCTTCCCCTTCCTGCAAACATACCATTGTTCCACAAATTGCGTCGAAAAAATATCTCACCTTATGGTGCTCCAAGACATGTCCTAGGTCCAAGTCAGCCTCCTGATTATGGTCCATTGGTAACTTCTACTCATCCCCCTCCGAGTTCGAGCTTATCCAAGCCATCAAATAAAAAGGGTGGATTAGTCCCTCCTAGTGCTGGCCTTGCACCTCCACGGCTTGCTGAGATTGCGCCTATACAACCTGGTGCCAGTGAATTGCCAGCGGGTTTGGTTCAGCCACCACTTTCACCTCACACCTCCAGTAAGTCTCATGATGTAGAGAGTTGATTATTATTATTACCAGTACTTTTTTTATAAAATGGCCAGTACTATTCTTTATCTAAGCAAAACCAAGTTTATGCAATAATTTTTTTTTTGTTCATTTATCACTTACTGACTGTTTATATTGTTAATTCTTTTCAATGTACTAATGTCAATTTTATAACTTCTTAACTATTTTAGATTGCTGTGGACCAGATATGGTGTTAAAGCGTGGTAGCCAGAATTGTCACTGCGTGTATCCAATTAAGATTGACCTTGTCCTCTTGAATGTGTCATCTAATCCTGACTGGAATGATTTTCTTGTAGATTTTGCTAATGGGTTAGGTTTGCAGGTTTCACAGATTGAGCTGATTAACTTTTATGTGCTGGGTTTATCAAAACTTAACATTTCAATGGATGTTACTCCACACAAAGCCATTAGCTTCTCTGCTAGGGAAGCTGCTGGGATAAACTCATCGCTCTCTTTGCATAAGGTCCATCTAGACCCTGAATTGGTGGGTGACTACCAGCTTCTTAATTTGACCTGGTTTACATCCCCTACTCCATCCCAAGGTAAATCCTTGTATATAGTCATCCTGCAAAAGCTGCTATCCTGTGTGGTTCTCCACAAATGTTCCTCCATTGCATAGGTCCCACTTGTATATCCTATTTGACTTGAGATTTCAATAATTATTAGGCATGGAGAAAAGATCAAGATAGTTACTGGTATTCATTTGGCTATGTGTTTTTCTTTTACTTCCAACTAACATCCTTCTTTGTACATACAGCTCCTTCCTCTGCTTTGTCTCCGGCAGGGGAACCTCCACACTTGGTTACAAATCCTGCACCATTTGCTTCTTCAAGCAAGGGAAAGCATTCAAGTTTAATTCTTGTTATTGGGGTTGGCGTTGGAATCCTAATAATTGTTGTTCTTTCCATGCTCATGATTTGTTGTTGTGCCTCTAAAAGAGGGAAGAAAAGAGCATCTACCAAAGATATGGGTATGCAAACTTCTATATTTTGATTTTTTTAAAAATATATTTCTTCACCTGCTTAAATCTCTCTTAGATTTATCAGGAAAGACAAGGACTATAGATGCTGTTCCCCCAGTAGGGTCTCTTCCTCACCCTAGCAGTACAAGGTTTCTGGCTTATGAGGAACTAAAAGAAGCCACGAACAATTTTGAACCTACTAGCATGCTTGGTGAGGGTGGTTTTGGTCGAGTTTTCAAGGGTGTACTCAGTGATGGAACTGCTGTGGCAATAAAGAGGCTTACTAGTGGAGGCCAGCAAGGGGACAAAGAATTTCTAGTTGAGGTTGAGATGCTTAGCAGGCTACATCACCGTAATCTTGTGAAGCTTGTTGGTTATTGTAGCAGTCGCGACTCTTCACAAAACCTACTTTGCTATGAGCTAATTCCAAATGGAAGTTTGGAGGCCTGGCTCCATGGTAATTACTCATAATCGTGTTTCCATTGCCAACATGGTTTGTCAGGTAATTTAACTCTATACTTGATCTGATATAGGTCCCTTGGGTGTGAACTGCCCTCTTGATTGGGACACCAGAATGAGGATTGCCCTTGATGCTGCGAGAGGACTTGCTTATCTCCATGAGGACTCTCAACCTTGTGTTATCCATAGGGACTTTAAGGCATCCAATATTTTGCTTGAGAACAACTTTCATGCTAAAGTTGCTGACTTTGGTTTGGCAAAGCAGGCTCCTGAAGGCGGAGCTAATTATTTGTCTACGCGTGTTATGGGCACATTTGGGTTAGTCTCTTTCTTAAACAACTTAATAATGCAAATTCTGGTTTTCCCTGAATGGAGTTGAAATTCTGGTTTCATGCAGGTATGTAGCCCCTGAATATGCTATGACTGGCCACCTGCTTGTGAAGAGCGATGTCTATAGCTATGGAGTTGTCCTCCTCGAGTTGTTAACTGGAAGGAAGCCTGTAGATATGTCACAACCATCAGGACAGGAGAACCTTGTTTCATGGGTTAGTTGGTGACTCTGTTCTAACTCTCTTTATTCCTTGAGTTGCGTTAGCTAAGTACACTTTGCTATTGTGATCAAACAGTTGCTGTTAGCTAAGTACGCTTTGCTATTGGTTTCAGGCCCGCCCAATACTAAGAGATAAGGATCGTTTGGAAGAACTTGCTGACCCTAGGCTTGAAGGAAAGTATCCAAGGGAAGATTTTGTACGTGTTTGCACCATTGCTGCAGCTTGTGTTGCCCCTGAGGCAAGCCAACGCCCTACAATGGGTGAAGTGGTACAGTCACTTAAAATGGTACAACGTGTAGCAGAGTACCAGGATTCTGCATTAGCTTCCAATAGCCGTCCCAATCTTAGACAGTCATCAACAACCTTTGAGTCAGATGGTACATCGTCAATATTTTCTTCTGGTCCTTATTCTGGTCTTAGTGCTTTTGATAATGACAACATCTCACGCACTGCTGTATTCTCCGAAGATCTTCATGAAGGGCGGTAAATGATTAAAAAAAAGTCTACTGGGGATCTCAATATGATCTTAATCTTTGGATTGACTGATCGGTTGTATAGCCTATGAGAATTGTCATTCAGGATGGTGGAGAAGGTCGAGACAGTGCTGGCTGTTCAAAATTGAACGATTCATTTGTAATTTGTAACACTTCTTGATGAGGCTTGATAATTGGTCCCTTCTTTCATCCCTTGTAGAGAACCATTGTCAGTTTTCCCCCATTAGGTGGTTATTCTCTACATGTTGGATGAGAGTGTAAATAAGTTCTTTTGTTTGTATTATCTGTATTTGAAAAGCTTCCTGAGGGTTCCAACCCACAAAGTTCCTTTTTCTCGCTGATCCAATTAAGTTTCTCTTAATAATCTTCGAATTGCACTTGGTAATTGAGTAAAGGGGAATACTCCTATACTGAACTTGTGAAGCAGTAGGGAATATGGAATTAGCTTTATCTAGCTCCAAGCTGTTGGTTTATCATACGTTTGATCTCTGCATAGAGGAAACCGTCCGAAGAACTAGCAAAGCCTCTTTGACACCAGCGAGTTCTCTCAGGGGAACCAACCAAGGTGAATGGGTAAAGGAAATTATACCTATTTTTAAGCGCTGCCTCCCAATTCTCTTGTACCTTCACCACTCTCATTTCCCAACTATTGTTAATATATATATATATATTCTCCTCCCTGATACCCTGACTATAACATCCTATCTCATAATCTCCCGTCAAATCTTTTTCTTCATCTTGCCTCCTTTTTCTCTTCTCTTTTGGTTTTCCCCACCACCGGAGAAGAGACACAATGGCGGCATTCAAGAACACCCGTGCATTGTTGCTCGTGATCGGCCTTTCCTCCCTTTTATTAAGCTTAACCTTCGCACATGACCTCCCAAGTCCTGCCGCAGCCCCTAAAGTAGCAGAAGTAGAGGTTGACGCTGCAGAGGGCCCTTCACCTTCTGCACCCGTTTCTTTCATTTCATCCTCACCCGATGGCTCTCCAGCCTCTGCCCCATCTCCTCTGCCTTCTGCATCATCATCATCATCTTCTTCTTCTTCTTCTGAGAACGTAGGGGAAATCTACGGCGTCTTGGAGACTTCTGTAACTACACCAGTTGACGTTCCAGCTGTGGGGAAGGATATCCAGTCCCAAGTCTCCAAGGTGGTTCAATCAAAAGTGATTGCTGTGAAATCCCAGACTGAAGAATTCATGACGAACGTGATCGCAAAGCGGTTGAGTGATCCCGCAACAGATTCTGAAACTCGGGAATGCCTAAAACAGTGCAAAGAAAACTACAACGACGCCAACGATGACATTTCCAAAGTCATGGATGATTTGTCCAGCGGGGACTATTACAAGGCCATGGTTGATGTGGAAGGCATTTCCACCTTCGTCGATACCTGCTATGACTGCCTCAACGAAATGGTTGGAGAAGAACCCGAGTTCAAGAAATTCGATGAGTGGGTTAGGGGGATCACCGGCGATTGCTTAGAGCAACTTGATAAGATCAATAGCTAGTTCATTCATTCCTCCTACAACCTAACAAAAAAAAAAATCACCAATTATTTATTTATATATATATATATATATATATATATAGAAAAATTCATCAATTTTAGGACCATTATTATTATTTTGAGAAGAATCATTTTAGGAACTGCATATGGTTATGAATAAAAATCTTTACGGGTTTCAGAGGTTCTTCTCCATCATACTTGTTTATCAATATTGGTTAAGATTGGACACTAGAGGTGAATACAAAACGATATTAGTGTGATTGATGTTTAATAGTTCGCTAGTAAATTCATTTAAAGTTATATGAGTTTGTATGTAAATGAATTAGACTCTGTGTAATTCGCTTATTATTTCAAAATACTCCTTTGTATACTTAAATTTAAGTTAACTTATTATATTTAATCTTTAACTCTATTTATTTTTTTATTCTAATATAATAATCTAATGAGTAGTGTATTTTGAGGTTTTTTTTTGGTAATTTCTGGGATCATGAGATTTTTTGGACCATTTATGAATTGTGATGATATATTTTTTTTAGATTCATGAGTTTTTTTTTAGTCATATTCTATCTATTTACCATTTATTGCAATATAAATAATAATGATTTTATTCTTCCTTTTTTTAATATTATGTTCCGATAGTGCGATAATGATTTTTAAAAAGAAAGTTTAATTGAAGATGTAATGAAAATTATTCTTCTTTCATTGATATGTAAAGATTCAATAAATAATTTGGTTTTATTATATTTTTTATTTTCTCCTGCAATATTTGTCTATTTTGATGAAAAGTATAATGATTTTTCTTTTAAAAAAAAACTTCTATTGCGATGAGTTAGGATGATGATGATTTATTTTATTGGGATGCATTCATAGCAGTAACAAATTAATATTTACATAGTTTGTATATTTTTACATTCATATTTTGCTATTTTACATGATATATATAATTTTTTCTTTGAATTGAACATATTTTTGTCTTAGCCTTTTTTATGCATTGACTCTCTTAATTTTTAATTTAATTTAATGTATTTTATATTAAATATAATATAACTTTTTTTCACAAAATAAGTGATATTTTATTTATGAATTAACGAGTTCGCATCGTGTCATATTCAACTTCACATATTGAATATGTTTAATGATTGTGACATTTTTAAATTCGTATATGAGTAAATCAACAATTTGAGAATCAAATTGGACGCGATAGTCAAGTATATGAATTATATTATTTAAATATGTGCAATGCAACTTCATTCAATGTACGGAAATAAAATTACTACTAGTTATATAAGACCATTAATCGAAATGCAAAATTTCCTTGTCAAATGTTTCTTTGATCGGCCCAATTGAAGACATGACACAAAAGGAAAAATTATGAAAAGGTATACAAACATACACAAAACGATTCATTGTGACCAATAGCATTAAATGATTTATTTGCTATCAAAATTATATTTCGTGACTTAATTGTTTAGAGTAAGAGTAGATTTAGAATAAAAGTAATAAAATTATATTATTGATTTAACTGATTGACTAGTATATTGGAACTACAAAAATACTACTGGTAATATATATTTTAACAAGATGTTTGGAAAGGAAGGAGTAGTCATTATTATAGATATGCACATAAACCACATAATTTGGAGGTTTAAAAGTAGAACATTGACTATATGTAATTGGAAAACAATACTATAAAATTTGAAGGAGAGGCAAAAAAAAATTTATTCCAAGCTAAAGAATTTTGCGATTTAAGTAGATTTCTAATTTCAAAATGAATTGAAAGAAAATTAAAATTAAAACAAAAGAAGGAGTTTCATCCTAATTTTTTTTTGTTTCTAATGACACTTTAAAAATAAAAAAAAAAAGGGAAAAGGGAAAATAACAGATTCCTTCACCTAGAGTTGTTTAAACATTAATGTACATGCTTTATTTCCGAGAAAATTATGAAATAATCCCTTGAAACTACCTAGCTTCAACGTAAAGCACTGGCAGGTTCTGATGAGAATAAGTACATTATCTTAGCTCTACAAAGGAACATGATCATATTTGGATAAATGTTGCATTACTTGTATATCTTAATCTTTTTGTGGTTTTATCCTCCAAAAAAAATAATATATATCTTGCGGTTTTGATTGATTTTTAGTGATTCACTATAAACTTTGTTACTATTATAATAACAAAGTTGGTTTTTACCAATTTAACCTTATTTTGTTAATTTAGTTTATAAATGATTTTATCCATTCGATTTTTTTTTAAAGAAATTTTATATTGACGCATTTATATAGTAACATATTTATAGAATGTGTTATTTAATTTTACTTTAACTCAAAGTGCTTATAATTTTGCAATGAAGATAGAGGAAACTAACGTGGTTAACTATATTGAAAAAGTTCACCTTCAATGGGACGGGCCGAAGATGAATTAGCATAGTAGGGTCAAAATAGGGAATTGATATATAGCGCCTCGTAATTAACCACTGAGAGATCCATAAGTTAATTTTGGAGAAGTTTATATAGTCAAGAGAAAAAGGAAAATGTTAAAACAGGTGGTTTGCGGTAAGAAAGGAAGCACGCGCGTATCTACACGTGGAAGAGCGGTCAGGCTCGCTAACCTAAGCGCGGAACATAGAAGTTGCTAAACAGCGCCGCGTTGTTGCAGCATAACCGTGTGTAGAGAAGAGGAGGGAAAATAAAAGGCAGACGAGAGAGAAAGCTTAGGTGAGAGAGAGAGAGAGACACAGACAGACACAAGAGAGAGAGGGGCCCGAGTTAACTCGGCACTGGGGGACTGAGTCGGGTCAGCCTGACAAAGAAAGGCCGAATCCAACAAACCAAATTACAGGGCATTGTGTTGGTGAATAATTAGATAGAAAAAAATGGAGAAGATTTTAGGGAGTAGTCTTCTTTCCCTTTACCACTATTCTATACTTCTCCTCTTCATCATCATTCTTATACTTGTACTAACCACAAAACCAGACCCTCTTCCCCTCTCTTCTACTCCAACCCTAAGAACAACAGCGTCCAAAATTCCCATCTTTTTATCTCTTTCTTTCTCTATTTTCTTCATCTCCCCACCGACCTTTTTTTGTACCCTTCGTACCTCTGTCCCTATCTATTTTCGTTCTTCTTGTGAACTATACCTTGCGGGGGGAGGCGTGGTTCTCGGATTATCTTCCGTTTCGTCAAAGGTAATTGATTTTCTTCTGTGTTCATGGTGTTTTTTGCATTATGTGACTTGGGTTCATGCTGATTTGCGTTTTCCCTTTATTTTTTTGGGGGGTTGCCGTGATTTAAGCTCACTTAGAATCTTGGTAGGGTTGGGCGAGTGGTTAATGCACGTGTGTGTTTTAATTGGTAATTTGTGTTTGATTATTGTGGACTTTTGGGGCATCGCGGAGTGATTTTGACATATGTTTTGGAATTGTGGATTTTGGGAGTTTCTTTGCTAATGGAAGATTTGTGAATTAGTATCTGCATTATTGCATTGAAAGAGTTTATCCAAGGCTGTTTTTTCTCTTATGGACTTTGCTACTCCTTTATTGTGGTTAATTTTATACCTGTTACATGGTGTATTCTCATGTGCCCGTTAATGTATTGATGGAATTTGTGTCTAGTAGTTTGTACATGTTCTCTCTTTACAAATTCACTATTTAATATGGTAGCTGCATTATAATTTAAGATATTTTTACTCAACTAATGATGATGAGATTTTCATTTTCTAGCTTTTTTTTTTTTTTTTTTTTTGCGGTGGTTGGGGTGAGGTTGGGGGGGGGGGGAGAGTAGGCTGGGGGTATTTGCTATTTTCTAATAAATTCAAGGATTGATGTTAAGGAGTGTCTCTGCTCTGACTCAACTCATTTTGTGTGGAGGGGTTATTAACTATCTTTGTCAGGACTTAGGCAGATAAAAATGATGATCGTTGTTCTCATTTATACATTTCTATTCTTGAAATATCAATAGCTTTGGGCATAAGGATTGCTCTTTTACTATGCTATGACATTTTTGCTACTTCATGACTTGTTCATTTTGTCTCCTCTAAATTTCATTCTCAGATTCTTATACCACGGTGTTATTTTGTATAATTGTGCAGCTTTCACTGGGATTTTTTTTTTCCCGAGCACCATAATTCAACTGGAGACTTGTATCAGTTGTATTTCATTAATTGAGCAATTTAAGCATCTAATTGGTTGGTGAGTTGCTGGAGGCAAGCTTCCACCTCTTTCTGACAATGGAGGATCTTGGTGGTCCTCGATTTGATGACATTGGAACTACCATAAGAAAGAGGAGGAGTCAGACTTCGCGTCGGCGTAGACCTGAGATACAACTATTTTCTGAAAGCCGTGATCCATCGCCCTTGTCATCTGTGCCTGTGTCGGATGATTTGGGTAAGGTTTCTAGTGATGAGTATAACGGAGACACCAATTCTAAAGGGAAAATGTTTAACCTTAATCATTGCATGTCAAGAAGCCTTAGTGCTACCAGAGGTGAGGGTGACTATCCTCATAAAATGATTAAGGAGGATGGAGGATCAGCTGTATCACTTAATAATGGAGTTCTGGGAGATGGTGTTGATCAAGGCCAGAGCATTCCTGGTGGAAACCCAGGAACTATTGGGGATAGTGTAGGAACTGAGAACAAGCCTAAAAAAGTCAAGCTGAAGGTTCTTGGTTTCAGACGTAGAATAGACACACGTGAAATACAGACTAAACCCAGTTCTAATGGTTCAAGCAGTGGGCCTTTCACAAAGACCGCTCGATCATCAGATGCACCCCGGTCACGTCAAAAGCTGATTCTTCAGGTTTGTAGCCTGTACTCATCTTCTATTGTCTGAACTGTGTGAAAACCTTGGGGCATACTCAAGTTTATGGACTTGTCTTTGCAGTTCTATTTTTCTTCAATCAGGATATGAAGCTATACCGGGCAGAAAACTGCAGCATACTATGCCCTCTTTTTTAACTACTTCATCTCCGGAAGAATATAACTATGAAAGTACCTGGAACGCGTGAATAAATGCCATTGAGTAGAAAATGGAAAATACTCATGGATCATAGGATTAAGAAACTTGTACCCTTCTAGATTGTACAATATGTGATGCATGTGGTCCATGAAGTCCGGTTCTATCTAAGAATTTTCTGTGGACAGTTCAGCATAATTTAGTTTTGCCTTTGTCAAGAAGCTTAATTGTATAAATTCCATGTTTAATTTATTAGTTACAGTATATATTGCACCGTTGCTTATATGGTAAACAAATTTTCAGCATTAATTCGTGTGTTGTCATCTACACAGATTTTTCCTATTAATAGCTCCAGGATATTCTTTTTAATGATTCCCTTAAATTTCAGGACGACTCTGACGGAGATCTTTCTCCTCCTGATACAAAGAGCAGTTTGCAAGGGATCCCGTCGAAGGGTTTCTCAAGGGGTGGTTTTGGTGTTGCGAAGGAGGATATGGGGAAAACGGTGGCAAAAAATGGCTTTGAAAAGCAAGGGGAGAAGTCTGATCCAGTTCGGAAAAGCAAGAGGGTGCCGAAGAGGCGAGTTTTGGAAGGAGCATTTGATGAAGATGATGAAGATGCTGAGATCCGTTACTTGGAGAAGCTAAAAACTTCTAAGGCAACAGGGTATAAGGATTTTGAGGAGGATTCCGCTAAGAAACAAAGAAGTCTGTCTAAGGTTTCCAAGGGTGGAAAGTATGAAGATGTGGATGAAATTGGAAGGTCTGGAAAAGATGGTAAGAAGTCCAGATCGGACAGAGGTTCTGAGGATACAGATTATGATGAGGATGAGGAACTGCTGTCAGATTGTGAACCTGAAGGAAAAAAGAAGAAGAAACAAAGGAAGGATCCATCTGATTCACCAACAGAAAACAAAAGGGAAATGACTCTCACTACACGCCAACGAGCTCTTTTGTATGGCAAAGATGTTTCTTCTACATCTGGTGCTGGTCAAATTGAATTTCCCAATGGTTTACCTCCACCCCCACCTCGAAGTAAGTCTGGAATATGTTCATTATTTTGTACTTCATTTGCTATTCACATCTGTTTTAGTTGTTATATTTTTGTTGATTGTATCTTTTGTAACAGAGCAAAAAGAGAAACTGACAGAGGTGGAACAGCAACTGAAGAAAGCGGAGGCTGCTCAAAGGCGTAGAATTCAGAATGAGAAGGCAGCCAGGGAATCAGAGGTTTGCCTACCGTGATACTGTCTACCATATTTGGTTATCATCTTTGTTTCATGTTATATAGTTTGCGAACAAGGAATTGACTGTGGCTCATTGAAATCCGTAGGCTGAGGCAATTAGAAAGATACTTGGTCAAGATTCCAGTAGGAAGAAGCGAGAAGACAAAATAAAGAAGCGCCAAGAGGAGTTGGCTCAGGTACTGGTGCCACAAGTAGCTGTTGTTACTTTACATAATTCTACATGAAAATCAACTATTGATCTTATTGTTTTCATTTGCAGGAGAAGGCTGCGAGTGCACATCTGCTTGCATCAAGTACCATTAGATGGGTCATGGGGCCTTCTGGCTCTGTTGTTACTTTTCCTCAGGATATGGGATTCCCCAAGATATTTAACCCTAAACCTAGCAGGTATTCCCCCCTTCTCCTGTCTCTCTTCTTTTCCCCTACCCCAAAAAAAGATTTTTTTTAATATAAAAAAAAACCTTCCTGGAAGTCGATTATTACTTGAGGATCTTGATTCTGAATTTCAGTTACCCCCCACCACGGGAAAAATGTGCTGCTCCTTCATGTACCAATCCATACAAATATCGTGATTCCAAGTCAAAGCTTCCTCTATGCAGTTTGCAGTGCTACAAGGCTATCCATGCGAAGATGCAGACAGAAACAGCCTGCTAAGATCGCTGCTCTCTCTCTTTTACTCAGTTCTTGCAGGCATTCTGCATTTGTTTATCAGGAGTATATTAAGATACTAATGCTAATACATTTTGGTTCAGAATGTAGATTAGGTGCAGTATTCTCATTGTTCTAGCACAATGCGCTTCCAGAAGCCTTGAGATAGTTTGAAGATTCTTTGTCTAGTGAGGTTATTTAGTAATATCAAACTGTTGAAACTTTATTATATTAGATCATGTTTCTGTCATCCTGTACAAATGAGAAAAGTCGACTGGTTTTTATCCTTTTCAGTTTCTTAACATAAGGATAGTCTTTTAATTCAAGTGATAAGTCAACTTGATTCATTTCTCTGTAACAATATTGCTCTTTCATTAGCACCTGTGGCGAGACACTTGTATAGGAATTACTATAGTCGGATTGATTGTAGAAGGGAAGGGAAGGGAAGGGAAGAAGAGGATATGGATGAAGGATCAGATTGATTTTGCCATTTTGGGGGAGAAAAGAAGTGAAGGGAGTGGAACAGAGGTAATAGGCAGAGTGGAAAGCTTCTCCCCCCTCCTTCCCCTTTCCCCTCTCAGAGCACTTGGGCTCTATTTGACAAATAATTTTTTCTCAAATTCATCATTTTCCATAAAAATATATTTCAAAGTAAATTTTTACTTTTTAAATTTTTGTAACACTAAAATTTTAAATTTTCTCTTAACTTCATATGAGTTTCAATATTTAGATAAATAATATTTTTTATTACTTTTTAATTAAAAATACAATGTCAAATAATTTATTAATTATATTTTATATTATTATCAATAATGTAATATTCAAAAAATATTTTATCAAATTTTTAATTCCTAACTTCAAAAATAAATTTCTTTCAAATGTCAATAAAAAAGTCTTATTCAAATACAAATTATTTTAAAAATAAAATAAAATACACTTTCAATTTTATTATTTAATATGTTCGAAATTAAATATATATATTTTTATTTTAGTTTGTTTGAAAACGAATGTTCGTTTTTTAAAAATAAATATCACTTTTATTTAAAGTTTCATTAATATTTTTTTTAATTGAAGAAATTTATGTTTTATATGATTTCACCCTTTATTATGAATATTATTATAATTTTATTAAAATCAAATATTATTATTAAATTTTATATTAAATAAAAAAATGAATATTAAATTACGAGGAAGTATAACATGTGAGTTCGTCAATTGCTTCATGCTATTGGGTCAAATAATCAAGTCATGTAGGTCATTCCAACTCATAGTAAGACGCATAACACTTGCAATTAACCTACAACAATGGATGGGCAAGCAGTGGCATCATAGCAGGTTAAGACTTAAGACTCTTCGGAACATTAAGATTGTGGGCTTGAAGACCTTTTCCCTCTCCCTTTAATGTAATAAAAAAAACCTACAACAATAGAGCAATTCGATTAATTTAAGGGCCTATGGTAAAACCAAAAAAGTTCAATTCAAAGGCATATATTGTTTGAAGGTTTTTTTTTGGGGGAGTATTTAGAATTTTTAACTTCGAGGGATTGCAATGGAACTTATGTATCATACTTATCCAACTTTTGGAATTTCATAAATCAAAATAATCATAATGAATATGGTATGTAATAAGATTATGTAAGTTATGAGATATAATTTTTTTAAATTAAAAATGTTGTTAGTAACATATTAAATAAAAATATATTTATTTCTTTTAAAAAATAAAGATTAAGTTTGAATATTTAAAAATAATTCAATCGTGAATATTCAAGAATAAGGAGACAGAAAATACATAAAATATCGTTTTGAGTGAGGTCCGGAGAAAATATAAAAAATTTCTCCGGAGGGAGGGGGGGGGGGGGGGTGCGTGCGTGCATCTTCTTTCTTTTTCCAGTCTCTTCTCCTACTCAGAACTCAGAAGGTTGCGTCTGCTGCCGAATTATTGGATAAGCCCCTCAAAAGCCCTCCTCTCTCTCTCTCTCTCTCAGCAGAAGCTAAAGCTCCAAACATGGCGCAATCGTGCATTTCTGCTTGTTGTGCTTCTTCTTCTGCTGTTGTCTTCTCTTCTCCAAACCCTAGCTCCTCTTCTTCTTCATCTCCTTCCCAGCTCAAATCCCTCTCTCTCCCCTCCAGGTAAACCCCCTTTCATTTATTTACAGATTCCCCTAATAAAAATTATCATTTACAATTATCTTCTTTTACCTTGTTTTTTTTCTTTCAGGAAATTGAAAAAATCAATCGGTAACCTCAAAAGTTCTCGGAGTTGTTCTGTGAAGGCGGTTTACTCCGGGGAGTTCCGAACAGCAGATGGCGGCTTACGCCAGGGTATCTGGTCGATTAGGTAAGTTTGACTACTGACCCCCCTTTCGACAGACGAGAAGAAAATTAACCGAATCTCCTTTTTTTATTTTGAGTAATTGAATTGGATTAATGGCGATTTTTAGGGATGATTTGCAAGTTCCGTCATCGCCTTATTTTCCATCCTATGCACAGGGTGGGCAAGGGCCGCCTCCTATGGTTGCAGAGCGCTTTCAGAGCATTATCAGCCAACTTTTTCAATATGTAAATCACCACCATTGTTCCCCCCCCCCCTCTCTTATATTTTTCCTATATCTGCTATGATGGTGGCTTTTCTTGCTAATTGAATTGAATTTATATAAATATCTAGAGAATTATACGCTGTGGTGGAGCTGTTGATGATGACATGGCTAATATTATTGTTGCTCAGCTTCTCTATCTTGATGCTGTTGATCCTAGCAAGGTGTGTTCATTTTTTCAACCTTTGCCTTATTCTAATAAACCATCTATCATAGATTTTTATTTTTTTTAATGAATTAGTAGCATGTGTTACCATATTTCGTGCTGTAATCCTGTTAATACTTGATGATGTCCCTGCACTTTGCTTGTTTCTTACTTTAGTACTTTTGTTCTTCTCTGTGGATTTAAGCACCTGATGCATATGCATAATCTGTTACTTTCCTTTTTCCTATTAAAGTTACAAATGATATAGTTACAAAATTTGCTCTGATATTTTGTACAGGATATTGTCATGTATGTAAATTCTCCCGGAGGATCAGTTACCGCTGGTAATATGCCATATTTTTGTCACAGTTGTTAATAGTTACTGGTTTGGAGTTTCTTTCATCTCATTGTTCATGAGATTTAAGCTATGTTTTGCCTCATGAAATTTCCTTAGGTATGGCAATATTTGACACAATGAGGCATATCCGCCCTGATGTTTCCACTGTATGTGTTGGACTAGCAGCTAGGTATGATTGAAACCAGATTTTTATTTTTATTTTTGTTTCTTGATTCAATTCTTAGCTATATTTGCTATAGGAGATCTTTCCAAATTTGGTACTGCTGTCCTTACTAGAACTTCTATAAGAATGTCAAAGGGGCTAGTAGGGAGGTCAAGTCCTGGCCCTGGAGAATCTTGTCTTCTTGTTTTGAACATAGCTAGGCTGGAGATGATAGTTCCCTGCGGATTTTCTTCCTAGTGTTTCATGTGCCTTCAACACAAACTACTTAGTGCAGGTACCAAAGGTAAGTCATATGGTGAAGGCACATGCAACACTAGCTATGCTCGTCTATTAGCTGTTATTTTGTTTGCATGCCATCTCTGGGGAATTTACTTATATATATTTAGCTTAGGAGAAGGTTTGGGATATATTTTACATCTATTAGAGGTGATTTGACTTTTTTTGTGCATTTTATTTATGTAATGCTATGACATACTGTGCGAATTACTGAGCATTGAGTTATCATTTTTTCATGTTGATAATTTGTTGGTGAGTTTATGGTTTCTGTGGTTTTATTATATGCTGGTTGTTTTTCCATCCTAAACTGGTAAGGCGCCTTTAAGTTTTCTCTTCTTGATTCTTGATAGAAGTTTTGATATTACTTCCATTTTTGCTTTTTCTGTAATTTGCAGTATGGGAGCTTTTCTACTTAGTGCAGGCACCAAAGGTAAGTCATATGGTGAATTTCTTGCAACTTTCAACCAATGGTGTTTGCTAAAATTCCTTAAATTTTCTTTATGGTGAATTTTTAAGGAAAACGATATAGCCTTCCAAACTCAAGGATAATGATCCATCAACCGCTTGGTGGAGCTCAAGGTGGGCAGACTGATATTGATATTCAAGTAAGTTAATTTCTATTATCTTTTTATTGCTTGGTGCCTGCAGTAACATGGCTGTAAGCTTATTTTTCACGGACATCTGTTACATTATTTATGAGGATCCAAGATGATATTTTAACTACTTTTTGACTGAATATCTTGCTGATGATACATTTATGTTCTTCAGATCCACTTCTTTCTTTCTTTCCCCTGCTGTTACCTCTTTTTACGCATAACTCTGAGGGATTAGGATCTTGGGGTTTGATGAGGGCTCAAACCCAATTCTTGTGTCTAGTAAGGGAGCACTTTTAACTGCAAAGGAAATCCTAGTCACCAGCAGATTACTTAGTTTCAAGCATATGACACTGCAGATTTACCTGCCTAAGTTTACATTTTGAAACTTTTTCTTTTAAAAGGACCCAGTGTCTGATTTTGTTATGATGTTAAACATTTCTAGTAACTTTTTGAAGTTCTGTTGACGTAGAATTCCTGTTCCAATATCAAGCTGGAGAATCCTTACAATTCTCGTATGTTTTGGGCGTTTAATACATTTGTCCATCAGCAAGTCAGGCATCTCCTGTAGTGCCTAACTAGAAATTTTTTATTTTGTTTGTCAGGCTAATGAAATGTTGCATCACAAGGCAAATTTGAACGGTTATTTGGCATATCATACTGGTCAGAGCCTTGAAAAGATTAATCAGGACACTGATCGTGACTTCTTCATGAGTGCTAAAGAGGCCAAAGAGTATGGGCTGATTGATGGCGTAATTGTGAACCCATTGAAAGCTTTCCAACCCCTGGCCGCTACTGCAGACCAATAACCAAATCACACGCGATTTAGTGGATACATAATAATGTATGGCAAAGGTTGTTGAATTTTTGTTTTACTTAGATTTTTAATTCCATTTATGAGGACTAGCAGTTCAATCATGTCATTGTCAATTGTTTAGTATTTAAAAATCATATAAATAACTAAACTCATACGTAAATTTAGTTGTTTTTAGTAATTTTTTTCATCTTATTTTTTTTAATAAAATAAATATAAATTTCTCATTTAAATTTTTATTTATTAAAAATAAGTTTGTTGATAATATTTTAATTAACACGTGGTTTAATTAATTATGTTAATTATCTTATATGATTGATTAATTAGGAGTTACATAATGTTACGAACATAGATAATTAAAGAGGTAATAATTTATTATTAGTTATAAATTTTATTATTATCTTTTCTTAATAATTATGTAATTATTATATTTTATTTAAACATTATTTATTATGTAATTGCTTTGAAAGTGTAAAGTTGATTTTGTACATTTTTATATTTAGAAAAGGAAGAAATAAATGATCATAATTATCTTTCACGCTTCTGTGTGCATGTTTTACTTGCCTTCTACCCCAATGAATGACAACTGTGGTTCCTCTTTTGACGAAGTCAGCAACACACTGAATTTAAAGAAAAACCATGTTTGTTTGTAAGTTTTTAGCAGTTATTTTTTTTCTTTTCTTGGGGGGTGGGGGGTATTTGACTATAAGTCTGATAAAGATCCAGGTGTGAAGATGCGTGGTCTGATTAATGATATACAGCTCTTCCAAAGCATCTTGAGCCGGGTAACATCGCGGAAGGGTTTGCCGCGGTGTTCGAGTTTGGTAGTGCTCAAGTGTTACTCAACCTCTCCTCGGTTGGGAGAAAACGATGGGGCAAGTTTCAGAAGGTTAGAAATGCTGGTCGATTTTAGCAAGGCTTTCGTTTTGGCCGACTGTGGACAAAGACTTGTAAGTCGACATTAAGAGTTAGGAACGTTCATTTAAGGGGAGTATTTAATGGAGGCGAAGGGTGTATATTATTCTGAAAACGACGCGTAGGAACCTCGTGAAGACCTTAGCACTTTGTAGATACAATGTATCTGCATCTGTTAAAAGCATAACATCACCAGATCACAAAGATGAACGTCCATTGAGGATTCTACTTCGTAGTGTGAGGACAGAAGCCAGATGCCAGCGCCCAGGAACATATGACATATCCTTCCTTTTGGGACTCGTGCATTATAAAAACTACCAAAAGGGAATTATTACTAAAGTTGATAATCTCTTCCAACTAATCAGCTCAATTCAACAAGGAAAAAGGGCATAAATCTTTTAGGCACTAGTACTCGTGATCCTTCCTTGAAAGTAAGTGGCATGGGCAAAAAGAGAAAGAAAAAAGCATAATACTCCACCAGGACAAAAAGAAGCAATAAGACGAGGACAACGGAAATGGTCTAGGACTCCTCTAAGTTTGGCTTCCACCCTCCTCTAGTCTATCTATCACCTAAAGCATTAACTTTTAGACAAGGATTCGATTAGCCTACCGAGCAAATTGATCCAGATTTGCTGGGAAATAGGGAATGGTGGTATCAAATAAGAGAATCAAACTTCGGCAACCTTATCAAAATAGCGTGCAAATGATACTAATTTATATATAGTCCGTCTCAGACTATAAAATATTTTAAACATATTATACCTTAATGAAATATTTTAATTCTATTAAATATCATTATTTATTATATCATACTTATTCTTGAAAGTTTTAAAACTATTTTCTCCCATTTAAATTAAAATTAAAAGTAATATTAAAAACAAAAAATAAAAAAATCTTATATTTTAAAACATAAAATTTAATATTTCGAAAAAGAAAGCACTTAGATTTTATATGTACAAATAAGCTCGCACATAGAGAAGATCAATAAGGGTTAACGAGAATTCTTTCCTCACAGAAACTTCTCTTCATGAAGCTTGAAAAGAAGGAAGACGAGGGCAATTCTTCAAGCTCATCATAAAAGTCATTTTCTTCTGATTTTGGAGCTGAGAAGGTCATGAGATGAGGATACGAAATGCACTTCTCATTGACGAGAAAACTCAGTGGTGAATTGTAGACTGTTTCCATGTCTTCGCAGAAGGGATTGTCTTCCTTGGAACCATGCAAAGGAGACTGGCAGTAGTGAAAATGATCATCTTCTTTGCCTTCCTGTTTCTTCTGCTCCCTTACAGGTTCCTCATCTTGCTTTGAAGCAGTTGTTGGATGATGCTGATCTTCGGCAGGTAGGGATGAGGCTTCCTTGATTTGATCGTTCTTGTTCTCGAGAAGATCTGGGCCTGCATGATTATGATTAGATGTGTAGGTGATGATGAGTACCGATGGATCTGTTCTGCATCTTTCCACTTGTTTCTTGGCTGAACACCCCTTGGATGTACTGCATCTGTAGTACCCCCTGCATGAACAAATTAAAAAGATAATTAAGCAACCAATTGAAGGGAAAAAATTACTAGCTAGCCTGCACAACCTTACTTCCTTCTTATAGAAGGCAAAACATTAGCAAATTAGCTTAATCTACGAACAGAGACAGAAGGATTTGGACCTTGGATAAGGGGATCCCTTGATAGGCTTTTGCCCATATTTTCTCCATGACCAACAATCTGATGGAGGCCCTTCATTCTTCTGTCTTTTATCGTTTCCTTCTACCTTCACTGTAGCCACAACCTTCTGAGCCAGCTTCCTATTACATGCATTTAGAAGACCAGATGGTTTTAGGAAAAACAATAATCACTTCTTAAGCATGCAAGTTGAAGCTCCACGAGCAATCACTGACAACAAGAAACCATATTTCTTCCCATTCCTCAGATAGAATTTCAACAAAATCCAAAATCATGCCAATTATCTTAGTACCAAATTATTACCTTTTCTTCTGTATCTGCCCTCGTGGTAAAGGTTCTTTCAAAATCTTCGATTCCATTTTGGCTGAGTAAGTGCCTTCCATCATTGAGCTCTTGCTTCCTCTTTCAATCTTTGGAGTAAAAATGGCTGTATCAGCAAAAAGACAACTACTATAGCCTAGGAGGGGGAGCTGCAGAAGTAGCAATATTAAGAGAGAGATAGAGACACCACCCAAGTGAAGATAAAAGAAATGACAAACTCACAAGTTGCTTTCTCTCTTTCTTATCAGCCATTAAATGTAATAAAGCAACACACACAACACAGGGACGAGCACACCACCCTCCACCAGGCGGTGGCACCACGCCTAATAATATCCTTCCAACTATCCATCAAAGTTATACCACTTGAATCGCGGACAGCAACATTAAGGGCTATTGGTACACCGGTACATATCAAGATGGCGGTATAATTCAAGATGCATTTACATAAAGAATTTACTGTATTATATAATGCTCTTTTGTCGGATATTAAATATTTATATTTTGTCTAAAAATTACAAAGAATTATTAATTTTAATGAAGTTATCTCATAGGATAATTAGTACAATTAAATATATTAGATTAAAGATCCTAAATGCTGCAGAATGTTCCATTTGCAAAATATTACCCTATTAAGTTACCGTGAAACCAGAAGCTTGCCTAGTTGCCTTCCCTACGAGTCTCTCAACCGGGTGGCCCAAGGGGAATCCGTCTCAATTCAGGGAAAATTTACAAATCCTGGCATGGACCATGGCTGCCGCGTGGAAATTTGACTGCATGACTAAATTTTTTGACCAAATAAAAAAATAAAATTTAGATTAAAAAAATGATTTATTTGGATTCATAAAATTTTAAATAAAGAATATTTTATTTTTAATAAAATATAAATTCATCTAATAAAATATACTCCTCACTCGATTAATCTTCACTATTTTCATTTTTTTTATAAGTGATTAGTAAAAGAAAATTTCTCTAATTTTAAGTTATTTTACCCCTTTTTTGGGTTTATTTTATCATATCTTCTTTATTCTTATGAAAAAATTTATTCTTTTTAATTTTAGACAAAATAAATAAACATATATTATAAAAAAAAACATTTTTAGTATATACTGTTCAATTTATAAAAAGGAATTAGTAAGAATTTAGAATCTCAAACTCCAACAAGCAACCGGAGTTCGATCAGTGCTCTCTCTTCACTCGAGACAGTGGAAAGAGGCAATGAGGCATCTCCTGGTGCGCAAATAACCAAGTTTATTATTATTTTATTTTGGTAGATGGCAAATAACCAAGCTTAAGCTTATAGTTGTGATAGAGTTTGCAAAACTAGGTAAAATAGCAGTGCCTCAGTGCTCCTTCTCGATCGCCATTATTGCAGCATTGTCTTCGAAGGGTGGTCAGCTTTGAGATGGGGAGAAGACAAGAAAAAGAGTGTAACAATGCATGCGCATTGTCTCACCTATTTTACAGCGTGTTTCTTTTTTTACTATATCTTTTTGTTGCAGTACTTACTACGTACGTACCTGGGCAGGGGAGGCCAGCCCTTCCCCACTACAGACACGTGGAGCAAATAAATGGATTTGTTAGTTACCAACTTACCATCCATCTCCACGATTTTAAGATGTATGCTAATGTTCCCTAAAAAACTTCTTAATTTTTAGTAGTAGTACTAAACTTTTTTAAAGAAAAAAAAAAACTGAATTATCCTTCTTAGAAATAAAAAATAATAAATGTTATACAAAGGTAAAAGTAAAATAAAATGGAAAGACCAATTAAAAATTTTAGTTATATAAAAAAATTATGATTACAAAATCACAAACGAGTCCAAACCTCAAGCCTTCAATTCAATAAGCTAAAAATTTGAGTCTAAGCGACATTTGGAGCATTTTTGCAGACTTTCAGATTGGGCTAAATGAGTCCATTAATCCCATTTTCCGAACTACCCCAGAATCTTTTCGTTCTTGGCCTCATCCGTCTCCTTAATGGTTATTATTTGCCTGCAGAGAAAAGAAGGGGAAAAAAAAACCTTCTTTTATCATTATGAATTACTATTATCCAAAAGAAGAAATCATTAGCATCCGTTAAATGATTATTATATTCATTTCTTATCGATTATAATTATCTCAAAATTTTAAATTTTGAGATAATTGAACTATTAATGCTCTACATATTTTTAAAAAATAAAATTTATATTTTTAAGAATAAATAAGAGTAAAATTGTAAAAGTATCCACTAAAATTAAAATCATAATAATTAAAATAAGACATTATAAAAAAGAAATACAGATATATATATATATATATATATATATATATTTGTCCAAGGCTGAATTCACCTAATAATTTCCCTTAACTTGCATTCCACAGCTAAAAGCAGAAATGGCAAAAGGGGTTTCCTGCCTCTACTTTTTGGTTTGGTGGGAGATAAGGATATATTGCCAACAAAGTCACAAACTACTCTAAATGATACATAAACAACCACATTATTGAGAAAACTTCATCGTGGAACTCACGAAAATTATTCTTCAAAAGTGTTTATCTTGTTTTTGGTTCTCATTTCTAATGATCAAATTAATTGCTCTTCTTCTGGATAGTATCATCGATCAAATGTCGATTATCAGCTGCTGGTAGTCCTTTCCTTCACGTACCTAGAATATCAATACTAGTTTGGTGAGGTGAGAGTTGAGATATCAAGATTCTAATTGACCTTTCATCTATCTATAATAGGTCTACATGCCGGAAACTATAGGCGTCCCGCAAATAGAAACCGCCCTTTATTTGCGTGTTTATCTCAAATTATTCACACGCTTTCTATTTTTATATATATTATAAATCAAATACTCTTTTTACCTCATTTTTATTATTTACGTTTCTTTTTTTATTGTTTTATTCCAATTATACAATTTCTAATTTTATTAAGTACTTTTACAATTATACAATTATTATGAATGAAGTATTTAGATGAATTGTCAATTATTTATTAGAGAATGTATTTTTTTAAAATTATTAATACCTATACACTAATTATTAAATAGGAATAATTTAAAAATTTTAATTGTATAATTATTATTTTCAATTATTATTTTAATTCTCGTGTGCAAATACAAATTAAATAATTGAAATGAAATAGAAAAAATATATACTTTTTAAATATAAATACTACATTGTATTTTAAATAAATTTTTTATTAATTTAATAGATTTATGCATCCTATAACTCACTTTATCTCTTCCTTCATTAAATCAATAATAAAAATAATTTGATAAATTCTATAAAATCAAATATTCTATTTAATTTTAAAATTAAATAATAAAAAGTAGACACTCCATTTCCTACAAATAGAGTACTATATAATACAATATTGGGAAATCTTACACGCTTAAGATGGTAGAAAATTTATACTATGTAAAATCATAACATATGCTGATAGCTCCTGCTTTGAAATGAGTAGTACTATAATTAAATTGAATGCGCAGCCAACGAAGGCAATTGGAGTGCGACTAAGTCAGATGTCAACGAAACTGTTAGCGAAGTCGTGGCTTCCACTTTCATATACCATTTGATTCATCGTCGGGCATTTATAGCCTTGATCACCGTATCAGTTATCATCCTCGTGAGCAACTTCAATTTTTCATTTGGATTTTTAGTAGCAAGAAATGAAATTCATGGGCTTGTACTCGGAAAGATGGCAACATTACTACTGCTCTGCATGGAAATTAGAAGCTGCTGGTCTTTTATGCAGGACTTGGAAGGAGACTTTTCAAATTTTCACAACAACCCTCCTCAGCCTTCTCCTTCCCCTCTCATTTCTCCTCCTAGCTAGGCTCTCCACCGCCCATTATCTTTTTGCAGTCACGGGTAATCCTTCAATAGCATGGCCCGCGGAACCATCCACACTCATATCTTTTCTCTTTTTATATGGCAACTCCACCATTCTTTATTTCCTTCTTTCCCTTGTAAGCGTTGCAGCTTTTGTCCACGTCCTGAGCGGTCGAATAACATTCTTGATCAGCCAATCATCATCAGAGCCAGCTCCTTTTCGGCGCCCTCGTCTCTATTTTGCGTGGATTCTTCTTTGCACTTTTCAAGTATCTGTTGGATTGGGCGTTGAAGGGAGCATAGTTGCGGGCATCGATGGCTCGGGTTTCAGTCGGGACACGAGTTTGGTAAGCCGGGTGATATTCTTCTTGGGGTTGCACGAGACAATGCGTTTTTGGTCAAGAAGTGTTGTGAAGCCAGTGGTTGATGATACAGTCATGGGTTGCGCCATGGAGGAAACGTGGGTAGAGAGAATGGCTATGGCTTTGAGCTTTGGCTCACTATGGTGGTGG
This sequence comes from Apocynum venetum, assembly GCA_019593545.1. NCBI lineage: Eukaryota > Viridiplantae > Streptophyta > Magnoliopsida > Gentianales > Apocynaceae > Apocynum > Apocynum venetum. The sequence goes on from SRSM01000324.1 coordinate 448,282, forward strand.
AGATTGAGAGATGAGATTGATTCCCTGGTAGTTGTGGCCGAGTTGAAAAGAGAGTTGCCGGAAGGCGTTGGGGTAGTTGACTTCATCGGTTGGTGGTTGTATTATCTGACTGTGTCAGTCGGACTCATTAGAATTTTAAAAGGCATCATTTGGCTCGGAATGGTAACGCTTTTCAGAAAAGTAGAAGAAGGCCGGAACTTCACTAATAGTAATTCTCAAGAAATTGATGAAAAGGTCTGAAGGTCAAAGTGGTTATTTTGGTCTTGCTTCTGATTCTTTTTTATATTCCTTAATTTTTTTGCCATTGAATCTCTTTCGTGTAATGTAAGAAATTAATATTGACAGTTCTTCGTTAACATTCTTAATTTTGTTGAAATTATCCTATTTTCTTTGGGTTTTTAATGGATAAGCAACTTCATTGAACAGAAAATCTCCTATAGTAATGACTAATGAAAAATAAATCTATCTAATTATTAGGTAGGTAAAATATATAAGGATAAAAGATAAATAAACACAATTCTACTTTTCTCTCGACGCCTAACACCATCTTTGGACTTCATTCCATCTCGTGATTTGTAAAACTCTGTGTATCAATGATCTTAAAATTACCTTAGACAAAGAATAACATAAGAAAAAAAAAAAAAAAACGTAAGCTAGTGTTCATGTTGATACAAGAAAAGCTAAAGAGTCCGTCCTAGCTCATGAACTCCACACGTCAGGTCCATCGACGAATACGACGAAGATACCAGAGAATATGGACATCATCGATGGTGATGGCAACATGCGGACGATAAAAGCCTGGTCTTTCACTCTATATTTACGATGCCTTTGATGCAATTCCAAATTAATTCTGCTGCTAACCATTGAAACAAACGATGCTTTTTCAACCCTTTTCAGGTCTACAAGCAAGAGCAGATAAACTAAAAAATTCAAAGTAGACTTTGATGTCTTTTGTTGTCACCCTTTTAGCCTTTCCAATGATCAGATTAATGATAATTCAATTTTCTTCCAATTGTAAACTAGTAAGCAATTATTACATGTCTACTTTTTTTTCTTTCTTTCAATTCTAATTGTCTATTTTTTTATATATAATTTAATAATTATACATTTGTTATTAATTGATTATTTAAATAAATTGTCAATTATTTATTAAAAAAAATATTTTTTATAATGACTAATACATATACTCTAATTATTAAATAATAGCATTTGAAAATTTTAATTATATAATTATCATTTTTAATATTTGTTTTGTGTAAGTTCAAAATGAAGAATCAGGAGGAGGGAGTAACTCTTTTTTGCTATTCTTCTGTTTTCTTTATTGATATTGGGTGAGTTTCAGGAAATTATTCCAGCATCGGTTGTCCTACTATTTTGTTGCTTCCGTTTGTGCAATATTAACCGATATGCCTTTTTCTTATTGCTCCTTAACTATTACTTCTCTGTGTTTGTTACTTTCCATCCCTTTCATTAATTCCTTTATTATTTCCCAAGACCTTGTCATTTGTCGAGCCTTCATTGTAGGATATTGTTGAGACTAATAGTAAATAATTTGATATCATCCGCATTGGACTGTCTTTTCTTTTACATCGTTGTTCATGCAATGAGTGTGACTACATTACCGTCTTGTTGTCTATGTCCTCAATACTAAATTAAAAAACTCGACTGAGGTGAGCGTGGAACCAAAAACTTCACTGTCAACCTTGTTGATGGGTGGACGATCATTCTCTGTATTTTATTGGGCCAAAGGAACTTTGAGATTTGGGAGATATAAGACCCTTAGGTTGCTTATTCTCAAGTAGAATGGCAGATGCCATGTTCTCATCATTCCAATTTAGTGATGTTCAGGGGGCAGGTTATTGCCATCTTAGTAGGTACGGAGCAAAAGAAGTAGTAGCTGAAGATAAACAGAATAGATGGTTTCAAATGGATCATGAAAGTGATGAAGCTAATGCTTTATGTTCTATCTCCAGCCTTTATGACCAACAGGATTCATCGGCTAATTTGTTTCCCAGTAGTCAACAAACAACTGCACAGCTTTTGGTGCAAAATGATTCCCAAAACAAAATGATGCCCCAGAGACTCCAGCCAATTTATGACTCCACCAGGTCAGAGGATATTCATCCGCAACCTTCGAAAGTAGGTAAGCCTCTCAAGGAGAAACCATACTCCTTTTCCTTGGCGTCGTTGGAGATCCTGAGCAATTATGGAAAAGCGTTGAAGAGCGTGATGGATGAAAATGAAAGCGCTAATCCAATAACCGAGAACATCAGGGGCCAGAAATTATCTCTGGGAGAAATCATAAGGGTGGCTGGAGAACGATACATTCAATTCTCAGCCCAAAAGGTTGATGGGTTGTCCATGTTTATACACCCCTACAATTCAGAACTCTCCAACCTCTCAATTGAAGAAGCAGCGGACGTGGAACTTGTCCAACATCTTCTAGCTGCAGCCGAGTGCATAGGCCACCAGCAATTTGATATAGCAAGTGCGTTGATAACTCGTTGCCACTGGATTGCATCTGATACAGGTAATGCAGTCCAGAGAATTGTGTTCCATTTTGCAGAAGCTCTACAACAGAGGATTGAAATAGAGACAGGACGAAGCTCACTGGAGAGAATTAACGAACGAGCAGCATATCAAAGGAGGCTCGAAGTTGATTTTAACGTGTCCTTCTTGGCCTGCCACCAAGAGCTTCCATTTAGCCAAACATTTCAATTTGCTGCCGTGCAGGCCATAGTAGAGAATATCAAAACAGCTAGCAAGATCCATTTGATTGATCTCCATATCAGGAGTGGAATTCAGTGGACTGTCCTGATGCAAGCTCTAGCAGAGCGAGATGATTGTCCAGCGCTTAAGATTTCTGCACTCAAAATGGCAGATCAACAACATCTAGAGGACACAGGCAAGAGGTTGCAGAGCTTTGCCCAATCCATGAACATACCTTTTTCGTTCCATATTGTCTGTGTGTCAGATATGAAAGAATTGAGCGAAGATATATTCAAAAAAGAACCTGATGAAGCAGTGGCTGTTTACTCTCCTTTAATACTGAGAACAATGATTTCAAGCCCTGATATCTTGGGGAGTTTAATGAGAGCGATCAGACAACTCAAGCCTTCGGTATTGGTAGTCATTGAGGTAGAGGCAAACCATAACTCACCCAACTTTGTAAGTCGCTTCATTGAGTCACTTTTCTATTATAGTGCCTTTTTTGATTGCTTGGAAGATTGTATGGAGCGAGATAGTCCACACAGAAGGACAGTGGAAGGAGTTTATTTAGGTGAGGGGATCAGAAACATGGTGGGAACTGAGGGTGACAAAAGGTGTTCTAGGAATGTGAAGATTGATGTTTGGAGAGAATTCTTTGCAAGATTTGAAATGGCAGAAATCGAACTCAGTGAATCATCTTTACGTCAAGCAAATATGGTTCTCAAGAAGTTCCCCAAAGCCAATAGCTGCACCCTAATCAATCACGGGAAAGGCGTTGTCATTGCCTGGAAGGGAACACCCATCCATTCCCTTACTACATGGAAATTTCAGTAAAATCTGACGAAGAAATTGCCTTGCTTTGTAAACGTCTTTACTACATCAATTAGAACCAAGGAAATGGAACAACTTGGAAGATTCGCTGCTATTCATTGCCGTCAAATTGAAAAAGAAAGCGAAAGCCTGCATTTTCTAAAGAATTCAGAAGTGTTTACGGATGGTGTTATTAATCTCAAGTCCAAATAACATGTCTTACAATGAAACTATCCTAACTCCATCTACAAAGACATCATTATGACTCTCTCTTGTATATTGATGGAAAAAAGATTGGTAAACTATCTTTTCCTCTCCTCTAAGGCTGCATTAGCTGCATCTGGTAAATTTCAGTTATTCTTTCACAATTTAATGTTGCATAGAGAGTGGGAAAATGCAGTATGCAAGTTGGACTGATTGTACATTTTTCTCTTTTTCTGTTTTTCTTTTTAAGGGGGAATAATTTCTTCTTTTGGATTTATTTCATAAGATGCCTCTTGGCTGAACTTCTTCAGGATGCCATTACATATAATTTACGTACATTGCATAGTTGAGTAGGAATCTTATGTACAAACTTATCTTCTTGTCCATGAATCTGATGAAGACAAAAACAGCTAATGGATTTCTCCTGCTAATACAGATGCAATATCTAAGCTCAATTATCAATTTTAAACATTTGGTATTCTAAGGCATCAGGCTCTCTAGTAGCATTGTTATCCCAATTCTATCATAATGTAATTATAAAAGCCTGAAAGGAGAAATCTCTCCTGCTAATACAGATGTCCGCCGATTCGACAAGTCCAAAGTGGTTATAGTTCTCTTGTGGAAATGTTAAGGCAATTTCAGGTGAGACAATGCAGGAACAATCAGAAATGGAAGATTGTGGAGACATTAACTTCTGCAATGAGCATGGGTTCTTTCAACAAAAGTCAATTGAAGAACTAATGCTTACATCCCAAGCTCAATCACCACAGAATATACACCATCAACTGCCACCATCTGATCCCAATATCAGGATTTTGTCAACTGATCAAAGAATTCAAGAAATGAGATATATCAAGGATATAAGGGCTGGAAATTTCCTTAGCCAGGCCATAGAACTGACAGAGCAATTCCTGGGTGGTCATTCTAGCCAGTTCAAGAATTCTGGGCGAGAGGATGTGAGAAACCTGAACAGCAAGCCTTGTGTGGGGATCCAGAAACTGTCAACGGAGAAAATCGTGAGGCTTGCTGGAGAAAGATTTATAGAATTTTCATCTCAGAAGTTCATCAATATTAACATGCTAGTGCACCCTTATGGTTCTGCTCTCTCACTCCTCACCTCAGAAGAAAAACAGGATGTTGAACTTGCCCAACTGCTCCTAGCTGCAGCTGAGAAAGTTTCCTGTCAGCAATATGACCGAGCAAGCAAGTTGCTAACTCAATGTGAACAGAGAGCATCAATTGCAGGTACTGCATCTCAAACAGCTGTTTTTTATTTTGCTGAAGCCCTTGAGGAGAGAATTGATAGAGAAACAGGAAGATCTTCCCCAATGCGCACCAAGGAGAATGGGAATTATGATGGGGCTTGTTCAAAGCTAAGATACTGTGGGCTTTCCTAGCATGGCATCAAGAAATTCCTTTCACTCAAGTTATACATTTCACTGCAGTACAAGCCATATTAGAAATATTGAAACAAATTCGAAAGTTCACGTAATTGATTTCCAAATGAGATCAGGATTGCAGTTTTTATGCAAGACCTGGAAAAGGACAGAAAATTTCCAATAGAGCATATGAAGATAACAGCTGTTGAAATAACAGGTAAAGAGAAAATAGCGGAAACAGGCAAGAGTTTACAAACTTTTGCAAGGTCCTTGAACTTGCACTTCTCATTTCAGGTAGTTTTGTTATCTGATATTAAAGATATCAGAGTAGAACAATTTGGCATACTACCGGATGAAGCTGTAGCAGTTTATTGTTCAATCGCACTAAGGACAACGATCTCAAAGCCTGTTCTCGTGGAAACAGTAATTAGAGTAATGAGGGGCCTCGGTCCAACTATAATGATGGTCACTGAGGTCGAAGCAAACCATAATTCACCGTGTGTTATCAATCGTTTCATTGATGCACTTCTCTAATATGCAACGTTCTTTGATTGCCTGGAAGATAGCCTGGAGTGAGGAGATCGATACAGGACGGCTATAGAAACATTCGGGCAGGAATCCTTAACATTGTAGCAACTGAAGGCAGAGAAAGGACAACAAGAAGCGTGAAGATTGATGTTTGAAGGTGCTTCTTCGCGAAATTCGGAATGGTGGAAATACCACTTAGCCAGTCATGTTTGTATCAGGCTAATTTAATCCTTCAGCAGTTCCCTTGTGGAAGTTCTTGCACTCTGGACATCAATGGAGGCTGCCTCCTCCTTGGGTGGAAGGGAACTCCAGTTCATTCATTTTCTGCTTGGAAGTTCCAGTGAAGAACAGAATGGGGATAATGCTGTTACATTTTTCGGAACATTTACTTGCAGTCTGGTGCCAAATTGGATATCCACAATTTCTTTTGCAGTTTTTTCTTTTCCCCTCTTAACTCCTGAAAGGGCTAAATTAAATTAAATAAACTTGAAAGCTGCAAGGCTATTAATGAAAAGTCGATTAGAATACCATTAAAATGCATAGGGTAATTTCATTGATGCAAACTAGCTTAAGTATATCTTAAATATTACTTTAAACTATAATATATAATAGCATTTTCAATTTACAATGTTAATATGGATAACATTATGTTACATAATTAAAGTTAAAGTTAAATTAAGGTGTTATCAAATTTTTTTATTCAATGCAAATGTGATGTTGGCATGTCAATCTTATGAAATCTTATTTGATGCGATGACTCCCTATATAAAAATAAATAACATTATTTTTTAATAAATTAGCAAATAATATGTGTATAATACAAATTATTGACATTATGTATTAATTAGTGTGATGTAAATCTCAAAAAAAAATTTATGTTACATTATTAAAATTAAGTGTGTCATCAAATTTTTCATTCAAATGCAAATTTAATGCAGACATGTATTTGATAATATCAATGACAATATTATCTTTTGACATTTGATAAATTGATTCAACATATATAAATAAATAATATTAATTTTTAATAAATTTATCAATTAATAAATGACATATAAATAATACAATTAGTTATTAACATTATATATTAATTAATGTGATGTAATCTTAAAAATAATTATGTCATATCATTCAAGTTAATGACTTCATCAATTTTTTTATGTAAATGTCAAAAAATCCTTAATAATTTCAAAAAAAAAATGTTATCTTTTGACACTTCTTTGACACATTTGACTTAATATATAAAGATAAATTATAATATTTTTTAATAAATTAACAAATTAGTAAATGACATAATACAAATTTTTAAAATTAAATATTTATTCATTTAATGTGAATTGAAATTTTAATTATTAATTTTCACTTGACATTTTTTTTTTTGTATTGACATTGATAAAATATGTATACTCTCAATGTAATAATCACTTATATATTTTGACCGATTATTTGTTCTGAATATAATAATCACTTGTATCTTTTGGCTGGAGTTTTTAAAAAAAATAAAAATAAAAATACTTTTGACTGATTCTTAATAATTTAAAATATTAAATTTTGCTCAGTTTTGTTTATTATAAATCTATCAAACTGTAAAGTTTATTTCTTTCTTCTGAAAAAAATAAATATATGCATTGAAGGACGTAAATGAAATTAATCCAAACCCGTAAGCACTTTTTTTTTAATGAATAAAACGCATAAGCACCGTTAAGGGGCATGCAAGTTGCAACGAATATCTGGATCCGGTGTTTAAAGGAGCACTGCCAAAACTGTGTCCCTGGGTCCCTCACATTAGCCACTTAGATCAAAATCTACAATCACTAACATTCGCTTACATTTTACGCCACTTGTATCCTCTACAAGTAATAAACCACGATTTTTCCCATAGGCTGGATACACCAGATACTTTCTTCCTCCTAAATGGGTATCGGATTGATGTCACGCCAGCAACCGTCTACACGTATAATGCTCTCTCGTTCCCACCACCACCCTCAGCACTGTCACTTTCTTCCTTCGTCTGTTTTCTCTCTCAGTAACTCGCAACCAAATTCCCACTTGACCCAATTCCATCAACAGTGAAACAGAGACGTCACTCATGGTCTCCAAGTCGACTGATTCCGCTTGCAAATCCAAAGTATGATTTTTTTCTTCCCTTTCTAAGCTTTGATCTCTTCAATAGTACGATTACGCTGGTCTGGAGATGATTATCCACCTTAAATTTGTAGTACTTGAAGATCGAGTGCATGATTCCTTTCTGATATCTAATTTAGCCTGTGACTGTTGCTTCAGTTTGCTTATTATTTTATTTGTTTTTATTTCTTATGGTAGATATCGATATGTTGTAACTGATGGTTGTTTCTTAAACATATTTTATAATTTCGTTACATTTTTTGTGAGAATTTATGAATTAGTGGACGAGGTAGGGTTTCATTTCGGTCATAATTAGAAGGGACGTCGCTGAATAAACAGAGAAAATGAGTAGGTAAAGAGAGACAGATGAATGATCATGGCCAGGAATATATGTTTTCCTATGCTTTTGCTGTGAATAGGATAAATATTTTGCTACTAATTTTCGTTTCTTATATTGAGTTGCATGGTATTCAATGATCGTTTTGTTCTGAATCGACAGAAATCCTATGGAGGACAGGGAAGTGATACGTCGGGAACATTAACCTATAGGATAAATCAACTGAAAAGGCAGATTCAAGCAGAAAGAGTGTCTTCTATTCGAGTAAACTTTATTACTTCTGTCTGCAATTCTACTCATACAGTTTATTGTTCTTCAATTATATCTCCTAAACTCTCCATCAACATAAATTCCTTTGTTGAAACTTGTCAAATTGAGATGGTAGTTTTTTATTTCAATGAAATTATTGATGTCTTGGCCTTCTGTTACTTTCATTAATAAGGCTTGCTTTATAAAGCTCAAACGGTTTATGCATCTGCTTTGGTAGATTGATCTATGCTTTCTAATACTATATTTTCAGACTAATTTACCGTACCAACAATACATGTAATCTTAGTTTTTGATAAGATGTTAGAAGTAAGATATATTTTATTGCATAGGAAAAATTTGAGGACAACAAAAAGAAGCTGGAAATCCGTGTTGCAGAGCTTGAGTCATTGGCAACATCAAGAGGCAATATTTCAGTTTCAAAGGAACATGGTTCTGGCAAAATGCTATCAGCTAGAATTGAAAATCCTCTCTGCATAGTTTCTGGGATCATTCAAGGAACAGCAGACAGGGATTGTGTTGATGGTGAAGAAGTTGTATCTTCAACAACTGCCAAACTTCCCTATGTCGAAAAGATACCTCCCTATACTACATGGATATTTTTGGACAAGTACGATAACATCATCTTTTGTTACCCTGTTCCATGCATGTTAAAGTACATGGGTTTTTTTAGTAATTCAATTTTTTAAAAAAGGAAAAACATCCTGGTAGACATGCATGTAATTGCTATGTAAGTCAACTCCATTGACTTAGTGTAGTAGTGTTGTCTAGCATTTGCTAGATATGCTACTGTGTAGGCACTTACTGCACTGTGTGGTTTTATCAGTGTCAAGATTTGTACAGTAGGATGTGTATGTACAGTGCAGAATGCTAATGACTTAAGAGGACATTGTCATGCTATGAATCCTGAGCAAAGTTTTGCAATAAACGCCCCAAAACACTGACAAAGAACCTGTTATGGGTATGGGATGCACAAAGTCACAGTTCACCTATAAATGAATATTGAAAAGTAGTATTCCTTTCAAGAAGACTGTCTTCTAGTAAGATAAGATTTAATTGAATTTGCAACTATATCACTTCATTAAGATATATTATTATCAGTCATTCCTGTGCTGTAACTGAATCAAACTTGTCGTGTAATTATTTCTTAGGTGTTGAATCTTATCTTGAATATAGTTTGTGCTCTTTTGAGTTCAAAATATTGCAGATCTTAGCTTGGATACTTCTTGAAATGAGGATTTTATTTGCTCTTTCTGTCTGGACCTTTCTTCACACAGCACAGAAATCAGAGGATGGCTGAAGACCAATCAGTGGTTGGGAGGAGAAGGATATACTATGATCCACGTGGCAGTGAAGCCCTGATCTGTAGTGACAGTGAGGAAGAGATCACAGAAACGGATGAAGAGAAACATGAATTTTCTGAGGGGGAGGATCATATTTTACGGTGGGTATTGACAGAAACTACATTCGCTTTGAAAGAGTACAAGTCAGTTTTTATGTCAGCACTATACTTTTTTTTTGGGAGGGGGGGGGGGGTTGGGTGGGATTGATTGGTTTGGGGAGGGGAGAAGAAAACGCCATTTCCATACTATGCAAATCCTCCTCCTGATTCCAGTTTAAATAAGATTTCACCGTATTGTGATGCTTGATTGTCATTGCAAAGGAACACAGAACCACAGGGAGAGCACAAAACTGATCAGTCATGTCTCAATCTCATGGAAATAGTGTGATCCTGGAGAGCAGGAGATGTCTTCTTTTTTTTTCCTTTTACCCCACCTCTCATTTTTTTTGTCTTTGGAGGGGCAGGGGCCTGCAGCATGATGTATATCCTCTATTCACCCCATTTGCATTAACATCTTATCCAAATTTAAGTTGGCCAAGAGAGTATCGTAAAACCTTTTAGGACTCTACCTAGAGTTTGTCTTTGTTTATCTCTTATTAGTTTGTACATTTATTCAAGAAATATCGGTTTAAAGGAAGCACTAAACTATTTATATCTGGAATTCTTTTAGGATGGTTTCTACTGAGTTCAATATAGATGATGAAGTAGTAAAGATCCTAACACAATTTGTTGGTGGAACCACATCAGAAATCCAGGTAATCCAGTTTGTTTTCAGGGTTTTCCCGTTTTTTGGTTCCTCCTAGTATTTTGATGCTTTATAGCTGATAGAAAATTTTAACTCTGAAAAATGACGGGGGAAAAGGTTGATAAAAGATTGTGCATTACCTCTTGTTTATATGCAGTACAAGTTGTTATTTTCTTGTTTGTTTCTTAAACACGCACATGATCTGCAACTTCAGGAGCGTTGCAGCATGCTCAAGGATGAAAGTTGTAAATCAAAAGGTTCTGGAGACAGTGAATCTGATGGGAGTGCATTGCTTGGCAAAAGTCTTGGTGCAGCTTTAGATTCTTTTGACAACCTTTTCTGTCGACGCTGTCTGGTATGTGGTAGTAATTGATTAATTGCATGTGGAGAGAACTATTTGTGTTACTCTCTTAATGAGTATTTGTGCATTAATTATTTTTATGCATTCAACAGATCTTTGATTGCCGTCTGCATGGTTGTTCTCAGATTCTTATCAACGCAGTAAGAAACACTTAATTTCACTGTACTGATAAATTCATGTTGTGCCATGTAATAATTTCACATGACTTTCTTGAACAGAATGAAAAGCATTCTTATTCATCAGATTCTGAAGATGATCAGAAACCATGTAGTGAGCAGTGCTGGCTCCGGGTATCAATTTCTTAGCAATGTTGAAACACAATCTTCTGTATGAATTTGTTTTCTAGAGGTTCTTCTGGATTTTACTGCTACTTGAATATATTTGACTGCTTGTTGGATGGATAGAAAGCTAATTGCAACCTGAAGCTCAAGATACTTACACATATCACTTGATCCTACTTCTGAAATAAGAAAATGAATATATCTTTTGCGACAATATCTTAGCCTCTCACCTTCATGCTTGATCTTTCAGCTTATTTTATGTTTCCAATGACCCAATACTTGGATCTATATATTTAGATATGTTCATTACAACTGGACTCTCAGCAATTATAGCTTCAGTTAATAGACTTGAATTTCATCATGGTGGTCATGAACTCGTTTATCGTGTGATGTTAGCAATTGTATTGAGCTCCTGCCTTTTCAAGTTTAACTTGATATCCCTTAATCCACTATGGCAATGCTATCCCTTTTGCTTTTGATTGAAATTTTGGTAAGCTTTATGAATTATATCCTCTTTGCAAATAGCAGTTAGAATTAGGATGAACTATCCATGAAGCTGAAGATAGACATTGCATTCTCACAAAACCATTTTGCACATCTGCTAATTATTTATATCAAGAAATTGTTGAAAGCCTTTCATTTGTTTCTCTTTGATGGAAGTTTGATTTCATCCCCCCCCCCCTCCCCTCCCCCAAATAATGTCAGAGCTTTCTATTTCCTGACTCAGTTTCTCACATTTTATTGGAATTTTTCATATAGCTAAGCAATGCCAAAAGCTTTTTAGAGGATCTGGAAGCTGGTTCCTCCATGGGATCTGAACCTAATACTAATACTTCAGGAAAAGATAGTGGAACTCTTATCTGCCCTGATGCTGGAGATCCAGGTACCAATTGTATACTGTTGCTCATGTGATTTGGATATTTAGCCTTCCGTTTTCACTACTCCCTCTGGCCGGAATTGAATATTCACGAATCTATTTTGGAATGTCTGAATTTTATGTTTACTTTCTTAAAAATAAACATATTTTTCATCTAAAGTTCTATAAACAACTTTTTAATTTGAAGAATTTATCTCACACTAACTAAACTAATAACAAGTATATTGTAATAACTTTCTTAAAGTCAAAGACTCTCTTTAATTATTTAATTATTGTATTAAATCAAAAGTAGACATTCAATTGCGAACGGAGAGAGTATTATTTCTTGGTTGTTATTCTCTTCCAAAATATTGGATGTTTGACTTGGAAGTGTCCTTTCATTGTAGAGCACAATCATGAATCTACAGGAAAGCGCAGGGCATTAGAGCCTCTAAACACAATGCTAGGAGACCCAAACGTGGTCTCAGATAATTTCCACGGATCACTGAGTAAGAAATTGAAGCCATCAGACCCGAATGCAGTTGCTATGGTTATGGAGACTAGTCTAATGCTTGACAGCAATGTTACTAGCAGAAGGATGGACCTGGAACTCGAAGGATCCAGTGAAAATCAGACTATTGATACAAGTAACAAGTTAGGTTCTCTTACAAATACTGAGAATTTAATTGAGCCAGATGAAGGGAGATGTGTTAAAGACGAGACAGAAGCTAAGCAGATATCAGAGTCCAAGGGAAGTTCAGAGTGGAAACTCCTTGAGAAAGAATTATACCAGAAGGGCTTAGAGATATTTGGCAGAAATAGGTATAGTCCTTTATCTAGGCTATTCTAGGGCACATACTTTGTGCAATATCTTTTACAAAAATCATTACAATATTTTTATTGTAAGGATTCTTATTGAAATTAACATGGGTATCATCTGTAAGAAACTTATGGTCCCTCATGATGGATGTGCATCTTAAATGTTTGATTGAATGTTTCCAGGCATGTTTCTTTTAATTTTCAGTAGTTTTTTAGACTAGTATTCATGTAACAAATTACTTTTTGCTGATGGATTCCTCTTGCTCTGTAGCTGCCTTATAGCTCGGAATTTACTTTCTGGCTTGAAGACTTGCATGGAAGTGTCCAATTACATGAATGATGATGGTGCAGCGATGCCTCGTGGACCTGCTGCTCCGACAAACTCAAGTCCAGAAGATAATGGGAGGGCTAATATGGATCATATGGTATGTAATCATCAGTTTGTTTTTCCATTCCCCCCAAGTTTTTTCTGCTTTATGGAAATAGATTGGTATTCTAGAGTAGGCAAATACTTGAAATTAGGTCTAGAACATAATATGCCAAGAGCATCATAACCATTTGAAAAACCTTTTTTGCTTTATTTACTTCTTTTTGACTGGCTACTAGATTTCACTAGATGTTCATGGTCTCTTAGCCTTCTCTCGGTTGCCCATTTGTTCTGCTGTTGAAAGATATGGCCATATGGGCTCTAAATTTTAGGAAAATGACTAAGATCTTTGTCTTTTATCTGTTGCAAGAGACTAACCTTTTCTATAGTTTCAAACATCAAGATATTAATTTAATATGCTGGCATAATAATGTTTGATAAATGAAAAATATTTTGGTATGTGGTTTTCATGGAACCATTACTAAAGAGATCTACATGTTTATTTACTGCATTATTTTATTATCGTGGTTAAACTGGGGGAGTTACATTCTATTAATTAGCTCCTGCTCTTGGAATCAATTTAAGCATGTTATTGAACTACCAAACTTGGTTACTGCCAGCTGGCATTTGTCATTTGCATTCAAATTAAGTGTATTCTATGCCCCTGTATGCCAATATCTGATGTAATCTCATGTTACTGGTTAGGAGGCAGAAGTTCCAGTTAGATCACGTTTGCTTCGTAAAAGAGGAAGAGCACGGAAGCTCAAATACTCATGGAAATCTGCTGGCCATCCATCAATCTGGAGAAGAATTGCAGATGGAAAGAACCAGTCTTGCAGACAGTATTCTCCATGTGGGTGCCAACCCATGTGTGGAAAGCAATGCCCTTGTCTACAAAATGGAACTTGTTGTGAAAAATACTGCGGGTATGTTGAGGTGCTTCCTTTTTCCTTTTAAAGCAGTTCTTTTCTCATGAACAGATGCAAGATTATATCTTCTGAGGATAGTTCATATTTGCTAGAAACACTTCTAGATGTAGGATGTAGGATGTTGAATGCTTGATTTGATGATCATAGATTCTCTGTCGACTCCCTGGACATTTTTATTTTGGCATATGTAGTCTATGCTATTTGAATATCTAGAATTTTTCACGCCTCTACCTCCTGCATTGGAAAAGGAGGGAGCATATTAGCCAATAATAAAACAAGGATCTGCAAGATCATTAACTGTAGCTAAATCTCCATCCCCTGCATTTCAATAAGCTGAGAAATCTAGAATCTTGACTGGTTGATACAATCTTTAGGTGCTCAAAAAGCTGCAAAAATCGATTCAGGGGATGCCACTGTGCAAAGAGTCAATGCCGAAGCCGACAATGTCCATGCTTTGCTGCTGGACGTGAATGTGATCCTGATGTTTGCCGGAACTGTTGGGTTAGGTGAGCATTTTCCATAATTACAGCAGAGGTTCAAACTATGTATGATATTTTTCTTTCATGTCCATTCTTCAATCCTGTTATTTAGATTTCCTGGTTGGGTACGTTACTCTTTACATATCTCTTCCTTCCATTCAGGCTTTTAATGCTAAACTGGGCATTGTAAAAGAGTTTGTGGAGTAAATAATGAAAGTGAACTTAGGATTTTTTATTGAGACTTGGCAAAACCTTTGTGATTTGAGTTTCTAGCTTACCTAAGAAATTATCATAATTAGTCATAGGATAGAAAAGAACAAAATGGAGTTCCTATTTTGTGCTGAAATTTAATGTGTAGGAACTAATCTTCAAGTAATCTTTTCTGTAATATTTTTTGGAGGAAAAAACTAAATGTTTGACTGACTGGATATTTAAAGTACGCTGTTAACTTGATATTTGTCATTCTATTATTTAATACATTTTACACCTAATTAATTCATGCTTGTATATTTGGAATCCCGTTATCTGTGGTCCATATATTCTCAAATCTTGTATAGGCAGTGTCTTAGTTTTAGATGCTTCAATCTGAATCCATGACCAATGCTGGCTTTTTTCCTATTAAAAGTTATCACATCAGGTCTAGAGAAGGCTTGTGAGTTATGTTCTGAAGTTTTTCCCTTTAACAAATAAAACATGGAAAACTACATTCAATTGAACCTCTGAGCAGGCCTGGGTTCATTATGAATAGCTATTTTTGGGAGTTTTTGAAATAATTATGCATGATGTGTAGCTGCGGTGATGCTTCCCTGGGTGAGCCACCCCGGCGAGGAGAAGGTCAGTGTGGTAACATGAGGCTCCTCCTAAGGCAGCAGCAAAGGGTAAATTTATCAGAAGTTTTCACTGTCAACTTAAGTTTGCACTTTAGAGCTCATGTAAATTTTTTTTCACATTGGTCTTTTTACTCTTCTCACAATAGATCCTCTTAGCCAAATCTGATGTTGCTGGGTGGGGAGCATTTCTGAAGGTACCGGTCAGAAAATCTTCTTCTTTATCATCGTCTATTGCTTTGTGATCTTATAAATTGGTTCCTTTGCTTCTAGAATCCTGTGAACAAAAATGATTACCTGGGTGAATATACGGGTGAATTGATCTCTCATCGAGAGGCAGATAAGCGTGGGAAAATATATGATCGTGCAAATTCATCATTCCTTTTCGACTTAAATGATCAGGCAAGTAATGGTCTGCTCTTTTGGATTGCACATCATTCTACAATTATTTCTTCATTTCCAACTTAAACTTGTGTTTTCTGGAAGTGGTTTTGTCTATTTGTATTGCATATTTGACGATTAAAATGGTAATTGAAATCAATGAGCATTGACTTAGCTAATGAAACGTTGAGAAATCAAATAATTCATCGCAACCTATGGCTGGCATTCCCAGGATTTTTTATGAAATATGCAAACATCAGAATTCTTGCAGATAAATGGAAAAAGGAAAAATGTTATATTTAGTCCCCAAACAATTTTTGATTGCCACTGAAGGTCCTTCCAGCTTCTATTTGGCCAAAATTTGGCGAACTTCTTTGAAAAATGGATTTTTGACATTTTTTTGAGGGAAAAATAGTCATTCACTTTTTCCCTCAAAATATTACTACTCGTTTCAATATATTAATTTTTCATTTTAACATTTTGTAATACTTAAAATAGTAATTTATATTGAAAAGACTTTCAAATTTATTTTTTTTCCTTTTTATGACTATGATTTTACTTTCTTTGAAAATAAAATTAAAGAAAGTGAAATTAAAAAACCATCATCAGGGATGATTGTCATATTATGTAGTATCATGTTACAATAAATTGACTCATTCTTAAAAAGTCAAAATACTCAGTCTTATAATTTGACTATTGGATTATACATTTTTATTATGATAATAATGGAGATAAGATAAAAAACAAAATTTAAGGGAAATGAGTAAAATTATTACTGTGCCTTTTTTTCTTGCTATTCAAACCAAATTTATAGATAATTATTTAAGTTCAAAATTTATGTATTTTCCAATATTATTCATATAGTAATGACTTGAGTGTAGAATTTTGTCCTTAAAATTAAGATGCATGTAAATAAATTATAATTAAGATGCATGAAAAAGTGAATGACTATTTTGCCTTTAGAAAATGTCAAAAATCCATTTTTCAAAGAATTTTGATAAAAAAGAAGTCGGAATGACCTTCAGTGGCACTCGAAAATTGTTTGGGGATCTTCAAGAAGAAAAATAAAGAATTGGGACCTAGACTAGAAATTGAAAATTGTTTGGGGACTAAAGAGCTTCACATTTTTCCATGAAAAAATTTTAAGGTCTTTAGGAGATTGTTTTCATGGAGATTTTCTGCATGTCCTATCCACGGCTATCCTTTCCCATTTTCATTGCAATCCAAAAAACAACAGAATGGATGTACTTCTAAAATCAAAATCTTGTTCGATGTTTAAGAGGAAATTTAACACAAGTGTGTGACTATAAAGTTGCACCCACTATATATGTGTTCTATCAATTACTAGGCCCTAGGTTTCATATGGCATTGGACTGGAATTTATCCTCTTCTTTTCCTTTTATCATGTACGTTGAAAATCTCCAAACTGAAGAAGCAAAGGTTAGAAACAATTTAGAGATCAGATAGAAAGTACATTTTGCTGCTAGTCTGTTATGGTTGAGGCATCTAACACTTCTGTTCTTTCCCAGTACGTCCTTGATGCCTACCGCAAGGGAGACAAACTGAAATTTGCCAATCACTCATCAAATCCCAACTGTTATGCAAAGGTATAATCTAAAGATCTTAGTTAAAGCTGAATTCCTGGATTAAGCTGATTGGATATTTACAGGTGATGTTGGTTGCGGGTGACCATCGAGTTGGAATTTTTGCTAAGGAGCACATTGACGCTTGCGAGGAGCTCTTTTATGATTACCGTTATGGCCCTGATCAAGCACCTATATGGGCTCGTAGACCCGAGGGTTCAAAGAGGGATGATTCACCAGTGCCTCAAGGTCGAGCTAAGAAACACCAATCTCATTGAGAATATGGATCTTAATGATCTAAGATAAATATGTAGAAAGTTTAACGCGTTTGTAATATAGAAGGCTGAGATAATAGGTACGGTTTGCTTGTTCTCGAGCATTATATAGATTAGTAACATTATTTAGATAAGGGTATATTTGTTACAAGGCTGGAATAAGAGTTGGCCAGTGCATGTAAATAGGTATATATTTCGGCTGTGTCAATATAGCTGCAAAAACTCGCCGGTCAATGCTTTTGATTTTATATATTACTGAAATGATCCCTGATGAACATAAAAAGATATTCATATTCGTCAACATATGGCAAGACTTTTGGTTTGTAAATGCCGGAGCTAGTACACATCTTTCCCTTCTTTTGAATTGTGTTTGCCATACAGCTTGTGTTTCTTTACCTTTAACCTCCTTTTCGTGTTTGAGTAAGGATTGGTTTTGGGTATTTCTCAAGAAATTGTTCTTAAAAAAAGCACTATACAGATTTATTTCTATTTTTTGGGACTATTTCTTCGATTAACAAGATGATAATATAGCATCTCATTCCATGAATCTGGAACTCCAGGAAGACACCAGTGGCTACAATCTTGTACCCCTGAAGAGATGCTCCTTCCAAATGTTGATGGGTGACCATCTACCCTATAATTGGACAAACCGGTTATGTTCAAAAAGGTCACAGGAGTTTTCATCTGCCTCAGAACCTCCCCCACGATTATATTCTTTTCGGAGCCACCGCTTGGAATTGCATTAGCAGGTTGAGAAGCCTCTCTGCATTGACCGCCAGTATTCCATTGACCGCCACTGCACAATTCAGCCATTTGATGTCAGATTTCATTAGCAGCATAAAACGCAGTAAGTATTCGAGGCAAACCTGAAATGAGATGGTGCCAAACTCCTAAAGAAAACTTGTGTCTTACGAGGATTAATGTGTTTATCAATCCAGGATGCCCAAGTTACCAAAGCTCTTCTAAAGGCTACTGAAACATCAAAACGAGGGTGGACTTGGTCCCCTTCTTGGAAATAATTAACACTGTTGCGGAGCCATAAAATGTCAGCATTGAATCAAAACTATTGCGAATTAAGCCTTAATATTGGAAACCAAATTATAAGTTGGCTCATTTAATTCTGAGAGCTTGCAACTAACTTTGTGTGAGGAGTAAATTTATGCAAGTACGCAATGGTTCTTGTCTGTCAATTCATTCGCTTGGAAACTACTCAACCCACCCAACCCTTTATTTTCAGCTATGCTTTTTAGAAAACGGAAGCTTGAATTAGACTGTTGGTTAGGCTCACCCAGCTTTGGTTTTGTGGTGGGACCACCAATGAGCAGTGTTGAAGACCAGAATATCAGCTCCCCTCCATCTTGAAGATCCCTTGTCAACGGCATCAATTCGCAGAGTCTGCACCCGTTTCTTGCCGATTCTTGCTTTGCTCTCGTGAACTAAAAAATGGGTCACGTAGTACTCAACTGTACACTTGTAGTCCTGCGGATAGCAAAGCCCAGTAATCATTCTTTATTATTTTATTTTTTTAAAGAAAGAAATAACAGCGGATTCACAATTTATGAGCAACTGCAATAAAAAAGAGAGAAGGTTTTTTGTTGAATTACCACAAACTTAAAGCTGTAATTTCCCTTCTCTTTAGTGATTCTTCGCCCATGGGTCTCATATACCTTCTTTGGGTCTTTCACGGCTCCCATCAGCAAGCATAGCATTGATTCCCATTGATTTCTGTTTATTGAATCGCCAACAAACACTAGCCTCTTTCCCGTAATTAATTCAAGCATCTTGGTTGCATTGAACCTTTAAATGCCACCACAAACAATGATTAAGTTTTACAGAAACAGAATGGTGATGATGGCTTATTGACCAACTTGACAATTTACTAACTGAAAAAATCTTTTTAGCTCTATTAAGGTAGAAGAAAACCTCGGAATGTCGCAATGCCGAGGCTGCCACCTCCATTTCATGTAGTCCTTATCCAATCTTCCATTAGCTTCGCAATTAAACCCTTCGTCTATAAGGGGACAAGTAGTATTTCTATACAGGGGATATGTCTGGTCAAAAACCCATTTCCCTTCCGTAATATCACAAACACTCTTGCTCTTCTCCTCAATTTTGTCAGCTCTCGGAAGTTTTACCTGGTCAGAAGATGTATCAGCAGCTTTCGGTTGACTACCGGTCGAATAATTGCCGAGATTAACGCCACTGTACAACTCAGCCCTCAAATCTTCAGGCCTCTCGGGAATCGAATCTACGACTATCCCAGAATTAATTTCAGGTTTCCTGGAAACAACTGCGGAAAGCCTTGGATCAAACGAAGCACCGTTACCATTGGAAGTATCAGTAGCACCTAATTTAACTCCATCTGCTGCTATTTTCCCAGTACCATTTTCCTTTCTTGAAAGTTCAGTAGAAACGCCAGCAAGCTCTGACACGCTTTCGGCTGTGCTCAAATTAGCATCTGTCAAAATTGAACTTTTCACTTCACTTGGAGGAAGATCTCCGTTAAACCCAGTCAGAGTCTGCGCGGAGGAGGGCTTAATGGCCGAACTCAGAGAGGTCTCCTTGTACTGAATGTGGGCTTGTCGAGTAAAGGAAGGAGTAGCTTTGAGGACCCAAATGAAGAAAAGCGTTAGAAAGATTGAAAAGCAAGATATTCCAAGAGAAAAAACCAAAAATCGAACTCTCTTCGCTGCAAAACTTCTCTGCCTCTCCATGAATAACAAATACTTGATGGCTTTGCTGAGTTCCAGAAGGAGAAAATGGTCAAAGAATCAGCAGTTAAAGATTTGGTAATTAACAGAGTGGGCACCTCACCTCTGCCATTATTTTTCCGAAAAAGACGAAAAAAATAATCGGAAAAAAAATGGCGAGAATTTGACAGAAAGCTGATAAATGTATTCTGGTCTGCGGAGCAGGTGGACACGTCACACGTGCACTGCTGCTTGACATAGGGAGTAATGTTCCGGAGTCCGGACGTGGTCTCGTGGGTGGGTTTCTTTTTCTTTTCTTTTCTTTATGTTTTCTATTTAAATTTAAAGATATTGACGAGGAAAAGGAACCTCACGGGTCACGGCTCACTCCTTGGCCTTGCAATTGCATGGTGAAGGATGGGGTATCAAATCTTCTTTAAAAAAAATAAAATCATCGAAAACTATAATCATCTAACCCTTAAAACAAGTATTTCCTCCCTTCCTAAGTATAAATATACTTATCTATCTTAAATTTAAAAATATCTTTGAATATAATTAATTTTTTTCACATTTATAATTATTACGATTTTCAATCTATTTAAATAGAGAGGACAAGATTAAAAGAGTATTTTAATGATGTGTTAATAATTATAAAATAAATAATATTTTAAGACAAAAATTAAAACTAAAATGACTTATATTTGTCTCCAATCAATATCTTATAGAATATGTCGAAGGTTGCGTGGATAAGTCCTAGATAGTATGTTCATATAGAGTGTTGATTCATTTATCTTATTATAATTAACTGGTTTAAGATTAGAATTCTAACCAATGTAATAATCAAATAGTATAAATTTGAAGTCTCAATATTATTTTTTCTAAAATTTATTTTAATTAAAAAAATATTACATAGAATTGAATACTTTTTTATTTTGTACTTTTGAAATAAATAAAAAAATATTTTTACCGATGAGCTATATAAAATTTATAGTGAGGCTAAGAGAAGGGATAAGCTAAGTGCTTGAGATCCCCGGCGGGACAGAGATGATCACATGAATGAGACAGAATGATGATGTACAGCAAAGATCCCCACGTGTGGATGAACTGGAAGTCACGTGTAACCTTTGGACTCAGGAAAACATACCCAAACTTGTCTTTCCTCTTTGGGCTCACTCTTATTTTTGGGTCTTGGGCCTTTGGTTCCGACGCTGTATGTAAACGAAGACTGGTACAAGAATACGATACTCTCTTTTTTTTTTTTTTTTTTTGAGGAATATTCTCTCAATTATTAAATAACTTTTTCCACAAGCAAAAGATTGATAAAATTAAATAAATATATAATTTTTCCCTCTTACTTGTGATTTTTTTTTTTTTAACTCTATAATCAAATCATTCTCGTCTCTTTGAGAATGAGGTGGATAAAGAAAAAAGGAGAAAAAAAGCCTCTCTTTACTGAGAATTTAAGAATGAAAAATAAGTGAGAAGATAAATGAGTAATATTTAAAAATAAATTTTAAAAATATTTTTAAAAAATCGTAAAACATTTTATAATTAAAAACAATAATTAATAGAGTATTTCTCACGACCAAATTCCATCCAAATCCCAAAAGACTCTTAAATTTGGCAACATTCCTTAGTTGATGCATTGTAATATACTACCAATTTCATTGTAATTATTTAACAAGAGGAAACCTTAATTGAAATTACACATTTGGACAAATGTCAAAAGAGAGAGAGAGACAATGAGAGAAAACTCGTGCATAGTTTTTACTTGGGCTCATTTGAAATCTGCCTCAATGAGTACATGCTTCCTTCTCGGGTACCCAAATCCAAACAAGTGATTTAAATATACCTTCCCATCCTTCACCGTAGCAGTAGTGACTAATCGATGGCTTGCACCTCTAGCAACACCTAATACTTTGGCCGTCTCCCAATCATCGGTGCTCTCAACCAGTTTTGATGGGTTGCTAGCGACGACAAGTTTGGTTGGGGACAGTAATTCCAGGCCATCCCCATAAAGTAATGACCCTTCCACCACATTAATTAGCTCAACTTGATAATCGCCTTTCTTTGTCTCAACTTTGTATAAATTCCCGGATAAAGTATGAATGACTAATAAATACCCGTTTGGATGATAGACGATTCCATTGAGTTGAACAAATTGCTTGTACCAGTCTTTGGGAATAAAGAGAGGGCTTCTAATGATTTTCTGGAGTTGTCCGTCCAGCCCTACTTTCCAAATCTTGCTTGCTTTAGTATCTGTAATGTATGCATTGCCCTCTTCATCTACGGTTAGATCGTCCGCAGATGATTTCTCATCCTCTGAAAATTAATGGACCGATCGAGGAGATCATCAGAACATCAAAACCCCCATGTTCATGCTACTAAATCATTCTAATTAAGACGGACACCAATCCAATTAGTAACACCCTGCTACTATGATAACCAATTATTTAAGTGATTAATACATATCACAGACAGGAGTGGCTGTAAACTTGCAAAAGCCAAGGTTGTTGCCTTGTTGGTTGCCAAGTTTTTCATCACAGAAGACGACTATATAAGCATACAATGTATAAATTTCAAACAGAGGAAGAGGAAAGAGGAAAGATGATTTAATGTTTTTGATACCTACCTGGCCCACTGAGCTGAGTCAAAAAGAGCCGCTTCCAAGTAATCCAATCATAGGCGGCCAGGGCACTATATCGACTGCCAAATATATCGGTAGTAACGACAAGTACCCGATTACGAGCCCCGTCAATGATGAAGCCCAAGGTGGCGTTGCCGGCCAAGTCAGCGTCGTTGACCACTTGAATTTCCTCCAACACGGTGGTCTCTGGAGAATAGTCTTCCGGAATGGTAACCTGGCCCATGCCCCCGCTAAAGAAGGAGACGATGAAGCGACGGTTAACGGCGTCCCATTTGGCACATTCCCTGGCCCAGCCTGGACTGTAGTACTGGTAGACGTGAGTGGCTGGCTTGGCTGTCTCCAGGCGTATCAGATATGCAATGGGAATGGCTGAGATGAGGAAGAGGACGCCCAGAAACTTGGTGGAACAACAAAAAGAGCAACCCATCATAGCCTTGAGCTAGAGAACAAGACAAGAGTTCGTGGCTATGTGCATCTGCTAAACGGACTTGGAATTTCTATCTAGCATTTATTAGTAGTAGAATTAGGGCCATTATATTTATTTTATTTTATTTAAAAATTTGTGGCCATTTTTGACAAATGAGATAGAGAACTTTATTGATGCACTAAGTCACAGACTCACAGACCACACAGCCCACCTAATTTTTACAACGGAATACTAATTCAATTAATACATTAAAATTAGCCCTGCTAGGGATGAGAATTCAAAGCCGGAAATTTTTTTTTGTCCTCTCTTTCTTTGCACGGGAATGGAACAAAAATGTGAATAAATTTAGTGGATAACAAAGATTTCGTCCTCTGCCGTTGCTTGGGGATGGAACAAAAATGTGAATAAACTTCGACCATAACAATAGAGTTTTGTTAAATACACCATTCATTTCATTTTTTGCACCTATAAGTGAATTATCAAAAATATTATTACTCTCACGTTCTAATCTTATTCTCGCAATTATATATAGAAGTACCAATAGCCACTCATCTAAAGTGCTGCGTGACTATAATTGTCACACAAATATACTTTATGTGTGATTGAAAAAGTTATAAATTTGTGTTTTGTGCTTGATCATTTGAACCTCGTTTCTGAACTTAGAGTCTAATTTTTCAAGCAGCGAAACGAATCATGTTAAAGCATTTTAATATATATATATTGTTCTATAAATAAATAATATTAATTTAACATTAAAAATATATTATAAGTATTTTTTAATTTAATATTATATTATTATTTGTTATGTCAACATATCATAGATTTTATTTAATTAATTGAATAAAATTTTATTATTATTAACTAAATAACATTTAATTTAAAATAATAATATATAATTTAAAAGAGTTTATGTCTTCTTGGGCTATACACGTCGGAATAATGACAAAACAACTTGATTACAATTCCAGACTCAGAGTATAGCATGTGAGAATAACAAATACTAATATCATATTAAATTCTTAAATTATAATAATTTTTTGTTAATGTTAAAATAATATTATTAAATAACAATAACATTATGATATTGATAAATAATAATATATCATTTTATAATAATATTAAGTATATTATATTATAATCATGCTAATTATATTGTATTCATAATACTAATATTATATTATAATAATCTAATAATACTAATATGGGATTATCATTATATTAATAATACTAATATTATATTTTCATAATCTAATAATACTAATATGAGATTATCAATTTATTAAAAATACTAATATTAAATTTCAAAATCTAATAATACCAATATTAATAATATTAATATTATATTTTCATAATCTAATAATACTAATATGAGATTATCATTATATTAATAATACTAATATTATATTTTCATATTATAATCATACTAATTATATTATATTCATAATACTAATATGAAATTGTCATTATATTAATAATACTAATATTATATTATCATGAAATGTTTTCCAAACAACTAATTAGATCCATATTCCTATATTTTATTTATGAATTTTACTTAATTGCTTTCTTTTCTAATTTTGTATTATGTTAACCCGAGTCAAAAATTACTTTTCTCATTTGAGTTCGTCAAGGTCTAATTTCTTTATGATAAAATAATTTCAAAATTGCTCAAGTGATTATAGGTCTTGAATTGAAATCAAACAAGATTTAACAATTCTAGTCCAATAGTTAATTTTTAACTTTAGATTTAACTTTCGACTTAATTTTCACAAGGAACCGACAAGGTGGTTTGGATACAATCACTAATCAATTCATGTAAATTTAAACCCTTTCAGATTTTTTAGATTAGTGATTTTTTTTATTAAAAAAAACAAACAAACAAACCGAGTCTGAAACGCTGCCAGAACAGCCACAACCCGAGTCCTAGGGCGCGGCAAGGCGAGCCACGCACCGCAGCAATATCAGTGGCTCGGCTTGCAGCTTGAGTCGCGGACTGAAGAAGAATTCGTGGCCCAGGTCTTCGGGAACCTCAAATGGAGAGAGAAATAGAGAGACCAAACGAGAGTAGGTGAGCATCATGTTGGCTACACAAATTGACAGGGAAAGAAAATGGTATTCACTTATTCACAGTAATGCATTCTCGGATAGGAGGAGACAGCGACGGAGAGTGGCAGAGGAAGAAAAGGATAACTGAGGAGGAATATGTGAAAAATTTCGAGTTCAACCTCTTCAACTCTTTTTTTTCCCGAATTTGTACAAAATTCTCAATTGTTTCCCCAACCAATTATAAATATCATATAAGAACATCAAATCATTCTGACTAGAAGCAATTAAACAAATTCTCCAATAAAAAGTTAAATTTAAATTCATAGCCAACCCAATATTTTCAACAGATTTAACACAATTAAAACTTAATTGAAAGAGAAAAATGCATTAGCATTTGGGAGAGAACTAAAATATGCCTTGTGAAAGAGAGGAGAGGAAACCAAGAACTGGGTGAGGGAGGAAGGAAAGGAGAAAGAAAGCTGCGCGAGGGATAGGAGGGGGTATGGGTTCTGAGGGTTTGAAAGAGGAGAGGGGGATTTTGGGTAGTTAACTTATAAACTGTGCCGTAAAAACTAAATAGGATAGTTAGAATTAAAAATCATGTAACAAAAATTCTCAATAAGTTTAAAACAGGCGGAATGAGGATTGCATCCAATCAAAACCTCCTCCCCCGCCCCATTCTTATTTGTGTACAAGAATAACTATTCACCAATCAGCATCCGTTGAAAGCGGCTCTCTTTAATTCCAGCCCCATGCAAAATGCGACGAGGATATATGTAGAAAAAGTTTGTTTTTTATTAAGAAGATGCTAAAAAACGCCAAGAGCATCTAAATTTTTTTAGATTTTGATTTTTGCACTTGAATTTTTTTTTATTATTTTTGTCTTATTTTTGTACTCAAACTTACAAAAATTATTCAAAGTAACCCTTCTATCCATTTAGCCATTAAATGCTAACAGAACAGTTGCATGTGCATTTCACATGACTAAGGACAATGGTATTTTGGTCTTGAAATTTGCATCAACAACTCAACAATTTTCTTGAAGATATTGTCTTCTCTAACTACAAACACCATTGCATTGAGCTTCTTCGAACGTAGACATCTGCAATTCGAAATGAAAAATCTGTCAACGCATTCATATATGCATAATGTGGTCAGAATAGAAGATTCATTGGAAGATTCTTCTAATTAAGCCTAGCACAACGCCCATACATAGATCTTGTTGCTTCATCATATGCAAGGGCAGCTCTAACTGCAGTTTGGAGTGTACCCAACCCGAGCCTACTTACTCCTATTGGGTTCCCAAATTTCAGCAACCCATTTG
The DNA here is from genome assembly GCA_019593545.1 of Apocynum venetum. NCBI lineage: Eukaryota > Viridiplantae > Streptophyta > Magnoliopsida > Gentianales > Apocynaceae > Apocynum > Apocynum venetum. The sequence continues at coordinate 475,019 of SRSM01000324.1, forward strand.
CCTAATGTCCTCAGCACAACTCCTCTATATTTGCAGCAAGCATTTTCAAGGCCTCCTTTGCCTTTCATCCATGTTTCTCATTATACGGTACTCTTTTCCACTTGGCTAGCATCTCAGCAACATTCTTGGTGTTGGATTTTCCTCACCCACCCACTCGTTATACTACCTCATGCATATACATATGATTTTATTATCAATACAAAATCTCTCTGTCGCCTTCTTCAGTAAACTACCACTCTTCAAAAATGTAAATTTGCATATGGGAAAGGGAAGATGTGGGAGAGAAAGGGAAAAAGAAGATAATAAAATACTTTTATTTTTAATATAAAAAATTAAAAAGTCTTGGGTACCCTTATAAATGACCACATGTAAGTCATGTGACTCAATTCTGTTAGAGTTTAATTGCTAAAATAGACGAAAGGGTCATTTGGAGAACTTTTGTGAGTTTGAGGGTAAACCAAACAAAAAATGTTCAAGTGCAAAAATAAAATTCAAGAAAGTTCGAGGGTTATTGGCGCTTCTTACCCTTAAAAGAAAAAGAAATAATATTTTGCATTGGATATGGATAGCTTTCTCGTAGAAGAGAAAATGAACTACAAATCTGGTGCCAGATACTCGCGAGAGGGAGAATTATGAAGGGAATGAAGAAAAAGAAATACCAATATACCATAAACAATATGGTGCTCATTTAAAATCTGCTTCCATAAGTACATGCTTTCTTCTGGGGAAACCCAACCCAAAAACGTGGCTTAGATATACCTTCCCATCCTTCACGGTGGCCGAAGTCACCAGACGATGAATAGCACCTTTGGCGACGCCTATAACTTTAGCAGTCTCCCAGTCATCGGTGCTCTCAACCAATTTTGAGGGGTTGGAGGCCACAACGAGTTTGCTTGGTGATAGTAAGACCAAGCCATCCCCAAGCCACAAAGAGCCTTCAACTACATTAACCACCTTAACTTCTTCTTCTTCTTCTTCCTTTCCTATCTTGATTTTGTATAAACTACCAGACACAGTATGAATGACTAGCAAGTACCCATTTGGATGATAAACTATCCCATTAAGCTGTACGAGATGTTTGTACCAATCCTTCATAGCAAGGAGGGGATTTCTTATAACTTTTATGAGTTCTCCATCCGACCCGACTTTCCAAATTTTACTTGCTTTGCAATCCGTAACGTAAGCATTGCCCTCTGCATCAATTGCTACGTCATCTGCAACTGACATCGCATCCTCTGCATAATTGCACAATGGATCGTGGTTAGAACTGAGCAATGAAAACCAGCTGAGAGTAGATTATTTATATGCTAGAAAGTAGAATCTTGTGATGATATGAACAAACAAACTAAAAACCATTATTTAGTCTCTAAGAATTGCACATTTCGCTATTCATTAAGGCCTTAGCATCTATTGGCAAAGGTTTAGATCCTAACCTAATAAAATGTATTCTTCCTTAAAATTTGGTAATAGGGTTATATTATTATTATTATCATCTCTTTGTCTAGAATTGTTGAATCTCCATTTTTTTTAAAAGTAAACAGATTTTTATTTAAAATTTACTATCAACTTTCCTAATTAAAAGAATTTGCACCTTGCCCTACTACTAATTATTACTTATATGATAACTGAAAAATAGGCATTCAAAACTTGACGCAGGAATTATTATTATTGCAGGTCGCCCCAAATTATGGTTTTTATTTTTCAAGTTCCTTGTATATTCGGAAGCTGAATTCATTCATTCCTGTCGATGGGAATCACGGTCTACCAGACATCTTCTTCTTGGTTTTGCAACCTTTGCTTGTAAGTTCTTAACATGTCCAAATGCGTTGGAATGGGCTATTGATGAATAGAGCTTTAACTCATGGAATAGAAAAGAACAGGAATATAAAATTGAATTATGAAAAGTGAAAACCGTCGTAAAAAAAAAAAGAAAAAGAAACAAAAATACAAAAGACTCCCATCATGAAAAAATGGATCGGTCTAAGATATATTTTACCCACCCCTCAACCCCCCCCCCCCCCCCTTAAAAAAAATTGTTTGGTGAGCTGAGCGAAGACTAAAGACCCTCACCAGAGCACTTGAAACACCAACTGTGAGAGGACACTAAAAACTAACAATTAACACTGCACAAGTGACTTCTCAAAAAAAAAAAAAAATTGATTGGTTACGGGAGTTGAACAACCATTTACTAGTTAATTGATTCATTTCCAAAATTTAAGTGTCTCACGTTAGCAAAATTCTACTGCTATAATATTTGTAATACGATCGACAAGCAATTGAACTACAGTCCTTCACTTTAGGTAAGCAGATGACAGCAATAATACAATTCACAACTACATTGAATGCTAGATCATAAATTCTTATTATTTCATACCCACGTGAGCTTAGAGGATTCAAAAAATAAACCCACCTCAAAAACCATCTTCTCCTGGAGAAATGAGAATGGAGCAAAAACCGTGATTATTATTATTAATATTATTAGCTTATATTAAATTTACATCTTGTCTAATTAAGCCTAAGCTTACTTAATTTAATAGAAAAGGATGATAGAAATGGGTAGAATTTATACATTTATCCCACTGGAAATTTAAATCTATACATTTATCACGATGTATTGATATAGGATGAAGAGGAAGAGGCAACGACATCAGTTGAGGAAGATGATGAAGATAACGCAGCCACGAGGAAAAGGAAATTTTCATGTCTAAAAGTTTAAACTAATTAATAGGTACAAATTAATAATAGATCATGTAATGTCTTCGCTGTTGAGACATGTCATGTATAAATGTAGTAGTGTATAATCGATTTAGCAATGGTGAATGAGTAAAACAGAAGAATGTGATAGGTGCAAAAAATGATAGATTTCAATGATTAGAGACGATTTATTCTCCTCAAGAAAGCAGGCGATTTATTACTAAGAAATAAAACTCAAAAGAGGTGTAATTAAGGATAAAATCTGTACCTGGGCCACTGAGTTGAGTCAGAAACAGTCGCTTCCATGTAATCATGTCGTAGGCTGCCAGAGCACTGTAGCGACCGAGCGCAACCTCGGCGATGGCTACAACCACCCGATTCCTAGGACTGTCGATGGCGAAGCCCAGATGAGACTTGCCAGACAAATTGGCCTCCTTGACCACCTGAATTTCATCCAAGACAGTGGAGCCTGGAGAATAGTCCTCCGGAACCGGAACCAGACCCATGCCACCGTTCGCGAAGGAGACGATGAAATGACGGTTGGTAGCGTCCCACTTGACACACTCCCTCATCCACCCTGAACTGTGATACTCGTAGACATGATTAGCAGGAATGGCTGTCTCCAAGCGGATCAAGAGGCCGATGGGGATGGCAGAGAGGAGGAAGGCGACAGCCCAAAAAGTGGGGGAACGACAACAAGAGCAAGCCATTGAGTGTCTCCTACTCCTAGGCGGCCTCGGCAGAGTCTATGTTCCGTATGTAGTGTTGTTAGGCCTCTCATCCATTTTGGAATTAGCATTTTAATAGAGAAGATTGGTCGGATTGGTCCTAGGCCCATCAGAATTGTGGTTGGTCCTAAACTCACGTTTTTTTAATAAAAGATGTCTTCTTTGTTTTTTATAAAGATGTCAGGGGAAAAAAAACCCTCGCTTTTATCTCATTTGTTCTCTCTTTTGGATACTTTTTTGCTCTTCTTTGATTCTTTCTCCTTAAAGCAACTCCAATCATGTAACTCTAACTCCAATTATGCAACTGGTCGCAGCTTTATTTCTTTCACATTTTATGAATTCCATCCATTTATATCATTTTTTATAACTATTCACTTCAATTATACGATTTTATTAATTATAATAATATGAGTCTTATTATTATAATGAATAGAATTGTATAATTGAAGTGAATAATTATAAAAAATTTAAAAAAATGATATAAACTAATAAAATCCATAAAATGTAAAAGAAACACAGCTGCAACTAGTTGCATGATTGGAGTTGCTTTAAGGAAAAAGAATCAGATAAGAGCAAAAAAGTATGGCCTATTATAGCACACTCAAATTCATTACTATTTTAATAAAATACTAAATTTAATATATTACTCATTTTTTATATTATTAAATTAGTCATTTAAAATAATAATTAATGTTCTGAACAAAAGTATTTAAATTATTTAAACTATAAAATTTTATTTGATGACTCACTTAAAACAACAATGAAAATTACAAAGCAAAATACATAAAATAATTTTAAAAATTAACTTTTTATTTTGATATTCAAATGAAAATAAACTAACACAATACTCAAAAACTCTCTTAAAATAAACATTTGCATACTTCAAAATATCAAAATAATCAACTATTTACATGCATATAGGGCAACATGGATTAAAAAAAACAAATGGACACCACAAAAATGCATTTGCAAACGTTGCTCAGGGCTACTTGGGATAAGAACTCTTACTTTCTATCGGAAGTAATTTATTCACCCTCCAATGGTGTGCAATTCATTTTCAAGTTGCTCTATTTCATACTTCCATAAATTGGTCTTACATAGAAACATTTTTTAAATAAAATTGAAAGTGTAGGCCATTGTGATCTTAATAGGGTTAGAATCGCTTTGTCAGGAGGGGTCTATTTATTACCCGTCCGTCCGTGCATGTTTGGTTGGAGGGATTTCGAGAGGAGGGACGAGGTTAATTTTTTTAAAAGAATTATTTTTTTTTTATGAGGAGAGCACCCAAGGAAAAGAAAATGTGTTATTAAAATTCATCTCCTCCATTTTCTATATTTCACTTCTAAAAGCTTTGAGATTTTGAGGGAAGAGATAATCTAAATATTATATTTACAAATTTGTCATTATTATATTTTTGATAATTTCACTTTATCTTCATCTTACTTTTCTTCTTCGATTTCATTTTTTCCCTTATTTTCTCCTCTTATTATATCCATTAAGTCTTCCACCTACTAAACAATGTTATATCCAAAGCAAAAAATGAAATTTACCAAAATAATACAACAAAGAAAGAATGAATATTATAAGAATACTATAGTCAATTTAATTTTTCTCTACCCTTCACTTACAAACCAAACAAGGAAAAATTATCTTCTTTATCTTTATTCCTATATATATAAACTAAAAAAAGGTAAAATTTTACCTCCCCTACGACTTTCTACTTTTGAACCAAACATTAGATAAGATTGCAGGGCTTTAAACTTGGAGAAACGCAATCTAAACTGGCTTTGACATTGTTTAAGCCCTACAAATATAATGCTACATTTAAAAGTCATAATACAAAATGATAATATAGTAATTCATTCGTCTTAAAATATAATTTACTATATGACTTTTGTATTGTCCCAAAACATAAATTGTTTTATTACTTTCTAACGATCTTTTATTACTTCTTTCAAATATTATATCTATTAATGAAAGAATAATAATTAGAAAGAGAAATTATTGAAGAAAATTTTAATAAAATAAAAAACAATAAATAGAGACGTTTTAGCGAGAAAAATACATTAATATGTATAATTTTTAATTAAACAACTTATATTTTGAAACAAAAAATTAATATGTAATTTAATATATACTTTTATATAAAAATGGGTGATTTAGTAGATAGACAATCATTGAAGCCTTTTAAAATAATGAAGTATTAGAATTTTTTGTTTAATGATTAGAAGTTTACTTTCCAAATTGTTCGAAGTTCACTTTGTGCCTTTATATTAGATACACCATTCATTTATAACATATTTTCTTTACTGTAATAATGTAAAAGAAAGACTAACATATAAGTCTCATTCAATTACATAATTTTTTAAAAATTTTTAAATTATAATTATAATTTCAAACAACTTATTTACTACTTCATTTATCTCATTTCAATTGTCTATATTTTTTTTTCTCATTTCAATTATCCAGTTTTTAATTTTAACATACACTTGTATAATTTCACTCTTGTTAAATTTTTGAATGATTTATTTTCTTTTCTTGAAAATATGTTTCTTAATAATGCCAATTTAGGAAGTTTAGATATTTTATCAATCCCTTTTTTAAATTATAATGCAAGTTCATAGTGGGCAATTGAAATAGAACGTAAGAAATATACTTTATACATTTTATATTATTATCAAGTATGTGAAATTTAAAATATATTAATCAACTTTCAATTTTAAATAAAAAACTTATTATCTATATATAACTTTATTTTAAAAACAAAAAAAAAATTCAAAATCCAGTACAAATATACCCAAAGTTTCGAGCCTAAATTCATTTTGCACTCTTGAACTATGACATATCTCAAAGTGGTGTGGAATTACATTGTGAGTTTTCTTGAATGCCTTTGTATTAAAAATTTTAAATTTATTTAATAAAGTCAAATTTTAGTTTTAATTAAACTGAACTAGATGATTTTAGTCCGAGTTGAGTTAATAATTATTCAAAACAAATAAAATTCCTAAACATTAAATAATGAGATATGTTACAAGGATTATTTGTCTTTTCTTTATGATTTTTGTTGGGTTTGAAAAATATATTCTAAATAGTTTTACAAAAAAAAACATATTTAAATTTATATTAGAATTCTCGATGCTAAAGAATGCTGACACATCAATATCCTTGATTAGAGATTTTTTTAATAGCTATTGCCCCAACTCCCAAGTAGAGATGGGCCATTACCGACTAATTATGGGTATCTACCATAACCTGGCTAGGTAGGGAAGGTTACCTAATTTTATTAAGGAAATGGATGATGATGGAGTTGAAATTAAACTTCATACCTAGTCTATTGTTTGAACTAAGTATGTAATGTGAAAATATTCAACGAGAACCTATCAAATTATGAAATAAATTTAAATATGAAGAATAATGTTATAATTTCGATAATTTTACTTTAAATGATCTTGTATATAAGTTTATACAAAATTTTGATGAAAATCACATATGTAATATGAATGTATTTTATGAATTTATTATATTTTGTATTTTATATAGTGTAAATAGCCCTAGTTGCCCCTAAACTTTCATATATATTGATTTTTGCCCTCCAACTTTAAAAAGTACTAAATTTTTGCCCTTTTGTCCAATTTAGGTGTTAAAGCGATGATGAAATCAGGCACGTAGCTTTCACATGTTATTTTTCAGGGGCTTTTAGACAATTTCCCTTTTCATCTTCCTCACCGGCCTTTCTCGTTATCCTTCATCACTAGCCAATGCAGTTTCACAATGGTAAGTCTTCTCCCGCTAAGTCTAACTTTCGTGACCATGTGTTTTTTTTTATTTTGTAGTTTCAATGATGTCTTCTTGCATGTGTTCATTTTTTAAATTTATTTGATGACTTCATTCTTTCCATAAGAGATTTCGTCTAAGGGATTTTTTGAGGACATTCATATATTGAATTTGCTTACAAATGTGGAGCTATTATAAGTGATTTTTTTATTATGGATTACTACTACAACTTTTTTTTTTCACTAATGTAATTAGGCCAGGTTGTTTGGAAGTTGCATCACTAAGATTCAGTTCTTGGGATTGATTTTTGTTCTAGGAGTCTTGGGACTTGTATTACAATTGAGAATTGGGATGGAGGAGGAGACTGAAGTTAAATGATGAAATTAGCCACACTTAAACCAATTTTACGTGTTTAAAACCTAAAATAGACAGTAAGGCAAACATTTAGCACCTTTGATAGTTTGAGCGCAAACATTTTACATCTCATAGTTAAAGGACAAAAATAAGTATATGTGAAAAGTTTAGGAGCCAGTTAGGGCTATTTACCCTTTTATATATGTATTTTATGTACATTTTATATTTTATTAATGTACTAGTTTTTTATATGAACATTTTTTAGCGGATCGATATACTGACATACCCATAAGAATATTGATGAATATACTTATCAGGTTTAATCGGGAATGTATTATTTTTAAATGGGGATAGAGTTTGAAACAGGTATTCTCAACTCTACCCATTCGGGCCATCTCTCCTCTCGAGCTTTTTATGAAGTTTATAGAAGATGGATCATATTCTTTCTCAACAATAAAGCATTTTAGGGTCTTTTTAACTTCAAATTGTTGTTCCTCACAACACGCACAAGAACTTCTGAATCGGGTCGAATCACCAGCTTTGCTGCTACATGGGTCACCTTTGCTAAAGGCTAAGAAAAATGAAGTATAACAAAAATTAGATATGTTTTCTTGTATGACCAAAAAAAAAAAGAAAAGAAAAGAAAAGGAAAAAAGACTTCAATTTTGTCAAACATGGATTTGTTCAGTGCTTAATAGTTAATACAAAATGAATGTTCTTTTTCTACTTCAAATATGAGAGTTTATTAGACCAGACAAGTTTTGGATATTGATTTTGTTTCTTTAAAAAAAAAAAATTTCATTTTCTTTTCCCCAAAGTTCTTTCCAGTCCAATCATTGTCACCGTTCGTTGACACCATGCTACAGTCTTTGTCTGCCACTTTCTTTCTTTTTTTTCTCCAATGTCTATTACAACATTAATAAGTGCTGATTGTTTTTTCAAGGTGGGGAAAATATATTCATAATGAAGATAGAACAACATAGCACAAAATCCTCCAAAACAAAAGTCGAGAAGTTATGCAACAGTCCAAAAAATCAGCATAAGTAAAGATAGCAATAATATAGGAAATCCACAACCTGGTACAAGATGGAAACCCAGAGCAAAATGATAACAAAGAAGGCCTGCAAGACTGCAACCTACAACTTGGTTTATGAAAGAAGAAAACAACCTATCAATTACAACACAGGAACACATTATATTTTCAAATGGGTTAACATACTTTGACAAAGTCTGGCATGGTTGGCGGTGGGTGGCAGGGGATTCCTGCAGCCATTTTGTTGAAGAATTTAAACCCTAAATAGATAAAAAGATAGATGGATAAGGAGATAGATAAAATTGAGGACTTTTCTTTTCGGAGAAGGAAGTTGAGGGGTTCGAGGAGAGGTTTTTCGCAAAGAAGAATGATATAAGTTTGATTGTTAAGGCTGCACTGCAAATGGGTGTGGATGATTAAATATTCGAAATAGGTTTAGGGAAGAAAAGAGAAATTTTATTTGTTTTTTAATTCCCTTTACTCAGAATGACATATTTGGCCTTTAATATTATCACGGTTTATGCCAAAAACCTCTTTTTGTTAGTGATAAACGATCTTGATCGACGAAATTTTTTAAGTAAGGTGACTTTGAAATGAAATTTTAAAGTAAGATAAAAAAAAATTACAATTTGTTTTTTTGAAGACTACACTTTCAAAACAAATAAAAGAATTAGTATTACAATTCAAATTTTTTTTAGTGTTTTTAGTTTTCTATTCAATTTTTTGACAAAAATCAGTTCTAATTGAAATTTTCCAAAACTTAGTCAAAATCGAACTAGTTCGAATTAAATTAAGTTGAAATAATTAAATTATTATATTTTTATATAAATAAATAATTACAAAATATATTAACACTAAATTATAATAGAATTTTCAATTATTTGTTTTTTCAAAATTGAAAATCAAACCTAAATTTGTTTTTGATAATTTGAAAAACAAAGTAAATTAGAAACGAATTTTAATGAACTGAACTAATTATTGAAATTTTGTTCCAGCTATTTTTATTTAAATAAAATAATTCATTTGTTAAAATTAAATTTATAATTAAGAAGAGTTTTAAAATTAAGGAAGTTATAAAAATATTTATATTATAAATGAGTTACTTATATGTAAATTACTTAAATTAAAAGGATAATTTTTTTAGAGAAATTAAAAGGATTTTAAAAAAAAATAATGAAAAATACTTTTAATAAATTTAATATAAAAAATATTTTTATTTTTTGTAAGTAAACATTTAATCCTCAATATTTCAAAATCCTGACAAGAGAGAGTAATAGCAGCACTAATAAGTAATCTCTATATTGAATATTTCTACTTTCTTATTTCTTTTGTTTTTTAAAGGGTTAATAAGAAAATTTCTAATTTTTCGGTGGACCCGCTCCTGCACTGGTAGCGAAACAAACGACGTCAAATGGCAAATGGCTGAAAATGCCCAACACTGGGAGGGCTCCAAAGCAATCTGCCCAATCTCTCTCTTTCCTTCAACAACTGGGTTGGCTTCGACCTTCTTTATTTCAGGTAAACTCCTTAAACCCTAATTTTCGGTCGTCTTCCAATTTCACGTATATTCGTTCAGCTCGTTGTTATTCAAGGTTGCACTAGCCGATCATGTGACAAAATGTTCTTGTATTATGTCTTTTACAAGATTTAGGGAATTTTCAAGAGTTGAATTGATCATTCGGATCTGGATCTTGTTTTCCTCGTTGTGAAATTTTCATCTGTCATTTTTTCTGTTTTTGTTTATTAATGTCAGTGTAGCTTAGAAATCCTTGATGGGAGTCTCCTTTGCATATTTTTTGTCTTTTAACTGGGAAACCTTGATTTTATGGTCGGCGTTAGCAAACGATACCTAACACCGCTACAAAAAATCAACGAATGGTGTGGATCTTTTACTAATAATTAGTTTTTTAGTTATGTGCTGATAACAACGACAGTGAAACATTTTGGTAAAGCACAACGTTGTTTCCCTGTGCTACCCCTTCTTGCTTTGGATTACATATGTGTGGTTCTTGACGTGGGGTTTTATCATGGATGATTTCTATAAACTGCTGTGACTTTACCAACCGGTCATAGAGTTATGGAGTTGATTCAATCTGGTCTATCCATTTAATGATTCTCAAGGCAGCATCAATCTATTCAATTGGCTCTTTTCTTTTTTAAAATAAATTAGTACCTTTTCAAATCTCCTCGAGATCAATTAAAATCGCTTTTACAATCTTATTGCGAAAAAAACATAATTTCCATCTGATCTTGATAAATTGGTATTGCAAAATCCTTCAGAACGTTTCCTTGATACTAGGTGACAGGAATGAAGAAATGAATTTTTGTTACTTGTTCAAGAATTTGAGTTAATGCAACTTTTCATTTGTCTTCAGTAAGCTGTTTCTTTTCATAACCATGTCCTAGTCCTCCTCCTCTTCCAGAATGGAGCCAAAATTTTTGCTTGGAAGCAAGATTTTCGTTTATTGGTTGCAATTGCTACTCAGTTTTTTTAAATTTTTTTTATAGCTGTGAACTTTTTAAAATGTCCTGTCAAAATTTGTCCTTGTAGATGATTTGTGATACCTCCTCCTATTGTTGAGGAGTGAGTACTGACCACAAATACTGAATCACATTTTGAAACTTGAGGAAACCATCGTACACTAATACCTGTAATAATGTCTTGATATTCTGTAGCAAATGCTGATGATGAATAATTAATTTACCTAGACACAGGAGTCACGTAACTTCATATTTGTTTTGAGTGCATGTTCTTAGCCTGTGGCAATTAAAAGGCTGTTTAACTGCTGATTTGCTCTTCATTCGCAGAGATTCTACTTAACTAGGGTAAAATGGCTGGTCATAGGGTTGCACATGCCACCTTGAAAGGGCCAAGTGTGGTGAAGGAGTTAGTTATAGGATTTGCACTTGGCCTTGCTGCTGGTGGCTTATGGAAGATGCATCACTGGAATGAGCAGAGAAAAGTACGATCATTCTATGACTTACTGGAAAAAGGTGATATCAGTGTTGTTGCTGCAGAGGAATAATTATGTGCTTTCTTATTCATGATTCACACCTCTTGCTGGTGTTTGAACAGTCTTTTTTGTTGATTGGCTCTTGAATTAGGCATGAACATTCTAATTCTGGTTTTTTAAAGAATAAAATTGTTGTAATGAAATCTTCTGAACAACATTATGCTTTATGTCTTGTCCAAGCTTTCCAGCACTCTGAATCATTTATTCACATTTCCCATTGTCCAATTAGTGGTTTGCTTTTTGCTCAATGGTTTGTGGTTAATGGAATTCAGGGTTTTGATGTGTTAATACTTCTTTAAGCATTTTCTATTATGAAAAACTGTATATCCCCCTAAATTTTTAGAGTTACTTTTTTGCAATTTTGATGAGTCTGTATCCTGGTTAAGATTCTTATCTCATTTGACTCAGATCTTAGGCTGCCAGAAGAACAATTTTGTTGCCTGACAGTCCTAGGATATCATCAGGATTTAGGAGACAGCGGCAAAAATGTCTGAAGCTCCTTGTATGCAACCCTGCAAGTTATGCTGGTCATAGTTGTTTTCTTCCATTATATGCTGGAAACGCTGCAAGAGTTGATCAGTTTATCTTTCTTAAGCTGTACTGCTTATAGGAACCTTTGTCCAAATAACTTTATAAGTGGCTCATCTCATCATCAGGACTAAGGCTACATAAAAACTTGGTTGCACTCGCATTATCTGCTGAATAGAGGGGGCGAAGGGCGCTTCGTGTAGGTTCTATTAAAGAATCTTTGCGCGGTCCAAGGTACATTATTTGACATTAATCTGTGCTTTGATACAGAAGAACCAGTTTCAAAGACGATGTGAGTGGGGCCCATCTAACGACCTTACAGCCTTACATTTCCTATGAAAATCAGCAATGTGACCACAAACATCTACCCAATTTAGCATGCTAGAATTTCATACACAAATTAAAAATTTTAAAAACAATGCATCTTTTAATCACATTACATGTGGCTGTATTTGGCCTAAGATTTTTTTCCTCAATTTTATCAATTCCTATAAAAAAAACTTAATAAACAATTTTTTCCTTTCAAAATTTTTATCATATCAAAATTTTAAATTTTCTTCTAATTCAATAAATTAGTCTCACATATTTACATAAATAGCATTTTTTCTTACTTTTAATTAAAAACATAATTTCAAATAATTTATTAATTATATTTTATATTATTATCAAACCTTTTATTCAAACACAAAAATTATAGTAAATTTATTAAAAAACAAAATAACAAAATCAATTCAAATTACAATCCAAATACATTTCAAAGTCAATAATCAAATTACCTAAAAAATTAATATGTAATAGGTAATTCTTAAACTAAAAATACTCTTTTAGTTCTTAAACTAAAAATACTCTTTTAGTTTGAAATTGAATATTTTAATTTTAATTTTAATTTTTTATATTTAAAATTAAATATCAATTTCTTCACATAAGTGTACTTTTCATCTAATTTTTTCCTAATAACTCCTTAATTAAGAAATTTACACATTAATCATATTAATAGCAAATATCCAATAAATATATAATACTCCTTTATCTCAAAATATAATTCAGACTTTTTATACATATTAGTTTATTTAATGTCTTAAAAAAATTATTTTGAAAAGTAAAAAATATATGAACTTTGTTTTAGAAATAAATAAGAGAATTAAAAATAAATAAAGATAATATTATAAGTATAATAAAATATTCATAAAATTTTGTTAAAAAATTATATTTTAAAATAAAAAATAATTTAATAATTTATATTTTAAGACAAAATAACTTTATCAAGGTTAAAAGTTCTCAATTTTTATATCAAGTCAAATATGAATGTTTAATTTCTAACAAATGAAGTAATATCTTTGCAAAAAAAAAATAAAAAATGAAGGTAGTAGTAATATTTAAGATAAGAGGGAACAGAGAGACGAGAAAGTTGATCAAAGCAAGTAGGTTGATCCTTTAAATGGACAATTCTGAACTTTATTAATGTAAGCCATTGACCTGCCGGAACCATAAAGAATGAAAATTTGCAGCCTTTCTTTGTCCTTACAAAAGGGCAAAGTGAATATGCCCTACTGAAACAACACCAGGAATGCAAGGAAGACAATGTGCTCCAGGGTGAATCTTACTTCCTAATCGCCAAAATATCTGTAGATCCAAAACTGCATGCTGCAATTATTCTAAAGGGAAGTAATATTTTCTACAGTGGATTGACTTCCACGCTCCAATTCATTGTTTCTGTAGATGAATATATTCTGCAAAACATGTACAGTATTAGTCCACAAACAAAAGATAAATTTCAATACGAGGGGAAAAGAAAACCAAAAGAGAAAAAAGGAACTACTTGCCAAAAAGGATTTTCAAATATTGGATTTATTCTCATTTGTTTCATTTAACCACCTTAAAGAGCAACTACTGTTACCAAAAGGTACTTTCACCTTTCAAGGCTACTTCAGAAGCAGCAAGGGAATCAAGAAAAAGCCCATCGAAATACAGGTTATTGCCCCCTCATGCACATCAGACCGAAAAACAAAATGATGTAACAAACAATCAATGTATAGCTCGTTGTCATACTTCCTCTCCAATTCAAGGCATTTTGTAATTGATATTTTCCTTTAAAGCATACTAAAGATCAGGTTGAGATGAGAAGATATACAAGTTCTTTATATTTAGGGATTGAGAACTAGGCAACCTAAGTCTGATAGAGACATGATCTCTTTCTGACAGCAACTAAATAGATAAGGAAATGACAGCTGATGAATCATATTAGCACAATCAAACAGGCCATAACAAGGAGTTGAGCTGTTATGGGGAACGCCAATGAAGAGGTATTAGATGTTCCACTATCTGATAGTTCTTAAAAATTGTATAAGATGAAGGAATTACCACAGTAAAGATCTTCTGGAATGATATAATCTATCAATGTCTGGATCATCAAACTCTTTGACTCCTTCAGCAGTACCAACTGTTTTGCTTTTTGAATCTGCTGTTTCTTGTGAATTATCTTCACATGAATCAGATTCTGGGCCAGCATGCCCAATGTTTGCTATGCAATAATTTTGCAGCCACTTGTCAGTCTCCCAGAGGACATGCATTATACTCTCTCGTGCTGCATACCCGTGGCTCTCAAAGGGAAGAATAACTAAGCGACAAAGTGCACCATGCCCTTTCAATGCATTGAAAAAACGATCTGACTGCATATTTTTCCAGGAGGAAAAGACAAGTGACTTAAGCAGAGAAGCACAGAAGTAGAATCAAAGATTAACTTGACTAAAAGTTGATGCTCAGATTATGGCCAAATGGAATTACATAAATAGAAGGAAGCAGACTAAACATCATCAGATCTGACCAGTGCAATTTAGATAAATATGCAGTATATCAAGCAGAATTAAAAAATGAATAGGCCCCCCTTTACCTGCATTGTTAAGGTCCCAGGATTGTTGTCTTCTTCTCCATGGATAAGCAAGATGGGCTTCTTAATTTTGTTTGCTGACATGAAGGGACTCATCTGTATATATGTTGTTGTGGCGTCCCAAAGAGTTCTATCCTCATTCTGACCCAAGAATACAGGGAAAGATCAACATTTTGCTATATCATTCAAGTCAAAAAACTAGAAACCTGGATATGAAAAAAAGGGCAAATCTTCTATTGAAAATCAGGAAAGTTTCTAATTGAATACATGGGGGTGGAATTGGCTATCTGCTGTCTTCCTCAAACGTAATTGATTGTAAAACAAAAGAAAGTCCAAGAAAAATAAGACAGAGATGACAGAGGCCTGATCAACTTCAGTTTTAGTCAGTCAAGGATCTGAACTACCTGAAACCCAAAAGGTGTAAGAGTTCTATTATAGGCCCCAGAGCGAGCAATCCCACAACTGAACAGATGAGGTGCATGTGCCAGGAGATTTGCTGCCATGAATGCCCCATAAGAATGACCACCAATGGCAATCTTCTCTGGATGGGCCACCTATCACCAAAGAATAAAGAGGTCATTCAAGTTATATACTACTAACACAGAAAGGAGGACTTCAAGAAACTTACGCCCCTGCGGATGACCTCCTCCACTGCAGCCTCTGCGCTTGCAACAAGTTGCTCTACATACCTGGTAAATACATCATTATTTAAAACTGACACACTGAAGCATATATCGTTTTAGTTGCAAATGGAAAAACTGAAATCTATTTTACTGCAGATCAAATATCTGATGTCATACTCTGGACCAAGAATAAAGTTCTGAGAATGTACAAGCAAGACAAGGAAACAGCTTTAGAATGAACTAAAAAATGTCAAAGAGCAAGGAGATTGGTAGTAAAGGAGCAAGGATATTAAGCATATCGAACCCATTAAACTGTCACAATAAAACTCAGAGGGAAGGAGGAGGTTTGCTTCTATTCTCCAAAAGAGGACTTTTCCTGCCACAAGGAAACAATTTCCTGACACATTTTTGTTTATGAATTTTTTTCCCTTTTAGCAGTTATTGATTGTTAAGTAATTTGAGTCTCTAGTCCAGTTGCCAAAGATTGTTACACTTAAAATTGCCATGCTTGGAAGATTACTTTCCTCCATGTACCATCATGCGAAGTAATTTGTATATAAATTATTGTCCTTAACAGTACAGCAGAAAAGTTTCATATACTTTTAATGCAAAGGACAGTCAGCGACTCAGTTTCTAGAGGATATATATGCATCATAATACCTATCATTTGCTTCTTCATTTCCCTCACCAATGATAGGAATTGTTGGTCCAGATAGAACAGCATATCTGCAGACTTAATAAATTAGTCTGAAAATAAATAAAAAAATCTATATATACACAAAGAAGAACTGAAAACAATTCAGTAACCAAAGAGAAGATATCGTGCCTCCTTGCCAGCCAAAGTAGAGGGGATGTTGGTCCAATGCCAGCAAACTCATTAGGGGAACCTCGAACTTGTCCTGCTGTGTCTTTACTTTTGAACTCCCCTGGGTATGACCAAACGAGACATGGGAGGGGCCCATCTCTTGATGGATCATAACCTGGTGGTAGATAGAGGGTTGCAGTAAGTTGAACTTCATCTTTCCTTTGATATCTGATCATCTCTTTCTGTAAAGACACCAATTGGGGGTATGGATGGGGAAAATTTGTAATTTGGCATGACTTTTTTTCTGGCCAACTTTGTATGTAGTATTGAGTATTTTCAGTTTTAGATTCTTTAGAGGTAAGTATCTTCAGATCATTAATGCATAATTCCCCTTCATTCTGATCAGACATCAAAGCAACGACAGTTTCATAATACTTTTCTTTGTCACTCTGCCATATCCGTTCCTTGTTCCCTGTATTTCTGAATACCCTTGTGTCAGAATGTCCTTGCATCTTCAACAAAAACAAAAAAAATAAAAATACACAATCAAACTCACATGTCAAACAAATCTAGAAATGGAATGTTTCCTTCTGGAGTGGCACCACTTCCATTTAACAAAATGTAAATGCCATCATCATCAGGCTTTTTCACTTTCGCAATCACATAAGTTCCAGCATCAGTCCTCCGAGACATTGGAGAACCAGGATCAGAGTACACATCTTCAGATGACCGATCAAACAGTATGCGGGGACTTACATCCTTGGATCCAGGAGAAATTGCCCAGGTCCTTATCTTGCGTGTTTTGTACCAAGACTCATAAACTAAAGCAAGTGAATCATCACACCAAGAAATCCCTCTGTTGAGAAGAAAGGCCACAGATGTCAGAAACAAGTACAGCATGTACAAGAGCCGAGTATTTTCTGGACAATTGCCAAGTGGATTGATGCATTGACGCATTGAATATCATTAGGTAAGTAAATCTTCCTCATGTCTTTTATCCATTCAATACTTCAAAGAATTAAGAAAGTCCTTAAGATATAAAATGCATGTCTATATAATAATATCTGCTTTTTACAATAACAAGAAAGGAACCTCTGACAAAAGAACACATAAAAGACAACAGAACCACTGCGAATTTTAAATTGATCCAACTTTTCTGGTAAGAACTATTATTCATACCATGTACTAAAGAAGGCAGACAAGAAGAGATGTCCCAACTGCAAATCTTGTAGTTAAAGATATCCTTTATGGAGAAACAGACAAAAATAGCATATTGAAAAGTGGGTTCTTGAATGATTTTAACAAGCATATTGAAACTATACAAGTTCTGAACTCATAAAGTAGTTACAAATAACATTCAACCATCCATGCTCAGATATGGCCAATGAACGACATTAGGAAATGCTAAAGAACTAAATTGATTTTTATTAACAACCTCACATAAAATGCAACAGTCATGGAACTAGCACATAATAACAAGGTGTTTGAAAGAAGAGAGGATTAACTCAGTACCCATATCGAAGATCAAGTTGATGTAGAACCGTTGGCTGTTCATTTTCAAGTGGCTCAGCAGGTTGTGTATAGATAATGTCACGTGGAGAGACTTCTACTTTAGCATCACCACCATCCTGTGTCTCAACCCTACATAAAATTACAAGAAAAAAATCTAATCCATTGTTGTAGAACTGCACAAAAGCAAAATCTAGTCACCTAAATGTAAACAAACAACTATTAAATACGAAGGCAAATAAAAGTCAGATAATATTCTAAATGATCTAATCTGTTAACTGCTCGTCTTCTACTTGTTATTAAACTCATTTGAGCCTGTTCAAGAAGACTAGGCTCATCCGTGAAGTAAGCTAAATACATGAAAGCCTTTTTCATCATATACTTATTCCCAAGCACCTTATAGCCTTTAGATATGTAATTGGATCATATCTACAAGTGATATGATTAAATACAATCCCAAACCATTGAATGATGAGAAAAAATAAGTTGAAAGGACAAACAATGTCTAGTTCCAATGGCTCTATCTATCTTAATGGATGAAATTAACTTAATTTATCTTTGCAGAAATGGTAACAAACTGAAGAAACAAAGTATGTGAAATCTTTATTTTGAAAAGGAAAAACAATAGGCTACCACTTGCTTATTAAAAGTTCCATGAACTATAGTTGTTTCATTATCTACAACTTTACTGGTTTTCAGAAATTAATTAAATAAAACATCAGAAACATTTATAGATATATATACCAGTAGAGTGTTGAAGGCTTGTCTGCTCTCCAGTTGATTGATCGCATTCCTTTTCGCACACTATTAAATGCAATAGGAATGTCTTCTGCAAGGGGCAAATCACAAAGTTCTCTAACAGCTCTGCCATCAGTTGTCCACACCTCAACCCTTTTGGGGAACCTTCCACATGGTACAACGAAAGAATATGGCCTGTGGATCGAAGTAATCAAAATGTATTGTTCATCTGGAGAGGGATCCAAGGATGTATATATTGCTGGTGGTCCAATTGGCTTTACCGTCCCATCCAGAGTGGCCAAAACAAGTTGTGATGTGGCATAGTACTCAAATAACTCTTCATCATATTCATCTTTGAGCAAATCTTGGTAGGTTCTGGCTTGAATGACACTCTTCTGCTCATTAGACTGAATCTTAGGGCCAGCTGGAACCAAAGGCTTCTTTGGCAGCGCCCCACGAAATTGAGGGATTGTGCACACCAATAGAGTCGAGTTATTCACCCAGACAAAGCTGAGAACGAAAGTAAAAAATCATAAAAAAAAATACAAACTGCAAATTTTCACTCTATAATTGGACCTAACAGGAAACACCACATCATACTTATCAAAAATTGCATTTAGGTAGATATCTGACGATTGGAATAATGGTCTCGCTTTTTTAGTGTCCAGATCGGCAACCCATACACTTAGCTTGCTGCTACTGCCATCCTCCTGCACAAAAAACATTTCAGGACATAATATGATATTAGGAAACCATGACGTAGTTGCAAAAATCACACTGATTTCAGCTTGATGAGATGAGGAATACTACGGTGCTTAAATCTTTGAGCCTTTTTTTCCATTTTCCATCAGTTTGCAAGCAGAAAAGAAACAGAAGGGGAGAACAAGATGCCAGTTAAAAGACTATTCCCATGGTTTTAGCAAACTTTGAAGGATCTCAATGATCATAATCTGGCCTTGCACAACAAAAGATATGCATACAGGAACACACGTACATAAGTGCGGACATTTTAGTTAGTACAAAAGCTCTCATGAAGCGTGAAATGAGCAGATAGCAGACTAGCTTGAGTCAAACTTCAGATTCTCCAAAGAAGAAAATTGAAACAGCATCAAACTAAATTGCATAACTAGTTATGTTCCAACGGTAGAGTACCTCATCAACTCGGACACTAAAGGATAAATGCTGTCCATCATTTGACCTATTTAGAAAAGGAAAAAAATAAGTACTCATTTGTAAAAGGAAAGGTATTAATCACAGACTACCAACATCAGTTAGCACAACAAGAAGGAGAGGTCCATGAATTTCGAGTAGCTCTTTTCCAAATCTAGCCTTTCTTATCTGTAGTCAATTCAATTTTAGATTTTAAAGGAATGAATATTAACAAAAAATGGAAGAACTATACTTCAAATACAATGATTTGTATCCCGAATAGATGCAAAGTCTAAGAATATGTATTTCATTTTTCTTCCTGCCAAAAAACTATAAACTTTAGACCTCTTTGCTACCAGTGAAAAAGTAATAAAACCTCTCTGCTGTCATGACTGAAGGCGCATGTTGATTAGGTATAAAACCTTTTATGGACAAAACTGTCTCTTTCATTATCTTGTCTTTTTATCTTTTCCTGGGCTCTGGCTTTTCCCCAAAGGAAGGGTAACTTAACTATGATACTGTAAATAGTAGCCAAGCCTATTCTAACATATTAAGTAAGAACACACAATAAGGTGGATTCTTTGGGTGTACCAGGTAACAAAATTGATTTTAGCACCTTCCGGCAGACCAGTTACCACTGTTTCTGGGCCTAAGGTACCATCATCCATCAATAGGTGGATCCCTATACCAGTGTAAGATGACCTGGAAATGACAAATAGATTCTTCATTAGAGCAGATTAGCTGTAGGAAAAAGAAGTGATATGGTTAAAATCCTTGCTTCACAGATGCCAAACCCACCTCGGGTCTTATCACAAAATGAAAATAAATTGATAAGGTAAGAGGAAAAGTTCAACAGTAGCCAATAGAGCAGCTGACTACCAAAAATAAGACGGAATAATTCATCTTACTCACATACGACTTCGGGAATTACATTTGCCATCAATTCGAATACCACCAAGCTTCTCCTCTGGCCGTGCTAAATCAGACAAAGGAGGTAAAGATCTTCGCTTAAGAAAAAGTATTTTATCCCTTTGGGGCGAAAATGACAGTGCGGGAAGAGGTGGAGCATCAACTATACTTCGAATCTCTTGTGGAGGAAGACGATATCCATTTTCCAATTCTGGTTGCAAGTCAAGTAAAGTAAAGAGCAGAAAAAGCTGTCAAAATGCTCCATAAAAGGACCGCTGATGAGAAATTATGGCCTTCCAGTCTCCCAGGAGAACCATCCAGACAAAAGATATTCATATACTACAGAATGTCATAAGGCGTGTGAATGGAAACAATAAAGCCTATCAATTGCTGGAATACCATTCCTAAATACAAAAATATAGAGAAACCTTCACAGGAAAGAGCGCAAGGTAATCTAGCAACAACAAACTAAAGCAAGCAATTAAAAAACATCACCAAAAACCAGAAATTAAAAAATCTTTTGACTTCAACGGTAATCAAGCAAGTCATCAAATTTCAGAAAACGCATGAACGTGAGCACAAATTACCTCCTTCATCGGCAGTTAAAGTAGCAGTTTCGGTCGCGGAGGAAGAAACGGAGCCATTGGAATCACCGTTCTCTGCAGCAAGGGCGTTGGCCGGAATAAGACTGTGAAACCTGGAGGAAGACATGGCAGCCGGCTCGAGGTAATCAAAAGTAGACCTCCTAGAATGCGCCTGAATTGCAACCGGAGATCGGAGGGCTTTTGTAAGAGAGAGCGATGAGAAAGGCAGAGGTTTAGGGAAGTGATGAAAGAGACAAGGAGAAAGGGAGAGCAGCGAGAACCGATGATAGACTTTGGAAAGGCGCATGACGACTGTGCCTTTGTGTTGTAATATGTTATCATCGGTCCATTCCGCATCATCCAAGTAATAGTTAAAATTGAAAAACATAATCTGAAAGCGGCCAGAGTGGCCGGGGCCGGAGAGGGCTTCGCACATAATTAATTTAATCGATATATACATCAATTTTAACTTTTTAAAGAAATATATTATACCTTTTTTCCTATTTATAACTTTAATTTTTACATTTTTTATAAATAGAAAATAAGATAGAAAAAAAAAGTATAATGATTATATATTGATAATTATAAAAAGAAATGATATTCTTATTATTAATGTAATAATAAGATATAATGGGTGAATGTGCGACTCCTGACTCCTGAGGAATATATGGAGGCTGTAATGAGGACATCTTGATAAGAATCTTACTTTAGCCTGAATGAACCTCAGTGAAGGAGAGAAAAGGTTCAAGTAGAGGTAAGTAAACGAGGCAACACCAATTCCGTGTCAACAAGTGAATTAACAAAAAATAATAAAATCCAGTCTTCAAATGAAAACGTACACTTGCATAAATAATTTGTCAAATTTTACTATATTTAAAATGATGATTTTTACAACATTACTCTGGTTGGGTATAATTCATTCTCACAGCAGTCGGATAAGAACTGCTTCCTTTGTCAATGAGTTTGAGCAAATATTGCACTCCAATTCCCACATCATACACCATTAACCCTATCCTACCTCCAACCCAGCTTCCCAATTGGCTTCCAACAAGAAATCCAAACCACCTGAGATTGCCTTCTCCAATGATTCCTCCTGCATATGAACCAATAAATGTTCCAGTACTCCTCACCATTCCCTCTGCTAGAGTTCCTCCAACGTAAAGGGTTTCAAATAAGTCCCACCCTGAAGATATTATTGGTCCCATAATGTGCTTTACTTGTAGCTTTGCTTGCCTTCCTGTGGCATCCCCGACTTCACGTGCCAACTTCATGGCTTCACTAGAACTCTGGCCTTGGGACAATTTTTCTTTCAGTGCTCTCTCGGTTGCCTCAATTCTTACCTTGTGGACGTGAACAGCTCTAACATAATACAAATAAAGCTTCACGATCTCCTTAAGGATACATGCCATAGTTCCATAACTCATATCAAAGCAATTCAAGAATGTAAATCTCTCCTTTCCTGTCTTGGAAGAAAACTCTTCCCCAACCAGCTCCCGACATTTTTCAGCTGCAAAAAGAGAAAAGTTGAGCTAGTGTAACCAAACCAATATCGGAATACAAACCTTTTCAAGGATATAACAACTACTATAAATAGATTGTTTTCCTTTTTTTTCTTATACTATTCATCCTCTATTACCTCAAAAATTCTTTAGAAAGTAAAAATTAGACAATGAATTCAGAGTTGTGATAGCATATAGAACCTGTGAAGCTTAAGATGACAATGGCACATAAGGAGAGCAGCTGCACCTTCATTTTGTGTGCTGTCTTTACTTCTCTCCCTGTGGATGATTCAATGTAGGTAATTATGTTGTCACCTGAAGAAAGCTTTCTGACCATATAGTTATTGGCTATATAACATGAAGTGGGGCAAGAATCTGATCCCATGCTCATGAGTAAGGAATGAGCTAGGTCACATTGAAATTGAGAAACAAGGCAAAGCATTGATGCCTAGCTATAAACAAGAATCTTTGGTTAAAATTCATATCAAAGAAGAGCATATTTCCTCCTTTAGCTTATCAGATTCATCACAGTTTTCCTTCTCTTAGTCCATATGGCATCTCCAATTTGCAAGATTCACCCAGGCAGTATATTTTATCAGTAACCTAGGAAAAATGCAATGATGTATAACCACTCATTAGGCATTCTCTAAAACAGAGATCATAAAGGTGGCTATAATTATGAGTTCTCAAATTAACTTCTTACCCAAAATTTCGTACCAAAATTACAAAAAAAAAATGGTGGGAAATTTCTACAAAAATATTTGTTTGGAAAAATCAAATTCAGAACAAAAAAATAGTCCATTAAAAAAATTCCCGACCGAATATTCGTATTTCAGAATTTTCATCATCAATATGGGGTTAGTTAGACAGGTTTAATTTTGTAATTCTTTTGTTAATTTATTTAATTTCTTTCCATGTTTTTCTTCTGTCTCAATGTCTGGCTTAAATTACTTTCCATATCTTCCAGAGATCAAGAATTCCTGGGAGAAAAAATTGGGTATTTAGAACTTTCAAAAGTGTTGCAAGTTTAGGCGTGTTATTAACGGAAGCCCAAGCTAGACCGCAAAAGTAATGCGAAAATGGATCTTTTTTTTCTTACGTATCCAAAACAAGCCAACCCATGAACGTTGAACTTGGTGAAAGACACTTCTGGGCTGATAGCTGCATTTTTGTCTAATTGCTAAGAGTTCAAATGCTTGTGAGAGAAGCACTTTAACACGGTTCAGGAGATTTTTCAAAAGCATAAAAATATCATGGAAGCTCCATCAATATCCCCATTATTCATGATATTTAGAACCTCACAAAATCTTCAAAATATCATTCATTTCTGGGTGTTCAATTTTGGTACTCTGATTTCATAGGGAAAGAAAATTGTATGAACACCATGTGCAAAATTTTCAAGCCTTGATGAAATAGATTATCAAGATAAAAAATATTTTTTTAGGTGAAATAGTCAAATTAGTCCCTTATCATTATAATTTTAATCACTTCAGTCTCTTTTTTTTTTTTCTTCTTCTAACTATTTAGATCCATAGTATTGTTCTTTAACTATTTATGTCTCTTTTACTTCCATCAATTTATAAGTAAAATAGACTTAAATAGTTGAAAAATAAGATAAAGAATTAGCTAGAAAAAATAAAGAACTAAAGGGACCAAAATTTTAAAAAATATGGGATCGGCCATTTTACCTTTTTTTTTTATTTATGTTTTCTTAGGGGGAAAAATGACCGGCTATAAAATATCTCTAAATGGTTTGACGTGGGACTTCGTGATAGGCAGAAACAAGATAAGAAATCTGTGTTCAATATTTCTTTAGCTATTCCTAGTTATATGAATTGCCGGCTTCTGCTATAACAATAATCTTCCAATACCCAGCATTCAAGAATAGCAGTAAAGCAAGAATAGAAAATCTTAGGATTATAATTTACCATGGCAACCACAGTAACCGGTGTTAGCATTTCAACCCCTAAAATCTTAGCCAAGGCATCAGAGTCACCAAAGAGTACCTTCAGGTTCCCGTGCCTAAACAAGCCTTGGAAGAGGTCTACAGAAATCGTCTCGGGCAGGATGTATTTGGTCCGACCCATTGCTGCTGCACCGGATAAGCTCTCGGACAAGGTCGCGGAGAGCGTTAAGCAGGCTGAGGAAGCGTGTGCGGATAACCCGGCAAGCGGAGAGTGCGTTGCGGCGTGGGATGAGGTGGAGGAGCTGAGCGCTGCTGCTAGCCATGCAAGGGACAAAACAAAAGAAACCGATGCTTTGGAAAACTATTGCAAGGACAATCCCGAGACTGATGAGTGCCGCACCTATGACAACTGATCATTATTATTCATCCTCCGAAACGTCGGTCATATGTTACTATTACTTAAAACAATATCTTTAGCTTCGCAACCATTTTAAGTTTATGGGATGTTGTTGTTGATAATTATATATGTCGAACGTGGTTGTTAAAATGATGATCATTTTCTCTCTTTTGGAATGTGATGACCATATACGAAGACGTTTATGATTCAATCTTTCAATTGGGTAATTATTTGAATCTTGTTTGATGTTATTGGTGTTTGAATTTTATGATTGACCAGTCCATAGTTTGGCGAGGTGTTGGCAAATTTTGATACGGGATAATACAAATCTTTACTAATTTACTGAAGTAAAAAGTGGAAAGGTCTCACAGCCCCTAAGCAGCAACTGGATTCTGATCTAAACCACGCAATACTCATTTTCCATCTTTATCACATATCTTACCTGACCATTATGTATGTTCTAAATCTCGTTGGGTTTTTTTAAAAAAATATTTTTTTTCTGATCTTCAAAGTATATAGTTCAACTAATTCTATTATAAGACTTTGAAGAGAAATCTTCGATCTATACCAGACTTTAAAAATAGAAAAACTATCGACAAAAAACTGACTTTGAGCACAAAAAAAAAAATGTTCCAAGAAGGAATCAAACTCTACTCCTTCACTTGAAATACTGAAATCAAAGTGGTTGATCAATTCAACTCACACCGCTCTTCAATCTTGTTGGGTTTTCGGCTTACTTTTTAGATGGAAAGCGTGCTGTTATTCTGTTACTTGACTTGAGATCCGTGATAGGAAAAATATGGATGCCGTAAATATTTACAAGTTTCCACTTTTTTGAGAATGAGGAAAAAAATGTTATTTGGATAAGGATTATTATTTTTTGTTGGATAAAATTGATATGATGCGTGTTCAGTCTTATTAATTCATACAGGAATTTCTTTCTCCCAGAGAAGGAAATTAGCTAAAGTTGTTTTAGCAATTAAGTAGACATAAATTATTTTTTTAAAAAGTATAACATTAAATATTCATCTTAAAAAATGTAGATATAACTTTCATTTAAAATTTTACCTAGCAACTTTAAGAAATTTACTAATAATGTTATAATTTTTTTAACTATGAAGATTTTCGTAATTTTATATCAAGTAAAAAACAGATAAATAAACATTTAATTGGAGGGGAGAGTAATAAGATATAAAGGGTCTATGATGATAAGAGAATTGTTCAAGACAAAGATATATATGAATAAGATAGATATAGTCTATCATCATATGATAGGATGCAGCATCCCTGACATGGGAAGAATATTATATTAGGTATCAAACAATTATTGGTAAAGTTTTAATGTATCAAGTTGTTTGAAAAACTTTAACCATTTTCAACGTATACAAGACACTATCTATACAAGAATTAGTATTCTTTCAAGAAGAAAAGTATAACCCCATTTAATATGTTTCAAAAGCAAAAGTATAACCCTCGAAGTGATAAGCGATCAAGTTGTCTCGGACACAAGGGTTGAAGCAAGTGGTAAGGGACAGACACCAAGGGTTGAAGCAAGGGTAAGGGACACCAAGGGATTCGGATTTAAATTTTTTTATAAAGAGTGTTAGCATTTGATAGTTCTCCGCTCCTTGTAAATCAATTCAAAGATGAGCAACACTAAACGCGTAGGTAAGCAAGTTCATAATGAGAAGGCCACGACTCCTAACTTTATTTTGAACTGCATTGAGAGAACGCGACTCTACACGCAATTGATACTTGTAGGTACAGCATAATCCATTCCGTCCATGCCTTCTTAGTTTTCGTCACTGGGTAGGACTCGTTCCTCTCATGTCCATCAGCTGGCTTTAGCCCTACGGATTAATTGACAATTTTAATCCCCCGAGCAACCTTGTAAAACCGGGATCCATCATGGCGTAGTAGCAACTCCAATAGAGAAAACATATGCACAATAGACATGATATTGACATATATCATATTCTTAAGACTAGTTGTCAACAAGATACTCAACAGAAGTTTAACTCCACAATCCACATACAGATTATCAACACAAACCCTATCATATAGACATTGCATTATCAAACATCCCGAAATCGTTAAAATTCCTATTGAACAAAGATAAAAGGGAACTTAATACAACATCTAGCTAGTGTTAAGAGCCACCACATTGCTTTGACGATACAAGGCTAGATATTGTAAAACCCCATACGGCAGGAGCAAAACCAAAGAACCTTTTCAGTTTTCAATACTGAAACATTTCAGCAGAAGCAGTGATTGGTTGTATGGGACATGGCAGCTGCCAGGGCTCCAGCAGAGTTTCTGGAATCTCAGGGATATCCACAGCAAGACCATTAGCCTCGGCCACAATTTGAATGACAGAATTCAGGGATCTCAATCGATCAGTCAGTTCAGCAGTTTGAGCCCTCAAAACATTGTTCTCAGAAGCAACAGCTAGATACATTTGGGAGGTAGCATCGATATTCTCAGAATATAAACTATTCTGATTCTTCAATTGATTCATTTGGTTGAGGAGTTCATCCATATGCTGCTGTTTCCTCATCCGAGACCTCCTGGCAGACTCACGATTTGATATCATTCTCTTCCGTTTCTTCTCATCATACATGGCATACCGTGCGTCCCCATCAGACCCAGAACTCACAGGCTGTTGTGCTGATGCCATTTTTAGGAGATTGAATGTTGTTTTCACAGTCAATTAGCAAATACAAGGTATGGATGGGTATATCTCAAAATTGGGGATCCGACTGAATAAATCTAGGGTTTCAAAACTAGCAGAACAGAGTTGAATATAAGCTTGAATAAAGGGTAGTTCATGAAAACACATAAAACCAGTAGAGAAATACTACTGAAAACGAATGAACAAGGCGAATTCGACGCATCAGGACACGATATGTCATAAAAACATGGAAACACTTTGCATAAACCACAACTCCAATGTTCTTTTCTTTCAATTAAATCGTTGAAATATCTGCAAAATGAAAAATAAACAGGATCCACAGTCAAGATTAATCATCAATTTCGATCCAAAAGCAAAATTTAGAGAAAAAAATTTTCAATCAGCAGAATATAAACTAAACATCAAAACCGAACACCCTAAACGGCTAAAACCAAACAAAAAATAAAATAAAACAAGCAAAAAGAATCACCAAATGAAAATGCTACCGACAGGGGAAAAAAAATTGATGAATGAAGATGAAGAATCATACCTCCAAACGCCAATGACGAACCGAGCGAAGAGAAGCCAAAGAAGGCTATGAAGGAGAGGGAAGGGGGTTATTTATAGGAGGGGCTTGGTGGCTCTTCCACCAAATGAAGGAATTAAAAATGGAATATTCTTTGGGAAAAAAATGAAAAAGAAAAGCATTAACTGGCGTGAGATGTGACGACAGCAAAGCATTCGAAGCCCATTGGTCCTTTTTAATGTTTTTTCAGCTAAGCAAATCCGTGCGACGGTGATTTCCACGTTGTTTATTTTCTTTTTCTCTTTTCCTTTTATTTTCAGTCCCTGCCCTGCGTTTCCTTTTCTGTATTTCTACCGTCTGCTTAATTTCTAATTTACTTTAAATATAATTAATAAATTAGTGAATGTTTAAAAATTTTAAAATATGTAGTGTGAGTATGTTGGGATTAATTTTAAGTCTTTATCTTATAGGTTTCAAAAAAAAATATTATAAGGAATTTTTTTAAAAAAAATAAAGGTGAAAAATTATTTTCGAACAAAATATTCAAAATGAATAGAGAAAGGAAGCTTATCAAAAAAAAAAAATGAAGAAAGGAAAAAAAAGGTTGTAATTTTCTGTTCTCCAGTATTTGACGTCGGTCTCAAATTGGTTACAGAATATTTCTAATAAACATGGTTTTATTAACTTATTCATATTTTTACTAACTATTTTTCAGTCAATAATTGAGTTTTTTTTTTCGAACTTCAATATTTAATCCCTTAAAATAAATATTTTTTATTTAAAATTTTATTAATAATATTTGACTCTTATATAACTATTTTTCAGTCAATAACTGAGTTTTTTTTCGAACTTCAATATTTAATCCCTTCAAATAAATATTTTTTATTTAAAATTTTATTAATAATATTTGACTCTTATATAAATTAACAATAAAGATATTAAAATAATTTTTCAAAGTTAAATATTTTAAAAATAAATAAATTAAGTCAGAAAAAATTAACTTTAAAATTTTGAAATAATGTTAACATGAACTGAGTGCAAAAGTCTTGTGTCAGTAATCAAAATAGAAAAATGTAAACACAGGCTTGAACTTCCTCCGGTGCTCTTTTTAACTCCATAAATTACTATGTTTTAGGACTTTACAATTCTTAAAAATTTGGACTTTAAGGATCTGTTGTTAGCAGTGAAAACCTTAATTTATTTTGTTTTTATTCCAAAATTAAAAGTTTTCTTTTGACTTAAAATAATACTTTAAACTTTTTTATTTTAATATAATTATCTCAATATTTTTATGAAAAATAAGCGTTTAATTTAGGACAAATATAGTAACATTTTGAGAATGCAAATCCTCAAAGACTAGTCAATCACCGTGAGCTCTTAATCTCTTATAGATTTAATTGTGTAACCACCTGACGGAAAATCAAATAAAGATATATACTCCATCTTATTACATTTGAATGATTTGGAACAAATACAAATCCTTTTAATTAATTATGTAAATATCTTTAGCTTACTTGATTATTTCCTTTTCCAAACTTTTAACATGTTCATTTAATTTATTATTGCATTCAAAATTAAATATAGTGTTCTTTTCATCAAAAGTTTAACTAATAACTTTATTAATTTAAATGATTTATACTTTTACTAACTCTCGTGATTCAATTTATTATGTTTATAACCAAAATATTATGGCAATTTTCTTAAAGTGACATATTTTCATTAATCTTTATATTAAAGTGAATGTAAATATTCAATTTCAATAAAATTGAGTATTAACTCCTTCGTTTCATGAAAATAGTCATATATATTTTTCACACAATTTAAAAATGATGGCTAGTTTAATTGATATATATATATATATATATTCATATATATTCTTACTAATTCTTAATTACTTAAATTATTCTAAAGTAAACGAGTTAATAGTTTTTTCTTTGAAGTACAATTTCAAGTAACTTTGTATATAAATATTAATAATTAGTTCTAGATAATTGTTTTTCAATTACTTTGTAATTTAGTTTTAAGGTGTATAAATCCAAAATAAAATTAACTTATAATTGATAACAAATAGTAGTAATTAGGGGTAAATGTGCAAATAGAAAATTAAATATGAGATTTATATAAAAAGTATATTATTTTGTTGGGACGACTAAAAATAAAATAATAGATTATTTTTGTGAGATAGACAAAATGTTTAATAAATGAGTACACTAAATATTACATACAACATATCTACTTTATAATCAATTGTAGTAATTTATTTTTTTCTAAATATAAGTTGTTTTAATGTTAAACTCATATTTTGAAATATAAGTTATTTTACAATTATCAAAACATAATTATGACATTTTTTCCAATCATACTACTTTTTATATCACTTCTATTCAAAGACATTGAATATTGTAATTATAAATAGGACAAAAAAATTTAAAGGGCATTTTAAGTATAAGATGCTTAAATATTCATATATTAAGTGTTCTTAATATTATTATGTAAAGTTTAAACGACGCTAATTATTGCTACTCATAGATCAAAGTGCACACACGTCTCACGTTTTCTTTTTCGTTTTTATTTGAGGAACTCGTATTTTCATTAATAATGCAAATGTGTTATAATATTATCCTTAGAAATAAAAATTATATAATACTATTTTCAACAATTGTGCTATTAACAAATCATGAATCAATAATATTTTAAAAATTTCTTAAAAACTTATTTGTGAAGTGAATTTTTAAAAAATATTAAAAAAAACTTTGTAATAACTATATAAGGACATTTTTTTTTAAAAAAAAAAAACTACTTTGGAACAATTAGTGCTTGTTTAAGCTCGTGCATTATTTTGTTGAGATTTAAAAATCTCATGAATTCAATTTGTAAGATTTAGGACCATCATTTGTATTAAAAATTTGGAAACAAAACTTCTTAAGATTCTTTGAAAAAGATTGTTGATAGGCATTTATATATATCTCAATTAAAATACGTGATATTTTATCAAGAGTATGATTCCAGCATATAAAATTTTAAATACATAAATGATGCCACTTAGCACAAATCTACACTTACTTGTTAAGTTTTTAGTGCTTAGATAATTCAATTACCATTTTAATTTTTTTGAAATAACTATTTTATTTAACATTAGATGGTTATTTAATTAAAAACAATTGATATTTTTATCATTCTATTGGATTTTATAATTTGGAATTTTTTCTAAACATTTTTAGTACATTACAAAGGGATATTACTAAGAACTTATCATGCATTAAAAGATTCTTATAATTATAACTAATCTATATCTCACTTTATCACTATTCATTAAATTCTATATTACTAACAAAGAAGATAAGGAGAATTTGAATATATATATATATATATATATATATATATATATAGCTCAATTAAAATACGTGATATTTTATCAAGAGTATGATTCCAGCATATAAAATTTTAAATACATAAATGATGCCACTTAGCACAAATCTACACTTACTTGTTAAGTTTTTAGTGCTTAGATAATTCAATTACCATTTTAATTTTTTTGAAATAACTATTTTATTTAACATTAGATGGTTATTTAATTAAAAACAATTGATATTTTTATCATTCTATTGGATTTTATAATTTGGAATTTTTTCTAAACATTTTTAGTACATTACAAAGGGATATTACTAAGAACTTATCATGCATTAAAAGATTCTTATAATTATAACTAATCTATATCTCACTTTATCACTATTCATTAAATTCTATATTACTAACAAAGAAGATAAGGAGAATTTGAATATAATATATATATATATATATATATATAGTTTTGAAACAAAAGTATTTTTTTGTGTGTTTGAAAGTTTGATATTGATTTTTTTTGTTATACATTATTGATAAAAGTATAAAATATAACAAATTATTTTAGATTGAGGCCTATATATGTGAGGTTAGAATAAAATTTTTAATTTGGATGTGATGGAAAATTTGATGAAAAAAAAAGTTGTTTTAAGATATGATTTTATGAGAAATAATAGATTCTAAGTATAAATTTATCCTATATTAGCGTCTTATGTTTTAAGAGTTGTATAAATAAAAATGGGGAAAAGGAGTGCATCCAAAAGCGTGAGAATTCTTAGAACGAAGCGACCAAAAGCGTCGGGAAGGTAGAAATCGCGTAGTTACGTAAGGGAACTGAACTGACTTTTCTGCCGGTGGCCGAATTCTCAGCCCCGCATTCTGGTTCAATTCCGTTCTTCCGGAGCAGAATTCCGGTGTCGAATTCTAAAGCAGCGAATCGCCGAATTGAAGCTGTAGAGAAGACACAAAGAAATAAAAAATGGGGGTAGACGACGAGCCGCTGGACGATAAGGCAAAGAGAATGAGAGATCTATTATCGAGCTTTTATTCTCAGGATCCTTCCTCCACTTCGGTGGTCTCCAGCAATGCTTCTTCAAGATTCGCCACTTTGGACACCATTAATACCCCCTCATTCGACGCAGATCAATACATGAATCTTCTCGTACGCCTTGATTGTATTCACTTTCATTATAATTTTCCCCTTCTCTCATCAATTTCCGGGCCACTTTCATTATGAGGCACTGTCGTTTAGTTTAAAAATTTAATTTCGTATCCCGATTCAGTGGTTTTCAATCTGCATATGAAAGATCGGAAAGATTACGTACTAGCTTCAGTAGTGAAATCACTCTATAGTTGGAAAAGTTTAAGCTGCTGTTTGGCTGTGGTCCTTGTGGAGCAGTAGTCTTGCAAAAAGACAATACAATCTTGAATTGTAAAACTGCGATATTTGCATTCTTCTAAAAATAACATCTTATCCTGCAAAGGAGAAATTGAAAAATCTTTTATCAACAGTTGACTACATCAGAGCTTGCGGAGAGGGTGCTGGTATTTCAAAGCTCTAAACTATAGTGCAGTCTGGCATTCATCTATGACTGACTGATTGATTTTGATCCTGGTTAAACCTTATCCATAGTCGGCATAAGGCTAGGTCTATACTTTACTGCCATTCCTTGGTTTGTCTCGGTAGCTGCATCTAAGTATCCAAGGAAAAGCCTGTTTTTGCCGCATTAAGGAATTGTTAATGTTTCATGATGAAGTATTTGTTGTTACTGCACAATGCATGATCTGGGTTGTTTATTTATTTATTTATTTTTATGTCAGTCTATTAGTGGAATAGAGCATTAATGGGTACAGAACATCTTACCAATGTAAATACATGAATAATGTAAAGTAAAAATATAACATTAAAGAGTCGTTATTGATGCAATAACCACAAATTATAAATCAGCTGAAATTCTGTTCCATTTACACATACTTGCAAGTACACACATTCATTCTTTTATTCTCTACTAATATTGTAGGTTCAAAAGTCAAATTTGGAGGGACTGCTTGAAAAGCATGTCGAAATGGCTGCTGAGATAAAGAATCTTGATACTGACTTGCAAATGTTAGTATATGAAAATTACAACAAGTTCATTAGTGCTACAGATACAATTAAAAGGTAACACCTTGACAGTTCACACTAATTTTCTCATTCTTGCTTGGAATAATAAAGAGAAGAGGAAAAACCTTATTGAATCTAAATTCCACCTGTTTTTCTATGTATAATACATATATGTACTCATTTGCTATAACTTCTTTATTGAATTGTCTCATTCTTCATTTTATTTTGTGTTCATTTTCCTCAGAATGAATAATAACATTGTTGGGATGGAGTCAAATATGGAACAACTTCTTGATAAGGTATTTGATGCACTTTTATTCTCTTTACCCTTGAGGGGGTATTTCATTGTGCGAGAATATGAGTGAAGAACTAATGGAAGAAAATCTGCTGGAAATCGTTGCAGATAATGTCTGTACAATCTAGAAGCGATGGGGTCAATACATCACTTCTTGAAAAGAGAGAGCACATTGAGAAACTGCATCGAACTCGGAATCTTCTGCGCAAAGTTCAGGTATTAAAGCACCTATTTGCAGTGGCTGTCTAGTCACTTAGTGGGGAAATTTCCATAATGATGGGCCGTGCTACCTTACAATGAGTTTTGATTCTATTAGGGAGTGAATTGCCCTGACAGAAGAAAACTAGATTAATTCACAAGCCACTAATCTTTGACTAGACTGTTTTGTTGCAATGATATTTAAAGGCTAAATGGTATTTCCAGTTGCAAAGGTTAAATTGAAGAATGGAATAGATTCAATTTATCATTTCTATGCCTTATATTTTACCATTGATTCTGTTATCGAAATTCTAATTTTCTATTATATTATTATTGGTGTCATGTTATTATACATACATACATATATATATATATATATATATTACCATTGATTCCTATATATATACATATTTCTATTCCTTATATTTTACCATTGATTCTGTTATCGAAATTATAATTTTCTATTATATTATTATTGGTGTCATGTTATTATACATACACACACACACACACATACATATGTATGTATATGTATATGTTTTGAGGATCCTCATAAAAGTATGACAGAGTGTTCATTATCTTTTGTAAGAGCAGTTCATATATGATTTACCCACTAGACTACGAAAATGTATCAAATCAGAAGCTTATACGGATGCAGTGAAGTTTTACATTGGTGCTATGCCTATATTTAAGGTATATATCTGACTTGAAATTGTATAGTGTCACAGTTCTCTACTTGTCAAGTAACAATTTTTTCACTTCCTCTGCATATTACTAGGCTTATGGGGATTCATCATTCCTGGACTGTAAGCGATCATCAGATGAAGCTGTGGCTATCATTACAAAAAACTTGCAGGTATATCATCTTTTTTTTTTTCTTTGGTTAAGATGGTCATCTCTTTAGGTTCCCTGGAAGGAAATGACTTGTGTGTAACGTCTTCTTGGAAAAGTTCAAGATTGTCAAGCCCAAGTTCCTTTTGATTTGAAATGGTGCCAAGATAAACAATAGGGCATTGCTTGGTTAAGAATGCAGTCCATGTATTTTGATATTCCGGATCAAGGATTTGAAATTCTACTATTTGTGATGACAGATTTGCATTTAGCTTTTGAAGTGCATAGTTTAAAATTCTGGAGGAATTTGTACAAAATGAGACATTCGGTTTTGTTTGATGAAGAGAAATGTTTATGAGCAAGTGAGAAAGAAAAGCGAATTTACTATTCTCTCTCAAATAAAAAGAGCATGTGGGGAAACCAACATTTCTGCATTTTCCTTTGCTTCTCTTTTATTCAAACATCTTAGTGCTTAAACCATCATCCCACAGCTATTGGGGTTGCGGAAACATTCAGAAATATATATTGGCATTTAAACTCAGAGAATCTACATAGAAGTATTTTGGGTGAAAGCTTTATGATGTCTTTGTTTGGCCTCGTTCTCTTGGTAAATGGTGAAATTTCTACGAGGATAATAATGCATTTAGATGGGCCCTATTCCATGTGTGTACCTATTCCGACTCTAAGAAAATGGTTGTGGAGGTTTATAACGTCTTCTTTCTCTTTTATTGATTTCAGGGAAAAGTATTCTCTGATTCTGAATCCATACAAGCAAGAGCAGAGGCTGTGATGCTTCTTAAGCAGTTGAATTTCCCAGTATGTATATCATTGTTTTCTGCATTGTTGTTAAGAAGTGCATATTTCAATGTCTCATGTTTTGCCTAAGAATATAGTTTCTGCAATTTTTAGCACAAAATGACATGCTTTGTTTAGCATTCATGACTTATATAGATTTGTATGTCTATTGATTTGGTATACCTCGGCTGGAGGATAGAAGCAAAAGTCTGTGATTACCAGTTATATGGTTTAATGTTCTGGGTTCTTGATTTCCTCATCCTCTTTCTTGTCTTTCTTCTTTTCATCAGTGAAATATCTTGTTTATCTGGAAAAAGAATTGTCATGAATTATAGGAAGTCTTGTAAAAATTATTTTGAGGAGCTTTTGTGATATAGATGGACTTCATTACCTAATCATCCTATTTCCAATCTGTGTTGGGCATTTGTGTTTGGGGCAATCGGCCTGGTATAAATTTTGGTGGGAAATAAAATCAAGTAAGTCTCGTTGAAGGAGGGAATGTGGTTGGGGGGGGGGGAGGGAAAGAGAGTTTTCATGCTGATTGTCATTTGTAAAGTTGCTTTGCACAAAGTTATGCATACAAATAATTTTCCTTGTATTATGACAGGTGGAGAATTTGAAAGTGAAACTATTTGAGAAATTAGAGCAATTTCTTGTGGACCTTCATCTTGAATCTAAGGAAATAACCCCTGTTTCAGCAGATCTTCATGAATCTTCTAATCATGGGAATATTCCAGACCCTGATTTGGCTGCAGCTCATAAAGTAAGTAAACCTGAAAAGTAGTACTAGTTTCTGAATTTGATCCCAATGATGATTGTTTGATTGAAATCAATATACAATGTAAACATTTATTAGAATTGGAGGTTTTTAGTTGGTAGGCTGTTATCCAATTGAATCAACATTCCTATTTGTGGTGATATCCAACCAGCCAAACAAAACAATTGGAGATCTATATTTTCTGGATAAGTTGTAAAAGCAAACACATACCTATCTTCTTTATGACTGTCTTATTTTTCAATTTCTTGCGTAACATTCACTACATGCTCATAGTCTAAATTACACAGAATACTCTAAATAACATTTCAGGCTTCTATTCGTGAATTTGCGGAAGCTATTCGTGCTTATCGAGTTATATTCCCTGATTCAGAAAAACAACTCTTTGGACTGGCTCAAAACCTTGTGACTAAGTATGGATATTCTTTTATCACTATCTCGTAGTACTTACTCATTAACTGTCAACTGGTTTTCATGATTCTTTCTATTCCACATCTTCCTTCTTATCTATAGCCATTTCGAAGCTGTTCATCGACATATTAAGGAGGAGCTCCATTCTGCAGAGCTTTCAGCAATGCTTCGTAAGTTTGATTACCAACCAGAGGCTAATAGTTATGTGATTTTGGTGTTATATAACTACTTGTAAGCCAGAAAATAAAAAGGATTTGAAGTAAAAGGAGAGCAGAAGTAGATTTTTGTCCACAGAGCTCTAGCTTTCAGACCTCTCTGCTGATAAACCTCTTCAGTTTGTTCAATATATTAGAATTCTATTTTTTTATCTGATTTTGCTCTATTTTGAGTTCCTTTTTCTCATTGTTTTCATCTTCTTGTCCTCCTGTTTTGCATTGGATGATAAACTTTGGTTTATGTTTTTCAAGATCAGCCAAAGAAACTCTCTCTCTCTAAATTATGTGACATTTATGATCTTACCTGCAGTGATTTTTCTTGTGCCTTATTGCAAGAAAAAATAAAATGAAACAGTGCTAATGTTCTCTCTGTGTTTTGACTTTTCGATGCTAGAGCAATTAACACATTTTTTTATTTTTGAAATTTATAATAACAAAAATAAGGTGTCGAGCATTTTTGTGATCTTGTGCTTTTTTACCAGTGTTCATTTACATAGCTCTTCCATTGTCTTTGATGAGTTATGGCATCATAGTTTTGAGTGAATTGCGCTTGTTAGGCATCCAACTAACCATTTTTGTGCAGGAGTTATTTGGTCCGATGTGCTTACAATGGATGAGGTCTTACCTGAGGCTGCCCTTTCCGATTTTTCATTTCAGGTACCTTTATACTCCTTTGTACCAAATTTCAATTTCATGACTACAATTTTATTTTGGGTTGTTCCAAAATGAATGCCCACTTTCCTAAAATAGACACCTCTACTTTCACAACTGTCCTCCACTATTCCACTGTTAACTCTCTTTTGTAAAGTTATTATTATGATATATACAACCCAGTTTCAGACCCCAAAAAAGAAAAAAAAAAGGAGAAAAAAAAAACAACTATCCTCCACTATGTTAGGGATAAGATTCCACCTATCCATGGCTCCCATCAATAGTCTCCTTAGTTGGCAAGGTTAAAGTGGGTAACACCTACATGCTCAAATGCTTTCTTAAATCTTTGTGCCAAGTTGAATGTGTATAATATAGAGGTGGTAATTCTATAAGTTAAATTTGACTATTACTCATTCTGTTCATTCAACTTTTGTTAGTTGTAGTTGTTTGGATGGCTATTTAATGTGCTGATATGTCTTCTACCTTTTCTAGGCTGCTCAGGATGTTGTCAAATTATATGTTGCTATCTCATTTAACCATCTTCTACTTGATATTTCAGGTCAGTCTCAATAGTCCCAAGTTCAAATTTATTTCTTGTTGTGGAAGTTGATAGGTTTGACTAATAGTGGACTGTAGGCAAAATTAATGAATCCCCTACTCACAGTGGGAAAATTAAAAAAGGAAGAAGCTTTGTTATATTTCTTGCCATTTTAAAGAAACAATTTATTTATAAACTAATGCAATTGGGTATATGAAGCAATTTCACGGGTGAAATGGACTTTATAAGCACTAAATGCATCGATAAAGGGTAATTGGTTAATGTGCCTTTACTAAAATCATAGAAATGTCAGAGGATATCTTATTTTCTTTCTTCTTGACTTGCAGATGCCCTTACTAGAGTTCAAGGTAGGCAAAAGGAGGGTTTAGAAGAAGAATATTCCTTGCAGTCTGTTTTTGAGGCTAGCAAGAAGGCAGTGATCCAAGGCAGTATGAATGCCTTACTGGTATGAACTTACTGCTTAAAGCATTTTTTCTAATGGCCTACCAAAGCTCTGTGTCATGTTTACTGAAATTTTCATGCAGAATCCCCAACTCTGGTGATTCTTCTTTTCCTTTGAGATGCGCAGCTTCAGTGTGCTATTGCTTCTTCTAGCAAAGCTTTTATTAACTAGTGTTGCTTATTGATTCTCTGAGCTTGCAAATCATCTTGAATTTGACTTTATATCTTTATTTATTTATTTTTAAAAACATTATTCTGTTTCTGCTTTCTTCTTCCACTATGAAGGCACTTATGATCACAAGAAAATAAGATATCATGTGTATTTCTATTTTCATTATTCTTACATTGCCTCTTCAGGATTTCCATCAACTGCTTGAGGAAAAATTGGAACTACTATTGAAGTTGAGAGACTTTATTATTGACTGGGTACAAGAAGGATTTCAAGAATTCTTCAGAAAGCTCAAGGACCATTTCCACTTGCTTGCAGGACAGAGTACCTTACGCAATCAGGTTGTAACTTTGCCTGAGGGAATCCAAGGTGAACAGATCCTTCCTGGGCTTGTTCTTATGCTTGCTCAACTATCTATGTTCATTGAACAAAGTGCCATCCCAAGAATTACTGAAGTGAGTGAATTTTCTAACATATAATTTAAACCTTTTGGCTTCTTCAAGTATAGACTTAAATATAGAGCTGCCTCAGTACCCTTCTATGACTTTCATTTTCAATTTCTCAGGAAATAGCTTCTTCCTTTTCGGGTGGTGGGGCTCGGGGCTATGAATATGGTCCTGCTTTCATCCCTGCAGAAATTTGTCGCACGTTCCGGTCAGCTGCTGAAAAGTTCTTACACCTGGTACAGAATTTGTGACATTACCATTTGTAATGATTTTGCAGACTAAATGCCTGATATGCATCCCCCTTTTGCCAAATTGTTTTGTCTCCTGTTGCATCTCAGACCATGCACTACATTATCTGAGGGTTAGAATTGCCTAAACTTCTTGGACATGCTTGACTTATCAACTTAAAGGTGACAAGAATATTCAGTTAAGTCATATTATTGGTAGTTCAATCATGAGTCTATAACATAGTTGAACTACAGAGATTTAGAAAAATGTATACTTGATCAGAATAAAAGTAATTATTTTTGCTTTGCCCAACCAAAATTCCTGTTCTGAAATGTGGATTTTGCTTTTCCATGGTTATTGACCGGGTTTAGTAGACAATTTGACTGAGACTGATTTTACGGGAAGGTCTAAATAGTCAGAATTAGAAGTAGAGTTCTGCTTGCCTTGAATTCTTTGACATCTCAATTTGAGTGGAGTATTGAAACTTAACTGCAATTTCTTATTCTGTCAGTACATCAATATGAGAACTCGAAAAATATCAGTTCTTCTGAAGAAGAGATTCACAACTCCAAATTGGGTGAAGGTGAGTTGTGCATACAAAATTGAATTCGTTAGGTGATTGGTTAATTTCTATATAGCTTGGCTAGTAACTTTTGATCTTCCCTTTGCTTTATCCTGAATAGCACAAGGAGCCAAGAGAGGTTCACATGTTTGTTGATCTACTACTTCAAGAGGTAATCTATTTTCTGTTTCCAAAGTTGAATTCCTTATAATTCAAGGAGGATGCATAGAGTTGGAGAGAGTTTACTTTATAACCTTATATTAAGATGTATCTCTTACCTTGGGGAATGTGGAGGTTTACTGAAGATTAAGTTAGAAAATGGTGACTTAAGTCTATATATGCACAAAGTCAAGCATGAGAAACTTACTTTATTTATTGATCTCTGCCAGTTGGAAGCTATAAGAAACGAGGGAAAACAGATTTTACCTCAGGAACTTAACCGCAAACATCGCCGTACTGACAGCAATGGGAGCACTACTTCTTCTCGCAGTAATCAATTAAGAGATGATAGACTTGGCCGCTCAAATACCCAAAAAGCCAGGAGCCAGCTTCTGGAGACCCATCTTGCTAAATTGTTTAAGCAAAAGATGGAGATTTTTACAAAAATTGAAAATACACAGGTTGGTAACTATTGCTTTCTACTCCACAAAATGCATATGAACTAGCTAAGGCAATATTTATCAAACTGCAGGAGTCAGTCTTGAATACAATTGTGAAACTTTGCTTGAAGAGTGTGCAAGAGTTTGTCCGACTCCAAACATTCAACAGGAGAGGGTTTCAGCAGATTCAATTGGATATTGAGTTCCTAAGAAATACTTTGAAAAATGCTGCAGAAGATGAGGCTTCTGTTGATTTCTTGCTTGATGAAGTAAGAAAATACTTCGATATTGAAACATTCTACAATTACTTGTTTGGATGGAGGTTTACAAATATGTTGATAACCACTTTTGGCTTTTCTGTGAGCTGACGAATATCCAGGATGGTTGTCTTTGAAGAATTACTTTGTTACTTTTGGGGATTGGGAAATATCAGCTTAAATTGTTTTGTTAATTACCAGAAGAAATAATTAGCTGGCTTGTTTTATTGAGCAGGTTATTGTCGCTGCTGCAGAACGTTGTCTTGACCCTATTCCTCTGGATCAGCCTATCTTGGATAAACTTATACAGGCTAAATTGGCGAAGACTTCTGAACAGAATCCAAATTCATAGTAAAACGAAGTCATTTGCACCACGCCTATTCCTATGGTTGGGACCTAATGCTGTAGGTCATCAATATGAATTCCCCTCTAGAGGCTCAGGTTTCTTTCAGTCGTGTCTTTGTGTGGGGTTTCACATGAACCAGGTCAAGCATCAACTGCGGCCATACACTTCAAGGTTTCATCAAAATTTTCTTGAGGCTTTCTTACCAACCTTTCAGAGGTACGTGGATATCATCAGAGTATATATTGGTAGAAATAGCGGTGGATGTCTTTCTTCCTTCTCAACCAGCCCTAGGGGAAGAAAGAAAGAAAGAAAAGTAGATTTAAGTGTTATATGCTGGATTCAGATAGGTTTTTTTGCAGTGCCGAGGAATTTGTAGCAATACAGATGCATCTCATTTCTCCTTTCCAAGTGAACACTATATCATTTTTAATGTAGTTAAAGAAACTGGAGATATAATTCTGTAGGCGGCCTTTGTTTGTGAGATAGAGGTTCCTCAGCCCCTCCCCCCCCCCCCCCCCTCCTTTCCCCAATAGAGGGCCGCAAAGATGTGTTTGTTTGCTAAATGTATTTACTAAGATTAATGCACCTGCATGAATACATTTGTTTCTTGGTGGAAACTACTATCAGTTACACAGTCAAATCAATTTTGTGCAGGACTTGAGATGTGCTTACTAA
Organism: Apocynum venetum; assembly: GCA_019593545.1. NCBI lineage: Eukaryota > Viridiplantae > Streptophyta > Magnoliopsida > Gentianales > Apocynaceae > Apocynum > Apocynum venetum. Next base: position 517,246 of record SRSM01000324.1, read on the forward strand.
TTGGATTTCCCAAAGGCAGTTTGATTGAGTCTTAGTTGCATAGGCTAACCAAGTCCTAACCCGGGCTGCTCCATGTTGTAGAGCTATTTTTCACTGATCCCTTTTCCAAAAGGAAAATGAAATAAAATCTACAATTAGTTATTATATCTTTTTAGAGCAAGATGGAGATTACATTTTAAGCGAGAATAAGCAATTAAGCTGTGCAGGTTAAATTATTCCCTTCTCATCTTCTTTTCCAGTTATATAAAAAATGATGAGGTATCCACTTGAACTGCGGACCTTAGCTTGGTGGATTCCCCCCCCCCCCCTCTCTCTCTCCCAACACTCCCCACTTCGAAATGATTATAGACTATATAGTTAATAGGTACACAAACAGTAATGCAGGGAATAATGTAAATTCTATTCCTTAATTGAATTAAATGTCTAAGTTTAAGTTAATATAATAATTAAAGTGAGTTTTTGACTTTGAAACGTTAAATTAATGTAATACTAATTAAAAAGAGCTTTTTTATTTTGAAAATTTTATGATATTATTTTTGTTATTAATATGATTAATAGGAAAAATACATAAGTTAAAAGATATTAATTTATAAATAATATAATTTGTTAGTAAGATTTTAATTAAAAACATGTTTATTTTAATAAAGTAAAAGTTTAATTTTGAACATCATTCAATATTGAGACGGCAAAAGTAAATCTAGTAGTGGATATTTAGGAATAATGCTACTATTTTAGAACAAATAACATGGTATGAAAATTTTATTGGGAAATTCTTTTTTATAGATTCCATTCATTCGAATTTGAATGTTTACATATTAATTAATTTTGAAATGTAAGTAATTATATGTTTATTTTTTAAAAATTTTTTTTTAAATTTTAAATTTTATTAATAATTTTTTTAATTTAATAAATTTATATCTTATTAAACAAATTAATAACATTATAATAAGTAAAGTAACTTATTTAAAGAATGAGGGAGTATTAATTGTTCCTTGATTCAATACTCGACTTGTGCTAATTATTAGCTCGTGGCCCAAAATGTTTGAATATTTAAAGCTGAATGAAGAATAGATAGTGAAAATTTTAAATTCAAAAGCAGTATTTTATTATTGTGTGATGGTTAAATTACAGATGGAGAAAAAAAAGAAGAAAAGGAAAAGGGAAAAGCAGAAACACTTTAAAAATGGTTTTATCAAAATTGGTTAAATTGGATGCTGGCACGTGTAACTTCTATGGTGCATCCATCTTGCTACTTTTTTTCGCGCCAAATCTGTCTTGGTATTATCTATTTTGGCGCCCATTCTCAACTCCTTCCTCATAGCCACCGTGCCGTTTGCCCTATCCATCCCCAACTCCTCTCCGTCGGAATATCAGTTGTCTTTCCCGTCCGTCCGATGCAGGACCTCGACTTCACCAGAGATAAAGGCAAGCTCCTCTCTCTCTCTCTCTCTCTCTCTCTGCGCCTTTGGTTGCGAGTACGATTACGATTACGACTGAGTGGCTGACCAACTTTTGGATGCAGATCTTGCAAAAGACTTTCTCTCTTACTTTGCTGATCCACATGGAGAAGCCAAATACATGAACATTCTTGTGAGTTCGCGTTCTCCATCTTTCTTTATCCTCTCTGGCTCAGGAACTCATGGACTTAGGAGAGAAAAGTCACTCATGATTTTATTATTTTCTCTTTCTAATATGATGACTCGTAATTTTTTTTTAATGTTTGATTATCTCCAGCAAGATGTTGCAAATCATAAAATCAAGGCCATACAGATTGAACTTGAAGACTTAGTAACTGTAATTTCACACCTTTCCTTTCAATTTTTATTTTCGAACCTTTGTCTGTAATTTTAAAGTTGATAACCCTTCTCGTTTCCTCATTTCAGTATAAGGATCTGGATGAAGGATTTCTTAGACGAACCACTGAGAATACCCGCCGTTACATCCAAGTATTTGCGAATGCCATTGATGAGCTAATGCCAGAGCCAACCGAGGCCTTCCCAGACGATGATCATGATATTCTGATGACACAGAGATCTGAGGAAGTAACTGAGAACATGGACGGTTCTGATCCTAAGCAGACGATGCCCCCTGAAATCAAGCGATTCTAGTAAGATTTAAGATAGTTAGAATTACATTAATCGGTCATTTTCAATATGTCCTCTGAATTTAAGAGTAATAATGCAAAAAATTCTTACCTAAAGGTTTCAAATGCTAAAGACTTAATTTCTTTTTGGTGAAATTTCTTAATTTAAATTATGTAGGGGAATTTGACCACCTTGTAGATCTAAGACAACCAGAAGACGCTGCACTCTGCCATTAGTTGGGAGTACCTGTTGTTTTACCTAGAAATTATCTAATTGTCACCTTCTAAATTTTCTCTTTCTTGTTTTTTTGGTGAAATCAGTGAAGTTTATATTACAGCTAATTCAAAAGGGCGGCCTTTCTCCATCAGGGAAGTGAGAGCTTCATATATTGGCCAACTTGTTAAAATATCCGGGATTGTGACACGTTGCTCAGACGTGAAGCCACTGATGCAAGTGGCTGTTTACACATGTGAAGAATGTGGATTTGAAATTTACCAGGTATGCATATGGCTGTTTAGGTGCACTTTATGGTGTTTTTGTATAATTTTGTTTATCTTCTGCGTGTTTGTAAACTGTGTCAATATAAGAGCCATGTTTTCTCTAGTCATTGAAGGAGGATCTGCTATATTATCCTACTTATTTTTGTTTCTTCTCTGCATTTTTTATCAGCTCTTTATTTGATGACAGGAAGTAACTGCAAGATTATTTATGCCTCTGTTTGTGTGCCCATCCGATCGCTGCAAAATAAATCAAACAAAGGGCAATCTCATTCTTCAGCTCAGAGCATCAAAATTTTTGAAGTTTCAGGAGGTTTGTCCTTAACTTTGAGTTTTGCTGTTATTAGCAGCGATAAATATGATAACAGTTATCTTTGTACATTGATTGCAGGCGAAAATACAAGAATTAGCAGAGCATGTCCCAAAGGGTCATATTCCTCGTACAATGTCTGTTCATTTTAGGGGAGAACTTACAAGAAAGGTCAGCGATTAACTTTAATTCCACAGATGCCATGATTGAGCTTCTGTTTTGGGTCTATTTTGCTGACAGCAGACATGTTCCTCTAACATAGAACTTCTCAACAGTAGTTTTATATCTGCAGTGCACATACATAGAGTAATTATTTTACAGAAAGATTATGTGGCTCAAAAATATACCAGACTTGTGCAATTTTTCCCCCTCTTAATAATAAATACTTCTGCTTGATTTGGCACACAAATTTTTGAAATATGCTTAAATGACATGATCTCCGGGCTTAAACTTACTGTCTTTGTAAACAAGGTACCAGTTAAAACGTTAGATTACCTGTATGATTTTCTTGGTTTTTTCTTAGTATGCTTAGCCTTTATTTGCTACTGACACTTTTTGTTTCAATATCTTAGGTATCACCAGGAGATGTTGTTGAATTATCAGGGATTTTCCTTCCTATACCTTATACTGGATTCAGAGCAATGCGAGCTGGTCTAATTGCAGATACATACTTGGAAGCCATGTCTGTCACCCATTTTAAGAAGAAATATGAAGAGTAAGGGACATATGATTTCACCTTTTACTCATTCCCACTTTGGGAAACAGCTCCTCTCTCTATTTTCAAGTCAAATACATTTGATTTCTCAAACAAGTTACCTTTCTCTGCCTGTAAGGTCAATTAAGGTGACATTTAATGGCATTTCTAAATCCCAAGCATGTAACTTTGTTGAATGTGTCTGTATCTGTTTATATGTTTGTATAGGAAGTACAATAATAGCATGATGTAGAAGAGAAAATGAGATGCTTGAACATTACTAGAGCTTGGTTTTAATTTCTCAATATAATAATCCTTTCATTCCTCATTTTATTTCTCAGTATGAAAAGAAATAGACTTTGAAATTATTGGATGCGCATGTCTTACATTTTTTCTGGAGGTGATGAGTTAAACAGCGTGTGGACTTGTGGCTTCTGATTAGGTAAAAGAGTTCTGTAGCCTAATTGTTTTTCATTTCTATCCAGTTATGAACTAAGAGGAGATGAGGAAGAACAAATTGCACGTTTAGCTGAGGATGGTGACATTTACAATAAGTTGGCACGATCATTGGCTCCAGAAATTTTCGGACATGAAGATATTAAGAAAGCTCTTCTACTTCTTCTAGTCGGTGCTCCTCATCGAAAGTTAAAGGATGGGATGAAGGTATATTCTTTTGAGAGAGGAAATATTGGAGCAAAATCTTTTTTTTTTTGGAAAGAAACTTTGCTTCTGCTTGTGTGGCTACTGCAATCGATTTGAAATTAGCATTGATTTTGAAAATCTCTCATGCCTTGGATCTTGTGTGAAATAATTTTTGGAATTTCTTATTTTGACCGGAAACATACTGATTTCTCTGAATGCTGTGCAGATCAGAGGCGATCTACATATTTGTTTGATGGGTGATCCAGGAGTTGCAAAAAGTCAGCTTCTTAAGCACATAATTAATGTGGCACCAAGAGGTGTTTATACCACTGGCAAAGGAAGCAGTGGGGTCGGTCTGACTGCAGCAGTTCAGAAGGACCCAGTGACAAATGAGATGGTTTTGGAAGGAGGAGCACTGGTATATAGTTTTTTTTAAAAAAAAATTATTTTAAATTCATATTCTTATTATCAAGAAATAGTATTTTCTGTATGTATAAGAAAGTAGAGTATAAGTATATGGGAGAAGGAAAATGTGATGCACAAGGCACTGGCTTGCCAAACTTATAATCAGTTGTATCTGAACGCTAACTTAAAGTGAATTTCTCAGACATTTCATCATACTATTCTGCTATAGTCAAGGACTCCTGATGATGTATTTATTTCAGGTTCTAGCTGACATGGGGATATGTGCCATTGATGAGTTTGACAAGATGGATGAGTCAGATCGAACAGCAATACATGAAGTAATGGAGCAGCAGACGGTCAGCATAGCAAAGGCTGGGATTACTACATCCTTGAATGCAAGGACAGCAGTCCTTGCTGCAGCAAATCCAGCCTGGTAGTCATTTGATATATTCTAGAGTCATTGGCATTCTTCCTGTTGTATTGTTTCCTAAGCAATGTTGAACTCTATTTGGGTTGGTTTTTCTTAGGGGAAGATATGACTTACGAAGAACACCAGCTGAGAATATTAATCTTCCTCCAGCCCTCCTATCAAGATTTGATCTCCTGTGGTTGATTTTGGATAGAGCAGATATGGATACTGATCTTGAATTGGCTAGACATGTTGTCTATGTCCATCAGAACAAAGAATCTCCAGCTCTTGGGTTCACTCCACTTGAACCTTCTGTCCTCCGGTAAATATAATTTTACCTTGTGCTGCTCTCCAAGCCTGTTTAGTGGCGCTCCTTTTATTAAACAAAACTGATTTTTACCTTCTATAAATGATGAGCATTCTTTGCAATTTTCGCTAGGGCATATATTTCAGCAGCAAGAAAACTGTCTCCCAGTGTCCCAAGGGAATTGGAGGAGTATATTGCCACAGCATATTCCAGTATTAGGCAAGAAGAGGCAAAATCAAATACTCCCCATTCTTATACAACTGTGAGAACGCTACTCAGTATTCTAAGGATATCAGCCGTAAGTTTTGGTTTACTTTTCACTCTATAAACTCGAAGCAATTGTCTCTGGGTGACTGCTCAAATATATGCTGCTCTTTTATTTGGGACTTCATCCTTTGATTTCTATGTGGGATCATCAGCTTGCAATGGAAGACATTATGATTTATGTACAAGATAAATACTCCTTAACTTGTTTGACTGATGCTTTCACTAAGAGGTCACACTATGGTTACGCACACTACATTTTATGTCAATTGACAAGACAATTTGTTTGTTTTAGGCACTGGCCAGACTTCGGTTCTCTGACACTGTTGCTCAGAGTGATGTGGATGAAGCCCTTAGATTAATCCAAATGTCAAAGTTCTCTTTGTATTCAGATGACCGACAAAAGTCAGGCTTGGATGCAATCTCAGATATATACTCAATTATACGCGATGAAGCTGCAAGGATGAATAGGATGGACATCAGCTATGCTCATGCCCTTAACTGGATTTCACGAAAGGTTAGTCATTTATTAGCTAGACCATTATTCATGAGAGTTTACTTTAAAGTGAAGCAAAATAAATTAGTAACCGGTGATCCGGTAAAATTAGCAGTTCCCTGCTCTTCAAGAAAAATACATGGTTTCTCTTCCTCCTGGTCACATTTTTGTCTGTTTTTTGCTGTCTTATCAGGGATACAGTGAGGCCCAATTGAAAGAATGTCTGGAGGAATATGCAGCCTTGAACGTATGGCAGATCCATCCAAACACATTTGATATAAGATTTATTGATGCCTAATGTGCTGTTGTTTAGTGATCGGAATAGTGTATTACTTGTGGCAACCTTGTGTGCAATGCCCGAGCAGTGTCCCTCTTCTATGCTGGGTTAGAAAAGAGTTCTTAAAGTGCTTGTGCAATGCCTGGGCTAAAAAAGGCTTACTCTTCTATCACCCTGCATTCAAGTCCTTAGGATGCATCCTTTCAAAAGAAAATTGGTTCTTGGGTGCATTTTTCATTTATTTGTGAAATGCGTAGGCTAATTATAAGTAGAACTGGAATTGTAAACCTGTACTAAAATATGCCATTGAAAAGAGGTTGTCTCATCCTCATTGGCCATTAACGTAGATATCTGTAGTCTTTCTTTCTGATTCCCTTTTGCCAATGCCATAATCTACTATCTCACAATTTAACCAAGGTCTAATAGAGGCCAGATATTTGTAAGCCTTGTGCCGTGCTACTAATTCTCCATAGAAACAAGTGTTTCTATGGATTGGGTTTTTTCTTTTGTTTTTTGTTTTTGAAATGATAGTTGATTTTCACGATTGAATAAGAATTTTTTTATTGAAAATTGAAAGATTTTTTTTTTAATTAGAGAATTAAAAGTTATATTTTTTTGTATAACAACTCTTTTATAAGTTTTATGAGTTATTACGAAGAATTTCAATTAATTTTTGTATTTCTTAGAACTCCTTTTTTATTTCTTTTTAAATTCTTTTAAATTTAAGTGAGCTTTATTTTTAATTTGTTTTTCTTCGTTGAATTCAAAATTTCCAGACTTGATAGATTAATTTACAAAATAAAATACACATGTTTATTGAAATAATAAAATAAAATTTATATTCATTGAATCTCAAATATATTTTTTAAATCAATAAATTTCACGTTCTTATTATTAATTTATAGGTGTTTATATATATATATATACACACACATATTTATAGATTAAAATTATAAGTTTTAGTGTAGAAAGAAAATCAAGATGAAATTTTTACATTCAAAAGGATAATATAGAAGTTAAATTCTTGAGCTTTTGTCAATTACAAAGAGTCTTGAGACGCTTAATTCTTTATTAAGCTTGCTAGAGTATAGGAATTTGTTTAATTCTTGAATCCCACTCAGATACTGAAGAAGTTGTCCTCGATTTATCATTTCAATTTCTTTTTTTGATTGTTTTCAATTCACTAAAAGAATTCTAATATATACATGTAGACAAGTTATCTATGTAGGTTTTGCAGATAAGGTTCTTGGCATTTTGGAAAAGGATTGGGGGCATTTAGATAAAAAATTGTTGGAGTTACTAAATTGATGTGGCATTTAATAATTATAGACATCTTTTATGAAATTACGAGAAAATTTGAAGGTAAAAAATGGTTTTGAGAAATATTTTTATTAGAACAATCAAATTGAAAAAAAATTATAGTCCAAATTGACCCTTAGTATTTGTAGGTAAAATATTGAGTTATTCAACTGAATCTCACCATTGTTGTTTCCGGGCCATTATTAATATTGTCAACTCCCGAATCTTTTCCCTCGAACTGTAATGGTCATGGCTCTTCAAGGAATATGCAATTACTATGAAATTATGATTAGAAGTTAAAAATAAAATACTATCAATTTAGCAACAAAAAATTGTCTATTTATTTCCTTCAATGAAGGAAACATTTGGCACAAAAAAGTACTAATAATACTACTTACTCATTTTAAAAATATATATTACTCATTTCATTGTTATATAAAAATTATTTTAAAATTTTGTAATTCTATTTATGATTACAACTTTAATTTTTTAAAAAGAGAGAAGACATTGAATAAATAGTAATAATGAAAAAAAAAATATCATAGGGACAAAGAGGGAGTATTAAGTCCTAAGTGCTGAATTAAATATGTATAATGTGTATTTATTAGAATATATATTTATATTAGAAAAAGAACACGGTAGTGACTAGCTATGTCGAAATTGTAATGACTGCCGATGGAAAAGTCAATTGTAGCCCGAGAATGAGAAGCTGCACGCCTACAGTGGCTACACCAATGGCGCGTGACCCCAATAAAATCACCTAATTGTGTCTTTTACGTAATTTTACTGGTCGGCTCCACTAACGGCACCGAATAATATATAATGACGTTTACCTCAAAAATAAACGGATATTTCTCAGACAAATTTCTCTCTCTCTCTCTCTCTCTCTCTCTCTCTCTCTCTCGCCCTGAAAGGAGGAGGCAAAACCCCGTTGGGCAGTTGTAGCAGTAGCGAATGCCAAGAGACTTCGCCCTCCCCGTTCGCCTGAATGCCGAAGCTCGGTTTCTCTGATGCTGCGGAAACCATCTCTTGTTTTTTCCCTTCATTTTTCACTTCTCCCAGACCTTATGTTGAAGGTATACTATACATCAATGAAACTATCTTATGCCCCTTAGAAATCTTGCTCCGCTTTATTTCCTCTCTTATTTTTGATAAATTTTAGTAATTTCATACAAGTTTCAACTTTACTTGATAAGAACTAGTTTAGATGATTTTTCACGTGTTCTTGTATAGATCTTGCGTTATTATTAACTTCATTTTTTTTCTTCTTTTTGATAGTCTCGAGTGTGGAGTTCGCGTTTTCAGAGTCCTTTGCTTGGAGTCTGCATGTATGGATAAATCTATCGTTCTTGCTGATTGTTTGGAATGAAAATTGATATCTGCCTTTGCGTTTCCATTAATGGCTTATTTTTTATTGTACTTTAGTGGATGGTATTAATGACCTAGGATGGTCTTAATATCTGTAATTTGTTCAAGTCAGTTCTCAGTACTGGCTCTTTGAGTTTACTGATTCTGAGAATTGTTTAACCAACTCAATCAGAGTGTTTGGGCAGCCGAAGTGTTGCTTGCAGATAAGACCACTAAATCTCAAACAGGGTATCTGGTTGAATTTGCATGTTAGAAAGTCATATTCGTTCAGTACGTAGGGAAATAATGAAAAAGAATGCAAAGAAGGAAGGATTTTTCGAGTGAAAGCTGCTCAATGAAATGACAGATACTGATCTCCTAAGCATGCCCAACTGTAGATGACTCTTCTTTAGGCATCTTTTGTTAAATTTTTAACTTTTGGGTGCTGTTTTTAACTTACAGTAAGCAGGTATTTCATATTTCTGTACAATTTTCCTGTCTCCATACCTATTTATTTGTTAAAGTTTCCTAACCATTTAACCCTTGAAATATTACAGTAGTTTCTGTTTTTATACATAAACTGCCATCTTACATAGCCAATTTAAGGATCTGTTTTACTCCTTTGGCTGCTGAATGATTTTCATGATCCGTAACTCTCTGACAGTATCTCAAATGATTGTGTGAAGACTTCCCTTCTGTGATGGTCGTGGATTGCTTACTTTCTAGAAAGTGCTTTAAGCTTGAAAGAATGTGGTGTATTAATGTCAGAAGCAGGAAAATAGATGTTCACCTTAAAAATTTTCCTATCAATGATTCATTTGGAATGTCTTTGTCCTACCAGCTTATAATTCATCATCTCCAATCTCTCAGGATAACTGATATTTGCATCCATATACTGGAAGGTAATTTATTTTCCTATAACAGGAGGATGTCTTGTTAGATGACTATTTTAACGTCTTATGTAACTTTTTTGGTACTTTTATATGTTTTTGTTTCTTATATATTATTTACCTTTCATGTTATTAGAGGAATGCTCTTGATGGACATTTACCGTGCTGTTTCAGGTTTGTAGAATATGGGTTACCGAAAGTGCACATCTTTTGGCCGTGTGCCTTCTGTAGATGCTGCACCTGTAAATTTTGTTAATAAGATCCATACAGTTTCTCCTTTTGAAGAACAGAAGAGAGCTGATGACTCTTTTCATGCAATGGATGTAGACGTGGACCTTAGAGAAGTTTATTTTCTGATTATGCATTTTTTATCAACTGGGCCATGCAAAAAGACTGTCAGGCAATTCTGGGATGAACTTCTAGAACATGAACTTCTACCTAGGAGATATCATGCTTGCTATTCAAGAAGTAACACGTCCAATGGCCTCAGAAAGGATGATTGCATCTCTTTCCCTTTGAATTATGATAATCTTGTTAATAGGTAAGTATGAATTCACTTTTTGTTTTTATTTTTCTGGACAATGATATTTGATTAATCTACGCATTGAGTGACCTTGTTTAGGCGTTTGCTTGTGATCTTCATTAGATATGCCCCACAGTCTTTTGAGTACATTTTCTATAGATTATTGTTTTGGATTTAGTATCAGAATTTGACCTATAAAGCCTTCTTATGATAAGAGGGGCAAGATATCCATTACAAACTCTCTAAAAACAAGCACCAATGCTTATTATATTTTTACCAAGGTGGTTTTTACCAATCTTTAAATGCTGTAGTCATTTGTACATTGCTTTGTAAATTTAAGATCTGTAAAATTGAGTTTACTTCAAATGTTCCTGTTTGTTCCTGGTTGTTTTCTTTGTTTCAATTGCTAGAACTCTTAACAATTTATTGTTTCTACGCAAATTAGATATCCTCACATTCAAGGTGATCACTTGATAATGCTCTTGAGACAACTGATGCTGACAACTGCTCCTCCATTGCGTCACATAGTTGGAAAAGCTGCTCCAAGTGCCACCGATGTGCCCACACTACTTGGAACTGGAGCCTTTTCACTTTTGTTCTGTATGTCGTTCCAGTTATTCTCTCTCTCTCAGCACACACATTCTCATGAATGTACACATGCAACTGTGTTCATCTTCCTGTTATTCATTGTAGTGAACATTGATAGCCCATTGAATTTCTATTCTATGCAGTTTTGTGTATATCTGGAAGTTGAAAATCTAAACTTGATTTATGGTTCAAAGTCAGTTGGTGCACCCATTCATTTTTTCACAATGAGTTGTCAGACGAATACCAGTTTGATGCTCCAGTACCATACTTCTATATTTGTCATGGATCTGATGCCGTTATACAGTACATAAGAATCTCCAAATATATGGATTATCTATAAGTTTAAAAATAATGAAATAAAGTTGTTCTGGGGATTTAGCAGATTACACCTGATTTCTTCCAAATTGTTGACATCCTTGCTTTGCCTATGGTTTATTTCTGTATTCCAGTAGTTTATAGATGGTGGGATATTGATAAATTTCTATCAAATAGGTTTGAAACATAAAATACATCTCAGCAACATGTTAATTACATGAAAAAGGGAAGACAAAAAAAATCTTAATTTCCACGTTTTTTGAGTTATTCAAAATTTCCATTCAAGTATGGCATTTCTTAACCTTTTTAGTTCTTTAACAGTAAAAGTGGTAGGAGGCTGACTTGCAACTGGCAGCTTTAAGGAATACTCTGCTTTTTTGTGTGCACGTGTGTTTTTCCTCCTGATTTATTTTTTCTTCTCTTCTAGTGGAATTATAAGACATGCTTCTCCTATTCTTCTTCGTCTGTCTATCTCTGTATATCTTTTAACACACGAATGATGTGATGCAGGTGACAGGAATAGTGTAAACAAGCAATATAAGCATCTGCCATCTTATCTCTGCTGGCCTCACATGCAGATAGATCAGGTTCGTGGACTAAGTTTACGGGAAATAGGAGGTGGTTTCCCGAAACATCATCGAGCTCCATCTATCCGCTTTCCTTGTTATGCTGTAGCTAAGCCATCAACCATGGTCCAGAAGATGCAAAAGAAAATAATAGTGAGGGGACACAGAGATGCTGTTTATTGTGGTATGTTTTCTATATTCTGATCTCTGCATGAATATCTTCTCTCGCAAAATCTCATTCGATATTGTGTTTTATGTTATTTATGAGAGTATTAATTTGAAATTTAACGTTTCATTTTGATTTGTCTTTTGGTTCTTTTAACTGTTTTAGTTTATCTCAATCCTTGTACATTGGTTTCCTACAGTACATTTGATGAAAAGTCACACCACTTTTCCTGTCCCATGCAGCAATATTTGATAGGTCTGGCAGATATGTCATTACAGGATCAGATGATCGTCTTGTCAAGATTTGGTCAATGGAAACTGCATTTTGTCTATGCAGTTGTCGAGGTCATGAAGTAAGTTAGAAAATATGAATGGGATATATATATAATCATTTTTTATGTATATTCAACAAATTGGCTTCCTTTAATGTTATGTTTTTAACTCTTCATTTATTTTTCTTATATAAGGGTGACATTACTGATTTAGCCGTCAGTTCAAACAATATGTTAGTGGCTTCTGCTTCAAATGATTACACTATTCGTGTTGTAAGATTCTTCTCCAATTGAAAGACCCCGTTCACTTTATTCAGCAAAGAAGGTCTATTATCTTTCATCTGTTTAATTGTTTCTTTATGCTGTGTATTAAAGTGGCGATTGCCAGATGGGTATCCGATTTCAGTTCTGCGAGGACATATTGGAGGAGTCACTGCCATTGCATTTAGTCCCAGGGCTGTGTATCAGCTTTTATCGTATGCATATTCCCTTTTTGATTTCTTTTCCCTTTTTGAAGTTATTGAACTTTTTTACTATTGTACATGGTTGATCATTGCATGTGAATGCATATGTTGAAATATTTCAGGAAGATTTGACCATAGAAATGGACTTTTCTTCAATATCCAGAAGCTTTTATTTCTCTATAGTAAATGATGGGGATTTAATGTGAACTAGGTAAATGTATCTTGCCTAGTCTGGCTTCAAATATGGAAGTGAACTTAGCAGCCTAACTCTAAATGTAGATTTCTATGTATGTTAAAGGTGGAAATTTTGGATTGTTAACTACCGAATTAGTGGTCTGCCATATTGAGAACATGGTTCCCACCATACTCTTCTTCCAATAGGCTATTTTGTACTATGAATTTCTTCTTTTAATGATCCTTTCATTGTAAGAGCTTCCTGCCTCTCTGTCTTTCTCGTGATGCATCATTTATTATATTTGCTCTTGTCCCTACAACTTTACATATTATATGGTCATAAATGCTGCTATATGGCCATGCCAAGTACATGTTACCTGTTCTTTTCACTTTTGCAACATAGAGACATGTGTGAAACAAGGAGCAAACATTGATTTCTCTGCCTTTTGTATCTGGCTCTGTCCCTTTCATAGTTTTGTTTTCTTAGATGCTTCTTAACATTTGTAGGTCTTCGGATGACGGCACTTGTCGGATCTGGGATGCAAGGCAATCCAACTGTCGTCCACGAGTTTATCTGCCCAAATCAGTTGATGCTGGTTTGTAGGAAGTCAACTTGTCTGTTATTTTTTGTGTTCATATGGCAATTGATTACAAGTTAGACTAATGGGATTTAGAATTGGTGCAGGAAAGAGCAGCAGTATTCCTTTGGCCAATGTGTCCTCATCCAGTAGTACTCCACATGGCCATCAAATCTTATGTTGTGCCTACAATGCTAATGGAACTATCTTTGTCACTGGGAGCTCTGACACTTATGCGAGGGTATTATTATGTTACCTTTTGGCTTTCGGGAAATGAGAATCCTGAAAAAAAGACCTAACCACATAGAATTAAGTACACACAAAGTAATGTTTTCAACTCCAAGCAATTTTTTCTGTTCAGCAGGCACATTGACGGCTGGAACATAAATGAATGTAAATGGGCTCTCTGAAATTTGGCAGGAAATCAATGAGCTAGCTAACTAGTCATAGTTGAACTGATCTCAGTAGCTAGTCCGTCACTAATTTAAAAAGTCTTGTTTAGGACTTTTACCATGTTATTGCTGAAACTGCACTGTAGCAGAAATTTAATTACTTCAATATATCTTTTTTGCTTAAAGCCTGTAAGAGGACTAGAGAAAACCTGAAAAGTGCACACACATTCAGTTCATTAGACCATAAATTTTCTAAGTAATGTACTGAAGACATAAAGAATCATTTTGCAACATCTTCAAGAGTATAATTTTCATATTGGAAATGGAACTCATCTACATTAGTCTGGTATTATTGGCATTTGTGCGTAATGTTTGGTGCTATTCATGTATTACAGTTGTCTTTTGTAACTATAGTTCATGTTTTCCAAAACAAAGTTTCTGCACACCCCTTTGGTTTGCTGTGCCAAATAACTAGCTGTTTTTAGGTTTGGAGTGCCTGCAAATCCTGTTCTGATGATCCTGGGCAGCCATGCCATGAGATAGATTTACTAGCTGGTCATGAGAATGATGTTAATTATGTACAGTTCAGGTGAGTATCTAAATGTTCTCTTCTCTTGACGAATTTCTCCAGATCTAATCTGCTCTTCCATCTGCAGTGGCTGTGCTGTGGCTTCACGAACTTCAGCATCTGAGTCTTTGACAGAGGAGAATATTCCAAAATTTAAGAATTCCTGGTATGTGATTACCTTCTTTCCTCTTTCTAATCTGATATACATATTTTTCCTTTATTTTTTCTATAATTTTCAGCATGTGTGCTTAGAACCAGTGCTGCTCTTATTCATTCATATAAGGTGAAATACTTTCTGATATCCCAGGTTTAGTCATGACAATATAGTTACCTGTTCTCGTGATGGCAGTGCTATTATCTGGACTCCTAAATCACGCAGATCTCAGGTGAGTTCTTGTTTTGTATAACTGAGTATAGATAAAATTGATAAATCTTAGTTGCAACTTGTTTTTTGGGTATTATGATCTTGACTTTCAAGAGTTTTGCTTATGAACAGCATTGCAATTTAATATTTGGTATTTGATTAGTTCTGATGGTTTTCTTTTCAACTTTTTCTTTAGGGGAAAGTGGGGCGTTGGGTACATGCATACCATCTTAAAGTTCCTCCTCCTCCAATACCTCCTCAGCCTCGCCGAGGAGGTCCACGCCAGAGATTTCTTCCAACTCCTCGTGGTGTGAATATGATAGTGTGGAGCCTAGATAATCGTTTTGTGCTCGCTGCTATCATGGGTATGCTTCAATTCGCTGGTCATACATATTTTTTGGCTAAAGTTGTAGTGCTTGCATGCTTTTGCTGTTTATCTATTTTCATGACTAGTTCATTTAACATTATGAATTTAGATATCTCCTTATGATTCTATGATATTAGGATGAAAACTTAGGCTCAACCTTAATCCCTTGTTTTCTGTGTGTTTGCTGTCTCCGAACTAAATTCCTTTTTTTTGCCTAGATTCTTGTGCGTTGCTATGATTTGAAGTATGGGTATTCTTAACGAAGTGATGTTTTGATAATAATAATGGTTTCTTTCTCTCACTTCTTACTACAAAAGCTAAAACGGGCAAGCTTTGGAGTTAGATTAAGCTATTTTGAACTGGAATATCTTTGTTGATAAATGGAATTAGCCTTTTGTGTTGTAAGATTAAGGCTTTAATCTCTATTTCATAGCTAACATGATGGCAAAAACCTCATTCATTGAATCTCTGTTTTCTAACTTCAGTGGACATACAATTACTGTTACTTAGGAGCAAATGTATATATATTCACTTGGCTAATCATACTGAAATGAGGAGCAAAGCTAGTTTTAAATTTTAACCGTGTCACCAAGACTGCTTAGACCTAAAACCTGAGTCTGAGATTCATCTAGCCCAGGTGGTTTGTTTTTCACCAGATAGGATCTTTGTGTAAACTGTCTCAGATTGTGTAGAAGTAACCGGAATACTTACTGTTGGATCATTAAATACAGATTTGTGAGTGCTGATTGGGTATGAACCATTTTTTAAGAAACACGTTGACGGGAAGAGAGATGTATCTACTTATCAACTATCTAAAGAGAATTGTGTAATTATTTTGTTGCTCTTTCATGCTATGCAGTCTTTCATATTCTGATATTCTGCATATGTTGATGTTTTAGAATGTATGTCTTCCAGTTTCAAGATTAAACTAATGTTCATATGCAGATAACAGAATATGTGTTTGGAATGCTAGTGATGGTAGCTTGGTACACTCCTTGACTGGTCATATGGCTTCTGTAAGTGATATCAGTCCTTTTTAAAGCTTCTTTTTATGAGGCTAGAATTTTGAATTTCTCTTTCCTATTATATTAGCTGCTTAACAGGCAAGATAGCTAGAATCATTGATGATAAATTTCCTTGTAGTCAGATTACTGGATTTGATTCAGGGCATGTAAACATGGAACAAGCTGGATATGCTACATTTGTCATACTATTGTACTAAGAAAATTTTATAAGGTGGTTTGAACACATTGTATGAAACATTTAATGCTGAGATTCCGATAGATTTTAAATTTACCAAGGTATGATAGGGTTTTGTGTCTAATGCCGTACTGTTTATCATTTTCATGAAAATGACAATTTTGTGAGGACTAAACATATGATTGTTGTTTCTAGTCTCTCTTCCTATTCCCTGTTTTGGTGATTCTGTTAGTATGATGCTAATTGAAGCTAGCTCTATGTTTTGTGGAACAATTTGAATCTTGTCAAAGAATATATACACCACCCTCAAGTTGTCCCCCACTACTTTCATCATTATTCTTTTCCCAGGTATTGAAAATAGAGTTCTACCAGAGCTCAAGCATTGAGAGGTTATCTCTATGTGTTTATCCAAATAAGAAAGATCGACAAATATGGGAACTCTTTTAGCAAAAAAAAAATAAAAAAAGGAAAAGAAAAGGAACTCAACATTGTATTCCTTGTAGCTAGGCATGGAGGTCAACTGATTGGAAGATTGAAATGCGACATTGTTTAAGGTTCCAGAGGTGATTGTAAAGTTGTTGAATGAACTGGAGGGAAAAAGATCCGAATCTAACCTAGGGAAATGGTTTGCTGCTTACTAAGACACTAGGAATGTTCTTAACAGCCTATTGCATACATTTTCATGAGACCTAGAAGGAATATACTGACTTTAAACATGCTACAGAGCCTGCTACTTAAACGCAGGTTGGTTTTTAGTAGGATCTCCAGACATCTTAGTTCTGTATGACCTGGTTTTAAGACAGGCTAGATAAGTGGTAATATATGTGATTAATGATTACTTTGGCAGACGTGTATAATTTGCATTGATTTAATTGATCAAACTCTGATACTTTGTATGGTAAATGAACTAATTTATAAGCTCTCATCTGATGGTGGTGCATATTTTTTTCCTCATTTAACAAAGCAAAGAGTATAGGTGGCCAAGTGGAAACAAGAAGGCTTTTCATGCTTACATATTGAATCTTTTAAATTTTATGTAAAATATGTATAATGTGTGGAAACTGTTCTGTTCACTACTTTTAATGCTTTGCTTAAATCCCTTTTCAGGCTTATGTTTTGGATGTTCATCCTTTTAACCCCAGAATTGCCATGAGCGCTGGGTATGATGGGAAAACAATTATTTGGGATGTAAGTTTCTCTCTTGGGACATTCCACATTCATAATGTGTTATTCTTGTGTAAGTTTCTTTCTTTGTCACCTTTTGTTGCTGTTTCTAGATATGGGAGGGCATTCCTATTTGTGTCTACGAGATTGGACGCTTTAAGTTGGTAGATGGAAAATTTTCACAGTAAGTCGTTTGAGGAATCTTAAATTTTCGCTATGTGCTGTCATGCAAGTAGATTCAAATGATTATGGTACAAATTTGTAATTTTATTTGCAACATTTTGATCCTGCTCCAGCTTTATATTTCTTTCTCAACAAGTTTTCCTCGCTTTATATTGTTGTATGGTTTCTTCTCCTTGTATTTTATGAAAATAATCTCCATGCTTTTGGTGTCCAATTATAGCTCTTTAAGTTTACAGTAGTTTTTCCTTGGACTGAGACATGCTTTTCCTTTTTAACTTAGAGATGGGACATCAATTGTACTATCTGATGATGTTGGACAGATATATTTGCTGATCACAGGCCAAGGTGAATCCCAGGAGGATGCCAAATATGATCAGGTATGCTAAATATTTCCAATATAGTTGTGACTTAACTTTTGGAGAACTGCCATAGGATGGTTCTCACCATACTCCTCATCTAACAGTTCTTCCTTGGAGACTACCGCCCTCTTGTGCATGATACTCAAGGCAATATTCTTGATCAGGTTCATTAGTGTTGGTTCCACAAATACTTATATATATCTCTTTGTTGAATCTTCATTTAATGCATGGTCACGGATTTGTGCTTAAAAGCAACTCTTGTGCATGACTACTACATTATGTTGGTTCAGATATGTCTTTTAAGCTATTTTAAAGAGCTATCTTATACTTGATGCAGGAGACACAAATGATCCCATATACGAGGAATACTCAAGACCTTCTTTGTGATTCAAGTAAGTTATGAATCACTTTCAATTTAAATTGGATATTGTATTTCTAAAGGGTGTATTAAATTTCTGTCTTTGGGACTTCAGGTATGCTTCCATATCCAGAACCGTACCAGAGTATGTACCAGCGCAGTAGATTAGGGGCAATGGGTATAGAGTGGCATCCTTCATCAATGAAACTTGCTGTGGGTACAGATATTGGTTTGGGCCAAGAGTACCAAGTGTTACCTTTGTTAGACTTGGACATGGTGGTTGAGCCACCACCAGATTTTCTGGATGCCATGTATTTGGAACCTGAAAATGATGTTATACATGATGAGACGGACTCAGACTACTTTGTTACTGATGAATTTTCTAGTGAAGATGGGCAGGAAGGTTTGAGTGACAGCTCATCTAATGATCTAGGAAGTAGTGAAGAAGACGAAGATGGACAGGGCCAAAGAGATGGCCTTCGCAGATCGAAAAGGAAAAGACCCTTGTCAGAAGTAAGCTAAGTTTTCACCTGTATTTGTTTATATTGGCCAGTCCTTAATCATTTTTTCTTTTTTTTCCAGGTTGAATTCATGACTGCATCTGGAACACGTGTGAAGAAGAGGAGTTTGCCTGAGCATAATGGGACCTCATCCAGGAGTAAAAGAACTAAGAAATCAAGAAACTGTCAAAAAAATAGGAGGAAGTCCGCTAAACTCAAGTCATTGAGACCTCAGCGAATAGCTGCACATAATGTGATTAATGGATTTTCCCTAGTTTCTGAAATTTCTACTGATGGGGAGGAGGGGTCTGAAAGTGATTCATCAGAATCTGAGTCATCATTGTGGGGTACAAACTTTAGAAACAAAATGTCTGTTGGCAACTCACAAAATGAGAAAGGGAAACATTTAATTGATGAACCAGTACCTTTAGTTGAGTCCAAGAATGCGGTGAAGTGCAAGGAAACTGAACATCAGATAAATGTCAAGAACAGGAAGAGATTGGTTTTAAAATTCTCCATTCGCAATTCTGTGAAGTCTTTACCTTCAGAAAGTGATAGAATCCAATCTGACTACCAGGATGTTGTAGCATCATTTCCATCAGGGGACTCAGGTCCATCTTCTTCCAGTGTATCTGACTTTAAACATGTGAAAGATTGCAAGGTAGCTGAACTTTCAGGAAATGAAGAACCCAGAAGCACACAGGAAAACTTAGAAATGTCAGGTTACGAGTACACCAAAGTTCAGTGGGAAGAGGTTAAACGACGCACGGCCAAGCAGCTGCAATCTGGAGATCCTAGCCCAGTGCATTTAGATGATGGAAGCAAAATAAGTTCCAATTTCCATTGTGAGACCAGGAATGTGAATGATCAAGTCAAACCTGAGAATGATTGCATGGATCTTTCTGCCGGTTTAGAAATTGGAAACCATGAGCTTACACTGTTTAATAAGGTTTGCAGTGAGAGGCAAGAATGTGAGGCAAGCACATCAAATGATGCAAATTTAATGGCAAACAATGACTTCTATCTGAAAAATGTGGAGAAGTCTTCATCAGATTTATCCCTTCTTCATCAGCATGAGCAAATAAGCCCTTGTAATAACAATCCTGGCAAAGGATGCAGCAGAAATTACTCTCCTGAATTAGGTGAGGTCCAGAAGTCAAAGCCAACTATACTGAAAATCAAATCAAAGAAGGTTTTGCAGGACTTAACTGCTGTGAAAATACCTCGCCATGGAGAAGGTTTGGCATCTAAATATCCCTTTCCTGTGGGGCTTAATCTAGAGCACCATACACCCGAAGGCGGTAGAAACAAATTCTCTCAAGGTACTTCAAATGCCAGCATCTGCAATGAAAATGTCCGAGCAGATTTTCCAGATATTGCTACTGATGCAATGCGTAGAAAAAGATCATTGAGATTGAAGGCAACTTCAAGAGAAGCCGATGTTATGAACCATAACTGTAATATTAGTGATGGTCATTTGCCAATTTCTGTAAAAGGCATAGAAAGGCAGTCCAGGAAAGCACTTGATCCTTTCCCTACGAGAGCGGTGTCAACATCAAAACCTAACATCAGACCAAGGTCTTCTAAGAATTACAATGAAGACACAAGTGCAGTAGCTGAAAGGAATTTGTGTGTTGCATTAAAAAAATCAAATTGGCTGTTGTTGTCAGAGCAAGAAGAAGGATACCGGTACATTCCTCAGCTGGGTGATGTAGTGGCGTATCTGGTGCAGGTATGTACCTTTTACAAGTGCATTGCCAACTACGCGTTTTGCCTATCAAGTTGTTAACTATCATCATCATCATTTTTCTGTTCTTTGTTTTATAGGGACATCAAGAATATATAGAATCCTGTAGATCATCAGAAAAAGTTCCTTGTAAAAATTATATCGGGAAGATAAGAGCTGTGGAAGTTTGTCAGGTTGAGGACCTGGAGTATTCAGCACTCCCAGGTTCTGGAGATAGTTGTTGTAAAATTTCACTTAGATTTATAGACTCTACATCAGCACTTGCTGGCAAAAAATTCCAATTAACCCTACCTGAATTGATTGACTTTCCTGATTTTGTTGTTGAAAAAACACGGTATGATACTGCTATTAACAAAAATTGGAGCTGCAGGGATAAATGTTTGGTTTGGTGGCGAGATGATAGTGAAGAAGGTGGTAGTTTGTGGGAAGGTAGAATAGTTTCTCTGAAGGACAAGTCTAGCGATTTTCCTGGCAGTCCATGGGAGAGATGTGTCGTTAGTTACAAGAGTGATCCAACAAGTACACACCTTCATAGCCCTTGGGAATTACATGATCCGGACTGTTTGTGGGAGCAGCCTCAAGTTGACACTGATATAAGAAAGAGAATACTGTCTTATTTTGATAGATTACTTCAATCAGCACAGGAAGACAAGGTTTGTGACTTTTCTTTCTTTTCTGTGACACGATTACGATTGGTAGCAACTGAAAGTGGAAGCAATGTGAAATCACGTGCAATTAATTACAAATTACTCATCTTCTCTTTTTGTTTCAGGATTATTTTGGAATTCTGAAGTTGGAAGAAGCTTCCCAGAAGGAAAGTTTTATAAACAGGTACCTCTCTATTACTTCCTGACATTTAAATTGAATCTGTCTCATTATTTTGAACTTCCATGCGTCCTCTGAACTTAAAAAACCAACATTCACCAAGATAACTTACCAAGCTGGAATTCATCACGTGATTGGATGTTTCTAATCACCACTGGAGAACTGCCTCAATTAAATAATTATCAATTTTCATATCAGTAGCTCTTCATGTTGTCAAATTTGCACTGAGAGTCAACCCCATCATAATTTTCCAACATTATTTTCCTTCTTGCCATGTGAACTTTTGCAGGTTTCCTGTTCCATTATCTCCTGAGATAGTCAAGTCAAGGTTAGGGAACAAGTATTACAGGAGTTTGGAATCTGTGAAGCATGACATAAAGGTGATGCTAACAAATGGTCTAAGTTATTTTGCGAAACAAAAGGATATTTCCTTGAAGATGAAGCGACTCTCTGAGTGGTTTAACAGAAAGTTGTCTAAATTCTGAGGATTTCTAACACTCAATTCATTTTTTTCCCCCCTCCATTTTTTCTGGTTTTGGTGGCGGAAGGCAACGAATACGATTTTGTAGAATGGATCTTCTACCTGTGGATTATAAGTCAAATGAATTACAGTTGTAATATAGATATCGACGACTTTATAAAGGGGAACCTCAAAGATGCGCCTTGGCCTGTCTGTAGGCCTTGTTCTCGATTGCTTAAATAAGCATTATATATATATATAAAAGCTAAAAGTTGTTTTTAGAAACAATTTTTACTTGTTGATGCCCTTAAGAAAAGTAAACATGTATTAGTTTCTTTAAAATAATTTTTTGAAAAGATTTTTTTTTTTTTTTTAGTTTTTTAAACAAAACCTCCAACCACCGAATATAGACACCAACTTTGTTTGACTTAACTCACAAATGCTCAATCCGAGAGTAATTTGATTTATAAATATGCTGTATTCTATATCATGTTTTTCTGTGATAAATTGTTCATACTTTGTTAAGCTTTACTCCAAACGGGCAATTTACATATGAGTTTGCAACTGCTAAGGAAAGAATGTGTACTACTGTGTGCGGGTTGTGTCTCCTAGGTTTAATGTAGCTAAAGTTAAGAACGACTGAGAAATAATGTACATCATTCATTGAGTGCAATATTGCCTTGAAAGTGACGTACGGCTTGCAAAATTTGCTCCTGACGTAGTGGTTTGAAGAGACAATAGTCCATTCCAGCTTCAGTCATCTTTTGTACCTCATCATCTTCTGTATGGGCAGTCAGGGCAATAATTGGGATGTGCAAACCCAACTGTTTCTCCGCTTCTCTTATGCCTCTGGTTGCTTCATATCCACCCATGACTGGCATCTGGACAATAAAAAACAAGCACAAGTAAAGGAAAAGAAAGCAACATGAAAGAGTTGCAAGAAATGAAATGTCCACATAAGATAGTTTTCTTTTACCTCACAATCCATCAGAATAAAATCAAAGGGCAAAATAAAACGAGCCCTGTGCTCTCTTTGATAATTGAGATCCTGGATAACGAGTTGCAATGCTTCTTTACCATCTTTGCATTCACAAGTTTCTGCACCAAGATGAGAAAGAATAGCTCCAGCTATTCTTCGTAGTACTTCATCATCCTCAGCCACCAAAAACTTGTTCCCGCGCAATGGTCGGTCATCATCAATTTCCTGAATTTCTCGCACAGCTGAAGGGGTTGATTCAGGGGAAACAACATTTCTGGTATTGGGATCAATCGTTGTATAAGTACCTCCAAACTCTGGTAGTAGACCTATAACTTGATATATACGAGATCCATGAAGCGGTTTCGATATGATTAGATCTGTGGATGGTAATGTACCCTCATATAGGCCTGCACCTGGTCTATCAATCCAAACAACTCTAGTGAAACTGTTAGAGTGGTCCCTTCTGAATTCATCAATAACTCTACTGACTTCGCGAAATGGTCCAGCACTTATATCAAACACCATTAGGACAAAGTTTGATGTGGTCTTTGGAGTCGGCACATCATCTGCTGCCGAAATCAGCTTTTCTTTGACCGTTACAAGAGTAAGAGGAAGCTCTTGATATTGCTTGACAACGGAAACTTGTATCCCTAGTCTCCGCATGAACTTCTTCAAAATATTACTCCTTTCTTTACTAGAAATGAAGAGTATTACCTGAGATCTTCCTGCTTGAGGTGGGCTGTGGGTACGAGCAATTTGTTCTGATTGTTGATGGAAGGAGTCACTGGATGAGTCAAAACCATACTCAAGGTCATCTCTGGGGGGACTAATACTGGTTGGAGCACTTCCACATACTGTGAGGAAGATATTAAACCTGAAGCAAGTTCCCCTCTCACCAGGTTCCTTGTCAACAATGGCAATCTCTCCACCCATCAACCGAACCTGTTATTAGACCACAAAAGGAATTTTAACAAAGGATGATATGTAAATGAAACGTTGCAAGACAAATAAAAACATGGAATCAAATTTTAATAACAGACACATCACATGAACATGTATAACTTTAAAAAATGCCTAGAAACAAGACTTGAACGGGGGGGCCTCCTGCCTAGAAACAAAACTTGAATGCGGGACTCCTCCATCCTGATACTATGGTAAATTTTGATATCATTTTAAAACTTAATCTAATAGAGAGTGGTAGGATTTATATATACCAGTGACTGAACAATGCCAAGCCCTAAGCCTGTGCCTTCATGCTCAGAAGCTGTCCCTTTAACTTGAACATAGTTCTCAAAGACATTTTTTTGCTGCTCCTTTGGAATTCCTTTCCCTGTATCGTTCACTTCAAATATAAATTCCATGCGATTTTCATCCTGTTGGGCAGTGTCCGTGAGTTCCAAGTCTTTTTGTTTTTTATCATTCTGAAAAAGTGAGCATGGTATGCATCTCATAGAATTCTTCGGACTTGAAGAATTTCTTTGGATTGGAATTTCTGGGATGGACTTCTTCGCCCAAACTCTAACTAAAACATGTCCTTCAGATGTAAATTTGACTGCGTTGCTTAATAAGTTAGATAAAACCTGTTTGATTCTGCCACGGTCACCCTTAACTTGAGAATGCTTTGTCACTGAACCATCACAAGTGTCCAGCACCACATCCACACCTTTCTTCATACCAACTGGATGATACAAATCAACTGTTTCTTCAATGAATTGTTCCATGTTAAATTCTTCTTCTTCAAGTTGAATCCTCCCAGCTTCAATTTTGCTGTTGTCGAGAACGGAATTTAACATTCCTGGACAAAAAGAAAAATTAACAATGAAATATATAATCTTGTTCAAGTAATTGACCTTATAAATTAACTATGAAGATCTAAGTTTGAGTCAAGAGAGAATATGACCTAATAGATCCTCTGTACCAGCTTCTGCTTGCCTTAAATTTATTTCCAAAACCGATCCAGGAGGAACCTCAAGGCGGCACATCTCAATTAGACCAGTAATACCTGCTAGGGAAGCACGGACATCATGGCTTGCTCTAGCATAGGCAAGACTTGTATTCATAGCCTTCCTTTCAGCTTGTTGAGTTGCTTCCTTTTGTTTAACCAGTGCAGCATATAAACTCATTGCCCTCTTAGCAGCTCTATACATCAACAAAATGTAAGTGAAAATGAACACAACCATGGCTGCAACCAGTAGTATCAGAAGCACGAGGGCAGTTTTGATATCATAGCGCACCGTCTTCTCTACTCCCCAAAAATTAGATGGCAAAGCCAACATATATATCTATATATAAAGGAAGAAACATATATGTAAAATCAGTTTGTTACCATTACTTTCAAAGAATTTTGCATATCACCGAAGGAAGCAAGATAATGATCATAAATATGTAAATTGTTCCCTTTTTCTATCAGTAAGTTTTTATATGAAACAAAAATTTAAAGTTAAATAGTTATCGTCCACATACATACTGGAAAATTTGTTGTCGATACACATGAGTGTGATAAACTGGAGGTGAAAATTTAACACAGAAAAATATTTTTTACATACCGACTGCATTCCTAGAATTTCAATTGGTGAACACCGGAACAGGTACCTCATTTTCCCTATTTCCAGAATAGAAGCTTTAGAAGTTCCATCATTCGCCTGACAGGTTAAGTTGCCAACACGTCCAATTTGATCACCATTTGGATTCAATAATTCAATTGAAACCAAATTATTACCATTTAGGACGACCATCCGAGTATTTGGGATCCCGGTCAGATCGAATACTGTTCCATCCAATGATGCAAAATAGAAGCCTCCCCCATACACACTTGCATCGGGGAAGAAATTCGTCAAAGATTTTCCAGGGAATCCTAAAGAGAGTACTGCTCCTGTTGTACCAATACTGACAGTATTCAGTATCAAAGGATCCCCCTGATCATTCTCCCACCCGGTTCCCGCTGAAGCATGCCCATTTTTACTCGTCAATGCGTTCTGAAACCAGTTGGTATCAAGAATCCTACGAGGGGTAGTTTTTATCGCTTCTCCATATAACTTCCCTGTGTCAAAGTTAGCAGGCCGAATATACCATGTGTAATTGGTAGAAAATGAAGTATTTGAATATACACCAAAACGTTGATTCCCTTTGGTGTAGTATGAGAAAAACAAGCCATCCAATGCAATAAATGATATTTGTGAAAGATGGGGAATTGTTGATAGTGCTTGAAACAATACAGGAGCCACCTGAATAAATATATAAATCAACCAGCAATTCATGACATGATTTTAACAAATATATAGAAGCAAGAAAATATATAAAAATGTATACCTACCCTTGTTTCTGTTGTAGAAAAATGGAGTTCATTTCTTCCTAGCAATGAACCCAACAGTCTGGCCATATCTATAGCAGATTGATTGAGGGGTGACAAAGACCTTGCTGTCTTTTCCACCCCTAAAACTAGTCCTTGTTGGACACCACCTCTAATCAACTTAACTTCTCTCTGAATTTCATTTTCCTTGTTGATCCACAAAGGAATTAGCAAACCAGGAAACAGCAGCACCACTATTGACTGCATGCATTGGTGATACTTAATTAGTACTATTATATTAGTGAAAATCTTTTCAAAGAGTATATATACAACAACAAAAAATCAATTCAACAAAGTTAATTATTAACATTAAGGAATTAATTAAGTTTCAGAACTCACCAAAACAATGAACAAGTAAAAGGGCCGCCATGAGCTTAGCTTCGTCCCGTTCCATGTTGCCATGAATATTGGAACCAAATCTTCTCTGCACAAGTTTAATGAAGTCTGAAGACATAAAATTCATCTGATGAACAGATGTTATATAGACAAGGTGCAAAAAAAAAAAAAAAAAGGATTAATGATTAGAAAAAGAAAAACTAGGCAAAAACAGAAATAGCATAATTAAATTAGTTAATACCTCTGGAATGCAATAGCATTTTTCCTTTCTGGGAGATTTAGTTTGTTTCTGTTCCATATGCAAATACATGTAATTTTATATATGATAAAAATAATTACTTAAAGAAAGTTCAGGAAAAAAAAAGGAAGGAGAACATATATAAGCAAAGATAATTTTCAGCCCTCTAAGTAAGTATCTTTGGGGGCCTCAGCTCTTAAATATCCAGGTATTTATTTCTCCATGTACTTCAAACTCATTGGCCATGGTCTCATGCATGAATAGTTGTACTATGTGCTTCCCTGCTGGTTCCTGCTGCTGCATGAGGAACATTCTTTTTTCTTTCTCTGCAAGAATCCAAAAGGAAACCCTATCAAAAATAAAAATAAAAATAAAAACCCTAACAAATTTGGAAAGTTGCCTAAGAAGAACAAATTTGGAAACTTCTCTAATAGTAAATTAAAAGGTGAGTATCCTTTTCTTTGTTATATTTGTTAAGAAAAAAAAAGATCGGTTCACTGAATTAAAAGAGTAAACGTATAATTAATTAATATAAAACATATGCAAATATTAACTTTCTTTTAATTCAAGGTTAAAAAGATATCATCCGTGGTCCGACTCATCTATTGAAATGTTTTTACCAAACTTGAATGTGTGTTTATGGGAAAATTACGTAATAATACTATAAATGATTTTGATGTGTGTGAGCAAGTTATAAGGTAACTTCATTTTTTGTTGGAAACATTGTTAGCTTTGGAAAGTCTAACAAAATTATGGTAATTACTATTTTATATTGAATTATTTTGGATATATAACAATTATAGGTTGTAATGTTCCTAAACAGCTCTTCAAAAAAGGACTTATTATAAACAACTATTTATTTTTTTGGTTGAATTAGTTAATTTCTTATTATATGAATCTAATGGAACAAGCAATTTGGAGGCAATAAAATATATAAATGGAAAAATTGAAGGGCGAAAAATAGATGAAAACCAACAAAAATGTGAACGCTTTAATTGTAATGAGAAAAGAATCTTTCTTGAGATTTCAATTTTATTTTTTTTTGCATATATAACAACTAGCTAGATATGTTTTTTTTAAAAAAAAATTAAATACGGGATTTTTTTAGGAAATATGGTTTTATGGACCACGCTACTTTACTTTCTAAAAAACTATAAATTTTTAAAGCTTGTGATCTACAAATATCAAAAGTTCATGTATATATTTCTCAATAAATATAATTATAAAGATGTGAATACTACGCAGATAATTTTATTAAAAAAAAATCAATTTCTCAAAAGACGCTACTTACCAAATAGTAATGTCTTGGTTCAATTCACATTCCTAGGGCCCATTTTTCTTCGTGGGCCATACAAAAAAAAAAGTGAATTTAAGCCCACACCCGAACTGAGAGCCCAAATACCAGTCACGACTCACGTGACAGTACACTTAGTGGACTGTACCGACCGTCCTAGAATCCCTTTTACTATTTCCCGCCAAAGCTCTCACCTCCCTAAACGCTTCCCGGCAAATCCTCATAAATTCCCGCGTTTTTCACCCAAGAATGTTCTGCATAATTCATAAGCACACTCCATTTTCATCCTGCACACTCCATTGCAGACCTCGGTTTTCATAGTACGACACGGAGGAAGCTGTGTCTGAATTTTGATCAATGGCGCCGTCGCGTAAAGCTAGCAATGGCCGGTCACCACTGGTAAATCAACAGCGGCAAATTACCTCTTTTTTCACTACGAAGGCATCGGATTTGTCACCTTCTCCTTCACCATCCCCTTCGCTCGCTAAACAAAACCCTAGCCCTAACCCTAGCACAAGTCCGACCACGAGCCCCACCACTCCTTCTCCTTTCCAGCCGAAATGCAAAAACAAGAAGCCTATTTTAGTCATCGGCCCAGCATCTTCCTCACCTGCAACTCCCGATATTTCTAAGAGATTGTATGGGCCCGAAATTGTCAATAAAAGAGTCAGGGTTTATTGGCCTTTGGACCAGTGTTGGTACGAAGGCTGTGTGAAATCTTTCGATAAGGTTTCTGGTGAACATTTGATTCAATATGATGATGGTGATGAGGAATCATTAAATCTTGCGGAGGAAAAGATTGAATGGCCGGTTGAGGAGCCACCCAAGAGGTTGCGCAGGTTGCGTAGGTTCTCGATCATAAAAGATGAAGAGGAGGAGAAAATTTTGGATACTGTTGAAGATGATGATTCTGCGGATGAAGACTGGGGAAAGAATGCAGAAAACGAAGCTATTGAGGATGTCTCGGAGGATATGGATTTGGATGATGAAGTTAATGATGATGGAGTTAGTGGGAAAAGCACCACAAAAAGCCAGAAGCGCAAGGTGAACGGAAGCTGGAAGTTAAGTTCTAATTCTAGTAAAAAGAGCAAGACTGCTGAAGACAACAAGAAAAACACGGACAAGGTTTCTTTCAGCATTAATGAGGGAAAATCAATGGCGTCAGCTGCAAATGACTGTGAGAGTAAGTGTTAGAGCTTCAGTTTCTCTCCTACTTTTATCCATAGATTTCATTGGCAATGGGCCCATGTTCATAGATATAGCAAAACGGGCATATGAAACAAACCTTTACTTCGTGTTCCTGCAATGAATTTTTCCCGGGGGAGGGGGAGGATTTCGATTGAAGGCAATGTAACTATATCTTATTTGCAATAATCTTATATTTGTTTAGTTGCAGGAAGAAAGGTATTTAATGGCAACAACGGCTTAGTGGGTGATCCAGCAGAAAGGTTTGGTGCTCGTGAAACAGAAAAGCTGTGGTTTCTGGGAGAGTAAGTTCTGTAGTTTGTCTTAAGTGACATGTGAACTCTAGGCAAATTGCTATTGCTAGAATGCTGGTCATATGTATGCAGCCATGATCCTGCTCTTTCTTCACTGTGGTTTAATTACATTGAATTCTGTTATTATATTAACCAAGCATTCTTGCATGTTCTTCTGCTAAATTGGCTGCTATGCACAAGCAGAGACCGTAGGGATGCTAAGAGAAGACGTCCTGGAGATGAGAATTATGACCCCAAAACCTTATACTTGCCTCCTGAATTTTTAAAAGGTTTATCAGGTGGCCAGGTAATTGGAATTGTGTGCTTCCTAGTATGATCATGTGGTAAGGATCTGTTGAAGCAACTAACATAGTCTCATTTTTTTATCCTAGAGACAATGGTGGGAGTTCAAGTCAAAGCACATGGACAAGGTCCTATTTTTCAAGGTTTGAGCTTTATTTGCAGAAAGTTAACTCTTGTTCCTTATGATCATTTACCTCTACATCCTTGATTAAATCTTAATTATGCATCTAATGTGAACCAGATGGGCAAATTTTATGAACTTTTTGAAATGGATGCACACGTAGGGGCAAAAGAACTTGATTTGCAGTATATGAAGGTAGTATTTGTTTCCCTATGAAGGTGTAACCTATTATTCTTGAAACAATTGGCATGTTGCATTTGTTAATATTGATCAATTGGCACCTTTTGCTTGGTTCTTTGAAGGGTTATGATTGGTCTGATATTCACACTTCTTACCATTTTCATTGCTAGGGAGAACAACCTCATTGTGGATTTCCAGAAAAGAATTTCTCAATTAATGTAGAGAAGCTGGCGAAAAAGGTTGTAAAATGTACAATCTAATCGTTTTGACTTGCAAGTTTGTATGTGAGATCTGGGATTTAGTTAGTTAGATTGCATGTTTTCACAATAGATGTCTCATTTCTGTTTTTTTTTTTTCCTTTTTTTTATCTCCTTCTGTGTATGTGAGCAGGGTTATCGCATACTTGTAGTGGAGCAAACAGAGACACCTGAACAACTCGAGCTTCGCCGTAGAGAAAACGGATCTAAAGATAAGGTGATTCTTGTACTATTCAACATCCTTGATGATGCTTAATAAATGGATAGCTGTATTTTTGTAGTCTGAGCTATTGTATATACCAATTTCTTCTAGGTTGTGAAGCGTGAAATATGTGCAGTTGTCACAAAAGGAACATTAACAGATGGAGAAATGCTCTCAGCAATCCCTGATGCTTCCTACCTGATGGCTATTACTGAAAGTTATCAAAGGTCGGTAAACCAGCAAGGAGAGCGCATATATGGTATTTGTGTGGTTGATGTTGCTACTAGCAAGATTATGATCGGACAGGTCTGTGGCATGATTGATCTAATTGTTTATTTGTACATTGAATTGTGAATTAGAGGATTATCTAGCATTCAGCCTTCTATATTTTACTTTAAATTTTTTTTCTGTTGTACCTGGTCTATTTTCTTCCTGGATAAACATCTAATTACTTATCTTTCCTGTAACAGTTCAAGGATGATTCAGATTGCAGTGTCTTGTGTTGCCTATTATCTGAGTTGAGACCAGTGGAAATTATTAAACCTGCTAAACTGCTCAGCCCTGAAACTGAGAGGGTACTTTTATGTCATACAAGAAATCCTTTAATTAATGAGTTGATTCCCCTCTCTGAGTTTTGGGATGCAGAAAAAACCATAAGTGAAGTGAATTGTATCTATAAACGAGTTGCTAGTCCAACATATTCTTCACCTCAGAATGACAATTGCTTGCTTGAAAGTGATCCTTTGGTTAGAGATGGTGACAACTGCCTACCAGATATTTTGGCTGAGCTTGTTGCTGCTGGGGAGAATGGACTCTATGCACTCTCAGCTCTTGGAGGCTCTCTTTTCTATTTGAAGAAAGCATTTTTGGATGAGTCTTTACTTAGATTTGCAAAGTTTGAGTTGCTACCTTCTTCTGGTTTAGTTGATTTCACAAAAAAACCATACATGGTTTTGGATGCAGCAGCTTTTGAGAACCTTGAGATTTTTGAAAACAGCAGAAATGGGGATTCTTCAGGGTATGTTGCCTATATTTGGATATATTTCAATGTTTTCTGTAGCAAGCCTAATCTTTTGGCTTTTTTTCTTTCTTCCTTTTTTTTTTTCTCATGTGAAGGACACTCTATGCACAATTAAACCATTGTGTGACAGCTTTTGGGAAAAGGCTACTCAAGAAATGGCTTGCAAGACCATTATATTGCTTGGAGTTGATTCGTGAACGTCAGGATGCAGTAGCAGGGTTGAAGGTACATTGATTTCTGACTACATTTCACTTTTCGATTTCATTTTTCTTTATTCTCTTTTCTATGGATGCTACCCATTATCTCAGTTGTTACTTCTGAACTCTATAGAATTGTGCTGCAAATTAACAGGAACTAAAGAACTGCGTTTATTTTGCTAGCTCATTGTTTTTCCCTTGAGTTATATGATATGGAGATTAATGTGTGATATGATAGATCTTTCTGCTGGGGATTGAAGTCTAACTAGTATCAATTCTTCTTCTGCTATTCACCTTGTTTTATTTTTTATCTTGATATGATTGGCTTACAAACAAAAGCCGACATATTGCAAAGAAGATTTCTAATAGGCCCTGATGTTTGTTCTGGATGTTTGCTGGGAATTTACTGTTAGTTCTCTTTTCTAGGGAGATAATCTACCTTTTGTGCTTGAATTTCGGAAAGAATTGTCCAAGCTCCCAGACATGGAGCGGTTGCTTGCACGTATCTTTGCCAGCAGGTGAAGATAGATATTTTGCTTTTTTTTTTTGGCAGCTTTTTAATTTCAGTGAAACGGAAAGCATATTATGCTTCTGGAGATAATTCCATAATTCCTTTGCTGAGAACAAGGCCCTATTATTCATGTTATGTTGCAGTGTATCCAATGGAAGAAATGCTAATAAAGTGGTTCTTTACGAGGATGCAGCAAAGAAACAGCTCCAGGAGTTCATATCAGCTTTGCGTGGATGTGAGCTCATGATCGATGCATGCTCTTGGCTTGGTTCAATTTTGGAAAATGTGGATTCTGCCCTACTTCATCATTTGTTAACACTGGGTATAACTTCAATTGATGTTTTCAGCATTTTTAAATGAAAATCTTGCTTGGCTTCTTGAACATTAACTAGCTATTATATGCAGGAAATGGTCTTCCTGAAGTGCATTCAGTTCTGAAGCATTTCAAGGATGCTTTTGATTGGATGGAAGCCAATAAATCTGGGCGAATTATACCCACAGAAGGTGTTGATACAGAGTATGATGCTGCCTGCAAAACAGTTAGTGAAATAGAATCCAATTTGAAGAAGCATTTAAAGGAACAACAAAAATTTCTCGGAGATACATCAGTAAGAATCTGCATCAGGATGGCCAGTTTTATGCTGTATTTTTCTTGTGCTTTGTATAATTTTAACCTGTGCATGTTTGCAGATCAATTATGTTACGATTGGAAAGGACTCATACCTTTTGGAAGTGCCTGAAAGTTTGTGCAAGAGAATTCCACGAGAGTATGAGTTGCAGTCATCTAAAAAGGTTTCTCTACTTTGTTTTCTATTTTTTTTTTTTTTTTGGGGGGGGGGGGAGTTGTGGGCTGAACTAAAGCCTACTTTTTTACTTAATTTCATACTGACATGTTGCAATGTGAAGTTTCAATCCTAAATCAAATAACTTAGATTCTGGTGCCTAAAGGGGCCCATTTGGAATTCGATCTATGTCCACTTCAAAAAACAATATTCGATGTTTAGTTTGATCTTGTTTCAGTTGACTGAATATGTTTAATTTCTTTTAGCTTTAGGCTACCTAACGTTTTCTGGGGTTCTTTAGTATGTATACAATGTATGAAGCAACCAACTACAACCTCCCCAGGTTGAGGCTTGCACCTTTCAGGAAAACAAAACATTTGCAGTACAGCATGTTTGACTGACCATAGGTTCAAGACATTTGTATGGCTGTTTCTAGTCTAGATAATACTCCCTAATGTCCACTTTTGTCTTTGGTTAAAAATTAAGGAAGGTGTTTGACTTTAATTAACTTTTGTCATGTATACAATCTTCAGTAAATGCAAATATTGGTGGTCAACATGAGTTTGCGACTGTTATTGATTGTCATCTGTTATACAATTGATTCTTCTTATAGGGTTATTTCCGATATTGGACACCTGTTATTAAAAAGTTAATAGGAGAGCTCTCGCAAGCTGAATCTGAGAAGGAGTCCAAGCTGAAAGACATTTTGCAGAGATTGGTTGAACGTTTTAGCATGCATCATGATAAGTGGAGACAGCTGGTTTCGACTACTGCAGGTACAGCTTCTTCATTTGGTAGTGAAATGGAAGTTTCTTTCTCAAGCGCTTTGTTTATTAAGTAGTCTTAGGATATGCCTTTCAGAATGCTGTGTTGAAGTGCAAAAGAAGTACCAAAAATCAAAATGTGCTTCCCAATGCTTCATGATGCCAAATTATATAGCATTTATGATATAATAAAAATTTTAGTATCCTAAATGAGATTTCTAGAACATATTATCCATCCCCTTGAACCTCCTCTATTTCTGCTGCAAGAGATTTGTTACTATATTAGAGATTGATAAAATAGAGGATAGATTCTCCCTTTTGTTCTGCTCTATCAATTGCCCAAGTATCTGTCTTTGTTTCAAGGTTTTATTAGGCAAGCAATTGGGAGGTTTTCCTAGAACTGAAGTGTCTTACACATGGAGAAATTGGTTTGAACTTTTTGCAGAACTGGATGTTTTGATTAGCTTGTCCATTGCTAGTGACTATTATGAAGGGCCAACCTGTTGTCCAGTTATTGATGGCTTATCATGTCCAGATGAATCACCATATCTTACTGCTAAAGGTTTAGGGCATCCACTTCTTAGAAGTGATACTCTTGGGAAGGGTGCTTTTGTACCCAATGATGTTTCCCTTGGTGGTTCTGGAATTGCCAGTTTTATCTTGCTCACTGGGCCTAACATGGGTGGCAAGTCAACTCTTCTTCGCCAAGTTTGCTTGGCTGTGATTTTGGCTCAGGTGATTGTCACTAAGTTGTCTTTGTAATCTTTGCTTATTGACCATTAACACCCTAGGGTTTGGTTCCTCCCAGATAGGAGCAGATGTCCCTGCCCAAAGCTTCGCAATGTCTCCTATTGACCGCATTTTTGTACGAATGGGCGCAAGGGATCATATTATGGCTGGGCAAAGCACATTCTTGACAGAACTTTTAGAAACTGCTTCAATGCTGGTAATGTTTCACCAAGTCATGTTAGTCAATGTAAATGTTATGAAAGGGTTTTAAAATGATTTCAAGACGTTCTATATAGAGTAAGAATCAGATTTTTGCTAAAAAGTCATGATATGGAGTTTTTTTTAACAATTAGGTATTTATATGTATGCACCAACTGTCATAAAAATTTATTACAGTTTGAATTTTGTTTTGTCCTTTACAAAATTTCACCATCCATCTATGCAGAACATGAATCAATTATCTTCTTTTTCCCCCATTTTTTATATTATCTTTTTCCTTTGTTTTCCTCCCTTATGAACCTAATTTCATGTGTTAATGCAGTCATCGGCAACACATAATTCAATTGTTGCATTAGATGAGCTTGGACGAGGGACATCAACTTCAGATGGACAAGCCATAGCGTGCGTGCCAGTGCAGTGAAAATATTACTGATTATAGAATGATATTATCCTTGTTTTACCATTATGCTTTCTTCATTATCGTATCAGATGGTTTCTTGGTCTTTTGGCAGGGAGTCAGTTCTTGAACATTTCATACATAAAGTACGGTGTAGAGGAATGTTCTCAACTCACTATCATCGACTGGCTATTGACTATGCAAGAGATCCCAAGGTAGAGCTTTTTCATGACTTTCCTTCCCTAACCTAATTCTTATCCATCATCACTCATGAGGTGATTGTGTGGAGGTTTCTAAAAGCATGCATATGTGAAAATAGTGAAGTGAATTTTGAAGTTTTAACATACTAATACATTAAACTAGTCAAATAAACTTTATGCATATGAGGAAGCCTGTTATGCTTGCATTTCTATCTTGATAATTTAATCTAGGAATGCTTAGTAATCATTATCTTTACTGCCAAATGCATGTATTTGAATATGCCAGGAATTCTCAAGCATATGTTGTTTACCACTTGATGCACAGGTCTTGCTCTGTCACATGGCATGCCAAGTTGGCAAAGGAACTGAAGGTCTTGAGGATGTTACCTTCTTCTACAGACTGACACCTGGTGCATGCCCCAAAAGTTATGGTGTCAATGTTGCACGTTTAGCTGGTAAGTTGACTTATGTTTTCCATCAGAAATTGATGAATAAATGCCGTCTTACTAGTGGTAATGAAAGAAGCTGTGTGATATCCGTGCTTAGTCCTTGGGCTCTTAAAGAGATGAGGAAATTAATGCAAAATGACATTTTAACCAGAAGAGATTGAGCTAGAACTCTTATAGCTTGACAAAAGCGGTTTATTCATAAATCAGAAAGGTAAATAAAAGATACAGCTATTGGCTTTTATATGCTTAATGTCTTATGGTCCAAAAACAGTTAGCATTATAATGCATGTAGTCTACTTATGGCTCTTGGCTGTTTCTGGCATCACTTCAGGACTTCCAGATTCAGTACTTAAAAAAGCTGCCTCCAAGTCTCAAGAGTTTGAGGAAACATATGGCAGACGCACATGTCCTAATGCTTGGAAAGAAGAAGAGTTGAATTCTACAATTAAGAATTTGTTAAATCTCTTAGCAAATAGATGTTGCGAAGGTGCTCCTGAGAGAGGGGTTATTGGTCCACTGAGTGACCTGCAACATAAAGCAAGAATAATCCTCCTAGGACAAAATTAGAATCGTTCTATTTACATGTACAGTGTCCAAATTTTGCTGGTCTTGGGAATCCACATTGGCAGCTATGGTCTGTCCTCAAGATAGTATCTGAGAAATGTAGGGAAAGGCCATCCATCTTGGCAACTACTGTTTGTCCAATTTTGACTTCGGGTGGCCGCTATTTATGTGGCCTACACATGGCATTTGCAACCAAGTTAACTCCAAGCAGACGTTGTAAAGAGAAACTAACCCCGCTCCCCACCAACACCGCCCCCAATTTTATATATATATATTTATGAACTTTGTTCATCTCTTTTGTACAATAGAAGACATTTCAACAGATTCATGGCTAACTAATGCTGATAGGTAAGCCAAGATTTCCTATGTATTCGTTCCGTCAAAGAGTTTGTTGGAAGGGTAGAAACCTTTACAGAAACTTAATTGGATACTTGCATTGTAAGAAATTTGTTGTCTGATTACATGTCAATAGCATGTTCTGTCGTTTTTTCCCCCGTGAGCAAAATTCAGCTAAAGTTTCACTGTTATTCTTTTTGTTTGCACTTTCTTCCTTGAGGGGGGTGGTATATTTTTTTCTTTTTGGGGGGGCGGGCGAGGGGGGGGGGGACCAGCAATGGCAGGCATGTACTCCGAAATGTATGTCAAAGCCTTCTTACTATAATTAAATTTTCCAAGTGTTAATCCCACAGAAAGGGAATTCTCAATTACAAGTCCTAAAATACAAATGAAAGAACCAGTTAGCAAAAGGAAGATCTTTAAACATTTGAAAGCTGCTCGTCTTCAGGAGTTAGCGAGTCACCTTCGGAATCCTAAACAAGTGGAAAAGAGTGAAACCAAAGTTAGAATACCAGTACATTGTCATGCAATTTTGTTAATATCGATGAGGATATACCAATACTAAAGTCCATGAGTTGGATATTTAGGTAACTGACCTCGAACTGGCGCCTAACACTATTCTGGACTGCTGTAATGAGCCGGATCAGTAAATACATAGGAAATAGTATGCCGGTAGCCCTTATTAGTAGCAACTGCCCAAGAGAGAGAAAGAGAGTTGATGAATAATTGATTTAGTTGAGAAGGTAGATTAGCAGCAACCAATAGCAATATTAGTAGAGAAGGCAGATTAGCAGTTACTCACAGCTGCAGGTGTAAAAGGGTAATCCCCTGTTCCTCCTGTAAGCACTTCTAGTAGATGTCTCAGCAGTAGCAAAACCGTGAACTGCCATTTCCCAATATGATGAAGATTAGTAATGATGACAGACAATGAGTAAATCATATACCAGAAAGTTATGCACACAACTCACATGAGATAATAGTACAACTTATTCAGGAATGTGTGCATGAATAACTCATCCACCGAACCCAGTATTTCGAATTTAGGCATCATTAATTTCAGAAAACTACCTTTGATGTCACTTTTACAATATTATTGGTAGACCAAAGGGGGAAGTTTGTTGGGCCAAATTTCCATTTGCTAAATTTAAGTGCATTCCCAAACTGCCTTCTCCAGAAACCATGCGTATGGGGAAATTTGCATGTGGTGAAATTATTCAAAGGGGTAATAAAAGAGAGCTTACAATGAGAGCCACTGATCTGCAGCACGACACACTTCTATCCGCTGCCGACGAGCACTGGGAGTAATTTTGTCGTTCTTCGGCTGTGGGACTTTCGACCGCTTCTGGCTCTGTTCTTGAAATTTCCACACTAACTCTAGGAAAATAATTATATATATATATATATAAAGACTATTTAGCCATCCCATTATTTAACTAATAGTACACTAATTAATGAAAATGCTTTGGCAATGATATGCACATTAAACTAACAATTGGTTGGCAGTATACGTATTAGTAAAAAGCAAAGGCGTTCTCTAACAGATTTATCTAATCTGTCCCATGCGGCAATTCAACAGCGACGGTGCTTTTCTCATGCGTGAAAATGAAACTCAAATTTTTAATACACTTATTATAACATATAAAATCCCTATTCTATTCATAGAAGCTGCGTGGTGAGAGAAAAAGACTCAAAGAGTGTAAAGTTACAACCTACTCCTCCTTCAGGTAAAAATAAATAAATGGGATAAATTTTTTGTTATATTAAAATATAAGTCATTTTATGAATATTTTATTATTAATTTTTAATGTTATTATTTTTTATTTTTATATATGCTCTTAACTAAAAAACAGCTTTCTTTTATCTTTATTATTTTTAATACATAATAATTAATTATATTTTTTTAAAAAAATTATTAGTTTTTGTAAAAATGAGCACACAAATGAAGTATTTAGTATTAAGATAAAAAAATAAATTTAATAGCATAATTAATTATTAATGTAATATAACTAAATATTTAATTTTAAATGCGATTCACGTTCACTTTTACTGTGCCTTTGTTTGGTCCTTAAACTAAATAGATAGTAGTAGAAATATCAATTACCTTAGATTGGCTGTTGAATCAATCAACTGGGTCTTCTCGGAAGGGGCAGTATAGCCAGGTTCAAACATCTGCAACAATTATAATCATTTATCAATACAAAGAAAAGGAGAGAAATACAGAGCAATGAAAAGGCGAGTGGATAAAACAGGGTTGCGCAACTTAAAAATGAAAATTAGTCAAACCAATAGGAATAGAACAAAGGTTGATAAGAAATTAAGAATGCGGGGGTTACATTACATCCCATTTCTTCCTAAATAGAAAACGGAAGCACCTTCATCATTTGAAATAATTTCCGGTCCAAGAAATGAAGGTTCAAAAGCATTCTCCACCTCCTCCTTCTAGTCAGTCAATATGAGGAATATTGAAGGCCATATAATCAAACTGACCTTAACTTTTCAAATATTAAAGTCATGTAAATGTACTGGCAATTAATCAATCTTCCTCAGAAACTGTTGAGAAAGAGACTTGAACTCATAATTAATACTAAAGGTAAAGCGAAAAGTACATAGAAGAAATACAAGCTTCAGAACAGATAATGAAATGTTAGAATAAAACGGTAGAAAAAGTCCAGAAGCGGAATGATCATCAGCTTAAATGCCTAGTGAAGGAAAAACAAAAAATATATAAACATTTAAAAAATCTGGACGAACCTGTAAACAAATTTCACAAACTGTGTTTCCCTTTTCATTGCACCATCTCTGTACGCAGTCTCTGTGGGCATACTGAATTGAAGGAAGGGAAAGGAAACCTAATCAGAAAAGGAAAAAAAAATCTTTCCAAATTTTGAAGACAAAGAAAATATAAGAACTGAGTATGGAAATTGAAACATACCTTGACAGTTCCGGAACAAGCACAAGGAGCTTCTAAACTCTTACAGCTTTCAAATTCTCCCTCGTGACATATTCTACACAAAGGTGTGACTGCACAAAGTAGTCGTGAATCATCCACATACAATAGAACATCTCCCATGCTTTCCCCTTTTTAGATTATTGGCTTCTCTGTTTCTTCTTCTCCCTATTGGTTTATTCTCTCCTCTGTTCTGGTTTGTGGGGGGTTTTCTTGGACTTTAAATATAAAATGAAAGTTGAAGTCGGACTTGAAATTCCATTACTACCCTTGTGATTTTTTTCTCTTTCTCTTTTATTTATTTTTAAAAAAATAAGTACCTCAGTGCAATGCAGTTGTGTATCTGTTATCCAATATACATTAGCTAGCTCAACTTGGACTTCATCAAGACGCGCTTTTTCAAACCATAATTTGAAGTCTTTGACTCCTAGACTAGTGAGCTAGCCATGTGTAGTACTAATCCAACCCCTTTCCCATGGAAATTTCCAGAAATGGGGCTGTTTTGGCTTATATATGATTATGAAATCCGTATGAATTTGATTTTTAATATTTTAGAAGGTTAACATTTGAATTGTCTAAAAATTAATAATAATATTTAATTTTAAAAAGGTTATCACTTATCACATTATTATTATTATTAATTTAATTACTATTGAACGAAATATAAAGTTCTTAATTTGAAAATTGTTAGTGAAATTTTAATATATATATATATATTCAATTTAAAATAGAGAAAATGTGATTTATTTGATCTCCTTTTAATTTATTTTTTAAAAACAAAAAAGTATGTCTTAATTACTTAAATGAATACATTATAGCTCTGGTTTATATTTTACATAATACAATAATTGACTTGGCGGCTTATTCACGTGCAGCCTCATAATGGAATTCTTTCCCAAAAGAAGCTTCATTTCAATTTCAAAAGTTTGTGGATTAAAGGAAAAGGAAGCACCATAATAATGGAAATCCAAGAAGGATGGGGGGATTCTTGGTGGAAATTTCGACTGATTCAATCAAAAAAATAATGGAAAATATTATCATGGTAAAAATAGTCAACTCGAGACTTGAGAGAGAAAATATTCCATTCGTCAAAATAATGCATCAGAAAAAGAGAAAATAAGTTACAAAATTATAAATTGCATATTGTTAGTGATCTTTCGAAGAGGAGAAAACGTCGGGGTAAAGAACAAAATGATGGCCCTAAGAAGGTAGTATGGATGGTACTAGCTGTTGTCAGCCTTTTGGGGCAAAAGGAAAGGGAGGGGGGGGGGTTGGGAGAGGCTTTTCCAATTTGAATTTTTTGGGGTATGGGCAAGTTTGAAAGTGAGGTGTCTGATTGGTGATCAACGGCTCAAAGTTAAGAGAATTCGGTTACCAGAAATTTTAAAAAGTGGAGCCCACCACCTACCTTCATCTTCAGACGTCGGAAGACGCGCTCTCTCTCTCTCTCTCTCTCTAACCTTAGTTCCAAATCAGGGCTTTATTCTGATTCCCGTAGGACCATTTTGTCGCATCCGTGCATGATGATCAGTTTTAGCCTTTAGGCAATTTCAGTGGGAAATTTTTTTGAAAAAAGGTCTCTTTAAATTCTATCAATTGTCCTGATACGGTGGGCATTATTTGGTTCAATTTAATTTAATTGTTTGGATTGAATCAAATTAAATTTTGAATTTGATTTGATATTTTGATTTAACAATTCAATAAAATATGATCTTTGAAGTAGGATGTTTAATATTTGATTTTTTATTTTAAATATCGAATTGAATTAAAGATCGAATAACTATTTTTATAATAATAATAATTAATCATTTCAGCTTTTAATTTCATATTAATTTTTTCTTTCTTTTGATAAAAACATTGTTAATTATACAAGAAATTAAAGAATTTTTATTTTATTTTTATAAAGAATATACAAACTTCATGTGAATATTACAAAATAATTAGAAAATAACTAGTATTTAATTTTTAATGAAAAATTAATATTTCATTTTATATATATATATATAAAGTGAAATTTCAATCTTGATCGAATTTAAATTTTTTTATTTTTTATTTTTCAATCTTATAAATACTATGATTTGATTTGATCTTTATCAAGAAAAAATTAATGAGTGAAATAATCGAATTTTTCGATCAAAGATGTGACATAAAACTTAACTCTTCATCATTTATTATTGCATAAAATGAAATAAATTCCATGAATAATAGAAAGAAAAAAACATCACACCTCACAATCTTTAAGCGAACAATATAAATAAGAAACAAACAAATACAGTGTAGTTTTCTGTCAACCATCATTCTTTATCAAACATTGATATAAATTTTAAGTTTCATATATCTCCATCTATCATTCCTTCACAAAATATTTATCAGTTTCGATCATATGATTTCTATTTAAAACAAATCATTGTAAAATTAACTTTTATCACTTAGAAAGGTGCAGCAAAACTACCCAAAAATAAAATAAAAGAGTAAACGACATAAATAGAATCAAACAAGTTGAGAGTGAAAATAAAACTTCATATAGGGTTTTTCTTGTACATTATATATTTGATTATGTAATTACAGTCGAACCAAAATTAAAAATTACTAATTCATTTAATATGTAAATATTTTAGTCTATATTTATTATTTCTATTGTGAACCAAACGATTTAACTATTACATCTTTTTATTATACGAAAAATGATTAGTCGTAAATATAGACTTACGCTATCAATAAATAAATAAATCAAATTCATACAATGTAACTCATAAAAAAATAAAAAAAAGGACCGCTGTTTTCCTCGAAACAAAAAATACATAAAACGGAATAAACAAAAATGTTAAAATAGTGAAGATTTCTCTGGTTTTTTTTTTTTTTTTGAGAGGAATATTTCACTTTCGAAGGATGATCATTTATGATTTGTGGATTGGGATATTTTTGGCGTGCTGACATTTGTGCTTATCGTAATGCCCGATCTTATCTTATCATCTCCATAAGCTAAAGTCAGTTATTTTTATCCGAATATATAGCACTCCTATTAAGATTTAAAGACCGCCCAAAATCCAAATTTGCCTTTTCTTCAATCATTGTGAAAGTCACACTTTGAATTTTAGGACTTGCTTAGATCTTCACCGTACATTTGTCAACAAAATTATTTTTTTTTCTGTACGATTTCATAAATAATTAAACTATTTACAATGCATTATATAAATTTAATGAAAGAGTTTTGGAGATTCCCTGCTGGAGGTTGAGAGGGATGCGCTTCGCATTTGCTGCGGAAACAAAAAAAAAAAATACAGTTTAACTTTGTATTTTTTCTTCATGTTGTTGTTTGAACTTTGATTGGACAGACTGACCATCATAATATTATTTACTTTCATACTATTTTTAATTATTGGCCCAAACTGGGAAAATATTGACCCATGTTATTGTGGAAGCCAATATTATCCAAGTAATTTGGGATAGTACAAGTTTCAGAACCTCATCATCAGCTAATGAAGTGAAACAAAAGGCATATTAAATTAAATTCTAGAGTGGGTGGAAAATGAAAATTCATTTTAAATGTTCATGTGGACTTTGTAACTAATAATCTATTATGACACTACATATTACTCCCTTCCTTCATAATTGAATTTACATTTTTTTACTTTATTTAAAAATGAATAAAGATCATTGATTTTAATTTACTTACCAAATTATCATTCACGTTAGTATAATAGATTGTGAGACCTTAGTGAAATGTAATGATTTAGTAGAATATTAATATGAGGTTATTAATGAAATATTATATATAAAATGTTTTTATTTAAGAAAAATGAACATTAAATTTTAAAAAATAAAAATAAAAATATGAATATCCAATTTCGAAAGGATGAAGAATTTTATAATTTTTTAAAAATTATTGTGAACTTATTCATAAATTCTTTTACAAAAAATATGGCGAGAAATTTACTCTTATCTTCACTTGGGCTTAGTCCGTCATACTTCATGGAATAGGCCGCAAGAATCTGGACAAGAAGTTTTGGACCAAACTGACACTGAACAGCCTTCCCAATTGGTTACTCACACTGAATTGCCTGCATTGAACGAACACCTAATATAGTACAACCCAATAATACAAACCAAACTTGAAGACTTGAAGTGCTTCCTTCCTTGGCTGCCTCACTTTTCTCAGCCCGCCACAGTTGGAAAAACCCAACTTGGACTTCTGATTTTTGCCGTTGCCGCCGCCGTAAAGATTTATGGGACAAGATTCAGGAATGCAATAATATTCTAGTTCATTGATCAGATTAATAAAGATCATGAGATTTGGCTGGCAA
Source organism: Apocynum venetum (assembly GCA_019593545.1). NCBI lineage: Eukaryota > Viridiplantae > Streptophyta > Magnoliopsida > Gentianales > Apocynaceae > Apocynum > Apocynum venetum. The sequence goes on from SRSM01000324.1 coordinate 561,456, forward strand.
AGGAATTCATTGATCGGGCTAGATTTTTGGTTAGGAATTGTGGGAGGAAAATGTTGTATTTAAATTACACTCTCAAAAGTTAAAATATAATTGGTCATTGTCTTGTTCAATAAGTTAAATCTCAAAATTATTATGGTAAACTTGCTGTGATGTGCACTTTCTTTCTATGGTAAACTCAATTTTTATTTCCTATGGTAAAATACTTTCTAATAATAATAATAATAATAATATTCCAGTTCATTCATGCGATAAATAGTTCATTTTCCAACCTACTACAAGAGATCTCAAAAAAAAAAAAAAAATCTGATAAATTTTAATTTTTAGCTTCAATATATATGAACTATAAAGCACGACCCCATTGGCTTGGATAAAAAGGGAAATTGCATCCGCCTGGTCCACCTATTTCCCAATCAAAATACTGCAACCTTTGGTTTTGGATGAGCTATGGATTGGACATGGGATGTTGAGTTATTTTTCTTCTTTAACAAGCCTTTACGAAAATGATACTGATTTTGCCCCTCCAACTTGAAAGACTGAAGATTCTAAACAAGTATCCATCATGAAATGGCAAAGAGCTTTCGTTTTGTTAAAAAGCAAATGGGGACTTTAATTTGGAAATAGACACCTGGGCTCCCGATAGAATTTGAATGGTCACTAGTCACTACTCAGTCCCGTAAGAAACTGTACCAACTTTTAGGGATCTCATTCCCAGCATTTGGGAGTTCCTCCTTATCCAAGAATCAGCATTGGGTGATAAATTTGTTGAGAAAGTTTTCCCAATCTTCTTTTCTATATAACAGATGCTCTTTTAACTATATTTATACATATTATTAGTCATAAAGTATCAAATATCTATTTTTATAAGATATTTTAACTAACTTCGCACAGATAATTTTATTATTTTACTTTATATTATATATTTATTTATTACATTTTAAATTAAAAAGTATTTATTTTTTATCTCTTAATAAATATTTATTTTACTTGAAACAATAATAAAATAAATATGAATAAAATGATTTATAATACAAAAAATAATTATTAAAAGTAACAAAACGTAATGTATAAAAATACAAAAATCAATTATTAAGTATTAAAGTACTATAAAAAACTAATTTTAAAAAATACAATATAATTAAAAAAAACCTATCCATTAATTACTATAACACACAGAAGGAGTAAATTACATTTTGTACGTGATGCACTTCCAAAACAGGGATTTCATCCTCAAAATATTGGTGGGAATACCCTAATAGCAAAACTTGGTCCTACGTGCTTTTACATCATTCCAGTTAACTATTGGGGTCGAACCACCGCAATGAATGCTTGTATTTTTCAAATCAATTCGGGATTGTTTAAATATCTCAGTCAAGCTCATTAACAAGGTTGGGCACTTTAAATTTATCCAGATATTCTCTTTTATACCCTTAGGAGGATAACTAATTTACACAAAAATTAAATAAATTCGAAAAGCAAAATATCTTCCCGGACATTTTCAAGCAAATCTATAGCTGAAAAGGTGTCGTATTCGTTCATATTTTTCTCTAGTATATACAACTGACAACAGACAAAATTCCAAAATGAATCTTGTTCATAAGCATATATATGTTTTTAAAAAATTATTTGTCTGAAATTAAATAGTTTTTTTTGATAATTTTAAATTTAAACATAACATTTCTATTTTAAATTAAATGTACATTTTTTTTTAGATAAACACAATACTCTTCATTTATTAATTAGATTAATAATAAAAATAATTTAATTCAAAGTTCTTTCTTTAATTTTTGTACAACTCAAAAAGTCAATTTTGGATATATTAGTGAAACCATTAGATTGAGACATTTCTCTGATCAAAAGAAACCCTTTTTGTTATCTCCGCGTCATATTATTTGAATGCCCTTTTTCTTTCTTTTCTTTTGTGTTGTACAGCGAGGGTACTAATGGAAATCCAAGTAGAGTCAGCTGAAGCAAATGGACTTGGAAAGTTGGAATTCAAAACTGGGGATTGATTGTCCAAGGAAAATAGGAAACCCACAGGTTGGAAACCGGATACTGATTTTTTTAATTATTTGTCTTGTTCACTTCAGACTTATAAAAATTAATATAAATCTTGAAAATAATAATTATAAAAAAATGATAATGATAAATTTTAATTATTTTTAATAAATATATTTTTAAATGTAGACAATTCATTCAAAATTTTAATTAATAACAAGAATAAAATTATAAAAATACATATTGAAATTAAAAATTAAATAATTAAAATGAGATATTTTAAAAAATGAATAATTAAAATGAGGGTGAAAGAAATAATGAGATTGGAAATGGAACCCACGAACTAAATGATGATCGTTGTGTTAAGGAAGATTTACCACTAGACTTGATGATCATTCTTGTATACTGGAAACCGGATACTGCTTACAAAAAGGACAGACAACAACCCCACCAATAATAGATGATAATATCTCATCTTTGTGTATAAAATCAGCTCTTGCGTAATTCTTTTGCTATGTCAAAAGAGACGCTAAAGAGATTCAGAAATGGAACAAAGTTCAGATAACAGGACAATACTTGTGGCAGTGGACGAAAGTGAGGAGAGCATGTACGCTCTTTCATGGTGCTTGCACAACCTCCCAGCTCAGCATAAAAATTGTACCCTAGTCCTCCTTTATGTTAAACCTCCTCCGCCGGCTTACTCTTCTTTGGATGCAACAGGTGAGTTCAAACCCAGTGAGATTCATCATGCTCTCTTGTCTAATATTCATCTTCCTGTTAAGAGTTTTTAGTTTTGATTAATTGGTGTCAACCCCATCCTTCACAGGATACTTATTTGGTGGCGATGTGATTGCAACCTTGGAAAAACATGCGAAAGATCTAGCAAATTCAGTGATGCACAAAGCAGAGGCCATTTGCCAGAATTTTTACACAAAGGTCGGTATCGACTTAAACTTTTAGATGAGAAGGAAATATAAGTCAATATCCTTTCCTCTCCCTCCTTCCTTCCCTCGCTTTCTTTCCCCAATTATTGACTCTGGGAAATACAACAGATTACAGTGGAAAAGAAAGTAGGAACTGGAGATGCGAAGGATGTCATATGTATTGCGGTGAAGCAACTCAGGGCAGACATGTTGGTCATGGGAAGCCACAATTACGGCTTCTTCAAAAGGTACGTATTGATTCCTTTGCAGTCTTATCAGCTTACAATTAGCTCAAGTTTCAGAACCATGGTAATGGAATATAAGTAAATTTTGGGTGGTCATTTTCAACCTCCAGGGCTCTTCTGGGAAGCGTGAGCGAACATTGTGCCAAGCATGTGACGTGCCCAGTGGTGGTTGTGAAGCGCTCTAAGTAAACAGAAGATGGGCGGGGTAAGAGTTAGGAGAGTCATTTGTTCTTCTACAGTGACTGCGAGTAGCCCACAGGAGAATGCCCATTAGAAAAGGCACAAATATGAATACAAAACTTGATCAAGTGATGAGAATCTAGAGTTCAAAAATAGCTGTAAAATAATTCAAATTCCTCAATGAAAGTAACTGAATTGGTGTTGACGCGTTGAGTTATCTTGAAATCTCATAAGCCAAGCAAACAAAAGATTGCTGGTAAGATTATAGAGACGCCGGTTTCCAAAACGATCAAAACTGGTCAATTCAATGCAACATAAGAAATCGGAAGCCAAATAAACTTCTAAAACGAGAAAGCAAAACAAAAAATAAACAAGCCTATGCCAATTACAAATTACAAAGGGCTGGATGAAAACATGGTAAAAAAATATAAGCCCAAGTCATTCACGTTTACAATTTGAAGAGCTTTTGACTATAAACAACGGAAATAGGAAACAAAGCAATTCGGAATTCAACCAATTAGGCAGAAAGGGAAAGGCACAAAGTAACCCAACAAAATGAACCATGGAGAAATATTCTTGTAAAAGAGGAAAGGGATTACAAAAAACAAGTTTATAGGAGCTTTTCACGTTGCTTAACATATTCCAATACTTAAAAAAAAAAAGTTTATTACATGAATCAATCAAACCCCAGGATTCCGCCCACTCCCAGCCAGCAGTGTTATTATATACACAGTAATTGGAGAGAGAAGGGTAAGTAGAAAAACCAATCACCCTCATTTCACCTAATAAGAGAGAGGAAGACAGGACGGTAAGAACAGTAATTAGTATCAGACAAAACAAACTCAATTAGTGAGGAATCCCTGCAGATTCCTCGGGCAGTTGTAAACATATACAATGTTCCTTGATGAGCCCTAATCAGTAAGAAATAAACAATGAAACCACAAAAAGTTCCTGCAGGCTGTTTATCCATATAAATTTTTTAAGTTGAAATGTCTTTCCTATTAATTTGGGAGTCAATTAAATATAATCAAATTTCTGTATATTCTCCAATATTGATTTACAAGGAAAAAACAAATCTGACCAATTTATCTCATGTAAGCAAGAATTAATGGAAATAACATACAAAACAGGAAATAATATATGAGTGTACTTGTAGCAAAATATTGTGCTAAAAAAAAAAAAAACTAAAGGTAAGCCGAATATCTATGCAAATATTAAAATTTACAATAAATTGCTACGAATAGATGAACTTGTACCATTATATTTGCATGTATTACAAGTAAATATCTAATATCATTTTTTTTTTGGAATCTTCATATTATAATTATTAAAATTTATTTTAGTTGTAAACTACTAAATGATAAAACTGAAATTAGGAGGGAGTACTATAACAACAAAATTTATTCTATTGGAGTAAGTAATTTGGATTTAATAGAGAGGTTTTTTTTTTCTTTCTTTCTTTCAAAAAATAAAGGTATTTTGGAGTACTATTTTTTTCTCCAAGCACGTGAGCCATGGAATCGCCGCATTAATTACAGGCCATAACTATTACTCCCTCTACCACTTCTCTCCAAGGGAGTAGGCACAGTGAAGAAGAGAGAGAAGAACGGAAACAATTTCGGTTATCTGTTGAGTGACTCCTTGTCCCCGCCAGCTAGATCTACCGGAATCTCGACATGTTTCTCCTTGATTGGTTCTACGGCGTATTGGCGTCGCTCGGCTTGTGGCAGAAGGAGGCAAAGATCTTGTTCCTCGGCCTCGATAATGCCGGCAAGACCACTCTTCTTCACATGCTGAAAGACGAGGTGAATTTTAATTTCTATATTTTCTCCTCTTCAGCTTCTGTATCGATTTCTCGATCCAATTTGACCTCTGATTGATCGTGATTTGGTTTTCAGAGATTAGTGCAGCATCAACCTACGCAGTATCCGACGTCGGAGGAGCTCAGTATTGGGAAAATCAAGTTCAAAGCCTTTGACTTGGGAGGTCATCAGATCGCTCGCAGAGTCTGGAAGGACTACTATGCCAAGGTAGGCCATCCACATTAACGCCGTTCGTCAATTCGCACTATTTATCTGATTATTATAATATTTCTGATTTCCTTTGTTATAATACAGATGTACCTCTTGAATTCGATAGATTTTTGCATCATGATACTCTGTGTTTACGTTATCGCCGTTAATTTGGTAGTTGTGCATTTTAGATGCCTTGGAAGATCAAAGCCGATCCCGGCGTTTGATACCTAATTGTTGCTATGTTCAAATATACCAATTGATATTAGCACCTTGTTTTGGAGCTTACTTTGGTTTTTCTTTGTTCATTTCATTCTGAAAATAAATCTAGAAATTGCATTTTATAGAGTTTCTGTTTTAGTGCATAAGATGCAAAGAGCTGTTGGCTTCTAGTTTACTTATTTCATTGTCGATTATGTAAATAGAACTTGAAGGATAATTTAGACTGGCAACCTAATACTTGAACTTTTTGTCATAGGGATCTACTGGATGTTTTTCCAATTCAATTGAAATAATCATATTTGATGGTTCCACCGGGAAAAGAAAGAACTATAAGTCATGCTCTGTCATTAGCTTTAACTGACATCTGGATTATTGAGAGTATGCAGATTGTGTTCTTTCCTAAGATTAGTAGAACAATCAATGAATAAAGCATCTGGAAACTTCTGCACTTAATTATGAAGATAAGTAAACCATGGGGTATGTGCTAGTATTGGAAAGCTTAGAGTACTATGGCATGTACTATAAATTCAATCTTTTTTCTTTGTAATGTTGCACGGTACCAGTTCGGAAAGGAACACGTGCTCGTGATTGTATAAAACCAAGAAATGAGAAGGAAACAAAAGAGAAAGAGATGCATATACTTAATTTCATATGACATTCTTGAGAATTCAAAATGTTGTGAATTTGCTTTTTTGGGCTGCCAATTATACCTTCCTAGTATATGACTGGTTTTGTCATGAATTTTATATCTGGGAAAGAGTAAAAAGTTGGTGATATAGAAAATCATCACATATATAAGAATAGTAGTAGATTTGACTTTTTATTCTTAGTCAGATTCTTTGGAGTTTAGGGTGTGTGTGGAAGTGTTTGCACTGTTTAGTTAATTGCACCTAGAGGTTATAGTGTGACTGTGCCAGAGCCATTTCCCTGATTAACCCGTCAAGAGATAATCAAGTTCTGTCTTCTTACTCGGTTTTTTTTATATGTTGTGAAACCCTGAAAACCGTTGAACTTTCTTTGGCTTTATTTACTTTTAGGGATTTTTATTGTTAATAATAGCTTATTGAATTTTATATTTTACTGTGTGTTATTGATATTCCACCATTCAACGATGTGAAAACAAGCCTGACAGGGCAGGATAGGTGTGAAGTTTGTTGAGGTATGGGTGAGGAAGAGGGCTGATACTGACTGCTTTGGTGTGCCTTGAGGTTGTAGTGCAACAGCTGTAGGATATTGGCTCATGACTCTGACTTACTGCTTTCTCCCAAAAGAACTTATTTTCTTGTTTGGGTCAATGTTATCTGTTCAGGTGCAACTTGATGTAAATGGCTAATGATTTAGTGTGTTTACTCCTATAATACTAAATATATGGACATTGTTGTACAGATAACAGCATTTATGTTATTTTCCTGTCCCTTTACCAACAATTTGTTATGTATTGCTTCTTGTTGATTCATATACAAGTTTGGGTTTACAGGTTGATGCGGTTGTATACTTAGTTGATGCCTTTGATAAGGAGCGATTTGCTGAGTCAAAGAAGGAATTAGATGCACTCCTTTCTGATGAGGCCCTGGCTAACGCCCCTTTCCTCATCCTGGGAAACAAGATTGACATACCATATGCTGCATCAGAAGATGAGTTGCGCTATCACCTTGGACTCTCGGGTGTTACAACAGGCAAAGGGAAAGTAAATCTTGCAGATTCTAATGTCCGTCCTCTGGAGGTATTCATGTGCAGTATTGTACGTAAAATGGGTTATGGTGATGGCTTCAAGTGGGTTTCTCAATACATAAAGTAAGGCTGAACTTTGGCAATGTCTAAGTAAGTTTTCAGCCGGATGCTGGCATTGAAATATGGGAAGGACCTTCAAGAAATGATTCATTCTCTCGTAATTACTTCTCTCAGTGGCCTTTAGATTTGTATGTTTTGTGCGTTCAATTTGTGTGGTATTTATTAATATTGTTTTGTTGTAAAATTCACTTCTAGCCAGAAGTACCCACACTTTTAGTTCTTTTTCTAATTTTTGCCAATAGTTGGTCTATCTTCAATTGTGGTAGAGCTAAAGCATTGATATTCCTCCGTTGCACTGCTTCTTGTAGAATTTTCAATTGTGGTTGTGTATTCTTTTCTGAATTTAGAAATTGCAGATATTATAGTTGCTATTCCTTCGTGATCTGCTTCTCTCTTCTCCCTATCCTCTCTCTCTCTCCCTCTCTTCCTAGACATTGGTTTAATTTGAGTAGAATTGCAAATATCTTAAACTATTTCACCACACTACTATTATTGTAAATGTACGTAACAATCTCACCTTAATAAAGAGAACAATATGTTATGGGAGATTACTCAAGCTGGCACTTCAGGGTAAGTATTATGGTACCGTTGTTTTTGATATGCTAGTCCAAAACCCTTGAATTTTGTTGTGTTGCCGTAATTCGGTGTGCTGATATGGAAAGATGGCCTCTCTATGTAACTCTTGTCAATTTCCATTTCATGGCTATTTTATACTTAGCATTATCTTGAATCTAACTCCTGCCCCTTACAATTACAATTATTGCTCACAGTGATTTATCGTCATTCTTCGTAGTACTAACTCGAAATACTTTATTGTTCGCCCGGATGACACGCGTGAAGAACAAGTAAAAGCAGAGCCGGATTCTCGTGTCTGGAGTTTAAAGTCAAGCCAAATGGATGCTTCCAGGTCCTGCAGCGAAGGCCCACTGCCCACGGCGGCTACTCCATTGCATGGGGCAGAAGAGGTTAGCCCGCGTCCTATGCTTAGCCATTAGACAAAACTCCGAGTGGCTGTCTTACACTCTCAGTCAACATTCTTCACCCTGTCTGTAGTCTTTTACCAGTTACTGGTTGCTACCCTCTCACCTTCCATAGGTCCATTTGCTCATTATCTATAAAAAAAAGCCTCTTCTGATCCGCACTTCAGTATACAACAGCACACTCCTCTTTTATACTTGATAGTTTCTCCTCAATTAGCACTTTATCATTGCATTGCAATCAAGAAAAATCACTTGTGAACTCATGGGAAACTTGTCTTCCTGCTTCTTTGGGGAAGCTCAAGCGGGAACAGTGAAACTTATGGATCTTCATGGCAACGTTCGCAGCATAAAGTTACCAATGGCAGCTGAAGAACTCATGCTGGAAGAACCGGGACATGTTGTTTCTGATATTGATGAACTACAGTTAACTTCCCGATTTTCAGCAATGAAGGCCGAGGAACAATTGTCGATGAAGAAGGTTTATGTTTTGGTCCCCGTGGTTAGGCTTAACTGTAAGCTTTCGGAGTCGGATATGACATTAGTAGAGTTGGCTTGTCGGAAGGTGAAGTCAAAACGACGTAGTTGCAGGGTTCTGTCTTCACTGGTGAAAGAATCCAGCGAAAATCCTAGTTGCCCAGTTATGCAACCAAGTATGGATCATACATGCCTTCTTTATTCTGGCAGGGTGAGGCAGTGGAGACCTCCATTGGACTCTATTTCTGAAGTTTAGTTTGAGGGAATCAATTTTATTTTTTTTTAGATAAAGAGGCCTTTCTTAAGTCCCCTGGTGCCTTAACCTAACACATATAGGCAGATTCATCAGGTTCTAAGTTTCTGCCTAGCTCCTGCTCTATGCCTTATTCCTTTACTCTTTGGAACAATTGTCCAGTTGGTGGCTATGGTTTGCCAAGTCAACTCTTCTAATCATGGGAATTTCGCTCAAAAAATGTAGCCCATTATATATGTGACACGATTTTTTTCAAGAACAAGAAGAAATGGTTCTTCGGTCATGCTTTGTGATAAATCTCACTCTCTGGCCTTTGTAAATTAGATCATAGACTTTACCATCCCTACTCTGCAAATAACATATGAACTTGTCAATTAAAGCGTTGACTTTTGAAAACCAACTTCACCCTAGTTGGTAGACTTGGTAAAGAGGAACAAAGATAATTTATTTTGTTGGATAAAATAAAACTTGCAAATTTTAACCTATTCGGGGAAGACTTCAACCTCCTCAAATTCTACTTATCCATCAGAACAATCAGCGATGTCATCATTTAATCTTGCGTATACAAGTAAAATCTAATTTTGAACTTGTCCAGTAAGACTACTCGATTTCTTTTTATGCCGGTCATGTTACGACTTACGTCCAGCTAGTGGGCAAAATGGTGGATCCCTACTGCAATGAATGGACTCATTTGTTCTCAAAACTAAGCTGTATAAATATAAATAGATTGGATTTCTTTATGTAATTTTTCCTTTATTTTATCAATAAAAATTATTTATTATATATAGATAATAAATTTTTGTATTATATTTAGATGCCGCAGGACTCTTAACAAGTCCCGTTTGTCATCCGCTTCCTCTTAATATTAGACTCATTTAGTAAACTTCTGGGTATAAGATGGAAAAGTATCACCACTCACCACCATGTTTTGGCCTATGGAATACAGTGGAAAAGCGAAACATCCAGTTGCGTGCATGGGGAGATATAATAGTATAATTTGGAATGGGAATGCAGTTGAACTGTCCCTCCCATTCCCCCTTGACTCAGACTCACTCTTTCTAGTTTGGTAAGATTCATCAAACCACCGGCTCCACATTGTTTAGGAACTTTGGTAAGACCTTCAGATTATTAATTAGTCACACATTTTCAGCTACCATGCATTATATTAGATCAGAATACAAAGCATTCATGGATTAGGAGCGGGTCAAATTAGTGCTAAAGCTATAATATTTACATACCCCAATGCATACGTCGAGAAAATGACCTTAAAAATCTTCTTTGACATCCTCCCAGTTTGCATTAGTTATTACCAATTCCACCAATATTACATTTACATCTTCTCATAAACATGGAGCCGTTTAACAAACACCTTTCCTTCGTTCACACCCCTTTTTTTAATACAACAGAAACGCACGCTTTTACTCTCATTTCACAAACAATTTGCCTCCTCGACCCACTTCTGCCTCTTAATTCAAAAGTCCTGCCATTTTTCCTTCTAATTCAATGGGTAATGCTCTTCCACAGCGGTTGTCAGATGATCACAAAGGGAAAGTTATTCTATCGGACGGTACGATTCACCAATACGACACGCCCTTAACCGTGGCAGAACTGATGTTGGAATATCCACAACAAGTAGTGGTCGAATTTGATCAGCAAACCGTGAGTGGGAAAAAGCCAGCTCCCCTGCCTGCTGATAAGAAGCTGGAAATGAACAGAGTTTATCTCATGCTTCCAATCAAGAGAGGGAAACCGGCTGCATTGTCATCTGAAGAATCCCGAAGACTACTGATGACTGCCAACACAATTCTCAAGTCTTATAAGACATTTTCCTCTTTCACCGGATTCGTTCCTTTATTTGCACGGATGTGTTCTGCAGGGGCGGCCCAAGGCCCATACGAATTTGCTACAAAACAGAGGATTAAAAGGAACATGGATGCTGACCTGAAGGAGGAGGAGCTGGCAATGACAAAATCAGACCCTTTTGCTGAGATATTGGAGGGAAGACCAGAATTCTTGAGCAGGCAATTGTCGGGAAAAGGGTGGAAGCCCAGTTTAGATACCATCACGGAGAAGAATGTGAATACTAAGGTCAGACATTGGTTGTTCAAAAACAAATTTGTATTAATGTGAAAAAGAAAAAAAAAAAGTCGAGTTTTACAATACTCTCGATCGAATATTCCAATATTAGTCTCATGAATCTTCGGTACGTGTTTGATCAATATTAATGTCTGTTTAAAATAGGTAATATTGGTGTTAGTGTTTGCTTCCGTTGTCATTTGATGAAGGAGCCATGTTAATTAGAATCTGTTTAATCTAGAGATGCTGCCATTTACAAGTTGCTGAGCATGGGAAAAAATTTATTCCATATTTTAGCAATTAATTTACGTCAATGTTTGTTTGTCTTTAGCCTTTTGTATTGCCAGTTAGTACAATATTCTACATTGTTAATTAGCATCAACATCAACATGATCACTGCAGATTCTTTTGAATCTTTATAGTACCACGTTTTTCTATATATATATATATATATATATATATATATATACACATATTGCTATGTAATGTGTTAGGATTTCATTCACCAAGGTATATATAGACCCATCAGAAGAATTTTGTCTGCCAATAAGGCATTCTTACTCTTCATTGATGTACATATACATTAATAATTAATTGATTTTCATTTCTTAAGTTCCAATGTGTAAGTAGTAATTCAGGCGTGAGACTAATTTTGTGGATCGGAACCAAAATTAAACGACACACATTGCATGAATGTCAACTAATCGATCAGTTCCCTCCCTCTACGAACAACAAACTTCTCTTCCCTTCCCTTTTTCGTTTTTTGGAAATTCTGAAATTGATATTAAATCGTAAAAAAAATTACAAAAGAGAGCTCTCTAAGTGGATCAGTTATTAAGTAAATAAATAGCAACTGACAGCTCTTTAACAGTCGATGGCATGAAAAGAGCTGTAGATGATATAGAAGATTAAAATACTAAATTGTTCTGAATTGGCTTGGACCGCTTGGCAGACATTGGATATAAGCATCACATTCTAAGCACTTCTCCTACCATAGAGTTGGACTTGTCCAATACGTCAAAAACTAGTTCCAAATACTCTATAAACTCAGAGGAAAATACTAAATTTATCAGAACAATTATGTATAATGAGATCGTGAATGGATCAAAGTCTTCTAAACCCACATTTTGGATGAAAGTCTAATGGTATGCAAGGAATGGATCAAAGTCTTCTAAACCCACATTTTGGATGAAAGTCTAATGGTATGCAAAGAATGGATCAAAGTCTTCTAAACCCACATTTTGGATCTTTGTTATCGTTGCACCAGCCAGCCTTCTAGACTTTCCTAACAAATATAGACTGCCTTTACACATGTAATAGAAGTACAGATTCCCTGCCCTTCCGTCCAACACACGTTAGACCATCACATCTTCTTGCATGGATGGACCCAAAGCCCTTGATTGAACTTTCCCATGGCATACAAGACTGCCATCTTCTTGATTCTTTGGCATGTTTTTCTTCATTTGACAAAATTTCTGGTCTATATGTAGACTGTAGAATGTGTACCCTCCTTGTCCTAACTAATAGGCATTTGATATGTGTTTCTAATCTAACATTTCCACAAAACTCCAAATTCATTGAATGGGAGCGGGGTGGAGACTCCACCTCCAAATTCATTTGATATTGGTCTTTACAAGTACACGTAATTTAATACACATTATCATTTGATATTCTTGTTTTATCGTTTTCAGACGATACACGCCTCGTATAATTTTTATAATTTTTATGCATGTAAGTTTTACATAAAAATATTATAAATATTCAATAATATATAAAATATTTAAATGAATATTTATTAATTCTTAAACATCATGTCCATAACAAAACTTTAAATAAAAATTCAATAATAAAAATATTAAATATGGCATATATAAGTAGTTAATGTACATACATGTATATATAACTATAAATATAATTAATGATAAATAATAGATAAAAATACATAATATAGTTAATCAGACAAACTCATCTAAATCAATATAGTGAATATTATATTTATAGTTATATAATTTTTTTTACATACAATTATATAGATAATAATATAATTTATAATTAAAAAAAATTGATGCATAATTACATAACTTACACATTATTAATACTAGAGTTATATTTAACTTATTTTATTATACATGATTAATAATATAATTCGAGTTATTAGTTACATAAATAAAGACATCTATTTATATTTATATATAAAAATTTATAAGTAATTGATGTATGATATATATATATATATATTAAACAAATTTAAGTGTTAAAATTTTATAATAAAATTATATGTATGTATAGCATATATACATATGTATTTATATATATACAAATATAAATTAAAAAAATCTATACGAAAAAGTAAATAAGTATTCACGGATTTCAAACGGGGAAAACATCATCTCAATCCACGTAATTATTCATGATTTAATATTCATTTCTATCTCCATCCTCATTTGAACCCAGAAATCTCAATTCCCGACGTAACTAGTGACGACGGGTAGTCGCTTTACTTGAGTTTTTTGTCCAACCGACTCCAAACACATTAGAGAAGAATGAGTAGTGAACGCAGGAAAGTGATATAAGCATAATAGTGCAATATATTTATGAACTTCGTTGAGAGCACATGTTACCAGGAATGCTATTCCAGCTTTTGTGAAGCCACATCTGAATTCTGGCCAGCAGGAATCACATATAATTTTGTTTCTTTTATATATTAAAAAAAATTCTCGCGAATGAATTCTTATAAAAGTAATTGGTTAATGAATCTACTAATTATTAGAGCAGTTAATATGTAAAATATATATATCATATTCAAATATGTACTCATTTTAGTTATTCCTTATTTTTTAACTCAAAAGGAACTCATCCAATTGACAATTCTACACATAGTTAGACCCAAATATAAATGGATTTCAATGTTGCATTTGCAAAAGATAATATCGATCTCTTAATTTTTATTGTTAGAACAGTCTCGTTTGGTATATCATAAATCATAATATGATATATTTCTATGAAGTGGGCTCTGTTTAGTGGAATTTTGGTTAACAGGCAGTTTTGCCTGTAGCAAGATGGCGACAAGTTAAACAATTACGAAATCAGCTCCCAAAATCTTTTCACCCGAATAACTAACGGCATAATGAACCATCATGGCAAAATGGCCTATCAAAGAAACCCAAATGGATTACAGATTGGAGATTATTATTACTCCTTTGATTTCATACCTCGTGATTCTCTTTTAACTATGAAAAGACGTCTTACCCGATAAAATACTAACTCTGCCCATTAATACACATTAGAAGAATATATTGAATTTGAATCTTATTTTTTATTTTTTAATATTATAAGAGAGTCTATTTTTCTGAATGTTTATTTTTAATTTTATATTTAAAATTAAAACAAATATTTAACTTCAAGAATTTATCTAATATCGTTATTTGTGAGATTACATGAGTTTATAAAATATAAATTTTTAAAATTAATAAAATTATTAGTAAAATTTTAGATAAAAAATACTCCATCAATCCCTTGAGCTTTTCCCATTGTCTCTAATAATATGTCGTTTGAATGAGTTTTTAAGAATATTATGCAAATTTGTCTTTGAGATTGTCTTTACTTGTCATTTTTTTATTCTTCACATCTTTATTATTCTCAATTTTTTAGTAAATTGAGACATTCTATTCATGGAAGAAGAAAAGAAATAAGAATTAGTTAGTTTTTTTATAAAAAAAATTAAAATAAATAAGAGTATTGTAATAAAAAAATATATACATATTTATTTTAATTTTACCTACTTCCATTTGCACAAAAAAAAATTTATCACGTCTTATATATACAAATAGAGAAAGTATATTTATCTTTATATATGAATACACATTCAAATTTAAATATTTTTAAATTCAGATTAATAAAGTATTTGAATAAAATAATAATGAAAGTTGTGGTGCGAATTATCAAAATGAGCCCTCACCGGCCACATCCTTCGTATGTGGAAGTACTTGGACACTCAGGATGGAGGTAATCAAATTTTCTTACCAATAAGGTTGTTAAGACTTAAGACTAAGGATAAAAGTGAAAATTATATATCCAATATTAAACAAAACACATCACTGTCCTAACAAATTTTGTCCCAATATCATCATGAGTATGTATGTATCAAGTATCAATGCTATCTAGTGGTTCATTTCTTGCAAAGATGGTTAAGTGCGTTATACTGTAGTAAATTATTTTGGCCTTTGGTTGGGTGGTATACTTTTCTCTGTGCCATTCCTTTAACCTTTAGTCTTTGATTCCATAAACCCACCTAATTATTCTTAAAACAGTTTCTGACTTTGGGGCCTGTATTAGAGCATCTCCTGTATAAAGTATAATGAACATACCTTCTAATTGCAACGTATAGAAAAATAACCCGTTGTTTTATAATTTATCACAAAATATAATTTCACGTTTTTTTATAAAAAAATGTTAAAATTTATGCATTTTTTAAAAGACAAAAATAATGTTCATAAATAGATTAAATTTTAATTAAGACTATTGAATTAAAGTATAAAGGAAAAGGTAATCAATGTTATTTTAATTTTTATAAAATAAAAACATTTAAAAAAATTTCATGACAAATAATAAAAAGATGAAAAAAAGAAGATAGTTTTGCATGGATAAGCTATTGATTGGGAATCGTTCTTTTTTCTTTTTATGATTCAATTTTCAAGTTTGCACCTCACTTGACTATAAATGAGTATAATAACATTACTACTACTATTTAGTAAATTGCGTAATATGTGTCTAAATTAATTAAAGTTTATAAATGGTCCATTAACTTTTAATTATAAAATAAAATAAATAAAGTTACTTTGGTCATACATTAAACTCTTTATTAGTAAATGAGAGCATGGTTAATCAAACTCCTTTGGCATTCCGATCGCTCTTCTTTATCCTAAAGAGAAAGTGCTTCTATATAAGTGGGGTTGATAACAAAGTATAAAAACGACACAAAAGCAATTGCAATTGATAGTTATCTTTATTATTACAACTTCGTCGTCATTTCAATATACAAGTTTTTAATAATATTAAATTCTTTATGAAAATTATTTTTTAAATTTTATAAAACGAGTTATATTTGAAAATATTTCATTTGTCATAAAATGATTGTATGATATTCATCAAAAAGAGAAAAAAGAAAAAAAAATCGTATGATATTAAAAGATGAGGTAGTAATAAGAAATAGAAAGATGGAACAGTTTGAGCCATCACATCAAATTTTGGGAAATCGAAGCAAAAAAATTGGAGCATCCATGCATGAAGCATTATCTGCAAAGATCCACGACAGAGATATATATATATATATATATATATACTATACAATATAATCGAGAGGATACAAATGATAAAAAAACTTTCTCCAAATTCTAGATGAGCATATGAATATTTACCAATAAATAAATAAATGAGCATATAAAATATAACTATGTTGGCTGCAAATTTCAAGCATTGTCCCCCCCAGGGATATCTTTCCAAGAAATGGAAAACCAGTTCTTTCCCACTTTCTTTTGATCGTGGGAGAGATAACTTTTTTCAAGCGTATCAGAAGTAACTTAATAAGGTGTTTTATTCAGTTGGGTTATAAATTGAGAAATATATTCGAATAATAGATATATGTGAAAGAAAGTCAATAGTATAAATTACATGAGAAATATATTCGAGTAATAGAAAGGCAGAAACCCAAACCATTAGAAACGTTATTTGCCCATTGGCCAGCTACTACTTTTTACTGACTCAATTTTCAATATTATCTCTGTTTTCTGATGCTTCAAGATCGAACGTGTCATATTGTCAATAGGTAACGAGCGTGAGGTTATTCCACTACCAACACTACTCAAATGATCGTGGCGGACGCGCGAGTTTGATTTTCAGTTCTTTCATTTCTCAAACCACTGTAATTAACAATAAAAAAAAAAATGTGATTTCACTTTTCAAGTTCTTTTTGTTTCCTTTCAAAACGAAAATGTATATTTATCCTTACCACGAACTGGTGTTACAGCTACACGAGACGAGCATTATATTTTACAGTTGGGAAGCAAGAGTTTACAGAAGTGAGCAGCAATAATACAATCTACTCTACTAAAGTGGCATAAATTGGAATTGCAGGAACAGAGATTCTATTTTCTATTGCATATGCAGAATGCAAAAGGCAAATACTCTTCTACTTCAAGATTTAATGTACCTTTTGACTTGGCATACAAAAGAAGACGTCAGAACAAAGGAAAATGTGGGCAAAAAAATAAAAACAGTAAAGATTTGAATAAATTGTGATTTAGAATTTATTTGTGGTAAAAAGTTGGTTTGCGTAATCATGGAAAAAGCTGGCCGCCCGGTAGATTTAGGAATGGGCATCTTATTCTCAGCTGACCTCTCTTTCAAGGTAAGTTTAGAAAGTGGCAAAACCACCTCCAAAAAATCCTCAGATCTCGAAGAAAAAGCTCTCTTGGTGGTGGCGCCGAGCCGTCTTTCGGTTGTCAATAGTGTAATTGCAGTCCGTGAATCTCCTTTGTCTGTGCCATTCCTCCTCCGATTTTTCACTCGTCATTTTCAACAACTTCAGACCTAACAGTATTCTCTTTTACAATATAAAATGCAACCGTGTCCCTCCCTTATATCTTTGAATATTACTACTCCCTCCTCTGTCCTCTATCTTGTATTATACTCTTTACATATATTTTTACACATATCAAATAAGAAGTATTACTTATGTTAGTTTTGATATTACTCATATTTATTGTCTTAGAAATATAAAAAGGAGAAAATAAATTTTTTTGTGTTGAAAATTTAAAATAGATGAAGAGAAATTAAAGTCACTTAGTAGGAATATGGAAACAATAAATAAAAAATGATAAATAAGAGTAACATTAAAAAATAAATGATCAAATATACCTAAGAAGTTCTAAAATATATGATATTTATGAATAAGATATATTATTTCTATCATCTTATAATAAATGGCAAAGGGAGTAAGTTGTTTGACCAAAATTTACACATATTAACAAACTCTTTCTAATATGCTTATCTATCTCCAACTATTACTTTTATCTCTTTCCCATGAATAAAGGTAATACTAAAAGAAAATATTTAAAAAGTAGTAAAATGATTTATGAATAGAAGCAACACAAAAACCATTTTATTATTTATCAAAATGAATGTCGAAAGTACTTATTCTTTTATAAAAATTAATACATATTATGATACATTTTAAATTTATATTTTTTTAATAGTTTTCAAACAAAAACATTACATTATTAAATAGAATAAAAAAATTGGATTTTAAGAATAATTTATGTATGATGTACACATCAAACAATTTAGTTATTTTATTAATTCTATTGTTACATCGCAACAGAGTAAAAATATAATAATGAATAAATTGAGGATCCAGAAAGGTGGGGGAGTGAGTACTCTTTCTCTAAGTTATCTGGTGATAAAGTCTCGCTTCATCCATCAAATAATCGTAATCGTGAGGTCGAATCCATGCTAACCCAATTAAGCATTCATCACCTATGTATTAAAAAAAAAGTTCATTGAAAATAAAACCATGCACACACTATATCCTTCTCTCTATCAGGAGTGAACAGCGTCTCTATTTATGGTGTCCAAACTCCCCCGCCCCCCAAAAAAAGAAAAAGAAAAAGAAAAAAGGCTGGGGATTCTGTTCTGGCATCCTGCTACAACACACTGAAGGCCCAATCATAAATCGCTTTACTGCCAACGTGTAACCAATCCATATCTGCCACGTCAAATAACATAGAACAGTCAGCTTTTGTAATTCTTTCTTTTATCATTAAAATGTATTTTGAAATCCAGCGTCTGTGACTTTGCACAGTGATCCTTTCCTCCCCGATCTCAGAAACTTTGCAAGTTGCAATTCACCTCCCCACCCCAACAAAGCAGCCAGCAAGCTTTTTCTTGTAATTGAAAAAAGGCATTCATTAAATATAGGGGACGGAGGTCCAGTGTGCCTTCTTTTGCATCATGACTTCACTCTACTGCTCTGCCCATACCAAACACCAAAAATATCACCATCTCATCTCATCCCCTCCCCAATTTATATATATACTGTCTCCTTCTCCAAGCATTAATCACATATAAACTAGAATATTCATTTTCTTTTCAAAAAAATGACCACCACCACCACCTCTCTATCCCTTCTCTTATTTTTCGTAATCTTGCTTCTGGTGAACAACAATATCGAAGGTGGGCGTCCGCCTTTTGCTTGTGATTCGATAAATGCTGGTGGAAAGAAAGATTTTGGATTTTGTCGAACGAATTTGCCGATAGCGGAGAGAGTGAGAGACCTAATTGGAAGGTTGACATTGCAAGAGAAGGTGAAGCTTCTGGTGAACAATGCGGCTGCGGTGCCGCGGCTGGGCCTCAAAGGCTACGAGTGGTGGTCTGAGGCTCTTCATGGTGTCTCCAATGTGGGTCCCGGGACCAAATTTGGAGGAGACTTCCCTGCTGCCACCAGCTTTCCTCAAGTCATCACCACTGCTGCTTCCTTCAATGCTTCCTTGTGGGAACATATTGGACGGGTCAGATTTCTACATTTTTATCTTAATTTGCAGTACTATCTAATAGTAGTAAATGATCTAGTGATAGAATGTCTAAGAATGTTTAGTGCCAGAATGCATTGCTATTTCTATAACAAATTAATCAATAGGGGTTAATTAATCCTTTATAAAAAGTAAAGGAACATATGGTTTGAGAAGGTTTAAAAAAAAAAACGAGCATAAATATTTTTGAATATAGTAAGTTATTAAACACTTTTACTTACTAATTGTAGGAAAAAGGTCATTATCACTTCCCATTCAGCAAAAAATAAAAAAATGTTAATGTTAATCTCATCTTGTCTTGTCAAATGTCATACATCAAATTAAAACTTTATAGTACTCTTTACAACTAGATTGCCATTTTTTTTCTTCTCTAAAAGATGAGGCGACGACTTGCAAACAAAGACATTACAAATATTATCCAGAATCTAATCGTAGATTTTTACAAATTTCTTTAGCTAAGGAAGAAAAAGGTGTAAAATCAAACTTATTAAAGTAGTATATTTACGAAAGAAAAGTGGCTCCAGCTAAACAAAGACAATTTTTCTTTCGGACCTTATCAGTTATCATACTGCAACTTGCAATTCTCACTAGAATAGTTGTGGATAAGTTGGTGGCCCATAAATTGCTGGGACTGAAGAAGAGTTTTTTAATTAACTGTTCAAATCGTTACTATTTGAAATTGAGATGCATACTTATTTTTTTTGTTACGAGTGTTTGTGACGCATACTGATGATGATTGAGTGGTGAACACAGGTGGTGTCGGACGAGGCAAGAGCGATGTATAATGGAGGGATGGCGGGTCTGACTTACTGGAGCCCAAACGTGAACATATTTAGAGACCCAAGGTGGGGAAGGGGACAGGAGACTCCGGGAGAAGATCCTGTCTTGGCCGGCAAATACGCAGCCAGCTACGTTAGAGGCTTACAAGGTAACGACGGCGAACGACTGAAGGTGGCGGCGTGTTGCAAGCACTACACTGCCTATGATCTCGATAACTGGAGTGGCGTAGATCGATTTCACTTTAATGCTAAGGTTAGTAAGTGCACGGTTTCTGTTCAATTAACACCGATTTCGATGCCACACTATGTTTTTCCTTTTATGGAAAAGGGCATCTAGGAGTGTGGAGCCATAATAAATATACATAGCTAATATCCTCATTTATTAATTCATTTGTTACAAAATATTTATATTTTGGATATTACAGATATAATAAGGAAAAATTTTAATTTATTAAAATATTATCATTTATTATATTATTTTTTAATTTATTTTTGAAATTAAAGTATTTATTTTGTCACAATTTATTTAAAAGTATGAATAATATGAAAGAATATATACAAAAGACTCTTAAAATTTTTAAAAATCTTATATTTTGAAATAAAAAATTTGTTTTAGAAAGGGGAGTAATATTTGTATCCAGATGGTCCAACTAACTCGTCGCTGTGTTGAGCCCAGGCCCAGACCACGAAAAGAAGAAACTCCCTAGCTTAGGGGCCTCTTACACCAGTGTCCGGCCTGGACACAAATGCTGAATTTTTAGCCCCAAACTGATCATTTTGGCGAACTTTGTGATAACAGAGGAAAAAAAAATCTCACCAAATTGTAGCACAAGTTGTATTCGTAGTTAAACAAAACAGCGGGTGATGTCGTGTGCAGGTTAGCCGGCAGGATATTGTAGATACATTCGATGTGCCATTTAGAAGCTGTGTGATGGAAGGTAAGGTGGCAAGTGTGATGTGCTCTTACAATCAGGTCAACGGCGTTCCAACTTGTGCTGACCCCAAACTTCTCCGACAAACGATACGAGGTTCTTGGCGTCTAAACGGGTCGGTTCTTTTGATGGTTTCTTTGAAATTCTTCTTCAGAATCCCATGTGTACTCTGCTTTCTGCTCATGTCCTGACTTAATTTTCTTAACAGCTACATTGTCTCGGATTGCGACTCTGTAGGAGTTTTCTATGATACTCAACATTACACTTCAACACCTGAAGAAGCAGCTGCTGATGCCATCAGAGCAGGTTAAATTACTAAGTTTGAAATGATCTGTTCTTCATTAATAACATGAATATTGATGATTTTTTATTATTTGATCCAAATTCTTAATGTTCAGGTCTTGATGTGGATTGCGGACCATTCTTGGGTATACACACTGAGAAAGCTGTTCAACGTGGAATATTGAAAGAGGCTGATGTGGACAGCGCTCTGGCTAATACATTAACGGTCCAAATGAGACTTGGCATGTTCGACGGCGAGCCTTCTAAACAGCCGTTTGGCAACCTTGGTCCGGGAGATGTTTGCACTGCTTCTCACCAAGAGCTGGCACTCGAAGCTGCCAAACAGGGCATTGTGCTTCTTAAGAATCATGGGCCTCCGCTACCCCTTTCGCCACGCCGTCACCTCACCGTGGCTGTAATTGGACCTAATTCGGATGTTACCACCACAATGATCGGCAACTATGCTGGTAAAAATTTTGCACCTCACAAGACAATGCTTAATTCATCCTCTGTTTCTGTTTAATTACCATCAACTCATGTATTTGGCAAAATATAGGCGTAGCGTGTGGGTACGTGACTCCGCTACAAGGTATAGGAAAGTATGCAAAGACAATACACCAAGTGGGCTGTGCTAATGTAGCTTGTACCGATGATAAGCTCTTTGATGGGGCCATTAATGCCGCACGGCAAGCAGATGCAACGGTTCTCGTCATGGGGTTGGACCAGTCCATTGAGGCCGAGTTCAGAGATAGGGCTGGCTTGCTCTTGCCTGGGCGCCAACAAGACCTTGTGTCAAAGGTTGCAATGGCCTCCAGAGGTCCTACAATCTTGGTCTTGATGTCTGGTGGCCCTGTTGACGTCTCTTTTGCAAACAATGATCCCAAAATTGGTGCGATTCTCTGGGTAGGCTATCCTGGCCAGGCTGGAGGAGCCGCAATTGCCCAAGTTTTGTTTGGAGAACACAATCCAGGTTTGTACACATATTTTGCAATTTGCTCTTTGTCTTCTCTGCAAATTCCTTAACTCTAATTGAATCGGGTCCAAGTCTTTAGGGCCTATAGCCCATAGGAGGAATTCATTTTCTCATTGGGCCTGATGCTGTAATTTTTACTTGTTGCAGGAGGAAAGCTGCCAATGACATGGTACCCACAAGAGTACCTTTCTAGTTTGCCAATGACCACAATGGACATGAGATCCAACCCAACTAAAGGATATCCAGGGAGAACCTACAGATTCTACAAAGGACCAGTTGTGTACCCATTTGGGCACGGACTTAGCTACTCTATATTTGTGCACACAATAGCGGATGCTCCCACAATAGTAGGAGTTCCAATTGATGGACACCGCCATTTGAACACGAGTGCGTTGAGCAGAGCAATTAGAGTGACCCATGCCAAATGCAACAAGCTCACAATTGGAGTACATATTGATGTGAAGAACGTAGGATCCAAAGATGGGACGCACACATTACTTGTGTTCTCGTCTCCTCCGGCTGGTCATTGGGCACCTCACAAGCAATTGGTTGCCTTTGAGAAGGTACATGTAGCCGCCAAGGCACAACAACGAGTTCTCCTCAATATTCATGTTTGCAAATACCTTAGCGTTGTGGATAGAAACGGCATTCGCAGAATTCCAATGGGTGAACACAGTCTTCACATTGGCGATCACATTAGGCATTCTATTTCCTTACAAGCAGCAAATATAGGAATCATAAAAACATAGTATACTTGTTCCATTTTTTTTCCCCTTTTTCCCAATAATTTGTTCCAGAATCAAGGAATCTTTGTCTTGAAAAGCTCATGCACAATTTAGTGTGCAGGACCTCCTTTTGTACTTGATAACCAAGAAAACAAAGATCTACGCCTATTTCTTTTCCTTCAATCTTGTCATTGAACATAAAAAGCTGCAGAAATAAAAAAAGTACGAATAAACGTTTAAAAAGGCTGTCTTATGGTGGGCTCAAAAAGAATCTCACTATTGATCCTATCAAAGAGGCCATACCTCAACCAATATATTTTAACACTCTAAATTTAATTGATAATTGTGGCAAGGCTTTGCAGTTTGCAGTCAAACATAATCAAATGGTTTTTATCTATTGAAGCTGGGCTACCTGAAGACGAGTACTATTATTATCTGTCAATGGCTTGGCTTCACAGTTTAGTCAACTTCGTGGTCCATCACGTTTGCAAGATTTTTTGTCTGTAGAGGAACTCCACAGACCACACAGGGTTCACTCTCCCATTCCCATCTGTACAGACCATTTTTGCAGTACAAGATTCGCCAAAGACCTTTTTTTATGGGCGGGGAGAAGTGGAATTGGAGTAATCTGTACTGTAGGAAGAACCGTGCTCATACTTGACCTTTATATCTATTGAAATTAAGAAAACTAGGTTGGAGGGTTGATTAAAAATACAATTAGTTTGCCTTTTTATCTGACTTGCAAAACAACGCAATAACAGAAAAAGAACGGAAAAAGAAAAGCATCCAACACTTTTTTGAGGAAAACCCAACGCTAATGAGGCTGGCATTCTTTTTTCGTCTCCTTCCTATATTTGTTGTCACTTGCCAGTCATTATTGGGCCTGGGTGGAATTTGTTTGTGACTCGCACGACGTCCCACACTTGGGCCAATCTCCACGTGAGATTATGTACAGGCACGTGCTCTCCATAGCCTTTCAAAGTTCAGTGCTTGGAAATGATTGGCAAATGGACTGAGATAATTCTGGCTGAGGAATGGCGAGCACTGCCCAAAATTGCTGGGGGAAAGGAAATCCTCCATTGCCATTTACAAGTGAATCTGAGGATGTTCTTCATTTATACAATTGCAGTCTCAATAATTCAGTTAAGTGGGTAATTCTAGTGATATTTGTAGGTCTACAGTCGATGACTCTTTGTTTTTTTTCTCCCTTCCAAATAAAAGAAATATAAAATGAAAATATTTGTGTAGAATTCCACGGTTAGATTTCTTTTATAAAAAAAAAAATTTGAGTAATCCTTCACCTGTATAACTACCTTTCTTATGCGAAGTATTTCTTCTTTGCTGCCTCCTATTCTACAAACCAAATTATGCTTAAATTTGGGAATCACCTAGGCTGTGTTTGGACTTTGGATCAAGGAAAAGGAGAGAGGAGTTAGAGAGAGAAGAAAGTACATGACTGAATATTTACTATCGTGTTTGGACAGTTAGTAGTGGTGCAAAAGAGATTTAATTTATTAATTTTACGCTTTTATTTACATTTTTGAATTAGTAATTAATAAAAAAAAATTAAATATAGCTTCTTTTCTTTCTATTTCTTAATTTCTGTCATTATTGTACGAAATCAAAATTCAACTTTTCAAACTAGTTTTGATCCCTCATTTTCACTCCTTTATACTCAAAAAAAAAAAACTGATATCCTTTTTCTCTTACAATTCTTTCAATAAAAAAACGCTGTAAAAACTTTTAAAATAGTAATTCAATTGATAAAGATTACTTCATCCATCCGTCTTTTTAGTCTTTTTTTATAAGATATTACAAATAATTTCATATAAACTAAGCAATTATTGTACTGTTATTGTAACCTCATTTTATTGTAATTGGAACAGTGAGAAAATATACTTTTAGCAAAGAATATTTGTTTTCTTTCTCTTAATAATCATTTATTATAATTGGAATAATGAGAAAATAATTATAAATAAAACAATAAATAGAAAAAATAGAAAAGCATTTTATATTTAATTAGAAATGAATTTATTTATAGCCAAATAATTTATATTTAATTATAAATAAATTTATTTGTTGTATTTTATGAAAGTGACGAAAGTACTAATATTTTTTTCGTATGAAACAAGTTTTACTATATAATAGTAGACAGTTTTATTGGATGAAGTGACTGTGAAAGTGAAAGTAGTGGATTGGTTATAATCTACTTGCTGGTTATGGAAAGAATGATTAATTTACCTTGTTATTAGTGCAAGCGTATAATAAGAAAGGCATATTCTGGCGTAAAAAGAAAAAAAAAACAGAGTAAGGGCTGATGAACCTTATCTGAATGGAAGTGCATATGCGTTGGTGGGGTTTAAAGAGAATCTTTGGTAGCGATTGCCTTCTTGGATACCAGCATGTCTCGAGAATGGAAACGTCCCACATTATCAAAATTTGCATTTTTTTTCCCCATTTCCAAAGTATTATTCTCCTCATTTGTAGTTGGTTCAAGTATCTATGGGAATATGATTTTGATCACTTACAAGCGTCGCAAGATATCCCATGATCTTTGATTTCCTTTAAATAAGGATCTAGTTGTCAGCATTTATCTTTGGGGAGGGCGTTTTTGAGCATCCTATCCTCACATGTTCTGTAAATCCTTGAGTATATATATTCAACCAACGTTCCTTCCCCATTAATTGTTATACTATATAGATAACCATTTGATCAAGAATTTTTAATAACAAAATGAGAAACTACATGATAATTGATTGCTCTTGTGTTTTTAAAATCTACATTTATTGCAGTAATCCTCAACGACAGATCGGTCTGAAGGGAGAGCTCAGTTTGATTATAAATAAAAAAATGATGCTTCTGTTGGCAACTGTCAAAACATTAGATTAGAAGTCAACAACAACAAACGTCATTACCATGTACTTCATATATTTTTGTAGTACTCCAATTAACATCTGCATGGATCTGATTAGCTCGAATAAATATTCAAAACTTATAAGTCGTCGTTACAACTGCTAATTATGAATCAATGAATATGCATGCATGATATTCCATCTACCCCGTGCCTCCTCATGGAGAGACTTAGAGGTTGCATAGATAGAGAGTAGTTGTCAGCAATCAACAATATAATGGAATGACAACGATGGAAAAGTAGATAAATGCCAAATATAGACCAATCAAAATTCATGGCAACCAAGAAAGGGTCCGATGTTTTAGTGATATATTGAAGTTTTTTTACAAGGGTTTTGAGTTTGAAATGGTCAGTAAGAAAGGAAAATGGTGAGACAATAGCATGTGTGATTGTACATCATAGAGACAAAGTGCTACATACTAGTGTTTTTCTTCATGGCTCGCCAAATTGTCTTCTTGAAGGACATTTATAGGCCATATTTCATCCGTAATTTGTCACAAAGAATCACAACTCACACCCTCAGTAAGGGAGGGGACATGGTGTCCCAAACCTTCTCTCCATTCATAGGACAGGTTAGGGGTGGAAGGGATTCATTTGGAATCAGTGAGTACACAATGAAATATTTTCAGTTTCGGTCCATAATAATTATTCCTCTCATTGATATACTATATAAAAAATAAAAATTTTGAACAAAATAATCAGAAGATACAATTGGAGTCTGATAGGTACGTTTATTTATACATTAATGATTCCAACCTGGAAGTGGGCCATGGATTCCTATCATTTATACGGCCCCTTCTCATTCCAAAACTGGACTTTCTTAGCTGTATGAGAATTGCTTGCATTGATATGGCCCAAACAGAAGTGCCTGCCTAAGTAGCTAAAAGTAACCGTATATGTCGTGTAATTTTATCTTCTTTTTTTTCCCTCATGGAGGGAAATGCGCAGTAGAACGAATTATTTAAGCATTGCATTGGATCCGAATCCTTCCTTCCTTCCTAGTCATGCCTTTGGTCAACTTATTTACTTACTGCTCCATAATTTCTGAAGTGGCCTTGGAGTTGTTTTTCATTTCGTATCCACAACCTCTCTGCTCCTCTCCCGAGGCATCCAACCGTTTATAAATTCTTGTAAATCACTCACCAACTTAAAATCGTGAGCAGTCTGTGGTAATCAATGACAGTGACAACACCCCAGCAATACATGTTGTCCTCATCAATTTTAGCCCCTCATCACAATTCACAATCACAATATTAGGGTGGATATGGACTAACTTTAATTTTTTTTTTAATTTAAAAAATGAGAAGTATTTATTAATCTTTGTCTATTTGAAATTGAATATTCATTTTTAATATAAACATATTTTTATTTAGAATTTTGTTAATAATCTCATTAATTTAAGAGATTTATATGCATAAAATTCATCACTCAACCCCTTGAGTTGGTGCTAAGACTAGAAGAATAAAAATTCATCACTCAATTATAAAAATTTAATTGAAAAAAAAATACATATCTAATTTTAAACTAGAAGAATAATAGTATCATAAAGAAAAGAGAAAAAAAGAAGAAGCAAGAATAAGAGTACACACTAATTTGTCATTGAGAGAATGCCCGACGCTGTAGTCGTTTTTTGCACATGTATGTTACCAATAATTCACGACCCAGAAACAGCAGCTTTCCCTCCAACAACCTGCACTTTTTCGAAATTCTTGAATGATTGAATGGATACAATTTGAATCCCTACCATATACTGGAGTTCTGAGAATACCACTACTTGCCTATGATTATAGTCTATGAACCTAACGTGGTATTCATCAGGGACAAAAAAAAAAAAAAAATCTAATCTTGGGATAAGAATGTACAACATGCCTCATCATCCTAGCTCTCATCGACACTCTCCATTTTGCAAGGCTAAAACATATATTATTTTATTAATTATTAATTTAGATGTAAATTTTTAAAATAATTTGCAATTTGAAATAGAAATAATATCTCTCACATTTAAAAATATTTATTCTTAAAATTAAATATCTATTTTATAACTAATAACATTTATTTTTTAAAATAAAAATATCAATATTCAACTTCAAAATTAGTCCTATAGAGATAATAGTAAATAATGGAATCACATTTTCTTAGAAAATAAAAGGAAAAATTGAGATGGTGGTGGGCCTGGCTGCTAATCATCGCGACTTATGGCTGTGGCTGATCTAAAGGAACAAAAGAACACGTGGAAACAGCCTAGAAGCATTTACTGATGTGGCAAAAGGAGATGGGACCATGCATGCACGAGTTCAGACCAACTGCCATTTAATTAAAATATATATTCACTTATTCACATACATATATATATATATATATGAATAAGTTCCCGCGTATTCTCCTATAGAATCCTTTTTTATTTTAAGAGAAATAAAATATAAAAATTAGATTTTGAAGATAAGAAAAATGTGAGATAAGATACGAAAATAAATATGAATAATATTTGAAGTCAATGATTTTATATTTTGGAATAAGAAAAAAGTCATAGAAGATAGTTATATTTTGCAACCGAATGAGTACAAAATGAAAGCTTTATTTTAGTGGCTTCTACAAACATTTAATTTGAATGTTTTATACTTCAAATATTTTTACAACTTACTTTTTTCTCTCATTTATAAATATAATTTTGTACAATCTTTTACCCGAGAGAACATTACATATGATTTATAATTATGTATTTGTCATTGTAATAATTTTTTAGACAAGTAATTGAAATAAAAATTATTCATATTTTGAATTAATAATAAAAAGGCACCGGACGGATCGGCACCACAAACACTCCGCTATGAGTTAAAAGAAGTAATTGAAACAAAATAGGACTTATATTTTAAAATTAATACTCAATACTGTCTCAAATTTATAGATTTTTTTAATTTTTTACACCAATTAAGAAACATAATTAATGTTATTAAAAACGTATATTTGTCATAAATATTCATAAAATATTTTAATTTTAAAGTTAAAAAATAAATAAATATATCAAATTAGGAGGGATGATGTAATAAACAGGCATAGGACGTGACATGCACCACAAACCCTCGCTTGCGGTGGTGAAATGGTTGCTGGTGGCCGGTGTGGTGAAAAAAAAAGGAGGTTGGAGAGACTTTAAGACAACACCCCCCTCCCCCTCTCATCTGCCTTTTTCTCCATCCGAATGCATGTGCATTCATTAATCAAATGTGGGTGAAATCAAAAGCAAAGCCAACCCCAAAAGGAAAAGCATGATTCTTGCGCCTTACGATCAGATAACATCTCCTTCTATCGCATTCAATGCTTTTGCTAAATGCTCTCATCCAACTAATACTACTTTTTTCTTTTCTTTTTTTTGCCAAATATCACCACCCATCTTGATTCTTGACTCTAAATCATTCCTGCAACAATACATTTTAATGCACTGTCTTGATCTGATACTCGTTAATGGAGTACTTTGAAGACAAAAAGGTAAAAATTTGAATGTTGGATCTCTCGCATTACAAACATTCCATGAAAGAACTCATACTGATTGCATTCCATTTTTCAAATTATAGAAACAAAAAATAAAATATGAAGCCTTCTTTTAGTATATACAACAAAAGTATGCATCCATACCAGACAAATAGTTTATATTTACTACATTTTAAAAGGCAAATGACGTTTGTTTTAAATACCAAGTTTTTACGGAATAAAAGCTTTTCCAAAAAAAAGGGATCTATTGAAACGTTGACATTTGATAAGGCCTAAGTTTTAATGGTTATGAGTAGTAATACTACTTCATTCATTTCAAAATATAAGTATTAAATAACTTTTGTGTTGTCTTTAATTATAATTGATTTTATAATTTTTTAAAAATATTTTATTGATTCTTTTCAATATTATATGTTTTTATATTAGATTTTTTAATTTCAAAACTCTTAGTAAACAAAATTTTATCTCATTTGAGAGATAGAGTAATAGTTAGAGAGAAACTAAAAATATTATTTTAAAAAATAAAGAAACAATAAATAATTATATTTTATGGATAAATTTTTTTCATCATACGTGCAAATTTTTGTATGAAAATATTTATATTTTGGAACAGATAAAATAAAAGGTTACGAGGAGTCACCTATTGTTCAAATTACAAAAACATGAACTTATTAAATGAATTATTGTGAAGTCGAATCACATCCATAAATTATTCATCGAATAAAGTATATATGTATTATTTAGAAGTGCTTGATAATGAAGTATATCAAGAAGCAAATTTCGTATGGAACAAATTTTTACTGAAATATTGTGAAATTTGTCATGAAATTTCAATCATGTTGACTCTTTTCACTCGAATAGATAATCGATTTACAACTCAAATGAACATCCTTTATGGGAGAGTTATCTCTCTTCAAAAGAGAGAAGAAGATTACGACCTGTACTAGTACGCAGTAGCGGTTCACAGGGTGGGAATTTTTGGCATGCGATGCAATTCAATTGGCGACAAGTGAGAATTTGAGTTTTGGTTTGCATTGACAATTTAACATCATTATTTTTACCAACTGAATTCCACCAGCCTTGTGATTGCTTTTTTCGTATTTTGACTTTTCCCTGTTGGAGTAATAGTAATAGGAACGGCTAATTCTTGAATGATGATTTGCTGACTTCCACTTTTCTCTTCCAGCCCTCGAATCATTCTATTCTAACATAACATGGGAATTAATGACGAGGCTAATCCCCTTTTTATAGATTGTCTTATTATTATTTCATGCTGCTATAAATATTTTACTAAAACCCACAATGATAAACACATAAACTTGCATATGTATTGATGTATTAACCTACGATTGAAAGTAAACAATAAGCATGGCATAATCAACGCACTGAGTTAAAGCAGGTAGATATATTATTTATGGGATGATCCAAAAATGAATACTCGAACATTTATTTTGAAAATATTACTGCTTAATAATCAAGCAGTAGTAAGTATTTCCTCAATCCCTAAATATCAGGTATTGAAGATCTTTCTTGTTATTTTTAAGGATGTTAGCATTGCTCTAACTTGTCGCTATCTTTCTTACTTCTTTTTTTTCCCTCTTTATTTTAAAGTTTAGAGAAAAAAAGGAGATACAAATGAATTGCTTTTAAAATTACAAGAACAAAAATGACATTATAAATAAGTGTACTTTAGGTGTGTATGTTTTCATTTTACCAACTTCAATCTATGTGAAAATAATTTATATTTAGTAACGGAGGAGTAGTAGACAATATTTATGTGCATACAGACAAGCAAATTTACTTTGCCTTAATAGTCAATTACATTGACAAAAAATGTACTTTATTATTCATTCATAATTAGATATCTACTCTCTTTTTTTATTTAAAAAAGTTCAAAATTAAATATTTATTATAATTATTTAACTTATTAAACTAATCGCTAATAATATTAATAACAAAGATATTATAATAAGTTTTTAAAAATTAAATACTTTAATAAATTACTATATTAAGTTAAAAATAAAAATTCAATTATTAATGATGGTGATAATTTTGGTCAATTAGTTTATATAGGGAAATACATTTATATTTATAGATGCAAAATATCTTGTGATTAAGAAAGCTTACAAAATACTCCACTTCACTTATTTTAGAACTAAAACGGGACATCTTTTATAATAATAATAAAAAAAAAAGAACTTTGTATTGCCACTTTTTCCCATTCCCAGAATTCATTTACTACTACTGTATTTAAATTAATTAAGAGAAAATAGTGGCGTGGGATTAGTAGGAATACAGCAAGCTATAGCTACGGTGTAGGGGTGTAGAGAGAGAAAGAATTGCCAGCGGTGAATTATGGGGATCAAGCCTTTCTTTTCTCTCAGGTCAAAGCTGGCACCTTGTATCCAGTTACGTTACCTTTAAAAAAGAAAAACAAAGACCTTTTCTTTATTAGTATTATTTTAATAGAAGAAAAAATAGGTAACAAAGATTTTTGTGATTTGAAAAGCAGTACTCCTCGTTGAATCCACAGCCTTCTTCTCTAGTTGCTGGTTGATGCTATGGCATTAGTTTTTTTTTTTTTTTTGAAATTACTAAATGAATAACGATTAAATAGTTAACAATTAGATTATTGTCTAAACTGGATGAGGCTTATCTTTCATTCCTTACTGGTATGTTTAAAAAATTTAAAAACTATTTGAATTTATCAATCTAAACTAGGTGTATGATTTTAACACTAGATTGGTTTAGTTTTGATTCGATCAATATAAAATTTGAAAATCTTCCTCCAAAAAAGAAAAAAGAAAAGGAAAGTTCGATTCAAATTAAATCGAAGCAAAATATAAGCTATACTATATTTTAATAAATTTATTTAACAGTAACTAATCTCTTTTATTTTTATTTTTATTTTTTAAAAAAATAATTTGGTGACTTGAATTTTGGAAAGATGTAATAATTCATTTTAAAATTTAATAAATATAGACATATATATATATATATATATATATAAATCAAATCAAATCTAATTATGATTATTTATCTATTTTCGTTACTATTCGCTCTATCTCTCAATATGAAACGCTTGAATATATTTTCATAAAGATTAAGATGAGAAAAATTAAGATAATAGGATATATTACACTTTTCTCCTGAAATATCTTTCTTTATTTTAATTTTTGAAAATTTAAAACTATTCATTCTTATATTTTTTAAAATATTGTTTTTGAAGTGATATTTTTAAAATATATAAGATATATAAGAACTTAAGAATGAAAAAGAGATAATTACAGGTGAAAAAGGATATTACAAAATATATTTAAAAATCCACCACTTATAAATTATAATCAGAGTACAGAGACAATAGTAATAAAGTATTGATAGAAAGACTGGCGGAGAAGTATATTTTGTAATTCAAAAAATAAAAATAAAAATCACAGCCTCATAGTCATTGCCTTCTCTTTCTTCGCTTTCAACTCCTTTGATCTAAATAAATAAATAAAGAAATACTTCTATTATTACAATCCACAGTCTCTCTCTCTCTCTCTCTCTCTAACTGGGGAGGGGGAAAATGAATTCGTGAAAGGCCGCTGATATATAAACACCTACACTTGCCAAACACCAGAGAGAGAGGTTAAGGGTTGACCCCTTTACAACCACCACCATGGCCGTAGCACCGTCTCTCTCCGCCGGAGAAAAGAAGCACTGGTGGCTCAGCAACAAAAAGGTTCTACACTTCTTTTCCCCACCACCCCATTCTTCAATGTTGAAATAGGTCTTTCAGAGCCCATTTTCTGATTAATCTTTTCTTCGTCTTTTTTTTTTCCTCTTTTGTGTATGTGCAGATTGTTGACAAGTATTTGAAGGACGCCAGAAACCTGATTGCGACTCAAGAACAAAGTGAGATCGCTTCGGCTCTCAACCTTTTGGACGCTGCTTTAGCTCTCTCCCCTCGTCTAGAGATAGCCCTCGAGATGAAGGCTAGGTCTCTGCTTTATCTCCGACGATTCAAAAACGTCGCCGATATGCTTCAGGACTATATTCCCAGCCTCAAAATGGCCTCCGACGAAACCTCCTCCTCCTCCTCACTTTCGTCCGACAGTTCGTCCACTCAACTGTCTAAAGAGCGGGCTAAGCTCCTCCCTTCCGGCGGTGAGGAGCCCACCTTCAAGTGTTTTTCGGTCTCCGACTTGAAGAAAAAAGTCATGGCTGGTCTCTGCAAAAACTGCGATAAAGAAGGGCAATGGAGGTAATTTTACTTCTTATTCTGTCTCTGTTCGGAATGATTTGTTGGGAATTCATATTTTGCTTCCTTTTCTGTTGTTGTAATTATTATTTCTAGGCATTGGCGTCCTGATTACGCAAACATCAGTGACAGCCATTAATGATTCATAAAATTTAAAAAACCCGTGATTTTGTGGAGTAAAACACTGAAATCTGTCATTGCAGAGTCCCTATTCTTTTTAGAGGCTTCAAATTTAATTACTGCCGGCGTTAAGGTTTTCGACTTTAATTACTGAGTTAATTCCGGTCGTCTTTCTTGTCTTACTCAGTTTGGTTAACCTGCATTTTAGGTACTTGGTGCTTGGTCAAGCCTGTTGCCATCTGGGTCTAATGGAGGACGCCATGGTACTCCTTCAGACCGGTAAACGGCTGGCTACTGCCGCATTCCGCCGTGAAAGCATATGCTGGTCGGATGATAGCTTTTTCTTCAGAGAATTCCCTTTATCCGGTGATGTTTCTTCGGCCAACAATAACCAGTCAACTACACCTCCAAAGACTGAGGTGGAGAGCATTTCTCATCTCCTTAGCCATATCAAACTTCTCATCCGTCGCAAGACTGCAGCCATTGCTGCTCTTGACGCCGGTCTTTACTCTGAAGCTATCAGACATTTCTCCAAAATTGTTGATGGCCGCCGTGGAGCCCCTCAAGGCTTCCTTGCCGAATGCTACATGTACAGAGCCTCGGCTTATAGGTCTGCAGGCCGTATAGCGGAGGCAATCGCTGATTGTAATAAAACTCTAGCTCTAGACCCCTCTTGCATTGATGCCTTGAGTACCAGAGCTGCCCTCTTCGAAACCATTCGATGCCTGCCAGATAGCCTTCATGACCTTGAGCATCTTAAACTTTTGTACAATTCCATATTACGAGATAGAAAACTGCCTGGACCCGCTTGGAAGCGTCAAAACGTGCACTACAGGGAAATTCCAGGCAAGTTGTGCTCGTTGGCTACCAAAATTCAAGAATTGAAGCAAAGGGTTGCTTCTGGTGAGACTGGGAATGTAGATTATTATGCTTTGATTGGTTTGAGGCGGGGTTGTTCAAGATCAGAATTAGAGAGAGCACATTTGTTGCTTACTCTTAGGCACAAGCCAGATAAATCTTCCAGTTTCATTGAGAGGTGTGAGTTCGCGGACGAGCGTGATGTGGATTCAGTTAGGGACAAAGCAAAAATGTCAGCACTATTGTTGTATAGATTGATTCAGAAGGGTTATACTAGTTTAATGACGACCATCATGGAAGAAGATGCTGCAGAGAAGCAGAGGAAGAGATCAGCCGCGGCATTGCAAACTGCACAAGCAATGCAAGTTCAACAAGCACATGAACATTCTAAAAAGGTTGTTGAATCCCTTAACAAGGTCTCCGTAACCAAAGAGATGTCTACTTGCAATGTTACAGCGGAGAGTAAGGCCTCCAGAACAGTGACAACGGCCACTGCATCGGTCTTTCAAGGTGTATTTTGCAGGGACCTTTCAGCTGTGGGGAATTTGCTTTCTCAGACTGGGTTTAATCTTCCAATTCCAGTGAAATACGAGGCATTGAGCTGTTGAACATAATTATTTTTGGTAATGCCTTCTTTTGTTTATCAGACCAATCAGATGATGGGTAAAAAGAAATAAAGATAAAAGATGATGTTAATTAGTACACCGGTGGAAGAATCTGATTCTGGACAATGCATTGTACAAAGGGAAAAATTAGTACTGCCAGAGGCGCCGGGAAAATTTTGTTACCTACCTTTTATCTTTTTCTTCCTTTCTTTAGTTGTCCTTGTATGTACAGAGTTAAAATTCAGTACCTTATTTTCTAGTTTTGAATCCCTTTCAGCATTTATAATTGGTTCTGCTATTCCCGCATGGTTTGTATCTAGTCTAGATAGAATTGTATGCATCAACATTCAGCAACCTGGCTTTCACTCCACAAGGATTTGGGAATTTGAAGGGGGTAGCTGTTGTAGAGTTATATTTTTGGTGCTCTCTATGAAGGGTGGGATAGAATCTGCAGTAAAATTTGCCTTCTCTCTCGTGTCTTATCTGGCCTAGAGAGCCATTGGGCCACTGTTGCCAGCTCTTTCATATTTGTCAGGCTTATCCAATCAACACTGCTCAAACCTGACATTCCACGATATTTCATTAAGATACTTGAGTCGTATACCGCCATACATTTGATGATCTTTCAGAATGTAGATTGTTTCAAAATGCGCTCAATTGCTAGCTGTCCCATTCTATTGTAAGCTAAAGGGAAAAGCCCTCACTTGTTATAATTAATGCTAATGAGGATAGATCCACGTTGATGACGATAGTTCTCCTTTCTTTTTGAAACTTTACACTAACGGAAGGTGTGCCCATTTGATTCAAGCAATTTCTCGCAGAGCAAATCTAATCTCGCTCGTTTCCATTATATTGATACTGATCGAGCTTTACTCGGGCAAGCCAGAAATAATGTGTATCTGTTCCATTGATGGATCTACTGTTCAGATCTAGCTGGGTGTACAAGAAGGCCCCATTGGGTCTGTCAGAATCCTGATCAGTTCTTTCTTTCTGGGTCGAGAGACGACTTGACTTGAGTAGAAGTAAGGGTCTCGTCCTTACCTTATCAGCACTAAATATAAGAGACCACAAGCACCGCTAAGAAGGACTAGCATTAGGAGTTGCATCTCTTGGAGCATTGCATTTTTTACTCTTTGCTCAGACTTCAGATGAATACTCAATAATGCTATTGTGAATTCGAGGCCCAGAAAGAGGAAATGATATTTTGCAGAAGCTGAATTTGTACCTCATCTCTAAATACTACGTACTGCTCCTTATGTGTCATACGCTTTGCGTCATTGCAGACAGAAAGTAACCAAACACAGCAGAGCCAGCAGGAGTCATCATAAAAAAAATAAAAGAAAAGTTGGCATCATGATTCTGGTCAGTGGCATGGTAACACCACCAAATGTTGGGCTAATCCTATAACCATAGTCCTTATATACCATTAGTCTTGATGATGCACAAAAGTGCCATGGGTGTGCAAAGTGCCAAGACTACTATGGACTATACCTTCATCATAAAATACACAACGTTTTTGTAGAAAAGAACTATACCTCATTTGATTAGCAGCGGAAGACAAACTATGTCATCGACTAAGTTTATAATGTTAAATTAATAATTTAGGCATTGATATCTAATTTAGATCACAAAATTCGCAAAAACTTTATCTATATCATATTAGTTTTATTTTTACAAAAAAAATGTCTATATCAGAATCTTACTAAAACAGACGATATACAGGTTCTCGCTTACTGTGGAAGTAAAGGTGCAAAGCAAAACTTTGAGAAATGAAATTCCTCTCCTTGTATTCTTTTTACCAATCGCCACTACCGCCTAATAGAACACTAGTATATAGTAGAATATAACAACGCCAATGAATATTGAAAACAGTGACTTCCCTTACAAGTGAGTCGATGCTCCCTTTCCTTTCCCTTGGTGATAGTAGTATATGTATGGGGTTCTTCACTTGCACACTAATCAACGTAACGATGATTCCCCTTTCCCTTTGCAAATGACCTCTTTTAGAGAAAGTTTGTTGGATATTGAACAGGAGAGGGAAATCTATCTTTTTTCAAGTATTTCATCTTATGATATAATTAACTCAATAATAGTCATCACCATACGTTTTGTGTATTCAAAACTTTGCTGCTGAAATCTTGAATTTGACCTTTCTATAAAATATTTATTTCATTCATTCAAATTTCAATTTCGAGTTTTTTGTTTAATATTGTGCAACTATATCTATAAACTGCATTATTTATTTATTAAAAAAGAGAATATGATTGTACTAGTGTAAGTGTAAGGACAGCATATTTTCTTGCTTGCTGCACTGTGTTTCAGACGACGAGAAAGAAAGGAGAAATGTATAAAGACTGTCACGTGCACCCAGGGAAAGAACATCTGCCCCGCCCAGTGGTGTTTATCCGGAAGGAATATGTGGCCTACCATCTGGAAGAAAAATTGTTTTCTTTATCTTTGATTCTTGTTTTTCCCCCCTCCTCCTTGAGAACAAAAGGAAAAAGAAAGTAATTACTGTAATAATTAAACTAGGAAACACATGAGTTTCTAAAATGAAATTCCTAATTAAAAGGGCAAGGTAGACATAATGCACCTTTCTAATCGACCACAGACAGCCTCAGACATTCGTCTTTTTCAGGAAAAGGAAAAGGAACAGTAAGTGCACCCTAAAATAAATGCCCTCTTCAAAAAATACTGTTCTATACTTTATAGAGCAGTCCTTTTTTTGGTGATGGAAGATGATACACGGCTTGGGTATTGTCAATGCATCAACAACAGCTACTAAACAAAATGGACAACCCACAACAGCTTTAAATTCCACAACTAATTCAAATAAAACAAACTAAAATGAAATGAATGCACCCAAAATTTCTCTTGGATTCAAAAAATAATGAGTTGGGCATTTGCTGGACTTATAATATCGGTTGCGGGACCGAGGCTGACCATGATTCTCCTACTACTGAACTTACACATAAAAATTGATGCAACACAAGCCAGGAAATGTGAAAGTCCCCGAGCCAGTTAGTGGAGGAACAGTGGAAAAAACATGCCGTTCACATCTTAACCTGTTCAAAGTTTATAATTAAAACAGCACCAAATAATTAAAAACCGTGTGAACCTAGTAACTCTAAAACTGTTTCTTGTTTTGCTGTGTGTCTTCTGACAAAATAAATAGTATTACTAATAAGTATTCTGCAGAAAGCTATTCTGATATTATCATCATTGCTCATCAGCACAGAACAGGTCGTTTATTTAATTAATCTGATTTCTGTATACTTACTCATCTTGGCCCAAAAGAAACAAAAAAAAGAAAGAAAAAGGAAGGGTTTCTTGCACAGTTCTCAACGAGGGTATCCACTTTCTGTAACCAAAGACTTTTTTGAGGCATCTCTGGAATCTGATCTTTTGAGCTTTTGCATTTACAATTTCTTTTCACCTTTCTAAAGCTGCAGTAATTAGTAGTACTGATAAGTACTGTGGTAACTCTCGTCTTTCTTTCTAGCCTTCGCGTCCCATCCCATGCAACGACTAATTTTTGGTGGTGGTTTATCAATCCAATTTCGTACCATTATTGTCCCCTTGTCATATTGTCCTCACCATTTCTTACCTCTCTGATTTATTCACATACTATATAATTGGTGTTGTCATATTGGAAGCCTAAAGTAAGGGATGACCTCAATGAGTTGTCATTAACCTTTCATTTGGTAAAAAAATATATTAGCCACTGTTGATTTTTCTTTAACATAACTAAATATATCAGACTCGCTTTCATGAAAAAATGCTGGAAATGTTTGAAGGGGTCTAGATTTGGACCAAGTCTCCTCCCAAAAGGGGTGTTTAACTAGAGAAAACAAAGCAGCACGTGGTGTTTGAATGTTGGAAACATTGGAAAGAGGAGAAGTCGTGGCCAGATATGATGATGTCAGTGGGGGCATGTGATTGAATCATATCATGTGCGTTCATTGCAGAGATCAGATGTAGGAGAAATTGATGGATAATGGTGGGGTGTTGGTGTTGCCCATTGTCAAAGTTCCAAACTGTCATTCGTTTGATCATATTTTGGGTTCAATTCAAAAAACAATAATTAATAATAATAATCAAGACTGACAAAATGAAATTTCCATTTCCATGGAGCTGATGAATCTGATCTGAAACCAATTTAAGCCAAAAAGAGTTTGGTGAGATTTCAATGGGAATGACGATCAACCATTGGTGACTTTTGACCTTCTCCCTTGGATTTTTCTCTCTTTTTTGTATTTTCATTCTTTTTCAGATTCAGTCTTGTTTAATCAATTTATGATAGTAAGTATTTCTTTTTGCAGCTTTCTCATGAGTAATAACAAGCGCCACATACACAAGTTGTTTATCGTTGATCTACTCAACTAATATAGAATTTTTAATCAAAATAATCTATTTTTTTCAAAATCTAAAATAACTCCAAACTTAAGGGATAGCACAAAAAACCTAAAATGTCACTTGCAGCCGCGCAAGATCTTTTTTATTCGTTCACAAGGATTCTTTTTTTCTCATCAAAAAATTATCCCTTACAAATTGTGTGTTTTTTTTTTTCATTTTACACATACTGATTTTTGTTTATTATAAAATATATATTTAGATTTAAAAAATAATAAATACATTTTTTTGTTACTGTTTATTTATGAACATTGAAATTGTCATAAAGTTTTAAAAATAATTATGTTGTCTTGTCATTCTGTTTTAAGTGTCATTTTAAAAGTTTTTTACTTCATATTAAGTACTTTTTAGCATAATTTATTATTATATTATAATTTTATTTATATTTAAATGTAAATTAAATGAAATAGGTAATTCATTTGAATATAAAAAAATGAAAAATTGATTTAAAATATTTATTAAGTACATATTTAAAAATTAATGTTAAATTTTGTATTATTTTCATTCGAATATTTAAAATGAAATTTAATATAAAATGAAAAAAAGTAATATTGACTTGATATAAGTCATCCTAAATGGGTTAAAGGAAAAAAGTACTCCAATTCTTGTAGTCGGTAAAGCTACTCTTGGAGCACCTGAGCTAATAATAGTTGTGCGGATCATGTTATGGACTCGGTCAATTACCTGAAGCTTTTTCCGTTTTTATTTTATTTTCCTCCTTACGGTGGAGTTTGATTTTGCCAGAGTTTCCTCCATCAGAGAATAAGATTGCTTGGGTCGTGGGCTTTATAATGAATTTAAAAAGGAGCTATTTGGTCCTTCAAGCCCAGCCAAAAGCAGAAGATAGACATGCAGAAATGGCAGAGTCTTGGGCCTGGACTAAGTGCTGTCTCCAACAGCAAAAAAGCCCAATAGTCGTTATACTCGTAATGGGTTAAGCAGTCTTCTCTTTCGCAGAGAGAAACAAGAAACGGTCATTGAGGGCATTTGAACTACAAGTTCTAACTTCAATTTTTTATTTTTAGAGAAATAATCTTTGTTAAAATTACATTATCAACAATGCACAAAGTTGAGTTCACTTCGATACAAAGCTAGTCAGTCATCTCTTCTTTTTATATGCGGAGGTCAGTTTCCTAGATATCTTTTTGGAATTTTTGCTGCTACATTCAGAACAAAACCAATCTTCTTCTGGAATCTCTTGCAGTGGAGGATCACAACAATCAATATGAGTACCAATTCCACAACCCCTGGAACCTCCTTCATCACCACAAATGAGCATTGCCTCTCCTCTATCGCAAGAACCGCACACTTGACAAGGAATATCGTCACTCTGTGGAACCATGCCCTCAACAATCTCATTCATCCGGCTTTCAAGCTTTTTAAATGACTTCTCAGCCCATGCATGCGTGTTGTATTGTACATGCCTATCAAGAGAATACCCAGGCTTGCACACATACTCCACCAAGTAATCAGCTAAGACACAGGGTATCTCGTGCCTTAGGAACTCTTGAATCCAAATATCAACGCGTGGCATCCCAGGACTGACAATGGCAAAGTCAATATCCGATTGAAGGGATCGAGTGTATGGTGGCGAAGTTGCTAAAATGGTCCCATCTCCAGCCCTAACCACCCGCTTCAAAGTATCCTGGTGTAAGCAAAAAGGAGTGAAACAAGGCATAGACTCGTATTTCACCATAAGAATTATTTACTGAGACAAAAGGGAGGACAGTGAAATCCAGACAAGACATAGCTTAACAAGAACAAGCAATAAAGGAAAGGAAAAGAGCTTTTACCAAAGGAGGCACAATACAATCGCCATATATTATTATGCGCATTCCGTAAAGTACACCATGGCCAGTTTTCTCTCTCAAGAGACGCCACTTCCTCGGAGCCTCCAAATTGATTGCTCCATCCACACTCAGTCCATTCTTATGCCACTCATACGGCTCCTCAGCCAAGAACTTGCCAGCCTCATTACATGCAGTTAGATAATCAGTCTTCAGAATCCACCTGCAATACCAGCAGAAGAAAACAATTGAGAGATGCAAAAAAAAATCTTATCTGCATTCAAAAGATTAAAAATAAAAAAAGAACACCTAATTTTGCTTTAAAAATAACTAAATGTACATGCTAATAT
This sequence comes from Apocynum venetum, assembly GCA_019593545.1. Lineage (NCBI taxonomy): Eukaryota > Viridiplantae > Streptophyta > Magnoliopsida > Gentianales > Apocynaceae > Apocynum > Apocynum venetum. Next base: position 603,656 of record SRSM01000324.1, read on the forward strand.
AAAGCATACCTTCCAGATGCAGCAGCAGCGAAAAACTTTTCAGTTCTGCGTATTGGATCTGGAACAATGAAGTGTGTAGCCTGATATGACCACTGGTGATTATCTCTGCAGACTCGTCCTTTCAAACGTTTAATTACCTGCTGAAACTCCTTCCTTTGTAGCTTATGCCCACTCAATATAAACCAAACAGGCTCTTTCGGGATCTGTCCAGCTGAGACCAAATCAGGATTTTCATGTTCAGATTCGGTAGGCTTTCTATCAGAATTTGCAGTCACTTTTCCTACTTGCAGCTTAATATGATTCAAATTGTTATCGTCCATATGAACATGTCTATTCTCCTTCTCCATATCTACAGAGATCTTTCCAGTGTCTTCTGGCGTTGGTTTCATGTTCCTATCTGCCAAAGACCCCTTTTCATTTTTCTTTCCTGCTTTCTCACATTTTGCTTTGCATTTGGCTCCTTTCCTTGGTTCACCCTTCTTGGAATTTGCTACCTTTGTCACTGGGGAAAGTTTCTTTTTCTTAGTTTCCACCAAAGGACGTTTTTTCATACTAATTTTCTTCTCATCACTGGCATTGCCCTCTAAATTTGATTCACACAGATCCAATTTCTTGTCAGAAACAATGTTTTCAGCCTTCGTACTTACATCTTTACCACCGGATATTACTGTTTTATCAATCATATCTACAACGTCACCCTCAGTTTCTTTGTTTCTATTGAATGCATTTGGTGTATGAATATCGCCAGAGACACCTTCGCAGATGACTGTATCTAGCCCATTCTCCTTATCTTCTGAAGCTTCAGCTTCATTTTCTACAAACCCAGTTTTACTTGAAGCTTGGTTTCCACATTCTAAAAGGCTCTCCATGTCAACATTTTTTGCCTGATCAACATTACAATTTGGAGACACCATCAGTGTTTCAGAATCAACATACCACTGGACATCATCATTCTCTTCCCCCACTAGAGATCTGGTGACAGAATCCTGTGGCGAGACTTTCTTGTTCATATAAATACAACCTTTCTGATTTAAAGCCTTGCCTCTACCAAAACTTGGCTTAGTTCCAAACGTTTTCCTGGAAAGTAGCTTTCTTTTAAGTGGCTTTGTCCTTGAGTTGTCATCTCCTCCGCCTATAGGAAAGTCCAAGTTGGCTGTAAAATCAGACTTTTGAACCTTCACTCCTGCTCCAGGAGATGGGACATTAGGATTTTGAGCTCCATGCTGTGGTCCTATGGCTGCATCAACTGTATCTTCAGGTCTGTCAAAAAGAACGTCTGTAGCTTCAGGAAACTTGCTGTCCAAGCTGATGCTCTTTAATTTTTCAAGTGATGTTTGAGGTGCTTTTTCACTGCATTCTTTCACTATCTCAGGTGTGACAATTCCTGAAACATTAGCAGGACAAGGATCAAAATCAGCATTAACACCCAAATGATTATTCTGAGGAGAGCGGCGAGTAGTTGTATCATGTGGACCTTGCATCAAAGATGTAGGTAAAGGCATTTCAGTTTCAACAGCCCCCAATGCAGGCTCTAATACAAGATCAGAATCGTGGCATTTCTTCTGTAACTTGGAAGAGCCACTGGAGACACCCACCTTCCTCTTTTCAGGCAATTTACCAATTTCTGCATTCTCAGGATGGGATGAAGTTTCATTTGATGGAGTATGTTCACCATTAGATATGGTTCTGTCACATTCTATCTGGGAAGGAGATATATTAAGGGTATCACCCATACAAAGCTTAGCTGTGTCTACCATGGGGATAATTCCAGCATTGTTTTTAACTTGCCCCAAATCTAACGGAAGGCTAGCTCTGCTCGGGGTTCTCCGAGAATAACTCATGGAGCGCAGTTTTGATGCGCTGGAAGGATGAGAGTTCCTATCAGTCAAATCACTGCTAACATTCTCAGAAATGGCTGATTTCGCTAAAGAATTTAATGATGCTCCATTGGAAAATCTCCCTTCAATGCCAGGGGTAATTGATCCAGAAATCTCAGAGAGCCGATTAGGAGTTTCTTTTAGTTGAATGCGATTAGGTGTTGTCTCCTCTCTTGCAAATAATATTTCATCAGTTCTTCCAGCATCTGACATGCTCCTAGATGTACCTACATCTAGCATATTTCTTGAAGCTCCCTGCATCATCATGAGGGTTTGACTGGGACTTCTCAACCCACACCGTGAATTATTTTGAGGTGTGGACACAAAACCACTATCTCCGTGTTGCTTCTTGGTCACATCTTCAGCCTCATCCTCTGAATCCTTGGCCTGAGCTTCCATCGTCTCCAGTTCATGACCACTACTCCATAGAAAGAATATGTTATTTTAGGGAAAAGTTAAATTATTATCCATGCTTCTCAAAATTCAGTTAAAAAAAATAATTTTAAGCTTTCATTATTCCATCTTTCTGAAATTTTGCAAATAAAACAGAATTAAGAAATTAAGTCCCTCCAAACTTCATCAAATGAAATGCAACTTTTCTAGACTGTACGAAGACTTGCCCCGTTTTACACTCACCTTTTATCATAGTCAGCTTCTGGAAGTAGTTCCCAGGCCCTTAAACTTGGCACAGTTGAAAAAAAAGAGGACATTCAATCACAAGAAGCAATTAGACATCCAATGAACCCAGAACAGAACACAATATTGCCGAAAAGTTACATAAGCACATACCAATCCTCCAACCAACGATGATTCACAAGTTTTATCTTCTTCATTTTCTTGGCAAGTTCATACTTCTCCCCTGAGAATAGACAAATGAAAAAATTGATATCAAAGACCCTATTAGATAGGGGGGGAAAACTAATTGAATTAGAACCCATACTAGTAAGATATGCTGGCAGAACTACAGAGAAAAGTTCATAAGAATCTAACCTTCAAATTTGTAGCATATAAGATGAGTAACCTTATTTGCTGCCAATGGCTTCGAAAAATTTGCACCCATCAAGCCAACCATTGTCTTGAGCAATGTAGAATAACAAGAAATTATTAGAGAACAAGAATAAAGAAGGTGCAACAACAAACACCTTCCCTTTCTGGAAAATTACGAAGATTCAAATTTTTGGTTGAATATAAACAGTTCATTTATCCAAAACAAGAAAAAAAAGGCACCATGATATCCTCTCGGTCTTGACGTTGGTATCCAGTCAAGCAAACAATCAAAGATTTAGCACCAGGAATCCCATTCAAATCTCTTAGAGGTCTATATATGATCTGCAGGGTCAAATTTTACATACATAAGTGGAGATTGACAGCTACATATGAAGCTAAAATTGAATCCAGCAAGATAGCCGCAATATTAACTAAATGAACACGAGCAGTTCAAACTCAACCCACTCAAATTATATAAATCAGTCAATGGACAGAGTTAATTTGATTAACTCGGTCAATATGCTGAACTAAGCATGTACAAGCAGTTGCAAGATAAATGAAAACAAGAAGGCATCTCGTATTGCATGATTTATTTATTTGGTTAATCAAAAAGACCAAGTGAAGGAAGAAAACAAAAAGATTTATGGGAAAAAGGGGTTAATAAATCAAACACAAAAATCTGTCAAAAATGAAGTTGAAGATAGGAGATTACTATTATTTGAGTTAGTCCTCAACCCCCCCCCCCCCAAAAATGTATCCACATGAATAACTAACAAACTGACATATCATACACTCCTTAACTGTTTATCTCATTCCTATATTTCAGTAAGACCTCCGATTTTCCTACGATTTCAGATAATGTGAAAGATTCAGATACATGAATCAGAATAAAAAATAGTGTTTAAGCATATAAATAGTTGCCAAGTTGAAAAATGAAACTTACAGAGGCAGGGTCAACAGGCATCCCAATGTCAAAACTATGATCAACCCATAACCCAGTAACTAATGTCTTCCCCTCGTGCCGTGCTGCGACACATACAGGATCATCCTGCACCGAGCAAATGCAAATGTTAGACTTCGCGGCTGAGAAGAAAAGGAGTAATCATTTCAATCAAAACTTGGCATTTCCAAGAAGTGGCAAACAAAAAAGCATAGACCCAAAATGATGGAAATTAGTTAATATTATAAAGAAAGAACTCACATAAACAAGTTCGCCAACTATCACGTGTGTGCAATCCGGACCGCACCGACCAACATCAACACCGCCGCCATCTACAAGCTTCGAACGAATCTAACAAAAATTTCACCAAAAGAACAACTAAATAAGAAACTCCTGATAAAATAAAATAAAAAAGAAGGAACTTTTCTCTTTTTGTATGAGAAACTTGAATTAATGCAAAACGCCCTGAAGACGAAGAAAGAAAGGGATGGAGGCGGCAAAGACCTTTTCTTCTGTAATCAAATCGAATCCGAGTAGCACAAAATACACTCCGTAGAAGGTTTTGGTGGGATCATCATGCAACATTTCTTCCTTATTTTCAAGCATTAAACTTTGAAATTCTCCTCGAATCACCAAATTTAGATTATCTCAACTCCTAATGCCCAAACAATCCTATATATATATATATATGACTAGCCCTAACAGCACTAGAAAAGAACCGAACAATACCAGAGTCCGCAAATTAAAATTTAACTAGAAAGAGCAGTGAGAACGGTAGAGCGGAAAATTAATACAGAAAATCTCTTGCTGGAGAAGACTGGAGAGAGTCTGTGACTGTGAGGGCATTTAACTTACAGGAGAAGATTGAAAAATGAAATGAGTAGTGAAACTTAAAAGGAGGGATTTTCAGTACTTTTTAAGTTTTGATTTGCGTGCTGTGGCGGGAGAGCGGAAAAATTCATTAGGCCGAGGCTAAGATATATGGGCCTATACATAATGTCAAGTGTTGTGGCCCAAGCCCATCTTGCTTCTTTTGTGTATAAGATATAAAGCGATTAATGACTTTTTGTTTTTTTTAGGAAGAGCAATTAATGACTTGTTTATGTTTACTTAGCAAAATAATTAGTATTTCTTTTCTTCTGTTACATCGTTTCTCCTATGTAATTCATGAGAACAAGCATATTCATACATAATATTTTTGAGGGATAATTTAATAAGCGAAGAAGATCAAACGTCGAATTATTACAAATTTATATGGTGGATTAAGATCAAACTTATTTTTACGATAAAAATTGAATATTTTTTATTCAATTTAATTTAAAAAATTATATTTAAAATTTGATATGTTCAATTAAGTCCGAGGTAATAAAAATTTGTCTCTCTCCTTCTCCCTCTTTGATGCCTCTACAAGTTCGTTATCTGGTAATAAAGAAGCAATGTGTTTATTTTACAATCTCTCTTTTATTTTCCTTTCTATGTTTTTTTTATTTACAATGTGTTTATCTTTTATCTTGTATTTTCTTTTACTTTTTATGGTTTATCTCTTCTCTTCTTGGGTTTTCTGTTTTAGTTATAGGAGATCAATGTTCTTCATCTAGCAACCAAAAAATATATATCATCTCAACCCGAAGATCTTCTCACTTTAAGTTCCTTGGGCACTTGTTCTTTATCGGATTATTATGCAAAGCTTACCCTAAATTATGGGTCCTCCCTGCTGCAAAGGTGAACAAAGATGCAAAATTGTTTGTGTTTTTGAAGTTGATGGTTGTTGTGTTGATGTCCTTGATTGTGGTGATAATAGTTTTATTAGTGATGGTATTATTATGCAATAGATTCTTATGTTAAGCATTTTATTTTGAATGATTTCTCCTCGGTATCAAGTGGAATTATTTAAGATGCAATTACGAATTGTTATAATCAATTCATTTATTTAATAAATCTTTCATCTTTGAAGTGATAAAAACAATTTTAAATAAAAAATTATAATTTCAACAAAATATGAAGTGTTGTTTTCAATTGTTATCGATTTTTTAAAGCTTGATAATGTAAAAAAAGAAAAGGAATCATTATAATTTTTTTAATAATATTATTATTAAGTAAAATTTAATTTGAAAATATTTTTAGTGTAATTATTTAAAAATAAAAGTTTTAGATTTTTTTTTAAAATGTAAATGTAGGTTAAATTTCAAAATCGCTTTTAACTAAAAGATTTAAAAGTATTTATTTTAAGTATAATATACATTGACGTGGCCAAATCAGAACCGCTACATATTTGATCATCTCCCGGATCATAAGGCTATTCAAGAAAGAGAGGAATGTTCTGGAACTTCACCTTCGATCGTACCGGCATTGTGGACCAAAATTTCCTTCACCTACCAAAGCCCCCGCTGCTGATAGAATTGAACCGCTGCTGAAAAGTGATATGTGAGACTCGAGGCTGAGGAGAAAGAGAAACCTCTGATCAAGGAAGAAGGGAGAAAACCCAGAAGTCGGAATCCCCAAATCCTGTGTAAAATTTTCACTAGAGATGGGTTGGATGAGTAGATTCTTAACTGCTGTGACATTCTTGACCATTGGTGTCATATTTTCCCCTGATTTCTTTGGATCAAAATCGGATGGCCAGCATCCTCAAAAGCTCCTAACATTCCTCAAACTTGCTCATCTTCTCTGCTTCTCCACTGCCTGGGGTGCTGCTCTTTGGGTCACTTTCATCGGCGGCATCATCATGTTCAAGTACCCATTTTTGTATCCTTTTTTTTCCCTCTTTCATTCGCTTTGTTGGGGTTTCATAAATCCTGAATTGTATATCTGTATTTGATTTTAGAAATCTCCCGAGGCATCAATTTGGTAACCTGCAGAGCAAGATGTTTCCGGCCTACTTCTCGATGGTGGGGGTGTGTTGTGCGGTGTCAGTGGCATCCTTTGGGTACTTGCATCCCTGGAAGACTGCCTCAACTATCCACAAGTACCAACTGGGATTTCTTCTGGCTGCCTTTGCTTTTAATATGAGTAATCTTTTGGTATTTACGCCCATGACCATTGAGGTGTGATCTCCATCTTTTATTTCACAGTCAATTGACATACGAGCCCATTATACACAATTTTTTTTTTTGGTTGATTTTAGTGACGTGTATGTGGTGATATCTGGGTATTTGAATTAACTGTTGTTTTCATATTCAATAAGCACATTTGTTAGCCTTTTTGTATTGCCTATATAATGGGTGAGTGGAAAAGTTTGTCCCCGAAGCGACTATTGGGCTGGCAGCACCATCGTCAACTACTTTGTCATTTGCTTTTCCTTTGATAATGGGTACTTACGTTCCATATTTACATAATATATCGAAGTATCATTAAATACGGACGTTGATTAGAGTATTCCATTTGCCCACCCTTTTAACAGAGTATGGGTGAATGGAATAACGTCCATATTTTATGGTATATATGTATGGACATGATTATCTATTATCATATATTCATTTTGTAATAGCTAAGACGAATGTCAAGTACATGAGCTGCCCTGTCCAAAGTCGCATTTCGGGCCGCGAGCTAGCACCTGTATTTTGCTTTTGTTGATGTGTATGTATTTCAAGAAACAAAAAGGTTGGATTAACCATTTTAGCTGTTGGAACGTCACTTTTGCTGTGAATTGTGTAATTTTCCATAGGAGAGTTTCAGCCTTCTCCATTTAAAGATTCAATAACAACAACTGAGTTTTATCTGAAATTAATGGAATAGATCTTGAACTGAGGATCCTGTAACATCTAAGAGCATATCAATGAAGGAAAAATAAAGAGGTATATCTAAAACTATGGATATTTACGCAAACTTCATATGGTGTTGGAAGGGTTGCAAATATTCTGTTTATTTCAGAACATGAAGGATGTCCTGCTTCTCTAGCTTCTATGTTGCATGTTGCCCGTGCATGGCCTTTTATTAGAGAGTATCTAAGAGAAGATACCATTTGGTTCACTAACCAAAGGTAGGAACTTAGATCATCGTGATATGATCTATGGAGTGTGTTTCTTATTAATTTATGTTGTCTTAGGAATATGGATAGTCAAATGCTTTTCTAATTAAGTCAAATGTGATTATTTATTTGTAATGGATAGGGTGGATATCTGATAATAGTCATAGGAATATGACAGCTACCTAGTTCATGACTTCATGGTGAGAGGTTGAGAGGTAGGATGAGAATGGTGTTTATATTGGGTTGAGCTGAGCGGGCAGTTTTGCTTTTTTGCAATAAATTTGAATTCCAAATTTGGAGTTCTCATGCTGTAATTGTTTACAATCATATGCTTTCTCATTGCATTGTAGTCAAAATGCATCTCTATCTTGGCTGCTGTGATTCACACTTTTTTAAAATGCATGCCTATATGAGAATCAAAATGAAAGTGGAAGTTGCAGTATCCATATACATCTTCAGGACCATTTCAGTTTGCCACAATATGATATCCTTTTCACATATTTGAAAATATTTGCTTTCCAAAGGAGATAATTATGTCTTCTCAATTTGAACAGTGAAGCTTAGCCGACATTTAAGTTGAGATGATATAATTTGTCTTGAAAGATGATCAATTAAAATGTTTAAATCTCTGTTTCGTTCCATGCAAGAAATGAACATTTTTTCATTTATGCTGACTTGCATTTTATTTCTTGCTGTAAATATTGTTTTTCAAGTCTAATAACATTTTAACCAAATCCAGATGATGAAGCAAAGGCACAAGGTAGAAAGGGAAGCGAAGATTGGGGAGGAAGTTGGGTGGACAAAGAATCAGGAAGTTGCGAAGGCAAATCCACAGCTTGCTGCCATGAACAAGAAATTTGGCATGATTCATGGACTATCATCTCTTTCTAATATTTTGTCCTTTGGTTGTCTTGCCATGCACTCTTGGTATTTAGCTGGTAAAATTGACTTCTAGGTCAAACTACAATCCTTGTTACTACCGGGAACTATATGTTCACACATCAACTTCTGTAAACTGGCTTCATTTGATACCCTATTCTACCGGCTTAAAGGTCCCTTATGTAAGATGAAATAACAAGAATAACAAGTTTACGCTTGGCATGTTGTTTGGTTATCATTCTCATAATGAAAATACAAAGGTGATAGAGAGAAAAGTATAGCGATTTCCTTGGATTTGGTGTGACTGTTGTCTCCCAATTTGTAGTGTATAATCAATCGTCTGTGGCCACAAACAGAACCAGCTCTCTTCGGAGGTGTATTGTATTTTACATTCTTCTATTAGGTAAGATTTGTTGCATGAAGTTATTTGGTTCTCAGAGTAGTCCATAAATATTTGGCTCTCTTTTTAAAATAAAAAAAAATAAAGGAATTTGGAATGTGATAAATCTTATTTGGATTATTGGCATGTAAAGAAAACAATACTAGCCGTGTATTTCGATTATACTATACATTTTTCCAACAATAGAAACGATGATTATGATGGATTGGAGAATGCCGGATATGTTGGAATCAAAGATTATATATATATATAATTAAAATTCACAAACGAGATTGAAGACATAGTCTGCAAAAAACTGACAGATTTTTCATTGAACAAGATTCTAGACTTCCAAGCCTTCTCTATTAATCTCCAGAGATTTAAAACCAAGTTGCTATTGAGCTTATTGGGGTTGACAAAACTTTTTGAGTTATAGTTATCGCTCTCTTCTTTCTTAACTCAAACTCAAAACAAGGAAAAGCAGCGATGTGGGCAGTAGTTATTCCCCTTAAGAATTAAACTCAATGTTTTCTCAAATAATAAACGTACGAGCTGCTCAACCGCAAAAGTAAATTATGATATGATTATTTTAGATGTTTCTCTGTTGCTGCAAATTTCCTTAAAGCATCTGGTAGTGGTAAACATAGTAACCAATGAGCATCGATAAAGATCTTAGTAATTAGTAAGTAATAGATTCATTTAGATGATGCGATTCTACAAGTAATTAGCAAAGAATTGCTCTTTGTTTAAGAAAGACGAATTAAATTGTCACTCCCACAATTTTCTTTGACATAATAGCATGAACATGTTATAATCGATGAGAAAAGCACTAAAATATTCAAGCAGCCGAGGCAAGTAGAACTTTTTTGGTAGGACGTTGGAAAAGATATTTTCAGCCAAGGTAAATCACCAGTAATATAGTGTGCTGCAGTTGTGGCGGCTGGCACCGGTTACATATCTGCTTCCGTTTCTATATTGGCAAACTGAATCCGAGTAAGGAGACGAAATAGTGTTCAATTTCGTACGAAAAAGGAAAAAAAGAAAAAGAAAAGAGAAAAGAATCCGACAATATCAGCTACCTTGGCGTCGGCAATTGGAACAGTGAGTGAGAGATGGATTAATTAGGTGAATTATATGGCGACGATGATGTGATGAAGCAGCCGCAGTCCTAGTCGGATTGGATAGGCATTAAAGAGTTCAGACAAATTCTCAATTGGACTCGGGACCCTTTCGCCTCCCTAGCCCCTTCCCTGGCATTTGCCTCTTTCTGTTGCTTTCTGCAAGTAGCAGTGCATCCCTTTTGACTTGTGCCCTAATCAGGTCCACCGTCGACAGAAGTCTAATAGGCTTGACTGTTTTTCATCTTCATTAGTGCCCTACTAATAGTTAACTTTATTCTAGCAGTCAGAACCACGGATTTATGATTTTTGTGGGAAAAAATAAAATTATGTAACAATCCAAATTACTTAAATAACACTTCATATATTTAAATTTTTTTAAATAATTCCGCCAATAACAATTTCAATTCGATTCTATCCCTTTAAATTTTAAAATTAAAAATTAATAAATATTGTTTTCATGAAAAACAAAAATAGGAGTTCGAATAAATGAGCTGAATAAATATGGGTGATTCAATTATGGATAAAATTATATTTTTATCTCCACGTTGTACCTTTTGTAGCTGTTTTTTTCATTATTCATTAACTTGCTTCTTGCAAAAAATGAAGATTTGTACAAGTTTTTTATAAAGAGAAGTTAGAGAAAATATTATAGAAAAATAAAAAAATTTTAAGCCTTGAAAATGATAAGAGTATTTTGGTCCTATAAAATGAAAGAAATGTTACATTTTGTGTAAAGAGATAGCCTTACATTTAGCACATCCCTAAAAATATGATCTGCCAGAAGCAAAAACTTGGTTTGGTATCAAGAATGGAACCATTGGTCAGTTTTGGACTGAGGGTGAGATTTGAGTGTACTACACAAAAATGAGTAAAAAAAAGTGTAATTTGGAGCGATCCATTTAGAAATCATGTATTTTTACGCACCTATCTGTTTGGGTCCTGATCACCTCATGGTGAATCGTATATCATTATTGTTTCCGGAAACGTTTCTTGCCTGTTCAACGTGAAAATCTTGTAAGCAAGAACTACTATATCATTTCATTATGGGGGAAAAAAGAAAAAAAATCAAGGGTATGTGGTCGATATCTGCTGATGATGTTAAGCATGGGACGGACATTAGAAGATTTTGAACCAGAATTTGTCTGTTTTAATGCTGATTGATTTTGATGGAGATGGTTGCTGCCCAAAGAACAAATTAAGCAGCGTGTTTATTACACCTAAGCAACACCTCGCTTTCAATCTTTTCGGAATCTTGCTGATATTTCCTTCGCATTCACTCTACGGAGACTCTGATGCCAATTTATCTGCATGAAAAACTTGCGAGATCTGGATTTAATCTTTTGCATACGTAAGACTTATAATTTTTAGTGGAGATGCTTATGATTTTGTTCTTCCCCAAATAATGCATTTCCCATTTATCTTTTAAGGGAGGACTCCAATTTTTCAGTTCAATGACTCCTCAAGGTTGCCAGATAGTTGTACAATTCAGCCAGGAAGCCACTAAGAGTAGTTCGAAATCAATTGAGAGAATTAGAAGAACCTAAAAGAACTGGAAGAATCTTGATTCTTGATGATTTGCCAAATTGCACACTTTTAAGTATCGTCTCTCACATGCACAAGAAGCAAAGCCAAGAAAAATCCAACTAAATGAATGTCTACTGAAGAATTCTCATTATCAAATCGTCTTAATAGGAGAAGACAACACAACACTCGTCAACTTTTTCTCCTTTGGCATTGATCAAGAAAGGAAGCATGTAATGTATCTTTCTTTTCTTTTCTTTTCCATATCACTAAAAAAGGACAATGGAACTCAGATATTTTCCTTTTTAATTTTTTTTTATTCTTTCATTTTTGAAATCCTGTATTCCTTGAACATTGAGACGTGGTATGAACAGAACATTAGCAAAAGAAACTTTTGCTTCTCGTTTTCTCCATTTGTGCTGGGGAGTAAACACGACCTTCGAAGCACCAACACAAACAATCTGGAAGGACATAGCCCGTGAATAATCATTACTACTTTTCTAAATCATAGCTGTTTTTTTTTTTTTCCTTCTCTCAATTCCCATTCCAAAATATGGGAGAATGAGAAGCTTCTGTAGCTAAAAGGAATAAAGAATCATACACTAACTACCAACCATGCACCCCACCTGGCACAATAGTCCCATGCACCCCTACAACAACTGGCTCTGTTCAATAGAAATTAATTCCACTATGTGTCCCTAGTATCAACAATCTTGCTGGAAACGAGAGCACCACCAGCAAATGCATGTGCTGTGATGCAACGAGTGTGCTGAACCTCTTCAAAGATTCTCTTCCAGTCTGGAGGATACCAGAGAAATTGAACTGGATTTGGCTCATATTTATCGATGCCACATGCCTCCCCACCGCAATACCAGCATTCACCCCCTGCGAAGCCACAAGTGGCCACCACACCCTGCGTCGATGTTGCCTCCTCACTTTCCTCAAGCTGTTGAGCTCTTGGCGGATCACATTCCGTACAGATCTCATGTAAGAGTCCATGTCATGATCCCTATGAATGGTTCCTCCAGTACCATATGCAGCACGGTCACTCAAGATTTCAAGTGGGTGTGGTGAGTTTAAGAACGCAGCTTGTGCAGCCTGAATTTGCTTTTCTGCCTCCTGAGCATCTGAAATTGAACAACTCAAGAGATACAGTCCACTTCCCGAAGGAAGAAGATCATGCTTTGGTGAAAATTTCTCATCTGGTTGAAGAATTAGGAACTGCCCCATAGGAGCATACAGCATATTCTGTTGACAAGAGAAAACACAGACCTCAGAAAATGTCCTAAAAAGGAATTCCTACTGAAAATAACTACTTCAGGAAAGATTCAAAGACATTACCTGGTTAATAAGGCATGGAAGGGCGCGGAAGCTCGCATTCACAGCCTTCAAAAACTCTGCTACGTGATTGGGATAATGGCAAGAGAATGCACGAGGCACAATGTCTCGGTGCATGGTTATTGACTTGACATGACTTTGAGGTAATCCAAGCTTGCGTAGGAGTCTATCCCCCCCACACATAACAGCTGGTGATCCAAAAGTAATAACAGGAAGTAAAGATGAAGAGGGGACTTCTCCCCTTATCAGCAACATGAGATTTATAAGCAAAGATAAGCTGCCACCAAGAGAGTGCCCAGTGAAGCGAAAAGTGGCATGCTTGCCATATGATTTCATATGTTGACAGACTTCAGGCAGCATCTGTTCATAGATACCCTTTGCAGCCTCGTATATACCTCGATGCACAAGCACATCTAATCCCTGGACAGAAGCAATAAATCAGATTCATCCATCATGACAGGAAACAGAGTCCAACAAAAGGATTTGTCCTACCTAGTCTAACACCAGCACCAATCTCAAGTTTTAGCTCTTAAAAGCCAGAAATAAATTAAATCATATCTAAGCTTTTAAGAAATATGTGTTACCTCAAACTGAATGGGCTCAAAGAGAAGATTGGCTTGCCATGATGCCAATGACTCAGATCCCTGCAGTGACAAATCCAAATGTAATTTAAAAACCAAACAGATCAGACTTATAACAGCTGCCAGCCTATCATCATGGTTAAAAAAAGGAGGCAATTGAAATTTACTGTCCATGGAAAACTAAATACATTAACTGCTCAGAAAGCAGAACAAACTTATATTTCATCTGCAAATCAGCACCAGAAAAAGGTTCCCAAGTTTTACTACTACTCTTGCTCTACTGCGGATGGGGAAAGAGTACTTAAAAAAGGCTACAGATATGCAATGCTACATAATAACAGCAACTACCTGAATGATGAAGAATCTTGTTCCACTCTGATCATCATCACAGATGAACCATTCACATGGTGATGAACATGTCGAGTTTAAATCATCTGCAACAGCTTGTTTCACTTCTTCTTTAGCAGCAACTACGGCAGTGACTGAGTCAGTGGTTGCCATTAATGAAGCCATTTCTTCACTCATCATTTTGTCACTTTCCATATTTCCACAGCTAACTTGAAGTAAATCTTCGTCCACATTAGACTTGGAGGATACAAATGGAAGGATGCTTTTTGTGTGAGAATGCAAATAAGAAGCAGCAGAGGCAGCAATCTGATATGCAGCAGCTGCACTTATCCTCTTCCCCTTGCTGATCTCCTCAGACTGTATCTGCTTCCCTTTATCTCCTAATTCTTGAGCTTCAAATGAAGAGGTCTCTTTGGTTTCCTGGTCTTTAGCTGATTCTCTGTTGTCTTCTTGCTGCTTTTTAGATGATGTCTTCTCTTCTACTTGGTGATCCTCGGCTGATGCTGTCTTTTTATCACCCTTTATGACCTGTTCTTTCTTTTCCAGTGATGAAGTCACAAATCGTAGTCCATGAGACCTGAGGAGGTTTGCTGGCTGCAGAGGGCGTAAAATGAATAAAGGCAATACAAATTAAAAAAAAAAGAAACTTAGGAGAAGAAACAGGAAAACAGCTTAGTCAGGAGCAATGCAATAATAATCGGAAATAACTGAAAAAATAAGTTAGTTGAAACATCTACAAGACCCAAAAGTGATAAAAGGTAGGAGAAATAATCTAGAACGTCCTTCAACCGCTCGAGAAATAAAATGCAGGACTATGAACCTAAATTTTTTTCTCAGCTCCTTGACAAGTGAAACTATGAAATTGCACAGTCTATTTCAGAAAACAGGAACCAAGCCAATTGAGAAACCGTCCCAATAATGATAAACAGGTCCTGGGTGGATAGAAGATTACTGTATCTGATCGAAGAATGCAAACAAAACTCACGGCAGACAACCGCAGAAGCAAAAACATCAACCTTGGTATGAAAACTCTAAAAACAGAATCTGCCTTGTCTGATTATAGTTATAAGGGGGATAAGGGGGAAAAAGGGCCAGTTTTGCAATTGCTTCATTTATTTTTATAAAAATAAAAAATAAAAAGACTCAAAACCTTCAACACCAGATCCAAATAATACCACTCTTCTGTACATATTTCTTGCGGAACATCTTTAAATACAAACTAATAACCAGAAAAGTCTTGGACATTACCTTGATTTTAGGTATGGAATAAGCCAAGTTTCCCAAATATGACATTCGAGCATATAATCTAGCTTCCGGCAATGACACCTTCTGAAGCAGCTTTGAAAATGAATTTCTATCAAAGTCTACCTTTTCGTCATTATCATCGTTAATGGTACATAAATCACACTCTTGATCACCATGAGTGCATTCGCCGCTCTGCTCTTCGTGGTTGGGAATCCCATTTTCTTCTTCTACGCGTTCTTTGATCCGTACTTCTCCGCCTTCTTGCTTCCACAGGGACCTGACATGCAAAATCTTGAAAACCCAATTCCCATTCTGCCCTTCATTCTCCTCGCCCCCTTTTCCCTCCTTGTCTTCCTTTTCTTCTACCAGAACAGCATCCTCCACTGCTATTGCAGCGTCGTACCTGCTTCTCCCTCCTCTGGGCCACAGAGATCTGAGCGGATACCTAAAAGAAAATCCCCAGGGGGAATTCCTCTGCGGCGAAGACACCGACGGCTTCTCCACCGAAAACCCCGTCGACGAACGACCCACGGCGGCGGCAATTTGAGGAGGATTGCTTGTACGGAGTTCCAAACTTCCAACTCCAGCCACCGCGATCGGCGGCGCTATCCCATGAATCCCCGCTTTCAGACACAAGCTATCCATCTGGGTTTCTTTCTTTCCCCACACAAAAAAAAAAACCCCCTTTTGATGGTTTCCCTTTGCGTTGTTTCGATTATTTTCTCTGCAGTTCAGCAGAATATGGTATTCCTGTATATATATATATTATAAGTAAAGCTTTGCCAGATGAATAAATGGAAGCTTGAAGACAAACGTGAAATCCAAGAATTGCGGAGAGGAGCTAACGTGCAACACAACGTTTGAAATTTTAGTTCCTTTTGCTTACTATTTTAATGGTAATTCGCCAATTACCATAGAAGAAGATATAATAGGGAGAGCCCCTGTAGGTTGAATAGGTATTGAAAGAAGTTGAGGACGATGAACTTCTTCAGCATTAAGAGAAAATAGAGAGTTATATAGGTCACCTACCTTCGTCATCCCCCCTCCAGCTATATAATTACGCTACTTGGGCAAGGTAGGAAAAATACGTCTTTTATTTCAAAATTATATTTTGTTTATATCTAAATTAAATAGTCATTTTTTAAAATGTAAAAATATTTTAAGATTTTAGATGTATTAACTAGTATAATTTTATCACTTTCTCCATTTTTAAATAAGTGTTGTTTTAGTAATTTTATTTAGTTTCATCATATTAATATTTTTCAAATTTATACCTATCTAAGTTAATAGATAATGAGAATGACTAATTTTGAGATATAAATAATGATATATTTATTTAGAATAGATTAAATTTAATTATTTTTTTAATAATTTAATAAATATTTAAAATGATATTTATTTTAAAATTAAATAAGTATTAAATATATTAATAACAAGAATATTGTGACACGTGTTGTTTTTGTCTCTTTTTATATGAGTCATTCAATTGCTTAGGATAAAAATTCAAATGTAATTATTCAATTAGGCTCTCCTTTCTCCTTTCTTATTTGAGTGAAATAACTTAGTTGAGAAAATTTCGCATGCACCAACTTCATATAAATCGTGTGAACTTATATATTTTAATCATTGCAACAATCTATTTGTATTTATTGACATATAAAGTTAGCTTTATTAATTTTTTGAAAAAAAAGCAGTTCAATATTGGATGAATAAGTCAGAGGAACCTTAATTTCAATTTACTGGAGTTTGGTAAACCGTAAACGATCTATGAATCGATTGAATTTCTGAATATAACATTGTTTGATGGTACTATTTAAAAAAAATTAATTTTTTTACCCACAAAATAATTATTAAAAATAGTACACATTTATTCAAATTATGTAAAATGTCTTAATCATATTATCTAAGAAAATAATGAAAAAGACTAATTGAGACAATTTTTAAAAAATCAATAAATTTTTATCAAAATTTGTAAAAAGAATATATATTTTGAAACCAAAAAAAAAAAAAAAGCTTGTATTTTTCGAACAAGAAATGATAAAAATCTGTATGGGACATTTTGTTCTAAAGAAGATGAATTATTTTAGATTCAACCCAGAGAGTATTTTGAGAATCTATTAAAGGCTTGTGAACGGAAATTTAGTGAACGGTCAACAATATTTTTGGCCCAACCATGAAGGCATGACCTACCCAATTGAAATCCCTTAATTAATGGAGTTATGGAACAAAGCAAAAAGATACCATAAATATTGTGGAACGTAGGCAAGGCAAAGCTACTCCACCGAAATATTAGCTCAGAGTCTCAGACCAAAGCATATACATTATGCAAAAGAGAAAAAAAATATATTTTTCATAAAATATTATTAAAATATCTTTATCATTTATCATTTTAAAGTACATTTAATATATTTTTAAAAATATAAATAATCTCACTTTAAATAAAAATATTTTGATCAGTAAATAAATATTTTTTTAATAAATAATATTACATATAATTTAATATAAATAAAAATAAAACATATCAAATTGGAAAATAAGATATTAATATTTGTTTATACAGAAAATGAAAGTTCATGGAAAGAGGAAACGCATCCATGGGTCCCATCAGGGCGCTAGTCTTTCATAATTGTCTGGGATATCAGCATAAATGCCACGTCAACGGGGGCACGGATTAACTATAAAGGTAACGTGACGTATCTCTAAAAGTCCGGCAAGTCTCAGATTTTTCTGATTCTAATCGCCAATCTTTTATTACGCGTAACTGTTGTTGTCACTCCACGTGCCCGGATGTACCCAATGGCAAATTTTCTTTTTCTTTTTTTTGAACAAACCCAACGACAATATATATTTTTATTATAAAATCCCAATGAAAAATTTGAGTATAATTAAATCTTTCTCTAACCAGATTTTCCATTTTTTATCTCCTCGAAAGAATAATTTATGTATTTTAACTTAAGATAGTTTTGCCTATAAATCAATTTAATACTATATTTGATTATAAGTTTTGGATTACTTTTGTATTATTTTTAAATATAAATTATTTTATAATAATTAAATATATTTTATTAAAATTTTTAAATACGATTCGTATATTTATAATTTTAAAATTCTTGATAAACGGAAATATTCTTTCTTTTAAGAAATAGAGTAATAGAAAAATAATTTCAAAAAATATATAAAACTATAAATAATGACATTTTATAGAGAAAAAAATTCCTTAGTATACGTAATTCTTGATCGAATTTCTTATATTTTGATACAAAGGAAGTAATATTTTGATTACTAATATGAAGTGATAAAGTTATATGTAATTATTGAAATATAAAATGAAAAATATGCTTGTATTAAAATTAATATTATTTATATATATAAAACAAACAAAAAAATCCTTTGCCATTACAATGTTGACATCCAAGTTTGTGATTATGTCTTTTTTTTTAAAAAAAAATTATCTTTGTTTGTTTTTCGTATAGTGGAAGATGAGAATCGAAAAAGAAAAGAGTGGGAATTTGGCAATTCATTTCAACCACGAATTGGGCTGTTCTGGATTTGAAAAAAATATGTACTATAAGTGCATTTAAGTTGCTCCCTCTGGATGAAATACGAGTAAATCATGAAAAGGACATGCCTCCTTCCCTCTCTCAGCACCTTCCACACGCCAAAGTTACAGAAACCGTGTTCCTCTCCACATGAACATCCTAACCACAACGGGAAAAACGAAAGACATTAACAGGTGATTAAAAATTCCAGAGGACCGTGCTTACTTCTTTTCTTTTTCCTCCTCCCTTCCAATAAGTCTTGCCTCTAGCACAGCTCCAAACTCCTACTGCGGTATTTCTGGGCTCAATATAACCGACCTGATATTTTCTGCTATATTATTAGTCCGAGGGCAGCCTATCCACAACAGTAAGGGCCAACCCATTTCCCTTCACTCGAAACCCAGGAAAGCAAGGAGAGAGTGAGAGTGTTAGATAGCTTCAGTGCCATCATAGTAGTTTGCTTCGAGGAAGGAAAGATCAAAATGACAAGAAAAGTGAGCACCAAAATTGAAGCAGATGTCATAATTCTATATCATAACAATTAGTGAGGGAGTACAATACAATTCCATCAGAGTCTGTATGCATTGATTGCAGAATTTTTCGTATGACCAAGTTATACCTCAAATGGAGGGCGTGTTTACAGGAAGAAATATTTTCTGGGCAACATCATACTCCTATACTGAAAGGGCCAAAGAATACCATAGTCTACTCGTGAAAACCTTTATGCTACAATCACAGGACCATAACATAATATCCTATACCTCAACCCAGAATTGCCTTGATCTTTGTCTTCTGGTCCTCTGTTAGTGAAGTTGGGAACAAAACCTCGAAGGTAACATACAAATCACCCTTCTTGTTGCTAAAGTGCAGTGGCATTCCTTCACCTTTAAACTTCCTCACTTCCTTGGGCTTTGTAATTCCCTGGGGGTTACAGAAAGAACATGACATTGCATATTAGTCCCTTATTACCGGACATATGGAACAGAATTAGTTTGTAGCTCATTGACGATCACAGAGCTTTACACTCACCTTTGAACTAATATCAACTAAATGTTCATCGAGGTGTTTGATGGTTTTCTGAAAGCCAACAAGAGCTTGCACCTGATAATTCAATAATCAAATCTATGAGGATCTCTACAAGTCACAAAAGATTACGGTACAATATAAAAGAAAATTAGAAGGAATAAATCCATGGACAGTCAGTAAAAAAACATGTAGGCTACAAACATTTGCTAACTTAGGTTGTAAAAAAATTATCGGGATCCCTATTTTACACTGGCATGTAGGTTATTGGACATTAAATGACAGTTGCAAAATAAATCTTTAACCCAACATATAAAAAGTTACCAGGGTTATAGTAATAGTTGTATGAAGATCATTGCCATCCCTCCTGAAGATGTCGTGGGGTGCCGTATGGATGCGGAACTGCCAAATTTTTTTTAAAAAAATCATGAGAATAATCAGCAGAACTACAGGTATATCGCATAAAAGGATCAAGGCGGTGTCTAACCCTCAAATCTCCGGCTTCCCCATCAATTATAGGCTCGCCATCTTCATAAAATACTACTTCCTGTAAAAAGAAGGAATTATTGTCTCTGAATTTACAATAAGTATAATCTTGAAAAAACAGGAGGCAAGGATAGGGACTTGCAACATAACTGTTATGATGAACACTTTAAACGGAACAAAGACCATACCTGCCCATCTTGCATTCCTTTCTCGATATCCACAGTAATGAAATAACCTTCCCTTTCATACTTTACATTTGGGCATTGTTCGCAGACCTGAAAGAATTAATAAGAACAAGTTAGGAAAAATGGCATTAAAATATCATGCAAGAAGCATGTGCAGTTATCTTACAATAGAAAAAGGTAAAATTTTATAGAAAAGGATCAGGAGAGTTGATTTCGAAAGCTTTTTATGGTAAAACAATTAGCATACCTGTTCAGTCATCTGCTGAAACATACCAGGGCCAATTTGCTTGTGATAAACTTCATTCCGACAGTTACAACGCCTCTTACCAGGAGCTGATTTTATGACATTTTTCTCCCTCCAAACCTAACAATGGTATTTGTAATCAATAAGGACAACTAGATTGGAATTCAACATGCAGTACTCACAGACGCTAGCTGCAAAATTTTTGTATCTTTAGATAATGGACCAGCCAAACATAGATCAGAGAAACACTTCAATACAAATGATTCTTGAAGGGGAAGTCCTTGGTATCATGAAAATCTAAAAACTGGAATGCTTCAACTACAACCACATTTTCAAGTTTAAGCAAGACAAATCTAGGTCATCCACTCAAACAGAGAAACCATGAAGGGAAATTTTTTGAGAGAAACCCAAAACAGGGTATAAAGGCAGATCTAATAAGTCAAAATTACCTTCAAGGAACCCCCCATATATAGATCTTCCAGTGATGCATCCAACTCAATGATGACATCATCTCCTTTCACTATTTTCTCCTCTTCTTCCATTGGACCACCACCAAAAAATCTAGAAGATATTAAAATTGTCATCAAATGTTGGGTGGTGCAAACTTTAGAATTCAATGAAAGATGGCAAGCTCAGCAGAGCTCCTTTCTAAATGAATAATATTAAAGCAATCGAGTTATGAATAATCCATATGAAATACAAGCACTTGAAATGCTTTATCCCCTAACATGTATGGGAATGGCATTACAGGAGGATTCCCCAGATGTCTTAATTGTTCAAGAGTCCAATGTAGAATAATTTGAATGATAGGCAACAAGAAACAATAGATTAGCAGAAGGACGTACAAAAAGAAATACTTGCACCAATCCTCATCTCAGCCCCAAAACACATTTTCTTAAGAATCCACCGCGACATATTACTTTATAAAGCAATTTGATACTTGATAGCATAAATGAACAATTCATGCAATTAAACAATATTTTTCAGAAACAAATTTAATTTTCATATATAGACAACAAATAGTAGGAATAACAAGATTACACAACCTTAATTACTTTATCGTGGTTAGCTGCCTGGAAATGGTTATGTCTAATATACTCATCCACCAGAAACTGAACATCAGTCCGTATTTATCGCATTTCAGTCTTCGATGTTTGTTTCATTGCTAGACGCTCTTACTTGACGCAACACTAACTAATATGACTAATTGTTGGTTACTTTTCTTAATGTCAGGGAGAATGGAGCTCGCTTAACAAACAAATGAAGAGAAATTATTAAATCCTATTGAACTGCAGAATATTGCTTATATATCATCATTGAGTAGATTTTTAACTCCAACAATAAACAGAATAAAGCAATGGAATAAGATACTAACTGGCTAAATATGTCTTGAATGTTCATCCCGGCTCCTCTGCCACCACCACTTGCAGCGTGCTGTTTGAGACCCTCTTCACCATATCTGTCGTATATATTCCTCTTTTCACTATCCGATAGCACCTCATAAGCTGAGGAGCCGCCAAATTAAAAGTGAAGAAAAAAATTAAAACAATAAAGTTAATGATTGGAAACATTCGCGTTTACTTTTCATTAAAAGGAAACACACAATACAATACAAAGAAAAAATATTGGCCACTAACCATTGTTGATTTCAGCAAATTTCTTGTTAGCCTCCTCATTCCCTTGGTTCTTATCTGGATGATATTTCAAAGCAAGCTTTCTGTAGGCTCTCTTTATCTGTTCATCCGAAGCACCTTTCGGCACTTGCAATATATCGTAATAGCTCTTCCTGGAACCAAAACCATGAATCAGAAGAGAACCAAAAGAGAGGGGGGGGGGGGGAGAAAACAAATCATCAATTGTACTCCTTTACGCACGCAAGATACACGAATAACCATAATGCCGTATTACTTACGCTGCAATGGCGATTATCGAACAGCATAAAAAGGCATAGCAGGAACAAAAATTTCCCTATTCGTTGCACCATTTTTATCTGGCACAAATTAAATTCCAATAAAGAGAGGAAATTGAGGTCCGATCCACACCCCTTCCGTCGAAATCCAAATCTAGGGTTTGATATCTGATCTGGCAACTCGGAGAGAAGAATAATCAAAGATTTTGGAAATATTTAGAAAATTGGCCGTGATTTTTCCCTCTCAACGTGAAATAATAATTGCAGAGAGTGAACCTCCTCGAGGTGGATGGATGGAGCCCTCCCAATTTTCGAAAGAAGAGTATAAGTATCAACGACTTCTATAACGTGTTCTTGCTGGAACTAGCCAATCAGAGAGCGCTCCCACTTGTTATGACCAATTGTTTCTCGACACGTACTAAAAGATTGCTCTTTCTTCCCTTTCATGTGGGTCATGGAGCCTTCGTCTTCGTCTTACCTTTGGTTAGAAGTCCACTTTTTCTTTTCTTTTCTTTTTTTTCCAAATAACAATAGTATAAGTTTCTGAGTCTAGCATGGAGTTGCTGTGGATGTAAAAACCCAATTGAAAAACCAGGAGGCCCAAGTTATTGAATTTAAATCTAAAAGCTCATCATTATTTCCTAGGGTATTTTGGGCCTTGATATTCGCAACAGAAATGGGTAATTTATGGGCCATAATGGCCAAGCATTTGGGTTCGATCTAATGACAAAAAAAAGTTCAAATTATCCAAACAATGCTAGCGCAACTCTTTTATTTGACTAGTTTTGTTTAGTTCGCAGAAAAAAAAAAGGGGGAAAGGAGGAGGAGGAAAAATATTTTCACGTAGGGAAAATAATTATTTATTTATTTCCATATTATTTGGCAGAAAAGAAATAACAGGTGAAGGAAGGGCAAAGAAGAGATTGTCGTTGATTTATTTTATATTTTAAATTTTCATTCTTTGTTGTTGTATACTTCAAAAAGTAAAAGATTTTAATGCTAAAAGAAAGTAACTCTTATTTATTTTCCAAAAAGGAAAAAAAAAAGCAGATTCTAACACGGCACGATTTTTTTTTTTTTGATAAATAAATAAATAGCACAGTCCCAAATCAAATCCTAAGGACTACTATAGCACTTAATGAACAGGTTCCCCCAACTCCCCAAAAGTAGCTCATGTGGTTCTTATCAAAGATGACATGGTTTTGTATTCCTTCACTCCCCTCTTACAAAAAAAATGTGCAACGACTATTTCTAATTCATTTACGGGATTCTGACAAACTCTTTACGCTTCAGTTCTCTGGGGAAGAAAATCACTTGTTATGTTCGTTCTTGTGTTTCCTTTCTGCAGAACATTTATAAACAGCCTTGATAAGGTATGAACCGCATAGTCCCCACCCACTGACTGGCCTGCTAATTATTATTTCGTTGCCTGCAGTACTATTTCGCGACTTTATCCATTCTATAACTTGCAAGTATTAAATATACATTTCTTTTTTCCCCCTATATATAAGCTTTTTTAGTTTCAAATTCTTGTTTCTAATTACAAGTCATTTTTTTTCAAAAAAAATAAATTATAAGTCATTTTACAATTACTAATATATATATCAAAAAAATGAATTATAAGTCATTTTACAATTACTAATATATATATATATATATATATATATTCTTATAAACTTATTACCTATTTAATGTTTATTTTTTCTTCAAAAATAGTGAAATGTATCGTTTATAAATAGAGAAAGAAACTTAAATTTAAGAATATTTTATGTATGCATATATATAATGAATTTCAAAGGTTAATTCAAATGAATAAAACTAATAATTATTCCATTGATTTATGAAATTAACAAGTAATTAAATCAAAACAATAATATTCTTCTTTTTTTTTTGAGAAAAATTTCAGACTTGATCAAGTAGTAATTTGTATTATTAATTATTCATTGCCATGGTCAATAGTAGATTTTTATGTTGGAAGCTAGTTGTGAGATATTTAATAAAAAATATGTTTACTTTAGAAAAAAAATAAAACATCTATATTTTTTACTTTTTAAAAATACAAATAATAAACAGAATGGAAAACGCTTTTAATTATTATACGTACTCTTGAGGAGTTTTTCACCTTCTAAAAGGCTTATTGCTATTTTAAAAAGTTTTATATATATATATATATATATATATATATATATATAAACAAAGTTTTTGTTTAATCCATTAAGAACCTTCAACAGCCACTAGCAAGAGTGGACAGAAGTATTCAAGAACAAGAACACGAGTCCAGGCTAGGTTAATCATCATCAGTTCCGAGTTCTTCCCCTTAGCTAGGTTGAAATAGAAGGTTTTTTTTTTTGGGGGGGGGGGGTAATATTAGAAGAAATTAAATATCAGAAATTATACTTTTATGATTATTATATCAAAGTTTTTTCCTATATTTTTATCACTAATCTTTTTTATTGTTGAAACATGCAAGGTTAGCCAAATAAATCTCTACCACCAAACTCTTTTATTCATTAAAGTAAAGTAATACTCCATCTATTTGGAATTGAAATTCCATATTTATATTTCGAGATATCTAAAATTGAATGTTAATTTTTCTTAAATATATAATATTTTTCATTTAAAGATTCGTTAATAATCTCATTAAACTTATATCATACTAACTAATGGTTACCTATTAACGGAATTAATAACAATGATAATTTAGTAATTTTATTAATGTTAAAGGTTATTCTTGATTTTTAACTTAAATTAAATGTGTTGATGGAATAAGTAATTTGCACATAATTAAACATTGTCCCAAGTTTCTATGCCAAAGAAGGAAAAATAAAATCACAAACATAAACATAATCATGATATGTATAATTTTAGCTTTGAATTAAGTACTCATTCACTCTAAAAATATAAGTCATATAACAAAATTTTATTAATATTTCACTATTGACTTTTAATATTATAATAATTTATTTTCATATATTATCTTACCTATTTCTTATTTATAAAACAAAATATTTATATTTTATTATTCTCCAAATCAACTTTAGTTTATTTTTCTTATTTTCAATATATAGTAATTAAGGGTATTTTAGAAGAAAAAAATATTAATATTTTACATATATTTGTATATTTGTATACGTAATCTGTGTATCACTTAAGAAGAATTATTTTTTTAAGTGATACACGACACAATCTCAAGTCAATCCCTAACTACTACCATGAGTCATAATGTACAAGTCCCAAGTCCGACAATGCATCGATCGAATCTTTGGTTCCATTATTTTATGAGGAAAAAAAAAGAAAATATGTTGACAATTGTTTTAATAAATAATTAAAATGTAAAAGTGAAGAAAAAGGAAGAAGATCCTGTGGATCCCAACAAAGATGACCACATGGCTTTCTACTCCTTCACTCCTCCTTTTGCAAGAAATTTCTGATTCCATTTACTGGGATGTGACAAAATATTCACACTTCGATTCTTTTACGAGAAAGAGAGATAATCTATGTATAAAAAAAGTATTATACCTTTCTAATGTAAATACATGCGTAAAAGAGTTAAAAGAATTAAAATTTTAGAATAAATTTTTACAATATTTCAGTGAAAATTTAAATGATAGATACATGTGTAAAACTTTTACAATAAACTTTTACGTATCTAAACTTTTAGATAGGTGATTCAAACTTACGTACCGAAAAATTTCTCCCCAAATCACCCATCATCATCCATGTTTTAACAACTCGAGTATGTCCTATGACATAAAACTTCATTCTTTGGGAAAACTTCAATTCTTTGGGAGAACTTCAATTGCTTGTACACTAGTGCTCTCTCTCGTGTTTCCTTTTTACGTCGACATTTATAAACGATCCTGCTAATAAGGTATAACCCGTATAGACCCCCCCGCAGCAGAATCATTAAATGCACGATTGCTATAGGTCTTGCAGGCTGATTATTATGGTGACCTGTGGAGCGCAGTGTTAGTACCATTAGTGCTTCAGTGAGTTAATGAATAATGGCATAGGAATGGTGACATTTCCATATTCCACGTTTCTCACTTCGGGTCCATGTTTTACAACCATACATATTGATAATTCCATAAACAATTCATGATCTGAGCTTTTATTTATTGGTTCTTTTCTGTTTAATTTCAGGGAATCTATTTTCAAGCACTCTTCTTTATTTTTCAATATTATCCTTTTTATATCATCAATCATTTTTTGTTAATGTTTTATATCTATTTACTAAAGGATATCATTGAATACTTGTAAATAATTTGAGAATATAAAATTGGATATAATATAATTTTAATAATATATATACTTTTCATACTTTTTTTATATTAAAATTGGATTCGCTAATAATTTGTTGATTTATTAAACTTATTTTATAATCTTATCAAAATAATATAAGATCAAATTTCACTCACATCAAATATTCAAATATAAAACTTGATAAAAATATGTTTTGAATCTTATTTCAAGACGTATAAAACTGAAAAAGACCAGAGAGAGTGTGTGTGTGGTGATGCAAAAGGAAGAGTAGTACTTTCCATAAATGTTGCCCCCATTTTAAAACAAGTGCGTTATGCTTCCACAAGGATCCTTAGTCGGAGGACCAAATTTTATATTTGAATAGCCAAAGTTAGATGGAAATAATAAAGGCAGATAGAGTGGGAGTGTGGGCTTATTAAGAGAAAGAACAAAAGAAGTGGTCGTACGAGGGAGAATCAACGTGGGATATCGAAGCCCCGTCACAAGGCTCTCGACGGTGGATACGCCACGACAAGTGTCTAGTTTACTAGCCATCGTGGCATCATATATCATCACACACACTTCCCCATTGTCTCACTATAAATTTCTCCATTTTATCTTTCTCTCACGATTCTAATAAAATTAAGAAAAAATATCACTACTACTACAACTATTGCTGAATAAGTCACTTTTCAAGTTTCCACTTGTTCTAATCTGGAAAGGGGAGGAGTGAGCAAAATGTCATGCATGCACTAGTATCTGCAACAAAGTTAAAACAGCTCACAGAGAAGCATTCTCCAAGCTAGCTAGCAAGCTTCTCCGACTAAGTGAAGTAAACACGGCCGGTACTTAAAAAATGGGAAGAGCACCTTGTTGTGAGAAGGTGGGCCTGAGGAGGGGGAGGTGGACTTCGGAAGAAGATGAAATCTTGACCAAGTACATTCAAGCAAATGGGGAAGGATCTTGGAGGTCAATGCCAAAGAATGCAGGTACTAATTATTTATATATACCTAGGTAGGTAAAGAGAACAATTATTCAGTTTAATTCAAGTACTGAAAATATAATTTTGATTGATTTTTTTGCAGGTTTACTAAGGTGTGGGAAGAGTTGCAGGTTGAGATGGATTAATTACTTAAGGTCTGACTTGAAGAGAGGCAACATTTCTTCCGAGGAGGAGGAACTAATCGTCAAGTTACATGCCTCTCTAGGTAACAGGTGAGTCCAGCTACTTCTATGTCGGTCCAATCATGTTCATGGACATGGGTTGGACCGGTTTTCAAACGCTCCTTTCCTCATATCTCTCCATAAGCAAGAAATAGTTAAGGCGTTCCAACATCACTAATTAAGCACTCCCCACTGCATTTAAAAATGGTGATTAGTTGTGGTATCAAATAATGACGAGGTCATTGGTTTTTTGTCGGTTTAGGTGGTCTTTGATTGCGGGACACCTGCCAGGTAGAACAGACAATGAGATAAAAAACTACTGGAACTCTCATCTAAGCAGAAAGCTTCACAGCTTGAGGAGGCCAGTAGGGAACAACGAGACTTCACAAGCAACGGCAGTGGAATTGGCCAAGCTTGCAACAGTAAACAAACGACGAGGCGGTCGGACGAGTCGATGGGCCATGAAAAAGAACAAAGCCCAGAATATTTCAACGAAAGTATCCTCATCACCGTCGGATCAGCCAAGAGAAACAGGGCCAGCGAATGTGAATGCCACAGTTGTAGATATGCCCAGCACACCGACTCTAGAGAAAGAGACTTTATCTAGTGCCATCTCTTGGCAAGAGGAAAATATGGCTGAAATTATTGGGGAAGGATTTCATAAAGAAGAAAGTGGAACCGGTAGTCTGGGACTAGGATATGGACAGTCCGATCCGGCCTCGTCGGCTGTTGAAGACGAAGGTAACTTACCTCGCGGTCACGATGTTATGGCTACTTCATATGGATTAGGATGGGAGAACGGAAAGCTGTATCTTGACGACGTTATGGCCGGCCCCGGAGAATTGGATGCTATGATATTCGATGCCAACAGATGGGATGCCGGTGGAATAGTGAGTAGCGACGAGAGAACGTCAAGTGAAGTGAGGTCGGAAGTATCGAACGTGGAGCAGGGGCAAGCTTGTTCTCCGGCAAATAACTTGCAAGTGAATAATGAATGGGAAAATTGGAAATTCTTGGATGATTTTGACGGAAATAGCCACCAGATATGGACCGAGGAATCGAGCATGATGTCCTGGCTGTGGTCGGGAAACGGGGACGGAGATCTCGATGATGATCATAAAAGTCCAGGTGAAATAGAAAAAGATAAGCAAAGTGCCATGCTTGCCTGGCTTCTTTCTTGAACTTTTCTGGATTGTGTTGTATCGTGCCAATCTTGTAGTTTTGTTGGTCTTGTGAGAATCAGCAATTTAATGGACTGTGAAGTAGAACATGAAGGTTAGAGGAGGGATCAGATCAGATGGGATGACAAAGAGAAGATATAATCAAGTCACGGGTCGTCCATCGATGTAGAAATTTTACAGCTAGAAAATTAGTAGTCTATGTGTTTACTTTATTTTTTCCCTCTAATTTTTATTTTGATAATAGATGAGTTACTTTTAGTTCGATATATTCCTTAATTTTCCAAACTTCGCTGCATATTTGCCTACAAAAATGAAAGGTTGCGTACACCCATCCATATGCAAGTTTTATTTCTTTCTTCTCATTAGAAGAAGAAAATCGATTTATAAGTGTCATCGAAATATCATGTAAAAATAATTTTAAATTATAAATAGCTTGACATTGAATTATGAGCTAATTAATTTTAACATTAAGGTAAAACTCGATTTTGAGTTTTTAATTAGCTCACCTCGAGTACCTCGCAGAGAGGGTTTGACTAATTTGCAACCATAGGCAACAAACATACAGAGAAAAAGGGTTTGACTAATTTGCAACCATATGCAACAAACATACAGAGAAAAGAGGGTGAAGAGGATAAAAATTACTCCTTGCAAGTATCTCCAATCATTGGGTATGAATGGTACGCAAGTGATCAAACAGCTTCTTTCAGTCAAATATTTCCTTGGCTGGTTTTTTATACGGACATTAAAGATATTTAAATATATGCATCTTATATTTAAAATATTTTTTGAATTTAATTTTTTTGTCATTTATAATTATAATTTTTACTAAATTTGAAGAAAAATAATATAAATATATTATGAAATTGCAAAAGGTATCATTCGTATGTAATTGTAAAATGACTAATGTTTTGTAACAAAAGTTTGAAAATGTTAATTGTTATGCAGGAGTGTGAGAAGAGCTTTATTTCACTTATTACCATTCTTTTTTTTAGGAGGAAGAAGGGGTGGGAGAAATATTGTCTAAATGAATCTTGTGGTGCCCCTATGGTCTCAAAGTCAATGCACAAATTTTATGATAAATATATTATTTTTATTACTAATATAATTAATAATAAAAGTACAAATATTGGCGAAATATTTTTAAATTGATCATTAATAAATTTTTAAATGAAAAATATATATAGTTTATAAATAAATATTTAAATTTAATTTTTTAAAAATATAAATGTTTATTTTTTTTGTATGGAAAAAATATATATTATGTTTTTTTCCTCTCATAAGTGGAGTGTAAGCCGTTAAAATCATCCAACTTCTTACGACTGGTAGCTGTAGACTGTAATAGTATTATCCTCCTCGCACAAGAGAACAGACTGGAGGGGTTTGGCATATATGAACGAATTTCACCAAAATAAATGTTAATCACTGATCAGAGGCCCACAATGAATAGAAATTTAATGAGGAATCTAGAAAAAAAAAAAAAAAAGGTTGATTGAGGAGAAAATTGCATTTAATCATACATTGACAAATTAATTGAAGGAAGATTGGTCCTTTTAGAAGAAATGTTGCATTTAGTTTTAGTGTATGCTTTAATTTCTTTTGTCCATGGGAGAAGGACAATGCACTGCATTTAATGGATAGAACAGTATTCCACCTAATATAATTTGCATTTAAAGTCCCATTCTTATCAACTTCACTCGTGTTAATTTCTTATCATTTAAATCCTTTAGTAGTATTTTATTATTTTAATTTAGACACGAATATTATAAATTTATTGTGTCACTAGTGCTATTACCTTATTCACATTTTAACTTTTAATTAAGATTATCATAAATTTCAAATTTTTAATACATTCACTAATAACACGCTCATTAAATATACTATATACAATTCTGATTAATAATTAATTGCCTCGGAGTTGAATCTACTCCCTCAAAAAAATAAAAAGGACTTTCTACACTCTTTATACACTTAATATATAGTATGATAGAAATAAAAAAAATTAAAAAGAGAAAAAAAATTGATAAGAGGAAAGAGAATAAATCATATTAATAGAATGTTAAATTCGAAGCACAAAGTTGTTTGGCTATTTAATTTTTTTTTATAAAAAAAAAACCCGATAATTTTCCCATCGGTTGAGTCTTGTCGTGAGTTAATGAATACATACACGATACATCTAACCGAAAAGATACGGCATACTACTTATTAATAATAATAAGCAGTAGTAATATACAACTGTTATTTGACAATATGTATTACATAAAACACACTCTTGTCTGCAAACACCAAATCCACTTGCGTCGTCAGTAGAAACTCTCTAGAAACAAGAAACAGCTCCATATGTCAATTTCAAAAGGCCCGCACTAAAAGCTTTTAGTAATATTTTCACCAAAAAGGCTTTCATTAATGTAGTGTGCCCGTCGGACCAAGAAGACCGACTCAGTCCAAGCAAGTTCCCCCATTTAAATTTCTAACTGGGCCCAGGCCATCACTCATCTTCTCCTCTTGAGATTTTCAGTAGCCGACAACAGTGCAGGTAGGGGAAGGTTTAATCGACTGAGAATATTTCATAACATAATTTAGATATTTTTCCACTTTCAAGTAGAAATAAACATAAAATAATTTTCACGTGATATGAGAGTTAATTTTAATTAAATTCAGGGTATAAAAAAATTTATCAATATATTTCTCTTAATTGATCAATGTAAGCATGTAAATACACAAATGTCGTAAGCTATTAACTATATAGCAATTTGAAGGGTTACTAATACATTTTCCATTTTTTCCTTTTAAACATTTGGACGCTTTCAGTTAGTGTTCATTTGTTGAGTGCGTGGTTCGCTATCTGGCTGGAATTAGTAATCTTTCAAATGTTTTAAACCCTCTTTTGTAATTTTTTTTATTAATTTTAGAACTGTATTTATTTATTTCAGAGAGATTTTTTTTAAAAAAAATGAAATTCTAATAAAATTTTAAAAATTTCATCCCTTTCTCCTCTCTCAAAAAAGTTTTGCACACTCTTAAAAATTTAGTTTAAACGGATAGAGAAATTGAATTTAAACATTTAATGTGAATCTGATGAATCTTCCAAGTTTGCAATTGCATGTAGACTATTTCAATTCAAGAATATAATAAGTTTAATTAGTAATTGTTTCATCATGTTTTTTTTTTGCAGATTAATTTTAATTTAATAAAAATATGTATGTTACTTTAACGGTAGTATTATTCTAACACAAATTACGAAAATATCTCTTTGGTTGACGAATTGCATAATGTTTCTCATCTGCATTCTTTTAAATTTACAAAAAGAGAATCAAGAGAGGGTCAAGTTGAAATTAATTGTTGGTATTTTATTCTCCCCTTTTCGAAGTCTCGCGTCTTCAATATAACTATATATATGCGGAGTATTCAAAACCCTAGCAAGATTTTATCCGAATGTCTGTTGAGGCTGACTATTCCGTCATCTTTGTTGCGTAGATTGGGAAGATAATGAACCCGAGACTCTCGGCTTCGGTTTCTACGCTATTTTCTGGTTAGGCTGCTGTGAATATGCCGGCTTGAATCCTACAATTGAACAACCCCCATTAATTTTTAATAACTCAAAATCTTACATTTTTGTTTTCTTAGGTAAGCAGAGAAGATATGTTTCCAGAGAAATTTTGATTTGTTCATCTAATATGAACTTGTTGAACGGCAAATGCCGAAGTTTCGGCAGGTAAATTCCTGCTCATTTTCATCTAATATGTGGGAAAATGGACGGAATTTATATGCTGTGTGTATTTTTTTTATTCAAACCTATGAAATATATGTATATTTAAATATTTGTTGCTTGCTAAAATCATTTTTCTTTTAAATTCTTAGAATATGGTTCAGTCAAGAACTAATCATGATATTTAGTAGACTTGAAGACTAAAAGAAAAAGGAAAAATGACTCCGCATTTGAATTTGAGATGGTGTCTTGTGTTCAGAAAATTTTAGGTCCTTGGATATATAAATATTTGATCGGTCCTTAGGTTTTTAGTGACTTTGCTGTTTAGCTTGAGCTAGGGAGAAAAGTTTTCTAGTCAAGCTCATTTAGAGTGAGAGAGAGAGAGAGATCTAGGCTGAGTTTGGATTGATTTTAGCGTGATCATTATTCATTAGTGTTAAGCGAATAATCACTTTGAATTTTCTACAATTTCTTATTAAGGGGCCAAATCTAAATATCCTAAAGTTGGTTCTGATTTCTGAAGTGAGATTGCAATAGCATATGACAAAATGTGACATGAGAAGCTTCTAAATGATTCTGGTAGAATACCGATCCTGAACTACTGATAAAGCCTTATAGATTGTTGAGAATTGAAGGGACCGCAATAGCATACTTATTAGAATTTTAATACTTATATCTCAAAACCTTTGCCTTGTTGGTCAATCGTGATGCAAAACAAGCTGTAATATGATGGTTTCATGCATGCTTTTTTGAACTCTCAATCAGGAGAGAGGACAAATATAAGCAGTCAATGAGAAGAGAAGACAGATTCTTTGTTCTGGAATTGCATTCATGCCCAGTTTACAGTATTTGTATTCATCAGTCCTGAAATTTTGGAAATTTTGATATTTTTCTATCAGCATGTGGATGGCATTAAGTTTTGTCCATGTACTGACTATGGAGTATGAAATGCTGTATTTTATCAGTGTCAGGAATGCTGTTCTTGAAATGCTTAA
Source organism: Apocynum venetum (assembly GCA_019593545.1). Taxonomy (NCBI): domain Eukaryota; kingdom Viridiplantae; phylum Streptophyta; class Magnoliopsida; order Gentianales; family Apocynaceae; genus Apocynum; species Apocynum venetum. The sequence continues at coordinate 637,513 of SRSM01000324.1, forward strand.
TTGTTTACCTCTTAAACTTTGCCAGCTTCCAGAGTCAAGGTTTTGAGGCCTTGAGGAGAGCAGAGCATAATCTCTCTTCTCAAGATGACTTCTCCGAATTAGGACCGCCTGTAGCAGGATGTGCTGTTACACCGTTGAAATTGGCGACAGAGAAACCTGAACCTTTTGTGGTATACTTACATAGTTACATTAATGAACCCTCTTAGATCCATTTAACTTAACTTAAAATGTGTAGTCTATCCGTTCTTTTCATATTTAACATGGCTCTCTCGTGTGTATGTTGCAGAAAACTGATCCAACAGGCAAAGCATCAGCAAACAGGTGCAGATTGACTGAACCTTTTTTTTTCTTTTTCCCTTTTGGTCTTGATAAAACCTCTCAAAATTGAAATGGAAATTTTGTATCCATTAAAAGTAAACAGTTCTTCCTGTTCTATGTGACATGATGAAAATATACTTGATGACCTAGATTATTGTGAAGTTGATGCTGATGCTAATTTTCAGTTTATTTCCTTAACATTTATTTTCAGCTACAAAAGCATACCAAAGGCACAATTTGGTTTACATAAGAATTCTGAATCAAGTGGGAGAGATTCTCCAAATCAACCTCTCCATGCTGTAAAGAATGTGAAAATCAGGATTCAGGGCATTGCGAAAGAGACTACAGATCACACTATCCATTCTATCTGCAAGTCAACCGGTGTTCTGGAGGGGTTTGCAAGGACAGGAACGGATTCTGTGGATGCTTTATTTAGAGTAACAAATCGCCCCGATGCACGAGGTGTTGTACAAAGGTGAATATTGTTCCACTCTCACATCAAAGCTTTTGTGATTACTTATCCCCTTGTCATTTGTGTGACATTGTCCTCTTTGATGTTGAAAAAATTTACTGCTTTCCATCGTTTGGTGAAACATCAACTTCAAAAGAAAGTTTCTGATAACATTGTCATATATTGTACACGAGCAGATGTAGGACCATGTACGTGGGAATCTGATGCAGAGATCTAGTTTTGATTAACTTCTTTGAGCTGAATCCTTACTGAAGATTAGAGAACTATTTGTACAATTCAAAGAAACAAGGAGAGTAACAAAACAAAATATTCTTTTACTGTTTAACTTATTTGTGTTGGACAAAGAGTTACCCTGCTTGGGAATGTTGCAGAAGTTCATGTTTTGAGTATTTTCCTCATGCCTTGCAAGCCTGAGGTTCTCTTAAGATGGCCCTGCATCCAGTTTATCAAGACTCCCATATCAATCTTTAGAATGGGAAAGATTTTTATAGACTTTCATGTGAATGGTTAGCAACCAGCTAGCATCTGTATGTTATTCTGTGAAGAGTTGTCCATCCAAAATTTGATCAAATAGTAAACTAGGCTATGGACGTGATTTTTACTGCTTGGTCTGACCATGGTTTTCTGGTCCTGTTCAGGTGCAACTATTCTGGCACTACAAAGCTTTAATGATGTTAAATCCTTATTTACTTATGTTGAAGACTGTTATTAATTTTTGTGATTGATCTTGCTTCAGCTTAAATTACTGTCTATACGAGTTATCATTATTAATGCTCTGATCTTTTCCCTGTCGATTGTTAGGTTGAATGATATTGTTGTCAATGACTGCCACTGGTCAGCTTATCGAATTCCAGAAGGCTTGTCCTCAACGACAGTGTCAGTATCTGAAGAAGTTGTAAGCAAGTTGGGTATAGGGATCAACAGCAGACTAACTGAATTGAGAAAGCAATTTGATTCTAAGAAGGTTTACTTTGACGATTTGCAAATTTTGCATATGGGGATAATGCACCTTGAAGGTTTGCCAACCATAAGCTATTCATTTCCTGAGGATTAGGCTTAATTTTGTCCACACAAAGGGGCTTGTGAGTGCTGCGAATTGCTCTGCACAAGAAATCCATTCAGGTTGAACGACTCTGATAAGTTCCTACTAAAGTAATAATAACAGTTCTACATTTTCACAGTTCCTGATAGGCCTGTAGGGAATGTTTGATCGTTAACTTTAGGCCATTCCTGTGAAGCAGCTGAAGTAGGAGCAATGGTTGATCTACTCATTTAATTTCGATTCGAAATTGAATGTTTATTTTATTTAAATAAATATATTTTTTATCTAAATTTTAATTTATAATCTTCACTCATAGTGCTCATTACTTATTATTAAATTATAGGTCTTATCATTATTGTATTAATATGACAATTTGATAAATTAATTATTATCAAAAATTTTATTTAATTTTTAATCAAAGTGAAAAGGAAATACTCAATTTTGAATTGATAAAGTATGTAAAATTTTTATCATGCATATTTGTCATATTTTTTTCGTTAATGAAATGCATTTTATTACACTAATATTACTTCCATTTTTAACTTATCTAATTAAAGTAATATTTATTATTTTTTATTATACCTTTTAATTAAAGTTTACTGCTGCTCATTAATTAAATTTTATGCAAGAATGAAAAATAACCTTTATGATTTTCTTTTTAAAGAAAGGTATTCTAATATATTTAAAAAGCATATTAATTTTAATAGTCATTCATCCAATTGAATGTTAACATTTAACTTAAATTAAAAATTAAAAATAAATTTTAACTTTAAAGAAATATAACTATTTATTCTTATTATTAATTAAGTTAATAATCACGTGTAAATCTTTTAAATTAAAAAAATTATTAATAAAATTTTAAATAAAAAATATTTATTTTAAAAAAATAGATATTCATTTTCGAAAACTATCAACATTCAATTCATACTAATGAAGTATTTTTTAAGGGACATAAAAGCTCCAAAATGTAACACATGTAAAAAAAAAAAGAAAAAAAGAAGAGTAATCAAAATATACACAAAATAATATCATTAGTGTAACTAAAATTAATATCATTGGTGTCACAAAAAATGTGCTAGATGTTTCACCAAGACCCTTTCATTTTATGGCCCTCCTGTCATCGTCTTGCTTGGAAGTGAGACCTTGAATTGAAAAGGTTGACTCTATTATCTCATGCAACCCACTTTGGACTAGAAGGAACAAACACTCAGTGAAAGTCAACTTCTTGCAAGGTAAAAAAGGAAAAGGAGAAATAACTATCTACAGGCTTTGGGAGCTAGGCACTCACAGCACCTTACAGAGTCTTGCACACAATTTTGAATCCTCTCAAATCTACGTGGTCAGAAATAGAACTATTTCCTGCATTGGTGCTCTGCTCAAAACACATCTCCAGCAAGATGCAACCGGTTCCAGCACGCCTAGAGAAATTGATTCCCAAGACGACACCTGACAAAATCATTTTATTCTGGTACAATATCATTTACTCCCTAGAGTTACTTCTCCTTTGAGTCGAAGCCTCACAAGATTTCTCCTGGTTTTCCGGCTCTGCAATACTTAAGCACTCTTCAATTTGATAGTCCCTCTCATCTACTAAAGACTTGATATAAGAACATTGTCTATCTTCTGTTTCCATATTCTGCACAGGCTCCTGAACTGAACTTGCTGAAGATTCAAAAGGTGATGACACTAAAGGATGTGTCCTCATTTGCACAGATCGCAGAAGAGCAGCCCTCCGCAGATCTGCAGAGTGGCATATGTCACTGGGTGATGATGGAAATCGACCCTCAGAATCTGAGCTTCGTTGACGAGGTTGTGAAGATGTGTTAGGAGGGGCAGGGCAACCATATGAGGTGGACGGGTGGCCTGGTGAAGCCCCAGTTAATTGTCTTTGATTCCTATAAGGAGATACCGGACTGGTAGGTCTGCTCTCTGGCTGATGTGAGTAGTTGTTGGTTTCAAAATACCGAGAATCATCTGAATCTTCGGACATGGGAGAATATTGCAAAGCCATTTCATCCCTGTAATGCAGATGTTAAGAAATTAAATGAAGGAAGGGCAGATGTTAAGAGTATATGGCTGACATTTACGTCACTATCAGGGTAGTTCATTTCAAAGTAGGATAATGAAAATAAACAAAGGTGCTATATTTGATTATAGTTGAAACTTCACTGCTACCATAACAAAATAAATAATCAAAATGGGAATTCACAGTTTCAAAGAACCTTTCCAATGACAAAGGAACAACTAAATTGCAACTTGAGATTGGACTAATGAAAACGGCTTCTAAAAAAAAATAAAAATTGAGGCAGATCAAATCTAAAACGACAAATGCTAATGAATGTTGAGTTAGTATCTGGCAGAAAACTGTATGACAACACAATAACTTTTTATGAATATTGACAAAGGACATTCTTAATCACAAGGTAACAAGAATGCAAATTAACTTTTTCCACTTCCATTGAATTTTTTCTGACTTTATCTGCATGGATAAAAGTACAGATGTCATAAGAGTTTTCCTTCAACTTTTCTTTTATTGGTCTCTTGATAATAGCATTAGCATGTTTGAAAGCACCAATACTATCTGGTGTTCCTTGTTTAACATGGTTCGGGGATATTAGAGGAATTATCAGTTCACTAGCAAATAATTATCCTGTAAAAAGTAAACACAAAAACAATTAACAATGAAGCAAATGAAGAAGTTTTGAATGAGGCTTGAAAGATCCACAGCCAACATAACTAACAATATCCATTCAAATTAAAATGTCATTTGAATACATAAGAAGTTCCATCCTTAAAACTAGCCTGAGGATATTTAGTAATTATTGGTTCGTGGAGCAAACTGAGCTCATAGACTAATAAGCCAAAAACTATATATCAAGCTATGCAGGCCAAGAATGCAGATGGTGCACAGAGAAAAGCTTCTATCTTTAATTCTGCCTTCCCACTATGATTTAAAATGGCATATTTTAAAATCCAGATAGTGCTGCAGATTTTGAAATGGAAGAAAATAAGAGAATCTCATTAGCAGACATATCAAGGTCTTTCAAATCTCCACTATCTCTGAAGAGAAAAGTAAAGCCATCAGACTCATCTACCAAGAACATTAAGGTATGTGGTAACCTTCTATCTCAATTACTACGCAAGAGTAAGCATACAATTTGGTAAGGTGTTGTGCCAAACAGCCATACACAAACTCAACAAAAATACCATTAGTTTACTTCGAGGAACAGGATCAAAGTAAAAGTACCTGAGATAAAACATACTTTCTGACCTTGCAGGAGAATCCATTAGATTGTCGGGGAGGGGGTCACCAACTGTCAGTCCATTCAAACTCGAAGCCATTATCTGCAGAACTACCAAACTATATTTCAGAGAAAGCAATTGGGCAAAATCCGCAAAATCTTGTACCAAAAACTTGGTCTAGAGCCCACCAATCCAAACCACATGAATCATTTCATCACTCAAGAGAGAACCACTTCCAAAGAACGTCAGAGATTTGAAATTCTACCATAACATTTCAAAAATTAATCTCAAACAAAACCATACCCGAAAAGGAAAGAGTAAAGTAAAGCAAGAAAAGATAAAAGAATGTCGGAAGAAAGAGAAAACCTCGCTCAAATAACGCTTGTGAGAGTGGAGATTGTCAACATAAACTTCATCTTCAGGATCTCTACTTCGTTTCCCATTAGGTGAAGCTGTCGTTGATGATGAATTTCCATCCGAACCCATTTCATGAATCTCACTAACTTAATACTCTCTCGTATCCTTCGAAAAAAAACAGATTTTGCCTTATCTGAATTGAAATCTCTTTGCGAAATTCGACTTTTAACAACCGTGGCAGAAAAACTGCAGCATTATTTCAGGTCCGCAGAATAGAGATACGAAGTTACGGACGATCAGAGATTCAGAGTCCACTTCAGAATCAAAATTATTTACAGAAGGAAAATAATGGGTCCCAGGAGTTTCTACTTTTTGCCGAGTACGTCTGAGCCCAATACCTATAAAAGCCCAAATTTCCTCAGTCCAGTCCAGTTCTTTTTGTTAGCGACTTTTAAGATGAACTCAACTTTTCAATTCCCCTCCGACTCCCAGTCTCCCAACCATTAGAATAATGATGGATGCTTCAAAGTAATACAACTACCACCACCCTGATAAAGACTCTAACCCAATGGGTTTGCAAATGCTAGCTTATTAAGGAAGAATATATATATATGCCTACAATTTTTGTTTGGAAATCTTACACGTGTCTATTGAAGTAATAAATAGTAATGCAATTTAACATTTAAATTTATTTTTAATGTTATAATTTTTTAAAAATAAAAATACTTTTCTATTTAAATTTATAGCAAATTAATTAATTAAAATTAATATTTAATAATATAAATAGGTATTATTACTAATTATATTTATATGAATGATTTATAATAAAATATTATCTTTAATTTTTATATTACTTCAAAATAAAATATTAAAATTTAAATGGTTGAAAATCGATCAATTTGAATCATATTAGACATAACATAAGTGTTGTCTTCCTTTTTCTAGTGATATATATATAAAACTGATCCGCTAATAAATAAATAAATAAGAAAGAAAATAAAACTGATCCATGATGTATGATTATGTTGACAGTTATTTTTTATCTTTAAACCTTTTTATGAGCAAATAAAATAAGACACTTTAGATATAAAGTTAATCGTACACTTTGTACACGTCAAATGCTTAAATTTTATTTTATGGGAAAACTTATCCAAAATTTTGCAATTATTATTGTGTTTGTAAGGTTATGGATCCATTTTTTTTCTCTGTAATTTTCCCTATACCTAACCATGATTAAAAACGAAGGTCAAACAACTAGTGATCAAGTGCATAACCTTAAGCATATATATATATATATATATTTTAAAAAAATTATATAATGAAAATTTTTAAGTTAGAGTTTATCTACAGTTTTTATTTGTATATATTGTTAACAAAATAATATTATGTCTTAAAAAAAAAACAAGAGAATACTATTTTTTATCTATATTTGACTTAATACAAAAAAAATTGACTTTTAAATAATGATAGTTATTTTTCCAAATATTTAATGTATAGATCTATCCAAATTTATAATGAATATCAAATTCTAATATTTAGATAAATTCATATTATTGTGTGCCTCGATTCACAAGTTAGAAAAAAAACATCTAAAATTAAACATGCATTAATAAAATTATTTATATTTGTTTTACAATGTTTAAAAATAATATTTAATTTATATTTTTACAAATAAAATGTATTAATAATTTTTCAATCTAAGTGATTTATAATAACTAAGTAGTATTGTTTCCCTTTTAAAAAAAGAAAAAAAAAACTATGTACAGTAGTACTGTTTGTACCAAGTGGAAAGAAAGAGTAGTTTGGACGGAGGCACGCTGGCACGGAACAACGAAGAGAAAAAAGTCGGAAACCCTTACTGCTGACTTCCGCTGCCTATAAATATTAGGACAGCTACCTTAAAAATTGAGCGCTCGAGAGTTGAGGCTGAGGCGACCTTTTCTTTCGTTCCCGCTCTGACATTAACACAAACATTTGGGCAACACCCGTTACCATTGGCAGTTTCTGACGCTGCAGCCGTTGTCGAGCGACGAGACTTTGACTGTTTCGGAGACAGAGCGACGAGGAAAAACCCTAGACACAGAGCACCTCAAGTAAAAGGAAATGAAGTACGTTCTAGTGACGGGAGGTGTTGTGAGTGGGCTCGGTAAGGGCGTCACCGCCAGCAGCATCGGCGTTGTTCTAAAGGCTTGTGGTCTGCGTGTCACCTCCATCAAAATTGGTTTGCTTCTTGTTCTTACTTTGGAGAAGTAGTTATACTCTAATTATTGATTCAATTTCTTTTGTTTGCTTTAGTATGATCATGTTGATTACTCGTGATTTGGCAATGTTCTACTGGGTATTCTTTCTTGTATTTTATCATATTCTGAAGAATGCGAGGGCTTTCTTTCACGATAATTCGATATTTAAGTGTTTTACTATTTCGTTTATAAGGTGGCCCTATCATGGGCCTTTTCTACTTGTTTCTTCATGGATTTTGCTAGAGCTCGTGTTTAAGTTCGAATTTCCCCTGCTTCTGCTTTTGGTTCTTTATTGATACTATTGTAATATTTTCTTCTCAATTTAATCGTGCTGTTTTTATATGGGTTTATCTATACGGTCTTCAATAACTACAGATCCATATTTGAACATCGATGCTGGTACCATGTCACCTTTTGAACACGGAGAAGTTTTTGTTCTGGATGATGGTGGAGAGGTAGTCTCATATCTATTTCTTCTCTCTCTCTCAAGATAGTATATTCTATATTCCATTGTTTTGAGAAATAAATTTAATATAATCAAGCTTTGGTTAATGTTGAAGATGCTTGAAATTTACCAACTCCCTTCATTATTATGAGACAGATGTTTATTGATTTTTAGTAGTTCCAATGCTTTTTATCTCTTAGAATTTTTCTGCTATGATTGATTGACACCTTTAGTGTTTAAGAATATATTCACATGTTTCTACGATAACTCCAAACCACTCGTGTAGCTTTTTGTTTATATGGAGCTCATTCCTGTCAACTTGCCATCATTTAATAGGTTGATCTAGATTTAGGGAATTATGAGCGATTTTTGGATGTGACACTTACCAAGGATAACAATATTACCACTGGGAAGATATATCAGGTGACTATATGTTATTTGCATTGGATGCCAAATTTTCAGTGCTTGGGTTTTTAGAATATTGCTCAAGGAATTTACTTTATTCTGTTCTTTTATAGTCTGTCCTTCAAGATGAAAGAAGAGGTGATTATCTTGGAAAGACGGTTCAGGTAATGTCATTTCCATTGTTTATTTATGAATTTTGTGACCGTGAGCTAGGAAATGGTTGATCCTATAATACTTTGAGTTTTGACTGAATGCCAGGTTGTCCCCCACATTACTGATGCCATTAGGAATTGGATCGAATCGGTGTCTGTCATCCCTGTGGATGGGAAGGAGGGTCCTGCAAACGTTTGTGTCATTGAATTGGGAGGCACTGTAGGTATGAGCTTTGGGCAGCTGAGATTTCCTGAATGCACTCACTAGGCCCTTTATTGGGGGGGGGGGGAATTACAAGCACTTTAGTACTACCTATTCTTGGTTCTTGGACCCACTCATGCTTATGCAAAAACCGATCTAGCACATACAAGCTATCTGTTAGGTGTCTAGAAATAATGTCTACTTAGTTCTTTCAGGTGACATTGAGTCGATGCCATTTATTGAGGCTCTACGGCAGTTATTCTTCTCTGTTGGTAAGGTTACTTTACCTGTGATCAAGGTCGATTTTCTTCTGCAGCTGTTTATCAAATATGCGTTCTTCTTTGTCCTGATTTACTGTCTAATTCTGGTGTCTTTTTTATTTACTGTCAAAATCTGGTGTATGATGATTTTTATTGCTGAATACTAGATAGGAATTGGGCAATGCCCATGGCTATGTAATTAACTTCATAGAATTTTTACAGTTGGTACTTTTGCTCTTAAAATGGTGGAAACGTTCATTCAAAATTGATCTTTCCACCATGTTTTTCTTCTCAACACTGTAGCATTCATTCACTCTTCATCTTTCTCTCTGTAGGACCAGACAATTTTTGCCTCATTCATGTCAGTCTTATTCCTGTACTTGGGGTTGTGGGCGAGCAAGTAAATTATTCTGAACTTCTCTCTCTCTCTCTCTATATATATATATATTGTTTTTTAATGCACCAAAGACTAAAGTTGTCGTACTCTCATGTTAATTTTTTATTGCTTATTTCCATTTTCATTGCCTTTGACTTCTCTGTGTCTATTTGCAGAAAACTAAGCCTACACAACATAGTGTGCGGGAATTGAGGGCATTGGGCTTGACTCCACATTTTTTAGCTTGTCGCTCTGATAAGGTATTCTTTGTCCATGCTTCATTATGTAATTTTTGGAAAGGACTAGATAAAGTAATAATGGACAATTTTGAACTCTTCTTTTGGTTAGCTAATGTGGTCACACTTCGGTTCTATAAAGTTCATTGCAGTGAATTTGTTAATTTACCATGATATTTCTTCTGATATGATTTCTTATTGTTGTTTTCCTGCATGGTGTTGATATAGTTGAAGGAATAATTTTCTCTTGCTACTGTTACTTGAATTTTTCTATGCACTTCACGCTGCTGTTAACAACAATGGTAATAAATTATGCTTTTTGCTTATCGTGCAGCCTTTGTTGGATAGTACGAAACAGAAGCTTTCACAATTCTGTCATGTTTCTGTAAGTTGTTTTCTTCATTTTTAATTTGGTCATAATATTTTAAGAACATGTTCCAGTAGATTTCTATTTGCTTTTATGATATTTCATGATCCTTAACTGTTACAGGTTTTAATCTTGGTTTTGTGTTCTTCCAGGTTGCTAATATTCTTAATATTCACGATGTTCCGAATATTTGGCATATTCCTCTCCTACTTCGGGTGGGTGCCATGGATTTTTTGAGAGGTCAATACCATTTCATTTTTATATTACTACACAAGTTCGATGTCTTGAGTTGGCATCACAATTTTATTGCAGAACCAAAATGCACATCATGCAATTTTGAAACACCTAGATTTGCTCAGGTAAGCTCTTTTGCTTCTGTACTCTCTTCTTCTATTTGTATCATCCCAGGTAATTTTTTTTCAGAATTTTGACTTATTATATCATAACTTAAGGCTTAATTTAATGGGGGTGAAAAGTGGGAGTTAGTATGGAGGGGAATCAAATGTTAATGTAGTAGATTGATTACATCATTTGGGTAGGAAGTAATGGTCCTTGTGCCTACTACATATCTGAATTGTAGAGTTAAGATACTGGTTCTGACTCTCTCTCTCTCTATATATTTAACAACCCACATAAAGTCTTAGAATAACTACATGAAGTATTTACAATGTGCGACTGCATCTCTTGATAGTTTTTTAATGAATCTGTCTCAGAGTTGCAACTGCTCCTGATTTACGGGAATGGACCAGGAGGGCTGAGACTTTTGACAACCTCACTAATACTGTTAGTGGATATTTTAGCTATTTGATAAACTTGAACATGCTTTTTCTTTGTAATTAGTAAGGAAGTCTGCTTTTTACAGGTACAAATTGCATTGGTTGGGAAATATGTTGGGCTGACAGATTCTTACTTATCTGTAGTGAAGGTAAGCCAGTGGTCATCTCATGCTTTTCTTTGGGATGGATTTCTTTATTTTTCATTTTCAATAAATTCTTGGTTCAGAACCATCAAAACATTACTTTTGATGGCTGTTGTAGTTGATGCTAACTACCCTCTTTTCATTTGTTTCACACCATTTGTAGGCTCTTCTGCATGCCTGTATTTCATGTTCATTAAAGCCATCAATTGACTGGATTGCTGCTTCAGATCTTGAAGATGACAGTGCTAAATTGGTGCATTAACTTTTCACTAGCTGATTTTGCAGAATACGTAAAGTAATTGTGTTTAATTTTAGAATACTTGTCCATCTTTTAGACACCGGAAGCTCATGATAAGGCATGGAAGAAATTAAAGGTATGTTTTGACCTTCTTCCTTCAGCTCACAGGGCCTTTTTTTTTTTGGGGGGGGGGGTGGTGGTGGTGTGGGAGGTGTCAAGGATTTAATTGATATTGAATTTTAGATGATTAAGACTCCTATTTTTTTCAAATTGAGTTCTGAATCTGTGGAATTAGGATTGTGAACTACTTCTTAGTCATTGTTAACAATTAACATTGAAGTTTAAATGGTACCCAGTAACTTCTAGAACCCTCTGGAGTATGTTGAGGTTGAAGCTTCCATTTTAAAAGCTGCATGCTTTTCAGCTGCCATTAGATTTCTGTGATTTGTCACATTTTGATATAAAATTGAAAACCTTGAGCTCATGGGTTCAATGAGCAGACACTGTCAGATAAGCCTTGGTGCAACCAGTATTGCCTTTATGGATAGGATGTGGAGATTTTGAATATTATGACTCCTTGGTTACCATTGTACTTAGAGTGGATGATTCTTGTCATCCAAACTTTCATCTAATAAATATCAATTTCTTTCTGGATGCTAATTTTGCAATTTACATGTCAAGGCTCCAAACCTTCTTAAGAGTAGCTAGGTACAGTTGGTTGCTCGTGAGTGTGGATGGATCTATGTAAAACCATATTTTGTTCACTAAATTGTCACATTCAAAACCTTGAGTTTCAGGAGGCAGCATGTGTATTGGTTCCTGGTGGATTTGGAGATCGTGGTATAGCTGGAATGATATTAGCTGCAAAATATGCAAGGGAGAATAACGTACCATATCTTGGGATTTGCTTGGGAATGCAAATTTCTGTGATTGAGTTTGCTAGATCTGTAAGCTATTATTTTTCAATATAACTCCATAATTCTCTTGATATATTTTGCTTTAACATCATTTCATGTTATAGGTATTGGGTCTTGAAAAGGCAGACAGCGAGGAGTTTAATAAATTTACACCAAATCCTGTTGTCATTTTCATGCCAGAGGTAGTTCTGTTCCTAAATATTCTTATGTAAGGCCTTGCAGCATTCATGTATCTAATAAGATGTTCTGCACATGCTTGTAGGGTTCAAAAACACACATGGGAAGTACAATGAGGCTCGGTAGTCGAAGAACATGGTTACAGACTGCTGATTGCATTACTGCAAAGCTGTATGGATTAAATGATTGCTTTGGAAAAACTTTTTATGGATAAATATTAGTCCTTTGGATAGGGAATAAGACATGTATATAATTCCCTTCCACTAAGAGAATGTCAAATCCCATCTTCGTTCTATTTATCAAGAAAAAAGAAGGAATGTCAATAGACCAAATACATTTGAATGCTAATTGTTGCCTGTATTTTTGTTTTGATGTATTCTTGATACTTTTCTCCTAAAGTTGCATTTTTATGTTTATTTTTTTGAATTTTTTAATTAGATGATCTCAATTAGTTCTCAATTAGGTTTGTTGGTGCGTCTTTTGAAAAGATGAGCTAGAGTCTCCCCTGCCTCCACCTTCTCCCTTAAGAAAATATTTATTTTCTTTTTGGTTTGGCATGCTAGTCTAATACTTTCTGCTTTTTGGCAGGTACCATAGCACAGAATATGTGGATGAGAGACACCGACATAGATACGAGGTTAAGCATATAAATTTGCCTCGGAAGGAACATAGTTGTAATATTTTAAAATTAGTTAGATGCAATGCTTCCTTATTATCTTGCATATGATACAGGTGAATCCTGAGGTAGTTGGCCTTTTAGAGGAAGGTGGACTGCAATTTGTTGGAAGGGATGAAAGTGGTGAAAGAATGGAGGTTTGTTTCCGGACTAAATGCTTTACTAGTTTTCAAGATTTAGTGATTTTTCAATTATTAAAATCCCAGCAAATACACGAGTTACTGACCTCTTCCCTCTCTCTCCCTACTCCCCCCCCCCCCAAAAAAAAAAGAAAAAGAAAAAAGAAGTGCATCATCTGTTTAACTGTTCCTATAATCAAGTTTTTGTGCAGATCTTAGAGCTTTCTGGTCATCCATATTATGTGGGCGTGCAGTTCCATCCAGAATTTAAGTCACGGCCAGGAAAGCCCTCGGCTCTATTTCTAGGTGCACACTATGTAACTCAGTTTGCTTGTCTAAATGAATGTTACCATGTTAGAGAACTTAATTTTCCATATTTTAAGCAGATCAACAGAAATGTGCTGCCATAATTTTCTTTCTGTTATTGTCTTCTTTTTGTCATGGACAATTGAAAAGGTATGAAAGATATAACAAAGAAATGCTATACTAAGACACATATGGAGGTAGTTAAACAATACTCCTTTGTGCTTCTTATTCTTTGCAGGTATTGCAGGCATTGTTCTTGTTATGTTTCGATATTTTCTAGTAATACTAGCAATTGTTAATCAAGATATATACTTAATGAGCTTTAGTTACAGATGTGCAAGTAGTCTCAGAATTTTATTTATTTGCTCACCCCTGGGAATGGCATTGATAGGTCTTATACTAGCGGCAACCGGGCAATTAGAAGCATATCTCGAGAATCAACAGAATGGAAATCTTTAGGCTGCAGTGGTCTGTTATACTTGAAAAGGTACTGGCTATTTTGAGAGTATTGGTGGTATTAGATCTTCACTTGGATAAACTTCAAAATGTGAAGTAATTTAACACCTTTGTTTTTATTTTGTATTTACTGATGGGAAATATCACTACTATCATCTTCGGTGCTTTTGGTTGAATGTCCAGTAAATTGCATCTCGAAGAGATTGTAAGGACTTGGAATGGTCATGACCTTGAGCTACACATCGGATTGTATGAAGGATCGCAAATGGGTTGCTGTAAACCCTTCCTAGCTAAAGTATCCCTGGCTTGAGTTTTCTGTCAATGTTTCACCCAAAAATATAAAAAAAGAAGTTTTCTGTCAATGTCAATCATATATTGTTGACAACATATTTTAGTTTAGCAGTTGTTCTTAGGCCTTTTACCAGCTCAACTTAGAAAGTGTGTTGGTGGCCCCTTTTGTGCGAGAATGCACTCTAAGGAGTGGTGCAATGTTTCTCCAAAGTACTTGTCGAAGTCTTTGTCTATTTAATTAAACATGAAAGTATTACTATTTCATATTTGTCATTGCCTTGGTGAGTTTTTGTTTCGTTTTTGACGAGTACACCAAGTATAACAAATATATTTAGCATTTTATATAGCATTGATTGAAAATGTAAATAACGTATCTTGATTAACAAAGGAACCCAAAGAACATTTAAATCTTCTTAAAATTTTTTGCTTCAAGAGAAGCCACCAGTTGGACCAACTTGGTTTGCTTTGCTTTGGTCTGATAAGCTAGCAGAGGAGCTGATCAAAAAACAGAATCATGCCAATTATGAAATTATCCCACACTGCTGCCGTCTGTAGGACAAAGACCACACGATTTATACAAAATTAAGAAGAATGGATGGGCAAAACAAGGTCTAGGTACAACTATGTTGCATTTGTATGTACGTGTAAGGAGATGAAATCCCACTTATTTATTGCAAACATAAACTGATAGAAGCCTCAGATATCTACAAAAATGCCGCATATTATAGACCAGCTCTTTCTACAGAAGAATTTTGGAAAAAACACAAACAACCAAGAAAACATACGATTCGCGTTTTTGTCTATACATACAGATCAAGAAGCTTTAATTCGTTTGGTTCGATGTGGATAAAATGGCTTGAATATATCAATTTTTAATTTGCACTCCTACTGATCATCTCGGTGTATTGTAGATATGATACTTGTCTTTGCAACTTCATCTGTTGATAAAACTTGGCAATGAACTCTTCTGCTTTCAAATCAATTCCTTCATCACAAGGACCATTTGTTTCCTCACAGACATCGCAATCTCCAATACTGTTGCATTCATCGGCTTCAGGCAGCTCATGTTGATGAAAATGATCTGCAGACATTAGGAAACTTTTCCTTGCAACATCATCATTGTAATTATAATTATAATTATTATACGTTTCATCATCCTCGTCCTGGTCATTGCATCCGAAATCATAGTCAAAATCAACATGTGGGTTGATGCAAGGAATGTGAGGCATCTTGAATCTCATCGAAGTAGGGCGGTGCATCCTCACATGTATAACTGGAGTATCATCAAAAGAAAGTTCCCGCTCTCCATAATGTAAAGCAGCTCCCCTCCGCCTATGATCATTTGATGAGCTACGGAGGCTTTTGATGAACTTGGGAAATAGACGCAGATCCATCACGAGCCTGTTCTTGAACACCCCACCTTTTCTTGCCCATAGTAAAACAAGACGAACAAGATTCCAAGCTCTACCACCAACCTTTGAATATTTCTTCTCCTGCATTCTCTTCTTATTTTCTAAATACATTTCGAAACGGGAATTTTTTTTTTTTTTGATAAATGATGAAAAGTGGTTTGGCTTTTACGAGAGATATTTCAGTTGGGAGTATTCTCACTTTGGCTTTGGATATCTAATGATGATGGAAAGTGGAGGAGTTGGGAGTGAATATTTATAATAATGATAAAGAAGGATTACACTTTAAAAATAGCTTACGAAGCACTCGGCCATGGAGAAATGGGAATGTCATGTTGTGATACGCCGTACGCGGGATGAAGGAAAAGAGTAGGTGGGGACTTCTGCGCAGCTGCTGGTGGGTGTGCTATGTGTACACTTGCAAAAAAAGTAAACCGTTGGCGTGTGGGGGCGGTGGAACCTCGTTGTAGACACGGCTGTACGCAGGTGGAACCAACCTGTTTGCCCTGTGTTTACCAAACTACCCCTCTGCCTTGGAATAAAATTTACTCCATTTGTATTAGGTACTCTCTCTCCTCTCGAATTAAATTAAATTTACATATTTTTATTTTAATTTATTCATAATTAAATATTTATTTTTATTAAATAAACATATTTTTTATCAAAATTTTTATTAATAATCTCTTTATTTTAAAATATTTATATATTACTAACTCATAATTTTCACAACACATTATCTTAATTTAATTAATCTCACTGATTCATGTGTCTCATAATCAATTAAACTAATATATAAATCGATAAATTAGTTAAATTCAATGACATTATTTAACTTTTAGTTAAAGTTAAAAGTGGGGGAAATTTGTATAATTATTTACTTTACATTTTATTGAGTGTTTTATAGATTAATTTTTAAGACTTTTGTTAAATTTAACTTAATTCTCTTAATCAAACTTTTAAGAAATGACTCTTAATAAATACATTTATTGAATGTGTTAATAAAATGATGTATTTTTTCCCAATAAAGCATATTCTAGATCGATTGCATATAAATTAAAAATCATTTATCAAAATTATGCTAAACATACAAAAAAAAATCATAATTTTCATCTATTTAAATATCACAAGTAATTTAGACCAATTAACCTTTAAATAATTCAACTATTTATATCCGATTGAGATTATTGGAGTACTAAATACCTTAACCTGATTAATACGTAATCGTTCTATCAAGAAATTTCATAAATACTTTTGGTGTATCAATAAAATGAAATAAAGTTTTAAATTCGTACAATTATATAAATAATATTTGGTTGGCTCTAAGCTCTGTATTGGTTTAAAAGTTTAAAACTGAATTAGGGCATATACGTGACAAGGAGATTATTGGCAATCTAAATTATAACAATGATTAAAAGGACGGCTCACACATCGCCCTTTCCAGCTAAACGCATGTTTGTTTTCTTCTTCACCTTTCTCTCTCTCTAAGTGGGAAAAATTAAATCTGACAAAGAATATTTAATTAAATGTTTGAGATTCGTCCCAAGTAAACGTTTCTCGTCAATTTGCTTGGTTGTATTCTGTGTATCCTATTTAATTAAATACATCAACAGAATCCCAGGAGAAGGGGAAGACTTACGACTAACCCCATTTTTCTTTTGTTGCAATTTAATTATGGGATCTCTCTTTTCTTTTTTATTTATAAATTCGAAGTAGTAATAATTTCTCGTTGACAACCAAAAGTATTCTTAATAGTATATGAAATTCTTGTAATGATTAAAGGAGAATTACTAAGAAGTTTGTGGCATTCATTTAATCCTTTGCTCTTCACCAAAATGTTGTCCATGAACTGGTTAGGAGTAGTAGTTAAAAGGGTTTTTAAAGAGGAGGGCACTGCATTTATGTATTTAGTTTACTTAAAAAGATGATAAATTTTCCGTTGTTTTCCATGATCATGTATGAACGAATTAGATTAGTATAACAGTATCTCAAATTAAACACAAGACGATATTTTCTCGGGAAGAAGAGTTGAGCATAGCTAGCTGTGTGCAAAAGGAGCACATGGTCTCGATGATTCCCGGCCATCTGGTGTGGGCTCAGTTTGGTTTCATCAGAGTTATATGTAATCCATATGGACCATACAAATGATAGGATCATTTTTTTTTTCATAGCTTAAGAGTTAAGATGAAGAAAAATGGGAAAATATTGCTTAAAAAAATGGATATAAACTAGTACTAGTCAATAGAGTTACATCGAAGATGCAACATCAAATATGTTGTTGGCCTTCCTCGTAATTTTCTGGGTGCCCAGCCTCAGACAGTTGGTGTGAACTGGCGTACCAGTAGACCCTCAGCCCGCAACTCACTTTCACCTAGGAAAGTTGCCAATTTGCCATGTTAAGAAAAGGAGACGCTGTTTACTATTGTCGCTACCCAAAAGGACAACTTGCTCATCTTCGCCCAAATTCACTTTAAAGTTCAAATGGTTTATAGTGCGATACAGGGCCACTTAAAACGAGTCAAATGATAATTTTATTAATAGTTTTAATTTTTAAGTGAGTTATAGATATTAAAATAATGAATTTGATGAATTTGATGAGTAAATGTCTCTTGATCAAGTGATAAGTATAACCTTCGCTGACTTGTCAAGTAAATGATGGTTAATTTACTCACTTTGAGATATTTTTCATTCAATATTTATGCAATTAGATGCTCACAGCTAGATTACTCTGATTAATTAGGCTCACATAACACTTTAAAAAAAGCATGGAATGAGCCTAGCCATAATGCTTATGACAATTGTTGTTACCCCTTGGTAGCCATGCATGTTTTCGGGTGATTGAGTAGTTGTCAATTTGTCATAAAAGAAGATCTACAAATCCGTTGTAAATACAAACCGAAGGTGATCAAAAGATCGTTGTTTTTCCAAAGGAAATGATGAATGTTCGTGCATAATTGGAGAGAGAGGGAGAGGTTTTTGGTGCATCCAGCAAATAGAACAGGGATGGTCTCCTCCATTGCATTGCAGTCACTACCTTCATCTGTTCTCCCTCCTTAGAAACCGCTCCTATTTCCTCTCCTACGCCAATAAACTGTTCGGCTTCTAAGGTTCTTTGCTAATTACGGTCATGTCTCAAACAACATGATCTGACTAATTAATCCTTTTAATTTTCTTTAATTTTTTGACTTATTTTTATAAACAAATTGAACATTGTGTGAATATAAGCAAATCAATCATTTCTTTTGTTGAATATCGTGTCTTATAGGGTTTTCTTTTCTTCTTTTTTTTTTTGATAAATAGAGTGGCTCATAGTTTTTCAAGATATGTAGTAAGTAATTAGAAAAGAAAAGCTTATGAGAGAAAATAGAAACAAATTGGGATGGTCATTTTGGTCACTTTGGTGTAAAACTTTGAGAACCTCTCAATGTAATGCTCCCAATATTGTTGGAACCTGACCTCTTAAACAAAGCGAAATTCAGGTAATTAATCCCATTGTAATTCTACTACTATAGCTACTCCACTTTTCCTATAAGAAGGATCAAACGTGCCCAAAATTTAGAGCCATATATCTCTCTCAACATCTCAACCTGCATTTTGCAGGGAGAGAGTATTTAATTTTAGATTGAGAAGGAGAGCCCTGCCGGATTCTTCCTCTTCTCTTCCAAAGCATGACGGAAGACCTCCGTGCTTCTGCCGCCGTACCTCCTACACCGTCGTTGATAGAAGCTGCCAACACTGATGGCGGCCAGAAGCCTTCACCCACCAACAATGAAGAGAAGAAGAAAAGAGGCAAAGGAGGTCGGTTCAACATCTTCAAGGCAGCATTATTCATGATGCGCAAATCTAACATTAATAATCAGAAAAAGAAACAAATTCAATCACCACAGAAAGAAGATCATCAATTAATGCCTTCAAAAGGAGAAAATTGGAGGAAGTTAGTCGGGTCGATCCGCCCATTGCACATACCCGATAACCAAACCACCCCAACACTCTCGCCTTCCACGACCGTTGACAACTTTGAGGATCTTCTTCCACACGCTTCCTCCTGTTCTTTTCCTTCACCGTCTGCCTATGAGGGCAGTTCTACGGCTGGTACCATGAGTCAATATGCTTCGGCGTGCAATCTTCAAGAGCTCGACGCCGACAACAATTCCGACGATGAAAACGAGGATGATCCTGACGAGGTTTTCGACGCAATTCGTGGGGATGAGATGATTGATGCAAAGGCTGAACAGTTCATTGCTCAATTCTACCAACAAATGAGGCTTCAAAATATCTAAACCAACTTTTTAAAATTTTACTATAAAAAAGAAAATCACAGAGGGATGATCATATATCAATATATCTTATATGCACGAGTCTTTGATTCTCTCACATTACATTATACTCTATCCTTTGTTTTTTTGTTATTATTATTCTTTTTTTAAAATAAAAAAAAGGTCTGCAGGTTTGGTTTAGTAGTTTAGTCGAAAAGGTACCATGAAATAAAGAAATGGAACTATGGAAGATACAGGGTAGCACAATCACATCCCTGGAGATTATTGAAGAAAGCAGCATGGGATTTCTACAGGATTGTACCATTTTCCAGGAATAAATCTTCTGAGGTTCCTTAATGACTTTTTTTTATTAAAAAAAATCGATATCTAGGTTTAGTTTGGTGTAAGAAAAAATAACATTCGAATTAAATATTCATTCTTAGGACAAAATCTCAGAATTAGTTTTGTGCAAATTTTGGATGATGCAGGCTTATGTGTTTGTACTGTCACTGTTATCCATTATTTGATACGTTGTTTCAATCTCCCACGAAGTGGTTACTTTTGGAAAGTGACCAATATATTTAGTATTCTACTTAATTCAACAACAAATGGCGACCTTCTTCTTCTGGAGTTTACAACCATCTAAACATATCATTCCCCTCCTATATATGTACAATTCCCTCAAAAGCATCTTTCAGCTTTAAGGCTTAGAAGCGGTAAGCACCATGTGACTCCCCGATAGGATTGGAGGATAAACAAGTGAACATTTTTCCTAGTACTAACAATTAATTTGTTTTGAATTGCCTCAAAAAAAAAAAAAAAAAAACTGGGCCTGAAAGGTTCTATCAGTGGGGGTGGGGCCCGATGTGGGCCTAACAGAATATTTGCTCAGTCCAGTAGCGAAGATTTTCCCCAATCGCAATGCAGATTGCAGAACATAACATAAATACAGAAAAACGAATCGAAGAATTTGATAAACGAATGAAAAAGCAATGAGGAAAAGGTGAGGAAAGAGTTGGAATACATTGTTCTGTGTTATGTTGAAAAGAAGAAAAGCATATTTATCAAAAGAAGAAGAAGAAGAAGAAGAAGAAGAAAAGCATGAAAGGACCAAACACGTTGTACAAATGCAATCAAACCTCGCCTAGATCAATGTGTCGATGTAATAACCTAAGAACAAAAATAATCTGCTAAGAGAAAGAAAAAAAAAGGTTTCTAGTATCCGTGAATGATTTCGGAGCACTTGTTCTTGATCCACCGAAGTCCATTCCTTATAGAAGTCTTAAACCTACCTTCGATTGTATATACTTTGTACTTGGCTATTCTCTTCTTCCTCTTCATCTCCGGATCACTGAAACACCACGGCTTCGAAGACGAAGACGACGACGCCACCTGGCTTCCCCGAGCCACTTGTGGAGGATCCGGTGACCGCGGGCGACTCGTCGCGTAAACTTGATTGCTGGCACTAAAACTCTTCCCGCTAACGATTCCTAGCCTCCGATCTCCGCCTGCACCCCTGAAACTCGACCTGTATTCCTCCATATATACGTATATCACAAGCACCAAAAACACACACAAAGAGAGAGACCTGTGAATCGTGCTTGCTTATATATATATAAAGAAATAGAAACGCTGTTGGGAAGTTTTCAGGGAGAGCGAAGAGAATGATGAGAAGAGAACATAGGGTTCCAAAACGTGAAGGTGATAAAATAATGAAAGGCAGATGGTCAGAAGGCCCAGAATTTTAGCTGTAATGGGTTTCTCAATAGATTCGGGAGTGGTGGTGCTCCCCGTACCCCACTAACTCTCTTTTCCTTCTGATTTTATGTATTTATTTATTTTATCATGAATATGTTTAAAATGCTGGTCTTAATAAATGGTATTCTCCTTCCTTTTTTATAAAATATAATAAGTAAATTTATTTATAAATAAAATAAATATTATTTATTTCAAGTACTAATATAATTTATTATAATAAATATTAAAAAAATAAGAAAGTATGAATTTTTCTATTAAGGAAAGAGAAAAGAAGAAGAAGAAGGTCGTGCCAACCTCGATGTTATCGAGCTATCTGTCATCACTCATCATATTCATCGGGCCAATTCTTACTTTCGACTTTTCATTTTCGCTTTTTCTTTTTATAGTTAGCCATTATTAATTGCCAGCAACGGAAGTATTATTTTATGGAAATTGTCCCATTCCATAATCATTGTTATTTCTCCATAATATAAATGATTCTCTCTCGGTATAAAACTTAGCTGTTCTCTTTCCTATTTTTACACACATTAATGTTCTTTAGTAACAAAATTTTAAAATTTCCCTATTTAATTTTTTTTTTCAAAATCTTGAACATAACTTTCGAATAAAATTGGAGAAAATAAATCAACCAAGTCATTAGGAGGGATATGCCAATGAGTCATTAACTTTTTAATAGCTAGAAATAACGTCAATTTTGGTTCATGTATTTTTAATTTTCTTATTACTGTTATTACAAATAAATTATTAATATGACAGGTTTTAATAAGGATAAAATTTTAAAATTATATTCTCTATCTTTTTTTTTATAAATCATTAGAAACTTTTCTCCCTATCCTATTGTGACTCATTTTAAGAAATTTAAAATTTATTTTACTATTGTTTCCATATTACTATTAACTATCGCTGTCTCTTTTCGAATCTTTTTTATATTCTCAAGCTCTTTGAAAAAAAAAAACTTTATTTTCTATTCAATGTCTCACTAATTTTACATTCTCAAACTTTACGTAACAAAAGACTTTTTCCCCTTTTTCAATCTATCTTCATAGGCAAAAGACACACGAATGAGCTACAAAAGAAAAAGAAAAAAAAGACAATAAAATAGTACTTTAGGGAAAAGAAAAAAAAAGCCCTTTAATATGTGTGAATTTCTATATAATCTCATAAAAATGAGAGAGAGAGAGGAGATGGGTAAATGATTACTTTAATTAAAAAGTCAAATAATAATTTTAGTCAATTTAGTTCTTTATATTTACTTCTTCTTTTTTTTTTTGGCAGTAGTCTATGTTGTTTTATTTCAACCTTAGTAATTCCTTTTTTTTTTTTTTGAATGGCCTTTTTGTCCATATTTTGAAAATTTGATGTAAAATTGTTTAGAATTTCGATGGCAAGTAACCATAATTACCAAGTCATATGTTGCATAAGTGCAAATTTCAACTGATTTTACACTGAAATTTTGAATTAAAGACCAAATGGCTAATCGAAAATAGATAAGGGGCTAATATGTCTAAAATAAAACATTAGAGACTGTTATAGCCAAAAAGTAAATATAAGGGTTTAAATTGACTAATTTGCCATAATTTTAGGAGAAATTAAAAAGAAATGTGGACAAATAATTATAAGAATAAGGGAGTATTTAGTATAAAACTTTTTATTTTTTGGCTTGATGACAAATTTGTTAGGAGTTTCCTGAGATCAAGTCTCCATTGGCAATGATAGGTATTCATTATGTGGCAACAAAATGATGATCGTATTCTTTCTTATTTTTTTATTTTAAGAAAATTTATATTTTTTTAAGTTATAAAGTTTAAGTGTTGTACTTTTTATCACTGAAAATGAAGAAAAAGCATCTGAATAAATTTTTTGGAGTATTATTTTAGTTAGATGTATGATTTCATATTAAATAAGTTTGTTTAGAAATAATTAAAATTAATAAATTAGTAAATAAATGAAAATTTTATATTTAAAAACTATTGTATGGCTTAAAACTCATTTATTGAAAAAAAAACTATTTACTTCAAAGTGAGTGCAAATTTTTTTTTAAAAAAATGATTGGCTAACTATATTTTATGAAAAAATTAATCACTTCGTCCTTTTTTATAACATATTACAAATAATTTTATACATATTAATAAATTATTTAAATTTCAATTATATTCTTATTTATTTTATTTTTATAATTAGAAAAATAAGAAAGTAAAACCATATATCCTTATAAATATATAAAGTAATAAAATATTTTACAATTAGAGACATGCAATTTTGTTTAATTTATCTTATTAAAAAATTAAGGTAGGGAGTATCATATTTAATGTTCCTCATGAAATATTTAGAGTGATTGCATTTGTTGTTCAGCGTTGTGACAGCACTTAGCGCCGCAATTCTATGAGAAGGCCCAATGGCATGACTGCAAAAATATTAAATAAAAAAAGAAGAAGAAAGGGGTCCACGAATTATTATTAGGGTATCTCAATTATAAAATCATACCAGTAATTTTGTAGCTCAAATCATTAAGAATAAATTCATAAATTACAATTCTTAAAAAACAAAATTCATAAATTACAATGACCAGGTTTCTCTAAGAATTCTCAAATTTTTATCAGTTTCATAAAAAGTTCACCTCGTTCACAGCATTTGCCAAGATGAAAAGCAACCTACTAAAAGGCTAGAAAAGTTAAAATCTATGTAGTTTAGTATGTTCAGAATCAAATATTTATATTTGATTTAATATAATTAATTTAAGTAAATTAATGAAATTTTAAATGAAAAATATAATTATTTAAAGAAAATAGACAATTTTGGACTAGATATTGAATTCTAAACAGTGGTATTAATATAATTTTCTCCAATTCAAAAAAGGGAAATTCTCAATTTATCAAATACCAGATTAGTTAGTTTCTAAATAAACAAGCATATTGAGTCATTAACAAGAATAATGGAGCATGTACCCTTCTTCGGCCCGCGAAAGAGGCAAAAGCGGAGGTGGTTAAGGGTGGCAATGTACGGCATGTGTATTTATGTGGACCATTAAAAACTTTGGTTGTAAATGCACAAATTTTGCATGTTCATATAGTAATGTGTGTACCTTCTGTAATTATGAAGCAATTATTTCACCAGATTGACGTTGAATGCAGGTTCTTACCATTGCTATTCTCTGCAGATGGTGAGGCAGAGGAATGTTTTTATAGAAAAAGAAAAAGAAATAGAAAAATGTTCAATTAGGATCACATGCCCATACTACTACATGTATAGGATAGATTAGATATAGAGGAGACTAATTAAAAATAAAATAAGGATGCAGTCTGAACTAATCTGGGGAGTCTGAAGATGAGTGATCAATGATCAGGGGTATCTGCTGCTGTTTCGTCGGCCAAGGAAACTTTGCTCAGCCTGCTTGGTAATGTCTTGATATCTTGATGATTTCGAGCCTTTCTACTCTTTCCACGGCGGTTCATGTTGGGACCAAACAATGCTCTATGGGCCAGCGCTTTTCCCATTCTAGAAAACTGATCAATTTCAGGTCTTTCTCTGCTTCCTTGTGATCTCTCGTGGCTGCTGCTGTGGTGGCTGTCAGAATCTTCATAGCACACTTTCTCGGTGGCCATTTTTGTCTTAGGCCTGATCTGGAAATAAGATGTTCATTAATGGAGAGGAGAAACTGCTTTATATTTATGCCTGTGTATGTGTTTTGAGTCTTTTTATATATGGGACAAAAATTGCACCCTGTTGGTGGTGCGATCTAAAGGTGGGTTTGGATGAGTTTCCAAGCAAAGTTTTGTATAGCCGAAAGACTTCTTCCAATTACTCTTTTCACCCATCTCTTAATATACTACGGAGTACTATCTTGTTTCATTATTGGTTTTTTTTTTCTTGTTTGAGAAGAAATAATATATTCGATAAGTAAGCTTTGTAGTTTCTTCTGTCTGAAATAATGCACCTCCAAGGTCACTATTCAACCACAGTACTTCATCGTGATCACTTGTGTAACAATCAATGAGAGATACGAAAATCAATTACCACTTGAACTCATCATTTTGGCCACTAAATGGAACTGAATTGAACCAGTACATCAACCACGTTGCAGTGTGAACAAGTATTTAGTAAAAGGAAAAAGGAAGAATTGATTAGAAAGGACTACAGAATTCATCTGTCCATCTATTCCATCTTTAGTTCACTTTCCACATCTGATAATATATGCTTGTCCAGTCCTCGGAACAATCATTTTTTTAAGAAAAAAAAAACTTTAGACCATGGTCAATGGTAAAGATTATTGAAACGCTACTGCTTCGCATATATGATTGAAACAGATATTTAGCAAAATAATATATCTTCTTACATGGGAAAAAAGGACCCAATAACATTTACCTTCTGTTTGTTTTCATATCTAAACAATATACTATCAGGTAAGATACCACAATCTGATACCTAATGTAGTTTACAGTTATTTTACACGAGGCAAAATGGCAAAACTACACTATTTACAGCTTCACATACAAACGTTTCCAATGGAGAAATCCGGCGACAATACCCCAGAAAAAAATCTCAAGCATTACGAATGCAAACGTACCCCACTTCTTTGAATGAAGGATTCCTTGCAAGAACCCTTCAGTGAAGTCAACCTGAATAGCAGAATCAAGCCGTTTGATTATGTTAATCAGAACTTTTCGCAACAATTGTTCTTTGAGAGCTTTTTTTTTCCCCTCCTCTCTTCCGTAAGACAGACAGATACTTATGACAAACTTCATTTTAACGGTATATTTTTATTTTTCATGGAAAACAGCTGTATATAACCAAATTATACAGAAATGACACTCTAATCTGCATGCTACCAGTTGAGCTACAGACTTTCAACTTCAGAACAACAGAATTAATTTCACTAGTTTTATTTTGCACACAGTATTCTCCTACAGCATCAGAAAAAATTGAAGTTGTTTGCTGTTTTATACAGAAACTTTAAAGAAAATCATGTGTTACAGAATGTAATGACAAGCAGAAGCCAACTTGTGAGCGCAACATCTAATAGCAGTTGTTCAGTGCACTG
Organism: Apocynum venetum; assembly: GCA_019593545.1. Lineage (NCBI taxonomy): Eukaryota > Viridiplantae > Streptophyta > Magnoliopsida > Gentianales > Apocynaceae > Apocynum > Apocynum venetum. Next base: position 664,185 of record SRSM01000324.1, read on the forward strand.
ATGCGCAAATAATGATGAACTTATAGCATGCGAAAGGGGAAAAATCCTAGAATAAGATATCGGATAATCACAAGTGTAAGATGTGTACCAGATTGTTTTCAGGTGAACGCCAGTAGAAACCTTCTAGAGCTGCTGGAAAGAGGTCACAAGCAGCCAAAGCATAAATAATGAGAGCATTCATTCCCATCCAGTGGAACAGAATTGTTGGTTTTCTGATGCATTTTATATCAACCTGCACCAAACATTGTCAGTTAAAACACAAATCATTCACTCCTCCTGTTCTTCTGAACCATGCTCCCTAGTTTCTTTATTATTCTAAAGGTTATTCAATGCTTGATATTTCTGCATGCTTTGCTCACAAAAATGTGGACTTGCGAGGGCAAGGGGAAATACATTAATATTCCACCTTTTTTGTTTTTTTCCTTTTGATGAAGTTCATGTAGACTAATCATTTAGAAATAGAAATTTGTCAATTTACAAAGGAATTAGTGGTAGAAAGTCAGTGAGATTGAACAAGCTAATCTTCAAAAAGAGTATCAAGACCTCAGTACGCAATTATACAAGTTCACCATGCAGACTAATTCAGAAAGTTATCCAACTGGTTGCTACTTAGTAGGGATGATTTTTTGGGTTGACTCCAGTAGGGAGCCTATGGAATTAACAGGTCAACTGAGGTTCCGATGCAGAAATAATTATTTATAACTCCAGGTGGAACAACCATAGAAATGAGATTTCAAATTGAATAACTTGTTGAAATTGTTCGTTTTGATGATCTTATATATGTCACCAAAAGTGAAAGAGAACATAAACTCACAAAATAAAAGATAATGGTCAAGAGTAAGCCAGATGCTCCTGCTGTGATTAACATATAGCTCAAAGTGTACAAAGGTTTAGAAAAAGGAACACCTGAAAGAAACCAGCAAATATTGCAGTTTTAACCAATAAAAAGGAATAATAAGCCATTTATTAATGCACAAAGGAATACTCATGGAGAGAGGGATACCTAGAACTTCCAGTACAAATCCAGATATTAGCAGAGGGAAGGAAGTTAAAGACCAAAAAATTAGTGTCTTAATCTGTCCCTGAAATTAAAATAGGTGGAAACATAAAAAAGGTACCATAATGGCGGAGTAAAAGAATCAAAATACTCTTCAGATATCTGTTATGGAATCAGAATTCGTCTTACATTAGAATGCACAAGAATGTGTCCATAGTGCAGTCCTACGAAACACGTAATGGCGGCCATCAAAGAACTACAAATTAAAACCAGTTCAAAGACAAAATAAGAAACCATAACAGAAATAATTCAACATCAAAAGAACTATAAGATAATGAATAAAACAAATGATAAATTTCATAAGAGCAAACTTGAAAGGATGCCTAGCCGTCAAATATTAAGAAGCAGCGGTGGTCAAGGGGAAAACTCTTACACGAAGCATGATTCATAGAAGGCAGGGGGAGAGAGATATTCTTTGCCTAGGTGAAAAAAATGTATAATATATATAGGTATTAGCACAAGAAGAAGGAGGAAAGAAAAAAATATTAATGTAGCAAACCAAATAAAATTTTCTAGTTTACTCTTTTTACCTCCTACTTCCAGATTCACATTACAAAATTTCTTACTTTCTTATCCCTCCAATTTAAAAGGAGGGATAAGAAAGTAAGAAAAATGTGGATCAGGTGGGGTTCCAGGGCTACTTACTTGTTCTTCCTTTCCTCATTTATGTCCATTTTTACTTCCCATGCCTTTTAACAATAGTTTCTAGCAAAACTATATACATTTCATTGCCAAGTTAAGAATGCAGGATTACGATTATTTTTGTCCAGATGTTAATATCTTATACTTTTTCTCTCTGAGAAGTTAGAACTAGCATAAGTAGGCACTGTTATCATCTCTGGAGATGTTTCCCAGGTCATTGTGATCATGTAATAAATAAATAAATAAGAAGAGGTCATGTGCTCTATCATGCTTTTGTACATGTAACTCTGGATAACACTGGGAAACTAGCACCATGATATTGGCTTTGTCATAAAATGTTTCAAACTCCAGCTCAAGATGAGGACCCCATGAACAAAAGATCAAGAAATTTTGTACACATCCGACCTCAAGATGCCCTCAGGGTCAAATGGAGCAAGACACCATCCAGGTGCATTTGCAGGAAGAGCTCCATAATCAGGTGAATTGACACTGCATTCCTAAAACACATTAAACAAATAAATAAACAAAAGAAAATTTTATATAGTACAAGTTAAAAACAGAGATAAGAAGCCACCAATAAAAATGTCTTCAATAGTGAAAACCTTTGTTCTTCTGTACACAGGACGCTGATACAAATGCTGTTCCCCAAGAATATATCTATCAATCAAGCCTACAGCGTTACAAGGAGGTTGTAGACTGCCCCTTTTACCACAATAAACCTGGAAGTACATAAATATTTTGAATTAGCTAAAATGAGGGAGCACAGAACAAAAAATATTTCTCCTTCTCTGGAAAAAGAAAGAAAGAGAAAAATAAGGGAGAGGCGAGGAGGATTACAAGCTTGATGAGTTTCATATGTTTGTATGGAACAAAACCATAGATGCATTATAGATTTCGGAAAAGAGTATCACAATTTGGCATTTCATGCTCTAGAGGTTCAACTACTATTTTTATAGTATAAAATACAGAATAAGTATTGTTCAACAAACTTATTCTGTAACCATTTGATAATAATCAATACCACGTGATGAATAATTTCTTGTGAGATTCAAATTCACACACACATACACAGAGAGAGAGAGAGAGAGAGAGAGAGAGAGCTTAAAACTGGAAAATGAGACTCAGCAGGGTTTAATCCGTTTAAGACTCCCAAATTCAGAAGTCTTCTAATTTACACAGTTTTTACTATCAGATACAGTGAATTGAAATTATTTTGTTGGCAGGTACACTTTCAACAATAAGTAACTTCCAATCCAAATTACAGGCAATAAAGCTCATCTCTGACCAGATTCATGATACTCCATCTCAAATAAAAAAATCATACATCTGTGAATCCCATCAAAATTATATAGGATCGTGACATTCCATGTGGAAGGTAATGGGTAGAAGTTAATCTCCAAATACCAGCCTTGTATTTCTTTTTCTAAAAAAATAATTTTTGAACAAATAAATGACCAGGACCTAACCAACAGGCAATCACCAGCACAAAATCTCTTCAACTTTTGGTGGATTCTATGCAATCAGAATATTCTAGACGTATTAGTTGAGTTCACTCACAGTTTTTAAGTGCTAGATTAAACAATGTTCTTCCTTGCAAGGATTATAATGATCAGAGTATCACTTACAGCTTCAGTGCCAGATCCATACCCTGACACCAGTGAGGAAATACTGAGACTTGCAACATCAAAAGTCCAATTTGGAATGTAAAGGAAATACAACAACACCATATAAACAGAAGCAAGTAGCAGAGTGACCACCCTGTGAAAGATAAAAGGAAAAAAAATGATCATTCAGCATGAATATGATGAATAATAGAGAGAAAAAACATCGTCACAACATAATCATAACATCTCCCAAATGAATCTTGCTGAAAGAGAATACACTGCCCCCATTCTGCCAGCAGAAAGCCCTCTTGGCTATTAGATTAACAACAGATTATCACGATTCATTCATGAATCAATAAGAAAATTCAAACCTATATTACCATGAATCACAAAGAATAACAGGATTACTGTCTCATCATATAGTTATGTAACCTATACCTTTACATTAAACAAAATTACCAGAATAAGATCAGGTACTAAATTAATAAACCCAAAAAAAAATAAAAATAATACTCTTTTCGCCTAGAATTGAATGTCCACATTTCTATTTGTGAAAAGTCTAAAATGTCCACTTTTTTAAAAATAACATATTTTTCTTCTAAAATTCTACTAACAAACTTTTTTAATTTAAGGGATTCACATCTTATGAACACGTGTTCCCACCATTAACAACATTATCAAAGACAAAAGTCCACAATTGTTCTTAATTCTTGTATTAAGTCAAGAGTGAATGTCTTACAAACATAAAACTTAGAGCCATATGGCTGCTGATAAGAGATAGATGTACTACCAAAATACCCTTGCACCAAAATGACCAAAAAAACATCAACAAATGCTAAAAGGTTAATCCTTGCAAAATGAAGCTCATATGCATTCCTAGTTTGACCCTGTTCTTAGCTTTAAGTCATGTCAAATATGATTTCAACTATTTGTAGTCTAAACCTGTTCAAAAGTAATGGTCAGACAGGTGTGATGCATAATAGAGTCAATGAGTTAATGCGCCAATACTGGAGAAAAATCTGGAAGTACAATAAAAATATTAAAAAATACTTACAATTGGAAACAGTATCTCCTCAGGAAGGTAATTGCTGAATCTACAACTATATCCTTAACAAGCCAAATCTCCAAAATTGAAGCCAAGAAGTAACCAATCGAGATCCTCTATGATACAAGTGCAAAATATAAACAGTTATGAACTGATACACACTCAATATATAAAAAATTTAACCAACTTCACTCATTCTAGTATCTCTATATGACACACAAATCTACAAAATGAGTATCCTCAAGATCATAAATTAAGTGGCCTCTGTGAACAGTAATTTATGTATGAACAAGTTTGTATACCTGCAGCACGCCCATCAGTCTTATCTTGTCAAGATCAACTCCATAAGTTGAGTGGTCGCGCCCATGAAAATACCCGCCTGTTACATTTTATGATAAATGCAGTCAGAGTCAATCTAATTAAGGTAAAAATTTTCAGATTGTTGCAACCAAACCTACACAACAAAAACTATACAATAAGCTCTAAAATCCAAATAAGCCATCAAGTCACAAGTATTCATTTCAACTCGATGTGGATCAGACCTTATATTTCATATAACATTGTACCATTTCCTTCTACCAGCCAAATTAACCAACTTCTTGTGCTTCTTGGTTTCACAATTTTCAAGGCTTCGTGAGGGGATTATTTTTTTTCATAAACAGTTTTGGCAATACACTTGAATTGAAAGTTACGATTAAGGAATACCCAATAAGAATTTGGGTTGTCAAGCCTTCATACCCAAATGCTAGGATTGGTGAAACACAGAAGACCAAAGTGGAGGAGTCTAAGGTACAAGCAAAGTAAGGATTTTGGTAGTCAGGTATCAGAGAGGTACGAAGAGGAGGAAAATATATCTTCATAATATCATCCCTATCAAAAAGGTGTTTAACAAACTTGATGGAGGCCTATCAATCAATGTGAATTTCATACTGCTACCTTCAACTGTACACTGTCTAAGTAAACACTGAAAAACTGGCCTACAAAAGGCCTCACCTATTCAAGAAAGAAGGTGCAGGAAAATTCAAGCTAAGTACCCAAAGTGGAGGAGTCTAAGGTACAAGCAAAGTAAGAAAATTCAAGCTAATTACACAGACCTTGAAGAATCAAGCCCAAGAGGAAGAGCCTAATTGACCTTATTACAACTTTCCTAGTAGCTGCTGTTTTATTAGGTACTTTCTGTACAGAGAACCAAAAAGGAAAAAATAATTAGGTTCATTAACTGAAAAATTGCAATCCTTCTTGTTAACATACAACGAGATTTTGCATTGGAAAAGGGATTTCAAATACCTTAAATACCAGGCTCACAGAAGTACCAACAACAAAGAGGAAAAATGGCATGACAAAGTCCGCAAGCGTCACCCCAAACCACGGAGAGTGGTTTATTGATGGGAAAGCTTTTCCCGCATCATCAACCAAAATCATAAGCTGTGAAACAAATAAAGATGAATGAAAAGTGGAAAAAAAAAGTAAGAAAAATAGACCACAAAACAAGAGACAAAATAAAAATTAAAGAACGGAAGACCCTCAAATTCTTCGCCTATCGTGTACAGAAAGATCACACAGTAATTTCTGGAGCTACAAAACCAGCTTCGAGCTAAAAGGAAAAAAAAAATGATAGAAAGTTGTTGAAATAGGTCGTCTTAACTCTTTATTCAGTCCATACAGGGAAAGCCACTGATTACCGGAGTGCAGAAAAGCAATTAACATGGAGAAGGAAATATCATTTCCAGAGTATAAACCGAACATATATTAAAAAAAATAGAAAGGCGACTCACAGCTACGATGAGTCCTCGGAAGACGTCGAGAGATACGAGGCGTTGTTTCTGGCTAGTTGAATCAGGTCTTGATTCCTCATGCTGAGACAGTGAAGAAGTGATTTCTCCGCCTCTGGGGGCGGATTCTTGGTATGCAAGCTCAGGCGATGAATTCTGGAGGAGGGGCGCAAGAACGCCGTCGTCAGTGACGACCTCCACCGACGACATTCTGTAGCTTCTACCTGATCACGGCAGGCTGGAGTAACTACAGGACGCCGCACTGTGTTGACTTTGACCTTTACCTTTATATATGACTACCAAGAAACGGGTCGGTAATTGCGTTCGTTGGTGTGCTCAAAATTTGCTCAGTTGCTTTTCTATGTCGGAGCAATATGATTTACTTGGTGGAGATTATGGTTCTTGCCGTTTTATAACTATTATCAATCCGATTTACCTAAAAATAAAAATAAAAACTACTCATTAGTCATTAAATCTGAAATTAAATATTTATTATTGACTAAGAAATATCATATAATTTTAATTAATTTATTAAATTATCATTCATAATGTATTTTATGAGGCATGAGCAAGTGTGATTTAAGTATTTTAAATTAATATATAATTTTGTTAAATTAATAAGATTATTAATAAAGATGTAAATACAAAATATGTCTGCTAAATGAAAATGTACATTTAATTTTAAATAAAATAAAATAAAAATATACGCGCTTAATTATGAACGAAATAAGTATTATTAATATGCATGATCCATTTTTCTTTTTACGAGGCAAAATACTTTTTTTTTAATACAAAGATTTGAACATTGAAATTTAAAGTTGGGAATTTTGAATTTCAAGAGTGAATTATGTTAACAATAAATTAGAATGTATTTAAAGTTTTGAATTAATAAATTAAAAATATTGTTTCAAAATTATATATTTATTCGCATTGTAAACATGATTTTAATAAAAAAACTGTTAAAATAATATTTATCACCAAATTATATTCATACTATTTGTCTATGGTATTGTACTAAAAATATTATAATTTATTAACTTTGTAATTTACACCATTGTTTCATAAGAAGATTAAGTTGTTAATTTAAGTAATACGGGTTCTCTATTGCATTAATGAAATATTTAACAATTTTGAATATACAAATATTTTTATATTATTTTTTGTCTTTTAATTTTTTTTAATGAATTGATTTGAATGAAAACCATCATAAGATGATTAATATTACAGATTTTTGCATACAACATACTTCTTCTTCTTTTAAGGAAATTTTTAATATTTATAATATAATTTTATTTAAATATTTTTTTAACAAAAAAAAGGATAACTGATTCTATTATCAAACACATTAAATTAATTAAAAAATTAATAGTATCTATTATAAAGTACAGTTAATTGATTATGTATTTAATGAATTAATTTTAAGCACCTACTTGAATTATTTTTTAACATCATAACGACATTTTCAGTATTCCTTAAATAAACAACTACTATATAAATATGCAATGGTAATTTAATTAAATTAATTGTGAGCACGAGCTAAATCATTCTTAGCTTGAAAAAAGGAAAAAAGCCAGAAAATGGGCCGGTCCAATCAGTCCAAACATTTACTTAAACTTATAAACTTACAGAATAATTGGGGCAATGCTTGGGCCGATCGACAATTAGCCGTTAGAAGTTGTTCCCTTTTTGTCTTTTTATTTATAATAATTTCTATAGGGTGGAATTCTCTTATCAGTATCTGGCCGTCTATGATCTCATCACGAACGGCGGTGATATAACCTGATTTTTGTTACGTGTGGAGTAAGCAATCCTACCCTACAACTTGGACACGATTTGATTCGCTTCCATCAAATTCGAATTTCGGTGGCATTAACGTTAATAAAGTCGAAAACAAGGTCTATTTTTTAAACACATGGTGGTTAAAACCGGTCGTATCATTTCTCTTACTCCGACCAGTTCTCACTTCTCAGGAGTAAACCAATCCGTCCAAACCTTCTCTCTCTTCAAAAGTCTCTTTCATAAACCTTCTTCTCTTCTGCATCCATTTTCCGTACACAATTCGATTGCTGATCAATCATATATATATAGTATACACACACGCACACATTCGTCTATATACGTGTAAAGTAATTAGGGTTTTTTGATTGGATCGACGAGAACCATGTCGCTGAGGCCGAACGCAAGAACAGAGGTTCGTCGGAGTAGGTATAAGGTGGCGGTGGACGCGGAGGAAGGTCGGCGAAGGAGAGAGGATGGGATGATCGAGATCCGGAAGAATAGAAGAGAGGAAAGTTTGCTAAAGAAGCGCCGGGAAGGACTTCAAGCGCAGCAATTCCAGAGCACAGTCAACGTTACTCAACTTGAAAAGAAGGTCGGGTCCAATGGATTTCTTTCTATCCTTTAAGTACCTGTAGTGATCGGTGCTTCTCAATTAACTTTTGTTTTGATTTACTGTTTTGGTTACTGTTAATATTTCCATTCTAGTGGTACAATTTTTAGGTTCCTGGTAGCACTTAGGGTTTTAATCTACTGGGAAATTGGGAAAACTGAGGATAGCTAAGTGATGCAAGAATTTTCCTATTTGAATCAGAATGATCGATGGGAGACAGATGTGCGCTCTCCCTTTGTAGATTTGGTACTTACTGGGTTTGTTTGATGCTTATGCACAGTTAGAAAGCCTTCCGGCTATGGTGGCGGGTGTTTGTTCTAATGATAGCAACCTTCAACTGGAAGCCACTACCCAATTTCGGAAGCTGCTGTCAATAGGTTTTTTTTCCAGCCACTGCTCTTTTCTTGTCTTTTCAGTTGTTATGTGACTGTTGTATGACTTGTATACACTTTTTGATTTCCTTTCTTCTTGTGAATATCTGGGAAGAACGCAATCCACCAATTGAGGAAGTGATACAATCTGGAGTTGTTCCTCGATTTGTTGAGTTCCTTGCTAGAGATGACTATCCCCAACTTCAGGTTTGTATTAAACTGGACATGCTTCACTGAACTTATTATCTATGGGCTCGATGGGTTCATTTACGGTTTGCATTATTGTAGTTTGAGGCTGCTTGGGCTCTTACAAATATTGCATCTGGAACGTCTGACAATACCAAGGTGGTGATTGATCATGGTGCTGTGCCAATTTTTGTAAGATTGCTTAATTCGCCAAGTGACGATGTTCGTGAACAGGTACAATAAGATAAGGGCCTACTTTTATTTGTATTCGAATAAGTTTTCACTTTTCTACTAGTGTTTAGCAGCAGCATGACTTTGTCTGTTGAATTGTATAGGCGGTTTGGGCATTAGGTAATGTTGCTGGTGACTCGCCCAAATGTCGTGATCTCGTCCTTGGCCATGGAGCCTTAATGCCATTGCTTGCACAATTCAATGAGCATGCCAAGTTGTCCATGTTGCGTAACGCCACATGGACATTGTCAAACTTTTGTAGGGGCAAACCCCAGCCTCAGTTCGAACAAGTTAGATTCTGACAACTATGGGACTAGCTCAATTTCATGCATCGTTAGTTACTCTTTGCTGAAGTTGATCCTCTTCTTTTTTTCTTTTTCTTTTTTTGAACTGTTTGAGCAGACAAAACCTGCACTCCCCACTCTTGCTCGCCTTATACATTCAAATGATGAAGAAGTTCTCACAGATGCATGTTGGGCACTCTCATATCTCTCTGATGGCACTAATGACAAAATTCAAGCTGTTATTGAAGCTGGTGTTTGTCCTCGTCTCGTAGAGCTTCTACTGTAAGTGACTAATTTTATTTTGAACTTCATTTTGTATTTTAACTTTTGCCTTGGCTATGGAATTTTTATCCCTCATATTGAGCATTTTCCTTATCTTTTTCCTGGTTTTCAGTCATCCTTCACCATCTGTGCTCATTCCTGCCCTGCGTACTGTTGGTAATATTGTTACTGGTGATGATATCCAGACGCAGGTATTTGGGTCCCTTCATGTTCATAGCATGCTGAAATTGTCCACTGTATATGCAAATCTGAAAAAGAGTGAACAGGACGATGTGACTTTTTGAGGGATTTTTATTGTTGTATAATTTGGATAATAGAAGTATTCGTACAAGTGTTCTGATTTTTTAGTGACAGATAATGTAGGTGATCTTTTAACAACTATTTTTAAGTTTAAAATCTCTTAATGGTCATTTATGTTTAGAAGTTAACATCCTTCCACGTGTACTCCTAGTCTATGAAAATACTGCTGGTCTATACTTAGTTTTACATGTCTATAATCCTTAAAATTTATTATTTGAAATCTGTTATGATGCCGTTTTCCTCCTATTGACTGCTATGTGTACACCCCTTTACAGGTATCGATTAATTGAATTTTATCTATTAACAATGTGTTTGTTCTCTATTCTTGGAATTTTTTTAGCTGATAAAAAAATGCTGTTTATTAATATAATATTTTTGTTCTTAACCACATCAAGCAACAAAATATGTTTTGGAAAGCATATCTAGTGTAGCTATTCCAAAAACAGCTTTTTAGTTGTTAAAAGTAGAAGAAAGCAATCAAGAACAGCTCAAAAGAGCTTTTAGCTGGGAACATGCTAAAAGTTGCTTCTTAAGTAACTAAGAATAAGGCCAATATATCTGAGGGATTATGTGAGAACATTGTCCAAGACTATTGGACATGTTGGGTCTTTTTTTTTTTTGGGGGTGTGTTTGTGTGTTTAAGATTATGAAAATCAAGAATTTATCCTTCGCAAACATCATCATCAGCCATATAACTTGTGAAAACAAGACAATAGGCATACTGATGCTAGGGGAAATGCAACATCTGTCTTGAAATTGCTTATCTTTATATCATCTACTTGTGTTCTGTCACTAAGGCTGAACTTCTTGATGGTCTCTTCCATTCTAGGTTGTGTTTGCTTTCATTTTTTACTCAAAGCTTTCAGCATCTGGTCCTGATCTTTACCTAAAAAAATCCTTGCTTAAAGTTTTTAGTAAAACTTCAATTCAGTTTTTACTGTGGACTTTCTGTAAAATTTCTTCTTGTGTTTTTTGACCCAATAACTGAGGCACTGAGAATTCCCTTCACCATTTCTTTCTCTGGTTGTGCCTATATATATTTAAGAAATAAATGAGATACTTTGTGAATTGTGAAATGGTATAAAATTTCAATGTTTTGCTTTCTATGTGATTCACTTGAAATCCTCCAGTAAAATTTCAATTTTTTTTTCCTTATCAATTTGCGCCCTCTGTTAATTTGCAGGTTATCATTGATAATGGAGCCCTTCCTTGTCTGCTGAACTTGCTGACACAAAATCATAAAAAAAGCATAAAAAAGGAAGCTTGCTGGACCATTTCAAATATCACTGCTGGAAACAGGGAGCAGATTCAGGTTCACAATTTTGAGCAGATATCTTTTCCCCTACCTTTTAGCATTTTTTTTTCTTATATATTTACTAAGCCAAAACATTTGTTGTTACTTGTGGAGCATATTCTTCCATATTATTTCTGTTTGACATACTTTTAACTCAATAGGTTTGTCATATATTTGCCTTTTACCTCCTAGATAATTTATTGATGTACACTCCTAGATCATTGAAATAATAGAAAAATTATTAATTACTAATCAATTAGATATACCCAGTGTGGCAGAGCACATTTATTGGATGGAGACTTACCCCTAATTTACTGATACACTGTGTAAGATTGCTTTAGTTTAGAACTTTTTGTAAAATTCGTTAATATTCCAGCATTGGTCATAGAAAAGGTATGGGGCAATATTATTTCTAAAGTAAGACACTGGAGTGATCTGGAAAATTACATTCAGTATAAGTGAAAACTGAATTTATTCCCACACCCCCCAGGAAAAAAGCACAGTATTAAGTTGTTGAACCTATACATTAGGACATTTTTTTTAAAAACAGTCCAACTGCTTTAATATATGTCATACTTATTTTCTACACGCGCGCTTTCCTCTTTTTAGTGATTACTCTCTGATATTCAAGTTACTGAGTTGAAGGATTTTACTGTAAATTTACACTTAAATTTATATTCTCCCTTCTTTAAATGTTATGCTGAGAAATGGGAGTTAAGCCTTTGCCATCTGGAGATCAATCTCTCTCTGAAAAGTAAGAATGCTCTGGTTAAGCCTTTGTTGTCGTTTTGAATGGAGGGTGCTGAAATTCTTAAGTTTGATGTGCAGACTGTGATTCAAGCTGGTATTGTTGCCCCACTTGTCCAACTTCTTCAAAATGCCGAGTTTGAGATAAAAAAGGAGGCTGCTTGGGCAATTTCAAATGCTACATCTGGTGGAACTCATGAGCAGATCAAGTATATCACCCAAAATTTTTATTTCTTTGGCTTGGTTCCATTGGTACATGGGTTCTGATGATTTTACTTTTACTCTGGTTGGCAGGTTCTTGGTGGCCCAGGGTTGTATAAAACCTCTGTGTGATCTCCTTGTTTGTCCTGACCCTAGGATTGTTACTGTCTGCTTGGAAGGGCTTGAGAACATTCTGAAGGTTGGAGAAGCTGAGAAGAGCCTTGGTAATACTGGAGGTGTAAATGTCTTTGCTCAGATGATTGATGATGCTGAAGGTTTGGAAAAGATTGAAAACCTCCAGAGCCATGACAACAACGACATATATGAGAAGGCCGTGAAGATTCTTGAAGCATATTGGTTAGAGGAGGATGATGAGCAGCTGCCTTCAGGTGATGCTCCACAATCTGGATTCAACTTTGGAGGTGGTGAGCTCCCTGTTCCATCAGGGGGATTCAAGTTTGGTTGAAGGTACATTCTTAATTCCATGGAAGTTCTTTTTTTACATTCTTATGACTTAGTGGAGTTTGTATCTTAAAGTGTGAATATCATGCACTGATCTCTCACACGTGAGATGAAATTCCTAGAATGTGTAGGTTTAACAGATTGAATTCAGCTAACAAATGTCCCCATTCTCGTTGAAATATGCAGGAGGCGTTCGTAGTTGAAATATGAGTTGAGTTGGTTCGGTTTGGTGGGACATCTTTATGCTTTAATCGTCTAGATTGGTCTGGCTTCAGTTGTCTGGAGATTGCACCAAAGCCTATTTGGTCCTTCAGTGGCCGAATAAGATGGTTGGGGTCATATATGATATCTTCAGCTTGGTAGATGACACCCCTATATTTAGGGTTCTTACCACGCAAGAGGGTTTGCTTGAACTTTGTAGAGTCTTTTTTTAAATCTTTTGGTTCATTGTAATGGTTTATTTTATATATTTAATTTTTTTGCAGTTTGAGTAAGATGATTGGGAATGCTGTTAAAAATTATTGGCTTTTCTGATCACACTTCGGTGTCAGTTAATTCTACAGAATAAATTCTGATAAGATTTGTGAAATGTGTTTGGTGGTGTAATAGTTGAAATATAGGTTCCATCTTGCTTCTTGGGGTGGCTCATCTTACCATAGTGCAGCCGTCGGCATGATCTCTATTATTGTCATGATGCTTACAAAAGATATATCGAGCTTCTATGCTCATGCTATGTTCCTTCATCCCCTACCCCATAAAATTTAAATTGGTATTAAAGTTTTTTATTTTAAATATAGGAACATGAATTTTATTGGCTTAGCATAAAGAGGAATGCAGCTAAAACAACAAGACCATTACCCATTCCTCATAGGGCTTGGCAGGATCTAATGCCCTTATTGAAATTTTTAGTCAATAAAGTAATTCCTATCTAGCAAGATACCTGTAAAAGCAATCAATTTTCTAGTAAGATACTTGTGAAAATTAATTATTTTTGTAAGTCTTTTACTAGATAGGAGCCACCAATAATGAGTGGATATAGTTGGTGTATGGTAAAATATATATATATATATATATATATATTAACAAAATTTCATATTTGGTCATTTTATATTTCTACATTTTCTCAATTCCAATTCATTTTGAGTTACGCATCTTATTGGATTTCAGCATTAAAAGGAATTTACGCATTAATTTTGTTAAAAGAATCACATTGATGATATTTAAAAATATATTAAATTAAAATTATCAATTGAGAAGAATTGAGATCACATTGGGAAAAAATTATAAAAATGAGGGACTAATCAAGGTATTAAAATTTTTAAAATTTTATTTTTACCCCACATGTTTTGCAAGTGTTTAATATTTATCAGATTCTGTCATTAAATCGGTCAGACGAACTATATTGAGTAACATTTTAAAAGATGTGAGATTAAAAATTTCAATAAAAAAGAAGTGTGACTATATTAGAAAATATTGTAAAGATAAGGGATCAAATAGGCAATTATCCATATTACAAGGATATTCTGTGAGTCATCGTGGGATTCCAAAAACTGATGCGAAGTTTAATGGTTTATTATTCCCAGAAAGACTAAAATGTTAATTTCATACTTTTTGGCTTATATGTGATGAACAAAAAGTAGCATGAAAAGTAAAATTTAGGATTCTTTTTGGGGGGGTGGATGGGTGAGGAAAAGCATATAAAGTATCCAAGAAAATGCAAGTGATAGAAATACGACAGTTGTACATATGGAGCATGGAAATTTCCCTATCCAGTCCATGTCTCGCAGAGCAGAGCTGGGAATGTTAAGTCTTTTATTTATTTATTTTTAATGGGTCTGGGAATGCTAAGTCACACAAACGGTTTTATTAAGCACTCTTGTCTGCATGCTGGGCCTGGAGTCGAGTGTGTTTGGTTCAAAATATGAGAGGGGAGGGGAGGGGAGAGGAGGGATTTAAATGGAGTGATGGTAAAATATTTTAGGGTTAATTTCACTAAATCCCTTAATCTTTTATCAAAAAATACAAAATCCCCTTCATCCTCTAATTGTTTCAATGTGCCCTCACATCTTATCAATTTTATCAAATCAGTTTTTTTTTATTATTTATCAAACTCCAATAAACAATTATTAGGTTTTCCCCAAAAAAAAATTATTATGTTTATTCTTTTTACAGAGATGCAGGAAAGGAAACATGCAAGAAGGGGAAAGGAAAAAAAAACTGTAGGAAAGGAAAGGGAAGAGGGCTTGTCTTTTCTGGAAAAAAACAAATGCAGAAAAGGAAAGGAAACCCCAATAAACCTCTTTCTGCTCAAATCGAAACAGTCCAATGCTCACAAATTTTGCCCCACATTCATGCGCTCCTTTAACCTACTCCTTTTCAGTTCAAAATCATTCCAGAAAAGTTTAAAATGAAAAATAATTAGCTGCAAAACTTGATACAAAAGTTGCACAAAACAACCCATTTGTGAAAGACAAGTAATATATTCCCCTTTTGTGTGAAATCCAAATGGGTGAACTTCTCTTTTCTGCAATTTTAGGGGTGTTCTTCCTTCCCCTTCCCTTTCCTATCCTTTCCTTTCTTGCGATTTTTTTTCCTTTCCCCTTCTTACATCTTTGTAAAGCAATAGACATAATAATTGTTTATGGATTTTTATAAATAAAAAAAAAAACTGATTTGATAAAATTGAAAAGATCAAGGGGCATATTGAAACAATTAGGGGATGAAGGAGGTTTTGTATTTTTGGATAAAAGATTAAGAGGGTTTAGTGTAATTAAGTTAATATTTTATCTTATTTGGTTTGGTTAGATATCAGGGGAGTGGAATGAAAATAAAATCCTATTATTTGGTTTGCATGGAGGGGTGTAAATATAATTAAATTGATTATTATATTTTTATAATATTTATTTATTTAATTATTATTTATTTTTATAAATTTCTTCTTTTAATTCTAAATATAACATTCTTAATTTATGTGAGAATGTTAAAATATAGGGGAAAGATGAGAAAATGCTATGAGAATGAAATAAATGAAAAATAGGAAAAAAATAAATATGTAATTATTAAAAATATTACAAGAACGAATAAGTCATTGTATAAGTTTTAATTTCTCTCCCCTCTAAATCCTCCAACTTTTGAAAGTAGGAGAAGAAAACAAATGATGGAAATGAATTTTAATCCTAAATTTATCATTCCCTACCCCTCCAAAAAAATGCACCAAATAAGGGATATCCCTCCCCTCCCCTCCAAATTCTCCCAACCAAACACACTTTTAACTTTTGCCACCCAAGATCAACCCAGACCGCTGTATCAATTCAAACAGAAAATGAAAGACCCAAAATTCTTGAGCGATGATGAAGAAAAAGAAGAAGAAAATCCCTCAAGGGAAATGTTTTATTGGTGATCAATCCCACATGCAAAATTTTCCGGGAAATGGAGAGACTACCTTCAATTGCTACAGAAGGTCTCTACGAGCTTCGGCACAAGCTTCTTGCGTACTGTTCGGGAGATCTATGGGTGCCCATCGAAGGCATCATGGAAGAAGACATGGATATTCCTGCAGTTAACACCATTATATTGGTGGGTTTTGGCTATTCAGGAAAAAGTTCTCTTGTTAATCTTATGTACAGCGTTCTCGGTTGCTCTGGACTCATACCCTTCGCTCAAACCTATTCAGGTAAATAAATATACCTTTTCACTTTTGATAGTGAATGTCATCTCATAAATGTACAAAAATGATTTTTATCCCTAAACTTCTCACAAGAGAGTCAAGAGACTAAATATTTTTTGTAAGTTAGTAAGTGTACAGATTGCTGCTTAATGAGATATATAACGCAATTTACATCTTCCACCGATACATAATGACGGAGAGGTGGGAAAGTTTGTGATGGAGCGTTAAAACAAAAAAAAAATGAAAAGAGTAATAGTATTCTTCTCTTATAAAAGCTCATTTCTCCTCTAATTAGTCTTCGTCAAGTTCTCACTAAAGTTTTCATGTGAGACTTTTGACCTTTAAACAATATAGCCAAAGCAGTATTAATATTGCAGGAAAAACGAGAATTAATAAATCAAAGTGTTAAAGCTTTTGTTAATTACGTTGATTACAACAAAAGATTCTACATAGTGACTCTTTCTCAAGCAGGAAGTGCATCAACTACCAATACATCTTTGTTCATGGAAGAGCGCAATGTGCTGAGGTCCAGTCAAAATGGTTTCTGTGTATATGACACTAGGGGGCTTGACTATGATCATGTGGATGAGGCTCTTAGAGAGTTATCATCAGAATGGATGATGGATGAAGTTCACCACAATCAGCTTTGCTGGAGGCCGGGAGACGATGTGTCAAATATAGATGAATTGGAGCTTCATTCATCAAGATCTTGCACGCAGTTCGCCAGAAGAAGAGTGAATTGTGATACGGTGGTTGTAAATGTTGCAGAGATAACGAAGCTATTTTAAGGTGGTGACAAGAAACCAATGGAGGCACTGAAGCAACTCTTTCATTTGCCTGCACTAAGGAAATCCAGTAAGTTACTAAAGCAATTTAATTAGATTAACACATATCTACAAGAACATCCACAATTTCAAGATTATGATTAACAGCCCATGGGTTGTTAATTGTTACCTATATACATTGCAATAATTGCACTCCCTCAATTGAACGATCGTATTTTATTTTTATTTTGAAAAGTTATGAATATCTATCTTCTTAAAATATCAATATATTTATTTGGAATTTCACTAATCATTAACTACATTATAAGACATTTTTTAAAGATGACGAAGACTAGTGTTTAATTCTTATATTAAGATGAATACTAATGTTCAATTTTGGAATTTGAAATATAAAGCATCATTTACGTACATTAATAAATATATTTTTCATATAAAATTTCATTGACCATTAACTACATTAATAATATAATATTTTTGCAAGATCAAATAATCTGTTTAATTATAATATTAAACTAACATTTAATTTCGGACATAGAGGGAGTATTTGAAAGATAAAACATTACCCCATTGTGATTTTGACACATGGTTGACAAGTTATCAATTGAAGATCGAATCAACATTCGGCTGAAAATATGTGAATATCTCGGTGTTTCAGAGGCTTCGGGGACATGTGACATAGTTTGTATGACAGAATATGGTTTTCTACAAAGAAATTGATCCAGTTTCAGCTTATGCTGTAAGTGAAGCAGTTTATGGAGCACTAATTATATCAGACAAGGGACGCCTAATTGCAGGTATATATGCGGCAGTGAAGACGGAAGAGTAGTCAAGAAGAAGACTTATGAGACTAAGTAGGACTTCATTCTTTTTCTTTATTAAGGAAAGGCCTTCCTTTTTTCTTTTCTTTTCTTTTTTAAGACGAAGGGATTCTATCTTTTTTTTTTTTTTTAGAGATGAAGGGTTTCTTTATTTATTTAGGAACATATTAAATATTTTTATTAACATATTATAATGGAAGAGTACTACAATATTATGATATTTCAAATAAAAAGATTGAAGATCGTATTATATTTTTTTCTTTAAAGATCGAAGATCAAACTGAATTTGATTGAATTTTTAAAAATTGAATTGTATTAATAAATAAATACAATATGGTTGATTCCATTCGGACCTTCGGTCCAACCTATACTTGGCACATCCCTAGATACCTTCCCAAGAGAAAGTTTCAAGATTGGGCATTGCTCGCTTTATCTTGGCTTATGTGATGTTGCAGAATTTTTCTTGTCCCTTGGTCATTTTTTCTGAAGATTTGATCAGAAAGATAAGCTGAAATGGTGATCAAGAAGCTAATCATATGTATTGAAAGCTAGATCCCTAAATAAAAGAAAAGTAGCTGGATATTTAGGTAAGTTGCACAATGCAGGAATTATTGTATTCTCTGTTCCTGGATGTTTTGGTCTAAGAACGTTAATGGTAAAAAGATTAGTTAGACTATTAACAGTTGCAAAGTGAAGAAACTTTTATTAACCAGTGTTCGGACAATAGACAGCTAAAATGATAGACATCAGACGCGCTGTCTTTCTGTCCTTTTGCGTCTCCTTGTCAGGACAGGCCGTGAAGCAGAATACCGCAAGTCATATATTTGTCCCTTTGTAGCGACTTTATTTTCTTTTATAAGTAGTAATTTTTATTAAAATTAGAATATTTAAAACTAAATGTTTAAAAATAAACATATTTGAAATTTTAAATTTTAAAAATAAATTTATTAATTTAAAGAATTTATAACATACTATTATTTTTTTAAAGGTAATCATACTAATAATGGATAATAAAAATAATGCAGTTTAATGAACATTTAATTTTATATGAAAAGTTTTTCTCTGAAGTCTTCATTTCTGTTTCTAAGAAGACTAATTTAGACTCACACTTGTTTGCAAATTTTATGGCACTTATTATTTTTATTTTAAAAAAAATCTAATCTACAACTCTTTCAATGGTATAACTTACATAGTATATACGGTGAGAATAAAATTTCACGTTCTAACATAAATTGGTTCAAGATATTATTTCTTTTTCAAAAATATAAATTCATTTTAGTTATACTTTTCATATCAAAATATAAATTGTTTTAACGAATATTAATGTACATATCATATTGCTTTTTGAATATATAAGTTGTTTTACTAAATATCAAATGCACGCATCATTTTATTGGTTTTTTTCAATATTGTCTTAATGTTTCTTTTCATCTAAATAAATAACTATGAAGAGTCATCCAATTTCTTTGTCTGATGGTAAGCTTCAAACTAAATCATTTTTTTCTCTTTCTTAGCTTTTTCAAATTTCAAATTGGAAAAAAAGAGACCAAAACATATGGTTATGAATGAGAAAGAAAATTTAGCTAAAGGGTATTTTTAAGTAGAGTGGATTGTAAAAATAAAAAAAAAAAGTTACAAACGTATCACCAAGTTGCATTTTCAATTGCTAATTTTTTAAAATAACAAACTATGTTATCAATCCTGTAAAAATGTAACAAAAATGGTAATTCCGTCCCTTTACTCCTTTAAGCCTAACATGATGCCCTTTTTTTAGGGTATTTTGGTCTCATCAGGGTATTTTGATCTCATGTAAGGATAAAATATAGAAAAGGCCATCTTCATCACATTTTCCTATTTTCTTCTGCGGTTGAACACTACTAAATCTTCCATGTCAAAGGATTTTACTCGGTTGAAAAGTCTCAAATATCCACAGCCACTACAAGTTTGATGTTGCTTGGGTTAGATATTGAACAAACGGAAGTTGACATGAGAAGAGGAAAGAGCCGCAAGGGGGATATATAGACAGTCAGGGCAGGAGAGGTGAAAGAAAATGAGGAAGATGGGGAAGAAAAGAAAAACTTCGATGAATCAACCCTTTTTGTTTAAATGACATCTAATGATTGTAGTGAAATCCCATTTACTTTTAGCTCATAAATGGTTGGATTAGATGCCATGGATAGTATGAAATTGAAATGTGGTGGTTTGCTGAGAAAAGAAAAGCTGAAAAGGGTGCCATGGTGTAAAGTCTTTTAGTAAAATAGAAATGAATAGTAATGTATTTTGCAAGAAAGTTATGGTTGAAAAGAGGGCAGATGTAGATTTCATTTAGCAAATTGGGGGATTTGAGATGTTTGATTGAGGGAGAGATGAGGGAAATTGATTTCTTTTTCTTTTTTTTTATATACAAAACCGTCAAATAGCTTCTTTTTGGACGATCATATTCCACTTCAATTTTTAGATGGATTCTTCTAATGTCCACTCTTGGGTTCTGAATGTAGGGGAAACTCCTTGGAGGTTTGGGAGTTATATTTTGTAGATTGAAGCTTTTAAGAGAATTTTGTGTTCCTGGAGTATTAACAAAATTCCAAGTGAATGAAATGAGCTTGCAACAAAAGTACTACATATTAAAAAAAGAAGAAGTAATCATACTCAATGAAGTTGGCAAATTATCTTGAATATGCGGGACACATGGTTGAGAAGAAATGGGGAAGAGATGAAGGCAAAAAGTTATATATTTTTTTAAATTGCTCCAGCATTAATTGACAAAAGTATCTTTCATAATGTTTTTTTATTATAAAAAATCAATCATTTTGTTAGGCTTAAGGGTCAAAGAAACGGAATGATGATTTTTTATTCATTTTTATAAGAATGGTGACTACATTTATTATTTTCAAAATTTAGTAACTAAAATTGTTATTTGGTAATACGTTGATAATCATTTTTGTAATTAACTCTTTTAAGTGTATGTATATATATATATATATAGTTCTTAAAATTTTAATATTCTTAATATATGTAAACAAAATTAAAATGATATATTTTGAAACAGGACATAATATAGATATTAATACTAATTGAAAGCACTTGTTATGAATATTTTAATAATTGATCTAATACCGAAAATGTTAAATAATAATACTATTTTCAAGTTAATGCTTAGCAAATAGGGATGATTTCTGTCGCCATAAGGAGATATTGCAATCTCCTAGAATGGTACTCAGAATTTGATAAATCAGGTGATAAAAATGTTGAAGAACATATCAACTGCAATGGGCATTATTGCTTCTTCTAAAAACCCACAGAAATCAATAAAATCCAGCAAGGAAGAAATGCCAGCAGTATCAAGTTTGACCGCAGGACCAACAGAGTCAACTCAAATTCTCTGGAACTGCAAAAATTAAGATTAAGCTATGCGGCTTTTGTCACTTACAGGGACAAGAATCAATGTAACCTGTGCTTCAATGACAAGTACTAATCAACAAACTTGAAAAGAAGAATCAAAACAGTTGTTTTAAACACTTACCCCATTAAATTATATTTTTAGTTGAATTTTAACATCTTACAGTACTTTTTTTTACCAAAGAAAAATCAAATTTTAACCGTATAAGAATTAAAAAATAATAAACTCATAAAAATAGAATAGATTATAATACTCTTCACATTAAATTTTCTATTAAAAAATATATATACATCTAATGCATCAAACAGCTTAAAGTAGCGGTACATTGGAAATAAAAATAATTACTATTTTATTGATTTAAAGTATTGATAAGAGTTTTTTATGTAACAAAAATTGAAGATTTTAAGGTCGGAAAAAGTTATATATGTTGTAAAAATATATTTTAAAATATTTATTTAACAAAAATGATTTAAATAAATTTAAATTTTGTTTTGTCACTTAAACCATTGTTAAATGAATTTTCTTAAAAATATATATATCTCGATTAATTAATTACTCATTAAAAGGGGGAAAAAGAAGAAGAAGAAAAGTTTTGAACGGCAGGGATTACTGGAGGGAATTCGAAATTTGGGTGAAGGAATCGAAGGGACATTATGGTCATTTGGAAGGGTATCTAGAGTTAACTAGGGTTTCGTGTCCTTCTGACTAGTGTCCACCAGACCCTCTTTCCCTTATTTAGATACAAGATAAATTAGCCCACAAAACACACATAACGGCCCAATCCTTACCACAAACAGCCCCTCCTGAGTCCTGACCTTTTCATCTCTTCTTCTTCCCCTTCCCCCTATCATCTGAATCTGATCACTTAGTAGTAGTAGTAGTAGTAGTAGTATGTATTACCAGTAGGAGATCAAGTAGCAGAAGTAGATTTTTCTCTTTCTATTTTATGTGGGTTTTTCTCAGTTGCTTTTTCTTTTCATAATCTTCTTTCCCTTAAACCGCTTAGGCCTCTTCATTATTTCTTAGCATCCACATGAATGTTTGTTTCTCGTTACATGATTGACATTTCAGTGAGTGTTTGAGAGTTTTTTGGTTTTAGTTCTTAGGAAGCGGTGATTGTGATGATGGATCTGAAAGAAGAAAAGGTGAGTGATTATGTGATCATGATGATTTATTAGGTTAATTTTTACAGTGATTTGAACTATCAAATCTCACTTGGGAGAGTTGATCTGATCTTATTTTTCTCTTTGTAAGCAGAGATCAGAGTCCGAGATTACCAAAATTAGCAGCCCTTCTACTCCAAAGCAGATAAAGAGTTGCAGTGACTGTCATACAACAAGAACTCCTCTCTGGAGAGGAGGTCCGGCAGGACCCAAGGTAAATCAATATCCACCACATATTCCAATCCTCTCCTTGTTTTCAAAAATGAATTTCTGGGTTTGAACCATTATAATTTATCTCGTTTCTCTGTTTACTCAGTCACTTTGCAACGCTTGTGGTATCAAATATAACAAGAAGAGGAGAGAACTTCTGGGTCTGGACAGAGGGAGAAATGAAAAGGGGAAGAAGAAGAAAAGAAGTAGCGGCGGCGGCGGCGGCGGAAAAAGTAGCAGCAGCGAAGTAGCAGAGTCAGTGAGGATGAAATTAATGGCATTGGGAGGAGAAATGATGCTTCGGAGATCAGGAAAACTTTTGGGCAAATTAAGGGAGGAAGAGCAAGCGGCTATACTATTGATGGCTCTATCTTGTGGATCTGTCTGTGCTTAGCACTTAGAAGAAGAAGTTTGGTGTAGCAGAAGTAAACCCTAGAATCATCAAAATATAAAAGCCCTGAAAGCCCTTAGCCACTACCCACCCCACTCCCCCACCCCTTTTTCCAGATGCACTTTTGTGTTTATCTTCTTCTTCTTGGTAGGAGAATCTTCAATCAAATTAACCCCTCCAATCAACCCATTTTGCTTTATCGTGATTGAATGTATGCGAATTAGGAAGAGATCTATGTAATAACTAACACAGATTTGTTTAATTTGTACCAGTTCAGACTCGGATGATTTCTGCTACTGGATTTCTTTGTTCAATGGCACTTTACTAAGATTCAAATTCTTTTCTGGAATTGAAAACCCACAAGTGGGACTCGTTCAAATTCAAACATTAAACCGATAAATTAAAATTAAAATGTTGTACTTGTACAGGAATATATTATCAACAATTAGTGAAAATGAAAATGACAGCAGTGTCATCATCTATTATCAACAAATTTCATCTGATCTTTTTTATAAAAAAAAACAAACAAACAAATTTTTTCTGATGCAGGTGACAATCATAAATTATCTGTCTTAACCACATACGCAATCAATTTCCAATTTCCAACGACAAGGATTCTTGTTTTGCACTTGTTCCTTCCCCTTCAAATCTGCTTTCACAGCAGAAGGAAGTTTAGGTTCGCAGCTAATATTTGCAGCCGTACGATGCATTCATTGCCCCAAAAAGAGCATAGTTTCCGACAAAAAAATTCAAGTGATATATAAAAATTCCCCAATATTTAGTCTAAATCAGCAGAGAGTGAAGAATTTAACAATGATTAAGGTTTCACTCTTGCAGATGCATGAAGTTATGCACATGCGTGAGAGTTAGAGAGTTATTACTTTGAATATGCATGGTTTATTAGTATCTTTTAATAATTATGAAATACAGGATTTATTTACAAACACAAAAAAAAAAAAATTAAAAAAAATCTTAAGCACTTGTATTCCATCTGACATCAATAATATAGCTCTAGTTCTAGCATAGACCATCTGACAAAGTTTGGATAGGTAAATGTGCTGAACTTCGATTGACGTATGTTCAATTCTTGGAACAAGATTAAAATTAATTCCCTTAAGTGCTTCTAAGCTGATTTATGCACATTCTTCAATTTTACATCACCCTCACACTAGAAAAATATTTAAAACTTTTATTTTCTTTTTGAGGGAGAAATAAATAACTTTTAACAATCAGTCATCGTACGGTGTGTAATTACTTAGCTTTTGTATTGATATGGTATCAAAATATAAATTGATAGATAAATTATCTCAAAATATAAATTATTATATCATTTTTTAGAAATGTTTTATTACTTTTTTCAATATTATATAAAAGTAATAATTGAAAAGAGAAATATTAGTAAAAGGAATTTTTTTTAAAAAAAACAAATAAACAATAAATATGATTACTTTAAAGAAAAAAAATTAGTATTTGATATGTATAATTTTTTATCAAATAATTTATATTTTGAGAACAGAGCAAGCATTAGTTTATTTAAGACTAATATAGACTTAGTACACGAGACTGTTTTCATAATTGCGAAGGAAGATGTAATTGCTTCTTTATGTGATGTAAGGGTTTCAAGTCTAATGATTTCCCATTCATTTCAAGATCACAAGGTTGTATGCGTGAGGCTGCAATTAGCCTTAAATACATCATTTTATTTGACATTCTTTCCCTTAAGAGGGATGGCTTTTTTTTTCCTCATAGTAACAAGAAACTGGGGCATAATTGACCCACTATTACAAAGTTACATGACCTCAGCTTATATGGTAAATGAGCTTCACATATATATACATTATAATGATTTCAGACTCAGTCATCAAACATCACACATCTTTAAATACTCCATCACTATATTAATCAATAATATAGGATGTGCCTTCATAGTATTATATCTCATATATCTTATCCACATATACTTTTTTTCATCTCAAATTATGATATACCTATTAAATTTGTAAAATAAAATATAAGAGTATAAAGTTGGATTACCAAATTCACAATGTTTCTATTATTTATTCTAAAAATTTTAAAATATTTTTACTTTCAATATTTTTATTCAATTATAATTAAAAATTCTATCAAACTTTACATGTAGGTCTTATTTATATATTTATTTTTTCAATACATTTTAAGTTAATTACATCTTTAAATAATTACTTAATAATATGTATCATACTTAATGCATAATTTAATCCCTATCAAAATAAAATTCAAATATTATTCATGTCCATAATTGAATGTTCATATTGAATTTTGTCTAAAAAAATTTAAAATTTATCACAATATATTTGCTATTAATTTACTTAGTGATATCACGTAGTAAGATATAAATTTATTAAATAAAGGAGATTATTAGCGAAACTTTAAACGATTTTTTTTGTAAAAAAAATGGACATTCTATTTTAGAAATCTCAAAATGAAAATGTGGGTATTTAGGAAGTATAAAACTTTAAGATTATGTTCAAATATCCTCTTTTTTTCCTTGAAGCACTTAATTTCTCTTCTTCTTTTTTTTTTTGGTGTAAGTAACTTGAGTTCAACACTTGAGTATTTTTGAAAAGAAACTTGAGTTGCTCTAATGTGTTTGACTATTACGCTGAAAAGTCTTTACATAAAACTTAACATTCACCAGAAGCAAATTTGAAAACATAACTTTAATTATTAATAGTAATCCAATTAATAATGACTCTCTTTATTTAAGGGAAACTTACTAATTTTATATTTTTAATATACAAAAGAAGATGAAGAAGAAAATTCTTGAACTTTCTTTCATCTACACTGAGATTGCTGTTGAGCTTTGATCTGGTTGATTCCAGGTTGCTGTGTATTTGACACGCATAAAGCAAAATTGACACGAGTCTAGTAATCACTGGAACCCTCCACGTGTCTTCCACCGAATCATCAGCATTCCGCATATATATATCCACTCCGGGGGACTATATAGAGTGAACTGAATCATCAACAAAATAAAATAAAAATTGAAACCACCGCTTAGTGACGAGATGCAATCAAGATTAGCCGCCACGGCTACAAAATTGAACCGATTCCTAATCGGTGTATCCGGAAATCAATTTCAGCCATGTCGTCTTCTTGCCACTATTCCGATAGGTAAAGTTGCTGATCCAGCTATCCACGCCGTAAATCCTGAAGAGAAAGATGATGCTTCCGAGTATGCCAAGGCAGCAGCTTCGTCGGATTCCGACAACAAGATCAGCACCGATGATGATCCTTATGTGACCCCCAAATCGCCTTATCCTTCATCTCCGAAAATACAGAGCACGGGAGTGAAACAGCTTAATGAACCCATAACTCAGCAGAAGCGGCGCGCCTCTGGCGCCGACGCTTCTTCAATTAGAGCACTGGATGTTAGCTGCGTGGGCTTGGATGGCTCCCCGTGGCCAGATGATGATAGGAAAGACAGACGGGAAGATAGGAAAGATCAAGAAGAGGATGACAAGGAGTACTATGAGCACCATAAGGCATCGCCATTGTCAGAGATTGAGATGGAGGATACAAGGAAGCCCATAACTAAGGCTACTGATGGCACCGCGGATGGTAATTTTAGTGATTACGGTGGTGGAATCTTACTATGGAGACCAGAGCAGCTTGATACAGCAGAGGATTCCCTTCGTAGAGCTATGGAAATATGGAAAGAGAATGCTACGAGGGGAGATCCTGATTCCCCACATGGAAGAGTTCTTAGAGCTCTTCGTGGTGAATATTGGTGATAGACCATGATTTCAAACTTTTTCTTCCTTGCGAGTTTCAAGGTTGGATTTGAAAGGCGAAAATGTACATAAATGTTACTGCAATCGGACCCTTTTTAATAAAATGTTTCAATCAATTTGACATATATTATGAAATATTTTTACTTTATATTGTATTTTTATTTATTATATTTTAAATAATAAATATTTATTTATTTATCTTTTAACAAGTATATATTATACTTGTAACAATAAGAAATAAGAAAATGTAAAATAGTTAATAATATCATATTATAAATCTTCTTATTTTATGTACAGAATAAAGATAACTATGATGCCAAGAAAATGAAAATACTGAAGGGATTCATGTAAAGAGTAAATATCCTTCGAAATACATTTCCACTGTCTTGCTTGATCCACATTCCACTGAAATATTGTTCTCAGTATTTCTAGAGAGGTAGAACTCGCTGCCATTTGGGCTTTCTATTCCAATTTCCAACGGTCCAAACGATAGCAAACCTATATGATCTTGCAGTCTTGGGGATTGGACTGGATTCGGCCCTCTAGGCTTTTGAGAATATTTGGGTCGAATTTAATTCCTTTTTTATTCATTTTTATCTCTTTTCTTGAGGAAAATTGGCGGATTTAGTCCCTATAGTTTAGTAACCTAATATCTTACCATTATTTTTTTTTGACTTTTAAATGTTTTTTTGTGTTTTTGGTGAATTAAGTCCATTTGACGGATTCGTAAAAGTCAATGTTAACGGTAAATTTTTATTTTAATAAAATATTGAAAAACAATTTTATCATTTGATTTATTTAAGATTGATGGATTTAATTCTTACTTTTTTTTAGTTTTAGTAGATAAGGTCATCATTTTTATTTATTTACTTTTTTGTCCTTATTTTTTTATGTTTTTGTGAACTAAATCCTTCTCACCATATTTAGGCAAAGTCAATGGCAGTCTTCTATTTTATTTAAATAATAATGTATAAAATAGATACTTCAATTATAAGAAAAAAAGAAAAGAAAAGAAAAAAGAAAAACCAATTCATATGTAAAGTAACTAATCTCTATTGCTCTTTTCTGGAGGTTCTTGAAAAAAAAATAGTTTAATCAACAAAGTAAATTTTTTGGAGCCAAAATAGAAAGAAAAAAAAACTCAAGAAATAGAAGGGACCAAAATATCAATTCTTTGAACCAAATAGAGGAAAAAATTCAAGAAACCAAAATGACCAAAATAAGCCAAGCTTCCAAAAAAAATATAAAGAAACATATGATTCCAAGCAAGAAGGCCAAATTTATGTGAATTTGGTTTATGTTGACCGCGTCATCCTAGCAACTCCAGTGAAAAACAAGCATTTAACTTAAATTATAGTTGTTTATATATTAGTTTCATCAAATCTTCTACATTTAAATTCTTGTTGGAACAACCATCTTAGCAAGGGATTTTCCAAGTCAATGCAAAAAATGACTTTTTTTTGTAAATAAGAAGATGACATATTAACTATGTTTTTATTGGAGTAATT
This sequence comes from Apocynum venetum, assembly GCA_019593545.1. Taxonomy (NCBI): domain Eukaryota; kingdom Viridiplantae; phylum Streptophyta; class Magnoliopsida; order Gentianales; family Apocynaceae; genus Apocynum; species Apocynum venetum. The sequence goes on from SRSM01000324.1 coordinate 692,767, forward strand.
TTTTTAAATAAATTATTACAACAAAAACTTACTTATTTGTCATTCATTATTTGAGTAAATTGGAAGATATACGTTGATTTGGCTTGAATATGATAAGGAGGACTTAGCTCACCATAATATAAAAAATGATGGACAAAAAAAGTATAAAAAATAGGTAAAGACCTTATCTACTAAAACTATAAATAAAAAAAAAAGTAAGGACAAAAAATGTGAAAAAACAAAAATATGTATCTTATCTACCAAAACTATATAAAAAAAAGTAAGAACTAAATCTACTAATATTAAATAAATCAAATAACAGCATTGCTCTCCAATATTTTATTTAAATAAAAATTTAGTATAGACTAACATCGACTTTTGATTGAATTCGTAAAAAAACACAATTCACTAAAACACAAAAAAAAAACTTTAAAAATAAAAAAGAGTGATAAGGACTTTATGTCTCTAAACTAAAAAAAATACGAACTAAATCCACCAATTTTCCCTTTTCTTGAGTTATAAAAAACTGTCAAAATCAATATCTATATCAGAAAAAATATTAGTTACTATTTTTTCGTTGGAATTCGAAGGATGTATATACTTGTAAGTGCCCATTTATTCTAGTATGTTCTTGTCCTAATTCAAATTTTATCATTTGCTTTTAATCAATCACTTGTAGAAAGAACAACGGGAGGAGAATCGTTAAAGCTTCTTGGACCATTACAACAATACAACTGAAACGCTTACAAGTGTATGCCCAGCTCAGTGGTTCCACTAAAAATGCCAAAACGTTCCGAGCTAATTCTATATCAATCAATGCTGCGTTTCCTTTTTCACTCATTGCTAACGTAAAAAAAAAATGAAAAATGTGCATGAAATGGATGAAGGACATGTGCCACATGGCATTTTCAAATCCAGAAACGAATCTCCATAATATAGATTAAAGCAATTTTTTCCATTTTCCAACCTGCACCACATGTTCCTCAACGACAACTAGCTAGGTACTCGCTCCCAGTCCGCTTCCCATACCCATCAACTGTCCTCCCTCAAAACCCTTCCTAGTCCAGTAGTCCTTCCAATTCATTATCCCTTTCACATGAAAATTCTAAGCCATTGCTTGGTTACGAGGAAGGAGAAGCTAGATTACTTTTGAAGGAAAATGAAAACTAATTAGGGTATTGATAAAGATTCATTGTACTATTTCTCCTTCGAAACAAAAACATAAGCGATATTGATATAGTAGTACTATGAAGTTTTTCACTTCATTTTATATAGTTCATGGATAAACTGTTTCGACAAATTGTATAAACTTAATCAACAAGTTTTAGTAAAATTTGAGAAAGAACTCGAAGAAATACCATACCAGAACAATACTTCGCAAAAAGATTCTGCCTTCAACTTCTAGAATATTTTTATTCTAGACTAGAACAGTTAATATGAGCAATTGATATTAAAGTACAAGCCTTTTCTTGGCAGCAGCTACAATCATACCATGTGACGTAGTAAACATGTTACCGTTCACTTTATTTTACCAAATAATTAATAATGCCTATAGTAGTACGTAGTAGTACAACCTAAATGATCCAAGATGTCTCCGCTTGTTTCTTGAATCTCCTTTGCACTTGCACATTTTTGGAGTCCTGTGACGATTACAAGAGGCAGAAAAAGCTATGGGAGATTGGTAATAAAACAGTTCAATCCTATATATTATTTTCCTTCTGAGAGGTTAATTAAAATTAAAGATAGCAGAGAAGCAGAAACAACGAGAAAAGAAACAAAGTGATGGCTTCTCAACTGAATGGTATTCGACATATCTGAAGAAGGTGGCGGTGGACTATAATAGTAGAAAGGAGGAACAATTGGATTTGGAGGCGATGGAAAAGGGAATATGCCAGCCGGCAGAGGTGGTGTCGGGAAGGGGAGTGTAACTGGTGGAGGTGGTGGGAATGGACAGTGGGGAACACATGGAGGGAGAGGAGGTGGTGGGCAGTAGGGAGCAGATGGAGGAGGAGGAGGAGAAGGTGGGGGAGGACAAAGAACTGGTGATGGAGGAGGTGGGGGAGGAGAAAAGATAGGCTGACAGGGGTTGTCACAGGAAGAGCACATCGTGCAGGCGATTTGATCCTTGGCCATTGCTGTTATAGTAGACATGGCAAAAGATATCCTGCAGCTAGCATGCAAAACCAAAAGAAAAGTGAATAAAAGAGTGAGTTGAGAGCTTGAGGATTTAGCCATTAATTCCAAATTCTGATGTTTCAGTGGTGTGAATCCTAACTGTTTGGTATATTCTCGAGGCGGAGCAGGAGCAGCGGAGAAGTGGTGGATATGAAGAGAAACAACGAAGGGCAGAACTGAGAAGTGAAGACAGACAGTGTTGATGGGGCTCAAGGGCGAGGATGACGGGGGTAGTCTGCACATGCAAGAGTTTCCAATATATGGCTTTGGAGTTTGTCTTCTATGCCACCATCATCATCATGAGGACAAAAGAGAGTAGTAATGTTGTGGTTAATGAATTTCAGCAGCTTTTCTTTTTCGGATGGATTGGCGTTTCTGAACTTCATCCTCTGGTTTCAAGCTATCAGATGTAAAGTGAGTGGCTCAAGTCAAATCGAAGAACGTCGGTGTTTGGATTGAACTGGAAATCAGAGCCAATGGAAAATCCCAAGTTCTACTACCTTTGCATAGTAATCACTTCAAGGTTTTTTTTTTAAAAAAAATTATAAAATTTGAGCAAAAATAGTCTCAATTGATAGGTATATATATATATATATATATATATATATATATATATATACATTCTCATAATAGGTTACTTTTCTTATTAAAATTATATATATTTGTTAGTTGATAAAAAAATATTTCTATTAGAGTAAAATTTTTTATACATAAAAATGTATTAAATTCACTTTCATAAATTGTGAGGATATTTTAGGAATACTTTATAAAAAATATATATTTCTAATAACATTAATTATATTTTCTTAATTGATTTGAAAAATTAAACAAATCTATCAATTTGGGACAAGATAATATAAATTAGAAATTCCTAAATATCACAATTTTTTTCAATAAGCAGAGGTGAAATGTATAATAATAATAATAATAATAATAATAATAATGTCACAATTTTTTTCATCAAATGGCAACAACCTACTCAGACAAATATACTTGCGTATATGGCAAAAAAAAAAAAAGGTAATTTCCTTTATTTGAAATTTATTTATTTTTGTATTTTATTTTTAGGATGTTAAAAACTTGTCTTTACTCTCCTAAAGTAAATATATGTTTTGTATAAATTTTACCTACATAAATGAAAATTAATCTTCTTAATTTAAAAGATTTAATATACATGCTAAGTCCAACCATTGCTTTTGCATTGATGAGAATAATAAGATAACTCACTTTTTTTCTTCTTAACTAGTGTATAATTGTATTAAATTACAAATGTTCATTTAAGGATTTTTTTTTGGGGGGGGGGTGAAATTTAAGAATTATTTTAAAACGATCACTTTCTTTATATCATGAAAAGAATGTACTCCTTAATTCGTGATTAAGGAATGCTATTTACTACAAAATTACAAAATTTAAAGGTAAACTCGGATATGGTTCTTCATAAAATGACAACCAAGTAATTGAGCAAGTGTTTTATTTTATTGTAATAATAATATTCATAGTTATTCTTTCTCTCGCACATTTATCTTAACATTTTTTGCAGTATTTACAACATAATAGTTACATGAGTCCCACATTAAAAATTTATAACTCGTTGATAACATGTATTTTTAAGCATAATAAATATCTTTAATGAATATAACTCTCGAATCTGAATAAATTTAAATATTTTCCGATTGTATATATCCGACCCACGTATTTTCCCATAGTAATACTTTCTGACCATAAATTCCACGTTGTATCTCCCGGACGGAAATGGATGGACGCAAGAATACTAGCAAGTCGTCGGTAAAGGCCGAGCAATAGTGCCTGGGCCGGTTGAAGCCCGATATTTGTAAAAATTCTACCTTATTTAAAATTTTCAATTCAATTCAAAGAGATATAATAATTTATATATTTATTAAATGGCTTGGCTTCGTTTTTTACCAAACCATCCCAATTAATGTGATGATTTTATAATCACATGCATATCCTGGTATTGTTAAGTAATAATCAGCCAGCTCCGTAGAAGTTTAGAAGAACTTGATTTTCAAGGATAATTTTTTTGAAGTGTAAGATATGTGGACATTGAGTTGAGTTTATGTAAACAAATTTTGAACCCACTATGATAAATTATTATAAAGATGTAGGGGTGACAAAATCGATGTAAAATTAATAAATATTTAAATTTATTTATAATTAAATGAATTTGATTAACTCAAATAAATTAAATAGATTTAAATGGATATCTATTTAAAAAGTAATACTTTGATCAATTTCATTGATCAAATATATTAATTATCCTTTTAATAAAAAAATTAATTTATAATTTATTATTAATTACAATCTCAATTTTTTATGACAATATAATTGTTTTTTACATTTTTTAATTAAATTTATTTTATAATATATATTAATTTTCTATGTTAAAAAAAATATTTTTTTGAAGTGTTGATTAAATGAGAAAAAAGAAAAGTAAAAAAAAAGATAGATCATAGAATTTTTACTTTTTCAATTCAAATTGAATTTTTGCATAGTTATTTTATGATTTTTAGAATTAAATGTTCAATATTTCAATATCAACCCATTAAAGTTCTATTATAAATGGATATAAAATTATTCAGATTTAAATGGACGATGAATATTTATTACAACTATGTTTATTTTATATATCTATTATTATTATTATTATTATTATTATATCTATGTTAGTTCAGCTAGTTAAAGCAAAACAGTGAAAAGAGAAAAAGGTTGCAACAATTGTGAAGCACGTGGTTACTTCCCCAGTAGATGTGTACATTATATCGTGTTTGTCTTCCGACATATCAACTTGTGTTTGTGTAAAATATTTTATATTATGAATAAATTATTAATTCAAACAAGATATAACTAATAAGTAAAAATTATTCAAAATCATTTAAACACTCAAATTATATAGTTTAAAATTAAATAAAACTAAATCTTAATAAAGTAATGATTAATTTAAAAATAAAAAACACAATAATCTTAAAAAAAAAAAAAAGGAGTAACGAATCATCTTATTATAATTCAAGATGGGAAAATTTACTTTAAGAAGGGGAGGTGTATCTGATCATATTCTATTATTACGTGGTTACGTCACTGGATTTGTTTTGTTTAATGAAGTCGAAACTTTCAACAAAAACTACTAGGGTACTATGGTCTCAGACTATCAGAGATGTATTGCGGTCGGTTATGGGTTGAATTTAAATACTCTATATCCAATGACCAGACTGTATAGTTGAATCCCTGAGAGCAAATTCTAACAAGAAATCAATCGACATTGAATAATCCATTAGGAAATAGACAATAAAATTTAGATTATAAACAAAGTGTTTACTTTGTGATTGTGATATATTTAGGATGGGTTGGAAACTTGCCAGGCAGTTGAGGATGATTAGGATAAATTTTCTGCTGTAAACAAATATTCATATGCCATGGTCCATGCTAAAAGAAGATAAATTAAACAAACGCATAATAGTCACTTGAAGCCTCTTGATGACTGTGATCTGTGAACGTATCGGCATTGCTAAGTAAAATATGGATATGGATATGGATATGGATATCATATTATCATTGTCTATTTTACTACTAAGTAAAGCAAACCATACCTGCCTTGTCCGGATTCCAGAAAGTACTCCTTTCCTTTTTGTCTCTCTTTGTAATTGGTGTGTCCGAAATATTATTGTGCATATAAAGCAAAACATTGACCAAGCAAGCAATAGAAAAGAAAAGGCAGCAAAACATTGCTAATATCTTGACCATTATCACCAACTATATATTGAACGTGTCCTGTTTACATCATTATCCCATTTTATCTTATTCTCTCCGTGGGACTAAAGAATAAAAGCAACTAATGATTCCACGATCGCTATCATCAATTTAAATTAATTTAATCACTTTCGAACATTTTATACTATGATTGTCTCAGTAAGATTGTGATATATTTTTTTTCCTTCTTTTCTAAATATAATCAAACTTTTTTATTAAGATTGTTATTTAATTTTTAGTTATTTAAAATACTCATATTTAACGCATTTTATTATTATAAAAATAATTTTCAAATTATTGTAATATTACATATTAAGTTAAATATTTTATTTTTCAAATATAATTACACAGTTTTTCATATACTTTAAATCAAATTTATACATATTTTTACATAATTAAATTTAAATTTGACTAAATTTTAAATGCAAAGTGAAAAGATGATATAATAAAAATTAAAAATTATTCTATAATTTTAATATATTAATTTTTTATTAACATACGTAAAAATATCTATTTACCTATATCAATAAGACAGAATGATTAATATATTCATTTATGTTTGATCATCGTCTACTGTCTCTAGTTGAGTTGTAAACATTGCCCCTTCACCATGTTTAAAGCTTCAATTATTTGGTGGCGTTATGTTGTGCCATTTTGTTCTGAATGCAATACTGTTTCCCTCATAATTAACATTCATGTCTGCCAATCTTTCCTGGACCCTCTATACCAATCATGCCACAGTACATTAAAAGATGTAAAATGCAAAATAGTCCTTGAAAATATCAAACAGTTTTAATTAAGTTTTTTATTTTATTAACAAATATATTAATAGTCTTTATTTTTATATTTTAAAAATCATTTTAATTAGTCCTTTTTGTCTAAATTTATTACAAAAAAAATTAATGAAAAAAATCATAATTTTACTGTTACTATTTAAATTTTTTATATTTGAAAAAAATAAAATTTTACTTAATTGAGACTTTTGAAAAACTAAGGATTTGATTAAACTTTTTTTATCTTTTTAGGGACTAATTTGCATGAAAAGAGATCCTTTTGTACAGTTTCATACGCCAAAGGTCTTCTCGTCTACAAGAAAAGAAACCAAGACGTTAGAACTGTTTAAGATGTAATGTAATCTTGGCCAAATATATTAATCTCAATCAATTGGCATTATAATAATCCCAGTCTACTTAGCATTAATAATAATGCCAGTCTAACAGTGGGTTTCATTGTGTTTTTAATGCTTTGCTATTATAATTATTGCAAATTTGGTATATTCCTTCTCCTATGAAAACTGCGACAATCTTTGCTCACGGACAAATTTTCGATTCACCAACGAATATTATACTGTATCATGCAGGCTTCCCAAGAACAGATTCTCATGTCAATACCCGTAAATCGCACCTTAATTCTCCATCACTATCTTTTAAAAAAAAAATTTCTCCATCACTTACTACATGTCATCACCAATCACCATTGCCTTCTTCTCTGGGAGAGTGGGAGTAGATCTGAGAGTTCCAGATTCACTCTAACTTCAAAGTCAAACAGTACAAGAGTAATGGAATGGACTCTTTTACCATCAATGGCCGACCATTGCTTATTACCATGGAAACTTTCGATATGCACCCTACTAAGCTCTTATGGTCAAAAATTTTAAAAAATGTTTGATAATAAATGAAAATAAATAATGACAATATTAAAAATTAATAATAAAATATTTATAAAATTTATTTTATATTTTAAAATAAAAAAAAATTATCAAACGAATCATATTTATAAACATACTTATTTAGTATTAATTCTCATCAATATTTTATTGGGTCATAAACATTGCGTAATTAGTATTAATTCTCATCAATATTTGATTGGGCCATCTGTCCTAAACCTAATTTAATGCTAACAAAACGAAGGAGAATGCGGGATCATGGATTAATCAATCAAGGTGAACACAATAAACTAACGGTCTCGATTAAGTACGGACGTGGTTTGGTCCACATCTACACAGTGCATTAAGCTCGGCCTAACATGCAGCAACACCCATGAGCGTGCGGTATTAAACAACGACCCAAAAAAATGGCCTCTTATTTATGACTCACCCGTCAGCTCATTACACCTCCAGTCCAGACCCAACTTCGCTCTCCATTTCTTCTCCTAACAAAATACAAATACAAATAATTTTCCCAATTTGCCTTCCCTTTTGTTTATATGTATACGTAATTACTAGTTCTTTCAAACAATGGAAGGGGTTTCAGCAAATGTGTACAAGGGGATAAAGGGTTACTGGAGGAGACGAGGTTACGAGAGGGTAAATGGGAGTGGTGGTTGGAGGAGGAAGAACAGCGTAGAACTGGCGGTGGAGGGATCCAGTTCCACGAAGAAGCGGCGGTTCTGGAGGATAAGGCTGACGCCTAGGCTTAAGCTGAAATTACGCTTTTCGCCGAAGAAATTTGTCCTGGGACTTCGTGATGCCTATGTGAATTTCATGACGAGGTTGGCTAACACGGGGTTGGTTAGCAGTGGTGGAATTGGTGGGTACGCAGGGGAAGGAATCGATGGGTTCGGGATGCGGCGACTCAAGGAGTACGATGAGAGGATGATTATTGAGATCTACAAGTCTTTGATGGTGGCTCAAGGACAACTGATTGCTCGAGATGGAACCGCAATCGCCGCCAAGGTGAGCTACCGACGGTGACAAATTCCATATCGTCAACATCCTATTCAAGTGAATTCGAAAATAAGTCCTTTTTCTTTTCTTTTTTCTACCCTTACAATTGGAAAAAAAAAATGGAAAGTTACTTGGTTTCCAATTGAAGCAGTACATCTTGTAAGTTGTAACGGTTGAAATCAATGAATCAAAATAAGTTGCTTGTGATCAGCAGTCAAAAAAATTAGGTTTGAATTACAGTGGAAGACCATAAATTGGATAAAATTATCCTCCAGTTGTAGAGAAATGTTATAGCACTGTTGAATGTATATAGTTTAACTCATCTTCTTGAAGATGATTAATTATTAGCCGACCAACCATGTGTTGTTGCTAGCTTGCATAAGATGCTGCCAGGAAAAGAAAATTTTAGCTTACAAAAGATGTTATGGTTAGGATAGGATATAGAGACGGGCCAAAGGACCCACACCCACAGTTCCAGTTAATTTTTGAAAAAGACAGTTCCAATTAATTATCAGCGCCTTTCATGCCCAAGATTTGGTACGTAATTACTTCACTGCTCTACAATTCTATATATGTTTCCTTCTTTCGTTTACCATTCACTCACATTAAGTTCTTATACGGGAGGAATATAGGGGGAAAAAAAATCAAAGATTAAATATTTTAAAGCAAGATGATGTTATAAAAGGCCGCCTATTCTTATGAAAGGAATAAGGAGTATCTCTTCTATCACTCTTCCCTTCCACCTTGTGATTAATTGAATTTTGAAAAGTTAACTTTTGAAAGGGTAAAGAAAGTAAAGTTGCATTGATTATCAAAATTTCAGTGTGAAGAGTAATATATTTTGAAAATTTAATTCACTAATGTAATACTACTAAATTTAGGACAAAATTATAAAGAAACTAGGACATGTAAAAAGTCATTGAGGTAGTGTATGTCTTAAAGTAAAGAAGAATTATGATAAAGTAAATCATTTTAAAATTTTCAAAATATAAATTGTTTTATCAAATTTAATAAATATTTATTTAATTTTTTTTCCTTTGTCATTTGAATAAAACGAAAGTACTATTAGTAGAGCTATTTAAGATATTTTAACTTTATTTTTAACTAACAAATTAAATTAAGAGAATTTAGTGGATGTAAACATTCTTCTTTTGAATTACTCTTACTCTAAATTACTATCATTTAATAGTTAGTGCATATGCATTAATATTTTTTAAAAAAATACACTCTAAATTACTATTATTTAAATAGCAAGTGCATATATATTAATATTTTTTTAAAAATACAATCTCTAATAAATAATTGACAATTCATTCAAATTATTCATTAATAACAATGATATAATTATAAAATGACGTACTAAAATTAGAAAATGAACCATTAAAATTAGACATACCAAAAAAGAAATATGAACAATTGAAATAAGATGTATAAATTATCAATCAAATTTTAATTTTAAATAAAAATTATTATAAAAAAAGAACTATATTTTAAAAAACATTTTTTTAATTCAATTCAAATGTACCATAATTTTGTCTTTGGCTAGTTTAATTGGATTTTGAGTGTGCCATGTTAATAGACATTTAAAACGTCGTTCCAAATAAAAATTTTATTTAATGAATAGAGTTCAAATAAAAGGAATATTATAAGAAAATAATTATATATATATAAAGCCTTTCGTTTTCCTCTTTTCATCTGGATCTATTCAATTAGTACATGTCAATCCAAGATATAGAGCAAGTTGATTGTCACTACCTAACTGAAATAAATGAAGTCTGTCCAACTAACTAATAATGGTGATTACGGTGTCCTACAGTACTATACAATTACATTTAACACTGTACCACAATATACATGTTTCAAAATTTATAATAGGAAACATGATTTTCAAATTAACAAACACAATAATATAATAATAATAAATAATATCTTAATCCGTCAATTCGCTAATAACATGAATATAATATTTATTACATGTTTAATTTTTTTTTCTATCTCCAAATATGTTATTTATATATTTAAGTAATTTTAAAAATAAAAAAATTTAATTATAATATGCCAAACAATAACGATATAATTTTATCTATTTAATTTTACATTTTAAATTTAATCTTAAAATGTTTTAAAAAAATAAAAAAAGGAAAAACAAGTTATAATGGTATTATTATGTCGACAATGATTTCAATTCGAACATAATAAATTCTTATGAAGTGAAGAAAATTCCAACTCAAACACAAAAAATTATAACATTAACTCATTATTAACGCATCAATTTTTGTCATTTTCAATATCAAGTTTCCTTTTGTTACATATGTGCACGTGGATATACAAAGAAACTCAAGATGGACACCAAGGTCTGGTATCTGGGAACATATGCCGTGGATATTCTATAAGCCCATATACGACTTTCCTTTTAATAGGTTGGATCAAAGGTAATGTCTTTTCAGCAGGCTTTTAAAGGAAGGCCGCAGTTTATAAAGATATATTGGGCCAGGCTACATTCAGATAAGTATTATTGCTTTCTAAAATTAGTGGGCCGGGCTTACATATATACATATCCTGATCTCCTCATTCATCCAATCATAAAGTGGAGCTTCTAAGGAATAAGATGTGAAACCAGTGTAATAAAAAAAAATATTAATATTTTATTAAAAAAAGTAAAGAAAATGAAAATTTTGAACCCTTTTAAAATAAATGATGAAACTCTTATGAGATATTGCTGAGGAATGGAAAGTAAGAAAAGGCCAGAATCGAATACCAGATGAATAAGATTAAAAGAGAGGCATCAAACTAGACTTCTACATAACCAATTATGATATCTTTGATTCTTTGTCCAATGGCCGCTGAGGAGTGGAATTTTTACAATATCTGATGATTCACCTGCATTGGATTGGGGTACAGGAAAAATAATTGAATTCATGGCCTACTAAGACTACTGCAAATTGCTGCAGACCTTTTAGTTGCTTGGACATATCAAGAAGGAGAGGCCTGCAAATATTAAAAGCACAAGACAAGATAGATATCTTTGTATCATTACTGCCTCACACAAAAAAGGACATAGAAATACTAAAAATTTCACTCAATGGTTTTGGATCTATTTATTTCAAACACATCATTTCAGTTCTCTTCTTGAAGTAAAAACGTGAGTGTGATTTTGAGTTCAAACAAAAAAATTATTTGGATAAATATTTTTAGTTTATAAGTTAGAAAAATTATCTGCAATGATAGAGTCTTATATATTAGATAAATTAAGAAAATACGTAGTAATATATTTATTCAAATATGAAAATGTACAGGATTTAAATAAAAATATTTTTTAATATATAGATTACGATTTTTCAAAAAAACCTGTATTAATTCCTTGTCAAAATTCTTTAATTTTTTTTAAAAGGAAAATATTTTTCTGAAAATTGGGGAGAGGGGGAGGGGGAGGAGAAGGGACATGCAAGGACAAGGTTTTAGATAGTCCATAAATAGCAGATTTGAGGAGGCCAGGCTGGCGAAGTGGGGTCCGGCGTTGCGATCTAAGATGAGATCAGTGGAATACATTTTTAGCGGTGCGGTCATGTGTACGGTAGACCTCCATTGCTGCTAGGGACAAGACATGCCTACAACATTCAGTTTTTCTCCACGTGTGGATACAGCATTGGCTAGTGAGAGTCTAATAGTCAAGTCAAACATTCAAGAGCCTAATAAAAGTCCAACTTCTGATGTTCTCAGGGCAGGCTGTGTGGATCAGACACTGGATTCTCTTCATTGAGTCATTTGTCTCGTTTTTCGAATCCTTTTCAGACCCGTCCACCACATTGTACGTTAACTTTTACAATCTATTTTCACAGCTGGGATCCATAGATCTTGAGGGCCCAGCCCATTTCTTCCTCCCTGATCTTCTATCATTATGTTGTACAGTATTTGTTCAGAGGTTTCACAATAATACTTATTTTATTTAAAATTAAATATTTATTTTTAAAAAATTAATAACAATCTAAATATAAATTCATTAATTTTATAATATTATCAGTAAATTTTTAAATATAATATATATTTATTTTTTAAAAGTAAATATTTTATTTTAAATATTAATATAAAAATAAAAACATTAAATTTTAAATAAATATAATACTTATTTTTAATATTATATCACGTCTTCAAACAGTCTTTTTTTTTTTGAAACTTATCCTCTTTTTTTTTATGAAATTGTGAATACATTTTTTTAAAAAAAAAAAAAAACTTAAGACGTCAATCACGTCTTAAGCAGTTTTTCTTTTTTCTTTTTGAAACTTTTCCGTTTTTTTTTTTCAATCACGTCTTCCAATTGCTGCAGCTACCATTGCCATCCCAAGATATCTATATAGAAGAGATAAAGCCACACTAACTTGTAATGGCATCAACCATATGTTATCTAGCTGTAGCATCATATCCGAGAGTCGTTGAGCATCCACAGCCATATAGTTCACAATTTCATTAAAAAAAAATTAAAAGTTTTTTAAAAAAATTTGCTTAAGACGTGGTCACATTTTAAGTTTTTTTTTAAAAAAATTACTCATAATTTCATTTAAAAAAATAGTTGCTAAAGACGTAATTGTAAATTACATATTTTCTAAAATTTTAGTATAAATTTTTTTCCCCATATATTAGTGTAAAAATATGTTTTAAAATTTTATTTCAAAATTTATATAATAAACAAAAATTACATGATTGTTTTAGGTGACTAAATTCTTTTTTTAAAAGAAATTTACTAAGATGAAATAAAGGAAAAGTTTTAAAAAAAAATTGTGCATGATGACATGATTGTGAATCATGTATTACCTAATGAACGTTAAAATTCGTGTAAAAATATATTTTAAAATTCATGTAATAAACAAAAAATATTAATTTTTTAAGTGACTAAGTTCTTTTTTTATAAAAAAAAATTTACTAACTATTTCAATGAAATAAAATGAAAAGTTTAAAAACAATTTGGAAGCTGAAGACCTGATTGTGAATCATGTCTTTACTCATGAACATGATTCAATAGGGAATTAACGTAATTGTTAAACACGTTTTAATAATGAATGTAATTTCCAAACACGTCTTACTGATCAACATTTTTCTCAAATATGTTTTTGGATTATTTTGGTACACACTCAATAAAACATGTTATTTTGGATCAAAATGTTAAAAATTGAATTATTTCGATTAAATTCTATTGGTTTAGCATTGTGATTAGACAATGACCAAAACCGTATACATTAATAGGCACAGGTCAATAATGATAAAATTAGAGGTTTGTTAAATGGTGCATTATATTTATTAAATACAACACAATTTGTAGGTGAACTTCCAAAAATAATATTACAAACCAATATCGATGCCGGGCTCATGAAGTCTTGGACTAACCAGGACGCGTGACTCGAAAATCACAAATCAAGCCTTGATCCGTGGTTTCCATGAGTGACTCGTGGTGCTTTAGTTCGTGGTTTCCAGAGCCATACGTTTTTTTTTATATTCATATATAATTATTTTTTAACCAATTTTGTATGATTAATTTAAAGTTATTAAATAAAATTTATTGATTTACGAGATATCTTTACTATCAATAATATTTTTAATAGTCAAAATGAAATTATTAATTGAGTCAAATAAATAGGGCAACATAATAACATGTATTTTATTATTGATCGATCTATAAATAGAGTTAACATGAGAATATTTTGATTTTTTTGCATGTAATTTGGTAAATATGTAACGTTTGTGAGATTTTTTAGTTTAATGATTGTAAAAATATCTTGTAAATTAATGAAATTTCTTTGAATAATTTTAAATGAATCATACATTTTTTTTTTCACGGCTCAGGAAGCCACTAACCAAGACATAATGTGTGGCTTCTAAAGTCACAAACTAATATTTGTGTGTAAAATATATTTTTGAGATAGGAATATTTTGAAAAGTTTGACATTAGAAGGTGATGTATTTAAAAATCATGTAAAATTAAGGCTTAATTATGAAGTAACTATTTAAGATTAAACATAAAGCTTGCTTATAAAAAAAAAGCAATGCGGGATCGGCGATAAGGGCAAATAGGGCATGCCAAGATAGGCAGAGAAAGAACGGTAAAATGCTTATTAGTACTACGGTGTATGTAAGGACGATGATAATATGAGAAGGTGGCAATCGCTCCCCATGTGTACAGTGAGGACATGTTTGCTGGCCTCGGATGCTGATGCTAATGCCATTTTGATACAAGACAATTTCCAGCCGTTCTTCCTTTTTCCTTTTATTTCTAGGATGCTCCATTACGGAAAATAAAAATAAAATATGAATATGGAATATTGAGATAGACAAATATTACTATTAACTTTTCAAAGCTTTGTTTATCTAAATTAAATATCATTAATATTGAAAATTTAAAAAATTTAAAAGAGATAAGTATAAACAATAAACTTATCATTTATCACCAAGTTAAGGAGTTCTATTGGTGCCTAACAAACAACCATGGATATCTACAATGATTGAAGGGAAATAGAAGGAAAGTTTTTTTTTTTTCATTTTTGTTTTTGATATCTTTAGAGAAAAAAAAAATGGAGAAAAGGGATTTAAAAGGTAAAAAAGGACAGCCTCCAATTTGGCATCTCTATTTTTTACGAGTCCTATAGTTTGTTTTGTGGAGTGTCAGTCTGTATGTGCTTTGCTTCGTCTTCTCCAAAACAGGAGAGAGAGTGACAGATAACGTAACGCTCGTCGGCGCAGAATAGCGCCAGCCTTGCTTTCTTTATTCGGTTCTGGTTAGGTACATGGATTCTTCTCTCTTCTCTTTCTCTCTCATGGCCAGACGCTTTGTTCCCACGGCATCCTCCTCCGTGGCATCCCCGTAGGCAAGGAGGAAAGAGAGAGAGAGGGAGAGAGAAAGAGAGGAATAAGGGAACATTTTACAAAAACAAGGAAGCCAAGGACGATATCTATCGTTGTTGATTTTGTGCTATTTTCAGACAAATTCCCCTTGTCTCAACTCTGGCGGACCCTAGAGGAACCCTATCGTTCCTCTTTTCTTCTGTATTTTCACGCCGATTGGATTGTATTGATTACAAATCCAAGAAGAAAAAGAGGAGAGGGGGCCTTTATCGGGTGAAAATGCTCTGGATAATGAGATTTTCGGGGTTTTTTTCGGCTGCAATGGTGTTGATAGTCTTATCTCCTTCTCTACAATCTTTCCCCCCGGCTGAAGCCATTAAATCCTCCCACCCAGACTCATACTTGCGATTCACCAGCCAGATTCCGTCCTCTGATCGATTTTCTTTCCGGAAGGCAGCCGCATTCCGCAATGCCAATAAATGCAGCTTAAACGCTAAGTCCACATTGGGGGAAATCGGTGTCTGTGATCCCTCTTTAGTCCATGTGGCCATTACCCTCGACGTGGAGTATCTCCGAGGCTCAATCGCCGCCGTGCATTCGGTTTTACAGCACTCCCTGTGTCCCGAGAGTGTATTTTTCCACTTCCTGGTCTCCGAGACAGGTCTGGAAACTCTAGTGCGTTCGACTTTTCCTCAGTTGAAGTTCAAAGTCTACTATTTCGATCCCGAGAGGGTCCGCAGACTGATCTCGACTTCTGTCCGGCAAGCGCTTGAGCAGCCTCTGAACTATGCCAGGAACTATTTGGCGGACCTACTGGAGCCGTGCGTCCGAAGGGTGATATATTTGGACTCCGATCTTGTTTTGGTGGATGATATTTTGAAACTTTGGTCCACAAGCCTAGGCACAAGGACCATCGGAGCTCCGGAATATTGCCACGCCAACTTCACAAAATATTTCACACCGACTTTCTGGTCTGACCGTAGATTTTCTACCACCTTCACTGGCCGAAATCCTTGCTACTTTAACACCGGCGTGATGGTCATAGATCTAGTCAAATGGAGGCGGTCCGGGTATACAAAGCGGATAGAAAGGTGGATGGAGATCCAGAAAACAAACCGAATCTACGAGCTTGGTTCACTGCCTCCATTCCTGCTCGTGTTCGGCGGTCACGTGGCTCCCATCGAGCACCGGTGGAATCAGCACGGTTTGGGGGGAGATAATGTTAGAGGAAGCTGTCGGGACCTCCACCCAGGCCCCGTGAGCCTACTTCACTGGAGCGGCAGTGGCAAGCCGTGGCTGCGGCTCGACTCAAAGCAACCGTGCCCGCTGGATGCGTTGTGGACTCGATACGATCTGTACGGGCATTCATCGTGAGATAATTTTTTTTTTCTTTTTCCTATTCCTTTTTGTACTCGCCGGTAAATTCTTCAGTGACTGCCTTCCATTTTTATATATATATTTTTTGATAATTTTTCATTTGTTTCTGAGCAGTAGTGCTATTTGTTTTTAAGCTTTGATTCTAATTCATTAAATTTTTTGCCCTAATTCAATCATCATTGCCATAAATTGTCCTTGATCATTCTCGATATTACTATTTGCTGTTATTTATTTGTTGAAGATTTAATTGCTTAATGTGCAGCATCACCGTCGGCAGTTGGCCATTAGAGTTCATTTTGAGAGGAGGGTCATGTGTCAGTGTGTGCCCGTTCTTGCATATTTTTCTACTAGTTGTTATCAATGAGAAGGAATGGGGTTAGGGAACAATGGTAGGCCATTGGTGAAATTTGTTCTTGCTTGCGGTCCAACTTTTTCACAGTGTTGAAACTGGATTTCACATCCTCCCTTTGTATTTGTGCATATGAATAATGTGTGGCGGAATGTGGTTAATTTTGTGGTGCCTACTAGTACGACTACTTCTGGTTGATTTCTACTTCTTAAGTAGGATTCTCAGCGTCCACGGGTTTCATATGGTTTTTGGTTCGGTATTACCGGGGAGTGTCGGTGTGTGTTCTTGTTGTGTGCTTTGGTGTCAGGGGCTGAGTGTCTCGTGATTTTTACCGCCGCCCTTATCCTTTTCCATTTTCCATCAACATTAAACATCTGCTCTTTTTCTTTCATGCTAAAATGGAAATTATTACTGTGTCATGGTGTGATAAATATTTTGAAATTTTTTAGAAGAATGGTCAACAAATCAGTCATAATGGTTTAAGATGGGCAAAATCCATTAGAATTTTCAATTCTACCATTAAAAAAATATAATTAATAATTAAATAGTACACTTTATAGTTTTAAATATTGGATGATGTATTGCGTTATTAATTATTATACCCAAATACTGGTTTTTATATTGGCCCACCCGTGGTGTTGCGTAGAAGGAGTTCGAAAGATATATGGGTACAGGTACCGATTCTTTTTGCCCTCCCTGGCAGCACACGTGGTCACTTTCTAGGAATCATATTTGGCTTTTTTTTTTTTTTGCTTTTAAGATTTAAGAAAAAAACTCTATTTATTTACTGATTACTGTGGGTGAGTGATCACCACCCCAAACATTGCTTGGCTGTTCCTTTCATTCTCTCTCTATATTCAATTAATACTAGGAAAATAATACTCTGTCCATTAAAAAATAAAAGAAAGAAAAATATAAATAGTTAGATAAAATTTTTTTGTTTTAAATATAAATTATTTTATGAAATTTTATAAATATTTAATTATTATTTTTTATCTTTTATCTCACTTTTTTTAAAAAAATTTAAGATAATTTTATTATTTTTTTAAAATAATAATTAATAAAAATGAATTTAAGAATTTATATTTATAAAGTAGTTACTAAATAAATATATTTACTAATAGTATCATATCATGGTTGTAAAGTCGTTTTACTGACTTTATTACGAAACTAGCCGTTGTTTTATTTATTCTTTTCTTGTTGTGATAGCTCATCTTCCTATTAATCCCACTGTATTTGGATTAATTTTCTTTTATCAATGACTATGACTTGGCAACTGACAGTATTCCTGTATTAAACTAAAACTAAACTTTTATAAAAAAGAACTAATCATTTTTGGACAGCTTGATGTCATGTGTACTACACGTAGCTTTGCCCTTTCCGTTCTATTATAAAAGGTTATCCCTTACTAAATTTTAGAAGAAATGATAATAATATAAATAAATAAAAGTGCAGCCTCTCACGGTAAAGACGCCGCCAAGAAAGTAGGTCAATCATGATGATGATGATCCATCTCCAACGCTTCAGCCTTAAAAGAGTTTACATACTGTTCAGAGAATTGAATTATGGATAAAATTCGCAGATGATCTGAATTTGGAACTTCACGAAAAGAACGCACATAAAAGTTCACAGGAACATTACACCACGCATCATCTCTTCCCTTTTATTCTTCTTTCATATGCGATGAAGAGATTGACTGTCAAAAATTGTCTTTAATATCTTCGTGCCACTTGAAAACAATGTCATTTTCTGCAGGTCATTTCCATCCAGAATGAAACCAGCAAAATTTCTTGGCTATCTTTTGACACAAAACGTTAGAAGAGATAAGAAGAAAGCGACTCGGTTGAGTGTCAGACGTTCCCATGCATTGGCTCTTCCTGCTATTGGGAGGTTGGGGGAGAGGGGGCTTTATTTCCCTAAACAAAACTTTGTGGGTGGTCTTTGAGCTTCATAAATTTCCCTATGGGACGTTGACTTCTGGGTTAATAATTATAATTATCATCTTGTCTCACACAGGAGGTTGGGGGGCGGGGGGCGGGGGGTGCAAGAACATAAGAGCTGTAATAGTTAGCCCGAATGGGAAGCCATGCCATCTTTAGAGACCTTTACAGCTGCAATTGAGCTGGGTTTTTGAGGGGACCAATTGCAGCCCCTGGCCCCCCACCCAGCCTTTGCATTTTGTTCTGCATATTACCAGTAGTGCCTTCAGGATGCTTGATCATATTAGGTCAATTACTACTTTCTTTATTGGACTCTCTCAAACTGTTCCCATAGTTTCACATTGCTTTTTGTTTTGCTCCCAAGTTCTCGATGAGACACTGAAGAACTGCTTTCTTGAATTGGTCTCCTTTAAACGGGAAACAGTTAGTGTAATAAGAATGAAAGGGCATAAAAGATGCCTAACGTGCTAAGAATGAAGGGCAGAAAAGAAAAAGAAAAAAAATACTTGGAACAGCGGTTAGGAAAAAATATGATCTGATTCTTTTGTCCTTGGCAACGATGGAACGTGCCACTCCTGTAGGGTTGTTGGTTCATATACACAACAAAAGAAATAAGGGCTCAAGTGTGGCTGGCTGCCCACTAGCTCATAGTATTAAATTAAGGGCTCAAATGTCAACACATAGCTCATAGTATTAAGTTAAGGGCTCAAGTGTCAAGTTGTCAACACACAGTATTAAGTTAGACAGTGCAGAGTTCATAGTCTCTCTTTGGACTTTCATTGTCACAATTACAAATGTGTTCATGGGGCCCATCAAAAGCGCTCTTTCTGTTGAATTCACAATTATGAAAGAGATTTTAGCCATACACATTAAGTGGGAGCGGGATCTTGAAATCCAGAACAATGGTGGAGCTATGGTCTCGGACGCCAAACATCCCAACTGTGAAAATTAACAGAGTATAATACCAATTTGAGATATTATGTAAACAACAACTCAATCTTTTAAAAAAACGAAAAAATATGGTCCTACAGCAAAGACAACATCCTTTAAAGAAGATGACACCATGAGGCTACAACACAACACAATTCATCCATCAGAGGAGATGGAAGTACGAAGGTCAAGGAGGGCTGCAACTGAAGCAAAGCTGCCGAGGACATGGCAACTCATCAAGGGAACTCAAAGCTTAGGTGACCCTGTCCTCCAGTAGGAGGATATATGTATACTGCCATTAGGGAGAGAACAATGCATATTAATCCAGACCACAGATAAACGATGGTTGGAATCTTTCCCTTTCTCCCCATCAACCCCTTGGCAAAAGGGTAGAGATGAGACAGCACCCAGATGCTGAAGAAAACACCTCCAAGAAGCTTGCTCCATTGAGGAAAAGGACTGTACAAGGTCCTTGATACTGCCACTACAATGGCAATCATGTTGAGGAAAATAATTGTGATTGGAGGTATCATTAGAGTGGTCCACCTGAACTCATAAAGCTCCGCAAACTCATCTTCTTCATCATCAGGAGCACCTGATTTAGATGTCAACGTAAAGGAAATTTCAATTCCTGCTATAACCTTCAACAATCCTTGTATCACAGCAGCAGGATGCGCACTAGTTCCACCAATCAACCAGAATTGTTCATTTCGCCACCAATCGTGCAGTGTAATCCCCGACCATTTGATCTCCAGCATTGCAAGAATGCACAGGGTGAGGGTGATGGCCAACAAGAACACTAGAAACGTGACATTCAGCGATTGGACGATGAACTTCCCAGAGAACAGGGAAAGTGCCGGCAAAAAGCAGTAGACAAGGAGAAACATAGAAGTGAAAGGATATATTCCTACATTGAAATATGCCACCCTCTGCAAAAACTTCATTCTTGGACTTGCAAATAGTGCATTGTTCCTTGAGAAGAAGATTTCAACAGAACCAGTTGCCCACCGGAGAACTTGGTTGAGTCTGTCTGTTAAATTGATTGGTGCTGTTCCTCGGAATGCATCTCTTTTGGTGACACAGTAAATTGATCTCCAACCTCTATTGTGCATACGATAACCGGTGACAACATCTTCAGTGACAGAACCATAAATCCATCCCACTCTTCTGCCCCATTCAGTTTTATCCTCATAGAAACATGTTACAACGCTCACGGCTTCAGCCAGTGCTGAAGCATCTAAAGACTCTCTTTGAACTGCGAGTGATCCTGCTGGTCTTCCAAGACACCCTTTTCCTCGCAATTCATGGAGCAGCCGACCACCAAATTCGGCCACAGCAATCGAGTCAATCAAGGAAGTAGAGTTTCCAAATTGTTTGGAAAGCATGCACCGGGTAAGTTCATCATCGGCATTCTTATCACCCATAATAGGTAGAAGCGTCTCTAGATCATCCTGAATATTTGGTTCCTTCTTTCTCCTCAGAAGCATCCTAATTTTCTTCCTGCCAAACCATCCATGATGTTCTGTTGTTCTTGGTGGGCTAAAGCCATACAGGGCGATTCTTCTGAAGATGCAGCCTGTTCCTACATACATTGGACCTTGTAATCCGTCAAGTGCCCTCATGCTTACATCAAAAAACACAGTGTTATGGTTTGCATATCGATCATTTGGATCAATTCCTTCAAATCTCTGAGGAAATTGAACGTAACAGATCCTGTCACCGCCTCGGTCTAGCATAAAGCACATTCCTTCTCTCAATGCCAAGGAGTTATATATGTAGTGATCACAGTCTAGATTAAGAATGAAAGCTCCATTTGACATAATGGCACTGCAGCGGACTAGTGCATTCATAGCTCCCGCTTTCTTGTTGTGATCAAAACCAGGCCGCTTCTCCCGGGACACATAAACCAGCATTGGCAACCGGATATCAACATCTGCTGTGTCAATCAAATTCCCCCCCTCAACAGCTTCATTTCCAAACACTGGTTCGGGATTAGGTGGCATTAGCATCATCTGCAGGACAAATAAGATATTAGAAATGAATAACCGCATTATGTTGAATCAGTATGTATTTACTTTACTGCAGGACCAAACAGAAGAAACAAAATTTACCTGAATTATACCCTCGTGATCACCTTTTGAATGACATTCGTGTGCTGATGACCAAGTCCCAGGCCAGTGAGATCCATCAGACATCCAAGTAGCCTTTGGGACCTTAACAGCTTCTGATAAATTCTCCCCACGTTCAATCTGCTTCTTCCTAGCCCGTAACTCTTCTTGGGCATTATAAGCATCTGATCTCCTCCTTATTGACTCTGGCAAGGCATTTATCCTCACTTTGAATTCATCATACTCTCGCTTCACTCTTCTTCTATCCCTAACAAAATCAAGTTTCACTTTATTCTTCAGAGGATCGCTCTTCTGCCCAAAGTATGCCTCCGGATTCCGAGGTTCAATGTTATGCTTTCTACAAAAGGGGACCCATGTTTTAGCAAAGCTTGCAGCCTCTGCAAGAGCCTCAAATGTCACCAGAGAACCTCCGTCATCTGATAGATAACATGCAACCTTTTCCACGGGATAATCAACAGCAAGGATAGAGAGAATCGTGTTTGCAGTTACAAGAGGTGGTTCTTTATCTGGATCAGCAGTGGAAACAAATATGTCAACACCGGGAAGATCAGATAGTCCTTTGGGATTACGAAGGTTCAAGTCTGATGATTCAAATCTCTGCTTCAGGACAGAGAGGTCAGTCACCCTTCTCACGGGACAAAGCTTAGGTAGCTGATCAAGAATCCAAGAGAGCGCAAACCAAAATTCACATATAACAGACATAATCCATAGCCACATTGCTTCATGATTAGGATGTGAAACCCTCCATGTCAGGAAGCATGCAAGTGCACCCAGCCGAAGAACCATAAGCAATCTACACGTTAATATACGCATACAGAAACATCAGTTATGGAACTTCCTAAACAGCCAAGGTCTGATTAACAATTACTAGTTTAAAACATTACACTGTAACACGTGAAAACAAAAGGAAAGTCATCAAATTCAAGAATATTGAAAAGCATTCCTTCCCATATTACTCAGCCATTCTTGTAACTGAACTATGGACTGAATCACATAATCCACTGTCCAAAAGCAGTGGACTTGCAAATAAACTTGTACTGGAATTATCAATTGCAGAACAATGAAAATCCACCCCTGGCAAGAACAGCTATGAGCACCGCAATAACTATACAGATATGTATAGGGCAACAGAAGATTGAAAAAGAAGTAAACTAATCCGTTTTAGCCCATCGAGAATCTCAAAAAATATGCCAATTAGAAGAATAAAAGAGAAAAAAAAAATAGAGAGTTAATTTTGTTCTAACCTGTATGGACTCAGTATTGCAGCAGAAATTGCAACTTTTCTGGTTAATGGTTTGTTTCTCCTGTCACTAAAATCTGGAGGATTTTCATTTCTGTCAATTCCTCCTCTTCCACACATGTACCCATCTCTAGGCCATACAGCATTTCCATATCCATAGGTTCCCTTTGTCTCAAACAGCCATTGGGAATGATCAAATTCATGGTTTGGGTTTTTGAAAGACTGCACCATAGAAAAGTTTTTACCAAATCTGGTTCGTTTAGGTACCGACTCATGATTTTCATCCTCGATCACTTCTGGGACATTAGAAGGTTCTTTGCAACCAGGACAAGAACCTGCACCGTTTGCTAAACAGTCAATGTAACAATCCCTGCAAATTCTGAACCCACACTCACACTGGAACTTTGAATTTCCATCAAGGGATTTTTCATCACATCCCTCAATCTGACATATTAGCTTAGATTTTGTATTCACCGTTTCCACCTCTTCCGAGCTTTTCCTTACATGAGCTCGAGTCAACGAATTGTGCCCTCCAGTAAAAATGGTATCCTTAATGAAACCTGAATTGGGGTTTCCTCTGCTTTTGCTTCCCTCCAAAGGACTCTCCTGCGATTCAGACACGATTCTATTGTCAGGGGTTGGAGGAATGTGAACCGTGTAAGCTACAAACTCTTCGGTGCTATCTTTAGAGAAAGAAAGATATCTTCCACTAGCGGCGGTAGCCTGTCGGTTGCCACCGCTTGAGGCCCTTCGGTCACTGAGTGGAGAATTTGGGTTGTTTGACAAGGAATGGCGCCGTATTGGACTTGTCAAGTTCATCCCATGAAAACCTCCGGAAGTAGAAACTGTAATGGTCACCGGAGACGAAGATGGAGAATCAACAGCCATTTTGACAATTTTTTACAGCGTATTCTGAGACTTATAAAAAAAAGAATTTGATGAATCTCTATAAAACAGATCTGAAATTCATTGTAAACAAAGAAGAGAGGAAGAAGAAGATGGGCAATCTGGGAGAGGGAAAAGGTTTAAATTCGAATTTTCTGGATGGGCGATGCAGGCACAAAGTTCCGGTGTAACGGTCGACTAATCTAGACCGTTGATCAAGAGAAATCTGACGGCAGGGTTTTTATTAGAAAACGTCCGTTTGTGACGGCAGTTGTCTGAAGGGACCACCTTTTGCTTTTGTGTTAAAAGTCAAAATTAGAAGGAGATAACGACCAAAGGCAACCTAGATCCGACTTTTTAAATCCAACGGTCAAATTTTTTTATAAAGGTGAAATTGCCGAATCTGCATTGCCAGACATGCACGTCGGATTGTTCTGTCGCCTACTTTATATATATATATATAAATTTTTTTTCCTCCTCCTATTGGGGCATCTTTGCTATATAATAAGCATATATCCAAGTATATCCAGGATCGGTTATGAGAATTGATAGGCCTTATGCCAAAAACAATTATTTAACGATATTATTTATTTATATGTTTTATATAATTTTTCTTATCTTTGTATGCATTTTAATCACTGGAAATGAATGTTTAGAACTCCTTAGATGAAGCTTGGCAACTTGCGTCTCATTCTAAAGACAGTGAAGGAGATAGAATATCACTTTAAGCCCCTTAACAAACAAAAGTAATGACAAGACAATGGAGACAAAGACATGTTTATTTTTATAATAAAAAAAATGAGTTTCATTGTTTCCTTTTGTATTTAGGATGACAAAAGTGACAGAGGCTATGGATTCTTGAAATTTTCTGCACTGAAAAATCAGACATAAAAGATTGTATAAATATTTTGATTTTTGTTTAACAAAGTAATGCCCTTTGAGTATATTCTATTATCCATTTTAATGATTCAAGTGCATCTTGAATTCTATTCATTACTTAGATTTAAAAGGACTACTTTTCAGAGTTCATTAGACATTAGTTACACATTAATAATGTAAGTATTAAATAATACTTACTCTTATAAATTCGTTTCACAATTCCACAATCCTTCCTAATCTAATAGTAACGAACTAGCATTTTCATCCTCAATTTATTCACATTTTTATTTGAAGAGCAAGGAATACAAGATACAAAATTGTAGCAGTCAAGGGAGAAGGATAGTATTATCTTAAGGAAATCATACTTAACAGTGATTGAATTGCAAAAATTGTGATTGGAGATTTCTGTTAGTGTGAACCACGAAAGGAGGAGACCGCCGGCTCGGACAGGAAAGTGAGAAAGGTGCAGTAGCACCGGGGTGGTCGGAAGTTTAACGAGGAGGTAAAAATATTCTTTCTACAGTTTTAAAATTAGGTGAATAATTAACGTGAGAGGCCTAAAATTTATTTTGAAGAGTTGACGTTTCTTTTTATGAAATTAAAAAATAGGTAAATAATTAATGCGATTTAATATTAAAAAATAATCAATTAGAAGCTTGAAAATAAAGAAGAAGGAAAGAATGAAAAGTTAATGTTGGATTTCTTCCAAAGAAAAATAAAAGTTAAATGCGAGAGTTGTTGTTAGAGATAATGGATAATTAAAAAGCCTAAAAACTTTAACTCATAAGCTCTCCATTTTTACTCATGAAAATTCTTAGTTTCCATTTATCTACAACTTTAATTTCCATCGAGTTTACTTTAGTCAACAACTACTAACCCTTTCAGTCTTCAGTCATATAAGATTTTCGATTTATATATTTTCCTATTATTGACTAATTATATTTTACTCTATTAATTTCTTTTTATATGATGTCACGAGTAATTTCACACGTATCAATAAATTATCGTAATTTTTATTATATCTTTATTTATTTTACCTTTTTTTAAAAAAAGTATTTATTCTTTTTTTTTCCTATCTCAATAAAGTATGAGTAAGTTTTAAAATAACATAAACAATAATCATAAAAAATAACAAAATATATCATACTTAGAGATAAAATAATTTGTTCAATGCATATTCTAAAAATGAAAGAAAGTAATCAATGTCTTTACATCTATTTAATTTTTTTATTTGAATTTCTATTTTATTTTGAACTTTTAAAAATATTTTACATTGGCCTCCTATAAAATTTTGGCTTGTGTCTCATACTCCCTTAACCCAGCCCTCTTTTTAATCTTCTTTTTTATTTAAATTTCTATTTTATTTTCAAAATTTTAAAATATTTCGCATACATAAGCCCTTATAAAATTTTGACTCAGCTCATATTTTCTGGACACGTCCCTGGGCCAGGTGTTGGAGGATTCCATGCCCGGTGAAGAAGTCCACTTTATAAATAGTTATCGTTTTTTTAGGCAATTATAGTAACTTCATAGTTCAAAAAATAAATGTTAGAAAATGGGGTAGAGCAATATGTTCTTGGTAGGGCAATTTAATAATTGATTTGCATCCCGTTAAGTAATAAATAAATAAAATTAATTTTATTGGAGGATTGAGAGAAAAATAAAGTGTGTGTTCATACAATTCGAACGCCCGCAAAAGAATTAATAGAAGGAAAGGAAAATAGTCGGGGGAATTATGTACATTTTGAAACCTCTAAATCAATTGCCTAAAAGGAAAAGCTATGAAACAAAATGGTCTATTCTTAAGCAGAAAACTAACAAACCAAAAGAAGATTTTGCTTCAAACTCTCTCTCTCCAAAACTGTTCAAAAAACCCAAGAAGAAAAAGATTAAATTAGTTATATTGACCTATTTAAAATTACATAAAATATTTTGAAAATGAGAAAGTAGTATTCACGTTAAAACTAACCTTAGAACTCAACTTTCAGTGAGATCCTCTTGGTTATAGTGTTGAACAAGAAACACAGAATCATAGCTTGAACATGAAAATGTGTATTCAGACTGGGAATTTCCAACAGTGGCAAAAGATGCATTTTGATAAGTTCCATCGGGTGAGCAATCATAGCTAGACAAATTGTACCCCTGATCGTTTTGTGCAACATCAACAATCAGTGAAGAAATTGGAAGAGAAAAATGCATCGTCCCATTACCATCCAAAGCCTGATCTCGCTGTATGGTTGTGAAATCATCCTGGTTTCCAATCAATGCATTAGCTTAGAAGGGAAATATTCAATTGACCCCAATATTTAGACATGGACTTTCAATGAAATTGCTCCCACGTCTAAAAGATCAATAACAGGGTCAATATATGACTTCTTAATAGGCGAAAACACGAATTGAATGAGCTATCTAAAAGTTTAGATAGATAAAAAGCGATACGATTATATTTTTAACGACTTAAATGTTGTATTTTTTACTTACTTGCTCGGGTTCGATTGCAGTAGGAGGGGTTCCATGAGGAGGAGGTAGGTTCATTTGTTGGCCATAACACCAGAGTTGATTGTAATGGTTCCCTTGGGTGATAGAAAGGCCACCAGCAATAACACTCAATCTCTCTGCCTCTACCTCTCCCTGGGAAACAATTGAACTTCGGGACTGTTGTTGATTTGGCATAGCATAAGCCTCTGAGGCGCTACTGCCCACCATACAAGGATGCATAACATTTTGAATTTGAGCACAAGGATTGCAGAACTTTTTCCCTATGTTCTCTGTTTTTCTTCGAAGATAAAGACGATATTTCTGAACGAAAGAACTCCCAAATCTCAATGTTTATTTATATAAAAGTAAAGGGTAGTAAAAAAATAAAAAAAACTTATCATATAGAAACTTTACCTGGAGATGACTAGCCACATTTTCTCTTGTGAGACCTGGAACTTTCATAAGCTCTAAAATTTTCTTTGGAACAGCATCTGAAGATTTAAAGAAACAGTTTTTAAAATGGCCCCAAAATCCTTCCGAATCACTTAGAATATTATACAAGGCAAGTTAATTAATGAAAAAAAGTGAGAGTAAGCATACTTTTTAGACCAATTTCATTTACAGCAGCAACAAATTGTTCATGGAGTTCAGTAGTCCAAACCATTCGTTGCTTTTTCAGGGAAAGAATGTCACTTTTAGAACCTTCCTCTTCATCATTTTTCGCATGATTTGAGCTGCCACAATTTTCATCTTCAGGACTAGATTTGTTTCGATATTCTTCTCCACCTCGATGGATCTCTGATAGCATGGACGATTTTGAATCATTTTTGTGCTTTCGAACAACATGTTGCCATATCACACTAATTTCCTCCTTCCTCACTGGCTTGACCAAGTAATCACAAGCCCCCATCATTATAACTTTCATCACAACATCTCTCGAATCCTCCTTTGACATCACTAATTAATTAACACCACAAAATGTATATTATTTTATTTTTATTTTAAAAAATAATAATACTCAGATCATTGATCACAGCGTAACAGAAACAATAAGAGCAAGCTGTACAAAAAATTAACAGTCCTTACTAACAACCGGCAGGTCCATTTCTAATTGAATTACTTCAAGAAGCTGAAATCCGTCCATGTCCGGCACGTATAGATCACTTATAACAATGTCGAATTTACTCTCATTCTCCCGCAAAAGAGACAGAGCATCGGTCCCCCGCCGACACGTTGTTACTTGATCAAGCCAAAAAAAGAAAAAGAAATTATAAACAATTAGTATTATGAATTTCGTTATATATAGAGAGAAGCAATGTGCAAAATGAAAGATTAGAAATTGAATATTAAACCTTGATAATGACAATCCTGAAGCAAACTTGCAAGAAAGGAAAGAGAGGTCAAATCATCATCAACAACTAAAACCCTGAGGCCGACTGGAAAGGCACTAAAAGAACCACCATAAACATTATCCTCAGCCATAAATGTGGATCTTCTAGCCCCTCCTCTACTATAGTCAAAATCTCTACGTGGACGTGAAGAAGAGAAGAAGATAGTTTGAGCCAGTGATTATATATAAAGGAGAAGAAGACTTTGGAAGGAAAGTTTTTGATGGCATGGGGGACTCGTGGATTCTACACGATTTATTGTTTGGGATGCTATCTAATCTAGCGCAACAAACACTTAGAAAGCTACTACAATAGAGGGATACAGTTAAACTTAATAACAACTAGATAAGAGATTTTTAATGTTTCAGATGTAACAAGTCTCTCTTAAACTTACAACAAAAAATTCAAAAATTAAGAAACAAAATTAAGTTAAACCCATTTAAATCGTATCCATTTTTAATCAAGCCCGATTTCCTCTACTTAAATTCAATGGCTTCACAAATTTTGATAAAATAATGGACTCATTTTCTAATACGTATTCTATCTCAATTTGATAAGCTTCTTTTACTTTTTTATTTGTCTCAAATTAAATTATATATTACTTTTTTATTAAAAGTATAAATATTTATTAATTGATCAAAATATTTCTATTTAAAATATAATTATTTGTATTTAATATTAAATTCACTTTTGAATGATAAATGTTAAAAATATTTTATAAAAAAATATATTTTCAATATCATTAATTATATTTTATTATAATTCAGTATGAAATTTTTTAAAAAAAACTATAAATTTGAAACGAATTGGACTAATATGGAATTGTTGTCTCATTAGAAAGAAGGCTTTTATAATTACTCTTAGAGGACTACAGCTACGAGTCTTCTACCTCCTCAATGGACGACTATGATCATTTTGATACAGTAGTTATAGCACACGTCGGCACACCGCTGCTGACAATATCTAAGGGTCCATCCTCTCTTGATATGCAGTTTGACCAAGTTTTCTTGAGCAAAAATTACTAAGTAAATTTGATTCGTATGCAAGTTTTTCTTAATTCCTTCTCCTTTTGCGTCTTCCAGCTAGAGTATAAAAATAAAGGAGAGGAAATTCGAACCTGAGTATTCATGATGGACATTTGATCATTTATTTTGGCGACCCGATCCAATTTCCCTATTTATTAAAATTACAATGTTGCTTGATAATTATTTATGGCCTACTAAACAAAATAAAATCAAAAAGTATTTCCAACCCCAACGATTATGTATAATCAGTTATCTAGTAGCAATACAATTCTATTACTTCTGGTTGCGATAGTGAAAGAAATATATTTTTTTCTTTATTTAAATAATAAATGCTTTATAAACATGGAGATACTTAACACATGTCTACCATATTTTTTCTCAAAAAATAAATAATTAATTAACATCAATATGGTTAAATTCATTTGCCTTCCCCCAACCATCTTCTGCAATTATTCTTCTAGAGATCTTCATTAAATGTCCAACTTTTATATTCATGAACTCATGGGGTTGCAGTGATTTCTATCTTGTTAACCATTTTGAGTTGGAGTAATTTCTATTTCAAGTTTAGTTTAAAATCATAAACAGATAGGAATGTTTTTAGTATATTAGAAAATGTCAAGAGATGTAGAATCAAAATAACTTTTTAGAAGAAAGACATAAATCCTTAAAAATTAGATGTAATTATTATTATTAGTGCAGTTTCAATATTTAAAATATTTAAATATATCCCTTTCAAAATAAAAATCTAACTAGTTTGAGATAATATAGTAATTCAATTGATTAATACTTTTTTTTCCTTCAAAAGTGAACGCTGATCTTTAAATTTGTATAAAAACTTAAAGAAAAATCTCCAATCATATATATGTAATCCATTAGCCATTAATGTAATATAATGGTATCTATCATATACTTCATCCGTTCTAAAATATAAAATAATTTGAGCATATTTTTTATTTCCAAAATATAAAATACTTTGAGAGTTATTTTGTATATTTTTTTTAATATTATTTCTACTCTCAAATGGAGAGATAGAATATAAATGCTTTATTTTCAAAAAATTTTAAAAAAATATGACAATAAATTAAAGTATTTTAAAAAATTATAATATCTTCTTAATGTATGTGAAACATTCAAAGCATGGTAAAATATGAACCTATAAAGAGTTTGGAGCAACTGGTACAACTCTTGCTAATGCTTACATAGGTTAGGTCATGAGAGAAGCTTTGGATCAAATCTTTATCAAGAGGCACAGTCTACCATCCCTCTCCAAGCCACACTTCGAATTAGTCTGCCTCAAATTATTTTGGATATAAGAGTATTTCAATAAAAAAAAAAGAATTTGTTTGTGAAATTTTAAATCATATATATAAAGAAATTAAATATTTAATTTAAAATATTTTAAAATAAAATAGAAACATTTAATTTCATAGAAAGCGATAATACCCTTCGCTTCAAAATTATAATCACATTTTTTTAAAAAAATTTAAAATTAAATATTTACTTTTTAAAAATAAACATAATTTTTATTAATATTTTCACTATCAACATCTATAAGTTATAAAATTTATATAGCTCACTAACTCAAGTAGTCTTATCATTAATCATACTTATAGCAAATACAGTGTAATAATTCTTCAAAAGTCAAAAACTCCTTTTATTTTTATATTAAGTTGAATATGAATATTAAAATTAAAATTTTAAATAGAAGAACTACATTTTCTCGTTTCATATGAATATTAAATAGGATACGTTGAAGAATATCCTATCCCCTTGTTGCTTCATTGGATCCAACAATTATGAGTAAACACAAACATATAAAATTGTTATTTGTGTGATAGAGAAATTATTAAAAGATTTAGAACAATTTTTTTTTTAAAAAAAGGAAGATTTATAACAATACTCCATCCTTCTTAATTTGATATCTTTGTTTTCATTTTTAGTTTGTCTCAAATTATAGATTTGTTTTCTTATTAAGAAGATATATATATATATATATATATATATATATTAGTTGATTAAAATATCCTTATTTAAAGTGAAAAATATTAAATATACTTTGAGTAACAATTGATTAATAGATTATTAAAAATTGCATATAATTAATGATGAAGTACTTTTTCAATAATTTTTTAGTATTTTTAACGTGAAAGGGGTATTTTAGAAATATTCAATAAAAAATATACACTTTTAACAATATAAATTATGTTTTCTTAATCGTTATAAAAAATCAAACAAACCTATCAATTTGAGATTAATGGAATATAAATTATTATTTTCTCTGTCCGAAATTGAATGACAATTTTTTACTTTGGTTAAAAGTTAAGGAGCTTATTTGATTTTTATTAACTTATTAATTTATCATTCATATTAATATAATATATTGTGAGACCAATAAGTTAGTATGATATAATATTTTAAATTAAAGGGATGAGTAGTGATATAATTTATTAATATTTCTAATGTTCAAACTTCTCAATGCTAAAGGATGTATTTTAGAAATATTTATAAAAAATACACAATTTTAACAATATAAATTATATTTTTTTAATTTTTAATAAAAACTAATCAAGCCTATCAAATTGAGATTAATGAAATATTATTTATTATTTCCTTCGTTCGAAATTGAATAACAATTTTTTACTTTAGTTAAAAGTTAATGAACTTCCTTGATCTTTATTAACTTATTAATTTATCATTCATATTAATATAATATATAATGAGATAAATAAGTTAGTATACTATAATCTTTTAAAGTAAGGAGTTGAATAGTAATTAATATAAATTAGTGAAATATAAACATTTTAAATTAAAAATGATATTAATAAAATTTTAAAATAAAAATATTTATTTTTAAAAATAAACATTCAAATCAAAATAAACTAAAATAAAAATATGAAATTTACTGGCAATATATAATATGGTTTCTAGAGTAAAATATAAGACAGTCTAAAAAAAAAAGAGTAAAATATAAGACTATCCCCATAGCTGGGTGGACCATCTACAAGCCTCGCAAATGCAAGGCCCATGGCACTGGGCTGTGCGAGGAGAGTGGGGCCTTGATCACCTACTCAAGCAAGCACAGAACCCAAATAATCCCCATCCCCTTTCCCCTACCCTCAACTCCAAAACGCGGGAGCCCAGAGGCATTTTGGACTTAGTCGGACCCGTGTCCACCAAGAATCCGCGCTAGAGGACCCACCCGACGAAAATCCTGAGATATTTCACCGTCCATTCGCCCACAGCTGCAACTGGGCATTGCTTTTTCTCACAGCCCCCCGGCAGCCTTCTCTCCTTCTCCCTCTACCTTCAACATTTTCAGTTCTTCATACAAGAACAGAAGAGAGAAGAAGACAAGGAACGTCTTCCTCGCGTCGTTATCTTCATAATTTATTTCTATGTAATTAAAAAATATACAATAGCCGTCGTGCCGGCGTGTTAATTTTATTATACATATATACCCACGCGGAAAACTCCCTTCCATGGCTGATCACGATGATAAGGACTGGGGAAGGGACAGTAGTCGCCATACTGGTGAGTTTGCAGTTTTCCTATTTTAGATTCGTAGGCAAATCCCCCTCTTTTTTTCCATTTTTTTTTTCTTCTTTTGGGTTGTTGGGGGGGATTTTTTTGGTTGCCCTTTTCTTTTTTCTTCGTGTAGTGGAGTTTATGTTGTTTAATGTTGGAACAGGTTGTTATGTTGATGATGTAGAGAGTGAAGAGGACTACGATGATGATAATGATAATGATTATGATGATGGCGAGGACGAAATCAATGATGATGATTTTGCAAAGACAGGATTGGCTTGCCCTTTCTGTTTGGAGAATTTTGACGTTCTTGGTCTATGCTGTCATATTGATCTCGAGCATCACAGGGAGGCCAAGGCTGCGGTACCCCTTTTTTCTCTTCAGCATTTTTTCTGCGATGTTTTTTCACTGGTATTATTAGTAGTCTTGTGCTTGCATCTGGAGTTTAAGCCACAACTTGGTATCTTGAATGCCTTAAGTTTACTTTTATGGACTGGAAATTGGGAATGATAGGCTGATCAAGCTCATTTTGATGTATTTTCTGTAACTCTCTTTAAAAGTGTCGGTTTGATTTTGCTCTGATGAAACAGGGAATAGCTAAGGTTTAAGCCCATATTGAAAAATCGCTCTTTTTGTGCGCGTACAAAGACTAGTGGAATATTAAAATATATTTTCAGCATGCTCTTTTTCTCCCTGTGCAATGCATATTATTTTTTTTATAAGGGATAGCTCTCCAACTGTATACATATGGAAAATAATAAACACGATTTAAATTCAGAAAAAAATTTCACAATATTTTATTATAAAGAAAAAGTATTGTCGAAGAATTTCTTAACCATATGCCTTATCAACTCAGAGGACAAACCTTGCATTGTGACTGCAATGCATATTATTGGTTTTGTAGTATGCTGCAAACATGGTGAAAAGCCTTGATCAGAAAAAAACTTCTCTTTTATTGCAAAAATACATCAGATTTTCTAAGGTGGTTGTGTGGCACGAGTCCTTTCCAAGGAATCTTTCAGACTTTCCCATGTGTGTGCAATGATAGTGGAGCTGTCTATTCTGCTATACATTTAATCATTCTTCTGATGAAGTTTGGTTTGTTTGCAGATTTGTCCAGTTTGTGTCACAAAGGTGGAGATCAACATTGTTGGCCACTTAATCACCCAACATGGGACTATCTTGAAGATATCCTTATCATTGTTGTAGTTAATACTTGTTTTGTATATATGCTCTGATTTATTATCATGTGCATACTTAGTGAAACTGATATCCATTTTGTCCTGAAAATTTTACTGTGTGCACTATAGCACGAGTCTTCTTGTGCCATGTATGATATCACTATTAGGTGTCTGTTGTATTCTTGTTCTATTAGTTTGTACTTGACTTCGGTTTACATGCTCTGCAAAAAGAGAATCCGTAAGTGTGGATCTCATTCAGCTCTATCAATACTTAAAAAAGAGTCACAGGATGAACGATTTCAAGCTCATCTCAAGGAATCTTCTAGTTTTGATTCTTCCTCCAGTACAGAGCCCGATGCACTCCTTTTATCCTTCATCTACAATCAACAACCTTTGCAGAAACCTGAAATTACTAGACCATCATCACGAGCAGGATTACCAAGGTGCAATTCAGATATCGATACTGTAGAAAGGTATGAAAATGATTTACCTTTGCAACAACATATTCCTATGTGATATCTTACTGGCTTCTGAGTTGAACATGATAAATCTTGAATTGTGTTTATGCTTTATGTTTGAATCTGAACATTGGAATTGATTTCACAATTTGATTGTTATTAACATTTTGCTTACATTTAACGGCGAGTTTCTTGCATAATATACTTGTCAATAAGTTGTCTAATGTGGTTTTGGAAGAGAAGATAGGTTGAAAATTAGTGGTTTGGATTTGTAAGTTGTAAACTGTAGTTGGATTAATCTCTTCAGAGTTGATTACATGCTGAATCAGTAAGTTGAAGCACATGCATGATATTTATGAAGGGTAAAAAGCCCTGGTTGCCCCTTAACTTTAAAAAATGCTAAGTTTTGCCCTCTCGAACTATTTTTTGGCAAAAGTTTTCCCTCAAATTCTGTAACTTCTCGATGGATGTCTTTCTGTCCAATTTTTCCATTAAAGACTCAAAAGTGCTGTTAAGTTGAGGGTAATTTCGTCATTAAATTCATTATATCTTTTATTACAACAAACCAAAGTTAGGGGGGTTTCAAAAATGTTCTCTTCTTTTTTGATTCCTCTCATCTTCCTCCTCTTGTTGGAAATCGCCGCTGCCACCTGAAACTTCTCCTCGAGATGTTGGACTTTGTGGATCCCTCGTGCTTTCAAGAACCTCAACTTTGTGCCGTTTTAATCCTCTCAAGATCTGCAAAATCATATCAGCTTGTACTTGATGAATGAACTGGTGACTCTACTGATAGACTCATTTATGGCTCGGCATCACAACAGGACAGCCACAAATTGCAAGCTATTGAAAAGGCATCATCAGATTTGGACGAAGACCCCACAAAGCAATATAAACACAGCAACTCCCATAGAAAGATCAACCAACACCAAATCCTATGAATTCCCGACGATCAGCCAACAACAACCAAATAATGAGAGAGAATCAACCAGGAATAAAGAGAGGGTATATCTATGAGATATGCCACCAGAAAGAAACACGGAAGGGCAGAGATTGAGTGATTAAAACGCTTGACTTTAGTTGTCTTCTTGTGCCCTCTTTCACGATAAATGATTAAAAGTGAAGTTGAGAGAGAAGAAGTAGCAGAGCGAGAGGAGATAAAGAGCAGAGAGTTGGGAAACAATCAGAATGGCTCCGAGGAGTGACACGATTGGAATAGAACAACTTCACGATTAGGAAGAAGAGCGGCGGCCATTAGCATGAGGGAGTTTCAGGCGGCGGCGGCGGCTTGAAAGGAATGAAAATAGAAGAGAAGAAAATAAACCTTAAAAAAAGAAAAGAAAAAAATATTTGAAAATTCCCTTTACTTCAATATAAAATATAATGAAATTAATAACAAAATTACCCCCAAGCTAACAGCACTTATGTGTCTTTAACGTTAAATTGGACAAAAGGGCATTGATCGAGAAGGCAAAAGTTTGCATTTTTTAAAGTTCGTAACCAGTGTTTTTTACCCGATTTATGAATTTCTTGTTGCACCAATGACCACCGAGAAAAAATTCCTAAACCAGTAGGCTTTACTTTATTCGCATAGTATCCATGCAGAAAGTAAATTTTGGCATGATCCCAGGGTCATAGGATTGTGATGTAGAAATAATTTTGAAAATGATATTAAATATATGAGGTTCTTTTTCTTGAATCATTAGTTCTATTGGTGCAGCCAAATTAGTTGAAATACATGCGTGTTATGTATGTCCCTTGGTGCACCAAGGATCACCAGGAAAGAGACTAATAATCTTGATTCAGGGTCATAGGATTCTAATATCATTGAATCCTCTTAGAAAACAATTTGAAAGATACGGGAGGTGTTATTTTTTAAATGATATGACCATAAGTGTGCGCGTCTGTGTCAAGGGCAGTTCATGACCTCCCATAGTACTTCTCCCAGGATCTGATTCAAAAGATAATTGATTGCACACTTCAGAGTGCTTCAATCATCAGAGTGTGACAAAGTGTTCTTAGGATATCATTGCAAGCCCACCTTTTTCTTTTGGGTATGTGGTGGGCTTGTCATGTGTGTGACTTACAAGGTTCTTATTTTTCAAGTGCATTCATGCATGCATAGCCAACAATTTTAAGGATTGTGATTGCACTGTTTTCCTACAATCAATTTTCTATGCGTCTTCTTTTATATTACTCACTGATTCTCATAGTTATTTCTAAATCACAGTGGGGAGGATATCGAGACTTGTGCTCTTCCCAACAAGGATCAAGAAAGGGTTCAGAGATGTGAATTTGTGCATGGCCTACTGTTCTCCACCATTTTTAATGATGACCTCTAAGCAGGACGATAGCATGCAGTTTTCATTAGTCGACTATTACTAGAGAATTTGACTGAGCCGATGGATTAAACTTCAGGTGGAGTTAGAGCTTAGGCCTTTGATGTAGAAATCATCTGTTTCGGTTATGAATTCAATGACAAATCATTTGGAGCCATGGCAATCCTAACACCTACATTCTACTGTCTTGAGACAGAACATTTGTATATAAAAATTCCTAGCTCTGCACTTTCACTGTATAAGTAGGTGCAATTTCAATTAAATGTTCTTCTAGTTTGCAAACAATCTAGATAAGTTATGCAATTTGAAGATTTTATGTTTACTTTTGCTTATTACGTGTTATTTATTCTGAAAAATGTTCATGTGGGATTAGACACAGTTTCAGCTTTTTGTAGACAATCGAGTCAATTGTATCATATTATGAGGACAATCTGTAAAATTATATGCTCCCTTGTCAACTATTATCTCATCACGACTAAAGAGGATGCATAACACTATTAGAGTATCTGAATTATTTAATATGTCATTAAATATATTAAAAATAAATATTTCATATCTTTTAATAAATTTATCAATTAACTAATGATAAAAAGAAAATTTTGTAATTGACTATTTAACATTATACATTCAACTCATTTAACATACATGAATTTTAAAGTGAATTAAGATGCTATTATAATCTTATTATTTGGTTGGCTATGGGCTCCAATTCAACGACACTGATGTTGTGGACAAAGCTTCCTCATTATTAACTACTTCTTACGGGGTTTAAAATCCAATGCTAAAAATATCCTTGCCTTCATCCATATCTGATCCGGTCATGTATTGTCGTGCATCCACACAATTCCTGCAGTTGGTACCTAACATTTAGTGCACAAAACTTTCAAAATTTGACATCATCAAACACAAAGAAAGAACGTAAAAACTATATCATTATTTTTCTTCATAACAGAAACTTTCTTGAAGAAATTTGTAGAGAAAATTTCATGAGGTTTTTCAGTAGGCAGCAAGTATGCATGACATATCTTGATATAATCTTTGCCACACAGAGTCATCAGCAGTTACCATTGGTCGTCCTTCATCCCAGACAAAACCATCCAACTCCAAAATATTTCTTTAGAACACTATACTTCCTTCTGAGTGTTTTGTAAGATGTCAACCTCATAGTTAAAACCGAACTTATAATTCAAAGATGCAATTATATCTGTCCTTGCCTGTTTTCGGAATAAACCATCAATTTGATTCCCTTTCTTCATTCGATATATCATAAGCTCTTGGAAGTATTGGCCCATTGGTGGTTGCCATTAAGTCCTAACTGTGGTGGATGCACTAATTGATTTAGGTTGTGAACAAATCAAAATTAAGTTTAAGAACTCAAAGAACTATAAGTATTTGCAATTCTGCACGACCGATATATGGTATTTAACACAATCCAACCAGAGCAATTATGAAAATATATGTCTGTACAAAGCTAAGTCTACATAATACCAGTAACAATTTTTCATCATAACTTCTGTATAAGCTGGCTAAAGAGTCAGGGTTCTGTAAATATTGATTCCTAATTCAGCTTTTTTCAAGTTAACGAGTATAAACATTTTTCACTAAGAAACTTGCTAGCTCCATCATCTCCACCAATAATAGTGAGCTCGAAAAAACTCGTAATCAGGAAGAAGAACATGCAAACGCTGAAGCCATTTGTCAGCAGCTTGCAGAAAAAATTTCTCTTGCATGCATTCATGAGGTCCACTGGGAGTCAGAACGGAACCTTGCAACTTATATGAAGCAAGACCAAAGATGGGTAAAGGCATCCTTAAAGAACCATCAACACGTCCATGGACTTTCTGATCAGCAGCAGCATGAAACAGTTGCTGAGCATTACCTGGTAGAAATGAAGTACAGGAAAATTGTTTTTAGTATGAGATGCCTGTAGATAACATCTGTGAGAAGAGAGAAGGGAACACTCAAGCATATATACTCGGGCCTCCCCTACCACCCCTGGCCCCCACCTCCTTTCCAACACCCAGAGAGAGAGAGAGAGAGAGAGAGAGAGGTTGATGTACATTTGGAAGGTGTTGATAAGCAATGGAAGGTCAAAAAGCATGCATCCAGATCCTTAAGGGTTGGACCTAGAGGTATTCTATATATCGGATACCTACAAAAGAACAAAACAATTATTAGAATATGTATCATGAATGCAAGGACCAAGAACAAACCGTTCTAAAATCAAGCATACTATAAGTTTATATGTCAATACCAAGCTACAGAAATCCAACTAGCAGGGAGAAAATCACAGCTCTGCAATGTTCTGAGTTCTGGAAATTCAGATGCAAGAGCTGATATCTGTTTGGATGTGTGGAGAACAAGACAGAACCAGAACATCAGGTTTAGGACAATGAGTGAATAAGTGCAATCAAATGTAATCAAGAAGCCAATTACCCTTAACCTTATCAGTTAGTGGTTGCGATTACGTGGCTGCTCTTGTTCCAAATACTCAAACAACAGTTGCCCTGGTAAATTACAACTTTCAACTTCAGCATTAAATGAACCTGTAACAGAGGCTTCTGATTGTTTATCCACTTCACAGTCACTACTTCCACCAGCGTGAGTCTTCCTGGATGATTCAGCATCACTCTCCTCTCCAGGCATCCTACAGAAATTATGGAAAGCCTTTTCACAATGTCTTGTGTAGGAAAAAGAGCTCATTTCCTATACTAAAATACACAAGAAATATATATATATATATATATATATAAAATAGGCAAAAAATATAAATTTTTATGAAAATCTGCAAGAAATTGATTTCAGAAGCAAACAAGGAAAATTGGGAACACAAAAGAGGTATAAATTTTCCAGAAACAAATGCCAAGCTACCCTCCTTAGCCAACCCACATTCTCTCTCCCCGCCAAAGAGGCCAAGCAGGTGGGCTCACCGATAGTAATTTACAAGTTGCTATAGCCACTTGAGTACCTGAATGAGATCATGAAGTGGAGGAGACAATCCCAATCCTATGTTCCCTGAAGCTTTATCAGATACTATTCCAACTTTCACTTCTCTACTGTAGCTAAACTAACTAAAAAGGAAGAAAGGTGTAAAAGAAGAATTAACTAGGTACTCGAATACACTACTGTATATCTAGGCCACAAAAGCTTCGCTGATACACATTTAAGAAGAGTGCATATTCTTCTACAGAAAATTTAACCAAAGTGAAACCTAGTTTCCATTATCTGTCAACATGGTAATCAAGTTCTTGTTAAATCCGTAGAAATGAGCAGGCATACAAAACCAAAAAAGCTCCCCAAGCGCAATCATGAGAAATATGTATTAAGAACAAACAAGGAAAATAAAACTGCATAAACTCATTAAGGACAAAAGCCTGATCTCTAATGTTTTGGTAAAAAATGATAATTATGCAAGACATTGCTTCCAAATGATAAGTAATACCTTTCTAGAACTCCAAAGGAGGCACCCATTGAAAACCTTGAAGTCAGACTCGAGAAAAGGACCCAACTGTCCACAGAGGGGAACCATCCTCATGGACAGCAAAGTTACATTCATCAATATTTTTCACCTCTTAACAGAGAATGTTATAGACTCTAACAAAGAAAGATATTGAGGTTTTGAAATGATATATGCAGACTCCCACACATGCACACACTCTAATATAGAGAAGCAAGATTAATGGCTACTGAAAGTAATTGGCGTCACCATTTTCAGCTTAATCTAGAACCAAATTTCCAATGCCATATGTGATGCAACAAAATTATTCCCACAATACTTGAGGCTTTTAGATTTAGTTAAATTTAAATTCAGTATGTAGAGAGAGTTTCTTAACCAAATAACTTCAAGAGTATATCCCTCTAGAAGTGGATTTCAAAGTGAAGGATACCAATTCTACGTTTTCTTTTGTTTCCTTCATAGCAAACTTGTTCTTTTATAAATTTATAATCAAACCTTGATCTGACCAGGAGAAAATTGGAATATCCAAAGCAATGGACCTTGTCTGTTTTGTTCTAATATATATAATGTGCATAAAAATCAAAAGAATATTTTTTCCTACAGTCACAAGATTAAAAGATCATGCCTCTCCTGCATGCAGCAGTACAATAACAAAATGTGGATGGAGGAAATAAAATAAGTTAATTTAAACATTATAACCAAAACCACTGCCCATAGTTAGCATTTAATGTCAAAAGAATCCAGGCACGTCCTTAAATTGGAAAGTAGACATCAATAAATGAATGTCCATCAAGCCAAAACAACAAAAGCTTGAAAGAAATATGACAGAAACATCCAAATTTAACCACATATACGTACTCACATTTATATCACTGAGAGTGCCTTTGGAAGCATATTAATATGCAGGAAAATCACTACAATGCAACAGAGAATATTTGTTTACAGATGAGATTAGACTCCTTTGACAAACTCAAAAAACCTATCATCAATCATCTAGATTTGATTACTGCTGGCATTGGGTACAACTAAAACACTCATAATAATCCTCTTTCCAATATTCTACCTGATGGGTACAAAACCTGGCCATTCAAATGTTTGCACCAAGAATCTGTGATCTATGCATAACTGATAGGCCTTCTTCCCCCCCCCCCCCCCTTTTGTAGATATTTGAGAACTAATTTAGGGGAAAGCTGGTTATGCTTATTATAGTGAATGAGGAAGCAAGAACCATGAACACAAAATCAAGGGGACAAATACAGTTTCCCATGTTTGTAGGAAATCTAGACACGTAAATGTGAAAATTCAAAGCATATCTCATCAAGAACAGAAGTCTTTGTCCTAATTGTTTAGTGAACCCCATGATATAAAATAATAATAAATAAATAAATAAATAAAAACACAAACTGGTAGCAATAATTGGCAGACATCAGAATGTTAACAGACACATCAGATAAACAATAACTTAAAGCAAAGAGCACCATAACTAAGCTCACCTAAGCCGTAAATGAGGCTTCGATGGATCGACATACAACTGTATACCCGACAATAATGGAACATAATACTGTTTGACAAAGTAGTTCCCTTTCAACACCAATGGAACTCCCACACCATATGCACTCCACCCACTAAAAGATTCCCACAGGTCCTCAAGGAAAAAAGAAGGATGCACCAAAGTTTCCCTTGTCCGAAGTTCCCTCACCGTCACCTGTCCAACAAAATATTCAATAAAATCAACAGCAGAAGAAAATTTCCGAAGGCATAAGATTAGGCCTCCACAGAGCAATCTTAATTACTAATTACATTAGATTTAAGTTTGAAGTACAGTTTCAGTTCCATTCATTATGTTTCTGCGATGTGTATGAGAAGTCCGAAACCTTGTATTTTGCAGAATGTCAACGAACTTTTTTTTCAAATGTTTCAAGGAAGGTAAGAAACTAGGAAAAGGGCGGGCACGACGTTTTGCCGCTCGGATACTGTTTCAGTTGGGGGAAAAAAAATACCAACAACTTTGAATGTCTGCCTCTATTATGTACCCTACATTTCCGACAAAAGTAGTTAACGAGTCAAAACCGCAACCATTTTCTACCTCAGAGAAACATCGAGAGGTAACAAAGGGCGTAACAGATTCGAGAATGCGATCCAAGTTCGTTGGCGGCAGCCGCCGCGGAGGGAACAAAGAGTTATTGATTGGCGGTTGCAACAATGTCGTGTCGGAATCATCCGACTCATCCCCATTCCTTGCCCTCCACAGTCGCCACAAGTACTGCTGTCGTCTCTGAAACATGTGCCGGTTTCGACTCATCCCCGGAGGATTAATAAATCCGTCTCCATCATAACGCCGCGACAACGCAGCGAAGCCTCCGTCACCAGCCATTACTATCAACAGCTATCTACACGAAAATTTCGGCGTATCAAAATCTTTCCCAAAAAAAATTAAAAATAGAAAAGTAAATGGACTTTACATATTAGA
Organism: Apocynum venetum; assembly: GCA_019593545.1. NCBI lineage: Eukaryota > Viridiplantae > Streptophyta > Magnoliopsida > Gentianales > Apocynaceae > Apocynum > Apocynum venetum. Next base: position 736,229 of record SRSM01000324.1, read on the forward strand.
AACTTGAATATTCAAGAACTTCGACGGGAAAGAAAAAAGAGTGATTACTGATCAGGATTTATGAGAAGGTCGAAATGTGATGATTAACCAGACTTTAATCAAAGAAGAATCAATGAAACAATTTACTGATCCAGTCGAGTTGAGAAAATGATTGAGCAAAGTTTAGCGTCTGCTTCTATGAGCTCCCACCAATTAGATACCATGCACCCGAATTCTGACTACATAATTGGGCTTTTATTTCGCTGGTGGGCCTCCCAAAATAGAAATATAATTTATTTTCATCAGCCAGAGGGAAAAGTAAGGGGTTTTTTTGGAATGAAATATTTTTTTCTTATTAATTAACTCTGTAAATGAATCTATTTGAAAAATATACTAGTTAAAATTATATACATTCAGTTAATATTCTTTTTAGTTTGATTTTATGCTTGTACTTTATCTTTAGAATCTCGCAAAAATAAGATAACATTTAATGTGTTTATTGATTATGTTGATAATAAAATGTCAATAATTGGTGTTACTGATATTATTAAGTAAGTATCCCTTAAATGTATATAAATTATTAAAAATATTTTCTAAATTCAAATTAAACTTAGTGTTTTTGGTAAGTTAATTTTAAAAGATAGTTAGATGGTCAAACACAGCACATCTACCAAATTATTATAAGCTGCAGAAATTTTGTCCAAATCCTTTCCTAATTGACAAGATTTACGTGCTCTTTTGGTTTTTAACCAAATATGACGAAATGAAAAACATTTAACACGTATAGAAACATATTACTACCTTATGTACTTTTTTTCCACTCAAGTATTTACAAAACCCCATCAATTTAACTACCTAAATGATAAAATTTTATATCTAACGATTATATGAATACAAAGTTTACAAGTTATGTTAACTAAAAAGTCACATGTCAAGTAAGTAAAAATGATAATATCTTTTTTTTTTCTTTCAAATGCACAAAGTCTTAATCCAATGACATGCTAACGTGCCTTCACACGGTCAATAATACTGTCATTTTTGACATGCAGATTCAAAAATTGGGTAATAAACTATTTTTTAAAAAATTATTATTAAATAGAAATTGAGTTTATGTGAAAAAATCAAATAACAAGTAGAATTATATTGGATTATTGACTGTATCCATATTTTTAGTTTGATAGTGTAATTATATGATATTGATTGATAATTCAATAATTTTATAACATTTGACATATGAATTTTGACATTGATATTGTACTATTGAAGATGTTATTATTAAAACTTTCCAAATAGTTTCATTTACATACTAAATAATAAGTATTATTTCATCTATTTCAAAATAAGTTTCATTTTAAACACTTACATATTTATTAAATATGTTTAAAATAATATAATTTTTAATATTAAGTTTCAAATATGTATTTAATAAATATTTTAAATTAATATTTCATCGTCTCTCTCTAGATTAATTACTTTTATTATTTATCCACTTCAATAAGGATAAAATTTTAAAAAATTAATCATTACTACTAAAATATATATTATTATGAAATAAAAAGCATTAAATAACACTTATTTTTAAAGTATATCGAGTATCTTTCTAATGAATTTAAAACTCAAATCAAATTATATTGAATGAATAGATTAATAGTAACATTTTAGTTGAAATATAACGCGATAAATAGATAAATGCAAATTATGGGAACTAGGTAGTTTGGGAGCCATTCATGAAAATATTCTTCAAATAACAAAATCCCCCACACAAATAAAATAGTATTGGGACCATTTATACTAATTAGTGAATTATTCTTCAAATAACTATAGTTTATATTTTCCTTCGAGAAAAAGAAAAAAAAAAGAGATTATATTGCATCAGAAATCCTACGGGAACATTGTCATTTACGGGCCTCACTAATGGTTTTGTTTTTATACACGGGCTTCTTCCACTCTCGTTTTATGTGGGCTTAATTACGTGTGTTAAATAATTTTCTACTTGTCACTTAGGCAAATTGGCCTTCTCTTATCTTTATATATTTCTTTAGATATACTCTCTTATATTTTTTTACTGATCATCTATTATATTTATAATCTCAACTAAATAGATAATTGTTGTTATTTTTCAATGAAAATTTTATCAAATTTCTTGCTTGTTTGTCTTGTGATAAAAAAATATGGATAAAATGATAAATTTAATTTGAATTAAAAAGTGACAATAATTTATTTAGATGATATTATAAAAATAGATGACTAAAAAGGCTAAAAAAAATATATAATTGATGATATCGATCAAAATTATAAAGATAAATAAATAAATAGACTAATTTTTCATCTTCTAATTAAAATTCAATTTCATTAAATAAAATATTAAATCTTTCCATCAAATTTTGATTGATCTTATCTTGATTAATTTTTTTAATTAAAAACTTGTTTCATGTCTATTACGCACTAAAAAAATTAAAATATTTTTCATTATTTTTATAAAAATATATTTAAAATTTTATTTTCATATATATATTTAGATATTTATCACGTTCAATAATTACATATGAAAAATAATAATTTTATTATTTATATATTTCAAAAATATGTATTAAGATTCACACTACTTAAAAGTCTTTATTCAAATACATTGTAAAAGTTTGAAAAATAATTATTTAAGATTTTTTATAGTTAATTAAAACTATTTTTTATATTTAATTGTTGAATGTGAGGAATATTTAAATATATATGAAAATAAAGTTTTAAATATATTTTTATAAAAAATAGTGATAATAAAGAAATATTAATCTAAAATAATTCATAGAAATATTAAAAAAGAAAAGAAAAGAAAAATACCGAGAGAACTACTCTTCGGGGTTCTTTCTAACTCCGAAGAAGTTGCCGTGGACGCCTAGTTTGAACAGTGGAAGTCAATGCTCGGACAATAATTCATATTGTTATCAAATGTCAAGAGTTTGAAACGTGATTTTGTTATTGGAAAATAAGTTGGAATAAAATAGTCCACCATATTTTACGATTTCCATTATATATATATATGTGTGTGTGGAATTGAATAGAAATGAATTCAAATTTGGAAATTGTCATCTCCTTCCATTCAAAATTCTTTATAATACAAAAAAAATGGAGTATTTTAAAAATAATTTCATAAATCATGAAATAGAATAAAATAAAGCTAAACTTATTAGTAAATTTAATATTTTTCAATTTAAAATTAAATATTCACTTTTGACTTGTATAAAAATTAAAATTGTTTTCAAAGAAAAAAGATTATTCAATTATGAGATAATTATTACATTATACTCAATATGAAAGATGGTTAATGTTGGAGTCATCTATTCATTATGAATCTTTAAATAAAATAAAATTTTAGATAAAAATAACATTTATTTATAGAAAATATTTAATTTTTAAATATCATGTTGATATTCAATTTTATAGGAAGAGTACTATAATAAATACTCCCAGGAGTTACTACTTAAAATTTTTTTTATCACATGGGGTATAAATTGCATACTCGAGAAAACAAAGGAATTGATAAATAATACAACATTTTTATTGAACATAAATGACCTATTTTTGACAAAGTTTTTCTTTATTCAAATTACACCCAAGATTTTAATATTTATTAGTTTTTTCAAGCTAAATGAAATATTCAACACCAATGATCAAATGAGACTGAAAGTAACATCAATATTGTGGTAAAATTCAACATTTGTTTTTTTTTTTTTTTTTGCGTGTGTTTTGATTTACTTTCATATGAAGTTTTGTAAAGGAGTTTGATACATTAAATGATTTTACCGGAAAAATAGAAAAGCATATTAAATTGGTCATGGTCCAATATTTTCTTCGGGCCCAGCCGTGGCGAATCGTCGGGTGGATAGAGAGTCTTTGGTCTTCTTTGTGGTGTATGTTAGAGCGAGAGCAAGTGCAATAGATCGTCTTGTTATTTTCTCCCCCGCTCCGGGACCTTCATTTCATTCGCCAGCCAGATGAGACCACCCTCGCACGGCCAATTCTAGCTCTCTCGGTCTCGTCGCCGGCGCTGCTGCAACATCTATTGCATGCCAGACAACTAATTAGCTCATTTCATCACCATACTCTAAAATTTGACTAATTTTGCTGAATGATAGCATTTTTAGTTTGTTTGGAAAGAAATTTGAAACCCTAGAAATAGGATTTGAATTTCGTTTGACGATGATTTTTGTAGCCATCGATTGAAGTGGTGATTTGATCCAAATTCTTTGGAGCTCTATTTACTGGCCATGCGACGCTGGTTCACTGCGATTGGCCTCTTGAGAGAGGACTTTGTTAATCAAGCTTCAGTTAGTTTTGTCGTTATTTCCTCTGCTGTAGCCCCCGCCAATTTCTTGCAATCCTCTGATCGTTGTAGAAGATTCTGCGATGACTGCCGACACACATACCCCTAGTCCTAGGGGCCTTCTCTGCAACGCTGGGGCTGGTGCTGCTGCCGGTATGTTTTTTTAACGCGTGCTTTATGTTTCCTTTCTCTTCGGCCAGCGGGAGTATTGCTTTTAACTTCTGTTCTGTTCGGTCAACCCGTGGAGGATTTATCACTTTATAAGCAGTATAAACCAATTATGTCCCTTTGAATACTAAAGTAGACTCCGTTTTCCTGAACAGTGCTTGATTAATTTTGTTAAAGAAGTCTTCTTGAGGCATCATTCCTGATGAATTGTGGTTATTTAATATGGTGCAGGAGTAATTGCAGCTACTTTTGTATGTCCTTTAGATGTTATTAAAACCAGGTTTCAAGTCCATGGGCTACCACGGCTTGCCGGTGCCAATTTGAAAGGTAGCAAAAACTTAATGAAATTTGTCATTTTTTGGGCAAATACTCGTCTTTGTTTATCAGAAAATGTTCTTTGGTTATTTTTTTCTTCAAATGATATTTATCAAGTAAAGGGGAGTAACTATGAGTTCACTATCTTCAGTTAGCTGGTCTTTATGATGAACAACTAATTTTTGTGTTATTTATTGTCAGGCAGCATCATAGTTGGGAGTTTAGAACAGATATTCCAGAAAGAGGGTTTACGTGGCATGTATCGTGGGCTTTCACCCACGGTTTTGGCGTTACTTCCAAATTGGGCAGTAAGTTATATCTCTTCCTCACAAAGGTTTTAGCCAAATTGTTCATTTAACTCAGTAGGTCACTCATTGACTTTCATTTTTCAAAACATTTTACAGAAACTTGTTAGTTCCTTTATTTCAGCATTGAAGGCAGGTTGTTCTCAGACTAGAAATCAAACTAGCTGTCTTAACTTCTTTTTAAAATAGGATCCACACATTTACTGAAGAAAGAAGCTAAATAATTACTCTAACAGTTCCAAGATCAATAATGAATTTCAAGTCTTTGCGGATATCTCATCTATTTATAGGATCAAATGGATATTTGGCTTCTTGCTTATGCTGGTAAAGTTATCAGTTTATGTGCTTATGGTCTGCAACTTGCACTTTCTTAACCCTGGAGTAATTAGAGCTGCACATTCTGAATATTGCTGATGGTTTCTACAACCTCCACAGCCAGATACTTATAGATATGAGTTAGAAAGGCCAGTTCATCTATTTAACATAGGAGCACTATAGGCCAGCATTCTCTCCAGGAAAAAGATACAGGAACTTCATATATTCTGAATTAAAATCTCCACCACTCAATACCTCGCGACATATTCTATCATTGGATGGGAAGGTTGGTATGGGAGGTGCCTTTTACTTTTGAGAGCATATTGCTACATCTCAGAGTCAATAATTCATCTCCACTGGAGCATACTTGAAACTAGAGTTTACTTAACTGGTTAAAGACAAAGCCTCCTACCCTCCCTCCTGCTTGAGTTTGGTTGATCTCTTTTGGCATATGAAGAAAATGGCAATAGATAGAGTATATGATATATACTGAACTTACAATGGTTGATTGTCTGGTGCATTTGTTGTATTAATGATCAACAGACACTGTGATGGATGACAGTTTTGATTACATGTTGTCTTTATATTATGCTTGCGTCCTTTCCTGCTAGATCCAGAGATGCTTCATTATTGAAATAACCCATGTTTCTTCGTCTGCAGGTATACTTTACCATTTATGATCAGCTGAAAATTTTTCTTTCCTCTGATGGTTAGTTCCTTATCTAAGTGTTTTGACTTCACTTAATTTAGTGATAAGAATATAACATGTATATCTGCAATAACCGGTATGTTGTTGCTTGATGCATCAACTTAGGCTACCCATAGGAGAAAGTTGTCTTCATACAGTGGCTAAATCAATTTTCCTGATCAATTGAAGAGCTAACTTAAACAAAAGAAGACCTATAAAGATGTTGTTCTTGAAGATCGTGCTTATGGTTGATGATCTGTTAGTTAGCATGCTCACTTTTCTGAAATGATTTATTTATTTTGTTTGTTTTTTTGTTTTTATTGGAACTAGATGCAAATCATCAGCTCTCTATTGGTGCCAACATGATAGCTGCTTCTGGTGCTGGAGCTGCTACAACCATTGCCACAAATCCACTTTGGGTTGTGAAGACTAGATTTCAAGTATGTCTTCTCAGGTTCAGTGTTACCTGTTCATCTTTGTTTTCTTATGCTTTATGTGCTTGTGAATGATAAATATGAGGCTTTTGGTAATTCGTCACATAAAGAAAATTTCTCAACTTTCTGATGTTGGGAGATACCTTACCAAAGAAAAGGAAGTTAAACCATAAACCAATTCTCAGCAAGTGTCTCATATCATGTATAGTTGGTGAAACAATTGAATGTGGTTCTTTTGTTCCATTATGCTGACTTTTATATAAAGAGCTGAAAAGCAGAAATATGGTTGGTGAATGGCCTTCCTTCCTGACAGAGAAAAAGTTGGATTTTTTTTTTGGGGGAGGGGAGCGGAGTGGCATTTTACTGACATTTTAGCACAAATATTTGAGCTCATGTTGGAATGTGGGCTGATATGGAAGAGCAAACAATTTGTAAATGATTTAGGAGTTCCTGAGATCCGCATTCTATCTCTCTCTCGTTGAAGGCAATATATATCACTCTTGCATTCTTCATTAATGCAATTTTTGTTGAGTATGAGGGAGTGATTTAGAAAGGCAAAATATGAGACAACCTTACAATAAATGTAGAAACTTTTCATACAATGTGAATTAGGGAAGATTTGTAGTGGATTTTGGTTCATGTCCATGTGATAAGATGTTGCATTTAAATAAATACTCTGTTAGTCCTTGAAGTGATTGATAGACCCAGTCCCTACCAAAGATGCATGTTTTTAATTAATATCTTGCAGAAACAATTGCAGTATGATGTAAAAGCTGTCTTCATTAAACTGAGTCAACCATTTTCAAGATATTGCTTTGATGGTTTCAGCATAAGTTGGAAAGTAGACCACCCTCAACTGTATTCTGCCATTTCCTCTATTTCATGCAGTAAATATGATAACTGGATAGATACTTGTGTCTCAAATGAGAGATTGTTCAGTTGTTCCCCTGTTCGAGAAGTACTGCTGATGTAATTGAAACCTTATATTTCCTCTAATTTTTCTGTTTATGCAGACCCAAGGAATGAGAAGTGGCGTGTTACCATACAGGGGTACTCTGTCTGCTTTGAGAAAAATTGCTCACGAAGAGGGTATACGTGGGTTGTACAGGTTAGTCATAACTTTCTTGAGATTTGGGCGCATTTTGGTGGCTATTCTAGAACTTCCAGTTAATGTATCTTTGGGTGGACAGTGGTCTTGTGCCAGCTTTGGCTGGTATTAGTCATGTTGCCATTCAATTTCCTACATATGAGAAGATCAAGATATACCTGGCCAATCGAGGTAACTTTTGAATTTCTTATATTCTTGTGTCATTATTCTCACCCTGCCTCCTCATTTTGAGTGTATTCCTTTTTTTCTTTTCTTTTCTTAATAATTTCCTCACTTCACTCTCTCTCTTGGGGAGGGGGGAAGTAAGGCAGGATGGTTGGTTTCACTGTAGAAAACCTGGCTAACTAGATGCCAATGTGTCAGATAACACTACGATGGACAAACCGGGGGCTCGTGATGTTGCTGTTGCATCCTCAGTTTCTAAAGTATTTGCTTCTACATTGACATATCCACATGAGGTATGTGAAATAGTATGTAAATAGTTTACATGACGTTGCCAATATGTGGACATTCTTCTACTGTATTCTCTATCGTATATTGAGCCTATGTCTCTATCCATTTTAAAGTTGAGTACTTTCCTCCAGTGGTAGACTACAATTGCTTATTCTGATCTTAGTAATTTGTATTATGCAATGCAGTCAAATTTCGGTTGTCATGGTGGATTTTCTTTTTCTTTTATAATATTTCTGTCATTCTCTTGCCAAATTATGTGTTTTTTCTGCCTCATTTTGGGAAGGGAAGCACATCTTCTTTGTTCATAGAAGAGGCTCAGGTGCCTAGAAAGGCAGTTCTCTCTGTTCCTTTTCTTGCATCATAAAAATCATTCAAAATTGTCATTTATTATTTAAGTAAGAAGATGAAATAGTAATCTTCTTATTATCTCTTCAACCCATTAAAGGAGATGATAAGTTTTGTCATTAACCAGGGAAACAAAAGAAAGCACTTTTTATTCTATCCTGTAGGTCTTCTAGACAAGTTCTGTGAGCAATCTGCCTTCACCTTGTATCAAGATGTGATGGTTAAAAATACAAGCTCAGTTCCTTTAGGATAGAAACAAAAGAAAGCAGGAAACTGAATCTTGTTTTAAAAAAAAATGCATAGTTTATTGACTTAAACTTGTGATGCAGGTTGTACGTTCAAGGCTTCAAGAACAAGGGCATCACTCTGAGAATCGGTACTCTGGTGTAATTGACTGCATTAAGAAAGTTTTTCAGCAAGAGGGCATCCCTGGTTTTTATCGTGGGTGTGCAACTAACCTGGTCAGGACCACTCCAGCTGCCGTAATCACATTTACCAGTTTTGAGATGATTCATCGATTTCTCATTAATTTGTTCCCACCTGATCCACAAACTCACCCATTATGAAGATGAATCATGTTTAAAAACTGATGAACAAGTTCAGCAAGAGGAAGCTGTTCCTCGGAATTGAGCATTTTTAGACTACTGGCTTATTAAATCAATCTGCTTGTGTATGATTTGTTCGCCTTAGGATTGAGAAAAAACATCCAGCAATTGGAGCTTCCATTGGACATCTATAGCATCCATTCTTCGAAGGAAGACTTGAAATGATAATGATGAAAAAATATTGAGAAAGGAAAATTGATAGAGAATTGTTGTCCAGAGAAATAGCTAACATACAGGACTCTTTTGAAACCTTGCGCTGATTATCAAATTCATTTACTTTCTTCCTTCGAGACTTTTGGAACTGAATCTGTTTTTGTTAAGGAGTTTCTCAATGTCTCAATGAAACTCCTCACCGTTGCAAGAAAAGAACGTTTATAACTTCGGTTGATTCACTTTTTGTGATGGTTACACATATTTTGGTGGATGCTAAATTTCTTTTCACGATAGAATGCGTTGGGAATAATTTATAGTGGCAACTTTATTCGGTTATAGCAATTCATCATTCGACTTTTTCAGCCATTTACTTTCATTGCAGGAGCTCAAAATCGGCTGATGGGTGTGGGCCTTACAAAATTTTCTTGAGGATTCGTTTCAGGAGATGGATAATACCTTTTACAGTGTGAGTTTCAATTTTCTGTGAGGGTAGATGATCTCTAGCTTTGTGTATTGCCGAAGAACAAATTATGTATGCCATAGGCTAGTTAATTCAGCTAAGCAAGCATGCGCCCCTGGTGGTTTCTAATTGATAACTTATCGGGCCCTTTACTGCTTCCTCTGATTTTGTTAGGTACTTCTGGTTGCATCTTCTGTCCAACATATCTAAAACCTTATCAGTTCCACAGTACAAAATGCTTCACTTTGGTTTGGAATCTGCGTAACTTGGGAGTTATTCTTCCTATGTTGTCCTTACAGTGAAGTGCCTTAACTTCATTGTAATCTTATCCTTCAACATCACAGGCTGGCACAAAAAAGGCATGGTAATCTGGTATTCTTCCGTACTAAAGGAAGGTCCAGACGAGAACTAATGGAAGCAAAGCTTAAAATAGGGGGAGAATTTTTTCATACCCCACGGGGGGACTCGGGGTTCAGGCACAGCATTTCGCCAGAAATATCGGCTCTTTCCATCCCAAGGCCAGATTAATCACGCCTGAAAAGAAAAAAAAATTCGCCCAACAGCATGACGGACAGCTCACTAGGACCCAAGAAATGCTCTGCGAGGCTTTATCTAACTTGTAAAATTAGGCAGAGGGACATGCTAAAAGGCCAGCCATGAACTTTCTTTGCTATGCAATCCCCCATCTTACACTGTCAGTGCAATATATTATTGAATGTGTTTTGGGACTTTGCTTCAAAAAGTGAAGGACATCAATTTCTGACTGATAGAATATCTAGTACTTGAAGAAAATATTTGTGTACCTCTGCCAATATCTTAGCAAACAAAAACGCGTCTATATACCAATATGTCGCCAACATAATTTTTCAATGTTCTTGGCCAACGCAAATGTCAATTGCTTTCCCTTTTTATAGATAAATTCATAGCTAATACTTCGGCATCGTCATTGTTCAGGTGTTTGCTTATTTCCCCTATATAGGACTCGAAACACAAATATTACCGAACATCCCAAGTTAATAATAAATATTTGAATTCATTCTTTTATATCGTATATCATATTCTTATCAGTATCGAATTAGAAGCTGCACTCTCCTCTGGCTTCAAAAGGGCTGATTAGAACGTGAGCATCAAAAAGACAATGTGAAGGGCAGAAAAAGACTTAATTGCCACTCTATAATAAATATCATTCTGGCCGGTTTAAAAAAAGTAAAAAGCCCCAACAGATGTAGGAGTGCGATGTTTTCATGATTTGTTGGGAATAACTGGTTGCGCTATGGACCCCGACCATGATCACAAAGAACAAGCTGTGATCATTTTTTTTCTCTTTAGTCTTTTCTTTTTTTCGTCTCCCATATATTTTACGTTAGTAAAGTGAAAGACCGACCACAAAAGGTTTTCTATATCATGTCCATGAATATTGTGGCATTCACCAGAACTACCAGTGATTAACTAACTACCTTCTCAATAGTTCATCAGAATTTAACTTAGATTTTTATTATTATTTTAATATAAAAAGTTTGATCGCTTACCTGTAATATGAAAACAAAAATACCTGATGTCCGCGGAATGCTTTTGTTGAGTTAGATAGGTTGTCAACAACCCAAAAGTAATGAAATCTGTACCTTTGTAGAAATCTAGTTTAATTGTAATGGCTATGTTATAAACTTTCATAGCGTACAATTGTTCCAGATGAGTATCTGCTTGAGAATTTCCTCTTTTTATACCTCATCAACGTTAATAAGCAAAATTTTGCTAACTTATTAGACAGAATGTGCTAAATACTCCGCCCCATATAGAATGTATGCATGTATGAAGGTCAACATATGTACTCAATCAACTGAGATATTCATTTTAGCACACAACAAGGACAATTGACAATTATGAACATCTAATTAACTTAGTTGCGTAACACGCTCACGATCCCGGGGCGTGATAGGGGTAGTGATCGTTCTCTTGGATTCTCCTCTTCCAAAAGGGAAAGATAATTAAAGGGAAAAAGAGAAAGGCAGGTAAGGTATCTGGGATTTCTATGTACTTTACATTTCATCATGTAGAATGGAAAGATTGAGCTTTACAACTCTGGTATGGTGCAGTATCAGTACAAATAATGTAGTTGTTTAATTAGCTAAATGCACACCGATTTACCAAGTAAAGGTCTCCATTTGATTAAGATGTTCTGTTTCATCTAGAGAGAGAGAGATTGTATAAGAAATTGATAATTTTGATTAGGGGTGTTAGAGTGTAAAGGCAGAGAGAAGAGGATAATGGAATTGATATAAAAACGTGGGATTGTCGGCAAAGTGAGGGAAGGTGGTCTCTTAGCTATGATGCGGTTTCATGGTCTGCAAGGCAAGAATGAATTCAATGTTTAAAAGAAGCAGTAGTAGTAGAAGAAAGCCATATCTTGCATTTGCTGCATTGCACCAGAAAGGTGAAATGGACCTCCATTTGCATTTCATGAATCTAATTATGTCAACCCCAACACTTTGCCTGCATGTGAAAACAATCATCAAGAATCAATATGTTTTGTTTGATTATGCTGCTGTACCTCTTATGTTTTTTAATATATATATATATATATATATATCATCCCTTAATTACTCTTAAATCTTAATCACAAAATTATAATTTTTCAAATTCCTTTCTGCCAATTCCGAAAGGCATGATTGATATGGAAGGAAGGCTTAAAGAACAAGTTATATTGCAACGAAATAATGTATAATTAAAAACATGTTAAGGAGTGAATTTTGGATGACAATATTTTCGAGTTTGAGATACAAAATTCATTTTGCCCTTATGTAAATAAGTACCACTGATTATGTAGTGTAATGATCATATGCATCAATGGCTTTTGTATAAGAAAAAACATGGAAAAAAAGGTTGTCCAGAAACCAAAATGCTATCAAATGCCAGTGAGATTGTTTTGATATCAGAATGAGGTAAAACTTTGGTAGCATTGAGTACATAAAATTAATTGTACACGCTTTTCTGCCAAAAGTAAAGCATAATTCATCGTAACTATATTGTCATCATGACATGAAAATGAGCTGCTTTGCATTTTCTTTAAAAAGATTTATTAGTACATGAAAAGCAAAAGATTCTATAATTTTTCCAGACTAAGTATAATAATAGTAGTATTAGGAAATTTTACATTATTCTTAGAAAGCTCAATTCTTTTTTCTTTTTTCTTTTTTTTTTTAATGAAAAGGCTCAATTCTTCATATTGTGATTATTACTTTTTTTTAAGGAGAACTTTTTATTGTATTTAATACAACAGGTATATATGTATATATGTATGTTGTGTGTATGGTATCGTGTATATTCATGAATATTGTCTAAAATTAAATCCAAAAATTCTTTCTTCAAATAAATATGTTCTTATTTAAAATTAAACAGCTCACAATCTTGATTGAAAAATTATCTCTTCCATCACATCACACATGATTTTACTATTAATCACATTAATAATAAATATAAGGAGATAATTGATTTATGATCAAACAATTTTTCTAAAATAGTCAAAACTGAATTAAAAAATTTATTTAGGCTCACGGGTGCGGTGGATATTACAGAATGTGAGAAGGGACACAAATAGAAAAAGGAGAATAAAAAGAAATTGGGCGCGTATTTCCCCAAGCATCAAGCGAAGGTGGTTTTATGGTTTTCGCAGTCGGCACCGCTAACGTCCAAAATAAGTTTTCTCAAATCAAAAGATGACACGTTGATTGAGACCCGGGATTCTTTAATTTCGCTGCTTACGTGGGCTTTCCAGTTACTCTGCAGGTTTCAACACTCCGCGGGTCACCAATCACAACCCACAAACAAAGGCTCCTCGGAGGGCCGAGCCAGATATCCGAAACTCTTTGCTCTGGTTCCGAACCAAGAATTTGAATTTTGTGAACGTTAGCTCAACTCTCAAGTAGAGCCTGCCTATTTACAGAATTACCCTTTTGTATCTCTTAAATTTTTGGCTATCCACTTTATTCTGAAATGAATTAAGAATCAGTCAATCGTACAAGGCTAAAAATTTAAAAATATTATTCCTTTTCATAGGTAAATGATTTTTCTTTTAAAAAGCCTCATCATTTATTTTTTAAATATGATAGCAATCAAATATTTCTAATAATTTTCACCATTTGTTAATAAAGGATTTTGATAGTTATATATATATATAAAAGAAAATAAATAACTTGATTGATTAAATATTCAATTACACATTTTATTAAATGAAAACTTTATTTTAGTTCACATTTTTTATTAAATACTTTATTTTTGTTATTGAGGTGATTAATTGCAATATATCAAATAAGATAGCAACAAGATGTAAATTTGTTCAATTTATGAGTTTATTAGTAGTAAAAAAATATGATTATTTAAAGAGATCAGATATTTAATTATAGATATTTTTAAATTAGTGCTAAAAATAAAAATTAAAAAAAAAACAAGAAAAGAAAAGAGTAAGATGATATAGTGATAAGTATACTTTGAACAAAAGCAAGCAAACTGAAGGTAGTTGCCCATGTTAGTGGCTAATTTTGCAATTATGAAATGGCGACTCACCCGGATTACGAAGGTAACCGTTTGTCGTTTCCAACAAACATTCATCATCTGAAAATGACGCAGTGCCTACAAAAGTGGCGCCGATGCCCGTTCTTTCATACTCTGGATTAAAGCAAGAATTGGCTTCTTCTTTTTTTTTTCTTTTCTTTTCTGCATTTTTCTAATTCAAATTCGCTTTCGAATTCCTACTTCCATTGACGCATTCTCCATTCCCATGTGGCCACGGCCCTCAACTCTATATGCATTTGTCACTTCCCTTGCTTTCAATCTAAAACTGGTCTTCCAAATCCAAATCAACACTTATTACAATCGCAAGTTAATAGCAGTGGCCATCTTCTCTCCTTATGTAAAACAGAGTAGACGGAACCCATGGAACGTGTGCTTGATTGTTGTATAAGCAAACTCTAGGTTTAAGGTATAATATTATTGTAATTTTATGAAAGTAAAATTTAAATTATGTTCAATTTCCAATGAAGAGAATATTATTTTTAAAATATTTGATTTTAGTCATATCATGAGAGTTACTGTGCTTAATCATGGAATGTTGAATTTGAATCATAGTTGCTGTCTTGGTAGCAGCCCCCATCAAGATAAGCTATAAAGCTGGTCATCTTCGCATACTTCAGATCATGGTGGACAGAGGCAGTTGCTTTCGTTTAATGGGACTTCATCCCATAACCATAACCATAACCATAACCTGTCAAATGGAAGACATAGTCCCAATTCATTGGACACCACCTCAGTGGTAGGATACTACATATCCTACTACCATATACCTGAGACTCTGATATTTGTAGGACAAGCTTTTTGGTCTCATCCTTTGGACAGGACAGATTAAACGAAAAAAAGGAGAAAGGGGGGAGGGGAGGGGGGCTCTTTTCTATCTTTTTGAGCAAGAATGAGGAGATTTTTCTTTGGTCCGATCAACTTTTATAAACCTTACTTTTGTGATAAATTAATTCTATAATTATGGTATCTATGCTTAACAGAACTTAAAGCGAAAATATTTAGCATGATTAATAAGGTTATAACTTGGATTTATCTGCAAAATTAAGCAAGCCTAATGGTCAATGGATATTACAAAAAAAAAAGAAAAGAATATAGCCTGGAAGGTTTAACGAAGCAAAATTCTAAAAGAGGGAAGTGGCCTATGGGTTCGTGAGGAGTCATATTCGTAGCTCTTGATCGACCATAGCAATACCACAATGCTTTGAAGAAAGGTTTTGGTCTTACCCAAGTCAAAAGAAATAGAGGGGAAAAAAGAAAAAGAAAAAGAAAATAAAAAATATCTTCTGCTCTTCTTTTGGTGAGGCAACACTCTTGTCAGGACAAATTTGTTTTAAAGTACTAGTAATTTTTTTTTGTTTTAAAATTGAATATTTGGCTGCATTGAATTAATACAATTTTTTTTTTAAAAAAAACTCTTATTTTAAAAACTTATTACATTATATTTGTTATTAATATGGTTACTCGTATGATCTATGAATTATTGAAATTAAAATTGTCAAATTTAGAGTATTTACTATTTTACAAAAATTGACATATATACTCTCGTAAAAATATGAGCCATTGAAATAGAAAAAATAGTCAAATTGATCAAATATAAAAAATAAAAAAGTACTGGTACTGTAAAATTAAAAATAAAAAATATTTTATTAAATTTGAAAAAGAAAAAAAATATTCGCATTGTAAAATTTAAAATAGAATATATGTTACTAAATAAAAATAAAAAAGTACAAATCATGAATTTGCTAATTTTTCTTAAATAAATTGATAGTCAAACTTTATATAATAAATATATTTATTTTAAAAAAATGAATAATTAATTTTAGACATTTCAAAATGAAAATGTTAACATTCACTTTTGTATAAAGGAAATATATATATTTGTGCAATACTTTTCTTTTTCAGAATGAGATTTAATATGAGAGAAAAGAAAATGAATACCTTAATGCCTTGAATATTTCATGTAATCCTGGGACGAGGAGCGCTTCCATTGTGAAAGGGCCAAATCCAACTCCGTCTACTAACTGTGCATTTTTCAAATTTTCTGGCATTTTCTACATCCACCAGCTATCAAATTCAAAATTTGAATTCTATTTTGAAATTGAGTGCAGGCCACAATTAATTATTTGTTGTCTTGTTGGGATCCATTTGATTATTGAGTTTCATAAATTATTGGTACAAATCCTTTTGAAAATGGAACACTCCCCTCCTTTGTATGTTCCTGTCATATCTAAACCAAAATTTGAGAAAAAAGAAATGGATATAGTTTGAAAGGATTAAAGTTACTCGTTGAAAAAAAAAAAAAAGGATTAAAAAGATTATTTATTCCACCACAAAAGTTTTTACTGTTCTTATTAAAAGGCTTTTTCTCTGCCTGACTCCCTTGAAAAAAGGAGTGAACTTTGTTTCCCAAAAAAAATTCAGAAAAAGGGCCCTGAACTGAGAAGATGGCGTTGATGATTGCTAAGGTTCTTAACTTTTGATCTATAATAGCAAGATGAGTTCATAAATGTTGTTGTAGCTTTAATAAATTGAGAAATGGAATTTCGAAGAAAATTAAGTTTGTCCAAATTGTGTCCGACCTAATACTTAAATTGGACTGTAATAAATTTGATTGAATGTCAATATTTTTATGTTTTGATGTTTAGAATTAAATATTTATTTTTATTACTAAAATAAATATGTATTTTCATTCAAAATTCTATTATAAATATTCTTAATTTAAAAGATTCAAATTGTTTCCTTATTAATTACACGAATAACAAGAATAATGAAATAAATATCATAATTTAAAAGATTCCCTCAAGTTTTAGATTAAGGGACTTTCAATTTCAAACCTAAATAGTAGTATTTGTTAAGTGCATAATTTATTTTTCTTCGTAATAGGAGAATTATATTATTATTCTTTCTTAATAATCAATATAAAAAAGCTTGAAACAAATCATATATCATCTAAAGCAAAAGCTTTTTGTACATTTCTAAATGTACAATGCCAAAGCAAAGAATCATTCAGATCCATAATAATATCATTAAAAATAAATAAAATTCTCATGATGTTGCTAGCCAAATTTTTTTCCCCTCCTAGTCCAAGTTGAATTTATAGTAGCATTATTAATCCGTATTCCAAAATTAATTGACCATTTCATGGTGTGAGACTGGGTACAGCCTTTGTGGAACCTAACATACGGGATGTGTCAAACCATCTAATCTAATTATACGCTTTATTTGCTTGGACTTTTAGGACTTTTGAATTTGAATTGTATTATAATGTTTAGAGATTTAAACAAATTTGAACTAGAGACTAAAAAATATTTTTTTTTTATTGAAAATCTCGAGGACGGAGTCATTGGTTACTTCCTTCAAAACTATGTATTGAAAACAAAAACAATTAATATTTTTTCTCAAAACATTTTACATATTTATTAATTAATGCTAACTCAAGTAAAAAAGATCCGTAGATTATCGAGTTTGAATCTTGTGAAAATAATGACTAATAAAACTCTATATTTCCTATTAAGATAAAGGATCAAATTAACCATAGATAATAAAAGTGAATATGATTACTATTTTTTTTTTAAAAATACTTTTACGAAACCTAAATATTTTTTTGGTCAATAATATGAACCCTATCTTATATTGCAGAAATTACATTTTTCCATTATACCTTTTTTTAGTAAAATTAGCATTACAATCATTGATTACATGTAAAGGGTAATGTCGAGGTTACTTTAATAGTTTTTGAGCTGAAAATTGATTTTTATTTTTTAATAAGTGAAAAAAGTCTTATAAAAATCAAAATATTTCGGTTATCACGAAGAGGGAAAGAAGAGGAAAAAGCGCTTTGGGCCTTCACCGCCATGGATGGGCGTAATTACACGCGCTTTATAACGATCAAATAAGTTGCCGTTCGGTTAATAAACGTGGCGCAAAAGGTTCGGAACCAGGCTCGGACATCGTGGTTCGGTAGAGAAAGAAAGAAAGAAAAAAAAGAAAGAGAGAGATCATATTCAAAGTAGCAAACTGTCTCTGAGTATGGAGGATTATAAAGCAGAGACGTTGCTTTTGTAGTCTGTAGAGAGAGAGAGAAAAAGCGAAGCATGACCAACACTATTCAAATGTTTCAATAATCTATAGGAGAGACTCAATTCTCTGGAGTGCATTATCAACAAAGCAACTCTAAATTACTTTTTCAATTTTTTTTTTCAACAACATTTTCTCTGTGTATATCTTCACGAAATTTTGTTCATGTTCGATCTTGTCATCGAGAATCCTGGCTTTCTCTGCTTTAGCTTTATTGTTCTTTTGAAGGCCTTGTAATTTTTAAGGGTTCATCAGTTGTTATTGATATTATTTTCTTTCAAGAATTTGGGGTTTTTTGATGGTGGAGGTTTGACATTTGTACCATCTTTAGGAGAGTTTGTTTTAGTGTTCGATATTTTGGGATGGCTGCGGAAGGTGGTGCATTAGTGTTTTCCGTGGCGTCGGTGGTGGAGGATGTTCTTCAACAGCACGGCAACCGATCACGAGATCTTGATTTGGACGCACGCAGAGCAGAGGAAGCTGGTATACATTTTCCTGCTTCTTCCGTCACCGATTTTTCTTTTTTCCCCTCGGGTTCTGAATTTAGTACTTCTACATTCAACTTATTTGCTCTAAATGTTTACTTTTGTTGGTAAAATTTAATGCTCTTAACAGTTTACTATCCGAAATTTTAGTATAAATGGAAGTTTGAAAGCTTGGGCAATTTCACTTTTTTTTTTTTGTTCATCTTTTGAGAATAATTGTCTGTCCCTCCTTGCTTCCTCAAATCCTTAAAAAAAGAAGTTATAATAGTTTTCTGTTTTGATCAGTATTTCTCATCGAAGCAGATTTCTCTCTCTCTCTCTCTCTCTCTATATATATATATATATATATAAATTGCATTAATAGCAGGAATCATCTTATCAATGTTCACTGGAATTTATGATACGAGTAAAGTTGAGTAACGAGTTGTTCTTGATACGCAGCAATGAGAAGATATGAGGCGGCAGCTTGGCTTAGAAAGGTGGCTGGTGTTGTAGGGGCAAAAGATTTGCCTGCTGAGCCTTCTGAGGAGGAATTTAGGTTGGGTCTGAGAAGTGGTATAATCCTCTGCAATATACTCAATAAGGTCCAACCCGGAGCTATCACGAAGGTTAAATGAGTTTTCTTACTCCTATTCATATGTTTCTGCTATCAATATACAAAATTACCGCTGAATTACTCTCCATAGTTATAATTTTGTTTCTTTCCAATGGGATTTTACCGGTCTTCACTAATTCAGGTTGTTGAAAGCCCGTGTGATGCTGCACTTATACCCGATGGAGCAGCTTTGTCTGCATACCAGTACTTTGAGAATGTGAGGAACTTCCTTGTAGCTGTGCAAGAGCTGGGAATTCCTAACTTCGAGGCATCTGATTTGGAACAAGTGGGTATTGTTGCTATATAGGGAAAAGGAATCTTAAGAACGTTTCTTTTTCTTTTTTCTGACTTTTAAGTTTTACCTTTAACTGGGAAGCAACATTTGTCTGTCTAACCTTGGTACTCGTTTTGCTAAATTTACAGTGTTACCTTATTGATGATTTTCAGGGTGGAAAGTCCTCAAGGATTGTTAACTGCATTTTGGCACTTAAATCCTATAGTGAATGGAAACAAACAGGAAGCAATGGTGTTTGGAAATTTGGTGGAAATGTGAAGTCCACAGCATCTGCAAAACAATTTGTGCGAAAAAATTCTGAACCGTTCACAAGCTCTCTGTCAAGGACTTCGTCAATAAATGCAAAATCCTCAAATTGTGTAGTTACTGAAAATGAGTCCAATAAAATGGTAGGTAAAACCTTTCTGACACTTCTTGTTTGTGTCTTTGTATTGTTCTCAAACCAAGATTTCACTCTTTCCAGTATTTGATCTCCTTTCGTGCAGCAAAACGGATCATCTTTGAATATGCTCATCCGTTCTGTGCTGTCAGATAAGAAGCCTGAGGAAGTTCCGAATGTAAGAGGGTTGATTAGATTATAATATTTTTGTTGATTTTCAGACTCCAAAGTTTTGCATTGCATTGTTAAATTCTCTTTTCTGTTTCCTCTACGAAAGATATTTCAACCAGCATTTGTAAATTGTAAATGAGAACTGTCAAAATTGTTCTGCAGCTCTTGGAATCTGTATTAAACAAGGTTGTGGAAGAATTTGAGCATCGTATAGCAGGTCAAATTCAACCGGTATGTTTTGCAATGTTCCAATGACAGTCTTTTCTTAGTATTTTTTCAAAAATAAATACCAATATACATGATTTTCTATTCACTCAATTTGTTGCAACTCTAATTTTATGATATTTTTGTGATTCATACACGAACTCATATAGTATTTATTGGATTTCCCGACTGCAGCAAACAACTCCAAAAGATTTGAATGTCTTTCATGTGAGCAAATCTGTACCAAGTCATGCTTCTGGCAATGCAAAGGTAATTTCCCGCCGAACATTTTCAGAGCAGAAAACAGGATATCTTAAATAGAATGCTATTGAACTTTGATTTTGTTGAAAACTGCTATCTACTAAATATGCACGTTCTTTTGCCAAATAAGGTTGAAAACAAAAATGTCACATTCGTGAAGGACACTTGTGTTTGCAAAAGTGCCATCATTGATGAGCAAAAAGGAATCTCTCAGAAGCAGAAAATGATTGTTGACCAACAACAAAGAGATGTTATGGTACTTTAATTAGGAGGAATATGTTTATAATTTTCCTTCTCTTGAAGTTCGGAAAGCTTTCTCTTTGATTTTTATATGAAGATTATATTCATTGATTCTATCATAGGAAATGAAACAAGCTCTCTCCACAACAAAAGCGGGTATGCAGTTCATGCAGTTGAAGTTTCATGAGGAATTTCACAATCTTGGTAAGAAAATCAGATTTTTGCGCGCTTTTGTTTGCTCATTGTTGTTTTGGAAGTTTGTATCAATTAGGTACTTGAATTTGGGTTAATGCTGATTGCTGGGATAGCAAGTGCTATGATTCAGATGAACCTTCTTTATTTGGCACTCTAAGTTTCCTTTTGTTCACAGGTTTGCACATTCATGGCCTAGCTCATGCTGCTTCTGGATATCACAGAGTTCTTGAAGAAAACCGGAAGCTTTACAATCAAGTGCAGGACCTCAAGGGTGAAGAATCTCATAATTTTTTGGCATATATAGACCCATCAAGTTGTGAATCAAAATTAACAATCACCTTTCCGTGTCCCACCAGGAAGCATCAGGGTTTACTGCCGTGTGAGACCCTTCTTGCCAGGACAAACAAACTATATGAGTAATGTAGATCATATCGAAGAAGGAACCATTACAATACATACTCCTTCAAAGAATGGCAAAGGACGGAGGTCCTTTAATTTTAACAAAGTATTTGGGCCCTCTGCAACCCAAGGTTGGTAAAAGCTAAATAAGGAAATATATGTGAATTCTGTACTTTAGGACTTGGCTCATGGCTCAATTTTCCATTTGTTTGCTTATCTTGACCATTGCAGAAGAGGTCTTTTCAGATACCCGACCACTGATAAGATCAGTCCTTGATGGTTATAATGTTTGTATATTTGCTTACGGTCAAACAGGATCCGGAAAAACATATACTATGGTGAGATATAGAAGAAAGTTTTACTTAAAAAGTATGGTTAATATATTTTCCCATTTTTTGTTGCCACGAAGCACAATAATGTTGATTTTCCTGTATTACTTCCAGAGTGGACCTAAGGACTTGACAGAGCAAAACCAAGGAGTGAACTACAGGGCATTGAGTGACTTGTTTCTTCTGGCTGAACAAAGAAAGGATACTTTCCGCTATGATGTTTCTGTTCAGATGATCGAGATATATAACGAACAAGTTAGGGATCTCCTGGTTACAGATGGACTGAACAAAAGATATCCTTGATAGCATTACATTTTCCCTACTGCAATAGAGGCTTCTTTATGAGGTCCTTTTTGGCATCATTGTGCATTGTTGCAAACTGACCTCATGCGGTGTTGGAATTCTAGTCAAACTTTCATTTTCACTACTGAGAGTTTCCTTAACTTCAAATTACATTAGAAATTCGAAACAGTTCTCAGACAGGCCTCAACGTCCCAGATGCAAGCTTGGTACGGGTAACATCAACTTATGATGTTATTGAATTGATGACCTTGGGACAAAGAAATCGTGCAGTTGGAGCAACGGCTCTCAACGACCGGAGCAGTCGCTCTCACAGGTCTGGATTGCATGTCTCCTAATTTATTATTTAAGTCAATAACATCAATTCTGACTCTTTTTAGTGCCTAATTTGTAGCTGTTTAACCGTTCATGTCCAAGGAAAGGACTTGACTTCAGGAGCCATTCTGCGGGGCTGTATGCATTTGGTTGATCTTGCCGGAAGTGAGAGGGTAGACAAATCTGAAGTAACTGGAGATAGACTAAAAGAGGCGCAACATATTAATAAATCTCTCTCTGCTCTGGGTGATGTGATCTCCTCCCTCTCACAGAAGAATGCGCATGTCCCTTATCGCAACAGCAAACTTACCCAGTTGCTTCAAGATTCACTAGGTAAGGACAGAAAATAATGTTGCTTGCGATCATGTTCTCTCTTACTTCTGCATTGTAATTGTGTTTTTGGTGTGATCATTCTAACTTAGGGGGACAGGCCAAGACACTAATGTTTGTTCATATAAGCCCTGAGATGGATGCAATAGGAGAGACGATTAGTACATTAAAATTTGCAGAGCGGGTAGCTACTGTTGAACTTGGTGCTGCACGAGTGAACAGAGATTCTGCAGATGTTAAGGAGCTTAAAGAGCAGGTATTTACTTTCCTCTGACTTCATACCCACTGAATTCCAAACTATCTTTCTAGACTTAGTTACAATCGCCTTGCAATCTCAGATTGCCAACCTCAAGGCTGCATTAGCAAGAAAAGAAGGGGAATCAGAGCCCAAGCAACCGAAGATATCCAGTAGCCCATACGGCATGAAGGGTTCAGCTTTTCAATCTACTTCACAAGAAAGAGTCATGTTGCCAGAAATGAGCAGTCAACGAAAGCCAATGGGGGATGTTGGCAACATCGAGGTAATCTTTCTGCAACCTTTATTCAGGCATTCTTTTTGCATGGTTATGCGGAAAGTTAGGTTATGCTCCATTTTTTCTGGTTATGCTTAGTAGCTAATTAGAAACTGGCATCTATGTAATGTGCATATTAATGGTTATAGCTAATTTCTCCAAGCTAGATAACCCATTCCTCCATTAGTCCTATTGTACAAGATATTCCCTTCCCCTGAACCCCATTCCACAAAATCTTGACAAAGATATTCAAATTCCCTCATGCATTTGAGAGGTAAGAAAATTAATGTTGCAGTCTGTCATACACTATAGAATTGCTTCTGATCATATCAATAATCCCGAGGTTTAGATTGATCCCTATCACTTTTACAGGTCTGCAGCAATTCAGCGCTAAGGCAAAAAAGACAAAGCTTGGATCTTGATGAGCTACTGGGAAATTCTCCTCCTTGGCCCCCAATGAGCAATCCCTGTGAAGCCTATGGGGATGATGACAGAGAAATGGGCTCAGGTGAATGGGTGGATAAGGTTATGGTCAACAAGCAAGATCCTATCAATGGACTTGATAACTCACTAGAATGTTGGGAAGCGGAAAGTGGCACTGATGATTTTTATCAGAAATATCTATCAAATTCTAAATTATATCCAGAAAAGTCCTACAAACTGTTTTCAACAGGCAACGCATTTGACATTGCAACTACTGATGACGTGGATGATCTTGATGCTGCAACAAGCGATTCATCTGAGCCAGATTTTCTTTGGCAGTTGAATAATCCCAAACTCAACGGTTTCACCAATGGAGTTGGATTAAAACCCCAGAAACCTAACCCAAAGCAAGCAAAGAGTCCAGAATTAAGGTATGCTGCTGATTCAACTTCTTGCAAATAGCTCAGAATTGTATGATGTCTAGGTGCTAATTGCACTTTTATTAACTTTGTAGCAGTAGGAGCATGGTCAGTAAACAAGGCCCTTCACCATCCCGGAAAATGGGCAATGGTATTGGTCAGCCTCAACGCAGTGGGAGGACACCAATTCCTGCTGAAGGGAAACGAAAAACTGGAACTAGGAAGTAGCTCTGACGAGGTTGTTTTTCTGATATCTTGATTTTTTAAATATTTTGAGTGTGTAATGTGAAAAAAAGAAGAGAGATTGAGAGGTTTTACACGGTTTATTTCTTTGTCCCTATTGTTTTCCCCCTTTTCTGAAGCTTTCTTCACTGAATATATAGGTCCCAGTCAGCAATAACTCCAGTTGCTTGTATTATCCTTACACATTTTGTACAAGAAAAAGAAAGTATACCAGCCACTTTTGATTAACTTTTGCACAGAAAATATTGTGAGGAACTTGTTATTTCTCCAATTTTTACTTATTATGTCCTGGTTAGGTATGCCTTCTTGCATTTAGTATACTCAAAAGACATGCATGAGTGAGGAATATTCAGAGGTTTATTTGGTCTCTGCTTGGGATCACCCAACCTAATAGGAAGCTTCTAGACTCAAAAACTGAGAATAATTTAGTTGAGCAATGTTTATTTGTATGCAATGTATCTTCACGATAATGTTAGCTCAATGACGCTGAGGTGAAATTTTGCCATTTAATGGAATCAGATACGGGGGATTTTATATCACAATAGCTCAATGACTGATAGCCATTTGAAAACGACCGATCTTTTGGGCAAGCAAGATAGCAATTGATATTAATTATTATAGCCGGTCCCCAAAGGAAAATGAGAGCCATATATTGTTGTAGGTCTGTCTAAAGTATTATCATGTGGACTTTTTGCTTTGTTTGGTACTAAAAATCAGAATGGTCGGTTTTTGCTGCTCCCAAAGGAGAACATATTTCATCCCCTTTTTTTTTTATTTCATGGGAAAAATTGGGGGATGGGATCTGGGACAAGGAGTGTTGAATCTCCTAATCCTATTTCATCCCATTTGAAAAATGTATTTTGTTAATATGTTATTTTGATATTTGCTCTCGTTGGACTGACATGACTAAATTGAATACATTTACATTAATATTTTCTTCCCTGTTGTGATAATAAAAAATGAACGATTCCTTTCATTATTAGTAAATAATAAAGATGCTGCTCCAATACCAATATCATGACAAAATTGTAATTCTAAATTACTTTTGTATGGCCTCTAAATCCAAAAATCCCCGTGACCACATAACACCAACAAACATGGAGCACCACGATTGGCCTTCTCTATCTAATTTTTGTTTGTGGAGTGCAAAAATTGCCGTGTGATTCAGGACCAAATTAAACTTGTGGCGGGTCACTTTTCAAAGGTTATATAGTACGCTTGCTTGTTAAAGTTTTAAGATTCTAGACCATCTAGAACCTTCTTCAGCTCTTGTCATCTCTTGGGCAAGATAATTTTAGTGAACCTGACGTTTATTGGTCTAACTTATTTGGACCAAAAGCACCCCTTTTCCGTGGTCGGCAAATGTTAATGTATTAAAATGAAAATTTTCTGCTTCCATATGTCACCAAGGTTAATGGTATCTCCTTCTTGCTCGAGTAAGTCTTGGCAGAAGGAGCTGTTACTGTTGTGCATTGTCTCCATTTCATAATTAATAAAAAAGCATTAACAAACTGCTAGGACAAATGGCAAATATGGAGCTACTCACCGAAGGCAGATTCGGATATTACTCCATACTTGGAATCTGTAAACAGGCCTCGGAAGCTGAAATTCGTGTGGCCTACAGAAAGCTAGCCTTGGTATCCATCTCAACCAAGACTCCTTGATTTTTTCTTCCAATTGGATCCTTCTAAATTTGGTAGCATTATGTGGTTCGTTTGGTTTTCAAAATGTAGAAATGGCATCCAGACAGGTGGATGAAGGATCCGAAGAACATTGCTGGAGATGCAAAACGCAAGTTTCAGGAAATTCAAGAAGCCTATTCGGGTATGTACTAGTACAAATTAAACAAGTCCTTAATTAGTTTTATGTTTATGATCATTAATTAGGAAGGGCTTTGGTACATTAAGATTTTCATCTATTTTCAGTTTTATCGAACAAGAGAAAGAGATCGATCTATGATGCTGGATTACTTGACCTTTTGGGAGATGATGGTGATGATGAAGTGAGTTTCTTGTTCACCCAAGAACTCTCCATATTAAGTCACCCTTTTCCTTCTGAAATCTCACAATGCTTGATATTTTGCGAACAGGGATTCTGCGAATTCATGCAAGAAATGGCATCAATCATGAAGAGTCAAAAATCTCAGGTAATTTCTTTGTTATTACGCAATTAATTCACAAATGCTCGAGATGCTTAGCAAGTGTCAACTATAGTTTGTTAAATTTCTTCACATAATTTAAAAGATTAATCTCACACAGACCGGACAATTTATTCATTTACCACACCTCTCGATGAGGTAATCACAAATTTTTCAATAACTAACTTTGTACGTGAACAATTTGAATGAGGATGTCTGATTTTGATACTATGTTAAAGCTTTTTGATTGATGGGAAAGTTTATTCATTTGCCTATTTGATTCTTGACTGACCATAATTAGTGCTCATACATTACTGAGCATGACGATATCTTGGTTTTAGGAAAAGAACAGCTTGGAGGACCTGCAAAGATTGTTTGCAGAAATGGTGAATGAGGAAGAAATGGCAAGTCTTGATTGCAGCCTAGAAGAGCCAATAAATGAATCAAGCAAAAGAAAACGAGTGACCAGCCCATGATACATTTTAATGATGACGTTGGTTTGGATTCAAGAACAGCAGAGCCTTTATTCTAACTGCAAAATTGAATCTGTAAAGTACAGATGAATTGGGCTTTGATCATATCCCAGTTTATATTTTAGAAATCCAATGGCCGGAGAGGAAGAAGTTCTTTGCCTCATTATAAATAGATCGGTTTTAATATATGCATCTGTTGTAAATGCTAGCAGAAGAATTTTTGCAAAGCTCCATCCCATCTTTAGAGCATCTCCAATGGAGTTACCAAATGGAGAAAAACAACTCCCACAAATGTAAATATAATTGGAGAATATGATAGTGATCCCTCCACTCGATTTTCTCAAAATCAAAGAAATTAAATCTGCCTAGACTAACATTGTTAGGTGAAAATACGTGAAAGAACAAACCATCAAATTGACCTTTTGATTCATTAAACTTATTAACCAATTATGCCTATAAATAGGCATCATTCGTTAGTTTTCATATCATCCAATTCCAATTCAAGCTTCAATGTGTTATTTAGAGAAATTCTCTGAAAAAGTAAGTTTTGTGAGAGTTTATTTTGTAAGCTTTTTGAAAAAAAAGAGTGATAAAAATAGTGAAGAAAAATTATTTGGAAGTATTTTTGGAAAATACTCGAGTGTCACTATTTTTATTGACTCTAGAATTGTTATTTTATATAAGACTCTCTTTGTATCTACTATTTTATAGTAGAAAGAAATTTGGAGTTTGAGATGTGGATGTAGTCCAAAATTAATGATGAACCACGTTAAATTATTTGTGTCATTTATTTCTTGATTATTTTATTTAACATTTATTCTGGATAATTATTTCCGTTGTGCCCAACAAGTGGTATCAAAGCTATTGTTTGTTAGTTTCATAAAACTCTTACTATGCTTTGTGGTTGCAGTTTTGACTGATCTTGCACATCATAAAAGATTATATTGCAATTAATGTCCGTCACGATGGAGACAAATAACACTAAGATGATCAACTTAAATGACACAAATTATCACATGTGCAGAAGCAAAATGAAGAATCTTCTATTTGTGATGAAATTGCAATTACCAGTGTTTGCAATTGCTAAACTTGAAGGAAAGGAAAGTCAGATGAAGAGTGGGAATTTGAGCATGAACATGTATATAGTTTCATCCGTCAATATGTTGAAGACAATGTCTACAACCACATCTGTAATGAGACTCATGTCCGGACGCTATGGAGTAAACTTGAACAATTGTATGCATCAAAGACGAGGAATAATAAATTATTTTACCTGACAAAAATGATGCAATTGAAATATAAGGAAGGAACTACTGTAGTAGACCATCTGAATGAGATGCAAGGTATTCTGGACCAGCTGTCCAGAATGGACATAAAGTTGGATGATGAAGTATTTGCTCTAATGGTACTAGTTTCTCTACCAGAGTGATGGAAAATTTTGAAGATCTTACTCACCAACACTGCACCAGATGGTGTAGTAAATATGAAATTTGTTAAAAGTGGAATCTTAAACGAATAAATGAGAAGGAGATCATAAATTTCATCTTATTCACAACCAGATGTTTTAGTAGCAGACTCCAGAGGAAGGAGTCAGTCTAGATAATAGAATCATAGAGGAAAGAGCAGATGAAAGTCAAACAAATATGTCAATATTGAATGTCATTACTGTAAATAGAAGGGTCATATAAAAAGGTTCTGTCGAAAGTTTAAAAGTGAACAGAAGAAGAACAAAAGTAAGGAAAACAATAGTAATGATAAATAAACACATACCATTAACGACGAATTTCATGTCGTTTATGATGAAGATATTGTCAATATTGCATCCCACGAGATCAGTTGGGTGATTGACAGTGGTGCTATTATTCATGCTACATCTCAAAGATAATTTTTTTCATCTTATACAACAAGAGATTTTGGCGCAGTTAAGATGGGAAATGATAATATGTCAAAAGTTGTTGGCACATGAAACATTTTATTGCAAACTGAGAATGACACCAAATTAGTCCTAAGAGATATCAGGCATATTCTAGATATTCTCCTGAATTTAATCTCTACAGAAAAGCTTGATGATGCAGGCTTTTGTAATACATTTTTCAATAGCCAGTGGAAGCTTACTAAAGGTTCCATGGTGGTGGCAAAGCTCTCAACTAACACTGTAAGTGCTGTGGAGAAAGATATTATTGTTGAATTATGGCACAAAAGACTCGGTTATATGGGTGAAAAATGATTGGCAAGTCTTGTAAAAAAGAAGATGTTACATAATATAGATAAAGCACATTTGGAGAAATGTGATGACTGTCTAGTAGGTAAGCAAAACAATGTTGCTTTCAAAAGTTTCTTTCCTTCCATAATGAAGAATGTGCTAGATTTGGTTCATTCAGATTTGTGCAGACCAATACCTAAGTCACTTGGCGGTGCTCAGTATTTTGTGACTTTAATTGATGACCATTCAAAAAAGACATAGGTGTATTGTTTGAAGATAAAAGATCAAGTGCTAAATGTCTTTAAACAATTTCATGCTTCAATTGACAAACAAACTAGGAAGAAATTAAAGTGCATTCGGATAGATAATGGTGTAGAATACATTGAATCATTTCATGCTTACTGCAAAGAGCATGGTATTCGGTATCAGACAACACCTCCGAAAACACCACAGTTAAATGGTATATGACTGAGAGAATGAATATAACTTTGATGGAGAGAGTCATTAGTTTACTCTCACATGCAAAGTTGTCTAAGACCTTTTGAGGCGAAGTTTTATACACAGTTGCATACGTATTGAATATTTCACCATGTATTCTTTTTGAATTGGATGTTCCTGAAAAAGTATGGTCAAGAAATAATGTTTCATATAGTCATTTGCGTGTGTTTGGCTGTAAAACATTTGTACATATCTTCAAAGATGAGAGATCCAAACTTGATGTCAAGACACGACAGTGTATTTTTATTGGCTATGGTCAAGATCAATTTGGCTATAGGTTTTATGATCCAATTGACAAAAAATCATCAGAAGTCATGATGCTATGTTTATTGAAAATGAAACCATTGAAGACATTGACAAAATGAAGAATGATGTTCCTGATTCCAATGATGGCTCATTAGATCTAAAACTAGTTCCTCCAACACCGGTGCCAAGACAAGTTAGAGAGAAATGTCAAGTTAATTTACCTGATGAAGATGATGCTCCCATAAAAGTTAGTTCTAAAGACAAAGAAGATAATATTCATCAGTCAGAACCAATACCTATGGCATCCCTAGTTCCTCTAAGAAGAAGTAATAGAACAAAATAACCTTCTACAAGATATTCAACAAGTGATTATGTGTTACTCACTGATGGGAAAGAACTAGAAAGCTTTGAAGAAGCCACGAACTATGAATCCAAACAGAAGTAGATTGAAGCCATGCAATATGAAATAAAATCCTTACATGAGAATAAAACGTTTGAACTGGTAAAGCTACCAAAAGGCAAAAGAGCTTTGAAAAATAAATGGGTGTTCAGAATCAAGCACGAAGAACACTATTCCAGTACAAAATTTAAAGTCAAACTAGTTGTCAAGGGATTTCATCAAAGAAAATGAATTGACTTTGATGAGATTTTCTCATCAGCTATGAAGATGACATCCATCAGAACAGTGCTTGGGTTAGCAGCGAGTCTTGACTTGAAAATTGAGCAAATGGATGTCAAAACTGTCTTCCTACATGATAATTTGGAAAAAGAAATATACATGGAACAACTAGAGGGTTTCAAGCAAAAATAAAAATATGATTGTGTTTGCAGATTGAAAAAAAGTCTTTATGCCTTGAAACAAGCACCGAGACAATGGTACAAGAAGTTTGAATCTATTATGGGGGATCAAGGCTACAAAAAGACTACTTCAGACCATTGTGTTTTTGTGCAAAAATTCTCTTAAGGTGATTTCATTGTTCTTTTACTCTATGTGGATAACATATTGATTGTTTGCCAGAATGTTTTCATAATTGAAAATTTGAAAGAGAAATTGAGAAAGTCTTTTGTTATGAAAGACTTATGTCTAGCAAAACAAATTCTTGGGATAAATATCATCAGAAACATATGTGTCAAGAAACTGTGGTTGTCACAAAAAAAGTACATTGAAAAAGTACTTCAAATATTTAATATGGATAAAGCTAAAACGATTAGTTGTCCTCTTGCTAATCACTTTAAGCTAAGTACTAAGCAGTGTCCTTCCACAGATAAAGAAAATGAAGACATGAAAAGGATTCCATATGCTTCAGCAGTTGGAAGTTTGATGTATGCTATGGTATGCACACGACCAGATATTGCCCACGCAGTTGAAGTTGTGAGTAGGTTTCTTTCAAATCCTGGAAAAGAACATTGGGTTGTAGTAAAATGGATTTTCAGGTATCTTCGAAGTACTTTCAAAATTTGTTTATCTTTTGGAGATGTCAAACATGTGTTAGTTGGTTATACCGATGCATATATGGCTGGTGGCATATACTCAAGAAAGAGTACTTCATGCTACTTAATTACATTTGCAGGTGGAGTCATATCATGACAGTCAATATTATAGAAATGTCTTGCTTTTTCTACTACTAAAGCAGAGTTTATTACAGTAACAAAAGCTTGTAAAGAGGTGTTGTGGATGAAAAAGTTTTTAAAAGAACTTGGTGTGCAGCAAGACAAGTATTAATTATTTTGTGATAGCCAGAGTGTTATTCATCATGGGAATAATTCTTCATTTCATTCAAGATCCAAGCATATTGATGTGAGATATCATTGGATCAGAGATGTATTAGATGAGAAGTTACTACATGTTGACAAGATTCATACATATGAAAATGAATCATATATGTTAACAAAAGTTCTGCCCAAAGAAAAGTTTGAGTTATGTTGATCAGCTGTCGAAATGGTGAAGCCCTCGATGTAGTTGGGAGGAGGAGATTTGATAATGATCCATGCGCTTGATTTTCTCAAAACCAAAGGAATTAAATATGTCTAGCCTAACATTATTAGATGAAAATCCATGAAAGAACAAACCATCAAATTGGCCTTTTGATTCATTAAACCTATGAACCAATTATGCCTATAAATAGGCATCATTTGTTAGTCTTCATATCATCCAATTCCAATTCAAGTTTCAATATGTTATTCAGATAAGTTCTCTGAAAAAACAAGTTTTGTAAGCTTTTGGAATTATTTTCAAAAGAGCAAGTGATAAAAATAGTGAAGAAAAATTATTTGGAAATATTTTTGGGAAATATTCGAGTGCCACTAATTTTATTTCACTTTGTATTGCTTCTAGAATTGTTATTTTAGAGAAAACTCTCATTGTATCTACTATTTTATAGTTGAAGGAAATTTGGAGTTTGAGAGGTGGACGTATCCCAAAATTAAGGGTGAACCACGTTAAATTATTAGTGTTATTTATTTCTGAAAAACCTAAGAGGGGGTGAATTAGGTTTTAACCGATTTTTCCTCTATAAATTAAACAAGCTTTCTAAGATAACAAATATCAAACACTTGGTGTTCAACCAAAGTATGAAATGATGAGTTCAAGAAAAGAAACAATGAACACAAAGATTTATAGTGGTTCGGTTTATCCAACAAAACCTAATCCACTACCTTGAGCTATCTACTCAAGGATTTCACAAAACCTTTCACTAATATAGTAAGAGAGAATACAATAGAGGCTCACCCAATTCCCTTAGGGTTTTACAACACAAACCTCTTAACCAACCAAGGTTCACTCAACACTTTGAGTTTTACAATATAACATTGTCTACACACCTATCTCTATTACAACAATTAATGAAAAAGAAGCTCTTAACACAAACACAGTTTTCTATGGTTCAAGGCTCACTCTAACCCTTAGAGTTTTAAGCTCAATGCAACCTTGAACAAATCAATCAAGATATGAATAAGAAGAGTTTGATATATGAAATCACCTTAATGTGAAGATATATCAATGTAAAGTATAAATACCTCTTTGAGTAATGTTTTCTTGTAAGTTGCTCAAGAACCCCAATGATTTTGTATAAATCTCACTTTGATGAATTTCACAATATGAATGTTAAGATTTGGTTTCAAAATAATCTCCAGAGGTTCTATGAAGTGTTAGGATCAGATTTTTGCTCAAAAAGTAGTTGGTTGGAGTTGCTTAAACGATTGGGTATTTATAAGTATGCACCAACGGTCATAAAAATGGCTATTTGAATCCCACTCAGGAGAAGTGCGGTCGACCGCAAATCAGGAGGGTCGTCCGCACCATCATCCGCAAATGTTCCAGAGAACTCTGGACAGCTTGCGGACGATGAGCTCAGAAGTCCGGTCGACCGCTCCATCATCCGCAAGTGTTCCAGAGAACTCTTGACAACCTGCGGACGATACTCTGAGAAGTCTGGTCGACCGCATGATTTGTGGTCGTCCACACTTTTGTCAGGTCGACCACAAATGCATTAAAACTATACAGAACAAGTTTCCAAACAACTCTAAGATTTTGCAAACTATATTTTATGAATTTTGAAGTATGTGCATGTATTTTGAAAATCATTTCAAATATCCAACTCATGTTTTATCCAAATGAAATGCATTTTGAAAATCATTTCACTTTTATTGAGCAACCTATGGAACTCATTACTCAAAGGGATAGACCTAGAGATAACCAAAGATAAATAAAGAATTAAAACTACACCTCTAGATCCTATCTAATCCAGAAACGCTTATCTTCAAGGCTTGACATCAAAAGCTCTTTTCTGAAGAATTGAAACTTTGATCTTGCAAGGATTAGATATATGAATCATAAGAGATCATCATTAATACAATAAAACCATTAGTCCTTATCAATGTTTGTCATTTAATCAAAATTAAGATATTAAAAGCTTTAAGGCTTTCAATTTCTTTATTATTTTATTCTGAGCAATTATTTTTGTTGTGCCCAACAGAATATAGGCTTACTCGGCAAACAAATATCATTTGCAGCTCTAATGGTCATCCTATGAATTTTTTAAAATATATACACGATAAAAATGTGTGCTTTTATTTAATTTTTATATTATAGATATTAATAAAATAGGAATTTGATATAATACATAAGTCATATTTGTAAAATGATGTGGATTAATTGAAATAAAAAAAGAAAATGCAATTGTTGAGAGATATGATTGATGAAGATGCTTTTAGATCTCAAAGTTGAAATTATTGGAATGTTTGATGAGAAGTGAAAACACCGAGTACTGTATAAGAGATAGCGTATATGGCAAATATCTTAAGGACATAATCATAAAATAACAAGCAGTGTTAAATAACAAATTAAAAATGATGCATGTGATATCAAGACTTTTTATTCATAAAATATTTTAATAAAACCCCCATAAAAAATATATAACTAAAAATATTTGATTGCTAATTTATCACCCACACTGCCCAAAAATCAAAATTTGTGTACTTACCTTTTGAATTTGATGACAAAAAATTTTATACTCTTCCATTCAACATCAACCATCTTTGATTTACTATGAAAAGTAAGAAGAGATTTAAACTAATAATAATAAATATATGTTAGTAGAATATAAATCATTTAATTATAAGGAGATTTTTCTTTTGAATTTAATTAGGAGGTTGTTTATGAAATTTTAGATAAAAAATATATTTATTTTAAAAAATAAGCATTTGATTTGTATTTGAATTAATTTTTAAAACAAAGTTATTTAACTTTCCTTGTTTTATATTTTAAGAATGGAAAGAAAATTTTCATTTGGATAATAATATTTTTTATTTTTTATTTTCAAATTGATATATGAAGTAGTATATTAAAGTAAGAGTGTATAGATAAAAAAAAGTAAAGTGTTAATTGAAAATTAATAAAAATAGGTATAAATTGGGTTCACTTGATAATTGTTGTACGAAAAATATATGATTTTGATTACTTTTTTCCTAAAAAACTAAGTATTGTGAAAACAATTTAAATTGAGAAAAAACTTCAAATTAAGAGGCTATTCAAATATAATTTTAATTTTAAATATTTCAAAATAAAAATATAAAAGGAACAATTATTTCAAAAAAAATAAAATAATAATAAAATATATGCAAATGCCCAACGTAGTAGTATTTTAGAAATGCTCTTAATTTTCCTCAAAGGGAAAAAAATACTCTTAATTGGGTTTCAAACTTTCAACTATAGATCTAACATCTTGCCAGTCAGTTGGGCTCTACAATACATTCTTTTGGGTTTTGTGTTATGGGTAAAAGGCGAACATTTTAGGATTAAACCCACAACCGCCGAATACTTCAGAAGCCAGCTCTTCCACAGCAGGCTGCTTCAGCTCCGGCGTCAAGGAGGAGGAAACAAGGGGGAGAAGAAAAGGTTGAGGAAGAAGAACAAGCTTTCTCTGTCTAATTTATCAAATAGGTAAACTTTCTGAAGGGCTTATTCAAGTTTCAATCCGTTTATTTTAGTTCTTTCCTTTTTGAATTATTTCGTTATTCAAGTTATTTCATGGGTTGTTTGTCTTTTTTTTTCCCCCCTCACTTTGCAATATATTTTGTTTATGTTCTAAATGTTTGCCATGTCTTAGATAGCTATGCGTTTTGTTCTTTTCATTGTTCGTCGTAGGAGAATCAAAATAGGAGAATAAAAAAAAGAACAGAAGAGATTGAAATAGAGAAAATTGCCTTAACAAGTGAGATAAGAAATGCACCTTAACTATAGGTAATAAGACAAGCGTTTACAAGGGAAAATTAGTTATTTCAGCAGCACTATCTCAGCTATCTCCAATTCCTTTCCCAAACAAGCCAAAGCTCCTGGTTTTGGAGTAAAATGTAAAGATAGTTACTTTATAATATCTTTGATTGTTTCTTTGCCTTGTGCTGTATTTTGAAGCTTGATTATGAACTGGAAACTCGAGCCATTAACAGTAATATAATAGGAAATCTTTGGGAGGAGGGACTGGTGAGAGGTTGCCTCATGCTTATAAACTGAGATTATTCGACCATTGTATTTAATGGTACAAGTGAGGATTGCTGTGAACATGGAAGATAGCGTTCCTTGTCTTTTGATACACACATGTTTTTGTGAGCCTGCATTAGAGGTACCAAAGAGAAGAATCAAAGCTCTATAGAATGTAAATTTGGATTGAGCAGCCATGCTACAGCATTATTTGTACATTGTCCATTTATAGCTCATGTCCTGAAGTGTTGAGTGACAGTACTATCATATGGTTAGTGAAAGGGAATGCATAGAAGGCCATTTGCATAGTAATGTTTAGAATTGGAAAGTTTTCTCTATTAAGAGAACAATATTTCTTGTTTGTTTTCAATGATTCTGTTGTGTACTAATTCATAATTTATTGTCTTAATGTGATTCTTAAATGTGGATCCTAATCCTGTATATAATCGTAGGTAGGTAATGAGTAGAGCTCCATGCTCTGAGCAACTTTTTGGTTGAAACTGTGACTTCCATTGTTTTTTAAAATTATTTGAAATCATTCAAAAGTGAACTTGAGTATGAACTGAGAAGTTGTCAGTTGTTTTCCCTGATATCACAGACTGTCCCAAGTACAGTAACATGAGCGGTGATCCTTCAGAGAAGCTTAGGACTCTGAGTATAAGGTGTCTTGATGAGGAAGGCGAAGAAGATATGCCTGTTGATGATATCTATGAGGACAATGATGAAGAAGATGAGGATGATGAAGATGTAGATAACAGCGAAGAATGCCATCCAATAGCTCTGGGATTTGTGGAGAGTCCCAAGTATTTTTGGTCATTGCATCGACAGTTGTTTCCTAGCATAGCTGGTGGTACTCCGGTATGCTGAAAAGTTTTCTTAAAATTACCAATTTCTGCTGATGCACAACTTGCAATGATCTGATATTTCTTATTGATTATGGAATTGCAATTGCATATTGAGATATAGGCATGGTTGGATCCAATTAATTTGCCCAATGGAAGATCTTGTGTTTGTGATTTTTGTGGTGGACCTTTGCAATTTCTACTTCAGGTATGCATAATATCTTACTTTCTTCTTATTATCCCAAATAATGGCATGTAATAAATTAATTCTTGAGTCCTTTTATTGGTTTGGTGTGACATTTGGAGAGAAACAGAAAATGATGTCACTGATATAGATATGTCATATTGTCATTCATGAATATCAAATTATATCCAAAATCAAATTCCTGTTAAATGAAGGATTAATGATTAGTTGGATTCCAAGCAATGAAAGATTTTTTTTCGATTTTCCTTTATTTTATGAGTCATCTTAAATTTGTCCTGTGAAGAAAAGAGATTGTTAGGCAGCTGATATACCCTTATATTTTGAATTGAGGTTTATGCGCCACTTTCTGAGAAGGAATCAACTTTTCATCGAACAATCTTCATCTTCATGTGCACGTCAATGCCTTGTCTATTTAAAGACCAACATGAGCAGTGGAAACGGCATCCAGAAAGGGCCTCTAGAAGGTATATTTTGCACTTTGACATTATTTTCAGAAATCTTTTATGATCTTGCACCTGTGACCTTACTTCTGCTTCATTAAGTGTCAAGGTTTTCCGTTGTCAATTGCCTCGCTTCAACTTGTTTTACTCTAGTGAGCCTCCAAAAAGTGATGGGACTGACCAACCTTTGAGGACTGGAGGTAAGTCTTACATCTAATTCTTTTCTTACAAGTGCTTAAATAGAAAAATTGTTTAACCTCTTTCTTATATTGCAGTCTTTCCTTCTGTCTTCTGAACTTGTATGTTTTATTATTCATGAGTTAAGGATGTTTGTGTACTTATCAGTTGTGGGTTGCAGAATTGTGCATGAAATAGGACATTTTGTGATAGAAAGGGAAAGGATCCTAGACCTGGGGGTTTAGTCTACGAGAGATTAGATGTCTATTCAGGTATTTGAAGGACAACAGTGTTTTGAAGACTAGCAAGCAATCTAATATAGTTGTGTCAGGGCCAGTTTGTGGTTATGCATTCAGTTCCCGCAATGATATACAGATATAATGCTTGATTGCAGAGTTTTGATGACATTTATTTAGCATTTCATTAATGTATTATCTTATGAACTTTGGCTTGTCTTAGCTACACTGTGTGGCTGGTGTGCCACATGGAGAGGAGATAAAGTTTGTAGTAATTGCAGAAGAATTCGCTACTGCTCTGAGAAACACCAGGTTATTAGTTATGATTGCACTTATTTTTTTCTTCTTTTATCATCCATCTTGTTGTCTTCCTCCTAATGAACCATCTACTGTCAGGCTGCTCACTGGCGGTCTGGTCACAAAACTGAGTGTCAACAATCCTGCTTGTTACCAGTGACATCTGCATCTAGTTCTAATGGTGTGCCTGCAGAAACACAAAAGGGTTGGTATCATGGACAGATGACAATTAATTTATGTAATTTTATAAAATGCCCATGCTCAAGCCTCCTTAAATAGCATATATATTATATTCCCCGTGCTACATATGTGCTCATCAATAACTGTCATGGTACTTGATACAAATAGCCTAATGCCCATAATGATAGGCTTATTATTATTCTTTTTTATAATTCTGAAACAGCTGCAAGTAACCATCTCTGGCCACAATTTGAGATTATAAACGAGGATGAGTGTGAAAATCAGCAGTCTATGGATAATGAAATTACTAAACCGTTGGTTTCTCAAAGCCAAGTGGACGACACAGTTAATTCACTCTTAGATACTTTTGAGGTAAGTATTGCCATGTGATGCTCTTTAAAATCATGATTTGGTGAATCTTATCGTAACAACTCCTTGATCATTGCCTTACAAAATAATTCAGGGGGATAGGGACAAAAGAAATTGGGCATCTTTCCAAGAGCGAATATCTAGGGCCCCTGAGCAAGTTCTGAGGTGAAACAGTACACTTTATAACTAAGTATTTCTTAGCTATGCTTTTGCATTTATCAACATAGGAAATTTGGCCGTCTCATACTCCTAGGACACGAGGGAATGCCATTTGCTTCTTACTTATGTTTCAATAAGCAGGTACTATAGTCCTACAAAAGCCAAACCTCTATGGCCCATTTCAAGTGGTCAGCCATCAAAATCCGATATTCCTCCTTGCTGCCATTGTGGTGGACCTCGGACCTGTGAACTTCAGGTGTAGTATTTTTGTGAAAATTCCTCTACGCTGCTGCATTCGAGATATTTCTCATTTCTATATCAATCGTTCAACTCAAGGATTATGCAGCCTAAGATTATAAGGATCTTATGTGCTTTCAGGTATTGCCACAGCTACTTTACTACTTTGGCGTGGAAAATGATGTTGATTCTCTTGATTGGGCAACTATTGTGGTGTACACATGTGAAGCCTCATGTGAGGGGAGCGTTGCCTACAAAGAGGAATTTGCTTGGGTTCAACTTGCATCTCAATCAACCACAAGACTTTAATAGAAACCACGTTTGACTCTGTTTTCTTGCTCATCCATGCCTCTTCTTTTTGGTCCTTATTTCTATTGAAGTTAAAGATGCCAATCTGCATGATGTTTACTCTTTTCATTGTTTGATCATATGTTTGCCTCCCCATGCCCCAGGGGCATCAGAATGATTCAAGACATTTTTTGCAACATTTTGTTTTCCTACATGTAATGATAGAATAAAGTATCTTTGAGATGATTAATGTTCCACCAAGGTTTCTTTCCTACTGATAATAATGTGAGAGCAACGCTTGTTTATGGCAAACAAACAGACTTGTTTTCTTTATATTAGAGGGAAACCGTGAGAATAATTCGGATGATGGAGTAGTTTTGTTTTGTGCCACCTTAAAAAGGATAAAAATCTTGGCAATCTTTTATACGAAAGAGTCGAATGGATGCTTTCAGATACAGCAATTAATTAATGGTAAGTTTTGGAAGAACGCTCGAATTATGACGTTGTTAAAATAAACTGATGTAATAGATTTGAAGCTAAATTACTATATAACGCGCGAGTCAAACAGAAGAACAGAGCAAATCATGACATTATGCAGTAAAACCTTACAAAGTCATTAATGAACTGTTATACTAAATATATTTAAATCTTTCTTCCTATTTGTATTTAAAATTTAATTAATAATCTCCTTAATTTTAAAAAAAAAAATTATCATTAATTAAATCAATAGCAAAATATTGTGACTAAACTTCTTTAAAATCAAAAACCCTCATCATATTTTGTATAATAAGTCAAATATAGACATTTAATCAAAATTAAAGGAAAAAATAACTTCCTTTCTTACTTTGTATAATAAATTCACGACTCAAAGAAAATTTTAAACTATAATGGAATCACAAAGTTGACCGACTCATTTGACTGATACAATTGAATGTAAGCTAAAAAGCCAAAGTCTGCCACTAATACAAGGAAAAATTGCCCCGAACTTCCAACTGATTATTATTCAAATTTGGGACCTGCTTCTGATGATAATACTAGTAATCTGTGATAGATTATAAATACTAGAGCTATTATATTATTTAGAATAAAATGGAGGAACTCGGAGCTTCTGTAACCAGGAAAAACATTTATTTATAAAAATAAAAAATCAATCCACTAAAAGAACTCTTTCTTACCACCTCTGAACAAACCAATGTCTGTAGCAATCTTCAGTGCAACAATTTACAAATGTAAAAATAATGACACCAAAAGAAGAAAGGAAAAGGAAAAGGGAAAAGGATGAAAATGAACAATAAACATTAAAGCAACAAAGTATCTTCAAATGTGCTGCACTACCAAAACTTTTTCTTACAGAGTGAATGAAGAAATTGACGCTGTACAGGGAAAACAGGCTGATGTGACACCGCTTGAAGGAGTATGCTTGCCATAATGACAATGTTCACTAGGCAAAGCACATGATTGAAGAATCTAGCTTGCATTTATTCGAAGATTATACACCAGAATTGGGTAAGGATATCCTTGTTGGATGGTTTTTGATGAGATAAAATAATATAGTTTTTGGCACTCTTATTATGAGACTGCAA
Source organism: Apocynum venetum (assembly GCA_019593545.1). Classification (NCBI taxonomy): domain Eukaryota; kingdom Viridiplantae; phylum Streptophyta; class Magnoliopsida; order Gentianales; family Apocynaceae; genus Apocynum; species Apocynum venetum. The sequence continues at coordinate 777,163 of SRSM01000324.1, forward strand.
CTTGGCGAGTTGAATGTAATAAGGAGAAGCATGCGGCAGAATTAGAAATTGGGCTCTGGAGATCGGGACAGGGTTCTGGTGAGACATTGTCGGAAAATCCCGATATATTGGAACATATCCATGATTCTGAGGGATCGGATGTCAACGTAAGAGAAATATTTGACAGGCATAATGAGGTGAAAGGAGATTCATATATTCCAGTAAAACTTCCTGCTAAGGTGATATTTGTGCCAACAATGTCCTTAAAGGTGATGTCTTTCACAACTGGTAAGGCAGAAGGATCATATTTATCATCTGGATGTGTATCAAACTGACCTGTTGCCATGATTCCTATCAGAATCTGTTCCATCGTGACATCTGATATCAAAATGTCCTCCATATAACCACCCCTCCCTTGTGATGTCTCTAACGCGACACCAACAGATGAATCATGTAGGTGAATATGCTCCACAAGTATGTTTGAAATGCCACCAGACATTTCACTTCCAAAAGCCACGCATGAGCCTGCGGTTGACTGCAGATATACTCCTCGTATATGAACATCTCTGGTAGGTCTGCCATAGGCAATACCATATTCATCCCAACCACTTTTGAGTGCTATTGCATCATAACCCATACTAATGTTGCTCCTCTCTATGCAGACATGTTCTGAGGAATCTGTAAACCATGTGAATGCAACTTTTTGTAAGATATGGGATGTAAGTTATACAAGAAATCCAGCATTAATTACAAAGGGAAAAATATAAACAGGGACATGAATAATCACTCTCCAGAACAATTGGGATGAAATAATAGTTGCATACATGAGAACAAGAACAGAAAATTTCTACAAACCTGGGACTATTCCACTGGTGTATGGAGAGTCAGGTGGAGAATAAACAGTTATGTTCTGAACCAGCACATTACTGCAACAAATTTGAAGAGACAAAAATTAACATTTTTTCCAAGTTAAGCAAACATATAAAATCAAGAGAAGATTAGAAAAGGACCTGCAATATGCTGGTCTAATATTCCATGCAGGGGCATTTAAGAAGGTTAAGTTGGAAATAGCAATATCACTGGAACCAATGAGCTCTACAAGATGTGGTCGACTGTAGTTTAAGGAATGAGCATTAAATAGGTCCCACCAAACAGAACCTTGTCCATCGATAGTTCCATTATTGCCTGCACAAGTGACAAACAGATCACAAATATGTGATAATATAAGTGCACCGAATGTTGAATTTCTAAAGGAATAGGTTCATGCCTGTTATCACCACATCAACAAGATTATTTGCACTAATCAAGCTCCGATATCGTCTTCCTGGAACTTCAATACCTCGACCATAAGAAGGTAATGCATCAACTACATCCCAATGACTGTAATCCTGAAAAGATTTGTACACATATCTACATATCAGAAGCCATAATTTGTCTGAATAGAATCAATTCTCTTATTATAGCAGCATATATTGAAGCAAATGACATAATAAAACTATTTCATTCTTGGAGTTAGAGAAACAAAGGAGCAGGGTGGAACTGGGAGGCCAATATTTTCCACCAACACACTTTGAGCTAGGTACAGAGGATAACCATACCCTTTTTGTTGGACCACTGAACCATATCCCTCTGTGTTTTCTAGATACAGATTTTCTCATTTCATGAAAAGAAAGTCACTGTTTATAGAACTCAGCAATTGGAATACAGAACAAAAAGCCTTGGAGGGGTATTAGGCAGACTAAAAACACAGCTATACAAAATAGGACTCACCAAGGATGGAAGTGGAGAAAGTACAGAAATGGAGCATCAGTATAAATTTCGAATACAAGCACACTTGATCAATGCATCAATGGAGTAATGGCGCACACTAGAAGACATGCACATAAAAAGAAAATGTAAATCTTAAGCTCGCGCACTACCCATGGGAACATATTAACTACATGGGTCTGAGTAACAGTGAGATTCCAGTACATGAAGCTAGAGGCTTATGACAGATGAAGAACTTAAATAAGGACAACATAAACCTCGCAATTAAAATGTTAAGAAAGAAGAGTCATTGATGCATCTAAGGGTGCCAAGTTGTAACACTAAGATAGCTGTCTATTTTTGTTGAGTAATAAAGAGCCTTCAAGTGTCAATAGGAAAGAAACAAGTTGATACCTGAGAACCCAGAATAGTAGCATCTTTTTCCAAGAAAAGAGTAAGGTGGCTCGTAAGATTAATGCTTCCAGTTAGCCATTTGCCAGCAGGAACATATAGCTGGGCACCACCTTTGTCTGCAAAAGATTTGAGATAGAAAATGGCATTTTGAAATGCCACTGTATTTAATGTTTTTCCATCCCCAACAGCTCCAAATTCCAGAACTGATACACTGTGAGGTCGGGGATTTAGAGGTGTAATAGACTGGCATTCTCCATTATATCGAGCATCTATGTAGCCAGTTGAATTGCACAATGCAAGTAGAAAAAGAAGTACTGCCTGAATTGAAAAGGATAAAAAGAGGAGTTAAAGAGAATTGAATAAGTGATTAGCAATTAATTACACATGCCACCACATCAAGTATGCATAAGAAAAAATCAGGTACAACAAGTGTAAGTCAAATTTTTAATCCCAGTACCTCACTTTCCTCTAAATTTCAAGGTTAAAAAAAAGTCGACCAACAAATCCACAACTGGAAGCATAAAATATGGAAATTTCGTGTTGCCATATTTTTCTTGGCAACAAAAGAGCCAATTCTAATCTAGCAATTCTCTTTTATTACCTACTTGCAATCCAGTTTCCTAATTTATCTCTAATTTTCCAACTTTTGTGAGAGAATGAGAAAGAGAAACAAAAATGAGTCAAAAAATGTCTTCATTGAATTAAATAATAATTCTCCACCGAGAAAAGAGTCAAAGCCAATTCATTGGAAACTAAATTACTGCCCAAGCTTCACAAATACTGTGGAAGCCCTATTACTAGGCGTGGATTTTCTAGTATGAAATGAAAGACTATGTAGGCAAAACCAATTGAAAGGACCGAAACTCATTGCGAAGCATCAATTAGTATAAAATACACAGCGAAAAATTTACAGTTGAAAATAAGCATTATCAAGGCTGACCAAAGTTTAGAATCTGTAGTTTTAACTTCGTATGAGAGGAGGCGCGTCTTAGAGCCACAAACAACAAATTGACTGGCTAGGAACTCAAAAGCAGATCCCAACAGTTCATATTCATGAACAAGAAAACAAAAACACATGAGGTATCCAGAGCCTCGGCCGCATATAGAGAATCCCACCTCTTGAGTTGAGCAAAATTTTATCTTGAAACAACAATGCTGACCGTTGAACAGCCAACACATGACAGGAAACGACGGGATCGACTCGATCTTGACTAGAAGACCCACAAAAAAAGAGAAGCTTTTAAGTAGGGGAACCAAACACCAGTTGATCAAGAATCAGAGGATCAAGACCAAAAACCAAACCTTCGGAATGGATTTCTAGCAAATACCTCTAGGACAATCAGCAAACAAGTACAAAAACTTACTCAGAAACACAAACCAAGTGCTGTACAACAATGAGCATTGAAACAAATCAGAGCAAAACCATGGCAGAAACTCTGGTTTACTAACTAAATCAAAGGACCCCAGAAAGCGCAATTTCTGAAAAGCAATCCAAAGCAGTAATTACAAGCACGACAGCATTAAAGGATCAAAGAAGAAGAAGAAGAAAAACAAAAACCCCCAAAAAAAAAAAAAAAACGTACTTACTAGCCTCCTCTTGAGTCTCTTCTCTCTCATTCTTGACCACCCCTCAATAGCTTTGACTGTACACAGAGGGTGAGAAGAAGAGAAGCAGAGGAGAGAAAAAGGGAGTGTGATTTTTGTATTGGTTTGTATGGGAATAATTTGAGTGGCAATTAAGCACAAAAATAATACAAAAACGTATGGTAAGAGAAAGCGACACCACACAGTCAGAAAATGACAGATCTTAGTCTTTATAAAAATAAAACTCTCCATATTAATATTATTGTCCTTTCCTAACCTCTATAATTTTTCACCTAATAATAAAAATTTATATATAAAAATCCTCCCCACCCCAAACAAAAAAAAAAAGAAAAAAATATCGGATTAGATTTGGAATGCAATTAATTGAATACCATAATTACTAACCATTAATCATCGCGGTGTAAAAAATGGGATAATTTTCAAACGGACCTTTGCCGACAACTAAATTAGTGCAGCAACGGATGATGTCAAAGGGGAGAGAGAAACGTGGTTTTCCTGTGTGTATTTTTCTGTATGTAAAATGTGAATATATGCATACATATATATAGTAATTAGAATCATAATTAAATATGGGATTAACATTAAATTAGGGAAGAGAGAAAGTGATGGAGTAAAATAAGAATTGATTAAGATGGGGACAAAGCGAATTAAATTTTGGGATCATGTGTGTGCATGGACAGGGGAGAGTGGCATGTGGTGGAGAATGCGGGACCCATTAGCCAATGATGTATGGAAAATGCTAGGCTGGCATCACTGAGTTGCCAGATCATAACCGTGACTATTCATGCCGTCACGGCCGGACCCCACACAAGCCCTGTTCAAGTTTCCAACAACAACACCCTCTGCTTTACGAGTCCTTCTGGTGGTCCTCCTTGTCTCCACCACCCTCCTCCTCCGTCCACTTCCACCTTCACCATTTTTCGTTTTACTTACTTTTTAACCACATTATTATTATAACAACAGAAACATGTCTGAACATTTTTCTATCGATTATTTTCCGGCAAAAGATAAAAAGGACATATATTTTTTAACTGGTTGAGTCAGAGAAAGAGCTTTGTTTAATTAATATGGGATTTGTTTGTGTCAAAAAAAGAAACGGTTTTTAATATATTATGCAGAGGCGGCAGAGCAGGAGAGGCACATTATGAATCCATTAATCATCTGTTGGGGAAAATGCACATTCCTGGTGCTGTGTTTGAGTAGGACAAAGCTGTCATGTTTCATTGTTTTGTTGCCAAATGAACACTCTCAAACTCATGATCATTTTGTTCTTTCCTCCTTTATTTTTATTTTTTTTGTTGTTGTTGTTTTTCTTTCCCTTTTCCGGCTATCGTGCATTAACACCAGGTCACGGTTAAATTCCTTAACACAATCCGTTAAAGTACTATTCACAGCTATAGTATTAGTGGAACCGTTAAATACTCATTTTCTTTTTCAACTACACTTATATAATTTTTTTTTGTTAATCTCTCCCTTTTTATACAATATTTTAGTCAATTTTATACAGATTAATAATTAATTTTATTTTTATTATATCCTTATTTATTTTAATCTTTTTTAAAAATAAAATATTTATTCTCTCTTTCTTTTTTTTTCCAATAAAGTTGAGCAAAATTTAAAAATAGCATACAAAATAACAATAAAAAGTAGTAAATCATCTTATAATTATGGATAAAATACATTTTATAAAAAAGGGACAAATGAATTATACAATTTCTCTATTCATAATCAAATATTCATACGATTATTTTGGGATGTTCATAATTAAATTTTCACTTTTTAAAGATAGATTGTTTAATTCCAATGGAGTGATAAAAAAATTATGTTTTATACTTTGTAGAATATAAAAATATATTTATGTCATAAAAAATAAACATTCAGCCTTTGATGCATGAAGTGATCAAATTTTACTGCTAAATCTAATTCAATTGTCCTTATTCAAATAAATGACTTGACAATGTGTCATTTGAATAGCTGAATTCACACTATCTATAAGTATAATATTCTCTATAATTAGAATAGTATACTCTCCTGGGTTATATTTAAAATTCTTTGTGGTACAATATATGTTACCCTTTGTAATGTTTGTATTTTAAAGTCATTTGTTATTTTGAATAAAATTGATTTAAACACATTATTAAAAATAAAAATATTAGAAATTGTAATTCAATGATTAGTCCGGCTTAGATCTACATTCCCCACCCCCATATAATAAAATATATATATTATACAAAACTGTGACGAAAATTGTAATTTACAAGCAGCATCTCTGTTTTTTTTTAACTTTGAAACAAGGAGGCGGTTGAGGGATGAGGGGGCTGGTTTTTGTGTCTGCTACCTAAGGAATTTTATACTCCTACTCAAAGTTTTTGATTGATGGGCATGATAGCATGTCAATCAACGATTGGAACTGTTTTTGAAGCCCCAATCCTGAGCTGTACATAGGCCCCACTTATTGGAAACTCTCGGGATCTAACGGTATGTGCCACCTACCACGTGTACGACTTCCTGCCGCACATGATTCCATCCTCATCAACATTCGCTCTCTCTTTCTCTTTTATTTCTTCGGCTGCATTTTTCTTCTCTTTCCTTCGCAATCTCCGCGGCCGTTCTGCACATTTCGATCCAACGAGTGATTGCAATTGCAAATCAAATCACCTGAATCAATGCTCCTCCCAACCCCCCCCCCCCTCTCTCTCTCTCTCAGTTACTCTTTTAGAAGAAATTTTTTTTAGATGAATTATGCCCATTAAAATATTGTATTTTCTGCATTACATGTGCGTACCTTTTAAATAGTATACTATTTCATCTTAAATTGATATTTTTTATTTTATTTTTTATATTAATTTAAAAAATATAATTAATTTTATTTTCATAAAATATTTTCACCACTTATCATTTCAAAGTGAAATTAATATTTTTTTAGATATAAATAATCTCAAATTAATAAATATATATTTTTAATAATAAAATTAACATATAATTTGTGATAAATAAATAAATATATTAAATTATGACAAAAAAAAAGTAGTATTTATAAAGACGTGATTCACGATTGTCAGGTAAACTTCATCTTTTGATATTTTTATACTAAATAAAAATTAATATTTAATTTTGATGAAAAAAAAAAGGACTATGACATAATTTAAGAGTAGTTGCCCTATAGTTGTTGATGTATACTACCATTTCCTCGTAATCACGAATTTTAATTAAATCATTTACACGTAATTCACGATTAAATGATTGTTCCTTTTTTTCTCTTTTATGCAATCTTTTGTTTTTTAAGGAACTTTTATGTAATCTTTATTGTTGGGAAATTGCTAGCGAAATCTCTATTTTTAAGGGTGAAACGCAAAATAGTACTTAAAAATATTGAAAATTCTCAATCAAGTTTTTTATTTTTCTAAAATATCAATTAGGTATTATTTGTATGAGCAATTATCGTTTTAGTTATTCTGCCTAAATTTATCATCATTTTAAAAAAATATATGGTTTGAATGACTTTTTTCTTCTTTTTTCGAGAGAAAAAAAGAGAGTATCATTCATTTATTGAAAAAATATATTACAAAATGTAGAAAATGGTTCGAATCAAACATGCCACGAAGAGTTTCGTTGTGTATGTTGTGCACGCAAATGGACAACCTTATTTATTGCTTTGGGGGAGGGGTATACAGAGTTTAGACAAAACTATTATACAAAATGAGGTTATGAATAAGATGTCCAAAAATAAAAATTTGATTGAAACTTTTTTATATTTCTAAAGACTAATTTTCATTTCATTTTTTTCTATGATATTGTAAGTGTAAAACTATTTTTACTTGACTTATTTAGTTTCGAAAATCAATCGATAAAAACACAACTCAACATATATGCCATAGACAAACTTTTTTTAATGTATCAAAAAACAAAAATTTAAATTTAAATTTAAATTTATGATTCATCACCTAGGAGTGGATATCTTTTTCATCCACCGAGTTTGAGAACAATTGGTATTTGTTCCAAAATTCTATATCTCCTTCAATTATTCCTTATGTTATGCATGTGACTTCCATTCCTTCCAAGTGTTGGAGATAATTGAAGGAAACCTTTTAGTTGGACAAAACATTGCCATTTTGATTTTAATAACACGAGATAAGTATTGTGTCCCAATTTGATGCTTCGTACTTCAAGTTGTGGGTACTTTTTTTAATTTGGTTCAATATGTGGAGAATTATAAAGAGTGAGTCTTCTAATTCTTTTTCTTATACCTTTAATATAAAAGTTATTGTTGCAATTAAGCAATTGTTAGGTAAGTAGTAGTTATGAAAAATAAAAGGGCCCAATATATAATGGCATGTGAGAAGAGGCATTATATAATTTATATTATGTTTTTTTTTCACATTGGGGAATAACTGATAATTAGTTTTTCTAATTAAATTGGTTATCTAAAAAATAATTTTATGACTAAAATGTTTTAAAAATACAATAGTCATAATTTGGACACAAGTCCTCAAAGTAAAAATATTAAAGATAATGGGGCTAATTTCTTAATTCCTTTTTCATAAATGTAAATATGTAATGCCCGAAAATGAAAAGAACAAAAAGGACTGAACCTTGTAAATATGTCTTGGAATTTGGGCCTGTACGAGCTCTTTATCCTGTGACCGACCATTAGTAAACTGGCAAAGAAGTCCAGAAGAAAGAACTTCAGACACTTTTAAAAATTCCCATCCCAATTTAATGAAAAAGAAGAGACTAAAGTACATAAAGAAAGACACACGGGTCAGGCCCAACAAATTAGAAAAGAACGAGTTGTTAGTCCAGAAAAATGTACGGGCCACAGCCCAAATAAACGCATCGAGAAGCGTGCCCCAGTGGAGCACGGGCATTTGAATAGTTGACGTCAACCCACTTATCGCACTTTCTCCCTCCGAATAAACCAGAGCTGGAAAGTAATATCCGGCGTCGCCGTCGTTGCCCAATCTTCAAATCTCTTGAATTGTAGTAGCTGTCATTCTTTGACTGCTGGCGGCTTGTCGCGGAGTTAAGCTCAATTACCATAGCTAAACATCTCTTTCGGATCCTCATTTGATCTTTGTTGTTTACACACTCTGCGAATTTGGAAGGATCGAATATGGCCATGCTTATGGCGTCTCGTCGGCTGTCGAGTGGATCGAAGACGACGGGGACGATTTTCTGGAGATGGTTCTCGACTTCTTTTAGGGAGGAAAGAGACACATTCGGACCCATTCTCGTGCCCAATGACAAGTCTGTCAACCTTTTCTTTTATTTTTTTCCCCTTTGTCTTGCTTGTTTACTTGTTTGATTATACTTCACGTTAATTAAGGTTTTTTTATTCCTTTGCTAAAAAGTTAAAGTAGATAGTAGACTGGATTTTGGATGTGTTTTTTCGGACATTTGGCCGGGGGTGTTTTGAATTTTGTCGGAAGAGTTACCGTAGTGATCCGCGTTTGCTTTACCTTTTTCTTCTTTTACCTCCTGAGGAAATCATATAAAAGGAAAAATCATTAAATTTATTACAAGTTAAATTTGGTTTTGCCATGGTTAGGCTTCAATAAGAAGTGCAGTTCTAGTTATGCCAACATCTATTTACTTTTTCTTGTGTGCGTTTTCCAATCTCCGACTGTTTTACTTTGTATTCTCTTTAATCCGAAGAGTAATATGAACACGACATATAGAAGAAGAAAAAAAAATGGTCTATGATAAAGCCACCATGGTCTTTCTTTTCACAGGAAACAAAGTAGGAACTGAAACTGCTGCAGTCAAGAATAGACAAGCAAAGCGTGATGTCTTTCCCTATTTGATTGATAATTGATATTTGGATGTATGTACGCGTCTTTGGTTCATTTTCAAGCACAAGTTTACAGCCTTGATGCATTTCTAAAAAGCTGCTCCCACCAATGCTTACCTTTTCATTGTTATACCTGGTAAAAATGGCGCTTCAGATATTCCTTTCTCTTAAACGAGTTTACTTTGGATTTTTAGTTTGCATTTTTACAATGGTTTAGGGGGAATTATCTTCTGACACAAATTGTTGACCACCTGTGGTTATTCAAGTCTTCAATTGTCTAATATATATATTGTGGAAATGGGTAGGTCTTATTATAATACCTAAGAGTAAATCTCTTATCAAATAAAGAGGGAATGAGTACAAGTTTACATTTGACTCTAGGTTACATTCATTTATAGCCTCCCAAATTTCTTGAGCAGTGGCTAGAAACATATAAGTTTGGCTGATTGATGGTGTCATTGAGTTAATTAGCCATGACATGATCAATGCATTTCTGATTCCCAGGTCTCAATAGATTCAAGACCACTTTTTTGTTTTTGTGTAGCACCCGTCAAAAATCTAATTTTTTCAGGACATTGGATTAACAACTTAACTGATTTGGATCATTGGAGATAATTTTCTCCATTGAGTTTATGAGATGTGATTGGTTGGGAAGAAAATTGTCACGGGTATTTGATAGAAGATTAGATTTGGAAGGCGATTTTGCTGGTCCAGAATCAGATTGATCACAAAAGCTGAAAGTATATGACATTTTTTTTTTTCAATTTTGCTGGTGATCAGAGGTTTGCTATGATATAATGTGTAAATTGGTAGGTCTTATTACAATATCAAACATTAAATATCTTATCAAATAAAGAGAGAATAAGCCTTATATTTATATAAGTTTACAGATGACTCTAGTCTACATTAACTATTCTAGTAGCTGATAGATAGCTGTCTTAGTAACTAGTAATTAGATAACAATCAACAAACCTATATTTACTATTAGTAGACCTATATAATTAAATAAAAATAAAGGAACAATACACACTATTTCAACATATATATACACATAAAGAGATAAACTGCAGTGAATTATTTGACAACTATTTTGCATGTATTTGTCAAGATGATGCATGTTAAAATTCTCTTTCCAAGTCTCTATGTGAAATTTTTTATTTAACATTAATAAGGGTTTTGTGACTTTTTGTTTGTTTGTATAATTAATGCCATTCAGGTTGTGGGGGGCTCAAACTCAAAGATCGCTCCAGAATTTTGAAATTGGTGGTGAGCGGGAACGAATGCCCGAACCAATTGTCCGTGCATTTGGCATTCTTAAAAAGTGTGCTGCCAAGGTTGCTCTCATTCCTTCACCATTTTGTTGTGTTTAATATTTTCCTAAGTCAAGTCAAGTCTTTACAAATTCATTGCTGGACATTTGCAACCATATTTGAACCTTGTATCATCTTAAACAAGAAAATGAGGCAAAGAGATGTTAAAGTTATAAAAAGGTTATCTACAGTTTGATTTACACTAGATTTACCTTGTGTGAAAGATTGCTTTAGTCATAGAGATGTAATGAAAATTTTTGGTGCTACAGGTAAATATGGAGTATGGCCTTGATCCAGTCATAGGGAAAGCAATAATGCAAGCTGCCCAAGAAGTTTCCGAGGGAAAGCTAAATGAGCATTTTCCACTGGTGGTTTGGCAAACTGGTAGTGGCACCCAAAGCAACATGAATGCGAATGAGGTGCTTAAGAATGATAGACATCATGATGGTCTTCTATAGCTACTTTTAGTCATTGTTTTTCATTACACCCATGAGTTCAAAAACATTGGTTATTCATCACTTTATAATTGGAATTTTAATTGCTTCTTTGTGTTGAACATTGTTGTTGAGGATGCAGTAATCAACATGGGTAATTTATTAAATCTTTTCATCAAGCGCTGTTCTTGTAAAGCTTGTTGTACCAATTTCCATGAGCAGCACTAGAATATAGTTCAAATTCTTTTGAAATTGTTGCTCCCTTTGGATTGACCCGTGCGTATATCAATATTTTCAGGTTATTGCAAATAGAGCTGCTGAAATCCTAGGCCATAAGCGTGGTGAGAAGTTTGTGCATCCAAATGACCATGTTAACAGATCGCAATCTTCTAATGATACCTTTCCCACTGTAAGCCCCCTGCTGGAAGGATTTTCTTGATTTTTGTCATTTACACAGAATTTGCTGCTTCATCAAGTTATCATTCTTTTCTATGTGAACTCTTGCTGGCTTGTAACTATTGTATCTTCTCTAATGTAGGTGATGCATATTGCTGCTGGAATGGAAATAAATTCAAGATTGATACCAAATCTGAAACGGTTGCATACAACACTGCATGCAAAGGTTGACTTCTTTTTTTTCTTCTAATTCCTAAAGCATAGTGAAACAGTATGGCTGTTAATAGAATCTTAACTATGGCCGCCTAATGTTTTACTTTGTCATTTCTTGTGTTGATTTGTTTATAATTTTCTTCTGTATGGCCATCCATGGTATTCCTATTCAGGCTGCTAGGACCATGCTTAAACATTCAGACCAACTAATTTATGCCTTTGCTTCTATGATTGTTTGGGACTAAACTGGTTACTGTGCCTCATTTTCATGCCCATACTTTGCTAATCTTTAGTTTGCTATTGAGACTAAATGTGTTACTCTTTAGTTTGTAGTAATGATAGTACCCACTGCCCATACTTTGCCTACTTAAACTAGTTAGTTACCCTTAGTTTTCTGTAGTAATACATGTCTAATGCAACCTTAGTGAAACTGAGATATCTGAGATAACGTTCTATACTACAACATATTTAATATCTAGAGTGTCCTTGTATTTATTGGCTTCTCAAGTGCTAGGTCATTGTGAACAACCTCTCTGAAAAAGATCTTTCCTTTCTGAGTCATCACTGTTGCATGAGAATTTTGATTTAAGTTGGTATTTGTTCTTTCAAATTCTAATCCTATGGTGATCCCTCTATTCAAGTTCTTGACATTCTTTAGCACATGATACCACTTTGTGGGCATATCACATTGAATCAGCCATTTCTTCCCTGTTTAGCTTCAAAAGTTGAACAAGACTTTGTCATATTCAAGGCGTTGTTAAAGTGAATCTGGAGTTGATCAAAACACATTGATACCATACCTGAGGATTTATGTTTTTCAGAAATTTGAACATAAAAGCGTTTAATGTATTGGAGCTTTTCATTTTCAAGTGAGTTTCAATGTAATGGTATTTGAGTGCTTATAAATACGGCTAATGATCCTGTAAAATACATCTATTTCCAATTAGGTGTCAGAAACTGAACCTATAGTGCTGTTTCCATGCATGTGAATGCTTTTTGATTCCATAATTGGGGGCTAGATTGTCCTATTTGTGAATGTCTATAAGTGGTTTTTAAACAAATTTATGTGGATGGAATTCATTCTCTACTGCGCAATATCTGTAATATGCTTATGATGATGATTTAATAGTTTGATCAAATTGACTTTAACCATCATAATCACTACGATTGTCTTGGTTTCTGCTTCCTTTCAAATTAATGTTTATCACCTACACCTTTTATGTGTTCAATGCTTGCAACATGTTTCATGACTTTCTGTTTGTGTTACTTGTACTAGTCAATCGAATTCAAAGACATAGTTAAAATTGGGCGTACCCACACTCAAGATGCAACACCTTTGACACTTGGACAAGAGTTTAGTGGTTATACCACCCAAGTAAGTTCTTTCTGCCAATTTTCAGTAAGGCTTTACTTATATGCAACTGGTCTTTATGATGCCAAGTGAGGCATGGAGAAGTCATCATGGCTGTTCTTGGCTAACAGGTGAAGTATGGAATTGATCGAGTAATGTGCACTCTTCCCCGCATGTATCAGGTTGCATAATGATTTGTATCTCCCTCACTCTTCCTGCTCCCTCATTTACCCATTGTGCCTCTTGAATTCTCCTCTCTGTATATTTATCTATCTAGCTATCTTGAACAGCTTGCACAAGGAGGCACTGCTGTAGGAACTGGACTAAATACAAAGAAAGGGTAAGCTTTTTTATGGTTCCCCCAGGAAAATTTTGTGTCATTTTCCCTTTCAGTTGATTCTATTGGTGACCTTGTACAATTTCTGTCATTGAGTCTTTTCAGGTTTGACGTAAAAATTGCTGCGGCAGTAGCAGAAGAGACAAAGTTACCATTTGTAACAGCTGAGAACAAGTTTGAAGCACTGGTAATCTCTTAGCTCCCGAATTGCATTCTTATCATTGCTTTCTAATTCTGAAAGGAGCAGGATGTTTCTCTTTTTATTGTATATCATCCATGGTAAACCTTTTAGCCATGGGCTCCCTTTATCTCCAGGCAGCACATGATGCATTTGTGGAAACTAGTGGATCCTTAAACACAATTGCTACTTCTCTCATGAAGATTGCAAATGACATTCGATTTCTGGGAAGGTGCTTCTTCTTGCTTGATTACATTTTTTTTACTGAAAAACATAGCTAGGTAGCTTCTAACTTTAATTTTCTTTACCAGTGGTCCAAGATGTGGCCTGGGTGAACTGATTCTTCCTGAAAATGAGCCTGGCAGCAGTATCATGCCTGTAATTTTCTTTATCTCTTGTGCAAATCACGGGACTAGCAGTTATGTTTCTGATAAATAATAGGGAAGTTTTGTTTTTCTTCTCTTCTTATGGTGAGCCAACTGTTTTCAGGGGAAGGTGAATCCTACTCAGTGTGAGGCTCTCACTATGGTTTGTGCTCAGGTAATATCTTGTATTCTTTTTTCCTTTGCTGGTACAGGTGGATTCTAAGTAAAACAATGATAATACATCTAATCGGATTTTAAGGATCTAAAATGTTGCTGCTTCTATGAGTCTCTGCCTGGTGTAATGTTTCTCCACGATGTCAGGTCTTTTATGTAACATGAAAATGAAAACAAAAGTTGGCATAAAAAAAAAAGTGAGTGAGTAGATATAGGGAAAGGGAAGAGGAGCAGCAGGAAGTAGGTCAACATACTAAAATTGTTTCGAGTTTTTACTGACTCTGATAATGTACAGGTTATGGGAAATCATGTGGCCATTACTGTCGGTGGATCAAATGGCCACTTTGAGCTGAACGTGTTCAAGCCTGTGATTGCCAGTTGCCTACTACATGTATGTATGATCTGTTGTAATCCTATGGCATTCTTTGTTCAAAATTAGCTAATTTGGAGGTTAATTTCTTCTCTTTTATTTTTTACTTTGTGTGGGGATGGAGGGAGTTCGAGGCTTTAAACCTCCTTGCTCCCCTGTTTCTAAAACTGTAAATCTGAAACAACAGAGCAGACTCTATGAAGGTCTTCTACTTCTGTGATATCTAGCTGTACTCTGTAACTGAATTGCAGATGTTTTCTTTCATGTTGACAGTCACTGAGGTTGCTAGGTGATGCATCTGCCTCTTTTGAAAAGAACTGTGTGAGGGGAATTCAGGCTAACAGGGAAAGGATTTCTAAATTGTTGCACGAGGTTAGTTCATTGATTCATGAATGCACAAAGTTTGTATTCTCTTGTTCAGCAGGTCTCTAATTTAGAGAGATTTTTTTGGTTTATGTCATATTGCAGTCACTCATGCTTGTCACATCTTTAAATCCTGTAAGCCTCTCCTTCCACATTTTCTTTTTTCACGTTTTATTTGCTTTTGTGGTAAACCTATGTACTACTTTCTTTTCATCCATGAATTTACTCGTTGCCTATGCCATTGTTTATGCCAGAAAATTGGTTATGACAATGCTGCTGCAGTTGCCAAGAAGGCCCACAAGGAAGGATCGACTTTGAAGGTGATCGTTCTTAGTCAATTATGAACAATTTTAAATTCTTCGGTTGTTGAAATTTCATTTATAGAACTTGTGCACAATTTATGTGGGGGGATTTAAACCTAGCCGGTACTTTAAATTCCGCCACATCTTGGCTTCTCCTCAAATGATATCCGGTACTTTACATAAAAAAGTAAAAAGGGGGGGGGGGGGTGGGGGGCGTTCTAATCTTCTAGATGGATAAATAAATATGCTAAGCTGGAATCGAATTTTTGTGTATGCAAATTTGACAAGCTTTTTATTCTGCAGGAAGCTGCTTTAAATCTGGGAGTTCTAACTTCCGAAGAGTTTGATAACCTAGTAGTACCACAGAAGATGATTGGTCCTTCAGACTGATCAATTTCGGAGCGCAGCTGCTCAAAGCTATTATTTGGCCATCATCTGGAATCAAAATAAAGAAAAAAGCAACGGTGTTGTCACAAGGAAACTCTATTATTTCGTGGAGGTTTTTCCCATTGTGTTATTAATTTTTTATTTTCTCCACCATTCCAGAGTTGTGGTGGGCTCAAAGAGGGAAGGCCTCTTCCATTTTTGCAATATTTTGAGTCTATTACCGTTATTATAGAAATATAAATAACATAATTATTGAATACTCCATTATTTTTTAAGATGACGCGTCGGAGGTCATCGGCAACCTGACAATCTCGACCCAAAAGCGGTGGGAGTATGTACGACGAATATTGATGGATTGGGTACTTGGCTTACGGTGGGGAACGACGGGACTACTGCACCGTTCAACTCCCTCTTCCCAACAAGCCAAACGTGGTCTCTAATTTTTCAACGCCGACTGTGATCATTAGTATGGTATATTTGGCTAAGAATTATAAAATATTTTTTTTCATTCTTTACAAGGACGTTCAAAGTATTTTTTGTCTCTAAAATTATTATGAAATTTAAATTTTCTATTCTTTTAATCTCATTTATGGTTTTTATATTTGCATAAACAAATTTAAAAAATACTTATGGACAAGTAGGTACCGTTTGTGCAAACCGGTTGTAATTGATTTTAAATATTGAGTTAGAATTATACTTTTTACAATTATAATGCATTTTTAAAAAAGTTAAAAAATTAAAATTATACTTTTAAACAATTTATTAAGTATATATTTTATATTTTCGTAATATTATGACTAATGTAAAACGCAAATCATAATCTTCAATTTCTCCCCAAAAAAATTATCCAAGCACAATAACTTAAAAAAAAAAAATTAAAAAACACTTTTGAAATTTCAATCTAAAATTATCCATCAAAATGGCGGTCTAACATGGTTTTCCATCTACAAGTATATAGATTTGTCGTATACTTAATCCATCGAAAGTCTCCAGTTAAAGCTTTTATGCCAATTCTCTCCCTTTTTTGTTTTTTTTTTTCCCCTTCTCTCCACCGTAACTAATATTGCCTTAATTTTCCCCATTACTAGGTTTTAAAAAAAATAAATAAAAAAGAATAAATGCTGATAGCTTTATTGAAAAATCTGTTTATTTTTCCTTTCATTCCAAAGTTCAAATAGTATTTTTCTCTTTGTGTTATTAGTCTGTCAAAGTTGTTAATATATGAATTTTGTCTTAATTCTTACTTTTCCACTTCTATGAAAAGAAAATTTCATATTCTGGTCTAATAGCTTTTTAGAGAGTCCTTTTTTAATTTTTTTTTAGTAAGTTATTACAAGACGTTGTAAATAAAATTATATCTATTAAGAGTATTTTTTAATTTTTATTATATTCTTATTTATTTTAATTATTTTTAAAAAATGAAGTATTTATTATTTATTTCACTCTCTTAATAAAGTAAAAATAAAATATAAAATAATTCTTAAAAATAACGAAACATATTTATAAATTATAGACAATGAAGTAAAATGAATATTATTAAAAAATGACGGAAGGGTTCTATTTTGGTCAACTACGTTCGTTCCATAGTCCTGCCCGAAAATTGCCGACGGCTACCGAAACGCGCGAGTGGGAGTGGATGCGGCGCAGAGTCGATTAAGACGGGTGCCTGGTTCACTGTATTTGGAAGAAGCGAGTGCGTTGCACGCCCGGCTTTGGTTCCCTCCTCTATCAGTCACTTTTTAGCTTACTTTCTGCTTTCTCGCATTGCCTTGGCAGGAAAGATGTGAGTTTGAAACAACTCGACAATGAAAGTATTTCCCAAACCAAATTCAATTAAATTGTTGTTGACATTGCAGAATACATAGATCAAATTTCTCTTTTAAAGGTACTACTTTTCTCTGGTATCTAATCTTTTTGGTTTTTCACTTGCAATTTCCTCTGGTATTTTTCTTTCTGATTACTGAGTGGGTTTTTCTTATTCATTGCAAATTAATTTATGCTTGGAATGTTAATTTTCTAGTTTCAGTTATCAAGGGATTATAAGCATATATAATTTCTTGAAGAAATAGTCATTAAGCTGTTTGTCATTTCCTTTCTAAGATTTTATGCTGCACTAGTTCAACCAATTTTTTGAGCTGTATGCTTAACTATATATTTAATGGGTAATGATAAACGACCGAGAAATAGTTATACTAGGATGGGAATATAATCTGCTTTTGCTTTTGGGATGTGATGCATTTGTAAATCAGATGGTGCAATTTAATTAGAATAAGGAGTATTTTAAGTAGATAATAAACAAACTATAAGAAGTCCATTCAAGTACTGAAATGTATTGCTAAGTTTTGATGCTATCAAATTGCCGGGATGACTTGAATTCTTGGTATCATAATGGCAAATGATTATTGTAATCTTCATGCTTTATTTGAACATTGAAATTTGCATCATAAAGAAGGAAAGAGGAGAAGAAAGCATCATCCTTTCTTTATCAGATTTCTTATTAATTTTTGTTGTAATTTCAGATTAATATTTTCTTGCTTATGGACTCCTGTATCTGCATTGATGCTCAATGGCCAGCTGAGGAACAGCTGTTGAATTTTCAGTATATAGCGGATCTCTTTATTGCCATTGCATATTTCTCCATTCCCTTGGAGCTTATATATTTTGTTCATAAATCTGCATTCTTCCCATACAGATGGGTGCTGATACAGTTTGGTGCTTTTATTGTTCTTTGTGGAGCGACCCACTTTATAAGTTTGTGGACATTCTCCATGCATTCTAAGGCTATTCTTGTGGTGATCACTATAGCTAAAATGTCCACAGCAGTTGTATCCTGTGGGACGGCGCTGATGCTTGTTCACATTATCCCTGATTTGCTAAGTGTAAGAACACAGGAATTATTTTTGAGGAGTAGAGTGGATGAGCTTGATAGAGAGATGGGCCTTGTTATAAAACAAGAGGAAACTGGCAGGCATGTTAGAATGCTGACTCATGAGATTAGGAGGACCCTTGACAGACAAACAATATTGAAAACCACTCTTGTTGAGCTTGGCAGAATTTTAGAATTGGAAGAATGTACTTTGTGGATGCCAACAAGACGTGGTCTTCACTTGCAACTTTCTCATACTCTGAAAAATTTAATGCCTGTTGGGTCTATTGTGCCTATTGGTCTTCCCATAGTGAATGAAGTTTTCAGCAGTGCCAAAGCAATTCGGATTCCACATACCTGCCCACTAGCAGGGATTAAGCGTCCTGCTGGAAAATTTGCTCCTCCAGAAGTTGTTGCTGTTCGTGTTCCTCTCCTCAATCTCTCAAATTTCCAAATTAACGACTGGCATGAACACTCTGCAAAAGGGTTTGCGCTGATGGTTTTAATTCTTCCTGTCAACAGTATAAAGAAATGGCGCAATCATGAGCTAGAGCTTGTTGAGGTTGTTACCAACCAGGTATCTACAGCCTCTCTCTTTGTGCAATCCTTCTGATATGTTTATAGCTTTAGTAATTGTTCTGAAGGTTTTTCATAACTAATGTCAAGTTATGTGGTTATTTGCTCTCTTTTCAATCTTTCCTTTCAAATCTCTTCAAAGTTTTCCTTTTTTTTTTTTAAAACATGTATCACTATTGCAGCTCTGTGCATAGTTGCACTATTGCCACCTCAAAGTAGATTGAAATATTGTGGTTGAATTGAGAGTAAATACATTGATTTGAATTCATGTGTTTAAGAGCTATTGTCCAACATGACCACAAATAGGAAAGGGAGAAAGGAAGAGATTTTTCTTTTTTTCCTTCTTTGATTTTTGTTTTATCTCCGTCAGAATTCCCATTTTTTAGCACTTTTGACTCATACACGTTGTATACATTTTAGAAAGGAAGAATTATATGCAATGCTTCTGACAGAAATTTTTAGCCAAACAATGATCAATGTTTGTTTTTTACAGTAATGATAATTATAACTTATGTAGGTTGCTGTGGCTCTTTCTCATGCTGCAATTCTTGAAGAGTCTATGCGAGCACGGGACCAGTTGATGGCACAGAATGTTGCTTTAGATTTAGCTCGCCGAGAAGCAGAGACAGCTGTCCATGCTCGTAAAGATTTCTTGGCTGTGATGAATCATGAAATGAGAACACCGATGCATGCTGTTATTGCTTTGTGTTCACTACTCTTAGAAACTGAACTAACTCCAGAACAGAGGGTTATGATAGAGACCATTCTTAAGAGCGGTAATCTTCTTGCAACATTCATCAATGATGTTTTAGATTTATCTAGACTTGAAGATGGCAGCCTTGAATTAGATATTCAAAGATTCAATCTTCCTGGGGTATTTAAAGAGGTACCTATATTTCACTAAATAATTTCAATTCAATTGAAAATTTTAGGTTGTTCTTCAATGTTCAAATGAAAAACAAAGTACTTAAGCATGAATGTTCTGCCATATAGGTTGTTGCTTTGATAAAGCCAATTGCAGCTTTGAAAAGTTTGTCTGTTAGTGTGGCCTTCGCACTTGATTTACCTGTACATGCTGTTGGAGATGCAAAACGGCTGACCCAAATAATGTTAAACATTGTGGGAAATGCCATAAAGTTCACGAAGGAGGGTCACATTGCAATTGAGGTTTCTGCTCTAAAACAAGAATGCATCAGGGACTGGGACCTTCATAAACTTTATCCTGCGGTTAGCAATGGCCAATTCCACTTAAAAGTACAGGTTGAGATTTACTTCAATTTGATGGATGTAAATTGTTTCCATATCATTTTTAACATTTGAGTTATAGGAAACATTTAGAATCACATCTCACTGATTTATCTAGCCGTAGTTTGCGGGCCAACAATCCAGATTTCATTTATTTAGGTTTAATGTGGTAAAGATAAGGAACAGGAACAATAGCCTTACTTGACTTGTTGAGTTCCTTCACCTGAAATTGCTTGACATTTTTACTTCAAAAAAGTAGTAGTACGGAGCCCAGCAAAATAAGTTTTTACAGCTGTA
Source organism: Apocynum venetum (assembly GCA_019593545.1). Classification (NCBI taxonomy): domain Eukaryota; kingdom Viridiplantae; phylum Streptophyta; class Magnoliopsida; order Gentianales; family Apocynaceae; genus Apocynum; species Apocynum venetum. The sequence goes on from SRSM01000324.1 coordinate 797,862, forward strand.
AAATGTATCTGTTGTTATGAAGTTTGTTTAACCTACGAATCTTGAAGAATGGCAGTGAGCAAAGGGGACTCTTAAGTCTTAACTCCATATCTGTTTTGCATTCCTCTATGGCCCTCCTATACGTCCATTCCTACTTCTTCTCGGGGAAAGCGGTGTGGCGCTGTAAACAAGGTTGTATAGGGTGCTTCTGTATCACCCTGCTGTCTGGTAGCTACATCATATAATAGGTGGCATGTGTACAATTAACTCAATTTTATGTTTTTGTTCTTTTTAGCTGTAGACTCAATTTCATGTTTAAATGTAGTGTGTAAACCATAATATCTACTTTATATTCTGTTTTTTTGCAGGTTAAAGACTCTGGCTGTGGTGTACAGGCGAAGGAAATTCCACTTCTCTTTACCAAATTTGCCAAGTTTCGAGCTGCTTCTAGTGAACATAATGGTAGTGATGCTGGTCTTGGCCTTGCAATTTGCAAAAGGTATTGCTTCAAGATTGCAATTCACTTTATGAGACCACCAGTGTGGCCACATTTTGACTATTGATCTATTTTTCCCTTCAAAAAATGACTAATTAGGTTCGTAGATCTCATGGGAGGCCACATTTTAATTGACAGCGAGGGACTTGGAAAGGGCACCTCTGTTACTTTTACTGTCAGGCTTGGTGCTTGCCGCAACCCGAGTAAAGAAGCTTCACAACTAGTTGACCAGAGAAATGACGTTAACCAATACCAACAATTTGGCAGAGAGGATGATGGGATATACTTATCCGTTTCACGTCATCGAAAGAGCTACAAGGAAAGGGCATAATGGCCTGCAAAAACCAAGTTATCTGATTTGCACTCGTCATATAGAAGCCAAACCAGCACAGCAGCCGCGGTCTAATTGCAGCTTTTCTTGGCCTTCGGACGAGGCACGCGAGAGACTAAACTGGTTTCGCCTAAAAATATATAGAACCCTAATCAAACCCCCACAAGATGTCATGACTATATTAATGTCCAGTAATACTGAACCATAGTCCTAATTAGACCAACATATGGGGATCATCTAAAATTCTAGTGCACTTGCTGCGTAATCGAATTTTCTTAGATATAACAGTAATGCATTACACTATTAATGCAGGTTCTTTTTCTAACAGTACTCCAAACAAACATGAGTGGCTACCTCAACACCAGCAACCGGTTTTCTTTACGTACTCAACGATATGCTACCTAATTACTCGATATATGAACCACTGCCCTAACTATAATATACACTTTGACATTCAGGGGAATTGATCAAATCGGAATACTCATTTAGGATCATTCACCTAATACTCAGAAAGCTAAAATACCACCACAGACGACTACAAGCAGCGACAGCTGAAAACGCCCGTCACTCAGTGCAACAGTACAACGCAACAAAAAACAGAACTATGCGTAATTAAAAATATGAATATATCAAAAACTCCTTTAATCTAGATATAGGTAAAATAGTTTCACAAAAAGAACATAAAAAAGAAATGGCGAGCAGCTATAAAAACTAAACTGAGAACACAAAAGGACTTCAAGATGATACACAGCAACAAATTTCTCATTCTAGTAAATTCATACTTCATTTCTTCGACTTTTTAGATCCCCTGGAAAAAAGAAAAAAGAAATCAGATAAATTCACAAGGAACTCAAATTTTCTCATTCACTTATACTCACTGTGCTGATTGGGATTGAGGCGCTGTTGTTGTTGCTGCTGCTGCTGGTTTCTCTCCAGGGCCCTGTTCATTCCAAGACAACAAAATTCACTCAAATAATACATTAAAAAAACCCAACCACCATAAAATCATGTTCAATCAGCCAAAATGTTACAGTAGAGTTTATTTAGAAAAGGTGGCCACAGATCATCTAGACAAAAATACCAGGCATATAAATTAAACATACAGGATACGAGAAAATCACACCCCACACACAAGTCATGTAAGTTTTCTATGTGATTAACCAAAATCCATTTGTCCCAGATAGCGTTGAGACAGACTGCAGTGATTGCAGCTTGGATGAAATATGGGCTATAAAACAGAGCAAATCTATTCTAGGCATGCAGCCTTTTACATTCTCTAATGACTATGACAGGAGTTTAAGAAAATCCAATAGTTCCCAGTGTCTAGTCAAGACAGATAAAATATTTACCTGAGCAAAACGTTCCTCTCTCCTTGCTATTTTTCTTTCCCTGCTTGCCTTATTCTTAGCTCTCTTGGCCTCAAATTGATCGGACAAGGACTTCTCCCTTGCCTTTTCAGCCTTGGACTTGTGGATGCTCTCCATCAGAACACGCTTGTTCTTGAAAACATTACCCTTCACCTTCATGTACATGTCATGATACATGTGCTTATCAATCTTCTTTGATTCACGGTACTTGCGAAGCAAACGCCTTAGCACCCTCATTCTCCTCATCCAAAGTATTTTGGTAGGCAACCTAGCTTCCCTAGTACCCTTGCGCTTACCTACATAGATGAAAAAAAACTTCAGATGTAGTAGCAACTACACATACTAATGGCAGGGTAAAATAAATACACACGCATACAGGCAAATCATTCACTAAAATATTAATGAGACCCAATAGTTTCAAAATGTTTAGCCAGTAATAATGTCCATAAGTTTTGACACATGGCATCACCAATAAGTTTCATATTGTTCGTTTATCAGAAGGCAGATCAGTAAACAGAACAATAAACTTGTGTTTGCAAAAAAAACAACTTCCAAATATAAAACAAAATCAGGGCTTCCAAATAAGCCTAAAACTTCTTATGAAAAAGACTCAAAGAACCCGAGTACCATATCCAGAATGACGCCCCTTTCGCTTTGCCTCCTTCATTCTACGAGCACGGGATCGGGAATGAATCTTGGTTGGCTTTCTGATGATGAATCCATCCTTCACCAACTTTCTTATGTTTTGCCCTGAATTTAAAAGAGAACAAAATCAGTATTTTTAAAAAATAAAGAAGAATAATACACAGATTATATAGAATCAGTGAATACAAAAGAAAGTTGGTCGGTAGTAGAGTATTCCCCACTCAAGATGAGTGAAGTGGAAAGATTGCTTGTGCAGCAGTCCCAACAAATAATCTTGTAACCAAAACTTTAATTGAATTAGAAATATTAAATGAAGTGCAGGCTACAATGTTCCTGTATTTATGAAGTCCAGGCTCCAATATTAATTAAATGCACACTAATAAAGGTAATCATCAGAGTCAATACGAGTTTGCAAAAAGTAGAACAATTATTCTACATCCTACGTAAATCAATGTACAGTGCCTCAAAAACAACATTCATATCACGTGCATGGCCAGAAAGACACTCATTTATCGTTCAAAATAAAAATCATACAATCCCATGATCAAGTTCCAAACCTAAATTGCGGTAATAGAACGCATAAAAGCGTAGGTGTCGCACTTAATTAACAAAATCTAACAATATTAAAAATATACACAGAAGACTTAATAATAACCAAGAACCAATGACAGCCACAAATTCACCACCAGAGAAATGTCATATCCAAAGAGAATTTACGGTTTCTTTGATGAGCCACATGAAGGTTCAGATAATCTAAGCAACCTCAAATATCTTTAAAAAAAAGAAATATATTAAACCGATCTTTGGAAAATGAAATCCGCCGAAGCTACACTTTGCAGGTTTAGATTAAACAATTATTAACATACGCTCTGCAAAGTGACGAAAGATTAAAATCATAGACAATAGGAAAAGGAGAGCAAGATGGAGAATGAGGACGTACGAGAGTTGGCCATGGAGATTTCGTTCACTTCATTGGGGTCGAGCCAAACCTTCCCCCTACCGCACTTGAGGACGCTGGCGGCAAGCCGCTTCTGTAGCTTCAGCGACACCATCTCTCTCTCTCTTGCTCTCTCCCTCTCAGCTGCCAAGAGGACTAAGAAGTATGAGAAGGGATGGAGATGAGCCTTTTATATCATCGCTTCCTCAATCACACAATATGCCCTAGGGTTTTTGTGAGGGGCTTTGCCTATGGGCTTAAAGTTTCAAAGTAGTAGGCCCAAAAGTTTTGAAATATTCTGGGGTCTTCAAGCCCCATCAAATACACTAGAGCCTGTTATTTCTTTCAGATACTACTTACTAGTTAGGGTCTTAGAATACCTATTCAGTTTCTCTCATCCAGTAGGCCCACGCAACCAAGGATTACTCTTTCTTTTCTTTTTCTTTTATTTTTTTTACCTGGATTACTCTTTCTATTATAAAAAGAGTATAAGTTCCTATATTAATAGGAAGCGGTTTAGCTCTGCCGGTTTGGTAATTTAAGTTCCTATATTTTTTTTTTCTCTTTTTAGATCAATATTATTTTTATGTTTAGTGACTTCCCCATCGTTTCTTTTCCTCTTTTTAGACTCCTAAAATTTTTTGAATTTACATAATATATCATTCAAATCGAATTTTTGTCAAAACTCAATTAGCTAATCTTGTCTAGTCTAAATTGAAAATTTTACTAGAGGTAAAACAGTAATTTCAAGTACTATTGTTTTGTGAATTTAATCTTTATTTTTTTCCAATTTTTTTTGTCCCTAACCCTTTTTTTTTTCACTTTGGTCTCCAATATATAATTTTTTTTGTCCCTGCCTTTTTTAAAAAAATTAGTGACTTGATCCTCAAAATTTTTTCATTTTAAATCATCTTGGAATTTTTTCTCAAGACTCATTTTAGACGATAAATCTTGAAGGGAAAAATCAATAACTAAAAAAAATAAAAATCACAAATGAAATTGAATTCAAGCAACGATAAATTTATTTAAGGTTCGATATTAAGATAACATAATATACTCCTATGAAACATGTAGTTTCTTTCACTTGGGGATAAGAGAATGAAATTATACCTTAATTTTATTTACATTTGGATAATCTATTGTACCGATTGTGTGTTTTTTTTTTTACCGAATTTTTCCAACAAAATTTATCCTCTAAAATGAGTCTTGAGAAAAAAATTCAAAATAAGGACCAAAATAATTTAAAAGAAAATTTTTGAGGATCAAAGCAACTAATATTTTTTAAAAAACAAAAAAAAATATTAGGTATCAAAGTCACAAAAAATAAAATGGTTATGAATAAAAAAATGAAAAATAGATTAGTGATTTGGTTAGGAACCAAATCCACCAAAAGATATTCATTGAGATTACTTTTTTACTTTTAATGAAATTTTATGAATTAATCGTGTTTTGGCAAAAATTTGAAATAATAGATTTATTGTGTAAATCGAAAAAATATTAGTGATTGAAAAGGGAGAAAAAATACTGAGACCAAAGTAACCAAAAGTAAAAAGAAAAAAAATGATAAAAAACGAAGTTAGCAAACTTTAAAACTTTAGGGGCTAAACTCACCAATCATCCCTTCAAGATCTATCAATGTTATCGCTTGTCCAACAATTGTTTAAAAAGAAAATGTTAATAAAAGCTGGGAAGAAAAATGTGTTGGTTTTCACAATTTTTTATGTAATTCATTTTTTAGCTTGGCTCTGTAAAATATGTATAAATAAAAATGCATTTTAAAATGTTATACTTTGTGTTCCATAAAAAATATATATTGAGGTAGGAAAAGCCCTTTATTTATTGAACGAGTATAAGGGGAAAAAAGTGATTTTTTTTTAATAAGTTCAATTTTAAGAGAAGCTACATCAGTAGGTATTTGATATCTCAACCTATCAACTAAAAAACTTCCACTCTGGGACTGGATATATAAGTTCTCATTGTTTAATAATTGCTCTTGATAATTATTGAATAAAAACAAAAAAACATAATTATTACTTTACTGTTTGCTAACTCTACTTATTTTCCACTAATGTCTACTTACATTTATACATTCATTATCAGGAGGTTAAACCAATAGTACTACTTCTATCCAAAATACAAGTTATTTCAACATTCTATCACAAAATTTATTTATTTTTTCTTCCTCATTTATAATTATAATTTATACTCTTTTCAAATGAATAAAAATATTATAATTATTATGATTTAAAGATATAAAAAATGACTGAAATTTTGAGAAAAGAAATTGAAACTAAAGGAAGTATACTTTTAATGCAGGTTCTTTTTCTCCAGGCTTCAAGCTTCATCAAGTAATTGATTTTTTTTTTAAACCAAATGTAATTAATTTATTTGGTATAAGATAATATTTTTGTATCCTCTTTTGATTAAAAAAGAGAAAATAAAATTTGAAAGTGCATTAATAGATTGCTGCATAATGTTAATGTTTTAAATTAGTTCTTTAAAAGGAAAAATATAGTAATACCCATAAAAAATAGCAAATTACTACTTATTACTATAATTTAAAAAACGAGACACCTTAAACGTATTGCATCAGCATTACGAGCATTAAAACTTGAAAATACTGCTGCTACTCAGTACACGTCTCTCCATATTACAATTACCGGTGAAACCACTTCATGCTTGCCGTCCGTCCATGTCAACTTTCCCCACTCCGTTAATGGATTCCCCGGACTCACATTCATCTTCTCACCTTTTATCTTAACCACGTAACTCTGCTTATGTCCGTTTCCGTCGAATTCTATTTTTGGTGGATTTACAGTAACCACTGCACCTCTAGGATTTGTTATCGTCACACCGTAGCTAGATGCACCATCACCGACGTGCGTTACTGTCCTTGTTACAGCTAAATTGAAGTCCAATTCATCAGATTTATCAAATACCACCACTATTGCTGGATAATTCAGATCCCATGGCTTCTTATTTTTCGCTACGCACTTGCTGGGCCTTCGAACAATCTGTCGTATTGTCGGGCGGGTATAATTAGTGGAGCAGAGAAAATTGATATAGTCGTCTGAAGCTAGATCATAAACTAGGCCAGGATCTTGGGCTTTCTCCGGATTTACATGTCCAGCTCCCATGCTCCAAATTGTTGATTCGTTGTAGGATTTCTCATCCATTAACGGTTTACCCTCGTGATCTTCCATGTATGCGGTCGTCATGAGAGCTGAACGGATCATCGCCGGGGACCAGTCAGGATGAGCACCTTTCAAGAGTGCAGCTATACCAGACACGTGTGGGCAAGACATGGATGTCCCGGAAGCTATATTAAAGTCCGTGCGCCGAGTGTCAGAGGATAACTCAGTTGGCGCCACGTCTGCAGGCCAAGCTGCTAATATATTTACACCTGGTGCTATGATATCGGGCTTAAGAACAAATGGGGTTTCTGGGTTTGGCCCCCTTGCTGAGAATGAGGCAACTATCGGCGCCGGTTTCGTTCCGACCTCAGTTCCCCGGAAAACCAACCTTGCTCTTGGATTATCATTTGAATTTATATAGGCCCGAAGTGTATTGGAACTTGATTCGGTCAATGAAAGTCCAGGAATTATATGAGCATCTGCAACTAAGCCTTCACCGAGTGGGGGCACGTTCGCAATAATCACACCGACCCCACCAGCCTTTTGCACAACTTCTCCTTTGGCGACACGTGGACTTCCACCTCGATCGCAGACCACGATCTTTCCCTCAACTAACTCTCTCTTCAGAGACTCCGGCGGGCAAGTAGCGGCGTTGGAGAATATGCCAATTGGTCCAAAACCGTGGCTTAAACGTACCGAAGCATTTCCAGCGTATACTAACGGATAATATGTCTTTTCTATTGAACTGTTGCCATAGTAGAGTGATGCACCTTTTAGTACCCTTCCATCTTGCAAAACAAGATCAGCAGGAAATTTTCGGTCAATTGTGCTAGCACCTACGGTGGTGATCCACGGAGCTACATTTGTCACGGTCGATGTCATTGGACCGTCATTGCCGGCAGAAGCGGAAACGAAAATACCTCTTTCCATAGCTGCAAATGACCCGATCGCAATTGGGTCGAGGTTGTATGTGACTGGGCCCCCACCAACTGAGATGGAAATGATATCCACGCCATCTTCAACGGCCTTGTCTAATCCGGCGAGTATATCAGAGTCCATACAACCTCTTTTCCAACAAATCTTATACGCAGCAATACGCGCTTTGGGCGCAATCCCCACAGCAACACCGCTAGCGAAGCCGAAGAGAGAGGCGTTCCGAACAGCCCTTCCGGCAGCAGTGGACGCTGTGTGTGTACCATGCCCATCTGAGTCCCTAGCTGACCTGATGTCGGTGCTTGTATTACGTTTTCCAACAGTAGCATCATAACCTGCTATGAAGTATCTAGCACCGATGATTTTGTTGTTACAGTGAGCTTTGGAAAAGTTATCACCTTCAGTGCACTCGCCATTCCAGTGAGAAGGAATTGGGCCAAGGCCTTCATCATAGAAACTAGGCCTTTCAGGCCATATACCGGTGTCCAATACCCCTATCACAACATTAGAGCCTGAATCGGACTCAGTTAATAGGCTTGTTGGGTGATTGGATATTGATAGTCCTAGAAATTGAGGGGTCCGAGTGGTTTGAATTTGGCGAAGTCTATCGGGTAAAATAGAAAGAACACTGGGCCTGTTTTTCAGTTCTTGGGCTTGTTTAGGGGTGAGTCTTGCTGAGAATCCATGGAAAACAGTTTTGTATACATGGAGGAAGTCTTTGGGTTCTTCTGCAAGGAAAACTTGGGATTCTTTAGTAACTTGAAGGTTAGAACTCAAGCTTTGAAGTGTGGCTTTGTACCACTTCTCAACATCGGAGAAGACAGACGGTTTCAAATCATTTTGAACTCTGACAATGTAGGTTTGAGCAGTTTCTTCAAGTTGTTCACTGGGTTCAACAGAAGCAAATGTGAATACAAGAAAAACAAAGGGGAAGATAGCCCAAAATTGACTCATCTTCTGGATAAGAAAGGACCGATTGAGGCAGTGACAGTTTCTGATTGAAGATAGCTATAGAAATTTATAAGAGTACTTCTAAGAGGAGAAAAAATATGTTAAAAGTTCAAACGCGGGGTGAGGGCTGTCCTGCGAGTAACGCCTATATGGTTACATGCTTTGCATGCCCACTAGTTAGGCAATACTCCAACACAACTATCTGTCCTCCACCGCTATCAAGACCCAGCTAATTTCTAGGATATAACATTGATACAAGCCAAAATAATGAATCTATTCTTCAGTGTGTGTGTGTGTGTATATATATATATATATAGCGTGTAATTTCTTGCGCTGTCGAGACCGAAAAGTTTGAACTGATTGATCTTATATTTTTGTAGTTTTCCCATTGAAATGTGGAAGATGATTTCATACATTTGATGGTTTCTGATACAGATACAGAGAAAAAGCAGACGCATTGCTGCAGAAAGGTGAGCGTTTCAATGGTGTAAATAACGGCTTTTGTTGCTTTGAGAGGCCTTTTGCTTTTCTTTTCTGCTGAAATGTGCTTGGAGTTAGTCGGAGGTTGTCGGTGGTGACTATGATCCACTATAGATGAGGTCGTATTTGTTTTTTAAGTGAGAAATTGAAGGCACAGTTTTGAAATGGCTTCACATAAAATAAAATCATGAAATTAATCTATGACAAAACATTTGAATTTTAACTACACTGTTATTGCACGTCTTATTTGATATTTTCAGTCTATAATGATTGATCCTCACTCCTTTATGTGGAACTGTATCTGTCCAATATGGTGAGGATCAAATGCTCAAGATTTGCCTAGAAATTGCTATAACTAAGCAATATCTTCCTTTTTCCTTTTTCTTTTTTGTTTTTAACTCGGAGAAGTCTTATCTGGAAGACTGGATCATCAGGTCCATAGCCATAGGTATACCCGGATCAAAATTTAAAAAGTCATGACTTCAAATGTTTTGGAGAGTTAAGTGTCTTTCTCCGGAAAGTAGGCCAATTTACCTCTCATTTAAGGCTTAGTGTCGGCATATGTTTTGTAATCCAATCAGTAAAATTGGCCCAATTAGATTCTACTGGTAAATGGTAATTCTTAACTCTGGGTCATAGCCAACATTTAGACCGAGCCTTTTGGGGGGGGGGGGGTTTACACCATTTAGATTCTACTGCTTTTATTTGTTACGTATAGATAAAAAATCTTTTGAAAAATAAATTTTAAAAAAATTCATTGTGTTTTGATAAGATGTTTTTAATTTTTAAGATATTTGGAAATGAAACAATTCAAAAAGATATATTTAAAAATTCAAGTTTTTAAATTTACTTATTTGGAAGTTTAGAAAAAGTAAAAGATGTAGACTGGAAAAATGAAATTATGATAATTAAAAGTTTTTGAAATAATAAAATTCTCATAAATATAACAATACAATATATGTATATATAAAAAAGAAAAAAGAGAGAAGATAGAGCTTATTTAGTTGTATTCGTGGGTTTTTATATAGAAAAAAGCAAATTATCATGGTGGTTTTTAAAATCAAAGATCTCATGGTTTAAAATCATAACAAACCAATAATTTTGAAAAAAAACTACTCACTATATTAGCCAAATAAATATTTTATTAAATATATTTTTCAAAAGCTGGATTAAAAAAAATCCAACTTAAAAAATTCAATGCAAATACACAATAGAGCAGAATATATATTTTTTATCCCATATTATTATTGATAATATTACAAAGTATTGTATAAAATAATAATTCATAAATTGTCTGAGAGTGTTTTCATTTAAAATGAATAAAAAAATTAGTTTTATTCGTGGATTTTTTTATATAGAAACAATCAAATTATCATGATGGTTTTTAAATCAAAGATCTCATGGTTTAAAATCACCCATTTAAAAACCAATAATTTTGAAAAAACTACTCACTAGATTAGCCAAAGAAATATTTTATTAAATAGATTTTTCAAATTTTGGATTTAATAAATCCTCCTTAAAAACTCAATGCAAACACGAATAGAGCATAATTTATTTGTTTTTATCCCATTTTATTGATAATATTATAAAGTATTGTATAAAATAATAATTCATAAATTGTTTGAGAGTGTTTTCATTTAAAATTAATAAAAAATAATTAGTTTTATTCTTGGATTTTTTATATAGAAAAATAAAATTATCATGGTGATTTTTAAATCAGAAATCTCATGGTTAAAATCTCCCATTAAAAACCTAATAATTTTGAAAAAAAATAACTCACTAGATTAGCCAAAATAAATATTTTATTAAATATATTTTTCAAAAGTTGGGTTAAAATAAAAATCCTCCTTAAAAACTTAAAGCAAACACACAACAAATCATAATATCTTTTTTATCTCGTATTATTGATAATATTATTATAAAGTATTATATATAAAATAATAATTCATAAACTATTTGAAAATATTTTTATTTAAAAATAATAAAAAGTATTATTTAGTGAAATTCATATATTAGGTGGAGAGGAAAATTAAAATTTGAATGCATTCAAAATTTTAAAGTTTAAAAGAAATATAATAAAAAAGGTGTCCAAAAAAATTATCATCCTTTGATTCGATATTTAAGACATTTCCTTCCAAGAGGAAAAGGGCAATTGTACTTACAAAAGAAGAAGTGCCCAATTGCACGAAGTACAAATGTACTATGATTCCCTCCTTTGGACAGAGCAAGGGGCGCCCCCGGTATTTGCTGAGTTCGGTTCAATTGCAACCGAGTTAAAAATCACAAAAAACAGCGGCGCCAACCGGAATTATAGGGCCGGTCCTTGGGAAAGTTAAAAAGCACCACAACTACGTCGTAGAATTAGATCATCAATCAGAGAGGCAAGTAGAGAAGGCACATTTTTCTTTTTATTTTGAAACCTGTGATGGTCACTACGTCCAAAATGAACAACAAATTTTGTTTTGCAAATATCACAGTGAAAACATTGATGTTAATTTTACTATGTAATATTTATAATATTCAAACTCCTTTATTACTTTATATTTTTTTAAAAGAACACCTCAGAATTTCTCTTACATTTGCGTAAAAAAGAACATCTAATCAAAATTTAATAAGAAAAAGTTTTATCAACTTTCAGATTTGCTTTGAAAGTTCTGCAATTCCCACGAGTGAAGACGCAGGACCACTTCTTTCCCCCTTGTTCGGTACCACTTATATGATCTTTTCGTTTCAATTTTTATTGGAAAATAAGAACCGTTTTCTCAGTGAAGGGGAAAAAATGAATTTTAAACGCAATACAAAAAAAAAGAAGAGGAATTTATTGAGGAATAATTGCTATTACAATTTAGAAATTGAAAACAAAAGACACTGAGCATTTTTTTGGGGGGTCGAGGGGACGGGGGGGGGGGGGGCAGACACAGAACAATCCTACAATAAATAAATAACGATGTCCAAACAAATTCACTCACAAAAGGAGTATTTACATATTGCCCCTCAAATACATATAATAAAGATCCTTTTAAAAGAAAATTAAGAAAAAATAGGGGCAGGTGGTACTAGGACGCCGAGGCAGCTGTGAGATCATCGAAGCTCCAGAGTTCCATAGAGCCACCAATGGCGGTCTCTTGAGCCGGGTTGGACGCTGCCGGTGGCGACTGCCCATCCAGATACGGTATCTGATAGAACTTCATGTAGGACTCGTAGGCCATTAGCTCCTCAGATAGCTTCTCCACTTCGTTCCTGCGCTCAGCAACTTCAACAACATTGGTTTCTCTCAATGTCGCCTTTTTTTCTTCCTCTTTGACTTGAATCTCAGTATAGAAACGCTCATTCTCGGAACCTGACCCAGAAACCTCATCGCTTGGAGTTTGAAAACCAGACACATTAGCACACTCATTGTTGTTCGCGGTATAGTTACCATTATCAGCCGGGTAAGATGTGTACGACCCAGTAGCCTGAATCTGGTTGAAATTAGCATAAAACCCATTGGAGGAATTATAAGAGATGTTGGGATTTGGGTTGGAATAGTGTGGTTGAGGAGGCTGATAACTGTATTCATTGTCCTCATTTGGGAAATTCACTTTCGCTTTCTTTCCTCTGATCTTGCGAGCTTCCTTATCATAAGCCCTGGCAGCTTCTTCTGCTGTGTTAAAAGTTCCCAACCAAACTCTCACGCCCTTTCTGGGGTCCCGAATTTCAGCTGCCCATTTGCCCCAAGGCCGTTGTCTTATTCCCCTGTATAGATTTTTCCTCTGCCGCTTGGTACTTTTCGGCACTTGCTCACCATCTGTTTGTATATAATCCCTATCAGACACAAAATTTGAAAAAAAAGAAAAAAAGAAAAAAAAAATCACCAGTTCGTGCATTTACCTGTTTCAGAGGGTTGAGATCTTTTGTTATTTGGGACATCGATGGAGGCACTTTTCTTGACGAAGGAATAGTTGGGCCAAAAGTCTTCAGCGTTTGACCAGAGGTCCGATGAAGAAACGCTGCGGTTCCCACGTCGGGGAATGATGTCGAATAGGATCGCACCGCCACACATACTTAACAGTCAGCAAGAAATGAATCTAAATAATAACCTTCGACAGAAAAAGATTTAATGGGACTAGGTTGGTATTTGCAGATATTAAGAGTAGTGATGAGGTGTAGAGAAAACTTTTTTTCTCTTCTTTGTTACTACGAGAGAATGGAATTATGGGAGGCCAGGGAGCGGGATATATATGTAGTAGCGGTGAGAAGGAAACTGGCAGACAGTAGGTAAGAGGGTCCCTTAAGTATCGAACTTTCTTGGCATGTATTACTTTTGATTTTTATCTGATTGTAGATATTCCATTTGGATAGTATTTTTGTCCAATGTGTTCTGATTTAGTCACGTTATTCTCTAATTTTATAATATATAGTGCTTTACAAAATTTAATAAATATTTATTTTATGTTATTCTTAATAAAATTCAAGTGTCAAATTTATGTTTGACTCATTTTGATAGCTCTATCAACGGCTTAATAAAAAAACGTAAATTATGAAACGTATACAAACTACTAAAAAATGAATGAATAGACATTAATCTTACTCAAAAGTTAAAAGAAAGACAATTACTCTTATCAAGGTTTGAAGCTATGCAAAGTGCAAACTAAAGGGTCGCTACAATTAATTTTTACTTTATTCAATCTTCATTTCTAATTTATTATCTACTTCTTTTGTTTGATTTTTAATATTCACTTTTAGTTTTAGTTAAAAATTAATAAAACATTTTATATGAATTAACTTAATAAAATATTATTATTATTAATGTAATGAATGATAAGACTCATGATAATATAAATTTCTTAAATTAAGATGTTAGAGTAATGAATATAATGAGTTAGTTTAATATAAATCTCTTAAATAAATAAATAAGATTATTAATGAAATTTTAAATAAAAATACATATTTATTTAAATAAAATTAATATTTAATCTCTAATAAATTAAAATAAAAAATATTAATATTAAATTTTAGACTTGAGCGATGTAAAATAATTTTTTATGCAGACGACGGTGAAGAACATTTTGATTTTATCTAAAGTTAGCTTCTTCGGGTACTTTGAATATGGTCCGATGAGCATACTGCAAGCTTCTAGCTATTGCGTGTTGGGCAAGTCGGCCATTATAGGACCAAGTTGCGTCTGGCATGATTATCCAAAATGATTCGCCGTATCTTCCCGCAAAAAAATTCAAAGCTATTTTGGGAAAAGAAAACAAATGAAAATTAAAATAATACTTTAATTAGGATTCATCTTTCACTATGATAAATTTTAAAACTTTCCCTTGGCAGAGGATTGTCGTTGCCAGTTGGACTTTGATGATTCATTATGCTTTGATAACGAAAAGATAAAATGTAGCACCCTAAAATAAATATAAAAAAAATGTTACTAAGGTTAACGTGACTGGAAACATTTTACACCCTCCCAAAATATAACATAATTTGAACCAATTTTTTGCTTCAAAATACAAAATATTTTAAAATTTATTCTATATATTTTTTTTCAATATCACTCCAACTTTTATATAGAGAGATATCATATAAATACTTTATCCCTACTCATATTGAAAGTGTATTGCTAATTTCGTTTTATATTTGTCACTTTGTACTATTTTCTCAATTTCAAAATAATAATTTCATTTGAAAATTTTGTTTGTTTCTAATTATTCGTGTCATTATAAAATTAATATTATATTAAAAATTTAAAATATTACATTTTTCTTCATATATATATAACTCTCTTAATTTATTATTTTATTTCTAATTTTTTAAATGTATAATATATAGTTTAGTCTTTTTCATTTTTAATTAAAACAACATAATAATTTTATTAATCTCGTGTGAGTCTCAAATGGTACTAATATTTGAGAACAAATGATGTATATACATTACATCATTTGTAATGTTGATAAATATCTAAAGTTTAATTATTATTTTTAGAAAAATGAAATTTAGAGACCATTCATATAATGCACGTAGACTAAAAGCCCATGTGAAATATCTTTAAACTAAAAATCTCTTTCTCAATAAAACTTTTACACTTGTAAAATATATTTTATAGAATGATACTTTTTTTATTATTATTATATATGAGTAAAGGGATGCGAGATTCGAATACAAGATGAAAATTCAAAAAATTACTAATTGTTCATATGAGAAACCTTTTTATAATGCACACATATTTCATAAATGTAGCTATTATGTATTAACAAGTAAAATTATAATACTTTAGGTTAGATGTAACAATCATGTATGTTACACTTTTTGCTTTCAGACGCTTTGTCTTTTTGTTGCTAGATATGGAAGACATTTATTTCATTCACGACATGCATATAGATATACATTTCTATCAAACACTTCTTACGCTTTTCACCACTTTTATAACACTGATATTTATGTTTTAATTTATTTTGGCACACCTCATACTCCAAAGGTTATTTTGGATTTTTAAAAAAAAAAGTAAGATAATTTTGATTAAAAATTCAAGTGTTTTATCGCTGAACTAAATTACCTTTTATCGGAATAATACATAATTTTAAAAAGAAAAAATGCAATAAAAAGCCGGTTGAGTGAAAATGTATCTTTCTACTTAAAAAATCTCCAATTTCAGTTCAGGCCCACTCGGTTTGTTAGTGAAATTATTGAAGTCGAAGTTGGTGCTTGTCCAATGGATGTCTTAGCACGACATGCACGCTTTGGTAGAAGAATTGTAAGATCCATTCTCGTACTTCTATTCAAGTCAAACATTGGCAGAAGTTGAATTCGAAACAGAAATAAGAAAAAAAAATGGTCAACCTTCAAAGGTTGCTATGTATTTAATATTTATTAATTACCAATATATTATCATAAAAAATTTGGAAAACGTCGGAAGCACATCGTATCCTTAAAAACACACGGCCGAAAGATTAACGACTTAGTAGCAAAATCTAAAGACGTCAACCTGCTGACATATTTGAATGATTAAATCTTAAAGCAAATGCCAATGAGCTGATTGGCTCTTGTCGAAGGAAAATGACTGTTTTCAAACTAATTTGATGGTGTGGGCTTTGTACCGGCCCTGCTTGCATTTATTAGTTCTCATGCTTATCTTATTCCCTACTATGATGCACGAGAATTATGTTTTTAAGGAATTTAATTTGGAGGCATTGCGTGTACGCACATGGGCACCAATTAAAAGATACATGCAAAATATCCAAAGTGCTTTGCTTTTCATAACCTTTGCATCTAATTTTACAATAATGCATTGAAATTAGTTTTTTAACGAAGATTAAAAATAATTTTTTCAATTTCAGAATTAAATTCATTCAAATGAGAATTAACCTTTTATTTTGAGGGGAAAAAAATATATCGATTTCTAAAAATGAAATTTCATGCATAAATATAATAGTCAAATTGATGGGATATATATATATATATATATATATATAGTGAAATGGATATTTAATTCCATGAGATTTTAAATGGGATGTATAAACATATTTAAATAATATGTATATTTTTTATGGAATGTATTATATTTAATAAATAAAATTGCCATTATAATATTTCTAAATGAAATCTTAAATTAAGTATTTCAAACTTTCTACATTAATATATTAAATATTTACTTAGTTCCTGTTATGTTTTGAATGGAGTATTCTATCTAAATTATTAAATCAAATTACCCTTTCTAATATTTCTCAAATTTTTTTTTTAATTTTAAGTATAATTAAAATTCATATTAATATATTCAATTTGGGTAATTTTTCTCATTTAAAAATTTATTAAATGTATGAAATATTTTGATAAGTACTTAACTGAACCATATTATAAGAATCTAAAAGAAAAATGATCTTAGTACAAAACAAATATTTAAATATACATGTATTTCACATGTTTTCCAACATAAAATTTCATAAATTGTCATGGAGTTTATCACTTAATAATACTTTATCACTTCACAAATATAAGTTGTTGAATCCATTCACTTTTATACATACTAAATAAATTTTTTTTATAAAATGATATTAATTATTATGTCTTGTAAATAAAAAATAGAAAATAAAGTTTGTTTTGAGAGGAATAAAATATAAATTTGTCTTGAAAATAAGAAATAGATAAGATGAGATGTGAAAGTAAATAAAGTCGATGATGAAGTTTTTATAAAAATTTGTAAAATGATTTATATTTTGAAATAACAAAAAATCATCCAATAACTTATATTGTATTAAGTCAAATATGCATATTTAATTCAAATGAAATAAATATTTGTTTATTCTATTAGTTCTAAAATATAAGATATTGAAAAGAATTATACACAAATTAAGGAAGTGTTTTAATTTTTAAAATACCTTTATTTATTGTGTATACTTTTTTTTGAAATTGAAAATGATTTAATATAAAAAATAAAATAAGCCTGAACAATATTTGAAATAACAAATAAGATAATTCTAAAAATTAATAAAACGTTAAAAAAATTGCCTTCGAGATGTTATAAATATATGAGGAATGAAATATACAATAATGCTACGAGAAGAATAAATTAATCACGCATTCGCACCTACCAACTGCATTTATTAAGTTTGTTTTTTGTAATTACTAAGATATTCATTATATGCATGAGAATTTGACTACGATCGAGTTGCTGTAAAATTATTATAAAGCAAAGTTGCAAATACTCAATAAAATAATAATAATAATAATAATAATTGGGCCCTCAAAGCATGTGCGGCGATTCAAAGAAGAAGTACTGCATTATTTTCTTACCAAAAAAAGAAAAGAAAAGAGTAGAAGTATCCTTCTTGTTTCCGATTGTCAATTGTTGAACACTTTCTAACTCGGCAAGTGTATTGTAGAATTCTAATTCTCATTTACAAAGGACAAGCCAGAAGATCTTTGATCTTCCAAACAGACTTTTTATTTTTTTTCTTCCCCTCTCTCTCTCTCTCTCTCTCTCTCTCTCTCTCTCTCTCTCTCTCTCTCTCTCTCTCTCTCTCTCTTATATATATGGTCAATAAGTTTCTTTATTATTTTTTGGTAGGCAAAATGACCATTTCAATCTCTTATCTTTGTGATTTTGACTAATTTGGTTCCATATTTTTTTTAGTCATTAGATTTTCTATGTATTGTTTTTCAACTATTTTGATTAATTTTACTCATAAGTAAAAGACAAATAAAATAGACAAAAATGATTGAAAAATAATATACTTCATCCGTTCAATTTTATAAGATGTTTTAGGTAATTTTACATAGATTAATAAATTATTTTACTTCTCAATATTCTCTTATTTATTTTAGTATTTTTTTGGAAAATGAAGTATTTGTTTTCTCTTCTTTTCTCTTCATAAAGTAGAAGTAAATTTGAAAATAATATACACAATAACTGTAGAAAGTAACAAAACATCTTATAATTAGGGATCAAAGAATTTACTTAATACAACTTATAAAAAGGGTGAAGAGTATAAGTTATCTAAATAGGTAAAAAAAAAGGATCAAAATGATTAAAAAAATACATTGGATATCTACGTGTCCAAAAACAAAGCTAATAGACCAAATTGGCCAAAATCATAAACATAAGGGACTAAATTAGCTATTTTACCTTTTTTTTTAATTCAATAAGTTCATTAATAAATAGAAAATTTTAATTACATATATGATATATGGACTAACTAGTAAGAGATTATCACTTATAAAATAAATAAATACATAATAAATAATTTATTTATCAGTATCCCCCCTGTGTAAATTTTTATTTATTAATATAGACAATTTTTTATACCGAAAAAATATATATAGATCATTTTTCCCAAAAAATGAAAAAAAGAACTCTGCAATTATATTAAAATTTTATATCAATGCATAATACTCCTCCGTTAAATTTATTAGATGCCATAAGCACTTTCACATAGACTAAAGTTTTTGTTTTATTTTAGATTATACCTTTATTTTATTGTATTTGAAAGAAAGAATATTTGTTTTCTCTCTTTTAAGGAATATTTATTATACTTGGAATAAGGAAAAAATAAGGGACAAGTGAATTTACTAGTTACATTTTATAAAAAGAGACGGAATGAATATATCGTACTTCCTGAAATAATAAATTTTTAACGCACATAATTCACAAAAATAAAATATATAAGCATTTTTTTTCAAAATTAGTGCTATTTTAATAAGTGAAATACTTCATATGTCTATAATTAAATATTCACATTTGATTTAATTTAAAATTTTAAAATATTATTTGATCTTATTGGAGTTACCATTGTATCATTTTTATTAGTTTGTTTATTGATGAGATGAGTCTATTAGTTAGTAAGATTCAACTATTTTAAATTAAGAATGTTGTTACTGAAAATTTTGAGAAAAATGTGTTTATTTTAAATAAAAAATATAAACATTAAATTTTAGATATAAAAAATAGAAATGAAAATGTTTAATTTCCCAAACTAAAGTGGGAGTGAGTACTATTTATTGGAGGAGATATTCACAATTTCCCCCCTTTATTTAAAACAAAAAGAAAAAGGAAAAAGGAAAGGTGGTGCTTGCCATGTCCTCGTAGTTATTCGCCATCGTGCAGCTACGTAATGCACTATCCTCCAGACTCCAGTCCACCTTGAGAAGTCGCAAAATCCATGGAAGAAGAAGATACTTTGATTAGTCTCTTACCATTAAGAGAGATACCAGAAAACGTACGTAAACATGACCAAGCATCCCCTTCCCTATAAATTCCTCGAATCAGCATCAAACGGAAACAGGATTACGATTCATTTTATCTTACTTGATCGATCCTTTCATTCCTCACCTTACTGCTTTTATTAGATGGCTTTGATCTCCAAGCTCTCATTTCTTCTTCTCTTATCAGTACTCCTTTCCGTTGCTTCTGCAGCGGGTTACGGTAATGTGGATGCCCCAAAACCGAAGTTCCCTTCACTAGATGACCACTCTGATAATAAGGCAAAACATCTACTGCACCCATTAACCATTGCCGTTCAGGGCATCGTTTATTGTAAATCAGGCACTAAAGTCATCCCGCTTAAAGGTAATTCCATCCTAATCTAATCTGATACCTCAGATAAATTTTTATCCTATCTATAGAATTTATATAGTATTTAAAAATTTGTTTTCGACAGGCTCAAAAAAGTGTTATAAATATATAAATTGTAATTATTTATCAACTTCAACTTTTAATGATTTCAAATTTTATTTTGTTTATCAAACTAGGAATGCAGTGCTTATTGACCCTTTTGATTTCATCAATGTTTGGTTCGATGTGATTTTAGGAGCTTTGGCGAGGATAACATGTTTGGGAGTGGATAAGTATGGATATGAATCTTCTCCATTCTCCATATTAAGTAAACCGACGAATGCAAAGGGTTATTTCATCACCTCATTTTCTCTATATCAGTTCAAAGACGCAGTGAAGATCACAGAATGCAAGGCCTTTCTCAAAAGCTCCCCACTCCAGAGCTGTAAGTTTCCCACCGACGTCAACAGGGGACACACTGGTGCTCTTCTCTCTTCCTACCGTCTCGTCGGCGTTGAGGACAAGAAAACCAAATTGTACTCCGTAGGACCTTTTGTTTATGATACTGAGTCTAAATCAAGTTCAGACTCAAAGGGCTACTGAACAAGAGAAAAAGATCTAGCAAATCACGGATTCATGATTTACTTTTGGGTGGAAAGAGAACCTTATGCTAGTGTATACCAATTTTTTCCTCCTTTTTTTTCTCTGCGTGTTTTTTTTTTCTTTTTTTTCTCTTTGGGTTTTGCTACGTTCACGAGAAATACGTAGTGTTTTGGACGATTTTGTGGTTTGATTGAAACAGATATTTTCTTTTGAGATTTCTACAAATGACCCTTTTTTCTTGATAATGAATTATTATTATTATTATTACTGAAAAGTCTTGATTTTGAAGTTTGAAGGGCTGCATCTCTACTCCACTCAGTAGCTGCCAAAACAAAAAGGGAAAAGGAAGGGGAAAAAACCAAAAGAAAATGAAATACTCGCTTGTGCTAATTGCCCTATAATTTTTCATTCGTTCCAAGAGGTTGAGGTGAAGAAACCAACCAAATATAGACAAGGACCCTGAATCCATTGCAGGAGCTATTCCAAACTAATTTTCATAAAATCTGCAAGAAAAAGGCCCAAAAAATGGTTTGGGTTCCTGGCCTATTCAAAGTAGGCCCAAAGAGAACACCCTTGCTAACAAAAAATTGAACACTTTTTCTTTATTATTGATACCATTTTCCAATGTTTTATGCAACAATGACTATGAATAATTACTTACTTCGATATATATATATATATATATACTTCTTTCAAACATATTTTAATGGTTGATTTTAGATTTATACAAGGATTAAATAAGTGTTAAAAATGCTAATTATGTAATTAAAATTTCTAAATTACTATAATTTAATAACTAAGTGTAAAAATATCAATATTCTTAAAAAAATACGATTATCCAATAAGTATTTAATTATTCATACAAATTATTTATTAATAAAAATATTTAAATTGTAAAAATACGTAATAAATTAAAACGTGAACATTCCAACTCAAAAAGAAAATGTTGGCAATTAAAATGACTATGATGAAATATTCATTTTTGACTAGACACTAATGTTAGTTTTTAATCGATGTATCAATTTTCCATGTTTATTTGAAATATTCCATTACAATTGTTCATTTTTTAATTTTAGCATGTAATTTTATAATCATACTCTTTTTATTAATGAAGAATTTGGATAAGTTGTCAACTATTTATTAGATAATGTAATTTTTTATGATGATTAATACACATCCACTAGTTATTAAATGAGAAAAATTTATAAAGTTTCATTGCATAATTATCATTTTTAACATTTATTTAAATTATTGTGCAAATTCAAATTGAACAATTGAAATAAGACGAATATTGTAACAGCTTCTTGATAGTATTCTCTTCGTAAATTGAATCTTATATTTGAAACTAAGGTAATAAGATCTCAATGTCAAGTATATCTTCTTCATAATGGGACCAAATTAATAAAATCATGCATAACCCTAGGGGTGGCAAAACGGGCGGCCTACCCCAATGAGCCAAGCAATGTAATCGAGCGGGTTGAAATTGTACAGGCCTGAAATATTGAGGTCCAGCCTAGCCTCTACATGGACCACGTGCCAACGGCCTAAAATGACCTGAAAATTTATAATTTATTTTAAAAGTTATGATTTTATGTTGGTTAAAAAAATAAATCTATTAAACCATTTACAAATAAATAACACATTTATAGTCATTTTGACCCAAAAAACACTAAAATAACCCACTATGTCATCTCAACTTCAACAAATTTAAATTATAAAAGATAAAATAAAATGTTATTTAATGTTTATATCTATATCCTGCATTACATTTATAATTTTACACCAAAAACTTCTAAAACAAATCGACCATATTCAAGCAAACAAAAAAAAAACATTTAAACAATCAAACACAAACATAATGTTCATTTATTTACTATATAAACAACAAAAAATCATTTAAACATCATTTACTACACAAACATCATTTGTATAGTAAAAAATCATTTACTATACGACTGTGGGAGTGGCTAGAAATTTTTTTTTTTGGGAGTGACTGGAAATTTGTTTTTTTTTTTAATTGGGCCGGCCCATCAGCCTGCGGGTTAAAATGGCCCGAACACATTTGGTCTGCGGGCCAACGGACCAAGCCATTTAGAATCGATTTTTTTCGAAACAAGAAAAATAAAATCCAATCAATTTTATGTTGTAAGATTTTCGAATTAACCCGACGGGCTGGACTTATTTTGTCACCCCTACATAACCTCTCTATATTGTATTATTTTAGTTCATTTTTATAATATGTTTTAACTAATTTTATACATATTAATAGATTATTTTACTTTTCATTATATTTTTGTTTATTTTAATTTATATTGAAATATTTTATTATCTTTTTATTTCTTAATAAAATAAAAATAAAAATTAAAAATATACATAATGAATTTAAAAAATAATAAAATATTTTATAATTACCAATAATGAAGTTTACTTAATGAAACTTGGGACGGATGGATTACTTATGAGTCACTTTTTCCGTTCAAAAGTCTCGATCCCGATCATGTGTACGTCGTCTTTACATTTATTAATTTGTTGTCACAATCACGTTCAAGAGAAATACGTAGTGTTTTGGACGGCTTTACATTTTTCCAATGCATTATTTGTCTTTTGTCGTGTCATTTCTTGCTTGATTTCCACAACACGCGCTTGGCATGAGCTATCAAATATATCATCGTTTTAATATATAAAGTAGAGATTAGTTTTGTCAAATTAAACGTCCGCTTCAACCTCCTCCCCTGAAGGATCTATTCAATCCCAAAAGTACCAGCTCAGTCATACATCTCATTTTGTCTCATTCTATCTGCTCATACTCCAGCAAAAGGGTATTGGGATCCTGTAAAATGGATTCATATAACGAATGCAATCAGAGAAATACACAAATCCATTCCCAGTATTAAAAATTGAACTAGTATGGGGGAGCCAAACAAGTTAACTAGTCATAGTAGTAAGGAAGACAAGAAGAAGATTGCAGTAAACTTGGCCAATGGTGGAGGCATCGGAGTTGGTGTTGTATTCATAGGTGGAGCATTAGCCACTGCTACACTGGTTTCGGCTCTGACTGTCCTCGGAAGGAGACTGTTAAAAAAATCCCTCGACAGTAAGAATCGCAATAATTGTCATTACACGGAATCCAATGAGACACTAGAAAAATTCATCGCGGAGGATATTACTACTAGTAATAGTACTATTAAGGATGAAATCAAAGGCCTCCCCCAGCCTTTTCCTCCGGATATGGATCAGAATTTGAGGTTTGTTAATATTAATATATTTTTTTTTGGTTGAAAGATAAAATCCTTTGCAGTTTTTACTGATTTCAATTAATTTTCTATATCAGCAACGGAACGGCTAAAACGAGCGTGGCGGAGACGGATACTAGAGGCTTCATCATTTCCTCCAAATGCAGGGTAATTTGTTTCAATATTACCTGAACCATGCCATTGAATTTGAACTCAATACTGAATTGGAAAAATATGTTGAAGAAAATATGATGATCCTGCAATTAGACCAACAAGCTATTGTTGGAAAAAAAAATGAGACAGGAAAGAATTCTGATATCAAGTATTAATTTGAATCAGGGGGAGACTCAAAATATTGGACTTTATAGTGGAAAAGGAGACCTCATTTGTGATGATAAGAAAATTCTCCCTACCAGTGGTCTCCATAAATCAGATGGCAGTAGGCAGTGTGATGGCTCCGATGTCGAGACAGGGCAATTCTCGTTGCCGGTAGTTGAAGATCAAAAACATTTTCAACCTGCAAATATGAAAGAGGACTCGTACGGCGGAGAAATTGAAATAATTAAGGAACAGAGCACATCTAAGATCCCTGATGTTGATCACAGCACAAACGAAGGCAGCCAACTGATGCAGGTGAATAATGAAGAAAAGGTTAGGGAAGTGAAGTGCAAAGAAGCCGCAGAGACAGCTGAAGCTGACCAAAGAGAAGAACTCTCACAGGCCTTTGAGACGGTTGAAAATCTAGAAGGGGCTGCAGCAGCAAAGGCAGTTCATGTGGAGGAAAAAGAAAGAAATTGCATTCAACGTGAGGTCT
Source organism: Apocynum venetum (assembly GCA_019593545.1). NCBI lineage: Eukaryota > Viridiplantae > Streptophyta > Magnoliopsida > Gentianales > Apocynaceae > Apocynum > Apocynum venetum. The sequence goes on from SRSM01000324.1 coordinate 822,788, forward strand.
GGCTGACCACTGAATCTGCTGAACAACAGAAAAGAAGACTTGAGGCGGCTCATGCACATCCGGAAAAAGTTAATGGTGGAATTCTGATGTTTGAAGAAGAAAAGATTTGCAGCCAACATGATAATGGGTCGCTGATCTTTCAAACTGTAGAAGTAGTGAAAAGCCATGAAAAGTTTGATGAAGATCAAGCAGATGAAGGCAATAGCGGCTTGCTGATTGTTCCAACGGTTGAAGTACATGATGGCTTGACAGTGGAAAATGACCCAAGGTTGGAAGAAGAAAAAGCCATTGAGCTAGCACAAGGCACAGACAAAACAGAGATTCTGATGCTTGAAAAGGGGAGAGATGCTCCACGTGATGATGAAAATGATGCAGCAGGCCAGGCAGCAACATTAGCAGTAGAGTCTGATTCAGTATCATGTAACGACCTACCAAAACAACTGTATGAAGAACAAGGAAATCCACCAGCTTATAGCCAAGTTCACTTTGTCTATGATATTACAACATTTGAGAACGTCCAATGTGAGAATTCTGGTGCACAAGATCCAAACCTTTGTTTGGAATCAGCACAAGGTGATTCATCACAGTTTCAGGGGGGAAGTGGGATCCGCAGTAACTTAAAAGAAATTAAGCTATTCATCGAAGCCAGTGTGACCAGGGAAGAAAATGTTTCCAGCGAACCGGGTAGAGAAGAGTCGGAAGACAGGGCTATTGAAAGAGATACTAAGCCACTAAAGCAATCAATTGGAAACGCTTTGGATGAAATTGAGGACGCACCTGCAACGCCTGAGGCAGATAGTGTCAGTGTCACAGGCCAAATGGCAGTGAGCGAAGAAGATAGTATGGATGATGATACAGATGAAACAAATATCAAGGACAAAGTGGAAGAGAACTCAGAAGGAACAGGAGACTCCTCAGCAGAATACAATACTGAGCCAATCTGGCCGGCAGAATCACTTGAGGAATTATCAATGGACTTCACAGGGTTAAAATTCCATAAGCAGATAGAGAATCAACTGCCAGAAGAGAATAAAACACTCCAAACAGAAGCGGAGTTGCACTCCAACGATGTTGAGGATCGTGGCATCAGTGTGGAAAAAATCCAGAACGTTAATGAGGGTGAAGGAGGTATGTTGGAGCTTGCAGAGCAGAATGATCAACAATCCAACTCATTGAAACTGAGAAATCTGGATCTCAAATGGACATTCATGGTGTTATTGTGGCCCTTCTGCTTCTGGTATTTTGGTATGCCATATTTTAAGATTTCTTTTATAGTCATCCTAGTTATACTTCTTTCAAAGATCCAGGGGACTTGAAGCAACAATCTCGTTGATTCACCGGAAATGGAAATCAAACATGAAATTGGGTTTTAGGAACCACCGCTGATCCTGAAAAGGAAGATTTACACCATTAAATAAGGAAGACTCACAAGACACGAATCTTCTCTTGAACCTCCAGAATCAAGTATTAGTTCATTTTCACCTCCTTTACATAGCTATTTCGGACTACAGAGCAAGTGTTATGTATGCAGAAGATAGTTGCGATATGTTGTAATAAGTGATTCATCACCTTCAACGTGCAGATTAATCATTAAACATCTAAAAAATGCTTTATCCATGCAACATTTACCTCCCAAGAGATGCATCGCATTAAAGCTACTAGAGAATATTGGAGATTAAAATCCAAATAAAGAGCTATTATATTTACAATTAGCGATTCTATGTTAATCACTTCCGTCACTATTTTAATTCTTTGTATGGATGTTTCAGGTCCTTGCAAAATGACTTTACAAGTATAACCTCACTAAATCCTCTTCTCTCTATATACATTCCCCTGACTTCACCACCTTCCTCAGTTTGGCAGAAGATTGATTAGAATGGAGGAGGGCAAAAACCATTTCAGCTATAAATTCAAAACTTAAAAAGAGAAACTCCGGGGCTTTCTTCAAGACAAAATTTTCTTCCAGGCTGCTGTAGATGGGAAAACCAACTTTCTCGTCAAAACAGACTAACTAGCACTCTACATATTCTTGGTTCTCTGTTGCGCTAGGCCAACTGCATCCTGTAGACCATCCCAAAACACCAAGCATAAGGTCCACCCTAGAGCATGCACTGACCTGGAGGAGATTTAGGTATCCATTATTAGAATAATGTAAAATGAAGTAGTTGAAATACACGTTTGTTTATTTAGCGTACCAAACTCTCAAGGTTGGTCTCGATGTGAAATAGCATGAACGCCATGCCATTTGATCGGTCAATCTCAGCCTGCCAGCATTGGAATCATAATATCATTGATTGTGCAAGCAAGAGACTATGACAACTAGAAAAGGTAATTTTGTAACTGTCTGCATTTACTCACCACACAAGAACATATAGTGATGCCTACAGCTGCCATTGCTGATGTGATATCAGCCATCATGCCTGATGTAAGAGATAGAGATTATTATGGTATCAACAAAGTTTTGACCTTTAATGTGCATGAATTTATCAAATTCAGGTGCGGCAGGTCAATCCAGAAGAAAGGTACAACCAAATTAAAAAAACCTAAATTGTCCTAAAAAAACAGGCTATTAACCTTTCAGCAACATAAATATGAGGGAGAGCAACCCCTGGCCCCATGCGTGGGGTGGGGGAGGGGGAAGAGAAAGATTGAATATCTGTCAATTTTGAGAAAGTATACTTGACAAAAGGGTCAGGACAGGTCAAACTGACTGTCCCACCTCAGACAAGAAGCTTAATTGACTCCATTATTTCAGCAATGAAGCTTAATCTTTTTTTTTTTTTATTTCTATGGCAAACAAAACCAACAACTATCCCAATTGAGGTGGTAGAGAGCCACTAACAAGTGTAACTGAACTTGCCATCGTCACTGGCAAAGAAACAATTCCTCTTCTTCTGAACCTCATGAGGAAAGAACAAACTAAAGACCAAATATATTTTGCAAGCTATGAGGTTACCTGTTCGATCTATACAGACCACACAGAACCACTGGATGGAGTGCCCTGCCAGGTTGTGCCAAGATGCAACCTTAGTTGCTTTCCATCCCTCTAAACCAGGCAGCACTTCTCTGTACATTGGAATGTTAGCAAAAATCATTTTGGCAACACCATTTCCTTGTGATAATGCCTCTCCTTTTGCCTTCAAACTCATGTGCTGCATGTGCTTGTTATGTTTGCCGTTAACCTTGGGAAACTGAATGCTACCTGAATGAAACTGAAATCTATCATCACTACTCATCTTCCCTGATGATATATCCATAACATTTTTAAGGATTTTCTCCCAAGTGTGCTTCGTTCCTTTAGAATAATCTGAGACATCTAGACCACCATCCCCATCTGATTTAGCAGCAAACTCAATCACTGAATCAGCAGTTATTTCAGCTGCTGAAAGTGCAGCTTGCTCTTTCAAAAACTGAGAACAGAGACTCCAAGATTAATAGGAAGGAAATGGAGTTATAACATTTAACTTATTCGTTGTTCCACATGGAAACCTACTTTCATGATTTTGTGCCGGGCACTACGTGTTTTTGCGTGTTGCAACCACTGTTTATGTCTCTGGAAAGCTGACTTGCTTGAGAGTCCCTGGCAAAGAAACAGCCTTGTCAACCAGAGTAAACAAAAGAAAGCCCAACTGATGCCACAGGGATAGCAATTGAGAAGGCAAGGGGAAACTCACTGAAAAGGGACCCACATCAAGAAACAATTTTCTGATAATTGCTAAAAATCCCAGACCCCCACACCTAAGAAATGGGAAGCTAAAACATAATTGATGGCAGGACTAGCTTACAGCATAGTGGAGAATACACAGGCACAAGTTTTTCATTCCAACTTCAATTCTTGAATGATTAAATAGAAACAAACAAAAGTGAGAAAGAAAGAACCAAAAGGAAAAGCACACTGATAAAAAAGGATATCTTGTAATTGGTGTTTAAAAGGACACAAGTTGACCAAGCTCAGCAAAACTCTAATAAAGGTAATTTTTGGTAGGGTGGAGTTGTGAAACTAGAAAGCAAAAAGCTGGGAGGACCATTAAACAACTGGGCAGCCAGCTAGATTCTAACATTATCATCATGCCCAAAATCCAGAACCAGTTTTAAGTAATCCATATTGTTGGCCACAAGCAAATAGGAACCAGCTAAGACATTCAACTATGGGACACACTAATTGCCATGTTATCCAATAAATGGCATAGGGAGCAAAAAGGGAATGTCAGGGTAAACACTGATGCATAAACTAGGGTACTTTAACAATTAAGAAGATATAGAGGAAATCTCTAATCCATCACTTTGCAATTTCAAATGGAAAGTGAGAATTTGCATGAATACTATTTGTCATGGATTACTGAACTAAAATAAATAAAATAACAAAGGCTCTTAAAATGAATATTTTGCTGCTCCACAAAGTGCATTTCAGAATGTAGCAGTAAAGTTTAGAATATAAGATGCACTAACATTGTAAATTATAATCTCGACAACTTCAGCATTTGCAAGTATGTGCAATGGGGAGACAAGATTACCATTGACCTGCAAATAGAGGGAGAAGGTTACACCACAATACTCAAGAAGAAAAAAGTACCATTGAAAACAAGCATCCTACCTTTGCAGCCACCATTCGGTTGCCAATCTCAGTATGTATCATGTAAGCATAATCAACAACTGTTGCCCCCTTTGGTAGATTTTTAATCTGTAAAAAGTTAACAGGACTGTTTAAGGTGTCATGAAGCAACCTTTTGTATATCTACGGTTATAAGCTTCAGCCTTTATACCTCTCCTCTTGGTGTAAACACAAAGACACGGCTGCCCAGGAGATCTCTAGTTACGGTGTCTACAAACTCCCTAGAGCTCATATTCCCAACAAATTCTTCTTGCCATTCTCTAATTGCATTGAGCCAACCAATCTGAAGGAAAGAGAAGATTTCTACCATAGGATTAGCATTTGAGAGAAACATATGAAAGGTGTCTCAACAAAGGGCCCCTCCCCCCAAAATAAATAATGAAAACTAAAAAGTGGGGGGAAAAAATCTACCCTGAGAGCAATGTTGGTATTGTTAAGGCAAACTGTTTTTCCTCCTGAACTTCTACCACGGGGTATAACATGTCCAACTAAACCATTCACAAAGCCCTTCCCACTATAATGTGAAGCAATGCCTCTCTCAGCTATCAAATCCATTTCTTCAGTTCTTATCTGCATAATAACATAGAATGTAAACCGAATTTCCTTGAAGTAAACAAATTGAAATTGTTGTGGTAAGTGGTTAGATCTATGAAATCTGTATAATGGAGAAGCAAAGAAAATTCAAAAGATAGACCCCAATATCTGACCTGGACTTCAAGCCTAAACATGCTTTCATAAAGAAATGGGATCACTGTTGTATGAAGACTCTGATAGCCATTCGGCTTTGGGGTGGCGATATAATCCTTCATCTGTCAGAGAAGTCTATTATCAAACTGCTGACTAAAGACATACACATTAACTAATCAAAGAAGGAAAATAGCGCAAGAACTGTACTGCTCGAGGAATAGGTGTCCAGATTCCATGTACTAGTCCCAGTACATGGTAGCATATCTACAGAATAAAGAACAGGAAGAGAGACCAGTTAGTACCAAAAAATTGGATCTCTGTAAATGAGCTTGTTTCAGAATAATTACATGTTTATTTCACCTGTTGTGCATTACACAAAGGCCCAACTCCAGCACAAGGCTTTGGTTTAATAGTGATCCGAAGCTAGGAAGCAAAAAGTGCAGAAGTTATGAAGGATGACATAAAAATTGCAAATCTTCCAATGACACATTTTGAAGCCTAATACCACCACAATACCTGAGCAATTTGGTTGACTTCATTTATAAAACTCTTAGTTTTCTGTACAGCTTTGTAGATGCTGCAGAAAAATTAAGCAAGTAATGGAACCAGTTGAAAAAACTAATCATTCCAAAAGCTATCTTAGAAGATTTTATGTCATTGAAATTCGAAATTTATTTTAATGAAAATACAAGAAATACAAAAGAAGATGAATAAAAAAAGATGATAGCAATTACATTTTACCCGCGCCAAGGTGGGGGGGGGGGGGTGACAACCATTGTGTATGTATGTATATGCACGTGCATGTGGGGAGAGGGGGAAGGCAAACAAATTATTATCCTGAAAAAGAAAATAGCAAAAGAAAACATTGGCTTACCTGTAAGGATCCTTGCATACTGATCGAACTTCAGTTTTTGCCGTCATCAGGTCCAAAAATTGATCATTTTCAATCTTCTTCATTAGAATTCTCTTTGCCTTTTAGAGAGTGAAAGACTATAAGCAGAAAACTATTGCAATTGCCAATTGCAGCATTATTCTTAGCACACGCTAAATGGTTAACAAAATAGTTTCTTGAAAGTTACTTTGCTGTCAGAAATAGAAAAGAAAGGAAGCTACCTCTATGAGTTCTTTCTCATGTTCTTTGAAGAGCTCTGCAACTCTCCTCTTCACCTTTGCATAATCCTGAGGATTTGTGTACATAAATGCGAGATTTTCGAGTTCAGACTGCAAGAAGGAAGTTGTTAAGCTACTAGGATTTGAAGGATAGGATTGGGAAATTGCATGAGTAGAGGATGAGAAACTTAGGTCTCCCAAAGAGAAAGGAAAAAAAAAATCTGAACTACTATAACTAACAAAGATACAAGGTCTTTGGTAGATCATGGACAGCAAGCATGCTGAAAACATGATAACAACTTTTAGAGAATGAACAGGGTGTTATAGAGGAGTGCTGAGAAACTAGTAAAAGGAATGGGAAAACCAGATCTATAAAACTCAATCGGTGCCAAACATATCATAATGTGCAGATGAACATCCAGTAATATAAACGTGGATGAAAAACATGTTATATCAACAAGAAAGAAACATGAAACAACATTTAACCAGCAAATAAAACCAGAAATCAGACACACAAATTCTATGTAAAGGAAAAGCTTTAGGGACAGGAGATACTCGAACCAAGGTAAATATGGGGAACATTGTCATCATGATAAGACATAGCTGCCTTTATAAGCATCAGCATAAGCACGAATCAATCAAAAAAGTAAATAAATGAAATTTGAAGCCCAGAAAAGAGTTTAACAGAATGATGTTGTCAATAAAAAAGAAGGAAACTACAAGGGAAGTACCATATAAAAATAAAAATTTGCTTGAAAAAACTTATTAAGGAATATGCCGTATATATTAGTAAAACTTGAAAAGCTTCATAAATGGTGAGGAGGGGGAACTTGAAAAGCTTCATTAATGGCGAGGAGGGGGAACTAGGAAAGAAATTTTGAAAAGCACACATAAATAGGCAATAGCTTGAAATAGCGAACACCTTGATTTGGTACATCCCCAACAATTTTGCTAACGGCGCAAACACCTGCAGAGTCTCTGTTGCAATACTGGACTGGACAGATTACACACCATTAAGAAAATCAACTCTTATCGAAAAACAGAAAGACAAACGCAAATGAAAGAAAAGCCAACCTACCTGCTTATGTGGAGGCATATGTGAAAGAGTACGCATGTTATGCAGTCTGTCAGCTAATTTGACAATTATGACACGAACCTGATAATATGTGCGTTCAGTTTCAATGGACAGTCAACATAGACAAACTTGTGACTACATATATAATATGAAAATCACCTCCTCAGTCATAGCCAGAAACATCTGTCGAAGGTCATCAGCTTTTACATCTTGTATAGAATGATTTTCATCCTTGCACTTGAGTTTTCCAAGCTTAGATACCTAAATCACCAAATACAATAAATATGACAACGTCCAATCACAATTCCTAACTCCTAGCTTAACGTCCAAGTTTGTGTGTGTGTGTGTGTGTGTGTGTGTGAGAGAGAGAGAGAGAGAGAGAGAGAGAGAGAACCACCTTAGTCTCCCCTTCCACAATATGCCGAACAGTAACACCAAATTCTTCCTCTATTCTTTCAAAAGAAACAGTATTTGTATCTTCTACTGTGTCATGCAATAAACCAGCAGCAATAGATTCCCAATCCAATTCCTGAAATGCTAGTATGCATCAATTGAAGCCAATTCCAACAAGAGAAAGTTTCAAACTGAAGTCTAATGAATTGCTCGCCAATATGGATTTACTTGAGTTCAGAAAACTCACCAGTTCTCCAAGAATTTGAGCAACGGCAACTGGATGAATTATAAAGGGCTCTCCGCTGCGTCTTCTTTGACCATCATGTGCTTCAAAAGCAAGCTGTAAGACTCCCATTTAGAACATCCAGGCAGAGAAAGATAAAAAAGCAGTAAAGGGCTAAGAGAGAAGTGAAAGAGTTTAAGACAGGAGTTTAACAATAAGATGCAATGAAGAAGCAGAAGATGACACACAAAACAGAAACTTGTTAAGGAACAAGTGAAACATTAACAGAAAAGAAGAAGAGAATCTTACATTTAAAGCATTTCGGACCAAATCCAATTCTTTCTGAGAAAGATATGAGATAGTAGGCTTAAGACCCTGAGACAACAGACACAAAGGACATTAGGAAATCAATTTCTACCTCTTAAACACGTACATAATCCTTATTATGAACAGAAACTTGATTAAAATGATGAGAACACTCATAGTTAAAGCATTACCATTTAATTAACTAACCAAGGAAGGAGAATGCCCAAAAATTGCAAGAAATAAGAGTTCGATCAATCTACATGACACTTAATCTATTAGGACATGCATCCAACAACTAGCATCCAACACTCTACACTGAATAAAGGGAGGTATAGAAAGAATATTTTCCATAAGAAACAGAATTGTGAGTGACAGAGATTCATAATATAGACTCTAGAAGGAAACAAATCTTACAGTGGGAGAATCTAGGTGCTTCAGCAGAAACCACAGGCCCCCCTCCCAAAAAAGGGAAAAAAATTGTAATCATCATTCATGGCAAGCCCACAAGCTATTATATCTTTATTTATTAAAGATCTCCTTGTAGATCTTATCAGTAATAACTTACAACAGGCACCCCAAAAAATTTTCAAAGTAGAATCTCATGGAGATGGTTTTCTTCATTAGTATTTACTTGCAAATCCATTATTAAGCTTACAACCAGGAAATATCATTCTATAGGCTACTACTACTTTCATTCGCCCTTTACAGTTTCACTTTTCCCTTCTTTTTTATATTTTACTTTTATCACAAGGCTCAAACAACAAACTTCCATTCGCATGGGCCAACAAGATGCAAATAAGTCAAGAGAACCAATATTAAACATTCTATAACAGGAAAGTAAGTGGAGCATATCTCAAACAATTACACATGCATCCTAGACATGGACCAAGCAATTTTTCACAAAATTTCTAGATTATGTTGGAAAGTTGGAAAAAAGCTGCTTAAGGTCAATAATTCTTCCTTTCCATTATGCATAGCTATTTGGTATTTTAGGATGTCCCAGGTATTGGATACTTCTAGGAAATGGATCTCAAAAGCTATTGGTCCACCCACATGTTAGTTCCATATCTTTTCATGAGGCTTAAAGAACATGTTGACCAACACATTCCTTTCTTTTTTGTATACTATGAAACATCTTAAATTCTCGCATAAAATAGCATGCAGAAACAAACATTCTCATGCGGAAAAGGACTTGCAATAACCAATCATCAACAGCCCCACGCATAACAATATTGTGAACTTAGTATACTACAGTTATGTATAATATAAAAGAAATCTAACAACTATAAAAGTATAAATTAAAAAAACAAGGTCATTTCAAAAAGAAATAGGAGTTGGTAAACAAATGATTCAAACATCATCTAGAAAGCTTCACGTACCTCCCACAAATTCTCTGGAGAAATGTTCTCATAGGATTCAGAAAATTCAGATGGAGAACAATACAATTTCCATCTCCTATAGGCAAATTGAAGCTGATTTGAGCTTGTGAACTTTCGTAGTATTATGAATTCCGAAGTTCCATTAGTGTAAAATCCTTCAGTTTCATGGGCTTCACATCCCTGAGACAAGTAAACATCCAAGTGTCATGGTAAACACAAAATCCTTGGATGCTAATCAGGACAATTACTTGTAGTCCAATCAATAAAGAGAATTGTAAGTGTCAACTCATGAGCAGAAAAGCTACGGAACTTGAATTTTTTATGGCAAGCTATTTTGAATATCTTCCTCCGCTACTGGTTAGAAATTCTTATGCTAAGTGACAGTCCTACTTCCTCGTATCACTCTTGGTTCTATCTCTAAAGAAGTTGCTCATTCAAATCAATGGATGCAAATCAAGTAACAGAAAGACAGTACTAAATAAGAAATAGTTTTCATGCATTACTTGTTCCTACAATTTAGCTACAAAGCCTCAGATTGGTCACAAGCAATTTGTGCATTCAATGCAGCCACATTAATCTATTGTTTGTAATGTTCAAATTGCATCAACAGAATATAACCCCCCAGAAAATTACATTAAAACAGGATGAGGCGGACTCCCAGAGAATGAGTCCCTGTAGGAATTCTGAAAGCATAAGATTTCTCCACTGTAGGTAGATTTCATACATGCAGTAATATTTCAACTCAACTCCCATAATCATAGTTAAACTATGGCCTAATTTTTTTTCCTATTCAGGCAGAAACATATTTAAACCACAAATTGTGTCCATATAAGTCCAGTAAGAATCCAATGTTTAAACGATCGCAGAGTTACTTGAAGTCGAGCCTGCTAAATAATTTTGTAGTTTTATCTGACTTTGATAAAATTATTGGAAAAGTGAAACTCGAGTAATCATAATGCTTATTGGATTTTATGCATCAAATAACTCATTGTCGTCAAAGTAATAAAGAAGCAGGAGTCTACTTTAAGACAAGTCGCAACAATTTAACAATGCTTCATACGCTGATACACATACTACACAACTTTTAGCAATTTAAAGAAGAATAATCAGCCAGCTAAATTTAGAGTAATCTAAACTTAACAAAAAACATCATCTAAACCAATTACGAGATACTCATACACATACACATCTGATGCCATTTCTTCGTCCATTTCGCCCAGGCTGGTGATGAGGAAGAGGAGAATGTGCGGTGCTCGCAAGGAAACCAGTCAATGCCCTCGGAGCCTTCCAGGCACAAGAGAGCACGCTACAGTCAAATCTTCCACTCACGTCGCCCTTCCATAACTTACATATATTCACGCATTCTACAGAAACTGCAGTAGATAAATAATCACCAATAAAAAATGAAAACCGAATTTGAAACAATTCCTTTTCAATTCTTTTTTTTTTTTGGAAAAAAAATCGAAACTTAACAACGGCTAACCTGACATTGAAGAAGCAGTCGCCATATCTATTTCGACGCATCTGTGCGAAAACTAATCACAGAAAGCACAGAACGCTGCTCCAAAAGATTTAACAAAGCAGAATTCAGCGCTCATTCTTCAGTGAATGAATTGCTTGTGTATAAGCGCTGTCCTATATATGGAACAGAAGAGAGAACAGAATAGTGACAAAAACAGCAGAGAATCAAAAGATTCGCATTCGGTGCAAAGAGAAGGAGCTTCGGTTTATCCTTTCTCTTCTCTTTTGTTTTTCTCCTCTTTTCAAATGAGAGAGTCGAATTCGAACGAAGACTGAGTGGGTGTGCCCATGCGAGGGGTTTGTAAGCTATGGAATTGAACGAAGGCGATGAGTGAAGCAGCGAAGAAGAGATAATCTAGAGAGAGAGAAAGGGATACTGAGATTATTCAGCCAAGGCCACACAATAGCCCGTTGATAAAGATATTTTCTTTCCAAAAGAGAGAGGAAATGGCATTTAGTTTATCTTTACCGTTCCACTGTTTAGTCGTTAGGTAAAATAATATTTGCTACTGAATTTTGTTAATTTAGCCTGCAAATAGAATTTCTACACTTATTTTAGAGGTGGACACAATATTTCCTTCCATTTTCAAATATCATTTATATTTTTATAAATATTTTTCATCGTTATAATTTTTAGTCTAAAAAGAATCTTTCATTATAAGTAAGATACAATTTTTTTCTAATATTAAGAAGGTTCTTAAATTACTCAAAAAAAGAGAAAAGAAGATAGGTTCTTAAATTAAGAAAGAGGTTGTTTATAGTATTTTAGATAGAAAAATATATTTACTTTAGAAAAATAGTATTTAATTTTAGATAGTCCAAAATAATAAAGGTAAACATTTAATTTTGAACAAATAAATAATTTAAATTCTATAAAAAAAGGTAGACATCTGACTTGTGCATTTACTCAAATTAGTTATCTTCATATATATAATGTGAAATTAGACAAATAGTGAAAAGGTTTCAAGTAGACTCTTTAATATAGATGATTTTTTAATTTTGAAATTATATAAATATTCTTGTCAATACTTTTATAGAATAAAGATACTCAATCCATTTTCATATCAAGTATCATTGAAAGAATTTAATTTTATTTCATATTTAAATTTCTTTCTAACATAATTTATTATTATGAGAAAGCGATTTAAAATATTTATTAATGATAGATTTGAAACTTAATATTAAATATTGTATTATTTTCAACATCCTTATTAAGTGTGCAAATGTTTAAATTAACACTTAATATAAAATGGAGGAAGTATATAATAGAAAAATGTATCATAAATACTATTTTTATTTCATAAGAAGAAAAAAAACATTGAAAGTGTGATAAGTAATAAAAAATATATGGAGCACCGTTTATAATACATATTGCTAAATATCACACCCTACGACTCCCAAATAGCCAAACAAAAAAAAGGGTTAATTTCATTGAATGTCTTTATTTTTTTATAAAAAATTACACTAAATGCTCTTCATAAAACAATATGTCCATGATATATTCAATTTTATCAAAATAGTATAATTAGTAGGTTTAATTTCATTAAACTCCCTTAAACTTCTCATGAAAAATAAACTATCCCTCAAATTTTCAATTACCTCAATATACCCTTTCATATTTTCAATTATTTTAGTTAAGAATAGTTTTTATAATAAATTATCATTTTTTATCAAATAATTTTTTTTATTAATCTCATAAATTAAAATAAAATATAGAAAATTCTATGAATTTTTTAAATTTGTTTTAACATGTGAAGGGAAAAAATCTTAATTTAAAGCATTAGAAATTTAAAAAATGGTCAATTAAAGAAAAAATTTGTTTTATAAATATAAAAGTTTTAATAATATTTATAGAAAAATAAAGTCCTCGTACATCAAATAAATATTAAAAATCATACTAATTCATCCAAATATATAAAATGCCCATATAGAATTCATACATTTTAAACATTTTCTATATAAATAATTTTTTCCTTTTCACTGTGTAGCCGTTAGGTAAGAGAATATTTGCTACTGAATTTTGCTAATTTAGCCTGTAAATAGGCAATCACAAAAAAAAGCCTGTAAATAGAATTTCTACACCTATTTTAGAGGTGGACACAATATTCCTTCTATTTTCAGATATCATTTATATTTTAAAATATATTTTTCATCCTTATAATTTTCAGTCTAAAAGGATTTTTTGACTATATATTAGTATCTTATCTTTGACTATAAGTAATATACAAATATATTTATATTTCTAGTATTAAGATAGTTCTTAAATTACTAAAAAAAAGATACATCTCTTAAATTAAGAAAGATATTGTAGTAAAATTTTAGATATAAAAATATATTTACCTTAAAGAATTAGTATTTAGTTTTAGATAGTCTAAAATAATAAAGGTAAAAATATTTAATTTTGAACGAATAAATAATTTTGAGTCTAAAAAGAATCTTGTGCATTTACTCAAATTAGTTGTCTTAAAAAAATTGTTATGTGAAATTAGGCAAATAGTGAAAAGGTTTCAAGTAGACTCTTTAATATAGATTATTTTTATTTTGAAAATGATAAAAATATTCTTATCAATTTTTTATAGAATAAAGGTATAAAATAGAAAATGTGTCATAAATGTGTTTTTATTTCATAAGAATGAAAAAAATACTGAAAGTGTGATAAGTATTCAAAAATATATATAGAGCACATTTTATAATAAATGATTGCTAGTGTCACTTATAATACATGACTTTTAAATATGTCACTTTATTATTCAATATCGAACTCCTCAAATAATCAAATTACTAAAAAACAATCTTTAAAAACGTGATCTATTAATATTAAAGTTATGTAGAAAAGTAATTCAAAAAAAATTGTAGAAAAGGTTTCAATTTCCTATCTTTCTCTTATTTCTATATCAAGATCTTCACGAGATTTATTTTCTGTGGACAAAATCTAAGGAACCAAATCAAACAGTTTTATATGATTGTAATTTTTTTAAAATAATTTGTGAAATACTGCTGAAAATAAAACTGCAAAAAGACATACATGTTTATAAAGAGTCAAGTTTCGTGACTATCCAAAACAATTAGGTAGTCAAACACTTAAAAAAATGATTATAAATGCAATAAAAAGTTATCGCCGTTCTTTAAAGATTTATTCTGCAAATTTTTTTCAAAATTTATAGTCATTCACACACCCTCAAATTGGCTATAGAGGAGGTATTCTCAGTTAAAAATTATCCATTTAAGAGTTTTTCTTTCTTTCTTCCATGAGCTTTTGTTTCCATTTTGCAAATTCATTTTAATAGAATTCTCCTCTCTTTTTTTCTTTCTTGTTTTCACAACACTACAATGATCCTGTTCTGGGAGCACCAGAAAGCGTTGGCGAGGACAATGCAGTTAGGGCTTGGTGGATTAAGGAAGATAGTTTGGATTTCTTTGTTCTTTTCGAAGGAAAGAAGCCCTTCCTTTTCTTTCTTTTTAAAAAAAAGAAGAGAAAATGGATCATTTAGGGTACTTTTAGTAATAATAGCGGCACGATAATTGTACAATGAAATGAAAAAAAAAGAAGCATTATTTGGATCTCGAATTGCAAGAAGAATGTATCTGTTTAAGAAAAAACACATAAAATTGAGATGTTCTTTATGAGTCATCCAAAGCCGAGAATATATGTAATATAGCAAGAAAATATCAGGTGTCTCGGATTATCTTATTTCAATATCTCATTCATCACATAAATTTGATGCATTCAAAGGATGAATTTAATTAACCTGCAAATTGACAGTCTCATATCGTAATAAGGGGGATTTTTATTTTAAGCTCAAAAGTTAAATTTATTCCGCAAAACAATATACAAATATAAGGAAGAAATACCCTCATGGTAAAGGGCAAAAACCAAAAAGGAAAGGAGCAAATACTCCACAAATAATGGATTAATTAATGAGTCAAAATTACAAAAGAAGCTGCAAAATTAAAATTATTATTACACCTTACACTTAAATACAATCCCTTACCCAGCCAAAAGAATCACAATAAAAAAAAAAATTTATATATGTCCTCAAAACAGACAAGAGCTAGGGAGCTGAGAGTGAAGCTGAGCATTCTTTCCATTTAATTACATGCAAAAAATTGCAATTGAATTAGCAGCAAAATAATGCATCTGGAGAAGCAATTAATGGGGAACGAAAAGAACAAGCCCAGGTTGGTTTTTTTATTTTTTTATTTCTATGATCTCATTGGCAACTAGCCGGATTCATTGTTCCACTGACAGTTGGTTTGACATTGGAACATAGAGATGAAAGAGAAGAAACTCCACCAACTGGAGCCAAGTCGACATTAGACAACTCGACATTTTCACACGGAATAGCTGAGCTACAATTTAGAACAACCGCAACGGGACTACTTGTGGTGCCCTTGATGTTCCTGAAGTGAACGTCGCTGATCTTCACCTTGGATGGCTATTTTTCATATGGGAAATGTATTAGGAAAACATATTTTATGAGGAATAGGAATGATGAGATATTCAATATTGCAAACTTTGAATAGAAAATTAAGATCTTAACCTCAGGCTTTTTCCTGGAGTTGTAGTGCTGATCAATAATGATTGGATTTGCTACTTGGTTCATGATGATATCTTCATAAACTATTCCGGAAGCTTGGAGTTCTGGCGATGCATGGTATGTTTTGATTCTTGCGCCATTTGTTGTGCCTATCAAAGTGCAATTTTTCACAATGACCCCCATCACATCTGTTTCGCCTTCACGCTTTCCGAGACTACCAATACTGGGAAAAAATATGTTGCAAAACAATGCCAGGAGGAGGAATCAGGGATTTCTACTGAACGAATACTTTCATCTTGAATTGAAGGTACATTTATTCTAATTCTTAAAAAATCAAGGATGTTGCGTTAACTTTCTAATTTTAAATGAAATGAGTAATCGATAATAAGTGAATTGACTAAAAAAAGATTTATATAAAATATAATTAAAGGGTATAAGTTTTTGTTCAAATGACCTGATGCCATGTCCAGGGCCACAAGTGATATTAGACACGGTAATGTTGGTATTGCCATCACCAATTGAAATGCAGTCGTCTCCGGTGCCGATGACAGAATCCGATATAGTGACGGATTGAGAGTCACTGATATGAATTCCATCGGTGTTTGGACTATCACCCGGAGCATTTATGTTGACATTTGTGACATTGATGTTGGTGCAGCCATGAATTTTCATATGGAATCCTTTGCTGTCGACCAATTTGATATTTTGGACAGCAGAATTATTCACTCTGTCCATCACAAGAGACTGCATGCACCAATCCAAAACATGATAAAAAAGGAGAGGCGGGGAAAGAATGAAAAATTTAATAAAAGCCGGCCCCAAGCCCCACTTACTAAAGGTAGAAGAGCGCCGCCACCATCTCCACCATTGTCAAACTTCCATGCAGATTGGCCTTGGCCGTTGAGAGTACCTCCACCGGTGATTGTGACTCCATCTACGTTTTGGATAGTGATCCAGATGTTGGTAGTGAAGAGACTGAGGTCGGTTCGTGACAAAAGTGTACCTTGGATTTCGATGGTCACGGGGCCAGTGCATGGCCCTTGGAATACTACCTCCCCCGCCATAAAGGTGCCGAGAGGAATAAGAAGCTTGGCCGGTCCCCCCGCTTGGCATGCTGCATTCCATGCCCTTATGAATTTCTGCATATATATTTGGTAATTAAATTAACCAACGACATTTCCTATTGTGGTTCATTTTGGTGATTAACAAGAAACTATGTACTATTTGATTAGTGGAGGGTACAATAGTAGAAAAATATCATTTGAGTTATATATATATATATATATATAGCTCAATTTGAATTTTAACTATGCAATATATGTAGCTCCCTCTTAGAATATATATGTTAAATTACCGTGATTCCCCCCCCCCCCTAGTATTACCACTTAAACTCACGTAAGCTACCACCTCTTTACTAAAATTTATTTATGACAATTGGAAGTATAAAGTTACTATTTTACTTCATTCCTTCTAAGATATACTATGTTACAACGTACCCTTTTTTCTTTCATTTTACACATTATTTTGCTAAACCAAAAGGGTTGTTGGATTTTTCCCATTTTGCTCCTGTACTTAATATTCACATTAATAGATTACAATTTTATTTGAAATCTTGATTACACTTTTTAATCCTTCTAGATACAAATTTAATAGGTTGCAGGGTTTGAAGAAATATAACATAAAAAGGTTAATTGTTTAGTAGGCAAGCAGGGTAAGATTGCTTATATTTTAGTTGAATATGAAAATTTTAAATTAAATTTGTGAATTTTTTTAATGATAAAATATATTTATTTATTGACATTTTAAAATATAAATATTTAATTTTAAACCAAAAAGCAGAAGTTGCTATTTTCCCTATATATTTGTATCACTTAAAACGAGACTAATTCATATATGATACCTAAAATGAAACTGCATGTGATTGGATATAACATGAATGCAAACAATGCTTACCAGTGCACTTTCGGATTTGGCATCCGACTTTGCCCCATAGCTCGGACTCGTAACGTCAAAAACTGTCTCTCCAGCAAGGCCACGACGGACAACAGTAGGGCTGCATTCTGCCCCAAATGCGAGCAACGCCAAAGCAAAAAATAAGGCCTTTAGCTCACACTCTCTTGGAAGAATCATTGTGGCCTTGAATCTTCCAAGACAGTTCTTGATTAGTTTTGGTTAAACAAGAAAGAAAATAGGACTCAGGAAAACAATTTTTAAAAAATCCAAATTACATGTGAATACACAGTTTCTTTTGCAATGCCTTTATACTATATATAAAGCACCTCGATTCACCACTTATTTCTGGTAACAAACTCACCGGAAATTGATGGTTCCTCCTTTTGTTTTATCTGGTCGCCAACTTTTATCACTGGATTGCCATAATTCTAGTGACTTGGGACTCTACTCGCGTTTGCCCAATTTTGTATTGCATCTATTCTGCCACCCAATTTCGTTTTGTTAGAAAAAATATCAAATACACACGGAGGAAAACTAAGTAGAAGTAAAAATAATCGTAAATTTAGCCAAAAACTGAAAGTATGGATTATTCTTCCAAAATAAAACATGATTGCTAAATACCAATTAAATTCTATTAGAATCTAACTAAATAAACATTCACACACATGACACGTATAGGTAGGTTAAGAATATTTACATATTAGAATTTCCTTCCATCAAGGAAACTAATATATTTTAGTAATATAGATCATAGTATTAAGTCTCTAATGAAAATTTCTAATAATCCAATCTCTCTATTTTTCTTCTTGTTTATTGGGTTTCAAATTTCAACCGAAACACATTTCATTGACACACAATGTTAATCTTTTTCAAATTTAATTCAATTTTTCGAAGAAAACTCTAGAAATTACTATTTAATTTTTGATAATTTTTTTAGAGAGTATAAACGATTAAATTATTATATAAAATAATAACACATTCATTAAATGTGTTGCGTTGTCTTTTTAACTATATATTCAATGAGTATAATATCTATTTGATCAAATAGTATGTTCTTTTTTAAAAAATTTAAAAAAAAATCGCATTCTATCTTTCAAAATATTACATGTATTGTGTAGTTTTAAAGTCAATTATTTTGAAGTCTAATCTTTAATTAATAACTCAACGTCCATTGAAGGAAGGAAGAAGATCAGGTTGCTCAAGTGATTTGAGCCGTGGCCCATTTAAATGGTGTGAGTTCAGAGTCTATGTGTAAATGTAGAATTTTCCCACACAGTATTAAAATAAATTTTAAAAAAAGACCATTGAAGGAAATTTTGTTGATTAAATTAAAATTTTTCATCTACATATTTTACAAAATTATATGAACATAGAGGATTCAAAGAGAATGGGCCACGCATGACTGCCAGAAAAGCCTAACAAAGGAAAAGCGAACACATGTTTACCAATAGTATATTGCCATGAGAATAGATAACTGAAAAGAGAAGAGTTGGCACCTAGGAAATTCAAAACCTTACGCTATAACAACTGTCCCTTCGACACGGATACAATGGGTGCCCCTGTCTTCTATCGTTTCTTTCTTCTATGTGGTCGCTGCTTCATTTACTACCAAGTTGGAAAATTTAACGTAATTCTTATCATCTCCGTCTTAAAATAATATGTATTATTTGTAAATATGTTTTTTTAAAAAAAATTAAATAATATCTATAATTGACTAATGTTATGAGAATATAAATTGAAATTTAAAAAATTAAATTTTAAAGACAAAAATAATAAGACTTTTACAATAATATAATTTGATACGAATTAAACATCACAAAATTTATATACATGGAAATAAATTTTATAAATTTATCATGTTAATCTAACACAACACATTAGTTGGCCATAATTCATGTGGGACACGTCCCTACTTCCACTCATCATCAACCTACAAAGACAAAAGAAAAAGCTGATCATCAAGAAATTTTCAATAAAGTAGTAATTATTACTAGTGGTATTTCAAGACTCTCTTATCCAAACTGCATATTTATACAGTGATGTACTAAAATTAACCCATCAACTTTTCTTTCTTTCTTTTTGTTGTCCCTTTCTATAAATTTCCCATTTGATCACTCTTCTTCGATCACATCTCTACTGCCCCTCGCAGTCGAAGAAGCTAGAAATTTCCTCAAACTAGCCCCCCGAGTGTTTCCTTCTTCTTGTTGTTCTTTCCTCGAGAGAAGAACCAAAAGAATCGATCTTTGTTTTACAATCAATGGCGTCTCCTAAATTAAAGAAAATCCCCAGCATGAGGGATAGGGTAGAGGACACTCTATCTGCTTGTCGCAACGAACTTGTTGCTCTCCTCTCCAGGTGATTTAATTTGACTACATATATGAAACGGAGAAGTCTACTGATCCTCTGTTACGTTTTGAGGGCAGTCTGAAAAAAATGACTGAAATAATTCACTACCAATCATGTCTTTCCTGTTCTTTTTCTATACTTGTCTGCCTGTGATTTTGGATTTTTTCCTTTATTTCC
Source organism: Apocynum venetum (assembly GCA_019593545.1). Lineage (NCBI taxonomy): Eukaryota > Viridiplantae > Streptophyta > Magnoliopsida > Gentianales > Apocynaceae > Apocynum > Apocynum venetum. Next base: position 843,108 of record SRSM01000324.1, read on the forward strand.
TTCCTAGGTTTTATCTTAATGATTGTGCTTTTTTGTATTGTATTTATAGATATGTAGCGCAGGGGAAGGGGATTTTGCAACCCCATAGCCTGATCGACGAGTTCGACAGCATCATCTCTAAGGATACATCTTGCCAAAAGCTCAAGGATGGGCCCTTCGGTGAAGTTCTGAGGTCTGCTCAGGTAATTTTATCTTTAGGGTTGTGTCACTGAATTCTTCGAATTATACGAAGAAAAATCATCTTATTTTCATTCTACCTCCTTTTTTTAAAAAAACAGTAGAAGTATTTCCATCCTACCTATATGCGGTCTTGCTACATTCATGAGATGTGTCAAATTCAAATGCCTTAATTGGGGTTCTTTTTTTGGGTCTTAGATTAGAGTTAAAATTTCCGTTTCTGGTATCATTTAATTCTTTGTTACTATTGCAATGTTTGGACTGAGAAATAGAGGGAAAAAACAGAGCAGTTATTTCTTCATGCGACAAGTTTGCACATATGCAATTATTTTCCTTTTGTCAGTTATTTCTTTTTAAATAGAGGGAAGCTTTAACTTATTTTCCTCCTCGCTGTGCAATTTCAATGATTGTGTCGCTGTTCTTGATACTCACTATACTGTAAAAATCACGCTTTCTGTCTTTTAGTTCATAGTGCATGAACAATTTTGTAATTATTTCCTTGTTTTATCACCTAAACTTTGTGGTTGAAGAAAATTGAATTGTTGGAATGTGCTTCCTGAATTGATGATTCTAGCAAAAGGGAGAGAGAAACTGTCAATTTCTAAAAAACTTTCATCTTTAATGACAGGAAGCCATAATTTTACCACCAGTTTGTTGCTATTGCTGTCCGCCCAGACCTGGTGTTTGGGAGTATGTTCGTGTTAATGCATACGAACTTAGCGTTGATCAGTTGACAGTGTCCGAATATCTGAAATTTAAGGAAGAACTTGTCGATGGCCAGTAAGTTATCTTGTCATATTTATGACAATCAAGCAAAGATATACTTCCACATGAGTAAATTTGGATAGTTCTGAACTTTTGTTTTCATTAGGGCGGAAGATCCGTTTGTTCTTGAGTTGGACTTTGAGCCATTCAATGCAAATGTTCCTCGCCCAACTCGATCGTCGTACATCGGCAATGGGGTTCAATTTCTTAATCGTCACCTCTCTTCAATCATGTTCAGAAACAAAGACTCTTTAGAGCCATTACTTGATTTCCTTCGTGCACACAGGCATAAGGGGCATGTAAGTTCCACTAAACTAAAGACTCCCGTTTGAAGATAACTAACTTGCTCCTGTACACAGCCGCAAGTGTTGAAATTGTACTGAAATGTTGTCAAATCCAGATTTGAATGAAATTGTTGACAATAATGCTCTTGCCTATTAATTCATGATTTACATTTCATTAAAGTTTCTCTCTTGGTAAGAGATTTTGAGCTATTAACGCTTCATTTATTGCATATAATGATCTCAAAGAAAATCTCATCTAGTGTGTTTTTGTGTAGATGTTGATGTTGAATGATAGGATACAACGTATATCCCAGCTTGAATCTACTTTGATCAAGGCAGAGGATTATCTTTCCAAACTTCCATCAGATACAACTTATTCTGAGTTTGAATATGTGTGAGTTTTCCAACAATAGTTAAAGTTTTCTGTAACAGTAGTAATCCTTTTGGGAGAATGATTTGCATATAATTGTGGTTGCAGATTGCAAGAGCTGGGTTTTGAGAGAGGATGGGGTGACACCGCAGCACGGGTTTTGGAGATGATGCATCTTCTCTCTGACATCCTTCAAGCTCCTGATCCTTCTATCTTGGAGACTTTTCTTGGTAGAATACCTATGGTGTTCAACGTTGTCATTTTGTCTGTTCATGGATACTTTGGACAAGCAAACGTCTTGGGTTTGCCAGACACTGGTGGTCAGGTATATTTCCTTGAACTTTACTATATAGCCATTGACAGGGATATTTTTGATAGTCAAATTCGTTGATTTTAAATTTCCTAAGCAATGCCTCTATATGAAGGTTATACTTGGATTTTTCCTTTTGTTCTATGGAAAACAACTGCTTAGCGGTCTTTCAACCATGTTGAATGTGTAGATTGTTTATATTCTGGATCAAGTTCGTGCCTTGGAGAATGAGATGCTGATCAGGATAAAGCAGCTAGGACTGAGTGTTACGCCTAGGATTCTGATTGTGAGATGTCTTTCTTAATCCTCCAGCTTTCATTAACTATTAATCGATATGTATGGACAGAAAGTTTATCAGCTTTAGCTTCTTTGCAAAATTTTGCCACTAGTATAACATGCCTGTTTTGGTTACTAGGTTACTCGATTAATTCCAGATGCAAAAGGTACCACATGTAACCAGAGACTGGAAAGAGTGAGTGGTACAGAGTATACACATATTTTACGTGTTCCTTTTAGGACTGACAAAGGAATTCTTCGTGAATGGATCTCAAGGTTTGATGTGTGGCCATACTTGGAGACTTATACAGAGGTAAGATTGATTTGAATAATCTATTTCTTTTTCCTTGTTAGAAACATTAGGAAGGTTGGAAGCTATAAAGGGTTAAGTTGATAGGTTGCTAGACAACTAACCGACCATTCATTTTTAAATGAGCATTTAATTGGAATGTCATTGGCACCCTACATTACAACGCAAGATTTGATACTACAAAATAAAAGCAAAACCGTATAGTGAAATAGATTTGTAATAATCAAAAACATGCTAAATTGGTTATGCCAGGTGCACAGAGTCAGCTGGTGAATATTAAACCACCATGATGCACAACTCTTTTGACATTCTATGTTAATGATTAATCTTCTAGATTAATTGTTTATGTTTGAAATTATATTGTCGGCTTTTTTTATATGCTCATTTCAAGGTTATTTCTCCTAAAACTAAACCGTGGAGTTTGAACTTTACTTTTCACAAGTGTATAAACAAAGGCTACATTACAATTTTCTGCCAATTACAATTGCAGCATAACTATTTGAACTTTATCCATGTTAATCTTCATGGATCCTTGGCAAATGTCAACTTGCTAGTAACTTACTATTCTTTTCAGGATGCAGCGAGTGAAATTGCTGCTGAGTTGCAGGGTGTGCCAGATCTGATCATTGGGAACTACAGTGATGGAAATTTAGTGGCATCTTTATTGTCTCACAAACTGGGAGTGACACAGGTTAGGAATTTATCTGATTGTCGTTGAATTTATTCATTTTGATTTAGATACAAGTGCCAATTCATTTCTTCCCCTCTTTTTATGACAGTGCACTATTGCTCATGCCCTGGAGAAGACAAAATATCCAGATTCAGATATATATTGGAAAAATTTTGAGGAGAAGTATCACTTCTCCTGTCAATTTACTGCTGATCTACTTGCAATGAATAATTCAGATTTCATAATCACCAGTACATATCAAGAGATTGCTGGAACGTAAGTCTTTGTTGGATATATCAAATGCTGATTACATTATATCACAGTCATGTTTTAATTTTTGCCTATATTGTTACTTACCTCTTTTTTATGTCTAGTTATGAGAATGCGATTCCCTTTGTTTAAATTGTATAGTAAGCTTGCATTTCCATTCCAGAATATTTTATTCATATTAGAGGTCATTCCTGGTGGCTTTGTAGTTTACTACTATTACATACTCTGCAATTCAGTTTGTACTGCTGTTTATTTACAGGAAAAATACTGTTGGTCAGTATGAGAGTCATACAGCTTTCACTCTCCCAGGCCTGTACCGAGTCGTCCATGGAATTGATGTCTTTGATCCGAAATTCAATATTGTTTCTCCTGGAGCAGATATGACAATTTATTTCCCCTACTCAGAGAAGGAAAAGAGGCTGACTTCACTTCACAGTTCTATTGAGCAGTTGTTATTTGATCCAGAGCAGAATGGAGAGCACCTGTGAGTAACTCTCTTGATTTTTTGTTCAATGGGGAGCTTCTTTTTGTCAGTGACCATTTTGATTATATTCATATTTTGGATAGCTTCTTTTCTCTCTAATATTTTGGCCAATTAGATACAGAGAGGGCAAGAAGACATTGGCACAAAACTACGCTAATCTTCCATTGTACTTAATGCAGTGGTACATTGAATGATAAAACAAAGCCCATCATTTTCTCCATGGCAAGGCTTGACCGTGTTAAAAACATCACAGGACTGGTAGAGTGCTATGCAAAAAATGAGAAACTGCGGGAATTAGCAAACCTTGTGGTAGTGGCAGGTTACAATGATGTTAAGAAATCTAATGATAGGGAAGAAACTGCAGAAATTGAGAAGATGCACTCTCTTATGAAACAATATAGTTTGGATGGTCAATTCCGGTGGATATCATCCCAAACAAATCGAGCACGTAATGGTGAGCTCTACCGCTACATTGCAGACAAAAGGGGAATCTTTGTTCAGGTAGAAATATGTATATGTATTTATTTTTTCTTGAGCAGTTGTGTTTTTAAGATGTCTAATCCTTCTATTGCAACTGCTCTTGTTACCTCTAGCCTGCATTTTATGAAGCTTTTGGGCTTACTGTTGTTGAGGCCATGACTTGTGGGCTTCCTACATTTGCGACTTGCCATGGTGGTCCCATGGAGATCATTGAAGATGGCATATCTGGCTTCCATATTGATCCATATCACCCCGATAAGATGTCTGAGATGATGTTGGATTTCTTTGAAAAATGCAAGGAAGATCTAAGTTGCTGGGAGAAAATCTCTGCTGGAGGTCTTCGAAGGATTTATGACAGGTCTAATTATGTTTAAATGAATGGATTCTTTTTGGTTGACTACGGAGCCAAATAATTTTTGTCTGGAAGCTTTGTTAAAATGCTTCTAATCTTCCAGGTACACGTGGAAAATTTACTCCGAGAGGCTGATGACATTGGCTGGAGTTTATGGGTTCTGGAAATATGTTTCAAAAATTGATAGGCGTGAAACCAGGCGATATCTCGAGATGTTCTACATTTTGAAGCTCCGTGAGTTGGTGAGTTCTTCAATTCAACATATTATGATATAATCTGTAATGCATCAAATATATAATGGCAACTAGTTTGATAGATGCAAGGTGGTTCTTATATGAAAATTTTGATCTTTTAATACTTTTTTCAGGTAAAATCTGTTCCATTGGTTGCGGATGATCATCAATGAGAGGGCATGGAAGAATGCCTCTACCATTGGGCAGCTATTGACTAGTGGATTATATTATAAGATGAAAATAAGGATCCTGCCTGAAGTGAAGCTAAAATGTCATCTCTTGATGTGTTGGTGTGTTCACCGTGATATGAATGATGTATAGTAATCGCGAGGCCTAGAATGTCGAATGAATTCTTAGCTGGTGACTAAGCTCTTACCAAGAAAGTTAGCCGTTACTGTTGGGCTACTGTCTGGTATAATTAAAGTTTTTCAGAAGTACTAATGAATAGTATAAGCTGCGTATATTACTATTTCCTTGCCCCTCGGGCAATTGCTCTAACTGAACACTCCGGCTTTTTGTGTATGGTTGGTTTCCTGGTTTGGACTGCAGCGTCAATGTTCGGTCCATTTTCCATTAACAAAAACGAAGCTTGAAGTCCTTTTTCTTTTTTTTTTCCTCCTGTTTTGGGGTAAAACAAGAGATTTTAAAAAAGAAAAAATTGAAAATCTCTGAACTAGTTTAGATCTTCAGTTATTCTTCTTGTGTGTTATTTTTTAGTATAATGTTTTTGTTTAAAATAAGACATTATTTTGTTGACAAATAAGAAATTTAAATCGACTTTGTCCAAAACAGGAACTACACAAAATGAAAATTAGACGGGCGAAGTCCTGTTCCTGCAAATTTTGCAGCCTTTTTGACCAGGTAATACGCGACCACACTCGCCCTGTCACGGGATTCTTCTTTTCTTAGTTTGGGTTTTTCCCGCCTTGTCCGTTCTGTGCAATTTTCAACGGTCAACCTATCGGGCCCACTAACGGCATAATCCCAACAGACGTTATCCACCCATTTGCTGCCAAGAGCACGGCTCTTGGCCTGCAATTCTGACTTCGCCTCTTGGCCTGCAATTCTGACTTCGCAGCATTATTGCAGAAGAAATTGGATTAACTTCATTTGGAATCCAGTCTCAGATTGGTGGTCAGATAGAATGCGTAAATCATAATCTTATTGGCGCTGAGCGAGAAGAAAACATTACAAGTACCAAGGCAAGAAAAAACATGCCTATTACCAAATTCCACACAACAACAAAAGCATACATGCTGCTTTGGTTTGTTTTAAAACTAAACTTCAGCAAATCAAATCCTTTTGATATATGGGCGCCGACGCGCCGTTACGGCCACGCCGAGTCATACTCAGGCGCCACAAACATCTCCATTAATCTATTTTGTTCATACAAACCACAGCCTAATAAAAGTAATAGCATAGGCTGCTGTGCACAAGACTTGAGGAGCTCAAGACTTTTTAGGTCTCGAATGCACACTCCATTCACAATTCACACAACTAAATCACACTCAGATATATACTACTACAACTTCAGACCTACAATTAGAGATGATATAGCTCGAAATAATAATACTACTTATAAGTATGTAGACGACAAAGTTAAGAAAAGATTTTTAGTAATGGGCCATGGCCATTTGACTGATTGGTGGGGGGAGGGGGGGTCTTTTAAAGTTGGCCAAATGAGTGTGCCAGATAACTGAGAGCCCCAACCAGGGGTGCGTTGATATATGTGGCTGGTTCCGATTGCTCGTAATCTGACCGTTGGTCCGGGAAGCGGTCATTCTGATCAGGCCCTCCTACAATAGCTCCTACCAGAATATTAGGATTGGGGGACTGAGAATTCATCACGCTGAAACCAGCGGAGCATTGGATCTTTGCCGGGTGAACAGCTACCGATGGCAGGGACGATCCTCTGTGGTGGATTCTAAGGGGATACCTAGGTCCATAACCCACCATGAATGACATTTTCAGTGGATTGTCTCCTAATAAGTAGTCCACCTGATATATAATTCATCAAAGATTATGTCAGAATTTTTTTTGAGTCCAAGCTTTCTTTTATAGAGAATAAGACCGTAAAATTATATAGCCACCTGTCTTTTGGCAATGGTTCTAAGCCTCTTGGGAGTGACAATTGTTACACCACATTTAACCACCGTGCGAGCGGAGGTCAAGTATTTGGCATAAGTAACCAAGAGGAAAGAAGTGGACGTCACATACTGCATGTTACTGTCATTCATCTTAAACAGTAGCCCACCTGAATAAAGTAAAGAGGCAGCAGCCTCAATTAACTTTCTTTTCTCTTTTTAAAAACTTCATTGAAAAATATACGAAGAGGATGGAAAAATTGCCTGGGGTGTACTGAGCTTTAGAGGAGGAAGAAGCTCCCGGGATAAGAGAACAGATGAAGTTATCCGCATGGCCTTTGTAGTCGTGGAGAGATCGTAACTTTTGCACAAGAAATGCCTGCAAAAATTGCCACCAAATTAATCTGCTAAAAGTTTCACGAAACAATGGACGGGACATTAGAGCAAATTACAAAGAAATGTGACCTTGGAAAGAAGAATCCTAGCTCCAACATGCTTATTGTCCCATCCAAATGTGTTGTCAGCCTCGTCTGCTCCAAGAGTCTGTCCATTAGCTTGAATATAGTTGAGGTAAGTCGGGTTCCTGGTGGCCTTGTGCAACCAAGCGGCACCCCACAACAGCTCATCCTTAAGTATTCAAATCAAGGAGGGTTTTTTAATAATCATATTTTTTTTAATGAGCAAAATGACAGAACATTGCAGGGGATAGAAAATCACCTGATAACCAGAAAAGGAGCAATAAAAGGGGCACACATAGGACTTCAATCCGTTGCTATAGGATCCCCTGTACTTATCAGCGAACTGGAACACCTGCATTTGAATTCCAAACACAGTTAATCAGGTATTTTATTTGAGAAATAAAAACTAAATAAGCAAAGACTCTGCATTTAAGCAAGTGTTCTGTTTCTATAGCAAGTTCAAAGAGGGGGTACCTTGATGGCCCTCCTAGCCAGGATCTTGGAGTAAGTGGGGTCACATCTTCTGAAGACCAAAGAAGCAGCTGCAAGAGCTGCTGCTGTTTCGGCTGCTACCTCTGTGCCCGGAGTGTTTCTGTCTATCTTGAATACACTTCTTGGAGTGTCCATATCCTCTGGTCTCTCCCAACAAGCATGGTCCTTGTTCGCATCCCCAACCTACAAATTACCCCAAAAAAAAAACGCTCATCTTAAAAGGAAAGAAGACCACAGGAAATGCCCAAAGTTTAGGCAGGGGAAAAATGTTGGCATTGCAATGGCTAACAAGAAAGACCTGAACATAAATAGTGTCAGGTTTGGCAGTCGCTTTGAGAAGATAATCGGTAGCCCAGCGAATGGCTTGTCTAGCATTCTGGAGCTCCCCCTTCATGAGTCCACCGAACTCAATGACACTCCATGAGAGCATTGTGGTGGTGAATGCCATTGGAAACCCAAACTTCACATTGTCGCCTGCATCATAATAGCCTCCAACCAAATCAACCTGCATTGTCAAATGCAAGCCAAAACCAAGTCAAATCTTCCAAATTTTCCAGCCAGAAAGACACAAGAAATAGATAGACTACATTATTAGCATAAGCGAAAATATTTCCCAAAAATAGACATATACATGCATCGCAGCTCCATCTGATAAACCAGAATTTTTCCTCCAAGTGATTCTTTGGTTAGGAGGGAGCTTCCCAGATCTCTGGCCCTCAAAGAACAAAATAGACTTGGTGAGAGCATCCCTGTAGTTATGAGAGGCAAAGCGACGGTGACGGTGGTGGGCAACAGGGTAATGTTGTGCAGGGTTGGCATTGCAGAAAAGAAGAAAGGTAGAGCAAGAAAACAGAACAAGGGTGAAGAGTGAAGCAAACAAGGCTGAGGAAGCCATTTTGAGAGAACCCCGCACACAGAACCCGAACAACCAACCAGGCAAGCCACAGAGACAACCCAGAGGTCTCTTCCCTTGTATTTATAAAGCAAAAGTGATCTTTTTTAACTTCCTACTTTGTTGTAATAAAGATATAACTTCCCTTGTCCTTTGTTTTATTAATTTTTTAAATTTTAAAAATCATAAAATTTTGAATGAAAAAAATATATATTTATTTTTTAAAAAGAATAATTTTATGAAAGAAATATGTTATTTTTTAGAATAACATAATTTTAAAAATATATATAATTCATGAAGACTAAGTAATTATATAGAAAAAATCAATATACGAGGAAATTAAAGAAATGTATTTTAGCTTGGGTCGAGGCGGACTACTATGATAGTTTGCCCTTATAGAGTTATAGGTACTATTTACCTGGGTTAGTGTCGATCCTCCTATTTACGGTACCTGAATTCGGATGATGGTTAATTTGTTTTACCTCTTTAACCAGTTAGCAATGAATGGACACATTAAATTCTACTAGTGATTGAGGTGTGAAATGGAACCGGATTTTACATGTTCACGTCCGGGACGTTTATGACTAGATAGAAAGTACATCGGGATTACTCTGTGGCCAATGTCTCTCTGTCACGTGGAAGTTCTCTTTCTCTTTAAACCTTCCTTAGCATTAACGACTGAACTTGACCTTTTTCTTTCTTTCTTTTTTTTTTATGGGGTAACTATTTGTCCGTTTAGGCACTTCCAAGCTCTCCTTTCTGGTTCGAATTTAGATATTCATAAAAATTACTACTATAAGTCAATGAAACCAGTACTCCTCGTTTGAATGTCACACATAAATCTTATTCCAAATTAATTGTAACTTTTTATTAGCTCATCTAGAATAAAATGTTTTTATTTGACTTAATATAAGCATTAATTTATATTTAATCATGGAATCGTGTGAGTTAATATAATATAAATATTTTAAATTAATAATGCTAAATACTTAAAAATAAAATTATTTTGAAAAAAAAGTAGACATATTTACGAGAAAATAAAATGCCTTTAAAAGGATTCCTATTACATTTGATGGGGAATTCAAATTTTGATGGATTCATCCTCTCCGTTATGCACAATGATTTGAGCTCTTAAAATGGTTTTCGAAGGCCTGGAAAGAGCAAGAGCCTACTGTTAAAGGCGATGAGAAAGCCGGAGCAAGGCAAGACAGAGGAGAGGTTGTGTTTTTTATCTGGTGCAAGATGTGAATAGAAGAAGTATATTCCCATTTGTTTGGAACAGGGGTTTCAGAAGAAAAAAAATTAGCGATTATTTAGGTACTATGAAACATCGGAAGAACACATGTTTAATAAGTTTGCGGTAAGAAGATGAAGTCCTTGTGTCGGATAAGGCAGACGAAGTATAGGTATGGGTTGTGGCTTGAATCTTGAGTTCAGAGAGTTGTAGTCAAAAGTGTTCAAAAAAGGCCCATTTCTTATGCATCTGAGCTCCTCAATCAAGAACAGTGTTCATATCTTTAGACTGCACACATAGAATCCCCCATCCCCCAAAATCTATCAATATAGATACGTTCGTATTATTAATCATGAAAAACAAATTACACAAATGAAATTATGTGCAAATTCTTAAATTATACCTAAACACAAATGGGATAAAATCCTGTTTATAACGCTGAAATTGAGTCTGACCTCCTCTATCATAATAGGCTTGCCCAACGTTTTTCACAATTTATGTGGACTTTGTATTATCTTTCTCGATGTCGAAGCTTTTCTTAAATGGTAGAAAAATTAATAAATATTTTGAGATTAATATAAATTTGATATTTTTATTGACATCAATAAACCAAAAATTGATTTAAAACACATTTCCATGGTAATGTTTCCAAACCAGCTTCTTTTTTCAGAATCAAAAGTGAGAAGCAAACAGCAAGGAGAGATTCAAAATCATTTTTAATTTAAAAAATCACTATTTACATTAAAGCACCAAGAATAGTCTGTGCAAGCATAACAAAAAAAATCGTGATTATCTTTTTTATATTCCCGTCACTCGTACATATAATTCCATTTACATCTTGTTTTTGTCACGCCGTGAATAATTTAGCCATAAAGACTTCCTACAAAGTATATAACAAAGAGAACTGGAGAAATCATCACATGTATCAAAGCCTGTCCTTCATTCTTTTTCATATTTTTATTTTTAATTCCATTATCCTTGAAGAAGTACTGTGTGGTACAGAATTATGTTCTTCTTGGCCCGGCTTAATTATTATTGGAAGAGGGAAGGGCAGAGAGGAGGGTGAGGATATAAACCAAAGTAGTTTAATAACGTGAAAACCTGGGTTTAAAGGGCGTAATAAATGCGAATATTTTTGTACGAGAGAGAGAGGAAGATAAGAATTTAGAAACCAGAGAAACTGCAACTATTGGCCAGCAAGTGAGGGAGGAAAAGGGTCCAGCGTAGGCCTGAGAAGCATGTTTGTTCATGCCATCATGTGCTTTTCTGAAGACCAGATATCTTTCTCACATGCAAAAAGGCAGATCATCATATGCGTTTTTCTGCTAGCTCCGACCTCTTCACTTTCTTTTCTTTCCTATTTAAGAGATGCCTACACCTTACAATTATTAGCTGATATTTCTCACCCATATTATTGAGAAACGTTGCCATAGATGAACTAAGGTCACGTTCGATAATAATACTCTCTCTCTCTCTCACTTATTCTAAGCAGTTTGAATGATTTTGCATTGTACTTATCTCAAATTTGTGATTGAAGAAAGAGAAGTTTTAAAGACATATCATGAGATAAAAAGCTTATTACTCATCCATTCAAAAATATAACTTTTTGATCCACGTTTATACAAATCAAGAAAAAAAATTGTTCATAAAATATCCTTAAATATTATATTTTTAAAAAAATCGAAAAAATATATATAAAAATTTTATCTTGAAAATAATTAAATGACATATTGAAAATAAATAGTAAAATGCACATAAAAGTTTATAAAATAATTTATATTTTTTTAAAAAAAATGAATCACACGAATTTATATTTAGAGACAAAATAAATAGTAGGTAACAGACTTATATAAATGACAAGTTTGACTCAAATACTTCTTTTTTAAAAGAAGTTTGAAAGTAAAAAAAAAAAAGAGTGATGGAGATGAATTGAAAGATGTGAATCCAAAAGTCATCACGTTTCTATTGGGTGCAGATATCGGAATTGAAGCACAAATGCTTGACAACAATATTCTAGTGTACAGAGAGTACTACTATTATTCTCCAGAATATGCATAATGGATATTTAATGGGGGAGGCGTCTCGATAATCGATGTCCTTCAAAGCTGGAACTTGCTTTGAGGATTATATATTGCATGTGAACATTTAAAATGTCATATTTAATTTTAGCAAAAAGATGAAGAGCATCATATTATCTCAAAGTCAAAGCCCAAAACTCCTGATGGATCCAAATGGATCTCGCCTGGGCTGAACCCACTAGAATTTACAGTACTGGAGTCTGATATACTAAATCAAGTAGACTCCATTTCGCAGCAACTGCAAATCTGCAGCTACTGTTCTACTTGATCTTAACCAAAACGTCGTGGTCGAGAATGGCATTATTATTCTATCAATACTTTTATTTTCTACTAAATTTGAATAAAAATATTATATATATATTAACTTTAATATAACCATAACTAATATTATAATGTAATTGGCATTAACTATATAAACTTACAAGACATATACAAAATGTTAAAAATAAATATACTGCTAATGCTAAACCTTTTCTACTAGTTCCGGCGGCCCCAAGAGGCAGCCTTTTTGGAACCCACTCATTCTTTCTTTCCCTTTTTACATGGCAATTCAATCTGAAATAATAATGGTGGGTTGACAGCAAACGCCACATGTTTTCTACAAGTACAATAATAACTCTGAGAACCCACTCCCCCCCCCCCCCCCAAACGGGGAACAAGGGTCAAAACCAGCATCTTCGTCATTAATATCACAGCAATATGTATGCCAAGCGTGGTTGAATTAAATAAGTATACTAAAAAAACTTAATATTTTTTTCTTGCCATAAGATAGAGGTAAAAATTATTTATTTAGAAATATAAATTATTTGATGAATTTCTTTTTACATCAAAATATAAATTATTTTACATAATTTTATAAATATTTTTTATTGACTTTTAATATTGCTATTATTTATTTTTATATTTCATATGATATCTTTTATATTCTCAAAAAAATATTTATAATTATTTTTTAAAAAAATAAACTTTTCTTTTCTTTTTTTATTTCTACAGATGTAATAATTAAGACTATTTCATAAATAAAAAATATTAATTAATTTGTGTAAAAATATATTCATAAACTTATGCATCTAAAGAGTATTTCTTTATTTTTCTATCTTTTACTTCAGTCTATTCATAATTAATTTTTTTTTTAATTTAATTTTAAAAATTTAAAAAATCTCTAATTTTAATTAAATTACTGAATTATTTTTAATATTAATGTAACTGACTGAAAAATAAATTAATTAGTGACATATAAGTATCTTAAATTTAATAAAAATAAGATTTTATATAAAAATGTGTTTATTTTAATATGAATAAATATTTAATTTTTAAATAATTAAAAATAAAAAATATATCAATATTTAATTCATGAAGAGTTCGACTTTATTATAGTTTACTAGTCTGAAAACTACAAGAGTCACGTTCACTTTTCTTATTCTCCCATTTTGTTTTCTGTCTGCATTTGACTTTAACCACGGTGACTCAATTCTTAGTTTACTTATTTATTACTAAAAAAAATAAAAAATAAAAAGATGAGTCCAACTCTATCGGAAAAGACGTTTTATAAGTAAGAGATTACTTAAACTATTATATAAAATATGTTTTCGATGTACCTAATTATATGAGGTTGAATGAACTAATTCATTGTTGAACGTCTGCTTATTATAATGATTACTAATTTTGTTTTCCCTTAATTAATAAATTTTTTCTTGAAAAAAATACACTAGCATTTATTTTAAATAAATAATACGATGGGGAACCACTAGTCTAGTGTAGAGATACAATGGAAATTGAGAATTTCCAAATTGGGCATGACTTGGATCATCATATAATGCAAAAAGTAAATAATTCATTTGTTTTATTTTAAATGTTATTCTAGGAGTTTTCACATATATTAATAAGTTATTGGAAATGATCAATGTATGGTTAATTAATATTTTTACATTCTAATTATATTCATTCAATTACTCTCTTCTCAATTTTTAGGAGAAAAGAAAGAACGTTTATGAAATATTCTTTTTGTTTCATTTTATAAGATGTTTTAAATAATCTTACACATATCATTGGTATAAATTATATTACATCTCATTTTACTCTTATTTATTTTAATATATATTGGAAACAAAGTATTTAGTATCTTTTTATTTCTTAATAAAATAAGAGTGAATTTATAAATAAGATACACAATAACTCTAAAAAGTATACTTAATGCATCTTATAAAAATGTTACTAGGAAAAAATTGATTTATATTTTTCTTCGTTTTAAATTATAATTTAATTTATCTATTTAGAGTATAGTTAATTTCATTGGATAACATTGCTTTTATCTAATACATTGACTCAACACTTCATTTAAAAAAAAAAAAGTTTAGAACTCTAAATATAATTACATCACAATTAATCATTTTTAGTCTCAATATAATTAAGCATTTCATATAAAAAAATTTACAAGTGTTAATGTATTACTAAAAAAAGTTTAATAAGTGTAATTAGTATTTCAATGAAAAAATAATTGTTAGGTCAATTACAATATAATGGAAAAATAGAAAAATATGTAGAAAAATTTATGATTTTAATAACATTAAACAAGTATTTTTTATGTGTGAAAAATGAATATTGTCTATTTAAGACTAATTTTTTGTAGGTATTGATAAAAATATATAGAAAAACTACAAATATTTATTACATGATATCACTTGCATTAACATAAGAGTAAATAAGTTAAATTGAGTCAAAATTTTATTAAACAACACTTAATATTAATATGAAACAAAACTAAAAACTAAAATTCTATATAGAAGGACAATTTAAATGAAACTAGGAAATACTACAATTCGCCAAATAACAAAAGATTAGTTCACGTAGCCGTTAAATTGGGATAAAATGGCACATCCGTGGCCGGCATCCACTCGTTCCCCTGAATAAAATTCACCACGGTAAATTGACTGGCCTCAGTGGAATTATTGATCACTCTGTAACCAGGCCAATTTACCCTAGCACTGGTGTTGGAACCAGGTCCTCTGTTCATGTACTCCCCATAGTAAAGGGTTTTCAAAGCAAAATCACCTGACCATTCCAACCATCCGGCGGGTTCAATCAGATCTCCGATGTTGGACAGGAGAAAAACCGTTCTCGAATACTCTTTCCATGGACGTCCAAGATACGTTTTAAATGAGGATTGAACTGGGATCAAATCAGCAGCCGCAGCAACTTTGCAATTCAAGATGGAAATTCCAGTGTTCTGGTTTGGATCTTCTCTTCCTTGAGCGGTGAAAATGTTACGCTGGTTCGTATTTGGTTTCCGAGCATATAAATTGCAGTTTTGGAATACCACGGCGGCGTTACCAAAAATGAAATCAACGGTTCCATAGACATCACAATCGCGGTAGAATTGGCGAAGGGAGTGGACGTAGAGAGTGTCTTGGTAGGCCACGAAACTGCATTGGTAGAAAGCTGAGAGGTCTGATCCACTTCTGAGCGCCACCGCTTGGTGTTTGCTTGGCCCGGCATAATTCTCAAACGTGATGCCTTTGGCTATAAATCCAATTCCTACCACAGCTGCAAATTTTCAAGATCAACATAATCAATCATTCACGGAGCTTAATGTATATGGAATAAGAGTATTAGTATTAGAGAGAAAAAGATTTCCCTAATTGATGCATTATATATTTTCTTTTACCCAAAAAAAAAAAAAAAAAAAAAAGCACACGGTACGTGGCCACATTTTTCTCTAGAAAAAGAATAGGTTCACACTGAACATGTTACTAACAAACGACATTTTTCTGGGGAAGTTCACTGTCCCACATTTTATCCGAGGACCACGCTTCTGACATCCCGTAAGACACGCTTCGTGATCACTTGTTAACAGGATTAAAATCACCGACGCCTTCTGCAAACTTTCCAGTAATTTTTTGACCATTCATCGGGTGTTGCTAAAGGGTTCAGGAAGTAGGACTGGGGAATTCAAAGAATCCCGGATTGTTGGGAGACATGCCGTATAGTATAACTAAAACGCCAAAGGGGGAAGCGGAAGGAGTCCGAGTATTGGTTTCTCCGTAAACTTATATGCAAATCTAATTTCCATGGACCGAATGTGCTAAGAGATAATTATACCACACGATTCTATATTGTACTTATATAATAACTCTTTATGCATATAAGACCAATTTATCGGGTTCCTACTGGAACCTTGAGAGTGAAATCTCGACTAGTTTTATTCTCATGCATTTGAAAATGTAATGCAATTTTTATATCCGTTGCATACTACTAACAGAGTGAGTGTGACGGATAAATATATACTATTGCTGGTAGTAAAAGAAAGTCTACATTGTTAGGCTTGAGGTCCACCTAAGCCCGCATGGGTATTGTCCGCGACTGTGACGACAATGGCTGGGGAATACCCTTTTTCAGACGTCTTGCATGCTGAACACAAAAATCACGTCTGTATCTACTTTCAATATTCTTAACTTCTTAAAAGATTTGGATAACAAAGTTTGGGTGGACATTGCGATCCAACTCCCAAGTGATAGCCCATTGAATGATTGACGAAAATTGATTGGGAGAAAAAGGTCCGCATTCAACTGTTTGTGGGCCCCTTCCATGACGAAGTGCATGTAAAGAAAAGTACTGTACTACATGTGCTGAGAGCCTTTGACATTTTCCGATTTACACAGTACGAGATTTTTACTTTTTAGGCAGACCTAATTTTCTTGCACTAAATTATTTAAAAGGTTGTTTGTACTCTTTGTAGTGCATAAAAAAAAAATTTAATCAATGCTAATTTAATTGGTTAGTTTTTATTTTAATTTGTTTCAAATTAATTTTTTTTTAAAGTATATATATTGATTAGTTAATCAAAATATATTTATTTTTAAATTAATTATTTATATATAAAAATACATTAAATTTATTATGAAATGATAAATATTTAGAGTATTTTAAAAATACTTTATTAAACAATATATATTCTTAAATGTTATATAAATTTTTTTAAAAACTATCAATTAAAAAATAATGGACTAGCTTTTAAATATATTTGATCTATATATAAACAAAAGTTTTACCTAAAAGTTATGGACACAAGAAACTCAACACCAATGTAATAACATCATGGGTTTAGGTGGGGAGGGCAATAATACTTTATTATTCAAAATTGAATTTAAAAAATTGACTCAAGATAAAAATTAATAAGAACTTTTTGTTATTAATGCAATTAGTAATGTGAGCATATGAATTAATAATATATAAATATTTTAAATTAAAGAAATTATTACTCAAATTTTATATGATAAAGATATTTATTTAAAATGGTAAACATATTAAATTAAAAATTATCCATCTCTTTTTCTTCAAAATTGGCCCTTTGTCTGAAAAAACTAAAAAGTAAATTAAATCTACACTCCCGGATCCTTTTCAATAAATTTTCCTTTTCCTCCCTAAATTCTCCCATCCGAGCAACTAAAGAAAAATGAAGCAGGACGTACAAGTTGCAACGATGACTGCGGTACCGTTTTATGTTTTTAAATGAATCTAACACACACTCTCTCTCTCGATAAGTAAATTTATATTTTAGTAGTACTTAATTTCATAACAAGATAAGTAAATTTATATTTCTTCTATTCTAAAATATAAAATATTTTGAGTAATTTTTTTTCAAAATATAAGATATTCAATTACTTTTAAAAGTTATTTTCTATATTATTACTTTTAAATAGATAAAGGTAAAATAAATGACTTACTTTCAAAATTTAAAGAAAGAATAAGACATAATAAATAATAATATTTTAAAATTAAAATATCTATATAATATGTCTAAAATGTTAAAAAAATCTTAATCATTCCGTCTCATAATAACAAAAAATAATAATAAATATGGTTAGATATTAAAAAATTAAAGTGTGATTGATAACAAGAAATGTATCCTTCAATTATTTTTTAGAAAATGTTTTAAGTAATTTTATATTAATAAATAAATTATTTTACTTCTCACTATACTTTTTTATTTTAATCTTTCTTGAAAATTTGATTATTTATTCTCTCTTTCTTTTTCAATAAAATGAAGTTAAATTTAAAAATAACATACCTAATAAATGAAAAATAACAAAACATGTAATAATTAGGAAGATTTTTTTGTTTAATATATATTATAAAAAGGGAAGTGAGGAATAATAGTAATTATTGATAAATGTGTAAATAAAAAATTAAATACTTTTTTTATAAAATAGGAACTATTATTTTTTAATCAATAAAAATAAAATAGTGAGCGACGGTGGAATATATTTTAAGATCGACTGAAATAGCATTAAATTTGTAAATGTGACAAGAGTCAGAAGTCAATTGAAATATTTGCAGATTTCCACATGACAGGAGTCCCATAATAATGCTACGTAATTTAATCCGTCACGTTTCCCCAAGCACCAAAAGCCCACTTCAGATCCCAAAGAAACATTAAAAAATAAAAGGAAACAGGACGAGCAAGCAAAATTTTCCAGCAGCTCCTCGGCTATTTTATACAATTATTAATATATATTTATAATACTTTTAGTTTAAAAAATTATTTATATTTAATACTCTATCTATTTTAAAACAAATTTTGTTTTGTTTGACAATTAGTGTCTTTTTAACATTAATAATTATTGTTTTTTCAATTTATTTATATTTAAATGTAGAAAAGATGACAGTAATTAATTTGTAAAAATTATAATAATAATTAATTTAAAATATTTCGTAATAATATATTTTAAAATTAATATTGTAATATTTATTATTTTAATAATTATATAAATATCTAACAGGTCACCTACTTTTTAAAGTAGAGGGCGTATATATGAAAAGAACTAAAATGATCGGACTCTAAATGCAAACATGTCGAAATTTAAAGCAGACAGTGCAATTACTATTGACGCCTTATTATGTTTTTATGGTCCACCATTACATCGCTATAGCCAGTCTCGAACAACAACCTCACGCGGCAATTCTATTCTGCAGAACAGCTTGCGCCGACGAAAATACAATACTACAAGTTTTTAAATTTACACATGCTCTCTATCAGCTTTGAGGGGATAAGTGAATGAATTTAAACATCTATCCGCCCTTACATCAGCTAATGGTAGTGGGATAATTACGAATAAATATAATTTTTACGTCCTGATGTCACGTTAAACTTAATAGTGATTTAAAAACTTAAGCCTGATAAAAGATTAAGGGTTAAATTTATAAACTCTAGTTCTGAAGTCTAGACTCAAATTTCTGGCAATGATTAGATTAGCAGGAGTGCGCCTACGCAATAAAGTGCTACTATCAATCAAATGAAACTATGAAATACTACAGTTAACTAACTAAGTGCACAAATTGATTAAGAATTGATGGAATAAAGAATGTGAAATGGAATGGAATGAACTTACCGACTGTAGCTGAACGGAATGTAGTCCATCCATCAACTACGCTCCTGTTGCCCCTTTATCAGTGTCTTTCCGATTCCATCTCCGACCAACATTATCATCCTCTTTTTCCTTTCCACTTCAATGTATTCGTAGTAGGCTCCGGCTTTGATGTGTATAACGAATCTGGTATCACTGTTGTTCGGAGCTGCCTGGAGGGCCTCGTTGATTGTGGTGAAATTCCCACTCCCATCCTTGGCCACAGTGAGATTGAATTTGGTTTGATTCAGGGGAACTTGAAGCAAAGCTCTGTCTTTCCTTTTTAACCAAGTAGGAAACCCATTATTTTTCACGGTTCCATATTCGGGGAACTCCTCTGTTTCTAAAGAAGACGGTGATTTTTTCTTCCTCTTCTTCACTTTCTTCAGCATGGCTAGCGAATTACTCATATGATGAGAGATCTTACGAAGTCTCTTTTCTATATATCGTCTAACTTTTTTCTTCCCGTAAGCAAATCCATCAAGACACGTGTATTGATTGGTCATTGCAGCGCTGAACAAAGTCTGCAGGTCTTTATAATGTTTCGCTGAAGATTTTGTCGAGGACAGATCAGACATGGCGGTTCTGAGCTCAGCAACAGTATCAGATAGGAGTTCGAGACAGTCCTCGAGTGCCCTTCTGTCGAGGGGATCAAGATTCCGGAGCTTCTTACGAATGCCAGTGCAATTGGTGGCGGATTCTCGGACTTCTGCAATGGTGGTGTTTACTATGTGGGAGATAATCTCCGGTAATGATTTTTTGTGGAGATCCGGAAATGTGGAGACGGCAGAAACGCAGAGCTCCGGGTAGAGTGTGTCTTGGCATGCTGAGTGGGCAACTTGGATGCGTTTGTGAACATGAATATTATGGTTTGTTGATACTGAGGTTTGGGAGTGTTTTACAAGGAAAGGAAATGAGAAGAGAGAAAACAGAGCAAGAAGACCACTTAAGGAGGCTAAGAGAGTGAGCAGAACGGCAGTTCTACTATTGCTGCTACTTGTGTTAAGCATTTTGCAACAGAACGAGAGTTTCTGTCGCTTTGCTTTGAGAATATTGTGATGCGAAGAACTAATGGGGAGGGTTTTATATGCGTCTCGAGGGTTGGGAATGGAGTATCATTTCCGGTCCGCTTAAAACGTAAATTAAACATTTATATATTCTTATTTATTTATTTTTAAAATAACAATATGTAAAATTTAAAATCATATAATTAACATTTTTAATTTAAGAATTGTTTTTCCTAACACGTGTACTCCCTCTGACCATCTTAACAGTGAAAATAAATGTTATAATTAAACAAATTTCTTATCAAAATTAAATATTTAATTTCAAAAGAAGGAAATTATATTCAAAAGGTTCTATATTATGAAAAATTCGATGGTGGCTAAGATTATGGGGTGACCACAAGGTTTCCATAATTCTATAAAATTTGAAATTTTTTTGCTAAGGAATAACTAGCGCTATTTGGTAGATGACAAAAGCAAAAAACTAAAGGGACCGGCCGGGGGCGGGGGGGATAAGGGAAAAAAAGTAAAAAAATACTTCACTAATAAGATGATAAATATTTAGGGAAAAAATAAAAGTGTAACAAAGATTTAAAATAAAAAATAATACTTCCTTCGTCCATAAATATAATTCACTGAATACACTTCTATATAGACTAATGAATTTTTTTTCTTAAAATACTCATAATTATTATATTTTTGAAATAAGAAAGATAAAAGAAAGTTTATTTTAATAAGAATAAAATATAAATACTTTATCTTAAAAATAAGAAAGACGTAAGAAGATAAATGAAAGTAAATAAGAATAAAATTATAAATTAATAATAAAATATTTATAAAATTACATAAAAAGATTTATATTTTGAAATAATAAAAAATCATCCAAACTTATTTATATTTATGAACCGATGGATGGAGTATATCTAAGTAAACATTAAAAGAGAAAAACTTGACGAAATTTGTACAATCGAAAATAGGACAAGCAGAACAAATTCAGATAATTGCCTTTGTAATTTTAAGTAGGAACTCTTATATTGCCTCGCTTGATAATTGCCTTTTTCTAAACTTTCTCTCTGTGTGGGAATGATAGAATATCCATTGTAGATCTGAAGATATATCGGCCGTTATAGTTTAGCCGTTGGATACCATTAACGAAACCAACTCCTCGAATAGTGATAATGTTCACTTCAGACAAGATTTTCCTGCCCTGCCCAAGTATTAAAAGAAAATTCCAGATGAATTTAATTCTATATGTATCACGTAATTTAAGAGGTAATATTGATGTATTATAGTAGCATTTATTATTTAATATTTATATAATCTACAAACTCTGGATTTAGGTAACAATTTTCCTAATATGTGAATAATATCACAAGCTATTTCAATCATAATATCAAAACTAATTTTACATTGAATGCGTTGTTGCAAAGAAATTGGCATCTTTCCCAGATTGATTGGGAAGAAATTTCAGAGGTTTTATTCTTCTTATTGTGGTTAGGTTTTTTTTTTTTTTGAATAATAGAATCTTGTTTGTTTGAATCGAGATATACCACTGCATAGCTATTAGTTAAAATAACATTATTATTTTTTATTTGTACCTTTA
The DNA here is from genome assembly GCA_019593545.1 of Apocynum venetum. Classification (NCBI taxonomy): domain Eukaryota; kingdom Viridiplantae; phylum Streptophyta; class Magnoliopsida; order Gentianales; family Apocynaceae; genus Apocynum; species Apocynum venetum. The sequence goes on from SRSM01000324.1 coordinate 865,337, forward strand.
ATCTTTAAAAATATATATAATCTTCTCTAGCTATTTTTAAAAATATTTATGGACTTCGTTCGTTTTGTAAATTGGATTTTTTTTTTTTGTAAATAAGTGAAATGATTTCATTTATAATTGCAAAAGTATAATTTGAGTCACAAATATATTAACTATTTATATGTTCCTGCTTTCCCCTTCTTGTCCTGTAGTAGTGTAAGTTTTAAGAAATGGTGCATGAGATGAGAGAAACGTTCTGGGTGAACCTTTGCCCTCGGTCCACCACTGCTCAATAATGGACCAATCTTAGGCAAGAACTAACTTGGAAATGAAGAAATTCCAAAATAGGAATAGATTAATTTTTTCTTAATTTCATGAAATCTATATAAATCTTGGAATCTGATTATCCCAGCCACACAATCAACCAAATATAATATATTTTTTCGGTTTGAAATTAAGTGTTTACATATTTATTATGAAATATTTTAAATTGAATGATATTTTTTTCAAATAAAATTGTAGTAACAATATTTTAATTTAAATAATTTATATTTTTTTCACTTAATGACTTAATAAATAATAATAATAAAATATTATTAATTTTTAGACTAAAATAAATATGTAAATTTAATTTCAAAAGTATATATATATTTGTCAAAATATATATGTTATTGAATAGATGAAGCTTATAAAACTTTAAAATATATGAGATCCTTTTATTGTTCCAAACTTCCAATCTCCAGTAGCCCACTTATTAAGGAAGATGGAGAGAGTGGTCAAATAAAAAGCACGTTTTGGTCCATTGTCAGTTGGCCTATCATTTGAAATTTCCTAGATGGGCTAGAGAAGCTCTGGACCCAGAATGAATGGCATCGTGATAACGATTATACCTTAGCCCTGGTCCCTCTTGCCTCTACCCATTTTAACTTTCATGCCCTTTCCCAAATTATTTCATGCCTTACATAGTTTCTAATCCCCACAATTGTTTTTTGTTTTTTGAAAAAAAAAAAAGGATTCTTATCTGTCCACACTCGTTTGTTTGTTTTCTTTGATAATTTTGATATGGATCAAACTCGAAGTGGGTCTTGCGGTCCTAATGACCTCACAATAATATATACTATTGTAACATAATTAATATCAAAAGTTCTACGTAAATTTGATTCGGTATATTAAAAAAAAAAATTTTCTTTAGGGAGAAGACATAAATATCTCTCTCTCTCTAAAAAAAGAAGAGTAAAAGACATAAATATCTATATTTGGTTTTTAAAGCATGAAGTGACAAGTCTAGCTTTCCATCATGTACCTTAGCAAACTATAATAAATAAAATCCTTTATTACAAAAAAAAAAGAAAAAAGAAAAGAAGAGAGACAAGTCTTGCTTCATTGTTACTAATGTATATTTTATGGAAAGTGCAGCACCATCAAAAGGAAAGAAAAGAAAAAAAAAACAGGCGACATTGATTGACTATCTCGTTCAAAATTGATCGGACTAATTTGAAAAAACTTATTAACTGAATTTTAAATGTATTTTTATAAAATTATTAAGTACTTATGCATATTTAACTTCTATAAGTTATGTGTATAACAAAATCTATATTTTCCTAAAAAAAATAATATTTAATGTATTTGATTAATATGGTAGACTAAGTCTGCTTAAGTATTTCTCAAAAAGATGAGAAAGGAAAAAAAGAAAAGAGAAACCAATGACCAAAGTTTACTTTTTTTAGAAAAAAAGAAGGAAGAAGGACCAAGTTGACGATTCTGAGTCCGTAGAAGAAGAGGAAAAAAAAGTCAAAAAAGAAGAAGAAAGAGTCCGTAGAAGGAAAGCGTCCCTACCTAGCCTATGGGCTGGGCTGGACCTGGAATGGGTCGCCTCTTCTTCTTAATATATAATATAGTATTTTCTAAAGGCATGTGTGCCTTCTCTATTGAATTTCATCAGAAATTCAGAATACTAGTAATAAATCATTATTTGAGAATTACCCACTATATAAATCTTATATAAAAGACAAAAGCCGTTCTCTCTTATCTTAAACAAGGTCTAAGTTCAAGTTGATAAAAAAAAATTCATTAACTACTATTTTTTCCTACAATTTTTAGACCAAAAAAGGTAACTTAATTACTTATAAATAATACTTATCAATTTCGGTTTCACTTTTTTTCTGATGCAATAAAAAATACCCACTTGAATAATAATTGCAAATTTTATGGCCATTTAAAAATAAAAAAAAACTCGTTGAATTACTGAAATTTCTTTCTGATTGTCCCCCCTTTGAAAGTTCATGCCGCGTAACCTTACAAGTAACGACGAAATTTGCCCCTTTGCCAGCTTGACCCTCGTACGCTGTGATTTTTCTAATCATCACTTACGTAACCTCGTCTCCTAAAACTGTGACTTGCGTAATTATCTCAGAGTCAAAGCTCTAGTAGTATTCTTTACATATTCAGCCCAGTCGGTGTTGATTTAGAAAAGCATGTTTGCTGGGGGTTTTAATTTGAGATCCGTCTAAAAATAGGATAAATTCTAATTTTAATTTTTTAAAATATATTTTGTACCGTCATTTTAATTTTATAATATTTATTTTTTTTCCTTTCATGTATCTTTAAGTTTTAGTTTTAATTTCTAAAAAAACGATTAAAATGTAGATTAAATAAATACATTAGATATAAAAAAAAATCATTAAAGATTAAAGTTGTAAACAAAAAATGCATCGGGGACTAAAATCGAAGATGAAATGTATCCCTACAACTAATTTTGGGGCATTTTTTTTCCTCTCCAGATGGATGAGTCGTCCGAAAAGGGCTGAAGTGCTAAGAAAGTCAAAAAGACCTTTGATATCAAGCAGACAAGGACAAATTGTGAAGGTGCATTGTCAAAAATAAATGGGAAAGGAATTTCGCATGGTTTATTTACCAATCAGGTACCCTTTTTTTTGGGGGGGGGGGGGTGGGTGGGTGGAAGTTATTCATAATTGGAAATTATTTTTTTAAAAAATAATTATTTATTACAGAAAGTTAGAACCCACGACCTTTGCTGGGAGTCAGAGAAGTAGCTCACCGCCGAGCTATGTTGATTAAAGATTGGGAAGAGAAAAAGCATTTTACTTATATGAGTAAGGGAACAAAGAAGACTTGGTAGAGTAATTCATTGAAATCTTAGAGAAAGAGAGAGAAAAAAAAAAGAAAAGAAGAAAACATTAGATGAGTAAAGCGTTTTTAAAAACAAGAGTCTCCACTCAAATATGAGAAGATTTCACAATGGTAAACTTCAAATATTGTTGGACGATCATCAGTTTATTGTGAAAAATCGAATTTCTGATTTTAGAAGGTGGTAATATTAATTAAGAGACAATTGTCCTCTTAAACTTAGAAACTCAACCGATTTGTTTGGACATTCAATTTACGTTTTTAACCCATAGAAAGGCGCAAACTATTTTGCTTTATGCCACTTTCGTCAACAAGTTCGGTGACACCAACAAGTCTATATATTGACTCAATTTGGATTGGTCTGGAATCTGGGTGTATATATATATATATATATATGGCCATATGGGGGAGCCGTTATCCTCTTTTGTCCAAAATTAAGGAATTGTTCTTTTTTTCATACTAGAAGGAGAAAGAATAAATAAATAAAAAAGACAATAAATCCCTCTCTTACACCATATTTTCATCAATCAGATAGTATAAATGATTGAATTTAGTTCAACAAATATGCTTGTTGACTGTTAATGAGAATGTAGTAGTTAAGGAGCTAAGCATTTCAAAATATGTAAAAGCTAAGTATATTCGGCGAATCCGCGTGTTCATGAACTCTGAATAATATCTTCAGAATTAGCCAATTAGGTAGATTGCCGGAAATAATTGAGTCGTGAAGCATTCTTTTGGGGAAATGTCAACGGCTGACGATCAACAAAATGGAGTATTTATTAGTGGATCTACAAAACTCACAGGTTCTGCAGTGTCTCCAACTTCAATCTTTAAACATAGGCAATCAATTTTAAAGATCTCAAAATAAAAATATAAGTAATTAATTCCAGACAATAAGTGTATTAATTTATAAATTATCCTCCATCTTTATAATTTATATATATATATATATATATACATATATTACTATTACTCTTACTGTCTATGCTTATTAATTTTTGCATCATATATAAATGATGAAATTGTTGAAAGGTACGCATCTAAACTCTTTTTTAGACTTTTTTTGTTACACTGTGACTTCTGGATTTGTATATATAAATTATATTTGGATGACTACTGAGCATTCCTCCTTTTCATAACCAAAATGTCTGTGTTTTGTTTATCTTATTTTATTTTGACTAAGCAAATTGCTACTTGCCATGTGCTTAACTAGTTGAAAATTCACCAAGAAAAGAACACTCCTATTAATATTACAGAACACAATTAGTTAGTATTTAAGGAACATTTATACTCGTGAAATTCTTTTTTCTTCTCTTCATTTTATGAAACATCTAGCTAGTCGTTAGATTCACAGTAAAATAAAATATACTACTACAAATTATTGCATCTATAGTCGAGATCGACGCGTTTTCCAGATAGCCATGCAAGTTGACTTCCTATCACGTTACACAAAACGCATTCAATCGACGACTACTATTTTACCAAAAAAAAAAAACGACTACTAGCTTAAAGACCGGTTAGAGTTTGCTTCCTCCCTTTATATAGAGCACTCAATTCATCAAAAAAGTATAGTAATTACATTTTGATCCATCAATATCTCGTCCACGGCCATGGCCTCTCCTAAGCTTTTCTTTACTCCCATGATCTCCATTTCATGCATTTTCATTGTCCTTTCATGTTTGTATTTTCTGTCCTCTTCTGCTGATGTCGTTTCACCACAAACCAACTCTGCCTCAGTTTCAAACATCTGTAAATCCACTCCTTACCCTTCCTTTTGTAGATCCATGCTTCCCAAAAACAACTCCACGGCCAATGTCTACGAATATGGTCGTTTTTCTGTGCGGAGATCTCTATCTTCAGCTAGGAAATTCTTGTCCCTAATTGAGAATTACCTTCGTCATTCCAAAGACTTAACCATCACCGCAATTCGTGCGCTCGAAGATTGCAAGTTCTTAGCTGGGCTCAATATGGATTTCCTTATTGATTCCTTCATAACCGTCAACGGAACCTCTAAGATGCTGCCCACATTGGAAGCCGAAGATATTCAAACCATGCTAAGTGCTATTTTGACCAACACGCAAACTTGCTTGGATGGCATCCAATCAACGGCTTCCGCTTGGAGCCTAAGGAATGGTCTTACGGCTCCTCTTGCGAATGACACAAAGCTCTTTAGTGTTTCCCTGGCCCTCTTTACCAGAGGGTGGGTCCGGAAGAAGAAAAACCTCCCCCCTCATCATCCCACTAAGAAGCAGCTTGGGTTTCGTGATGGCAGCTTGCCTTTGAAAATGTCCGAAAAGAACCGAGCTGTTTATGAGGCCGTGAGTAGGAGAAACCTTCTTCAGTCGGATGACGGGCAAGTCCTGGTTAACGACATTGTCATTGTTAGCCAGGATGGAACCGCAAATTTCACCACCATCAATGACGCCGTAGCTGCTGCACCAAATAACACTGATGGTACTAATGGATACTATTTGATATATGTCACCGCCGGTTTGTACGAGGAATATGTGTCCATTGCCAAGAACAAGAGATATCTCATGATGATCGGAGATGGCATCAATCAGACCATCATCACCGGTAATCATAGCTTTGTTGATGGCTGGCCTACTTTCAACTCATCAACTTTTGGTAAGTATTCACTCAGGAAATCCTAAAATTAAACACCTTTTAGACTGGTTACTCAAATAAATTCAAAGAGTAATAATTACTCGTTATGATTAAATTACGTCCTTATTTTGGCAAACAACGTCTTATAATGATTTCAATGTTTTTGTTTCAGCTGTGGTGGGACGAGGATTTGTCGCGGTTAACATAACATTCCGCAACACAGCGGGGGCAATCAAGCACCAGGCCGTTGCGGTGAGAAATGGGGCCGATTTGTCTACTTTCTATAGTTGCAGTTTCGAAGGATATCAAGATACATTGTATACACATTCTCTTAGGCAATTCTATAGAGAATGTGACATCTATGGGACGGTTGATTTCGTATTCGGCAATGCTGCAGTAGTTTTTCAAAGTTGCAACTTCTACCCAAGGCGGCCACTAGACTTTCAATTCAATGCAATAACTGCCCAAGGAAGAACAGACCCAAATCAAAACACAGGGATTTCTATTCAGAACTGCACTATTAGAGCCGCAGACGATTTGGCCACCAGTAACGTTAGCATCCGGACATATTTAGGGAGGCCATGGAAGGTGTACTCCAGGACCATTTATATGAACACTTTCATGGATAGTTTCATTAGTCCACCGGGTTGGATAGCATGGAATGGTGATTTTGCACTCAACACTTCATATTACGCTGAGTATAATAATACGGGGCCTGGATCAAATACAACCGGCAGAGTAACTTGGCCGGCCATCCAAGCTCTTAACGCTACTGATGCTGCGAATTTTAACGTGGATAGATTCCTACTGGGAGATGATTGGATACCACAGACAGGGGTTCCATACGCTAGTGCATTGTAATGATCATCATGAATATATATTCCTAGCATTCCTAGATCAATCAGCACATGATGAGCAAGGCCAACCTAGCTCCGATGGACAGCCGATCAAGGCGCGGCAAAGCCGACAACTTGGATTTTGTTCTTTATTTTAAGTTTATACTGCTAATTAATTGTTTCAATTTTTTAACCAATTTAATAACCATGTAACTCGTGGCAGCTCCGGTTCCGATTGGGTGCAAACTCAACTGTTTTATAGATAATTTTTTATTGATTTATTTGTTCAGGTTTTCAATTTTTTCGTGCATATATATTTAATTTATCATCCTGGATTATCTATAACGTATGGATTGATAAATGTATATATTAAATGTATAAATTAGACCTTTCTTAAGTTTAATTAGTTTATTGAAATTTTGTATTTTTGATCCATATGAAATGACGTGATAAATATATAAATTATACTTTTAAGATTCTTGGTGTTTTTCTATATCGACTCAAGCTTTTAGATAGAAGAAATTTAATATGAATGGAGCTTCAATTGAAAATGGAAAGAAGAGAGGAAAGAAATGAAAAATGCAAAATTGTGAGGAAAAATTACAAAGTACTCAACCAGCTTTTAACAAACAAGAAAACCTACTAAATATGGTTGAAATCTCCCTGCAGAATGAATATGAACATTTCAGTTGGGGCAACGTTCAGGTATTACTTTATAAACCAATTGCTCTGACACAAATTAAAGGAAAAAATAAGTTTAGTATGTCCCAATATATGTAGACAGTCAGCACGCTTCCTTACGTGTAATTGCTCTGACATAAATGTGGTCAACCTGTAAACTTCCTAGATCACGATTTTCCTTGCATGTTATGCTCGATCACTTTGTGCATAGGAAGAAGAGCGAAGGGGATCAGCGAGCATCCAGTTCCTTGTGTTTGCTCTATGTATTTTCTTAATCAAAGCTTATAATCTTAATTTTGCGCGCATTTAGCATAACATGCCTCCCAAGAAGAGTGTAAGATTATGGACGGGAGGGTTGTGGATATATAATATGTCATGGGCTTGAGAACTCATGATGTGAATATGGATCTAACCTTCCCATTAGACCTAATGCATTAGCTAAGAGTTCAAGACCCGCCAACTCATGATACAAATATGCCCTAACCTCACCATAGGTCCAATCTATTAGCTTAAAGTTCAATACTAATTAATCCTGTTTGGTACCAAACTGTCACTGTCATTTCTGAGTATGTGAGCTATGGTGCGACTATGAACTCGTCGGTCATCGATAATCGTAATTTATATCAAAATAAATCATCTAAGTTTACAATGATTATTTATACTTATTTTTAATAATTAAATTATAATCGTTAATATTCTGGATGTTAGATTAAAAATATCCCATAATAACATTTGAATTGGATAAACCATTTAGAAAAACTTTATCATTACAACCCTCCTAAGAAAAAGGTGGGACAGTGCCTACAGTTTGAAGCAACTGAGCCCAGAAATTTAACCAAGTCAAAACATCATTTGCTGAAGAATGCAATAGTTACTATGAACAAAATTTGCGTAACACATTCCTACAGAACATGAAATGGATTGTAGACAATAAAATTATGAAAAGATTATGAGGACACCGCTCAATGTGCTGATAGAGAAACTTGAACAACGCTCAAAGAATTGTTAATTAACTTGTATAGATCTCGGTTCTTGGCAGCCACCTCAGATGCAGTACTGCCCTGTCCCTTGACACTTGCATCACATTCATCAAGATCAGCAATAGCAGCATTCATGAATTTGGTAACATCATTGGGAACATTTGAAACCAAAGCATTTATTGAATCTTCGATCAGGTCGATGGCAGTTAAGTAATGTTCATTGCAATTAGAGAGGGCATCTTCGACGCCAGGTTCCATGTCTGTCTCAGGATTGTCCAGGGCTATCTTGAGGAAAAGTGATGTGGCTGTGGCATTTTTCTCCACATTCTTGAGGGCAATGAAGGCAAGGCCTTTCAAGTCTGCCTTTGGACTGGTGTGGTCGGATTTTAGGATATTGGTGCAAAATGTTTTATCAGGGGATCTCTGGCAGGCCTTGTCAATTAGGTTAGCGCTCGAGGAACTTGGATTAGGCTGAGCCATGGTCAGATGAGCCTGGAGGCTAAGGTAAAGGGCAAGAGAAAACAAAAAGAAATGAGACATGGTGCTCATTCTTATTTCTCTTTAGCTTTTCTCCCTTTTTTCTTTTCTTTTTCTTGGTGTTCCAGGGGAGCTTTTAAATCAAGATGGAGAGTTTTTTGGGAAGTTAATTTAGGTGTAGAATTCTTGAGAGTTATTTTTGAAGTAGCGAATGGTATATGTTAACAGAAACCGCAACCAATTTATTATCCAGTCATTTTTAGCAAGATATGCTTGACCACACAACGTTAATAAACTTCTTTCACTCAAAATCCGGACGGCGAGGAGATACCGAAACGTTTGGCTATGACCCTATGACTGACGAAGGGTAATACTTTACTTTGCATTGATCTTCCTTCTTTGCACTTTATTTACTTGGTTGCTGGGAGAAAGTACTATAATATCTCAACTAAAAACGAAAACTATAGAATACTCCCACCATCCAAGATGGTTCGCATTTAACTTAATCGAATTTTGTTTAAAATAATAATAAAAAAAACTTGAACCTTAAAAAAATTACCACTTTTCTCTCTTAGTGTTCCTTTTAAATTATGGATGGTTGTTAGTATACGATAAATATAGTTTAGGAGAAAATTAGTTTTTTTTTTTAAAAAACAGATATTTAATTTTAAATATTCAAAATAAAAACATTGACATTAAATTCGAGAAAGACGGAAGGATTATAAAGCTTACTTAATCAGTTAATTGCATTTTTTTTATAATATGTTTTATGTAATTTTATGTATAATAATAAAATATTTTAGTTTTTATTATTTATTTTAATATTTCTTAAGAAATTAAATATTTTCCTTTTTTTCTCAATAAAATAAAAATAAATTTTAAAAATAAAATACATAATAACTATATAAATTATTAAAACATCATAATTAGAGACAAAAAATTTTAATGAATATTATAAAAAATGGACAGAGGAGTATTACACTATTGAAGCACAAGTAAATCATTTCCTTTTGCCTCCTTTTCGCACAAATTGCATGTCTAGAAGCGTCAGCCAGAAAAGCAAAAGTTTCATTCCCAAAATGAATCAACAAATCACTGCATCATAGCATTATTTCAAGTTTCTTGGATGATCACTTTGAGGAGATATGATATTATACTATACAATAATTCAATTGGTTCAGAAAAATCAAACCTGAAGGACAGCAGCAATGCTCAGCAAATGGGATACTGAATGAAAAATTAACTTTGACTTACCATAGGACCTTTTGTCACCACACACACAGAAGTTGAGCAAACCATTTGTTCTTCTAATCTTTGAGAAACAGAACTAACTAACCCGCTTTCTAGTCCAGCAACTTCATTGAGATTCGTGACAGGTTGAACTGGAGCTCTGCATAGTGGACAATTGGAATGAAATTGGAACCACATGTCAATACACTGCAAATGAAAGCAATGGTTGCAATTGGGTAAAACCCGTCCTATTTTGTCATCTTCGAATTCAGACAAACACACAGCACATTCTAAAGGAGGGCTCTTGCGTGAGAAAGTAAAGGTTGAGAGTGTATTTAGTATTGAGGGATCGAGGCCTTGAGAAATGGTATCAGAGGAAGCAAAGTAATCACGGCGCCTACCACGTTCCCTTTGGTTGCGAAGATGGTTTTGGCGATTACGGGCATATATATGAAAACAGACAACGATAATACACGCAAGAAGGAGAATAACAACTGAGGCTAGCATGATCTTCCCATTGAAGACCGAATTGGATAGGCTCTGGCTCCGGAAGCCATCATCCTTTTCTGCTTTGATGGGATGCTTGTCCATCTTGTATGACTTTGCTTGGGGAAGAGTGAGAATGCGAGATACATGAATTTTGCAAAAGGTTTTAATTTTAAAAAGGGCAAAACCCGCTTGCGCGGTTGCAAGTTGTAAGAGAGTAATTAAATGAGATTTTTAATGACTTTTTCAGATTTTAAAATTGTGTATTTAATTGAATTTTTTTAAAATTCTTTAAAATTTTTGTTAAGGTATTCAATAAAAACAATTTAAAATTTTGAATAAATCATGTGATGTTTAATTTGAAAATAATTTTTAATGTCTTTCATAAAAATAAGACTTTACATGTAAAATATGAAGAAAACATATATCATCTAATATATTTATTTACGTGAGATTTGTAAAGACTCTTGATGTAACAATTTGTTCTACTTTTAACTCGATTCAAAATTTTAAAATTCAATACAACTTAATGATTATATCACACATAGATGAGAATTTGAACTCATAATTGTAAGTAAGTGAAAATTAAATTTGACCCGGTCACATTTCTTTTTTGACTTATTTGATTGGGTAGTTTCTTAGGCAAAATTAAAAATTAAATTTTTTTTATATAAAAAAAGAGTCTTTTTAACCATTTCGGATGGATCGGACTATATAATTATAAGCTTGTGAAAATCGAGTCAAATTAGATGCCCAATTTTAACACACCTACTCAAATTCGATCTGACTTGAACCGTCAAAATAATGTCATTTTTATCAAAATTTCCATCTCACACGTTGTTTCTTTTGCTTATATATAAAAACTTGAAATTTGACATAAATTGAATTTTATTAGTTTAAACTATTAGATATTTGAAAATAAAATAAAAAAGGAAAAAAAATGTTTGGTGAATGAAGCTAAAACTTCTATTAGAACTTTATGAATTTTGAAAATTCATTATATTACAACTAATATGATTAATGATGTTGATAGTTTTCATAATATTTAATATTATAAATTTATTATGAACATTATATTAATATCAAGAATTTAAATTATTTATTTTATGAATTTTTATTGATTTTCAAAAATATGATTTTCTTGTATTGACATGACAATAATCATTTTAAGAATATATAATTTTTTTATTATGAAAATTTTCTTTTATTTTTAAAATAAAAATCTATAAAAGTCTCAATAAATTAAAAAAAATAAAAATAAAAATATTAACAGAATTCTAATAAATCTATAAAATCATTACAATTCTCAATTATTCGAGGGATCTAAATTATGTTTAAAAACTTATAGTCAAACTTTTAAGTAAGAGTTAGACTTTTGAAACTCTTCACGGATTGAATTTTGGATTAATTAAAATAATATATATATATATATATATAAACTGTTAAAGAGGGGCAGGGCAGGTGTATACACTCGTTATATTCTCATGGAATGTCTTTGTATTGTCCATATTAGGGGTGCAAATGAGTCGAGCCAAACTCGACTATATTTTGCTAGCTCGAGCTCGATCGAGCTTGAAAATTTGAGTTCGAGTTCGGCTCATCAAATTTTTAATCAGTTCGAACTCGAATAAAAGATAATTTTTGAGTTGAGCTCGAGTTTGAATTATTTTTTTAAAAAAAAATGAAAAAATAATAAAAATATAAAAATATTTACTTATTTGGCTCGCGAGCGACTCGACGAGTCACGAGCCAACTAATTTTGAATTCGAGTTCGACTCGAATTTTTAACGAGCTGACTCGAACTCAAGTTTTGATCGAACAGCTCGCGAGCCGGCTCGTTTGAAACCTTAGTCCATATGTATATATATTGAACATCTCGACACGAATATTGTAGAAAAATTAGATTTTATTCTATTAAATAAGAATTGAATAAATTGAGAATTATTTGAATTTTAGAAGTATGTTTTTAATGTAAGTAGTCATCCGATGTACTAGAATTGAAATGTGGGGTTAAGAGAGATGATAAAACTCTTCGAATTCTATACAAGCAAGGACATAAGCGTCATATTTGCTAGTCAAAAACTTTCGCTCCATATGAAAATTCGAATTCGAGTCCCGATACTAAAATTTTTTTTTATCAATCTCCTTATGATGGCAATGAAAGGTACTGCTGGAAACAACGAGCGAAAGTAAAAGCAAACTGTGTGCCGAAACTGCACGATAAAAATTTTTGGAACATAATAATGATTGCCCTTATCTAAATGCTCCCCCATAATAATGACTGATAGAAAAGGAGAATAAAGAAAGAATCCATAGAGAGGGACGAGGACAACTTGCTCTTGAGGATTTGAATGAATAACCCTAAATTTTGGATAATATTCTCATCCCAATCTTACTTGAAATCTTCCGCAATATATTTATTTTAAAATCACTTCTTTTTTTTTTTCTCGAACAAAGTCGAATGAATATATTTATTTGAAGAGAAAAAAGATGAAAGGAGTCTCATGGCATGGCTGGCATGGTGACGTTCCATCCATAAATATATTTATAATAAAATATTGCCTAAAAAAACTTCTTTCTTGGTTTGGGATAAGAATGGCTTGTGATCATAGGTATATTTGATTCTCACCTACTCATTATTAATAGCAGTATATAAATTTTTTAAACATAAGATTGACAAGAATTCAAATCAGCAAAAGAATTTCCCCTAATCTAACCAAGTTTTGTGTGGATTATGAGAAAGCATTAGGTAAACTTAATTTTCGCGTAAATTATATAAGATTCTACTATATATATTATATATTTTAAAAAACTTCCCATTTCTTTAGAACTGGGCGTGTAAATACAACAGGCCGAAGTCCATTTCTTTTGTCTAGCCTTGTCTCTTCATTTGTAGCCCACAATCAAGATGGGCCTCTTTGATTGGGCTATTTGCTTTGATTGTACCATAAATCCAATGCAATCCAATTAAACTTTTCTCTTTTAAATTTTGTCCCACTCCATGCCACTTCTTCAAAAAATACCAGATACTATCTTTTTTTTTTTTTTTTTGAGATTAGAAATACTAGGTTACACTTAATTGGCTTACTTCCCCCAAACCCTCCCCACTCAAAAAGGAAAAAAGAAAAATTAAATGGCATTGGATTCCATTGGAGACACTACAAAATCGACAAATTCTCAGTGCACTGCCGGAAATTATGGCGAAGAAGTGTCAGCAAAAACTGATTTTGTTTACAATGTGAAATCTACATCGTAGGATTCTCAGAAGTGCAAATTTTAATTTGAGATTATTCACCGAGCATGCCCGATGCAGACGAGGCTCAGTCCATGTGTATTAAATTCATCTACTTACCTCTTTGACAAAGGAAAATACCCAAATCAAATTAAATCATGTTAAATCAAATTATTGGAACCATCGATGCCGGATCATGGATACCACAATCTCATATTCTACTTAGATGCCAATGGGTACAAACACAAAAAAAAAGAAGAAAAAAAAAAGAATCAATCGTGGTTTGATTGTCATGTACAAATGCGAAATCCAAAAACTCACAAACATTAAAATCAGAAATTTGAATTTTTAACCAAAATATCATCTCTTTTTCTTTATTTTTTAAAATTTTAATTTTTAATCCAAAATAAATTTAATTGTAGAGTACTAAAGAAAATGACTCAAAACATATTTACAAAATATGCCATTAATTTTTTTTTTTGTCCAATAACATATTTGCAAATTACGTCATTATTATTTTATTTTATTTTTTTCCACTTACGTAGAAGTCATTAATGTTGTTGGAATTTTTTTTTTATTTGATGAAGAGTAGCAACGTGAATCTGTTCTTCTTTTTTTTTTTAATATAAACTAAATAGCTTAAAAAAACTACACAATTATTAATTTTTATTTATTATTTATATAAATTAATTAGCTTAACAAAAAAACTAAAAAATATTTATTTCCTAAATATTAACAAAAATACATTTTCTAATTTTTTATTGACAAATTATTGATAATAATTTCAATATTAGAAAATATATATTTTCTAATTTTTTAAGAAAGCAAAAAGAAGAAAACAATAAAGATGAAAAAAAAAGAGAACAGTAACAATGTCTACTCACGTTGTAATTATTCATCAAATAAAAAAAAAATGAATCGCGTATCATCAATCTTTGAGTTACCAACTTTTTTATTTTTTTATATTAAAATTTTTTAAACAATGTATTTGTGAAATATGTCATTCTGATTTTTTTTTACTCTCAATAACATCGATGGTTTCTATGACTTTTATGTTATTAGGAAAAAATTTAAAAATAAAATAACAAATTGACGAATTATGAGTTATTTTGATAAATTTAATATAGTCAAAGTTATTTTGGATAGATAAAAAAGAAGAGTGGGGTATTCTGGTAAATTAAAAGCATCCATGAAAGTGACGCTCCAACTCTTTCTGATTTGACCTCACCTCGTGCAGCGCAATAATATGTTATTCCACGATAATTTCTGACACGGATCTTGCCTCCCCTCACCTCGTGACCTCAACTGTTGTTGAATGGACGGCCGAGATGGATACAGGATTAGTACTCATCTATTTTCTTATGCTCCATTGAAAACTTCTTCAGGTTATTTGTATTCGAAGCATCTTATTCATCATCTACACACTAATAAATGATTTGCCATCTAAAATTAGCAGTTACTATATCTATTTGATTGTGATTTTAGAAGTTTTATTTTGCTTCATATTAAATGTTCTTTTAGTATAAATTATTAATATTATCTCATTTCTTTATTATAAATTGTTGAATAATTTTTGTATTGTTCTTATTTATAAGTTGTTTTATACATTTATATGAATCTTATATTGATTTTTTCCAATATTTCCCTATTAATGAGATAGAAATGAAGTAATAGTTGAAGAGTGAAAAGTATATAATACATAATAAATATGGACATTTTAGGAAAAAGAAGTTCTTGATCTTTGTAAACTTTGATCAAGTGACTTATAATAATAGAATGAGGAAATATTTTCTAATTTTATTTCTATTTAAGTGGAAAAGATAAGAGTAATTAATATGGATTGAGATCCATGAAAGATTAATGTAAAATATTTATTAGTAGTCAATTTGAAATTTTAATTGTCATTCTTAATATTTGTGTAATTGTCTAAAGTAACAGTTAATTTTAAAATGAGTCATTCCTAAACAAAAAGAGATTACATTGCAAGTTTCTAGAGATAGAAAATAAGACAAAATAAAAACTGGATAGGAATATAGGAAAAGCAAAGAAGTGTCTCCCTAGTCCCTATTAATGTCTATAGTATAAATATATATGGCCCAAGAAAGTGGAAAGGCCAATTAGATTGTGAGCGGAGTAAGAAGAAGAGTCTCAAGAGAGATGGAGAATATCAAGCACCAGACCATATTGGTTAATGGCATAAACATGCATGTGGCTGAGATAGGAGATGGTCCAGCAGTGCTATTTGTACATGGCTTCCCGGAGCTTTGGTACACATGGCGTCACCAAATGCTCTTTCTTGCTTCCAAAGGCTACCGGGCAATTGCACCGGACCTCCGAGGATATGGGGACACGGATGCTCCGCCTAGTGCCACCAGCTACACTGCCTTCCACGTTGTTGGAGATCTTGTTTCTCTTTTGAATGCTCTGGAACTGGATAAGGTTTACTTGGTTGGTCACGATTGGGGTGCAATTATTGCTTGGTACTTTTGTTTGTTCAGACCTGATAGAATCAAGGCCTTAGTTAACTTGAGCGTTGTCTTCCATCCCAGAAATCCACTGGCAAAACCCGTTGAGACGATGCGTCAATTCATTGGGGACGATTTTTACATGTGCAGATTTCAGGTAACTAATTCTAGATAAAAAATCAAAGCCCACCTTTTTGAATCAGAGAAAAAAAAATGAAGAATAAATATTGGAGTGAACAAATTTGTCGCAGGAACCAGGGGAGGTGGAAGAGGAGTTTGCTCGCGTAGACATTGTAGCTCTGCTGAAGGCATTTTTGACAACCCGAGATCAGCGTCCACCATGTATCCCTAAGGAAATGGGGTTTGATAAGTTCGTTCTTGCAATTGATCGTGAATTACCCCCCTGGCTTACAGAGGAGGACATTAATTACTATGCTAGTAAATTCAGCAAGACAGGTTTCACCGGAGGGCTCAACTATTACAGAAATTTAGACCTGTAAGTGCTTACTATACATTTCTTCTGATATGACTTTGGGAAAAACTTTGACCCTTTTTAGATTGATGTGTATCAGAAACTGGGAGCTCACGGCACCATGGACTGGATCAAAGATTGAAGTTCCTGTCAAATTTATCTTGGGAGACATGGACTTAACATATCATCTCCCTGGCACCCAGAACTACATTCATAAGGGTGGGTTCAAGAAAGACGTTCCTAACTTGGAAGAAGCGATTGTAATGGAAGGAGTATCTCACTTCATCAACCAAGAGAAGCCTGAAGAAATCAATTTCCACATTTACGAGTTCATTCAGAAGTTCTAAGGCTTCCCCTGCCTTTGATTTATCTCTTTGCTCCTGTTTCTATTGCGATGGGTTGCCGGGCAAGGCTTCAGATAAACCTCACTCTGCCAAAAGTTCCTTTCTAGCAATCACCTCTAGATATGAGGTATAAATCTATTATGCGATTTTGTATGTCAAAGTGTCTTAAGAGTTTTATTCTTTCGGTTGATCGAGTCAGGAACAGAAACATTCTGCTAATTCCGTCTCAAAAAATAAACAAAAAGAATGGCAATGTTGCGCTATTTGGGGCTGATATTCCAACTTCCATTGCTCTCCCAAATGGCAATTACAATGAGATTGTTGGGTCCTCTAAATTGTCATATAAATATCGATGAAGAAATCAAAGCTGCAAAAGAGCCATGGATACCGCTGCATTAACAATGCAATGTTAGAAACGTCAAATAAATAACAGAGTTACGACTCATCCATTGTCCTCTCGCTCTCTGTACAACAAAAAGATCAAAAGTGATTCTGGTTCTTAAAAATAAAAAATGTAAATTGTTTACTATCTCAGATCTTCCAATTCAACAAACCATAACCACAGAAGGGCTGCTTTAGCCTCACATCCACGGGAACAGAAAACCAATGTCTCCATAATAGAAGACCTGATATAGAGGACGACATCATCCTAACAATAGAATTGTTTGTCACATTTATCACATCCTGGAGATGCATTTCAGAACATGTTTTATTGTCATGGAAATAACAGAACTATCTTATTGGACATACAATTGCTTTGGAGTGTTTGCAGCAGGATTTGCCTTATTCCAGATATGAATATGGTAAGACCAGCAGAAACATGACATACAGAAAAGAGCATTAGATGTTTGAGAATTTTTGGATGAAGTCATAGATATGTGCACTGACTTCCTCAGGTCTTTCTTGGTTAAGGAAATGAGCCACCCCTTCCATTATGACAACTTCCTGCAAGAATGGCACATCTCTTTTGAAGCCACCATTGTGAATATATTCCTTAGCACCTGGAGTATTATAAGTCAGGTCAAGATCCCCCACAATAAACATCACCGGAACCTTTATTTGCAATCCAGTCCATGGAGCAGTGAGCTCCCAATTTCTGCAGTAGTAGGAAAAAAAAATATCACATCACTTCCACTCTCAGTCCCTTCCATAATGTCACAACAGGACATTTCCCCCTCAAACATCAAGTATGAGCAATGTTGCATCACTAAAAGGACTGCATCTTTTACCATTTGATTTAGTAAGTTAGATATGCTAATAAGGTGAATGTAACTGACCCTTTCAGAAAATCCTAGTTGATGCTCATATTTCAAATGGACTTGCTTGAGATTATTAAGATATACTCGTATGTTTGACTAAAGACTCAGATCATGCTTAAGTAAGGTTTTTCTTTTTTGGGTGAAAATTTTAATATAGTTAAATCAGGATAGAGTATGAGCTAATATATGAAGAAACAACTGCAAGAGATAAATATCTCCAGAACCATGTCAAAAGCATGTATCCATGTAAGAAGAAACCTTGGATTCAAGGAAAAACAAATCACAAATTAAACTTACAGATCCATAGCTCGATAATAGTTCAATCCGCCAGTGAAGCCTTTCTGGTTGAATTTATTAGCATAATAATTGACATCATCTTCAGACAACCAAGAGGGCATTGAAATCGGGCTATTAGGTGAGCCCCCAAATCCTATTTCTTTTGGTACACAAAGTAGACCAGACCTTCGAGATGCCAGAAATTTCTTTATTAATCTCGTCGTATCAACACGGGCAAACTCCTCTTCGGCTTCTCCTGGTTCCTATAGGAAAAAGTAAAGATTCAAAAGAGAAAGAGAAATCTAGTAATACAACCTCAAATTCCCTTTGTGTGAAGTTTCACAACCTAAAGGCATTGAGGAGTTTGAAAGGACAAAACTTGTGTGAACAGAAACTACGTTCAATTCAATAACACTATGGTTTGGCAGCCAAACAACAATGGCGGAGTAGGATAATATCTTTAAACTACCTTAACCTACATTTGACAATTTCTCATATAGCTTATTCTGAAGATTTTACGGCTTTAACAGGCTTGCAGGCAGATAGGATTTCAGGAAAAGATTATGCTCATATGTATGCCAATCAAATTAAAACATTTTCCCAGCATTTGGAGTATTTCTTTTCCTCTGAAACCAGAACTTACATAATCAAAAGTAGGGAAAAATTTAAGAACTTGTAAGCATCCTAAATATTTTTTAAGCTTCCTACATTATAGCTTGCAACTTGTTTGTAAATAGATAGTTGACAAGAAAAAGAATTGATGACGTTAATTGCTCTATGCAGCCTATTCTCCTGGAAAATTATGTACCTCCCGGGCCACACAAGGTAATTAAGCAAAACTAAATGCAACCACAGATATTGAAAGAAACGAAAAACAACTCAATCCAAATGGCGACACCATATCAACAACTCTCTCAAAAAGGAAACGAGTTCTTTAAGCAATAAATGAATCACAACAAAAGTTATCCAAAACTAATTCTATTCATATAACACCAAATCGCAGAACACAGGAAATTTTTGTCTATTCTATTCCTACTACAAATCGCCAACCTAGAAACAAAAAAACACCACAAATACTGTAATGCAGCCTTCTGTTACTATTCCTATGATTATGATTTACCAACAGAAATACTTGCGAAATAAAAGAAGAAAAACTGAAAGTAAGCAGAAACCAAGGGAGATTAAAAAAAAAAAATTGAGGCTGGAACCTGAAATCTGCAGATGTAGTAATCATCGCCAAAAAGAGAGCGCATAGAAGCCAAGGGTTTCCACTTAGGGTTCCTAGGATGGAACTGAACACTCAGGTTGACTAAAGCTTTGATCCTATCGGGTCGGAATAAGCAGAAGTACCAAGCGATGACGGCACCCCAGTCGTGACCCACAAGGAAGATTCGGTCCAGACCCAGTAAGTCAAGGAGGCCCACCAAGTCCCCTACGATATGGAAGGCGGAGTAGCTGGCTGGTGACGGCGGCGCATCAGTATCACCATAGCCACGGAGATCAGGGGCTATAGCTCGGTAGCCACGGGCAGAGAGCGAAAGCAGCTGGTGGCGCCACGTGTACCAGAGTTCCGGGAAGCCATGGAGGAATAAAATAGCGGGGCCTTGGCCTATTTCAGCTACGTGCATGTTAATTCCATTGACATGAACGATTCTGTGCTGTATTTTCTCCATTTCTTCTCTCCTCTTCCTGGTATTGTTACTACGTACTCGCTATCTACCGGCCTACTTTTTAATTTATTTATGTAAAATGGGAACGCTGCCCAGAAATGGTTTTACTTTTTCCTTTTTTTTATAAATAAATTTAAATGTCCACTTCAAGTCTTCCACTTGTTTATTTCTTATTTGTATATTTTGATCATAATTAAATTGAACAAATTATCCTCTGACGCTTAAACATTCCCATACACTTAAATTAAAAATAATTAAATTACCATATTATTTGAATTAATAAAATATAAATTTCTTGACTCAAATATCTTTCTTTTTGAATTTTTATTTAAAATATATCATCATTCAATACTAATGTCCCTCTGAATTAATACACCTCTCCATTTTTATTAAAAAACATATCTCAATTATAGTTTGCAATTTTGTAAATCAGAAGAACAGAACAAAAAAAAAATTATTTGAGTGAAATTTGTTAATAGGAACAACAGAACAAAAAAAAAAATCCATCGAGATCCCTACTTATGAATGATGAACCTCAAATTTTTTTAAAAAAATCAAAATGGACAAAAAAAATTTATCTAAACCATATAACAAAACTAAAATGAGAAAAAAAAAAGAAGAAGACAAATAATGAAGTGCTTACTGACTTCCATTCTCAAGAAGAGCTGTTTCCTAAGATAATGAGAAAGAATTCCACTTTTCTTGATGGAAATAATAAACTGTCCATCAATGCCAATTTCAAAACCTATTACTTGAAACTATTTTTTTTTTTTAAAAAAACAAATTCATCATTGGCAACAACAGAAAGACATATAACAGGCACAATTTAAAAAGAATATTGGACAGACTCAAATTAAAAAATAGCATATTTAGATTAAAAACTCTTTCTATTTTCAAGACACTAACAACGTAAACCATGAACCAACATTACACATCCGTAAGTAGAACACAGGAATCAAAAGTAGCATATAATTTGGTCTGCAAAGAGATAGCTGCCCAACCTTCTCCCATCAAATTGCTGTTAGAAATTGCAATTTAAAAACCGTTACCCACCTAATTTAAAAAGAATTAATTTAACATTTAATTCATCTATTTGATTATCCATTCAGACAGTTTCATTGATCTAGCCAGAAGGGAAGGGAAAGTAACTACAAATGCAAAACTTTTCCAAGTGACAACCACCTGGCCTTTTTAACAAGTAATTTGTCTACGATACCAGGCTCCAACTAGGTACGTACTAAATTCAAAATTCAAACTTAGCTGCAGTTAAGAGCCTGCTATAACAAAAAAGATAAACGAGACCATGAAATCAAATAGGCCGGAATAAACTTTCAAACACATATTCCTATAGACTAGTGTGCCTTTAGCATTCCATAACAACTCAAACCCTGAATCCTCTGCTGTTTCTTCTTCCTCTAGCTCGCTCAAATTTCCTTCCCTTGGCCCTAACATATGGCTTGGTGTGGCTGTGCGGGACACCAGGAGCTGGACCAAAATGCTTCACAGCTTCACGAGAATTCTTAGGACCTCTAAGCAGTACCTGCATTATGCAAAGCAAATTAGTTAGTTTTATGACCTCTTCCAGTTATTTTCAAAAACCCAACTGACACCAGCTTTTTCAAGGTTTTATAATTTGTCATAGTTAAAATTTTGTATCCTTCTGTTTATATTCTGCATCAAAGTTGCACAACAGGCTTTGAGGGGGAAGCTACTTTTGGCTTCACATTGAAAGTGTCACTAGTAAAGAACCCACTTACATCTGCAACACAGAGAAGATGCAAAGCCAAACCAATGGGTATTTGCATTATTGTATCCAATATATTGAGTGTAAAAGCCCTACAATACAACTGAATCTATCTTTTAGTTTACAATTTTATCAATGACAGCCAGCATAGTCACTAATATTGGTGATATGGATAGTTGTCAAGTACAGATGATAGAAGAGAACAACAGGAAGGTTGCAAGGTGAGACGGTGATTAATTACATCTTCACTCTTTTAAAATATGCCATGAACATATCATCATAGAAGACTTTAGTTGCTGCTCACAAATTTCAAATTGAAAACCCATGTCATCACAATTTGAACTAAAGCATCTGATGAAAAGAAAAGGAAAATATGCAACTAATTTTTTATACAGGATCAGTGTATGTGAATCCAGGCACATCACATGGAAGACGGTTGTTTACAGCTGGAAAATATGCATTTCAGCCAAGTAATTGCCATTTCTTAACACTAAGCAAACCGGTCCAGGAAAAAACACAAGCATATATATATATATATATAGATATAAATATATATATATATATAAATAATGAGTTCAAACTCAACAAGTCTACAAAAAATTCATAGCTAGTAGTTCATACCGTGTTCTGACCAAGGGGGGCTCTAAGAGCCAGTTGATCAAAGGTCAGACATTCTCCTCCTGCCTTCTCAATCCTAGCTCTTGCTCTCTCTGTGAATTTCAATGCAGTAACTTTCAGAGGAGGTACTTCATATGCTCGGGTGTCATCCGTCACAGTCCCAACAATCACAGCTACCTTATCCTCCTGGTAGAATGTAATTAAAATTATGCTTTCGCAAACACTAGGGTTTTAACCACAGTAGTATGAAATTTCAATTCTTCTAACTTCCTCTCTGATTTACGAGACCCCATTGCTCATAAATCTTATACTATGGCAAACAACTTCCTAAGAGAACAACTAGAAGATATATAATTGATTCCCGTGAGAACATGAATCTAGAGTTCATAGAACATGAATCTAGTTATTATTTATATATGAGATTACCATTGAACAGAGTGATAAAAGAAGAATAAGAAGCAAAATCCGCAACCCACCAAGAACATATCTATCCAATACACAGTTGATTAACAAACAGGTGGGCAGGGATAAATAAATGAATGAGTACCTTTCCACCCATGTAAGAAATCAAGCGGGAAAGAGAGAGCGGGGCTTTGTTGATCTTGCTCATGAAGAGACGCTTCAAAATCACGGCATTGAACTTACTATCGGACCTTCTAACAAGGAAACGGTACAATTTCACTAGCAACTTCAAGTAAATATCATCTGATTTAGGGGCCGTGCGCTTCGTCTTCTTGCTCTTACCTCCGGCTTTAAGATCGATACCCTGCAAAAAGAAATTGAATCAAACAGAGAAATGGAATGCACCCAGAAAAGAATGCTGCAATGAAATGCAGAAGTTCTGTCAATGCACTTTACAGAAAGAAATTAGTACCATGGCGGTGGCTGCTGCTGCTCCTCCTCCTCACCGTGGCGCCTGCAAGAACAACAGTGGACTGGGGAGGAAGAGGATGACTAGGGTTTTGTAGTGCCGTTTTATTTGTTACGAAATATATTTGGTATTGGACTTGAAGCCTATAATTAAATTATGGCCCAGTTCAATAGCTGATTGTCTAATCTAGGCCTTAATCAGTCCATATCTAATAAGGCCACAAAATTCGATGCCAACTCAGGACCCTTCCATTTTCTTTTTCCTTTTTGGGCAATAAAACCATACTTTCCTATAAATTATCAATTTAATTAATTTAAAATTTACGAGGCCGCAGCAGCCTCTTATGCCTTCCTAATTAGTAATCAACAAAATTCCGTTAACTTATGGACAGCTAGCATTTTTTTATTTTTTAAAGGAAAAATGACTTATTTGGTTTACTAAAGTACATCCACTAACTTGCTCGAAAATGGAATCTTAAGCTAAAATATTTATAAAATTGTCACAGAGTGTGTTGCTCCATGTGTTAAACAATTTTCACGCTATTCCAATATTGTATTTTGAAAAATGATGGAGAAGCATTTTAATTATTGCAATACACGCAAAAAAACATTATAGAAATGTACAAATCTTACTTCCTTTCTATCAAATAAATTACTAAAATTGTTATATATATATATATATATAATTTTTTTAAAAAAATACACAACAATTTGTGAAGATTATGATTCAAATACGTGACGTTTTAGATTATACGTGATTTCATTTTACTAATTAAATTAAAATTATTCTTTGTTTATGTGATTAATAATAGAAATTAAATATTTGATAAAATTAACAAATATCTCTTAAAAAAATTTTAAAAAAATATAGTTAAGAACCAATCCGATACTTCATTCAACTCACCTTTCTTATCAAATAATGTTATTACTTTTCTTCTCTCAATCCCACTTGCATAAAAGATGGATAGAAAGAGGAATTTTCCGCGGCACAACCTTACCGATTGATAAAGAGGTATGTGTACGTCAACACTGGTTGATCCTGAGTTCAAATTTTAACAAAATTTTACATTCTCTGTTCATTAAAAGGTCAATAGCAAGACCGATAACAATGGTCTTAATCGAATTTAAACTCAAAATTTGGGTTATTAAAAAAAATTCCGGTAGAGTACAGGCGATATCCCAGTTATGACTCTTCGTGGTGGTGCTTGTGTCCCTAAATTCATAACCAAGAAGGTTAGAATGAACCGGCCAATAAATATGTTGGTATTATGGGATACTTGCGAAATAGATGCTGATAAAATAAGGGAAGATGCACAATCAAATACTACTACATAAGAACAGCGATTGATGCTAAATTGTACACAGTATTAACATTTTCTTTCTTTATATATTATATACATAATAATATCAAAAAGTAAGTTTTTAATGCATACCAATGTGAAAATGGAGCGTATCGAACTTTTTTGTGAATTAAATTAAAGCAAAGGAAAAATTATGCAGGAACAGGAACAGAGCGTGGCATATTTGTCAAATCACGCGCATGGACCCTACCTTCCGAAATTCGTCCGAACTGTCTACACCAAATCCTCGGCACGATTCACCCACCGTCTTCTGTTACCATTCTCCCCTCCTTTTTTGTTCTCTTTTCCTAAATCCCCTCCATTTCTAACGGCCCTCTTACCTTAGCGGTTACTGTCCCGATCAATCCCACCACCCGCTATGAACACGTCTAAGGCGCGCCGGAAAGTGGCTCCGGCAGCCACTGATAACGGAGATTCCGCCGACAAACTAGACCAGATCCTCCTCTCTGCCGCCATCTGCAACGGCGAAGATTTAGGACCCTTCGTTCGCAAGGCCTTTACCTCCGGTAAACCCGAGACCCTCCTCCACCATCTTAAACACTTCTCCCGATCCAAAGAGTCTGAAATCGAGGACGTTTGCAGGGCTCACTACGAAGACTTCATTATGGCCGTCGATGACCTCCGATCCCTGCTCTCCGACGTCGATTCACTCAAATCCTCCATCTCCAATTCCAACTCTCAGCTCCAGTCCGTTGCTGTCCCTCTTTTAACCTCTCTGGATTCTTTTGTGGAGGCCAGGAATAAATGCCAGAACATTACTCTCGCTATTGAATCTCTTCGAAATTGTAATAACTTAGTGGAGATTTGTTCCCGAGTCAATTTTCATCTCTCTAAGAATAATTTCTATATGGCGTTGAAGTGTGTGGACTCCATCGAGGGACAGTTTTTGAACAAAACTCCGTCTTCTACTCTCCGGAGAATGCTGGAGAAGCAGATCCCAGAGATTCGTGCCCATATTGAGCGGAAAGTCAGCAAGGATTTTGGGGACTGGCTCGTAGAGATTCGTATCGTGAGTCGGAACTTGGGTCAACTCGCGATTGGGCAAGCCTCAGCTGCGAGGCAGAGGGAGGAGGAGCTTCGGATTAAGCAGAGGCAAGCTGAGGAGCAGAGTCGGCTCAGCCTCAGGGACTGTGTCTATGCACTCGAAGAAGAAGATGATGACGGGATGGACGAATTTGGCGCCGATAATAGGGACGGTTACAGTAACGGTGGCGCAGGGGCTCTGGGCTTTGACTTGACACCTTTATACAGAGCTTATCATATACACCAAACTCTGGGGCTTGAGGGTAGGTTTAAGCAGTACTATTTCGAGAACCGCAAGCTTCAACTGACTTCGGATTTTCAGGTATCTTCAATGACCCCCTTTCTTGAATCCCATCAGACCTTTTTTGCACAAATTGCGGGGTTTTTTGTTGTTGAAGATCGGGTTTTAAGGACTGGTGGGGGGTTAATTTCAAAAATGGAGGTGGAGATTTGTGGGACACTGCCGTGAGTAAAATGTGTTCTGTTTTAGAGGATCAATTTTCTAGGATGCAGACCGCAAATCATTTGTTGTTGATAAAGGATTACGTGAGCTTGCTTGGGGTTACATTGCGGAGATATGGCTACCCTATTGATGCTCTGCTGGATGTCTTGAGTAAGCACAGAGATAAGTATCATGAGCTCTTGTTGTCTGACTGTCGAAAGCAGATTGCAGAGGCTCTTGCTGCGGATAAGTTTGAGCAGATGTATATGAAGAAAGAGTATGAATACTCAATGAATGTGCTTTCGTTTCAATTACAAACGTCTAATATCATGCCTGCATTTCCTTATGTTGCTCCATTTTCTTCCACGGTTCCTGATTGTTGTAGAATTGTGCGGTCCTTTATTGAGGATTCTGTGAGTTTCATGTCGTTCGGTGGTCAACTTTTCTTTGATATTGTCAAGAAGTACTTGGACCGTCTATTGACTGAGGTCTTGGATGGGGCTTTATTGAAGGTCATTAATACTTCAATTAGCGGGGTTACACAGGCAATGCAGATGGCTGCCAATATGGCTGCATTTGAGCGTGCTTGTGATTTCTTTTTTCTTCATGCTGCACAACTTTCAGGAATTCCTTTAAGAATGGCTGAGAGAGGGAGGAGGCAATTTCCTCTGAAAAAAGCTCGTGAAGCAGCTGAAGTAACACTTTCTGGGTTGCTCAAACAAAAGGTTGATGGGTTTCTGATGTTAATTGAGAATGTCAATTGGATGCCTGATGAACCTCCACAGGGTGGGAATGAATATGTGAATGAGGTGATTATTTTCTTAGAAACTCTGGTTTCTACTGCTCAGCAAATCTTGCCTAATCAGGTTCTTAAAAGGGTTCTGCAAGATGTTCTCTCTCACATATCTGAGATGATAATAGGGGCTTTGCTTGGAGAATCGGTTAAAAGATTTAATATAAATGCTATTATGGGACTTGATGTGGATATTCGAATGTTGGAATCATTTGCTGAGAACCAAGCTTCACTGTTCTCGGATGCAGATTCAAATCAGTTGAAATCAGCACTTGTTGAGTCGAGGCAATTGATGAACTTGCTTTTGAGCAGTCATCCAGAGAACTTCCTAAATCCCGTTATTAGAGAGAGAAGTTACAATGCTTTGGACTATAGGAAAGTAGTAACCATTTCTGAAAAGATAAGGGATCAATCAGATAGGCTCTTTGGATCATTTGGAACAAGGGGATCGAAGCAAAATACGAAGAAGAAATCCCTTGATATCTTGATAAAACGACTGAAGGATGTGAATTGAACGTACCGGTTTTCTATGCGTTCTTAAGCTTGTCGATTAGCTTCTCTTCATAAATTTTTAGAAATCATTGTATGTATTTGCCCACTATGGTTATTCATTTTGTCATGATTATTATTCAATTATACTATTTTTCAGGTCTCATTATTGTGGTGCAGAAAGCATTCTGCTTGTTTAGTTCGTCACATTATTTTGTAGCTTCAATGGTGTATATTCTTGCCGTGATAAGAATACGCTTTGGTGATGTTTGGTAGCACTTCGTAGTAAATTTGTTCTGGATAGCATTATATTTTGACCTACTTTTTAAAAAAAAAAATTAAAGATAATTTTCATTAAATAGATGAGTTAAAATTCCGGCAGATAAAATAACACTCACAAATATTGACTTTGTTACTAGTTCTGGCGAAGGCCGTAGAGGCAAACATACGCAAGCCAAAATCTACAAGGGTTAACTATTAAGCATATGAAAATATGAATTAAATTTTCATATTCATTTTCAGCTTCGATTCTATTAATTTGTATTTCCTATAGAACATGAACTCTTCTCTTTAAGTGTCATTAGAATTTCTGATAAGAACAGAAAAGGAATATGAAATTTTTGAACTATCAAGAGAGAATGAAAAACTGTGTGTCATGAGTCCAGAGAAAAGGAAGAAGAATTTATAAAACTATCAAGATAATGAAAATCTATGATAAAGAAATTTTCAAATATATTAAACAAAAATTGAAAATACTCAAAAAAAAAAAGAAAAGAAAGAGAAATCCAACAAAAAACAAAGCTCAGTAGAGGCGAAACTCTGATCCTGCTGGAAAAGACAGATCGGACAGTCTTCAGATGTTGCGCAGAGAGGTTAGAGAGAAATAGAAAATAGTCTTAATTTTTGTTTTTTTGACTTATTTTTAGGTGCCTAGAAATGTATTTTTATCTTTCTTTTCAGGGTGTAGCTTTTCCTATATTCGTATTCTACGATACATTCTGTACTTTAAAATTCTTTATTGGGAATAAGAGACGGAACATGCATGTCCATGATAATCTGTGGAGAAAAACATAAAAACTACTCCTCCCTCTATCTTTAAAAATAAATTATTTTAGCTTATGTCCCTAATTGCTGAGAATACATGCAAATTCTTCATCATAAGGGCATTGGCTTGGAATGATAAGTTCGCTTTCCTGTCAACTCAAAAGCTTGACAAGAAAAGAAGCGTTGATAGAGCTTGCTGGGGTAATTGCCTGTAAATCCAGGCTCCCCATCCGTTTCTGGCAGTGGGTGTTTGGTGCAGGTTATTGGGCATGAGATATTGACATGAGAATGAGACACAGGTTTGCATCGGTAAGCATCATTTCAACGCCAATCATAAACCGCATTGCTGCAAATTGCTTTATTTATCCACTTATTATTCCTCTTGTCGTTAAATTGGCGAAAACATTCATGATTTTATTTTGGGTAAAAAGCACTAGATGACCCTCAACTTTGTAAAAGTCTGATTTTTACCCTATAACCATTTTGTTGCTAAATTATTGTTCTTCAACTTTTGAAAACTATAAAAAAATGCCCTTCCGTTCAAAAGGACCGTTGAGGAAAAAAAGATTCGATAAGACTAAATACCATAATACCCCTACTCTTAACGGATTTTTTTAGACGTCCAAATTGGACGAAAAGTCATTCTTTATAGTTTTAAAAATTGGAGGGCAATAATTTAACAAAAAAATAGTTGAAGGACAAAAATCAAACGAAAAGTTGAGGATCGTTTTTTACCCTTTTATTTTTATAATTGCTCTCTCTCTCTTACTTGACCAGCACAATGGGACAACTGGATGCAAGTCATTAGTGACTGATAATATACAATCTTTTTCTTTTTCTTTTTTGAAAACTATAATATACAACAATCTTATGCAAGGGAAACATTTTTGTATACCACCAAAGATGCGCATCTCGGTACATTTCTTAACGTGGAATTTGAGGAAATATCACAGTCAAGGATAAAGTAAAGACCTAAACAGACAAATCAACAATCACCAAATTCCTTGAACCAAGACCCATGTCTTGGATAGGATTGCTTTGCTTCTTTCCCCTGTTCATGATCAGCTCTTCTTCTAGCAATGAGAAGCAGCCCTCTGCCTATGAAGCTCTTCAGCAATACGATTTCCCAGTTGGTCTTCTTCCTCTAGGTGCGACCGGCTACGATTTAAATCCCTCCACGGGTAAGTTCACAGCCTATCTGAATGGTACCTGCAATTTTTCCCTAACGAATCTATATGACCTCCGATACAAGACCACCATATCAGGTATGATATCTAAGGATCACCTCAAGAAACTCAAAGGTGTCAACGTTAAAGTGCTTGAGGTTTGGCTGAATGTCGTGGAAGTAAGGCGGCACGGAGATCATCTTCAATTCTCCGTTGGAATCGCCTCTGCCAAATTCCCTGTCAGCAGTTTTGAGGAGTCTCCACAGTGTGGATGTGGGTTTAAATGTAATACGGGGGATGGCCGGAAGAGCCGACAGAACCAGTTTGTATATTCTTCTTAGTTGACACGTCGCCTTGGCTCTTCTTCTTTAATCCTCCCTCTTTTATTTTGTACCATTCCAGAATTTAATGATCTTTCACTTTGAATAAAACTAAAAAATCAAAAACTACACATTGTTCCCTTTCATAAAATTCGCCTTCCTTGTTGTTTTCTTAATTTTAGACTCGAGTATAATTCATATATGGATATTATATTAAAATTGAACATGAGCAAAAACATTAATGCTTGTTTTAACATAGGAGAAATTGTGAAAAATACTCTCAAACTATTTATAATTTTTTAATTGTATTCTAATATTTTATATACCTCAACTAATTCAGCTTAGGAGACTTTCGAGGTCCCCAATAGGTTAGGAGAGCCGACCCAAAAGAAAGTATGATTCTGGGAGAGGAAGGACTTCGGCAACAGGACTTTCGTTTCACACAACTCCTAAGTGATAAAAGTAAGAAGACTGGCTCTTTTTTTTTTTTTTTTTTTACCTTCCTCGCGTATGTATAACACCAAATACATGTGCTTATAAAAAGAATTATTAATCCTTAACTTTTTAAAAAGCCCTTCATAAATGGTTGTGAATGACTAAAACTATTTACAATGTTTCAATTACACTATTAAATAATTATAAATAATTTCAAAATATTAAAATAAAATAATATGATTGAATAGGAGTAAATAATTTGATGGCAATTTTTTACTATTTCACTTTCACAAATAGAGATTTTTCCGAATATGCAAGTTTCTAGTCATAATCCATGACGCGATGAGCCGCATTCAGACAGTTTTATATCGTCTTAAACTGCTGCTAAAGCACAAGCCATCCAGAGGACTTTATCTGGGGACACAATGTTTTGGACCTTACCGCTCGGTCCAGAATTTAGGCCTAATTAAATCTTTATTTTTGAATGACTCGGCCCATCTATTTGAATTTATCCTATTGAATTTCACTACAAAAGCCCAAATTATGTTTACTGCGTCGTGCGTATTATTTGGTAACAAAAATTTTGTATGATACTGTACTGTTTTTAAAATTTTGGTTTAGTTTTCTTGGTAATCCAATACGGTTGTATTCGATTTGGTACTTGGTTCTCATTGTGTTATATTGTATAATATCAAAATATTAATATTTTAAAATAAAATTATTTTTTAGAAAGAAAGAAAAATTTAAGATTGGGAAATTTTTTTACAAGTTTTTTTAGTAGGTTTGAGATATTTTTTTGCAAGCATATTAATTTGTTTTACATGTCATCGGCAGGTATTTAAATGGTCCAAAAAGCCTCAAAATTAAAAGCTTAAAAAATGGTTCTATATCATACTGAAATGTACCGAAATATTTTTTATACTTAATGCTTACATTATTTTAATAAAAAGGTGCAATACGGTTCTCACTAATTCTAAACTCAAACTGAAATATCGTGATTCTAGGACAAAATACCATAATGTATACTAAATGCACACCCCTTTCTGTGTTCGGCTCCATCCCTTTTGGTTATTTTTTCACTTTTGAACAATACCTTTTTACTATTTCTAAAAGACATACTTTTAATAAGTTTATAAAATACTCATTTAATTAAATATCGATCATTTAAATTAATGTTTCCTATGCCCATAAATATAAATCACTTCAAGACCAACTTTTACACAAACTAATGAACTTTTTTTTTCTTATAATGTCTTCAATTATTATTTCTTGAAAATAGGAAAGAGAAAATAAAGTTTGCTTTAAGAAGAATAAAATATAAGGCATTGCCTTGAAATTAAGAAAAAGGTGAAATGAGATATGAAATTAAATAAGGATAATATTGAAAATTAATTATTAAATATTCATAAATGATTTATATTTGAAAATAAAAATAAAGTTATCTATCGATTTATATTTTTGAATGGATATAATAGTAGAAATAAAATAAATTATTATCAGTAAGTCAATAGTTTGACCCTTATAAATAGGTTAAATTTTTCTTAAATTATCATGGCTACTTATAGAAAATATAGTTATTTTAAGAAATTATATATTAATATTTAATGTTTCAAAAAACTAAAAAGATTAAAATATGAAATAAAAATATATTTGAAATAATTTAATATTATTTATACCAGATAATAATAATTGACATTTTTATTAACAATTTTCGGTGATTTTAATCAATATATTATATTTATACTTGATCAAAAAATTAAGTAATACAAAGAGATTTTTTCGATATCAATACAATTAAAAAATTTAAACATAAACAACTTAATTATTTTAATCGCTAAATGACTCTTTCAATATATCTTTATCTCTAAAATATTTTGTGGGTGGAAATTGGAGAGGAACAGTTTTTGCAAAACAAAGTTCGAAAATAAAATTCTGCCAAACTTGACGGGCTACGCATGTGCCACGTCTCCTCTTATCGACTGTGGATAAAAGGACAAGTGTTAGAAACAAAAGGGAAAAGAAAAAAGTCGATAGATCTCAGACGTTGTCTTTTCCTGCATACGAAAATTATGTGTAATATATATATATATTTTGTCTCTTTACGTACATTATGTGTAGTCTGATTCTTTACGTACAAGACTTTTTATGTTGATATTTAGAGGGAAAAAAACTTTTTAAGTGGATAAATATATATTATATTTTTCATTTTAATTGTTCATTTTGTACGCATATAAGAATTAAAAAGAGTATTAAAAACTATAATTATACAATTAAATTTATTAATTTTAATTAATTTAATAGCTAATGAATTATGTACTCAAATTATGAGAAGATGAAATATAATCATCCGGAGGAACTATACCGTGATAATACCACATGTCCATCATAACGAGTGAATGACTAAATTATAAACAGATTCAGATTCAGCAGCTTACCAACATCGGAAAATTTCACATCCCCAAAAATGCTGCCAAAGCCATAATACCCCAAACGCAAAGGTCATGTGAGACGGTAAACCAAAGCAATTAAACTAATCAAGACAAGTGAATATTACTCTTTCCCGTGTAATTGAATTTATACATTTGATTTATTTTAAAAATAATATTTAACCTTTCTCAAAATATAAGAGATATTTTGGGTAAATTTTTTATACTAATTTTCAATATTACTCTTGCTTATATGGATAGAGAAAAATTATCAGTTTAGTTCCAAACTTCTAAAAAATATTTAAAAAGATTATGACATAATAAATGGATTTATTTTAGATAATTAAAATATCTCAATATGTGTTAAATGTCTAAAGTTTTTTATATTATCTGTCTATAAATATAAGTCAATAGATCAACTTTTAAATATATCAAAAAAAAAATTTAAAATGTCTTTAATTATTATGTATTGAAAATAAGAAAGAGAATATAAAGTTTGCTATATAAATACTTTTACTTTGAAATAAGAAATATGTGAGAATGAAGATGAAAATAAATAAGGAAAATATTAAAATTTAATAGTAAAATATCTATAAAATTATGTAAATCGATTTACATTTTGAGACAATAAAAAGTTACCTAACGCCTTATATTTCTAAATCGAGAGAGTTATAGTTTTTGACTTTAAAAAAATTATCTTATTATCATTGTTATTAATTATGCTAGTGGTGAAAAATATGAGTTATTTATATGTAAATCTCTTAAATTTTAAAAATTGTCATTAAAACTTTAAAATGAATACTATGTTTATTTTAATAAAATTGATATTCAATTTCTATTGAAGGAATACTTTTTTATTTTGGAAATAAAGATATTACTTTTAACATATTTCTAATTAATGATAAGTACTCCATCTGTCTCATTACCATAGTTAAGTAGATATTTTCACATAGATTTAGAAAATATATTTAATATTATTGAAATTGTAAAACATTTCATTATTCTTCCTATTTTACCCTTTCATCTTGTATTTAAAATTTGGTCAAATTTAAATTTAATTGTGTGAAAATATATACAAATTTTTGTTAAAGTGTATGAAAAAATATGCAAATATCTTTGAAAAATGAAATATTTAACTTAATGTGCATTACTCCAATATTTGAAAATAAGTTTTATAATAACAAAGTGTGTTAAATAATGATATTTTACGTAATTAAAAATTAAATAATACTATCAATAAAGAAATTAAAATATAATTCTGAACAGACAAAAAATAACAAGTCTATTCTAGTGGTGCAAAGGAAGTAATAACTTTAATTTTATACATATTTAAATGGATAGAAATATAAGAATAATTTATTTGGAGAGAGATAAATAATAGAAAATTAACTTAGAATATTTATTAATGCAAATTTAGAACTTAATATACTAAAATTTATATTCCGTCTATTTATATAAGATATTTTAAGAGAAATTATACAATCAATAAATTCTTTTAGCTATCATTATATTATTGTTTATTTTAATATTATTGAAAAAAGAGAATTTTTTATCTTTTTTTATTTATAAATAAAGTAAGAATTAATTTGAAAATAGAATACACAATAATAGTAAAAAATATCAAAATATCTTATAATTAGCGATAATAAAATTTGTTTGATACATCTTATAAAAGGTATCGGTAAAGCATTATTATTTTTTAAATATTTAAAATGAATGTTATTTTGAACTAAGGAATTATTTAAATATATTTATTATTCACATATCTAATTTTTTAGGTGTATGAATTTAATGCCTACTCCAAATTATTATTAATCTCTTGACTTATCTCGCCTGTTCCTCTCCCCTTTTACCAAACCTTCCGGCCTGAGCTAAGACCTCTTTCCATTTCATAGTTCGTTGTCCAATGTCTTCCTCCCGAATATTCTGCTGCATCTTCTTCATCTCCCTAGCCATCTTTTCAACGTCATCGGCTACCGCCGATCAGAAACTATCAGTCTACCAAGTGCTTCAACAGTATGATTTTCCGGTGGGACTTCTTCCAGTGGGTGTCACGGGCTATGAATTAGACACAAGTACTGGCAAGTTCACCGTTTACTTGGATAAGACTTGCAGCTTCACCATCGATAGCTACAAGCTCAGGTACAAGACTAAGATCACTGGGGTTATTACTAAAGGTGCCCTCAAAAACTTGAGCGGCGTTCAAGTTCAGATTCTTTTTCTCTGGTTGAGCATTGGTGAGGTCACTCGTGATGGTGACAACATGGACTTCTCCGTTGGGGTCATATCTGCCGATTTTCCGATCGATAACTTTTACGAGAGTCCCCAGTGTGGCTGTGGCTTTGATTGCGTCAACGCTTTGGGGGATAAAAGTTCTGCCAAATTTAATTGGAAGCGTCTTGTGTCTTCCTCTTGATTATTTAGGTTAGTCTTGAATTTGCTTTTTGGCTTATCAGATTTAGTCCGCGAGTAATTGAAACTTGAATTAGCACTAATATCCAAAAAAAATTCAATGTTGCCTTTATTTCTGGGGTCTAGTTGCTCCAAGTTAAAATTGCACGAACCTTTACTCAGCCAAAAAATAATACCAATAGTGATAGAATGAATTTGTACGACCTTTTTCTGGTTCTGGTTCCTTCAACTAGTGAAATTGTACTACCTTTTCTCCTTTCTTTGTTGGGTTTCAATTTGTCTATGATTTTGTTGGTATTTCATCTGTTTAAAGAAGACGTACTGAGCTAAAATATCCCTAATGGGCAACCCAAACCTCTGTGAGGTTACAAGTTCACGAGAGTGAGCAACACAGGATCTTATATTTCCTATAAATATATTTATTCAAAATGAAAATTAATTTCCTCCAGAACTCGATGAAAAGAGTTTTGCACTAGAGAAAAATTGTTGTGAAATCTTGGAAGCGCTATCTCTTGTTAACTGGGCTCATTGGGAATAAAGGCCTAATAGATTCAACTACCAGTCACGCATTATCCATCAGTATTCCATATGTTCACCAAAAGTTCTTCTTGTACCCAACCGTCAAAACTGTATGGCCTTTATAAGGAGCAAGATTAAGCATCTATGTCTTTGCATCACTGATTCACTGAGCTTCCCACGTGCTGATGCTCTCACCACCTGAATTATGCTTCTTTTTCATCCTTCTGGTAGTGAGTCCATATTCAATGGCCATCAACGGAAACACTCTGACAGTGTATGAAGTGCTGGAAGAATACAACTTCCCAGTGGGTGTTCTTCCAAAGGGTGTGACAGGCTATGAATTAGACCGAAGCACTGGGAAATTCAGTGTCCATTTAAACCAGACCTGCACATTTTCCGTCGATGGCTACAAGCTCGAGTACAAGACTAAAATCTCTGGGGTTATATCCAACGAGACACTCAAAGACCTCAGTGGTGTTCAAGTGAAGATTCTCTTTATCTGGTTGAGCATCCGAGAGGTCACTCGGGAGGGGGATAAACTAGATTTCTCTGTTGGGATTTCTTCTGCTGATTTTTCAGTGGAAAATTTCCTTGAATCGCCCCAATGTGGTTGCGGGTTTGACTGTGCTAACCTTGTTGGAAGCTACACTCTCCCTCGGTCCCTTTTTGCTTCTTGATTTGGATTAGTCTTTGGATTGTTTCCCACATTTTTCTCACCGATGAGGAATTAGCGTTTTTTTTTATGGTGTAATACAAAGTCAAAATAAGAGGCGCATGAACGGACAATTTTTCATCATTTCCTGGTTTTTAGTCAAGATTCTCAGTAGATAATGTAGTGGTATTTTTCTTTTCCTTTGATAAATAGTGAGATTTAATTTGGCTAAGTGGGTAATAATCTCTACAATGTAAAGTTGGGATTAAATATTCGCATAGAACTTCAAATCACTATCAAGATAAAATAAAAATAAAAATTCACATATTTAGTCATTTATATTTTACTTTTTGATCATTAAGTTTAATTATTTTTCTTTTTTCAGTTTTTCAGATTTTTTATGTATTAAAAATTAATTATTAATATCGTATATGTTTATTTTTTGAAATTGTAAATTCCTTATGTATAAAATTTGACTATCATGATCCTTTTTCACTAAAAGACCAATCAAAATTCTGACGTAAGAAATTTCCAGAAGATTGGTTGGATAGCAAACAATGTGGTAGAAGTAATTTCATTAATCCAATCAAATTCAAACTTTTCTGGTAAAAAGAGTACAATACTAGTTAATTTTTAATATATAAGGGTTCTGCAAGGTAAGAAAATAAAAATAAAATAAAGGAACTTAATAGCCAAAAAGTAAAAGATAAAAGACTTACAAAGAAAAAAAAATGATGAATGATTTTAATGGTCAAAAAATGTAAGATAAAAAATTAAATGTGCCAATTTTCTAAATAAATTAACTGTCTTATTAAAGCTACCTTTTATTTAAAAAGGTTTGGATAAGTTGTATTTCACTTCAATTTTTTTTTATGATTTACAAAGGAACTTGTAATCATTATCAAGATAATATAAATTTAAATTAGCTTTTTATAATTGCGTTCTCTTTAAAAATATATTGAGAAATTGTAATACCTTTTATTTGAAATTGTTGACCAAATAAAGTTCTCTTTTGAAAAGTTTTTCCCATTACTTTTAATTTTAACTTTAAAAAGTATGAAAAAAGCTGGAGTATTTTAGAAAAGTAGTGGTATTCTTTCAAAATAACTCTTTTTAAAACAATTTTTTAAAGCTGCTTAAAAAACAAAAATGAAAACCGAAAAGTTATTACGGGTACGGCAACCAAAGCAACTCCGAACACGGGGCGGAGAATTCCAGTGGATCATGTTTACATGACAAGACATTTGAAGGACTGGGCTGAAGTCTGTAAATAGCAATTCACGATGGTCCAGTTAAACATCCAACTCTATAATGGTCTCGTCGACTGTATTGCTGGAAATCCTTGTTCCAGTTTGTTCCCAAAGGTTTTCCTTAAGGGTTCGTCTACTGCATTGCTCTAAATCGACATATTTGGATCAAACGAGGGCAAATTATTAGGAAAATAAAATTTGAAATTCAAATTAATGTTTAGAACTTCTTGAATTGATAAAAGATAAAGATTGAAACGATTATTCAATTTTT
The DNA here is from genome assembly GCA_019593545.1 of Apocynum venetum. NCBI lineage: Eukaryota > Viridiplantae > Streptophyta > Magnoliopsida > Gentianales > Apocynaceae > Apocynum > Apocynum venetum. Next base: position 903,313 of record SRSM01000324.1, read on the forward strand.
CCTTTTTAAAATTAATTAATCTCATTGTTGATAGTTTATCTTAAAAACTTAAATGGTTCGTGTGTGTGGTATAAGTAGTTTTACGAATAAAAATACAATAAAGATTATGTGTATTTTTTATAAATTGAAAATAATTTACTATGAATGGAAAAAATAGTTTTTGGGTATATATATACTGTGAATTTATCTAATGAATAATACTAATATTTTCACTTTATGACAAGTATTTAAAAACGGCGGGAGAGACCAACCATGTTGAATGAATAGTTTGAGGAAGGATACTATCATACTAATACTATTACTCATAAAATCCTGGCGTAAGTCATTTTCAGACACGTTGGCCCAATAACGAAAGTGTGACAAAAAGTAAGAACGATTTGGTATCGAACAAAAGTACCCATAGTTGGTATCGAACATGGTGGCAGTTCCTTACTGAAATATTGTATGGGCTGTTGCTAGGTTCGTATCTCGTTGGACCTCTCCCTTGCTGGGCTGCCACTCGTGCATATCCCTCGATTTACAACCACCTGGCTAAGAGGCCTCTAGTACAGGTGGGGGTTCGCCTTCGGGACTTCCCCTTATCAAAAAAGTACCCATAGTTACTTGTACATATAGGTGAATGTTTGTTGATAATAATGCCCCACTCTCAATCTCAACACCGCACGCCATTGATTTGGTTAATTTATTGCTATTTTGTTTAAAACTAAATTCACTGCAATCTGCTACCTTCATAAATTTTATTTTAATGTGAAACAAAAATTAACAATAATATGATAAGAAAGCTATGTTAAACCAGTCGCAAAAGAATCATATCACTAATTGTGAATATCACTTAATGAAATAAGTAAGTTGTTTCCCCCCTAAATGAAGTGAATATTGTGATTTTCAAATAGTTTTTTTTTTTTTTGTGAAAAACATTGTGTGAGTTATTAATTTTTCCTTTTAAAAAGACTTTCACATTCACCATGCACGTATTAACTTGCAGATAACGCAGACTAGTCAAGGAATACAAAATTAACTTGAAAATATAGTTAACCGACAGAAAAAGTTTTTTTAAAATAATAATTTCAGGACCAAATATAGTTAATTTTCCTACCTTTTTAAAGTTAAAAATAATTTTTAAAAAACCTTTTAATGAAAAATATATACATATTCTATTTATACAAGTTTACCTTTAAATAAATGAATAATGATTTATTTGTCTTTTCGAAATATATTTTTTTAAAAGGGCAAATGCATAGCATATTACAGTATTAATTAAAAACTTGTATATTATTTTTTATCGTGACAATTGAAACGCTGTCAGAACAGTAGAGCCACGTCCCCATTAGAACGAACCACGTGGAATCTATTACCATCGGCTTCGCCAATCTTTCTATCTCTAACAATTCTATATGGATTATTATGGTCGATGGAGTCTGTTAAAACCAAATAGGACTGTAAAATTTTATCCGAAGAGAATAAAAGAGTAAACAAAAAAGGCGTATATGGCTAATTGAAGAGAACCGCTCGAGAGTCGAATTAACAATTGGAGAAATCAAAACGATGATTCATCTGCTTGTTCCTCTTCTCTTTCTCTCTCACCTATTGCCTCAATTCTCCGCTGTTCACGCCGGCGATCTCACCGCCTATCAAGTCTTGCAAACCTATGACTTCCCGGTCGGCCTTCTTCCGGAAGGCGTAACGGGCTACGATCTAGACGAGAGCACCGGGAAATTCAACGCTTACCTCAATGGCTCTTGCAGTTTCTCTTTGGAGGGTTCCTATCAATTATATTACAAATCCAAGATCAGTGGGCGAATAGCCAAAGGTAAACTTACGAAGCTCAGCGGCATTAGCGTCAAGGTTCTTATAATGTGGCTCAACATTGTGGAGGTCAGTAGGAATGGCGAAAATCTCGAGTTCTCTGTGGGGATTGCATCGGCCGATTTCGGAATGGATAATTTCTATATTTGTCCGCATTGTGGGTGTGGGTTGGATTGCAATTCGCTTCCAGTTGATGAGATTACGACTAATCCTTCTGTTTCTTCAATTTAGTTTTTTTACAGTCGGCAACATTTTATTTCACCATTGTAAAGAGGTTAGCTTCGTGTCTAAGGATGATATTTCTTCTTTTCCAATTTTTACTTTTCCATTACCTGTACTGTTAGATTTTGTCGCATTGAGCAAACTTTTTTATAACACGTTTTGCTGTATATTGGGTATGTTATTTTCAAATTTAATGTGTGTAAAAGTATCTAAATCATCAAAATTGATGGAATTACCTAAAGCATAAAACGGGATGGAGGGAGTATTAATGGTTTTTTTGGAAGCATAATGAACTTCCATCCCATTTAGGGCTATCTAGTTGGGTCTGTAATAAAATTGTTTTTCCTGTATTTAGTCATAGTTTGGCCTATTATTTTCTTTTGGTGATTGTAGATGTCACATTAAAATTCACCATCACTTAGAATCTATTTGGTCTTAAGGATTTTTTCTGAATGAGAAAAAATAATCATATGCAAAAGAATCAACTTTATATAGGTGTTCCGTTTACAAACTGAAAGGAAACTTGCAATGGTCATATGTATTCTTGATTGACGGACCTAGTTTCAATCTAAAATGCCAATGAAACCAATTTATTATGTTGAAGAAGTTCGAGTGGTATCTGTGTTTTGAATTAAGGAGACCTTTTGCTGGGGGTAAAAGAAACAATCGCAAGAATAAACTCTTAGATAGCAGACAATAAACTGGGATCTGACCTGGGGCTATGTTTCTTGCTATCCTCCCATCCAAGTCTTCATCTGAATCGAAGCCTATTTGTTTGGCATATCAGCTTTCAAATCATTTTCTGGTTGGTCCCTTCTTGAAATTCTGTACACTTTCTCATTTTTTATAGAACCATCAGTCTGTAGCGAGCATATAAGGGGGGTTTGCTCATTAGGTGTATGTAGAAATTTGTTGTATATTGCTTTGCTACTCGTCATTTTTCTTAATTGAATCAACTACTCACCTCTCCCACCCTCTTCTATATTATAATCATCTGTTGCAAGAATCTTCCCTAGGAAATAGCTCATGGATCATTGAGTATGGTGGCAAGTGGTTTTATCTGCTGCCTTTTGAGATAGTGATCGAGCTTAGTCCTAATAAACTGAAACAGTTGGTCTTTATTTTCTGTGGATCAACATCAAGCGGATCATCATACACCTTCTATGGACAGGTTAGTTGGCTGTCCTAGTCCGTTGCACGAAAAGATAACATAGATTATAATGATAAGTTCGATGTATCTGCCGTGTCTAGCTTGCAGCGCTAGCTCTCTTGTGTTGAAATATTGGTTTTATATATGATCAAGAGTTTAATACGCGACTAGATTCATCACGAGGATCTGGGGTACTTAAGTTACTTCTACTTTTACAGGGATATATAAACTTCTCAAAGCAACATTGTTTTGATAAATGATAAATGATGACGATGTGGCCTCAGGTTTGATGAATTATTTTAACCGGATAATCTTTTTTCTTTTTCTTTTTGATTTTGACATTAACTGGTGGCTAAGTTGAAAAACCTAATTTGAACAACCCAAATCCCCGTTAACTGGCTAATCTTTTTCTTTTTCTTTTTGATTTTGACTTTAACTGGTGGCTAAAGTTGAAAAACCTAATTCGAACTACCCAAATCCCCGTCACAAAAGCATAAGATCAAAAAAACTTTTCACCATCATTTTAAATTGCATCTCATCATATTCTAAAGATACTACGGGAATGGCCCTACTTTTGTGATCAGCAAGTGTGTCAAGTGTGCCCCAGGCTTATTTGTTTAGATATTTGTTCCGGTGCAGAGTAAAAGTGGCCATTTACTCGGAGAAACATATGGAATGGAAGACCAGCAATTGGTATGACATATTCATTTGGGCTTACACAATTATTCTCTGATATGATAGGTAGACGTAAAATGGTACCAAAAAAAAGCTTTTATATTATTGATATTTTGGTTTAGTCCATAGGAATACCATTCTATAATGTGAGTACAAAATCAATTCTAGTCGCTGATCACATACGTCCTATTAACGGAAGTCAGACAAAGCAGAGATCAACTCTTAGTGCCACATATTTTTGAGTATTTTGACACCATGTATCTCCATCAATTCTTTGCATTCTGGACACCAATAAGACACAGTTCATCATGAGAGTTTTCTCAACTGCATTAAATATCTACACCTTTTTTATAGGCAATTAAATATCTACACTTGATTTGAAGTTTGTGAAAATATTCAACCATCTTCTTTTAGTAATTCACTATTTCAACCAAATATTCAGCCCCACCATATAACACAAAAGGCAAACCTATGGGGAACTAATTGAAAAACACTTTTAGTTGTACCAAAGGGGAGATCCGTTAGAAACTTGAAATTTACTTTTGAAATTGAGATTTGAGGTGTCAATATCAAATCTCTGCAAACCGATTCTTTCTTCTGAAAAATCTAAGCAATTTTCAGAATCCTGCAACTTCGGCAGAATTATTAGACTTCCTTCCCCCAAAACCCAAAAGGCCATAACCAGAAGAGGCACCGATTGAGGAAAGGAAGAGGAAACTTTTGGAAAAAGCAAAGCTAGAAAGCATATTTAGCCAATTATGGTACTCTCGTATAGGAGGAGGGAAAAAAAGTGAGAATACAATTGTTGAATATTCTCATCCAGGAATAATTTTCAAGAATAATATCATTTTCCTTGTGCACGAAGACTATTAGAAAACCCAAAACACTTATTTAATTTAATATCTATTATTATTCATGAAAGAAACATACAGAGGTTAAATCCAACACATAAAACTGAATTATATGAAACTATAACAACAATGGAGGACAAGTTACAACGAGAAAGTAGTAAAACGTATCGAAGAATTAACGACAATCGTCGGTAAAATTCCTAAATATTTTCTCCGACAGCTCGGACCCTTCCTTCGAGAGGGGAACGCCGATGCCTTCATGAATGAGGAGACCAGTGGTAAATCATCTGCCGCTGAATCCTTAATTCTTGTGCTTCAACATCATCCGGCGCAACTCAGCAGCGTCGATCTCCTTGGCGTGATTCTCGGGTCTGTAATAACCGGTAACAGGGTCCGGTACCCATGAGGTGGTCTTAGTAGACTCTTCCCCTCCCTTCTTCAACATCACGTTGCTTCTTGCACCTCCTCCTCTAGCACTGCTAGACATCGCACCCTGTGATGCAGCCGCATATCCACGCCTGAAATTTAAGATTAACAAGACACATATTTAGCGTTTATTAACGACGTATCAAAAAATGTTAAACGATTAAAGAAAGCGAAATCTAATTACCCGTACATATAATTTCATCTGGAAAATAACAAAATAAAAAAGGTTACAGTGCTAACCTGCTCGCAACAACAGAGATTCTGTCGACAACAAAAGCAGAGATGAGCTTAGCGTGAGAGACAGAGCGAGCCATTTCTTAATCAGATGAGATGATAATTGATAGATAGATGCACGAGCACGACGGTGGTATTAATGAAATGAAAGCTACTGCAGAAAGCTTTTCTTCCTCGAATCAAAACTTCTGCAGCAGCGGCCTTTTTCTCTCGAGCTCGCTCTTCTTCTTCTTCTTCTTGTTCTTCTGGAGACTTCTAAGGGTTGCAATGTGAGGAAAGCCCTGAACAGAGGCGCCATATATATAGAGCGTGCGAGACCCAGGTGGGGTCGGTTGAAGCGCGTTGTGAAATGAAGGAAGAAGACTTGGCCACAACCACTAGGGTTTAATTGGGGATGCGTCAAAGTCGGCCTCTAATCATGAGCAAAGGTCCTCTAGGTCTTCGCCACCTGGTCCTAGTCACGTAGAGCCGTTTGCCGTTTCACGTTTAACAATAGTTTGTTTAATATTGCTTGAATCTTTGCTTATGCCCGAATTTTAAAATAACATGAGAAATTATTAATCTTGGATTTTTTATATGATGAGATGATGGCTCGCATGATTAAAGTATTAATTCTTTTTGTGATGTAATTTATAAAATAATAATAATCTTCGATAATAATTTTAAAATGCATTTTATCTTAGTTTTTGTCTCTTTCTATTTATTTAAAAGTTTTATATTGATAGATTGCTCGTAAATCGAAAACGTATGCTAAAAAAAAAAAGATAGATGACTGTAAAGTTTATTTATTTTGTTCAAAAATAATATGTATTTTTTATTAATAAATTAAATGAGGATAATTTTATTCAACGAAATTACAACACTATATTTGTAGTTAACATGATTAATAATGAAATTGTACAACATATAAATTCTTCAGGTATAAAATTATTAAAGAAATTTTATGTAAAATACATTATTAAGGCGTACAAGACAGATAATTTATAACTATATTGTAAACTTTTAGATACATTTTATTAGAAAATATATTTTCTCAGTGTCTTGATATTGTTTATATTAAATATATGTTATAGTTTCTTAGTGTCTTGTTTTGTTATTGTTTTACATATTAAATCATTCAAAAATAATTGGAATAAAGAGGGTCTAAAGTGGGCTTGAATCTTGATATTAGTAAATCTTCCATGCACTAAAAGAATTACTATTTTTTTTTTCTAAAAAACGAATTTCAATTGCATATTCAACATTCTAAGGTAAGAGGGCATAGCAAGTAAGAGGTTTGTGGACATTTGCAACCGCTGATACCACAATGCCATGAGATTCTGTCCGTCCACGTGTCTGGGAACAGTTGAGCAACACAGGCGGCGGAGTTTCCTTACTTTTCCAGGCTTCTCGAATCTCCACCATTTATTAAAAGTTAAAACGCCTTAAACCGTAGTCCAGAATAGTCAGGTCAATACAGCCAACGTCCAACTCCTTTGGCTTTTTCTTCCTCCTTGCACTTTCGGTTTCGGCTTCTTTCACATTTCCTTCTCAGTTTATTTAAAAAATTATTATTCATATATTATTCAGTCGGTCTGATGATTTTTTTTATATTTTAAAATATAAATTATTTTATAAAATTTTATAAATATTTCATCATTAAATTTCAATATTATCCTTATTTATTTTTATTTATCCTTTCACATCTTTATTATTTTAAAAATAATTTTTCGAACAAACTTTATTTTATCTTTCTTATTTTCAATACATAATAATTAATAATATTTTAATAACAAAAAAAAATATTAGCCTGACGTAAAATTAAAACCCATGACTTATATATTTGGATGAAAAGAGTAGTATAATTGTTTAGTCTACTTAGTCAAATGTGAAATATAAGTTTTATTTTTTTGGCATATGATAATTTAATATTATATTGGAGTATGAGGCTTTGTGTCTAAATTTTGGTGTTACCTATTTAGTTTAAAAGTTACCATTCATATTTAGATTTATTATTGAAAAAAGTTGTGTTTCATCCACTCAGCAGGATGAATTACATAGAAAGTTATAATTTTTATGAGTTTAAACTTTTACTTTATCTGTTTTAAAATATAAAATATTTGAATAAATTATACTGACTTTCAACGTGTGGCTTAACCGTTTTAATTCTAAACTATATTTTAGAAATAGAGATTTTACTTCCAATCTCTTTTATATATATATATAGAGAGAGAGAGAGAGAGGTTGAGATGGAAGGAATAAATGATAAAAAATTTCACCAACTTTAATATAAATTATTTTTAGTTAAAAACTAAAATTAGAGAAAAATGCAAGCTAATGTAGAAGTGTAGTGTTGGGCTGTCTTAGTACACGACGACCAAGAAATTGATGATGCTTTTTGGACGAATAATACTTCCCCACCACACAGGGAAGGTGCTTTGTTTCCAACCCACGAAAGTGTGGCAGAGGCCACATGCTCTCCGTGATTATCATTGTTTTATGACCTAAAATATAGCTGCTCGGTTCGTGAATCTGCACCCACCCAAAGGGGCTCTCTTCTTTGTGACTTGTGTATTCTATGTTAGGACAAGAAAAATCAAAGGATAATATATTAAATTTGCTCAATCTATTCAAAATTTATTTTTCATATTTATATTTTATTTTTAAAAAATTAAATGTATACTTTGATTAAATAAATATATTTTTATTTAAAATTTTATTAATAATATCATTAATTTAAAATTTTATATAATACGTCACTTAACACGTTAATTTAAGAAAATTACTTTTTACTAATTTATAGATTTCAAAATTCATTATACTTATATCAAATAATAATTTTGTAAATTAATTAAAGTCAATCATCTTATTTAATTTTTATACAAATTAAAAAATAAATATTCAATTTAAAAAAAAAATACTATTTAAATTCTCTTTCTTCAACCCTTGTTATACAAACAGCAGACAAACGCAAACAAAACCTTTGGTCAGGTTAAAGAAGAAGTCAGAAGGAAGGAGAATGACTAATTCTTGAATCTACAGTACCTAAATCTAATTTCAAATGCCTTTGCTTTACCTTCACGGACGTATTATGACACGCATCTCCCGCACCATTAATTCCTAGTCGCTTGTCCTTAAGGCAATTTTTATTTCACGACTTCAATAATTACAAGAAAGCATCTTTGGTGAGAAAATTAATTGAAATTGCAACCACATAATATATATTATCTCACCTCCAATAAGCAACTCTCTTAATTATTCTTTTAAATATTTTATGCATTAAAATAAAGTATAACACGAATCCTTCTTTTGGTTTTTGGTTATTAACTTAATATCTTTATAACAAAACATATTATTTTAGAGTAGAAAGGGTATACATTGACGTAATGATTATCGTGGCCATTATTAGATGTGGACAAGATTTTATACCGTGTAGTTAATAAAATTTTCCATTATTTAGGACAAGTATGGAAGGGCAAATTTCTATTACGTACTAGCATAACTTTCTTTGGGAAATTCTATTATGTAGCTCTCGTAGGTCACAAATATGCATCGAGTGGCTAATGTCACCGGGATAAAAGTTAGCCGCACGAGAGCAATTTTGAACAAAATGAAAGGTGTCTAAGGTGTCCGCGATTGTTCATGGGCCAAGAGAATGTGGAAGGCTAATATGTCCTATAATTAGCAATTTTCATTATTTTTAGAAGGATAATATGTCATTTTGAAGATCTTTTTATTTTTATTTTTTATTATTAGCCACAATATTCGAATTATACGATCCCAAACTAATCTCTCTCGTGAAATAATTTAGTCCATTTCAGACTAAACCCCTACTTCCCTCAAAACCTCTGTGGGCGGGTAATGTAAATCGGAGTCGGATTTCGATTACTGCTTCCGTTTGGCCTCTCAGAGACCGTTTCCGTCGATACTCTCTGAGGTGAAGAGGCGGCAGCCATGGCCGAGGTGAATGCTACCCCGGGGAGTGATATTCCTCCAAATAAGACTATTTATATTAACAATCTCAATGAGAAAATTAAGCTCGACGGTATTCTTTTCTCTTTTCTCAATGTCTACGTGGATTCAATTTCATATTTCTTGCTTTTGAACTGTGCTGTGTTGTTGATTGGGGAATGATGATAATAAGATAATTTATCGTTTTTCAGAGCTGAAGAATCACTGCACGCTGTGTTCTCTCAATTCGGGAAGATACTGGAAGTTTTAGCATTCAAAACCCTAAAACACAAAGGACAAGCATGGGTAGTGTTCGATGAAGTTTCTGATGCTACTAATGCGCTTCGACAAATGCAGGGTTTCCCATTCTATGACAAGCCTATGGTACTTCCAATACTACAGCATTTTCTTTAATTTTATTCCATTTAATTCTTTTTATCCTGTTGTAATTTTAGTTGAAATGAAAAATCTCACATTACCCTTTCTGTCCATATTATTCATAATTAAATTCTTCTCTCCGGAGCCTCACGTGAATCAGGAAATTTTCTTTTAACTATTTGAGATTATTTCCTGTGGAGATTTTGTTAGTAACACAGCACAAGTTCTGTATAAGAAGAGACTACTAGTTCAATCAAGCAATGAGCTACTTCCACGTATCTCAAGTCTTATTCCTTTGAATGACGTATACGCATTAAAAGAAAGTATAACACGAATCCTTCTTTTGGTTTTTGGTTATTAACTTAATATCTTTATAACAAAACATATTATTTTAGAGAAGAAAGGGTATACATTGACGTAATGATTATGGTGGCCATTATTAGATGTGGACAAGATTTTATACCGTGCAGTTAATAAAATTTTCCATTATTTAGGACAAGTATGGAAGGGCAAATTTCTATTACGTACTAGCATAACTTTCTTTGGGAAATTCTTATGTAGCTCTCGTAGGTCACAAATATGCATCGAGTGGCTAATGTCGCCGGGATAAAAGTTAGCCGCACGAGAGCAATTTTGAACAAAATGAAAGGTGTCTAAGGTGTCCGTGATTGTTCATGGGCCAAGAGAATGTGGAAGGCTAACATGTCCTATAATTAGCAATTTTCATTATTTTTAGAAGGCTAATATGTCATTTTGAAGATCTTTTTATTTTTATTTTTTATTATTAGCCACAATATTCGAATTATACGATCCCAAACTAATCTCTCTCGTGAAATAATTTATGAAATATTAAAATATTTCAATCGGGACTTGCAATTAAAAAATGCTTAACCGATAACAAGGTCGCGCCCAATGTGACTCCAATGGTCACTTGAGTAGCAATGTGATTCCTGGTGAAGATCTTCGATGCTTTCAGAATAGGGTTCGATTGGTTGGATAAGGATTGCCAAGAATAAGACAGGGCAGGGTGCTATGATTACATTATTTTTTTTCCCCCTTCTTTTTCTCACTTTCCTTGGCCGGCTTTCTAAGAATGTGAAGAGGCAGCAGGCATTTTATGCTTAAGTTGAGCCAAATTGTCCCATGGCTAAGTTCTCAAAAGAAAGCTAGAATATTATAGCATTAGAGGGGGGTGAAAGCAGATATTTTCTTCTTCCTTTTATTTTATTTTTTCCAGATTGTTTCTTCGCGAACATTCATGACTAGTATTTGCGTCCACAATTTCTGGAAGCCTTTTCGGCTATATTACTGATTGTAGCGTTTTGCCCGATTTATTATGTGGCCTCAGATCCTTCATTCCTTTTCCTGCTTTGCCCTTTTAGGTGAAATGGCCTGTTACCAGAATTATAGCATCTTTTTTGTTAGGCAAAAACAAAATCCCTATTCACATAAAAAGACATTTTAAGAAACCGTAGGGAAATACATGAATAAATTCAATCCTCATCCATCGCATACTTGATCAAGCTGTTTCATTTGTATGTTCTAAATTATCATTTATTTTGGACGGACACATGGAACTTTTCGAATTTTCAGATATATCTTTTTGGGCCACCTGAGGGTCTAAGTCCCGAAAAAATGTAGTAGGCTGAATTCATGACGGGCTAGTTTTTAGTTCTGGTGAGGTCCAGCTGCTTAAGCTGGAGCCCAGAATCTATAATAGACCTTGAATTAATTTGTCGGCTTCGAGCCCATCTAAATTAGTCCATTTCAGACTAAACCCCTACTTCCCTCAAAACCTCTGTGGGCGGGTAATGTAAATCGGAGTCGGATTTCGATTACTGCTTCCGTTTGGCCTCTCAGAGACCGTTTCCGTCGATACTCTCTGAGGTGAAGAGGCGGCAGCCATGGCCGAGGTGAATGCTACCCCGGGGAGTGATATTCCTCCAAATAAGACTATTTATATTAACAATCTCAATGAGAAAATTAAGCTCGACGGTATTCTTTTCTCTTCTCTCAATGTTTACGTGGATTCAATTTCATATTTCTTGCTTTTGAACTGTGCTGTGTTGTTGATTGGGGAATGATGATAATTTATCGTTTTTCAGAGCTGAAGAAATCACTGCACGCTGTGTTCTCTCAATTCGGGAAGATACTGGAAGTTTTAGCATTCAAAACCCTAAAACACAAAGGACAAGCATGGGTAGTGTTCGATGAAGTTTCTGATGCTGCTAATGCGCTTCGACAAATGCAGGGTTTCCCATTCTATGACAAGCCTATGGTACTTCCAATACTATAGCATTTTCTTTAATTTTATTCCATTTAATTCTTTTTATCCTGTTGTAATTTTAGTTGAAATGAAAAATCTCACATTACCCTTTCTGTCCATATTATTCATAATTAAATTCTTCTCTCCGGAGCCTCACGTGAATCAGGAAATTTTCTTTTAACTATTTGAGATTATTTCCTGTGGAGATTTTGTTAGTAACACAGCACAAGTTCTGTATAAGAAGAGACTACTAGTTCAATCAAGCAATGAGCTACTTCCACGTATCTCAAGTCTTATTCCCTTTGAATGACGTATACGCATTATTTTAGCCTTTGATCAAAGTTCAATGCTTTGTTTGAGCTATGTTAGCATTACTTGATTATGCATCACATCTTGGTTCCCCTGCCCTCCCCACATCTATTGAAGCGCTTTTTAATATTTCTCACAGAGAATACAGTATGCAAAGACTAAATCTGATGTTATAGCAAAGGCAGATGGTACTTTTGTACCTCGAGAGAAAAGAAAGAAGCATGACGATAGAGGTAAGACACTGCACAAAACATTGATATAAGGATTATTTGCACCTCATGAATCATACCAAATTCCATCTTTCATCTTTCATTCCATTTTGACTTGGGAACTGCTTTCGGTCATGTCCTTCTGATTTTACTTAGGCTTTTTGGTGAAATTGGTTTAGAATGTGGATGGCATGGATACTTGAATGTTGAGGATGCAATCAACATATAGTCATGATTGCTATTTTAATCACTAATTTGAGTCTCCTTTTGAAGTGTTCATTCTAATTTATGATCTTCTGGAGCTACAGGGAAGAAGAAAAAGGAGCAGCATGATGCGAATCAAGCTGGGATTGGTGTCAACCCAGCATATGGGGGTCCCTATGGTGTAACACCTCCGGTAAGCATGTTGTTTGAGGATAAGCTCCTGTGTGTGTGTTCATATTGATTATGCTACCCATGATGTGTTCTTTTGAAATTGACATGCATGGAGAACTTGAATACTACTTTAAGCTTAATTTTTGAATATCAAAATGTTTTTGCATTTGAATGGAACTAACAAAAGGATAATCAAAATACTCTTGCTATGGATCTGATTGACTATATATGCAGCCTAGATAAATTGTTTCTAACCCAACTCCCAAACTATGAAATAGTTCAACATTCTAACATATCACGCTTGAGTATTTTATTTTTTCCATCCAAACAATATTCTGGTACAATCTGCAGAATGCCATTGATTCAGTTAATGTCAACGGGGAAAATGAAAAATAGAAAATTCATGTGTCCAATGACAATGCTGAAATTCTTGAACAAGCTAAAATTTTTAACCTCTCACCAGAACCCAGTGTCATGGGAACTTTATATTCTGGGTTTGCCTTTGCACATACAATTGATCCCTCCCAATGAAAGGGCATCATTTTATGGGTTTTAACCAATAATGTTGTCATTAAACTAGAAGGTTGCCTCTTTTAATGAGAGTAATAGAATATCAATTCATGCTTCAAAAGCTGGAGAATTGAGCTGAAGAAGATGAAACATGATATTTAGAATGATTTTGTGAAGCAAAATATGGTATTACTGAAAGAGTTCAAAAGATTCTTGAATATATAGGCTGCATACACTTGGTGAGGAGACCTGTTAAAAACATACTGATGTTTTACTCTTTTGGTGATATACTCTGTTTGGGCAAATCTCAAGGAAGGATGCTAAAACTTCTCATCTTTTCCTAGATCACTTCTCCTAACATATATTTTGATATTTTCTTAGTCAGTTCTTGCAGTTCATAAATGGCATCACACAAGATTGTCCTATGCTTTTCTTATTAGTAGGTGTTAAATTGTTTTTAAGCAAATTTTCAACTCATTGTCTTCCCCTCTGTGCAGTTGTCACAGATACCATACATGACTGGTGTCAAAGCTGCTGTCCCTGAGGCTCCTGCGCCTCCTAATAACATATTATTCGTGCAGAATCTTCCTCACCAGACAACTCCAATGATGCTACAGATGCTATTTTGTCAATATCCTGGATTTAAAGAAGTTAGGATGGTTGAAACAAAACCTGGAATTGCTTTTGTAGAATATGAAAATGAGATGCAATCAACTGTTGCAATGCAAGGACTCCAAGGATTCAAGATAACCCCAGAAAATCCTATGATGATTACTTACGCAAAGAAGTAGATGACTAAGATATTATAAATGCTTTTTTCATCTTTGTCAAGGCGTGATAAGATTGACATTAAATTGTAATGTCTGTGGACAGTTTTTACTCAGAGAATCCGTAGGCATTCAGGTGTAGCTCTGTAGTGTAATTACCATAAAACTTGTCTCTGTAGACCATATCGCTCTTTGTTTGTTCTGTCATTAGATATTTCAATTCAATGGGAAGCTCCATTTCTTCTTGTTATCTGACTGAATATATCAGTGAGAAATGCTGTATGTTTTTCAACAATTTTGCAGACCCCAGGCTTCACCGCTCATGTGCCAGAAGATTAATGGTGATGCATTTTTGTTTTTGTTTCAAGGAGCCTGTATTTTATCTAAAGCTTTGCATGAAACATGAAGTGACTCAATCCTATTGCTCTCACTCAAGCTCACGCATAAAACTATTAGGTAACACAAAACTCCTCTTTCAGCCATTGACAGAATCAGATTAGATGTATAGCAAGGATGTACCTTCTCTTGGCCAGCTAACAAAAATTTGCCATAGAAATGTATTCTGAAAGATGTATGGTCAGTTTATAACTATCTCTATCTGGTAAATATTTTCTAACCTGAAGAATATTCTTAGTGTCACCTGCTTATAGCTTCACCTTTTTGGTAACAGGTTCCAGCAGTGCTGGTAGCAGCCTTCTATTCCTTGCAGAATGACTGGAGGTTCTTTTTTCATATTGTTGATGCAAGAGATAGATGATCGTTGGAATCAAAGAGCTCAACTTTAATAAGCATCAACATTATCAGTTAACAAGCTTATCTATTTATCATAAACCAGTGATTATACAGCACTAATCCATAAAGAACATTGAGTTGGATTTAGCACTATGACCCCCCACCCCTCAAACTACACTCTTTCTAGCTCAGCATTGTGCTTGTCTAGCTGATCCTGCGAATCCTTCTTCCAGCCTTCGATTAGTCTGTCTTGCTGCTCAATGAGCTCTGTTTTCAACTTCAACTCATCTTCCATCATTGTAATCTCCTAAAAACAAAAGACAATCACAAAATGTGTTCAGGGAGGGATAAGGAAAGTAAATTCAGGATTCACAAACAAAAAGACTGCATATATCATAAAAGCAACCTACAGATTACCTTCCGAAGCATTTCTGCTTTGGTAGGCTGATCCTCACGCTGCAAACTAATAAAATGAAGTTGAAGCTTCTTTGCAGCCTCCATAAAATCTCTAGCATGCCTCTCCACATCAACTGAAAATAAAAATTTGATGATAATAACAAATAGATAAATAAATAAATCCAAGTGGTTATTAATTCCCCAACAAAAAGAAAATCCATCATCTACTACTACCAAGCAGGAAAGAGTTAAAAGCCAAGATTTAAAATTTAGTGAAAACTATGACATCCACAATATCTCTCCAGGATTCTTTTGCAGTCAATCTCCAAAACAAGGAACAAATTAATACAAGGAAGATGATAATGATATTTAATGCTTTAGATGATTTAATTGGTAAACAGATTAGTCTAGTCTTACAACTTATGAATTCACCATATATCATCTAGTCAAATCTTTATGCTTAAACAGTTATCCTAGAGTCTTAAATAGTTCAAGCATTACACTAGGAAGAAGAAATTGATGATAATAAAGTGCCAATAAAGCAGTAATTCACTCTTTTCCCCTTTTGATTTTCTCTCATCCAATTCATACCCTCTTCGTGTGCATGCGTGAATGAAGAGACACCAGATTTAGTTTCTTCAAGAAAATTGGAAAGGCTTTATTAACAGGCATATGAAAATTTGCGCCAGTGTAGAAAGAGTGGCATTGGACTCACTCTGATGAGAAGGGTGAGGGGAACGGTCTATTGCTTGGAGTTCTCTTGCAGGCAAGCATGGCAGCAAAGCAGCCTCCAGTGCCATAACATAGGTAATCATATCCTCCTTTGATACAGAAGGAGAATGTGAATCAACTGCATGTAGTTGATCAAGTGATTGCCTTTCAGCCATGTTTATCTTTGATGATCAAACTTTGTGGTGCCGCAACTGAAATACCACTTGAAATAGGAAACAAACGGATTTTTGAACTGCAAGAAACGGATAACAGAAATCAATTCACATTTAACCCGTAAACTAACATTGAAACTAAAGAACTCAATAAAAAGAAATAGAAACCCTTTCTTCTGCAGATAAATTAAGATGTGTACTTAAGAAAGGCTAAAGTTCAAAGTAACGGCAAACTCGAGGACAATATTTTGGGAGTAGAAAAGAAAAGGCTCAAGTAGTTCGGTAAACTATTAAACAAACATGTATCGTGCATACTGAGAATATTAATCAGCGGCCCGGGTAAATCCCATCGCATTTGGCTATCATTCGAAATGAGAAATCAAGAAATAAGCCATGACCAACAATTTCTACATAACTGTGATTTCGCCCTTGTTAGATTGGGCATATGAAACAACACCCAACACCCACTTCCGGTAGCAAAATTGGTAAAATCAATTATAGCAATAAGGTGGAGAAGAAAAACCTTATCCTTCGGAAGCTACTAATAGAAGGATGTATCCGGAAATGCGAGCCCCGGAAATGCAAGCGCGGGCTGCAGCTTCTTTTGCCCACGAGATCTGGGTTTTTTCCGGGAGATTTAGAGAAGAAAGATTGCATTTATTATGCATATATACTTCATGAATCCCATATTAAGAAGGAAAAATACCGAAAATTAGTAAATTCAACCTATCTACTATTTTACTTTTTTAGTTTTGATAATATATTTTTAATTTTATAGTGTTTTGACAATATATTTTTAATTTTAAAATTTACAATATCAGTATTTTTAATTTTTATCAATTTAATAATTTTTATTTGTTAATATTATGTGAAATCAGTAACTCACATTTTTATAAGTATATGTATATTCCTTTTATGAATAAATTTAATTATTTGTTAATTTCACTCATTTCTTTTTCCTTTTACTTCTTATACCTTCATCTTTTTTTTTCTTTTTCATATTAAAGTTTGTTGAGACTCATGATAATTTATTAATTCCATTCATTTTTTCCCTATTCTCCTCATTCCTTCTACTTTTCTTCTTCAAATTAAAGTTTATTGTAGATCGATGCTAATTTATTAATTCCATTATTTTTTCCATTTTCTTCTCATTCATTCCACTTTTATTCTTCATATTAAGTTTGTTGTAGATTCATGATCATGAAAATAACATATATACATTAATAAAAATGTGAGTCACCAAATTTGTATAATGTCGGCGAAAAGAATGATCGTACTGATTAAATATGAAAAAACAAAAAATAACCAATACTATAAAATTTAAAAATAGAATATGTTTTACCAAAGTTGAAAATGTATAAAAATAATTGTACTGTGAAATTCAAAATTGAAGATATGTTATTAAATTTTAAAAAATAAAATAGTACATATCTTGAATTTGTTAATTTTTCAAAAAATAACCTATTTGCTAGCAATTCATTTCATTAAAATAAACAACTTTCAACTTTGCTGAGAAATTATCTTATAATCCTCTCTTAGTTTTACCATAGGTCAGTTTTAACTTATTTGCTTAAAATCTAACAAGGTAAACATGATTTTTAAATGTGTCATGTATTTATTAAATGCTATCACATTTTAATGATTAATTTTCAAAATACCCCTATCTCAAAATTGAATTTTACACAAAAATATTGATGCGGGACTCCAGAAGTTAGGTATTGTGCTTTGGTGCCTGGATTTCGGAGCCAGGCACTTTGTTTTACAATTGCATACATCATTCGACAATATTTTTAATATTCAAGATGATCATATAAATTGGGCCCAAAAGAAGACGTTATGCATTAATTTGTTATGATATCATTTTTATTATTAGTCATATATATTATTTTATTTTCAAACTTATTTATTATTATTTTTTATGTTTACATATCATTTTACTATAATATAATTTTAGTATTACGAATATAATATAATTAGTATTATCATAAAAATGATATATTATTAGTATTATTGTTATTTAAATATTGTCATTTTAATAAAATTATTTTAACATTAATAATAATTTGTTAGAGTATATAACTATTTCTATGGTGGATTAGTCGAGTGTTCATGCATTATTTATCAAGGTGACCAGACATGTTATGTTTTACTTGGATTAATATTATTTTTGTATTTCCTATTATTTGTATTTTCTATTATATATTGATCTTTATTATCATCGCTATGTATTAGTATTTAAAAGCGTCAATTAAGATAAAAAAATGATACGTAAGTTTGGAAAAAAAGATACATAAGTTTGAAAATAAGAATTATATAAAGTCAAAAAAGCTCATAAACGTTAAATATTTATCGAACCATAAAAAAAAATCTTCCCATGCCAACAATATTTATAGATTGATCAATAATAAAATATGTGTTATTATGTCACTTAGTTTATTCTGTTTAATTAATAAACTTATATCGACTATTGAAAATATTATCGATAATAAAAATATTTCGTAAATTAATGATATTTTCTTGAATAACTTCAAATGAATCATATAATTTTTTAACAAATGATTGAATATGAATAGTAAAAATAATATTAAAAAAAATATGTGACTCTCAAAATCACGCGTTGTACTTGATTTGTGACTTTAGAAATCAAGCATTGATATTTGTGTATAAAATTATTTTGAAAAATTCATCTATAAATTATACTGTAATTATAAATTTATCCGAGCTAAATCATTTTAAGTTATAAGTTACAATCATAAATGAAGCCACAGTTGATTACTGAGAAAATCTTAGGTAAATTTTTTTGCGAATGTTGTTAGTCACTAAAAAGAGCTTTTACTTAAAATAGTGTGAATTTTTTAAATATTTCAAGAAATACGCCTACATTAAGAGAATTTTCTAAAATATGTTAACTTGGTATTGACAATGTCAAATAAATTTTATCACCTAATTGTTTCACGATGGGTTCATTACATTTAAAATTACAAATTTTATTAAAAATAAATTTTCTTTTTGGCACGATTTTTATTTCTTTTTTCTCCTATTCAATCTTATGTTTGAAAATTTCCAACACATATTTGTAGATTTTCTTCAATTACTCAATTTTGTACTATTAATGATGCTGACCCTCCATTCCAAGAAAATCATAGCTTACTTTTTGAGAAATTCGTCTTTTTTATTTTATTTTAATTGCATTGGCAGAATAAATTGTGGTAGATAGATCATAATCATATTTCTTTTCCACTGAGAACAAAAGTAAAAGACAGGAATTACAATGTATGGTACAATGAGGAGTTGTTTACACCATAATTTACTTTACTCCCAACTGTTGAAGGCTAGATAAATACTTCTATCCTTTACAATGAAGTTGACAAAAAGGAAGCAATCGAATCCTCATGACAATGGTTCATCTCTTGAAATTGAAATCTACATGCACAACATAGCGCATCCTAATCTGCTCCACATTGTAAACTATGTATTCATTGTACAACAAAGAAGCCTGCAAGTTGCATTTGAACCAAAGTTGACGATTAATTATACTAGGTGGGAATTTCTCAATTAATTCAATACTAGAATTAACCATACCAAGTCATGATTGATAGATAAGTAAGAAGCTATACCTTGGGGCCTGGCTGCTCCTTCGGACTTCCCAGGGGAACAATAGCACCACTATCAAGCATTTGAGATTGTGAAAAATCTGGGGCTGTTCCACCCACTCCTTTTGTGCTGCGACATCAGTGCCAATGGAAACAACTTAAAGGGAAGGAAAGAATGCATCACACATGGTGTAATACATTTTTCTTTTAAGGAGAAAAAATATATGGAACTATATGACAATGCATCCTTATGGTGAAGTTCCTTGGTAAGGGTTTCTGTATGAGGAAAATATGGCCTGACATCTCTTCATACATAATTATGCAATTAGTAAACCAGGAGATGATATAAATATAAAGAACATAAATTCCAGCAGCTAATAGATGTTCATCTTCCTCTATTAAATCTTGAGCTATCACAAGTACTCAGCAGATCAACCAGAAAAAAAACACGTAAGAGATACAAACCTCAGCTTCCCCTCAGGCAACTTGTCAGCATTATAGTCTGCAGTTAGCAGCTCGGCCATGTCTCCCAGTGCAACCTATGCAAAGAATGGGATTGCATAAGAAAACAATGTGCTGTTTTCGAAAAATATTATACCCATTTATCATGTGAATAAAGTTCAGCAACGAATGCAGACTTTTCAAGTGACGCATGCTACAGTAACAAGGCTACCTCACACAAAAGAAGCACGCCAGCTGTCGACTTAGAAGATGCACAGCAATAATTTGCACTTTTTGAGAACATATCAGCAAAATAAACACCTTTGCCAAACATATAACCAGTTACAGGTGCTTCTGGAGGAGCAATTCTTAAACCTGAAGGATTTTCATGAAAAGTTAAAATTGCAGAAACAGCTACATATAATTAACCCAGAACAAAACCCAAGAATAGAAATAACCTTGAGAGAGGATTCCTGCCCAATTTGTGAGCCGAGAACCATGCCATAAAAGCATTCTGTTTCCTGTCCTAGAAAACTTAACAGAAAAAATTCATAAAAAAATACATAACTTTATAGAAAAGAAAATATGTGTACTGCATGGGGCACATGTTTGAGCCCGTACAAATTGTAGGAGAGAGAGAATAGAGATTTAACAAAAGGCAGAACAATTCAACATAAATATACAAAATGAAAGAAAAAGGTTCTATAGATATTAGTTGTACATAGTTTACCTTCTGAAAACGTTCAGCTTCACCCTCTCTTGATACCCTAAATATTTGAACAATATCCACAGTGTAACCTGAATGTGTTTTCCCATGAGTGTTCCTCGTATACTTCTGAATCTGAGGTGCAGACAGATACTGTTTTACTTTACAGAAAAAAATAAATTCTTGTACAATCAACTACAAATTACCAAATCTATCTAATGAGTCAAAGATTTTCATTCAAATATCATAAATCCATGACAAAACCAGCAGTTATAAAAAGGCTCTCGCACAAGCTAGATTTTAGAAAACCAAAACTTTGAAGTACAAAAATTAACAATTTAAAATAGTACCATTGCAAACTCCTCCGAATCGACATCAACTGGAATCAGTTCACAGTGAAGCCTCTCATATTGTGAATACAACGGATCCTGTCAAATAAGCATGACATGATAAGCAGGAATACTCAGGAAGGTCTTCAATTTAGCTTCAATTTATTAATGTTGTTTACCATGATTTAAATTTTATAACATAGTAAAACTTTAAGAACATCTTAACTTCATCCCATATGCAGCAAGGTTGCCAGCGGAATGAAATTTGAAAGTGCAACCTTTATCTAGCTGACTAATAAGGATGATCAAGGACCCAAGGAGTTATCCATCCAATCAATTATGAGGAAAAGAGGAATACCTGCACACCAATAATATCATCCTCCAACAACTTTGTTGCAACTTCGATCTCCCCTAGAGCTTCAACCTTTCCATTTTCAAATGTTACAGAATGATGTCAATGACTCAAAGAAATGATAAAAGAACAAACTTTGCGTACAGAAACACTTATAAAAGTTGCAGATTTCTTTTGCAAAACATACTGAAAGGCTCATGGAAACAAAATGAATCTTCGAACCACAAATTCCACATCCTTTACACCCTTCAGTTTTCATAACAGACATATCTGATATTGCATGCAGAGAAATCCAAAACAACAAGAAAGAATAGCAATCACCATTTCCAATTTGGTTTTCAACTTCTGAGGAGTGTCAATGACAAACTCACCTGCAATCATATCATGGGGTTTAACAGATTGATAAACAAAGCAACAAATAAAATTGCCAGAGAAAAGGCCAAGAAATGGGGAGAAGAATAATACAGAAAGAAGGAAGCTCAAAACTACATTTAGTTCACAATTTTTGAGAATTTTATATACTAATTCCCTTGAAAACATAAATTCCTGAAATAGAAAGAAAGCAGTAGAAGAAAGAAGACTTACGCATCTTTCTATAACCAAAATCATGGGGTATAACGGTATAAAACTCCCTAGAACAACGCAATTGAATTATTAGTGAAATGCCAATTGTCAGATGCAAATAGAATTATATCATGATTACTTAATTCAACTTGATACGTGCCATCAGCACTTGTAATATTATTCTGTGAAGCTAATCAAATCAAGTTTACTGTGAATAAGTTCTCACCCACTCAATTGCTCGAGAATTTTCCTATCTTTCTGCCCAATCACATCAGCAATTTTTTTCAGTACATCATAGCCCTGTCAGATCCACAGGAAAAACAATAGGCAGTTAGTCAAGGCTGCAGAAGGTTAAGCATTCTTTCTAATGGAAAATATAGATGAAACCTGACCACAAAAGCTTCAACTAATAGCAGCAACAAGACATAATTATGTTCCAAATCAGCCTAAACTTCCCTAGAATTATCAAAACAAGGTGAAAGTTTCTAGCCTAACTCATTGATTTGCAATAATTCTATATATTTGTACTTCTGTCTAGTTCAACAATAAAATATTTACATGCACTTGAGCAGGAAAAAGATTATAGGAGAAACTTATTCATGCCTGATACTTTATTCCTCCATTCAAATTTACCTGCTGTAGCTAGATTAAATTGGAAATATAAATATATTCAAAAGAATAAAATGTGACAAATTTACGTACCCTCAATATTGTTGATTTGCTTAGCTTTCCTAGAGGTAACTTTTCGGCATTGTATCCTGCACATGACAAAGAACTCTTAAAAGTTCAACACAGTTTGTAAAACCCACATAAAACCAGAACAAATGAGAATGAATGTGCAATGATGAAAATGCTGAAGCCACACAGAAATAAGCACCTAATATATGCATGGATGCCACGTGTATCTTAGCTCTTTTCAAAGTGTATTCATATTAAGGAGCCAATGTCTGTGCATTTGTTATAATCTGTCTCAAACTTGAAGTGTCCATGTTTCTGAAGTAAAAGCTTCTTGTGTTTTGATGTAGACATCCTTTTCAAGCAATCAAATACTGTATCTTTTCTTCAAAATTATGCAGAATAGTCCATTTTTCAAATGTTCCCGAAACTGACAGTATCCTTAAGTTCACTTCTTTTTTTTTTAAATTTTGATTAATTTAGTTTGTAATCCACCAAAGTTCTTGCAGTATGAGTTCTCAATCAGGAACTTAGAAAGAGACATTGACACTGTTCAGTCATACCTTAACCCACTCCAGACTTATATGAAGGGTGGGAGCTATAAGCAAATGAATTTACATAGGCCTTCTTATTACTTTCCTTATATGCAAAAACTGTGAGCCTGTTCAACAAACCTATTTCTATCATTTGCTGCCTCATCATGCTGATGTTACAAATAAGAGAGATGAACTTTGCAACGCGTGCTTCGAGCTTTGTTTCACGAGGTTGAATTCCCACCTTAGAGACATGTGCTTCTTGGGCCTGGAATTATCATTAAAGACTCAGAAGTCGAAAACCAGGACAAATTAAACTTTGTGGCAACAAATCATTAACAATTAGATGCCAATCATGTGATCATATGTCTTATGTAATAAAAGTAGACTAGGAAATTTCTGAGCCAAATGCTTCAAACTTTATCTTTTACATCCAGATGAATCCCAAGGAAATAAAATAAGAATGCAGGAAAAAGTTAGGGAATTCCAAAAAAAAAGAAGAGGCAAACATGTATAAGTGAATCAAGCAACCAAACCGTGATGAAATGCAATATCAGTTTTCAGAACAACTCACAGATGATTGTTGGTCAGTTTTGCTATAGTCCATTTCTAACCAAGTATATCTTTTCGGATGAGCAACAAAATTCTGACGATCACACCAATTGTTCCTAGTCTTGTCATAAAACTTAGTTTCAAATCCGCTGTGGCAGAATGCTTTGATGTGTATGGGCCATTCAACTTTTGCTGACCCTTTGAACCAACTCTGCCCCATCTGTTGAAAAGCATATATCTACCACCTCCATCAGATTCTGCAATTATGACATGAAATTTTAAAACAGAGAAACAGCAAAACGATTTTTTTTTTCCAAAAAAAAAAAAGTTCTTTAATTGATCTTTTCCTGACAAAAATTCAGAAACAGAAATATAGAGAACTTACCCAAAACTTGAATTATATAGAACTTATTATTGTTATCTCCTACATTTGTTTGATTCAATGTGGCATCATAAATATCATCTCCCTAAGTTGAGAAATAAAAGAAGAGAAAATCATAAATTGAGGGGACTGGAACTAAATGAGAGATGAATAAATTAAGAAGAGAAAAATAAATCCAAATTTGAAGGTCGTACATCTTGCAGAACGTGGTAGGTTGCCTTAATATCGTCCGGCATCCACTGATCCAATACGGCAGCCCCCTTCTTTGTCGCAGTAACCAATTTCTCCTCCTTGTTTTCTTCTTCTTGGGCAAACAAATGCATTTTGCACTTACATTAGTTCGAAATAGTACATTGATTTACACAATCCAATAAAAAGATTCAAATACGGAGATTGTATAGACTATAAATTAGTACCTTGAAGAGAGTTCTCATCGTCGACCAAGCTGCTGGGTTTCTTCTCTGCATCGTTACAAAGCCTTTCAAGAAGTTCTTTCTTGGACCCAGTCGTTAGAATCCCACGAAGACTAGACTGTTCCGGAGTTCTTTAATACCCATTTTTCGAAAATCTTCAGTGGCCTTGATTTTGTCGGACCCATTCCCATTCGCGCAGTCCCCATCCTCATTCTCATCATCCCTCTGCCTTTTACGATTTACTGAATCATTATTATTGTTTTCCGTCGATTGCTTATTTTTCTCCTCTTCCTTGTCGCCGATTGGAGCCTCCGAACCTGCAATGACCCAACACTTAACCCAATCAAGAATTTGAAATAAAATGGAAGAAACAGTAAGAAAAAGCGGAGGCTCCTAAGCTCAGACCAGTGTGGGCTTGGTCCCGGAAGTATTAAGGCCGCGTTGGGCTAGTTCGGCTCGGAGTTCATCCACTTTAAGTTGGCTAAGGCTTGCCATATTCGATGTTCTGGAAGAAAGAAGCGAAGAGCGCGAGTCTCCCCTTTAAATAGTTCACTATTCTGGGAGTAGAGAAAAAACAAAGCTTCTAAAGGAAGAAGGCTGTAAAGGACTGTTTGGTGTGGTGTGCGAAGCACGATTTCTGGCGCCTCTTCTCAGATTTAGTCAACCGCCTATAGGCTACAGCGTCGTTTAAAGACCGTTAATATATTTTCTAATTTTCTTGTAAATTTCCTTAAACCCTTCCCACGGACTGGTACAATTGGCACGCCTTACCCACCTTGCACCATAATCATATAATTTAATGAAATATTATTTCATATGAACTTTAACAAATATTTTATAATAACAAGTAAAGCTATATAACCTATATTTATAAATTAGCTTGAGTCATACCAGCTCATATTATTTCAAATAAACTTTAATAATTAATTGATAAAATGATTTTACTAATAATAAGTTATATTTCGTGAGAATAACTATGTGGTCTAATAATTTATATGTGATTATGTGAAGGAATATAGTGTATTTGAATATATGTGTAGATCTGCAATGTCATTATTTTTTAAATAATAATAAAAAAATTAAGTTATATTTCGAATTAAAAAATGAAAATGATCTAAAAAAGTTATTTTCTTTATTTCAATTTTAATGTTTACATTTCTATTTCAGTTTATCTGAAATTAAATTTTTACTTTTTTTAAATAAATATATTTTTTATTTAAAATTTATTAATAACTTCTTTCATTTAAGATATTTATATATAATTAATTATTAATACAATTTACAATCTTAATTTAATAAATTTATATTTTATAATTCATTATATTAATATATGAATAATTTAATAAATTAATTAAATTTAATAAATTATTTAACTTCTGCTCAAAATAAAAAGTTAACCTCCACTTCCATTACCTCCAGATGGAGTAAAAGGGGAAAAAGAATCCGTGCACTCATATTTGGGATTCGAAATCAAAAATTGGATTTTGAGAGCGCCATTCGAGATGCTGCACGAGCTACTTCTGGCACTCCTTGGTTACACCGGAGACCTCATAATCGACGAACGGGAATACCAGCAAAACCTTCGCGTTCAAATATCCCCAGACGCCCCAGTTTCTGAGGAATGTACCTTTAAGCTCGCCTCCGACATCTCTTTCATCCAACCCAGCGAAAGGTTCTTTACTCTTTCTTGTTTCGACCATATATATATATATGTATATGTATGTATATATTATTGTAATCGAGTCCCCGATTTCAGCGTATATAAGCGTTTGAAGAGTGTGGGCGAAATTTTCCGTTTAACTGTTCTCCACTTCTATTTGTTGCATTCTCTTATTGGAAGGTATCAAAGGGAAAAAGTTTTTCACTTTATTGTTGCCGTTAAATCGTTATTCAACCAGGTCCCTAGTGAATTTTTTGCTTAACTAACTAAAAGATTCTCTTGTTTTTTCTTTCTCCATTGTTGGATGCGTTTTTGCTGTTAAAGGATTGCCGTTGCCCTTGATTGCAGGGATGCCATTGAGAGGCTAATTAAGCTAGGGTTTTACTACAGAGAGCTTGATCGTTTTGCAACTAAATCCCGTAATTTAAGTTGGATAAGGTCCTTTGGTGAATCTCCCACTTCAAGAACATCTGAATTTTTGAAAGGGAAAGAAGAAAAGCAAAGTGTGTATAGAAGGGCCGTAGCTAATGGTGTTATTGAGATTTTGTCAGTTTACCGGTCTGCTGTTTTGCATATTGAGCAGAAATTGTTGTCTGATTCTCTACCCATCTTGGCAACAGTTACCCAAGGCCTGAACAAGGTGGTTTTGATGCCTCGTACCTTTCATTTTCACATTTCAATGCGATACTTTAGTATCTCTGCAACTAGTAGCACTTTTTATGCATATGCTAAAGTAATACTGAGAAAATTTACTGCTGATCTCAATATTCAATTACCTATATTTGTTTACACATGAATATCACGTTATTTTACTTGAGTTACATATTGATGCATTGTTTCCCCAGTTCTTAGTTCTTCTGCCACCACTTTATGAGCTCATTCTTGAAATTGAGCGTGATGGTCACTCTGGAGGGAGGCTTCTTAACCTCCTGCACAAACGATGCCACTGTGGGGTCCCTGAATTGCAGACATGTATTCAGAGGTATGCAATTTGCTATCCACTCACTTGAAGCGGACATTCCTTTAACTTTTTTATATATGATAAATTCCTTTGCAGGTGTAATTCCTCGCAACTTTGTTTACTTCAGAAGTTCTATATGTAGATGACCTTTTACTATTTGAAGACTGAGTGAAGATTAATTTGTAAATCATCTGAAGCCTATTAATTGTTGGCTTTCTCAGCAATTTTTCTTTAATGGATGTGTATTGTGTCTTCAAATTAGTACTATTTTGTTAAAAGTAACTAACTAGATAAGGTGTTTTATTAATTATACTTATTAGTCCAATACTTTTACTCAAACTAAGAAGGATATCTTTAGAACTGAGTCTTTAGAATAAGAGGGCGCCTTTAGTTGTTGTGTGGACATGGCATGAAATATATAACCCTGATGCTAGAAGAAAAATGGCATTCCATGCAACCATGTCCCATTAGCTAGGTAGCTTGCGTTCATGTCCCTTTGATGGCTAATTTTTTAGGGCGTATTTTGATTGGAATTTGAAAGTGATTTTTATTTTGTTTTGGAATGATTCGTGTTTGGATAGAATTTTTTTTTTTTATTTGGGATTGAAAGGAATTTTTTTTGGAGTTAGGAATTGAAAGTTTGATAAGCTATTTTTTGGGTCCCATATTATTGATAATAATATAAAATATAATTAATTAATTGTTTAATATTGTATTTTTAATTAAAAAGTAATGAAAAAATATTGTTTATGTGAATATGTGGACCCATTTATGGGTTAAGAGAAAATTTAAAGTTTTGATGCAATAGAAATTTTGGATGTAAAAATTTATTGAGAGATTGTTTTTATAGGGACTGATGAATTTGATAAAAATTCTTGGCCAAATAGAACCTTAAATTTCAGCTTGAAATTACTGGCATGAGTTGCAATTTGTATGCTAGAATGAAATGCCTACCATGTTGGATATGCAAGTTCTTCTCTTATTACATGCAGCCTCTTTGTCTTCTGTTGAAAATTATTTTGACGCTGGATTAAAATTTATGTGCACACAGTTGTTGGTTATTGGTATTTGGTAGTGCTGCCTCAAAAAATAAGTGATGAGTATTAAGTCGCACCACCTACATATGGAAATTACTATTCTTCTTGACTTAGATATTGCTATAAGCTGTTCTTCTGCTTGAATTATAGGCTTCTCTGGCACGGACATCAGGTGTTGTTTAATCAACTCGCCTCTTGGATGGTTTATGGAATTCTTCATGACCAGTATGGGGAATTTTTCATAAGCAGGTAGTGAATCATTATGACCATCATCTTATTCATGATTATGGTTTTTTCGGTGCTTCTTTCTCTTCTATCTAACAGCATATGCAATTAGTTGATTTTCAAGATCTTGCTGCTTGGTTGGATAAAATTTCATGTTTATTCAGATAAACACTGTCTTGTCAGACTTGAAATCCTTCCTCTTCAAAAACTAACAAGTTTGAGAAAATTTCAACCTACATGCCACAATAATACTAAGCTTTACTTTCTGGGAATGGATTTAATTTTGCAATTCTTCATTATTTCATAAATGAGAAAACCTCTGGTGTTGATCTTTTCTCTTGACATTTGGCTAACTAATTATGACCTCCAAAAAAGTTTGATGGTTCTTTGAAAGAAACTTATTTTTATTGTCTATTTCAATTCAGTAGCTGCCTAAATTTAGACATTGAGTTTCTTGTTTTTGTCTAGGCAGGAAAATAGGGATATGGAGCATGACTCAACTCCAGATGTGAATGAAAAGTTGAAGTACCTGTCAACTAATGACATGTCTCTAATTGATTGGCACTCAGGCTTCCATGTTTCTCTGGTAAATGAAAGTTGCTATTTCTACATTTTTGGTGGTGTTTATAAGGACTTTGACTGTATCAAAATCTCATGTATTTCCCTTGATCAAGTCATATAGGTGTACTCCTTTGTACTGTTTGCAACCTAGTCCTTTGATCAACTCAAAAAAGAACTGTACTATTATTTGTATCCTTTTTTGTTTTTCCCTGTAACAGATTAAGAATTCGTATCATTGTTCTTATTCTAATCTAGGACTAATGTTGTGAGGTTCTTTTTCGTAGTGTTTGAACATTTTTATATCTGTCTTGCTTTTTTATTAGGAGGTTTAAGGAACTTACTAAACTCAGGTAGTAGCTTGCAACAAATAGTTGGCTGTTTTCTGTCTGTGATCATTATGTCAATGATATTGTTTGATGTACTTATGAACATTCTTCATACACTTCTCTTGTCTCTATCTGGCACTATGCTAAAGCAGACACAATTCTTGCCTTTTGTCCATGATAACCTGTCTTAGGAATCTCAAATACTTTATATGCCATAACTACTGAAAGTCCTTTCAGGTTTATTTTGCTGAGCCCTCTCTACAGACAACCAATTAACTGTGATTGGAGACTGCTGCCACATTCTTTTCAATTTCTCTTTTGGTGGCAGGATATGCTTCCCGAGTATATTACAATGCAGGTTGCTGAATCAATCCTTTTCGCTGGAAAAGCTGTTAGGATTCTTCGAAATCCAAGCCCCACCATTTGCTTCCAGGATGTGCCATCTCATCAACAAATATCAAAAGGATTAAAAAGTACACAAGGATATACTGCACAGACATCTTTGTCAAAGGATTCTTTGATTGGGGACGAATTACTTCCACAGTCTGATGCCAATAAAATTGAATCCATGCTTCAAGATTTAAAGGTTACCATTTCTTACAGAAAAATTGTATCCATATTGTGCATAGGTTTTCTGCCAGTTGTTCAGAAATATTTTGTTTTCATTCTTTAATAGTCTTCCTGAAGTACCAAATAACTTGCATTCTTATCCTTATGATATATACTTCCTAGCCTATTCTTCATTGATTTTGTGCAGGAATCATCTGAATTCCACAAAAGATCTTTTGAGAGTGCCATTGATTCAATCAGGGTAATTGCTGCAAGTCATCTTTGGCAGGTGAGGATTGCAAATGATTCTTGTTTATCTCTTTGATTATTTTACTTACACTCCATGGGAAGTGCAGCTTGTTGTTGTACGTGCTGACTTGAATGGCCATCTGAAAGCCCTTAGAGACTATTTTCTTTTAGCAAAAGGTGATTTCTTCCAGGTAACATAGCCACAAATGTCATTTTTAGTCTCTTTTGTGATCTTTATAGAATATATCTTGTTGTGAGAAGTACTCAATTTCCTCTCTGAGCCTAAGTGCATGTAAAGCAGTCTTTGAGAGGTACTGTTTTTCATATTGCTAGAGCTTTCTTGAGGATAGTCGCCAGCTGATGCGTTTACCTCCACGCCAGTCAGCTGCTGAAGCTGATCTTATGGTTCCATTTCAGCTGGTAAGTGAATCTGAAGAATCTATTTTTTTTTTTACAAGATAATAAGTGTTGTTTTGATAACCAGATGACCATACTTATTAGCGCCTAAGACTCTATAATATACTCTTTCTTTCTCCCTTTTCCCCCTCATGCACAAGAGGATATTTGATATTTTGGACAAGGCAACCCTTATAGTTTTGCAAAGACCTGTTCAGGTTTTATTTAGAAGATTGCAATCCCAGCGCTTGACATTTGTGGTTTTTTTTAAAATAATAATAATAATAATAAAAGAAACAAAGTAATGTCATCTTTCTTATCATCCTAATTTTTGCATTCCAGTTTTTTTTTTTACATTTTTTTCTTCCATAAAGATAGAGCATATAAGCCTACATTTTTAATAGTAAAATGGAAATATTAGAAATTCCATGTAACCCTTTCTTTGAGTAAAAGAAGAGTCCATTTATTAGTGAAAAGGAGTCTACTTTGGCAAAAATTATGCAAGTTAGATCAAAATTATTTTATGTTCAATCGATGGTTGTCGGAGACTAAATTAACCATATTCAATAGGAAAAAATTAATCTGAAATTGAAATACTCCCTCCCTCCCCCCTTCCCCAGTTGCCACCTTATTTGTGCTCATGCAAATGTACATTTATATAGCTTTTATGGCCTTGACATTGAGAGCAAGTTATTGCATTGCAGGCTGCAATAAAGACTATTGGAGACGAAGACAGATACTTCTCAAGAGTGTCTTTACGGTGAGAGACTTATTAGATCAGTCAATGTTTTATCATAATAAAGGGTGGAGGACCGGCAATAACATCTTGTTGCTGTTTTCCCTGGAAATTTCTAGGATGCCTTCTTTTGGACTTCCTCTTAAATCTTCTCAAGCAGATTCCTCAAAAACAAAAGTTCATGGCGATGGAGACTCGGGTGCATCAGAGACTTCTCTAGAGATGTCATTAGATGGCTGGGATGGTATTACCCTCGAATATTCTGTTGATTGGCCCTTGCAATTGTTCTTTACGCAGGAAATACTTTCTAAGTAAGATACTTAACTGGTCTAGAATTATTTTTTTCCTTATCCTTTTTTATGAAGCTAAAGCTCAGAAAATAAACTTGTCAGAAGCCTATAAATATGCCCAAGTTAGTCTACTATATGATCTTATAGTCTTTTGAATGTTAGCTATTTAGGTCCTTATTCGTGGATAGCTCTCTAGTTTTTATGAAACATTTGGATAGCTGCAGTGAATATCATAGACATGTAAGTGGTTACATTCAATTATTTAGCTCTCAAGTATTGCTTTTCCTGACACTCGATGACTTAAAGTCTTAAACTTCCACCTAGATGGTTTTGTGGGTTAGTGTCACAATAGTTTTCTGTTTAATTCTGTGGCAACATTTAAGATATATTTAAAATTCTGCTCCAGGTATCGCAGAATATTCCAATATTTGCTTCGACTGAAACGGACACAGATGGAATTGGAAAAATCATGGGCTTCTGCCATGAATCAAGATCATTTAGAATTTTCCAAGCATCGTAATGACCCAAAGGGCTGCTTAGGATCCCAGCAGCGGCGGCAGTGCTTTAGACCAATGTGGCATGTTAGAGAACACATGGCCTTCCTAATCAGGAATCTTCAATTCTATATACAGGTGTATATATGAATGGCCTTGCTGTCATTCTAAACATGTTGTATATATGTACATTAACATCATTTTATCAACTCCCATCACAATTGAAAGAAAAGTTCGAAGTATAAAAAAAAAAAAAAATGCAATTAAAGTAGGATGTATACTGGCTTTGCCTGACAGAGGAAACCATAAACTGCATTAGCATACCTTATCTTCCTATTACCCTGATACCATTTTGAAATTCTGTATTTTTTAAGGATGCACGTGGGAAGTCTTCTTTCTGAAAGTGGTTAAAGAGTAGTGTACTTATTAGTAGTATGCCTAGTGATGGTTTTCTTGTGTCTTCTCTTTCCTTCC
Source organism: Apocynum venetum (assembly GCA_019593545.1). NCBI lineage: Eukaryota > Viridiplantae > Streptophyta > Magnoliopsida > Gentianales > Apocynaceae > Apocynum > Apocynum venetum. Next base: position 935,931 of record SRSM01000324.1, read on the forward strand.
AATTTCCAATTCACAGGTAGATGTAATTGAGTCGCAGTGGAACATTTTGCAATCTCATATTCAAAATTCTCACGATTTCACAGAATTGGTGGGCTTCCATCAAGAGTAAGTATAATGCATGGTTATCCATAGAAAATTGCTTCTCATATGTGAGTGGTCTTCAGGCTATACTGGATATAATATATTTGGCTGTCATGTTAATGCAGTCCATCTGTCCATGCTAGCTACTTGTCATAAGAGTTTGTCTGGGAGTAATTACAATGTCACTTTCTCTTTGTTAAAATAAGAAATTTTAATTTGTTAAAGAGGAGATTCTTAAAAATAATACTAAGAATTTAGTTTATAAGTGATTCATCTTCCTTGATCAGCAGACAGGTATTATCTTGACCTTGGCCATGTTCTCTTGATAATGAACTTATAACTTTACTATACCTGGTACTCATATCTTTGCCACTAAATTGTGCTGCTGGAATAAATGATTTTTCTGGATTAAAAAATAATTCTTTCTCTTAATGGTGTCTTCAACGAAGCCAATAATGTTTATCTTGATTAATGGTTACATTCAATTTTTCCAGTTGTTTTACCTAGAACACCGAAGTCAGTGAAATGGTAAATCCGGTTCTTTTAATTCAAAAAGAACTAAACGCCAATCATTTGTTCTGTTAAAATTTGAAATCTTCCACTTAGTTTGCTTCAATTTTGATTAGAAAGGTGCAAGATATTCTTGTTTGTGATACTCTTGTAACATTATTTGGCCTGTTGTTCATTTTTATTTTGCTTGCTGTTTAAGTTATAAGCATAGGTTTCCACTTGACTGCTTACATTCTTTTTATCTTTGAGATGAAACGTTGTGAATGTCTAGTATTTGTGATGCTCCTGCAGGTACTTGTCTGCCTTAATATCACAATCCTTTTTGGACATTGGTTCTGTATCAAGAATTCTAGATGGAATAATGAAACTTTGCTTGCAATTCTGTTGGAAGATTGAGAGCCAAGAAAGCAACGAAAGTACAGTGGAACTAGAGCAAATAACGGAGGTACTGTCTTCTAAACCTCTTGTCCTGCTTTTGGGTGTAAAAATGTAGCTAGCATGTATTATATGGCAAATCTAGTCAGTATGCTATGTAATTATTATGAGAACGTATATGAGTTGACATCAGCCAGCATCTGCCACTCTATCTGCAAAATTTTGCAACTAATGTATGTGCGTGCTTGTGTGCTTGTTCCTCAGAATTGCACAATTTTCAAGATTTAGCCAGAAGCTGAGCTGCTCTTGCAATATATGACTCTTAGTGTCATTTTCAGACATTATATGGATTAAACTGGAAATCTCATTTTAGAATTACTCCATTCTTTTCCCCCCATTTTTCCATTTGCTGAAGTAATTGTTCATCTTCAAGAATTACAAGAAAAAAGTAGGTATTTGGAAGTTGACAATATAAAGCGGCTTGTCCTTTTGTAGAAAGATTGCATGGGGTTCTTCATGGAAGTACACATCCTAATAAGTGGAAAACATCTAGCTACAAATATTTGTATGCTTTTATAATTTTTTATCACCTCAGATAAATAAAGAACAGATGGAGAGTAGCATGTAAATTATCAGATCAACAATGTCAAATACCGGTAATTGCACAGAAGAATATTTGTTTATTATCTGCATATGAATTCCTGGTATAAGAGAAACCTTGTTGCCTTTTATTTTCTTCAGGAATTCAATAAGAAGTCAAACTCCTTGTACACCATATTACGTAGTAGCAGGCTTGCTGGGAGTCAGCGGGCCCCATTTCTCAGGCGTTTTCTATTGCGTCTCAATTTCAATTCTTTCTTTGAGGTAAACATTTCGAATGTTTTGGAAACCCTGAACCAGTATTTTCTTAAAACATTATGGATTTTGTTACATGATGACAGGCAACTGCTAGAGGAGTGCTTAATGTTGTGAGACCTCGGCCATCACTCACAGTTCTACAATAGTGATGAAAATTTCCACTTTCGACTGTGACAAGAATTTTGCTCCAGTGAGATCTCTTTGGGTGGCCAAATTGGAAGAACTGCCGGAAAGAGATTTGTTTGTAGCAGAATACGATCTTCTGTGATATTTTTGGGAATTGGTTTTGAAGGATCGAGTGACATTAGAAATAGCTGGAAGGTCAATTTGTAGAAGCCTCCACAATGTTGGTGCATTTGTCTACGAGTCGCCATTTGTGATTGAAGGTCCATGGCTTCAAGGCTCTCGCCAGTTCCATATATTGATGATTAGTTCTCTGGTCTCTGGGGGTAGGCCATGCAGTTTTGGATCTCTGGATCCATTACCATCGAACTTTCACGGCAATTGCAATGAGGTGGACTCAGTGGAAACCAAACTTTGTGCATCCATTCTTATTTCCTTGACATTGGTGGGAGTTTTTATTGTTTACTTCTTACTAGCTTTCAGGCTCGAGCATTTGATGTGGCGACTGTTATGTCAGTAGTTGTCGTGGGAATAGAAGTTTAGAGCAAGTGTTGATACCATCGGCCTTCTCTTGTTGAGTCTTCTTGTGTATTGAGTGTAAGAATAACATTATATACCGTAATTAATATCTAAATTCTGTTTCTGTTTTCAGTTCAGTCCTTGAATCTTTTAATTTGCTAAACTAATCGAGGAAAATTGTATGTGTTATGATCAGTATATAGCGGATTGGATGCCCTACTTTTTTAATGGCATTGGAAGCACATCACAGCGTGGCAATCTATAGTTAAATTATTTGCAAAGTTCCAATGGGTATAATCTCTTTGTATGAATAGTTGATCAGTCCGGGTATGGATGTTCTTATTTGAACATTCTGTTTGCGGTCGTGAAAGAAAACCTTTAGCCAATTTGATTGGCTGTAAAAATAACCGGAGTAATTCATCTGCCTATTCCCCCAAGAGGCTTTTGCTTTTGTGTTTCCCAGGTGAGGCTGGCGATCGAAAGTCTAGTTGAAAGGATCAGTATAATCCAATCGATAGGTGCATTATGCACCCCAAGTTCGCCGATTTTATTTAACATGCAAATCAAGCCACCAAAAAGACCACGCTCTTCTAAAAAATGAATAAAATGCCTTATGCAGATTCACATAATCATACTTTTAAAGCTCCTCAAAGCCTTCTTCATCGCCTTCTTCCTCTATTCTTTTGAGTTCTCTTCTCCAGATTTCCATCTGTTCAAATTGCACTTGATCAGATAATTGGGAATTTGAAAATGAAACACAAATACACAATCTGAAAGAAAACCACTTAGAAAATATATGCACACGAAGAGAGAGTTTAGTTAGCCATGATAACATTGTGGTAGAAGATGGAATATACTTTCACACTGAACATAAATTACACCTAAGGTCAAATGAGCGGAAAAGGAACAATTACAGAATTCAAGGAACTCATGGAATAACCAGAGGGCATAAAACCAGAAATTTTGATAACTGAAGTGCACCACTGTTTCAGAATCATATCTAACAGACCACTGACCAGCGATATTACCTGGTCATCAGAAAAACGCAGTTGCTGAGCAATAAAAAGTATGTTTTCTTCATCTTCTTCTGGTGCTACTTTCCCAAACCTCTTTGCAACTTCATCATACCCAATCATGTCCACACAGAAACCATTACTTGTGAAGAGTTTCTCTATCCATGTCTTTTTGGTAGCCTGGCATCAATAGATGCTCTTCTTTTAAGTGTAAGTGTGATTGAATCGAAAAAAATGGCAGAGAAGCATTAGGATTCTAACCTTGATACCAACTTCAGCATCTGCAAACCAAGTAGGCAGTTCCCCCAGCAATAAACTTCCCTTCGTAGCTAAATTACTGACAATGCACAAAATCTCTTTAAGTCTTGCCAGATTACCAAGGGCAGTCCCTACACCATCAAAATAGCAAATGCAATGGTATTTAGGCTACTAAAGGCAAAACTTGTGCACGACCAACAATGTGAGCAAATGGAAGGGGTATATCCAGGGACAGGGTTTCATAAATTTTGAAATAAACCATCTTCTAACAGCATTAATAGTTGGAGACTAGTATAACTGGATGGCTGATTTCTTATTATTCTTTTTCCCTGATAAAGACATTATGTGAACTTTTTTAACAAGGATTGTGCTAATAGAGGTTTATGACCTTCTGTGCATGCATGCCTATTGTGTGAGAGATTGCAAAGTGGGAGCAAGATGGATTTTTTGTGAAAATAAAATGGAGCAGGTAAGGTGAAGATGGATTGTTTTTTTTTAGGTCAAACCTCACATAGATCAGCACATCTTGAAGGTATCTAATCACCTGAAAAACCCATATACTTGGCCTGGTACCTTTATATGCTTTATTGCGCAAATTTTCTTCGATATTGGAGGACTCTGACGGCACATGAACAAAGTAGCAGCTTCTCGCAATCTTAGCCCCAACACCTATCAGATTTCCAAGAAAATACATAAGGATATTTTTCATAGTGCTTATCTAACTTACACAAGCATGCATAGACATAAAACTGGAGAACCAAAATTCAGAATGTTAAAGAGCCAGTGCCAAGCATCAACTAAAAATACTTTGAATAAATTGACAACAAAACGATGGAATTTTCTGAAAATTTGATAAGAAAGTCATCACTAAGTATAGGTGCCTATTTCTGTGCATCACACAGTGATAATGATTCTTAATTTCTAAAATGACAAAAAGCAAAATATAGCATCTGCAACCATCAAGTACCAGGATCACTTTATACATTTTCTTTGGAATCACAAAAGAATCTGTAATTTACTTTTAACGAATATAGACGTCGAAGCAGTATTAGTTGTCACATCACAGTGTGCATATGTATATACAAGGATGTGGTCTGGAAGCAACTCTAGCCCCACGCCAAAAACTAAATAGAAAAAGGAATTTGTAGAGATAGGAAGCACTCAAGAAATGTAAAGGCATATATGCATGTGCATTTGTTCCAGAAATTCACTAAACTATCCATACCTTCAAGGTTCTGAGTTGCTTTTTCAAATACTTTTTGCGGAGATATGTCAAATATCATGGTTGATCGTGGCCAATTGAGTCGATAAGGACGAGTGTCCATGCCATCTGTTAACAAAATAACCTGCAGTGGCAAAGAAGCATCCAACAGAAATTCTTCAAACATAAAGCAGATTAATGATTCCGCTACATGTATTTGCTATCACCTGTCTAAAATCATCAACATTCTGTAATGTGCTGAGCAATTTATCATCAATAAATCTAGTTGCAATGCAGTAGCGAGGGACTTGTTGTTTCAGATCCATCCGGACATTAGGCCGAACGAGACAGCCAGCATATTGGTCGATAAAGAGAGGATCTGTTAACGGAAGCACGACTCAGATTCCCATCCTTTCACGACATACAACAGAAAACTGCTACATTCATTCTTAAATTATTGATCTCATAAACAAATTCCATGTCTAATGCAGCATAAATTCAAGCTCATACAGTGACGTAAAAGAATCAAACTTGGAGAATCATGCGAACCAACCGATATCCACACACAATAAACTGTTAGCACACATCTTGTTCGAAAAAATGTGTGAATGAAGAAGAGTGACACCGATATGAACTCCTTCCTCATTTACAGGTAGGGAAGATTACCTGGGCGATGGGTCTCCTGAAAACGTAGAGAAGCTCGGTGAATGGCGGCTTCGAACAATGGGTCATTTTCGCCATTGGGTTTTACCCTCACAAGAACAGTTCTCTTTTTGTTTGAGGGGTGTGATAGTGAGCGCACAGTAGCAGCAATGGGCATCGGGGATGCCCCCGCCAAAATTCCCATGCTAGTACCGCAGTCCCGGCGCCGCTATCTTTCGTAGAAGACGATGAAGATGTTGGCGGTTTCCGGTTGCTGACGATAGATAGACTTTGTTAAACGTAATGCAATGCGCTTTCTGGCTCTGACACAGCATTACGCACTGATATACTCTAGATGCTGGTTTGGATAGACTATTGAGGGAAATGAAAGGAAAAAGATAAATTATTAATTCAAACTTTAGTTAATATTTTAGATAAATAATATAATTGAATAATGGTAAATAGTTTTGGCATTTAGGCAATTTCCTCTTTTGTCTTATTAAAGATGTGTACTATTTAATAATTATTGTACGTAAATTTGTAAAGATCTGCACAATATCTAGTGAAAAAAAAAAAAAAAACTTTGAATCTTGACGAAGAACATTAAAAAGAAAAATTATAAATGAAGCGGAATAGTCAAAATAAAACTGCTACATAAAGATGCGACCAAGATCGGACTACGGATCGGAGCGGGCTCTACAATCTTCAGGCGATATAAGTTACTGTATATTATCATTCACATCCCAATCAATTTAATGAGATGATATGTGAACCAAACACAAATTTGGTTCAAAATCAAACCACGTTTCCCGAATGTACTATAGTATATATATACTATAAGAATTTTCTTTATTGCTTGTGTTTTGTGGTGGTTGGAAAGTCAAAATGTAATTTTTAGGTGCCAACAACCCCATCTGCACCGCGAATTGGTTGGTGGAGAATCAAGAATGAGACCTGGCGGTTCCGAGTTCGTATTTCCTTTGTGAACCATGGCTTCGTATACACAGTGATAATAACTTTGGGGTTCCGAAATTGTCCTATTTTACCGTCGGCCAGAACAAGCCAACTAGCCGACTCCTTAGTCCCTACCTCACCAAACTCAGTCAGCAAACCCCGAAGGGAGCCTTGGAGGAACAATAAATTTGAGAAAGCTACCCAACCCTCAGTTGCAAATCCTTTTTTTTATTTTTGGGGGTTTTCAGAGGAGAGGAAACAAAGTTTTATCAGGTTGTCATCCAACGAAGAGAAATCTCTCTCCATCAGAAATGGATGCCAAGAACCAAATCCTAGCTACCCCAGAGACCCAAAGTTCTGGAGAAGACCAGAATCCCCAGCAGCAGTTAGCCCTTGTCTCTTCTTCTTCTTCTCCGGTTCTACTTCTACCCATTGCCTCAATTTCATTGTCTCTCTCATCGATTCTACCAACCCATTTCATAGCTCCCCCTACTAAGATTTCTTCTCTCCTCAACCCACAAGCTACCAAAGTCAAAATCCCTACCCAAATCTCATCCCTCTCCCGTCTCTCGCTCTCCTCTTCTCTCTCCCCTTCAAAACCATTCTTCAAGTCCACCATTTCCTCAAATCCTCTTCAGAGTCCACTCTCAATTAATCCTCATCGCCCTTCTGACCCGTCAAACGCGGCGGTCTTACGCCGTGCCTCAATTGTTTGGTTTCGCAACGACCTTCGTGTCCACGACAATGAATGCCTCAACTCCGCTAACAATGAATCCATGTCTATCTTGCCTGTTTACTGTTTTGACCCCAGAGACTATGGAAAATCCTCATCTGGATTCGACAAAACAGGCCCTTACAGGGCTACTTTCTTGATTGAATCGATTGCTGACTTGAGGAAGAATTTACAGGCAAGGGGGTCGGACCTTGTGGTGAGAATTGGGAAGCCTGAGACGGTCTTAGTTGAGCTGGCTCAGGCCGTCGGTGCTGAAGCTGTGTATGCTCATAGGGAGGTTTCTCATGATGAGGTGAAGGCGGAGGATAAGATTGAAGCTGTTCTAAAAGATGAGGGGGTGGAAGTGAAGTACTTCTGGGGAAGTACATTATATCATATTGATGATTTATCCTTCAAATTGGAGGCAATGCCAACAAATTATGGTGGGTTTAAGGAGAAAGTGCAGGGATTGGAAGTTAGGAAGACTATTGAAGCCTTGGATCAATTGAAGGGGTTGCCTGCTAGAGGAGATGTAGAGCCTGGGGAGATTCCGTCTCTGGTTGATTTGGGTCTTAACCCAAATGCAACTATAGGCCAGGTATTGATTTTCTTGCTTGATTGTATGATAGTGCAGTTATATGCTGTTTGTGGATGTCTTTACATAGTTTTAGACTATTCTATGTCCAGTTTTGTAGATACGCATTCTCTTTATTGTTCTGACACACAAACACAACAAAAAAACTCGCACACTAGCTAGATTGATTATGGGTAGAAACTTGACGGTCTAGACAAAAGAGAAATTGTCTCGCAAGGTGTGGTTTATAAGGAAGCAGAGAAATTGAGGAAAGATAGAGTCAGACAGAAGATTTAAGTAAAGCCTTATAAAAATGTTTTATGTTTCAGCAGACAAATTGAAATGCATTGTTATTGAGTGTTCATGCGAGCTACTCAGCTTTTAAATCATATTTAAGTATTGTGTTTTCATTTTATTTTGAGCATCCGCCGGAAGAAAACTTTTTGTTGTTTCTTTTTTGGTCCTTTGAACTACTAATGTTGCAGCCAGTTTATTACCATACAGAACGGGAAACCAGCAGCAAATGCCTCTTTGGTAGGAGGGGAGACTGAAGCACTGGAGAGGCTTAGAAGATTTGCAACTGAATGCAGGGCTCAACCAAACAAGGGAAGCAAGGATGGCTCTAATGATAGCATATATGGTGCAAATTTTTCGTGCAAAATATCTCCATGGCTTGCTATGGGCTGCCTTTCTCCACGTTCTATGTTTGATGAGCTGAAGAAATCGGTCTCAGGGTACGGAATAATCGTGTGAAGTTCACTGTAGAACTGTCAATAATGATGTTGTGTCCTAAAAGTTTCTCACTTGAAAATGTTTTGTGATGTTCTGCAGAACAATTTCTGCTACCTCTAACAGGAAAAATGGTGGTGGTGGTGGCGGCTCATCTGATACTGGGTTAAACTGGCTGATGTATGAATTGTTGTGGAGGGATTTCTTCAGGTAACTGACTGCTACATGTCAATTTGAGAACTTATTCATATGATATGGACGGTAAAAAATGCAAATACTTGTCCACTTTAACATAAAAAAGGAATTGGAGATTCCTTTATACTTCCATATAATTTTTCTTAACCTCTGTACTATACTTCTTACTGTTACATAATTTTTGTGTTGTTTCTTTTTAATACCAGATTTATCACCAAGAAATACAGTTCAGCGAAGCAGAATTCTGCGGCCCCTGTAACTGCATGTACTGGTGCTGCCGCTTGAAATGATTCGCGACAGTGTGGGTGATATCTATATAATAGAGGGAAGATTTTTTTTCACATCGTATCGATTTTTAACATCATAGCAGCAGACTCTGGAATGGGCTATCTAAGGAGGTCATTTTCGTGCAAATTTGTTTGATTGTACAACATTAGTCTTTGAATGTAGGAGGATCATTTTCTATCATTATGTGGCCTACCTGTTTTGTCTTCTTAGGTTTAGAGCTTTATTGGCCAACTTGTTTACCTGATCATTGGAGCTCAGCTCTTTCCATTGTGTTTCACGCATCATGTTGATAGATATATAATTTTCATTTATTGAAGGAGAAGGACCTTTATTTGAAAGTTTGGATTTTGAAAATAACTATAATTAGTAGAAGTGGTCTCTTTCCATGGTAGCACCGGAAATACAGGACCATCTACTAAAGAGAGGAACTTGTGGCTCACAAACGGCTGTCTTGCTAAATTTAATGTAGAAGGCATGATGCCCTCATATCATATGATGCCAGAAACTCTGAGGGAGGACAATGCCACAAAGATAAGCCACAAAAGCATAAAGAATATACTGGTAAGCCACGCCCAAAGTCTTGGTCCTCCCAGCTCTGCGCCCAATGTTAGACGCCTAAGTACCAAAACTCCAATACAGCCTACAGAAGTTGAGAAGAAAACAAGCAAAGAGAATCCGAGTCCTTCTGCATTCAGTATCCGCAGTGGTTCCTTGAAAACAATGAAGTTGTATAATGTATCAATGAGCCATGGAACGCCAATGCCCACGTAAATGTTCACTGAATTACTGCAAAATTATACACAGTGATACTAAGCGTCAACTATTAATTTTAAGCAAAATCATAGCACATTGTGGCACGTTAGTACAAACATATTCCCAGGGCAATCAGTACCAACAGTGTTATCACCTTTGAAAACCTTGTATCTCAGAAACTCGATCTTGGTTTTCGGTGATGAATAAGATTGGTAAGAAAACATTAAACACTGATTTGATGCACTCTAAACAGTTTAGTATGAAGGCCATGAAAATAACCACACATGCTCTTTAGGACAAAGAAGATGAGAAACATGAGCCTCAAGATTATGCATGGCGTCGGACATATGAAATGAGAAGAACAAGCAGGTTATGAAAAAAAAAATTTTTGTTAAGATGACTCCTTAAAAATTACGAAAATGTACTTTCATCACAGCCTGGTTCTAGAACTAAAATTTTAAGTGTTCATGACTTAAAGGAGATGGAAGTCATAATTAAAGCCATCGAAATGAATGTCATAAATCTCAAACAAATATTGCAAGGAATTGGATGGTTGATGAAGAAACCTGCAAGTAATGTTAGCAATGGCAGAATCAGCTGTTATCTGCCGCTCAGCAGCAATCTTGCTTGCCACTAAATCAGGCCATGAGGTTCCAGCAGCCAATGCTGTAAAAGCTATGACGTAGCCATTTATTCCTGGGTCCAAAGCATAGATCTCAAATACTTAATGAGATATGAAGAGTTGTAGAAAAGACAAATGTCTTTCAGTATACATTTGCTTCCTAGAATTAGAATTTGAGTTGGAACTATATTCCATATACGGTGAATTCACTAAACTTTTTGTAAATACTGAATTTATAAGCTCAAATGAAAAAATAAACGCCAAAAACCTGTTACACAGCTTATCATGTCGGTGATCTTTGTTACTATATAAGCTATTCCACTGATGAAGAGTAACGTGCAAATGAAGGCAATCCATCCATGCGCAATCTGATATGGAGGTACAATTGCAAACAAGAGTCTCCACGGTGCAAGAAGAGACTGCCAAAAAATGCTTGCAACCCGCAGGAGTGTGTTGTTCAACTTACTTGACTCTCTGCTTTCCAACTGTTCAAGAATATAAATAGTTTTTAAAGCTAAAGGAAATTACTTAGCAAACATTATCATTCATTTTATCACGGTCATTAGATAAAGAAAAGAAAATATTAGAAGCAGAGCTTGACTATCATTGGAGAGACAAGCATCAAGTGCATTATTGTGTCATGTTAATCGAAATAATGAGCTAAATAGAACTAGAGCATAGGCATCAAAACAAACAACTCTTAGAAGTCAATAATAAGTATGAAATTAATAATATGTTCTCCATTCCAAGATTGAGATGATATCATGAGCAGGGCCACAGCAGTTACAATAGGAACTATATCAAAAAAAAAAAAGAAAAAAGAAGAAACAGAGAGACACGGATAAATGAAAAGGATACCGCTAGTGCATTCACAAATTGCTGCTTCCATATTGAAAGTATACAAGATTCTTCAGCAATGATGTTTCCATCCAAATGATCATTGGATTTCTCAGATACATTGGTAGCAGGCAAATTGTGATATACTGGACCTGTGAGTTATAGTTGCAAGAGAAATCATTTTAGTAGCTTTTCAGAAAATGAAGGGCACAAAATTATTATAGCAAGTGGAACATGTAAAATTAATATTCTAACATTTCAATTAGCCTTCCTCACAATATCCAGAAACCAATATAATTAGTATTCAACTAAGCTCTCTCAAAACTGTTTCATTTTGATGTTTCTTTTAAGAGTGGTTACAGCATAACCATAAGATAGCACATTTAAGTTGGGAAAAATACTGGAGATATATCTAATTCCTATTGTCTTCAACCAAGAATGCACTATACTCCAGAGACTAATTATATTGAAGAATCTGGAGGTGTAGCAAATCAAGATCTACTACTATCTGTCCTCAGAGGATAAGTTCTTAGCAGTGTCACCAAAGCTATTTACAATTTGATGGACATAATGTACACTAAGAGAGAGGAAAAGTCTTTCAGTATAAACCATACAAAAACCACTTTTTAATTTATTCAATTCAGACAGCAAACTCTCTCTAAGAAATTCCACTGTGCATCCCATCAGATAGCAATGCATCTCTAAGAAACTGATATGCAATGCATCAATACAAGGCATTGCCAGTCAATTTTTTGGCATTCCTTTTGGCTCTTAAAGCTTGAGGGATCATGGCATCCATCCTTTGTGCAAATCTTCACATCCAAATTTATGGTTACTCTTTAGAATTACTGAATTGATCATCAAAAGATTCTTGACAACATCATGAAGCCACAGAAGGCTCAACAGAACAAATAGATTCCTAGTTGGTTACTTTAAAGTTATAAAATATTTGCTCTCATTAGGATGAAAAATCAGGACTAGTAAGTTGAGTAGCTCAGAATACTATAATTGTTTTATAATCAAGTTGAGCTCTGAAATCTGAAAGGGCAGGAATGCTATAACATCAGTGAGTGATGTAGAAACTTGAAAGTTTCTTACCAGCAATTACAAGTCAAGTTGAAAGTTGGTATGTGGGAGTCAAATGCCTTCTCCTATAACCAGGTCTTCAATTTAAAATTTATTTCATGTCTATGTGCAGGTAGCTGCCATGTTACTGAAGATGACATCTTATAGGAGTGTTCCTATTGCAGTGAGAAATTTTATCCTTGTTCCTCTAAAGATACTTGACTCTTTATTTTAAATATTTTGGTGTGGAACGCCCTATATATATAGTTTTTAAAAATTACTTTTAACAACTATATAAAAAAGTCGTTAACAGAACTTAAAAGGGGGGGAAAAGAACCTGTCCCACTCCCTGAATGGATCGAGAAAATGTCAACGATTCCCCCATTTCCGTCTTCTCCAGCCTCAAGTATTTCAGTATATTCCTCATGAACCTTTTTCCCTTGCCTGTAGGAAACAGACTCGGCTGGCACCCAATCCTCTGGCCTTTCTGCTCTTTCTCTGAAAAACAAAAGAAATGTTGGAAGCAAATTCCTCTTTCATCTGGATGAATAAGAAAGAGTTCAGAAGTGAAATTTCGCTGAGACAGCGTCATTAAAATTCATAGGCAAAATAATGTTAGCGAAATAGGAACTAAGCAATGAATCAGAAACTTACATGGGAAGAGATAAATAGGGCCAACGCTTATCTTGTGCATATGCATGTATAAGCAATAAGCCAAATTGCAGTACTGTTAACAAAGACTCCCATAATGTGACAACATTTGGAGTCCATACCTGCAAAAGCAATAGAATTGCTCCTTGAGACATATGACAGATCTTAGTATAAAAGGAATGTCCTCCATTACGCAATCAAAAAGAAATTTGAAAACCAAGGCAATTTTTTATGGAGGTAAAATTAAAATTAAATCAAGTATTCTTTCTGGAGGTATTTTTTTATGGATCTGTTCTTGTACCTAAGCGTTAAAAATTGTCAATGGAAAAACCTGTTCAAATAATTAAAACAGTATTTTCATCTCAAAAGATCATAAAAGGTTTGTTTCGGAAAAGTATTTCATATTAAACAGAAACACCTTTTCCCACTCTTTTAAAGCTAAAAATGAAAGAAAATGTAGAGTCAAACATTTAAAATGTGTTTACTACAAGAAGGGGAAAAGAAAGAAAAATTGGAGTGAACTATTAAGGAAGTGAAAACAGCCCCTATATGTGTTGCTCTAAAGCATGAGAAAGCACTCAGAACCTAAAGCTGTTAAACCCACTAAGTTCGCATCTCTCTTCTCTGATTCTGCATTGGGATGAAAACTGATCTCAAATCATGTGGTTAAACATGAATTAATTTTCTTTTAACCCTTTGGAATGAGAAAGGGGAATCCAAGATTGAACAGAAAACCTTCTAAATTACAAGGCACTCACCAGCTTGCATGACTTTATTGAATGCTAACAAAATGTATTAGCACATACAGCGTGTGTTTTTAAATGTTAGATTATACAGGTAATAACAGGAGGCTGATACAAAAAGAATTACCTGCAAAATAATGTAAAGCCAGATGTAAGCCCAGAAGGACCAAAAGAGTTCCACCAGCCAGACACCCACATCTGATATCTTTTTCAGTTCACCAGCTTTAGGAACCACAACACAAACAGCATGTATAGGAAATAGATCGAAAGCAGCAGAACCAACAAGTGTGCCGGGACCCAAACCTAATATTTGAGTAGAGAGTAAACAGCATTATTCAGGCGAGAACTCAAAGATATCAAACTGAATCAAGACAGTTCCTTTAAAGAAAAGCAAAACCTAAGCCATCAATGTAATAGGTAACTGATTTTGCAGATTTATACAAACAATCAAATTGAATTCACATAATCAACCAATTCTAATGATTCTCCCATTAGTTATATTTCTCAATTTTGCACCAACCATTTGAGCTTCTAACGCATGCTTCTACAATTATTTCATCTACTCTTCTCAGAAATGTAAGCTTGCTTTTGTAGGTAGAGAGCAAGGATAACTTCAAGAGTTACTGTGTTTGTACATTATTAAGAGTTGGTTAGCTCATTTCTTTATGTTTCTTCTACTAGGAAAAAGTCCATGGGAACATCTGCAAGTTTCAGGCCAAAAATTCAAGAGAAATGATGTGTTATTCATACTCAATTTGCCTTATATTTTGAAGAATAAGTCTAATGCATCTTATTATTCTATTAGGAGAATAAGCCATGATGGAAGAGGAGGAAGGAGAAACATCATAAGGCACAGAGAGAAAGTAAACTTTTGGACGCAAGAAACTGTAAATTGTCGCATGGAAATGCAAGAACCAATACTGGACAAATCACAAACGAGACAATACCCATAAATATGACGTAAAATTATGGCCAATTACAATAACCACAGCAGTTTAGCTTAAAGAGCCAATTTTGGACGATAGGAGGGGTTTATAATCACTTGCCAAAATACTTCTGGAAAATATTGAAGGTAGTCAATATAATCTACGTTGCATCCCCTATTATAGGGGGCAACATCTAGTCTCCAATGCAGTTATGGAAAGATGTGAAACAAACCTCCAGCATATAGGCTGCCAAGATTACGTATGGCATCTATTGTAGCTAAAGAAATCTGGGGAAAGCTAGTTCCAAATGCCAGTAGAGTGATGTCTGCAATCGTATAGTTCCACACCTTTTCATATTTACTAGTTTTAGCCCCTGTGCAAGGATCAATCTCCACCACCTCCCTTGTATGCTTAACAACACTTTCCATTGAACAGAAAAATCGAGCAGTGATAGCTGACAATCCAATAAAACAATAGGCAAGAGCAGCAAAATATATGAATGCCCTGAAGCCATCTCCTAAGGCAGTTTCATGGTGAAAAATCAAATATGAATTGCAACTTTCGTGCCTAAGGATGTTTAAAGCTCCAGGGATCATCTCAACAGTCTGGTTATGAAGTGAAGCCATCTTTTAGTTCAGAAATTGTTGCTCCGGCACAAGTTACCGATACTCCTGCCGAAGTAGCATATACCTGAAACATGTAGAAAAGGTTAATATCAGATAAATCATCCATTTGTTTACAATCAAGAACCCAGAAAATCTTGCTTTTTGCTTAAACTGATCCTGCTCCACTGCACAAAGTCGCTCTTAGTGCAATTTTGAGAAGAATTTTATTTTTACTCATGGATGTAACAATAACTACAAAAAATTAAAACCACCGGGAAAGGGAAGCTGGAGCAATTAAATACAATATTTTGAAATGAGGCGAAAGAAAGATTCCATTTGCGTCAGAGAGAATGCGAAGTTCTTCTGGTCTAGGCTTAATTGGGTAATTCGTCAACCTTCTCACCGCTTACACTCTAATGATTGATGCAATTAGAAAATCAAGAAAACAAGATCACGCCACACATCCGATTATTTAAGGAAGCACAAATCAGAAACGTTGAATATCCAAATACATGGGAATCACCTGAAACTCTCGAATTACTTTGATTCACATCAAACAAGTAATGAATTGTGGACGAACAAGAAAAAGGAGGGGCAGAAAAAGACTAAAACCCCACTAACATAGACAATGAATTGCTTAATTAAGGCCAAGAACTCCCCGGAAGCGAGATCTGAGCACCACCGGGGAGGTAACCAAGCATACGGTTGAAAGTTTGCATTCAAGAAAAGAGTGGAAACGAAATTATATGACAATACCCTGAAGTTTCCGAAATTCTTGAAGGGGATTTCTGAGGGTACCAAATGTAGCTATTCGATGGTTTCGTAACTTTGTAGACTTTCTGTAAAGGTAGAAACTTGGCAAGACGCAGACATGCATGGACACCTGAGATTTGCTTACTGTAATTAGAAAGTAAGATTTTGTATACTGTAAATATTAGTGTAATTGGAAATTTCTCAATAGCAGACAACAGTATACTTCATTCAAAATAAATTTTAAACAAATCATTCTTTAAAAATTATATTTTTATCATTAAATAAAAAAAGATTAATTTAATTATGATGAGAGAAATACTTAATTCACTAAAAGCAGTTAATAAAGTTTATCAATAATAATAATAAGTTTCTCAATGAATAACAAAAAACAGTATATATAAAAAATAAAGGGAAAATCAATATCAACCTTAAATCAAGTGGCTTTGGTGGGAATGAAACTTATAATATGGTACTGGTAGCCACTCAGGGTTATTTTGGCCGATTGATCTTTCAATAGGCTACGGCATTTGTAATTATATTGCTAAAAAATATATGCTTAGAAGTTTCAATTGTTATACTTGAACTTTTGTAGGAATTGCAAGGAGCCTTTTTTCTGTCATTACTTTAATCAAATATTTTTATAAATGAATTATTTCAAAATTTTAAAAATTGAATATTCATATTTAAAATAATTCAATAATTAAGGAAAGTCTTTAATCACAATAACTTTTTCATGTTAATCTTATTATTAATATGATTGGTGGTGAATTGCATGAATTAGTATGATATAAATATTTTAAATTAATAAAATATAAATATATTTATGAGATGTTTATTTTTTATAAAATTGATATTTAATTTCAAACATATCAAAATAAAATTGTAGATATTTTATTTTATGTAAAAAATTATATTTATTTTAAAAGAGTGAACATCTAAAAAATAAAGTTAAAATTATGAATATGCAATTCAAGTTATGTAAGTATATACTCAATTTATCTCAAAATATAAAATATTCTGGGCATTTCATACATATTAATAAAGTATTTTTTATTTATTGTGTCATATTATTTCTTAGAAATTTAAAATTAAATTATTTATTTTCTCTTTTTATTTAAGAATATAAATAATATTAAAATAACACACAAAATAATATTAAAAATAATAAAATATTTTTATATTTTAAGATAAATAATTTATTCACAAAAATATTATATTTTAACACTGATGAAATATTTTGTTTTGATCGTTTAAATTTACTTCATAAACGTTGAACATTTTGGAGGGGACAAATATTGGACACTCGTGAAATCCTTTTTATTTGTTTGTGCGGGAATAGTGTGTGATATGTCTCCGTCTTTTTTGTTGAGTAATTCATGAGCATAAAACCTGGGATTTTTACAAAAAGTAACAATGATTAGATGTTACTTAATTACTCAAATGATACACATATATAAAAAAGAGTTAAAATGATTCAAATAAACTTTTATAATATTTTAATAAAAATTTATCCATAGAAAATTTACTAAAAAATTTATCCCCATATCAGTAGGTACCATCCTAAGTCAGTTATGGCCATTGAGACTATTGAATTTCTTACGAATTACTTTAGATATGAATAATTGGCTCCCATCCTGATCCAGACAACTAGGCTGGGAAAGGGAAAGCCCAAAAAAAAAAAAAAAAGAACAAAATCATTTTTTCTTATGGTGTGCACTGGGGTTTCCATTATTTTTAGCCATCCACTTTTTTTTTATGTTTAAAGACAACCATCATTATTATTTGTATTTCTTTTTATATTATGAAGTTGTCAATTTTAGGTGTACAACACACGTAACACACAACCGACGACAACAAAACGCCCAACTTACTAATTGCTGCTGGAAACTTTTTTTTGTATATATATATATATAAATAATTATTGCTGGAATCTGGAAACACGTGATTAACGCTTTTTTTCCTATGAAAACTATATTTATTAACTCCATTACATAATAAAAGTCATTTTCTAATTTTTCCCCTCAATAAGTAATTTTATACCTTTCAAAAAAAAGTAATTTTATAAATCGAGAAGTTCATATAATATTTTATTATCTCTCTTATTCTCTTTTATTATCTAAATTATATTCTGATCATCCTAAAATGTGTTTTAAAAAATAAAAATCTCATTGACATATTGCTACATAAAGGACATTTGATTTTTAACATAGACCCTTCCATACTAAATCAAATCAACTAGTTTAACTCATTTTGCTTAATTAATCTAAACAATTAATTAATTAATTACATTGGTTAATCAACAATTGTCATGCTCGACGTTCCCTCTGCGGTTAACCATTCCTCCCTTTATCTTATATCATTCTCAGTTGTTCACTGGTGTACAAAGTACTACTTCAGCTGGGACATGTTTGGCTTTGAGGCTACTAAGATATTTTTCAGTGATGATTAAAGGTGGTCTTAAAATAATGTATACAGCATTATCATCAGGAGCGATGTCTTAATTAATTAAAAGGGGAAAAAAAAAAAACACAAGAAGGCCATTGTGTAATGTAGGGTACTTTAACGAGTAAGATTGAACTCATCCTAATTATGTTCGAAAACAAAAACAAAATAAATTCAGTGTAACAGATTAATCTAACACTAATGAGTATGATATTCACCCAGGTTCAATTGTTTAACCCACTTCACCTAATTAATCTAAAAATAATTAATTAATTAATTAATTACCTTGATTATTCAACAATTGTCATGCTTGCATCTATCACAGCCACGATCACAAATTTTTTTAATATTTGATCCAATATGTGAACAATAATTATTTATAAGTGGAAATAAAATTTAAACACAATATTTTGGCTTTGATATCAAGTTAAATTTAATGTAGTATTATTAGTTTGTCATTAAAAAATAAGTTTACCTTCCCAAAATAAAGAAAGTACAACTAAGCTAATCATTAAACATATATACCAAAATATTAAAACAAACAAACAAAAGCCAAGAAATCTTCCTTTCTAAGCACTACTTGATGTATTGGGAGAGCCATTTGAAACCTTCACCATAACCCATTTTTTCAACAATGCTACACATGAACACCTCAATAGGCCGGATATGTGATTCCGCAAGATTCACCTTCCCCTTGCCAGTGGTGATTTCTGTCAAGCCCATATGGTAACGCAACTCATCCTCAGAAGCAGCAAAAGGGATGTCAATCTTGTTTCCAAGTACGAGGAAAGGGACATCAACCAAGGATTTATGAGAGAGGAGGCCATCTAACTCTTCCTTTGATTCTGCAAACCTCTCCTTGTCATAGGCATCCACAAGGTAAACAACTGCACCCACCTTTGCATAATAATCTTTCCAGACTCTGCGAGCAATCTGATGGCCTCCCAAGTCAAAAGCCTTGAAATTAATTTTGCCAATAATCAGCTCCTCGGACGTTGGGTATTGCGTGGGCTGATGCTGTGCCAATGTATCATTTTTCAACATTTGAAGTAAGGTGGTTTTACCAGCATTATCTAGACCCAGAAACAAGATCTTAGCCTCCTTCCGCCACAATCCCAGCAATGTCAATATACCGTAGAACCAGTCCCTCAAAAACATCTTCGATTATTTTCTAAAGGGTTCTGCCAATCCGGACTAATCTCTCTTCATTAGTTGCTATTTATTCAAGAAGTATTCCTTAGTCCTTGGAAAATAGAAATTACCATTAACTTGGTATTCCTATTCTGGTTAGAAATCGGTCTATAGTTACTACATTTAGTTTGAAATAGGATCTTGCAAGGAATTACTAGTAACCAAAGAAATCCATTCCTAGTTGCTTTCAATCCTTCACCGACTTATAAAAAAACAAGTTATATTCACTACCGATTTAGGATCCCCCGTCGGTAGCAGAATTTGATTTGTGCAATGTATCCCTTATAGAACATTCTTCAATTCCTGAATTCTAATCCCCTTCAGACATCCTCGAATCCTATAAAAAAAAATCAAAGACATTCTTGAGTTCCTTCAATTCCCTTCAGAAACAATGTCGGCCGTATGTTGCCGCAAGAGGTTGTTCGAAGATTCGCCGGTTTCATCGACTTCAACGAAGAGGCTTCGATGTGCATCATCTTACGTGCCTCCTGTTGGCTATTCGCCAACTTCTCCGGCTACGCACGACACAAGCAAAGATGAGCCTTCTGCCTCGATTGATCGGACTGAATGGGTCGAATTGTTTGTGAGGGAGATGTCGAGCGCTACTACCGTTGAAGATGCCAAGTCTCGCGCTTTCCGAGCCTTGGAAAGATTCGAGAAATTCCTCCAGGCACGTACCACTGTGGATTTTGAAGATAGTAAGAATCTGCGCGAGGAGAACACGGTCCTGAAGAAGCAGATTCAAGAAAGGGATCTTGAGAACTCGGTTCTCAAGAGAGCTGTAAATATCCAGCATGATCAACTGAAGGAGCACGAGGGTGGTCCGAACCGAGAAATAATGGAATTGAAGCAATTGGTGACTCTACAACGAGAACAAGTGAGACGTCTTGAAGTGAATAATTATGCCTTGTCCTCACATCTGCAACAAGCACTACAATCCCATCCCATTCCCAATCGTTTCCACCCTCATGTATTTTAATATTTTAACTAAATTTGAAGTTTATACATATTTTATTGTAGTAAAAGGTCCCATCAGTTTGAGCATGTTTGAGCATTCTTTCTAATTAATTAAATTTTGTTCAAGTCCTTAATTCGTTGATCTCCTTCGAATGCTGAATCCTAAATAGTGATGATCCATAACTTATTAACCTTAACAATAAAGATTTAAGATTCAAGCCACTACATAACAGACCCAAGATGAAAGGCGATTCCATGAAGAAGCTTATTTGATATTTCTCTTAGTTGGAAGTAATAATCTTCATTGAAAGATAAGAACAAATAGACCAATAGCCAGCCTAAAGTCTGATGGCTAAATTTTGCCAATTACAAATCCAACTGCACAGGCCAGCTTCTACAGAACTGATTTTAAGGGGATAAAATGTAACTAATGAATTATTCCCAAAAGTTCTCTGCACAAGATAATTTGATTTGAATACCTATTCCAGCTTAATTCGATATGTGATCCAGCAGAAAAGCATCAGCAGATTTAGATCATATATAGAAACACAATAATCACATGTCCCTTTTGCAAGTAAAAAAAATTCATAACATGGACAAAACTACAGATAACTCCAGAGGTCGGTAGAGATTCAAAATAAGTAAAATAATGTTTCAAAACACTTAAGCCAGAGCTATCAAAAGCATAAAAGTGGCGTGCATCCATTGTAGCTTCAATCTTCCTCCTCGCCCTCACCCTCGGCAATGTTAAAGTACCGCAGTTCATAAACATTTCGATCTTTGTTTGAAGAAATCACCCGAAGCCAATCTCTTACATTGTGCTTCTTCAGGTATTTCTTTGTTAGGTACTTAAGATACCTGGAAAAGTGAATAAGATGAAATCAGGTATATATACCTAAAAGCAACATTATCTACATTAAACATGTATAAAAATGATTAATGGCCATTATAATCTAATTGTAGCCTTTAACAGATACACCAATATAGTTATAGTATTTGAACTACCAATTGCAGCAAAAATTTAACTACCAACAGAAACACGAAAATCCAAAACAAACCATACAAAAGACATGAC
This sequence comes from Apocynum venetum, assembly GCA_019593545.1. Lineage (NCBI taxonomy): Eukaryota > Viridiplantae > Streptophyta > Magnoliopsida > Gentianales > Apocynaceae > Apocynum > Apocynum venetum. Next base: position 957,583 of record SRSM01000324.1, read on the forward strand.
TAAGGTCACAGTCAAATAAAGGGAAAGATGAAGGAATTCAAACACTAAATCATCAAAATCACAATTGATTCAACAGCAGACGCTTTTACTCAAGACCACGAAAAAAGTTTTCGAACTCGGGACAATCATTTAATCACCATCCATTAATCCAAAATGCAATCCAAATATAGAACTGCAATAAAGATGATAACAGGCACACATATAACCAAGATGATTGCTTTCAAATTTTAGACTCAAATTCCAAATTCCACAATCAAACCGTGTAGAAGGGTCAGAAATATGCAAGCAGACACAAGGACCACAAGTGCAATTTACAACACAGCCCCATTGTTTCGTTGCAAAAAGATATATATATATATATATATATATATATCTCGGAAATGTAGTGTTAGTCTGTCTTACATTCAACTCCACTAATGAAGAAATCAAATGAAGAAATAAAGCACTAATAATATAAAATAAAGCTTGAAACTCGCATATTATGAAAGCTCAGTAGCTACTAAGAAATTACCTTTTGGAGAAGGTGGAGTCGGAGGTGACGGTGATCTTGCTCTTGTCACGGGTAACGGTGACGGAATCTCCGAGAGCACCAGCCTTGCCTCCGACTTTGATTCTCTCCTGGAGGAACTTCTCAAGCGACGCGATTTCCATAATCTTGTCTTCCACAGGCTTTCCACAATCGATCACGAAGGTGGCTCCCTTCTTCTTGCCACCCTTGGCTCCAGTTGCTCCTGCCCCTCGACTCATTTTCCGTCCTCTTCTCTGCCATTTGCCAACAACAAAACATAAACAACACTAAGAAATCATTATCAGAAGCAAACAACACTCCGCCGATATTACGGCGGCTCTAGGGAGGTCTAAGCTGCCATACCTCGGCAGCCGACTCTGACTGGAGATGCGTACGAGCAGAAGAACGATGCCAAAATCTCCCCTCCTTGTTGAGGATAAACTATAAGAGGTAGGTTTAGGGCGTAATTTGGATTGGGCTTGTCATATAAAAAGCCCATCAATGAAATATGGCCGTGGAGTGAGTATATTAAACTATTTGGGCTTTATGGATTAAAATAGGCCCAACAACCCACAATACGGGATTTTTCATCTAAACGGGCTGAGCAATGCCTGCTGGGTGGAAAGGAGGAGGTGTTGATGGGAGGCATCGGCGATGAGATCCCCTGTTCTTCGGTCGCCGTCGACGCTGTTTTGCGCATAGGCACCGTAAGAAACATTCTCTTCTGATGTATTCTCTTTATTGAAACGCTCTCTGAAGTTCGGAACACACTACTTTTATACCAATGGATCATAGTGCAGTAAACGAACATAATGTAATATCTTGACGCCGCAGGCAGGAGTGATCTGGGGTTCTTGCAGTGGTTCATACGAGGCAAACCAACTGGGTAATCTGTCTGAAGCCTGAGATTACATGGATTTACATATATGAGATAGTCAAATATGAGGATTTAACTTGAACGAAATTTGTAGGTCTCTCTGGCATTGTTCGTGCTTCTTTCTTGGTAAGTTACTCAGTTGGGTATTCTTTCAAACACCTGTCTGCCATTCCTGGTTTGTGTCACTGTAGCTCGCTGTTTAATGCTTATCGCTCCACAAATGCAGGCTAAGTCAGCCGGTAGATTTGGCTTTCAGTGGGGTAATCACACGGATAATTACTTCGCATTGTTCTTTTATTTGTTCACCAAGCATAGTAATTTATGCTTTATTTTCGTTTATCGTTTGCCCATATTGTTTCCCCTGTTGGTGGTTACTGATCATGCGACTTTTATCATCTATGGGCTTGTTATTATTTTGCTCTTCCTTGAGGCAAACTACTGATGAACTAATATAAATTTGATAGACGATGGCACTTATTGGGCTTAACACCCACACCATATTTTGGTGTTTTTAGTTATTGCTTGTGAATCTTTTGATACCTTTTGTTCAATGTCATATATTTTAGGACTTTTTGCTGCAATTTTTTCTTTTACTCGCTGTGGGATTCAAAGATATCGGAGGCAAAATGACTGGGTTAGTTTTTCTTTTTTATTTTCCAGCTATTTTATTTAGGGTGATACTGTAGCTTCATTGCTTCTCATGTTTGTTTCTCCTAACTACGCTGTTCTATTCTAATAGTAAAATGCGATGGCAGAAAATAATTAGCAGTCAATGCTAAGTAACGAAGATGATTCATGAACCTGCCCTCAGTAATTGGAAAAGCCTCTATTTAGGAATTTAGTTTTACATTCTAGACCTAAAGAATTTTTTTGTATAAGAATGAAGTTGTGAATAGTAAACCAAAGATCTGGTTTAAAGATCCTATTTTGAAACATTGTTTCTTGCCAATAGCTATTATTTTTGTGCAAAATATAGTTCGTTTTTCTGATTGTAAGATTGGACTTATTTCCAGCTGGTAGGCAATTAAAGCGATTCCTTAAAATTTTTACTGTCCATCATTTGTCTAGGCATGTTTAAAAGAATTCACAGATTTATTCAGGAAGAAAGAAAAGGAAAAAAATTATTCTTTAAGATAATCATGTTGTTATCACATAGTGGTTTGCAAAATGGATAGCGTATTGGCTCTATCTGTGGCATTCATACCATGATGGTTATTGTGTCTGTATCTGATCTGAGGGAGTGAATGGACGATCCATTAGTCAAGGTCTTCACCTGATCTTATTACAGGCAAATGCTTTGGTTGGGGGTGCCGTTGCTGGTGCAGCTATCGGTGCTGGTACTCGTAACTGGAAGCAGGTGGCTGGAGTGACTGGTCTTGTTTGTGCTTTATATCATGCTGCTGATGATGCCAAATCACTTTAGTAACTTAAAGAGGTCTATGGACCACGAGGCTATCCTTATTCATTAGGATGTTTCATAGTAACCACACGTGTCCATCATTCCTCCAAACAAGGTAACCAAGAAGTACATGATATTTGTAAATGAGTTCAGACTACTGTACGGCCTTAGACAAAAAAAAATTTAACTGCCCATTTTTTCCCTTTTTCCTGGTAATGGAAGCCCATGGCCTATCTTCCTGTGTCGGTTGATGCTGTGGATGTAGCGGAGAGATGATTGATGAACCTTGTTAGAAGGACAAATCTGCTAGTCATCTTCAATGTTTTAAAACTAAGCATTACTTTGTTGGAAACTATATAGATGAACCATTGGGGCTACCTTTGTAATCTAGAAGTTTGTACTCAAATAATATAGCTGAATCACAGAGTTTCCTTCTGTGTGTCCCACTAGATAAAACTGCTGCAGGAGTTGCAGCAATTCACGTCCTCACATTTGTCTGGAAGTGCTAGTATTTACTGCACTGGTCGTTCCATAAAAGTGGACCAAATTTCTCCATTCCTTCCAAAATCATTTTCTTTAGGTTGACAAATGTTCTCAACTAGAAAATGAATTGTGGCATAAATAGGTGCCACGAAGAAGGTTTACGTTTACATTTTCTGATTTCTTGATGTGGTCATGAAATTTCCTGCATTTCTTGTGCTAACAAATTGATGATAAGTAGTAAATGGAAGTGGTAGAGTTGGTAACCACGTTACCCCCATTCCCTGCATCCTCTACAGGACTACAATGGTAGGTTCTGACCAGAGTAAAAACCTTCTGACTCCCCCCCCTACTTGTGTCCTTCAATATTTATTATGGTTTGCGGCAGAATCGTGTAATAGTAGATGCATTTAGTGTCTACATATATTTTTTAGAAAAATCTTACCAAATTAAAATTATTCCAAATCTTGTCAAAAAATTTATATTTGTTGTCTTAATTAATTTGTTAATTATGTGAATATAAAATTAATTATTATTTTACTTTTTACATTGAAGAAGATGAAAGATGAGAGAGAAAAATAATTAATGAGATAGAGGAAGTAATGAAATTTGGTTCTTTTTATATAAGGTTATTGTAGTTATTTTAGCTTCAACGTTTATAAATTTTGATAAGTTTTAAATTTGGGTTCTTTATACTACTAAATTGACAAGATTTTTAGAGAGTTCAAACTACACATTTAATCATTAGATTATTATGTAAACAGGCAAAAGGTTTAAGGTTAATTTGTTGTGTATGAGTTGTGAAAATATTGAATCGTGTAATTACTTTTCATGTCTTTAGGTTATATGAATGAGATATTTTTAAATTCTTAATTAATTACTTTATATATCTGTCTTCCCCTAATTGGCTAGGAAAAATTAGTGTCATAAAACGCCACTACACATAAATCTCGGTAACGCAATTTCGCTTTATGCGTGTGAGAATGACTCTTAGCCTTCCAAGTCATTTTCGATCAAAGAAGAAATTTTGGTTATTGAGTCTTGACATATTGACATGAAACGAGCTAATAAGAAAGAAACCAAATACAATGAAACTTCAATTTCAAATTTGACATCGCATTAAGACCCAAAATACATGAAACTTCATTTTCAAATTTGGCGACATTTTGCTTTTCCCGTTTTTCTTTTTAAGTCTCTATCTTTCTCCTTTCTTTATTATAATAATATTTTTCCCTAATTTTCTCCTCTCTCTTTTTTTTGGGTAGATATTTGGGGAAAAAAATCAAGTATCAAACTCTAGAACTTTATAAATAACTTGTCTGAATTTGTAATGAGGATCTAAAACTTATGTATACATCTCTGTCTCATCCTCTTATATTCTTTAATGCATCAAATATTTTTTATATGATAATCTTTTTATTCAATTCTATAATTATTTAAAAACAATAAAAGTATATGATAATTTTATATAAATGAAGCATACGAACGAGAGAGAGAGTGGGATTTTCTCTTGAACTGAATAGTGGGGATGCATGGTTGAATAGTAAATATTGTGGTGTTCCAAGGAGACCAAGGAATCCATCTCTATCGAAGAAAATATAATAGTATACATGATGGGCTTTAGCTTAGCCCACAACTAACATAACAATATTTGGAAGGTTCCAACTCTCCGCGAAAACAACCAAAACCAAGTCAACATCAAAATCATCAGATGAGCTAAACTAAAGCCTCTCTCCTCACGACTCCATACTCTTCCCTTCTCCCTCTTATCTACAATCCAAGTCTCCACAAATTTTTCACAATCCTATATCTAGAAAATACCCTTGTCTTCTATCTGCTCTTCTTTTCTTCCTTGTCAGTCTCTTCTCGTAGATCTACAGACTATGCTTAGTTTCATTGTATAGTTGGGATTTCCTTTCTCTGTTTCTCTTCAAGAATATGGACGTCGAATATCATGAGGTGGGGTGTGGGTTGGCCAAATTCATTTTTTGGTTTCCTGTAACGTGCAAATCATTTGAATTTGATGCTCTTCCTGTTTTTCTTTTTCTTCGTCCCTCTGATTTGAAATATTTATTGTGATGACATTAGGAGTATATTAGGAACTCCAGAGGAGTGCAGCTCTTTACCTGCAGATGGCTGCCATTTTCTTCGCCCAAGGCTCTTGTGTTTCTTTGCCATGGTCGGTCTCTCTCTCTCTCTCTCCCTTCGTCTTTTTGTTTCTTCTGTGTTGATGGATGGATGGACGAATGGCTGTACAGTACTTCTAATTGGCTCTTTAGTCAATAATGATTAATGGGATTTGCAGGTTACGGCATGGAATGCAGTGATTTCATGAAAGGTAATAAATGCTCTGCCATGTGAGCTGTTTCCCTTCTTTTATATATCGCCATACTTGGTAGTTGATGCACATGTTCTTAAATGTTGTTTTATATATTCCTAGTTGAAGATTTAGGAATCACAAGTCGTAGAATATCTAATTTCTGTGTAGTTTCTGGAATTAAAACTCGTCCTAATCCCAACGAGAAGCCAACACCAAATGAGATCATAAAATACATAATCCAAAGTCCCCAGATTCATCACAAATCGTGCAATCAATCTTTCATATTGCTTTCTTCCCCTCGTTTCTGTACCTTTTTTGCTGACCTCTTCTCCCGATCCATCCCTGACCCGGTCCTCAAATTCCCAAAACTACGCAACTTTAAACTCCTTGTAACGCCTTATGGAAACTTGTAATTTATAAATGGTTATCGATTTTCTAGCCATCCAGTCTGCTGGACAGGACTTTCACGTCGCCACAGCAGAAAAGGCTGAACGGAAACAAAAGGTGGTATGGCACTGGCAGTAGACCGTGGCCATCCCCTGTGCCGATTCCACTTTGTCCTCATCACTTTCCAACATGTGACACCTCACCACAAAACCAACCAAACAAGCCCCAATCATTTCTCTATCTTATCAGTTATATCACCACTAATTTCTGGCCTTTTCCCAGTTTCATTGAACCAAATACAATCACGTACTTCCTTATCACTTTATATTAGATGCAATTAATCAAATTTTTCTATCTTTAATTAATTATGAGATGTTTTTATTATTTTTAAATTTATCCTTATTTTATTAAAAAATAAAACAAATATTATTTTAAATATATATATTAAAATAAATAAGTGTAAAATGAGAAGTAGAATAATTTATTGATTTATGTGAAATTATTTAAAATATTTTATAAAAAGAAAAAGAATATCTAAAATATACATTTTTACCATTAGCTCTCATATAAAAAGAATATCTAAATTATTTAAATTTTTATATTTCGTGAACTTTTCATTTTAAAGAAAATAAATATTAAAGATATTCTTAATTGGGGCCTTTTTCTTTTTCTAGGTCCCCATTGTTTGAATCTTTCTGACTCACTAATTATAATTCCAAACCCCACATTAATAGTAGCACTTGTTTTAAAAGTCGCTGTCTTTAGAGCTTTTGTGTTTAGAGATTCCCAAAAGCTGAGAAAATTTTCCAACAACTGCCGTTTTCGGATCAGTATCGTAGCCATTACATTTACGTATTTGTTCTACGGCCCGCTTTGCATGGAAGCTATCCAACTAGAAGAAATTATTAGGCTTGACATTAATCTTGATCTTCTCATATGTAGTCTCTTGTTTGGTTCCTTCCTCTTTTCTCCTGGATTAATGTTTCCCCTCCCAAATTCCAAGGAAGTTGTTGGTACTTCTTAATTCAGATGGTGAGGGTTCGTTAAACTACTTTAATCAATGCCCAGAAGTTCTGACTCGGCTATGAAATGAAAGTTGTTGCTTGTTAAGTTACGATCACAGTCTCATGGTCAATGGCGTGAACCGTCAGTCCTTTTTCCTTTCCAGGATAAGTAACCTAAACATATTATTTAGGTAGCTTAGATCTAGACTCTTAATTCTTTTTCTTTCTTTCTTTCTTTCTTTTTCCTGGGAACTACTACTATATCATTTATAAAATATATATATATATATATATACACACACACACATATTTCATACCTGTCTTCAAATGTCACTTGGTATTGGAGGGGGTTGGTTATGTCGGCAAAGACAAACATTTTAGTCCACCACAATTACTTACTGCTGATTTGTACCAAAATAGTTGCATATTGGTAAACCTTCCTTGCCAGTCATGAGAATAGTTATTTTGATTGGACGGTTAGCATTTATAATTTTAATCCAATAATGTTTCACGAGTTATGTCAGTACCTACTTTTACGGAGATTGAATATGTAATGTTATTGTCAAAAACATATTTGGTATAAACAAAAATAATTTTCTATGTATCCATAAATATAAATTGTTTGTTGTGTCTAGTTTTACACATATCATTAAAAAAATTATTCAAAAAAAATTATTAATTTTTATATCTTAAAACTAAGAAAATTAAATTAAATTTTGTTTTGAAAAGAAGAAAATATAAAAGATTTATGTAACAGTAAATAGAAAAATAAATAAGATTAATTTTAGAATTTAATGGTTAAATATTTATAAATTTCGTAAAACGATTTATATTTTGATAAAAAAAAAGCATCCAACAAATACTTAGTATTTGTGGTCAATAATATTAGTTTTATTTTTAAACAATTTATGAAATTTTTTTGAGAGGTTAAACAATTTATGAATTGAATATTATCTATCTTTTAAAATCAAGAATGTATGATTTTTTTTATATATAAGAGCTTCTCCTAGCTAGCTGTTGAAGCTATTTGAGACTTAATTCTCTAATTGAACATCAAATTAAATACTAAATCTTTTTTGTTCTATTCACACCTCATCCCCTTCATTCCCCAACTCCTTATAATAAATAAAGAAATAAAGTGTCAATATACAAATTTTAAAGTAAAATATTTTTTCTGACTAATTAATTATATCTAATCATTTCTTTAATTTCTATATAAATCTTAAATGAGTATGTTATAGAATTACTTTCCCTGCGTTAGGTGTTGGGTCAAGGCTAGCAAGCTCTGGTTATGCCGTATTTGGAATTGACTACGAAGGCCATGGAAGATCGATGGGTGCCCGATGTTACATCAAAAGGTTCGACAACATTGTCAATGACTGCAGTGACTTCTTCAAATCCATTGCCGGTAAGCTCCTAAAATAAGAATGAACACACCTAAACTAAACCATCTCAAGAAATATGACTAAAGCGAAAAATATACAGGCCTGGAAGAGTATAGAGCAAAGAGAAGGTTTCTCTACGGCGAGTCAATGGGAGGAGCCGTGGCTCTATTAACACACAAGAAGGACCCTTCGTTTTGGCACGGTGCTGTTTTGGCCGCACCTATGTGTAAGGTAACAGAATATATATCTGCCGCTTCCTTATTATATAACTGAGAGTAGTAATATAATTTCGGATCAATTGGGTTCTAATCGATGGTTGGGACATAGTCAGATCTCTGAAAATGTGAAACCACATCCGCTGGTTGTAAGCCTATTGACTAGAGTGGAAGATATAATCCCCAGATGGAAAATTGTCCCTGGAAAGGACGTTATTGATTCAGCTTTTAAAGACCCGGTTAAACGAGAAGAGGTACACATTTTTTTTGGACTAAATTCATATGAACTTTGTAATTTTAAGTCGATATCTGACCACAAGCTTCATATATAAATTTGGCTCTTATCAAAAAATTCATTCACCAATCATATTTACAAAGAGAATTAAATACGATATTCTTTTCTTCTTTCTTTTTTTCTTGTGATTTTGTTATATGTCAGATACGTGGAAACAAGTTGATATACCAAGAGAAGCCCAGATTGAAAACAGCTCTGGAAATGCTCAGAACTAGCATAAGCCTAGAGAGCAGTTTGAATGAGGTTATGTTCTTAAACTAACATAAGAAAAAAAATCTAAAAATGTAATGGTATTAGTATTTCTCATCTCATTGAAATGGCTAGCTGTCCTGTCTCAGGTGACTCTGCCTTTCTTTGTGTTGCACGGCGAAGCAGATACAGTGACGGACCCGGAAGTGAGCAAGGCATTGTACGAACGTGCCGGCAGCACAGACAAAACCATCAAACTCTATCAAGGGATGTGGCACGGGCTGACGTCCGGCGAACCGGATGCCAACGTCGAGACTGTGTTTTTGGACATAATATCTTGGCTAGACAAGCGATCTGGAGAAGAATCCGTTACTACAACTGAGTACAACTTTAAAGCGATCCAAGAATCAGCAACTCCGATCTTGGAAAAATTGAACACAGTGGAGGCGTCACCGGTGAAATTAGAAAATCAGAAGCCATATAAAAAAACACGATCACATGGGAAATACTTGTGTGGGTTGAAGGGACGTCGGATGCACCATCACTCGGCAATGTAATTAATGGCTGAATTCTATTATATCTTGCTAAAACTAGAACCATATATAACTTGTGTACTCTTGGGCTTAATTTCATTTTCTTTAGTTAGGTTTCGTAAAATGTTACTTTTCTTTATACCTCGATTTCATTCTCGTCTCTTCTTACTCCTATTTTGTTAGATTCAACATCACATCAATAATCTTAAAACTTTGTTAATAAATAAAAAAGAAGGGCGAGAATAGGCTTATCCGATAGACACATCACACACAGACAAAGAAATGAGAAGCCCATTGAGTAAAAAATCATGCCAATGGAAAAAGAAAAGGGGAAAAATCTCAACAATAGTAGAGCTCATATAGAATTATATTATACTCCCTCAATTCTTAAATTTTGTCACTCTTTACCACTTTTGTTATACTAAAGATCTTGTCAAACTCTTATTAATCATTTATAATATATTTTAATTTTAAGCTATTTGAGCCATTAAATTATTTAATTTGTAGGGTATTATACTAGTGTTTTTGTCCCATATTACTATTTCCTTAATTCTCGTGTTCAATCAAATATTGACATTATTATACAGATAGAGAAAATATATATGTAATTTTTCTTTTTCAAAAATATTTAAATCTAATATACAAAATTTAGATTCTCAATAATAAGATAATTAGTTCAAAAATAATGCCACCAACAATCTTATGGAGTTATGGACCAAAAAGACTCCCCTTTTCAAAATTTAGCCAAAAAAATAATAATTAAGTCTTCAAATTTTTTCTTTCTCGTTTTTTAAAGTCTTCCCTTGAAATAAAAACAAAATATTAAGTGTATTTTTAGAAAAAAAATATCAATTTAGTCATTCAAATTTAGAACTAGTAACATTGTGGTTTTTAATAAATAAAAAAAAATCTACTTTTACGATTTCTATTGAATTTTAACAAAGTACTAGTCATAAGTATAACATGTTAATGTAATAAAAATTTACCCTTTAAAAAATGTATTACATAATTAAAAAGGATGACTTTTATTAAAATTCATACCCAAAAAAATAATTAGAACCTTCCAACAGTCCATAATTTCATTGATCATAGGGAGAGGGGAAAAAAACATTAAGAACTACGGCATTATTAATACCCCAAATTAAACATTAAATTAAGGTAAGAACTTAATACTTACGGCCACTTCAGCGGGACAAAAATTAAAACGATTTAGGAAATTTTATTCAGTGAATTGACAGTATTGGGAGTCCCAAGTCCCAACTCCTTTCTACTCGCCTTCGACTTCAGTGAATTGGGTCTGCTAAAACCCCACTGTAAACCCTCATCGGTAAGCTTTCTCATTTGCTTTATTATCTTGTTCAGATCCTTCGTCTTTGTAGCTCTATACTAAGATTCCGTCTATTTTGTACTGTTGTTTTCTTTTATTTTTTCGTTTTTTGTATTGAAACCCTAATTTGTTCAATTTGGCCCCTTCTGTAGATTCTCTGGTATTTGAGCTTTAGTTTTCCGAGTCGAGATGAGGTTCGTGAAGACGTTATCCTGTTGCTCTTATTTTCAGTATTATTATTTTGATATTGCATCTCCCTCCTTTCTTTCGTTTCTGAATTTGTTGCAGCGAGGGTCGCAGGGTCAATTTGTTCCTCCTTTTATCTTATTTTCTGACGTGAAGTGTTTTTTAATTTTGTTTTATTTTTCTTTTCTTTGGGGGGACAGTCGGCCGATGGAGGAGGATGCCCCGGTAAGTCAGCTTCTCTCAGATTGATTTCTTTTTTGCTGTTTCAATGAGTGCTCTTGTGCTATTGTTTGCTATCATTTGTGATCCTATATGTTTCTTGTTTTCTGTTCGTGTGGAAATCAGGCATACCTTCCATGATTTTACCAGTTGTTATTTCCAGGTTGTCTATTGTAGCGTTACTTTTTTTATGCCTTTCATATTGGTTGCCAGACACAAGCACGCAGCATTCATATTTTTGTCAAGTGTGCCCAAGAGGTGCTTCGGTCAAAACAATTTCTTACAATATTTTTGTACATTTTAGGAGATCATTATTATCTGGATACTTATATTTATTACATGAATGACAAGTGGACACGTTAAATTATGACTTTGAACTGTATATAGTGGTTACATGGATCATATATTTGTCAACCATGGTAGTTTCTTTGGGTTTTCACTTTTTCCCAATCCATTGACTTATATAGCAGTCACTCATTCTATCTCTATTGTCCTAGACTCTAAGGTTGATTGCGGCTCTATGGCTTTGTTTGTGCATAGATGCATGATATTTATTCTAACTTTTTGGTGGGAGATTATTCAGGTGATGATTGCCTTCATCGTTAAGAATTAAGGGTGTATTGGCTTATGACCTAGCCCTCATGAGAAATACTTTTCTATGATTGGATTTGTTGTGCATACTTATTACTTAGGCTTGTGGTTATGATGTATTTATTTACTTAGCACATTGAAAAATGTGATACTTATTTTGAATTTTAATTCACTGCTGATTGTATTTTAAGGACACAAAAACTGTTGTCCTTCCTGTTATTCCATGTAACGTTTGACATATTTTGCATGCAACTTTAGATATTTCCTCTGCAATTCCATATTCTTATTTCTTGCTTAATTCAGAAACTTGACTTGTCATCTTGAGTTCTGTACTTGATAAGACACCTAATATATCAGACTTGGTGGTGAATGATCGTTATTTAAATTAATAGTTGCATTCCTGATTTGTTTTCACTATAATTTTGTGGTCTATCCTGCCCTTCTTGAATGCAATTGTTCATGAATCTATATATTTTTGTGAGATATTCATGAACCTCTTGTCACAAACTGTAGCATCTTTTCTTCTTATTATTATGATTACTTATAGCAGCTCCAATGTACTTATCCTTCTTAACTCTTCATTTGTGATAGGGGAAAAATGAGGAGGAGGAATTCAACACAGGCCCTCTTTCTATTCTGATGATGAGCGTGAAAAATAATACACAGGTACCAATATTCCAATGGACATAATTCTCGGCTGATGGAGGACTATAATCTTTGTTATCCTTCTTGGTCACCCATTTCTCTCTACTGTATCTTCTGTTTAAACGTTTTCTGTGACCAAAAGGGTAGTTGAAATTTGGAAGCAATGTCTTGAATTTACTTAGATTGTTGCATGTAAGGAATTCAAGTGAATGTGTATCATGTTGAAACAGGTACTCATCAACTGCAGGAACAATAGAAAACTTCTAGGCCGAGTGAGGGCTTTTGATCGTCACTGCAACATGGTGCTGGAAAATGTTAGAGAGATGTGGACTGAGGTCAGTGTGTTTCTTGAAGTACTGTATTGCCGTAGGCACTTGCATCTGTTGTTTCTTACATACATTCTTCTATTATGATCCTTCTCAGGTTCCCAAGACTGGGAAAGGAAAGAAGAAAGCTCTTCCTGTTAACAAAGACAGGTTCATTAGCAAGATGTTCCTTCGAGGGGATTCTGTGATCATTGTCCTCAGGAACCCAAAATGAAGAGGTATTCCACTTTGACTTCATCTCCTATGCCCTCAATATGTAATAAGTCTTCTTCTAGTTGGATATGCACCCTCTCAGTTACGCATTTGTTTGATTGACTTAGTTAAGCTAGGCCCGGATTTGCAGTTCATCTTTCTGTCCCATGCTCGTACATGTAAACTCTAATCATCTCGTGGTAGTGATTCATCCATGTCACCTTTCTCAACTGTTATCTGGAGAGTCTCTCTAGTTTCAATTATCACAATTTTGATTGTCTTAACTTACTCTTTATATGCTTGCTTAATTTGGTTATTCTTGTTTTGCAGGGATGAGATATGAGGACCTCATGACAAGTTTTCAAGTTAACTTCGAAATACGTGATCAATGGTCCTATTTTGTTTTAGAAATCCTCCTTATGAGAACCATCTTTTGTAGTTATTACTTTGCTGCCGAGATATATACAATCCTGGAATTATCTATTTAGACTTAGTTCAGCTGTATCATTAGAGGGAATATTGCGCAGCAGTCATGTTACGGCACTTTCTTTTAAAACAGTTTACATGTAGCTTATTATTCTTCCATGGATTAGGGTCTCGTGGGGTATGTATTGAAATATATGTGGGATATTAACATTGGTTTGATTCAACAATTACTTGGTTAATTCAGTTTCTATCGGCAGCCGTTTTGGTCCTAATGGCTAGGGGGAACAAGGGGTTTTGAAGAACTTGAGTGCCGCTCGTTCTTCGCAGAATAGAACGTTTTTGCCCCCTGTAGCCTGTAGGCTTTGTAGAACGTCTTGGACCAAGAATATCATTGGAGTGTTTGGGAGTGGGATAGACGAGAAGGGCCCCTTGGAGCACAATAGCAAAGTGCATGAGCTCATCCATGAACGAGGGAAACATCTGACGTCCAGCTACAAAAAAAAAATTATTTTACCAACATCTAGACTTGTATGCGAGAACCTCAACACTGGGAACTTGACTCCTCTAAAGTAGACGGATCTAAAGGTTATTTTTTACTTTTACCGGAACTGAAGCAAATACTATTCTTATGCTTCCTAATTCCCCTAACGGAGGTAATTTAATTGATGCTACATGATAGAAGACCTAACTCAATTTCCAGTCCATGAAAGAATACAGGAGTTCTTGATATAATAATTGCTATACTTTGGTCTACAAAAGGTAATAAAGATAGCAGCACCGAGAATACAAAAATGAAAAATGAAAATTTTCTGGGAGAGCAAAATCTAAGAACAAGGGGGGATGATCGCTTTCTCCCGCCATACCCCCTTCTGCCCTAGCTGGGGATATGTTATAAAGAACCATACATCTCAAAGCTAAGTAATATAATGCAGTCTAGTTACACGGTGGATGTTGAGGCCCCATCTTCTTTGTGATCTCCGAAGACCCGTTGCCTAAAATCTGTTACCATCATAGGAAGACCTTTGCGGAGAGAAACTTTCGGTTCCCATCCCAGCAAATCCTTGGCCTTCGTGATATCAGGCTTTCTCTTGTGTGGATCATCCTCAGTATTTGGCCTAAACTCGATCTTAGCATTGGGATCGATAGTTTCTTGAACTACCTGTATCCAACAATGCAGATCAACCCGCAAACTTGGCAGTTAGGTTTATTGAATTGATGTGTAGCATCATTTGAAGAAAATGTTGAATTTCAAGTGACAAAATAGGATAAGCATGTTAAGGTTTTTTTGTAAGTCAATGAATGAAAATATTCTACTGGCACTACGATGATGTCAGGACAAGGGGGCAAGGAGAAGGAAAATATGAATCAAGTGGAGCATGGTACTAAATCACCTTATATTTAACATGACATACCTTAGCAAGTTCAAGCATGGTGAATTCACCGGGGTTCCCAAGATTGAAAGGTCCAACATGTTCTCCTTCCATCAAGCGCATAAGACCCTCAACCTTTCAAGGTGCATAGAAAATATGAAAGTGAATTTCAACTCAAATTAGAATAGGTCTGCTCAATGCATGATTCAATAAAAAATGTAAGCCAACTAAAGGCGGATGACATATCAAGCTGATTATTTTGAGGCAAACAAGAAATCGTCTGTATCTTGATTTTTCAACTGTCAGGTGATCATCTATTTTTAGAGTTATAGAAGTAAATTCATTTCAGTAGAGAGACTGGATTATACAGGACGACAAACATACACAAACTTATTGGTTAAGCTGTTAGTTTTCTTTTCCCTGACCTCCCTAACAACTACAACAGGGCCTTTAGCTCTTAATGCCGCGTTACTATCAGCATAGCCATGTTGATGTTCTATTCGACCAAGAAGAGGAAAGCTATAGTGGAAGATCAAACAAGTTCCTGCTTCATTGATTAAAAGCTTGAATCAAGAATGACACACCAGCCAAAGAATAAAACAGAGTAAGTCAACCCCAGACAGTCAGGCACCCCTTCCCCTCCCCCCAGAGCAAATCAAAGGTTCATGAATCTTAATTCAATTTGCATAGATTTCATGGAAAGAGAGAGAGAGTCAGTAGGCAGTGTACTACAAGCACGAGGTTTTGATAGTACTTGTGAGGTTATAATATGTCAGAAGGCAACATCAAGAGGGAACAAAAAAGAAATTGTGTATAATAAAGGATCTGAGGAACGCAAACAGAAACAAATTAGACAATGTAGCCTCCTATAGCTAATTCAAAGAGTTAGAAGCAGAAAAGAGAGAGTACTAGAAAATTTCATACCAAATCTGAAACATATTGGAAACTTCTTGTTTGTTTGCCGTCACCATAAACAGTCAATGGCTCCTTCCTCAAGGCCTGCAACAGAAATTGAGGTTAATATAATCCTAATAAATCGAAGCACCTAAATTTATTCTAACCCAGAAAACACCAAATAGAGAGAGCCCAAAAGAATATACCTGAGCAACAAAATTACTAACAACACGTCCATCATCGATACACATCCGTGGCCCATATGTGTTAAAGATCCTTGCGATCCTCACCTGTCATGTCAATTTTCACATATTTATTTCATCAATATATAATACATGAAAGAAACGGGAAGTTACTAGCCATTTTAATACTCTCATTATACCAGCATAGGTAAGACTAGTTTGTAACTATTGCTGTAATTTATGAGGAAAAAAAACCCTTTAAATTATAATTCATTACTTACTTCCTACCGTCCATCCGTAATGTTTTAAAATTGAGAGACTTTTAAATTTTTAATATTATTTCTAAATTACATTTTCAATTTGAAGTAAATTTAATGAATTTTTTAAATACAAAATAAAAATATTTTTTAATAAAAAAGTGACATTTAATTTGAAATAAATAAAAAAATAAAATTATACGGATCAAATTGGATGGAGTGATTTTTTTTTTTATTAAAAAAAAAAAAGGAACAAACGAAAGGCACTAGTACGCCAACGTATGAACAAACCTCAACACCAGCACCCCTATGGTAGTCCATGGTCAACGTTTCAGCGGTACGCTTTCCCTCATCGTAGCAGCTTCGGACACCTGTCATAGTCTAATAAGTCAGATCTCCCTAAATGCAGTTTCATGCCAATTTTACCAGCATGACCTCCAATTTTCCTCTCTAATTACAAAAGAAAAATCAAGTCAAAATAAATACCCCTACCAAATCCTTATGTGCTTAGCTTTTGTCCACTTTCTCTTTTCCATTTTTATTACTACTACTTAAAATCAGAATATTCTACCAATAAATAAAAACAGAATAAGAAGAAATGTTCAAAAAATTAGCCCCCAAAGCCAAAAATATCAAAAAGTTAAATAAATTCACTCAAAGCGAAAAAGGAAAAATGCAAATAATAAGTGGACCCGAAACTCACGGTGTGAGTAGTTGACCAAAGACTTTCGGACCAGATCTACCTCAGTCCTAAACTTAGCTCTCATTAGTCATTACTATCAACTCACGTGGCCCGACACTTGGACAACACCAATAAACAACCGAAGCAAAACCAACAAAAGTACGACAATGGGGGTGTTTCAAAGCCAGCCAATCCCCACTGGCTACGCCTAACCCCCAGTCCCCGGAAAACCGTCCGGCTGTCCGGAGGAGGTGGGGTGGGAAATCACATGCGCCTGTACTAATCTACACAAGTTTATGGAACGTTTAAAAAAAAAAAATTTTGAAAGCCAAAGACAAAACGAAAGCAGAGGAAGAGGGTAAGTAGGTACCGATGGGGTTGACGTTTCCCCAATAGGTCTCAACTTGTGGATGCTGCAAGGGATCACCGTACACCTCACTGGTGCTAGTTAGCAAGAACCGCGCACCGACTCTCTTCGCCAATCCAAGCATGTTCAGCGTTCCCACCACGTTAGTCTTGTGAACCCACCCCCAAAGAGAAATTAATTAAGGAATTCAAACAATTCTCAAATTGCCTAAGACATTAAAAATTTTATAAACTAATAAGAATAATAAATGCAATGGCAGGAAAAATGGATATAATAGTCTTGACGGGGTTGTGCTTGTAATGAACTGGAGATGCTGGGCAAGCCAAGTGGTAGATCTGGTCAACTTCGAGGAGAAGAGGCTCAACGACGTCGTGTCTGATGAGTTCAAATCTGGGGTTACCAAAGTGGTGCATGACGTTCTCTTTCCTTCCGGTGAAGAAATTATCCACTACGATCACACTGTCTCCCCTTTGGATCAAGCGGTCCACCAGATGACTGCCTACGAATCCAGCTCCACCAGTGACCACAATTCTCAATCCCTTCCTTTTTAGTCCCAGTGGGATTTTCCCGCCCGAACTGAAGGCTCCGAACCGGTTGTTGTGCTGGAAGGTAAGACGATGGGAATCCGATTCGATTGGCAAGGACGAAGCGGAGGAGAGGGCGTTATGGATGTGGCTGTGGCCGTAACTATATTCTCCGGCGGCATAGGGCGAATTAGAAGAAGGTAAGAAGGCGAAAAAGAGCGTGGCAATGGCAATGCCGACAAATACAAAGATTAGTCGCTGCTCACGGAGAATGTAACGAATCGGCCGAATCACGGTCAACCATGGCTTGTGCGGCTTCGGCGAATACTCATATGACACCGGCTGGGACTCGTGTCCCCTGTAGATCAACTCCGAACCCATTTTCCTACAGACACTTTCTCTCTCTAAATTCTCTGGTTTCAGACAATAATTCTAATTGTTAAAACCGTATATATGATTCAGACAAGTGAGAAAGACGATCTACAGTGATAAAAAGGGAAGAAGAGGAGGTTGGGAATGGGCTGGGCTTTGATCAAGTTGTAGTACAAAATTGTTTGTGTATTATATATATATATATATAGGAGAAAGACTGGGAAGTTTAGAAAAGAGGAAAAGGAGGCCGGTGGGAAGAGGAAATGTCGCCGGGAAATTATGCAATCCCACTCTCCGGCGCGTGTGAGATGGGAGGATGAGTTGATGTCTGGTTTATATAGGTCCTTGGTTTGAGATGGTATTACAGAATTAGCCTCGGATTGTTCCAAAATTAAGCGGCAGCTAATATTTGGTGGGCTTTTTCTTCCCAGCATTTATATTTTATTTATTGTAAATTTTACTACTAATCCTTAATTAGGTACATTATTACGAGTTCAATTAGATCAATTTTCATTATTCTATTTTTCTCCATTAATATTTTTATCCATGACAGGACAATAAACTTATACATATATATATTTATATGCGTAACAATTTAATTAATAAAATATATTTTTTGTTGGTGATCACACTGATATTTGTAGTAGTTCCCCTTGCGTAGAAATCATTGGACAATTCCAGCAACACTTGTCGGAATCCAAATAAATTTCACTGATTTATGACTTTTCCAATTCTTTGTAACTTTTCTACCAATATATTTTCATTTTTCCTATGAACGTCAATAAAATTCAAAATATACTGCGTCATGTAAGTAGTGACTTTGAACCAATAAATGTACTGCTTTATCTCATTTCCATACGCCAAAACATCAGGCGTTAAATGTTAAATTTCACTTTTTATTGTCCCGAGATAGAATGCACTATAGTTTTGGTGTGTGTAAGAACGAGATAAATATGCCTAATGCTTATCATAATATCCTTTTGTTGTTTTCTTTCTTTAATATAGAGAAATATGAATATATATATATATATGAGCAGAAATAAAAAGGTAATAATTAATTACAAAGGGTATGTGATTTTATTTTACTTTTAACTTTGAAGTGCGTTACAAAAAGTTAAATAAAGTATGGTAAAATAGTAAGTAACTTAATGGTGAAAACATTCTTTATCAAGCAAACAACTCAAAATTCTTATTCACACACACACGAAAAAGAAAATAAAAACATTTTTCTCAGTTAATGTATAAAATAAATTTTATATAATGTGTTGCAGTGTGTTAATAAGAGGGAAAAAGGCAATTTTTGTTATCCCTTTTCCATAATGGTTAGAATGTGTAGTTTCCAGACTAATTTGCGTGGAGTTAAACAAGCTTTTAATGAGAATTTTTTTTTTCCTTCTAATATTCAAGAACGAGATCCTTTTATTTATTGCAACTTATTATATAATTCACCATCTAAAATAATGTTCAATACTAACACAATATGTGAATATAATCGAATACATAGACATAAATCAATATTGAATATTTCGAACCTTATATCTATTAATTTATAAAATATAAATTAATAAATATGAATTGAATTTAAACATTTATCACTCTTGAAAAGAGAAATAAAGACAAAAAAAAAATCAACTGGTGACCGGTGAGTTTGGCTTCCGGTGGCGGTGCCATGCAGCTCGGGGAAGAAAATTCTGTGCTTGACAATTAGGGTCAGCTCTTAAGTCTTGACTAATCCCTCCCAACATTAACTATATACTATATTCTTGATGTCTTATTCGTAATATCCACGTAAACATTAGCCTCTTTCATTCTGCCCCTTAAAGCTGCCTTCCTAATCCTAAGTTGAGACCTCTAACAACTACAAATTAATTAATAGGCAAATTTGCTGGAAAACTTTGAGTGATTTGAACGTTCATTTTCATCACAAGTCAAAAATGTTTGCACCCCCATTAAAAACAACACAACCCTCCTATATTACTCCTTTCCTTTTAATAATTATGTCATAATATATTACGATTTTTTTTAAAAAAAAATCATTTTTTAAATTTCATTTAAAATTATACTAATAACTTCTTTAATTTAATAAATTTCAATTCAATTAATACATCTGATTCCACAACTAACCATAATAAAACAAAAACGTATTTACGAAGAAGAGAAATTGACGATATTAATGATAAATAAGCCAAACAACCTTAGATTATGATAGTTAAAGGTTTATTTTATTTTATTTTAAAGTGAGAAGATAGTAGGCGCGATGAACGTGAGTATAATAAAAGTCTAGATTTGTTAGGACGTTACTATTATCACTAAGAAATTGCTTTTTTTATTGACGGAAAGGGGGAAAGTGAGGAGTTGATGGGAACAAGTGCGCACATGGACCTCATTGCATCAACACCCCAAAAATTGGTCACTTACTTCCCCGTTGCTTCTTCTTTCTTCTGCCACAACAACTGCAATTATTGATTAATTTTGTATTTTGTATTCTTTAAATTACTCCAACTATACGAGATATATATATATATATATATATAGTAGTCTAATATGTACAGTATATTAAAAACTTGTAATTTTTTAAAAATATAATATATACTCCTTAGTACACGTATTATAATATCTTAATGTACATAGTTGGTAAATCTAAATTTATCTTCTTTTTTTTATGATAAGCTATCATTACTTTGTTTTTATAAATTTGTGTTATTTTATAAAATTAAATAATTAATTTATATTTCTCAATTTATCGCAAAAGGTATGTGAATTGTAAGATTCTTAAAAAAATGGCATTAGAATCTTCCGGATATGATTTAAGGTATACTTTTTTAAGGATAATTTAGAGTGTGAGTGTGAGATTATTTTCTTATACTATTGAAATTTTATAGCGCAACATATACATGTATCACATGAAAATATAGTTTTTTATTCCCCAAAAAAATTGTGACTTTAGACCAAAAGAATGAAAAAGATAATGTATTTTATTCACTTTTATACTCTCTCTAATCTCTATCCATAGATTTTTTTATAAAGAATATAAAAAGAAAAATAGAAATTCATCTAGATAAGAGGTGTCACCACATAGGGTGGTACATGATCAAGCCAAACTTTTGAGAAATGACTAATTTGAGCTCTACTAGCTACATTATGAGTATAGTTATTTGCAACTCTAGATACACTATTAATAGAAGCAAAAATATAGTTTTAGAGATTATTTTAATGTTTATATTATTTATTTTGCAATATTTAATATAAAAAATCTATAAAATAAAACATATTTTTCATATAAAAATTCACTAGTAATTTTTTTAACTAAATTATTTATGTCCTTCTAAATATGTAACTCCATCATTAGATACATTAAGGGTGCATTTGAATAAAATATTTATATGAGTAAATTAGTTAGTAAATTTTTCAAAAGTCATTAGCTTTTTAATAAGTGATTTTAAACTATTGAAATTTCTTATTTAAAATTTATCTAAATAGGTTTTTTTTTCTAAATCTCACAAATGAATATTGATAAAATTTATAATTTTATATTTCTTTGATTTTAATTTTTCTCCATTATCATATTAGAAAAGTTTTACTATTTTACAAAATACCTAATTATCATATCATTTTTCACATATCTATATATTCTCATTTTTCTTAACTTTCAAATAAGTATTTTTAAATTTTTTTTTAAAATATTTTAATTATTTCATTTTTAAATTCCTTATAATTTCATTTGTGGATTACAATTTACAAATGATGGATCAGCGAAGAAGAAGCGAGGACGGGCGGAGTGCGTGCGACCGAGGAAAGCGAGAGATTCGTGTAGGGTGGGGGCCCACTATCTTGGGAAAGTGACCTAACATTAACAGAAGAGGGGAGGGATGCGGATGGAGCTTAGTTCGCACGTCGCACTGGATTCGATTTCAAGCAACTTTGTCTCGTTGCCTTACACGTGGACGTTCTTGATCTCCCACGTTTCTCTACCACCATCTCGACTGCCTCAAATTTGTCATTACCGCCACATTCTCTTACAAAAACATGCCAAAACCAAAAATTCTCTTTTCCCCCTTACATTTGAAGAAAAATCTCATAACAATCAATTCTTTTAAGTTTTAATTATACTGTACTAGTATATTATAGGGAGAAGTCTAACAAATAATTGTTTCTCAATTACCTCAAACTATTGGGTTAAAATTATTATTTATTTATTTGAAATTGAATTTTTATATTTGATTTAATACAATAATTAAAAATAATTTTTATTTTATTTTATAAAGAAAGTTATTATAATATTATTTCTATGAACAGACTAATAATAATGTGATAGTGATATGTAAATATTTTAAATTTAAATTAAAAAATTATTAATAAATTTTTAAACGTCTTAAAATGAAAATATAATATCTAATTTTGAATAGGAAAAGTATTAATCGATAATCCTGAATTGTGACTAAATTGGTAAATAATAATAATATTTTTTTTTCCCAAAAACACACATTCTCTCCATAGGAAATAAATTATTTTCCAATAAAAAAAGGTGTCATCTTCAAATGTACATTTGATGGGTGCGTTTTGATTGTTTTTATTTTTATTTTTTTATAAGTGGTTGTCACTAGACCACAAAATTTTTTTAATTAACAAATTTTTTTGATAAAAATATATTCAATCATTAGTAATAATTCATTGTTAGGTTATTTTCCAACTAAAGAAAGAATTTGGAATTCCCCAAGATTATGTTTACACGCTTCATTAATGATTCACTATCATTCCAGCAATCAAATTTGGTAGTTGAACAAAATAACATTAAATGTCGCAGCTATTCGCGAACTCGTCGAAGCACTCAATGATGTTAATTGCGTGACTTGTGACGACCACTATCAAGAAGTCAGTCAAGCTATAATGACCATTATTTTCGAAGGAAAGGGACTTAAATCGTTGATATAAAGTGTCCTCGAGAATAGACTAGGGGCGGCATATGTGATATATGGGAAGAAATTCTCTCATATTGAAATCGTACGTGTTCAAATTTTGTGTCCGGTAAATTTATTTTTTTTTAGAAATATGTGGAACAAATTTTTATTGTGTCTTTTAATCGAGTTGACTCTTCCTTATGTATAGTTAATCAAACACATTTTTCAATTTATAACGCATCTTATTAAGGACCTTTCTCTCTCATCAAAAGTGCCCCTTTTTTACCCAAAGGAGAAAACGTAGGAAAAATCGCACTTTTATTCACGACTTTTTTAACATTACTTGGAATAGTTTTGCATTTGTAATTTTTTTTTAAAAAAATAAAGAAAAATAAAAATAGAGAGGAGAAGGATAGAGACAGGTTAAATAAACTGGAGCAAGCCCAGCCCACTTTAGTAGGCTTCAGAATTACAAAACAATGACGGCCCTATTGTTATTGTTGGTTTTGGAAGCGACCCAGATATGAGACTACGCCTAATGAGAGAAAGAACCTCAACGAAGGCCGTTCTTTGAAAATGATTTTGAAGAATTTATAGTGAATAAAGTTTCGCAAACAAAAATAATCTCTCATTATAATGTGGCCAAAAATGATTTTTTTTTTCAAATATGGAATTTGGTTTCACTGTCAATGAAGATTACCACATCCAATTCAGAGAAATATCAAATACCCTTCTTTTAAGAAATAGTTGAAGAAAAGGGTTTAAGAATTGATTTTCTCTTGTGGTCTGATTATATTGTAGCAACTTCAAGTATACAGCTATTTGCATTCTTGTTTTCTAATACTCAATATATCCATTGAATATAATTTGTTAGACTCATTTTTATACAGACTTAATGAATTTTTCCCTTAAAATATATTTAATTATTAGTAGTATATTTTATTAAAACTCATACTTTTCACTTTTTATAAAAATAGTCACGTCAGAAAAGATATATGAATAAATGAAAGTTATTATGAGAAAGAATATTAAAATAACTTAAAAAAGTTGTAAAATAATTTATATTTATTGACAATTACAAATGACTTCTTGAGGAATACTTTTTTGACAAAAAAATAAAGTTAAAAATAAATGTTATTATTATTTTTTCCAGGTAAACAATAACTTACTATTAGAGACTTTTTTTAAGCTCTGCTAATTCTAACAATAAATTATGGATCATCTCTATTAAAGAGCAAGCTATTAAGGGACTCAATATTTGGATTAAAGAGGAACTCCCAAATATTACAGTGACATATACGAGTAACAAATCCTTAGAACCAACAAAATTTAATTAATTTTAAAGAATACACAAACTCATACGAGGACCTTTTTAATGCAATAAAATATGTATAAACTTCAAATTTGGTTAAAATACATGAGGGTGGAGACGATTGGGAATGGGATGGGATTGCAGTGCTTGTTGCAGATGTGAGGACAATGCATAATTCTTCACTTCAAGACTTCTCACTTGTTCTCGTTGTTGAGTCACCAATTGCTTCAATTCCATAATTTCTCGGTTCCGACCCTTCGTACTCCTTCAGTCGATCATGCTGGATATTTACAGCTCTCTTGAGAACCGAGTTCTCAAGATCCTTTTCTTGACTCTGCTTCTTCAGTACCACGTTCTCCTCGCGTAGATTTTCATTATCTTCGAAATCCACAGTTGTACGTGTCTGGAGGAATTTCTCGAATCTTCCCAAGGCTCGGAAAGAGCGAGACTTGGCATCTTCAATGCTAATAGCGATCGACATCTCCCTCACAAACAGCTCGACCCATTTAGTCCGATCAATCGAGGCAGAAGGCTCATCTTCGCTTATCTCGTGCGTAGCCGGAGAAGATGGCGACCATGGTGAATAGCCAACAGGAGGCACGTAAGATGATCCACATCGAAGCCTCTTCGTTGAAGTTGATGAAATCGGCGAATCTTCGAACAACCTCTTGCGGACCGACATTGTTCTTGAAGGGAATTGAAAGGAACTCAGGAATGCCTGTTGATTGTTTTTATAGGATTTGAGGGATGTCTGAAAGGATTAGAATTCAGGAATTGAAGAATGTTCTATGTATAAATCAAATTCTGCTACCGACGAGGATCCTAAATCGGCAGTGAATACTATATAATTATTTTGTAAGTCGGTGAAGAATAGAAAGCAACTAGGATTTCTTTGGTTATTTATAATTTACTAATTCCTTGCATGATCCTATTTCTATTTAGTTAGAAATAGTCTTGGTAAAAAATATATATATTTTGTTCTTTTAATTGTTAATTTTCTGAATCAATAGTGTAATTATTATTATTTTATCCTTCTTTAATAGTATTAAATTTAATATGGGAAAATATAAAAAAAGTAAATAAAATTGACAACTACAAGTTAATGAATTTCGCTAAACATTTAGAGAGAAAATGCAAGTTAATGATTTTGCGTGATCTTGATCCGCAACAAGAGTCAAGGGATGGCGCTCTTCTTGGATGATGGGTTTTAAGATTAAAAAAAATAACTCAAATTTTTTTTTGCAGAATTTCCTTCTAGTTGAAGTGCTTTCCAATTGGTCTTTATTTGCAGTTAGAAGCTGCATAGTTATTTGGCTATATTCTATGTAAAGCAGAGGTGGTCACAAAGCCTAGTTATGGGGACCGGTCGTTCCGAGTTTGTTGACCAAAGCCAGGGCATTACTGGTCACATAGGTGGCATTCAAGACTTGGTTTTGCAGCAATTTGAACCGCTTTCTGCCGCTAAAGCCATCCAAACAAGTGTCTTCATCAGTGAGAGCAGCGCTGATCCATGTCGTGACATCTTCCAACTGTGACTGGAAATTTTGGCCATTGAGCTCTCTGAGGACGCCAAGTGATCTGTGAAGGTTGTTCAGTGTGTCTTGAAACAAGTCGGAGCAGTCTAAAAGGGCGACGCGGTTCCTTCCCCTACGTGCTGCCCTCAGATTCTTCAGCTTGGCTACGAAGGCTGCAACTTGTTTAGCTTCTCCAATTGTCACCGACACTCCAGCCCGTGCCCATTTCCTAGGGTCTCGCTTTGCTACGTTGGAGTAAGATGCCAGAGAATGGATGCATATGTCAGTGTATTGAGTGACGCTGCATGCATCTCGAAGATAGGTTCCTCCATTTTCTGCTGCACAACTGTGGCAGAAAGCTACGAGTACACTTGCTATGAACACGCTACAGATTGTGATCTTCGCAAAGGCCATTTTGATTCTATTCTTGAGCACCTGAAAAAAGAAACAGACTGATGATTAATTACTAAAGCTAAAGCATATTGACTGAGATGAGATACAATTGCAGATGCAGAGTTACAATTACCAAGCCAGGAGGGAAGGGATTGATAGTCGAATATCGTCAGGTTTATCTCTCAAGGATGGCACTATGGAAGGCTTCGGCTCTCAGCTCATGAAGAACCCTTTTTAAAGAACTTACTGGCAGTTAGAAAAACAAGAAGATGGTGATTGCAATAAAGGATTACAAGTGAGATTAAACAGATACGCATATAGTAAGATAACAATTTTAATTAGTTTTACCTTAGTTCAGTAGTATCCACAGTTATCAGAACGTGAATTGCCCAAAAACTGCTCCTGGACAGATCTTATATGGTACCTACTACATTACAATTATAAGCATTGATAAAGTACTTTGATGGTTGTTTGACGGACGTAGCTGGCGAGTTCCTCGTGAAAATGGGATGAAAAGTGAATCAATTGCCATCTTTACACATTCATCAAGATTGCCCTGCTAGGATACAAAGATCTATTTCACAGGTTCTTTATAAAAAAAAGGCACGTCAATGATGCTATAAAAGCTTTGTTGCTGGAAAAAAGTTAAAATGTCATGAAGAGGTAAAAGTATTCATCAACACCTGATTCATTCACTTTATTCCATAAATAAATATTGCAGAAACATATCAAAATTTAATTAAGGCAAAAAACATCAAAATTTTGAAAAGATAAAACACAATACATATCAAGACATACGAATTAAGAAAAAAGTAAATATACGAGAGTAATGAAACGAATGGAACAAATGAAACCAATTCAAGAACAGTACAGAAGTCCAAGCACATAATCTTCTTCTTTTATTTTTTTGAGGAACCGGGCACATAAATCAATTTTCACACTTTTACATCTCAGCTTACAATTTCGATTCCTTTGCTTTGATTCTTGTAATGAACTCTCTTAAAGATAAAAAGAAATTAATTACATACTTTTAGATGAATAATAATAGATAAGTTCCAGCTTTTGCAATAATCCCCCTCCAACATCAAAAGAAAAAGATGATAAACGCATTGAATATAAGTATGCTTTGAAATAATAATAATAAGGAAAATTGGTGATTTTAGTCCCCAAACTATTTAATTTTGAGAGATAAATCCAAAACTTTTATTTTGAAATTTAAGGTTCCAGTACTATTTTCTTTTGGTAACGTAAGTCCTTCAATTAGATTGCTAAACAAGGCTGACCACATTGTCTTTCCTTTTTTAAGGGTATTTTCATTACTTTATTGTAGCAATTAAAAAAATACGATTTTGATACCCAGCATAAATATATAACTCTTTTTCACCCTAAAAAAAGTAAGTCTTTTTTTTTCTTCTTAAATTACATCTTTATTTTGAGGGTGAAAAATTTACATATTAAAGTTACATTTTTTAAAGAGAAAAAAATGATAAATTTCCTTTTTTTCCTCTTTCAATAACTGCCTTTTTTAAAAAGAAAAATAAAATAATATTTTTTTAAAAGGAAAAATAAAATTACTTCTTTAAGTCAAGGATTAAAGTTACATTTTTTTTTTAAGAGCAAGAGAAATAGATAAATTTCCTTTCCTCTCTCTCTTTCTATAATTTCCTTTCTTTGATGGACCTTGCAATTTTTTTATAGGGAGAACAAAATTACATATTTAAATTGGGTATTAAAATTGGATTTTTTTTAAGGGGACGTAACCAAAATTATGCCACCCTATTATTAGATAAAAAGATTAGATTTTTTTTTATTTAAAAAATTACATCAATAAAGTTGGACATTAAAGTTACATTTTTTAAAATTGCTACACTAAAGTACCCAAAATGCCCCCAAACAAATGGAGAAAATATGATCAAGCTTGTTTGAGAGTTAGGTTTAACCCAAAATCTAAGTTATCAAGAGAAGATAGTTATGATCGAAAATAAAAATTTTGAACTTACCTTACCAAAACTAAATAGTTTGGGAACTAAAATCACCCATTCGCCTTATACTAATGATAACAACAACAATAGAACTTCAAACACTAGCAGTGACAAAATATTCTTTTCATGGAAATCATGAACGAAGCCCACAACTGTCTCCATCCATTTTCCACGCAATATTAGAAGTCGTTAAAGCCCACCAAAATCTAGCTCAAGAAATCCTTCCAAGTGCAAATTCCAATCCAATACCCAAAACTGCAAATTTAAATGTCAATGTAACTCTCAATAAAAAGAGATGCCAATGGGCAATACTGCATATTGAGAAAATCACTCCTATTCCTATAACACGCAAAGCCAAATGAGAAAATAAACCCTATCATTCTAGTGTCACAAATGAGCAAATATTAATACACAATAAATAAAGGAAAAATAAGAGGGGGTTTTGATGCTTGAGGATGCAGATATTCTTGACTAAAGGTCAAAAGTTTCCTTCACTTATTAGCTAAAGACAGCAGATACAACAAGAAGAAAAGAAGGCCAGTAAAATGGGCAGAACGATCTCCTGCAAATTTAA
This sequence comes from Apocynum venetum, assembly GCA_019593545.1. Lineage (NCBI taxonomy): Eukaryota > Viridiplantae > Streptophyta > Magnoliopsida > Gentianales > Apocynaceae > Apocynum > Apocynum venetum. The sequence continues at coordinate 986,408 of SRSM01000324.1, forward strand.
ATACTAAACCGGAGACTTTAGTTTTAACACCAGTACAAGTTAAAATTAATACAAACCCACAAAATCATGTCAGAAGTCCAAAATGCGAACTAGATAACATAATGTACAAACACACTGCAGAAACTCAAAGGGGAAAAGTCATGACACAATTTATAAAGTCATTCCAAGAAATCAATATAACCAGTATCAGTCTGACAGCAAAATGATTGCATAAAAATATGCAATCTTCTCATCCAGCAAAATTCTCACATATTGTCAGAATGAAAGAGAGATGTGCATAATTCAAGGAATTTTATGATTATATTTGCAAACTGAAAACCATGACACAGTTGAACAAAGCTAAGATTGACCATCAGTTAGGTGATGCATAAGTGATTTTGGGATTTACATATAAGAATAAACAGAAATTTAAGATAATGACAGAGAGGGCAAATAAGAATAAACAGCAATTTAAGATAATGAAAGAGAGGGCAAATAAGAATAAACAGCAATTTAAGATAATGACAGAGAGGGCAAATAATCCATGAGAGAGAGAGCAAAACGAAAGAAAAAAAAAAAAATGAGAAGTCATACCTGAGCCTGGCTTAATAAGGTAGATCACTTCATTTTTCTTCATGTTTAATCCAATTTTACCTTGTGTAATGCTTCTTTCCTCAGAAAATGATCTGTTGAATTTGGGAGCGAATTTGAGAGGAAGAAAAAAGGAATGAGGAAAAAGTCGACAAGATGGAGAAACACAGTTGGTTAGCAAGGAGGACAAAGTAAAATTGGCAGTCTGAACAGAAAGAGGTTGGAAGTGTATTTTGGGGGAAGGAGAGGAGGAAAAATCCAGAAACTCAGGAGAGGTCCAGAAGTAATTCTAAGAGAAATAAACAGTTAAAGATCACTGCAATCTCTCTCCTCTCAGAAGAATTAAAAAGCAAAGAAATTTAAAAAAGAAAAAAGATAAGACCCCTAGAAGATGACCAAGCAGCAACATAGGCATCACATGAACAAAGATAGTCATTTCTCAACAGCAAAAATACAACATGTAACAAACTTCAAAACTGTCCTTCATACATTGAAAATCGTACTCTGTTCAACAACATAATGGTTACACTTTTTCACTCTATAGTATGTAATAAGAAAAAAAGAAAAATCATTGTACAACACAACCCTATTTATTAGTACCATGACCATAAAGCCGCATGAAAACTTGTGCAAGAACCATATCTAGCATCAAGGATGATAGTGATGAACCAGCAGACCTATTCCAGGGAGTCAAAAAACAGGAGTAATGACTATCCACAAAACCAGCTACCTCATAACATCAACCATTTTCAAATCATGTTTCTTGCGCCGGCACCTATGATGGGCTTTTTGTAGTGTGTTCTCACCCACCCTCTCCATGTCGGAAACTGGAGTTGATTCAAGAAAGGCCACAGATCATGTTAAAATAGTGTAAATAACAATAGCTGCATGACTCAGAATTTGTATTAACCAAGTACCTCATTGCCAATATATATATAAATGATAAAGGATGCAGGACACAGATGCAACACGAATCAGTATCAATAGCCCTCCATAAACCACACTTTTATGACAGAACACTTCAAATCTAAACTACTATCACTACAGACTTCTTCAACAGATGATCACTGCATCAGGCTCTTTGAGAAATCAGCATCAGAAAGATAAAGGGAGTTTTAATGCAACTTGAGGAATTGACCAGATAATAAGAAAAAAAGAACTTAAGGTCCTATCTAATGAAGACACTCGAGCTTCTCAAATAGTTGACATATTAGAATATTGCTAAGCCAGTTGATCATATCCTTCTGTAGGAGGCCAAAAATGTTAGTTTCTCGAGTTATTTTACAAAATAGAGATATGAAACAGTATTAAGTTTGCGGTAAGATGATCAGGGAACTTAAAAACATGACCATCATATGTGGTCTTTGGCAAAGATCGGAGCTGCAAGGAACTGAAAATATCACCTGTACAGGTATTTTCCCAGCTTTAAATGATAACATATATCATTGAGTAGGAAAAAAGTTGTCACTTTCCAGCAAGGTTAAGACAATGTTTTGCTACCAAGTCAGATCTTCTGGTGAATTTCTGGACTCTAAGGTGAGCCGAGAAAGTCTAAATGTTGAAGCAAAATTATTAAGGCGAACAGTATGATTTGATAGTTCTAAAAACAGTTGGTTCAGGCTCACACTCTTTATACCGATAACAAGTTACATGATAATCTATCCTCAGAAAACTGTAGATTTTTTATTTTGGAAATCATTGCGTAGGAAATATTCATCAATATCCAGCAAGGTTAAAACAATGTTTGCTACCAAGTCAGACTTTCCAGTGCTTTTTGGACTCTAAGGTGAGGTAAGAAAGTCTTACTGTTGATTTGCAAGGAAACACAACCTAGGGATCCAGCAAAATTATGAAGGAGATTAGTGTGGTTTAACGGTTCCAAAAAGACCATTCAGGGTCCCAAAATATGTAGAACCGTATTAATGGAAATTCCATCCTGCAATAACCATATATTTTTATTCAATATTTTTAGTCACCATTTTAGTCACCATCCAAATAAAGATTGATGATTAATCAGGTGGATCTAAAAATGCCATCTCCTAGATAGAAGCTCCACCAGGTTCCTGGTCTTCATTTTGCCCCTAAGATCCTAAGCATTTAAATGACCAATTCACGACAAGGTTGAGTTCAAATGTCTGGAATTCCAACAACACGTCCTAATAACCTGCTTCAGAGATAACCTTAGTTTTGGTAACTAATGAAATCATCTAGAGCCCATATAGAATGTCTAAACTCTTAGTTTTGGCAAGCCCCCATGCTAGAAATGTGATTATGAAATCAAACTACCCTTCCATGCCATCTTGATAAGATACTAAGATGATTCATCAATTTAAGTTAGAATAGACTGCTAGAAATATTTTCAATTGGAAAAAAATTATAATGAAGAAACAAATTTGAAGTTGTAAACTATAAATCTGACATTTGCTGATCCAAGGGGGAAAAAAAGAAGGAAAAAAGATAATGTCTCAACAGCCAAAATTCTTCAAAGTACCTCCAAACCCCTCCCCCCAAAACAGAAGCCTCGGATCATCCTCCTCCTCGTCAATCTCATCACCATATCCCAACTCGGCATCACCTCGATATCCCGGTTCACTGCCATAACCCGATTCATTCCCCAAGTTATCAAAGTTTCCAACTTGCCCAAAGCCAGAGCTGACATTATCTTTCTCGCCAGTCCCATTATCCTTTTCTCTCCGAGAATTCTTGGTAGCCTCGCTTACATCGGATGACCAATTTGGATCCCCGTTCACAAACAACTCGCCACTGGAATCAGTTCCTGCCGCCACCGGAAAATCCGAGCATGTAGCATAGGCCGCTGACGCCCCAACCGAACAACAACGACGGCGATGAGTTCCGCTACGATCACTGCTCCTTCCAGACACCGACCTAGACCCACGTCGTCTCCGCTTCCTGGCAAACCAGCGAAGACTTCCATGCTTGTGGGCGGATAAGGGGCGATCATCATCAAACAAGCTCAGTTTAGACATGTCGAGGGCTTCAATTGAAAAGGATGTAGCACGATCAGCCCGGCAGGGGCGCTTGCTTTGAAATCCATTAGTGGCGGTAGAGTAGGGCTTAGGGGAATCAGAGTCGAGGGTTTTGGGTACGGTGACTGGAAACTGAAAGGGCTTCCAAGTATGAAGTTGGAATGTACAGGAATCTATGGCGTGCCGCGAATCTAGAGTTCTGTGAGACATTGTACCCTTGTAAACGTGAACCAATCTAGGAGGTTGTTCTTGATAATGAAAGAAGAGAAGAAGTTTGCAGGAGAAAAGCTTTCTTCCGAGAATATATTAGGGTACTGAGACATCATCAGACATTGTCCAGACCTACTCCTACAGGAATTAGGCGATTTTATTGGATTTTAAGTATTTCTTTAATTTGATTTTTTATTTTTATATTCTTCCAAGTATTTTTTTGGCCACAGAGGAGTAGCTATTTTAAAGTCAAATATCATGTTTATTTTTTATATTAAATTAAAATGAATATTCAATTTCATATAAAAGAATATATTATATAGTTAAAATATAATTAATTGATATTTTTTGAAATGATAATTAATTGTTTGCAAAGATATATTTTAATTAAGTATTTTTAAAAATATTTGAATTTGTATTAGATTTGTATAGCAAAGGTGACTAATGGTAGGATTGTATTAGTACTATGAACTTTTAAAAACTACATGAGTGTTTTTCTTATTTTAAAAATTAAAAAGATCATTAATGAAATTTCAAATAAATATATACATTTATTTTGAGATGCTGAGGAGCATCTTATTCTAAAGATTTATATCTAAAACACATATTTATCTACTCCCTTTGAATTATATAATAGATTAAAAATAAATATTCAATCAAAGTTTACCACAATAACCTATGCAGACAAGTAAATTCCCGACTGACACTGTTAAGGAGATTCACCATCTAATCGAAAGTTTCTATGAGGAGACAAAGATGGCAATCGCTCAATGCACTCTAGGACCAAATTTGTATGCCTAGAGAACTTGGTGGACTTGGTGTTCGGAAGACCAGCAGCATGAAAACTACTCCTCTAAGCAAAAAAGTTAAGACGAACACAATAAAAAATTGCAATAATCAACAGCTTTGAAATATGAGCAAAATACCAGCAGCATGTATTAAATACATAAAGCAGATTTTAATCTCCAATCGGTAATAAATACAGGATGCTTTACTAATCCAATTTCCACCGCACTAAATAGCTAACGAAAAATTATGCACAAGCTTGCGAAAAACTGCTTTATAGTCACTGAACTGAATGTCTGACGGAGGATGCAGACAGAAAACATATGATATGGGCATCGATACCAACATTGGCTTTCTTTTGTTACGTTGATCAGGTAGATCCCCGAAGCTTGCTTCATCAAAAGGAAATGACTCCCTAAGAAAAAAGAAGCTCTCTCTCGCAAGCTTTTCCACCTGAAACATCAAGAAATATTAATTGCTAAACATCATATTTTTGGATGCAGACGAGTATAAATCAACAAGAGACTAAATCGAATTATCTAACAAATATTTGCTCAATTTGAAATCCATGACCAAAGACCTTTAGGTAATGACACGTTGGAACAAGGAAGACCAGCCTCATGTGAAGAGTTACCACTATTCCAACTTTCTTCTCCTATCCAATGTGAAACTCATTCCACAAATACAAACCCTCAAGTCATACAACAGAATGGCTTTCTATTACAATTAGACCAGAGGGAGGATAAGGAAATAGTGACAAAGGTTTACTAGCATTAGATAATTTAGTGACAGTTCACCCAATTTTCTCATATTCAGGCAACTTGGTGTTACATTAATCTAGAAATTCAGAAGAAAACGACTTAAAAGAGTAAATCTGATTTTGCACTTAATTTATCATCCACTCCTCTGTTCTAAAGAAACTGGGCCTGAAGCTATAATAAAATGTCCAGCTATAAATCACAATTACCTGCAACTGAGAAAAACGTGTGTTGTTCATAGTAGTGATTATTTGTACTTCAGACAGGTCATCTCCTAATATTCGAACAGCTAAATACTCAAAGAAAGTCTTCACATAACTTTTTTGTCCCTCCAAATATTCATCACTGAATTGAGGAAACCACAGAACACATTTAACTTTATTCCATGGAACACTATTCTTCCCAGCTTTAGAGAAGATTGTCTGATGAGGATGAGTAAGGCCCCACAGAACTTTGACACCCGTCAGAGAAGGGTTCGTTGTGGATCCATTAGGCAAAGATGTTGTGACAATTATAGAAGAAGGATCATAATGACGAGCAACATGTGATGAGAAATGGAAATTAGTGTCATCCAGCAACAGAATGCAACGGTTTGTAGATGCAGGAAAAAATCTCAAAAGTGATTCTTTATCTGCATCAGCATCAGCATCTTCTGGCACACATAAATTAGCATCGCCACTTGATGATGGCGAGGGAACCCAATCATGGGAAAAGAAACATGAATCTCCATTGCGACATCCCTGTAGATGCATCAACAGTAAATTTTACATCAGGAGCTGACAACCAACACTGTCAACAAACTCTGAAGTTATATTGATACACTCAGATGGAGTTACACAGACAAAGAACACAAGTAACCACTTTAGACTTTCTTCAGAAAATGCATAAAGGAGAAATACCAAATACATTCAATGATTTTGAGCAATCTTTTCAGTTCTGAATACAGAAAAAGAAGCTAGGGATACAAAGAAAGTTCTAGCTTGAAAATATTCTCCAGTAAATAATGCTTAAGCAGAAGAACTAGCTGGGAATGTTGACGATGCTTAGTACTAAAGAAAACCAACCAGATGCTAATCGTACACACACGCGCGCGCACGCGCATTCTCAGAAGAGATAATTTACAAGATCACCACTTTTTCTTAAACAGAAACAATAAAATTGAATTAGAGATGAAGCAGCCATTACTACCTTATAAATAATAAGTTATTAGAAAATTATCCTTATGATAAAGTGCAATCCTGAAACATGATCCTAAATGATTCCAAGACAAATTTGTATCTATTTGAACAAACAAATAGACAAAGATTTCTGCTTCAGAAAGGAGAAACTGTAAAGAAATAGAAGCATCAAGATCCCAGAAAATATCCTCTAAGAGTATAATCAGATATTTAGGCTATATTTGGCCTGGACTTCAAAATCAAACATCAATTCCCCATAAAAACCTCTCAAAACATTTTTTTTCTAACCCCACATATGGGTCCCACTCAATCACATAAACAATAATTTGTTATTACCTTTTAATTAAAATTACAATATCAAATAATTTATTATCTATATTCTATACATTCTATATTATTATCAATGACGTGAAACACAAAACATATCAATCAGTTTTTAATTCCCAATAAAAACAATTTTTATCTAAACATAACTTCATTTAAAAAACAAAACAAGAAAAACTTTCATTTCTTGCCTCTCTTTTCATCTCTCTAAAAGTAAGAATACAACCTAAACTAAAATTATGCAGAAGTGTAAAAATACTAGACATGGATAACATAATGGTTTCTAAAGATTGTCAACTCTGGAAAAATCACTCAAGTTCTTAAATATCCCCAAGAACTCAGGTCCTTCAGATATACAGTAAGGAAAAATTTCCTTCCCCAGTCATCTGACATTTTCATTAGACAGAATATCTGAACTAAGACTTTGGAATGCCAAAAGATATCTGACATTTTCTAAATGGTGATTCCCAGTAGGACAACAAGAGAGCAAACGTTTTTTTTTTCTCTGAACAGAATGAGAATGCTAAAATATTTCAAGCTAGTGATTACCTGTAGAGAGAAGAAGAATTTACAAAGAGGTCTCTTTGCTTGGAGTGAATGAGAATACAAACATTGGCTTCCCCTGTTGCAGAGCCCATTTATGAAGAACCTACATAGAGAAGCATCCCCAGTAGTCTGAAGATTGTGAACTGCATGTCTCTCATGATCTCCAGATACCTCTTTCTTCTGAACTCTCATCTGTCTCACGTGGAAAGTAAAAGGGAACTTCAATCTTCATTTCAAAAGTAATTTCCAACAGGAGAGGCCAAAAGCTTACCTCTTTGACAGTGGTTACCAACTTTTCAGCCACCTCTGTTGCTCGGAAGTGATTAGAAGGGACAAAGGGTACAGTGATGCATTTTCTCACTCTAGTATCAATCTCCAGGTGCTCATCACTCATAAGGAATTCATCAGCATCCCCATTTTGGTCACCGTTGAGATAGCATATATGCTTAAATTCATAAGGTTCGTAATATGACGGCACATTATTGGATGCTACAAAAGATTTGGGCCGAAATCGATGCAGCGTGTCAATAATTTCATCATCTGCAAGAGGATTTTAGGGTGAGTAATAATGCCAAGAAGCATCTTTTTACACAAACTGAAATAAAGTTTCTAACACTGATAACCTTACATGCCAAAGCAACTTGGTTGAGTGCCGATTGCACAAGATTGTGAGATGAACACCACTCTTCCTCAGTCTTAAACAGAAACTTATGTGCATCTTCCATGCCCTCGGGCATTACAAGTTGTTTCAACTGTTCAAGCCGATATTTGTCCTCCAGAGGGAAATGATGAAGTAGCAAACCTCTCATCAAAATCCAGAAGCGCAAGAACAAAACAGAGAAATAGAGAAATCTAAAATGTACATTTAAGAGAGAAATACCTTGAAAACCCGTTGCCAAAACTGAAATGCACACAGATTTCCCAAGTAAAGCACCTCTTTTTTGCCAAGTGACCCAGGACTCTTGTCATCTCCAGTATAATAGTTACTAGTGTATTCCACATGCTGAGGAACAACAACTAGTCAGTACAAAGTATAAAATGATTAATCAATTGACCTTCAAAAACTCATCATATTTCGAGTACCAAATTTTCTTGTCCAAATGGACGCAAAATAGGCAGGGGTTGCACGTCCATCAATATGCCAAGTAGGATACCTTCACGTAGCATGCCTATGTCCCCAAACTTGAGTATTAGGATTGAAGCATCAAACGATAAAGTGAAGCTGGAGAGCAATCGTCCATAAAATGAAGGCTCATAGCGGCCTCTAGGTGATGTTTTTTCTATTGCATGGATTTCAACAAGCAAATCCAATGCATCCTCAACAACTTCAGGGTTTGGAGGATCAAGAGCTTTCTGCAACAAGACTAAAACAAAAGTAGATAGCTTGAGTTCCTTGTCAAAGATAATGTAGGGGCAAACAGGTAGCAAACACTAAAATATCAATTGAAGTTATGTAGAATTAGGTAGATTGATAGGATGTTATAGGTATGTTGTACGCTAGGATACTTATAGGTCTGCTATAGGCTTTAACTAGGTGGCTGCATGTTTGTTAGTTAGAGAGATAAGATTGTAAATCTTATATATATACTTATGTAATTGTAAATGATTCATTAAATATAATGGAATTCAATCTTCTATTTTCACCTTGTTTGACATGGTATCAGAACACACGGTACTATAAAAACATTTGTTGGAGTTGTTTCTTCAAGTTCAGCCTTCAAAACTCGTTTTGATTGTGAACTAAAGCTCAGACTTCAGAGTTCACAGAGTACTCTTTGTTCAACTAATCTTCTCAATAAACCTCAACTAAAGCCCTATTTTCAGTACACTTCGTTTTGATTGTGAACTAAAGCTCAGACTTCAGAGTTCACAGAGTACTCTTTGTTCAACTAATCTTCTCAATAAACCTCAACTAAAGCCCTATTTTCAGTACACTTCACAGCCAATACTTGTTACCATCGGAGGCAACTCACCATTTCCAGTCATAGCCTGGAGTCCGGCAGCCAGACACAGTGTCACGTGTCTCCTCGCGCTGTCGCCAGCTGCTGCCCCTGAAACACATGTGATCCATGTGTCGCCTTCTTGGGACGCTGCGGCGCAACTTCCAGTAGACTTGCCACCTTCTGTTCAACATGTTCCGGGTGTTATCTTCCACTTCCACCTTTGTTTTTTGAAATTGGTCACATTTATTCTCTTGACCCTTAAGAACAAAGTAGAATTTTGAAGTGATTTTCTCTGCACTCTGAGGTCTTTGTTCTTTGGTTGATTCATCTTGCCCTCTGAATGCCATTTGGGAAGCAATATTGATCTCTAATTTAGAGTTGAAACTCAAGGTTTGGTCTCTGTATTTTTGTTCAGCTCTCTCGTGCTTTGTTTGAGAGCTTACTTATACTTCCAGCATTCTGTAAATTAATGAAGTATTGAAAGAGAATAACGTTGGTTCCTCATTGCCAAAACCCAAGGAATACTCAGTTGCTATATTTAGTTCTTCACTCTGCAGACCAAACCAATATTATGCCAACAACTAATTCAAAAATTTCTAAGTTGTGCCCATTTTTGCATTTGGGTAAAGAATGCTCACAGTTCCAAAGTATAACAAATTCTCAAGGCAAAACACTATCTTCTAGAGTCATTGGAGCAGGCTCTAAGGCACAAAAAGGCAACTTGATCACATCATGGGGTGACAAAACTGAAAACGTCTGCACTTGGATAATAGATTCAAGTGCTTCAAATCACGACTGGTGAAATATGTCTAACTCTCAAAACACACTCGAAGTCCATATCCATCTCTTGTTTACAAACCATCATCTTCATTTTCTTTGATTCAGAGTGACATATGGGGACCTTGTCATACTTAACACAGGGAAACGTTAGTTTGTGACATTCATTGATGATCATACCCGCACTACTTTGATATTTGTGATGAAAGAAAAATTAGAAACAACAACCATCTTCAAAAGATTTCATGCCATGGTTGAGAGATAATTTCAAGGACATATTCAAATCCTTAAAACTGACAATGCCAGGGAATACTTCAATACAACTCTAGGAACGTTTCTATCAGAAAATGGGATTGTTCACCAAAGCTCATGTGTGGACACCCCACAATAAAATGAGATTGCTAAACGGAAAAAAACAACACCTCTTTGAAGTCACTCGAGCATTACTCCTTACCTCTAATGTTCCCAAACAATTCTAGAGTAATGCTATCCTCACAGCGGCATACCTGATTAAGATGATGCCATCTCGAGTTTTGGACTTCAAAACTCCTACACAGGTTTCACAAGAAATCTTTCCAAGTACTCCTCTCATATCTTCTCCCTGTCAAAGTATTTGGATGATCTGCATTTGTTCATATTATTCCTCACCAAAGAGGGAAACTTGATCCACGATCCTTCAAGTGTATCTTCCTCGAATATTCTCCAACTCAAAAAGGATATAAGTGTTATTCTTCGAGTCTTCAGAGGTATTATATCACCATGGATGTTACCTTCTTTGAAAATACCCCTTTCTACCCTCAAATTGATATTCAGGGGGAGAATCAAGAAAAGGAAAAGGAATATCAATTGATCGACAAAGAATCTTTAAATCTTCCTTGTAAATCTGACTCCACTCAAAATAATTGTCTTGAAAGTCTCTTAATCACACCTGTTCCTGAAACCTTCCAAAGTCCATCACCACCACCCGTTGAGGAAAATACAGAGACCATTCAACCTTTATGTCAAGGGCAAAGTATAGGGAACAGAGAGTTAAAGGTTTATTCTCGAAGACCAAGAACCAGAAGTGATGTAGAGTATCCAATGCTCCCTGAGCAAAGTCAAGAATCTAAACCAAGTTCAAATCAAGAGACCTCAGGTAACTCTGAATCTTCAACTCCATTTGATGATCTTGATTTTCCTATTGCTCTAAGAAAGGGTGTTCGTTCTTGTACTTATCATCAGATTTCTCACTTTGCTTCATATAAAAAACTCTCATCAAGATATCAAGCTTTCATTGCAGATTTATCAAATGTGATCATTCCTCATAATATTCATAAAGCACTTCAAAAACCATAATGGAAAAAAGTTGTACATGACAAAATTGATGCACTTGAGAAAAATGGAACATGGACTCTAACTAAACTTCACGGTCAAGTACAAGGCTGATAGAAGTATTGATCGATATAAAGCTATACTTGTTGCCAAGGAATTCACTTAGACATATGGAATTGATTATCAAGAGACCTTTGCTCCAGTGGCCAAGCTAAATACCATTCAAGTTCTTCTCCCTTGCTATCAATCTAGATTGGCTACTTCATCAATTAGATGTGAAGAAGAGGTATACATGGATTTTCCATCGGGTTTTGAAGGTAACCAAGTATGTAAACTGAAGAAGTCTCTTTATAGACTTAAACCGACCCCAAGAGCTTGATTTGAGAGATTTACAACTGTAGTCAAAACTCATGATTACAAACAAAGGCAATTAGATCATACTATGTTTTTTAAACATTCAAATAGTGGTAAGATTACCATTTTGATTGCCTATGTTGATGATATTATTTTAACTGGTGACAATATTGAAGAAATGAGCAGGCTAAAGACTATCTTAGCCAAGGAATTCAAAATCAAGGATCTCAGGTCTTTTAGATATTTTCTTGGTATGGAAGTAGCTCGGACTAGCCATGGAATTTCCGTATCACAACGAAAATATATTCTTGATTTGCTAAAAGGAACAAGAATGCTTGGATGCAAATCAATTAATACTCCAATGGAATCTCATAAAAGATTGTGAAAGGCTGAAGATAGAACACTTGTTGACAAAGGAAGATATCAACATCTAGTTGATAAACTGATGTATCTTTCTCATACACGACCAAATATTGCTTTTTCAGTAAGTTGTGAGACAGTTTATGAATAGTCCCACAAACAAAAATCTTGAGGTTGTTTATCGAATTCTTCGATATCTCAAAATGACACTAGGAAAAGGGCTCTTTTTCAAGAAAGGAACAAACCGAGATATTGATATGTACACCAATGCTGATTATGCAGGGCTCCTAACTGAGTGAAGGCCTACCACAGGATATTGCACTTATGTGTGGAGAAATTTGGTCACATGGAGAAGCAATAAACAGACTATGGTTTCTAGAAGTAGTGCAGAATCAGAGTTTAGAACAATGGCACTTGAAATCTGTGAAGGGATGTGGTTAAAAATAATTTTGGAAGAATTGAAGTTTTTTGTGGACAAAACTATGGGATTTTTTTTGTGATAGCCAACCAGCTATAAGCATCGCCAAAAATCCAGTGCATCATGATAGAACCAAGCATATTGAAGTGGACATACACTTTATGAAGGAAAAGATCGAGGGTGGGATAATTCGGATTAGTTATATTCCTACTACATTACAAATAGTTAACATCCTTACGAAGGCTATGCCAAGAACAAGCTTCGACAATCTAATTTCCAAATTGGGAATGATTAATATCTATCCTGCAGCTTGAGGGGAGTGTAGAATTATGTAGAATGATAGGATGTTATAGGTCTGCTATAGGTTAGAATACTTATAGGGCTGCTATAGGTTTTAACTAGATGGCTGCATGTTTGTTAGCTAGAGAGATAAGATTGTAAATCTTATATATATATATATATGTATACTTACGTAATTGCAAATGATTCATTGAATACAAGGGAATTCAATCTTCTATTTTCACCTTGTTTGACAAGTTATGATACAAAGTGTGATGAAATACGACTTACAGAATCCTCATTCTGGTCAAAGATGAATTATACTTCAGTCAATCAGTTTTACATCTTAATTAAGTCTAGGTCAGATATACACAAACTTGTAGCACAAGCCACATTTTGTTCAAGGCATTGTATCACTTTCAAATTTTTAGTTACACTATCCTAGCTTTTTAAATTTTTTAGGACTGAGAATTTCAAATTAAAAGGAAATTTATTGCACTGATAAAGCAACGGGCAAAAGGAAAAAGTAGCAAGTACCCCTAGGGTCATTTATGGCTTTAGATTCAGCACAGAGAAGAAGTAGAATTTGCTTCTTCAATGACAATCTCTGTATTGCAGGAGGCTCATAATCCTCTAGTTGATTAAAGAATGCTCCTGTAACCAATCGATAAACATGCCCATCACAAGTCCGACCTGTTCTCCCCTTACGCTGGTCAGCCTATAGAATGGAATTGCTAAAGTGACCAACTGAAACCGGGAGAAATAAGAACTGCAGAAATCCAATTCATACCTGAGATTTGGAAACCCACACAAGTTCGGCAGATTCAGCCTTTCGATTACTGTCCCAGAAGACTTGTAATGAACGGCATGAATCAATCACATAGCCTACTTTAGGGATTGTAACAGATGATTCAGCAATGTTTGTAGCCAATATTACCTACATAAGATTGGTGGTTTAGATAAAATATCAGGAACGACATATAATATCAGAAACATTGAAAGTGAAAATACAAAAACTATCACATTAATAAAATCAAGGTTCACTGGGACCTTTTTCTTTTATTCTTAAAGATTTTTCTTTAAAAAAATAAAAAAGGAAAAATATGAAGGTTCATTGAAACAAATTAGAAATTAAATCCCACGAACCTTATGTGCATGGTTTTCATTTGCAATACTTTAGTCCAGTACTGTCTCTCAATAGCAAAAGAGAAGAAAAATTACCTTGCGATGGGACTTACAAATTCTCATGGCCTTCAGAGCCTGTTCAGTTTCGATACTGCGATGTAGAATGTGAACCTTAAACGTTTTACTGAAAGGCTTTAATAGAAACCACTGCTGTTCAAGTGAATAGTACGTAGGTAGGAAGACCAAAATGCTCTTCTCAATATCTGGTTCATTTTTATGAATGTGCAACACCAAATCATGCATTAGCTTGTGAACTTCAGCTTTGATACCAGCATTAGCCATTAATGGACTAGGTCCAGAACAATATCTTAAGGACAAGGAATCTGATCTTATTCCAAGAACATCAGCTACCTATTGAACAAAGCACCAATGAAAAAAGATCTCAAATTTAGTACACAGAGAGACACGAATACTGTTGAATTAACACAGGACAAATTTGGAATATTTATCCCCCCTATCTAGTAATGTAATATTTAATTGTAAATTGACAAAAACATATAAGCAAAGTAAGTAATCCAAAAAAAAAAACAGAGGTAAAGAATCAATAAGAGGTCTGGTGTCCTGTATGTGACAACAGAGTTGTATTTAAGCTATGTCCAGCTCTCTGATACAGATATACAGAATTTTGAATCTACAGATCCCCAAAATGGATAGACACATCATGCAACTGAAGAATAAAGCATATGAACAGGATGATCATTCATTTTCATTATCCTTCCCATTTCTTTTTCTTCCTCTGTTCCAATAATTTACCACACGTTCAAGCCGTCATTTGATGTACTTTATAGAATTCCTTTATCAGGATAAGCAGATGTCATGCCAATATAGACAATTATTAATGATATCACCTTTTTTTAACTAGAGCATCCAATGCTCATGTTTGGAAATGCCAAACATCTCAAAAAGTTTCCTCACGTAATCTACTATAGCTATTTCCCCATAGTTAATTTTCACCTCTCTTTCTTCTCTTTCTTTTTATTTTTCATCATGGGTGTTGGGTGGGGCAGATCGGGGTTTTAGACACTAATTTATGAAGTGTTAATTAGGAAAGGTAGAACAAGAATAAACAATAAACAACATTAAAATTAACATTTTTGTCAAAATTAATTACACATGTTGAGTATTAAATTAACTTAGGCAGCCTAAAATGGATGCTATGTTTGGCAGCCAAATATGACTGCTATGAGTGTTGTTTTTTTTACATTTGTGTGCTTGTGTAAGCTTATATATATAGGCACTTCTTGTAATCTAAAGCATCAAATCATTAAATACAATCAACATGGTATCAGAGCCTCTTTTCTTGTGGCCTGAACCTTTCTGATAATCTGAAAGGTTCATTTGAAGTATTAGAACCTTTCTGGAATTTGTTTCAAGAAGTGTTTCAATTAGAATTTTTAGTCTTTTACTTCAAGAAGTTTTTTCAATCTCAAGCCTCCTCTATATATCCAGCAATACACATCAGAAACATATCTCCAACCCTATGATAAAATCTTCAAATTCCAGCTTCTTCAAGTTTCAATTTCTCAGTTTCTTCAAGCTTCAAGTTCCAGCTTCTTCAATCTAAATTCAGTTTCTATTTTACATTCTATTTTTCTGTCTGTCTTACATCATCATTAGGCGCGCCTCAACCTCTCAGAACATCACCCGAAGTTCGACGGTCAGAGGCTGCTGCCATGCGCCACCTCACTCTCCGGCGCGTGAGGCTCACGCGCCACCTGCACCGGTTGGAACGCTGCGCCGCTTCTTCCTCGAGCTTCTCCAGGTTCTGCTTGATCCATTTCATGTGTTATTTGTTAGTTTCACCTTTGATTTTTGAAATGGGTCGCATTTGTTCTGTTGGGTATTAAGAACTTTTTGCTGCAATTGTTTCTTATCTCCAATTGATCTCTATAAGCAATATACGAACTTAATATTAGGAACAAAATACAAGTCATGGCTGAAGAAGAAATATTGAACCCCATTTCCCAATCTCAATCTGTTCAACCAAAAGTTTATGTGCCAAATTTATCTGGTAATGTTGTTATCACTCATGATTAGTTAATAGGGTCCCAAAATTATCAAGAGTGGTCTTCTGCTGTGAAATTGTGGTTTATGGGATAAGGGGTAATTGATCATTTGACTATCAATTCTAAGAAAATTCACTATGAAAGAGATGTGTGGGAAAAAGTTGATGCCCAATTATGCAGCATTCTATGGCAGTCTCTTTCACCTGAGTTAGTTCCTATGTTTTGTCCCTTCCTGACTTGTGCATTAGTATGGGAACACACAATCACTATATACAAATGACATCTCTCGTTTTTATTCTATTATTAGTGAAATGGTGAATATCAAGAAGTTAGATATGCCAATGGAAAAATTTTTAGACAAAATACAAGGGCTCATGTCAGAATTCAATAAACTCTTGCCCATTGGAGGATCACCGGCAGACCATCTTGCTCAACGTGATAAGTTTTTTGTTGTTTTCACTCTTGCAAAGCTTGAGTCAGATTATGAACAAGTTTGTAATAGAATTCTCAGCGAAGGAACTGTACCGAGTACTAAAGACATGTTTAAAAGACTTTTATAAATTTCTTCCGTCTCCAAAGAAATTACACCCTCCTCCATAATAGAGCACTCTGCTCTTACTTTTCAAACTCAACATTACCGAGACAATAACAGAGGAAGAGGTCGAGAAAGTTACCGAGGAAATCGAGGTGGTCGGGGTGGCCGTGACCCATTCCGATTTTGTGATCATTGTAACAAACCGAGGCACACAAAGGAAGAATGTTGGGCACTTCATGGCAAGCCAATAGTGGCTAATGTGGTCCAAGTCAATTCAGATGCCCCTAATACACACACTACTATCTCAAACACCGAGTATCAAGAATTTCTGCGACTCAAGGCTGCTAGGACCTTTGTCACTCCTGAAGCATCGCATACCGCTCTTGCTTTCCAGTCTAACTCTATGTGGATTTTTTATTCCAGAGCCACTGATCATCTTTCTGGTAATCCTGATCTTTTCTCCCACATTACATATTCTAATTCTCTTCCATCAGTTACCTTTGGCGATAGATCAGTAGGTGTTGCAAAAGGCATTGGGAACATTACTCTTCTTCCTTCTTTATTCTTATCTAATGTGTTGTATATTCCTGGATGTCCCTTCAATTTAATTTCCGTTTACCAACTTACTCAGTCTCTTAACTGTTTTGTCACTTTCCCTTCTAATTCGGTACTTGTGCAGGACCGACACACGAAGGAGACCATTGGTATGGGATATGAATCAAAGGGACTTTACCTCTTCTTATGTTCCAAAGTTGCGTTCACCGCTACTATTTCTTCTCTTCTTGTTCATTACCGTTTGGGACACCCGAGTCTTAATAAAATGCGTCAAATCCTTCCCGATCTGTCAAATTTAAAATCTCTTGAATGTGAGTCATGTCAACTTGGGAAACATTCCAGAGTTTCATATCCCAGTAGGGTTGATAGGCATACTACTACCCCATTTTCTTTAGTTCACTCTGATATTTGGGGGCCATGTCGTTTTCCTTCTATTCTTGGCTATCGGTATTTTATTACCTTTATAAATGATTTTTCTCGTTGCACTTAGGTCTTTTTGATGAAAAATCGTTTTGAGCTTTTTGATGTATTCCAAACATTTTATAATGAAATAAAAACTCAATTTGGAGTCTCTATAAAAATCATGCATAGTGATAATGCAAAATAGTACTTTTCTGATCCCTTCACTACTTTCTTCTCCTCACATGGCATTCTTCATGAATCTTCATGTGCTAGAACTCCACAACAAAATGGAATTGCTGAGAGGAAGAATCGACATCTTGTCGAAACAGCCCGCACTTTACTTATCTATCAAAAGATTCCTAAAAGATTTTGGGGAGATGCTATACTTCACTCTTGCTACCTCATAAACCGAATGCCCTCTTCTGTCTTGCAAGGAAAAATTCCACTTAGTGTTTTACTCCCACAAAAACCTCTTCATAAGCTTCCGTTAAGGGTCTTTGGGTGTACCAGTTTTGTTCATGACACTACTCCTCGACGAGATAAACTAGATCCCAAAGCAATAAAATGTGTTTTTATTGGATACTCTCGTCTTCAAAAGGGCTTTCGGTGTTATTGTCCTAAGACTCATCGTTTTTACACATCCTTTGTTGTTACCTTTCTTGAGTCTTCACCCTTCTTTTCTTTAACTACTATTGTCGAGTCCGACTTTATTGGAGCACCCACTGGGACTGCAGAAATACTTCTTGTTCCTACTTTCTCAAGTCATAACCTCATATGGTAACTAAAGAAGCACTCACTTCACTTCCTCCCAAGTCTTTGCCCTAAATCCAAGAGGAAAGACTTATGTCACCTTTCCCACACATATATCCGCGTCGCATTCGTCAGTTACGTAGTTCACAAGAAGATCATGAACGTCCAGTTAATTCATGTCATATGCCGTCGGATCCTTCTAACTCGGTCAAAGATTCACCTATTGCCAACCGTATAAATACCAGGTCTACTCGAAATCCTTATCTCATCTATAATTTTCTCTCACAAAAACATCTTTCTCCATCCTATTGTGCTTTTATTTCCCATTTGTCTTCTGTTTCTGTCCCTAATAATGTTCAGAATGCCTTATCTCAACCAGACTGTTGGAAGACTATGGCTGATGAAATGGAAGCTCTTGATTCTTCAGGAACTTGGAAGTTGATACCTCTACCTCTTGACAAAACAGTAGTTGGTTGCAGATAGGTGTATAATGTCAAAGTTGACCCAGATGGACAAGTGGACAGACTTAAAGCTCGACTTGTTGCTAAAGGTTATACGCAGATATTTGGTGTTGACTACACTGATACTTTTTCACCCGTGGCCAAAATTACCTCTGTGCGTATTTTTCTGTCAATGGCAGCCACTCGTCAATAGTCATTGCATCAGTTGGATATCAAGAATGCATTCCTACATGGTGACCTGAACGAAGACATATACATGGAACAACCTCCAAGTTTTGTAGCTAAAATAGGAAGGAACTTAGTATGTCACCTTAAGCGCTCTCTCTATAGTTTGAAACAATCCCCCCGTGCTTGGTTTGGCAAGTTCAATGGAGTTGTTCAACAGTTCAGCATGACTCGAAGCAAGATTGATTATTCTGTATTTTACAGACATTTATCAAGAAAAAGCATCTATTTGGTAGTTTATGTTGATGAAATTGTTATCACTGGAGATGACACAGAGGGCAGAAGTCAACTTAAGGAACATTTGTTTCAATACTTTGAGACTAAAGACCTTGGAAATTTAAATTATTTTCTTGGTATAGAAGTTGTTCGATCACAACAAGGGATTTATGTTTCTCAAAGAAAGTATGCCTTGAATATACTTGAAGAAAAAGGTATGACAAATTGCAAACCTGTTGACACACCCATGGATCCCAACGTCAAACTTCTTCCAGGACAGGGGGAGCCTTTATCTGATGCAGGAAAATACCGAAGGTTAGTTGGCAAGCTACTTTATCTGACAGTCACTCGTCCTGATATCTCATTTGCAGTTAGTGTGATTAGTCAGTTTTTGCAAACACAATGTGAAAGTCATTGAAAAACTACAACCAGAATTTTAAAGTATGTTAAAAGGTCTCCAGGTACAAGCTTACTTTATAAGAATTATGAAAATATAGAAATTGTTGGCTATACAGATGCAGACTGGGCTGGCTGTCCTTGGAATAAAAGATCAACATCAGGTTATTGTATCTTGTTTGGTGGAAATCTTGTGTCATGGAAAAGTAAAAAACAAGATGTGGTAGCTGGTTCAAGCGCAGAAGCTAAATACCGAGCAATGGCTCTTGGGACGTGCGAACTTATTTGGGTGAAGCATCTTCTCACGGAGCTCAAGTTTTGTAAACTTAACTCTATGAAATTAGTTTTTGATAATCAAGCTACTTTGCACATTGCATCTAATCCTGTCTTTTATGAAAGGACGAAACATATTGAAGTTTATTGTCACTTCATACGTAAAAAGGTTGCTTCTGGAGATATTGTTACTACTTTCATTGGATCAAATGATTAACTTGCTGATGTCTTTACTAAATCTTTGAGATGACCTAGGATTGAATACATTTGTAGCAAGTTTGGAACATTTGATCTATATGCTCCAGCGTGAGGGGGAGTGTTGAGTATTAAATTAAGTTAGGCAACCTAAAATGGCTGCTATGTTTGGCAGTCAAACATGGCTGCTATGAGTGTTGTTTTTTCTACATTGTGTGCTTGTGTAAGCCTATATATATAGGCACTTCTGGTAATCTAAAACATCAAGTCATTAAATTCAATCAACACATAAAAGAGATCTTGGAGAATTGTGCTCTCAGACCTAAAATTATCCTCTTTAATTTGTTAACAAGCAAATATTACTCTAGAAGAAGAAATCATGCAAATTGATGCATTCTTTTGAGTAGATAAACTGTTCATAATGGAAAAACTTTGAAACCAACACTTCCATCAGACATCAGAGAAGGAATCCACAGTCAATAACCAACAAGCCTTAAACATTTGAAGCCATAGGATAATGAGGGAAGGTAAAAAAACATGATACACAAACATCTTATCAGCCTTCAGCATAAAGATAATGGAAAGTGTTCTGATCAAATGGTGCATGTACCTGATCGAGATACATAACATTCCGCTGGAAAATATTTCGTTCGATGGGGTTTGGGATTCCCAACACTTCAACTCTTTCATCCCTGCCAAGGTCCTTGAAATATTCTTTATATCTTGCAATATCAGCAGTAGCAGACATCAAGACAAGCCTGGAAGAGCAAAGGATCTATGAACCATAAAGTAATAGCATATCTTGCTGAATAACTCAAAGTGTTCAAAGCATTAATTAAGTAGTATCTGACGAAAATTTTAATCTCAAAAGATAAAGAGGACGGCATTAAGAGATGCAAGAGCCATAAAAAATATATCTTAATGTACAAACTAACATTTTTTTTAAAGGGAAAAAAAAAAGAAAAAGGTTAACCTTAGGCCAGAGTTTTTAAGCAGAAACTGCTTGACACAAACAAGAACAAGATCTGACTCTGCAGATCTTTCATGCACTTCATCAAGAATGATAACTTTGTACTTCAGCGCATTTGACCCCCTCTCGCGCATTTCATCTAACAAAACTCCAGCAGTTTTGAAGACAATCTTCGATCTGCAATAGTATTTGCATGAAATTATTCATAATAGTAAAGAAAAACGACAGTTAAGTGAAAGGATAACACAATTCTTTCTTTAAACTAATGGTTCAAATGTGCACCAGGTTTGAATCACAAGCCAGCTCTTCAAATTAAAAAGCAGATCACTAGCACTTATATATGGAAGGTAGAATCAAGCAAATGGTTCTAGTAAATACATAGTGGTAAATTAATTATTTCAACACCCCAAAAAAAGGGACAAATGTGCCTACTATTAACTGATGAAAAATGGAGGTGCGCCTACAAGGGGTCTCTACTCGTAAATTAAAGCAAAATTTACTCTAAAGCATCAACTGAACCAGCTGAGCATGGTTGCACTAGTTTTATTGATCCGCTTCCTCCCCTCGCTTAACCCCAGCCTTCTAAATTTTGCAGAAGTTTCAAAGTATAAACAAGAAGAAAGTTGCTCCAAACACTTTCTCGCAAGCAATTTAACACTCCAGATTCTAGAGAATAAGTCTCCCTTCCTCTTTTGACAGGAGAAAAACAATCAAGAGTTGGCATTCATAAAAACTCACAACTTGGTTTTAACATTTAATCTTGCAACTATCTCACAGACGATAACTTAGGAATAGCCAATGAAACCATTCAGATAACCATGAAATATATTAAAACAATGGGATGGACAATGTCTTCCTTTAAATTCAGATGTTACAAAATGTAAGAAGCCATATGCCATTATTAAGTCATTGCTACCAAAGATCTTGGAATGTGAAATACATGGGAGACAGCATATTTGATCAATAATTATAAGGATGCTTCTGTAGGTCTAGGTCATGTGGTGTGGGTGTTCTCTTGGGTGCAGAAAGATAGGAAGGAACCTTCTCGTTCTTATTTAATTCTCTTAATACAAATTTCACTTGGACAAATGAACAAGACCATCAGCTAAAAATGGTAATATCAAGTTTAGGAAACAACAAATTGATTATTTATTTACCAAGAGTCAACTAAATAATTGTTGAATAACAATGACATAACTAATTCTCAAAAGCTAAGAAACTGCAAAAACTACCTATGACTTTCTGAGTAAATAACAATAAATACCTTTCTGAGAAGACCCGTGAATGGCCTATGTGGTATCCAATTTCTCCGCCAACTTCACAATTACGAGCCTTTGCCACCATGTTAGCCACTGCTACTACAGCAAATCTCCTAGGTTGTGTACAGAGTATAGGTTCCATGTTTTCTTCTAATAAGAACTGAGGGACTTGTGAGCTCTTTCCTAGAACAGGGGAAAGCAATATCGTTGAATATAATCATAATTTTTACATGAATATGAGGAGATTTATACACACTGATTCTCCATGCACAGCCATTTCTAAGACATTTGGCGAAAAAATATCATGTCAATATATATTAACAGGAAAGAATCCATATTATAACACATTTCTGATAAAGTAGGCACATGGAACCTAGAGGATAAATAGGAAAACATTCAAGAAAATATGCTTATGATCCTTTTAAGATTTCTATAGCTTTAATTATTGAATAGAAGAACTGATATGTCAATTGTTTCTTGATGCTGAAATTATATACAGAAGTCCATAGGTCTTGATACGTCTAATTCCCAGATGAAGTTCGTAAATGCATACAGAATGAGCAAATTATAACATGATATGCAACGATAGTACGAAGGACTTCTCAAAATCAACAGGAAATTACCGCAACCAGGTTCACCAACGATCAGAGTGACACGATTCTCTTGAATTTTCTCGATGATTTTATTTCTCATTGCCGCAATCGGAAGCGCAGCAAAACTCGAAGATGTTGTTGTTGACGACGACGGCAACGTAAACGGCGATGAATATGAAGAGTAACTCGATGAAGTCGGGGAAGACGCCATTTCTGCGAACTCAGAAGTCCAAAACCCTCCCCTCACACTCTCAGTATTCCGTTGTTCCCAAACTCGGAGTTTTATTATAGCCTATACGCGCTCCCGCCTTTTTCACTTTTTCCCAGCAAAGGTTACTGTGACTCCACGCGCACGAATGTTCCGGAGATTGTAAACTCGCGTATATCCGCCATCGATTAGCTCAGTACTCGACTGGCTATCCCTGACTGCGTCAATCGCATTGTGGATTTGTTGTTATACGCGCGGAAGATTCAAGCGGTGTTTCCATTAACTTCGGGCCTACGGTACGAGAGTGGGTCCGGTCTAATTGCTTCCTTTCCAATTCATGGTTTCTTTCTTCTCGCATCCTTCGATTTCTTTTCGCTGCGGCTTACGGTGATGCTGTCGCCTCATTAGATTCTATGTGATCGACAAACAATACTACGATTATGTTTTTGTGTCAATATATTTAGATTTTCTTTTAATCAATTTGGATAACTTCTTTGTTCACAGCAACTTTTCCCACCTCTGAAGTCAAAGACTCAAAAATCATAATTATATTAAAATAAATTTTATTTTATATTTGTCTTATTAATTTTCAAGATAATGATTTTGTTTTAATCTTTAAATTTTTTTTATATGATTAGTTCTTACTACTTTAATATATTACTATTTCATATGACATCAAATCTATCTTAAAAAAAGTTCTTATCTAAATTAATTTATCTTTTTATTTAAAATTTTAAATATTTTCTTTAAAAGTTATTCAAATAATACAAGTTAAGGTTTAAACAAATCATTTAACACCGAATATTTAATTTTGAGTGATGCAAATGAGTTAGTCCTTGATTATTGATTATCAAACAAAATAAAAAAATGTATGCACTAATATATTATCATTTTTTTATTACATTTGGAAAGTGAATGTCGAATTCAAGACATTAAACTATACATTTTATTGACTAATATTTATTGTTTAAAATATATTTTTTCCTCTTTTTTTAATTATTGTCGATTTTTTTAAAAATAAATTATCGTTGATTGATCTATATTTTTTTATCTAAATAACAATATTATATCAATTTCTTAAACATTGTTTTGATTTTATTTTATTTTTAAAAAACTCACATATATTAGTATATTTTCATTGGTATGCTAGTAAATTGAGAATATTAATTTTTATACTTTATAAAAAATTATTATTTTAAAGAAATTTAAGTGAATACGAAAAATAATTTTTTTTGTTAATTAGTTAATAATACATGAAAAATTTCTCTCAATTATTATAATAAACTAACAATCTATCATAAAATAAAGTCAATAATAAGTTATATTAGAAAAAAAATTATGTTTGTTTTCATGAATATTATATTAAAATTCAATAAATTTAAATCGTTCAATAAGTAGTTTAATACTAATTGTTCATTTATCTATTTACAATATTTACATTATTATTTTATTTATTTTACTTATTGTCAAGTTATATATAAAATTTTGTAAAAATAATTTAACATGTGAATATTTCAAAATGATAAAATGAACAAGGAAATAAACTTTATGATAATTTTCCATTTTAGTTATTATTCTTTTAATTTGT
The DNA here is from genome assembly GCA_019593545.1 of Apocynum venetum. Lineage (NCBI taxonomy): Eukaryota > Viridiplantae > Streptophyta > Magnoliopsida > Gentianales > Apocynaceae > Apocynum > Apocynum venetum. The sequence goes on from SRSM01000324.1 coordinate 1,011,026, forward strand.
ATTCATTTTCCTCCCTATTTTTTATCAAATGTTTTAGTCCATAATTTTTCAAAAATTACTCAATGTTGTCATTTTTCAAATTTACCTTTAAAAAAATGATTTCGTCATATTTTGTACAGAATGATAATATTGGGTAATTGTTCATAGTTTATGAACAATTTAGAACAATTCCCAATTTTAAATTCTATAAAATTTCATATCAGGACAATCCTTAATTTTTTTTTATCTTAAATGTATCATATATTTAAAAAAATGAAAAGAAAAGAAGAAAGAAATAAATAAAAACTTAAATGTATCGTACTTTATCATTGTCTTTTATATTTTTAAAGAAAACTAGGTTTTGATGAGTATAAATAATTCTTAGTGCCCATTTAATTAATGCTTCCCAATATACATATTTCAGAACCTCTCATAGAATTAATAGTTGAGTCCAATCTAAAATATATTAATTAATGTAAATAAATTTGCATACTAGCATGAAAAATTATTTGAGTGCCACGTAGCTATTTAAAAATCTTTATTTGGTTATAGTTTCAATATTCTCGTTTCTAATTTTTTGTTACGTAACACTCTCAATTCAATGCACTTTTTTATGTGCAAGTTTTCTATTAAATTTAAATATTAATTTTTCTTTAACACATACATATGGCTCGATACATTTATATTACATAACATTCACTGGACACCTGTAATTAAAATTATATACTAGGCTACTAGCTATATTTAAATAATGTCACAACAATATTTAACCCATGAAACCATTAAATCTCGTATCAATATTCAAATACAAAACCAAAAAATTTATATATTTTTTGTTAAAAAAAAAATCATTATGAATTAAAATTTTCAACAAATTTAAGCATTAAATAAATGACAATTGAAAAGGAAAACTTAAATGTTTGGATTGGCATTCAAAATCATTTTCTCAATTATTTATAAAAAATATCAAATAATTTAGTAATTATATTTTATATTATTATCAATATACTAAAAAAATATCAATCAATTTTCAAGTTTTAATAAAAAAACTCTCATACAAACACAAATATATTTGGCCTAGCATTAAAAACATTTTTGTATATTTTCCATAAAAAAATCTCTTAAAACTTTTTTTTACAACTCTACACATAGTACCACTCAATCAAATAAATAAATTTTGTTTATTACTTTTTAATTAAAATTATAATCTTCAATAAATTATTAATTATATTTTATAATATTATTAATGATGTAAGATTTAGAACATATCAATCAATTTTTAATTCATAATACAAAATTATTATTCAAATACAACCTCATTTTTAAAAAAAAATTCAAAAATTAATCAAAATATAGCATATATATATTTTTTACTTCTTACTAGTTATAATGGAAGTAAGCCCCACTGATCAACTTTTTAAAAATAATACACAATGTCTCTAGTAATCCACGTTCGCAGCAATTAATGTTAGTTACATAAATTTATTTAAAAACAAAACAAAAACCATTACCTTCCCCATCCAAATAAACATAAAAAAAAAAAAAAAACACAACCCACCTGTATAAATAATTTGCAAATCCAATCGACGACATCGTATATGTAGGCGTTTTCACTATTGTAAGTTGCCCGCCCCTATCTCGAAACCCTAATCTTTGTTCTTCTTCGTGTCGGTCTCGACATCGTCGGCGCCATCGTTCAACCATTCGCGAGTAAGTTTGCTAGTTAACTGCGATTATCTTTTCACTTATCAAGTTTCTGTAAACTATTATGTCGCATTGAATTGTGTATCTGAGTTGGTGATTTTCTACGATTTTTTCTCCTGCTCCAGATGAGTTTACTTGTGTTAGTGGAGTTGTGTTATATGGATATGCTATTTCTGAATTGTAGAGACGCGTCATTTTTTTCTTCTCTTCTAAATTTAGTTCCGATGATTTTGGGGTTTTAGGTGACGATGCGTCCGAGGTTTTTGTTCAGTTTTCATGGCTAATTTTGCCAAATAATTGATCTTTGTCCAGTTTCCCAGTTCCTCTCCCTCTCCTCTGTGCAAAATAATTAGTACATGTAGTTATAATCATGTCTGAATTTCATCTCGTTTGGGTGAACTTATCCTTCAAATTTTGAATTAGAATATTTTTTATCGGCTGAATTTGATTTTCTCGGGACCTAGAATGAGCCGTGCAAGTCGAACCCTCTATGTGGGCAATCTTCCCGGTGATATTCGTGAGCGAGAGGTCGAGGACCTGTTTTACAAGGTATTTCTGTTCGCTGTTTCTCCTTTTTTCCCACCTGCATGGGTTACAACTTTCAATTTCCTCAATTTTCTCTCAGAGTACCATTAGATTAGCGTGATAAGTGTATTTTATGAACCCCTATGCTAATATCCCAGCATTCATGAGCTATTAATATTCTTCATTTGTCATACCTGGATTTTCCTTTGTTTGGTTTATCGTATAATATGGCGTGGAATTAATGTTGTACTTCCTCTCAATGGGCTTTGGAGAAAGTTAATCAGAATTTGTGTTCATATTCTTTAGGATTTGTTAATGTTACTGACTCTATCAAGAATAATGTTTGATACAAGTGGGACAAACTGAGAAGCTCTCTGCAATTTATTTTGAGGCAATCAACAACTAGGCCTTGCTAGACCATGCCATTGTGATCCTCGAGTTCAGATTTTCCCTCTTTTCTATGCATCCTCTTTCTTGCTTTCATACTAATTATGGCATAAAAATGGGTTGGCCTGATTATTATTGCTGTTGATGACAAAATTATAAAATACCCATTCAGGAATGGGTAAATAAATGTATGACTTGGTCAGTTATGAAAATGACAAAGATGATATGATGGAAGGTGGAAGAATATGAGATGAAGAATATATATTGTTGAACGGCTGGTGCAATGATTTTTGTCTTATTACTTGAATTTGGATTGCTGGTATATACTAGTCAAATATACTAAAACCTTTTCATGTTAGTTATGAAAATCTGTTTGCCATCACGGTGTATGGTTTAAGTTCATAAATTTGAAGGTATATATGCAGCATGAGAGAAATACCAGGTATGAGATGAGATGTGGATCAAAATTTTATTTTTAGCTCCCATGTTAACTTGTTGGCAGGGCTCAAATAAGTGTTCACTTATGACGTCGCTCCTTTTTGTTAACATTAACATACCTTGCTTTTATTGGCTCAACTTTTTCTAATAATTGGAAATTGCAGTATGGACCAATAGCACATATTGATTTGAAAATTCCGCCAAGGCCTCCTGGTTATGCCTTTGTAGAGGTGAGTCTGAAGTCTGTCATCATTTATAATTTTTATGTACCACCACTTTGGTACTTAGTATCTTGTTTTATCACAGTTTGAGGAGGTTCGTGATGCAGAAGATGCTATTCGAGGTCGTGATGGTTATGATTTTGATGGACATCGCCTACGGGTTTGTTGTGTATTTTGGCCCAATATATAAAAAATATAAAAACCTGCACCATCTCTTTCCATGTCATTTTATTCTTGTAAGTTACTGAATTCTTTTTGATTTACACAGGTTGAGCTAGCACATGGTGGTCGTGGTCACTCATCATCAATTGATCGTCACAGTAGCTATAGCAGTGGCAGAGGACCTCGTGGTGGAGTGTCTAGGCGTTCTGATTATCGAGGTATGTAGTTTTATTTGTGAAGGCATCTCATTTCCACATTGTTTCTGATAGGGTCTTATGTGGTCCTTGTTCAGTGTTAGTCACCGGATTGCCACCTTCTGCTTCATGGCAAGATCTCAAGGTTTGTAGAGTCCTTGATTGTTTCATTCTTACTGCACATGCTGCCTTAAATATTTATATACCAAATATGCGTTGTTTAATATCTAAGTACATGGGAACAATTACTTGGTTGTCTAATCTATTCTGAATGTATTCCTTTTGTAGGATCACATGCGTAGGGCTGGGGATGTATGCTTTTCCCAAGTTTTCCGTGAGGGCAGTGGTAAAAAAGATAACTTTAGAAATATATATATCTATATATTCAGATATATCGTGCATGCTGTTTTATTCAGTTTTTTTTTTTTTAATTTATTAATCTTTTGTGACTTTAGATGGCTCGCGATATCACTTTTAAGGGGTATGTGGGAAGGGGAGAAGGATTTATATTATTGTTCCAAAATTTCAGATATGCAAATGTTGTCAAGTTCTCAAAATTGCTTGTTGCTTAAAAGGATGTTAAGATTGTTTTATTTTGATGTAAATGAGAGAAGGTCTAAAACTGCTGAAGTTTACTGGTACATGAATCGCAGTTCCTTGGAATCCTGTTGAATGCTCTAACATTAATTATAGTCATACGATGAGAGGAACATGGTGTTGAAGACTTCAAAATCTTACTTTTCAAATATTTATTTTTGTTGAATTTGAATTTTGAGTACTTAATTTGAATAAAATGTTGGAGAGGCATATGTGTCCGTGTTTGCATGTCTTTTCCCACTTGTTAAATTGCATAGTTATTTATTGTGTTGGTTCTTTTTTGGAACCAATGAGATGGAACTATGCTTCTTTTGAAAAGAGTGAGATGTAGCGGATTACATTTTAGAGATCTTTCCACAAATTTCTTTGAGGATAAAGATAATAAGAGTGACTATGATGTCAAGAGGCACTGAATGATCTTTAGAATGTTGAACTAGGATTTACTAAGCAACTCTACTTGTAAATTTTCGTATAATTTTATAGTTTATTCCAACTTATTTTTCATTTTGATACACTGATTCATGTTTTGCAATGAGTATTTCCTTTTCTTTTTATTTTTCATTTTTTCTTGGGTGTCGGGACGGAGAGATGGGGTGTCTTGACTTATTCTACTGAGAAATGATTGACTAAAAGATCTCATTGTAGAAGTTGCTTTTGGATAATTTGGATTGATGGTCTTGCAGGTACAACAGGGATTGTGGATTACACAACCCATGATGACATGAAATATGCTGTTAGTTCCTTATCTTGTGCTTTTGTTGTATTTAAAGATTTTATTTTACAGTATCAATATACCAATGCATACCTTTCTCAATCCTGCAGATCAGGAAACTTGATGAGTCTGAGTTTCGGAATTCCTTTTCTCGTGCAACAATTCGTGTAGGATACGAACATATGAATATTTTCTTTAAAGAACAACTCATCCTCTAATACTACTGTTGAACATATTGACGTGTGAATTCATTCATTGTCATCCAGGTGAAAGAATATGAATCCAGCCGGTCTAGGAGTCGCAGTCGTAGTCGCTCTCGCTCCAGGGGAAGAAGTGGGAGTCGTAGCCCAAGTAACAGCCGAAGTAGGAGTAGAAGGTTGGTTAACATTCTGATATATTTTCTATGTTTATTCTTCTTCACTTCTTCTATGAAATGTTCATGAAATTGGTTTATCCTTTGCAGTAAGTCTCCCAAAGCTAAATCTACTCGTCGTTCAAGATCTCGTTCTAGGTCCTTGTCTTCACGATCACGCTCTAGATCAAGGCAAAATTCTTTGTCAAGGTAACAATTATTAGGTAGTTTTTTTCTTTTAGTGATTTTATTGCAGTCTGTTTGAGGCTGGGGTTTTTGATGGTGTTAATGAGATTCTTGTTTTGGTATCACTTAATGCATAAACATTTAGATTATTTTTGAGTTATGAACTAGATGTGATTACAAATTCAAATCTCAAGTGTTAAAGAAATTTACTATTCATTCAATTTGGATTGAGTTTTTTTTTTGGTATTTTTTAATTTCTTGAAATTTTATAAAATTTTATTCATTTAGTTCTCCAATAATTTTTTTTTCTCAATGCACTTCTTGTCACCAATTTTTTTATTCAATCCTACTTGTTGGCTCCACACGTGAGTCTCACCTACTCACACGAACTATAGTATTTTTTAATTAAATTATACTTTCAAATAATTTGTTAATTATATTTTCTCTATGTTGTAATCTTATCAATTATGTGTGTTCTGAATTAAACTCACATCAAACATTTAAATGCAGTACTACAAAATTCAAAACAAATGCATCATTTAGTTTTCATTCTCACAGCAAAGAGAAAACAAATTTAAATCCTAATACAGCCACCTTTGAACATTTTCTATGAAGTCTATATGTTCATTGAAGCTATTTATACATGCTCGTTTGTGGTCCTCAGGTATTCATTATTCATTTTGAGGAAAAAAGAGATCTGCATTATGCCATTGCTTCTCTTTCAGCGTTCTATTGTGCATTCTGGAGTTGTCTTATTTTTAGCTTTTTTCTGTTGACGCCTGATGTAGGAAAAGCAAGTCTTTCCTAAACAGCTTTTGCCCACCCTTTTTAACCACAAATACCTTTTGGTGAATTTTTTCCTCTTGTTGTAATCTCATAGTTCTTTAAGAATTCAACAGGTATAACTTAACGACTTTCTAACTCCCATAATCCTTGAGGAAATATGCTAGGGGTTCATTCATTTATTTGGTCCTGTAATTTTAGTTGTCTATTGTTATAGCCTTTGTTGCTAGAAAATCATTATCCTTACTATATCTATGTTTTGGGTTTTTTATGTAATATTGGTGAATTGTTGAAGAGTTACTTTGGAAGGCTAAACATTCACTATATAACAGTGGTGTTTTGGGTATCTTTGAATTGTATGCTGCCTTCTACTACCTTCCTTCTCTTGTCTCTTTCTTTGTCCTTACCTCATGTTTTTACAGGAGGCTGGTTTTCATGAAAAAGACTGATTTGTGAGAGTGATTTCATACTTTTTACTCTCCCTTTCAAATATGAATATCCTCTTTTGTCTTATTAGATATGGATATATGCAGTGATCTGGGGATTGCATGTTAGGATCTTGATGGAATATGGTTCAATTGCCTACAACTCTTTATGGTTGTGGAGGTATGGTGTCTTTTAGATGATAGCTTTGTAATCCTTCATGGTGTGTCTGTTCTACTAATGAGCATCACAAATGTCAATGGGTGCTAGATGGGGAACAAGAAGATCATGGACTATGATGGTGAAGCTGGACTATGTTCTAGTTGCAATTTGAATTTTGGGCCTACAATCTTTATGCGGTAGAAACATTTTTAGCCATCCAGCTAATAAAGCGTACTGTCCAAATATTAATGTGTGATTTCCTGGTTATTGGTGTCTAAAGGCATCTGTTGGCTTTTTCTGAAGGTTCTTACTCTTTAACTTAATTAGATCATTTTCTTAGGTAATAAGTAGTATTTAGTATAGGTGTTAAAAGTTTATTCATTTCCCATTATCCTTTTTAATTGTGCTAACTCTGATGTGGAAGTGGTATTCAAGGCTCTTGGATCAGAGTTGTTAAGACGAACATGTGGATATTAAATTGGGTTGTTTCTGGAACTTTTGCAGATCTCCATCAAGATCCAGATCCCCAGCACCATCTGTAAGTTGCACTTCATTTTGAATACCCTTTGAAATCTGAATCACGTTTTTGATAGCTTTAGGCTGTATTTGGGAATCATGCCAAATACGAAAAACTGAACTGAAGTCCAACTTTAGTTTGTTTTGCATTTGGGAAAAGGAGGTCTACTTTTTATGGTTGGTAAAAGTTGTTTTGTCAGTAGGTTGCTATTTTTTGAAACTCATTAATAGGTTGGTATTGTTGTACTCAAGACTAAATGTCAATGCCATTGGGTTTATTGAGCCGAATGTCAATGCAATTGTCAATAGTTCATTTCAGACTTTTTTTCAGTACCACACACACCAATCAAATGTGTGCTTGACTATAGGGTTTGCCATAGTCAACTGTCAATGCAACTATTTGTATCATATCTTTTGTATGGCACACAACAAACAAGTGTGTAATCAACTACTAAGTTTGCTATAGTCGACTATCATTGCAATTACTAATTGATCATATTAGAGTTGAGTTATGTCTCAGTAAATTACCAAGCAACACTTTTCTAAACTTTAAAAAAGTATGTCACTTTTCCAAAATTCAAAGAGGTTAAACAAACCTTTTCTACTTTAGTTCAGTTTTTTGTATTTGGCATGATTCTGAAATACACCCTCATTCTTGCAACTGTCGTTTTGTATACATGGTATCTAATTTTCATGTAATGGTCACACTTTGATGTTAATTTTGTTAATAAAGCTAATTTGATTGAGATTGTCTTTAGCGCCAGAAACGTGTGAGCAAAAGCCCCAAAAAGGGCAGCTCTAGTAGAAGCAAGAGCAGAAGCCGAAGTAGGAGCAAGAGTGCATCCAGGTGGTTCTCCCTCATTTTCTTGAGTCAAAATTTTCACCTCACCTTTTTTGATTGTTGGATGATTTGATATGTTCTGACTGGTCAAGGTGTTGAATATGGCAGGTGAAGGTTCTGTTGTGACATCTCCATTGCTGATTCTGCGGTTAATGGTGGTGGAAAGATTAACACTTCAGATGAAGTGGTGGTTGGTCATCGATGATGTTAATGAGACTTTTGTTTTTAATGTATTTGATTAAACATCTTATGTGTTATTATCTCAAACAAGAAGTTTTTGTGATGTTTGGTAGAAGTGTTTGAATTACCCCAACTTAAACCAGGACTAAATTTGCATTTACAATGCCAGGTCTTGAAAAATATTCCCTGCATGATCTTGAACAAATATATATTGTTTGTCATTGAAGTAATTCTTATTTCATTTCCATCCTTCAGACCCCATGTGGGTTTTTTTTATGAAAGTGAAATATCTCACTTATTGGCAAGGGAATTATTGTAGGAACATGGGCCATGGCAGCGGGTGTGGAGCATATGTGGTTGTCACCAAGTACAAATGCTTGGCCTTCAATTTGTGGCGCATATTTTTTTTGCATTAGTATTGTTTTGACGAAAGTGAAAAATCCTCAACAAATCCCCTACCAAGTCATGGGTAGATATCAGCTACAGCAGAATACTCTCCTTTGTGGCTTTTATTCAAGATTCATTAGTAGTATTTTCTTTTGTTCGGAAGAATCGATCTTGTTTCTTGGCTTAAACTAGTTGAAAAAAGAAATACTACTACTAATATTATGTTTAGTTGGAGGGATTAGGTGGGGAGGGTAAGGAACGTTTTTACTTATTTTCTTTCTTTTACTTATATACTTCCCCTTCAAAATTGGGGGAATTTGGAGGGGTGAAAAATGTGGATATATAATTATCAAACTCTTATAGAATAAATTTTATAATCAATTTAACTTTTTATTCTTCCCCTCTTTTCACAAGCAAAGTAAGGGTATTTTTTCTCTCCTCCCCTCCTATCTCCTCTTCCCCTTCATTTAAATCCTTCTCCCCTCTTTTGAACCAAACACTATGAAAGGGAGGAAGATATTTTTCGGCAATTAACTCCCAGAAGGGAGTTCATTCAATTACCAACAACATCCGATATGGTATCCTCTGCTACTATAAAGCTTTCTCCACTTAGGCGTTCTTTCACGTTTACCTCTGTAGCGAAGAACTTTTCCATCACTTTCTTAGATCACAGGAAAAGAAAACGGAAGGTTAGCCAATTTAGTCTATTTATATTTGATCGGTTTGGCTCTTAATCATCATTATTATCTTTTTGTCCTCTTAATTTTTGAGTAATCGCTTCAGTCTTTCTGACCGAAAAATGATACATTTTCTGGTAACGTAAGAGTACCTTAAAATTTTGCATTTTAGATAATTATATTTTACTCATTCTCATTATGTCAGAAATTCAGAAATTGAATGTTCATAAATTTTTTAGTTTGTATGGAATTGAATGTTAATCTTTCTTAAATAAACATATTTTTTATATAAGATTTCATTAATAGACTCATTAATTTAAGACATTTATATTATACTAACTCATTATCTTCATTAGTTATCACCTTAAGAGAATTAGATTTTATGAATCTCATGATTTATTATACTTATATAAAAAATAATTTTATAATGTAATTAAAGTTAATAATATTTCTTAAATTTTATTCAAAATCAAAATTTAACATTAAATTTCAGATTAAGGGAGTAGATTATGTATGATTGGTGTTTAACATATATATAATTTTTAATTTTTTTATATATTAAGAGTAAGAAAAAAATAAAAATTATCATGACATACCAAAGTGAAGAATTAAAAATACACAAAAGACTAGAAAGGATAAAAATAGTCATCAAGAATTAAGATAGAATTAAGGATACGTAAAGAATTAAAAAGATAATCATTAGGAACCAAAATAGAGAATTGAAAATACATAAAGGATTAAAAGATAGAAAACATATTAGGGACCAAAATACCAAATAAAAATACATATGGGACTAAATTTGGAATTTTAAAGGAAAAAATCTTGTGGCTTATCTTCTTTGGTGAGGACGGTTGAAACAGTAAAATCCGAAGTCAGAAACCAAACAAAATGGAGTTACCCTGACCGGCAAATCAGCCACTATTGATCTCCTTCTTTAGTTTGTGTTCTCCTACTTTTCTCTACGCTTTTCAATACAAATTGACGGACCCGGAGCTCTGTCTCTCTCTGTCCCAATTCACCATTTCGGGATGCTTTCGATTTTCAAATTTATATATGAGGGTTCTTGAAGGCAGAGACGGGATGATGAACGAAATGTAGCAAAATTCGTATTGTATTTGAAAACCAAAGAGAAAGTTCTGGGAAACCCTAGAAATCTAGAAATCTTCCTCTTAGAAGCTGGTTATAGTTTTAGCAGCGACAATTTCGTTCTTTTTTTTTTCTTTTTCTAAAGGTATATTTAAGACGAATTATTTAACCCTTTTCGTTTTTTCTTGATTTTCGTCACTGAAGGTTTTGCTATGATGTCCGAAAATGTGTTCTTAAGGCTCTCGGACGACGTCGTTCTCAACATTTTCTTCAAGCTCGAGGACGACCCTAGGAACTGGGCTCGCCTAGCCTGCGTCTCCACCAAATTCTCATCTCTGATCCGAACTGTTTGCTGTAAATCTAGGTGCTCTCAGACCATACCATCTGTTATCAATGATCTCCTATGTGGCTCTTCGGAACCTCCCGGTGGCTGGGCCTCTCTTTACAAGCTTTCATTCTGCTGTCCTGGCCTCCTCCACGCGGGGGTCCTCTTGGAAAATTCCGATTTTGGCCTCGAGCGCGAGCTCGGTGCGGATCAGAATTATCAGGATTCTAGGCTATTCCAATTGAGAAACTCTGAAACCACGCCTTCTTCGAGCAACGCTGGGGGTGATTCTGAAGTAAATGTTTCTGCTGATTGTTCTTGGTCTTTGTTTGATGATCTCTTGTACGATACTGTTTATGATCCGTCTGAATCAGGAGAAGAACAGCCCGCAGTGGTTGAGGAACCCCAGAAAGATGTTCCAAAATCCTCTTGTGAAGTTGGTCCTTGCAAGAGAAGGAAAATATCTAGATTCTTGAAATCTCATTTGGCTTCTGGTTCCTGGAATTTGAGCCGGGAGCAAGGGAATAAGCTGCTTGCCAGTCGATTCAAAGGTGATTGCTTGTACATTTGTGATTGGCCTGGTTGCGTTCACATTGAAGAGAAGCGGAATTACATGCTTTTCAGAGGGATGTTCAAGAATTTCAAACAGTCAAGGGTTTGGAGGACTATAAATGATGGAAATAGGAGCAAGATTGATCTGAATTGTGCATATTGTTCTTGTAAACAGACATGGGATCTGCATTCTGCTTTCTGTTTGAGGAGGTACTTTGGCTACCACGATGATGGTGAACCTGTGGTTCGAGCCTACGTATGTGAGAACGGCCATGTTTCCGGAGCATGGACTGATTGGCCTCTCTACACTTGAAAGAAATTATATACTTTTATGAGTTTCTCACAAGTACTCCTCCATTTACGTCTGCAGTGTACTATGATTACGTTCAACAGCTGATTGCTTTGAACATATTATTTACTGATCGAGTTTATTTTCTTGATCCCCTGGCGTATTATCTTATATTTTATTGTATTCATCGGAATTATTACTCTTATATGATCCCAAATTGGTTTGTCTTCAATACTTGGTTTATTGCTGATCTTCCTTGCGGGTATTTTCCAATTATTATTATGGTGGAAAGCGAGCAAAAGCTTGAAAGTAGCATTGTCTGGTAAACTGTTTGAATTGGGTTGATTTTTTATAGATCATCTAAATAGAAAGCTGAAGATTCATCCTTCAAAACCTCTTTTGTGCTCTTGGGAGGAGGGTGAGAGAGCAATCCATCCATAGACACAGATAAATTTTCTCTGATATTTGTATGATCTACCACAGGCTAACTTTCTCCTACCTCCTTGAATCATGGATTTTATTTCGCAAATGAACCATATTGATCATAATTTGGCTAATGTTGTATCCAATGGGGGCTGTAGTTGTTGAGAAAGCATGAGGTTGAAGATTTGAAAGATGCAGCAGGGTTACTCAGATTCATAAAATTGGGCAAAGAAATCCTAACGAAGAAAATCATTGTCAATGTGAATATTTTTCATAGAATTGGACTAATTTTGTTATCTTGATGGTTTAAGTTTATAAAGTAAAGAAGAGAACTCTGTTCGTTCTCTAGATGGTTGTTCCCCGAAGGGGATGGAAGTCACTGAGTTAGGTACGAACAGTTTACCTTTTTCCTTTCAAGATTTGCATCTAGCCGCCAGCCCTTCACCTGGCCCTTTCCCCTTAGTTGAATGCTGTGTTATGCGTTTCAAAAAGGTTTTTCTGGGGATACGAATGCTGGGAAAAAATATTCAAAAAGTAGAGAGTTTGTCAAAGGTGTGACGATGCTCTTGGCGCATTCATCTGTTCTGAAATACATATTACAATAATAGTTACCATTACTATACATTATCAAAGTATATTAATTGTAGTCTGTACATCACAGTTTTGCGCCTATTAGCAGTGGTCACCCAATCTACTCATTGGATTTTCTCACTCACTGTCTAACTAATCCACTCTTTTCAGTTCTTTCGGCATCTTTCAAAGTTTTTAAAAAATTGATTTCCGAATCCGTGAATGTTTACCACCCCTTACAAAATCTTGAATCTTTCAGAACACGTTTTCAACCAAAGGCTCCAGAGTTGTGAATTATTTGGAACCCACCAATGCTTATGTCGAATTTTGATTCTAATACTCTTTTTCTTGTTTGGACAAAAGAAGGCTGCAATATCTGAGGGTATTCAGTATTGCTTGTAGTCATGTAATCTACCTTAAAGGCCCCTTCATGTTTGGAATTTTGCCATTTGTACTACAATAGGAGGTGCATATTTTGACAGAAATCCACAGATTGACTATGATATATATATATGTGTGTGTGTGTGACGTTCGCCATGACAGCAGCAAACCAGATGCTCCCAAAATGACTTTGTTTTCGTCGTTTCCCTTCTGTTTTGTCTTCACAAATCACAATAGTTGAGGACTAATCCGACCAATTGTTGCCTATTTGTACTGAAGAAATCAAATCACCTTTTCGAGTTCTAAAACATCACAAAAACTAAAAGACGTGACCTTTTTCGCATCTACTGCAACTTCTTCTGTCATGTTGGAATCACGCAGAAAGAAACAAAGGAGTAATGTGGAAACTGTCGCCTTTTGCATTGTTAAAGAGTAAAAAATCAGAAATCTTTATTCTTTAATTCAATTTATTGAAAAATGTGTAGCCCTATCATATCAACTTGTCTGAAAAGAGCATTCTACCAAAGCCACACCCAATATTTATAGCCATATATATTATGTCTCTTTTCATTCAAATATATATATGTATTATATCTCTTTCTGCCGTCCAATTAGCAGAGCAGCATCAGCAACAGTAAAAAAGGATGATTTCGCAGTCGAGGAGTTCTCTCTGCATGCACCTGATTTCTTTCATACTGATTATACTGTTTCTGGCCATACTTGTCTTGGGCGTGGATGATTATACGAGAGCTGACTTCCCAGAAGGCTTTGTATTTGGTGCTGGGACTTCTGCATATCAAGTCTGCTTGATCCTCTATTCAATTTGTTACTAAATACTTTTTCAGGGTTCCCCTTTACAATTTTATGTTCATCCTAAAGTTCTGCATGAATTATGTATAAGGATGCTTGAGAGCAAAATGGAAACATATACTGGAATTGCTTTTATTTCTGATGGAGTTTGTATTTTGTATTTGTGGCTGTTGAACGTTATTATAGGTGGAAGGGGCAGCTTTTGAAGACGGAAGGACGCCTAGCATTTGGGATACCTATGCCCATGCAGGTTTGTCTATCAAATTTGTTCTGCCATTTTTATGCAGATTTGTCTATAGAATTTCTTGTGCCAGTCATTGATTATGAAATGTTAACCGTTTATTGTTCATCTTCATCTAACAGAGAACAAACTGAATTCTCAGGTTATATGCATGGAGACAATGGAGACAAAGCATGTGATCAATATCACAAGTACAAGGTAAATACTCTCTCTCTCTCTCGTTTAGGATGACTTACAGCAGTCAAAGAGCAAAACTCAAGCAGAGGTTACCAAATTTGGGTTTTATAATGGGTTATATAGATGTAGGCTGACAGTGAATCAGATTGAAATTGATGATGTAACTACTGGCCATAAATGGCAGAACTTCTGCTCTTTTGTGCTCCCCTTTCTGTACCAAAATGGTTAGAAGGAAGTTGGCATTGACTCTTCTGATAATAGTGGGGTATGGGCGAAGTCCTGTTTAGCTAACTTATTAGCAAGATGAAACATATGAACCTCTAGTTTTTTTGGTCATCAAGGACTCGAAGCTGTGAATCTTGTTGTTGGTTCAGAAACTAAACATTGTTTAACAACTGGATCTCTGTTGCTTGATGGTTTAAGCCTGTGTCATTCACACTGTTGTTGGGAATAGCAAACGAATGGAGTAGCAGATCATCATATATTCACATTGATGAGCAAATTATTTACTTTGGGGATATTTTATTACAGGAAGATGTCAAACTAATGGCTGAATCTGGATTGGAGGCCTATAGGTTCTCTATTTCATGGTCAAGACTTATTCCCAGTATGTGTCTACTTCTCTGCATTTCATAGGTATTTTAATGCGTTGTACTTGTTTCTACTCATGGTAGGAATCTGTCTTTTTTCAGATGGAAGAGGGCTTGTCAACCCAAAAGGATTAGAGTATTACAACAATCTCATTAATGAACTAATAGCTCACGGTAAATTCTCCCAATTTCTAAATCATTTGAAAAGCAATCAATTTGTGTGTGTCTACTGAGGTTTGGTGTGAGGCTTTGTCTTATGAGGGAAACAAATGCATTTCAAGTGTTATTCTATGCCATCAAATTTCTTTTCTTCCTAATATATCCATGTTTAAAATATTTTTTCAATGATGCAGGAATCCAACCACATGTGACATTGAATCACATTGATATCCCACAGGCTCTTGAAGATGAATATGGGGGATTGCTTAGTCGGAAAATTGTGTATGCAACTGATTTGCTATGTTTAAGCTGGTTTTCACACGGCCTGCAGGATGAGAAGATTAAACAACAGATCTTTTATTTTTTTTGGGTGATTCAGGAGGGACTTTATTGCATATGCTGATGTCTGCTTCAAGGAATTTGGTGATAGAGTTTCATATTGGACTACCTTTAATGAGCCCAACATATTCGCAATTGGTGGATATGACAATGGACTCATGCCCCCTGGAAGGTGCTCTCCCCCCTTTGGCTATTTCGTTAGGGTTTGTAGCCAGGGCAACTCCACAACTGAGCCATATATTGTTGCTCATAACATGCTGCTAGCACATTCATCTGTTGCGAAGCTTTACAAGAAAAAGTACAAGGTATTATCTATAAGGAAAACATTGTTAGTTTTTAAAAGATTCATATGAAAGTAATGAAAATGCTTACAATAAAATGCACAATAGCAGCAGAGTGCCTCCCGGATTTCAAATATTCCTGATGATTTTGTCACAGTAGATATCTATGCACAGAAACCCAAATTTGGGTTTGGATAACTTTAGTTTTCTCAAAATTTTACTCCTCGTTGTAGATTATATACCATATAAAGATTTCAAGAACTAGAACCTTAGGTCCTTAGCCTTTATGGGAAATAAACCTCCTAACTGATCTATGTGCAAAAATCTCTGAAATAATAGTCAAGGGGATTTACTGATAGGATGTGGTCCTAGTGCAGGAGACACAACATGGTTTTGTGGGAGTAAATATCTATGCTCCTTGGTTCATTCCCGAAACTAGTGCCGCACAAGATGATATTGCAACTCAAAGAGCCATTGATTTTTACATTGGTTGGTAAGTTCCAAACACACTAGAAGAGCAGTAGCCCTCGGTTTTCATCACCTACAAGCAAGTGCTTGCTAAAATTTGCTGCTCTGAAGCAAGAGTCTTTGTTATCTTTAATGTGCAATCTCCATTGCAGGCTTATTCATCCTTTGGTGTTTGGAGATTACCCTGAGACGATAAAGATGAATGCTGGCGCAAGAATTCCAGCCTTAAAGCCCTATGAAAAGAAGCTAGTTAAGGGTTCATTTGACTTTATAGGGCTGAATCATTATGCCACATTCTATGTGAAGGACGACCCTAGCAGTCTTGAAATGGAAAGCAGGGATGTAAATGCTGACATGGCATTAAGCATTGCATGTAAGAATCAAATAATTGCTCATAGCTGGATTTACCTAGTTCCTAAAACTATTGAGTATTTTGTAGTGCTCTTAAGTTCTCCACATGCATGAATTGGCAAAACAAGAACATTATCTTCACTGAATGAATTTATATTTGCTTCTAGAAGTTTTATTAAGTAATTGATCTGGGCTGCTTTTTGGGGATTCTCAGTTCAGCCATCAGGTGATGGATCAGCAGATCAGGTTAGGCGCACAAAATAAATCTAGTGGTTTTCTATATCATCTTGTGGCTCTACCAATAACAATTTTGTTTTGCTCAGACTAATTTTACAGGAATAGGCCTTTACAGGCTTCTGGAGTATATCAAGCAAGCTTATGGAAATCCACCAGTTTATATCCATGAAAATGGTTCCCTCTCTTTCTCTTAGCCTGCCCATTTTTAGATTTGTTCTTGTGCTCTAAGGAACTGGCTTATGGACAAAACAGACCCTTTTTGACTGATAGAGGATATCTTATTCAAAGAATTGGATTCTTCATCTTATCAGGATGATCAATGAAGAAATTGACATCACTGAAAGGAAATTTCCTTCTTTTTTTTTCCCGGGTATCATAATTCAATTTCTTGTGTCCTCATGAATATTCAACACGAGTCTCAAGTTTTCAACTTTGAGGGTTGAGTAATCGAGTTTGAAACATATACTGATACTCACATCAGCAGCTTACTGTATTAATTTTCTTCCATTCTAGAATGCAACGTTACTGATTTTTTTTCAAGGTGAAAATTTTTAAATATATTGGTATCAATTTATTTGGCAGGTCAAGCGACAAAACATAATTCAACACTAAATGACACGCCGAGGGTGAAATTTATGCATGCTTATATTGGGAGTGTACTTGATGCTATTAGGTAAGCCTATCCAACAACAACTTTCAGGCATTTTTACTTCATGTATTTATTGATAATTTTTTCTTTCTTTCTTTTCTCTTGAAATGATGGTAGAAATGGTTCAAACACTCGAGGCTACATTCTCTGGTCATTCATAGATGCTCTTGAGGTGTTTGGTGGATTTGAAACGTCATTCGGCTTGATCTATGTTGATTTGGATGACAAGGACTTAAGGAGATATCCAAAGATTTCTGCACATTGCTACTCCAATTTTCTCAAGGGAGGACGAATCTGGCCTTGTGAGATGATTGAAGTTGAAGAAAACATATTTGTTCCTTCCACAACCAAAGCCTCTCAGTAGCCATGATTAATTCACTTTGTCACTTTCTGGGGTAGGCCTTTTCGAAATATACCCACTTCTAGCACCCATTTACTTCCTTCTTCTTCATCTTCTTCTTGTTTCTTTTTTTTTTACTTGGATTGGATCAGGTACAAATTTTGTATCGATTGAACGTAACATTAATTTAATATATTCCTCATAAATTGTTATATAAAGGATTTTATTACATAAATTACAGTATTTTAATACTCCCTCAATCCTGAAATTGACTGTCAATCTTGAAAAATCCCAAATAATTAGGGATAAAAAAATGATCAAGTTCAAAGTTGAAATATCAGGGGTCAAAATTAAGAAAATAAAATAATTTATGGACTAAATTCGATAATTTTCCTAAGTCAATATAAATAAAAAGTATTAATTCCAGTTTAAAATCGTCACCCAGTGGTTCCACCCCATTTCATTACGAAACTTAGCAACTACTCTTAGAAAATCAGATTTTGCTTGCTGGTGTATTCATAGAGACCACTCATATTTTGTTTTATTTTTAGTACATTTTGGGGAAGGGGAGGATGGATTAGAACACACATTCAAAGACGTGTAAAGGAGCTTTAAAACACTAAGCTATCCCTTCTCATTCACCAATCATCAAGCTTTAGATATTGTAAATTTGATCCCAAAATAAGTTTGGTAATAAGCTTTGAACTTTAAAGTTCCACTAATCTTACATGGATACTTTTATAAAGCATCTTCAACCATGCTTTTCTAATAAATTACGTGTTTATCACTTTAGCAGGATTCTATCCTTTCACATGATTTTTAGTAGTTCATAATTACATTACATTCTTATTAATAATTTTTAATGAAAGTGAACCCTATAAATCATTTATATATATATATATATTCATAAAATTGCACCACAATTTCAAACCTTGTGCAGATTCTCCTCGCCAGTTTTGCATGGCTGTTCTTCGAGGACAAAATAGTTTTGAATATTGATGGACTCCTTTCGTCACGCATTGCGAGTTCATATTCAAGACAATTTAATCAAATTAATTTTTTTTTATCAAAAATAACTTTGTTAGTAAATTATATATCAAAATAACTCTAAATGTATTTGAGAAAAGCATCAAAACTTTGAGAGGAGGAAGATATCATTGCCAAATATGTCTGACGTTCTTGGCCTGGAAAATATTAGGCAAAAAAAGAATGCTAGACATGATCGCATACCATTTTGAGAATGGAATCCTGAATAAGCACGAAGGTGTCTGTACTCTGATTATGCTTGATCAAGTACTGAAGAAAAAGATAACAATAATGATTTTATTATTGTTCTTCCCACGCAATCAAGGTTGCAATTGTTTTATATGATTTATGGAATGTATCTAAAAAAATTTATCCACAAGCTTCTTATACATATTTAAGTATAGTTTTCAACATAAAATAAAATGTACTATTATTATATATGCAACATAAAAGTACACCAACATCGACCGCCTCAAAACCCACAATAATTGCAACATTTATTGCTTGAAAAGTACAATAATAATAATAATATATTATTATCTATTTCTCCAGTACTTGAGAAAACATAATCAGACACATTCATACTTATTCAGAACTCCATTCTCAAAATGATATTAGATCACGTCTAGGATATGTTTTTCCTTAACTGTATTTTTTTTTTTTAGACTTGTGTTTTTTTCTTTTAAGAATTAAAACTTGAAATGTTCTATTTAGGTTACTTTTTTTTTATATAATTTTTATTGAGCCCATGATGGAATGCCCAATGTATATCATGAACGGTGAAATAAAATAATAAGTTATTTTAAAAAAGGGAAAAAGCCATGTAGAAAAGTTCTAAGTAGCAATTAACAGGGGGATAAACAGAATGACATTTCTGTCCAATCACACGGGACTTGAACCCCCCGCCCCCCCCAAATAAAAAACTTGGATTTAAAAAGAAAAATAAAAAATAAACCTATATTGTCACTTTATGTTAGGTAAGATCATATCAGCACACGGTCGAGATAAGAACAGGTTAGACTTTAGAAGGAAAGTGTCCCACTATTCTATTAGTCAATCTTGATACTCTTTTCACTGGATTTACTTTGAAATACCAAAGATGGTTTCTTTCCTCCATGCTCCTCTCCTATCAACCTTAATCTGTACTTTCCTTCTTCTTCTTCTTTTTTTAATGAATTAATCTGTACTTTCTTCTTGGTCATCACTTTATCCTTGCAGTAATTGATTTTCTGGATCATCTTTTTCATAGCTTTATGATGTACTTTTTTATATATATAATTAACTTTATGATGTACTTTCTAAAGAAGAAAAGGACATTTTTTTAATAAAAAAAGGGACTGGTACGGCACCTTATTTTTATAATGCTACTCCTTTAGTCTTAAAATAGACTGCTTTTTAGTTATCTTTAAGTTGGTTTAAAGTAGCTGACTGTTTTTATTTTTTAAATACATCAAGATGAATCTTTCTAGTTTTACTCATACTTAATAATTTAAAATTTAGTTTATACACAAATTTCTATAAGTATTTAATTAAGGACATATTTGAAACTTTATATAATAGTTTTTTATTATTTTTATCTGTCATAATATGTGTGTAAATGGCAAAAAAAGTCGTTGATATTGAATCAAAGAGAGTATTTGTTTGCAACGGGCAATGAAAGTTTACAATAGTGTAAAGAAAGTGAAGCATTTTCTCTGCTTGTTTTTATTTATTAGATTGGAAAATTATTTATTTCTAATTATTCATCATCTCAAAATTAAGAAAATATTTTGTATATTTTAAAATTTTCCGTATCAATAGTTAATTTATTTGATAACTATATTATTAATTTATATATGATAGGCTTTAGAGTAACATAATAATAGTAGACCAAGAATTATTTAATAAATAAAAAATTTCAGTCCATTTATTTTATAATATAGCATATTTAATACTTTCTTAATAGGTTGGGAATAACTTTACATAAGGGGGGGGGATAATAAAAGCAAAAACATTTAACTAGTTCGATAATTTAATATTTTCCTCATAATGCAATTTTTATATGAATAAATTACAATTTTTCTGTATAAATAATTCATGGGTTGGCATCACATAATGCAATGCAAGTGATGCTACAGACTCTATTATTAAAGAAGAAGTTTGGTTGTATGATAATTTAATGTTAGCGTGGATTTGTGTAAATTGTTTTCTATGCAATATGAATTGCCTATATATAGAAAATGAAAAGGAGATTTATTTATATAATATTGTGCACATTTAACTCTTCTTTTCTCGAATTTCCTAATATAGTATCAATCAATGTTAGCCCCACTACAATTTTTCATGAATCATGAAATTGCGCCACAGCTAGCAATAATATATAAAACGATGTAGATTCGTGGCTCTACTCTCCATTGCCCCGAATTATCCATACTATTGGATAATAGCAGAGAGCTATGCGCTCAGCATCAGCAACAGTAAAGAAGGATGATTTCTGACTCGAGGAGCATCATCTGCATACATCTGATTTCTTGCACACTGGTTATACTATTTTGTGCCATACTTGTCTTGGGCGTGGATGATTATACCAGAGCTGACTTTCCAGAAGGCTTTATATTTGGTGCCGGGACTTCAGCATATCAAGTCTGCTCGCTCTTTTTTTGTAATATATATATATATATATATATATATGTATGTATGTATGTATATATGTTACTGGGTTTTTTTCCCAGATGGAGTTTGTATTTTGTGTTTGTGGTTCTTTGAACGTTATTATAATTTCATAGGTGGAAGGTGCAGCTCTAGAAGATGGAAGGACACCTAGCATTTGGGACACCTTTAATCATGCGGGTTCGTTTATCTAATTTCGTCTACCATTTTTATGTTTTCTTTTCCTCTTCTACTGTAATTATCATGGTCATAAATTTTGATGTTCTGCTGAAGTTAAACTTCTAAAACATAATGATGATATACATTTCTTTATTGGAAGCTATAATTACTTAAAATGATGGACTTGGATTTTGTTTAAAAATTGGTTGCGAGAGTACTACAACAATGTTCCCTGTTTTTCTTGGAATCACAAAACATAGCTTGCTCGTGTAATGTTGTTTAAACGTTCCCATAGATAATGCATATTGAACATCTAAAATGTGGCTTGTCTTTGAAATGTTAAATACTATTAAACAAACAGCTTCTTTTCTTTTTAGGTTTTGAGCTGGATGAATGTTTTTGAAACCATGATCTTGATCTCACAGAGAAACCATTGAAATCTCAGGTTATATGCGCGGAGCCAATGGAGACAAAGCATGTGATCATTACCACAAATACAAGGTAAACATTCCCTCTCACCTCCTCCTGGTTT
Organism: Apocynum venetum; assembly: GCA_019593545.1. Taxonomy (NCBI): domain Eukaryota; kingdom Viridiplantae; phylum Streptophyta; class Magnoliopsida; order Gentianales; family Apocynaceae; genus Apocynum; species Apocynum venetum. The sequence continues at coordinate 1,033,086 of SRSM01000324.1, forward strand.
AGTCATAGTGACGACGTTCACAGGCAAGAGTGAACCTAGTGCAATGGCCATCAAATTTTGGATTTTCACATGGGTTAATATGTATGGATTTGGAAAATGAAGAATCTATTTTGCACATGATCTGCCAAGCCAAATTAAGTTACTTTGATGCCTAGGTTAGCGATTAGCCGGATTGGAAGTAATGAAATTTCACCTCCTAGATCATCCTTATTGGATGATGCAACACTAAGTCCAAAATGGTGTAATTTCTCCTACAATTTTCTCCCCTCTGCATACCAAATTTAATATTTTAAAAGATTCTTAGCATTCAACTTTGGGGATATTTTGTTGCAGGAAGATATCAAACTAATGGCTGAAATAGGTTTGGAGGCCTATAGGTTGTCTATTTCTTGGTCAAGACTAATTCCGAGTATGTTTACTTCTCTGTATTTCCTGACTCTTCAATGTGAGCTACTTCTTTTCATACTCATGCTTGGATTCTGTCTTCCTTCAGATGGAAGAGGGCCTGTCAACCCAAAAGGATTAGAATTTTACAACAATCTCCTTAATGAGCTAATCACTCGAGGTAATTCTTGTTTCCAATTGCTAAAGCATTCGATAAGCAATCACTCTGTGTTCCTCTGTAGCCCTACTGAAGTTCGATGATGTTTGGGAAATTGCTGTTCTTTAAGGGCAGGAAAATGCAGTTCCAGTAATTTTCTTGTCAAATTTCTCTTTCTTTCTAGTATGTTCTTGTTTAAAAGCTTCGCATTCCCCCCCCCTTTTTTCCAATAATGCAGGAATCCAACCACATGTTGTATTATTTCACATGGATACACCACAGGCTCTTGAAGATGAATATGGGGGATGGCGTAGTCGGAAAATTGTGTATGATTTTTCTATTTTAAACTACTGATATTTAAGCAGGTTTTAAATGGTCGGCATTATGAGAAAATTAACATCAGATCTTTCCTGATTTGGGTGATACAGGAAAGACTTTGTTGCTTATGCTGACGTCTGCTTCAGGGAATTTGGTGACAGAGTTAAATATTGGACTCCCGTAAATGAACCCAATATCTACGCAATTGGTGGATATGACAATGGACTCACGCCTCCTGGGCGGTGCTCTTCACCTTTTGGCCTTAGGGCTTGTAGTGAGGGTAATTCCACTACTGAGGCATATATTGTTGGGCATAACCTGGTGCTAGCACATTCATATATTATGAAGCTTTACAGAAAGAAGTACAAGGTATCAACTAACATTTCTTATTCTGAAAAAAAAAACAATTCTCATGTAAGTACTAAAATACTAACAAAAAATGCACTAGAGTAGCAGAGTTCCTGCCGGATTTCGTTTACCGTTAATGAGTTCTGTCACAATAGATAGTCTAGTACAGAAACCCATCTGGTGTTGGGATGAGTTCTAGTTTCTCAAAAACTTACTCCTTGTCACATATTACAACCATGTGAAATTTCATGAATGGCGGGCAACCTTCATGTTTATCTGATATTGAACCTGCTAACTAATCTTTGCCTTTGGCAAAAACTTACTGAAATTACAGTCAAAGAGATCTACTAATATGGTATGTCCTAGTGCAGGAGACTCAACATGGTTTTGTGGGAATAAATGTATATTCTCCTTGGTATTTCCCTTATACTAATTCCAAGGAAGATGCTGCAGCTGCTCAAAGAGCCATTGATTTTTTCATTGGTTGGTAAGTTCCAAATGCTCCTTGGTTCTTTCCTACGAGCAAGCAGCTTGCTAAGACGTGACACTTTGAAGCAACAGCTTGGTTATTTTGATATTCATGTGCAATCTCCACTGCAGGCTTGTTGAACCTTTTGTGTTCGGAGACTACCCTACCACAGTAAAAAGAATGCTGGCACTAGAATTCCAGCATTTACACAATACGAGAAAAAGCTAGTTAAGGGTTCATTTGACTTTATAGGGGTAAATCATTATCTCATATTCTATGCGAAGGACTATTCTGCCATCCTTGAAACAGAAAGCAGGGACTTTGCTGCCGATGTTGCAATGGAGGTCGAATGTAAGAACTAAATAATTGATTATATATAATGGAGCATGTTTTTGTCCAGTTCTCTTAAGTTCTCTACACATGCATGAATTGAGAAACAAAAATATTATCTCCATTGTAGGATGAGAATAAATTTCTCAATTTGCTACTGTGATTTTTGTTAACTAATTGATCTGGTCTTCATTTTGGGTTTTGCAGCTCAGCCAGGTGATGAATCACCGGTTCAGGTTAGGCTTACAAAATAAATCTAGCAATGTTTTATTATCATCTTGTTGCTCCACTAATGACAATTTTGTTTGGCTCAGAATGCTTTTACAGGAATAGGTCTTTATGAGGTTCTTGAGTATATCAAGCAAGCTTATGGAAATCCACCTGTTTATATCCATGAAAATGGTTCCCTCTCTCTCTCTCTCTCTCTCTCTCTCTCTCTCTCTAGATGTTTCTGCACGTGTTTATCAGAATGTATTTCTAGCCTAGCTTGCACATTTTTAGGTAATTGTCATGTTCTAAGGAACTGCTTATGGCCAACGCCAGTGCCTTTTGGTCAGATAAGAGTACATGTTCTTTGAAGAATTTGATTCTTCATCTTATAAGGATGAGCATGAAGAGAGGGTTCCACTGAAAATCATAATTAGATTCTTCCGAATAACATTCAAATGGATGACGCGTATTATCAAGAATAACTCCTGTCTCAATTTTTTACCTTCTAAGGGCTAAAATAAACTAATTAGACCATATTGTGCTATAAACATCAGTAGCTTATCATAATCATTTGCTGACATTACTTTCTTGCCTTTATTAAAATTGTTTGTCGATGCGTATTCGATATTGATGAGAAAATCTGAGACAGATGGTTCCTGTCGTAGTTATCTTCACTGGTTGAGATGCTCCCGTGATAATCTGAATTCTTGCTGACTCTGGCACATGTCAAGAATGCATATTGTTGCTCAGTTATCAGTATCTAAAGATTTCTGGTTTTCTTCTGTAACATAATCTTAGATTCCTTCACTGATTGTACCTGTTATTTTTCAGTTTTAGCTTGCTTACAAGGAATATCGAAAGAGATTAGAGTTTGCACCTTTCTAGAATGCAATGGTTTCTATACACATTTAAACCCAAAATAAAATTTTAAAAATATCCTGTAACGACTCATTTGGCAGGTGCAGAGGCAATACGTAATGGAACACTAAATGATATATCAAGGGTGAAATCTATACATGGTTATATTGGGAGTGCACTTGATGCTATCAGGTAAGTGATAAATAAACAATTTTGCGAGTTTGCATTCTTCCCACAGTTTTTTCCATTTGAGCATCTTATCTGACTTCCTTTTTTCTCTTGAAATGGTGGAAGAAATGGATCAAACACTAGAGGTTACATTCTCTGGACGTTCATGGATGGTTTTGAGTTGTTGAGTGGATATGATGATTCATATGGATTGATCTATGTTGATTTGGATGACAAAGAATTTAGGAGATATCCAAAGCTTTCTGCACATTGTTACTCCAATTTTCTCAAGGGAGGAAGAATCTGGCCTTGTGAGATGATTGAAACTGAAGATAACAGATTTGTCCCTTCGGCAACCATAGCCTCTCAGTAACCGTACGATATTTCTGGAAAGAGAGCTGGTAACTTAATTCAAATTTTTTAGGAAACATAGTCATTTGAAGAACACATTTACCAGACTGCCTATCGCTGTAATTCAATTTCTGTGTGATTTGTACACGGCAATTATGTACTACATTCCTCAGAAAAAGGATAATTTACAAATTGGGGATATCAAGAAAGGTGTTTCAATTAGAATAAATCTTGTACAATAAGAGGAATAATGAAAATGTGCAAAAGATTGGATATCGAGAGACTGATTGACATGAATATGCTGAAACAATCATTGAATTTTTATCGTTAGATTTCCCATCAACTCTGCCCAAAGGAGCTGTGCTTGCGGTCTCCCATCTACTGATGGAGACATCCATAATCACCAAACACAAAGATTACTATATTTTATTAGGGAAGCAAGTGATATTCTGTGCACCCGTTCTCACCATACAAACACACAGAAAAACAGGAAGACCAGAAGGTTTATCACGGTATATAAACATAGTGAAGGTATTCAGATATCAACAAATAATAGTATACATAATTTTCATTCGAAAGGCCATCATAGGAGTCTCATATCTGAGTAAAATGAAGAATTATTTGTAAATGTTCTTGGTGCAAAAAAAACAGAGAAGCAGGAATTTAGTGCTTGATCTTAGGCCTCTTGACAATCGTAACGGTGCAGTGGGCGTGATGCGCACAGTAATCACTCACGCTACCTAAAACAGCCCTGTAAGATCAATAACAGCGTTAGCAAAACAATGGTTCCACCACTGAAAGTATTAACTCATCATTCAAAATTGAATATCTTCAAATAAAAATTTAAAATTAAAGATCAAGGAGAGCCCTACTGTAGCTACGTTACTGCACAGTGGGATAGAATCCTAAAAAAATAAGTTTTCTTATAAAAGTTTAGGTGGAAAATCTTTTGACATTTTAATAATGAAGTGAAGATATACCCATAATACTCTTTAAGAGTTTTGATAGCTGAGCTGGGAATAATTGAATAGTCCTCATCCCCTCCTCCAGAGTCACAAATTCAATCAAAGAATCATTTTAAAAAACAATCTAAATCATTCACCCTACCAAACTCGTCTAAACTATCCATTTAATTATTTATTTATGGGAGCACTTTTGCATCATATAATCGGGGAGTAAGGTTCAACTTGAGTTCCCTATTTCTTCTTGTCTGAAGAGATGGGAGAAGGCGAAGAGGTAATAATTAAGGAGGAATGAGATACCTCTTTATTGCTCCATAGCCATGGCTGCCAACGACCAACATAGAGGCATTATGCTTCTCAACAGCCTCGCAAAGAACATTCCTGGCATCACCTTCCATGACTTCCAAAGTCACATCATTTACCTGCATAGAACTGAAAATCTCAGAAAATAATGCTCTTTCTATTAATTTATCTTATTCTCTGTAAGATTAGGAATCTAAGATCGGTGTGATATATTTGTTTCTCTGTCCGTTAATATACCAACTCATAGAAATTTATTTACAAGACTCTGATATTGGCAATACTCGGCACTTATTTATGGAAAAGCACCAAGAGATAAGAATGGAGCTCTGAACACAAATCATAATATAAATTCAGGGGAAAAAAAAAGATAATAATAAGAAAAATTGATGAATTTACGGATTTAGCACTGCAAATCCCCTTGGCCTTCTCCAGTACTCTGGCAGCAATCTTCTTTAAATCGGAATCAACATAAGGCAACACGTCGGCAGCCCCTTCAAATTCGAAATTAAAATATCAATTAAAACCTTGACGATCAAGACAACTCATTCTATTACGCATTTCCGGAAAATAATAACGTACCAGGGCCGGCGATACCGATTGCGGAGGTAGCAGAAGGCTTGGCATGGACAATCACAAGCTTGAACGGAGAATTTGCTGGCGAAGGAGTGAAGAAATGATCGAGTGCCCACTCCAAAGCATAGAAGCTGTGTTCGCTGTCGTCGACTGCCACCACCATAACCGATTTCTCTGCAGTCGCCATTTCTGTGTCCGAACTACGATCAAACAGTAGAGGAAGACGAGGCAGATGATTTAGGAGTAAGATTGAATTGAAACTTTCCAGAGATACACGGAGACTGAGAATTTCGAATATTTAAAATGAATGAGTACTATTTTTGTTCTGTAACGCCGTCAGAGGAGGAGACAACTAAAACACGGCATGGGAGGTCGCGTTATGTTTACTCGCATTGTGATTGGCTGGTAGATGCATCTTTGCCTTTGGTACCGAGACAACTGGGAGAGGTTTTTGGAACGCCGTTAAAAATGTTAGACGCGTGTAATAGCCTATATTTTGCGCATGCTCTTCTTTCTTACCGGAGACGTGAGGAACATTCTATGAGGGAATGTTCTAGGAGCATGTAGTATTGTTTAACTAATTATGCAACTATTGTTGGCGGCGCAATTTCGGATTTCACATTGGCCATCTGGGGGCAGATTACCAGAGGTCGCCAGGCTGATATTTTGCAAATGCTTACATCAAATCAAATATACCATTATTTTGATAGGGATAGGGAAGTCCACAGACAAAATCTATCACGTGTGTGAGTGTTAGAGGTTCATTGAACAAGCAAATTATAAATCGAAGAATGAGGTACGTGAGTATTAAGACATGAAGTAGGTAGTCTTTTTTTTTTTCCTCTTCTTTTTGCTAGTAATTGGGATTACTCCACCTTTTTTTGAATCAAATGACTTTAAAAAATAAAAAAAAAACTTTAATCTCAAAAAGTCGCAATATCCTTGTTTGTTATTATTAGCATGGTTTATAGAGAAAACATATATAAGTTAGGATTAGGTTGTCGTATAATTTAAATGAAAGAAATATATTTATTTTTAAAAATAAATATTCAAATTTAAATATTTTAAAATATAAGTATAAATATTCATTTAGAAAAAAGAGTAATATTTTATTATCAATTTTTTATAATTTCTTTATATTATATTGTCCTTTTAGCTTTTTAGTTCGATTTTTGTTTAGACAGAATATCATAAGACTATAATCATGAATTAATGTCATAAAACTATACTCACGAATTAGCACATCAAAAAATACATTTTTTAAAATAAAATAAAAATGTGATGTGTAAAAATGAGATCCATAGGAAAATCTGAAAGCCTCGCTAGTGCATAGGTATTTTGATAGCAATGAGAATGAGGACTGGGAAGGACTTGAGATGGACCCCATTATATAAAGCTCGAAAGAGCTATCACAAAAAACCCCCCATTATATTTGGGCTTAATTGGCTTGAGATGGACTTCCATCTAACAACACCACAATAGATCAAATAAAGTTTCGTACGGATAAAATGTTTTTATTTATTATGTATTAGAAATAAAAAGATAAAAAAAATTTGTTTTAAGAATAGTAAAAGATAAAGACTTTATTTTGTAAATAAAAAAGAGGAGATAGAAGAAATGAAAATAAATAAAGATAATATTGAAAGTTAATAATAAAATTAGAATGATATGTTTACATTTTAAAACAAACTTTTTTTAACGGTAAATTTCATTGAATTCCCTCTATTTTTATTAAAAAATATTAAATTCTCTTCATTTTCTAATTGAAGCAATATGTTCGATGATTTATTTAATTTTATCAAAATAGTATAATTAGTATGCTTTGATTTCATTAAATCCCCTTAAACTTCTCATGCAAAACAAACTCTCTATCAAATTTTTAATTGTCTCAATATGCCATTTCATTTTTTCAATTATTTTAGTTAAATTTAATTTTTATTATAATTTATCATTTTTTGTCAAATAACCTTTTATTTTTATTAATTATTATAAATTAAGATAAAATATTACTAAAACAAGGAAAAATATATGAATTTTTTTATATGTTTAAACATGTGAATAAAAATAATATGAATTTAATACATTAGAAAATTTAAAACAATTGAGAAAAGAAAAAAATTGTTTTCTTTATACAACAATTCTTTTATCTTTTTTTCCTACTATTTTAAATTTTATAATGTGTTAATTAAGTTTTTTTCTTTGCATGTTCAAGCAAATAAAAAAGTTCATAGAATTTTTTATATTTTAGTAATATTTTATTTTAATTTATGAGAGTTAATAAAAAATAAAATGTTAATTAATAAAAAAATAAAAATTATACTTAAACTAAAATAATTGAAATGATGGAGGGATATATCGAAACAATTGAAAGATTGAGGGAGAGTTTGTTTTTCTATGAGAAATTTAAGGGGCTTATAAAATTAATTTTACTAATTATATTATTTTGAAAATTGAATAGATTATATAGTGTATTGTTTCAATTAAAAAATGAAAGAAATTTAATATTTTTGAATAAATAATTATGCGATTTAGTGAATTTTGTTTTTTTTTTTTTTTCAACAGACGGAGTGGGGGTACTAGTTTAGTTACTTTAGTGGGTGACGCATTTGATTACTTGCTTTGAAATGAAAGCAAAAGTTAGCCTTTTAGAGTGATTTTACACTTTTTTTTTCTTTTCCTATTCAATACACTGAAGAAGTAGGAACTTAATTTAAAACTTTCAAAAATTTTGATACGTTAACAAAACTTAATTAAAAATATGTATTTTGACATACGTCTATGGATTGAAATATTTAAAAGTAGGTATGTATAATAATGTCGTTATCTTAGGGTTAAAAAAAAAAAAACGGACGGCAATAAAAAATTGGACAAGGCAGGGTAGCTTTCCCAATTCCCACTATGAATGGTTCTTGTAAGACTCCGATTTATGTTTCGTACCCACATGCGCATCAATAAGCACCATATGAAATTGGAATAGAATTCTACAATAAGCACCGCCCTCCAAACTCACCGTTGCAACAAGGCAATTTGGCCACGTTATTTGTGCTAAAGGTGGATCAAAGAGAACATGATGATTTCCACTTTCAATAATTTAAATCGGGCTATAGTTTTATAATACAGTCATATAAAATATTATGAAGGAACTATGACTTATTTAATTAAAAACACTGTTTATATATCCTCTAAAAGAAAGGAAAAGGAAATACTTGTATAGAAAAAATGGGATGGACAATGACCACTTTTGGAAGATGCAAAGAATCTAATGTTGTTCTTCAAACCACTATGTCTTGTCTTCAAATCCTTTCACCAGATGCGTATCCCTCTTTTAAATTTTAATAGGTTGGTGTGACCCAGTGGTGGATTTTGTTTTCACCTTTGATTTTTAAGTAGTAGCCAAAAGCAAAAGTTTATCTGAGTACAAATAGTAACATTTTTCTTTTTTTGAGGGGAAATAATAACACATTTCTGATTTTTTTTAAAAGTAATTTCACACGCATGCTTAACTAGCTTTAATCTTTTAGCTGACTTATTGGAAAATTGATATTTTTGTCACTTGAAATTGAATATTTATTTTTTATTTTAATTAAAAAATTTAAAAAATTATTGATTTAAATTAATTTATAAAATTACTATTCAAATTAATATAATGAATTAAAATTATTAGCGGTGAAGAACATGAATTAGTTATAAATAAATTTTTTAAATTAATAATATTATTAATAGAACTTAAAAAATATATATTTATTTAAATATAATTTTTAATTTCAAACGTTATTACTAATCTTTTTGTTACTCTTGTTCTCATTGTTAGATGAAATTGATTGAAATCTACTTCTTTTTTTTAAAATAATGGGATATTTTATTTAAAAGCAATAATAAATAAAAATTATTTTGAAAAAGTATCTTTAGAGCATTTTTTTTAAAAAAATTAAAAATAAAAGAAAAAGAAAAAGTCTTTTTAACTAAAATAATAATAAAAACAACTTAAAAAGTACTGTTGTAACTTTTAGCTTGGAAAAGAAAAACTAAAAACACCTTAACTTGGGTGTGGGCACAAATGGATTGATTTAGATTTGTTGAAGCGTTAGAAACGGGCAACCACTGGATTGAAGATATATGAGATATGGTTGACTTTAACCAGCTAAGATCAAACTACAACTTACGTGTAAAACGTTAGCAGCTCTTCGACTTTTTTGTTAACTTTTTAGCTCAGATTTCCCGATGCCCGTCCGTCCACATTTCTTAACGCTCCCAAATAGTCCATAGTCACACTCTTTTCTTTTCTTTCAGAGCTCACCCCGAAATTAATGCCCCATCCTCAAGTTTCATAGTATATCACCCCGGAATTTCCTTTGCTAGTAGCTGTAGGTATTGTTTTTCTTAATATTTTTGTTAGTACAAAGACAAACTTCAAGTTGGCATGCATAAAATGTTATAAATTTAAATCTAATCGCACTCTATAATAATTAAATTCAATATCTTTTTATCATCTTAAAATTTTTAAACAATTAAAACTTAACTATAAGTTAAGAGAATATTATTGTTTATGTGTTACACTGTAATTATTAAAAATTTATTTTCGATTCACATGAGGGAGTGATTAAATGATTAAATTTAAGTGAATATCTTGTATTCTTATTTATATATATATATATATATATATATATTTTATTTAAGGGTGTGTTAGCGTTATAAAAAAAATTGGATCTTATTTAGTGGGAGTTAAGTTAACTTTTATTAAAAACACTTATATTGGATAAATTAAGTGTGCCTTACTTGTACAAATTAAGTGAATAAAAACTTCACATCTAATTGGAATGATAATGATATTATAATAGTTTGCTTCTTAAAAAGCGATGAGAAATATATGTTGTTAAAAAAAAAAAAGTGAAATATGAGAGAAAGAGAGAGAGAGAAATTGCTGATCACGCGTTTCCTTGAGAAAGTGAAAATCCCATGCCACAAGCAACAGCAATTAAAACTGACCATTTCTGTTCCGGTTATTTAGGTTCAGATTAGAAAAGGAAACAATTCAATAGGTTAAAAAAATTTATAGATAATTAAAAATAATCTATTTAAAAAACGAATCTTATTACAGTAAATTATTAAGTACACGTATTTGTTAGTATAATATAAGCAGATAATGTATAGCCTTTTATAATAAATTATTTATAAAATGGCGTCATTATATTTATGTATATTGATTATTATTTTCATTCACATTTAATGTAAAATTTAAATACAAATTTTTTTCATATTATCTTTGTTGTTAATGTAGTTAGTAAGGTGATTGATTATATTAGTGTGTGATATAAATTTTTTAAATTAAAGAGATTATTAATATAATTTATATTTTAGAAAATTAAGTATTTAATTTCTAATGTTATATTATAATATATGTGAATATTCAATTTTGAATAAAATAAATACACATATTTATTATCAGTATCTCATCATATCTTAAATGTAAGTTGTTTGACAAAACTAATACATAATTATGATATTTTCTTATTAAATGTTATCTCTCTTATAAAAAAAGCTTAAAATTATAATCATAAACGCTAAATAAAAATATTAAATAAAAGTATATTATGTATTATATATTTTTAATCATATATAAAATTAAAACCATTTATATTATAAACGTTGGCATAAATAAATTCGTTAACTCGGGCGGCCACAGATTCTGTATGAGCACCTACGGACTACGGTGTCATTAAAACCGTTACTATCTCAAAAGTTCAAAACCACAACCAGAAAGAAGGGCCAAAACACGAAACCTGTGGAACTTACAACAATCACGGTCGCAGCTGCAAATCTCACATGCGCTCACAGCAGGGTATTATGATTCTGATTCAACAAAAGGGTTTTTCAAGAAGAGGAAGGTGCTACTAAATTAGTGAGTCAAATACGCAGATAGCATTATCAGGATGAAATTTTGCAAGAAATATGAGGAATACATGCAAGAACAGTTTCAGAAAAAGAAGAAACTACCTGGGGTTGGTTTCAAGAAGCTCAAGAAAATCTTGAAAAGGTGCAGGAGAGAACTTCCATCCCGGAAAGTCCTTGTTGATCATTCTGCGGATGCGAATTTTCCTGACAAATCCTCCTGTCCCCACCAGTGTCCGGGTATGCCGATCGACATCTATAGATTTGCGACGTTAGTAACTATCACATATTTGATTGCTACTGTTCGTTATTTTGTTGCACAATCTCGATCTTCGCTTTCGTTTCAGTTTGTCTGTATCGAGTTTGTAATGGGTCGCTGAAGTTGTTCTGTATCTGAATTAGAATTCCCACCGCCTTTGAGTGCAAGAATCTGCTTTATTACAGGGATAATTTATGGTAGTAATTTAAGACTTTGGTAAGTAGTAGCAGTAGTAATTGGTATTACAATTTGGATTAGATTATTGGGCGTTTCGGTGCCAATGGGGGGCAAAGGGGAAAGAGGGCACTAGATGGAGCGTTCCCGTTATTCAAGAGTGCTTTTGGTAGTGATTCTTTGTCAATAAAAACGTATCTTCTTCCTAGGGTGTTTGTGATTTGGAAAATCATGACTCGTGAACATTATTTTTCTTTGGGACATAAAAAATAAAGGAGGACATTTTATTCATAAAAGAGAAATTTTTGCAGCTCGTTTTCTCTTCTTTTGCTGGTTATTTACAGGAAATTATGTGTAGATGTGTAGCACATTTAATTTATATTTGATTCTTAATATCATCAGTATAATGTCAGTGAAATATTATTGTGCTCTGCAGTTTGTGATGGCACCTTTTTCCCTTCGCTTCTCGAGGAAATGTCTGCAGTAGTTGACTGGTTCAATGTGAATGCCCAGAGATTGCTTGAGCTCCATCTGGCATCAGGCTTTCGTAAATGCTTTATTTGGTTCAAAGACAAACTGCAAGGAAACCATGTCGCATTGGTTCAAGAAGGCAAGGAGCTGGTAACTTATGCAATAATTAATGCCATTGCCATGCGTAAGATACTAAAGAAATATGATAAGGTACCTTGACAATTTTTAATTTTCAAATAGATCATGATTAGAATGTTCACAAGTCAATATACTGATGTGGATTACCTGTTATTTCTACTACTTAGATCCACTACTCCAAGCAAGGTCAAGCATTCAAGTCGCAAGCCAACAGTATGAATATTGAGATTCTACAGTCACCTTGGCTATGTGAGCTTATGGCTTTTCACATAAATTTGAGAGAGATGAAGGATAATACAAGAAAGGCTCCTGCCTTATTCGATGGATGCTCCCTAGTCTTTAAAGATGGAAAACCATCTCTTCTGTGTGAGCTTTTTGATTCAGTCAAGCTTGAAAGTGACTTGACCTGTTCTATATGTTTGGTTAGTGCTTGTATCCTGTTTTATGCATATTTTCTGGATATCTCATTGACATGAATTGCATGAATATGTTGATAGAAATGCATATATCAACTTTGGGAGTATATGCGAACTTTTGATCTCGCATAGGTTTAAGTTTAAAGTGATACAAAGATAAGTTATGCACTAAAGTGAAAATTGGAGTAAACATTAAGGGGATGTAATGATGATATTAACCATAAAATATGATGCCAATTAATAGAATCAATGCTCCTAAGACTTACCAAGTATTGGGAGTTCATAAGTCAATAGTTAAGAAAAGAGAATTAAATTGGTGAATACTTAAGTAGTAATAGATTCAAAAGGTTCTTTCTTCATTCCATTTTATTTTCATTCTGAGCATAATATATTTCGATAATACACTGAAACTGTTTGATATATTTTTTTGTTTTCAGTGTAAATTGAAAGCCCAGATATCTGAGGAGCTTCTTCTTCATTTTTTTTCCTTGTCATCTAGTGTTATTGTACTATACCCATTTATCATTTTTGGCTTCGTGGGGAGTCCACTTTTGCATCATATTTGTTACCAAATCTTTCTTAAGCTGTAAGCTGATAAATGCTTTTTCTCCTAATAGGATACAGTTTTTGATCCAGTATCTCTCACTTGCGGTCATATCTTCTGCTACATGTGTGCTTGCAAAGCTGGATCAGTAACAGTAGTAGATGGACTAAAGGCAGCACATTCAAAAGAAAAATGCCCTATTTGCCGAGAGGTGCACATGATTATGTTTTCAACCAGAGCTGCACCCTGTCACCCCCTTTCCCCCATTATATTGGCATTCTTAACTGACCTGTAGACGATAATCTTCTACATAGTATCGCTATATGATAAATTTTTAGTTCTTCCAAGATGAACCACTTGATAATTGGAAACGGAAAACATTAGAGTAAGTTGATAAATCTACCACTATTAAACTTCTTATCCTTCATTTTCTTCATATTAAAATTTAAACCCCACTGTACCTCTTTATTTTCTTACCTGGGGAGATATTCTAAGTTTAGCAATCTGTGTTTTAAAGGTCAATTGGCTCAGATATTGTCTATGCAGAGGGCTCTCTTGTTTCAGTAGCATATTTGATGTTAGAAGTATATCATCACGTGAATGTCCTAAATATCCTTCAGTATGGTGACAACCTTGGGTATGGGTTCTAATGCAGCTAGAGAAGGAAAAATCACTTCCAAAGTGTTTATCACACTAGGAATCATGTACATGAGCTTAGTCAACAAGATCTGTGTATCTCGAATCTTCTAATTTTTATTTTACTTTCATCTTTTGCCCTGTTCCTACTACTCCTCATATGTAGTTAATAGAGTAATAGAATTAGACATATCCTATTTTTTGTTCTAACTTCTAGAATCATTAACATACTTCCACGCCACCATTCAAGTCATAGATACTCAAAGTTATCACAAATTATATATGCTGATGAAATTTGAAGCCACTTTCCTTTGATCTGATGCAGCATCATGTTTGTGATTCTATTTTTAACCTGATATTGCAGCTTAGTTTTTGGAAGATCAATTGTGTTATCTTCTGATCTCGATTTAAGTTCTTATGTGAGTTGGTGTTGAGTGCAGGTTGGTGTTTATGAAGGAGCTGTACATCTGGAGGAGCTAAACATTCTACTGAGCCGAAGGTATATTTTTCTCTGCCTCTCATGCATAACAGTTTTGCACAGCCATAGGGCAAGAGATTCAGGATTCTCTCTCTCTCACACGCGCACGCGCGAGCGCACACACATTATTCCTAAATCTAAGATTGCTTTCTTGACAGTTGCCATGAGTACTGGGAGGAGAGACTTCAGATTGAAAGAGTAGAGAGAGTGAGACAGGCAAAGGAACACTGGGAATCTCAGTGTCGGGCATTCATGGGAATTTAAGCAGGAAACCCTTCAATGACGTTGTATTGGCTATGAGTACCATGAGGATATTTTGTTGTTTAGTTTTGAAATTGTACCGTCTCCAAATGTCTTCCTATTAAATACAGAAATGTATATAAATAAGCAACGTTTTCGGGTAATGATATCTTAAACTATGTTTTTGTATCAAAATTTTTACATTTGTTCATCTGGGTTCTTGTTTTCTCATATTGTACCTTATCTCTGATTTTTTAGTGTGGAAATAATAACAGGGAAATGGGGATACAATGCCCAAAAAACAGGGAACTGAGTAAGGGCAGAAGTAAACATTGGAATCCATTGTAGTTTTCCATCGATTGGCACATTCATAATATAAACCGTCTGCGGAATTGTTAAATTTTCAAGATAATGATGATTTTTGAATCCATAGAGTTGTTAAATAACGAGACTTTGTAAAAGGAGCACAGAGTTGTATCAAAATGTGACTCGCTTCATTCCCTAAAACTATCCCAGGAGCCTAGATTAGAAAAAGGCCCAGAAGAAAAGATACACAATGGAAAAGTATCAGGTTAAAAGGTTCATTCCTTGATCGTAAACATGTTTATCAATATCAAACAACAGCATCTGCAATCCTTAAAATTCCCTTTCGGCCTCCATCAAAAGATAACCAAAACCAAAAGGGAATCATGCAGCAATAAAGCCCCTGATATTCCATGGCATCCAGTAAGCTATTAGTTCCCTCCGTGCAACTAATAGTGTCCCACACTCAACTGCCAACAATCATAGGATTTTTTCCTTTACAAGCATGATATCTTTTGCATAAATTTCTCAATGTTGCTACTGAGTGCTGCATCTGGTTTAGTCTTATATCCATGAACATACCCTGCACAAGAAGAAGCTGGTCAGCGAACAAATATACCATCTCAACTCGTAACTTGTGCCAAAAACCAAGCTCTCACCTGGTAATCATCGCCATACTTATCTACAAGTTTGCCAATGTGAACCCGCTGCATGGTAGTCAAAGGCTGCAGAGGAGCATGTTCTCCATCTCTTCGTTTCTTCCCAAGTGCCGCCTTCAAATCTGAGAAGCTAATATCAGTTAACTATACTTGGTAAGAAGGGAGACATACATGATGCACCCGAATTGGAAAACAATGCTACTGGCTCTGAGCTGTATCAAGATGAGGTATGTGTGACATGAGGAAGTTTAAGATGTCAAAGTAACCACATGCTGGCCATCTAACAAAAACAGCTTTTTACAAGCACAAGAGAACATGAAATTTGTTTACATTGCATCAACATGAAGATCTTCAAAAGATGATGACATTTGCCTACATTGTTTTGACATGAATCTTCTTTAGTTTACATTTTATGTATGACATTTTAAAATGCAATAATGTAGTAAAATACAAAAACGGTTGTCTTGTAATCTAACCAAAACCCGTTTTATTGACAAGCATCAAGCTCAATTAAGTTTTGACACAAGACAAATAGGGAAAGGAATTGTGCAGATCTCCAAGAAATTGATTTTCTTATGCAAAAAACTGATAGTTTAGTAGTAAAAATACATCCAGATATAGATAATATCTGCTATTGGCTATACTTAGGCCAAAAAAAAAAAAGAACTTACATCTAGTTAAGCTGCTAAGATAATTAAGAGATCAAGCATAACATTTTAAAATTAGTTGTAACAGACCACAGGCAAGGATGAGGATATAAAGTGAATCAAACATGGGAAGTAAAAGAATAAAACACCAAAAGCCCCCTTTTGCCCTCTCACTTCTGTTCTCTTCTCCCTCTTGGTCAAAATGAAACATCTACCAAGCAAAAATCAAACACACAAAAAAAAGAGCGAAAGAAAGAAAATCTGTTTCTTGGAGGGCAAGGAGCGAAAGAAAGAAAATCAATTATATGCTTCCAATCTCACTAACAAAATTGAAAATCTAGGATAACATGCCATCTCATCCACGGAGACCCATAAAGTTGCTACCATCATATCAGTTCAAACTAGAGACTATAATATATTTTTTAAAATAGCCTCCTCCTAAGCTGAAGCATCCTTTTTGTTTGGGCAAAGTAGCAGAAACGTAGCAATTTCAATCCAAAAGCACAATACTACACACAAGGAATAATTTAAAGCAACTAACCATCCTCTTCCAGTTCACTTCCAGAATCGGTGTTCGAAGCAGTAGCGTCATCCTCGTCCTCGCCAGATGGAGGCGGCGGAACCTGAAGAGACTTGCTCTGCCTCTGGATGATGTAAGAAGTGCGAGAGCGGACGCTGAGCAAGTTAGGATCAGAAACAAAGCCGAAAGACTTGTAATTTTGGATGACGCTGGCCTTATCGTCCCACTTAGAGTTCGTGCGTTCAACCAGAGATCGAAGCTTCGGCGGAACGTTGAACGCCGGCTTGAATACGTTAGGGTTTTTCCGAGGCAAAGCAACTCGGACCTTTGGCTTTGACTTCTTGTACTTCCTTCTAGACCTTCCCATCTCTGCTCTCCTCTCTACAGCCTTCAGGGAAAGAAAAGGTTTAGGCAGAGGAAGAATGGGTTTTTAGGGTTTATGGTAAAAGGGGAGCCAGTTGTCAATTATGCAGAATATGAACGCATTCATTGAAATAAGAGTTAGCGTTCTCTTAGAATGCGTTTAATGTGTTTTCAGTGCAAATTTCAAGCATTTTCTTTGTTAGTACTTTCTATTCGTAAATTCAATCGCTTAAATTGACATTAAAAAAAAAAATTGATAACTTCTTTGCAATAGAAATTTCATAAGGAGTATTGACATATACTTTTATTATTCAGGAAATCAGTTCAAAAATCAAAATTTTTATAAAATTTATATCTAATGTAAAATTTTATTTATTTATCGAATTATATATTTAAATCAAATTTATCCAAGCTCTAGCACGTAGCTTGGATGGAAAGAAAACATCACTTCTCTTGTTTGAGAGAATTTAAGTCAGAAGAAGAGAGAACGTTTTCTCTCTATAAATGAAGAGAATGGAAAGATTTGAAAGTCATACGAACTAAATCATTCTTAAAAGTTAAAATATTTACATTAAAATAAAATTATTTCAAATATAAGAATGTATTCGTAATTTACACTTTGAAAGGATCATAATATGTTCAAAACTTATTATGATCGTTCTTTAAAAAAAATAATAAGTTTCAAATTTTATTTTGATTAAAAATTTATTTACTGATCAAGTAAAGTGTTTGATGCGAACGAATGGTGGGATCAGAATGCCAAATTAGATTATCCATCCAAAGAATCATTAGGTGAGGAATTATCTACTTGGAGATTGACTTATTAGTGTATGATCCAGTCTATAAACTAAACAAACAGGTAATTAGTAATCATTTGTCAATGAATTGAAATGCTATCATAATTTTTTAGATAATGTTCGATAATACAAATTAATCAACCTTTCTATCGAATCTACAAAAATTATCACGAAAAATGAGATACTAGACACAACAGATCATATAATAATGCTTTAAGGTAATCAACTCTAATACCAAATACTAGGAAACAAGAATTTTATTTCCAAAAATAAACAGTAACAGGAATAATTTCATTAGAGCAGTTTCCCTACTACTAGGAAAATGCCAAAGAAAACTGAATCCTTCTCCTGGCCAAAAGCTTCTTTGCTGCAATCTTAAACTTGCAGCAGAGTTGGACGAGAAAACCAGATCATTGTTTCTTTAATTAGATGTCAGCAGATCGGTTGGCATACTCCTGAACCAATGCTCCAAAGAGTGAGGATCTCTCGAGCAAATGGGATGGCTCCTCGAATTCTTTTGCTTGTCCTGTTCAAAATAAAATAAAAAAGGAACAGAGGATTACCAACTGTGGAAGCTCAGTTTTCAGTTGTGTTATACTTGCAAATCATGTCATTAGACGTACCTGCATCTATGACGAGGACTCTATCGCAGTCCATGACAGTAGGTATTCTATGAGCAATGCTGATTATTGTACATGAAGAGAAGTCCTCCCTGATGATTTTCTGAATTACGCCGTCTGTTTGTGAATCGACTGAGGCTGTGGCCTCATCCATGAATAGAAGTTTGCTGCGTTTTAACATTACTCGTCCCAAGCAGAGAAGCTGCCTTTGCCCCACACTCCAATTATCTCCATTATCAACCACTGATAGGATGCACATCAACAAAACTCAGGAACTTATTTCTAGCTAGTGGTACTGGTGCAATTCAATGCATGAAAATAACACAATATATTCATAGTAACAAGGACAATCATATACCTAAAGAGTCAAGCTTCTCTGGCTTTGCAGACACTACATCCTTGAGCTGGCAGCGTTCTAGACTCTACATTTCGTAAATTCACAGATCAGAAACAAGAAGGATATCTAATGATGTTTAATTGCTTGAGGTCTAAGACTACCTTCCAGATCTCATCATCTGAGTACATCCCAATGGGGTCAATGTTGCTTCTCACAGTACCTTCGAAAAGAACAGGTTCCTGGGGAATTATTCCAAGTCGAGACCTAAGATCATGTAGCCCCAGAGTGGTAATGTCAATGCCATCGATGATTATACTTCCTCCCGAGGGCTCCACTAACCTAAAGAAAACCTGGATCAAAGTTGATTTTCCTCCCCCTGTACGGCCAACAATGCCAATCTTCTCGCCTCCTTTAATGTTCAGAGTGATTCCTTTCAGAATGAGAGGGGTATTTGGACGGTATCTCACCTGTTCACAATAGATTTAATAATTTTAGCGTTAAAAAATCTCGAGTAGCATAATGGTTAAGTATAAACTTTGACCAATCAAAGACACCTATTCTTTTACTTCTGGCAGGCCAGGATTTTATCAAGAAATAATCAACAATTTTCATATCCCAGAAAGTATAACTGCATCTATTCATAAATTTTTTGTTAAGAATATGTTTTTCGTTCAACCAATGTTCCTTGTTGCGGGTGAAACAATATGCACAAGTTACCTGTAAATCCCTATTTTTTTTCCTTTTTTGATAGTTACCTGTAAGTTCTTGAGCTCAATGTTGCCCTCATTCGGCCATCCTGGAGGAGGAAGAAAATCCTTTTTCGTCCACTCTGCTTCTGATGGTATGTTTGTAAATTGTTTTATCCTCTCAACAGAAACCATTTTATTTTCCAAGAAGCAACTGACAAATATTACAAAGAACAGCACACTGTTGAGGGACAACCCATAGGATAGCGATAGTCCCACATTCTCTGAGTAGTAAAGTATATAGGTCAGTAACTTCAATAGACATTGAGGCAAGGACAGAAGAAAAAGAACAAGTGGTGTTGAAATATTTGGATGACATGCAGATCAATTAGAGGGTTCTTACGCCTCAGCTTCGGAGTTTAGAAACTTTTCTAATCTGAGATAACGTGACTGATGTAAGATCACTTGAGCAAAACCAGGTATAATTACTTCTAAAATGTTTACCGTGATTGTACAATAAAAGTTGTCTATTTTTAGATTGGTGCACATGGGTTGTATTAACTGTGCAATACTACCTTCAACATGACGAGAGAAAAAAAGGAAACTCAACAGCCTCTTTAAACACCTACGAGTATACTTATTAAGAGGAAATGTATTTTCCTTTATAGTTAACTATTTTGAAATTTAAGTAACAAATACAACAAATACTTCAAAGATGGAAACTAAAAGAAACTACTATTTTAACATTGAGAAGCGTTAAAGATTCAAGTACCTGGTTTAATGATACTGCTTGGTAACACAATCATTAACAATGCAGAAATGCACAGGATGATGCTTCCCAGGAGTTCCAAACGAAAACCGAACCATTCATTTGATCCATTATTATGAAAATCCATGCGTAAATTTCCATTAACACGGTTGACATTTTCTTGGCAAAAATTGTTCTGCTTCTTAAAACTGCGAATTGTCATAATCCCAGCAATGCTTTCAGAGAAATGGAGGATGACCGGTGCTTTTGTAATTGAATCCAGCCGAGTTAATTCACGAGATGTTGCAATAAAGTAACCCTGGAACCCAAAAAGGATTAATTTTAGAATTCACTCAATCGTAGAGTGCTCTTAATAGATCTCGTTAGTCATGGCACTATCAGGCATTAAAGCACTCCAATCAAGATGTTGAAGAATATGAAGGTTAGACCTGATAAAAGTTATCATTTGTGTTCAATCACTAAAAATTAAACAAGTAACGTGCATATATATATATATATTCAGAACAAGAATATAAAAGCTGTCTACTGAAATGGATAACCAATGATGTATGATGTCCATACTCGAAACCAGATGTTCAGCCACCCAAGTGGAATCAAGAGGAATATGGTAGGCCAAGCATTTTGACAGATGACCACAATGGTTCCAATTAGTGACAAGGACATAGCTACAATAAAGGTCATAAACAGTGGGATCATGACATCAAGGTTGGTCTGATCATTTGATGCCTGCAAAACCAGAAAAATGTCATTAATCAAAACATCTTAATTCTTTCTTAAACTTACTTTCCACGTTCAGTCTGGTAGCCGATGGATATAAAAATTTCACAGGCAAAAGCAAAGCAAAACTACATCCCAAAAATATCAAAAACCTTACCCGACTTAAAATTCTTCCAGAAGGGGTAGTATCAAAGAATGACATAGGAGCATGCAGTATGCTTCGAAGAATCTGGTTGAAGAATATTTGGGCAGTCTTAAGCCCCATGACTGTAACTAGAAGAACTCTTACTATTATAAACAAAAAAGAAACAACTGCAAAACCAGCATAAATCCCAATGAATAAAGACGGGTTGAATGACATAACACGCTTTGCTGAAGTTTCATATGCCAACCAGTAATCACTAGCCATTTGTGCCCCTTGCCATGAAAGGGCAACAAGCAATACAGCCAATACACCCCACCATCCATAAGCTTCTGTGCAGTATTGTTTGTAAACAAGTAGGCTGACTCTTCCAGTTTCTCTCTCCTCTTCTTTGATAAGTTTTGCAGTTCTATCAGACTTGATATGTTCCTGAGATTTATCCAATCCATTTTCATTTGCATGGTCAGAATGTACCCAAGCTGATTTTGCTGGTCCTGCTGAAATTTTACCATGTCTCGTGCTTTCTGATTCAACAAGCACCATGGATGCCTCATGGGCAGCAACCAGTTCCTTGAAATGCATTCCAGATTTGACCAGATCATCATACTTTCCTGATTCCACAATCCACCCATCTTGCATTACCTAGTTATTTATAGAATTAAAGGTTAAGTCCATTAACAAGTATGTATACAGCTGAATTCTAAGAGAATTTGAAATTGAATTCAGAGAAAACCATGGAAAAATTAAAGAGGAATCATGCATATTACATACTAGGATTAGATCAACATTATGCAAGAAGTCAACTTGGTGTGTCACTAGTAAAATTGTCTTCTGTCGAAGTGCTCCTCGAACACATTCCTGCAACAGAGCAATAAACCATGTTAAACAGCACAGGTGACAACAAATTGCCAATTATGCAGCATAGTATTTAATGAACTCAAAGTTGTATGATCCAAAAACGAAGTGATAGTTAAGTTAATTGTTCTCGGGCACCAATGCGTATATGGTTATAGAAAACATATAGTACACCCAGAATATTATATCACCTTGAATATCTCTGAGCCAGTGTGAGCATCTACTGCGCTAAAAACATCATCAAGCAAGTAGATATCACAATTTTGATAAACAGCCCTGGCAAGTTGAATACGCTGCTTTTGGCCACCACTGAGGTTGATGCCACGCTCTCCAATTTCAGTCTGATCTCCAAATTCCATCATTTCCAAGTCTTTCTCTAAGCAGCAGACCCTGACAGCTTCATTGTATTTATCTTGGTCCATTGGCAGACCAAACAAGATATTTTCTTGTATAGTCCCATTTTGAATCCATGACGTTTGGGCAACATAGGCCGTAGTCCCGCAAACTTTGAGCTGTAACAGAGCATCGCAGGGAGGTAAGATATGATCATGCTATTTTGAACAGGAATTTTTCTGCATTTCAACCAGAAGATTTTATTCATCCATATAATATCTAAATTATTGAGCAAATTAATAGAATGGATTACATTTCTTTAGTACTATTTCCCTGATTATATTAATGGTGTTCGATGGATATAGGCATGTTCGAAAATGGTTGGTAGAGCTTTGAAAGGGGATGAAATATTAAATACACCTGCAAATTGTTGGTACCCCAAGAACACTGGCCTACCAAGAAGTTCCTAGCAAGATTTAGTTTATTATTTTTGAGGTCAAACAAACAATGATCAAAGAGTTGATGATTGAAGCCAAAATTGTGCTTTTGTAGGATGTAGATTAGAGAAATCTTTTCCACCGTTAAAATTGTCCTACAAAATAAATATTGCTGGTTACGGCTTTAAGCCCCCAAAATAAGGGGTGCAAAGGCCAAGTACAAGAATAGCTAGAAGTCCAATGACAGAATTATGATGCATGAGTCTGAGAGCTTCAAAGCAAGAAACTTCACAAGACTCGTGTTGTCCATGAGAAAATTGTGTAAGATTAAACATAAATATATGACATCCAACCTTCTAGTAGCATGTACCTTGCCTGATACTTTGTGCATCTCACCAAGAATTGATGCCAGAAGTGATGATTTCCCTGATCCAACAGTTCCAACAATGGCTGTGATATTCCCTTTTCTGATTGTAAAATTTAGATCTTTTACCACTGCTTTTTGGCTTTCTTCATCCCAGTTAAAAATTCCATCCTTCATCTCTACTGCAATATCACCCTCACAACCTTCAACTTGTTCCACTGAATCATCACTTAGCTCTTTACTCATCATATATCCATCCAATCTACCAAGTGATATTGTTGCTTGTGAAAGTGAGATGAGAGATTGTGGGAAGGCCCTGACTGGCTCCTGCAGCATTTTAAAGAGTGAGGTGGCAGTGAAGACAGTCCCTGCAGTAAGCGGAAACCCAAACAGAAGTGCACTTCCAAATGCAAGTGTAGTAATAAACATAGGGGTGCTCCATAGAACAATAATGTTTGAACTAAATGAGATCAAAAACTTGGATAGCCATTCGTATTCTGATCGACGGAAAGCTAGTATTCTCTGGTTAAAATGTTCTTCCCATGCTTGGAACTTTATTACTCGCATGTAATTGAGCATCTCATTCGTTGCTTTCATTCTGGAGTCCCTGTTTTTCATGATATTGAACTGAAATCTGTTGTTCCTTCGAGTGCCAAAAACCACGAATAATATAACTGCAGCAAGTCCAATTGCTGCAGCTACCATTGCCATCCCAAGATATCTATATAGAAGAGATAAAGCCACAGTAACTTGTAATGGCATCAACCATATGTTATGTAGCTGTAGCATCATATCCGAGAGTTGTTGAGCATCCACAGCCATATAGTTCACAATCTGGCCGACACCGTGAGCTTGTCTTGCCGAGCATGACAGTCTTAAGCCTTTCTTGTATAAAGAAGTAACAAGCGCAGAACGTATAAAGATGCCAAGCTTTTGGCAATTGAAATTGAACTGATGTGAGCTCAAAACTTCACAAAATTTGGCCATTAAGAGAATCAACACAAGGTAGTATCCTTCATAAATTGAAGTCCTTTTTCCAGCCGTATAATCAACAAACCGCTGAACAAGTGTAGGCCCTACATACATGACACAGAGCCTTACCACTGCCAGGGAGGCAGTGAATGCAACTTCCTTCCAGAAGCATCGAAGTAATGTAGTTAAAACAGGATGCTTTGGATTTTCTCCAGGTTTGGGCCAGTTCCGCTCGAAAAGTTCAGACATCCTCTCAGCTCTGTGCTGTGGAGAAAGAGCAGGGACATCATCAAGCTTGAGAGGTGATTTGTAACCTTTTGACAGAAGGGGATTCATCCATAACCAAAAGGCTTTTGAGATAATGGACGCAGAAGCAAATCCGGTCACAGTGGATTTATCAAGAAGAGGTTCACTCAATTTATCTTCTACATCCATCAGAGTGTCTGATTCACTAGTTGCTAAAATCCCAGTAGATCCTCTAATGGCGAGAATCAAAAGAAAAGTGGACACGGGAAATAGAATTATTGAAACTATGTCATACAACCTCAAAATAGTACCAGCTTCCTGGAGAAATACTAGACGTATAAGCCCTGAAGTTAAGAACAAAACTTGAACAATGAAGTTTGCAGTCCAATACATTCGAAGGGCTAGGGGATGAACAACAGCTTTGAATCTCTTCTCGTGGATGATTAATACAATGATTCCCAGGTGAGTTATTCCTTGAAACAACCAAAATAGGCCGTCCACAACCCTCCATTGCCCCTTGGTACTTTGGTTGAAGGCCACAACGCACAAAATTACGGAGCACAGCACAAGGAGAAGTGTTGCGGTTAGCGACAACTTAAACCAAAGGTTAGTTTTAGCTGGAGTACTGTTGTTCCCGACTAGAGGTTTGGCAATATCAGAGCTGGGCCGGCCATTAGATGTGAATCTATGGAGGAGTTTTTTGACGGCAAACACAAGGAAAGAAAGCAAGAGCAGAGCATTAACCGTGGACAACAGAGCTCGCTGAGGACATGGAGAAAGTGCAATGAATCTTAACCAATGGACTGCTGATGAATCCGAACTCGAACAAGAAAGGGATGTTAACCATGTAGCTGAAGACATGTTCGATTTAAATTCAGTACAAAAACATACAGGAAGTAGTCTTCTGTGATTTCTTCCCGCAAACTATATGCCTGTAGCCCAAAAGAGAAATCAAAACAGAATGAAATACAGAAGCATTAAGGCGCATACATACCGAGCAAGCCAATCATGAAAATTTCCAAAAATAGAATATTCAATTCACCTCCTTCCAGTTACAGGAGAAAGGTGGAGCATACTACTGTCATGCAGTAGAAAAGCAATAGAAAATGACTCGTATGAAAATTCATAACAAAACAAAGAAATCAGAAAAGCTTAATCCAGTACAGATACGAACTACTCAGAAATAAAAAATAAAAAAACAGTACAGATACGACCTCTTCTTGAAAATGATCAGACGCAGACAGCGGTCCTCACACCCCCAGTGAGGCAATTCATGGCAACGATGGAAACGAAAGTGTTTGACCACTGAACAGTACTTCAATAATGCATTAATTATGCATGCATTGGATTAGAACAGAAGAGTAATTCGCGGCGCAAGTTCTATTGGATAAAGGAAGCACATACTTTATTTTCAGAAAAAATAGAAAAGGGCAATGGAAATCATTGTCGGATATGATTGTAGGTAGCAACTGCGTCTTTCTCTATGATTTCAGAAGAGTAATTATATGACTTTAATGTAAAATATAATTGGGTTGGGTTAAATATTTATTGTATACAGATTTTTTGACGTTGGAGGAAGAGAAAGAAGTAGTTTTTACCTAACCAGTAACCACGGGTTCCCTGTACTAGAATATTTTAATGGCGACCAAAGAAAAATAAGAGAAAAGAAGGAAAAGGAGACCCAAAACTTTTCAATAAAAGGAGGAAGCTTTTGGAAATAAAGTGATGAAATCTATATTTCATACAGATACAGTGCAGCAAGCAGAGCAGGAAAGTCTTTGCTAGATAATAACAAGCTTACCAGCCAACGCAGAAAATGAATGCACGGCGAGGGCGAACCAAGCTTTGAAGTGCCGCTTTCAGCGAGGCAGGCCGGTACGTTTTCTCGGAAACGATGAGAACAAGAATGCCCCGGTCTAGAGTTTAGACCTGACGGGCGGTCCAAGAGAGCATGATGAAGAAGGAGAAGAATTACAAGGAAATGAATAAGCCGAGAACACAACTGCGGTCTGCGGCTATAAATTCATAAATAATAATACTACACGACTTTTTCAGTGTAGAATTGGATGTCACGGAAGTATATAATTTAGATAGACACTAAATTCTTTAAATTAAAAATATTATTATTATTAGAACTTCTGAGTTTATTTTAAAAATAAAAAATATTATTTATTCTATTAAAAAATATAAGTCATCTACTTTTACATAAATAAATAAAAAATTATTCTTAAAATGTCATTTATTATTATATATTAAAAATAAGAAAAATATTTGTTTTGAAAAAAATAAAATATAAAGAATTTATCTTGAAAATAAAAAAGAGAAGAGAGAAAGATAAAAATAAATATGATACTATTATAAGTCAATGGTTAAATATTCATAAAAATATTATATTTTGAAGAAAAAAACTTAAGCAATTTATATTTCTTAATGAAATAAACGAAAGAAAAATATAAACATTTAGTATTAATTTCGCATATTATTTCCTTCCAAAAATATCAATTTATTTTTCTTCTTTCATCGACTTAATATATGTGAAATACTATGAAAAGAAAAAAATATATTTCACAATTTTATAAAATTTGACAATATTATGTGAAATACTATGAAGAGAGTATAAAATTTGACAATTTTATATTTGACATCTATTATTCCTTTATTTTTGTTATATCCGGTGTCCAATTAAAGTAGTAAAGGAAGATGGAGATTAAAATCACATATTCGCTTCCATTGGGTGATCGGCTCTGAAACCGCAATTTACAGCTTTCCTTCAAAAGTTAGGGACCAGCTGATGGAGACGTTCCTCAAGGGGTCGTTATTATAAAAATAAAATCAAAAATAAAAAGCCTCTTACCTTAAAGTTGAACGAAATAATTTAGAAGAAGAAAAAAAAAAAGATCTGACGAAATTCTAATTATAAGACATGTTGAAAGAATTTGTTGTTGTCCGGGAATGCTATTTTAATTGGCAATGTGAGTCTCGGGTCTCGTGCTGTTCCTGTATTAACGGTGAGAAGATCACCGTATGATTTTCCCCATATTTTAGCAAGGGTTTGGGCAGCGTGGACCACCTACGTGTTTTGTGGACATGTTTCTTTGTTAATGGCAAGACAAGATTATGATTGATCAAGGTAGACAATTCCACCGTCTCAGACCTCACAAAATATTAGAAAATGAAGATATTTTAAATATAAATATTTGTTTTAACTTTTAATTTTAAAATATTTAAATAAAATTGAGGTCTACATATCAAGATTATTTTTAATACGAAATTGAGAATGATTGATATGAAGTCGAGCTCAATATGAATAAAAGACTCTAGGAGTTATTGTATGAGATATTTGTAAGCTACACTGAGGCAGGATTCACTATTAAATATTTTAAAATATAAATATAAATATTAATATATTTTTTAAAAAAAACTCTAAAATGTTGTTTTTCAAGATAAACTATAAATTCTGAACTCAAACTTTATTATTTTTCTTTTGATGTATGAAAAAATACACACTTTCCAAGCTATTTCCAAAACTTACAACCTTTTTTTTTATCAAAATAATTATGTTTAAAATTTTATATTAACGTATATAAAATAAAGATTCTTTGAATACTTTGTTCTTTTCAAAAAGAAAAGGAAAAAAACAAATCTTTGCTCTGTGCATATACTCGTGGCTTATCCTCATCCCCTCGACCTCGATCCTGCAATTGTTAACGAAGCAAACCTTACATCCTTCCATATAATATATATATATATAGTGACATACACTAAATACTATTCTCAGTCGACCGCACCGCCGCACAGGTCTCCGTGAATCTGCCGCGCATCTTCTTGGATTGTTGTTTCCACGACATTGACTTGCAAAGCACATTTTTTCTACAAATAAATCAATGAAAGATAAATTATATAGGTAAGATAATAATTAAATACTCATATTCAATAATAATATAAAACATTATGTGAAGTAAGTATTAGATGCCATTATTAAAAGAAATATCAAACTATTTGAAGACTTTTAAACGCATCAATAGTCTTAAAAATTGCTTAAAAACATAAACACGAAAAAAAAAAAGACCATTGACTTGTGCTCACCTGGTCTATTAGCATCCGCCCAATTCGTAAAGGTTTGCTAATCTTACCGACTTTTCTTGGAACCTTCTATCATTATTGCAACCCAAAACATTTGGCACCAAATCTTCCTTTTAATACCGTGGTCACTTCACTTCCCTCGTGACCTTTTTTTTAAAATAAAAAAAAATGAATGCTTCTCTTTGAAATTAATTTGTGGAAAAAAATTTATAATAAATTAACCTTATGATCATGTATTAAAATATTTATTATATATTCTCTTCGTTCGTTCAAGATTAAGATTTTGATCTTCATTTTATTAGGGTTCAATAACTCCCACTAATGCAGTATAGGAAGACACAAAAAGAAAATTTCCAAAAATTATAACATATAATCAATTATACTATGAAGTTGTGTTTACAGTGATTCCAACCCAAAACTTCATCTTAACAAATTAGGTAAAAAATCGCAGTCGATGGGACTAAGTGAGTCGAGGCTCTTGTCAAAGTTTTTCATCTTAATTCGATATGAATATTTTAATGACATATAAGAGAGAAAAAATTATTTCTCAAAAATTAGTAAAGAATTGCCTAAAAAAAAATTAGTAAAGAAAAAAAATAAAAAAGATGTAGTTTTTTAGGGTCACGTGTTCTGTGGCTCTGATTCTCTTTCAAATAAAAAACATTAAGAAGAACGGCATATAATAAATAAATGTTGGGTCAAAGAATAGAAAGCAAATTGGTCATCACTCCTCCCTCAGCTGTTGTTTTTTTGGGCTTCCATCAAACTAATCGTCATGAATGACCTCATTCCACTTCCCGCTAAGAACCGGACAACCATCGCCCGAAAACTTACGTAAATAAATTGGATGGTCCAAAATGGATAATGACTCATAGAAGAAGAAAATATAGACATTGTCATTTTTAAGAGGAATAATATTTTGTGTCTTAATTATGAATCTCAAATTTTTTTATTTTAAAAAATACTTCTTTCATTAAAAATAATTAAAAAGGATTTTTATTTTTATTTTTTTTAATAAAAAAATGTATCACGCTATACTCGTCATTTTAGTTGTGAACAGTGACATATACTATGTAGACATCCACTGGTATTGCCATGTGGACGGAAATAGCCCAAAAAAGTAATGGGTGAATATGTTTTTGGCTTCACGCAATTAAATGAATGAAGTTGTCATGTCACTCATGCAGGGAATTCTTGAGGGATTATTATTACTCCAACCTTATACTATGTGGATTTGTCAATAAAGACTCAGTACCAAATTTTTCGTTACCTTTCACTGTTGGAGTACCAAATTCATTAATTGTTTATCCAACAAATTTCCTCTTTGTCACTAAGCGTGCGATGACCGATGACTAATGGTACTCATAGGATATTTTTGGTTTTAATGAATGGAAAGTAGTAAATTGTTTACTTTTAACTCAGTTTTATATAAGTGAAATAGAAGTGCTCCTTTTTATATGAGATTGAATATTAATATTTCTATTTTAATTTATTTAAAATTAAATATTTATTTTTTAAAATAAATATATTTATTTTTAAAATTTCATTAATAATCTCATTAATTTAAAAGATTCATATCAAACTAATTTATAATCTCTAGCACTTAATACTTTAATTTAAAATAATTAGATTTCACTTAGTCATGAATCTCATCCTTCATATATTAATGTTAAGAATAATTTTATAAATTAATTAAAATTATATGATCATAATAAATGTATTTGATTAGAGCGAAAAGTAAAAGGAGAAAGAGGGAGAAAAGTAAATGTCAAGGGACAAATTTGACCTTTTATTGCTCTTTCTATTTTAGAAGGATTCCTCCCACCTACCCTTCCCCTTATTATTATTATTATTATATTATTATTATTATTATTGAGACACCAACCCTTCCATCATAAAACAAAAGTAATGCCGCCTCCATTTAATAAGTACTACAGTTATAAAACTTTTCAATGGCATCAATAAAATGTTTTAATTATTACAATAACTTTATTTATTTTGTATTAGAAATAAGAAAAAAAATTTAAATCAAGAGAGAGAAGTTTTTATATTAGAAAAAAAAGAAAGAAAGGAAAGGAAAATAAAGTTTTTTTAAAAAATAAGAAAGATGTGAGAAGATGATGATAATAATAATAATATTGAAAATAATATTTTTAAAATGCAAACTTAATTGTGTTGAGTTAAAAATATTGTGAAAGCACTTTATCAATTAAACTACATTCATTTGTTAATATTAAAATTAATTGATAAAATATTTTTAAATAGCTTTAAAATGATTTATAATTAAAAATAAAATAAAAATATTTTACCGACTTATTAAAACAAGTAAGATAATATATATATATATATATATATATATATATTACTTCTTGTACTGTTTTGACCTTTTTCACTTTTTTCCCCCAGAGCTTAATATATTCTCCCACCTCTCTTGCCTTTTCTTCTTTTTTCCTCTCACCACTGTTGCAATTCCTGTCTTCTGTAACCTCTTTTTCTAACAATTATTATTTTAAGTGATTAAAAGTAATTTTTGTTATTTTTTTAAAAATATTAAAAATAAATGTGATTACTTCTCCCAATAATATAGATGCAATAATGATTTAACAAAAATACCATAATTTTTTATATATGTACTTCTACTTTTTGCTCTAGCTAAACTACTGTTTTTTTTCGGGGGGGGGGGCGGGTATTGATAATGTTGTATTACTTCAATGGTAAAAAAATTGAATTTCCACCTTTTAATTTTAATTAGTACATAAATTAACGAAAACCTTTATGTATGTTAATAGGCTATGAAATGGATTGATAAAAACTTGTTCAACAGCTTGGAAGACAGAACTTGGAAGCTAAATACACTTGATCTTGCATGAAGCAATCTATATGATTTGGTTTTGGAGAAATGATTAAACTCGCAGCAGAGTTGGACGAGAAAACGAGATCATTGTTTCTTTAATTAGATGTCAGCAGATCGGTTGGCATACTCCTGAACCAATGCTCCAAAGAGTGAGGACCTCACCAGCAAATGGGATGGTTCCTCGAATTCTTTTGCTTGTCCTGTTCAAAATAAAATAAAAAAGGAACAGAGGATTACCAACTGTGGAAGCTCAGTTTTCAGTTGTGTTATACTTGCAAATCATGTCATTAGACGTACCTGCATCTATGACGAGGACTCTATTGCAGTCCATGACAGTAGGTATTCTATGAGCAATGCTGAATATTGTACATGAAGAGAAGTCCTCCCCGATGATTTTCTGAATTACGCCGTCTGTTTGTGAATCGACTGAGGCTGTGGCCTCATCCATGAATAGAAGTTTGCAGCGTTTTAGCATTACTCGTCCCAAGCAGAGAAGCTGCCTTTGCCCCACACTCCAATTATCTCCATTATCAACCACTGATGGGATGCACAACAACAGAACTCAGCAACTTATTTCTTGTTATTGTTACTGGTGCAAGTCAATGCATGAAAATAACACAATATATTCATAGTAACAATGGCAATCATATACCTAAAGAGTCAAGCTTCTCTGGCTTTGCAGACACTACACCCTTGAGCTGGCAGCGTTCCAGACTCTACATTTCATAAATTCATAGGCTCAGGAAAGACGCAAGAGACTAGCATGTAGGATATCTAATGATGTAGGCAAACTTTAATTACTTGAGGTCTAAGTAAGACTACCTTCCAGATCTCATCGTCTGAGTACATCCCAATGGGGTCAATGTTGCTTCTCACAGTTCCTTCAAAAAGAACAGGTTCTTGGGGAATTATTCCAAGTCGAGACCTAAGATCATGTAGCCCCAGAGTGGTAATGTCAATGCCATCGATGATTATACTTCCTCCCGAGGGCTCCACTAACCTAAAGAAAACCTGGATCAAAGTTGATTTTCCTCCCCCTGTACGACCAACAATGCCAATCTTCTCGCCTCCTTTAATGTTCAGAGTGATTCCTTTCAGAATGACAGGGGTATTTGGACGGTATCTCACCTGTGCGCAAGAGAATCAAGACACCTATTCTTTTACTTCTGGCAGGCCAGGATTTAACCAAGAAACAATTAACAATTTTCATATCCCAGAAAGTATAAACTGTCTGCACAGAATTTTTTTTTTTTTTTTAAGAATATGTTATTTCATTCCACCAAATGTTCCATGATGCAAGTGAAAAAATATGCACAAATTACCTATAATTTTATTTTTTTTACCTGTAGGTTATTGAGCTCAATGTTGCCCTTATTTGGCCATCCTGGAGGAGGAAGAAAATCCATTTTCGTCCAATCTGCTTCTGATGATATGTTTGTTAATTGTTTTATCCTCTCAACAGAAACCATTTTATTTTCCAAGACGCAACTAAGATAGATTACAAAGAAAATCACACCGTTGAGGGACAGCCCATAGGATAGCGATAGTCCCACATTCTCTGAGTAGTAAAGTATATGAGTCAGTAACCTCTCTAACAAATACATCAAATATTCAAATGAAGGAATGCAAATCCAGAGATGGAAACTAAGAGAAACTACTACTGTAACATTGCAAAACATTCGAGTACCTGGTTTAATGATACTGCTTGGCAACACAATCATAAACAGTGCAGAAATGCACAGGATGATGCTTCCCAGGAGTTCCAAACGAAAACCTAACCATTCATTTGATCCATTATTGTGGAAATCCATGCGCAGATTTCCATTCACACGTTTGACATTTTCTTGGAAAAAATTGTTCTGCTTCTTGAAACTACGAATTGTCATAATCCCAGCAATGCTTTCAGAGAAGTGGTGGATGACAGGTGCTTTTGTAATTGAATCGAGACGAGTTAATTCACGAGATGTTGCAATGTAGTAACCCTGTAACACGAACATCAGTTTCAGATTTCACACACTCATAGAATGCTCGTAACATCTGTTGGAATATTTTTTTTAATGAATTAATTTTTTTTAACTCATGAGATAATTATTGTAACCTTCTCTTTTAATCTTTTCTTTTTTGTAACTCATAGTAACATATGTAACTTTCTTGATTTTAATTGTATAACTCATGTAACATTTGTAACTTTCTAGATTATATTTAATGTCTTAATTATCACTTTGCTTCTTGGAAAGAAGGAAAAAATCTCTTTCATCTTCTTCTTAGTTAATTTAAGTGTGATAAAGTGGTATACTTCAAATTCGTTGAGAAAGTTTTGAAGGTGTCTTATTCAAAACTTTATTAATTCATTGTATTTTGGGAGATAAACACCTAAGAGTTATTTGCACAAAGTGGGTTAAATTTGTCTTAAGGATATTGTGTGTATCATAACCCTCAAATTTAATTTCAATATCACTTTGTTAAAGAGTTGGTATATTTCTTTATGTTGATATTTAAATTTCTACGTTACTATATTTGTTTTCTCTATTATCATTTCTTAACAATCTTAACACAAAATCTTTATTTGAGAATGTTAAGGTGGCTTGGATCAATAGATGAAATATATGTTTAATATTTTATAGATATAAGTTTTATGCATGCTATGAATTATTATTATTATTTTTCCATAATTGAAAATATGAAACATGATGCATTTTTTTTAGTTCTTTTTTGTTTCTCGATTATCTTATCAGAATTGAGAGTTCACATATTCTTTTAAATTTTATAAGATGTTCTTAACTTTACATGGCCTAGTACATTTGTGCCTTCTAGATTTCATGAATTATTCTACTCTTATCACATGCATTTGTTAAATAGTAGTGATATGTGTTTATTACATATATTTAATATTGCAGTTTGTAGTTATATGGTTACATGATTTGGCATTAATAGATTATCTTTTGTAGGCTTACTTTCTTCTCACTATTTTAGAAAGCATCATTCTATACTACTATTGAAACTGTATTTTCATGAAGAATATGAGATTCATCTTCATATGATCTTTGAGACAATTTCTTTGTGCAACAAGTTTTCTTGTACAAATATAAGTTGAATTTGGCAAATTTTAATTAAAAAGTTAGCCAAAATCTTGGGATTCATTCAGGTCTGCAATTGAGTTTGATACTCTTTTAGTAGGAGATAGAATCGATAAAGTGGCTTTGGCCATGAGGCCTTGTGTGGCTTGTGAAAAAAAAAAGAAGGAAAAAACATATTGTATATTAATTATACAAATGTTTTAGAATTTTATATAATAATATTCCTTTTGGTCTTTATTGAACATAAATGGCAAGTGAGACTAACATAATTGCTTATGGCAAAGAGCCCACCATCTCTATGGTTGTGCCTAACCTTGTTGTGCCGGTCACAGTTCCTTTGAGCCATGCTGAACGACTAGAAAAGTTCAAAGGTTTGAATTTCAAAAGATGGTAACCGAAAATGTTATTTTACTTGACTATTTTGAATCTTGCAAGATTCTTGACTGAAAATCCTCCAAAAAGTGATGAGGATATTGATGCAAAAACTCTAATTGTTGTGGATGCATGGAAAAATTCTGAATATCTGTGTCGAAATTATGTACTTAACAGTCTTAATGATCCATTGTATAATGTTTACAATTCTAAAAAGTCAGCAAAAGAACTGTGGGAATCTCTTGACCGAAAATATAAAATTGAGGATGCGGGTACCAAGAAATTTGTGGTAGGACAGTTCTTGGATTATAAAATAATGGACTTAAAGACCATTAGTAGTCAAGTGCAAGATATTTGGGTCATCTTGCAAGAAATTCATACTAAATGGATGACCCTTAGTGAAAAGCCTTCCAAATAGTTTCTATAATTGAGAAGTTGACTCATGTATGAAAGAACTTTAATGACTACCTAAAGCACAAGCGTAAGGAGATGAATATTAACACTCTGATTTTTAGATTTAAAATTGAAGAAAACAAGAGACAATTTGAAATGAGACTTACATCTCAAATTGATGATGGTGTTAATGCTAAGGCAAACATTTTGAAGCACCGTCAAAAGTTTTAAAAAAAAAGACTATTAAGGGCTCTAGGACCAAAGGGAGGAATAACTAAGAAGTAGAAATTCCAAGGAAAATGCTTCAACTGTGACAAGTTGGGCCACAAAGTGGCAGATTGTAGACTGCCAAAGAAAAATAAGAATAAAAAGGTTAATATGATGAAATATCTATCATAAGAAATTGATGATTTAGCTATTTGTGCAGTTGTTTCTAAAGTGTACCTAGTTGGGTCAAATCTAAAAGAATAGTGGATCAATACTGGTGCGACTTGCGACATGTGCTCTAATAAAAGAATGTTCATTTCATTTGAAGCTGTTGAGAATAAAGAAAAGTTATATATGGGCAACTCAACTAAAGTCCAAGGAAAATGAAAAATAGTTTTGAAGATGACCTCTGGGAAAGACCTGACTCTAAACAATGTGTTGTATATGCTAGAGATTCGGAAAAATCTTGTGTTTGGATCACTTTTGAACAAGTATGGATTTCGCTTGGTGTTTAAGTCTGATAAGGTCATATGATCTAAGTTTGGAATGTTTGTGGGGAAAGGCTATGTAGTCAATAGGTTATTTAAACTAAATGTAATGGCTATAAAACCAAAAAATATGAATAAAGCTAGTACTTATTTTGTATACTTGCTTGAGTCTTTCAATTTGTGGCATGGTAGACTAGGACATGTTAATTATAATTCTCTACGAAGATTAATTAACTTAAATTAAATTTCTAAATTTTCAATTGATCCAAACATAAGTGTGAAACTTGTGTTGAAGCAAAAATGACAAGGTTATCATTTCAAACGATTCAAAGGAATACTGAACATTTGGACATGATCCATAGCGATATTTGTGATTTGAAAATCACACCAACAAATGGTGGCAATAAGTATTTTATTACTTTTGTTGATGATAGCACAAAATATTGTTATATATACTTACTAAAAAGTAAGGATGAAGCGTTAGAGAAGTTTATTATCTATAAAACTGAAGTTGAGAATCAGCTAAACAGGAAAATTAAAGTGATAATAAGCGATCGAGGTGGTGAGTATGTAACACCAATAGGTGATTACTGTGCACAAAATAGAATTAGACATGAAATCAAACCTCCTTATTCACCTCAGTCTAATGGTGTGGCTAAAAGGAAAAATCGTACATTGGAAGAAATGATGAATGCAATATTGTTAAGTTATGGGTTACCTTAGAATATGTGAGGATAAGTTATCTTAACAGCTAATTACCTTTTAAATAGGGTGTCTTACAAGAAAAAAGATAAAACACCATATGAGCTTAAGGAAATCAACATTCCTATAAATACCTATGAATGTGGGAGTGTCTTGCAAAAGTAATAATACCTAAACCTAAAAAAGTGAAAATATATCCAAAAACTGTTGATTGCATATTCATTGGTTTTGCACATAATAACAGTGCTTATCGATTTATTGTGTATAAGTCTAAAATTCTTGATATACACAAGACTATGATAATGGAATAAAAAAATGCAACGTTCTTTGAACATGTATTTTCATATAAGTCTAGCGAAGGACGAAGTTCATCTAAGCGAACTTATCAGTCTATGAATGAAGATAGTCAGTTCCAAGACAAGGAACATGACATTTAGGAGTGGCAAAATGGGCGGCCCGGCCAGACCCAACGGGCCAAGCAATGTAATCGGGCCGGCCTGGGCCGGGCTAAAATTGTACGGGCCTGGAATATTGAGGCCCAGCCCAGCCTCTACATGGGCCACGGGCCAAAATGGCTCGAAAATTTATAATTTCTTTTTAAAATTTATGATTTTATATTGGATAAAAAACAAATCTATTAAACCATTTACAAATAAACAACACATTTATAGTCTTATTTTGGCCCAAAAAACACTAAAATAGCTCACTATGTCATCTCAACTTTAACAAATTTAAATCATAAAAGATAAAATAGAATGTTATGTAATGTTTATATCTATAGCTTGCAGTACATTTACAATTTTACACCAAAAACTTCTAAAATAAACCAACCATAGCAAACAAAAAAAAACATTTAAACAATCAAACACAAATATAATGTTCATTTATTTACTACATAAACAAAAAAAATCATTTACTACACAAACATCATTTACTACACAAACTGTAGGAGTGGTTGGAAAAAAAAAATTTTAACCGGGCCGGCCCATTAGCCCGCGGGCCAACAGGTCGGGCCATTTAGGCCTGATTTTTTTCGGATCAAGAAAAATGAAACCCAACCCATTTTATATTGTGGGCTTTTCGGGCTGGCCCGACGGGCCGGGCTTATTTTGCCACCCCTAATGACATTGATGATGAACCTAGATGCAACAAAAAGTTAAGAAAAGAAAATTCATTTGGTCCAGATTTTTTGACCTATTTGTTAGAAGGTGAACCTCAAAGCTTCAAGGAAGCTGTAAACTCTCCTGAGGGCCCTTTATGAAAATAGGTCATTAAAAGTGAAATTGATTCTATATTGCAAAATCATACTTGGGAATTAGTGGATCTTTCTCCGAGTTGTAAACCACTAGGATATAAATGGATTTTCAAAAGAAAAATGAAAGCAAATGGAACTATTGATAAGTATAAGGCCAGACTTGTAATTAAAGAATATAAACAAAAGGAATGTCCTAATTACTTTGATACATATTCTCCTGTTACGATAATAAATTCCATAAGAATGGTACTTGCAATTGCTGTTTTGAAAAATCTCGAGGTCTATCAAATGGATGTAAATATAGTTTTTCTTAATGGAGATTTTGATAAAGAGATTTATATAGAACAACATGAGGATTTTTGTGCTCTAAGAAAATAAAAGAAGGTTTGTAAGTTAGTGAAATCTTTATATGGCCTGAAACAAGCACCAAAACAGTGGCATAAAAAAATTGGTAGTGTTGTGCTGGCTAATGGATTCAAAACCAATGAGTGTGATAAATATATTTATGTCAAAGATACAAAAAATGACTATGTCATTTTATGTTTGTATGTTGATTATATACTCATTGTTGGTAGTAATGAAAAAATGGTCAAATCTACAAAGAACATGTTAAACTCAAAGTTTGACATGAAAGATATGGGTCTAGCTAATGTGATTTTAGGAGTGAAAATTTCAAGGACTTTGAATGGTCTTATTTTTAGCCAATCACGTTATGTTGACAAAATTCTGGAGAAATTCAATAAAGATGACACTGGTATAGCGAGAACTCCCTTATATATAATATAAATCTTCATCTTTTATAAAATAGAGGAGATAGTGTATCTCAAGTAGAGTATTCTAAGGTGATTGAAAGTCTCATGTACTTGATGAGTTGTACAAGACTAGACAGCCTACACAATCAGTAAATTGAGTAGGTATACAAGTAATCCAAGTACAAAACATTGGAAATGAATAGTAAGAGTATTGAGATACTTACGCTATACTCGTGATTACGAGTTGCATTATACTAGATATCCTGTTGTTCTTGAAGGTTACAGCGATGCAAATTGGATATCTTATGTTAAATATTCTAAATCGACAAGTGGATATATATTCATTTCAGCTGGAGCAGCCGTATCATGGAAGTCCTCCAAACAAACTGTAATAGCCCGATCCACAATGGAAACTGAGTTCATTGCCTTAGATAAGTGTGGTGAAGAGGCAAAATGGCTACGCCAATTTCTAGAGGATATTCCAAAGTGGCCAAAACCAATACCTTCAATAAGAATTTATTGTGATAGTCAATCTGCTATTGGTATGGCACATAATATTATGTATAATGGTAAGTCTAGGCATATTCGTCATAGACATAATATCATTAGACAATTAATCTCAACTAGAGTTATTTCTATGGACTACGTAAAGTCAAATGAAAATATTGCAGATCCGCTAATCAAAGGGTTAAACGGATAACTAGTTGAGAAGTTATCGAGGGGAATAGGACTAAAGCCCATCAAATAAAAAGGTTGATACAAAGGAAACCCAACCTAGTTGATTAGAGATCCCATGATTTAGGTTCAAAGGGACAACTAAGTTGTAAATACTAGTTTGGATCACTGTAGAAGTTATCCTCCTGTCCATTCCTATAATGAAATAATGATAATTATTAGAATTGAGATTATGCAATGCTTTTAATTATTCTTATGCTTCAGAATGTCTAAATGGAGTAATACAATTTACTCTTAGATAAGAAATCACCTATGTGAGAAAGAAGATGGGTCGTTTCAAAGAAGAATTGTATGGGCACAATTCTTTAGAAACTCTTGCAGAACCAGGAAAATGTTCATGGAAAAAACGAACATAACAGTGAGAACTGAACTATATCAAGAAGGAGCCTGTGTGAGGTATATTATCGTTTATACGAACGACATAATGGTTCAAAGATATCGTGTTTACCATTTAGCCAGTGAAGTCAATGTATTCTCATAAGGGAAGGTTCAAAGAGTAATACATACCTATCCTATGCAAGTTTTGACCGTAAAACTATATCTCTAATGTTTATTTTTGAGGAATTTAATTCATTTATGTGGCAGATTGTTGGAATTTTTTTTTGAATGAATTAATTTTATTTTTTTTGTAACTCATGAATTAATTCTTGTAACCTCCTCTTTTAATCTTTTCTTTTTGTAATTCATAGTAACCTATGTAACTTCCTTGGTTTTAATTGTGTAACTCTTGTAACATTTGTAACTCCTTAGATTTTAATTGTATAACTCCTTTTTATATTTAGTGTTTTAGTTCTCACTTTGTCTATATATATGTAGAGGTTCTTGTGACGGAAAGAAGGAAAAATTCTCTCTCATCTTCTTCTTAGCCAATTCAAATGTGATAGAATGGTATAATTCAAGTTCATAGAGAAAGTTTTGAAGGTACTTTGTTCAAAACATTGTTAATCCATTGTATTTTGAGAGACAAGCATATAAGAGTTACTTGCACCAAGTGTAGTGAATTGTCTTAAAGACATTATGTGTATCACATCCCTCGAATTTAATTTCATTATCATTTTGTTAAAGAATTGATATATTTCTTTAGGTTGATATTTAAATCTCTAAGTTACTATATTTGTTTTCTCTATTATCATTTCTTAACAACATCTCTTGTTACTCTTGGCACTATCAGGCATTCAAGTACTCCAATCAATATTTCGAAGAATATGGAAGTTAGACCTCATAGAAGTAATCGTTTGGGTTCAATCAATAAAAATTAAAAAAAAGTACATGCATCTATATTC
This sequence comes from Apocynum venetum, assembly GCA_019593545.1. Classification (NCBI taxonomy): domain Eukaryota; kingdom Viridiplantae; phylum Streptophyta; class Magnoliopsida; order Gentianales; family Apocynaceae; genus Apocynum; species Apocynum venetum. The sequence goes on from SRSM01000324.1 coordinate 1,073,730, forward strand.
AGAACAAGAATATAATATAAAATCTGTATACTGAAATGGATAGCCATTGACATATGATGTCCATACCCGAAACCAGATGCTCAGCCACCCAAGTGGAATCAAAAGGAATATGGTAGGCCAAGCATTTTGACAGATGACCACAATGGTTCCAATTAGTGACAATGATATAGCGATAACGAAGTTCATAAACAGTGGGATCAAGACATCAAGGTTGGTCTGATCAGTTGATGCCTGCAAAACAGGGGAACATATGAACATATTTAATTAAAAGAAACATCTCTAACACTTACCAAAAGTAAAGCAAAAGTAAATCCCAAAAATGTCAAAAGCCTTACCCGACTTAAAATTCTTCTAGAAGGGGTAGTATCAAAGAATGACATTGGAGCATGCAGTATGCTTCGAATAATCTTGCTGAAGAATATTTGGGCAGTCTTGAGACCCATGACGGTAATTAGAAGAACTCTTACTATTACAAACAGAAAAGAAACCACTGCAAAACCAGCATAAATCCCAATGAATAAAGAAGGGTTGAATGACATAACACGCTCTGCTGAAGTTTCATATGCCAACCAGTAATCACTTGTCATTTGTGCCCCTTGCCATGAAAAAGCAACCAGCAATACAGCAAATACACCCCACCAACCAAAAGCTTCAGTGCAGTATAGTTTGTAAACAAGCAGGCTGACTTTTCCAGTTTCTCTCTCCTCTTCTTTGATAAGTTTTGCAGTTCTATCAGACTTGATATGTTCTTGAGATTTATTCAATCCATTTTCATTTGCAAGATCAGGATGCACCCGAGCTGATTTTGGTGGTTCCGTTGAAATATTCCCATATCTCGTGCTTTCTGCTTCAACAAGCACCATAGATGTCTCATGAGCAGCTACCAGTTCCTTGAAATACATTCCAGAATTGACTAGATCATCATACTTTCCTGATTCCACAATACTCCCATTTTGCATTACCTAGTTATTAACAGAATTAAAAGTTTAGTCTATTAACTAAAAATGCACACATATGCATATAGCTGAATTCTAGGAAAACTTGAAATCGAATTCGGAGAAAACCAAAGAAAAATTAAACAGGAAACGTGGATATTACATACTAGGATTAAATCAACATTATGCAAGAAGTCAACTTGGTGGGTTACTAGTAAAATTGTCTTTTGTCGAAGTGCTCCTCGAACACATTCCTGCAACAGATCAATAAACCATGTTAAACTCAAGTTCTGTATGATCCAAAAAATAAAAGGTGCTTAAGTTAATTGTTTTCAGGCACCAATGCGTACATGGATATCAAAAAAACCTTCAGGCTCCCTGAAAATTATTTCACCTTGAATATCTCAGAGCCAGTGTGTACATCTACTGCGCTAAAAATATCATCAAGCAAGTAGATATCACAGTCTTGATAAACAGCCCTGGCAAGCTGAATACGCTGCTTTTGGCCACCACTGAGGTTGATGCCACGCTCTCCAATTTCAGTCTGATCTCCAAATTCCATCATTTCCATGTCTTTCTCTAAGCAGCAGACCCTGACAACTTCATTGTATTTATATTGGCCCATTGGGAGACCAAACAAGATATTTTCTTGTATTGTCCCATTCTGAATCCATGATGTTTGGGCAACATAAGCAGTAGTCCCGCAAACTTTGAGCTGTAGTAGAGCATAGCAGGGAGGTAAGATATGATCATGCTATTTTGAACAGGAAACTTTTTGCGTTTCAATTGGAAGTTCTTTTCATCCATATATGTATTCAGCAAATTAATAAAATGAACTACATTTCTTTAGTAGTATTTCCCTAATTATATTAATGGTGTTCAATAGATACAGGGATGTTGGAAAATGGCTGGTTGAGCTTTGAGAAGGGATGGAATAAAAAATACACCTGCAAATTGTTAGTGCCCCAAGAATACTGGCCAACCAAGAAGTTCCTAGCAAGATTTAGTTTATTATTACAAGGTCAAACTAACAATGATAAAAATGCTGATGGTTGTGCTTTTGTAGGATGTAGATTCGAGGAATATGTTAAATATATGACATCCAAACCTTCTAGTGACATGTACCTTGCCCGATATTTTGTGCATCTCACCAAGAACTGATCCCAGAAGTGATGATTTCCCTGATCCAATAGTTCCAACAATGGCTGTGATATTCCCTTTTCTGATAGTAAAATTAAGATCTTTTACCACTGGCTCTTGGCTTTCTTCATGCCAATTAAAAATCCCATCCTTCATCTCCACTGCAATGTCACCCTCACAACCTTCAACTCGTTCCACTGAATCATCAGTTAACTCTTTACTCATCATATATCTGTCTAGTCTACCAAGTGATATTGTTGCTTGTGAGAGTGTGATGAGAGATTGCGGGAATGCCCAGCCTGGCTCCTGCAACATTTTAAAGAGCGAGGCAGCAGTGAAGACAGTACCTGCAGTAAGCGGTACCCCAATCAAAATTCCACTTCCAAATGTGAGTGCAGTAATAAACATGGAGGCGCTCCACAGAACAATGATATTTCCACAAAATGAGATCAAGAACTTGGATAGCCATTCATATTCTGTTCCACGGCAAGCGAGTATTCTCTGGTTAAAATGTTCTTCCCATGCTTGGAACTTAATTACACGCATATAATTGAGCATCTCATTCGTTGCTTTCATTCTGGAATCCCTGTTTTTCATGATATTGAATTGAAACCTGTTATTCCTTCGAGTGCCAAATACCACGAATAATAAAACTGCAGCAATTCCAATTGCTGCAGCTACCATTGCAGTCCCAAGATATCTATATAGAAGAGATAAGGCCACAGTAACTTGTAACGGCATCAACCATATGTTATGAAGCTGTAGCATCATATCCGAGAGTTGTTGAGCATCCACAGCCATATAGTTCACAATTTGACCAACCCCGTGAGCCTGTCTTGCTGAGCATGACAGTTTTAAGCCTTTCTTGTACAAAGAAGTAATGAGTGCAGAACGAATAAGGATGCCAAGCTTTTGGCAATTGAAATTGAATTGATGTGAGCTCAGAACTTCACAAAATTTGGCCATCAAGAGAATAAACACAAGGTAGTATCCTTCATAAGTTGAAGTCCTTGTCCCAGACGTATAATCAACGAACTGTTGAACAAGCGTAGGCCCTATATACATGACACAGAGCCTTACCACGGCCAGGAAAGCAGTGAATGCAACTTCCTTCCAGAAGCATCGAAGTAATGTAGTTAAAACAGGATGCTTTGAATTTTCTCCAGGTTTGGGCCAATTCCGCTCGAAAAGCACGGAGATCCTCTCAGCTCTGTGCTGTGGTGAAAGAGCAGGGACGTCATTAAGCTCGAGAGGTGATTTGTAACCTTTTGACAAAAGGGGATTCATCCATAACCAAAAGGCTTTTGAGATAATGGACGCAGAGGCAAATCCAGTCACGGTGGATTTATCAAGAAGCGGTTCATTCAATTTATCTTCGACATCCATCCTTGCGTCAGAGTCTCTAGTTGCTACAATCCCAGTAGAGCCTCTAATGGCAAGATTCAAAAGAAAAATGGACACGGGAAACAAAATTGTTGAAACTATAAGTGATCCAACCTCAAACCAGAATCAGCTTCATGGAGAAATATTAAACGCATAAGCCCTGAAGTCTGCAGTCCAATATTCGAAGCGATAAGGGAAGAACAACAGCTTTGAATATCTTCTCTTAGATGATTAATACAGTGATTCCCAGATGAGTAATTCCTCGAGACAACCAAAATAAGCTGTCTACAACCCCCCATTATCCCTTGGTACTTTGGTTGAAGGCCACAGTGCTCAAAATTACAGAAGACGTCACAATGCGAAGTGATACGGGTTAGAAACGACTTAAACCAAAGGTTACTTTTAGCTGAATTCTGTTGTTCCTGATTAGAGGTTTGGGAATATCAGAGCTGGGGTGGCCATTAGTGGTGAATCTGTGGAGAAGTTTTTCGATGGAAAAGACAAGGAAAGCAAGCAAGAGAAGGATATTAACCGTACGGGGAAGACAGAGCTCACTGCGGACGTGGAGAAAGGATACTGATGAATCTTAACCACTGGACTGCTAATGAAACCGAAGTTTCTTTCGAGAATTCTACCACAGTACTCGAACAAGAAAGGGATGTTAACCATGTAGCTAAAGAAATATTCGATACAAATTCAGTATCAAGACATAAAGGAAGTGTCTTCTTCCCGCAAATTATGTACCTGCAGGCTGCAGCCCAAAAGAGGGGGAAAAAAGGATGATATACACAAGCATAAGGCAAATACGTACTGAATAATATTCAATTCACCTCCTTTCAGTTAGAGGAGAAAGGAAGATGGAGCATACCGATATGGAGTAGAAAAGCAATAGAAAAATATTCGCATAAAAATTCAAGACAATGCAGAGAAATCAGAAAAGCTGAATGCAGTTAGCAGTACTGATACGAACCTATTCAGCCAATGCAGAAAATGAAATATGCACGACGAGGACAAAACAAGCTTATTTCAGCGAGACAGCGACGACATGTTTTCTGGGAAACGATGAAAAGCAGAAAGCCCCCGGTCTAGGAGTTTAGACCTGGCAGGCTGAGCAAGAGAGGAGGATGAAGAAGGAGAGAAGAACTGGGATGTTCAGAAGCAGTGATCCACAACAAGTACTGCTTATAAGAACTCATAAATAATACTCTTCTTAAAAAAAAAATTGTACTAACTAGTAAAAAAACAAAAAATTACATCTCATTTCATTCAATTGATGTGATTACACTACTTACCATCTATCATAATCATCTATATCAAAAAATTATAAATCAATAGTGGACAATTAATTTTAATGGAAAAAGGTACTTATTATGTTAATAAATTAAATTTCATATTTTTATATTTTATATTCATTATTACAGTAAATGATATTTATATTGGATTTTTTTATTTAAATCGTTATTTTTAATAATTAAATAAAAAATAATGACAGATTAGAAGAAAAAAAATCAAGAAGTAGTTGCAAATTAATTAGTTAAGCATTTTTATCTATGATTCAAATGTTATGTTTTAAATAATGATCTCGACAAACATTGTGTATATTTTATAAAAAAATTACTATAATTTTTTTTCAACTTTTTACTATATTACTTTTCAACACCTAATGTTTGTTTTAAGTACCTTATCATAAAAATAAAAATAAAATAGCTCTTCACTTTCTTCAAATGAAAATAATCATTTTAAATAAAGGTGGGGTGGTAGAAATAAATAAAAAAAATCAAGAATAGAAAAATATGTGAAATAAAAATTTAAAATATTTTAATATAATAAAAAATCATGTAAAAATACAAATATATGAAAATAAAATTTGAAGATATACTTAAAGTAAAATAATTAGTTTATATCATTTTTCACTAATTTTTTAAAATAAAATTAATGTAATAATTTTGAAGTGAAATAAATAATAAACCTTTAATAAAAATTAGAACATTTGATAAAAGATTGATAAAGTTAAAATATTTATGGTCTAAAACAACTCTTCACTTTTTCCTTCTTTTTTTTTTTTTGAGAAGAAAAACAACTCTTTAACTCTCTTTTTTTGAAAAAAATATTAATTTGTAGATGAAAAAATCCTTAAGAAATCACGCATATGGTTCTCATCCAATACTCGCCATGCCACTGCTACACTGATTAGTAAAAGATTTGGCGTCACTCAAACACAAAATTTGGGTACGTATCTTGGTGTTCCGTTGATACATGGTCGTGTGACCAAACATCTTTTTGAACATTTGATTTGCAAAATGAGGAGGAGATTGAATGGCTGGACAACACAACATTTATCTCGAGCGGCTAAAGCAGTGTTCATCCAATCAGTCCTTAACGCCATCCCACAACATGCTATGCAAACTACACTCATTCCTCAGGGAGTCATTGAGGAAATGGAGAAAATCTGCCGTAATTTTTTCTGAGGTGATGGGGAAGGGAAGCACTCCCTTCATCCGGTGGCATGGGAAAAGATCTGTAAACCAAAATTTCTAGGTGGTTTGGGATTTCGGTCACTCAAAATGATGAACCTATCCCTATTGGCGAAAATAGGGTGGAGATTGCTGCGTGAAGAACAAATCCTAAAGACAAAGTATGGTGGGTCTCATGGTCTGCAAGGCACCAAAACCAAAAGTTGTTTTTATTCTACTTGGAATGGTATTATGAAGGGTTATGAGGCCATCCGGCCTAATGTTACATGGAAAGTGGGAGATGGTAAAACTATACTGTTTTGGAAAGATATTTGGCTATCTGAAACGCCTCTTTTGGATGAATGTACTATTGTGCCTCCAGATGAATGGAGGAACAAAAGTGTGGAAGGTTTTTGGGTTAGGAACGGGTGGAATGAAGCTACTCTTACTGATTATTTACCTATAACTATTATGGGGAAGTTGAAATCAGTTCGTCTGGATGGCCAGCCTCAACATGATACTGCAATTTGGAGATGAGCAACAACCATGTAAGTGGAGGAAGGTGTGGCGCAGCTCGGGACCTACGAGAACTGCCATGACTATTTGGCAACTGGGTCATGGTAGACTACAAACTTTGGAGCTGCTATGGAGGTGGGGCATTGTGGATAGTCCTCCTTGTCAGCGTTGTGGCCACTCTATATAAGGGGCAGTACATGCAGTGAGATATTGCCAAATGAGCCGAGCCGTGTGGTACCAGTTGCTACCGAAACAAGGTTGGTACGAGTTCTGGGAATGTACCATTGAGCAAGAATGGATTAACCTCAATCTTGGAGGTGAAACTGCATTGTTTAGATCAATCCCATTTTGGAATGTGATTTTTGGTCATGTTGTTCACGGTCTTTGGTATTTTCGAAATCAGAAACAGAACAATGTTAGTGCTTTTGTTGATAGCTCAACATGGATAACTAGAAGGATTCTATTTCTAGCTCGCGTCTTAGATCTACATATGGTGTACCCAATCATATAGTGTGGACCCAATCATATTGAAAGAATTTGGGTCATCCGGGTATCTTCTAATAGTCCTTTTTTTTGGGAGGAAACGAATAGTCTATTTTAATTGCAATATGATTCGTCGGGTCTCTTTCGGGTCTTGAAAGTTAAGGAATCGTTGAAAGCGTGGACTACCACAATCGATTGGCGATACACTGATTATGATCAATTCAGGTTGGACGCTTGGACCTGACAGATATTATAAAATGAAGTTATATATCTTTCAAAAGTATCATGACAGAACGTTTGGACGTTCTCGCAATCTTACTAAATATAATATTTATTTCATTCTCAATTGTATATTTTTATTTTTAATATTAAATATTTACTTATTTAAAATAAACATATTATTTATTCAAAATTTAACTTGTAGTCTTTATAATTTAATTGATTTACATCTATTAACTCAAGTAATCTCACTCTTAATTACATTAATAACAAATATATTTCATTCTTTTTTTTTATTAAATGTGAACAATTAATTTTAGATTAATTTAATTTCAATTTTTATTTTTTATAAACATAATATTACTTACTTACTTAATATTATACATACATATGTATATATGAAAAATAATAATTTTATCATTTGAAATTAAATATTTATTTTTTATTTTAATATATTTAGAATTAAATAAAAACTTTCTTAAAATAAATAATTTCTTTTAAAATTTTTCTAACCAACTTCTTAATTTGATTTTTTTTTTTTGTTTGTGAATGCCTTGTTTTCGCAACAAGTATGAGTATTACATTGATTTATTTACCTGCTTAGTCAGCACTTAGGATGCGCCCAATTCTTCCTTGTTTGCTATTGCGCAGCATCCTGCGTTGTTTCCATCACTTCTTGCCAGACCTACTTTTCTTGTACCCTCTTATGAATTATTGACACATATCTTGCTTTTACTAATAATTATGAATGGCAGGTGCCGTCCCACCCCTCTCAAATATAAATATAATAATTTCTATCTATACATAAATTTATCAATTTTTAAATTAAAATAATTAGTCGTAAAAGATTTTAGAGATTTTGATATTTTGAGAACAATAAAATAATAATAATTAAAATAAATATTTTTGGAATTTTTGAATTTGTAAATAGAATTAAAAGGAATTTGTAATACAAATAATATAAATGCGTTAATAATGAATTAGTATCAAGTTATATTTTTCATAAAATTAATCATAAATAAATACATTATTAAGTAGTTGTTTTTAGAATTCAACCCAGACAGATTCTTATCCTTACATAATAGATTAATCTCGATCAATTCAAACAAATTAATTTCTAATTTAATTAGCCACCGCTAGCAACCAGTATGCTCCATCAAATTGTATTAAGTAAATACGGCATCACCAATATTAAATTATATATAACAATCAACTTAATTATATACAATTTCGTTAATAATTTAATTAAGCCAAAAGTTGTAACTCAATTAAACTAGTAGATGCTACTTGAATTATTAATATAATATTAATAATCATAGCTATATAAGCATATTTATTAACTAAATTGTCAATCAAATTAATTCACACAATTATATTGATTAAAACAAGAATTATATAAATATTTCATATATATATATATATATAAAGATTAAATTTATATTAACTAAAAAAATTAGACTGTTCAACCGGTCATTTAAATAAATAAAATTAAAAGTATGGAGACTCGGTATTCCAAAAAAAAGAAATTAAATATATAAAAATAAATTAAACTAGTTAGAAGACTCGACATTCCATAAAAAATAAAATAAAAGACATAAATGTAAATTAAATTAATTACGTGGTCAGCCATCCCATTTGCAATATTTAAAGTGCATAAAGTAAAAATAATAAAGACTAAGCGGGTAAACCGAATATAAGTTCAGTTAAATAAATTCAAATAGAAATTAAGTACAAAGAAAATTATCTCATAATCTCATTTATTAATCATTTAACGCATATCATTGCTAACAAAAATTACTCACAATACATATTTAATAAATATAAGATGAAATTTATAAATATTAGAAAGAAAATTTAAAATATAAACTCCTTTAAAATATTGAAATTATATGGACATAATTTCTTTATTAATTATTACAAAAGCCTTGAAATATTATTTTAAAAATTATGAAAAATACACTAAGATGAAGACAATAATTAAAGAAATAAATTACACAAGAAATAGAGAAGATTAGAGTTAAATTGGTGAAAAATGATAAAAACAAGTTATCTATTTATAAACACAAAAATCAAGGGCAAAATGGTAATTTTGCGCCCCCAAAATATTAAAAATTCAGTTAGTGGTACTAATTTCCCCACACATCGCCCCGTATCGCATTCTCATTGGATCACGTTGCAGCTTTTAGAAACCACATTTATCATCTTCTAATTGTGCCACTATCATCGAATGACATGATTTTTTTAAAACTTTTTAATATTTTTTCTTCTTCTTTTTATCTTCAAAATTAACTAAAATACAGCAAAAACCTTACAAACAAAGAAATAGAAAGAAAACGTGAAATATATATATTAAATAACATAATTAACTGATTTTTAAATAAAATATAATCATTAAATAATATAAAATTTGATTAATTTATAAATATATAAGTAATAATGGAGCTTTTACCTAATTTTTAAAAAGGTTAAAAAAACAAGTGGATTTGGCATTGGGGTGAGCTAAATCCATAATTTTTTTGAAGTGATTTGGCACTCATACTAATACCAAATTGTAACTTTCCGCTCCAATTTGGTCATACCAAGGCGGAATCCCTCTTTTTTTTTCTTTTTCTTTTAAAATTTTTTACATTATTATTTTAAATTGAAGTAATAACTATAATCCCTCTTCCTCAATTTCCATTGTTGTTTTAACTGGAGTAAAAAAATTTCATACCAATGCATCTTTTATTTTTCTCCCTATAATTTTTGTATTAGAATTGATCTTGTTTTTAAAAAATTATTGCTGTAGTAATAATTTATAACTTTTTTAATGTTTGCAACACATACATTTATGAAAATATATTTTTTAACTACTTGTAATTTAAATATATATTTTAAAAATGAAAATTATAGCAATGACGAGTTTAAAAATTATATAAATTTAATATTATAAATTAGTGTTCAAATTATAGAGAAGTGTCAATAAACATTTCAATTAATTACCTGAAAAATAAGAACGATGCATTGCTATGGAAAATTATTACTTCCATTAAAACAACAATGAAAATTAAGGACTATGTATTTTAATTATGACTTCAATTAAAACAACAATGGAAAAAAAATTAAAAAAGAGAAAAATGGGGATTTGGCCTTGGTAAGACCGAAGTGAAGGGAATTTGCCCGTTCTCATTTATGTCTAGAGGCCTCTGAGGCCTTCTTTACCTCGAACACAAAATATATATATAAAATAAGAAATTAAATGAATTTTGAAATTTTTAATGGATTCAAATTCGAACAGTGAGCTAATTTTTGAATTTAAACTTGAGCTACTTTTGTTTAGTTTCAATTTTTAAATTTAAAAATGATAAGTAAAATAAAAATTTAAAAAATATTATATAATTTGATCCAATTGACTTGACGAGTCAACATATCAATTAATATATTTAGATTCGAGTTAGATCAACTTTGAGCTCAAGTATGAATTTTGGTGAATTGTTGAAATCATTTACATTATTACTCTTTGCGTCTATGTTTTTTCTTGCTGCTTTCTTCAAACTTTAATTTTTTAATAAAACATTAAAATATAAATATTTTAATATATATAAAATTCAAAATAAATATTTTTTAGGTTTTAACATTTAATACAATAATAAATTTATAATATGTATACATAGACAGACACATCTATGTACATATATGTAAAAATAAGTTATGAGTAATTCATGATTAACCTAAGTAGTTTTTTTATTTTTTATTACAAATTGAAAGAAGGGAGAATGAGTTTCAAATTCAAACACGCTAGACGACACGTGATCGAGAAAATATGTTTCAAACCTGAGCTATTCTAGACGCACATTAACTTGATTAGTTGAGTAGGCGGTAATCACGACATGACTTATACTATTGTGTAGACATCCACTACCCCTGTGGACTGGAATGTCGGGAAAAGCCCCTAAATTGATAGGTGGAATTGTTTTGGCTTCACTCAATTAAATGAATGACTTCTTTGAGAACTTATCATTACTCCGACCTTTGCAATAGTATATGCTGATTGCACAATAAAGGTTCACTAAGTCCCAAACCTTTTGTTCCACTACGAAGGTATAAGGTAACCTTTCACTTCCGGTCCGGAGTAGTCATCCACCATATTTTGTCCTCGCCATCACGCGTGCCGATGACTGATGACCGCGGTAGAAGATATTTTTGTTTTTTTTATTATTATTTTAGAGGAGATATTTTGGTTTTAGATGGAAAATGTTTTTATTAAAGTGAATATTGTAAAAATATATATATGAATATTTAATTTTGTGGGAATAGATTAAAAAAAAATTTGGAAAGGAAAACAAGTTTCATTAATTGATGGAAAGTACATAAGGTGGTATATATTATCACCAATCCAGACATAAAGAAACGAGGCTCTTTTGAGCAGAAGAGCCTAATTTGTGTGTAGTTACATGGGCACTTCTAGGCACGTATGAAATAAGTTCGAAATCTGAATCATCAAAAATAAAATAATAATAAAGAGATATGTTAAATGACTAAGAATCTAGCCCTGATTAGAACAACACTTAGACTTTTCTCTCCAATATATTTTCCCTCTAAAATTGTTTTAAGAGTTCCAATTCACAATCAAGCAACCTAATTAATATTTTTTAATTTAAAAATGATAATTCAATTTTCTTTTAAAAATAATTTTTGTTTTTTTCTTCAGATTTAAACATTACCCATTCAGTTAATGCGTTTTGTCTTCTTAATTCATATATTTTCTTTTCTTAAAATTATATAACCTTTCTTCTCCTTTCTTCTTTTTCATCCAATGAGTTTTTGCTGGCTTTATTAGTGTGGATTGGATTTATTCATTTGATTTGAATTCGTAGTTCCCCCCCCCCCTCCCCGATTGGATTCGTAGTTTTTGTAGTTTTAATTCAATAGATTTATCAGTTTTTTTTTTCTTTTGGAAGATATTTTTTTATGTGAATTAAATGAATTAGATTCACAGTGTGAAATGAATGACAAGTTGACAACTTAGAAAGAAATCACATTCAAAGGGAGCAATTATGACAAACATTGGAGTAAATTTATCTTGGGAATCTGCATAGTGAAATTAATTGAGGGAGAGAGAAATGCAAATTTAAATTTCAAATTTAACACAAATCTATAATGGAAGAGAATGGCAAATTAATCAACATAAAATATTAATTAGGTGAGAGAATATAAATTTTGCCAGATTATACCCAATTTGCACCATTCTATTTGGATGGATTCTATACAATTAGATTTACCGAATAATAAATACTCATTTTGTACCTTTTTATAAAATATTTTTATACAGTTTAAGTAATTAATTTATTTTTATTGTACTCTTATTTATTGTATTTGAAATAAAGAGTATTTTTTCTCTCTCTCTCAAGGAATATTATTATTTATTGTACTTAGAAAAAGATAAAATAAATATGGATAAAATAATCTATAATATAGAAAATAAACATAAAAGGTAATAAAACATATTATATTTAAGAATAAACGAGTTTAATGGTTACAAAGGGATGAAATGAGTATTACATATATAATTTTAAAAGATGTAATTAATAGTTATTAACTTTAAAGCCTTTTGGGATATGTAAAACTCATTAAACTAATCAATCTTTTAAAACAAAACACACTATTGAATAATAAATAGGTAATTATTTTATTTTGTCCCAAATAAATTCAACACCTTCTTACAAATGATTTTGTAGCTATTGTATTATTCTTTATATAATTATTGAATTAAAAAATATAAATCATTTTACACAAATTAAGGAATTTTGTTTTCTAAAATACCATTAATTATTATGAGTATGCTTTATTAAAAGTCATATTTTTCCTTTTACAAGAATGAGAGATATAAGAAAATATATAAATAAATGAGTAAAATATTTTTAAAAAATATTAAAATAACTTACATTTAGAGATAATTACAAATTGCTCCAACACTTTATAATATTTTTTAAAGTAAGTAATAATATATTACTGTACCCAGATATTGTAAATGGGTTCGTTGATAACTCGGAGTTCATTGCTTGCTCCGTCATCGTATCACTTCTTTGAGCTATCCGTATCTATACGATTTGGTTCGATTTTGGAGAAGTTCCCTGATTTTTCAATTACCTCGGCATCCAGATTCCAGAGTCCCCTTCACAGTTGCTAGTACAGTATTGGCCTTGAAAACTAGTTTGGAAAGTAAATTGGACAACGTCTTTCCCCCTCCTCCCCCTCCTTTTTTTTTCTATTTCCCCGGGGTTTTAAGATAGTGCATATTTAAAATATCTAAAATATGTTTTTATAAAATAAAAAATATATATAATTATGAGATGTCTGACATTTTTAAATGCCCCACCTTTGTTGTCCCCGTATTTCTAGAACAAAAAATAATTTTCTCATAAATTTTTATGTTTTTATTATGAGAGTGCATCTAGAGTATCTGTTTTGTGGGCTTTAAAGTTGAGGCCCAATACACTGTGAACATATGATGGATTCGGCCTAATCTGTGGAGCTCTGAAATCGCAACTTTATCTTGCAGTGCACTTACTTAACCATAGAATTAAAAATGCCTATCCTTGACAGTTTAAGAAAAAAAGAAAAACATGATATACCGTTCTGGACTCTTACATGGAAAGCAGTTGACCCACCTAGAGCTGCACTAACAGTCTGGAATTAACCCATTGCAGATTAAAAACTAGTGGCCTACTATGGCTATGGCATTGCAATATAGCAGAAAACCTAAGCTCTCAAAGATGTGGCTATGTTTTCAATAGCTCCCTTCACGCTATTGGGGATTGTCCAAAAGTCAAGGCTGTGTGGCGGACTCCCCAACCAATAAATTTCTGTACAGAATTTTGGGAGAACATGAATGGCTTGAACTCAATTTGTCTTGGTCCAGGAAGAGTTGTCCGAAACGAATCAATTATTAAAAATTAATTTTTATTTAAACAGTTCATAATTTTTAGTACTTTCGAAATCAAAAGATCCATAAATATCTATCTTTTTGTGAATAATCTTGTTTACAATTACAAACTTCTCACTCTTTGCAATATCGTAATATGTAGGTTTGATTATTTTTCTATCAAACTTATTATACTGACTCTTTATTTATTGTTAATATACATCAATCCAAAGAAGCACTTAAAGAAAAATGAAGATACGAGGCCAATACGGTCCATCTTTCCAGTATAGAGACTTTTTATTTTTCCCTTCAAAAGAGTTATTTATACACTATTTTCAGGAAAAGAAATGTAAGAACATAAGAGGATATAAACTCTCCAAAAATAAAAAGAAACATAAAATACCCAAAAACAATTTGGGCGGTAGATTCAATTTTAAAGAATATGGTTCCCCTTCACAAGGCCCAAATTAAAAGTAGACTCTCATTTCTGGCCCAAAGCGTAGTTCATACGTGGCGTTTCATCGGGAGAGAATCACAATGTCGATTAAGATCCGTCCGTCCATCATGAAACTTATAAAGGATTGCTTACTTTTATATGTGTGAGTACACGCCGAAACAATTGCCACCGAGGTTTAAGAGTAAACGAGTTTTCTAGGCCCTTGGTTGGACTGACGCTCTCACTTATTTTCCTCTCCTCTCCGCTCTCCTTCTAGGGTTTTCCATTCTCTCATTTTTCTTCCGGAAGCAAAAGATGAGGCAAGTTTGGGGCTTTTGCTCTTAATCCTTTTCCTTCCTCCGGTCTCGTTTCAGATTCATGGCTTGGTCTCACTTGTTCAGTGTTATCTATTTGCTCTGAACTTAGATGTTTATTTATTTTTAATTTTCTTACTTATTTTGGCAAATGTTAGGTTTATATGCGATTGAGAGCGAAAACTCAAGAAATAGTTGATAACTTTACCTATTTGATTGCAATTTTCATTTTAGAGTTCTACTATGGTTTATACCACTCTAAAAGGTCTAATGAATTACAGGAGATAGTTTGTGTTTGTGGTGGTATATTACAACTGGTTTTTGCCATTTTGTTACTTTGTTGAAACGAGATTACTAAGAATTTAACTGTGAACGAATGACTAAGAATTTTTAAAATGGTTGGACATCCAAGGAGACATAGAGTGTTTGGTACCCAGGTCTGTGAAGAAAAAGGTTCCGATGCCTATATTTGTGGGCACGTGTTTATGCTTGCTTTTGAATGCAAAGAGTTAAGTTGACTTAAATATTTGCAGAAGGTTTCTTTGCAATAATTTGTGCATTAGGTAACTTTCCTTTTGAATCATTTTTGTAATTTTCCTATCCGTAGTCTGTCTTTGACTCTTTGGATTTTGTTTGAAGTCATACGCAATTGTCTTAGCAATTATGGCTTTCTATACATATTTGCAAATTAATGATGCGGACATTTTAGGCATGAATGCGTATGTCATCTTTTTGACCAGATGTCGTTTATTTTTCTTTAACCAGTTATTAATAAAAAGCTTTTGCATTTTATAGCCGACATCCTGAGGTGAAATGGGCCGAAAGGGAGGACAAAGTTTTTCTTACAGTCCTGTTGCCAGATGCCAAAAATTCGAAGGCTAATGTAGATCCGGATGGAATTTTTACATTCTCTGGGACAGCCGGAGCTGAAAACCATCTCTATGAGCTGAAACTTAATCTTCATGATAAAGTTAATGTAGAGGTGAGGGACATTTTGTACTTGTGCAACTTGTAATCTACCTTGTAATAGCATGTCTCCATATAAATTGTTCATATGCCAATTACTGCCATATTCCATTTTGGCTACACTGTGATGGATGGACTATTGTTCACCACATGCAAATGCTTTAGCTTTCGTATTTAAATGTATTTATCTGCATTTTTTCCAGGAAAGCAAAATAAACATTGGTATAAGAAATGTGTTCTGTGTTCTGGAGAAAGCAGAGAAGAAATGGTGGAATAAACTATTATGTGGAGAAGATAAGACACCCCACTATGTGAAAGTAGATTGGGATAAATGGGTGGATAAAGATGATGATGCAGGTATGCCATCCTTTTGTGACATCACATGGGACATAAGCTCCTAGTATGCAAATATAATCAAACTAACTGAATTATTCATCGTTCCTTTAGGTCCTGCAGATGTTGATATGGGTGGAATGGACTTTTCAGTAAGTGGTTTTTGTTCTTTTGTTTTAGGTTTTTAAAACTAATTAAAAAACTATCTTCATCTAGATTTTTTGGACAAACACTTACTGACGTATACTATTATTGATGACAGAAATTTGGTGACATGGGAGGCATGGGCGGCTTAGGGGGCATGGGCGACTTGGGCGGCATGGGTGGCATGGGTGGCTTAGGGGGCATGGGCGGCTTAGGGGGCATGGGCGGCATGGGTGGCATGGGCGGCTTAGGTGGCATGGGCGGCATGGGTGGCATGGGCGGCATGGGTGGCATGGGCGGCATGGGTGATGATGACAGTGATGATGAAGGTAATGAACTCAGAATTTACACTATGTGCTTTGAATAGCAACAATTTTATGCGTGCTTTTTTCTCCCCCCCATTTTGGACTTCCTGATATGGATAAGACTAACAGATTATTTTACTTGGTCTAAAAAATGCTTGTTGTTCAACCGACATTTCAAATGCTATTGTATGAGTGTTGGGCTTGCATGATGTTTAACATGACTATATGTTTTCAAATTTTAATGTTGATTTGAACACTTTTTATTATGTAAGCTATGGATGTTAGGAACGAAACTATTGCATTTGGCAGTAACTACTTAGTGGTATTTTTTCATTTTAAGCTGGTTAAGTCTGATACAACTATCCCACACAGATTAGGTCTACACAAATTTAGAAATGTAATTAATATAGGCAAAACAATCATTTACTTGAGTTTTCCCTCATATACCCCCTTCATTAATATTTTGTTTTGTACCATTAAAACTAGATGATTCATGTTACCACATTATTCTCTTTTTTTTATTTTAAAAAAAAAAAAATCTATGTTCTAAGATGTCATATCCATTTTTTGGTGTTTTATTTTTTACACCAACTAAAATTAATTAATGGTAACTATCCTTGAAATAAAAGAGAGCTTATAATTGTGGACCAATGATGGAGGAACATGAGCCTATGTTTTTAGAATGAGGTGGTACAATATTGAAGGGCCTAGTTGCCTACTCATGTTGATGTTCATTGACATTCATTCGTACTGTACTTAGTTGCCTATGACCTAGAAACATTCATTGATATAGTTCCCTGCTATATTTCTAAGACAATTATCGGCCCTTACTTTCAGGACAAGAGGTTATGATGCCCTCAGCTGATGACAAGGCTCATGGGGAGGAGGCGAAGCTTGCAGAAAAGGTGTCTTCTGATGAGAAGATAGAAGCTGCACCAAGCTCATGAATGGATTTTATTCAATATCAATGCAGCAAACAACTTTGAGCATGGTGTTCAGTTGGCATGTTATCATTCAAGTGAGGGTCACTTTGATCCTGATTTTGTATGACAAAATTGCGATTTTCCATCCGAGGATAGGAACTATATAATCTATTCCTTAGCATGTGGTACTTCAATTGTAATGACTTCTAGATTCAATGATCTGAAACAAAGTGTGATAATCTGGCTGGGTGGAAAAGTTTTTACTGTGTGTTTTATCAGTCAATGCTTCTAATATATGTTCGTTTGTACGTTTAATCAACTCAAAGAACTTCCTGATGAATTTTGTGAGAGAAAAGTCCACCAAATGCAATGGTAAAGATTTAGGGTTTAAGAACCAGCTTGTGGACAAATAGGAGGGATTGAGTAACCGAATGCATGACTAGCTAGGGGCCACTGATAAGAACTATTCTACTCAGTTCAATGGACGATACATTAGCTTTGTATTTGGCCAAAGGTGCAAATCACAACCCGGATTATGAAGGAATTGTCTGAAAATCTTGAATTCAGGTCCCTGACTCTAACGTGAACATTTTGTGGCAATTAGGATACTCAATCGAGATATATAGCATTCAGCATAAATTGTAGGCAGGGAAAAGGATTGTGTTTTCCATCACAATGATGAGGTGCCACTATTAGCACACTGATAATCCCCCACCCCCATCAAAAATAAAAATAAAAATATAGGTTATGTTCTTAGGTAATTGATAGAAGATGTCCATTAATAACAGTTTGCCTGTCTCCTAAGAAAAAGATAAATGATTATTCACAGAAAATAAAGTAGAGAAAAAGACAATGATTATAGTTTTTTTTCCCAAAAAATAAGATTTTGAGTAAAGATAAATGATTATAGTTGGGAATTTCTTTTGTATTTCATTTCATTCCTTGGTCGTTGCATAGGTGGGAGGAAGTCAATGGATAGTATAAATACTTTGAGAGAATTTCCCATTCCTAAAACCCTCGCAGTGCGCGGTGCCGCTTCTCGATCAAAGCCAGAGACAACAAAGCTGCTGGGGCCTGGGAGCGTGGAAGTCACTGAGGACATGGAAGTAGAAGAACAACCACCTTCCAATTCCAACTCAGTGAAGCGCTTCGGCCTAAAGAACTCTATCCAAACCAACTTCGGCGACGATTATGTCTTCCAAATTGTTGCCAAGTAGGTTAATAATCCAATCGACCGAGTTTTGAACTGTTAGTTTATTTTTGGGTATGAATGAAATTGCTAAAAGTTAAAGACAATCCTGTTTGTTGAAGGGACGATTTAACATCCATGGCCGTTTCACTTTCAACAAACGCAGTAAAATTGTACTCGCCTGTGACGGGACAGTATATTGGCGAGTGCGTGGGTCATTCGGCAACCATAAATCAGACGTCATTCGGCAGACCACCGTCTTCGCACCTGTTGTATTCTTGTTCCTCAGACTCCACTATTAGAGCTTGGGATACTAGGTGTTTTCAGCAGGTGGGGTGCCCTTTTCTATATTTGTGTACAATGGAGGATAATTAGATATGGATTGGCTTGTTATGTATGTTCGCAGTAATATGTGGAGTGCAGGTATCTTGCGTTAGTGCAGGACCATCGCAAGAAGTTTTCAGCTTCTCGTTTGGTGGAGCGGGTGATAATCTTCTAGCTGCAGGGTGTAAGTCTGAGGTAAGTTCACCTTTTCTAGCTTCTGAGTTCGAATGTGAAGAAAATAAATGGGATTATTTTGTTGGACATTGACACAAGCATGCTGACTCTGATGTTAATTTAAGATTATGCTCGAGAAGATATCATTTTATTACCCATTTGTGTGGATGTGTTTATGTATTGACTTTTAGTGATTTTTTAGGGTTCACGATTAAAGTTGCAAATCCATTTTTTCGTGCAGGTTCTGTGCTGGGATTGTAGAACCAAGAAACAGGTTGCTTGCTTGGAGGAATCACATACGGAAGATGTCACTCAGGTATCTCTGATGACTGATGTTAAATAATATGTTCTTACTTCCCCCCTCCCCCCCCACCCTCTTCCTTTTTTTTGCCTTTACCACTAGTGGTTATTCCCAATCCAAAGCATCCGTTATCTGTTCCAAGATAGATGCAATGCTCAAGATTGATAGAGTGACTGATGGACTAATCAAAAGGATAATTTTACCTTACCAATTTTTGCAGGGTTAACTGGAAAAAAGAAAAATGACATACTAACTATAATCATGATGTTGGGCTCTTGCAAACTGCATTTGGTTGTTTCTCATTGTTACTGCACCACACCAGTGTTTGATTTGCCTTATAAGATTCAATGCATGTTAAGTTCTACACCTATTCTGCAGATGAACTTATCAGGTCTTCAATGTCATCAGGTACATTTTATTCCTGGCCACCAGAACAAGCTTCTGTCTGCTTCAGTTGATGGGTTGCTATGTCTGTTTGATACTAGTGGAGACATAAATGATGAAGATCATTTGGATTCAGTAAGTAGGATAATTTCCTACGCTCTTCATCCTTCTTGTGTGCCTTGTCAGCCTCTTTTATATTTGGAGGATATGGAATTAAAAATATTTATTTTGTAGGATTTGGAATTATGGGTTTGTACTCGGTTGCTGGTGCTTTTTTTAAGCGGCTGAAAGAAGAAGTGCTTTTGAAAAAGGCTGTTTTAAAATTTAATATAATATTTTTGTTTTTAATAGCATTAATAAGCAAAATCTCATTTGAAATGTGTTCCTAGGGTAGCTTTTCGGAAAAATGGCCTTTTCAACTTTTTCTGATGCTAAAAGCAGAAGTGAAAAGCATTCGGGAGTAGCTCAAAATAGCTTTTAGCTGAAGGGAGCCTATATAGATTTACAGTCACAGTATGGCACGTATATTTTCTTTGCTTTAAACCTCAAATGATGGAACCAGCTATAGTTTATATGCAATTACAGCTCTTGTTTATAGACAATCTATAGCTTAATCATATGATCAAGACAAGAATAGGGGAGATCCATGAAACACATGAATCCTGCAGAAAACTTTTCTTTGTAGAACCCTGTACCTTTTGTGCCCTCATTCCAACTCTTTCTTTTGTTCTATAAAATAATATTGTCAATATTACCGAACACATACAAAATCTTGCTGTTTGTTCTGGATTTTGTAAGTGGTGTATTCTAGTTTAACCAATGGACCTTTTATAGGTTTTGAATGTGGGAACTTCAATTGCTAAAGTGGGGTTTCTTGGAGCAAATAATAAAAAATTCTGGTGCTTGACACACATTGAAACTATAAGGTATGTAATGGTAGATAATAACATGGGTATTGCAACTTCTCTGCCTTGATGGAAGGCTTATATTTTATAACCTTTTCAATAGTCCTTTTTCACTCTTTGTTTGAGGTAACATGTAATGATGTAAGCATATCTCTCTCTGTGATAGATGGTGTATTTTTTACTTTCGTTATGATCTAAATTTGGAATTTGATGGTTCCTCTTTAGTGTTTGGGACTGGAAAGAATCAGCAATGGAAGTCAATTTTGAGGATGCACGTAACTTGGCTTCTGACAGCTGGCCATTAGATAATGTATGCAACACTATTTCCCTGTCTTCACCATGATACTAATCCTTCACAAACAATTTTTTTGTATTCATTTTTCATGATATGAAAGTCCATATTCAGATGAAAAGACTTCAGTCCTTGAAGTACCTCAAGCTATTTTTCATGTCTTGGATGGTTATTGGCAGGTTGACTACTTTGTTGATTGCCACTACTCAATGGAGGATGATCGTCTGTGGGCTATTGGGGGAACAAATACAGGCAGCTTAGGCTATTTCCCATTGCATTACAAAAGCTCTCCAAGACAGGGTCCTGCTATTGGGTCAGCAGAAGCTGTTTTCCTTGGAGGTCATACAGGTGTTGTTAGGAGTGTATTGCCAATGTCCTGCATGCCAGGAAGGAGGATTTCCCAGAGCCAAGGTATTTTTGGTTGGACAGGTGGGGAAGATGGGCGCTTGTGCTGTTGGTTATCTGATGAATCATCTGATACGCATCGTTCATGGATATCAGGTGCATTGGTCGCCAAGTCTCCGAAGACTGGCAGGAAAAACCGGCATACCCCTTACTAGGACTTTGTTTTTATCAATTGTACCGTTTTTATCAATTTTTGTCATGACGCCGCATCAAAAATAGGTCAGAATTTCTTTGTTCCCAATCCGTCCCTCATTTTTTTCTCTTATGCGTTGCTGCGCTCTTTCAATCATTTTGGTGTACGTTTTCACACAATGCGTGCAGCATCTGTAAAAGAGTAAATCACGATTGAAAGTTTTCTTGAGGTACTTACAGTGCTATAATTGTTTTATTATTTTATTCTGAAGTTACATCTTAGCTCAAGTTGGATAATTCCTGAACGAATTTAAAATGTGGGATTATTTGGGAAATTTGTTACTCATAACGCTGCAGAACGGGAATCTGTTTATGAATGAATCACAAATAAAAATCCATATCCTTTTCAAAAACAAAAGGTGGCCCAATTATGGATTTTTAATTTATTGAAATGATTTCTCAACACTAAACTAAAATGATTTTATTGGATTCGAGGAAAAAATGCAAATATAAAAATATACAATCAATCAGCAGATTTACTATTCAATTGACATTTGTTTTTACTTGACTATATCAATCATCACACTAAATGATTTTTTAAATTTGTTTTTACTTGTCCCAGTTTTAAAAAGCAACATCTAGGAAAATTCTAAAATATGAATCCGAATTTTGAAATATAAAGCATATCGTTGCAAGATTCATAAATAGAAACTGATATTCAATGACCTTGACCATATTTCACACGAGAATGAGCAATGCAAGTTATATACACAACATGGATAAGGAAAGCATCTTTAGCCATCGTGCTCTCCCTTCAGTTCTGAACAAATCTAAAATAGAAGAAAAAGAACTGAGATTAATAAATCTCGGAACAAAAACAGCTTGGAAGGTGGAATTACAAGGTTACTTCATCCTCATCTATGTTTCTATAAACTGTTTTCAGATCAACCAAGTGACGCATTGTTGGCCGGCCATGCGGACAATTCCAGGGAGATTTTAGGTCCACCAAATGTTCAAGTATCTGACATAGCCAGATTGTAGAACTAGTGAGCATACCATTAACAAACAAAATTTCACAATTTCAACTTTGAGATTCAAGCAAATGAGAGAACTTGTAGCAGACACAGATAATAAAACTACTACACATGTCGAGAGCACGGTTGGTAGGGAATATTAAGCGCAATGGATTGAGCTCAATCACATTATTTCGGGAGGTGTTGAAGACTCAAAATAGGATGGCATTGTCAAATAGATGAAAAGTAGGAAAAAGGGCCGCCCCACCCATACAAGTAGCCAGCCTTTCTATTAGAAAATTCAAAATTCCATAATCAAACAATCCATGCATGCTTCATCATCAAAGATTACAAAATGACAGTAAAATATCAAGCAAAAACACGCAGCAGAATTTTCTTAGCGTCTTTTCCTCGTTATCCAGAAATTACATACCTTCTGCATTTCGTTTCTGCCAAGGGGATCTCCTATCATAACAGATGATCTACAGGCACGAGATGCTAACATTGCCCTAACTCTTGATGGGCAAACTGAATCAGCAGTATCTGCTCGGTAACTACCAACAATAGAGCATTCACCATGACTATCCGCAAGAATTGAAAGCAATTCCTTCACATCTAGTAAGGAGGAAAACAAGGAATCAAATACCGGATGTAAAATGATAAGCATATGTCTAAGGATTACCATAGTATTATGGAGACAAAAACACGAACATGTGTCATGGTGCATTGAAATTACAGTAGTTGTGCTTGAAGGCTTTCATAAAGATAGGTCTGTCAATGGCAACTTAAAAGTGCATATCTGGGCAGCAGCAATACTAATATACAACAAATGCAATGGAACTCATAGATAGCTTCATCTTAGTGGTTTTCCAGTAAACAAGGGAGCCAAAGTCATTCTTAAAGTCATCAAGAAGGAATTAACTGGAAAACGCAAAAGGTTCTTTTAGGCACATTAACAACTATGGATGGATCCCCCGTACCTATTGAATGCCTATTTTCAGACTCAATTCCAGTACTGTGTCCAATCTCAAATAGTTTTCCAGCATACGACAGTGAACATTTTTCGTCTCCACACTATGCTCCTATACAGACTAGCTGGGATTCTATATCTGTGCTCAATCAAACATGAATCAATGATTTAAAATCAGTTAAAATCAAGATGTCTCCAAGGTCATATAACCCTGATTCCACCAACCATAAAGCCAAGTTCTCAAGCAAAAGATGATATCACACCAAGATGAGGTTATAGGGATTGAATTAACTTAAATTGTCAGCATTCCCCAGCTCAGGTATTTTTCTAATAGATATATCTCAAAATCACTAAGTGTACTCTTTAACTGGGTAGATAAAATTGGTGACCAACGTCTCCAAGTCCTTTAAAAGCATGTCCACTCCCAGGTTTACCAAAAGGTTCCCCACCTAAAGTTGGAGTTTCTTCAGGTCAGAGCAAGTCTGACAAGAAAAAATGCAGACTTTCATTGAAAAGCAGATTGAAACATTCAATTGGCATTTGCAAACCTATACAACACTAATAGTGTTGCCTCATTCCCATCCATCCTCATCAGATATTTCAATGACACTGCTTCATCTTTAATTTCCAGAAAATGGCATCTTAAATGAAACATTGAATACCTGAAACTCCAAGAGTTATGTTTTTACTAAAAGGAATTGCTTTTAGTCTAAAGCGCCGCCCAGGAGGAGCATGCATGTCCTCTTCCAATAAAAAACCATTTTTCCTGAATGTTGAACACAGCATAAGAGATGAATATTAGTTGATTCTCCAATGCTGCCAGAAAAAGGGGGGGGGGGGGGAGTGTGGAATATGATATCATAGTCTAAGCATTAAAAGAGTCTTGCCCGACATGTCAGAAACTTGGATTATATTTGGTTAGAATTTTGCAATTATTTTCTCAATTCCTCATAAAAACATCTCTCAAAACACATTTTTTAATTATCTCCTAACCACATAACAGTCCCACTCAATCACATAAATAATACTTTTTCATTATTTTTTAAATAAAATCACAATCTCAATAATTTATTAACTATATTTTGTACATTTTATACTTGTTGAGTATTAAATTAAATTAGAGAGCCTAAAATGACTACTATGTTTGATAGCCAAATATGGCTGTTATAAGTGTTGTTTATTCTATACTTTGTACTTGTGTAAGCTTATACATATAGGCACTTCTCGTAATCTATCATTAAATACAATTAACATAGTATCAGAGTCTATTTTCTTGTGGCTTGAACCTTTCTGATAATTTGAAAGGTTCATTTGAAGTATTAGAACTCTTGAATGTTTTGTTTCAAGAATTGTTTCAATTAGAATTTTTAGTCTTTTGCTTCAATAAGATTTTCAATCTCAAGCCTCCTCTATATATCCAGCGATACACATCAGAAACATATCTTCAACCCTATGATAAAATCAAGTATCAAGTTTTCAGCTTCTTCAATCTAAATTCAAGTTATATTATCCATTCTATTTTTCTATTTATTTTACATCATCATTAGGCGCACCTCAACCTCTCAAAACATCACTTGAAGTCCGGTGGTCAGAAGCTGCTGCCATGCGCCCCCTCACTCTTTGGTGCGTGAGCTTCACGTGCCACCTACAACGATTAGACGCTGCGCCGCTTCTTTCTCGAGCTTCACCAAGTTCTGCTTGATCCATTCCAAGTGTTATTTGTCAGTTTTATCTTTAATTTTTGAAATGGATCACATTTGTTCTCTTGGGTCTTAAGAACTTTTTGAAATGGATCACATTTGTTTCTTATCTCCAATTGGTCTCTGATATAAGCAATATAAGACCTTAGTATTAAGAACAAAATACAAGTCATGGTTGAAGAAGAAATATTGAATCCCATTTCCCAATCTCAACATGTTCGACCAAAAGTTTATGTGCCAAATTTATCTGATAATATTGTTATCATTCATGATAAGTTGATAGGATCCCAAAATTATCAAGAGTGGTATTTTATTGTGAAACTATGGTTTATGAGGCAATAGATAGTTGATCATTTGACTATCAATTCTGAGAAAATTCACTATGAAAGAGATGTGTGGGAAAGAGTTGATGCCCAATTATGCATTCTTCTATGGGAGTCTCTTTCATCTTAGTTAGTTCTTATGTTTCGTCCCTTCATGACTTGTGCATTCGTATGGGAACACGCACAATCACTATATACAAATGGCATCTCTCGTTTTTATTTCGTTATTAGTGAAATGGTGAATATCAAGAAGTTAGATATGTCAATGGAAAATTTTTTAGGCAAAATTCAAGGGCTCATGTCAAAATTCAACAAACTCTTGCACATTGGAGGATAACCGACAGACCGCTCAACGTGACAAGTTTTATGTTGTCTTCACTCTTGCAAAGCTTAAATCAGATTATGAACAAGTTTGTAATGGAATTCTTAGCAAATGACATGTACCAAGTACTAAAAACATGTTTAAAAGACTTCTACAAGTTTCTTTTGTTACCAAAGAAATTGCACCCTCATCCACAATAGAGCACTATGTTCTTACTTTTCAAACTCAACATTAACGAGACAATAACAGAGGAAGAGGTTAAGAAAGTTAACGAGGAGGTCGAGGTAGTGGTTGGGGTGACTGTGGCCCATTCCGATTTTGTGATCATTGTAACAAATCAGGGCACACAATGGAAGAATGTTGGGCACTTCATGGCAAGCCAATAGTGGCTAATGTGGTTCATGTAAATTCAGAAGCCCTTAATACACACACTTATTCGCACTTTACTTATCCATCAAAAGATTCCTAAAAGTTTTTGGGGAGATGCTATATTTCACTCTTGCTACTTTATAAACGGAATGACCTCTTCTATCTTGCAAGGAAAAATTCCACTTAGTGTTTTACTCCCACAAGAACCTCTTCATAAGCTTCCGCTAAGAGTCTTTGGGTGTAACAGTTTTGTTCATGATACTACTCCTGAATGAGATAAACTAGATCCCAAAGCAATAAAATGTGTTTTTATTGGATGTTCTCGTCTTCAAAAGAGCTTTCAGTATTATTGTCCTACGACTCGTCATTTTTACACATTCTTTGATGTTACCTTTTTTGAGTCTTCACCCTTCTTTTCTTTAACTACTATTGACGAGTCCGACTTCACTAGAGCACCTACTGTGACTGCATAAATACTTCCTGTTCCTACCTTCTTTGAGTCATCACCTCATATGGTGCCTGAAGAAGCACTCAATTCACTTCATCCGAATCTTTGCCTCAAATTTAAGAGGAAAGACTTATGTAACCTTTCCCACATATATAAGCATCGCATTCATTAGTTACGTAGTTCACAAGAAAATCATGAATGTCCAGTTGATTCATGTCTTATGCCGTTGAATCCTTCTAATTCGATCTAATATTCATTTATTGTCAACCGCATAGATACCAGGTCTACTTGATATCCTTATCTCATCTATAATTTTCTCACAAAAGCGTCTTTCTCCATCCTATTGTGCTTTTATTTCCCATTTATCTTATGTTTCTGTCCTTAAAAATTCAAGATACCTTATCTCAACCAGACTAGAGGCAGGCTATGGCTTATGAAATAAAAGCTCTTGATTCTTCGGAACTTGGGAGTTGGTACCTCTACCTCTTGGCAAAACAGTAGTTGGTTGCAGATGGGTGTATAATGTCAAAGTTGGCCTAGATGGACAAATTGACAGACTTAAAGCTCGACTTGTTGCTAAAGATTATACGCACGTATTTGGTGTTAGACTACACTTATACTTTTTCACCCGTGGCAAAAATTGCCTTTGTGCATATTTTCCTATCAATGGCAACCACTCGTCAATGATTATTGCATCAGTTGGATATCAAAAATGCCTTCCTACATGGTGACCTGAATGAAGAAGTGTACATGGAACAACTTAGTATGTCACCTTAAGCGCCAAGTTTCGTAGCTAAAACAGGAAGGAACTTAGTATGTCACCTTAAGCACTCTCTCTATGGTTTGAAACAATTCCCGTGCTTTGTTTGGCAGGTTCAATGGAGTTGTTCAACAGTTCTGCATGACTCAAAGCAAGGTTGATCATTCTGTATTTTTCAGACATTTATCAGGAAAATGCATATATTTGGTAGTTTATGTTGATGACATTATTATTAATGGAGATGACACAGAGAGCATAAGTCAACTTAAGGAACATTTGTTTAAAAACTTTAAGACTAAAGACCTTGAAAATTTAAAGTATTTTCTTGGTATAGAAGTTGCTCAATCACAACAAGGGATAGTTTTTCAAATAAATTATGCCTTGGATATAATTGAAGAAACAGGTATGACAGATTGCAAACCTGTTGACAAATCCATGAATCCCAATGTCAAACTTCTTCCAGGATCCAAGAAGATACCGAAGATTAGTTGGTAAGCTACTTTACCTGACAGTCACTCGTCTTGATACCTCATTTTCAGTTAGTGTGGTTAGCCAATTTTTGCAAGCATCATGTGAAATTCATTGGAAAGCTACGACCATAATTTTTAAGTATGTTAAAAGGTCTCTAGGTACAAGATTTACTTTATAAGAATCATGAGAATACATAAATTATTAACTATACAGATGCAGACTGGGCTGACTGTCCTTAGGATAGAAGATCAACATCAGATTATTGTATCTCGTTTGATGAAAATCTTGTGTCATTGAAAAATAAAAAACAAAATGTGGTAGCTCATTCAAGTGCAGAAGCCGAATACCGAGCAATGCCTCTTGGGACATGCGAACTTATTCGAGTAAAGCATCTTCTCACAGAGCTTAAGTTCTGTAAACTCAACACTAAGAAATTAGTTTGTGATAATCACGTTGTTTTGCACATTACATCTAATCCTGTCTTTCATGAGAGAACTAAATATATTGAAGTTGATTGTCACTTCATACGTGAAAATGTTGCTTCTGGAGACATTGGATCAAATGACCAACTTGCTGATGTCTTTACTAAATCTTTGAGAGAACCTAGGATTGAATACATTTAT
Organism: Apocynum venetum; assembly: GCA_019593545.1. Taxonomy (NCBI): domain Eukaryota; kingdom Viridiplantae; phylum Streptophyta; class Magnoliopsida; order Gentianales; family Apocynaceae; genus Apocynum; species Apocynum venetum. Next base: position 1,102,289 of record SRSM01000324.1, read on the forward strand.
AGCAAGCTTGGAGCATTTGATCTATATGCTCCAACTTGAGGGGTAGTGTTGAGTATTAAATTAAGTTAGGGAGTCTAACATAGCTACTATGAGTGTTGTTTCTTCTACATTTGTATGCTTGTATAAGCCTGTATATATAGGCACTTCTTGTAATCTAAATGATAAATCATTAAATACAATCAACAATACTATTATCAATAATGTGGGATCCAAAACATATCATATCATATCAAACTTTCAATTCCAAATAAAAAATTCTCATCCTGAAACAACTCATTTCAAAACACTTTCAAAATCCAATACAAATTAACGTTACTCTTTATACTTATTGCTTGATTAAATCCATGAGAAGCCCTGAGGATGCTTCTCAATGGCCACTTAAGAAAAAGCATTGGAAAGCACAGATTAATTTTTATAATTGTGTAGGAAAGAAATTCTGATTTGGACCTCATGCATGTCCATGCTATAATATTCCATTTTCAAAAGAAAGATATCCACAACAAATTCAGAATTGGGCGGAGAATTTTACCCATGCTCGTTGGGATAATGATAAAGATAAGGAAATAGAAAATACAGTAAAGGAAGCACCTTATTATATCCATGTGCATCAAAACAACTACTTCTTCTTCAGGAGATAACTCCATTACCAGTGGCCTACATAAAATTTATTCAGAATCACAAATTAAATGGCATATTTCATGAGAAATTCTGAAGCAAAAAGAAAATTCATTTTACTACTGAATGTACTACTCCCCAGGTATTTGATATGATTATGTTTCTAGATTATACCAATATTGAAACTTCAACTACCTGGGGTTGGCTATAAGATACAAGCCACAAATAAATCTGGAAGCCAACAGTTAAAAATATTACCGAAGCAAAGGTTGCTGGTTTAGCACAGTTGATTGTGACAAACGCTCAAAATTGTATTTCTCATCTGCAGCATGCTATTACCAAAGAGCACAAATTTTAATTGAATAAAAGGGATTATGAACTTTCAGAACTTGCTTCTAAAGAGGGAGTAGGGGGAGGTTGAACAGGAAGCAATCGTATGATATGTGCCATGAGATATATTCTTACATCTTACATTCATGGACAATAAAAACAAATACCTGATCCACTATGAAAAGATCTTGATCCAGCTTACCAATGATAAACCCAAGATTAAACTGACCAATAACCTGTATATTGACAAAAACCAGATTGTAAAAAGTGAAAATACCTCAACTAAAAAGGGGGAAATCAATTAAAATATGCAAATCGCTTGAAAGCTACTAATACTAGGGAAAGATATGCAACTGTAAGAGGCAATCATGAGGTGTGCAGTTGTTAATGGAAGACAGTCATAAAATTATGAAGACATTGACAACTCCATAAAAGCATGACCTGCTTGTGAATCAGTATCTCGAGCACTTGGAAAACAATTAATGGGTTTCAATTAGTACATAAAAGACGGCATTCATGGCAAGGAGCAATACAAGGAAAAAAAGATGAATAACGCACTTTTACTGTTGAAATCCATATAAATAAGATTTCCTCGCGTGATACCATAATAAAAAAACAAAAAATAATGGTACACTTGCCATAATGACAAGCTCCATAAACAACTTTCCTTTCCACACTCAACGAAGACTAGGTCACATGTCATAAACAAAACCTAAGCACAATGGAAAGGAGAACAAAAAAATTACATTATTTTCACATAGCTGTGTCAGATATATCAACAAGCATATAATTTTGTTTCTTATTTAATTGATAGTTCTACTTTTCATTTCCTGGTGTATGTATTTATTAGTCAAAAATGGCAAATGCTACCACATATTTGCGCAGGAACGTAATTGAATAACTTGTATGGAAGTGAGTAGGTTCTGCTAACATGAACTCCTAACCCTTCTGTAGTCAATAATAGTAATAATGTTCATTGTTGTTCAGATTTGCATATTGAAGTATTTTCACTTCTGGAAGGAGCTCTATACTGTTTCATTTGTAGAATTTTATCAGATTTAGGAGGTGCAAAAATCAATGGCTGCAGTTTCAGACAGGTAAAAGTCCAACTAAACTAACTCCAACAATATCTGGGAAAACATAATTCCCGAGCAACATTAAGATATATACACTAGCATATGCAGATGATTGATGGCAGTACCTTCATCCGGCCAAAATCTGCCTTCTTGAATAGCCTTTCCAACTCAATAGTAGCAGCTGCTAAAGCCTTTGTCTTTCCCTCATCATTTACTGATTGAGATTGGTCTAATGTTGCAGCTCTGTAAGACCTGTGAGACACTGAAAGACTCCATTAGTTAAAAAAGGAATGTCGTTAAACCTTTAAGAGGAAAGTTGCACCTTGTATACCCTCCAATCTTTTTCTCTCCTGATGCATGATTGATTGAACGCAATCTGGTGAACCTCTTCTGCCTCCTTGTGATAAGGTCTTTGAAACTAAATTGAAATGTTGAACCAACTTTTACACTAGAAGTTATAGGAGAATCAGTACATGGAGCAGAAGATTGCAATGTGGTAGCCGGGTCAGATGGGTCTTCACACATATTTTCTGACTTGTTGCTTGTTTGAACTGGTAACATTTTCCCCTCGACCACAGGATGCTTTTAAAGAGAGAGGGGAAAGGCACATTGTTCAATATAAGAAGTATGCATCCACAAAGATAAAAAAAACAAACATTATCCAATGCCTACTAAGCCACAATGCTATAGGAAACTTAAAATCATTCTAGGGCAATTTTTTTTTTAACTTTAAGCATAGGAAATAAATAAAGGTTCTTCACTGATCTTAATCATAGCCATAGTGCAGCAAAACTATTGTTTCTTTCCAGCAAAAAGCAGATAACAGAATCTTGTTGGAGAGAGGAACTACATATATACCTCTTTCGATTTTCCTTCTTGCATATTTCCTCCATAAGAAAAAGGTGTCTCTGGTCCACAAGAAACACTGTCATCTCGTGAAGCATCAGAAGGCTGAGGCTCTTTACCATTAATTTCACCTGAATCATCGACATTCATGGAATCAATTGGAGATTCTGATAATGTACAATGCTTAGAAATTTTGTGTTCTCTTGATTGACAACGAGTAGGTCCATTTCTGAGGAGTGGGACTTCTGAAAATGTCATACTAGAACTGTCATGCTTTCTCTTATTTACAGTAACATATTTGTTCAGAGATGACTGGACAATAGATGGGCAATGAGAAGAACTTAAATTATAATTACTGGCTTTTGTTAATATTTCTTGACCACGACCCAAATGTTGATTCCTTTGGGTACTATCAAGATCTTTCAGTTCAGTACACAGACTTGTAGGACTCATAGAAAAATCCTTAATATCAGGTTTCTTCATTGTAAGAACCACTGTATCACTGGTAGCAAATGGCACCCTGTCACATATTTCTTCTTTCCGATTGCTGCATTCTTCAGGTGGTCCATTTGTTAGCAGCTGTGATTCTTCTTGCTGAACATGGATCTTGGAGATGATTTCTTCCTTCCTTAGACCTTCAAACTTATTAACAGAATAGATTACATCATTTGGTGAGTAAATCTTTTCTATAGCCTCTCTTAGTGAGCGCAAAATGGCTCCTTCGTCAGAAAAGAATATCTTTCTTTTGTCAGGAGTGACATTGACATCACATGCTCTAGTTGGAATGGCAAAATTCAAGATTGCAATTGGATATTGGCGAGAGTTTGCACCCCTGTACAACTCATTCACAAGTTTGTTGACTTTGGGCATGTCAACTGGCCGACCATTTACAAAAAAGAATTGCCGATCCCCTAAATTACGCCCACTTCCATATCCAGGCTTTGAAAGAAAACCTTCCACTGCACAACCATCTTCCATACGCACAGTGAGAGGCTCTAAGCAGGAAAAAGTGCTCATACCAAATACTGTTATGATATTATCTTTAAGGGACCCCGTTCCTTGAGTCTTGAGTATTGCAGATTTCGCATCTCTTCCAGTCGTGTTAGTGCATACGAATCTAACGCCTTTAGCAATAAGAGCATAAGCCTGAAAAGAACAATGTATTTAAACACTAGAGAAAACTCTAAATGATACACTCAGAACCAAAACCATAACAATTATGTTCTTGATTACACAAAGGAAAACATCATGCTCAAGAAATTTCCTGCCTCAAATGCCAAGCTCCTGAAATGCAAGTATTTTAATTTAACTGGTTATAGCAAAAGCCAACATAAAGCAGTACCTTTGGAAGGCTATATATGTGCGTGTGTGTGTGATGAAGCACATACCCTCTCAAAATATGTTGGGATTATGAAGCAGAGGGGAAAAAAGAAACTAAGAAGCAAATTCGAAGAAAACAATTAAAACTCATGTTCTAATGTCCCAAACCTAAATGATGGTTTCATATGCTTTTGTAGGTTAACTCCCCTAGTACGTAGTCTGGGTGATCATATCCGTTCAATTTCATCAGAAAGGCAAAAACTTCATCATCTTCAAGACAGCTAGTATACAGACTAAAAATTAAATAGAGTTTTCTACCGTAAGATAGGGCATAAAGACATTGAAACATGAAAAAAATTGGACTTTGAACAAAAGGAACTGGCTCTCCAAATTGATGAACTCTTTGAGACATAGGAAGAACATCAAAATCAAATTGCTGAATTGATATTTGAAAGAATTTCATTCTCACAACCAAGCATAAAGTAGTATCAAATTTCAAGGCAACAAAATGTCAATTATCCAACAAATTAGGCAACTTATTGACAATGATTGAAAAGGCAGCTGCAAGGAAATGAATATTACAAGTGATCTACAAGAGAAACTGTGCAGAGGCTCACATTCAACAAAGTAATAAGCCTTCCATATTCCTTCCGGATATTACGGTGAAATTCTTTACTCCTTACCGGCAACCTAGAAAACAACTTCTTCACAGTAACAGTGGTACCAATTTGTCGTGCCGTCTTCTTTTCACCAACCAGGAGACCAGAATGATCAAAGGTCAAGTGTGTTGCAACTGCTTCCTCTTTTGTTCTCGTCTCAACTGTTAAATCTCCTAGAGCACAAAGCGAACTCAATGCCTCCCCTCTGAATCCAAACGTCGTTAACGACTGAAGATCAAGAAAATCAGATAACTTTGACGTATGATGCTTAACTGCAAGAACCTTCAACCAAAAAAAAATAAAATTAATTAGATCATTTAATCAGTTAATAATTGATAATACACTAGAATTATAGAATAATGAACGCGACATCACTCAGAAAGAGAGGAACCTTGAAATTGTGAGGGGAAATACCGCAACCATTGTCAATAACTTGAAAGGATTCTTCACCATAATCTTTGAGAGCGATCTCGATGCTGGTGGCGCCAGCGTCCAAGCTGTTCTCCACAAGCTCCTTGACGGCGGAGGAAAGGTCTAAAATTACTTGTCCCGCGCATATTCGATGAACCACGCCCTTGTTTATTGGGCGGATGGTTATGGTTGGGGAGCTGTCATCTGCCGATGAATTACCACCCTTTACTTCCATTCCAGTTCACTCGAATTTACCTAATCCCAATTGAACACCTAAAAACAAGCTACGTACGATTTCTTTGACTGCATCAGGATACAAACTTCAGCAGGTTAGAACAAAAATATTGGCCGAAGTGAAAGGGGAAAATTAACGAACTATAAACCCTAGTTCCCAACTATCGATTCAAGCCTTTGCCGCCAAAATGTAATTGCCATTCGGTGGCAATGTTATATTTAGTAACATATAGGATCTGTCGGCACTGGGTGTCGTCCGGTGTCGTGGTGTAGTCGGTTATCACGTCAGTCTAACACACTGAAGGTCTCCGGTTCGAGTCCGGGCGACGCCATGTTTTCTTCATATAGGTTTTTTTGGGCTCTCTTGCGGCTTTGTTCTGGTGCTATTGTAGTTAGTGTGCATTCCATTACAAAATTTAAATCAAAATTTCTTTCTTCTTTACAAAACATTTCGATGAACTCAAAGAAATATGATGAAATGATAATACACTCCACACACTTAGAAATTAAGCAAAATAAATAAAATTTATGTTCTAAATAATTAAATTATAAAATTATATTCTTTATACATTTCAATAAAAAGAATATCAAAAATTATTCATAATATAAGAAAAGATAAATAAGTGAACTTCTTTTAAAATATTTAAATTATTTTATGAATAACAAAAACACTTCAAATATAAAAAGATAAAAAATTAATTAATTTAATTAAATATTAATTAAAATATCAATTTTAATTTTTTTTAAAAAAATTCAATTTAATCGAACAATTCAAATTTTGAACACCTCTAAAAATGATTTCTTTTAGGCTAAGAATGCGACTGCAAGAAAGAGAACCGAACGAGATCTTTGACTTGGTTTCCTGTGGCTATGTTTTCTTTCCTGCCCTATGGCCACGTCCGCGTAGACCACGAGACAAATGAGGCAATTGTCTCAAGTCTCCAACAAAATTAAGGCCTCAATTTTTTATTAATATATATATATACACATATATAGAAGTTTTATTATGAAAAAAAATTCTAAAATTAAATGATTATATAAAATTAAAGGTTAAAAAGATAATAAAGGAAGTTAAATTTACAAAGTTAATTTTTAGAAATTTTTAATTTTAATTAAAAACTTTTAACGTGCATGATTAGATGAATAAGGAATGAGATTTTCTATTAGGAAACAATCAATTAAAGGTTTAAAAAAACAATGAAGAAAGTTAATTTTGCATAGTTGAGATTTCTTTTTCTAAAATTAAAATATTGTGTAAATGATTAATGAAATTTAATATTACAAAATAATCAATTGAATATAGGGGTGTTCATTCGGTTTTTCGGTTTGTTTTTTCAGTTTTCGGTTTTTTTACTTGGATAAACATAACCAAACCATATTAATTATACTACGATTAGGTTTTTAAATTTCGGTTTTCGGTTCGGTTCGATTTTAAACCAAAATTTCACTCTTTTTTTGTTTTTTTTATAAAAAAAATTCAATGAGCTTAAATAAATATGATTAAATGAAATGATGATGTCAAATACACAAACACATTCAAAAAATAGGTAAAAGAAAGAAATTTTATCAATTAAATCATATTATTATATTATTTATACATTTTCAATGAGAAAAATATCAAAAATGATTCATAATATACCAAAATATGATGAATGAACTTCTTTTACAATACTTAATCATCATCTTATGGATACAAAAATACTTCAAATAGAAAAAGATATAAATAATTTTTGAAGTAAATAAAATTGGTTAAACATTAATTACAATTTTTTTAAAAAAAAACTTCGATTTTTCGGTTTGACCGAAGTTTCTAAAATTGAAACCTAAAACCGAACCATAATTTTAAAAAATTTCGGATTAACCGAACCGAATAAACCGAAAAAACCAAAATACCAAACCATTTTTAAAATTTCGATTTGGTTCGATTTTTGAACACCCCTAATTGGATGTCTAAAAAAAAGAAAGAAAGAATGAGGTCAGATTTTTTCAAAAGAAAAAAACATTAGAGAGTTATTGAGTTAGAAATAATAATTAATTACAAGCCTAGAGAATTGCAACTAATTAACTATTCTTAATTAGCTTATAAACTTGTTTTAGAATTAAAAGTGTTGAAAAAAACTTTTAACATAGAAATTAGAACTCCAATTGAGGTACTAAATTTCATAAAAAAGATTTTTTTTTCAAATTCTTGTATTAATTATAGAATTTTATTAATCATACATATAATATTTGATTATGTTGAAAGAGGTTTTTTAAAATTAAAATTACAAAATATTAATTGAGATTAACTACACAACAAGATATATTTAATTGATTAAATATATTATATATTGAAAGTAATATGCTACGACATCTTGAATATAAATAAGTTTAAAAGTAATTTTGAAATTTTCTAGAAAAGAATTGCATTTAAATAGTAAAAAATAACTTTTTAATTTTTTTTATACATAGGTGATATATCCATCTTAAATTGTTTTGCCTCAAGACCTCAACTTGCCTTGATCCGGCCCTACCTGTGGCTATGTTTTTGGTGTGGGATACATATGATTCTTATATTTTAAGGATCAAAAGGTCAAAAGGAGAAAAAAGGTAAAAGAAAATCAGCTTCTAAATTAAAAGTATAGAATTTTATTTAATCTTTGATGGGGTTATGGATTCTCATTTTGATTGTAATTATTCAGGTGCGTATGACTTTAACAAATGAATTTCACTTAGAATAAAAAATATTTTTTTTAATACAAAGGAGAGGAGAAATGTGGATTTGAACCTTATTATCTGAAAGATTTTGACCGACTACGGCTCTGTCCAATAAAAAATGAATTTACTTTGATAATATTGCATAATTGCAAAAATGACCCACTTTATTATTTCTTTAACCATATAGGAAAGCGAGGGCCCCCCCGGGGGGGGGGGGGGCTCGATTCTCAAGTCCTTTTTTTTTGTTGAGATATTTTGAGGAACCATTATTTGGTTTCAGTGGGAAGAGGAAGGGAAGTAAATTGAGAGGAAAGTATTCACATCATCAATTGTGCCTGTCCCGTTCTACATTGAGGAAAGTATTTGATTGAGCAATTACTTTACTTCTTTGTCTAATTTCCTTTTTTAATAATAAATTTAACACTCCCTTCCCCTTTCACCCTTTAACTTTTTTATTAAAAGGTACTAAATAAAAAAATAAGAGTCGTTACAAGCATAGTAATACATTATACATCACCAAATAGTCTAGATTTCCAATGGTTTTTTCTTTTTATCCTCCCAACCACCAATGAGAAATTGTTAACTCATAGAAGATGTACTAGCATATGCAAGTTTTTTTCTTTTCTATTGTTGGCTATCTGTAACACAAATTAGCGGACAGCATTCGAAAAACTACATTCTTAATATGTTAAAGATCAGGACATTCAGTCAAAAGGGAAGCCACCCATTTATACCAAGAATATCAGCTTCCTTGGGTCTTCATAGTTAAAAACAACTTAAACTGATTACAGGGTCTCACATTCTTTATAACTAGGAAAGAGCAGCTTTAGCTTTGGTACACTTCACTCTCCTGTCAAGCTTCCTACAAACACAAACATCTACGTGGAAGTTGTTCAGCACAAGGTGCAAAGTAAGCATTTTTCTTTCTTTGACTGACAACGTCTGTCATGTTGATGAAACCAGCAAACATTGCTTGAGATAATTCATTCCAAGTCGCTGGTGTTAGTAAAATGTTGTTTCCTTAATTTTTTTCTAAAAAAGGCCTATGGAGCACAGCATTTCACACCAAAACCAAATGAAAACAGGCGCAAAACTTTACCAGTAGTCACACACACACATGAATCATATACCCTGCCAGTAAGGAGCCTAAAAAATTAATTATTGTATCATGAACCCGAAGACAAGTATTTTTCTTTTACAAACAATACTCGAGAGAACAAATGGACACCTATCCAATATCTTCTAAATCTATCATGTGTGTATAAATAGAAAATACCTCCCAGGGGATCTGAACATCTTCAAACATGACACTGAAAACAGAAACAACATTTCCAAAACTGAACATACTCCTGCTACACCGAAATCATGAATTTTAAGGGAATAATGAAAAGAAAAAAAGGGGAAAAAGTTCCAATGAGAGTACCCTTCAGATTTCAGGCGTTTTCACCTTGCCAATCAGCAAAAATATATGACACTCATCTGCCAGCAATATCCTAGATGTCATTTTTTATGGATATTGTCCAAAGCAGATTAGACTGAGAATGCACAGTAATGATTTCTCCTTTTGCAATATTTGATGTACTGATTAGACCTCCAAATCTCATTTCTGTATTGTCTGAACAACCAACATTCATGCAAGTGATCAGCTTTGGAAATCAGCAAGGGGAACTATTACCATCAGTAGTTGATGAGACCAAAGAGCAGCAATTACATGAGATGCAGAGTTAACAAAAAGCAAAGAATACAATTCAAAATCCCCGGTCCTCACATGAAGTATAAGTTATAAGCCCACAATGGTTGTTGAAAGTAAGCAATGGATGAGAGAAAATTGTGAACATTACAAGCATTGACAAAATCCATAAAAGCTATAAGCAATGAGAGATTATATCAGAAGAGAAGAACAGCACACAGGATACAAACCTATAGAGTCATAGAATACTCACTTAAATCCCACTGGAGGCCAGTTGTTGTGGTACTTCCAGATGGCATACCAATAGGAATTAGTCCACAATGAGGGCCCTCAACAGAGGACCATATGTGAATCTGATGATGATGAGTACTAGGAAGAAGTTGGATGAGGCAATCATCACTCAAAAGAATTATTCGTGTTGTTGAAAAACGGCATAACACGTTGATATTTCCAATTTCATGGTCAAACCTTCCACCAAGTGCCCCCAAAACAAGAATGCACAACTGTAGTGAAGCATAATAAAAATCAATTCTCAGGCCAGTGAGTGTACACAGGGAATTCTAGCAGAGCCAAAACTTCAAAACAATATACCTACATTTGAATTATCCACATTTGTCAAATCACGAATATAGTCCACACACTTGTGCAAATCAGTGGTATCCTGATCATGAGAAGCATCTACCACATTGGTTCCCTGCATTTGTTAAGCAATCCACATACTCAGTCTTGAACCTTGAGACATGCAATTCAAAAAGATCAAGAGAAAGAAAAACCTGAAAGATGTTGAGCTCTACAATTAGTTGTTTTGGGTTATCTTTCAGCCAATGCTACTTTTGGTTTACTACTACACATAACATTGCAAAATTTTAATTGTGTGCTAATATTAACTTATTCTGAATAATTTTGGGAGAATATATCCGATTTCCCCCTTCCAATTGATTGACATCCCTTGAATCTGAGTAAGCAAGTAAGGATATTAAACAATTTGGAAGTTAAAGTTTATTTGTATATTCACTTATTTTAAAAGGAGAGAGTCCGAGTAATTGAACATTCATACAATTACTTATAGACACAGAAACACTTCCCGAGTGATGTAAAATGCACACTTCCTGCTAAGACTTTAAGCATGCCCTACTCAGAAGGAATATGGGTTCATATGCTTATAGCAGACTGCTGCATAAGTCAATCTGTAACTTGATTTCATGTGTAATATTTCCAAATGAAAAAAGGAAATTATCAGCTTACCAGGTTGGAATAGAAATGTAGAACATCATCTCTCACAGAATCCATGTCTCCCTTTATTGCATCTGGCTTGTACCTTTAGAAAGTCAAGGGTCAGTGTTTGCCATCAACAATTAGTAAATATAAGAACAACACTCCAAAAGCCAACAGTTCCTTAATAAAATTAATTCACATTATAATCTCATATTCTAAAGTAGAAAGCAGATAAAAAGTTGACATATGAAGTGAGTGCACCCTCACGGTTATAAAGTTACGCAACCAAAGCACTTATAAAGATTCTAAGATGGATTAAATTCAAGAATGTCCACAACTCAACCGCAATTTTAGGAATTGTGAACCACAGGACAACCGAAATATCAAGGTACAACTTGCTCATCAACGTTCATTTACACAAGGCACGAATTAGGGAAACTCTCAGGTGGCTCTCTCTTCTCCTCTCAGGTGCCACATGCCATATCCACACCATGTGAGGTGAGCTAAAGGGGATGAAAGGGAAAGGAAAAGCATATAAATTGCCCAACCAGGACGAGAAGGATGAAAGAACCGAAGAAGGACTAGAAAATGCAGAATTCAAATGTTTATGCACAGAAGCTCCATTTCAACTTCCCTCCAAAAGTAAGGTTCATCGCAATTGCAAGTAAGATTCATTCTTTTTATAATTCTAAGCATGCAAGTCAGTTTCTGAAAAGGTTTATGAAGTCAAACGCATTAAAAAACTAATCCTTCTCGTCAAATCCATTCTTCATGAGCATAAATTCAAGGTAATGTTGTTATTATTCATTGATTGCCTCAATAACCTTAGCAGAGGAAGAATAAGGCAATAAACATGAGAAGACAATCATTAAAAGAAAATTCAATTGAGAAATCAAGATAAAGCTAGAATTTCCTGAAATAGAACAAAAATTAAATAGAAAAGAATCTAACATACTTGTTACGAACAGCAAGGGCGTCTTCATCGGGAAAGAAGTGAGGCAATTCATCATGCAACCGATTTGCTCCACCGTCTGCACAAATACGAAGTTTTGCTGCTCTAAACAAGAATTCCAAACCACCGCGGTCAGACCGTTCAAATCACAAAAAATACAATACTTAAACAAATACCACAAAATTTGCAGAAGCAGACATGGTGGAGGCAATTACCGTGCTTCCAAAGCAGAGGCGTGAATCGGGGAAGACGTTGATTGAGGATGACGAGGGCGTACGTTAGAGCAGGGACGTTGCTGTCCGTAGGTATTGTAGGGAGGAGGAAGGTAGAAGAGTGGATCATGACGTCCATGGCCGACTAGCTTTGCGTTGCGCCTCCTCTGAAGCAACCAGAAACGAATATTTAAGCGAAAGAAATAGAGAGGGAAAGGCGATCAATCACGGAGCAAAAATTATTATTCCGATTTTCGTGGGAACATTCATTTGTAAAAGAAGTCTGGCGACACTGCCTGAACAAATTTATTTATTGTTTTTACAAAAATGACAATTTTGTCCTCTTTAAAAGTTCTAGCCAACTAACCAACACAAAAAAGAGCTTTTTAGAAAGTTCTTAATAATCCTGTAATCATTTCCATCTCTAAATAAAACTTGTCGTGTATAATGTTTGCATGGATATTCAGAGACTCATCCTCGTCCATAACAAAATATGTTCTAGTTTCACTCACCTATATAAACGAGTGTAATTATGTAATGCTTTAATTTTAATTTAAGTTAAATTTTTTAAAAATATATTATAAATATACACCGATATATAAAATACCGAAATAAATATGCATTAATAAAGTAGTCAATGATATAAATCTTAAACAAGTCCCTAAAAAACAATTTAGGAAAACAAACAGATTTACCAATCAAATAATAAATGAAACTCTAAAATACAAAAAAAAAAACTCTGTTTCATCATATGCACAAAATTACCAATCATTTTTTAAAAAAAAAACCAGCAATTCTGTTTCACCACTGGTATGCCAACGTATGATCTCGAAATTGGGCAGACAAATTAGAAAAAGGTAGTACCATAAAAAAAATCCACAATTTCACCGAGGAGATCCCAAAGAGAGGAGCTATGAGAAGCATTTGTTTATTTCTTTAGAATATATTTAATCAACACACAAATTGCCCAACGTCAAATCTGGATTCAAAGAAAACAAGAATATCCACTAAATTATAATTGGCAGATGTTGATTATAGTTTCATACTTGTTATAGCAGATGTTGATTAACTGTAGCTTTCGTAGGATCGACGACTGTGGCTGCGTATGTGAATTTGCAGAAAACAATTGGAATGTTTGATGAAGAGGTCGACCGGAATTTGAGCTGCAGAAGAATTTGCAGAAAACAATATGATTCAGTGAAGAAGACGAAGGCACTATGAACAAGAAGAAGGCAAATCTTGAGTTACATCTTCGTTTTTGCATAAAATCAAGAACTTTATTGAGGCCAACGGATGGAATTGAACGAAAACTGTGAGTGATTTAGTAAAATCTCAATTGGTGCTATAATTAATAATATTTATGAATTTTTTGGCAAACTAAAAAATTTAAATAGTTTATATAACATTTACATATATAAAATATTTAAATATATATATAACTATTTATAACAATAATGATGTATATATATACATATATATTAAAATATTAGTATAATCTATATTTAAATATATATATATATATAACTACTTATAACAATAGTGATGTATATATATATATTAAAATATTAGTATAATCTCAATTAGTGTGTTATAATTATTAATATTTATGATTTTTTTGAAAAAACAAAATTACTTTATAGAACAGTCAAGACACACGGCGAGAGACCCTTCTTCTGAAAGGAAGCTTGTGTGGATAGAAATGGGTAGAGTCATAAGATGACATTCACGTGGAAACGGATTCCCTTCCCATGGCTCGGAAGGAAGCAGAACGAAGGAGCACGAATTTGTAGTAGAAATCGTCAGTAAGCTTGATGGGATCAGGGTCCACTTTCAAGACAATTTCATTATATGGTGAGAGAGAGTTTATCAAATGTACTTAGTCTACTACCTACTCTTTTCTTTTTTGGGCCTCCTTTCTTTACTCAAGGATTTCGACAAATATATATATATATATATATATAGACAAGAAGAAAATCAAAGCCACCAAGTTGGGCTAAGAATCTCCATAGAGATTCTCTCAATTTCTGTCTCTCTCCTTACCTGCATTCTAATATCACTTGAAAACCCCATTAAACAAATTAACACAAATATCAATTGCAATATATCTGAAATTTAGAGTAAAATGAAACAAAACCCAAAATAAAAGCCTGTAGAATCAAAGACGAAATACAGAGGAAAATCTCTGCTCTACAATTACAACCTTTCTTCTCATCTTTCTTAGTACAATAATTGCGCTCATCGAGCTAAAGAAAATCTAACCAACCTATAGAATTCTACTGCTATTAAAATAAACACGCTATCTTGATCTCAGCCCTTTGACGTCTTCCATGGCAGGATCCAAATTTCATTAGATCTTCAAACAGGAGAATTGAGAGAAAACAAAAATATAGGATGCTTATCAAATTAACATATGTACACATAAGGAGACCTAGGGAAGAACTACTCAGCAAGACAAACTCATGGAGAGGTGTGCTTGGGACTTTCTAACCGCTGGTCAAAAATCCATTTAACTCTCTATGATACATAAAAAGGGTCAGAGAAGAGAAAGGCTTCAACTGAGAAAGGAAGGAATTTCCCAAAACCATCTTTTCTACTGCGAGAGGAACGATATGGGAATTAAGCAAAGCTATACAATTCTGCTGCTCTACATGAAGTAGCTAAGTGATTTCTTCTTCCTTGATCCACCTTCTCCATACAGTTCATTCCATTGGTGAAGTTCATTCATGTTTGCCGACTCTGACGACACACTAGCACACACCTGAAATTAGCAATAATCACATCTCAGTATCACTACTGCACTGGAATATTTAGTTGATCAGCATAACAGAGACGAGGGGTATAAATGAGGAGAAAAAAATGGACTATGTATATGCATCAAGCAATAAGGCCACAGAATCTTTTCACAGTTTTTTACCACCCACCATCATGTTGTATTAGACAACATAGATATGTTCCTTCCAGTCCCGCACATTAAATGAGATGGAGCCATGGAGTTTGAGTTCTAAATGATGCAATAGAACATAAACCAAAGGACACAGACCAACTCACTAGTCCTTATAGCAAAGACATGTCAGCCAATATCGCATAACAGTGTGCAGAAACAGTGCAAACAGTTCAGCCAAATACTGTTTCCAGGTTCTAGTAAAGATGTCCATAAAACTGTCCATCAGCTTTTGCCATTTTCCTCAATAAAAGAACTTCATACTACAACCAAGTCTTTTCCCATCTTTTTCAATAAACTATACCACAACCTATCTCATTATTCAAATCCAAACTCAATCCAACAGAATTCAAAGATAAGAAAGAGGAATTCACTCTTAAGTAACTTTAAAGAATTATAATAGCAATTAATTATGATCCTAGAGAACCAAAGAGAAGCAATCATCCGGAACCATTATATAACCCATGAGTCACCAATATCCACATGCACTTGGGCAGGCAAAAAATGTAAAGCATCACATACCTGTTCATGAGCGTATTTAAAATCCTCCATGCTCAAGGGACGAATATCTCCACTGTTATGCAGCTCAGGTAAAGGTCGGTTCTCAGCCAGTGCAGAAGATTTCTCCTAGAAAATCATTTCCACTATCACTAACACAAAATGAAGGGCTGAAACAAAATATTATAACGTAGAGAACATTTCAAGATTATTCCTGAGAATAGTCAAACAAAAGCAAATATCCCATTCAGAAAGGTTAAAATTAAACATGAGTCAAAGTCCACAAGGCAAGGAGAATGAATCAAAGTTGAAATATATCTGCAAATTCCAGGAAAATGAAGCACTGCAGCCATAACCTTTAAAAAGAAGAAAATATATACAGCTAACCAAACCAATATAAGAAACTCGCCTTCTTTTCCTTCTCCAAAATTTCTCTTATGGGACAATGTGCAGCTGTCACGCAAAGATTCTGGAAAATATTTAAACTAAAATTAACAGGAGAAAATTATCCTACTAAAAATGAATAAAGAGAAATGCCAAAAAGAAAAATTCAAAAGAAGCCCTTGTTGCAGTCCTGGAAGCAAAAGAAAACAGAATTTAGAGGCAATGACAGGAGAGATGCAACGTTTATTGCCATCTCCTTTTCATAGGTAAATAGTAAAGAAAAGAAAATTTCCGGTTGCAGTCAGAATGTTCTTGGTTCAGAGAAAATATGCTTCCGTTAAGAAAATGTTTTATAAAACTGACAAGACACATGATGGAGTAAAATAAAAAAAAGTTTGGGAAAAAGACAAACCTTTAAATCACTTCCTGAATATCCTTCAGTCATATTAGCAATTGCTTCAAGATCAACATTAGGACCCAATTCTTCCTTGGCCAATATTACTCTAAGAATTTTTTCCCTATTTGGAGCATCTGGTAGGTTTACCATCAACCTGAACTCAAAAAGAGAAGAAAAAAAAGGATTAAGAAAACACAACAGAGAATAACCTTGAGTCTTCAAGAAAAAAAACTTGACCTTCGGGGAAGCCTCCTGATAACAGCCTCGTCAAGGTCAAAAGGTCTATTGGTTGCAGCTAGAACCAAGACCCGCTCCTTGTCTTTTGTCCTTAGACCGTCCCAGTTTACCATGAACTCATTTTTCATCTTGCGCATTGCTTCATGTTCTCCAGGATTTTCCCGCCTTCCTAACATGCTGTCAACCTATATACAGAAATTCCATGCTATCAATGAGAGACAGACAGACAGAAGAAAAGTAAGGCAGGAATAGAAACTAAGCTACCATCAGGATTAAGGGACTTCCTGCACAACAAAGTGATTGTAGCAAGCAGAACAAAGATGAATTGACATGAGGAAATGTTTACTAACCTCATCAACAAAAACAACGCTAGGAGCAATTTTACTAGCAAGCGTGAAGACAGCTTTCACATATTTCTCTCCTTCACCAAACCACTACAAGTGGGAGAAAAGTAAAATAAATAGAAACCAACAGAACAATAAAAATTAACAACTAAGATATATATTCCCTTGAAGGGCCTTAGCAACGGCTTAGCCAGATGCTTCAGCAACTACATAAGAGAAATCAGCAGATAAAATGGAAACTTACCTTAGAAGTGATGCTTGACATGGATATGTTGATAAAGTTAGCACCAGCTTCAGTGGCAACAGCTTTAGCAAGCATTGTCTTACCAGTACCAGGAGGCCCAAAAAGCAATATCCCCTTGCAAGGCTGTCAGGAGCAACTTATTTAGCAATGCAACCAGCTCTAAAAAATGAATAAAGCCAATTTAGAAAAGCAATGTAAGTCTAATGCAAAAACCTTTGTCAATTGTCCCTTGCAAAACAATTCTGGCCTTTGAAGGGGTAGCATCACCAATTCTTTCAAAGTATCCTTAACATTTTCCAATGCTCCAATGTCATCAAAAGTAACTCCAATATCACTGGGAGGAATAACATCAGCAAGGAGTCTTTTTTCAAATTCATTTTCTGTAACAACATCCTGCAAATTATCTGATGTTAAAACAAGGGTAAATGAAGGAATATGAATTGATCTGGAATTTGAGATGAGACAAATAACCCAACCTTGAGAGATTTCTTCAAACTCTTGGTTTCATTCTGAATTCCCAGAAAAATGTTGAGCCCATATTTAATACTGCAAGTTAGAAAATGGAAAAAGTATAAACAACTTGATTCTGTCTAAAACTAGAGCAAGAAGAGACAAAATATACCGACCTTTCAGTAGAAATCGATAGTTTAGCATCTTTAAGAGAAGGTTCAGAGCAATGCATAAAATGATGACTCAATGCCCAGCCAATAATCTTCTCCACATCTATTATAATCAGAAGAACATCAGTAAGCATCACAATCAAATCAACTATAACAAGTAACAAATGGTGCAAGATCTAGGAAAATTTACTTTCACTTGTCAATGCTTGATCTTTAATGCATAACTCATCGAGATCTGGGCACTCAACTCCAACTCGATTTAGGACCTGAAATTGTGATTATAGTTGAAAGATCATAAGAACTGTAAGGTGTAAAAGGTCTGAGTTTCAGGACAGAAAGCAACAACCGGTAAAAACTATGTGAATCACAGCAATCTTCAGATATAGACTAGATGAGGCAGATAATCACCACTTGAATCAAAAGAGGGCATAGAAGCTAAGCTCCTCAGCAAAGCAAAAGAATTAATATATCAAAAGACATACTGTGCGAATGCTAACAACGTTTGACTGCGACTTTAATGTCTCGATATCCCGGTCCAACTGCTGCTTCCAATCAGACAATAATGCTTCATCCTGCCCCCATTCAATGGAATACAATACACTTGACTTCAGTTAATGTAACAATCACAGACAGCACATAAGACACTGCTAACACTTACCTGAGGCATCTGTATGGTCACTTTGTTTGGGAAAAGACGATTAAGCTGCTTCATTGTCTTTGGGGTTTCTTTGCTTCTATCGTGCAGTCTACCAAAGTTATCCTGCAACAGAAAAAACAAGTTGCCCTGAGCCTCTAGCATACACATACAAAATAAGAAAGGAAATGCTTGGGAGTCTCCTGGCATAATAACAAACAGATCCTTCCCCAATGCACATCATGATTTCAATCTACATCGAGATACCTTCATCTTTTTAGAGATGAGGGGGAGATTAGACTCCTTTTACATCTAGTTAGTCTAATCTTGGGCAAGTCAACCTTCCTTGAAAGGAAGGGCTTATATCTCACTAGTATTTAGCCTTAACTAACTTTGTATCTTAAGAAATAGTTAAATGGTACAATCATTCTATAAGAACATGAAGAAATGTCTCTCATCTACCTGAAGAGGAGGGTCAGTTTGGTTGGAACTTCAACTCAAATAAACCCTTTCAGCCTTCAACTGAAATTTGCATTAAATCACAAAAAAGGACCCTCAAAATATGTGATTGCTTCAAATGAGCCCCTCATCTGAGATTTTTTTTTTTCCAAGATCAATCCTTAATAACTTGTGTCAACTAAACCCCCTCAAAACTGTAACCTTTTCAATCCAGCCTTAAATACTAAAAAGGTGTCTATGTGGCCCTCAGAGAAAACCAATCAGAAAAGCTGAGGAGAAAAATTTACAGCACCTTAGATATCATTGGACCAAATTACGTAAATAAACCATTTATATTATCTTTTGCATTAATCTTTTGCCAAGCCACCCTACATGTTACATAGTGTTAGAGAAAATAGTGTATATTATATGTCAACTAATTTGTTAGATGATTATAAAATGCGGTTTGATATGAAAAATTTGAGTGTCCAATGTTAATTTTAAGATCAGTTAATGCATGGTGTGTTTTTACAATGTTAGCATTAGGGCATACTGACATACTGTTGAAACTAAGAACTTGAGAAATTGGCATGCTAGGGCTGGGTTATGAACACCTAACATGCAGATGACTGATTTGAAAAGGTAAAATTTGTAAATGAATTCGCTCAATTGAGATACAACAATCATTTCAGGGGCCTTCTTAAAATCAACACCAAATTCCTAAGTTCCACAAACAGTCGCCAAAATCAAAACCAAATTCCTAAGTTCCGCATACAAACAGTCGCCTGATCAAAACATAGTCCATGATCAGTTTATATTAGCAAACACTGTTATATGAAGGGTAAGGAAAAAATTTGAAATTCGAGATGCAATATGAGATTATGATGAGATATAAGGTTGCAGCAGGTAGATCATTCTACAAATATTCACAAAAGACTAATCTATTAAAAGCCTCTTTTTGTTGCTCATGATAAAATAAATTACTTCCATATGAAGGGGAAAAGAAGGATTCGCCCTACTTTCAGTATCCATTTTAACAAACGATTGTGTAGAGGAAGAGGAGGGAAGGCCAGCTCATATCTATTTTCCCAGCACATCATCTCAAATTTGAAGAAAGCAATATTCACACAAAAATACGTGTATGGCACGAGAAAGCACGTGCAAGAAAAGTTTTAACATCTAAATGCAATAAATCTGCCAACACTGAGCACAAAGTATCCCCATGTCAACTCATTCATACAACCAACTGGCTTCCGTGAGAAAAAGACAAAACAAAATCAGAAATAGCTAGAAAGTAAATGTTGACATACCGGGAAGGCAAGGTCAAGTAGTGCTGTTTGATTGCTTCCAAACTTTGTGAACAGAAGCCCGCCAGGGTGGGACTAGAATTACAGAAAACTTTTGAGATCAGATGGACTGAAAATAATTTAAATGAATGAAAAATATAAACATAACAACCAAGGCAATTGCTTACTTTCTCCTTTCGGCTGTCCGTTTGTGTATGGGAAGCTATAACAACAACATTCTTTGGTAGATTTTCAAGCTTACTCTTAAAGACTCCATATGTGTCTGGATTGGATATCATGGATTTCTCAGTTTCTTTGACAAATAAAACTAATGAACTGCTTTTACTCTCTTTGGAAGCAACCTATAAAAAATTGCATGTTCCATGTCAAAATCAATAGGAGACAGATATGATGCACATAACAAGCTTCAAAGCAGAAGCTAGAAAGTATTATCAAGTATAGCACCTCAAAGAGTTCATTAATAGCAAGCTTATCGATATCATCAGAAGAATTATCAAGACGAAGTAAGTCAGCTGCAAATGAAGAAGTCAAAGAACACATTATCAACGAATTCCAAGGGTTCTAGAAAGAATTCAAGGAATGAACAATTCGGGGATGAAAACATATCAGAGTAAATATTACCAGCACAAAAGAAACCATGATCCTCCTCACAGAGGCCACCAAGGTCATTGCCATCAGGAATTGATCTATCAAATCTTACCCCAACTTTAGATGCACCATTGTCCTCGAATGAAAGAACTACTTTGCCTTTGTAACCATAATTTGGACCCCTACATTACCATTCATAGATAAAACCATTATAGCAGCTTGGATGAACAGAAAGGGTTTGATCAAGGCTCAAATAAAATTTTAGCCCTTAAAGCAAGAGCAACATAGAGCTTGTCACCATATCTCAGCTAGGCTAGAAACAAATTCTTTTCTGGAATTACAATAAGAATGTTCAGGATTATTGGATCCATAATCCGAGATTACCAATGGATCATTGTGGGAAAAAACTATCAGGCCAAATGAAACAGCGCGCACCAACCAAAAAAATAAGAGTGTGGGAATTAAGGAATATAATGAACATAAACTTTAATAGAGCTCACATAACATGTAAAAACAACTATAGCAAACACTAGCAAAGCATAATAGTATGTGAAGCAAAAGTTTCAATTCAAGCTCAATACCATCACACTACTATTTGCATAATCACTCTCCCTACACCATACACGGATAGAAGGATGCCCAAGATGCAGTTTTTAAAGTCAGCATGCAATCTCATACTGTCCACAAGGCCAGCGTAATCAGATTCCATCACCAAATTACCACCACAAAACTAATAAATATGGAAATAGGCAGTTTAAACCTAGCAAATAAAGATGTTGTCTAAGCTGTAGAAAATACATTTTTTTGAAGAAAGTTAGTTTGCTCAAAGGAGACAAGGACTGGGGATGTTGCAGCCTATATCTTTTTTTTAAAAATATTATATAATTTTTTGGTATTTATATGTTTCTTTTCAAAATGCAAAAGAGTCATAGCATATATCTAAAAGAAGGTGCACAATTCCATACCAGAACCTAATTAGATAGATCCTCAGCAAGTCTATCTTAGAATTCAGAGAGTAATTTAGTAGTAAAGCTTTCATCTAGCTCTCTATGCCAAGAGGTCTACAATCGAAAAAACCTGGATGAGTTCACTCCATAAAACGCAACTATGTTAGCGAAAAACTCAAAACATAAGCCAGAAGGTATTGGGGTGACTAAGACAAACTCTGATTCATTCTCTGCTTGCCCCTCAGAGAACCAAACTACGAAAGAAGTCATGGTTAGATGAAACTGATTGATGGTGGGATATATAGAACGACCTTGTCACTTAGCATGCAAAGTCCTGTCCATGAAACCCTTGAAGCTAAGTACCATGTCTTGAAGAATGTCTGATATAAATACATCCTAAGCCTAGACAACAAAAGCCACAATGCTTCGGCTCCAGCAAAAGTTAAAACCAATGTTGGTTCATGCAACACCAAGAGAATATACAAACAAAATCACAAGTTTGGGACCACAAAGCACAGTGGGCGCACAGACTGCTAAGACATTCACCTCAAAGGAGTTTGCACAGTAGAAAAGCCCGACTGCACAGCGCCCACGTACTTAACTCTGTCACCTAGAAAACGATACATTTTTCATCAGTTTTCAAAAGAAAATAATTAAACACAAGGCTATATTCAAAAACTTAAAAGAGACCCACATCAAAGGAAAACCCTCATACAAAAAAATGTGCACAAAAAATGAGCACTCCTATAATGCACCATTTAGGGCAAGTGCCCTAAATATGCTGTAGATACCTTTCTTGAAAGTATGGATTTTTGAGGATACAGTAGATGCCTCCTGCTTAGGCTGCACTGGAGAGCTTATGCCAGAACCCCCAGGAATATCAGCCTCAACACTTAAAGCTGACTTCTTAAGATGTATAGCAGCAGCATGTGCAGCACGTTTAGCAAATACACTTGCTCTTTCAGGTTTTAAAGTTTCTTTTACAAGATCAACTTCCTTCACAGTTGATCCCTGGATAGATAATGAAATAAAAGCAATTATTATATTAGCAGGAGAGAGAAACACACAGAATCGGAGAGGAATCTTACCCCAGGCAACAGAAGAGAATCAACAATGAGAAGCTTAGCACCAAAATGTTTTGCAAGTGCCTTGGTCAACATCTCTTGATATATATCAGACCCTTCAATAGTTCAAAAAATAATAATAATAAGCGATTAAGACAACAATAAAAATGAACAAATTTGACAACAAGAGATGAAGAGGAGTCACTACCTATAGGACCTGAGAGTAAAATTCTTGGGCAAACAGTGGGAAGATCTGAGGTGTACTTTGCAAATTTATTACACTTCAAAGGTATGTATGTTGAAGCAATCAGAACATTCTTTGTTGTCTCACTGTCACCAGGTACAAATCATTAACATAAACTCCATAAAAACTAAAAAGCATCACAGATAGACCCAGAAACAGGTTGATAACTTTTATTTCCATAGGAAGGAAAACAAGTTGAGCATCAAATGTATCATAACCAATTAATAAATCAAGTAAACCTCAAATACACAACACTGATCTATTGTTCCCCTACCGTCCAAGGAGAACAGTGTTGTGTAACTACTAAGGGATCAGGCAAATGCATCATTAAACAGAATAATAACCAATATAAATGTCTAAAAGGTATAACAAGCAGAAGGGATTCAGTGAAAATCACTAATACCATCAAATTATACACTAAATAAGAAGAAAAATATGCAGGTCGATATTTTTACTTCAGTAGTCATATTATTTCCTATATTTTTGCCTATATTTTTGTTACTTGTAGACCATAAACTCACACATCAAACAAAAACATTTAAACAGGACATAAAGAACATGTACAGTCTTTAGTTACTTGACTACAGGATTTGTCTCACCCTGGGCATGTCTTTTTCAATGAAACATGTGTAGTGTATGGCATCAGCAATCCACTTAAGTGAATTTGACTAATTATGCTCCAATTAAATCTAAAATAATCATGAAGATCTGATGGGAAAATAAAAATCATAGACCCATGAAACGACAAACTTATCCTCCATTTAATTGGACATTATCAAAGCAATAATCTGTCTAGTCGAAATGGACATGGAACAAAAGGAGGGGCATCAGAAATTTTAGGGCCCAAAACTGTAATTTCCACATGAAGCAACTAAGAACTTTGTAAAAGGATGTTCAGACTATACCTCTTTGTTAGGGTTCATATATGGGCATATCATGATTCCTATAAAACACTAGGCAACTTCTCTAATTGAGAAAAAAACATACGCAAACCAATGAAATCCAAGGTAGGAAATAATTAGTTTCCAAGTAAAACAATTGCTGTTATCACCTCAAATAGTAAGGAAAATTTTCAAATGAGACTTCAATATTGCTGGGATCAAGTACTCCTTGCTGTAAAACATCTTTGAATGCTTGCCGCCTGGTTGAATTTAAAATTGGACTATCAAAATTCTTGAGTAGTTCTCTGAAATCCCTCGGGTGATCAAGAATTTTAGAAATGCTACCACTTAAATCAAATTCAGGAATGGACCCAGCAACCACTCTCAAGACTGGCCTTAAATCATGACTGGAGGCATCACCCTTTCCAACTTCTGGATCAACAGCATCCATTCCAACACCATCAATATTCAAGTTTTCATTGAGAGCATTGGGAGATGGAACACTGGTTTTGTCACCCACACCAGGCCTATCACTAGGATCAGGAGAGTCCTTCATTTCAGTGCCATCAACATCATTATTTGACACTCCACAGGCAGAAGGATGTTTATGCATTTCAGAACCTTGTGACGCATCATCATCATTTCCAGATGATGGAGGCAGAAGAGATAATTCTTTCCGGAGATTAGATAAAGATGCCAGGGTTGACGCAACTGCATCAGCGGATGAATCACCAGACCTTACCTCACAATGCAATCCTTTGATTGGTCCAGAATGGGATTCTAGGATGCCTACCGAAGATTGAATGCCCGAAGCAGATCCATTCTCATTGTTAAGTTGTTGGAAAATCTAATAACACATTCATTAAGGAAATCTGTCTTTCTTCTTTTTAGTGATTAAATGAAGAACTTAAAAAGAGAACAAAGAAAAATTAAACATGAAGGGAAAATAAGGAACTGGGCCTCAATATTTCCATGTACCACTGGATGCAAGAACACAATAAGAAAAAGAAACTGCTTCTAAATTCAAATCAATAGAAACAGTGGGGGTTCATAGCCAATATTTTTTCTTCAAGTTGCCCTATACAAATAATGATGTTTGAAATGCAAGTGTTCCTTATTATAAATATATAGTGGAGAAGATTGTCAATAGAAGGATACATATGCATGTTTACCAGAAGAGCTGAAGACCACCTCATCACCTCCATTGAGTGGCACAGTAGAATTCTTTGGGTAAGATTTGCCATTTACTTGGACAGAACCTTTTTTCCCAGTAATCTCAAGTAATGTGATGGAACATCCTCTCTAGGCATGGTTATAGAATAAATGAAACAAATAAGCACATGAGACATCTGCAAATCATACCAAGAATACAAATTCATAGTGGGTAAGACATATATTGCAAAGCCTAGTGTATTTACTCCATACCTCTGATTCTGTGTGCTTCAGCCTGCAAAGAGATTTACTAATCAAAGGATCACCAACCCACAAGTCACATTGCCGGCCTTGGCCCACAGTGAAAGTAGAGCGATTCATGACAACATGGGGATTCTGTTTAGAGAGGGAAACAACCACAGAGAGAAATCAAATAAATATTAAGAAACTTGCTAGTATAACCTGCAATCTGCTTGAGAGTTTTCACTGTTCTTATGCACATATGTTTGAGGCTTTACTTATTTTACCATTTGAAAAGCAGAATGCAGGGTACAATATATTTGCCTTTTTCTCATTATAAGAAGCATTTAGGTTGTTACTCTTATCCAGAACCGTGGAATTAAAATATATCAAAGCCACATAAGAACCATAACCATCTTAATACTAGAAGGATTATCAAAATATCTGAGAGGAAGTCTCTGAATAGATTCCTCTTAATCTTCTTTTGCTAGCTGCTAAACTAACTTAGCAATCTTATTCAATGTTTCTTCCTATTGGCAACTTACTCCTAGTTTAGCAACTTATTTTTCTCTTAGTCTTTGCCTCACCTTCTAAGCAATCTTATTCAATGTTTCTTCTTATTAGCAACTTAGTCCTAGTTATTTATCAACTTATTTTTCACTTGGTGTGTGCCTTACCTTCTTCTTCCCTAATTTCTCCTCTACATTCCCCTTCTAACCAATAAGTTGACGACGTAAATTTAGACACCCTCCTGAACCTTCCAACTAGCTTTAATGTCAGCCACGAGTCAACAGTCAAAGCAAGTCAAATTTGTCACTCAATCCTCTTCTAGGAAATCAAGTATTCATTTCTCTTGTTTAAAATTGCTTAAAACTGTAAGAACACGAAACTCAAATTCAGCAACACTAATCTCATCCTTATTCCCTCGAATCCACGGTGAACTTTCTTGAGCATTCTATTAAACCATTTTGAGGTGTCTGACTTGCATTGTATTAACTAATGAGAAAATGGTTTCAGCAAGAACATGAATCACAAGAAGACATTTCAAGTTTCAAGCAAGAACACTCGTACAGCTAAACCAATAGAAAAGCTAAAGAATACCCCTTATGTTGATTTTTAAATCTACAACCATGGTAGAACTAGTGGCATGCAGATATTAGATGACTTTGACAAGCAAAAACCAGGCATGATGCTTGTTTTCAGCACATGATCCTTGACTCCATGGTTTCCAGACTACTTTTCAGTTACATTTATTGAAGTCCATAATCAAAACCTACTTATTGCTAAAACAATATTCAGGAATTAACTTTCTAAAGATTGCTTTAGGGTTAATTATTTTCTAGATGATACTAAAACTATAAATATGAAATGGCAGCATGCCTGATACAACGAACAAGTTACTGACAGCACATTACACTTTTAACTCGAAAGTTTGATGCAAAGGTAAGCTGCATCTGTAAAACCAACTCACTCTACAACTCCAATAAATGCAAAGGGAAAATTCTGCAATAAAATAGCCATTGTTGATTCCTTAAAATCTCAGAGGCAGTGCCTGCCCTCCTTGGAAAGAATTAAATTAAATTGGAGTGAAAAATATTGCTGATTAATTGAGGAAAGACGAACATATGAAATACTAAATTTTCTTCTTTTTTCTTTCTAGTTGACACTCCACCCTCGGAAAACAAAAATGGAAAACCCTCAAAAAGATGAAAATGAACGAAAGTCAAAGCTCACCTGAGAGCACTGCGAGAGAAGCTTTCCCCAGGCAACCCCAGCATTAGATTTCTGTTGCCTCTTCTTGCCCCGAGTCTGCAGAGTGCCAGTAGACTTGGCTTTCTCAGCATCAACGGCTGAATCACCTAGAATCCGCCATCAAGAAATTATTTAAACCCCAAAATTTTAAAAAAAAAAATAGAAAGAACAGGACTTGGATAAGAAAAATCACATGCAATATAAAGGTTCACTCTTAGACTCATCAGGGGCGCCAAAGACTCACCATCCACTTGACCCTCCGGTAATTTCTCCAGGACCGCAGTATCCTCTTGCTTCAAATTACTAGCATCCGCCTGATCATGCGACCGTACCTCCTGGTCTAAAGATTCCCGCCCAGATTTCTTCCCGGCACCAATACTTGCCTCCTGAGACGCATCGTTAGTAGATGACGATGCCTCCGCCGCCTACACACCAGCCCATATCAGAATAAACTCGTTAAATACCCCAAAAAATGGAAATTTTATTTTTAAAAAAAAAATCAATCATCCAAAATAAACCCGAACCCTAACCCTAACCCTTACCTTGGATCTTTTTCCATTTGGAACTGAAGAAGGCGGTGACGGAAGCGGGCGCTTGGAAGAAGAAGAACTTCGCCTCGTTTCAACCATGTTCTTGAAATTCCCTTCGATTCAAAGATTGATTGAGATAACGAAATTGCTATATAGACTAATAATATATAAAATATCTATTTTATATATGTATAGAGAGAGAAAGAGTAGGAGAGATACTAGTGAGGAGGGAAGAGAGAGAGGAGCTGGGGAAAAAAATGGTGAATGATTGCGGGAGATCAGTTATCAACTCACAGCTTCGCCTTCGTCTGTTCTGTTCTTTACTTCTTTACCATATATATTTTTTTATGTATATATATTCTTTCAAATATTTATGTTTTGCAGACCTATACTTTTCCATAAATAGACGTAGCCCCACAAAGTTTTATCAAATTATAATGAGTATATCTCTTAGTTTGTTACTGACCAACTATAATTAAGACTTTTGTTGTGTTGTTTTTAAATATAAGTAATTTTACGATTGTTTGTAAATATTTTATTAAGTTTTTCAATATTATTCCTATAGCCCTATCTTTATATAAATTTTTGTAATTCAAAACTCTTGATAAATGAAAATATTTTTGAGAGAGAGATGGAGTAATACTTAAAATTAGAGTAAAGATAATTTCAATAAAACAAGGAAATATTGGAAATTTAAGGATAAAAAATATGGGAAATTTAATTTGTGTATTTTTTTTTATCAAATGACTTATATTCTAAGATGAACCAAGTATTTTTAACAATTTGTTTTTAGGAAAATAACATTGCTCAAATCAAGATTCAAGGCTAAACGGCAAGGGGACAAAAAAAATGGCATAGGATGTTGGAACTTCAAGCTTTCTACTTAAGACAATAAAATAATAGTATCTATACCTAAAAATGAATGTTTTCTAATTTGATACAAAAATTAAGAAAAGTAGTTAAATAAGTAAATTATCTTTATCCTTGATGTAATTAGTAGTACAATATGTTTATTAGTATGAATAAATTATACATATTAATTTAGTTATTTATGGTTTTTAAGATAATAAATATATTTATAATTAGAAAAGTTATACATTCAAGACACGTCAAATAGTAGAAACATTTCATTTTTAACAAAGATAAGCATTCGTCAATAATATATTTAGTATTTTATAAAATGTATAAAATAATTTGTCAATAATACTCAAAATTTTAAGAATAATTAATTTGACAAATGGTAATAAATAATAGACATTGGTTGAAACGAGGTATTCAAAACAATTTTCTTAATTCTCCATAAAAATACATGTCAAAACATTTTTTTTAATCTCACATATGAGTCTCACTTAATCACATAAATAATATTTTTTTTTATTTTTTAATTATAATTATAATTTCAAATCTTTTATTAACTATATTTTATACATGTTATATTATATCAATAATGTGTAACACAAAATATATCAATTAGTTTTCAATTATTAATAAAAAATATTAGTTATACTCATTATGCTATATCATTCTAATAAATATTTTCTTATTATTATACTACTCTCTAATAAATATTAGTGATAACACTTATTCTGCTATATCATTTTTAAAGAAAAATTAGTTAATTTAGTTCATAAATTATTTTCTTTAAATCACTTTGATATTTAATATTTAGAATGTCACTATACAATATAAAATTAAATTATTTACTTATTTATGTTTACATTTGTTTTATATATTTATTTACTTATTCTAATTTTTAGTTTAGATGATGATGATAACGATTTAATTATGAATATGTATATTTCTAATGTGGATTCAAATATTATAGATTTGTTATTGTATTTGGTAGGAGTAATTGATAGTTTTGTTGTTTATTTTAATCATTTAATTATTGTTTTGATATCTTTGACTTCCAATAAATTTTAATTGTTTTTTAAGTTTAAAATTTTATAATGTAAATAAAGTAGTGAAAAATTGACTAATTTTAGCAAGTGGCATATTTCGACCCATTTTTGCTCGCAATTCTATAGAGTACGAGCTATGGTTAGAACATGATAAACCCATACTATTT
This sequence comes from Apocynum venetum, assembly GCA_019593545.1. Lineage (NCBI taxonomy): Eukaryota > Viridiplantae > Streptophyta > Magnoliopsida > Gentianales > Apocynaceae > Apocynum > Apocynum venetum. The sequence continues at coordinate 1,132,056 of SRSM01000324.1, forward strand.
TCAAGCTTTTTGACCCATAGATCTATATATTTCCTAGTACTATTCCCTCCGTAGCCTCATAATCACTAGCCAACATGTTTTTTTCCATTAATTTCTTCATTTGATATTCTAATGTTTCTATGCATAGAAGGACCACATAAATCTATCCTGAACTTGGTGGTTAAACTCTACTATGGTGACGATATTGTAGAAGAGATCATGTGAAAAAATATCTCAATGCCATAATGATTAAAAGCTTAACAACTCTCATTTTTATTACTTTTTCAATATGAAAATGAAAAAAATGAAAAAGCAAAAGGTTGTCTTACTCTAAACTTCAATTATAACATCTGTGATCTCCATTTCACGCCTCATAACTTATTGAGATAAACACGTATTCACATCTTAATTGTCTAAGGTAGTGTTTATTTGCATATTAAAAAATGTATAAATTATATGGTATATTTTAACAAATTGTTAAATATACCTTATTCATTTTTCTCTTTAGTGAAGAAGAAAATGGCAAATGGAGGGAATAAGATTTGAATTTATCATATTCACAAATCTAAGTGAATTGTACTAATAAATTTTAGAATTCTTAAAAATATGAAAGATGAGACATGATACAATTCAATTAATTATGATTCACAATCATTTGTCAGATTCACAAGTCTTAAGTGAATTGTATTAATAATTTTTAGAATTCTAAAATCTATGAAAAAATGAGAGAATTTAACCAAAATAATTCATATTTTAAATTTTTATTCAAAATAATCTGAATTATTGAGGGTGTATCAAAATAATTCTAAGTATATCGGGGAAAAACATTGAAGTCTTTTTTAACTACGACGTGTTTGACAATCACGTCGAAAATTACACACTTACAATTTTTTTATTTTGGTCCTTAGACTTATTTTTCATAAATGTGTATATATATATATATATATATTATACATTTACATCTTCTTTTTTTTGTTCTTTTCTACTCATTTTCTTTTAAAAAATTTTATTATAAACTAAAAATAATAATATGAAGGAGTTACGTCCATACAGCCGACCTGATTGTGAATTGAGTCTTGTTCTTCAAAAAAAAAATTTGAAACTTTTTCTTTTTTTAATTACATAGACAATTTCTCTAAAAAAAAGAATTAGCCAACTAAAAACAAATTAATAATTTTTTTATTATATAAAATATAACTTTGGAATTAAAATTTTAAAATATATTTTAATTAATATTAAAATTGTTATAAATTTGAAAAACAAATTATAGATAAATATGCTAATTATTTAATAGATATTTTATACCTAGTACCAAACCTCTGAATAGTCCCAAAGTTATTTTTCCTTAAGTAGTAGTATTGAAACTAATACTCCTATATCCCAAAATATAAATCTCTCATAAAAAAATTCCTTTTTAAAATATAAATAATTTTACAAAATTTTATAAATATTTCATTATTAACTTTCAATATCACATTTATTTATTTTCATCTATTTATTTTCATCTCTCCATCCATTTCCTTTCTATTTCCAAAACAAATTTTTTATATTTTCTTTTCAAAACATAATAAATAAAGATAAGTTAAGAAGCAAAATGTTTTTTTAATTTGTATAAAATGTCTGACTTATATTCAAAATATAATGACTAAAACTGCCAAATGTTCCAACAATCTGAAGTCTATAATTTTCTAGCATCGGGATTGGTATTGGTAATAAGTCCTTTTCATTATGAAATAATGGAAGAAAAGAGTAAGTTAAAGGTGGAGAACATCCCCCCTTCACAAGTGGTTTATTTTGGAGACATAAATTTCCCAGAGTATGAAAAAAGAGGCAACAAAATGAGTATTTGAATCACAAGGCAAAAGAACAAAAAGATGTAATGAGTATTGAATAATCATTATAATTTACATAAAGTTAACACCTGAAAAGGGCTGTTAATATATAAATACAAGAAAGAGCCAAATTTGTTTATACAATTCAACGTTTCTTTCGGCTCGTCCCGCTCCACAAAGTCTTTGCAAAACCTGTAAGACTAACTATGGGGAAAAAAATTTATCTTTCACCTCATCACTTGTACTCAATGACAGGATCAAATCTAAAAAAATTCCAAATAATTTCTACGGAAGATGGTAACCCCTCCCCAACCACTCCCTGGGGAAAAAAAGAAAAAAAATAAGCTTATTGAATTAATAACTCCTATGTACAAGACAACAGGAGACCTAGAGGATGGAGGATATCTAACAGCTGAGCCAAAATATCCATATCAATTTAGAATGATACAAACGATCAGAAGCGAACATTAGCAGAGGAACCTGAACTGGGTTTTCCCACCAAGACAGGTCAAGTACCATCTATTTAACTGAGGGCGGACAGAATCGAAGGAATGCTATACAATTGTGACACTCTACATGAAGTAGCTAAGCGACTTCTTCTTCCTTGATCCACCTTCTCCATACAGTTCATTCCACTGCAGCAGCTCATTCATGTTTGCGGACTCTGATGACACACTAGCACATACCTACATTTGGCAGGAAATATTGGTATGAATTTCAATGCTTACACAGAAATATCCAATGGACTAGATTATATATATATATATATATATATATAGAGAGAGAGAGAGAGAGAGAAAGACCTTAAGATTTAAGAATACAAATTCCAAGAAGATATAATTCAGTACTATGATAGGCATGAACAAACTAGCTGTTGCTCATTGAAAAAATGGCATCTCATTGCAACAACATGCCATAAAGAAGTTCATATAATTACATGCCATTGGACACCCAAATCAACATGCATCTGCAGGAATGGAAAGAAGAATAAATACCTGTTCATGTGCATATCTAAAATCATCCATGCTCAGCGAACGAATATCTGCACAGCTATGAAGTGCGGGCAAAGGTCTGTTCTCTGCCAGAGCCAAGGCTTTCTCCTAGACAATCATATACAAATCCATAATTGAATAACATGGCATGTGGAAGACATAAAGAGTAAAAAAAAAGTAAACCAGATAGACCTAAAATCAAAAGCATAGTTTAGAAAAATGGAGGTGGATAAAGAAGAAAACCAAATCAATCTCCCTCATCATAAAGTGAGAAAACTCTCTGAAACGCACCTTTTTCTCTTTCTCCATAATTTCTCTTATGGGACAGTGAGCAGCTGTCACACAAAGATTCTGAAAAGAGGAAGACAGAAAAACATTAAAACAGCTGAAAGTATAGAAAGAACCAAAATTCACCCTATGTGATGCAGAATGCAGCTTCATCATGCTAATTTCTATTCTTTTTTTAAGGGGAACAAAATATATCATTAATATTTGGGCTTCATCATGCTAATTTCATTATTGAGATAAGTCGTTTTGTTTGGGGAATCTATGATATATTCTCACCTAGCTAATTTCAAGGGTTTTTGGGCAGGCCATGTAGACTGGGGTATTTATAAAAGAGATTAGTAAAGGTCTTGGTGATCTTGGAGACTTCAGAAGTTGAAAATTTTAGTGGGTCTAATATAAACACTGATTATAATAAGGCTTTCTAGAAAACAATGAAGAGATTTGCAGGCGATGGTTGAGTTTCTGTTATTCTAGAGTTACATATCCTTATCTTTCTCACTGAAAAATTATTTATTTTCCATTATTGATTGGTCAAGTCTTAACATTTTTTTTTCTGCAAAAGTACAATGATTGGTCAAGTCTTAATTTTTTCTGCAAAAGTACAATGAAAAAAGGAGGTATGTCAAATCATTTTATTTTTGCAATACCAAATTTTATCCATGTTTCAATATCAATAAGATAAATAACTAAAACAAAAAGGGCATGATGATCCTAAAGCTTGGCAATCGAAAAAACCTGGGGTAAATCTACAAACCTTTAAGTCACTTCCTGAATACCCTTCAGTCATATTAGCAATTGCATCGAGATCAACACTTGGACCTAATTCTTCCTTAGACAATACTACTCTTAGAATCTTTGCCCTGTTGGGAGCATCTGGTAAGTTTACCATCAACCTGAACCAAAAACAAAAAGATTAAACTGATAGGAAATTTTGCTATCAAAACTGTCGAAGAAATAGAAAAAATCAAATTGAATTAAGAAATGTCATGGAAGGGGAAAAAAAACTACCTCCGGGGAAGCCTCCTAATAACAGCCTCATCAAGGTCAAAAGGTCTATTTGTTGCAGCAAGTACCAGTACTCGCTCCTTGTCTTTTGTCCTAAGCCCATCCCAATTTACCATGAACTCATTCTTCATTTTGCGCATTGCTTCGTGTTCCCCAGGATTTTCCCGCCTACCTAACATGCTATCCACCTTTAACAAGAATGTGTAAGCTACCTTTTTGTTATCAATAACAAATAGACTGACAGAAACACACAGCAGTCACAACAGGAGAAACAAAATCACTAACTCCTGCAAGTACACAAGATGATCTCTTCACCAAATCCTTTCCTTGCACAAAGGGAAAACTCACCTCATCAACGAAAACGACGCTAGGGGCAATTTTACTAGCAAGTGTGAATACTGCTTTCACATACTTCTCTCCTTCACCAAACCACTGTATTATAAGATCCAGCCAAAAAAACGGTGCAAATGGAAGGTTAAATCAATGAAAAATTTATATGCTTAAAAGTCATAACAAAAAAGATAAAGAAACAAATTTACCTTAGAAGTAATACTTGACATTGATATATTGATAAAGTTGGCACCAGCCTCTGTAGCAACTGCTTTAGCAAGCATTGTTTTACCTGTACCAGGGGGTCCAAAGAGCAGTATTCCCTTGCAAGGCTGCCAAAAGGAAGTGATTAAGCAGAGCAAACAATCTTGCCATTGAAGAAAAGAAGTTGACATAGTCTGGAATAGGAATTGTAAATCTAATCCAACAAACCTTTGTCAACTGTCCTTTACAGAACAATTCTGGCCTTTGTAGAGGTAGCATCACCAATTCTTTCAATGTATCCTTGACATTTTCTAATGCTCCGATGTCATCAAAAGTAACCCCAATATCACTCGGTGGAATAACATCAGCAAGGAGTCTCTTCTCAAATTCATTCTCAGTAACCACATCCTGTAAAACATAATGTTAGGATGAAAGGAAAAATATATGTAAACATGAGCAAAAATAACCCTGAGACACAAGCATTTCTACCTTGAGAGATTTCTTTGAACTCTTGGTTTCAGATAGAATTCCTTGCAAAATGTTCAGGCCATATCTAATACTGCAAAGTTAGACCGGAAAAACTGGGTAAACAACTTGAGACCAATTAAAACAATTCAAATAAGATGGAAAACCGACAAAAATTACCTTTCACTGGAAATCAAAAGTTTAGGCTCTTTGATAGAAGCTTCAGTACAATGCATAAAGTGATGGCTTAAAGCCCAGCCAATAATTTTTTCGACATCTATTATAATCAGAAGAAGAAAACTACTTAGTATGAGATCAAATAAATTATCTGTAATATTAGTCAACCCAAGCTTTGCTTAAAAACACCAACTTTCACTTGTCAACGCTTGATCTTTAATGCACACTTCATCAAGGTCAGGGCATTCGACCCCAGTCCGGTTTAGAACCTGAAATTATGGTCTCAGGTGAGAAAAGAAGAAGACAAGCAATAAAGGATAGGGACACATATAAAGAAATTTATCTTTATTGTTGAAATGCAGATCAAAGCCACCATGAGAAGCAAAACAATTGTAACATTAATAAAAATGCTCTAGCAACATTTAACAAAGCAATCCAAGCACTCTCCAAGAAGAAAATAATTCAGTAATAGTAAAACCAATATGTTGATTGAGATATCCCTTACAGTTCGAATGCTGACAATGTTTGATTGTGACTTCAATGTTTCAATATCACGGTCCAACTGCTGTTTCCAGTCAGACAACAATGCTTCCTCCTGCCACGATAAAAACAATTTTGAGAACTTGTTTAGAAAAGCGCATGCAAAACCAAACATGGCAGGCAGCATATCTACTTACCTGAGGAATCTGTATGGTCACTTTATTTGGGAAAAGGCGGTTAAGCTGCTTCATCGTCTTGGGAGTTTCTTTGGTTCTGTCGTGCAACCTACCAAAGTTGTCCTGCAAAAGAAAACAATTGTTATGGCTCTCAGCCACCTCAACTAAATTCTATTTCCAATTCAGAAAAGGAAGCAACATGTCTCAGAAGAATGTGTATGTGTCAGACAGAGTCAGTGAATATAGCCATCTAGTACAACTAGACTCAGAACATCACGAACAATCAGCTCTAGGTTTCTAAGAAACCACGAAGAGGATATCATGGAAAAGGTAAACTATTTAGCCAACACAAAATAATTGTCATTCCCAAAATATTAACACATCAAATTGCCAAGACCTCTTCCATCAGATTGAATAAGCCTGCCCCTGAAGCAAGCATTAACTGGCAGGCTGCATGCTAGAATGTATAACAAAATGCAGAAAACAATTGTGATCTTAACACTTACAAAGGGCAAGGTGATACAGCTTGCCCCCAAATATAGAGAACAACTTAGGGCAATTCACTGATATTTTGAAATCAATGAAGACGTGCTTGTAGCAAGCAGGTCAGACTACCCATTATTAGAAGCACGATACTCATGTACTTCATAAAATCAGTAGAAGCGACCATGTGTTCAGAAAATAATGCCAACGTGTCAACTAATCATTGTCTCCCCACCACATACCCCCCACCATTCTACTTGCCCCTTCCATGCTGAAAAAGCAAAAAAGAAAGAACAAAAAAAGGTATTCTATAAGAAAACAAGATTTCACATACCGGGAAGGCAAGATCTAGTAATGCTGTCTGATTGCTTCCAAACTTTGTGAACAGAAGTCCACTAGGGTGGGCCTAGAAATAAAGTTTTAAAGATCAGATGTATAGACTGATGTCCTATGAATTTATTATAAAAATTAAATAAAAAAAATTGCAACCCACCCAAAAGCAAAGCCTACTTACTTTCTCCTTACGGCTATCAGTTTGAGTATGTGAAGCTATTACAACAACATTCTTTGGCAAATTTTCAAGCTTACTCCTGATGGCAGCATATGCGTCCGGATTCCCTAGCATGGATTTCTCTGTTTCTTTGACGAACAAAATCAAGGGGCTATTTTTACTCTCTTTTGAAGCAACCTACAATTTCAGACCATGCCATTGAAATTTAGTATACTCGTGAAGAAAGAAACTGATGGAAATGCAAGGCCACATATCCTGAATTGCAATACCTCAAAAAGTTCATTAATGGCAAGCTTGTCAATATCATCAGTGGAGTTATCAAGACGAAGTAGGTCAGCTGCAGTTCCACAAGAAACCCAATATTATACAAGAAACCAAATTAAAGGGATGAAAGATCAATTGAGTGAGGGAGAGGAAGATATCACAGGAGTAATTACCAGCACAAAAGAAACCACGGTCCTCTTCACAGAGACCCCCAAGATCATTGCCTTCTGGAATCGATCTATCAAATCTCACGCCAATTTTAGAGGCACCATTATCTTCAAATGCAAGAACAACCTTGCCTCTATAACCATAAGATGGACCCCTACAAAAACACATGCACACAAACAAAAATAGCCACTTGAATAAATAGAAAGAGCTTAATAAGTACACAAAATATATTACCAGTCCACTAAAGCACCGAAAATAGTGCCTTGGCTAAAACTTCAGCAGTAGAAATGCATTATGTTGCCAGATTGTACCATAGGTGCTTCTCCAAGTAGATTAAATTGTAGACCACATTTACTTGCCCGCAACCGATAAGATAATTAAGAAACACATCCCAAAAGCCCTAGAGAGCTTTGACTCTAGGACCTATCTATCTCATGTCCATATACATACTAATTTACAACCTTATCACTATGAAACAATAACTAGGTCTGGCTGAGGACATACTTATCAAACTTCCCCCAATCCCACACCCCCCCCCCCCCCAAAAAAAAAAAAGAGGAAAGCCTGATGTCAAGGGCATTCACCTCAAAGGAGTTTGCAAAGGAGGAAAGCCTGATGTCAAGGAACCGACATACTTAACTCTGTCACCTACAAAATCACACTTTCATGATTAAATTTCATATAATAGAAATTTGAATTAAACTTTTCTAACTCCCCCCCCCCCTCCAAAAAAAAGCTTTCTAATCTCAAAAGATTTGCAAACACGTGCATGCTATTCACACTGAACATATAGCCATAGCTAACCCTACCCTTTTTGAAACTATAGCTCTTTGAGGATGCAGTAGATGCCTCCTGCTTAGGCTGTGCCTGAGTGCTTGTGGTAGAACCGCCAGTGATTTCAGCCTCAACACTTGAAGCTGGCTTTTTAAGATTACCAATATGCGCAGCCCGTTTAGCAGCAAACACACTTGCTCTTTCAGGCTTCAAATGTTCTTTTACAGTATCTACTTCCTTGGTCGTTGATCCCTGGATATATGGCAAAACATAAGTTACAAGAAGTTACATAATAACAACATTGCCACTAAAATCAATTTGTAGAGGAATCTTACACCAGGTAATAGAAGAGAATCAACAACAAGAAGTTTAGCACCATAGTATTTTGCAAGTGCTTTGCACAAAGTTTCCTGATATATATCGGAACCTACAGGAGAATTCAAATATCAGAGAGACAGAGAGAGAGAATACTAGTGTAAAACCGAATTTGTGACAGTTGGATTTGAGAGACTGCAGGTACTTTACCTGCGGGACCTGCTAATAAAATTCTTGGGCACACTGTGGGGAGTTCGGAGGTGTATTTTGCATATTTATTACACTTCAAAGGTATGTAGGTTGAAGCAATCAGAACATTCTTTGTGGTCTCACTGTCACCAAGCACAAGGAAAAAAGATTTAAGCCAAAGTTGGGAGAAGTCAGAAAGCATGAACCACAGAAGAAAAGAAAGAACCTTCAGATCATGAAGAACATTAGAAACAGTACTCCTATGTAAATAACAGATTAAAGGCTCAGCAACAACTCAAATGCAAGGTGAACCTCAGACATGAGTGGGTGATTCTGATTTTCATTTTTCCAATCCTCCACAGGTATGTAATTTAAAAACTTCCATAGAGCCACAAGCCACATTGAACGCAAACATTAGAATGTAAAGCAAGATTGAAAGATTAGAAATGGAACTGCAAAGAGTTAAACTACATTTGCCACATAAAAAGCAACACAGAGACATCTGAACTCATTATTGATCTCTGTTCATTGCCTTTTCCCTTTCTTAGACAGACAGCATAGTAATCAAGACATGCATTGAAGAAATATGTGAAAGTATACTGAGATGCATCAGCCAATACATCCATACCAAGTTCATATCAAGGATGTAAAAGGAGAAAAAGGCACCAAAAATATTGATGGTAATGTTAACTTGAGATGCAACTCACTCGGATGCCTGGCATGGATACTAGAGTTTACCTCAAATAATAAGGAAAACTTTCAAATGAGACTTCAATTGTGCTCGGATCAAGTAATCCTTGCTGTAAAGCATCTTTAAATGCTTGCCGCCTGGTTGATGTAAAAATTGGGGGATCTAGATCCTTGAGGAGTTCTCTGATTTCCCTCTGTTCATCAAGAATCTTAGAAATGCTACCACCTAAATCAAACTCAGAAGTAGTTGATCCAGCAAGTATTCTGAGCAGTGGCCTCAATTCATGAGTTGCACCTCCAGCCTTTCCAAAGTCCGAATCAACAGAATCCACATGAATCCTATCAAGGTTCAAATCTTCATTAGGAGCATTAGGGGATGGAGAACTGGTCTTGTTACCCCAACTAGGCCCATCATTATCAGGAGTGTCCTTCATTTCAGCATCACCTCCACAATTATCTGAAACTTCACATTTTTCGGGATGAGAGGGCATTTCAGGACCTTGTTGTACATCCCCATCATTTCCAGATGATGGAGGGAGCAGAGATAACTCTTTTCGGAGGTTAGATAACGATGCTAGGGTTGATGCAACTACAACAGCAGTGTTATCTCCTGACCTTGCCTCAAAAGGCACTCCTTTAATTGAGCCAGCATGGGACTCCAGTATGCCAACCGAAGGTAGAACACCCGAAGCTGACGTGTTTCCATTATCCAGAGGTTGGAATATCTAGTAATAATATGTTAAGGGAACTATACTGCTTCAATAAACTAGAAACATCAGAATAAATAAGCGAGTTATCAAGACAAAGTGAAATTCAAGAGAACATAAAAGAATAATTGTCTACTAACCTAAAAAATTCCCCTTTTTTTAAATTACAAAAAAAAAAAACATCATTAGCTGATATTTGTGCTGAGAGCATTCCTTTATATAACTCGTATCTTTATCCCTATCAGTTCGTGGGAATCAACAGTAACCAAAAAAGAGTAAATAGAGTAAATGTCCCCTTTCTCCATAGCAACATATAAATGTAATGTAAATCTCAGTAGAAGGATACATATGCATGTTTACCAGATGAGCTGAAAACCAACTCATCCCCTCCATTTACAGGCACGGTAGAACTCTTTGGGTAGACCTTGCCATTAACTTGAACGGAACCTTTTTTCCCAGTAATCTCAAGTAATGTGATGAGACATCCTTTCTAAGTCATGGTTATAGAATAAATGAAAGACATAAGCACATAAAATCATGACAACAATAAAAAATTATAGTGGGCAACATCTCTTCTAAAGCATAGCAAAATTCAACCATACCTCTGACTCAATGCACTTCAACCTACATAAAGTATTACTGATCAATGGATCACCGACCCACAAGTCACACTGGCGGCCTTGACCAACAGTGAAAACAGGGCGATTCATGACAACGTGGGGATTCTGGTGCAGAAGAAATGAGGAAAGAAATCAGAAAATTGGCATCACAGAGCTCAGTGCTCAAAAGATAAATCCATCTAAATTCCTATAAAGCGACAAATTAGAAAACATCATCCAGAAAATCTGAATTATAAGTTATAACAAAGTAAGAAGCAAGTCAAAAATTGCCTTAGTCCATGAAAACAGGTATTGATAGTTTCAATATACAGGTTTGACGCGTAAATTTTAAGTATACAACACCACTAGAATACCACATACAATGCAGAGCAGCAAGAAATCAGAAAGCAACTCTTTGGGGACTCTTAAAACAAGCCCGCAAATCTGTGGTTTTTCAAAGGCATTCAGCTACTGAAGTAAAGAAAAGTCAAACTCAATCTAAGTTCAGATGCAACAAAATTTGTAAACACGACATTTCTCAAAAGGATAGATTAACCGCGCCTTAAACATCCAGTTGCTGCAAAGATATCATCTGTTATTTATATCTAGAGAGAAGGATAAAGAATATCTTTGTAGTAACTCCTAAGCTCTACCATAGCAGTAGAGCAGCGTAGAGCCGTGGATAGAAAGACACTAACAAAATAAAAAATCAACCATGCATGAATATGTGCTTTTCGTCTTTTAATTTCTGTAGGGCCATGGATATGAAAGACACTAACAAAAGAATAAAAATTTCTTTTTTATATCTTCCCTTTTTAAACTGCTTTCAGCAAAAGCTCTGTTAGTCCATAGATTATTATTCTTGCAAAACTTTTTAGTGGATGTGTGTAATAATCCTTCTCAGACACCAACCTCAATGTTTATTCCTTCTTTTCAAATCAAATGGGCAATGGTGTCAAGCAATGTAGCTGTAGTAACTTGCTTAATAGTCTCATATAATCAAATATCGCATTAACTACCTATGTAAATTGAAATAATCGCCATTTGACAAAAACTACCAAAACCTACCTGCGAACACTGTGACAGAAGCTTTCCCCACTTAATCGGGGATTTCAGTTGCCTTTTCTTGCCGCGATTCAACAAGGAGCCATTAGTCTTCCCTTTCTCTGCATCAGTTGCTGAATCACCTAGAATGAGCCAGAACCAAAAGGATTCAACAAAATAAAAATCACTCTGGGGCAGAGACAAATCACATGCAAGGACAAAGATCGTACCCAGAGTCATCGGGGACACCAAAGGCTCGCCTTCAAGTTGACCCTCTGGCAATTTTTCAGGCATGGCCGCCCCATCCGATATCTTCAAATTTCCTGCATCCAACAGATCATCCGACCTAACCTCCTGCTCTAGAGATTCCCGCTCCTGTTCCTTAACCGCCCCTATAATTGCCTCCTGAGAAGCATCATCATTAGTCGTTGATGACGCTGCCGCCGCCGCAGCCTGTGCCCCATTACAAATCAGATTAAATTAGTACAAAATCAATGGACAAAAATTAAATTTAAGATTTTTTAAAAATAACAGAACTAAAAATAAAATTTAAAAAAAAAACCCCTTGCATGTCCGTTGCGTATCAGAGAGAAAGCGAAACCGAAACCCTAACCTTGGATCTTTTTCCGCTAGGGAGGGGTGATGAAGGAGCAGAAAGAGGGCGCTTGGAAGAAGCGGAACTTCGCCTGGTTTCAACCATGTTCTCGAAATTCACTACTCGATCCCAAAATCGATCAAAACAAACAATTCTGTATGAAATTGATTCCAATCGATTGGGTTCTACAGATCAATTATAAATTTGAGCTTCGAGTTCCTCTCTAGTACTAAAAATTATATCGGAGAGAGATGGGGAGAGATGGAGAGAGACTGGAGAGAGTAATTTCCTTGGGTTTATAAAAACTCTCTGCAAAGCGCAAAGGATGGCTGGAGGCATTTATATAGGCGTGGAAAAATAATTACTATAATAAAATCGAAGGACGGGTTGGTATGGGGTCAAACTAGGGAATCTGAGTTTGATCCGTATTTTTCTGATTTGTAATCTTGATACGTCGTCGTTTTTTAAAAAATCTAAATTGATATTTTTTACTTTTTTTCGTGAATTTGGGAAAAGTCGTTGTTGAAATCCTTGTAGCCAATTTGCTTTATATCTATGCGACTATATCTCGACAAGTTTAACCTAAGCAGTTAAACGATTAAATTTTACCTCCTCCGTCTTCTCAAACTCTCACTATTTTTCACAGAGATTAATAAGATATTTTTAATATTATTAAAATTATAAAAAAAATTTATATTTTTTTCTTTACTTTACCCTTATGCTACTAGTTAATACGATAATTAAGTTTTTATTGGAATACTAATTAAATTCATTGATTTTTTATCATAAATTAAAGTCAATATAAATAGTCCATCCTAAACACATATTTAATATTTTAAAACCATCTTAAAAAAGAATATTGTTGAGTCAACATGTATTAAATAAAAGTAATTTAATATATTAAAAATAAATTTTACTTTAAATAGATAATTTGTACTATAATTTAAAGCACGCTGAAAATGAAAAGTGAATATATATTAGTGATGTAGATAGAGTAATGTTTATTATGAAGATGCATTTATGTATTATTGTTATTCTGATTATTATTATTATGTTGGGATATATCTGTACACATAAATATAAATCTATGTAGTTAATATTTGTGGTCTCTGAAAGATGTCAATATATTCATCCTTTATTTTTATTTTTTTCATTTTTATGATAATTTGATATTAAAGGTGATTCTCCTATCAATTAGGACACACTTGCACTCATGGTACGTTATATAGAAAGAAAAGGGGAAAAAGAAAAATTGTTGAAAATGTATAATGTGTGTATTTCCTTTTCATTGATATGGTACTGCAAAATATATAATTAATCACATCTTTTGATTAAAAAAATGCAACCTAAGCCTTCAATTGAAAATTTTCATTCTTTTTACATGCGAAAATAACTTATGTTGCAAATTTAAATTGAAAATTTCCTCTCTTTTTTAAAACTTAATTTAAATTTCATATTATATTTATACGCAATTATAAACTTATTTGACAGCAGGTGATTTTTTTCGTTCATATAAAAGTGATTTTTCTGAGGGGACTTGACAATACGTGACAACTGTGGTCATTTGTCCAAACTTTTTTTGGGGGGGGGGGGGGGGGGTAAGCAGATACTTAATCATTAAAGGGAAAGTCCCTCCCGGTCACACCAGGACACAGGGGGGAAGGAGAAGAGGAGATACATAAACCATAAATATATTATTTTATAGTCCAAATTGAAGTATTGCGAACTGGCACGTTGCATTCCCTTGGTATGTAATTCAATGATCAATTCTTCTTATTATTCCTCTTGCTACATAACCAATTGTGGTCATTTATCCAAAGTGATCCATAATTTAATGTCAACATCGTATTTAATCTAAAAATAATAATAATATCATTTGATTTTAAGAGAGTTATCAAATAATATTTATTATTAATTTAGTTAGTGATGAGATCATTAATAAGTGAAATGTAAATATTTTAAATTATGAATATTTAATTCCAAAAGAAGAAGGGAATAGTATCACTACTTGCATGAGGACTAATTCCTTCAATTAGCATACTCTGTTCATTAGTTTTCCAGAATGATGTGCAAATCATAATTTCATAATTTGTTCGGTGTTTGTATGTTAAAGATAATAAATTTATACATAATATCGTTTTGTCTAGGTCATAATATATTATATATAACAACTATTTAATATCTTCATTGTTAGGGCATCCAGATCTTGCTTGGTAATAGTGGAAGTAAATGAGAAACAAATTTTCTTGTTTGGTTCTGCTGGAAAGTGAAAAGGGATAGAAGAATATTATGTATTGGCAATATATTAGCAATTGAAATGGTAGAGTGGAGTAAATTGGCCTAAATTAATTCACAAAATCAAATATTATGAAATAAAATTGCTTAATTTGTTTGTCCGCTCCAGTTTTGTTATTGGCGAAGAAGAAGTACATACGGATATTTATTACATGGGATAGTAAATAAATTACAATTTATGCCCTAATTTGTCCAATTATGAACGGGCATGAATGTTAATTTCCTTACCACATTAACATTTCAACCTAACAACGTTGAATTATCAATTTAAATAATAATTTACATAATTTCCCTATTTATCGTTTCAAAACCCCGTGAGATCAATTTAAATTTCCTAATATTGAAATAGCTCAAATATATTAACTTTTATTTTGCCACGTTTTATAGTATTGTCTTTTTCATGCACCTTAGAAAGTGAAGAAGGAATCCCCAACACCTTATAAATTGCATGGCGTTGGTACTTGATTAACATGTAATCATTGGTTGATCTCGTGGATCTTAATAGTTCTTTGTGGATAAAATTTAAATCCCACAGGTTGACCACCAGACGCCCTGTGATACTGCTATGTTCTCACTACAACTATATTCTCCTTCCTTTCTAGGAAGATCACCTCTCTTTTTTTCGCGTGTGTGTTGGTCACTTAGGAAGATCATATTTTACCCGTTGACCAGTATTTTGAAACAGCTACATGCAGGGTCCGATAGGAGAACACAATTGTGTACTTGTTCAATTTGAGTTTTTTTTTATAAAAAAAACAAGAAGAAGAAGAAGATGCAATATACTCTAAATATATATAATCATCCATTTGCATTTCCATATTTAAAAAGAATAATTCGAATTCATGAATTGATTACTTTTTATTGTGTTTGTCATGACTATTTTAAAATGTAGATCTGAATTGAATAATAAGTACTTATAATTAATTCAATTATTTTTTCTATTCAAGATTGAATATCTGGTATTGACATGTTGTGAGTTTGACCAAAAAGAAATTGTACTACACAATAATATAATTTATAGCAATATTCTTATTATTGACATAATTAATAATTTGACTAGGTGTAATAATTAATGACATGAAATATATATATTTATTGATTATAATTATTTATGAAACTTTAATTGAAAAATATTGTTCTATTCATTCAGAATTAAATGTTTATTTTTTTATTTTGATAAAAAATTAAATAAGGATGTTGATTTTAATTAATTTATCAAATTATCTTTTACATCAATATAATTGATTGTCATACCTATGAATTAGTAAAATGTAAATTTATTAAATTTAGATGGTAAGTAAGGGAGATCATAATCTACTGATATATAAATTATTTAAATTAAAGAGTTTATTAATATAAATTTGAATAAAAAAATGTATCTAATAAAAATATATATTCAATTTAAAATAAATTAAAATATAAATATAAATATTTAATTCTGAATGAATGAAGTATTATTATTAAAAAATGAGATTCAACAACAAAAATATGAATATTATCTGAAAGTAGCGTTTGATTGGGTCGAACAGTAGGTGTGGACTGTGATGCAACTTTTGGTCTCCAGCCCGACAGAGAAGATAATTCATGCACGACTCGACTTCGCACTCCTTTTTTATACCCAATAAATAGTAACCCACCAGACCAGTCCTAGGAGAGTTTGCACCCTGTTTTGAATTTGTTTTCAAGTCGGTTTGACTTTTACCGAACTAACAGGGGGAAATTTCCTCAAAAAAAAAAAAAAAAGGTTCCAAACTAGGTTTGCATCATGACATATTTTAGGAGAAAAATTATTGTAGAATCTCAATATTTCATTTATTGAACAAATTGGGCATTTTAGAAGGAATAATGCCATATTCAAGCTATATCTTATAAGTTGGTGTTAAAGGGCAATTGATCTAATGACTCTTTAGGATAATCATAGTTAGAACTTATTCTAACTTTAAACTAAAATGTCATTTTCCCCCTTTTTTTTCTCAAAGAGATCTATCTTTTATTGATGTAGAGTTTTTTTTTAAAATTAATACATAAAAATTATATTCAAAATTAAATATTTATTTTTTTAAGTAACCCACCCTTTTTTTTTTGGTAAATATAATTAACCTAGCTTAACTAAAGTTGTACATACCATGCAAGGCAAATTGGTCAATTTAATAACCAAACTTAAAATTGGAGAGTTAAGTCCCTATTTTTTTTAAGCTTCTAACATTTCAAAACTATTTTCGTTTGGAAAGCTGAGTTTCCAAATCAGAAAAGTAATAAAAAAATAGGAAAAATTAGCCAAAATTTGCAAAATTATTAAAATCAACAAATTTCATGTTAAGAGCACTTATCGCTAAAACTCATTAACTCATACCTAAACACATATTTTGTATAGTTTTTTTAGCCTTAAAACTATCCCAAAAAAAAATGAGAAAGCTCACAACATTTTCATGTTTAAGTAGTCTGGTCTCCAAACGGAATTTTTTTTTTTTTGAAATGTTAGAATCTTAAAAAAAAGAATAGGGACCTAACTAACCAATTTTTAAAAGTTTGGATACTAAATTGACCCATTTGCCTACCATACAACTTAAGTTTTAATGATTTGTGGTCCAAGCCTTAATTAACCTGAATCACTCGCATCTGTCGTTAGATATGAGGGGGCCTAGAGGTGGAACTCGGAAGTCATCAACTGATTTGTTTTCGTCAACTGTAATTGTAGAATCTTTTACGAGAAAAAATAACATTTGAGTTCCTCACTTGAGATTTTCTTATATTTATAGGAATTTATTTGAAGTTAACCCCGACCGGATGCTAATAAATTTAGTTTGAGAATTTTTAAAGGGTTAATTACTGCTGAGGATATCAGGATGACCACAGCGAAGCCTTTTTTTTTTTCTTTTTCTTTTCCTTCTACCCATCATTACAAGATTTGACCTCATAATCTATTTGACTGAAAATTAATTATTCAATTTTTAAAAAATAAATACCATTGTAATGTTAACGTGAAAAAAAAATCATAATAAATGACACTTAATAAATATAATGATAAGTCATATGAATGTCAAATAATCACACTTAATATAATAGCTAATGTCAAAATTCATTTGTCTTTTTTTACCTTTTGACTTTTTTTTAACATATTTATCTTTTATCATAAATTTTAAACTATCGCATTCTCAGACAATCTTCAAACTCCATACATTAAAATGAAAAAATTAATTACTAATATTAAATTTACTCATATAATTTTTTCTTAACATCTGAAAGCAATAATTTGAGATGCTCTTACTCTAGCAAGGCATATTAATTTAACATAAGAAAACAAAGGAGTTCCAGTGCAATTTGCAAGGTAAATACTAAATACTGCACTAAAGATTCTAGATTCTATTTTTTTTTTTTTAAAAAAAATTTACAATGGGAATGGGAAAACAGATTTGATCCCATGACTTCAACCGTTTGAGAAGGGTCTCACAACAACTATGCTGCCTGGTTACCCAAAGATTCTAAGGTTGGTTAGCTTTTAGGAGTATTTCATAAGAAAGTCACTGGCTACATTTAGACCTAGAAAGTAGTCTCGTAATATCGTTCTCCCGTTCAGAAAAAAAAAAACAAAAAAACAAAAAACTCCTCCCTTATCAATCTATTTTTACAACTACAACTTTACTTTAGTTCGTTGATTCAGAAAAAAGAAAAGAAAAGGAATACATTCGGAGTGTACCACTCGAAATAAAACACAAGTAGCAATTAGCCAGAGATATCGGATTACAAGAACAATCCCTTTCTAATGCTGATATTCTCAGGTTGAAACGGAACGGGATTCTATTTCCTCGTCGCTGGAAGCAGCGGGCACCTTCTCGGAACCTTCAAACACCTTGGCGATCTTCTCAATGGGAACAAAAGGAAGATAATGCGACAGCGTATAGCCCCTATCCGATGCCCAATTAAGGGTTTCATTATATTTTTCGCACCAATGTGCAGCCGTAGGAACAACAATTTGAGCCACTTGAGGGAATGAAGGAAGCTGGTTCATCGACCGCCAAGCCGATACTGCATAATGCTCTGCCACTGGCTCGTACTTCAAATAAAGCTCTTTAGCCTTAGGCTCGTACTTTATATAAAGGTTGCCGCCTATATTCTTTGCAGCGGTCACCGGGCCAACTCGTTGTACTTCGATGGATACTTCTCGAGCCACTTCGGGAGTCTTCTGAGCCGCCGATATCACTTGGCTTGCAGCTTGCTTAAGAGGAGACGGCGTCCGTCGGTCCAACTCATGGATCGTATCGTCCACCTGCAAGTCACGTGAGCAAACAGTCAGATCAAATTTCACGTGAGGTGCACGTGAATTAAGAGAGACGATACTGGAAGGGTAGAACTTGAAGAGACCTTGCGATCAGCGAATTTGAGGAGCTCGAAAGGGACGTCATGGAACTTCTGGTAGACCGGTCCGAATGACGGTTCTGACAGTACCTTCGACGGTCTGAACGCCGGACTTTAGCGGGCCGGAATTTTCCTTGGCGTACTCGTAAATTGTTCCAAGGTAATGGATGACATGAAGAGCCGCCACTTGAACGAAATCAAGATACTTGAGTTTATTGGTCTCCTCTTCTTGAACCTTAGGTCATATATTACAGAGAAATGATATCACATATAAACTTTTGCTCAAAATAATAGCAAAAATTAACGATTAACTGATCAATAAAGCTTTAGATCGGAAAATTACTAAATAATAGCCTTTGCTTACCGTTTCAGTTGGCTGCTTTACATCTGATTCCGCCATAAATATCACTTCCGATCACTAGAGAGATGAAGGGGATTTCGAGATGATGTTTAGATTCGAATCGAGAAGAAAATCACTGTGGTTGTGACTTCAACCAATCTTCCCCTTTTATAATGGCTCCGGATCTTGTGCTGAGATTTCGGCTGTAACGCCTTAAAGCGGGCTTAAGGTGGGCTCAATATGGAACTGCTTATAAAACGGGCTTAGAATCTTAGGAAGGTGTATATTGGATCAATTAAGTAACAAATATTCCAGAAGCATCTTTTTTGTTTTTTTTTCTCCTTTTCCTAAGTATTATTCCAGAAACATCTCTACTTCTCTACCTAATAATACTGCTCCTGTGGTAAATTTATTTTTATTTTTTTAAAATAATATTATAACTCAAATACATGACCTTAAAATAATATTACTTGTCTTATAGTAATTTTCTTACACCTCAATTATGTTGGACTAAGATAAATGTGGATTTATTTTAAAAGCATCAGGATTCAGTATGAGTCGTCGAATTGATGAGCTGCAGAGCAGAGCATGGGCATGGATGGATCATGGATATGGAAATCGCCTGCGGCACACTCCTCGAGACGGGCCATAATCCTCCCGTTCACATTTTGGTTTTACTATTACTAAGATTTGATTTTTGATAGGCTGAAATAATACTCACTTTATTTTAAATCAAATATTTTAAAATAATAAATTAAAATGAAAATAATAATTCACCTTTTAAATTGATTTTACAAACACAGTGCTCTCTCCTTATTGCAAAATTATAAAAGATGTTGAAAATAATATAAAATTTAATATTAATTTTTAAATTTATACTTAACAAATAATTATTCCATTACATTTCAATTATACACTTTGAGCAAGCACAATAATTAAAACAAATATTAAAAATGATAATTATGTAATTAAACTTCCTAAGCTACATTTATTTAATAATTAATGTACATGTATTAATTATTTTTTTTAAATTATTTTTCAATAAATAGTTGATAACTCATCTAAATTATTTATTAATAAAAAATATATAATTATAAAAATACGTACTAAAATTATAAACTTAACAAATTTAATAATACACAAAAAAATGAATAATTGAGATAAAACATAAAATATTCAAAATCAATCTTTCATTCTCTCCAAATTAATTATTACTCTCATTCTCTCTTCACTTAAATATGTATAAAACTATAATATATTCTCATTCCAATTATCTACATTATTTTTTGTCACATTACAATTGTCAAGTTTTTATTTTTACTTTGTACTTTTACAATTAAACCATTATTATTAATAAAATATTTGGATGAGCTGACAATTATTTATTGAATAATGCATTATTTTAGGATGATTAATACATATATACTAACTATTAAATGAGAGTAATTTATGAAGTTTAGTTACATAATTTTTATTTTCAATACTTATTTTAATTTTTGTATAAATTCAAAATAGACAATTGAAATAAAACACTAAACCTTGTTTATTTTATAAATTTCACTAAACCTACTCTATTTTTTATCAAAAAATACTAAACCTCATTCATTTTATAATTGAAGGAATATTTCCCCATGATCTATTCAATTTTATCAAAATAGTTTAATTTCATTAAGCCCCTTAACTTCTCATGAAATAGATTCCCATCAAACTTTCAATTGTCTCTATATGTCCATTCATATTTTCAATTATTTTAGCTAAGTAAAATTTTTATTACAAATTATCATTTTTTGTCAATTAACCTTTTATTTTTTTATTAACTCGTATAAATTAAGATAAAATATTACTTACTAAAAAATAAAAAATTATGATATTTTTTATGTGTTTAAACATGTGAATATGTATTAATACGTTAGAATTTTAAAACAATTGAGAGAAGAAAAAAATTGTTTTCTTTATAAAACAATCATTTTTTTTCTAATGTGTTTAATCAATATTTTTTTCTTCACATGTTCAAGAAAATAAAAAATTCATAGAATTTTATATATTTTAGTAATATTTTATTTTAATTTAGAAAGTTAATAAAAAATAAAAAGTTACTTGACAAAAATTATACTTAACTAAAATTATAATAAAAATTGTACTCAACTAAAATAATTGAAAAGATGAACAAAGAATATTGAGATAAATGAAATATTGAAGGAGAGTTTGTTTTTGACGAAAAGTTTAAGGGAGTTTAATGAAATTAAGCCTATTAATTATATTGTTTTGATGAAATTAAATAGATTATGGAAGCATATTACTTTAATTAGAAGATAAAGGAGTTTTAGTATTTTTGAATAAAAATAGAGGGAGTTTAATGAAATTTACTCTACATATTATTTGAAACTTCAAACCGGAGGTTTTTGTATTATGTTGGTTTAATCTTTAATGGTATATATTATTTTTACTATATGGTTTTAAGTGAACCAAAAAAGAGTACACTTCATTTTAAATAAAAATACACGAGAATAAATAACATATATTTTTAATGAAAAGAATAAATAACATATGTTACTGTAAATTACATAAGTTCATAAAACTAATATACAATATACCTATACAATACATAAAAGTTCATAAAAATTCATACGCAAGGAGAATAAAATAAGCTTTTTATACTGTCCAATATGTTTTTTTTTCCTTCTTTTTTATTTACTTGAAAATAAACCTCAGCAATATACCTACAATGCATATTAGAAAAAGGATAAAGCAAGTTGAACTTCAAAAGAGTAGTATTTGATATATACCTTAAAAAAAATAAAAATAAAGCAAGTTAATTGCTTCAGTTAGTGAAGAGATCTAACTTGAAAAATTTCAGACAAAATATTTAGTCATTTATTGTTTTAAAAAATATAGTAATAAAATAGCTATCATATGAATAATTAAATATTTTATTCGTTCAAAATTGAATATTTAATTTTGACTTTGATAAAAAATTAATAATTATCTTTAAATTTAATTAATCTACTAAATTATCATTGACATTAATATAATAAATTGTGTGATTCATGAATTATTGATATATAAATTATTTAAATTAAGGTTTTGAGCGATGAAGATTATGAGTTAGTAAAATATAAATATATTAAGTTAAAATATTATTTATGGAACTCTAAATAAAAAAATATTTATTTAAAAATTTTAATATTCAATTATATACAAACTAAAATAGAAATGTAAATATTTAATTTCGAATGGAGAAAGTACTTTTTATCTAAACACATGAACATGATGTTTTTTTTTGCTTGAAATATTTAAGAAATCTTTTCCACTACCACGATTTGGAATAATATTACTAAATATTCATAATTAAATAACGTACAATAATAGCTTACAGCTGGTTTAAAATTTTATGTCACGTGAACTGTAGATGTTTCTTTCTTCTTCTTCTAATTATTAAATACACAATTACCTTAACTGTTGACTTTTTTATTGTCCAACATTTTTCAAAAAATTTACTAACAAATAAGACGTGAGTTACTTATCCTCCAAAAAAGAAGAGAAAAAAGCGTGAGTTATATTACCTATTGGAAATTGTATTTTAGTTCCAGACAAATGACTTGTCAATTTAGATGACAAAATTAATTTCAGAAATCAACTTTCCAGTTTTATCCTTGAGGGACCGTTATTTTTATTTTTATTTTTCTGTTAATATATATATATATATATATATTTAGATGCTTTGTTTTTATTTTAAAATAGTAACTATGTAAATTTCCATATATATTTTTTAAAGGAAAAATGCCAAATTTAGTCCCTAAACTATTTTTAATTTTTAATTTTCATCCTATATTTTTTTTCATTTGTTTAAATCATGAATTATTTTTATTTTTCAATTTCGATCATTTATTATTTTTTTATTTTTTCAACTTTGATCCCTGATAATTTTTTTATCCCTTAACTATTTTTAGTTTTTTTTATGAGAAATATCAAACTTAAAAAATTGAAAATAGTTTGGAAATAAAAAAGATAGAAAAAAATTAGGGACTAAAATTGAAAAAGTAAAAATAATTTAGGAATAAAAAAAGATAAAAAAGAATAAAGAATGATACTCATGTAACTAAACTTCAAAAATTACGATAATTTAATAAATAATATATAAATATTAATCCTTTTAAAAAAATATTTTCTCTAATAAATAATTAATAATTTATCTATTTTTCTTTATAATAATAATATAATTATAAAAGTACATATAAGAATTAGAAATTAAGGGAAAGAAAAGATGAATAAAAGAAAACGGTTGGCCAAAAAACCCCAGGAGCAATAAGAGTCCCACTCGAAAAGATCCCGGAATGGAGGGCACAGATATCATTCTCAAGAATGTCTTCGGCGAGTCATCAGGCAGTGAGGAATCTACAGAATACGAGCTGGATGATCCAGGCAGAAGGGAGTCTTCTGGATTAGTTTGTGAGAGAACCCATAACTGGGAACAAATTAGCCAAATAGATGGTTTATGGTTGTGCAGAGATTTTTTATCTACTGATCAGCAAGAGTCGTTGCTCTCAGCAATCAACAGAGGTGCTCTCCAGTTGTAAATTACTGTTTAATTTGATCGGTGAACCGTGATTGAATATTTTGGTATTTGCTTCTGCTTATTCTGGTTAGTCTGCTATTTTTCTCAACGGGAAACAACAAAAAATTTTGGTTTTTGGCGAACATAATTTATTTTTATTTTTATTTATTTTTCCTGTATTTAGAGTTTCTTTTTTCTTTTATGGACCAAGTACATTTTCTTTTTCCTTTCCAAAAGACAAAAGGGGAAAAAAAAAATGTTGACTAATTCTCATATAATTGTGATATTCCTCTTCTTTTTAATGGCTGCAGAAGAATGGTTCAATGAAGAATCTGCAAATCAGGTTTTTACATACTCCCAATCCAATTCTGTACAGACATACATATGTTCATACATCTGTATGTATAGGATGTGTTGTTTTTAATGAGGATGTGTTTGTAATACTTGATACTAGGATTGCTTATTAGTATTTAGTCTCAGAGAAACTTTTGTCATAAATGTCACCATGTCCTGTTACTACAATGATTCTTGCAGCATCCAAACAAGGTCTTGAACATTGTTGAATGATTCTATGATTCCTTCTTGATCTAAGCTTCGAACTTTCTATGGCTCATCATTCAAGCAATAGCTAAGAATTCCTTTTAGATATATGGATGCCTCAAGAAAATATCTGATTTTTACCCGGACCAATATGAGAAAGTGCATTTGTAAATGTGGGAACTGTACCTAAGCATTGTACAAATATCATCTGATTTTTATCATTTCTGGTTTTATTATGCGTGGATTGATACCACAGAAATTGAGTAGAGGAATGAAGAGAAGGCTGAATTTTGTCAATGTTTTAGTAAAACAACTTTATGAGCTTTGTTTCTTTCTGTGAAGGCAATGAGATTTGGACATCTCCCTGGATGGGCAATTGAACTTTCAAACTCTATTCGCGAGGTTGTGTTTTACAGTGACAATGATCATCTATTTCAATCGATGGATGGAGAAACCTTGGAGAAGGCTGAGGAGATCTGTTGTTTTCCATCAGATTTACTATGGAGAGTACCACTATTTGATCAACTTATTGTGAACATATATCAACCAGGTGAGGTGCGACAGCTTTTTTTAGTTTTCAGTTTCTTTAAAGATTGTGCTCATCCAGTTTTATGTCTGGCATGCTTCACTTAATCATACAATATTGTTGGTCAAACAGTGTGGAATAATAGTAAAATCGCTCCTCTCTTTCCCTGTTTGTATGTGTACCTACTTTTAGTCTCTCAATTTGCATGGGGGTTGTGTAGCACTTGGCAGCAGTATGGTCATTCAACATCCAATGTTCTGTATGCCAGTAGGAAGATTTGGTGTTACGAGTTAGTTCAACAGTAAGTAGCATTTATTCAGGGGCTGGGACATGTTTGGTGAGGCTTTTTGTTTGTATTCAACTTAAGGAACTATATTCACCTCAGAGAAGGATGTCTTAAATTCTGTACAGAGGTCAAAGTTTCGATCTTGCCTATATATTAATTTTGCCAATGGCTAAGGAATAAGATTGATAAAAGGGAAATAGATTCTTTTTTGAAGGAGTTATTGGCGATATGTGCAAAACTGCCCAGTCTGTTTCTCAACATAAGAAAAGAAAACAAGACAAAAGGTAGAAACTAGTAAGCAAATGATCAGAACTTAGTACACGTTTTGCCTTTTGCTTAAAATATCTAAGGCGTTTAAGGGCTTTGTAAGAGAATAAAGAACTTCCTTAATCCTTTATAGAGGTATTTGATTGGGGACTAATCAATTTCCCCCTTCATAGTTCCTTATCTTTTGCAAAGCAAACAGAATTTAAAAGTAAGAACTTTGGATACATATGCTGTAAGCAATGGGGCGAGGCATTTATAAGAATTAGAAATGAACTTCATTGTTGTTGTATTGAATACTATTAAAGTCTACTTTGCTGGGACACATTATTGCTACTTAGGTTACTGCCTTGTCTCAAAGTTTTAGAGATAGGCAGCTTCAAGTTGTTGTTTCTTTCATTTTGCTTTACAAGCTTTTATCTTACCATTTAACTTGATGCTGGTTTGCAGGGCATCTGTGCACATGTTGATCTTATGCGCTTTGAAGATGGGATCGCTATTATCTCTTTGGAGTCATCTTGCGTGATGCATTTTACCCGAGTTGATAATGGGTCAAATGATAGCATAGCGGAAGATGCTGTGAAATCCTCGACCAAGATTCCTGTACTCTTGACCCCGGGGTCTCTGGTCTTAATGTGGGGAGAAGCACGCTACCTTTGGAAGCACGAGATAAATCGCAAACCTGGCTTCCAGAAGTGGGACGGGGTAAAAATTGATCAGCAAAGGAGAACCTCTATTACACTCAGAAAGCTGTGCCCATCAGCATAGTCTTTGTATGATCAAGAAGATAGGTGATTTTACATTTCGATGACTCGCGGATAGAGTTTTTAAAGTTTCTCCTGTTGGACTAGAAGTTGTGCAAAATGTGGACACTAAATTGCTTTGAAATTAACGGGATGCTGAGAAATGCTGAACAATTTCTTTTTTTTGCATTCTTTGACCAAACTATAACCAGATTAATTTAGTTGAAATTTAACGAGAAGTTGTATTACAATCTAACTATCATTTGAAACGATACACAGAAACATAGGGGGAGTAGCAACCATATTTATATACAAGGCTTGCGCTGGTGTGATGATGAGAACTTGAAACGACTAATTTCGTACCTCAATATCAGAAGAAAAAGCTATACCACTAACACGTGTACATTACACGAAAATGATTACTCCCGCGTCTTACAATTGATAGACTTTGTTTTGTTTTTAAAATTAATTTAAAATATATAATTTAAAAATTTATAATTAATGTTATTAAAAGTGTATATTTTTTTATAAAATATTATTAAAATATTTTTTTCAAATGAAAAAATTAAATATTTAAAATACTAATAAATTATTTTAATTTTTTTTATAATTTAGATGTATTTTTTAATAATTTATTCACTTATTATTATTTAAAATATATTTAATAATATCACTTTAAATAAATATATTTTAATCAATAAATATATTATATTATCTTCTTAAGAAATCTATAATCGGGAGAAAACAAAAGATTAAAATGAGCCTATATTGGTATTGGGACGGAATTGGGAAATGGAGGGATTATGTTTTTGGGCGGGGGATGGGGCCCAAACAGCTCATCTATCTCTTATACAAGCTTGAGATTCACGACAGACAGAAGCAAAGCCCATAACAGGCAGGGCTTTACTAGATCACCAGCGATTGGGCTCACGCTCCGAAACATCCTAATACAACCGACCAGAGCTCCAAACAAGCCAACGCACAAGACTAATCCCACCCTACTGGCTCCCGCCTGAAATACAATTGGGTCCCATGCAAGTCCCAAGGCCATCTGACCCAAGTAGAGAAGCAAAGCCGAAGGCTGTTTGTGAAATCCACCTTCGGCCCATACAAGCCAGGCGGAGAGGCCCATGAGGAAAGCAGATGCCAAGCAAGCCAAGTGCAATGCCCAGAGAGGAGGATACCAGAAGGACTTCTTCATGGTGGCATAGTGGAGATTGGATCCAAAAAGGGCAATATCTAATACCGTCAAAGACAGTGGGAGAATAACCGCAAGGCCCAACGATGGAAGACCACGTTTGGCCATGGCGGTCTTCTTCTGTCTTCTTGCTTTGAGGTTGTTCATCTCGGCGGAATCAATTTCTTGTTGTTTTTCTTCTGCAGTAGGAGTTCTGTGTTTGAGCTCTTGTGAAGAATCCATAATGATGAGCTTAAGAGGCGTTTGTGTGAGCTAGGGAGGAAGAAAACGAGTGTTGAAGAGGAATTTCAGGTGAGGAATTTAAAGAGCGGAGCGTTGTTTTCTCTGATGGTGAAGGAAGGAGAAGGACAGATGGCTTAGATGGATTGCGAAGGGTGGAGGATCCAGGGATGAAGTACACGTCCAGGAATGATATTGCCAGCACAGCTTGATGATTTTGGTAAGTACCTTCTCGCTGATTACTTTATTGATTATGTGTCAACTACTTAGTTACCCATGGGTCGTAATCACTTATCCGTGGGGACTGGGACTCTGGGAGGATTGCTATCAGATCCTGGTGCTCATCCAAACGCCATTTTAATATTTTATTTTAAAATAAAAGCATTATGCATCAATTATATATCGAAGTTATAAAAATAGAAATATTTTTTAATCTAAAATATATAAATTAATTAACCCATATCTATCACTGATTCTATCGAAGCAATTGATGATATTATTATTATTATATTTATTCATTTAAAATTAAATATTTATTAAATTATATTTTTATTTTAAAATATTTTGTAATTAAAAGTTTATTTTTATAAAATAAATATATAAAATTTATTTAATTACAAGTCAATAAAATAATTTCATTAAGATTTAAATTTTTTAGATTATATTTAATTTCAAATAGTATAGTGAGAGTATTTAATACGTCAAAATGTATTTATTTAAACAATATTTTCGATCTCAATTTTTTTCGCTCCTTTTCCATTCTGGGTTGTTGTCGCCACTCACCATCTCCCAGCAGAACTATTGCTCATATTTGTTGCCACCTTCAAGAAAATTTTAACCATCATTATCATGTAAACTCACTTTGACAAAAGAGAAAAAAAAGAAAACGAACAATTAGGAAATTTGCCTAGTAAAAGGGCATATTGATAATTTGGATAGGGCAAAAATGAAAAAGGACAAAAAAATGGATGGCCTAATTGAAATTACAACCGATTTTTTTCTAACGTTATTCCGATTGGATGGAAAGCACACGGGTGAAGGAACGCTAGGATGGGTTGGATGGAGCTAATTTTGGGAATGCGTTCAGTATATGCTCGGTTATATTCTCAAAACCTTGGTGACCGGTGAGCTGCTGCCCCTCTCGTTGTCAACGGAAATTTAAGCGCGGCAATGGCTGCCCGTTCTATTGCCAAAACCAAGTCCGCCTGCAAACCCCGGTCGGCGATTCAAGAACTTCTCAAAAACCCCAAAGTACCTTTTGCTTTTGCTTTACTCATTGCTGATGCCATCCTTGTTTCGCTGATTATCGCTTATGTTCCCTGTAAAGATCGAACTCCATTTCTCTCTTTATTTATTTAAGCACACTGGTTACAGAGTGTAGTAATTTTCTTTTTGTTTATTGAATTCCAGATACAAAGATTGATTGGGACGCTTACATGTCTCAGGTGGGACTTAATTTTTCTACTTCGTTAAACGATCTTGATTGAATGCTTAGAATTTTGCTTTGACTGGAGAATAGGTAACTGGGTTTCTTGAAGGAGAGAGAGATTATAGCAACTTGAAAGGTGACACTGGGCCTTTGGTCTACCCGGCTGGATTTCTTTACATATATTCTGGGATTCAATATATTACAGGAGGTCAAGTTTTTCCTGCCCAGGTGTGAATTTCAATTTTAACACTTTGGCGATTTCTTTCTCAAGTTGAACTTACATTACTATCTTCAGTAGGTATGAACAATCTTTGAAAGAAATAAAAGGGTTGCTGAAGAGCTTAGTAATGCTGTGTGATAGAAAAAGTTCTGCTTTTTATTTCCAGTATTGTGTATTATATAGTTTGGTGGCAATTGGGCATAATTGGTATGTCTAAATTATGGAAGTTAAAAGAACGTGATTATCATGATCTGCATATGTTAGATGTGTCGAAAGCCAGAGGATGTAAAATTCTTGTGCATGCCTGGAAATTAAACTACTTTTGCTGGCTATATCTATTTTGTAGAATGTCAGAAATTGCAATTTGAGTAATAGATTGTATTCTGAAGAGTATGAGGCTTAGAAATGACGAGATAGATGCAAAATAGCTGTTAATTGTGATGTAAAAGGATGTCCTTTGGTAATTCATGACTTTTTGTAGGATGAATTAAAATTTTATGGGGCTTATCCATTTTTCTGTCGGTACTGTTTTTTTGTTTATTTTATGCATTGGATCATCTGTTACTTGGTCCTTATGATATTACTCTGCCATGCAAATACAGATTCTCTTCGGTCTTCTCTACATTGTGAATCTTGGAATCATTCTGTCCATCTATGTGAAGACAAACGTGGTATGAGCCAAAGAAGTTATATTATTGGATTTTCAAGGACAGATTTAGCTTTCTGTTTGCAGAATTAGTTCATTGTATCTGAATTCTATGAAATCCATGTGTTTTATAAGCTAAAATTCATTGGTTTGAAGCTAATAGATCTTCTTCAAAGTGAAATGCTTGTGACTTGAGAGCAATTCTACATCGTTGATATATGTCTGTCATTGCCTTAGGGCCTGTGTTCACCAGTTTTGTTTACTAGCAACTACAAACTGTTCTCTCATTTGGCTGATATATATTTTTTCTTCACATTATTATGTTTCAAGATTACCCAGTTGGAAACTATCTAAATGTGGAAAAAGAAGTTCGTTGCTGATATTTAAGAATCGTTATGCATTGGCTTCAAAAGAGTAATATTCTTGCAGATTGTTAATTACTTTTTAAAATTTTTCAAAGGATGATCATGGTAAAAAAAAAGTCCCTTTCATTTCCTTTTTCCATTTTAATTCCTTTCACCGATCCCACCACACATTGTAACTTATTAAAAGATCACAGTACAGATTTATTCTTTCTTGTAGTGGAGTGGTGTATGATATTTAAGCACAGAGTGGATTCACTCAAAATTTTGCTATTCGCAAATATTGCCTCTTGAGGCTCTTTCATCTCCTCGGTAGGCCTATGCTGTCAAATTGTATTATTTCCTAAGTTTAAATGCAGGTTCCTTGGTGGGCTCTTTCCTTGCTGTCTTTGTCCAAAAGAGTTCACTCTATCTTTGTGCTTCGTTTGTTCAATGACTGCTTTGCCATGACTCTCCTACATGCTGCATTGCTCCTGCTACTTTATCAGAAGTGGCACCTAGGCTTGATTATATTCAGGTATTAGTTTATTGGCAGTTTTTCAAAGGATTCAATTATATGTAATTGAGCACACAATTCTTAGTTGAGATGGGATTGGTTCTATTCTTGTTAGCACAGTGGAGCTGTTTCTGTAAAGATGAATGTGCTTCTTTATGCTCCACCACTCTTCATCCTCATGTTGAAGGTACACTAGTTTTTCTCGCATGTATTTATTATTTCGATCTGATTCATCATTACTTGAACAGATGTTTTGATGCTTCTATGCAAAATCTTGAATTTCAGGCCATGGATATGTTTGGGGTAATATCTGCTTTAGCAGGTGCAGCACTAGTCCAGGTACTTATTTTTCCATGATTTGTTTTTTGGGTGAAAGATGATATAAGTAGCTTAAGTTTAATTCATTAAACAACTTAACCATTGTTAGTTATTGCTGCTGACATTTTGTCTTTAGTTTTACTTATGAGATCTGTTATTATGGTGACTTCCATTTACCAGTTTTTTGATAGCAATAAACCCCTTTGTTATCTTTTAATATGGATAGGTGAGTTGGATCTGACTGCAATATCTGTGGCATGGAGGATTATCCAGCTGAAATCTTCATAAGCTTCTATTGGTCTTTGTCAATGGTTCTGCAGATACTCTTGGGGCTACCATTTCTGCTATCATATCCAGTTGCATATCTTTCAAGAGCCTTTAATCTTGGACGTGTTTTCATCCACTTCTGGTACTTTCTTTATCTGAATGAATTGTTGAACCATGTAAAATTTGTAACTCAAACTTCACATATGTTATTCATTTTCTTATTGTTTCCCAGTTAAGATGATATTGCTTATAATTGATGCCTGTCTAAGTATCTATTCAGGAGATAAAAAATGATGGGAGAAAATGGTGATGGACAACAATTGAGATCACTAATAACTTCCTTTGCATGAAATACTTCTAATAATACTGTTACAATTCTTTGTTTTCTTGATGTTCAGGTTCTTCAGATAATCCTAATAATCACACTTGTGCATAACACGCATGGAACTAATATCCTCTTAAACTCTTAAAAAAGAGGCAAATAGATGTCATTTGCCAAAAAAAGTGGTGAACAACAGTATATGGAACTTTCTCCCAGGATTTTCAATTCACTATCTAGATTATTGTTTATTTACTACATAAATATCACTTATAGAATACAACCACTTGTGGTTATCTGATATTGATGTATGTTTCATTTATATCATATGGTCTGATAATGAAAGTAGGGGGTGATTGCAAGCTAACATTTTCTATGTTCTACCAGGTCAGTTAACTTCAAATTTATTCCTGAACCAATTTTTGTGTCACGGGAATTTGCTATTGCATTACTGGCTGCTCATCTTGGTCTGCTTACTCTTTTTGCCCACTATAGATGGTGCAGGTAAGTACAATTGTTGTAGAATTGGTCATTCCCAATGATTGATAAAGTGGGGCTACACTTCATGGATATGAGTGATAGTATGGGAGTTCCTTTGCCCTCTCAACCTCTAGTATCCCCTAAAACTGACCAAGGAAGCTGCCTACATTTTATTAGAGGAGGAAAAGCTTCTTTAACGCCATAGTTTACATAAAGTAGAAATTTGATACTGTAGCAGATGATATTTATTGTTCAGGCACGCCATATTTGTTTAGATTGTTTTACATTCTTTCCCTTTCTTTAGTGATGCTTTTGCATACATAATGGAGTATTTATTGAATGAATGTAGCAGAGGATGTTCAGATATGCCACATTTATATTAGATTGGTTTGCATTCTGTTAATCCTCTTAAGTGATGCTTTTGCATGTGTAATGGAGTATTTGTCTTATCAATGTTCCTTTTTGCAGGCATGAAGGAGGACTGCTTTATCTGTTCCTCTCTAAGTTTACTGAGTTTAAGCCTACAACTGCAACTTTCTTTTCCAATAAGAAGCTTCTTAGACCAGAGTGTAAGTGATGACCTCCTTGCGTAGGTGTTGTTTTTCCTTTTTTCCAGGCTGTTTTAATCTTTGTTTCCCTCTAGAATTCACAACATCTGAAATTGGTGAGTTTTGGATGATTCTCACCAGATATAGCAACAACCATGTTTGTTGGGAATTTCATTGGCATTGTATGTGCACGGTCCCTGCATTATCAATTTTATTCCTGGTGAGTTCTGGTGGATATTTCTAATGGGTTTTGGGGCTACAAATTTGTTTATTTTTAATCTGCAAGTATTACTGGATTAAGAAAAGTTAAGGCCCCAGAAAGGAAGGCATGCCTTCTTAATACAAGCGCGCGCGCACACACACACAAAAAAAAAAAGAAAAAGAAAAAGTAGTTATAGTAAAATATGAGAAAGATTGCAGGAGATTATGGAAAGCTTGCAATGGCCGTGAAGTTCTGGCATACCTCTTGAACTAATTAAATTACATTAGAGGCATATATTTTGCAGCTAATGCGTCACTGGTACTGTCTATGGTCATGAATGATCATTGATGCTTAGCTGGTCTTGGGGCATTTGAGTTTCAATTGGACAGATATTTACTAACGCTACGGTGATGACTTCTTTGCAGGTACTTTTATAGCTTGCCATACTTATTGTGGAAGACACCCTTTCCTACATTTTTGCGGTACATTGATTCACCATAAAACTTGCTGTTTTATTCATTCTTCTGTGTGCGACAAGTACTAAATTTAAAAGTAATCCATTTTCTGCAGTTTAATTCTTTTTGTAGTTGTGGAGTTATGCTGGAATGTGTATCCTTCTAATGCTTATTCATCCATCCTTCTTGTTGTTGTCCACCTTGTCATCTTGGGAGGTCTCTGGACTGCTGCTCCTGAAAACCCATATGTTGATGATACAAAGATTAGATCATCAAGCAAGAAAAAGGCAAAATGAAGGCACTAGAGCCGTTTGTTTCTTTACACAATTTTTGAGCTAAAATAGAAAACCAGGAAGTGGAATTTTTATTTATATTAAAATGTAACTTTCTGGACAGAAATGTTTCTGTATTATGACCGCTAAGACGAGATTTCAAGTGTTTCCATGTCCTTCTCATATCCCCCTTGTCTTCAGGTTTTAAAGGATTCTTGGTAAGATGGCTTGATGAAACTTGAACTTCTAGGTTTATTTATTTAATGTGTTTTTTTTATCCTAGAAATTTTTGCATAAAGATGTAACTAAGAAATGAACGTATCACACTAGTTATTCAAGCAAATCTTTTTCATCGAAATCTCTGGGTACCTAAAACTTTGGCTCAATTAATCAAAATTTCAGTACAGATAGTCGTAAAGAATGATTCATATAAATTGAGCTCTTCAAGTAATTTAAAGTTAAGTCAAGATAGATGCAAAGTCTGCATTGTTAATTGTCACGTAAATTTTAAAAATAAAATAAAATAAAGCACTTGGACAATTAAATCTTCTGAAATCTGAACCAACAGGTTAGTGGAACATTTGAAATCGAATTGACAGGTGGAATGAAATGACTCAGATGCCCTCATTTTGTATGGTTACAAACTTACAATGAAAAAGAGCAGATCAAATAGAAAAAGTTAATTTGGGAAATAAAGTCGGAAGGTAACGGCCTAATGGGCCAGTAAGGTATTCGAATTCAAACCTTCTACTACCCGGACGCATTCAGTTTTGTTCAAGTCCCGTTTCTGATTAACACCGCTTCACGGTAGAATAACCTCCTTTGCTTTGAGCCAGTTTCGACGACCTGCGGATACGCACTAAATTTCGATAAATTCCGATAGCCAGAGTAGACTGGAATGGTGAGAATCGACGTTAATTGCGTTTTCATTTCCGATCTCTTTCGTTTATTGCAATTTTTTTGTAACTTCTCGTCTTATTTTTCTGACGTTCCGTTCTTTTTCAATTAGTTTATTCACTAATTATCTTGCAACGTTGAGGATTTGATAATTTTATTAATAATTCATATTCTAATCAGCTAATGAGCTACGTTTACTTCGGTATGACGGGTGGTCGATTCGGCGTGCTTGTGAATTAAGTTGTGATTTTTGAGATGTAGAATGCTGAGAAATTGGAGAATTTTCTCACGTTTTCATCCGATTAAGTGTGCAATTAGGGTTGTTTTTGCTGCCGACTTTGTGTGCACAAAAAATTTACGGATGTTGGAGAAGTGGTGTGACAAATTATGCGCTAGGGCTTCGGAAGTGGAAGTAATTCATGCTTCATGAACTATATTGAGATAGAGCTATAGTTTGAGGTCTAGGGCTTAAAGATTCCGCTTTGAAGGTTGTCTGAGTTCTTGTTATAAGCAAATAAAATATGAAGATTTTAGATAACTGCTGTCAGATCTCACTTCTCCAAATAGCATCTTCAATTTTAAAGGAAATCCTCAGAATGATTAATTTTGTTTCCTAGAGTCTTTGCTTGTTCCTTGTGGGGAGCAAATTTAAAAGTTGTAACTTGTTATGATGTCATTAACAGATTAGATGCCAAGTATTGGAAGTGTAGTTGTGCCAACTTATCATATGTGCTTGAACAATCTGAATTGTAATCCCTTGGTCCTACTTCAATTGTCTACTTTAGACTTGAAGAGTAATTTATACAAGTATTAGAAATGATAATTGTGCATCATAAGTTATCCTAATTTAATTGGTATTAATTCTTCTAAAAAAATACATTTTCAATAAATAATTGATAATTCATCAAAATTCTTCATTAATAATAATAAGAGAGTATTAACTATAGTAAGTAGACAATTGGAATGAGAAAAAAAAAATGTGAACAATTGAAATAAGATGAAGGGAGTAACTAATTAGGTTTCTCTGGGTTTTCGTTGCAGGAAAGACAAGATTCTGGAGATCCAAATCAAAGTAATGCTGATATGTCTGTTTTTGTGAGTTTCCCCTTTTTTCTTCGTTTTTCTTGTTTACCTTTTTTTTCCTTTGGAGAGGTGGAGGGTGTTTGAAGAAGATACTATATTTTCTTGTAATGCTTGGTTGAGCCTTAATGAAAATTGATGGTTCTATTATTTAGGCTGTCAGTGAGCATCATGTAACCCAAAATAAATAATCATAAGTGGTAATTTGATGTTTATTTATTCTTTGCCTCATGGTGATTTTGCAAAAACACTAATTTGTTTTGCTTTGTGTTTTAGGTACAAAATCTTCTTCAGCAAATGGTGAGCAGTAATTCATATCTTGAATTTGACAGATTCATAATAGTTATGAATTGTAATTGTTATCTCCTTGTCACCATCCCCCTCTTTGTGGTATGAATTACAAAATTGCTACTCATTACCGTTCTTTTTTCTGCAGCAAGCTAGGTTTCATTCAATGTCTGAGAATATTGTTTCAAAAAATATCCTTTGACCATGTTTAAGTTTTGTTGGATTACACATAAATTTCCTTTGGTGTTTTCAGGAAATTTTTTCCTGGGATGATTTTGGTAACTTACATTGTAGCCAAGATATATTGCATTTGAAGATGATAACATCTTTCTTTATTGCTATGAATTTATATTATAATAGAGTTTCT
This sequence comes from Apocynum venetum, assembly GCA_019593545.1. Classification (NCBI taxonomy): domain Eukaryota; kingdom Viridiplantae; phylum Streptophyta; class Magnoliopsida; order Gentianales; family Apocynaceae; genus Apocynum; species Apocynum venetum. Next base: position 1,168,291 of record SRSM01000324.1, read on the forward strand.
CTCGAAAATTTTCTTTTGCAAGTAATATCTATGTAGATATGGTTATGCCTTAACTGAGATATACTCGATGAGATGGGAAGCCGGATAAATGAGCTGGAGCAGAGCATTAATGACCTGAGAGCAGAAATGGAGGTGGAGGGGGGTTCTCCTTCTCCTTTGCCATCCTCACAAAAGCCTGAAGAAGTGAAGCCCGAGGAGAACACTGCTGCATAGAAGTTCTAGAAGAATTTCTGATCTGTGAATGCTTGGTACAAAGCTCGATGAGGGTAGTAAGGGCTGCTCTAAGTAATTAATTACTTGCGTCAGTAAAAGAGGCTACCTACGTGGCTATGTTGACACTGATAATCTCGATTTTCTGATGGGAATGTTGTGCACTCATGGTAGATTTATGATGATGGTATTATGGAAATTAAAAGGGTTTGTGTAAGTTTGGATCTTTGAGTTGTTCTTATCAACTTCTTTTGTTTACCACCAAGTTCCCTTATTCTTGTTCTGATGATTTTTCACGCTAGGCTTTTACCACTAGATGACTGGATGCTTTACTAGGAATATGCGTCCATCCCCTCCTCCTTTACCCTACCGGCACTTGCATAGCATGGATGCCTCTAAGCCTATTATCTGAATTTAATTTTCCCTGAGGCCAAAATCTAATTGGAAAATAAGTTAAGGGATCGAAATGGTATTTAATTGGAAATTAATGAATCACTAGTTCGATTAAATTCTAATATAAACTACTAAATATATTATATTTAAATTTATAAAAACACAACATTTAATTATTTCTCTCTCCTCTTTTCTATTCTCTCTCACTTTTTTCTAATGGAGGGCATAGTTTTGAAAAATGTTCAAGTCAATATTGGTTACGTACATTTGACATTTCAGTATAGATAGGAGCAGTATTAAAAAATTACTTCATTAACTGAAAAAAGAAACTAATATAAGTAAATTTGATTAGAGACAAATAATTATGCGACCACCTAATCTGCAAACCAAAAGATACGGAAATCGGCAACATATCATTAGTTAGGATTGAGCAGCAATGGTACACGGTTGGCCAACTTTATTATCACATATAAGAGGACAAGTGCAATAATATACTTCTGATCTCTTTCTGATAAAAAAAGAAAAAAGACAAAGTAGTAAGATTTAGTACTACTTCTATGCTAATTTCATCATTTGCAAACCTTCTTATGACCATTCTGGATTATCTAGTAGTAGTATTTGGTTCTTTGCTCCTAATTATTTGTTGGAAGACGTAATTCAAAACCGTCCTCTCTATAGATTCTTGTGTTTTCTACCAATTCATTTACTAGTTTTGTAGACCCCGAGTTATTCGGAATTTTGATTACTGTATTTACTAAATTATGAATCAGAAAATTTAAACAAACTTTTGAAGATCTCGAGTTGCCAGAATTAAAGATACTAGCACTACCAATTTTCTTTTGGTACCAAATGTTACCAGTGGTACTGGAACTAGTGAAGAATCAGAGCGACGGCCATTATTAATTCAACCACAGAAGATGTTTAAGGCACTATACCATTACCATATGGAAAAATTTCATATGAAACGTAAAAGAATCTTAATAAGCCAAAACAGAATAAACTTGAGGAAATTAAATTGCCATAAAATAATAGCAGGTTGCTTTTTGGTAGAGATTAGCTGCATTTTAAGCAAATAACACAAGTAATGAGTGTTTTATTGACCACAATTAGGATTAATATTCTTACAAAGAAATTATAGCACTCCGATTATTATCATAATCATATTTTCACACGAGTAAAGCAAATAATAATAATAAGAAGAATAATTACCATAGTCAAATATTAGAGCCAGAAAGAGTTAGCTGCGGCAACGAGTAATGGAGCTGCAACCGCGGGTGTAGGGGTTAGCTTCGGCACCGGGCTTGCAGTTGTAGTAGGATGCGCCTCTCCTGGAACACGGAACACTGTTCCTCTGCAGCGCACCGTAGCTTATGTAATTGGTGGTTGCTAATATTCGCCGGTTGATCTCTGTATCCGTTTCAAACTCACCGCCACCGCCTCCCATGCACTCCGCCACTGAACCTCGGCAGCTTTCTTTCACGGGCGATATCCAACCAAAGTCTCGATCGACACCAGCTTCTGTGGGGATCACCAGAGCTACGATGAGTAAGGAGAGCAGAATAGTGAGGCGCAGGCCATAGAAATGGAGAGAAGAAGAGCTGACCGCCATTTGTACTTCACTGTGAATGAAGGATACTCTAATTAAGGTCTCCTTAGCTTAAGAAAGATTGAGAGGGCGGGTTGGCGCTTGGGAAGCTGCTTTTAAATAATTTTGATTTTGTGGAATTAGTACTGATCTTGCATTTATTTACCAAATTGACACTCCACTTGCTATAATCTACTGCGCAGGAGGGAAGGGAAAGTATTCCCTCATGCCATATTTTTTATAAGTTATATTAAATAAATTATATTATTTATAATTATAAATATTTTATTAATTTATATAGTTATTATATATGTTATTTTTAAATTTATTTTATTTTATTGAGAAAGAAAGAAAAAAATAAATACTTCATTTTTCAAGAAAGACTAAAATAAATAAATATATAATAAAAAGTAAAATAATTTTTTCGATTTGTGTAAAATTACCTAAAATATTTAATAAAAAGGAATAGAGGGGTATTTATTTTCTTCCTCACTCTCTTTTTTCTTTTTGTTTTAAAAATAAAAATTTTCTTAGTGTAGTAATTTATGGGATCTAGTCTGTGTAAGATTTTCTTTGATGCTGACGAATATATTTACTAATTTTTTCATGTAATGCATGTGACTTGCACTAAATAATAGTATTTGTGATTTTTTTTATATCTAAAATTCATGTCTATATTTTTACTTTAAAATATTTTAAATGTAATGTTTACTTTCCTTAAAATGAACATATTTTTATCTAAAATTTATAAATAAACTCTTTAATTAAAAGATTTAACTTATACTAATTATATAGTTTCACTTCTAATCACATTAGTAATAATAATATTGCAATTTTACTAATATTCAAAGTTTTCTTTACATTTTGTACTAACTTAAAAGTGAACATCTAATTTTAAATAAATATTCAATTTTCTAATATTGAACACTAGCTATTCCCTCTACCTTTCAAAAAAAAAAGAAAAGGAAAAAAAAGAACCTATTCCCTCCATTTGAAATTGAAAATATGCATTTACATTTTTTAATGTATCAAATTAAATGTCAATTTTTTAAAAATAAACATATTTTTCATTTAAATTTTAACGTATAACCTCTTTAATTAAGATATTTATATTATACTAACTTATATGATTTTGTCATTAGTTACATTAATAATAAGAATGACATATTATTATACTTTTAAAATAAAAAGCTCTTCTTAAGTTTTGTTAAAATTAAGAGAGTATTTCATTTATGCATAATTAGTGAAATCTTAATTGGGGACATATTAGTAAACTAACATGGCCGACTGGTTGACTACCGGAGGAGGCATCTATCTTCTACACACCAACTGTTGAAAGGCAGAAGAACAACCTTCAACAGCTTAGTTGTCCTAATCTGGAGACTCAATTATTATAATCATGACTTAACCTAACTTCAAAAGTTAATTAAATAATAATAATAATAGGTTGATATGTTTGTGAATACTATGAATCTCTTTTACCAGTTCAAATGCATAGTCATGGCGGTTAAGAAAGTGAATACGTGATCTTTTGATCTTTTTCAAAACCTACCCAAGAAAGGGATGTAAACTGCTCTATGGTAGCAAATAGAACTTGGCATGCTCTCCAAATTCCTGAAGTTAGTCAGTAAAATTCAATTTGACACTTAATCAATCATCCTCTTTGGTCAATCCATGAGCATATTGTCAAAGAAAATGCCATTAAGTGTTCAAGAGCGTGGGCACTAGCATTGCAGCATTATATATGCACAAATGATCTTGTCTTTGACTAAAACAGTTCTTAAAATATATATCCTTCTTGGAAACGTTACCACATGAGTAGGTATTGCATTGAAACTGTCAAGTGTAGCGTTCCTGATATTGGCATCTAACTATCATCATTGCAGGGTATTTGTTAAGGAACTGAGTTGCACTCAGCTTTTTATTAGAAGGTTCCAAGGTTTGGTAAGTCCCAGGATTCCCAACAGATATGCACCTCTGTAGTCAGAGGGTTGCTAGGTTTACACCGCACTGTGGTTCTGGTTTGGTGAATTCTAGAACGGATTTGACAAAAATGCTTTAGAAGTTTCTTGAAAATGGCATGGTTCTTCATGAACACATTACCTTCAATTACTATAACTTGGAAATCGGGTTTGGTACACTCAGAGCAATTACTTGAATAACCAATATGACCCCAGAACACTTTTTTGAGTGTTTTAGTCAATGAAAGATATGTATGCTTGAGAACAGATGGGATGTAATTAACTAAGCCATATAGCAACCACGAACAACAGATGAAAAATCACTGTGAAGGGTCTCTGCAGCTCTATGTTCAATTGCTGCAAAACCTTCTCCTTTTGGTTTTGAAATTAGAATGCCAACAAGGGATATATTCTGATAAAAGAAAGAAACCAAACACACAAAAGGAACGGTCTTTTTCTGTAATGCAACATTGGATGGCCTAGAAAGCCTAACAGTGGGAAAGAAATGCCAGAAAATGACAGAAATTCCTACCACCAGAAATAAATAATCAAGCGGAAAACTGGATACAAAGAATAAAAGGTGCTACATCTTCCAAGTGTTTTTCCCCGTGCATGGATTGTCCAATACATTTATGTTGCCTACTTACCTTTCTAGCTTGCTCAAAAGTGCTTCCACTGGAGGCAGCTCCTTCACAATTTGTTGCCAGTCAGGCATACCCTGCATCAGAAAGATATCTTCCAATTAAGTTGACACAGAAAAGAGGGGGGGGGGGGGGGGGAGGAAGGAAACAGTCATTGGGAAAAATTACTGGTAGAGGTCAAAAAGAAAAACTGGTACATTTAAAGAGAAGTATCACGAAACCCTTAATGCATTATGGACTAGCATTGGAATCTATTGACAAGCATTCCATCTTAGAATTGTTTCCCAAGAATATAGGAAAAATGCAGCATTTCCTGCAACCAAATATATTTACCAAATTTTCCCCTTGAAGTATTACTTAAAGAGCATGGCAATTAATTTGCTTCCCATTTACAGTTATTCATGTTCTGAAGAAAATCAATCAAATAAAGCAAGCAATCTACCAATCTCATAAATGAGCTAACAAAATGAAGTCGAACCTTGGAAAGTAATACTAAATAATTCTTTTCACAATTCATATAAAGTAATCATTCTTTCCAGAAGAATCCATGATTCAAACAATTAAATACGTGTGAAAAGGACAACTGCAACAAATAAAATAAATAATAATGAGAACTAACCCTTCCTGATCTGCGAACACGACCATCCAGACGAAGTATGATATAGACATCTTCACCAGGGGTAACACCTTCAGACTTTTGCTGATCCTTAATCCACCTGAAAAAGCAGAAATATATGGAATTATAAAGTTGTTCAAATCATGGAAAATTAAACATGTTGATAAAAATACAAACCTTTCCCACTCTCCAGGTGATACCACCTCTGCTTTGAATCGAATCTCTGCTTTCAGCTTTGATTGAGAAACTATCGATTGAGTCCGCTTATCAAAATCTTCCTACAAGGATCCAACTACAATGTTCAGAGACTAGTACCTTCCCAGCAAAGAAATTGTGAGTTATCAAAATTGATACATGAAAAGTGAGGAGAACACCTTCTGATTAATGACTACAAGTGTCAATTTTGCAAGTGTTTTAACCTTACCCCTATAGATGGAAGAGAAGTGGCAGCTTTTGGAGAAAGACCAAAGCCTTTCTTCTCTACTTGTTGATCTGTTCCTTGACCCCAAATGACAGGAACCAGAAGAACGCCTCTCCTAAGGAGTTCAGTCCGAAACCGTTCAGCCTTTCGGAGAGCTGAAGTGACTGTTTCCTTGTTTCCCGCCAAAATGACCTACAACCCATCAATTTCAATATTATCATGGTATCAGGTCTGCATCCAGATCAGGTCTTAAATTGAGTATCCAGGATGGAAGATGATAGAAATGGTAAAACCTAAAGAGAGGGAAATTTCAAAGGAAACTAAATTCTCAATCTGCAATTTGAAGGGAGGTGGAGGTAGATGGTCGTGGTGCAGACAGTAAGAAGGTCCCAACCTGCAATAATTGTTATAGGCTTTACAAATAAAGTAGGCTCCTAGCTAGATGATGTATCAAAATGGTTGATTTCTTTGCCTAGTAACTGACTCCAACAAACAGGAACTTATGAGCCTTTTCTTTTCCTTTGCTTGGATTTGGATTTGCGGGCAGGGACCTTAGAAATACGAAAATAAAGTTGAAAAGAAGTGTTTTAAGAACTGCTTACAGGCCTCACAGTGTCTCGTAACTGCACAAGCTCGACAACCCTGTTGGTTGAAAGGCGCAAAGGAAGCCTTGAAAGGGTTTCATCACGAGATATTTGTGCAAGTTGTTCCTCCTCTTTCTTGTTGTCCCAAAAGAATAACACCACAAGAAGAATGATACCTGTAAATTGCTGATACAAAAGTTTAATCTTTTAAAAAAGCAAGCTTTATATTTGTAACATACTACCAATACCAAATGCACACATCAGCCAAAAAGAAAAAGAAAAAGAACCCAAAAGTCACAGCCATATCAACAGTAAGAGCAAAAGATGCATTACTTACCACCAATATTGATGGCAACATTTATTGCAGTCTCCTGAAGATCAGGAGCACCATCACCACCTTGTATTGCACGGAATAGTCTGGGTATTGTGAAAAATGTTGATATTCCCGCAGCTGCAGTAAATGCCACATAAAAGAATCTTCGAACGCCCCTAAATGGTGCTTGTACCTCACTTATGAGTTTAAGGTCTCTTCTAAAACTGTAGCCTATGTCTTCTCCACCTAGCCTAGCCTGCCAGATAGAATTTCACCCTGATACTTTTATTCATATTTCATACTACTCAAGAAAGTAGAGAAATTAGTTGATGGTGGAAAGCAAACTCTGTGTGAACTAACTGTGACTAAAATTTTCCAGGTTTTGCAGATTCAGGAAACACTAATAAAATATGGCTAAGAGTAAGAAAAAGACCTCTTCTTGCAATTCTTTGAATTCAGGCAATGCTCTGAAAGAGGCTAAGTCAGGATCATTAAGAATTGTGCCAAACTTGAGGTTATATTCTTTCAAAGCTGTGCGTAAACAGGCAGCAGCTTTCTTTCCTTCCCCTCTTCCTCAAAAAAGTGAACAAATAAGTTTTCTCCGTCCAGCTTCAATAATATTGTTCTAAATAGTGGCTATGTAAGAGCTAATTTATCATCTCAACTTTAGAGAGAGAATCAGAAAAAATTTCTCGCTCATTCCTACCTATAAGCATGACAGCAGGCTTTGTTATACAGTGCAGCTTGAGATTCAATGGCATTAGGATTGAGAGTAAGTGCAGTGTCAAATTGAGCCATAGCATCCTTAACCTGAAGCAGAGGAAATGTTAATATTAGCCCCAAGATAATAGAACTAGTAGAAAAGCTGCTATGCACTCCAAAGCAAAAAATGTTCAAGTGAAGAGAAACATTAGAAATTGTTTCCTTGGCACTAGGGACCAGGTGTGCATTTTATAAACGGATTACAAGCATGGCAACGGCGCTAAAATGAAACAGATTTCAAGTGTGAAGTATAGAAGCAGATTTGAGATCAATAAAATGAAACAAAAACATTTAGCATGAGCAACAAAAAACTCAGATAAGGGATCAATCCTTTAACATCTCAATTAAATCCAATTTTCAGAAATATAAACATCGAATCAAGAATCAGTCTTTTTTCGCGCCAGGGAAATAGCACAATAACCTTCGTACCAGCCCATGACAGGAAGACAAATTTTGCAAATTCAAACTACCCATCTCAGAACATCCCAATTTCCAAGTAGCAATCAGAATCCAACAATAAAACCCCCCAAAATGGAAGAAAGCGTGACTGACAAAAATAAGGAGGAAATAAAAGAAGGTTACCCGTCCTTTTGAGAAGAGGGAGAGTCCAAGGTTGATACAAGACTCAGCAGTGGGCGCAGTCACTTCGGGCAATGAAGGGGGTGGAGAAGAAGAAGAGGAAGAGCAAGAGATAAAAAAAGAATGGGGTCTCTGGGAGTGTGGAAAACTCCAAGACCAAAAGGGTTTTGCACTGTAATGGAGTGGAATCCATATTTGGGTAGCGGTTCTTGGTCTTGATCCTGCAGATAAGGATGATGAAGAGAGGTAGAAATGGCGTTGGTGGTGGTGGAGGGCAGGAGCTTCCACGGCCATTTTTGGCTTTCAATTTCAGTTTTAAGCTCAACAATAACGGTTTATCCACATCAATTTGGTTAGGCATTTTTGCGCCTTTCACAAACTTTTTTTATTTATTTTCTTTTTTGGCTTCTTCCCTCAAAATCTTTGATAAACCCATTAAACAGCCAAATTTGAAATTGCAGCACCTCCGGAAATCCTAACCTGGTTCGGTCTTAGTGATACTCCATCCGACCATATATTTGATATTTTGGTAAAACAAAATTTTATACAAAAACTAAAATTATAATATAGAATGATATATATAGGTCAATTAAAATATATTTCCTTTTCAAAAAAAAAATTCATTTCTTTTATGGCACATTTGAGATTTAAAGTAGTCTAATTAATTTTGATTTCACTATTTGCTCACATGAGAATGGTAAGATTCATAAATTTATAAGATCGTACTAACGGGACTATCTATGTACAATTTATTCCCTTTTAAGAATAATCTTCATATCTTGATATTTATATAGAATAAATAAATTATTAGTTTCATAAAATTTTATGGATAAAAAGTTTAAAATAACTTTTTTTTAAAATGTCCAATGTTTGAAATGAAAAAGTTCCTAAATTTATGAAATTTTTTATTTAACTTGATTTTCGTAAATTATATATTTAAAAAAATTGTATTATTCTAAAAATATATATTATATACTGCATATAATATAATATCTTAACATACTTGATCGATGCAGCATTTCTTTTTCCTTTGTTATAACGTATAGCGAGAGCAGGTTTATTTAAAAATTATATTATTTATCTAAATATATTACTTCAATTTATATTATATTTTTTACATCAATTGGAGTGATAATTTTTTTTAAAGAGAAGAACTTAAAAAATAAAAATCAATAAATACTCATTAATTTTACAAGCGATATAATTTGAAATAGAAATAAAAAAATGTTGTTAAAAAATGACAATTACTATTTAATGAGAGGAATATAATATATAAATAAAGTTTATTTTTATATACATAGTATTATTATGTCACACGTTCCAAAGTAACAAAATATGTCTAGAAATCGGACAAAGGGAATATTTCGGCCATTAAAAAGAAAAGAAAAAAGAAAGGAATATTTCGGCATAGGAATAGCATTTAGGAATGGGCTTTGAGGCTGTTTTAACACCGTTTTAGTTCAAACATTGGAGAAGCCCTGGGCTTTGTCATTCAGGCCCAAACGAATAAAGATCAGCCGCAGCAGGAGTATTATTTTGAATTTTTTATTAGGAAACTTTCCTGATTTACCCCTAATCTTTGCACTTTTTTCTAATATAGTCTTACTTTATTTTAATTAGAATTTTTAATCATTTATCTTTTCACATCATTCAATATAATTCTTTCGACGAAATTAATGTTGAAATCCGATAATCATTAAAAAAATGTCATATTTGGCCCCTTATCTTTGTATATTTTTCCAATATAGTTCCATTTCATTTAATTGGACTTTTTATTCACTTATTTTTTCAAATGTCATGTCACGCTTTGAGACTCAACTATGAGTCTAATAGTACTCACGATCAACTACTTAACAATTGTCCTCACTGTGCTAAAATGGATATCCCAAGTTGACAATGGGGATTGGTGTATCATATTCACCCCCCTTAAGGCTCTAGCGTCCTTGATAGGCCTAAATCATTAGTCTAAATCCAGAAACAATCGGAGATAATGAGATTCTAGAAGTGGCTCCCACCCGTGCGGTGTAGCACTTAGTTCCTATACTTTCGGCCGGTTATCGGCTTTGATACCAACTATCACGCCTCGAGCCCTCGGACCCGAGACGTGACTATGGACCTAGCAGCACTCACGATCAACTACTTGGCAATCGTTATTGCTATGCCAAAATAGATATCACAAGTTAACAATGAGTACTTAAGTCCATTCTTATATACCATATCATACTCTCATGAATTTCACTACTGGATGAAATTAAAGCGCTATGCCAAATTGAAAATGAGTACTTAGGCCCATTCTTATATACCAGATCATACTTTCATAAATTCTCGATGTGGAATCCCTCGGACTCAAGACGTGACTATGGGCTTGACAGTACCCACGGTCAAGTACTTGATAATCGTCATCGCTATGCCAAAATGGATATCTCAAGTTGACAATGAGTACTTAACCTTATTCTTATATATCATATCATACTTTCATGAATTCTCGATGTGGATTGGGGTATCACATGTCACATAATGTGGTAATTCTAGCAAAATTAATGCCAAAATTCAATAATCATATTAAATAACTCAATAACCATTGGAAAATCATATTTACTAAAACCTACAAAAGTACAACTTGATAAAATTTAGATAATTAAACATAAAATATGAATTATGACCGAATTAAATAAATAGGTCAAATGCAACTTTATAGGATTTCCACATGAGAATAAGAATCTAGTGGATCACTGATCATGCTCTCTCTCTCTCTCTCATATTTTTTGGTTGATTGTTTATTAAAAATAGCTTTATTTATATTCAGGAATTTCACACAGTTGCATTCTCACTTCAAAATATTTAGATTTTATTTTTAATCATGATTTTTGTAAAAGAGTTGTATTCCTTCCATCCCATGTTATAAGATATTTTAAGTAATTTTACACAAATCAATAAATTATTTAACTTTTCATTATACCCTTATTTATTTTAGTCTTCCTTGGAAAATTGAGTATTTGTTTTATCTTTCTCTCTCTCTCTCAATAAAATAGGAATAGATTTAGAAATAATATACACAATAATCATAGACATTAATAAAACATCTTATAATTAGAAACTAATATATTTTATTCAATGCATTTTATAAAAATAGAACTGAAGGAAGTAGTACTCTAGCCCTTCACAATTTTTAACATTATAAATAGCTCCCAAATTCCTTGGGAATCAGAAATAACACAACCACACAAGTTAGCATTCATGATTCCAACTGCCAATGAATTAATTAATCCGGTAAAACCAATCTCCAAACTCATATGACTTCTTAAACTAATTAGAGTAAAAGGCATGTATTTGTAACTATACTCTCTCAGTATTATTGTTCATGGTTTTTAGTATGGAAAATTAGCAAGTTTAGGGTATGTATTTTTTTACTTTTTAAACTTTAGTAAGATATCTTTTATTTTGAATTTTACAATATCAATACTTATTTACTTTATTTATATTTGATTCAATCTGACTATTTGTTTGCCTAACATTATGCAAAATCAGTAGCTTACATTTTTATTTTTATGAAGGTATATGTATCATTTTTATGAACATGAGTCTGCAACATACTTCAATATAAAGAATAAAAAGAGAAATGAAGGAATGATAAAGGAAAAAATAAATTGGTAAAATGAACAAATTATCAAATTTGTTCATGAAAACGATATATGTCCTTATAAAAATATGAGTCATCGATTTTACATAATGTTAAAAAAATTATCAGATTGATTAAATATAGAAAAATAAAAAATATTTATACAGTAAAATTCAATATAGAAAATACGTTATTAAAGTTAAAAATGTTAAAAAGTACTAGTACGATAAAATTTAAAATAAAAAATATTTTATCAAAGTTAAAAAATTAAAATTCTACAAACATTTAATTGTATTTTTCTTTTTAGTCACAAGCTCATGACTTAGGTCTTAGTTAAAAAGTGTGCCTATGCATGCAAAAATGAGTTCCACTTTGTTAATCATGTTCTTTTTTTTGGGGAAAGGAAAAGCAATGCACTTCCGAATCAATTCAAAGCGATGACATAATTTTCATATGCGAAAATTTCCTGTCAATGTCATTCATAAAGGTACTCCATATGTATTGTGTTGTGTCCATCTCAAAGAGTCATGCGAGCATATTCTCGTAGTGAGGTCCCCTAGAATTGCAATGTTGTCTTAGCTGCAAATGTAAAGAGATTAATTATTTCTGATCTATATTGGAATTTAAACTTTAATTACTTTGATAGATAACGAGATAATATGACAGGATCTGTAAATCTTGTTAGGCAATAAGAAAACTAAATCAGAAGCGTACCAATATTCATGTTTGATGAAATTCGGATTGTACGTAGGTTAATATTCATGCCACAAACACATAAATCATCCTCAAAGCTCAAAAAACTCTCGGTAATTTTTATATCAAATACGAACATTCAATTCAATCAGGAATGTAGCATGTTGGAGGAGTACCTGAGTCAGTCGAACGTTTGATGAAGATTAGCTTCAGGTGGATTGTGGGGGTTTCATGCCACAAACAGATGCCCTCAAGACTCAAGCTAATTTTGTTGGGTTTTCCTATATCGCCAAACTAATAGTAAGCAGACAAATTAAAGTAGCATCAGACGCTATGCTAATTTCAAACCAAACTTAAAGAAGACAAATTAACGCAGTGAAACTGCTAGAAAGAGGAAAGCTGAGACACAGAATATATATTGTACGGGGAATACGTCAAAGTAGAGGTAATGGAGGACACCATGATTTTGTCTAGGGCATGCGATGTGCTCCATCTGTTATATCTAGTCTTAGTCATTTGAAACAAATGCTTTCTCCCGCATTATCCCTTGCTTTTCTACGGGAAGGGAAAAAATTTCTCCTTCCACTACCTCTCTTGTCTGCCTACAATTGTCAAGCCAGGAGAAGGAGAGAACCTAAGGGCATAGGGCATTGGCTACCCACAAGCATATATATATATATACATATATTCTTTCTCCGTCGATCGACACAAGTTGCAAAAAGGCAAAAAATCAAGGCAGATGCGGCGGTCACAAACCTCATGACTGACGCTTTATTATCCATTGATGATGATGTTGAGTGATCCATTTTGCTTTCATATTGGATAAGGACATGAGGTTGTTTTCCTGACAGATATTATTAATTTCCTCTCCAGCATGATCTCCAATATATATACACAACCATTTCTTGATATCTCATCCAATCGACGTACACTTTGGTATATAAATTTGAATACAAAATCATCCTGATATCATGATTAAATTTCTAACTTGTTAAGCTGAGAGAGAAGGATAAATACATTATATCATAAAAGTTAGTCATTTGAGGCATATACGGGAGAGTGGAGAAAAACCCCATGGCAAACAAGGGGGATACAGAAAGCCTAGCTAATAACCTATTTGATTTTACTTGGAAGTGAGTGTTATTCTTTGTAATCCAATCATGTTACAATAATATGCTATGTTACGAATAACTTTAGCTTAATGGGCATTTGGAAGACTGCCTTTATTGTGTCGGCATGCACATAAATTTTATTTTTTGGAATCTGATGATAGTTTGATTCGAATGCATTGGATCAATGTTTTTTTAGTACAACTTGATAGCCACAAGGGTTGCCATCAGAGAAAATAATTCTTGTTTCTTTTATGTATTACACGTCAAATCCACTGTTCTTAGAATTAGAGTACTGAGAAAGAACATTAGAGGGCCAGAATGTATGTAATCCAAGCCAAAAATCTTTCAAACTTATATTAGGATTCTCAGGCTTGTTGATATCAAGAATATACGCAAGCCACGAAAGAATGTCTTTTTAATTTCCAAGACATGATGTTTTTGCTTATGTACAGATCATATATATGACGAAGTAATTGTTCTAACCATAATGATTACATGTTTTGTGATGTTTCAAGATATTAGATTATGGTGCTTTTAAATCCGTTTCTGAAACCCTTTCTGTCCCCTTTTTTTCACAATGATAGGAAATCCTTACTAAGATAATGTCTGAGAAGTAACTCAGAGACCCATTGTTTAAGTTAATGTTAATGGAGTCACGGATCACGGAAATTAAGGATTTATTAGGTACAGCAACAAGGAAGATAATGCTAATCATGTAATATTGATTGTTTCCAAAACAGAAGCCATTTAATTCAAACTCTCTTGTACTTCCTCTTTTACACGTCCTTTGCACCATGGGGCTCAATAATTATGCTACCAACTCATTTTTCTACTTGAAACTCTAGCCGCACAAAGAAATGTGTGAAGGGCAGAAAAGTTGTTGTCCCTCCCCCCCCCCCCTTCTCACACTTTTAATCTATAGTACTATTTAAATTAATTTTAAAATATAAGTCATTATAGATATTTATATGCATGCATCTTGTGAGTCATTAGTCAAACTATCCGAGGAGTTGAAAGTTAAAAAAAAAAATAGTGAAGGTAATATTGAAAAGGGTTAATGAATATTCTGAAAATGGACTTAGATTATTTCAATCTAAATGAGTAGTAATTTGCATATCACATTGTCAAGTACCACCAAGAAAAAAGAAAAAAAAGGGGGGGGGGGGGGACTAGCCGGTAGCTTGGATACGGCCACATGCAAAAGTCTAATAATTAAGAGACCATCTAATTAATTATTATACTGAGAAGGGTCTTTTCCAAGCCAATAAAACTTGAGGAGTAAAATGGAAAAAGAAAAAGAAAGATATTCCTATAACGTAACCAACTTCTTTATATATATGCACCTTGGGTTCTTAATCCATTCAACAGGGATTGGTCTTTTTTGTATCTAACGCACGTCCTCGCTGAGTAGAATGGAAATAATGGGATGCAAGAAGCTAGAGTACAAAGGCGAGGAGGCACTAAAGGAGCTTGAGAAGCTAACATCCAATGCCCAGGATGTTCAAGACCAAATTTTAACAAGAATCTTAACACAGAATGTGGGCACTGAGTATCTCAGTAAGTACATGGTCGGATCAAAAGATATAATATCAGAATTCAAACGTTTTGTTCCTGTCATTACCTACAAAGATATCCGTCCTTACATCCTAAGAATTAGTAACGGAGAAAGCTCCAATATTATCACGGCTCGCCCTGTAACTGAGATGCTTTGCAGGTTTCTTTTTCAGTCCCCTCTCTCATTTATGTGAAACTCTTTAATAATTTTCAGTCCCTCTGAACATGCTGATTTTGATGTTACTATTTTATTGTCTTGTGTGTTATATATATGATTAACTGCAGCTCAGGAACTTCTGCTGGAGAGCCCAAGCTGATGCCATCAATTGAAGAAGATCTTGATCGTCGAACCTTTCTTTATAATCTCATCATGCCAATTATGAATCAGTAAGATAACCGTTTTCTTTTCTCTCCATTTCTATTTTATGCCATGTCTTTTTCCAAATTATGATGGTTTTCTTCCCCTCCCAATATAGTAACTACTTATTAGGGCACGTATGTACCATATAACTCTTTTGTTGCACGAACTGAAACTGAGTCAAAGATGATGAATGTATAAATAATACATATAAATTGTACCTTTCTTTATCAACTTAAAGCTTTTAGATGAGTAAAAAAAGCATCTCTATTTATAAATTAGGTTCAGTACTCTTTTAGATGCATACAAAAGTTCAACAAGATTTTTTCTCTCCAGATTGGGCAGTGTTGATCTCTGTCCATTCAATATGTGCATCCACCTTTCATATATTAGTAGTAAAAATAAAAAAATAAAGAAAAATTTAATCACCTTTTGATATTTGATCAGCTCTATCTATGACATGACAATATTATAGGTATGTTCCTGGACTTGATGAGGGTAAAGCAATGTTCCTCTACTTTGTCAAGGCAGAGATGTCCACTCCCTGTGGCTTACCTGCTCGGACGGTGTTAACCAGCTACTACAACAGCAAACATTTCAAGAATAGATCACGTGATCCTTATAATGATTGCACAAGCCCTGATCAGGTCATACTGTGCTATGACAGCAACCAAAGCATGTATTGCCAATTGTTAGCCGGTCTTATCTACCGTGACCATGTCCTACGTCTTGGAGCGGTATTTGCATCAGCCCTTCTCCGAGCCATTTCTTTTCTTGAACGGAATTGGCACAGCCTTTGTCATGATATCCGCACTGGCCAGCTTGATTCTATGATCAATGATCCCGAATGTCGATTGGCTATGTCAAGTTTAATCTCATCTCCACAACCCCATTTGGCAGATGAGATTGAGAGCATTTGTAGCTCTTCATCATGGAAGGGAATTTTGTGTCGTCTTTGGCCTAAAGCAAAGTACATTGAGGCTGTGATCACAGGGTCTATGTCCCAATATGTCCCATCTCTTGAATACTATAGTGAAGGGAAGTTGCCACTTGTATGCACGATGTATGCTTCATCAGAGTGCTACTTTGGGGTGAATTTGAAACCCTTGTGCAAGCCAGCTGATGTATCATTTACTCTCTTGCCTAACATGGGTTTCTTCGAATTCATTCCTCTGGGAGAGAATGGGAAATGGTCCATGGAATTGAATGAAGATGAAGAGGTTTCCCCAACTAAGCTTGTGGACCTTGTGCACGTTAAAGTTGGCTGTTATTACGAATTGGTAGTTACAACATTTGCTGGTAAGTAATTATTAATTATTCTTAGCAGTAATTTCAGAAAAATGGAAAACAATTACTTTTTTTTCCTGCGGGGTAAATTAAGTAGGGTGATGAGAGAATTCGTACTCTCACAGGATCTTTTGTTCCACACTCTGTTCCATATTCTTTTTCTCTCTTCCATAATGAATTTAGCAAGTATTTCCTATTTTTATAATAATTGCTACAAAATAAAATAAACAACTATCTGAGAAGGACGTTTAATGTATTATTATGAAAAAAGTACAAAAGTTAGGATAGAGTGAAAAAGAAAATTCAGACTTGGGGTGAGGGTATCCAAATAAAGAAAGAAAACATGCTTGCTTATATTTTTGGATGATATGAACCAGGAATGTACCGATATCAGATTGGTGACGTGCTTCAAGTGACTGGATTCCACAACAAAGCACCCCAGTTTAGATTCATATGCCGGAGGAACGTTGTGCTGAGCATCGACAATG
The DNA here is from genome assembly GCA_019593545.1 of Apocynum venetum. Classification (NCBI taxonomy): domain Eukaryota; kingdom Viridiplantae; phylum Streptophyta; class Magnoliopsida; order Gentianales; family Apocynaceae; genus Apocynum; species Apocynum venetum. The sequence continues at coordinate 1,185,467 of SRSM01000324.1, forward strand.
ACAAAACTAATGAAGAAGATCTGCACAAAAGTATCAGTGTGGCCAAGAAACTCTTGGAGCCCCATAATGCTTTGCTTGTGGAATACACTAGTTATGCAGATACATCAACCGTACCTGGTCACTATGTCATATATTGGGAAATCATCATACATGGAAGCTCATTGACAATTGACCCAAAGGTGCTTCAAGAGTGCTGTGTCGCCGTGGAAGAAGAGCTCGATTACACCTACAGGCGATGCCGCACTAATGATAGGTCGATTGGACCACTTGAGATAAGAGTGGTTGAGCCTGGGACTTTCGAGTCCTTGATGGACTTGTTCATCAATCAAGGGGCGTCCATCAATCAGTACAAAACTCCAAGATGCATCCACTCTAAAGCTGCCCTCAAACTTCTCAACTCTAATGTTAAGGATTGCTATGTTAGTCCTAGAGATCCGGCATGGAATGCTTGAATAAATCCCGCGGCATTAAGCCAACTTTTTTCACAAAAATAACCCCCTAATGCTCTAAGGTTTAGAATTGAAGTTGACTTTAATCCTTCTTTCTTTCATAAGCTTCTCTTTTTTTAACTAGTGGAACGAACAAGCACACCCAATTTGAGTTTTGACCTTTGCTCTGATGTGAGAAAATTGCCATGATTGTTTACGCTGTAACTTAAGTAGAAAGGCCTAAATAGAAGTTCTTAATGTATTATCACGTGAAATAAATATATTAGAGCTTGCCAATTCACAAGGAACCCTGCACCAAAAGCAACCACTAAGGGATTTACACATTATTCGCCCAATAACGTACAGATAGTTTACCTTTCCAAGTTCCAACCATGCAGCAATAAAACATGATGTCGACTGGGATATGAACGAGCAAATAATTGTATCCATCTGCAATTGACCACACCAGAAAGAAGGTGACAGAAGAACAGAGAGAAGGCAGATCAAACAATAAAATGAGATGAAGCGGCCACCTAGTCCTCAAAGAGAAGAAGATCGAAAGTAACAAAATAAAACAACAGAGACGCGGCCAATAATTAAACAAAGTACAGGGACTTGCGTTAAGTAATCTTCTAAGAGGATACAACAGGACAAACAGTAACCTTGCTATACATCAGGCGATGAATCCTCGGAAGCTCAAAAACATTTTAGAATAAGGGAAGTAAAAATCTAAATTCCACAGCAAATAGAACCTTAAAAAATTATTGACACATACATGAGAACTTTTTATTTATTTCATAAATTTCAAAGTTTGACATGACTTATCAAGAAAAATCTGAAACAGAAATCAATGCTGAATGACACGCTTAGCTCCATCTAATGTGTTCTTCAGTAGCATTGCCACAGTCATAGGACCAACACCACCAGGAACTGGCGTTATGCATCCAGCTACTTTACATGCTTCATGGAAATCAACATCTCCAACCAGCCTGTAACCTGATTTCTTCGTTGGATCATCAACAGCATTTGTTCCCACATCAATAACAGCAGCACCAGGTTTGATCCAGCTGCCCTTAATCTGAACAATAGAATATGATAAGTAACAAACAAATAACTAACACCTATTGAGTACTAGTGCATCTTAATTGGAAAGTGAATGATAATAGTCCATGTCCTATAGATAGCAGGTTTATCTCAATGAATGCTATAAGAAAGCTGACAAGCTCTAATAATTCATGCAATAAAACTGTCGCCTTGGGGTTTGAATGACACACCACTATCGTAACTGCATAGAGGTATGATCCAAGGCTGAAATAGTTATACATTTGCACTTTTTTCTCCTAATACAGAGTCAGAGCCCTCAGAACAGGGCTTTGATCATAAATAAAGTAAAACCAGGACTGTGAAATATAGTTATAATATAAAGAGGCAAGGACCTACTTTGCAGACTCAGAATAGTCTCAAGACAATAAAAACAGCCAAAAGCAAAAACTAAGAACTTAATCTTTATACCATTGTTGCTTGTCCTGCTGCAGCAATAACAATGTCTGCTTCCCGAATAATATTCTCAGGTTCCTTAGTATGGGAATGCACTACAGTGACACTAGCATCTTCCTTGAGAAGCAATAGAGCCACAGGTAATCCAACTATGTTACTTCTACCTACCACAACTGCCTTCTTGCCCTTTATGGTTATCCCACTCCGTGACAGAAGCTCTAGACAGCCCTGTTTTCACAAAGTATTACTTTGAAATAATCAAGAAAGCCAAAATTTCCAGCATAAACAGATCATATATTGAAGACTGAAGTACAATGCCTTGGGGGTGCAAGGAAGGAATAGAGGTTCTCTGCCTTTCATTGCAAGCTTTCCAATGTTCAGAGGGTGGAATCCATCAACATCCTTCTCCAAGCTAACTTCTCCCAAAACATTCTCTTCATTTATGTGTTTTGGAAGTGGAAGTTGGACCAATATACCTGCAGGAATATAAGCAATTACTTGATTTACTTCCATACCTTTCATTGTGAACTTCTACAATGAATGAGGAAACGGAAACAGTACATTAAGCAGCTTGTCCACACAATGTATTAAAAAAAAAGTGTTGCAACAAGATCTATTCCGATTAGGAAAGCTTTATAAAAATCTACCTAAATAAACCATAAGCAACGTAGAAACAAGAACAAACTTATTGGAGATAATTACCCTTAAAGCCACAGAATTTTTTTATCAAAACTCCAGTCATTTGACCCACGAAAGATTCAGTTAGGCATTTTATACATTATTCAGAAATAGCTGAAACAAATAATATATATATATATATATATATATATTACAATTTTCCTTGAACATCCATAGCAAGATACAAGCAACTAATAGTCTTAACAGTTCTCCACAATAATTAAATGATAAGTCAAGACATGTGTAGGATCATAATTAACCAACCGTGTACATCAGGATTTGCGTTCAATTCATGGACCTTGTGGATCAAGTCAGCTTCAGACACCTCCTCTGGAAGGTCTATGTCAAAAGACTTAATCCCAACTTCAGCACATGCCTTCCTCTTCATGCTTACATAGCTTTGAGAGTCCTTCCTATTGCCTACAATCACCACTGCCAATCCAGGTACCTAAAATTAGCCGAAACAGTCAGATTTTCACCTTTATTCCATTATACCTATCCGAATTAAAAATCACTGTATGCACATCCACAGAGTTACTCAACAGCTCAAATTTTTATTTACTGATCGAACAAACAGCAAATGACTCTCAGGCGGAAAATTTTCTAGTAGTATTTTCTAATTTGAAGTCAATTAACATCATGTGAAGCAAAAAAAAATCAACATTTTCAGCCACTAAACAGAGTTAAACACGCATTAGCAATAAAGCTTAGAAAAATTTTAGTTCGGGGGATAGAGGCAGCGGAGGACCTTGTTGTATTTCTCGGATAGTGAACGGACTTCGAAGGCAATCTCAGATCTGATTGTCTGAGCTATTGCTTTGCCGTCGATAATGGTGGCTTTGTGATCCGCCAGTGACGTCATCTGCAACTACTGGAGTTCCGAGTTTCAGAGGTGCTGCCAAAGATAACTAACTCAGAGGCGAGTGGTGGACCGGAGGTTTGGTTTTTGTTTTTTTTTTTCTTTTCTTTTCTTAGTGATTTGGTTGTTTAAACTGATAAAATAGGGAAATTGGCGTACTTAGTCCCCAATGTATTTCACTTTGGCATGATTGATCCCCTTTCTTCTTCTTTTTTGGCCTAATAGATGCTCAACATTTTTTACTTTGGTGTGAATGATCCTTTTGAACGGAATTCAGTTAATCGTGACGAAAGTCAATTTTATTGCACAAACTCATAAGGGTATTTTTGAAATTCAACTTTTTCACTAATTATTCACTAAAAAATAATCTCACTAATTTAATCCTTTTTTCCTACAATTTTATCCACCCTCTCCCATCAAAGATAAATCAGACTGGAATGATGAATTCAAGTAGAATTATGATCAACAAGAGTACAAATTGAAGTTCTGGGGCTGGCCAACTTACTTGTGAGGCATCGTCCTTTGACAATTATTTCAGCAACCTCATCCATTTTTACCTTCCAAATAAGCTGACTAGAGCAAAGCGGGATTTGACAAGCAAGTGTCAGGGGCTCTAGTGAGCAAGAGTAGAGGCGCCTGAGTTAGGTTAGACTGACAGAGCCAAAAACGATGATGTGACATAGTCGAAATCGAGTTTCCACTTTTTTTTCCGATTAGATAACCCCTATTTAAAAAGCCCCCAAAATCTCTCTCACTTAATCTCATCTTTGCCCCCTTTCAAAAGTCAATTGTTGAGTGTAATTTTTGAAATAAGCGATCTAAATTATTGAAGGAAAAAAAGGGTGAGAATGGCATGCTTCTAAAGCTATTGTATTGAAAAAGCGGTGATGGCAATGATAAAGATGTGGAAATGAATGAAGACATTTTTAAAATTGTTAACAAAGAAATGTAGCGTAAATTGCATTTCAATGGTGGAAATTTCCAAGCTCAGATGGTAACAAATATAAATTGGGGTAAGGATGAGAAAAAAGAAAAAAAAATATGAAGAAGAACAGAGACATTTTCTTTGCCCATTTTGATAACTGTTGTAGCGAATTGTTTTAGGTAGACCAAGACTTGATCAAAATCTTTTTTTCCAATGCATTATATATTTCATATGAGATAAGATTATGTCCAAGAAATTTATGAGAATCTTGTTTTAAGTTTGTGATAGTATTGCTCTAAAAAAAAAAGTTTGTAACAGTACGTTTAACATGTGCATTTTCTTTAATCTGAGTTTTTATTTAATGTTTCATGTTTGTCTCTAATTGATAGTTATAGGCTGATATTGCAAAAGAAGATATAATAGTGTGTGATGAAAGTATAAAAATTGGTAATGAAGCTATTCAGACCATAGAATAGGGAAGAGCTGAGGTTGGGGATGAAAGAAGTTGCGAAAAACAAGGGCCAAATTAGTGATAAAAGTGAAATATCAAAAATACCCTTGTGGGTTTGTGAAAAAAAAATCTGACTTTCATCGCGGTTAATCAAATTCGGTCCAAAAGGACCATTTACACCAAAGTAAAAAAAGTTAAGCATCTTCTGGGCCAAAAAATAAAAAATAAAAAAGAAAGAAAGAGTACCAACCATGCCAAAGTGAAATACATTGTGACTAAATGTGCCAATTTTTTGATAACATATGATAAATGTAGGGACACGTATTTCCACTAAAATATATTTCTAAATTATTTAACCACTAATTATAATTGAAAATTAAAAAAATATTTGATTTTAATTAAGTTATTAAATTATTATTGATATGAATATAATAAATATTGAGATTTCTGAGTTATTGAAATATAAATTTATTAAATTAAATACTAAAATATAAATTTATTAAATTAAAAATATATTAATAAATTTATATATATAATATATATTTATTTAAAAATGTGAAAATTAATGCATTGGGAGATGTATTACTAGGTCCTGTTGTATCTCCTTAGGATGATCCCTCTACTTTGTTTTAATTATTTATCGCTTCTATGTTGTTTTATTTTGTTACTTTCGATCTTCTTTTTTCCAACTCCACCTCCACCCTCCCCGCACAAGCCTCCGCTTTTTTTTTTTAATAAAAAATAATAATAGTACCCGCACCAGCCCGCCAGCAACTTCCGGGCACCCGCCCACAGCAACAGTGATTTTCCACAAAGCACAAGGCATACACATATATGATATAACCCAGATCCCAAATATTGAATTTTGCAACAAAGTTCATGACAGGTGGAAGTAAAATTCTAACTTCCCCAGCAAGTAGAACCTTAAAAATTTATTGACACATACGTAAGAACTTCATCGTAAACTTCAAGCATTGACATGACTTAATAAATAAATCTGGAATAGAAATCAATGCTCAATGATACGCTTAGCTCCATCTAATGTGTTTTTCAGTAGCATTGCCACGAAGATAGGACCAGCACCACCAGGAACTGGAGTTATGCATCCAGCTACTTTACACGCTTCATGGAAATCAACATCTCCGACCAGCCTGTAACCTGATTTCTTGGTTGGATCAACAACATCACTCTTCCCAAAATCAATAACAGCAGCTCCAGGTTTGATCCAGCTGCCGTTAATCTGAACAATAGAATGTGAATGATTAACAAATAATAGAACTATTGGTCGGCTATACCTCAAGGCCTAATATATTTCCTTTTTTTAGACCTCAAATATAATTTTTTATTCTATGAATGCCTAGTTTAATTGTAGTTTGTCAATAATTGATTAATTAATTTCTATAATAATTTTTTATCCAATAAACTTTAAGATTTATATCAACCTTTATTTATATAACTTAATTAATTTTAAGATTTATCTCAATCTTATATGGCATAATTAATTTTTATATGATTAAAATACTTCCCATCCACATTCAAAACTTTTATGATGTCTATTTATTCTAAATCTTGCTTATTATCTACTATCTTTAATATTTTCAAACAAAAATTAAAAGTAACTATATCAAAACGTATCATGGTTTTAATTTATTTTCATAATTAAAAGTATTAAAATAGATTTTACTTAATGACATATATACTCTCATTGAAATACTTAACTATATAAAAAGAGTTGATTATTTTCTAAACACATTTATTGCGTTTAGAATGTCATTATTAATTAACCATACTGATAATAGTTGTTTCAACATAAATATTTAATGAATTAACTATATTATTCATTGAAAAAATATGTTAGAAAAATTAGAATATATAAATCTAATAAACATTTTTACATCTCAAAAGGCAAGAAAAATAAATTTTAATTAAAATATATTTCTTTCGTTCGAAATTGAATATTCACATTTTTATATGAATTTATTTATAATTGAATATACATTTTACTTAAATAAATATATTTTTTATTCAAAACTTCATTAATAAATATATTTATACTTAACTCACTTACATTCAATCTGGGAAGACCTCATTTTAGAATTTTGCTTAAGGCCTTAAAAACACTTTGAGTCGGGCTGACTATTGCATCTTAATTGCGCAGCACAAGCTCTAATAATTAATGCAATATAACTTTTGCCTAGGGTTTGAACGACACCACTATTGTAATTTCATAGAAGTATGATACAAGGCTGAGATATAGTTATACAGAGTTAGAGCCCCAAGAACAAGGCTTTTATCATAAATGAAGTAAAACCAGGATTGTGAAATATGCTATTATATAAAGAGGCAAAGATGTATTTTGCTGACAGAGAATAATCTAAAATCAGCCAAAAGAAAAAAACTAAAGTAATCTTCATACCATCATTGCTTGTCCTGCTGCAGCAATAACAATGTCTGCTTCCCGAATAATATTCTCGGGTTCCTTAGTACGGGAATGCACTACAGTGACAGTAGCATCTTCCTTGAGAAGCAATAGAGCCACAGGTAATCCAACTATGTTACTTCTACCTACCACAACGGCCTTCTTGCCCTTAATGGTTATCCCACTCCTCGACAGAAGCTCTAGACAGCCCTGTTTTTTTCACAAAATATTACTTCCAAAGTTAAAAATTCAATCAGGCGACGCTAATTACACAGTATGCATTTTTGTTTCTACGAAGACAACAGGTCAATGAAATGATAAAAAATCCAAAATTTCCATCATAAAACAGATGCTATATTGAAGACTGAGTACAATGCCTTGGGGCTGCAAGGAACGAATAGAGGTTCTCTGCCTTTCATTGCAAGGTTTCCAATGTTCAGAGGGTGGAATCCATCAACATCCTTCTCCAATCTAATTTCTCCCAAAACTTTCCCTTCATTTATGTGTTTTGGAAGTGGAAGCTGGACCAATATACCTACAGGAATATAAGCAATTACATTCTCCATGTATTTTAATTACTTCCCTACCTTTTATTGTGAACTTCTACGATGAATGAGGAAATGGTAACAGTACATTAAGCACCTCGTCCACACAATGTATAAAATAAATATTGCAACAACATTTGTTGCAGTTGTGAAAGCTTTATAAAATCCTACCAGAATAAACCATAAGGAACATAGAAACAAGAAGAAAAAAAAAAACTTCTCGGAGATAATTATCCTTAAAGCTACATAAATTTTGTCAAAACTCCAGCCATTCAAAAGATTCTGTCAGGCATTCTATACATTATTTAGTAATAAGCTGAAACAAATAATAAGCATAGATCCATTACCATTACCATCACTATTTGGCCTGAACATCCATAGCAAGATAGAAGCAACTGAATAAAGTATGAACAGTACTCAACAATAATAATATGATAAGTGAAGACATGTGTAGGATCATAATTGACCAACCGTGTATATCAGGATTTGCATTCAACTCATGGACCTTGTGGATCAAGTCAGCTTCAGACACCTCCTCTGGAAGGTCTATGTCGAAAGACTTAATCCCAACTTCAGCACATGCCTTCCTCTTCATGGTTACATATTTTTGAGAGTCCTTCCTATTGCCTACGATCACCACTGCCAATCCTGGTACCTATCAGAACAAAAAATTACTGTATGTATATCCACAGAGTTGATAAACAGCTCGAATTCTTTTATTGATTGAACAAACACCCAATGGCTCTTGAGCGGTAAATTTCTATTAGTATTTTCTAATTCAAAGTCCATTAACATCATGTGACGCATTATTAACTGGAAAAAAAAAAACAACATTTTGAGCCACTAAGTGGAGTTAAACACGTCTTAACAAGAAAAAATTTATTTTGGGAATGGAGGAAGCGGAGGACCTTGTCGTATTTCTCGGAAAGTAAACGGACTTCGGAGGCAATCTCAGATCTGATCGTCTGAGCTATTGCTTCGCCGTCGATAATGGTGGCTGTGTGATCCGCCGGCGACGTCATCTGCTACTACCGGAGTTGTTCTGAGCTTCGGAGGTGCTACCAAAGATACTCGGAGGCGAGTGATGGATCGGTGGTTTGGTCGTCTGAACTGAAAAATGTACGATAAAAATTTCAGAAACGCCTCTTTTTAAAAGCAGGCACTGACACCTCGCACCTAAGCCCACTAAGTTATTAAATATTGCTAGCATCCGTATCGCTGCTACCATCTCTCTCTCAATTAACGAGTAAGAATTGACCATCAATTCATCAAATTTGGGAATTATTTTATGGAATTACAGAGATTTACTTGGGCTTGTGGACGGGAGGTGAAGAACGTAGTTTTCTGGAGGAGGCGGTAATGCATGCATACGTGTTTTTTTTTTGTTTTCTTTTTAAAGTTGGGTAATTTGAAAAGGCCGAAGTAACATAGTGGTTGTTGGAGGGAGTAAATTTTACAGTGTACCCATTTGACCGTTCTGCCCGTTATATGTCACTTGCCAAATTTCTTTTCTATCTTGATAGTATAACATTGAAAATACTTTATAAAAACCTAAGATTTTGATCCTTTGTGGATAAGATCGCTTGTGTTGTGTTTTTCGGCTATTAATTTTTAAAATTTACATGTCAATACGTCATTTTTAGCCCTAGAATTTTATATTTAAATTTTTTTTATTTTTTTTTCTCGCATATTTTGGGAAGAGAGTATTATTGAATAGAAGAAGATATAAGATTGAAAAATATCATAATTATATATATATATATATATTGATAATTATAAAAGAACTAATATTTTGAAACTTTTAATGTTAAAATGGCTTACATTTAAGAATAGAAAGAATAATATCTTCCTAACAACTTATTATAAATATTTTTTAAAATGAAAAAAATTTGTTATTAATTATAAAAATAGGGTATAAAATTTCATAATAATGTAAAATTAAGCATAAAGAAGTGTTAAGGGAGTATAATTTAGTTTCATCCACTACAAAATGATTCTGTACAAATAAATTTATTTATGTTCAAAAGGTATTTTGATATTTTGTATCAAAAGAAAAAGGAACTTCCTTGTAGACAAATGAAGTAATCTATAGTAATTTATTTAAGTAGAACAGAAATTAAAAACACAAGCAAATATGCCAAATAACAAGATTGGTTTCATCCCACCAGAATTGAATTTAAAGAAGTACTATTATTAGAGCTTTTATTTATATATTTTCTTTGCCCTAGGGATTGAGAATATATACACATGCCTCATATAGAATATATTCATTTTCCATAAATCAATGACCTCAGTAAATTTTGCCTGGAATTACAAGTTTTGTATACTTATAAATTGATCGATGATCGATCAATAATTAAGGGCAGAGAGAGAGATCTAGATATTCAAGTGTGGCTCCAAGAGCCTAAGAATATCAAGGTCCTGATGGGATCTTCAACAACACAGCGTTTGTTTCGTCTTTCAAATTCCTTGGAAACGTAATTTTGGTTTCCTCCCAAAGTTCGATTTGCAGTCATGGCCACCACAGCTTTCTCATAAGCTATCTTAAATCTCTCCCCTATGCCTGTGGATCTCTTCGATGAATTATCATCGCTCGAGAATTGTTGAGGTTTCATTCTCAACAAATATCGACTGATTTGCCGTCGGCAGAATCAGTTGCGGAAGATAATTGTACTCAAATGAAGAACCAGGGATACCTATTTATAGACAGCATAAACTTTAAGTTCAGATAAGTGAGGAAAGAGCCAAGAAACTTGCTCCATTGATACCAATGTGCTGTAGCAGTAGCATAGATTCCCAAGGTTGTGATTGACACAGATATGCTGGAGGAGTAATGTGGGAATCCAATTCACCTTTGCAATATTCTTCCTCTTCAGACTTTAAGAAATGCCTTATACTGGTACCATGTGGAGGATCCGATGTCTAGTAGGAATATGCTATTTGTCTGCATGCTTTATCAGTAAGAAAATTTTGGAAAGATTTTACTAAAATATTTTTTATATTAGTTATATTTATGTCGCGGGTGTAAGACTGTAAATTCTAATAGCTTTTTAACTTATAAGACTAATAGGAATATATTTTTATTATTTTTGTGAGTTGAATGACAAAAATTGAAATGAAAACAGTTACGAGCCAGATCGGTTAGTCGTTTAGTAAACCAAATAACGGAAGGGTTTTTTTTTGTATGCTCAGAAACAAAAATTGGTGAGAAAAGTTCCAAGTTTAAAAATTAAATTAAAAAACGTTTAAGGAGAATTGGGACAATTTTTACATATCACTAGTTGCAGTGATATGATAAGTCATTGTAACAAAGAATATATTCGAGGAATATATATTGGATATGGCATAAGTGTTTTTTTTTATTTAGGAAAGGCATAATAAGTATATCTTGAACAACATAAACTGAACTCAAAGTTTCCCGGAGTGCATTACTAGTCATAATAATAAAAATAGAGAAGTAATTTTAATGTAATTAAAGATATTCACTAAATCTTAAAATAAGTATATGATCTTGAACAAAAATAATAATGATATACAATAGATTATTTTGTCCCTACTAATTCTTGACCATAAAATTTAAATAAATTTATATTTTTCAAAAGTAAAACAATTAAGCACATGACTTAATTCTTTTTCTTTTCTTTTTTTAAAAGATGGAGATGATTTGATTAGTTCGAGACAAATCAACTGTTGACCAACAGACAACAGTGTGCAACATATGTAACACTGAGATCACGTGAACGTCCTCGGGAGGAATTTTATATTTGTCCTTGCACTGAAATAGTAACAGAAAGCCCCACCAAAAAGCCCAATTAGAACTCTAGGCCCAATATTGTCTTCCGATTTTTTATCCGTTTAGAAAAATAACAACCAACGGAGTCGGGTCTGGGCCAACGGATTTTTCATTCTTCTTACCTATCAGTACAAAAAATTGCTGTATGTATATCCACAGAGTTGGTCAACAGCTCGAATTCTTATTGATTGATCAAACAAACACCCAATGACTCTTAAAGCGGTAAATTTTATATTAGCATTTTCTAATTCAAAGTCCATTAACATCATTCATATCTTGGATCAACTCGGGGTTTCAGGTAATAAATCTATAATATTTCTCTTCAAAATGATTTGTTTACCAAAAGAATAGAAGCACGTCCCTTACCTAACCTTTAAATCTATGAAATCTTACGTGTCAAATGGGCTTTATACTCCACGAACGCATGCCCGAATCACGAGTTCTTTCTATATTAATACCATTTATGTAGAAAATTTTGGTGTACTATTCTGAGTTTTGAGACAAAGATTCAAGAAAATAAATTAAGCTGCAATGAAGAAAGGCGGCCATTGGACCGCTCGTGTTGACCGTGTAGAAATATGCAATTCGTACTTGACTTTGATTTATGATGTCCTTCCCTTTCCTTTAATAATAGGTCCTTTTTCCAAATTCCATGTCTATTTCTTCATTATGGATTAGAACAGAATTAATTAATTTTACGCATCACCTTTTTGAATTAAAAAATTATTACTTTCCATTCGGAATTCTGTTCGTAAATGTAGGTTTTAAAATGTGGGAACTATTTAATTCTAGCTAAGTTTGTATGATATATGAATTCTAATTAAAGAAAAACTTAAATGTATTTTGATTTTGTTAATTTATATATAATTTATTTTTCCATTGAAATAAAAACTTCCGTGTAAATAATATTTTTTTCGTCACGTGTTTCGTGTTTCACCTTTCACTTACATTTGAAATTATTCAATTCTTAGTCAAGTGAGTATATTTAATTTATAGACTCCAACGAAAGAAACATTTTAATATATTCGATTCTTCTTCTTTCTTTTTTGAGGCATAATATATTCGATTCTGTTACAGAACATATTTTGCGTTTTAATTTACATATTAAAACGTAATTCTAGTCAAATATCTATACCAGTTATGACCTCCAATAAAATAAAATTTTCAATGTGCTTAATTTTATTAACAAAATAAACGAGAGTTGTACTCAATTTGCAGGTTGCAAAACCAATTAGAATATACTCTAATTATACTTTAAGATGAAATATGGATTAGTCACCATTTGTAAAATTAGTGAGAGTCTTATAATGCGATTAACTCTGTGCGAAATTGAATATTCATTTTTTATTTTTATTAAAAATTAATCAAACATCACTAAATTTAATTAACTTATAAAAGTATAACTGATATTTGTATAATGGATTATGCAACCTACGAGTTAATAAAATATAATTTTCTTAAATTAAGTGTTGAATGATGTTATTAATGGAACTTTAGTGAGTTGTTATATCATAAGTTAGTATGATATAATTTCTTCAATTAAATGGATTATTAATGGAACTTTATATAAAAATATATTTATTTAAGGAAAATAGACATTTAATTTTGGACAAGCTAAAATATAAATGTAGACATTCAATTCCAGACATAGGGAGTAATATTTATTATTCTATCCATTAAAAAATGAATATCCATATGTTTGAAATTAAATATTTTTTTTTTTAAAAGATGGAGATGATTTGATTAGTTCGAGACAAATCAACTGTTGACCAACAGACAACAGTGTGCAACATATGTAACACTGAGATCACGTGAACGTCCTCGGGAGGAATTTTATATTTGTCCTTGCACTGAAATAGTAACAGAAAGCCCCACCAAAAAGCCCAATTAGAACTCTAGGCCCAATATTGTCTTCCGATTTTTTATCCGTTTAGAAAAATAACAACCAACGGAGTCGGGTCTGGGCCAACGGATTTTTCATTCTTCTTACCTATCAGTACAAAAAATTGCTGTATGTATATCCACACAGTTGGTCAACAGCTCGAATTCTTATTGATTGATCAAACAAACACCCAATGACTCTTAAAGCGGTAAATTTTATATTAGCATTTTCTAATTCAAAGTCCATTAACATCATTCATATCTTGGATCAACTCGGGGTTTCAGGTAATAAATCTATAATATTTCTCTTCAAAATGATTTGTTTACCAAAAGAATAGAAGCACGTCCCTTACCTAACCTTTAAATCTATGAAATCTTACGTGTCAAATGGGCTTTATACTCCACGAACGCATGCCCGAATCACGAGTTCTTTCTATATTAATACCATTTATGTAGAAAATTTTGGTGTACTATTCTGAGTTTTGAGACAAAGATTCAAGAAAATAAATTAAGCTGCAATGAAGAAAGGCGGCCATTGGACCGCTCGTGTTGACCGTGTAGAAATATGCAATTCGTACTTGACTTTGATTTATGATGTCCTTCCCTTTCCTTTAATAATAGGTCCTTTTTCCAAATTCCATGTCTATTTCTTCATTATGGATTAGAACAGAATTAATTAATTTTACGCATCACCTTTTTGAATTAAAAAATTATTACTTTCCATTCGGAATTCTGTTCGTAAATGTAGGTTTTAAAATGTGGGAACTATTTAATTCTAGCTAAGTTTGTATGATATATGAATTCTAATTAAAGAAAAACTTAAATGTATTTTGATTTTGTTAATTTATATATAATTTATTTTTCCATTGAAATAAAAACTTCCGTGTAAATAATATTTTTTTCGTCACGTGTTTCGTGTTTCACCTTTCACTTACATTTGAAATTATTCAATTCTTAGTCAAGTGAGTATATTTAATTTATAGACTCCAACGAAAGAAACATTTTAATATATTCGATTCTTCTTCTTTCTTTTTTGAGGCATAATATATTCGATTCTGTTACAGAACATATTTTGCGTTTTAATTTACATATTAAAACGTAATTCTAGTCAAATATCTATACCAGTTATGACCTCCAATAAAATAAAATTTTCAATGTGCTTAATTTTATTAACAAAATAAACGAGAGTTGTACTCAATTTGCAGGTTGCAAAACCAATTAGAATATACTCTAATTATACTTTAAGATGAAATATGGATTAGTCACCATTTGTAAAATTAGTGAGAGTCTTATAATGCGATTAACTCTGTGCGAAATTGAATATTCATTTTTTATTTTTATTAAAAATTAATCAAACATCACTAAATTTAATTAACTTATAAAAGTATAACTGATATTTGTATAATGGATTATGCAACCTACGAGTTAATAAAATATAATTTTCTTAAATTAAAGTGTTGAATGATGTTATTAATGGAACTTTAGTGAGTTGTTATATCATAAGTTAGTATGATATAAATTTCTTCAATTAAATGGATTATTAATGGAACTTTATATAAAAATATATTTATTTAAGGAAAATAGACATTTAATTTTGGACAAGCTAAAATATAAATGTAGACATTCAATTCCAGACATAGGGAGTAATATTTATTATTCTATCCATTAAAAAATGAATATCCATATGTTTGAAATTAAATATTTTTTTTTTTAAAAAAAATAAACATATTTTTCATTTAAAGTTTTACAAACAATTCATTTAAGTTAATAGATTTATATCTTATTAATTAATAGTCTCACCACAAACTCAATTAATAACAAGGATAATGTAATAACTTTCTTAAAGTCAAAATTTAATTTTAATTTTTTAATAAAATCAAATATGAACATTTAATTTCAAATAAAGTGAATATTAAGATATTGCTAGACTACATGTAATATTAATATCACATCATTTAAATAAAAAAGTTATATGTAAAATTTTATATAGAAAATATATTTATTTTAAATATAAAAAATTAATAGTTACTATACAAATAATAGATAGAGTCTAACTATACAAATACTCTTTTCGTTCGAAATTAAATATCTATTTTTGACTTTGTCTAAAATTTAAGAAATTTTATTGACTTTAATTAATTTATCAAATTATCTTTGACATTAATATAATTGTGTATCAATTATCACTGACATTAATATCAAATTATTAGTGTATTTTTAAATAAAATAAATATTTAATTTAAATAAACTAAAATAAAAATTCAATTTCGCATAGTAATAGTCAAACGCGACATTAACTAACATTAATTAACTTTGAATTATCAATTGCAATTTGGTGAACATTGTTAAATTGGGGTGGGTCATATGTGAATTGTGATAACTCACGGTACCAAGTAGCTAATTTTATTGTTAAAAACATTAGTTTATTACTTAATGGACGCCAAGGAACTTGCCATTATTGATTTCCAATATAATTTGCGTTTAAACTGGGACATCTGTCCACATCAACAACAAATAAAGTCTTATAATAAGGAATTTAATCTCCTCTTGTTTATAATAAAACGTCAAGGACCAGTCAGTCCGATGTTACATTTCAATTATATCATATATATATATATATATATATATATATTTTTTTTTCAATATCAATATCAATATTAATATATGATATAAATTACTTTTTATGTATGAAATTAAATATTTATATTTATGTTTTAAAATATTTAACATTAAATGTTCATTATTTTTAGAAATATATTTAAACAAAATATTAAATTAAAAAATTACATCTTATTAATTTATACAAATTTAATACTAAATAATGTGATACTTTTTTTAAGTTAAAAAAGTCTCATTAATTTTTATACTTAAATAAAGGTGAATTTCAATTATAATCAGAATATATTATGTAGAATGTATATCTACAATTTAAATAGAGTAAAATAATTTAAATTATAAAATGTTTGGAGATTATTATTATATGAATTAATTATTTTTTCAGTATATCTTTCGATCACTGGGTATAAAAAGACACTTTGACCATGTCCTCTTAGTTTTTTTTACCATTAATATTGTGTAAATTATGATTTGTGAATGAAGTGGACTAACCGAGACTGAGATATTCATTTCTCCGATACACATGTATCCACTCAATGAGCAACGCACCATTTAGTAAAATTAAATATATTGTTAATTAAAATTATATTAACTACTTAGTTGCATTACTAGTCATATTAATAAATAAAATAGTGTATTAATTTTAATGTAGTTAAAGATAAGGTAAAAAGTGCAATATGTCTCTAAATTTTTATAAATTTTGATTTTAGCATTCGATTTTTTTTATTAATATATACTCAAATTTTTTAAAACTATAAAAAATTGCACTCTAATTTTTTTTAATCAAGATATACATTCGAACTTTATAAATCTATCAAAAATACATTTTTTTTCCATCTAATTAAGAGTAATTTTTGTCAGTAAGAATCTAAACTCATTGTTTCTAGTGGGGTTATTTTCAATAACTAACCAATTTGTAATTTTCATTTTGTCAATACACTCAAATTTTAATTACTATTTTATAGTTCAATTTGACACATTTTCATTTATATTATTGTATTATCTCATATTTCTCGTCTAGTTTTGGTTTAGATATATATTGTTTATGATTTCTTTTTAAGTTATTTTATTGTATCATATTTTTTTACCTTGTACTAAAAATGTTATTTTAATAAAATATCTTTACCTTTAAAATAAATAAAAAATTTGGAAATGAATGGGTTTATATAAAATTTGAATGGAAGAATGAGTATATGTATTGGGAATAAAAAAAAATTAAGTCTTTTTTATAATTTTATAAAGTTTGAGTGTATGTATTGATAAAAAATATATATTCAAATTTTAAAAATCAAAATTTATAAAAGTTTAAAGTTTAAAGACATATTGCAATTTTTACTAGTGAGATATTCACTTAATCTTAAATTAAGTTAAAAGTAAATATATGATCTTAACAAATATAATAATGATATACAATAGATTATTTTGTGCTTACTAATTCTTGACCATAAAAGTTAAATAAATTTATATTTTTCAAAAGTACAACAATTAAGCACATGACTTAAACTTCTTATGTTTTTTTTAAAAAGATGGAGATGATTTGATTAGTTCGAGACATCCTTATCCAACAGACAACAGTGTGCAACATATGTAGCACTGAGATCACGTGAACGTCCTCGGGAGGAATTTTATATTTGTCCTTGCACTGTCATAGTAACAGAAAGCCCCACCAAAACGCCCAATTAGAACTCTTGGCCCAATATTGTCTTCCGATTTTTTATCCGTTTGGAAAAGTGACACCCAACTAAGTCGGGTCCGGGCTAAAGGATTTTTCATTCTTCTTTCAGGACACTTTGGTCCTTTTTATTTTTTTTTATTTTTAAAGTGTAGTAAATTTGATAGTCTAAGCCAAAATCTAGTTTAGAAGAATATATAGTATGAAATTAAAAGTAATAAACTAACTTGAGAAATGTAAAAGTGAATGCGAAGAATTTGTAAGATTTTAGGTAATTTTATGCATATCACTAAATTACCTTTTAGTTTTCATTATATTTTTATTTTTTTAATATTTTTTTTAAAATAAAATATTTGTTATCTCTTTTTCCCTCTCTCAATAAAATATGAGTAAATTTAAAAATAATATATACAATAAATATAAAAAGTAACAAAAACATTTTATAGTTAGGGATAAAAGAATTTGTTTAATGCAATCTTATAAAAAGGGAATAAGGAAATATGTGATTTATATTCTCAAATTTACAAATGATTTTTATTTATAGAAGTTATGAAGACACTTAACGAGCTTTTGCAATCTTTTCGTTCACAAGCTTCGTATATCAGCTTTGTCAAGCTTATTTAGTAAGCCTCGTGAGGCTTTCTAAGATTTGAGGCTTCTTTAGTGAGTTTTGTAAAGTTTCTTTCAATAGCTTTGTGAAGCTTCTTTAGTAAGCTTTATGCTGCTTCGAGAGAATAAATTTGAAATAAACATCCATAATTTATAAAATTCATCACATAAAGAGATTTATAGTTTTTTTGTTTAATCGTATGGTCAATGTGTCCCTGAACTAGCTAGTTTAGATACTTCCAGACTAATCTATTCTCCAAGTCAACCTAATGTATACTACATCTAATGTATATCGTTTATGGAACAGCTTTTAATCAAAATAATTCATATTTTTTATAATCCATATTTTTATATTTGATCCAAAATAATTTTGATTATGAAAGACATATCAAAATGATTTGAATCGCATTCACGTCATTATTATTTTTATTTTATTTTCATTTATTATTCAAAAACATGAATGACATTCAAGTCCTTGAAATTAATAAAAAAAAAGCTATACACGTTTTTGGGAGAGACGTTCTTCTTCTTCTTCGTTTTCTTTTATTTTTTCCATTTCATCATTATTGTTTTCTTCTTTTGCTTTCTCTTTTTTATTTAAAAAAGAAGTAATTAGCTCAATAAATAAATAAAAATCAATAGTAATTTTTTAATATAAACTAATTAGCTCAAAAAAACTACACAATTATTAATTTATATTATTATTTTTATTTTATTTTCATTTATTATTCAAAAACATGAATGACATTCAAGTCCTTGAAATTAATAAAAAAAAAGCTATACACGTTTTTGGGAGAGACGTTCTTCTTCTTCTTCGTTTTCTTTTATTTTTTCCATTTCATCATTATTGTTTTCTTCTTTTGCTTTCTCTTTTTTATTTAAAAAAGAAGTAATTAGCTCAATAAATAAATAAAAATCAATTAGTAATTTTTTAATATAAACTAATTAGCTCAAAAAAACTACACAATTATTAATTTATATTTATTATTTTATAAACTAATTAATTCAACAAAAAATTACACAATTATTCATTTTTGTTTATTATATAAAATAATCTTTAGATTAAAAATTAGGAAATATAATTTTGGAAATATGAAAATGTTGTAAAATTGAAAAATATTGTATTAATAAAAATATATTTTCCAATTTTCTAATCTAAAGATATATTTTATATAATAAAAAATAATAATAATTGTGTAATTTTTTTGTTGAATTAATTAGTTTATAAAAATAATAAATATAAATTAATAATTGTCTAGTTTTTTAGCTAATTAGTTTATATTAAAAAATTACTAATGATTTTTAAAGTTATGAGCTAATACCTCTTTTTAAAATAAAAAAAAAAAGAGAAAGCAAGAAGAGAAAAACAATAATGATGAAATGGAAAAAAATAAAAGAAAAAGAAGAAGAAGAACGTCTCTCCAGAAATGTGTATAGCCTTCTTCTTTTTAATTTCAAGATTTTATTTTATTTTTTTTCCCAATGACGTGAATGGCATTCATGTCCTTGGGTAAGAAATAAAAAAAATTAAAATAACAACAATGTGAATGCAATTTTATTTTGGCATGTCTCCCACAATCAATATTATTTTGGATTAAATATAAAAAATATGAATTATTTTGATTAAAAACTCTTTATGGAAATTATTTCAAGTTAGATAAATGGAACAGTATGGAAAAAAACATAATCTATATATCTATATATATTATAAAGTTTTTCCACCCCTTCATAATCTTGACAAGTGTCATTATTATATTTTTTGTTGTTCTTTTTCTTATTTTAGAAATCAAAGCATTTTTTTACTATTCTCTTTCTCTCTCTCTCTCTACATATATATATATATATATATATTATATATATAAGTGACTCTTAATATAAGAATTTTGAGCGTATTTCTAATGAGTAAATTATAAATTAGCTTTAATAAATTTATAATATTCATAAAAAGTATGTATTTTTTGAAATATTAAATTTTAATTAAAAAATCAATAAAAATCATAATAGGATATAAAACTTTAATCTCGTTAATGTAGAGAAGTTGAATTGTACCTAAATTAGGATTTTTTGAAAAATATTAGAAAAAAGATTTTGATTTAACAAACTTATATATTCCATAAAAATATATAATTTTTATATATTTCATTAAAAAATATAAAATTTTCAATATGAAATTTTAATTAAATACTATATTCGAAGTCATAGTAGGAAATTATTAAAATTTACTTAATTAATGTAGATAGTATGAATTAAGCACTAATTTATTTTTGATAAATATTAATAAGGTAATTTTATTTAATAAGTGTTATATATTCCACTAAAAAATATACATATTTTGAAACCATAAATTTTAATTAGGTACTCCATTAAAATTAATCTTTTAATGTAGACATTCTACCTAAATTAATGTTTTGCATAAAAATTAGAAATGCGTCCTTTTTTGTTGTTGAAAGAATTAGAAATGCAGCTTGATTTAATAAATTAGGTAGAATAATACGAATTAAATGAATATTTAATATATTAATGTAGAAAGTTGAAATATTTATGGTGTATTTGGATTGGAATTTTTGTTTAAATAAGAATTTGTATTATTGTGAATTGAAAGGAATTGTTTTCGGAGTTAAGGACATGAAAGTTGATAAATATTTTTTGGATCCCACATTATTAATAATAGTAAAACATAATTAATAAATTGTTTGAGGATGTGTTTTAATTAAGAGGTAATACAAAATATTATTTATGTGAATATGTGAGATGTTATGGGTTAGGATAAAATTTGCAATTTTGATGTGATAGAAATTTTGAATGTAAAATGTATTTTTGAGAGATGTTTTGATGGTGAATAATGAATTTGAGAAAACATTGTTGTTGAGCCTTAAATTTAAGATTCATTTGAGAAATATTAGAATGATAATTTGATCTTTTAAATCCAATATATTCCATAAAATTATACGTATTATTGAAATATGTTTATAAATTTCATTTAAAATCTTATGAAATTATTACCCAAAATTTCTATTATTATAGATAACCTAAAATAGGAATGTTTTTTTTAGAAACATTATAGAAAGACAAAATAAACATTCCTTTCTCTATATATATATATCCCATAAATTTGGCTATTATATTTATGCATGAATTTTATTTTTAGAACTGAGATCACTTCTTATTGCTCAAAATGCAAGGTTATTATCATTTGAATAAATTTAGTTCTAAAACCGACAAAATTATTTGAATATTCATTAAAAAATTAATTTCAATTAATTATTATAAAATTAAGTTAAATGTGGCATAATGTTTTTTATTCTCTTAATTATTATTATTATTATTATTATATAGTATACTTTTTATTAAAATTATGTAATTTTAATAATTTTTCAATAACTATAAGATTTCATTTATATATTAAACCGCTTAAAAATAAAATTCATGTTCATCAGTATGATGAACAACTATCCAAAAATCAGCTATTTTAATTATAGATAAAATTTGATTTTTAAAAAAATAGAATTTTGATCTTATTGCTTAAAATGAAAAGTTAATTCTCATCTTAATGGACTTTTATTCTAAAATCAACGAAATTATGTTTCAATATTCGTTAAAATTATACGAGAATAATTAAAGAGACATAATTCATTTTTACTCTCATTATTATTTTATAATTATTATATAAATTATATGTTATAGTTTTTTTTATGTATAATTTTATTTATATGACATATATAACTATAATACATTTTTCATATATTAAATTATTTAAAATATATTCCGGTGCGGGCGAATAACTAGTTGCATAGTAAATGCTTTTACATGTGATCAAGGCTTTTAACCATTTGTCGGAAGAGGAAGGAGATGCCATATATAGTTGGGATAGCTCTGCTTCCAAATGATATTCCCATTCCATATATGTTCTTCTCCCCCAATGAATCATACGTCTCATAACGTCCTCGTTCATTCTACGATTCATCATCAAAAGTTTCTCACGATGTATCTCAGCCCCTATTGCCCCAAGTGTACTTTTCTTCGAAAGAATCAATTCATTCCTAGCCAAACTTATAGTCCATCCGAGCTCATTTTAATGGTTCATTTTATACTTGTACAATAATTAATATAATTATTATAAATGATAATTTTGCATTTAAAACTTATAAGTTACACTTATTTAATAATTAATGTATATGTACTAATTATGTTAAAAAATGTATTATTTAATAAATATTTTACAATTCATCAAAATTATTCATTAATAATAAGGGTATAATAATAGTAAAAGTATATACTAAAATTAGAAATTTGAGAATTGAAATAAGACACATCAAAGTAGAAAAGTAAAGAATTAGAATAAGTGGGATGAAGTATATCTAATTACCTAATTTTTTCTTTGTTGCGGTCTTTATTTCATTCATATGAATTTATATATTTGTGGACGATCAGCTTTCCGTAGAACACCCAAGTCATATAATATGGTAAATTTCTAAGTTCAAACTTCAAAGCCAAGTTTAGGAACAATGAAAGCAACCCCTGGCACATGTAAAGAAAAGGTAGAAGAAAGAAGAAAGAAAGAAAGAAAGAAGAAAGAAAGAAAGAAAGAAGAAAGAAAGAAAGAAAGAAAAGAGGCATGATTTTGATTCATGACCATATCAATATATGTCGACTTCCTTGACCAGAAAAGCAAAAGCAAAGCTGCACTGCATGGGGGATCTCCAAAGCAGTGAAGGGGAAAAAGAGATTTTGGGCAACTCTGGAACAAAAAGTAGGGGACTTTCCCCTTTCCTCTGGATTCTGCCAATCATTCTTCTCTTTCGGGTATCCTTTTGATATCATTTTTCCCCACTTTTCATCCCTATATGCGATGCAGTAAGGAAAGGTTTTCTTGCGTTCTATCAAGACCCAGTAATAATGACAATTAATCATGTCTCGAGTCTTTTAATTTGGACAACAATTGAATTAATTTAATGAAGTTTCTAGAATATGCTCCTGCCATAGATAAGCCTGGGGTCGGCAAAGAGATAAGAATGTCCATTCTGAATATTCCAAACAGATAGAACTAACAAAGTTCAACAATATATCTTTGTGAATTGTGATTTTCTACTCTGCTTGATCAAATTCAAGTCATGAGCTGGAAGCTCCATATAATAATCGATCTGCTCGGGCAATTCTATATTAGGTTGAGCCAGCAATCATCAACTTTTTTAATTAGGACTCTTCAGTTTAGAACAGACGGATGCAAATAACTTTCCCTTCACTGTGAAGTGGAAGACTATCACTAAAAAGATAAAAGGCATTAATTTTGAAGTGAGTTTTCAGCAACAGAGTGAACTTTATTTTGCTTTGCCAAAGGTTTTCTCATGAAAGTTGAGTCCTTTATCATTTCTCTTTTGCAAGAAACAAAAGAAAAGAGATCATAAACAAAGTTCTTGTTCAATTCTGTGCATACATACAACTGCACATGTATATTAGATGCGCCTTACCTATAGAAAAAATTGACGAAAACAATTGTGTAGGAAGAAATTTTATCATGGACTAGGCAGGCCTACTTAGACTTAAAAGTCGAACTTAACCATTTCATAATTAATATCACGTGCTATTGTAGCTAAACAAAAGGACCATGAAGACTTGGTCTATATATTAAGATTTTCTTTATACGAAGCCTAATGATATGGGATCAAGTAACATTCCCATTAAGGTAAGCAAAGCTAACGTACATGACTTCGGAAGTTCTCTCCTTTTCAATAACCCTACTTATTTTTATACTTTTTACATATTCTTTGCATCCCCAACCTCGCAAAAAAAGAAAAAAAAAAACAAAAAACAAAAGACAGTTTAGAAATTCTTAAATCCTGTCAAAAGTGGGCTCTTCACCCATCGTTAACTAGAATTAAGAATTTCCCCCCAAACAATTGAAAAATATTGCAGATAATTTTCACAGTACGTGATAGCTAATACATGTCACATGATAGAGCATCCGCTTTCATCATCATCATAATCGTACTCAGAAATATCATTAACTGCAACGATTGGATCAGACGGTGGAGGTGGAAAATGATGATCTGCAGGGCTCCAGTACTGATAATTAGAATATTGCGCCGCCGGAACAAAAAATGAAGAGCTTGGATTCGGATACACTGTACTGTAGCTGAGCCCAAATTCTGGAGCCGAATAAGCTATTGCTGGATATGGGTACAAGGGTTCAGCAACCCCAGTCGGACTAGGAGATTCCTTTGCAACTGCATTTTCAACTCCGGTATTGGAGGCACCATTTTTTCTTCTTTTTCCCTGCTTTTTCCGGCAGTACTAGGCAGAGCATTAATATTACCAGCCTCAGGAACTTCAGTACCACTCTTTTCCTTCGCCACTGTGGGCTCATCATCATCACATGATGCAGGCACGGATGCTTTCTCTGTCGTCGTTTCGCTTACCTGATTTGGATTTTCAGATTGTAGTAATTTCTTCTCGGGATTATCAGAGGTTATAACAATTTCATCACCTTTGGGATCTTTTTGTTGGTTCTTGTTTTTCTTCTTCTTGCCGGACTTCTGGTGATCTTGTTCAACGGAATTTTGTGGCCAAATCTCGGCATGTTTCCCTGTTTTCAGCAGCTTCTTGATCAAGGTTTCAGCCTCCACATTCCCAGTCACAGTAACTTTATGTTGCTGAGAATCAATCGTAATCCTGTAAACCCCTGCAACAGAAAAACAAAAAAAGAAAAGAATCACAACGGCCGCCCAATTATTGGATGCCAACATACACATGCAGGAGTACGTAATGGGATTAATTGGTTTTCTAGAACCTTCGATGCTCTGTAGAACTTTCTTGACTTTCTTCTTGCAGCCTTCGCAGTGAATGGGAACTCTCAAGACCCATGTCTATGTGAACAGAGGAACTAATTAAGTCAAAGAACTAATTCAACTCTCCGAAACCCCAGAGAAACAAGCAGAAACGAATCTCAAGAGTTAATTACCTTGTATTTCAGCGTTTCAGTTGCTTCAGCAGCTGCCGGCGTCTTTGCCATCTCAGTAGATGTCTGAAGGCCGCTGGATTAATTAATATATTATACACAAAATAAAGGAAATTGAGGAGGCTATCTCAAGTTTTCCTGTTCTAGTAGGAACAGAAAGGCAGTGTTTGTGTGCTCGGTGTTTTGGGCCTAGTGGCAGTGGGAGATATATAAAAGTGTACATGGGCGAGACTAATACAGAGTAATTTTTATCACTGATAATAAAAATAATGTAATACTTTTTTCAAGATGATTTCTTTTATATATATATATATATATATATATAGTTTAATACGTTAAATAAAATGTTTTAATTTCGTGCCAAGACCAAACTCGCCAAGCTAGCAAAAGCACTAGAAATGGAAGACCGAGTCACATTTGCACATATGGAAGCCAATGGCAGCTTTAAGCGGTTAAACTTTTCCACTTGGATGCCAAGTTAGCATATCAAAGTGGTCATTTTAAGGGTTTTTTTTTTTCCTTCTCCTTTTCTTTCATTCTTTGTTTTGAAATTAATGTTTAATCCGAATTTTATTTGCTATTCCTCAGAAATTAAAGTCAGAACTAGCTCGATATATTTCTGAACATGTTTTCCATCTAAAATATGGGGTTCTACCTTCTTTTTGAGGAAATATGGGATTTATCTTTGTTTTAAAATAAGACTCATACTAGTAACTATATTAATAAAAAAAATAAGTAACTTAATATTCTTCTGATATTTTTTTAAACTCAAAATTAAATAATATATTTCAGATAAATATAATATTATATACCAATAAGAATTTGGGAGAATCATGCATAAAATTTCTGATAATAATCAAAATATATTCATTTAGACAGATCATTCATTGGAAAAAAAAATCAAGTACATTATGAAAAAAATATCTAGGCACTAGATAAATATAATTAATAATACTATTAAATCAAACGAGCTGGATATGGGAAGAAGATAATGAATCTTATGAAGCTAAAATCCTTAAGAACTCCATTAAAGATTAAATAATAAAAATTGTTAATCTCTATCTCAATATAACCATCGAGTAGTCTTATTCACTTTTGCATCATAAAAGTTTCCACTCCCTCGCCTTCCAACTGAAGTTCATCAGCAGGCCAACTGAAGGCTTTTAATAAAGTCTTATGAAACAATTGGCCTATAAAATAATTTTTTCCTTTTCATAACCGAGTTGATAAGATATGTGGTGATGTGGGAAGAAATTATTCGATAACGTAGAATCGAATTCCGTATGAAATAAATTTTTACTAAAATATTATGGAGATTTATCTGATATTTAAATTCTAATGAATCTTTTCCATATATGTATGATGAAGGAACATGTGAAACAAGTATGAGAGTTATCCTTTCTATCTCGTAAAAAAAAAACTTTTATATTATAGGCCAATTGTTTCTTTTACTTTTTATTATTTTAGAAAGAAATAAAAGGCATGCATGATGTAGCAAAGATAGGTTTATTAACAAAGAAAATAATAAAAGTAAAGATGACACTTCTCTACGTAGAAATATTAATTTTATGTACGGATTCATGTAAAAGCACTTAAAAGTTAAAACTTAAAAGGGGGGCGAGGGTAGCCGGAGAGGTGTGCTTTCCGATGGGTAGGATAGTGTTTTTTTTTTTTGTCAAATAATCTAAATTGCACCTAAACATTTTACAAATTCATGATTGATATTTTAATTTTTTTACTCATAATTATATTTTTTGTTCTAATATTACACTTCTATTACCATTATCCATTAATACACTAACATCACGTGGGTTTTTTTTATATCTTATTAAAAAAAATTGAAATGTAAAAAAAACTATTTAATAAAATTCATCTCATCATTAAATTAAAGATGAAGGAGTATTACTAAGAAAAATATTAAGTATTTTTTAAGGAAGTAAAATATTAAGTTTATTACTTTTCATAATTATTTTTAAGTTAATAAGAAACATTTGAACAGGTTTAAAATCAAAATAATATTAATTTAGTGTTTGCTATTTGTTAGTATAACTTTTTTAGTTATTAAAAAAAGTTAATTTAAATATTAATTTTATTGATATAAAATTTTGAGCAATAACAAATTAATAATAATCAAAATACTTTGAAATTAATTGTTTTGGATTTTTTTAAAATATTTTTTTATATTTTAAAAAGTGAATGAAATAATTCTAGAAGAAAATAAAAAATAATAGATATTTCTAGGACAAGAGAGTAGATAAACTGATTATAAATTGTTCATGAATAGTTTTTTTTTTTTCATTTTGAGAAATTTTAATAAGATGTACAAGTAAACTCTTATTGAGTGTCATCATTGCAATGTACATAGATTACATGAAGATGTAAATGAATGAAAATAGTAACATAAGTACAATGATATGACAAAAAATATTAATTTTTTTTGTAAATTATGAATAAAAAAAAGTTTAAACGCAAACCATTAATTTTAAAAAAAATTAAGTGCAATTTAGATATTTTACACTTTTGTTATAAGTAGATAAAAATAGTGTCTTGGTGCCACACTCTACAAGAGGACAAAGAAATTCAAAAGTGACTTTCGCTATTTCTTAAAATCATATATATTAATTAATCAAAATTCTTACTCGGACTTACTTTTTATGAACTATAAATTTTAAAAATGTATATATATAAAAAATTAAAGTAAATCATACAATGCCTGTAATATATATATACCTGAGATCCGCGATGAATAAGTTCACTTGAATTTTTTTTATAATTATATATATAAACCCTATCTCAAAAGCAAAGGAAAATTTAGTACTAGTCCGATGACAGTCTCCGATCTAAAGAAATAACAGATATAGATAACGAGTGTCATTTGCAATGCCGATAGAACTTGATATGCGAATGGTGTTGCAAAATTCAGATCTACATCAGTTTGAATTCCAGAGCTGGAGTAATTTTAATAAGGAGACGAAGAAGAAGAGGTTGAATGCCACGGCGGTAGTCGGCGGGGCGGGGTTTTTTTCTTGTTTTTTTTTAATATAAAAATAAAGGTCGTAGGCACGAGTTTCTTTTTTTGAGGTCGCACGCGCGAGGTTCTTTTTTTAATTTCATTTGAATGTCTTAAACATTCTTTTTTTTGTTGGTCCAAGAATTTGAAATAGCTTTGCAGATTCCATTGCCTATTGGACTAGAACCCAAGATGTTTGTGGTAATGTCATTGTATCCCTTTTGCCCCCTCATGTATGGGCTACAAGAAATGGGTCTGAAGAAGATGGTTGGTGAATGCAATGACTGAGGCTGTTTCGATAAAAAAAACATAAAATGCCAAGACCATCTCATTAAAATAGTACCTCCAACAGAACGAAATCAAAGCCCATAATCAAAATCAGATAATGTATAGATGCGGCGATGATGGAGGTGAAAAAGTCTTAAAGATAGCATTTCTATTTTCCAAATACAAATCTGTTAATTTATTTTGAAAAATTATGAAATATTCATTACCAGCCTTTCTAAATAAATATATAGTATACTTATACGTAGATAGCCGTTCAATTAAA
This sequence comes from Apocynum venetum, assembly GCA_019593545.1. NCBI lineage: Eukaryota > Viridiplantae > Streptophyta > Magnoliopsida > Gentianales > Apocynaceae > Apocynum > Apocynum venetum. Next base: position 1,214,355 of record SRSM01000324.1, read on the forward strand.
ATTGTAAAAAGCGCATCTGGTGTAGTGGTATCATAGTACCCTCCCACGGTACTGACCGGGGTTCGATTCCCCGGATGCGCATGTTATGCAATATATGCTTTTAGCAAAGCTTTCCTTTTTTTTTATATTCTTGATTATATATATATCTTCAACAAAATACTACTTTTTTCCACACAATTCCAATAAAGATCTATTTTTCACTTTCACTTGTTTCATAGGCCCATCTTTGTTTCTTTTTATATATTTTCTGTTTAAGACAATACATTCAACAAGATTCAACTTTTCCCTTTGATTATCACTACCTAGAAAAATGACAATATATCTAACAAGACCTAGCTTTGTCCTCCTATTTTTCTTACCTATAAAAAGATGATGTTTTCAATTATCAATACCAAACTCAATGATTGAAAAACAAAACCTACTTCTCCCTTCTTTTCCTCACCTACCACTACGAGTCTAATATATAATACATAGTAGTGGTAATTGTAAAAGGGAAAAAGATGTAATATTTGAACAATGATAGTTAATTTATATCAACTTTTTCTGTACCATTGTAAAATAGTGAGCACCTCTTTCAATTAAGAAATATCGTAAATCTAATATGTAATATTAATAGTAAGTGTAAAAGGCAAAAAGGTGATGATGCTTGAATAATGATAGTTAACTTATATTAACTTTTTCTACACTGTTTTAAAATAATTAGCAACTCTTTCAATAAGAAATCTCGTAAATGATGGCAATGTTTTAAAATTGGATAAAATTGAGACTCCATTAATGTTTCAAATATATATCAAATAAATTCTGCTAATATATCCATCATAACTTAATAAAACCTAAAAAAACTAGATATCTTTTCGTGAAAATATATAAAACCCCAGAAACCAGATATTGTTTCGTGAAAACATATAAAACCTCAAGAGTAAAGTACTGTTATAGCATAAGGAGATATATAGGTCGATAAAATTAAACCATACAAAAATGGGGACCAAAGAGATAAGTATTTTGAACACTAGGGAGTAATAATAATAATAATAAATCGAGATAAAAGTAATTTAATCGATACCAACTCCACCAGGCACCAGCCATCAATTCCCGCCTCTACCTCCAGGCATCCAAATTCCAAACAATGGTTTTCACCGGGAAAAAATGAGGCCATCATTCCAACAGCTCCAAGCCAACAGGATCCTCCATCTCCTAAACACCCACTGCAGCTCTTGCAGTCACCTCCGGCAGATTCAGGCTCAGCTTATCCTCCACAACCTCCATTCAAACACCACTGTTGCCCGCCACTTCATATTTGCCTGCCAATTTCTTGGGCTTCTAGACCATGCCCGCCTCTTATACACAATTAACAACCCAAAACCACACACTTTCATTTGCAATCAACTCATTAGAGCCTTTTCTCATTCCCAAGGTCATCAGAATTCTATATCCATCTACTCCCACATGCACAAACACTCTGTTTCTCCTAATAATTATACCTTCCCTTTTATGCTCAAATCATTGTCGGACATCAAGAGCCTTAAACAAGGCCAATGTGTGCATACCCAGATAGTTAAATTGGGCCATTTCAATGATATTTATGTTCAAAATTCTTTATTGAATTTATATGCGTCTTGTGGTGAAATGGGTTTGTGTATATATGTGTTTGATGAAATGCCTAAGAGAGATGTGGTCTCTTGGACTACCATAATTACAGGGTCCAGGGAAACTGAGAAGCCTGATGATGCATTATTTTCTTTCCAGAAAATGTTGGATGCCCGTGTGGAGCCCAATCAGGTAACTCTGGTGAATGCACTGGCTGCCTGTGGAAATATAGGGGCGCTCGATATGGGTGTATGGATACATGAATTTATAAAGAGGAAAGCTTGGAAATTGGACGTTATCTTGGGCACTTCCTTGATTGATATGTATGGAAAGTGCGGCAGAATGGAAGAGGGTCTCAAGGCTTTCCAAACCATGGAAGAGAAGAATGTTCTCACTTGGAATGCCCTTATCAGAGGACTTGCTTTAGCTAAAAATGGCCATGAGGCAGTATGGTGGTTTTTCAGAATGGAGGAAGAAGGAACTAAGCCCGATGAAGTGACTTTGACAGGAGTTCTTTGTGCTTGTGTTCACTCTGGTTTGGTACAAAGGGGTCGAGACATCTTTTCCTCCTTGGTAGGTGGGAAGTTTGGATTTACACCTAGTGTCAAACATTATGCTTGCATGGTTGATTTGTTATCTCGTTCTGGGTTTTTGGAAGATGCTATTAGGATTATTGAGGAAATGCCAATTGAGGTTACCAAGACTATTTGGGGATCATTCCTTTTCAGTTGCAGAGCGCATGGCAATTTACATTTGAGCGAGCTTGCAGCTTGGAAATTAGTGGAGCTGGCACCAGAAAATTCTGCTTCTTATGTTGTGTTATCTAACTTATATGCAGAAATGGGAAAATGGAGTCATGTCGAAAAGATTAGAAGATTGATGACAGAAAGGGAACTTAAGAAGGACTCAGGCAGCAGTTGTGTTGAACTTGAATATCAAGAGGATATATCAAAGATGCTAGCATAGCAATATTTATTGCATCTGCATACACTGGAGAGGGGGCAAAAGAAAAAACTGGATTAAAGAGGCAAGTCATGTTGTTTCAAGTACAAGGAATCCAAATGTGAAAGATAATCCAGACAGACAGGATGGGCCATTTATTTTGGATCCTGGCATATCAGCTCGTTCACTCTGTCCTTGTAAGTGTCTGCAATATATGACTTATTGGTGAAAATGGCCACTAATTATTTTGTTTTTGGTAGATTTATTCTAAACTTTTATTTTTTGATTTGTTTTTGGAATTAATCCTTACCCTTTTTTCCTCTGGCATGTTTCGTCCTTATCTTCTAAATTTATGATAAGATTGGTCCTATTATTTTTTATTTTTATATGATTCGGTCCCTCACCTATACCCGATTTAAGCACAACTTTGCACGGAAGCCATTTTTTATCCCTACCTAATGTGGATGGTATATTATCTCACAACCATCTCCTTATTGCAATGCATCACACTTTAACATTAGTTCAACCACTAGGTCAAGGTGTATACTAGTCACCATAGTTACTTTATTTCGCAGACTGTTATCCAGAATGCTACAGTGCGAATTATTCATCCTCAAAGAGTCAGGTCTTAGCCACCATTTGAACACAGGAGAAATAAAGGAACATTCAACTGACCCAAGGGACAAAATTGCTGAAAAGGAAAAACAAACGGGTTGATATTCATGCGCTGGAACCCCAGATACGGCTGGTGCATCAATACTAGTAGCATTAAACAGAAGTGAACCATTTTTTGTGAAAGACAAGACTGCTGACCTTTCCGGTAATCAAGTACACACGGACGAGACCAACAACAAACATTGTCGATCTTCCTCAAAATAGACAATACTCAAAAGCTCAAATAACTTCTAAACAAACAGTGCCCGTAATCAATCCAATCCTTCAGAGTAACAAAGGCAGGAGATGGACTTGCGGTTTATTGATACAAAAGGCAGGGCAGTACTAGGGAGATCATCTTAATTCAAAGACGGAAGTTCATAAATTCTGCTTCTGCAAATCAAGGACCTTTTTCCATGCTGGCCTTGCCAAGATATCAGCGCACCAAGCACCAACATGAGGCCTTGCATCGAACACTGCTTTAACCCTGGTGCCCATCAAGTAGTTGACAACGGGGAGATGGTTCAGATCGGCAAGGGTGAAAGTGTCGGCAGCCAAGTACTTGGACTGCTTCAGTCGAGCCTCGTACACATCAAGAACCTGACCCAGCTTCCCTTCGTACTCTTCCACCACAGCATCGTCTGTGGTCATTCCTAGGATGGGTTTCACACAAATCTCAAATACCAGTTTTGAAGCAGCAGGGTCAAACTTCTGGGCTTCCACCTCCATCCATACATACACAAACGCCATCTTCTTGGGATCCTGGAAAGTCAACTGGTTCCCTTTGTCCCCATAAGCGTGCACAATATATTGGTTAACTGCCCTCGATTCTGCATCGACCACACAAATCTTGTAAGATCAGTTACTCAACAAAAGTCCTCTACACAAAGGTGCAAGAATTTAGTCAATTAATTTATAAAAGGGCAGGGGAATTTTTACCAAAGAGCTTCAAATCTCCATCTTCAAAACCTGGTACTTGACCAAATGGCTGCGTCCATCGGACAAGGAAATAAATGTTAGTTAGTTTGCAGATCAGATCAGAGAGAAATGACAGAGGATACATGCATAGTACTATGTTACATTGAGGGTAAGGAAAAGCTCCTTTTTGTGATCTCCAGTTGCCATGTTAACAGGGACATACTCAGCTTCGACATCTTTCTCGTAAAGGCAAGCGAAAACTCTCAAAAATGCTGTGGAAACAACACTTCCGTGGACCTTGATTGCCATGATCACAAAATTATCGAGGTAGATAAGGAGCAAAAACTTCAGGGATTGACTCTTATTCGCGAGACGGTGTATGTGTATTTATAGGAGCGAGAGCCTTTTTCTGGAATCATCTTGTTTGACATTAGTGGCAGTGGGCAGGTCCATTTTGGGTCCGATAGTCTATTCTTCTCTGTAGTTTATTTATGTAATTTTTTTTTTACTCATATTAATATTTTGTTAAATTATATGGTACTTATACTAGTAAAAAACTAAAGATATCCTTATAAGACTTTCTTATGAATTTTAAACATCTTATTTACGATTTTTTTTTGTTGGCGTTGTTGAAAAAATGTGTAATTAATATGAGAGGTTTTGCATTAAAAAAAATGAGAGGTTTAAACTTTAAATGAGGTAGAATTAGAAAAAAATGTCATAAATGAATCAGCTATATAGAAGGGAGGTAATTTCTAAATATCCCAAAAAGATACGAGTGAGTACGAAGAGGGCATTTATTAAAGAATATATTTACTTTATTAAGAAATACAAATAAATATTTCTACCATTTTATAAAAATAAAAGTATAATATTATTCCTCCGTGTTATCTCTGGTAGTAGTGATGCATTAGTCGGCTGTTGGAGGCCAACATTTTCATCTTTCGTGTGCAGCCACGTCGGAATGGACCCTCATATCACGTAATCACACACGCCTTACGTTTTTTTTATTGTTTTTTTAAAATAAAATAATTTTAGGCCCAAAAATTCTCAAAATGAAGATCATGATGGAGGCTATACCAAAGTATAAGAAGGGTCTTTTGGTCAAACTGTGGTCTCACAATTTTTTCTAATAGATAATTATATTATTTATTCATCTTAATTTACTATTTAATTTTTTCTTTTGTCTAAACTCTTGTCTAAATAAATATGAAAGGTGAAAAAAGAGATAAACTGTAATTATAAAAAAACCAAAAAGTTAATACAAAGAATCTTAAGCATAACGTGTTCAAATCTGAATGTTCTTAAATGAAAAGTTTTTTTTTGAGGAAAAATAGGAATCAATTAAAATACCAATGTTTTTTTAAAAAAAAATAGCAAAGTTGTAAGAAAGGGAAAAAAAATCCAATGAGGACCACCGAGGTTGGATGAAATCAAGAAAATTAGATTTAAGATACTTTCGCGGTCCCTCCAAAAAAAAAAAAAACTTTCACGATCCTACCTTCCTGTCTCTTAATTAAATACTTAAAACTGTTCTAAAATTGATATTTACTACCTCAATTCATTTTTATGATATGCATTAAATAATCTTTTTTATCTAATTATAAGATATTTTGCTATTTTCTATAATTATTATATATATTATTTTTAAATTTACTCCTATTTTATTAAGAGAGCGAAAGATAAAATAAATACTACATTTCCAAGAAATATTACAATAAATAATGGTATAGTGAAGAGTAAAAATAATTTATTGATTTATGTGAAATTACCTAAAATATTTTATAAAAAACAATGGAAAGAGTAATTCAAAAACAGTCAAACCTTGTCAATTTTTTTCTTCAAAAGTGGCTTTAATATAAACTATTTAAAGAAAAAATTCCAACCAATAAACTTTTGGTTGTAAAAATATACTCATTTTGTTCAAAATTGAATGTACACTTTTAAGTTTGATTAAAAATTAATAAAGATTTATGACTTTAATTAAATTATTAAATTATCATTGATATTAATATAATGAAGAATAGAACTCGTGAGTTAGTATTATTTAGTAAGATATAAATTTCTTAAATTAAGATGATAGAGTAATAGAGATAATGAATTAGTGAATATAATTTTTTTAAATTAAAGAAATTATTAATAAAATTTTGAATAAAAAATATATTTATTTTTAGATAAATTAAATAAAAATATGAGCAATAAATTCTGAATGCAGACAATATTTATTTTCAATATTTTCCAATTCATTATAAACAAATTGTCGTCCTAGAACAATGAATAGCATCTAAATTGTGTACCAAGTACACGAGGCCAAATATATTGGAGCTTTATAAATTTATAGGGTACGGATGCAAACCGGGCCGGCCCCCCAAGCACTGTGCACCAATCTGATTCTCTCCAATCACTTCCGGACAAACCTCCGAGGCAAGACAGACATAAGATGATGACGGTCCATCTCCCACAGATAAGTTGAGCTTGATCTATCTCCCTCCCTCCTAATAACTTGGCACGATGATAAAATGATAGATCAGGATTTATATTTTTCTATTTTAGTTTTTAATTTTGAAAATAATCTCATGTCAATATTAATTTAACGAATATTTCAATGACAAGATATCACAATTGTTCACAAAAATATGAAATGTATTTTACAAGATACAAACTTAAGCGGCTTATATATCCATTTATTTCAGTTATGCCAATTAGTTCTGAATCAATGTTAAGTAATAGTATTCTGTTTGGAATTCAATTAATGTTTAGGTAAAAATTAAATAACTTTTTTTTAACTTTAATTAAATTACTAAATTATATTTTATATTAATATAATGTAGGATAAAACACGTGAATTACTGATATGTCAATATTTTAAATTAAAATGAGTAATAATACTTATAAATTAGTGTGATATAAATAATTTAAATTAAAAGGACAATTAATAAAATTTTAGATAAATATATATATATATATATATATATATATATATTATTTTTTTTAAACTAAGCATTCAATTCTAGAAAGTAGCAGTATAGATAAAATAGCCAAAATATTTACACAGCTTGATACCCCTGCGACTCTTGAACGTCCTTCGATCTACAACTAGTGAATGGCTTATGAGCCTCCGCAACTTCCCTATATATAAAAAAAAAAGATCTATATAATTCAAGAAAATCCACTAGAACAATTAATCAGGCTTTAGAAAATTGTGATATTCCAACTGAGTCTCATCTCTCCACCAGCACCCGGATCAAATTTGCATATGCAAAAGCTGCATAGGATTCTGGAATCAGTACAAAAGGTTTTGAATATATTAACAGCACCAGAAGTCAATGAGGGATGGAGGAAGCGGGTGGTGAATGCATTTACTTGAAAGTCTGATATATGCTCAATTTGAAAAGTAAAGGAAAGATATCATCTCATACGAAAGTAGAAGAAAAACACTCACAGTAAGAATGGCACTGTAAACACCTAACTGTGCGAATGACTTAAGTGTGTTGTTTTTACTCACCTTCCATCCAATCCAAGTATAACCACTGTGTTCTTTTGATGGCCAAAGACAGCAATGCATTGATATCCTTCAGGCAAGAGAAACTGAGCCACAGTTTGACCCTCGTACTCTTCCACCACAGCATCGTCTGTGGTCATGATGCCTAGGATGGGCTTTACACAAAGCTCATATACCAGTTTCGAAATAGCAGGGTCAAACTTCTGCGTTTCCACTTCCATCCATACATACACAAGCGCCATCTTCCTGGGATCCTGGAAGGTCAACTGGTTCCCTTTATTCCCATAAGCGTGCACAATATATTGGTTAACTGCCCTCGATTCTGAATCGACCACACAAGTCTTATAAGATCATTTACTCAACAAAATTCCTGACAAAGGTGCAAGAATTTAGTCAATTAAGTTATAAAAGGGCAGGGGAATTTTTACCAAAGCTTCAAATCTCCATCTTCAAAACCTGGTACTTGGCCAAACGGCTGCGTCCATCGGACAAGGAAATAAATATTAGTTAGTTTGCAGATCAGATAAGAAAGAGATGACAGAGGAAACAAGCATAATAGTATGTTACATTGAGAGTAAGGAAAGGCTCCTTTTTGTGATCTCCCGTTGTCATGTTAACAGGGACATACTCAGCTTCGACATCTTTCTCATAAAGGCAAGCGAAAACTCTCAAAAGTGCTGTGGAAACAACACTTCCGTGGACCTTGATTGCCATGATCACAAAATTATCGAGGTAGAGAAGGAGCAAAAACTTCAGTGATTGACTCTTCTTCGCGAGACGGTGTATGTGTATTTATAGGAGCAAGAGCCTTTTTCTGGAATCATCTGTTTAACATTAGTGGGCGGGTCCAGTTTTGGGTCCGATTTAGTACACGCACAGTTTTTTTTTTAAAAAATAAATAAATTGTAATCTATTAATCTAAGAGTGTAAATACATAATAAATATTTGTGAAGGGTATCATCTTGTAGTTTATATATGTAATTTAATTACGTTACTTTCCAAAATTATTCTAAAAATTACTTTTGAAAGTAATGATTAATTAGTTGGATGTGGGAGGTCATTATTACTCTGATCCCATCTCATAAAAATAAATTTTTTTTTTCATCGTATGCGTTTTCGTCGATCCAAAAAACATATCAAAATAAAAATATAGATGATGGCTATAACAAATTACTATAAGAAAGGCCTGTTCTTCAAACCATCGTCAATGTTTGACCAATCAAAGTAACTTTCTATTCATTTGAGAAGCAAATAATAGTGTAGCTCACAATTGAAGTAGCTCATGCTGAAAAAGCCAAAAGCCCAAAACTCTACAATTTGGCTGGAACCTGCTCCTTTTCATATTTTATCTTTTTAATCCAATTGAAGAGTATTTCCTTTAACACACACACACACACATATATATATATATGCATAGTCTCATCCTTTTTTCCAAAAGATGACTATATTATTTATTTATAGCCATAGGTAGTTTAGTGAGCTAATTTTGGATATGACCGGCACGCAACAACATAAGGATAAGATGAGAGTCCACAGTTTGGACATGCAACTGGAGAATGTACCAATAGGCTTGGGATAATCTAATTTTTGGTGTAATTACTAATTATAGAGAGACTACCACACCTGAACTTAATATGTAATTTCTTTTTCTCCTATTAAAGAAAAAGAAAAATAAGAAGATTAAAGCTGACGCTTTTGCACACATGAAAGTTAGCATCCATCCATTCCAGTGAAAAACTAGGAACGTCAATAGAATGGTGGATCCTAAATTTAAACTTTTCTCTTAATCTCTCCTTTTCAAAATAATCTGATGACAATATTAATTTAACGAACTTTTCAATGGTATTTCAGAAGAAAAAAAAACCGAATATTTCAATCACAAGATATCACAATTGTTCAACAAAAATGAAAAGAAAAGATCTGTATATTACAAGATACAAACTTAAAAGCACGAGATCTTATATATCCAATTCCTTTTAATTATGTCAAAGTATTTCTAACCATGTTAGTAAGCATACAGATAAACAGCCAAATATTTACACAGCCTGATGCCCGTCAAATTAGCAAAGAAACAGAAAGTAAAAGGATAAAATAGACGAATCACATGTATTAATTATATTAACAAGAAAAGGATCTATATAATTCAAGAATATCCACTAGAACGATTCATCAGGCTTTAGAAAATTGTGATATTCCAACTGAGTCATCTCTCCACCAGCACCCGGATCAAATTTGCATCTGTAAAAGCTGCATAGAATTCTGGAATCAGTACAAAAGTTTTTGCATACATACACAGCAACAGAGGTGAAGAAAGGGGGATGGAGAAAGTGGCTACTGAAGGCATTCACTTAAAAAGTGTAAAAAAAATAAAATTACATATTACTCATTGTCAAACAGCTGAACTGAAAATGAAGAACCCTCTTACATGTGCCCAATTTGAAAACTAAAGGAAATATATTATATCATATGAAAGAAGAAAAAAACTAGCAAGAATGGCGCCATAAACACCTTACAGTGTGATTGACTTATGTTCGTAGTTTTTACTCACCTTCCATCCAATCCAAGTATAACCACTGTATTCTTTTGATGACCAAAGGCAACAATGTATTGAAATCCTTCAGGCAAACGAAACTGAGCCACCGACCACTCAGAACTGAAGTACTTGGGCAGCACTCCTGTAAATGTTTTAAACAGCAATGACTTAGCTTCAATGGCAGAAGCTTTAGCATGGCAATAAATATTATCATGCACACGAGAAAAGTTGAACCTTAAGCAGCCATGCTATTATTTATACCCAAAGGGGAGAAAAAAACATTGATAAGATCAAAACCACACCGAAATTACAATAAGACACCAATCACTAAAAGAACAACAAGATCAGCCAAAGTTCATAGAAAGAACAACCAATTGAGTTCAGTAAAGATATCTAATATATTTCTAAGTATGGATATTAACAACAATGGAATAATTACAAAGCTGGAACTGGAAATTTCATTAGTGATGGAAACCCTGAACTCTATCTTTTCCTTCTTTCTCTCCAAACCCTAGGACCCCTCCCCTTTTTCCCATTTCTTTACCACTGGCATACCCCCTCTTTTTTTCTCTACTTCCCTCATACTAGTAACTATGATAGTATGATATTGATTACTATACTGTCTAACAAATCAAAGAACAGGCATTGCCAGTATGAGTGAGATGATTTTCCACCATACAATACATAAGAATGACTCTATTAATAAATCCCCCTGAAAGAAAAAGATCCACAGCAATCCTCATTATATCACTTGACTTCTATTTTTTTATTTTTCATCTCACTCTGATGAATTCATGGTATAATAGTTCCGGGACCTTGTTATTTCTCTCTCAATCAGGTAAAAGATCCCCTTAATTAAGAGCTGTCCCAAGATCTATTTTTTCTTTTGGGTTGGGGGGGGGGGGGGTTTGGGAAACTGGTCTGAGTGGCCTATAGACAGCTGCAGGAATTTTGACTGCTGGGGGCAAAATATTTGTTGTGCATGCAAGAACAAACCCACCCCCCCCCCCCACCCAAAAAAAAGAAAAAAAAAAAGGAAAGACTAGTAGGCACAAAGTATATACAGTTGCATATGCTATAAAGTGGTTGTAAAACAATGGCAATAGTGGAAATGATTGACTACATGTAAAGGCATTTATTACACACAAATTAAAGTATCTCAAGTACACAAATCATGGAAAAGAAACTTCAGAAAAGGAAAACCTTTGATAAAAGAAAGCGATGAGCTAGATGATGTCCTAGAAAGTTCAGAATCAGGTGGACTATTTGAATTTTCACTCCCCAAATTCCCCATATTGATCTTAAGGCTGAAGACATGAACGGTGCCCTTATCACTTGAGACTGCTAGCCATTGAGAACAGGAAGAGAATGCAAGGCTGTATATTTCTGCTCTATCAGCACCCCTCCTTACCTGAAAGAATATCAAATTCAAAAGTTCCATCAACAAAGATATTGCATACTTCAGCAACAGTTTGTTATGCAGAAATTCATTCAAAAAACAGCCAAGGGACTTGAAAATATCACCAGGCAGCATGAGATACAAAGCTTAGACAAAGAAAATCATTTCTTGCTTATCAAGATAACCTTAGAAGAAAATACAATTAACTCATACCAAAATAAAGGATTTTTACAGGGAGAAAAATACACATATCAAGCTCCTGGTTGATAAATAATTCAACAGATGAAACAGCAACCTTGTCATTTTCTGAAACAGCAGAAAGAACAACTGAAACACATTTAACCCACAAAGTCTACAACAATGATCCACAAACAAATTACGAATCCGCAAACTCATGCTATTCATGGAGCATAAAAAAATAAGAAGGAAAGAAACCAACAGTCCAACTTACTTGATCAGTGAAAAATGGAAAAACAGCAGGTTCTTTAAGAAAACTAGATGTTTCCTTAAAGAGACGTTGATAGTGTTACTGGACAATTTGTGATGCAGAGTTTAGACAAAGCTTGTCAAGAAAACACTAAGAGAACATTTACCTTGTCACTTGCAAACAATTAAATCACATTTAGTCCACCATGTCAAGAAAAATGAGCCACAAACGAATAATGAGTTCACAAATTTATGATATTCATGGAAAATGAACAAGAAAGAAGAAAAAGAAGCAAAAAAAAAATTGCAACTTGCTTGATTAGTTACAATAGGAAAAACAAAGGGAAGCAAACTTGTATTTACTACAACACAACTTTTATGCTTATATTACTTTCAAATTACTTTCACCCAACCAATTTCACCATGAAGTCTAAAAATGAGTCTGCACAGGAAGGAAAGAAACAAGAATTTCTAGCAACCCCATCATCGCGTAATCAATGAGAAACAATGGTTTAAACATATGCCTCGTAATGCAGTATTTAAGGCTTCAACAGAATCGGTATGACAACCAAAATAGTACATTACCTCCTGAAGCAGAGTCCCTTGGGTGTTAAAGATTCGAACCAAAGTCCCTTTAGTGCTTGCAGTGGCCAACAAGTGCCCGTCCTGGGAGAGCGTAAAGCAAGCTATCCTCGAATCATGTGCAAGAATAAACTTAGTCCTTTTAGATGCGTAATGCTCAACCCTAACCTGTCCCTTCTGCAACCCCGGACACACAAGCACGAATAATCCAGCTACCTGCGAAACCTCGCATAGCCCCTTAGGGTTGGATATGGTCTCAATCTGATGCAAAAGCTTCAAATCCTTAAAATTGTAGACAAATATCTTCTGCTCCAGGACGACCACAATTCGGTCCCTCCGCAGCCTCACCCCACGAACCTCCGACCTGAAGGAAAGCTCGCCGATGCAGCGGCCCTGATGATCGTCCCAAATCATGACCTTGTTAGTAGGGTACTGCGGATTGTCCCCGCCGCCCACTAAGGCGAGTATATTACATCGAAAGAGCATTTCAACAGTACCAATTCCACCTCCGTTGCCGGAATCCCGACGGAAGATCTCGCGAAAGGGATCGCAGTTGTAAATTCTGAAGCCACGGTTGGTTCCGATAGTAAAGCAACCGTAATCTTGATTAAACGACAGGTGGAGCAGAGACGGCTGGTTACCATCCACAGAATCATTTGAATTGGGATTGGAAGCGGGGCTAGGGCTAGAACTTATGTTAGGGATAACAGGATTATGGAGAAACTCATTTTCTCCTCCTTCGCTTCCAGGCGGACCTAATTGCTGTTGCTCTTGTTGATCTAAGTACTTTTGAAGCATTGGAGAAAGGAATTCAGAGTTAGAATTAGGGTTAGGGTCAGGGCTCGGGAACGGTGGAGGAGAAGAGAAGCTTGATAGAGTAGCCATGGGATTTCGATTTCTCTCTGGATTTTTCTTAGTTCTTCCTCTTTGTCGGACGAACGAAATCGAGTGGATGGATGGAACTGATATTTACGAGAATCTCCTTGAAGGGATGATGGCTGGGGACCTGGGGGTTGAATCTAATTAGCGTAATTTGAGAAGGTATAAGAAGAGCTGTTAATTTTTTCTCTGGATTAGTAGTTTGTTTATTAAAGTTTATTCTTTGATTTATTTTTTTTTAAAAAAATTATTCTTTTATTAGAAGACACGCATCGCGTCGTTTAAAACTTTAGAAGACACGCATCATTCGGAGAAGAGCTGACAGATGGCTTTGGGCTTTGCTCCCACCCCAACAACGTCGTCAACGAATTGTTTCCAGAGTTGGGCCCAGGCCTGCAAACCCCAGTCATGCTATTTGGTCTCACTTTAATGGGCCTTCGATTAACTTCTGTGAGACGAGGGTAATATGAGGGTTGAATAATTTGAATTTTAAAATTTAATTAATATGCAACTAAGCTTATAGTCCAGTCAGATTCATGATTTTTTAATACAATCATATTTTAAATCTAAAATTTTATAAATTAAAATATTTTTATCACATTAATTGATTCAATTATCATAGATAATAGTTTATCTATACATTATACCATTGAAATAGTTGATTTATATCTTTAGAATTTGCATTTTGCAAGGATTAAATTGAGATAGGTGCAATTGTAAGGATTTGATTGAGATATTTGCATATTTATAGGGATGAAATTGAAAATTAAACCAAAAAGAAGGGGCACAGTCAGTGTGATGGGCATTGGCCCAATCCCCGTTTGCCTCTGGCATTCACGAATCACGAAGTGACACGAACTACCTCGAGGAAAGAATTCCCTTTTATCCGCCCAATCCCAGACCGAGAAAAGCCTACATAGTACATCACCGCATGCTAGCTCGGCTCTATAAGGTCAATCAGAAGTCCAATCATGCTGACATGCATCAAAATCGGATGGTCCACTGGTGAAACCCTACACTATGCTGCACTTAATCATTCCCTACATTTCCCCACTAATGCCAAGGCGCGGAATTTTGAATTGTTTTCCCGTTCCCCCCAGTCGAGAATTTGTTAGCACTGAGGAACGACCAAGACTGCTTAATTTACAGCAGTAACCAACAGATAAAGATAGAGAATCCAGAGAAGAGGCGCCGGCGTTGGAACAACAGCATTAGCCGGAGAGGGAAAGGTAAGAACAAAATGAAAGGCTCACTGACTACGCATTTGAGTATTCATTTAGGGCAAGTATCTCGGATGCCCCATCAGCAACAAGTATCGGCTTCTCGATTCAATGGAATTGTCGATTCCCAAGCTGAAAAACAACTTCCGTCGATTTCAGCATCACTCGATTTTGATACCATCAATGACATGGATGAAAAAAATTTCATTCTCAGCCAGGATTTCTTCTGGTATCAATTTCAATTTGATTACGTTGTTTGTGTTTCCACGTCTTATTCCCTTTTTATTCTATTGTTCATATCTTCTCCAAGATTGATGTTTGGATATCTTTTACTGTAGCACTCCGGATTATATCACTCCGGACGCACCGCCGATTCCAAATTTTCTGGATTCGAATAACGAGGTAAGTGTAAAGTTTCTGAAGCAATCTTTTGCGTTAAGGCTGGATTTTTGTTTTGATTTGATTTATTATTTATTTTGTCTCAGGATAATATTCCTTGCCCTAAGTCCCCGGAGAAAATTAAAAGTGTGAGAAGCAAAAGACAGAAACTTGGTAAGGATCGTTGCTGTCAGTTCTTTCAGTGTAGCTTTATTTTATTCTTTTTCGCTGCTGAATGTATAAATTTTATTTTAGTATGGACTTCCTTGATTGTGATTCAACTCCATCCCTTTTTCTGTATTATATTTTCTTTTCTTATCCTGGGTACATTAGAGGTAGGAAAGGCAGAAAGCTTTAACTTATTTATCGAAACTCTCAAATAAGGTAGACAATGTTTTAGTCCTCTTTTTTGGATGTTAGAGGATTCAGGCATATTGTATATGCAGGAAGATTAGAGCCTCGAATCCTGAGATAGTTATCAAGTTCGGGATGTTTTGGGGGGTTCTTTGAATAGCAAGTTTCTGTGAGTTGACAATTGATCGCACTTGAAGTTTGAACTTTTAGTTTTATGCCTACAAATGCCATCTCCTCTAGTGCCATTTTCTGTTAGGACTATGAAATTGTTTTACTTTTGTTCCTTGATTTAACACTTTATTGGCATTAGTTTCTTCAGCATTTTGAGATGCTTTAGAAAACTCTAGAAAAGGAAAAGCCTTTTGATATTTCTCTTTCCAGTTTTTGTAGTGAAGCATAATAATGACCTTCAACCAAATCAAACTATCACCAGTTTAACTGGTTGGCATGTTCTTCACAAGTGAAATATTAATTGCATGCATTACCCTGTAGTATGCTGATGTGAAGCGCATATGATACCCGCTCATTTTTCTATGATGTTTTAACTTTATAATGCTTGTGAACACTTATTTTATTTTCAAAAGTCTTAACTTGTTAATGGTTGGATAACACCGATATATGCAATCTTAGCAGATGGTGACTTTTCAACCTTTTTTAGCTCCGGCATTGGTGGTGAGCAAGAAATGGCGGAAATTGAGATGGAAAATTTTGCAGCAGCAGATGGTGTTGACATTGACAAAAGATATGAATCTGGCAAGACTCACGGTTATGTTTCACAGTCTGCAGTGGCTTTAAGGTGCCGAGTAATGCCTCCTCCCTGCATTAGAAACCCATACCTGAGGGATTCTTCTGCATTAGATATAGATCCTTACGATAATCATAGATCAAAATGTGCAGGTACTGACTAAATATCTTTAGTGAGCAATCAGCTACAATTATGTTTTATTTTCAAAAGACATTCTGTGGGAACAAATTACTTGCTGTCACCGATTGCTATATTGGACTTACATATCTGCTTTCCACTGAAGTTTTTATTTTCTCTCAACTTTGATGCAGGTCTCTATACTGAAGTTACTGGGGGAGATGGCCTCTCACGCTACCGGACAGATTTCCAAGAAATAGAAGTTCGTTTAAAATTTTTTCTTGGTTTTAACTGACCTCAAATAGTCTCTAAAAATATGTTCCCTTTTCCAGAAAATTGGTGATGGAAACTTCAGTCGTGTCTTCAAAGTCTTGAAGAGAATTGACGGTTGTCTGTATGCAGTAAAACACAGCTTGACACAATTACACAAGGACACAGAAAGGTTGTATGCATGTTTCCCTATTTTTTTTGTAGGATCTTGATTTTTTTTTGTTTATGTTTGTTCATATTTTTTATGCACTCATCTTTCAGGCGGAAAGCTCTGATGGAAGTTCAGGCTTTATCAGCTTTAGGTTTGTGCTCTTATTTTCCATTCTCCCATCACTCTATATGCATTGGAAGACTTGGTACCATACGGAATTCTCATTCTATCTGCAGGATCCCATGAAAACATAGTTGGGTACTATTCTTCCTGGTTTGAAAATGAGAAGCTCTATATCCAGATGGAGCTTTGTGATCACAGCCTCTCCATCAATAGGTTTTCTAGATTGTTCACAGAGACTGAAGTTCTACGTGCAATGCATCAGGTGAATTGTGGCGTGCAAACTGTCTTTTATTTTTAATAACTTACTATGGTTGATAAGATTTGTGTATGGTATGCGAATAAAGCATTGTAGTGTTTTATAACGTCATCAAATGTGCACTGTATTATTTGACATGCTTCTTTTATCTAAAAAACTATTGAAATTAAGTACTATCTAACTAAGATGTTCAAAGACGCTGCAGTCTTGCAGTTGCTTCACTCTCTAATTCTTATTGGGATACATAATTTGTTTATGAATTTATTCTTTACTTGTCTGTGCTGGAAAGCCACATGTAATTCAAATTCATGTTAAACGGTTTTCCAAGGAGAGTGAAGATTGCAATCTACAACTTCTAGACACAAATTTATGTCTTATCATTGTTAATACATATTTTGAATTCTTTCTTTTTTCTTTAGGAGATGATTGTTGGACTGGTATCATGTCTTCAGAAGTGTTGATATAGTTCTGAAGATTGTCTGAACCATATTTTGTCCTTTCCATTTTGAACATTCTAAACAAGTTCTTTTATTTTTGTCTGTGTTTGTAATCAATATTCTAAACCACGCAGATTGCTAAGGCACTGCAGTTCATACATGAGAAAGGGATAGCTCATTTAGATGTCAAGCCAGATAATATTTATGTCAAGAATGGTGTTTACAAGCTTGGGGATTTTGGTTGTGCAACCCTTCTTGATCGGAGCCTGCCTATTGAAGAGGGCGATGCACGCTATATGCCCCATGAAATCCTCAATGAACAGTATGATCATCTTGATAAAGTTGATATCTTTTCTTTGGGTGTTACTATCTATGAGCTCGTGCGTGGATCTGCATTACCTGAGTCAGGTTCTCAGTTTATGAATCTCAAGGGAGGAAAACTGCCTCTTCTTCCAGGCCACTCCTTGCAGTTTCAAAACCTACTTAAGGTATTTAACTTTCCACCTAAACGTAAGTTGTGTAAGGATCCACACTTAAAGCATCTGAAGTCCTCCCAGTTTTAACTTGGTCCTGCTCATTTAGTTTCATTTGGAGAACATAGAGAAGCCGCCTGTGCCATACTTGCTACACTTGGCATAGGGTCTGTTCTTCACATGGATATAGGATAAGAAACGGGAGTTGTATGTCAATAGGATAAGAAATGTTAGTAAATATATCATGAATTTGTTTATAGTTGGGGGGGATGGAGTGCGTATCTTCTAGAGTGGTTTTTAGAGGCTTGCAGAAGGAACAAATTCTTTTCCTGATAGGATTTCAATATCATGCTGACCTTTCTTTGTTGCGGTGCGAATCTATGCAGGTCATGATGGATCCTGATCCCCTCAGGCGACCTTCTGCCAAGGAACTTGTGGAGAATTCAATTTTGGCAGACCTCAGAAAGCTGCGAAAGTTAAGTAAGCGCATCATCTTAACATCTGGATTTTGTTTACTCAGATTTCCATGAAGCGGAGCAATATGGCAGTTCTCCTTCCTCCAGTTTTTGCACCAAATTTTCCCATTAACCGGTGCCTTTTTGCTCAAAATTGGAGGGGCCTCTTTGGGGCGACAAGTAGGGGAAGAATGTACAAAATATGATAGCCAAATATTGTATTTATGATAAACCGATTACATTCCACAATTTTCCCGAACATTAGTTGGAATGCTGCAAAATTGGGACAAGACGAACACCTGACTTCTGAGAAGTCGTAAGCATATATTCTGGGACATTTGCACCACAATTTGAACTTGCTACTGCATATATTTTTCACTTGATGGCCATTTTATGTAGTTGTTGCTATATGGGAGGCAGTTGAACAAAGAAAGTGCTAATAGGAATGGGTGCTGTAATAAAATCTCATTGTGGAAAGAAATGTCTTTTCAAAATGGCTTGGAAAGTTTTCGACACATCTAGATTGTGTTTATCGAAATAGACATAACGCAGCAAAATTTGGTGCGTCCCATGATTTTTTTTTATGCATACGGCCTTATCCTCGTTTGGTCTATGCTCTAATCAGATTGAAGATTGCTTTATCTTCTTTCTTGCAAAAAAGAGAAAAACAGAAAATGGAGGATTTAAAAATTGGGGGAAGTCACCGCAGGCTTTGATGTTTTTCTTCGTCCAACGTTGGGTTGCACATCTTCTGTTGGACCCATTTCATGCTATGGGCCGATATAAGTGGTTCAAAAAAAAAAAAAGTAATCAAAGGTCGATAATCATCCATACTGCATCAAGTTTCCAAAGAGATTAATTTTTTATTTTTATGTCATCGCTTCAAGTAGATTCATTCAAAATGCCCTTCAAATATAGTTCTAAACTGTTGTTGTTATTTTTTTGTAATTTTATACTATTTTTAGTTATAGAAAAAATTTCAAAAAATAAGCGATAAAATATCATGTAAGAAAAAATGTTTAAGGATCTTTCGGTAGAATTAAAATAGTGTAAACATACAAAATATGGAAATAAAGGCTTATAAAGAAAGTGAAATTACTTGCAGGCATTTTGACCCACTAATTGAAACGAGCATTCATTTAAAATTTGTTTAAAATAAAAAATAAAAAACAAAAGATAACCCTTCTATTTAATTTGAGACAAAGAATAGTAACTTATCTCTAGCTTTTAAAATCAGATGCTATATGGAACGATACGTTTGTAGTCCAGAAATCAGACAGCGTCCCTTTCGATGCCTCGGGTGATTCCATGTCCTATACAGGTTAAAAAAACCTTCATTGCCGATGCCGTTGCTAAATCCGATCGTAGATGAAATTCAAGAATTAAGGAAAAGGAAATACGCCAAGCAATTCAGATCTCAGATTTGTTCCCTTTATGGTAGTATCAATTACATTATAATAATAATCAAACGTCACACAAAAATTCGAGAAAAACATGTGGTCTTCTTTTCTTTTGTTTGCCAACTATGCTTAATCAGACCTCTTTTATTCTTCGCTGATAGTTACCACTAGAGCCAAGATAAATCCACGACGGACGCCTTCAGTCTAGTACTGGGAAACGGACAGCCCGGACCGTTTAGGTCCGACCCAATTGTGTTGAGTGCTAAAATGGATCGAGTCAAATAAACTCGATCCAATTCACATAGTATAAGCCACGATAGTCCAATTCAATTCACTGCGGGTCACATGCAAAACGGATTTAAACAGACTAAATATGTTTAAAAGGGAGAAAAAAAATTAATAGAATATATCAATATAAAGATTAAATTATTTAAAAATATAATAAAAGTAACAATTTCTTATATCAAATACTAGTAAGTCTATAATCTTTATTTTTCTCTTCACTATCAAAGTATCAATAATAATATTTAAATCTATATTAGAAAAATATACATATTTAATTAAGTAGTTATCATTTAAAATTAAAATTAAAATAAATTAATAAGTATATAAAGTAATTATAAAAATAAGTGAGTAAATAAATCAATTCAACTCGTATAGTGATTTTAAAGATAAAATATAAAAATAATTTAGAAACAAAACTAATTAATTTTTCTTGAAGAAATTATGGGAAAAGAGTAATTTTATTACTAAAATTTATTTTAAAATAGTACAATAATAATAAAATAAAAGCATTATCAAGACAATCTTAAAATTTTTGAATATTTTTTTTTAAAATAAAAAACAGATCAAAATGGGTCAAGTCCACATCTACCGCCGGCTGAGTCAAAAAGCCTAATTTTATATTAATCTAAATTTTAAGAGTTCAATTCATATTTTTTAAATATCAAAACGCGACTGGCTCATATTCTCAGTACTACTTCAGTCTATTGCCAGCTAAAGAATAAACATATTATATTGGCCGCTCTTTCTGCGCAAAGTCTTATTATATTATACTTCATGCAATAATTGTGATTCTGTTTATATGGAATTATGTTTTCTTTAATGAAATTCGATAGTTTTACTAACGGGTCAATTTTATTTTTATGTCTTTATATATAGAGAAAGCGTGTTGGATCTTGCTTCTTGGCAAGTATGATCTAAGAGAGATTTGAAATCCAACAGTCTAAAATGAATATTGCACTGCTTGCCAATGGTTTTTAGCAACAAAAAAAGAGAAACTGACCATTCCTGTAGAAGAGAAGTGAAAAATATATAAAAATATTTCATTTCCTAATGTTTAGACTTTTAGATATAGAAATTTAAAATAGTATGAGTGATCAAAATATCTTAAGTTATGAAGTGTAATTTTAACGGAAGCTATATCCGTTCAATTGCAAATATACTCAATTTGAATAATTGTTATTCCAAGTCAGTAAAAGTCATTCTTCTTTTAATGAGTTTATATGCATGCTGCATTGGTCGGATGGAACAATATTGATACCCCAAATCCTTTGTCTTCCAATGAGATAATACTATATTGATACCCCAAATCCTAAGTAACAGTAATGGTACAAGTTAAGTATGGGTTGGTTTCCATCGTTTTCGAGTTCTTTGGGAAAGAAGTGGGGACTATATTTGTACGGTCACAATAATTTTTTAGTTAGTTCTGTAATTTATTTCAGTTAAAGTTTAATGAAATTTATTTATTAGGAAAAGGGAAGGAAAAAAATAAAAGAAAATCTCGAAAATACTAGTATTGTAATGATCTTTTTTTTCGGGGAGGGGGGGGGGGGGAATTATTTTCTTCTGTCCGCGGTTGCACAAACATTGAAGCATGGATTAATTTTGAGTAGTTCAATATAAGGTTAGGGTATATATGCACTTTTTGTTTCTTCCTTTTGTGGCCTAGGCAGGAGACAATAGTACTCACTCTTCAAACTTTTGTCAATTTGTTGGGAATTTGAGGATTCCTTCCTTTGTGATGATGATGATTCACCAACCTTGTTTTCATACTAAAGTAAGAGATTCTTCTTCGTTTTTTCTTAAGGTTTAAAAATATATCGAATACGAGATTTACAAACTCTTTGATTAGTAATTATAGATGCACATTCATCTACCTAGATGAATTGGCGACCTCCCTTGTTACTGGAAAAGTTTTGTCAAAGTAAAAAAAGTCAGTCATTGCCTAGAGAAAAATAGCCAGCTTCAATGAATTTGCTAATGAAATAAGGGGGAGGGATTTCAATATTCCATTTTCTTCAAGACTAGAGGGTCATCGTGATCAATTTTAAACACACGCTTTATTTGTTTCAACATACTAAAAGAGAGGCAACGCGAGTCTTAAATTACAATTCCACAATGAATTTTGAATTTCCAGATTAGAAAAGATATCATTTTCTTAAACTGCATTACATTGATGCTCAAAGAAGAAGAAGAAAAATGGCGATTGATGATCATATGCTAACGTTTTTTGAATCAACCAACTTGGTTCTTGGAAGTAGCTAGAGATAGCCCCATCCTTGGATAAATCAGGAAGATGAACTGAAATGAGCCAACAAATTAATATTCGACAAACGCTGCAATTTGGTCCAACTCGGGTACTGCCCAATTAGAGATGCTTATATATGTACTCTCCGGCATAATTTGTAGGACAACTCAACATTGGCCATTTCCCTTTTCCGAATGTAATTGAACATGTACATTTAATTTAGTTTGAAAAATAGGAAGAATCCTTTGTTTCATGAAAATTACTCTATTATTCTTATTATTAAATTTGTTAGTGGTGGAAATATTTATTAATGAAATGTTATTATCTTAAAGTAATGAGGTGATTAGTAGAAATGTAAATAAAAAAATGATTATTTTTAAAAAATTAACATTTCAATTTTAAAATTTTCAAAATGAAAATAATAAACATCTAATTTTATAGGAATGAAGTATAATATTAATTACTCTGACAGGATTAAGGTATATGGTACATTAATTCTATTATACATTGAATACAATTTCAATATTGAACTTAAGTAGCAAAAATAAAAAAAGAGCGCATTTGATAATATACAAAAAGAAGGCAGGTAGGAGTGAAACAGAAACTTGTTGTGGCTCTGCGGAGTAGTTGAAAAAAGTGTGGAGAGAAAAAGGTCGTGGCGATCTTTGGTTAGTTAGAGTTCTTCCCGTGATGTAGCAAAATGCAGACCTTACATGTAAATAAACACACGTGAAGGATCTCAACAAACAACTTGTCCAAGTCTCCCGGAGATTCACGTAAAGACAACTCACGCCGTCTTCCTTGAAATGCCCCTTAACGTGAACCAGATTGGGTTCCCAGAAGTAGCTTATTATTTTAGGGTTTTCTACGTCTAAAAATATAATAAGCTGATAAAGAGAAGAAAAAAAAGATGTGGACTAATCACACATTTTAAAATATTCTAATTTGATATTTAGGTTAAATTCTCACTTCATCGGAGTATTAATAGAGATAAGGGAACTCTGACGGCGCTTGAATCAGTACTAATTTGGTTGGATAGCTCGGAGCAAAGCCGGTCTTTGTGGTTTAAATAATTGGGAAGGGGAGAATATTTGGGCAGTTTGTGTGTGCGTGCCTGCCTTTTTTGGACTAGAAAAATTCATGGAATCATGGGTTGCTTATGCCTTTTAAACGTGAGTTGTTTTGGTTGGAGCAGCATGGTTGGAACGTTAATAATATTTATCAAGTCTTGATAAAGCGTGCAAATGGCTGGATATTCCTCAAAGTGCAATTTGCCCCCTTTCCTCTCTCGATATGTATTATTTTAAGGCCCTTTCAGGCTGATCCAATAAAATCAACTGCTTTTAAAATTTAAACTCATAAATAAATAAACAATTTATACATTTATCATTTATTTGTATTTTTAAATTTTATTTAAAAGAGCACTAAATGTATAATAAATCTTGCATTCCATGATATCAAAGGAAGTTTGTGGTAGCCTTCCATTAAATTTTATTTAGCATTTTCTTCCGTCTTTTGTTGGTTACAAACAAGTCGGCGGCCACTGTTCAAACCTTAAAAGTAGTAGCAGTACTCAGTAGAGTCCATCATCTATAACACCAGACATTTCGTGAAACTTCGCTCTCATACTGTATATAATTTCAAACTTTCAAGAGCTAGATTTCATTTTCTTCTAGCTCTGGTCGAAAAAGTGAGAGAGTCGCCACTTGAGACTAATTTTAAGCAGTCACATCGAACACTTGAGGTGATAATTTAAGATCGGTTTTAGGGTCCATTTTTGTTTTGAGTTGAATTGAGTAGTAGAATTTTAAATTTATAAAAATTTGAATGGATCTGATTCGATTCGTATTTTTGTATTTACTATTCGGACTGATTCATTATGGTTAAAATTTGAATTACGGTCATATTAATTTACTTGCTAGTCAATTTTAAATATAAAAAATGATATCATTTTATCTTTTCATGATAAATCAGCATCAATCCATATATATTCGAAGTAGATTGTAGAATTTTAAATATCTAAAAATTTGATTTGATTCGAATTTCTACTTTTACGCATTCGGATCGAATCAAGTCGAACAATTCGTTTTGACACACAACACACGCTTGGAGGGAGACAAAATATCCAGATATTTGCTATCATCATTTTGCAAATTTTAAGAGACAGGATAAATAGATGAGCATGGTAGCTCAGTGGAAAACAACTATCTCACCCACTATGCCTATGCGAACAGTGTTTTTAATCCTCATCTTGTAATAATAATAATTTTAAAAAAAAATTTGACAAATTAATAGATCATCATGAAGATTTAAAAGGGAAAAAAAACAAAAAAAGGAATAATAATTACCATTTATGAAGTGACACAAAGTTGAGTAAGATCTCAAATAAAGGCACCCACTCAGATCGGGTAAAGCTTATGAAGTGGAAAATTATATATATATTTTTTTAGAATTAAATGTTATCTTTAATTAATGAGAATTTTTTACACTATAACATTTACTACATTATAGTTATTATTTATGTGTCTAAGATTAAGACCGTGCAAGGCAGTATGATGCAATCTCTTAGTAATTAATTTACATGATAATTTTAATGTTAATGAAGTTTTATATTATTAATATATTTATTTTAGAATAATAAACATTCGATTTAAAATAAAAATATAAACATTTAATTTTTTAAGGATGGATAGTAAAGTTGTTGCAATAAGCTGAGAATGAGGCGAAGCTAATTAAACTGTAACATAGATTGGAGTTTTTTTGAGTTTTCTCAACCTTGGATGAATAATAAAGCTAAATATACTTTCAGACTACTCGGCACCTTAAAATCATAAGGAAAATTAGTGAGTTTGGTTCTCAAACTATTTTATTTTTTGAGTTTTGATCCCAATTGTTTTTTATTTTTTTAGATCTCTGAATTATTTTTGTTTATTAACTTTGGTCATTGATTTAAAAAATATTTTTTTCAACTTTTCTCCCTGATATTTTTCTCTTTTAGCAAAAATTATTTTCAATTTTTATTACAAAAGGACTAAAATTGAAAACTTAAAAAAAATCAAGTATAAAAAGGATAAAAAGAATAATCAAGGACCAAAGTTAGACAATGAAAATAGTTCGAGGATCTAAAAAGAGAAAATATGATTAGGGACCAAACTTTTATAAATAAAATAGCTCAGGGACTAAATTCAATAAGTTTCCAAATCATAATCATTGATATCAGGACTGATCTCATACACCTTTTTCAGCCTAAATATAAGACCTGACCCGTCTGCAAATTCAGTACCTTATTTATATGAGAACCGTGCTGAACTCTGTCATGAATTTTTCATAATTAAGAAAGATTTCGAATCTCCAACATCACGATTGGACAAAAAAAATTTCCTCTTCCGCTTTATAGTATCGATAGAATTTATTTTCTTAATATAAATGTAAATTATACTATTTATATAAACTAAAAAATAAAGTCCTAGCACTATTGAGAGGGGAAAATAACAGAGAACATTTCATTTCATTTTATTTTAAGTAGACATATGATTAATTTCTTCATTTGAAATTGAATATTTATATTTCTATTTTAGAATATTTAATTTTTAAAAATAAACTATTTTTTTCATTTAAAAATTTATTTAATTTAAAATATTTGTACTCCAATAACTAATGATCTACTTGGTTAATATTAAGAATAATGTCATAATTTTCTTAAAGTCAAAATTTCTTATTAATTTTTAAATTAAGTAAAATGTAAATATTCAATTACGAACAATGTTTCTTAATCTTGCTCAAATTAGAATTGCCAAACACAAAACTTTTTTTAGATTTTTACCCATAATGGTCTTTTTTCTCAAATGAGATTCACCGTGGCTTCCATGGCTAAAAATGGTCTGAAATGGACTCTTTGTCATTTGCAATATCGGATGAAAATGAGAAAAACACTAATGTCATGGCCAAACATGGAGCTGGGCTAGATACATCTTTGACATTCACAGATGTTCACAATAACAATTATCTATTTTTCGAAAGAACGACTTCATAAAATTTGAATAAGTGCAAAAACTATCCTTAAAAAAAAGTGATTTGTCATTGAAAAAAACGAACCTCCTTATTTGCACAACTAAAGTATATATTTGGAAATGACGGACTTCAACTATTTTAAAGTTGTCTCTCTTTCACAATGACATACCTTAAAAAAAATTATTTTAAAAAATTAAGTAAGTTTTTTTTAAGAAAAATAATATTCAACAAATTTTATAATTACATTTTCTTATATTTAAAAAATTAAAAATATATTTATGTTATTATTTATTGACATTAAAATTGTTTTAAAACTAGAGATTTTCGAAAACAATTATTGTAAAAGTTACAAAAATAAAGTGTAAAAAACACCAAATCATATAAAATAGTCATATAAACTATTATATGTCAAAAGAAAATCATTTCATTATATATAATAAGGGGTAAGTAGTATAATTATGGTAGTTGGATGCATCACATGCTTCTGATTTAAATGATGCCCGCAAGCAAGATGAATCTCGTAAATCCATCGACTTTGCCAATGACAAATATGGTTAAATTTCATCCAATTTCATGTTTGTCAATGAAAGAAGTGATTTTCCTGTTTTGATTCGATATTGCGAAGTACAAATGATCTATTTTGGACAATCTTCACCCATGGAGCTACGCTAGATCTCATTTTGAGAAAAAAAGACCATTATGGATTAAAAAAAAAATGAAATTATATTTCGTTCTTTTCTTCTTTTACGCCGGACACATTGCCATCATTAAAAAACACAATTTAGTACAACAATGTTTGATAATTACTAAATCAAATCTGTATCTATCACATTATCCTAATTAATATTTTATACAACCATTGCCGCCATTGTTAAAATATCTTTAAAATTAATGTAATATTTTATTTTTAATGATAAAAAAAACCGGTAGAAGAACCACTTTTAGAGTATATTCTCTTCAATGTTTTATTTTCTAAAATATCATTTTACATTGAAAGTGAAAAGAATTAGAGAATGGTTAAAAAATGATTGTTTAATTTTTGTATTTTTTTAAAAAAAGGAGTAACTTGTGCTTGTATTAAAAAAATTGGATTTAAAATTTATTATTTATATTTTATTTAATACAATAATTAAGAAGACTATTTTACTTATAAAAAATTTATTGTAATATTTTTATATTAATATGATTAATAATGATTTCATATCAATTTTAATTTGTTTTTACAAAATTAAAAATATTATTAATAAAATAAAAATGAAAAATGTATTCACAAGAACACTGAAAACGAAAATAGTTTTTTAATATAAAAAAGTAGTCACTGGTCATGAATCTTGTGGGACCTATTGTAACACAATAGAAAAGAAAAGTCAAGGATGCGATGAGATATTTACACGTGTTTAGTCCACGGAAAACAGTGGATTTAAAAAAAAAAAGAAAAACCAAATAAATACCTGTGCATGGTTCCATGTAATTGCCCCTCGTTACAGTCGCTCCCTCACTTTACCACGGGACCAGATACTTCCTCCCCTACATGGAAACTTGATTTATTCTGTTTATAATCCGCGTTTCTCCATCGAGTTTTCCCCAAAAATGTCTAGCGAAGTGGCCGCGGCCGCCACCATGACAGGGGCTGAGACTCATGAAGTGAGTCAAGATGAAATCCCTCACCAACTCAAAGGAAAGAAACTTTCATGGCAAAAGCTCAGAAGATATGATTCCTTGGACATGGAGTCCAGAAAGGTTCGAGGAGGAAACATCCACCCCTCCTCCAAGGTCTCTCTAATTAATTCCACGTCCTATTTCTTTCTTCTACTTGCTAATTTGTTTCTAATCATAATTGATTTTGATTGGACGTTTTTTCATAAATAATTGTTTTTTGAAGACCAGAGTGTGGTCTGTGATTTTGCAACTGGCGTTCCAAAGCATCGGAGTGGTTTACGGAGACATCGGCACGTCGCCTTTGTACGTATACTCGAGCACCTTCACCGGCGGGATAAAGCACAACGATGATATTCTGGGAGTTCTGTCCTTGATTCTCTATACAATCACGCTGATACCTCTCATCAAGTATGTCTTCATTGTCTTGCGGGCAAACGACAACGGCGATGGTAATTAATTAGTAGTAGTATATAATTTTACTTTTGTGGTAATTAAGATTTAATTTGTGTTGGCTTTTTGTCACAATTATACAATGAATCAACACAAGAGAAACCAATGTTATGTTTCCGAAAAAAAGGAAAAGAAACACAAGATCGAAGCCAAGAAAAGTGATTACCCGTAATAGTAATAATGCTCTCATTTTTCATATATTAGATTCTGTTGTAAATGTGTTTTGTATAACTTTTACTCTTTTAATTTATCCATGATCCCCTTTTTCCAAAAAAAATAAAATAAAATAAAATTATGTTGTAAGTAGCTAATTAAGGAGGCAAAGAAAGAAAAGACTAATTAGTCACTATTTCCCTTTTCCCTTCTTTTCTTTATAGTCATCTGGCAGATTTCCAATCTATATATAAAAACGCACCTTGCGACAAAACAGATCTTGGCCCCCAGATTGGAAATTAAATGGAGTACGAAGTTTTTGGGACTTGTTAATTTATTTTTTGTTCAATGTTTCTGGGACTTTTATGGACTATAAAATTTAGTATCGCGTACCAAATTAAATGATGCTAGCGTTAGTTGCGCTGATATTTCTCGACTATCGAATGAATATGCTGAATCTATTATTATTATATTAGACTGGAGGAATAGACTTTTCCTCAACTATATTATTGTTATTTATTATAATACTAATTGATTATATCTAAATGTTCTTCTTTTATTTGTCTCTTACAATTGACTTTAAGGAAAGAAGTAGAGTTAAAACGGAGTTACAAGTTTTTCTTTGTTGATGACCGCTAAGGATCAAGATAATCTATTAGCTCTTCGTTTAAATTGATTGACTTAGTTTAATTTTTTAAATTAATTTTAAATATATAATTTATATTATTAAAAAATATATTTTTTATAAGATACTATCATTATTTATTATTGTAAGTGAACTGCTTGTATTTTTTAAATACAAGTATCAATTAATAAATACATATACTTTTAATAAAAAAATTATTTATAATTTATGATAAATTAAAAAGAAAAAAAATCTATTAAATTGTAATTGATGGATTAATATTAAAAATGTCAGCTTACAAACTATGTATATTAGTAATTTCAACATGTTATCGTTTGAGGCTTAAATTTTAAGTTTCGATAAAAAAAAAAAAAAGAAGATTTCTTCCAACATTTTTGTCTTTCCTTCTTTCTTGTTTAAAAGAATATTAGTGTTCTATATTATATATATATATATATAATATATATATATATTTTAGCTTAAGTATAATTGCGAATTAACTTTTGAATACTATGAGTTGTGACTTGTGAGTAACGAAAACAATTGTTAATTTTTGTTAGGTGGCACATTTGCTATGTATTCCTTAATCTGTCGGTACGCGAAGGTGGGTTTAATTCCAAGTCAAGAAGCGTCAGATCAAGATGTTTCCACTTTTAAGCTTGAGTTGCCAAACAAAAGGGCACGCAGAGCATCCAAACTGAAGTCAACTCTTGAGAACAGTAAATTTGCCAAATTTTTCTTGTTGTTAGCCACCATGCTTGGTACCTCCATGGTCATCGGAGATGGTGTCCTCACCCCTTGCATTTCAGGTATATCCATAATTCACTTTTCCTTCATTTCTTTCTTTTTTTTCTTTTTTTTTTTGGAAATATTCTTTGTATCCACTGTTAACTCGAATAGTTCCCCAACACGACACCCAAAAAAATTAAAATAAAAAATGGATTTCTATAACTTGCGTCTTATCATTTTCTTTCTTTCTTTACCGTATAGTGCCTTCATGATTTGCCTCAAATTACAAAAGAACCCTCTAGTTTCAAATAAACTACAAGACAACCCTTCAAAGTTCATTCTAGAGGATTTTACCCAGTGGAAATTTTTACCTACTCGTGGTGGTCCATAGTCGGAAGTTGGGTTTAATTGGGCTAACAGTGTCTAGCCCTCTTGTTCGAAATTATATTGTGCGTGTTACATGCATTTCAATTGGGTTGGATTGAGTTTCACCCCACGTCCCATCCCCACATCCCCCCACAAAAAAAATATATATTTAGCTGCACTTTGCACATCAAACATTTGGGCATGTCTGCAGTGCTGTCGGCTGTTGGAGGGATCAAAGAAGCCACAAGTTCCATGACTGAAGGTAGTGCAACAAAAATTTACAATTGCAGCTCTTCATATGCCAGATTAGTTGTGGTTGAACCTTGTTTCACCTGAAGCAAGAATTTCTCACTGGGTTTTTTCTCCTTCATACAGGCAAAATTGTCTGGATATCAGTTGCTATCTTAATTGCCCTGTTCATGTTTCAGAGATTGGGAACCGATAAAGTGGGCTATAGTTTTGCTCCCATAATTTGTCTCTGGTTCACATTTATCGCTAGTATTGGGGTCTACAATTTTATCAAATATGATGCTACAGTTGTCAAAGCTATAAATCCAAAATACATTGTAGATTACTTCAGGAGAAACAAAAAGGAAGCTTGGATCTCCCTTGGTGGGGTTGTTCTTGCCATCACAGGTATACAAATTTCTCCTCATTTCCATAACTTACAGCATTGATCTTAATACAAAGCACTATGTCTCTAATTTGATTTTTTGCCAAAAATGCAGGAACTGAAGCATTGTTTGCTGATGTTGGTCACTTCAGTGTGCGTTCGATCCAAACAAGCATGTGTACTGTGACCTACCCTGCGCTTATATTAGCATATACTGGGCAAGCTTCGTTTCTTCGGAAGCATAATGACTTGGTTTCTGATACTTTCTTCAAGTCTATTCCTCGTAAGCATTAGTGCATAAATCATCATTGTCAAATTAATTAATAATCTGACCATTTTTGCCAAGAAATTATAGAATGTGACGAACTGTACAAAATTCTTGCAGGCCCTGTTTACTGGCCAATGTTTGTGGTGGCTGTCATGGCTTCCATCATAGCAAGTCAAGCCATGATCTCAGGGACTTTCTCTATAATCCAACAATCGCTTTCGCTGGGGTGTTTTCCTCGTGTAAAAGTTGTTCACACATCAACCAAATATGAGGGACAAGTTTTTATACCTGAAATCAATTACCTTTTGATGCTGGCTTGTGTTGCTGTGACAATTGGATTTAGGACAACTGAAAAGATTGGAAATGCATACGGTAGGTGATTTGTAAACCTCTTCCTTTGCTAGGCTACTAGTTGCTGTTGAACTCGGGACTAATTAATTACATGTATATATCCTTTTCTCATATACAGGAATAGCAGTTGTTTTTGTAATGACGCTCACATCATCGTTTTTAGTGCTGATCATGATCATGATTTGGAAAACCAACATTCTCCTTGTTATTTTGTATGTCCTGGTCATTGGTTCAGCGGAGCTTGTCTACTTGAGTTCGGTTCTCTACAAGTTTGATCAAGGAGGTTACTTGCCTTTGGCCTTCGCCATGATACTAATGTTTATCATGTTTGTTTGGAATGAAGTATATAGGAAGAAATACTATTTGAGTTGGATAACAAGATTTCTCCAGATAAGTTGAAGGAGATAGTAGTTCAAACACAATCGAACCGTATGCCAGGACTTGCAGTCTTCTATTCAGAGCTTGTCCATGGCATTCCACCTATTTTCAAGCATTATGTGGCCAATGTACCGGCGCTTCACTCAGTCCTGGTTTTTGTATCCATTAAATCACTACCGATCAGCAAAGTTCCAGTTGAGGAACGGTTCCTGTTCAGAAGGGTGAGACCTAATGATCTGAATGTGTATCGTTGTGTGGTCAGATATGGGTACACAGATGTGCGAAATGAGCAAGAGCCCTTTGAAACGTTGCTGATTGAAAGGTTGAAGGAGTTTATTACAGAAGATTACATGTTTTCTGATTTGGCAAGAGATAATATTGAAGATTCACCTGCAGAACAGTATGAAGAACAACTAGATGATAGTTCAGCTGTTGTTGAGAATGATAATGAGAGCAGAAAACAACTTGAATACGTTATACAACAGAAGGAAATGGACACAGATATTCAGCTGTTAGACAAGGCATGTTGTGCTGGCGTTGTTCATTTGGTAGGAGAACAGGAGGTGATTGCAGGAAAAGGATCCGGAATAGGGAAGCGAATTGTGATCGATTATGCTTACAATTTCTTGAAACGGAACTTGAGGCAAAGCAATAAGGTCTTTGATATTCCTCACAAGAGAATGCTTAAAGTGGGAATGGCATATGAGTTATAGGATATAGCTAGTTCGGTTCGAAGTTTTAAATCTAAGTATATAAAAATCCTAAGATGTCTTTTTAAGTTTTAAATGTATATTAGAAATAAGATCAGACTGGTTATTACCCATACCTGATGCAACTTGTTCAGGGAGAGCATATATATATAGTGTATGTAATCCTAATAATTTAGATCCAAGTGTAAGAACTCTTCTTTTCGCAGCATGGCATCAGTTATATTACCATTAACCCTTTTTACTTTGTGTTAATCCGCCCCATTTTTATGTATCAATAATTATGAATTGTAAATTTTATTTAAGAACTTTGGCTCATGATTCAATATTTATTATTATTAGGTTAAATTTCTAAGTCTTATGGATTAGACTTTTGTATGAAACTTTATATAAGAGTCACTAGTGTTAACTCTAATATATTATTTTGTTTTATGATGGAAAGGCTAGGGAAAGGATTTTTAACTCTAATATATTATTTTGTTTTATGATGGAAATGGTAGGGAAAGGATTTTTTAGAGACTAATTTAATTTGAGATTACTTTAAGAGTTTGTTTAATCGAAGTAAGCAATTTTGATTCCTTTTATTTTATTAAAAAGTATCTTTAAAATATTATGATTTTGTTTATCTTATTATTTTATATATAAATTTTGGAATGAGTTAAAGTAATTTCTATTTTGAAAATTTATTTGTATATTGTCACTTCATTTTTTTCATAACAAAAAATTTGAATGATTTTTATGGGACTCATGAGACATAATTTAAAGTTGGTAAGAACATGCTACAACTTTGATTTGATTACGTTCATTCGGATAAAAATTTATTTGTTATTTGATTGTTCTAACTGGAGTATAGTTGTATCTGACTTAAGATTTTGGAATCTTATCATCGAATGAGTTCTCTTAAATTGTTTAATAAATGTTTTGATAATTGATAAATTTCAATCACGTATTTCATAAATAATGGAATACTCGATTTACAAGAGATTTGAAATTTCATAGAAATGTTTAGTTTCATGTTTATTTTTGTATATGAAAAATATATTTTTTGCCCATAAAAATTCTGCATAATTTTCTTTATTTTTATGCACGCTTTTCCATAAATTTCTGCATTATTTTTCTACATTGTTTTTCAAAAATTTTATAAAGAAATTTCATCAATAATTATTTTCAGTTTTGTGGAGTTTTCTTGGAATATTTTTATACAATTTTTGGCAATCTGCATTACTTGTTTTAAAAAAAAAAGGAAAAGAAAGGTTTTTTTTTTTCTGTTGTTCTAGTTTCTTTGTGAGACTAAATATATATATATATATATATATATATATATACTTACCTTATTGAAATCTTTTCAATGTTTTGTACAAAATGAATCTAATAACTTTTTTTGATAATATGAGAAGTTCGTCTATCAATTCTAATGAATTTGAGTTTTTAAGAATTATTATGTATGTAACGATTCATTCCAGCGAGATATTATACTAATTACTTAGCACATATTGCTCGTATTTTTATCATATTTTATTTTTCAAATAAATAAATTTCTTTTGAAGAAGATGAAGAGAACTTATATTACGTAATTTAGCCCAAGATACTTCTACTAAATTTTCTATTTATGTTAACTTTTACTTTCTTAAAAGATTTGAAAATTTTAATTTGAATAAATTTATAAAAATTTCCTTGGAGTTCTGCTTAAGATATTAGTAAATTGATTAATATAAAAATATTATATTTACTTTGAATGATTTATTATTTATTTATTTGGATATAGTATGTTTGTAAGCTTAATCATAGTCTTGTGATTATCAAAAAAAACTTCACTATCACGGCGTTTGCGGTGCGATTCGATCGTGACATTTTCCTACTAAACTATCTATCATGAACTTAGTTTTGCTTGTGTCATTCAAATGTTTCTAGTATTCAATAATCATTTATAATTTTATGTCTGTATTAGAAGAAAGAGGGAATAAGGTTATAAAATTGGAATCAAATCTACATTTATTTTCTTTTATCTTGATAAGAAGAGAAGAATCTATGAAGAACAGGCATATGATTTTTAGAAGGAAGAGAATCCGGACAAGAACATCATAATTTGGAGGGCTGCTATTAGTAATTTATAGGGGGAGAATAAGAACAAAGAGGTATCAACTGTAAGAAAGACATATTCAATTGCATCAGAAAAAAAAAGAAGAAGATATTGTATTCCAATTGGATCACACTTTGGATATTTCCTATTTGTTTCTGAAAGGCAACGAAATATAAGTTTAATTTAAAGAAAGATAAAAACAGCCTAATTGTAGAAACCCTAGAAAGTGTAGTTCCTCTTCCGATGTTTCCCCTCTTTGTCTCCTAACTCAACGAGTCTATGATCTGAGATGCAGCTATAGTACGTATCTACATATATAAATACAAATCTATTCTCGACATTTTTTTAATGAAAATATTCTCGACATTTCGGTCACCCTCAGTTGTGGGAAGATGATCCACAAGTTTGAATCCGAAAGAAAGTGTCACCATGGTAGAGACCTGATAGGGGGTTTTCAAGACAATTAAACTATGCATTTTGGAGTTAACCATATAGATTGGTCCCAGCATCTAGGGTTTCCAATATTTATCTATCCAATTCTGCAACTTCATAGATAAGATGGATTGAGACTCAAATAGTAACATGTTGACCATAAACCAAAGGTGAACTACAGCATGTCCCTTTAACTACTGGTCCCGAGCTAAGAGAGGCTGGAACCCAAATTTTAAGGATCCTAATTAGAGAAAGAGATGCCCTTATCAAAGCACCTTAATCTATACAATTTATTTAAGCCAGAAAAGGAATAAGAGAAAAGAGGTGGGGTTTCCTAATTAATTGAGTTTAGTGTTCTAGTACTGAAGATCTGTGTGCAGAATTAACTGGAAATTTTCTACTGAAGAAATCATATGCACAGGTATATATTTGGAAAAAAACAGCAGCGGGCATACTATGGAAATTAAGCCCCTAAATATCTATCTATCGTCAATTAACTCCAACTAGCACAAAAATTCATGAATTTGTATACATGTATATATATGTGTGTGTGTGTGTGTGTGTGTGTGTGTGGATCAATCTGGATCTCATCAGCTAAGAAGGTTAATAGAGGAGGCCTAGCTTTTCAAAAAAAAAAAAAATATATATATATATATATATATATAGAGAAAGAGAGAGAGAGAGAAGAGAGAGGTCTAATTACATCGCTCATTCTATCTCTACGCAAACCAGCTTGATTGGTTTGAATCTAAAGAAATAATTCGATCAGGAAGATATAAGCTCAATCAAAACCCTAACTGGAGAATCAATTTCAGCAACAAATGCTAACATGAAACTTCTAATACAGAAATAGTATTGCACGAGTCGCATGCTAATCAAGAGGCTTAAAATATGTCAATTTCAAGCATTAATTCACATAGTTCTTCAACTAAGAGCAGTCAATCAGAAAGTAAACCTAACTATTTCTGATTATATGATGCAAACAGTGACTAAAAATACTCTTTTCTCAGCTCTCCACCCAAAATGCAGAAAGATAAAAGGGAACAAGAAGAATAGATTATGACAATCCTATGCATAAAGCACGAAGCTGAAACTTGCTACTTGAGGTCCTTAAAATCTCCTTGAGACGGATTTACTATTCACATCAAATACATCAAACTTGGTTGATATTGGGGACACAGTATGTTTCCTCGCTGGTTCACCTCTACAGTTTGATTGTTCATCTCTTTCTTCAGAGTTGTTGTCAGCCTTATTGTGATTAGATCTCTCCCCTTCTAATTCCCTATACTTATGTAAATACCTTTTCAGTGGCTCAGCATAGTCATCAAATCCAAGACTCCCAAAGGCCCAACATATGTCATCCCCGTTTACTGTCTTCCTTTTCTCTTTGTGACACTTGTCAGATGCCTCTCCGGTCACAAAGCTAATAAACTCAGATACACACTCCTGCATGGTTTCTTTGGCTTCTTTGGAGATTTTTGCATTAGTCGGCAAGATTTGCTTCATTATGCGGCCAACATTAGCTATGGGCAGCAAGCGATCTTGCTCTTTGATGAACCCATCCTCTCTAAAGGCAGTAGTAGCCCCGGCAGAATTGTACTTGAGTCCTTCTCCGTCCAAGGTAGAACCTATATTATTATCGACCATTCTATGAAGAGGAAAATTCACACCTGTCAAACAAAGACACGTTTTCTCTTGTGTCTCTAACTTGCCTCTTTATATATATATATATATATATATATATATATCATAAGTTATACGTGTACCCACACTAGACCTTCTAGGCATATATTGTACATCTCATAACGTGGCTCTACCAAAGATTCTAGCACAAGCATAACTCACGGGACACACAGAGGCAGGCAAATTTCCATTGGTGGCTCACTTTTCTTGAGCACTCAGAACGGTAAAATACTGGCAACCTCCAAAACCCTAAGGAAAAAAACCACTTTACTTACAGTTCCAAATGGTCCCCCTCCCCCATAATATATGTCTAAGACTCCTATAATGCTGTCAATAAGTTTACTAAGTGCGTTTAAATAAAGTTTTTGCTATTTGAATATTGCCAATTGCCAACTGTAGAAATGCACGTGTGCTGTGAGAGGGCTTTGCTACCAAACAAAACCTAAAAGGAGAGAACTTTGAGGATCAAGTTGAAAGTTGAAACCCTATTGTCGGATTACCTACTTCTACAGTTTCACTTATCCTATAAACTTCTAGATAAGCTTGTTCTTTTCCACAAACTCTGGACTACACATCACATGACATGACAACCTACAAGATTTCTTTAAAACTAACTTATGTCCAGTCAATTTAATCCTCTGCTGCTCAACTTAATCATCCTAGTTTGTCCTTGTGCTTGACAAAGCTTGTAGTACTCATGTACTCATACTGGGAATTTCCTTATGATTTATTTTAGAGGCTCTCCGCTAAATTTAGAAAAATCTCCATTTAATCATAAATTTGTCTCAAGATTGTTTAGATATAAAGCAATTAGATGCTCGTTCTTTTGACAAAGTCATATGCCGCGCCCCAAATTTGTTGACACGTAACGTGACTATGGATCTACAATACTCGGAGCAGTTATGGCCAATGATGCAACCATGGGGGTGGCGGCAATACTCACGGTAATAGGGGCATTGGAAATCTAGAACTGGCTTTAATAGCATATTCTGGATATAATATATGTATAGTAGGTTCAGTCAATTACTTATGAATCATTCTTACCATATTAAAATAGATATTTTAAATTAAAAATAAATAGATAAATCCATTCTTATATTAATATAGTGAGGTATCACACCATCATTTAGAAATTAAATATTTATAATTATTTTTTATTAAAAAAAAAAGCTAATTAAGAAGCCAGTGCAGTATAATGTTAAGCAAATCATTCTCCTTCAAATATTAGTTTATCAAGATATTATTCATGGATTTGTCATCAACCAAAGAAAATGAAAAATTGTTACTAGCGGTAGGTAAACAAATGGGAACCGAGAGTTTTGATTTAAGGCTTTTGATTGAGGAAAATTTTCGTGATTTGCAACTAGTACTCTCTTCCCCATCTCACCCCGGCCAAAAGAAAAAGAAAAAAACTTTAAATAAAACAAAAAATACTGTACTTCAAACACCAAAAAGATAAAAACGGAGGAAATAAAATGGTGGTTTCAATTAGATGCTAGGAAGTCTCTCTCAATCAAGGTAGGTTACGCAGAAGTGTATGAACCAAACATCAACGACCCAAAAAGAGGTAGAATTGTTGCAGATTCAGAATAACATCACGTATCTAAGTATTATGTCATATTCCATGTTTGATACAGACATAATATATGTACTATTTAAATGGATGTTCTCTAATTATTACCGTACTGAAAAGGTTGATAATTAGTTTTCAGATCTAATTTACTTTCTAAAATCACTATGCAACAAACATTTGTGGTCCAGATTAGTTAAACAAAAAATAAATGTTTTATAGTAATTA
Source organism: Apocynum venetum (assembly GCA_019593545.1). Taxonomy (NCBI): domain Eukaryota; kingdom Viridiplantae; phylum Streptophyta; class Magnoliopsida; order Gentianales; family Apocynaceae; genus Apocynum; species Apocynum venetum. The sequence goes on from SRSM01000324.1 coordinate 1,252,989, forward strand.
TTATTAAGTGGATGCACTAAGAATAAAGAATAGAAAGAAAGAATACCTTGAAAGACTGATTTAAGGCTCGTCCTTAGTTTCAATAATATGTTTCTTTCTTGATATATGATATATGACATAATCATCTTTGAACCAACCCATAGTAATAAGATCTTTTTTGATTAAATATTGATAAGATCAACTTACTAAGTAATCATCACATCCTGAAATGTGTCCAATGTGTTGTGAATGGACACCCCTAATTTATGTTTAGTATAAAAAACAGGTTCGCTTCATTATAAGCTGCAGGACTAAATAGATTTTATTTAATTTTTTATACTGATTAATTATATATAATTAATGTTATTATAAATATAATTTTTTATAAAGTATTTTAAAATATTTTTATATTTTATGATTGTAAGTGAATTTAATGTAATTTTTAAAAACAAGCAATTTCAATTTAAATAAAAATATTTTTGTCAATTAACAAATATATTATACTTTAAATAAGGAACTTAATCTATAATTTGAAATAAAAAGAAAAGGAAATTTTTTTTATTAAATTGGGATGGAGAAGTATTAAAACATTTTATACATGTGATTACATATGTTGGGTATTAAAAGATCTATATGGGTTGATATATACTGTTTAGCTTATCAAAAAAAAAAAACAGAAGAAGAAGATATGTTGTGTTTAAATGAAATTTGACTAGCTAATATGGGTCAATGACTGGAAACCATAAATAAGATTTGTAAAATCGAGTGCCCCACCCCAGTTAGTACAATTATTAGGTAGCAATATGACTAGTGGATATGATGTTAGGTTCATCATTCTTAAGGTGGGCTTAAAATCCTAGGAATTTTGAGGACCTTAAGAAATTGTTTCATTCTCTTTTGATTCTCATCTTTAAACACCATTCATCAACTTTACTTCAGATTCCCCACTACATTATAACTGTTCTGCTTTACTTTAAGTAGGCATCTGATCTCATGAGATATTATAAATATGGGACTTTAGGAATGTCAGCAAGAACCAGCGTTAAAAGGAATCATCTATAAACATAAAACCTATAAACCTTTTGGTTATGCTGCTTTCTTTTTTTTTTTTTTGATAAATAGATGCTGCTTTCTATCATATCTCAAAGAAATGTTCTTCTTTCAAGATATTCCGATGTCATTGCTTCGTTTCTTTTCTTTTCTTTTCCCTTTTTTTTTTTGGAGTGGGTCTTTCCTTTTCTTTTCCCTTTTTTTTTTTGGAGTGGGTCTTTCCTTTTCTTTTCCCTTTTTTTTTTTGGAGTGGGTCTTTCCTTTTCTTAGCCCTTTAAATTCATTTTCGAACCCTCTCGTGTCTGACTTCTCGATTCATAATTTCTGAATTACATAAAGAGGGGAAAAACTTATATAGCACTACAAATGAATATCGCAACTTCTTTCCAACCGCACATTTCTTACCATTAATCAAATATTTTTAGCCAGACTTGTGAATCGTCGTAAGTATGGGAGTAACGATTTGAGTTTGGAAGAACTGTCATGGTCTCATAGTCAATAGCCCAGTCCAAAAATGTCATTTACCCAAATTAAAGTGGAGGGCCCGTTTCTTTTTAACAAAAAACAAAGAAGAAGGGAGGGCCCATTTCTTGTCTTTTCCCACCAAGGAGCCCAGATATAAATTAATCTATGAACAATATCATAAATGAACTTGCCGCCCTCTCCCTCTACACTTGGAAGTAAACTTTGTCTTCATAATAATATAGTGAAGTACACAAACGGGAAGTTCGTAGTACTGTGATAGTTTAAAAAAGAAAAACTAAAAAGGTTTGCAATTCATAATTTGTATAGCAATTACTATCCTTCTCTACCCTATTCAAACTCTCAAAGTATCATATTCTTACTCCAAAATCACATTCCGAAAGAAAAATGAAAAATGAAAAAACCATTTTCTCAATAACACGCGTTTTTTTAAAAAAATCCGCCACAACAAACATAAAACATAATCTAACCAATCACCATTTGAAATTTTACCCACAACCGATAAAAATAACTTTGAATTCAGTTTTAATCGCAATAGAAGAGAAAAAGAACTTAATAAGGAATGCAAAGCTTGCAGTATATAGAACATTGTACTGCAATCATATATTCATAAATCAAAGACGACGAATTGCCAATTCCAGCCTTACAGATATCAAATTACCAGTTTATGCTTGTTGCACGCTTTCCGTTCTCAGTTCCACAAGGAAAATTTGAAGAATTTGAACTGTATTATTGAGGAGGAAAAAGTTGAAAGGGATCTCATGGGAGGCCTTTGTTTTCCCTTACACCGTCAAGTTCTTTTTGACTCGTTTGAGAATTTTTCAGAATTTGAGTTGATTATATCCGCATTTCAGTCCTTTGCAGAACCACCAATCCATATTATCGGGGAAAAACTGCATACAGTAGCGAATAGCGATGCCATTCATAATATCTTAAAATACTACTATGCAATTTAATCTTCATTTTACTTCTATAAACATATTTTTTATCTAAAATTTTATTAATAACTTTATTAATTTAAGTGATTCTACTAACTTATGATTTCACCACTTGTCAACTTAATTTAAAAGAATTACATTTCATTAACTCATGAATCCACGATCCATTATATTAATGTCAAAGATAATTTAATAATTAAATTAAAGTCAATCACTTTTTTAATTTTAAAACAAAGTCAAAAGTGAATATTTAATTTTGGCCAAATGGAGTATAATTTTTTAAATGTTTATTTTTGTATTTTTAAACACAAAAGTTAATTTTTGCACCTCTTACCTAATAAAAAGGAAGGTTTACCAAAATTATAATTTAATTTAAAAGGGTAACACTTAATAAGTTTTTCTTTCTTTCAATTACATCACAATTATAGAGAATCTTATTTAAACTAATGACTTTTAAAATCATAAGTTATAGCTATTTTACTAATCAAATTTCATTTACTTATGGATAAAACTTAATCGTTATTAGTTTATTATACAACACTTTAAATTTTGATGCATTAAAATGATCAACCTATAATAGAATTTTGTTCATTACTAACATTTATTTTCTATTCGAAATTTATATGAAAGATATTAGATGTTTCAAAATTATATAAAATGTTTGCAAAAATCATTATCTTACAACTTTTTTTTGTCAAAATCTACAAATAATTGAAATTAGGTCTAACTCATCCAAAGTTAGTTTGAATAACTCGCAAAGTTTGACTCCTGTGGAGTGAAGCCTTGACTATAAGTATAATTGTGTCTCTATATATATATATTAAAATTAAAATATGACTATTAAATGAGATAACTAAAAAAATAATACGTTATTCTTTTTAATTGAATGTTCATTTTCATGAGATAAATATTTTTTTATTTAAAATTGCATTAATAATCTTTTTAATTTAATAAATTTATATACAAGTAACTCATTATACACATCATTCATTAACTTAATTTAAAAAATTACATCTCATTGATTCATGAGTCTCACAATCTATCGTATTAATGTTAATAATAATTTGATAAGTTAATTAAAAGTCAAAGAACTTTCTCTCTTTTCTCTCATGATCTTTCTGGCTAGCTTGATCGGTCTTCATCACTTATGGCCAAATCTTTATTTTCATATTATTTTGTCGTATGTTATCTTTTATTTTGTGTTCATCTTCTCTGTTTAGGAATTCTTTCTACCCTTTATTGGGTTTTTTGTATTTGTACTACGTTTGTTTGTGTTTCACTTTTTTTATACCTATCATGGAAATGATTGGTTTTGGTTCTATGAATATATAGGTACAGATAATTATAAAAAAATTATGACAAGAATAGTGTAGATCTAAAAATTTAGTCAATGCACCATATACTTTTTCGTTGGAATACGATCACAGATACTCAAAAATTATCCTGATATGATTCCAAAAACAAAAAAAAGAAGTAAAAGTCAAATATTTTAAAATTTTTTAATTAAAATTAAAAGTAAACAATGAATTTCGGACAAAATAAAAATAAATAATTGAAATAAGAGTTGCAAATGAGTAGTAACCATATAATTTTTTATATTTCTCAAAAAACAAATTATAACTCAGTTAAGCATTGGGGCTTAACAGGCCTTTGGTCACTGGGTAACAGAACATACAGATAAAGTTTTAAAAAAACTAATTGGGCCTTCGTGACACTGTGTTGTCCAATTACTTGGTGACTTTTGTACTTTTTGGGACAATTTTCATACTCCTAAGCCCAAGAAAATGACGACTTCGTCCCATCTCAAGTTTGGTTTTGGAATTGGATCCGGAAAATTTGCTCAATATTTGCTTTTTCAACTTTGTTAAGATATTTTTATTTTAAATTTTATAATATTAATATTTTTTTACTTTTAAAATTTTTGTAACATATTTTTATTTTAATTTTATAGTAGTAATATTTTTTAAATATTTGATGAATTATTTTTTTTATAACATTATGTAAAATCGATAATTTATATTTTTATGAGGGTATACGTCATTTTCATAAGCATTACTTTGCAATAAACTTCCATAATAATAAAAAAATGAAGAAATAGAAAAAAATTAATAGAATTAACAAATGATCAAATTTTTTCATAAAAATTATATATATCCTCATAAAAATGTGAACAATCGATTTTGAATAATGTTAGTAAAAAAAGAAAAGAGATTAAATATGAAAAAAAAATTTGTACCATAAAATTTAATATAGAAGATACATTACAAAAATTCAAAATGTTAAAAAGTATTTATATTGTAAAATTTAAAATAAAAAATATGTTATAAAAATTGAAAAAGTGCAAATTCAATTTGACAATTTTCTTGTAAATCCTCAACGAATGTTGGGGGTGGGGGGATTGTGAACAAAGATAAGTTAAAAAAAGAAAAGAAAGAGAGGATAAATTATGTTTTATTATTGATTATTAAAGAAATAACTTATCAATCAAATATAAACTTGAAAGGGGTTGTTGCATCGAATTCAAAATTAATGGAAACAACACGAACAGGCGAGAAAAAAATGATAATGCTGCGACAATGCACTCATCTTGTAGTTTGATTGCTTAGAAATATTATTTTAAGTTCTATGCGTAACTTCATCGCCTTTTTAATGTATGAAAATGAAAGAAAAAAATATATATAATAACTTGTTTATTAGTACAATTCAATATTTTAAAAATGAGTGGGATATTAATTGGGACGGAAAGAATATGATTCTAACTCTATTTTTAAAATATTTATTGAATGAATCTTTTTTTTATTATTATAAAAGTTGAATTAATCATCTTGATTGACTCTGATTCATTGATAATTCAAAACCAACTATAAATACTGAGGGGAAAATAATAAACTAATTAGAGCATCTCGAGACTAATAATAAAACTTGAGTAGGAAAATTGAATAGAATGACAATGGAAACATTGGCAAATAATTTTTTCGCCCGTCCAAATTCAATGCCATATTCTGATTTAATCAAAGAAATTAATGTGCAGAGCATTTCTCCGACAGGTTGGTCTGAGGTCCTCTCTTGGAATTGTCCTATCGATGTCCCACTTTTATGTTAAGGGCGGTGATGATGATGACAATGATTAAGTAAAAGCTACTGTTGGGAAAATTTGTAGTCTGCTTTTTCTTTATAATGTTTCTCTTAGTCAAAAAGGTCTCCGATTATCTACATTGACTGAAAGAAAAAGGAGGAGTGCACTCCCAAAACACCCCCCCGCCCCGCACCCCCTTTCTTCTTCTTTCTCCACTGGCCTGAACGGCACTTTCAATAAAAAAAAAAAGAAACAGTGGCTTTCCAATTTGATTGATTTTCCAATTTGTGGCTTTCCTTCTACTCCACTTTTCACAAACTTTTATATTTATCTAGAAAGGTAATTGAAACTTTTCTCTCTCATTTTTTTTTAATTTTTAAAATTCAAATTTCAACCCAAATGCTTGATAGTAAACTTGCATGGCCTTTCCAGCCAAAATGAAAAAGGGGGGGGGGGGGGGAGAAGTAAATTTGCATCACACATTTCATGCGTTTTATATAAATTTTTTAAAGCTTGTGATTTCATAAAAATTATATCTATTTAAATATTTTTTCACTATTAGTTTAGTGATAGTTAAAATGATTACAAGGTATATATTTTGAATTTAACTTGTTATTCTTCTGACAATGTTATGCAATGTTGAGTTTGTGGGAAAGGAGATAAAGGAAAGTAAATGGGGGAGGGGATGAAGAATGGTAACGGTTGCAGTTTTTTTTTTTTTTTTTGGTTTAAAAATGATAATAATTAATTTTCCTTAACGCTTTTCACTTGATAAATACGCATCCAAATAGAAATTGTTATCTCATATAAAACCTACACTTGTAAAAGAGAATAATGTAAAAAAGCAATTCAAGTTGGTATTACAATGTACCATTAGTATTGAAATTTTCTTCACTTCGAGCAGAACCGTATTCTAGTAGTTTAAAGTAATTGTCATATCATATCCAACACCATCACCATTTCATACTTGAAATCATTTGTCTTTCTTGAAAATCTGTTTGGTATGGAATAAAAATTAGAATAATCCCAATTGAATTTAAATATCTCAAAATGAAAATATTAACATTCAATTATGGATGAAAATACACAAATACCCCATTTAACTATTAATAATTAAGTAATTAATGTAATTAACTAATACTTTCAAGTTTTATTTTCTTATCTTTGCACGAAACATACTTAAAAAATATAAAAAATCATTTAATTTGATAGATGGACTAAACTACCCTTCATATATATATATTTTTGTCTTCTCTTTCACACTCCTAAAAAGTAAAAAAAAAAAAAGGTACTGTAGTTAGAAGTTTAATTAAATATCTTACATATTTGTAATGATAAATAGAATCCTTCGATGATCAATTTAGAAAGGTATAATAAAGAAAAGCGGTAAATGCCTCCTTTATTTTATAACATGACAATGATAGGTAAATAAATTTTAAATAGTGATAAATTTAAAAATGAAGGGAATAATATTTTTAATCTAAAAAGAATTATACTACGCGAAGATGGAATTACGTAACGTTTCTACATCTAATTGATACGAGGCCCAGGAAAACGATGTCTAGGTCAAAGTAAATGTAATAAATTAATCATTTAAATATTTTATTTTATGAAAAATGTCTTAATATAAGATTTTTTTTGAAAGAAACTTAAATTATGAAAAAATTATTGTAGTATTTGTATTAATGTAATTTTTATTAAATATACTACAAGCATAAAATAGTATAACTTGAATTCATGAGTTATTAATGTAATTATTAGAATAATAAATGTTATATATATTCTTAAAATAAGGAGTTGCTTGTCAAATTATAATTAAAAGAATATATTTATTTTTTAAAAAATAATATTTATTTTTAAATATGTCAAAATAAAGATATAGAGTTTTTAATCAAAATAACCTCTCTTTTTTCTCTTTTTTATATTTTGAAGATATAGAGTTTTTAACCAAAATAACCTCAAAATAACACAAAACGTAAATCGCATTCACGTCATCATTATTTTAATTTTTTTTTTCATTTCTTACCAAGGACGTGAATGGCATTCACGTTGTTGAATAAAAAAAAAAGAAAAGGCAAGGACGTGAATGCCATTCACGTCCTTAAAATAAAAAAATAAAAAAAAAGATGTCATGCACGTGTGTGTGAGGAACGTCCTCTTCTTCTTCCTCTTTTTCTTTTATATTTTTCCATTTCATCATTATTTTTTTCTTCTTGCTTTCTCTTTTTTTTGTATTTTTTTTTGAGTTAATTAGTTTATAAAAATAATAAATAGAAATTAATAATTGTGTAGTTTTTTTAGCTAATTAGTTTATATTAAAAAATTACTAATTGATTTTTTTATTTGTTGAGCTAATTATCTCTTTTTTTTAAAAAAGGAGAAAGCAAGAAGTAGAAAAAAATAATGATGAAATGAAAAAAAATAAAAGAAAAAGAGGAAGAAGAAGGGGACGTTCCTCATAGAGACATGCATGACTTTTTTCTTTTTTAATTCTAAGGACGTGAATGACATTCACGTCCTTGCCTTTTCTTTTTTTTTTTTACCTAAGGACGTGAAAAAAAAAATTAAAATAATAACGACGTGAATGCGATTTACGTTTTGAGTAATTTTGGTATGACTTTCAAATAATATTAATTTGGATCAAATATAAAAAAGATGATTATTTTGATTAAAAAGTCAAAGATATAAGTATAACTATTCAATTAAAAAATTATTTCTACGTCATTTTCACAAGGACGTAAATTTAGGAACCGGTGGCCGTCCTTTTTGTTGGTTTTATCCAAAAGGATCGTTAGTTTATGTCCATTTGCTAATGTGCTTTACTTTAAAATGCTTTCTTTTTTTTCCCACTTTGTGATCATGAAAAAATATGAAGGGATTATGTTTTTTTGTGTGTGTCATTATATTTGTGTGCTAACATGGTTGCATCAAATACATCGATGTTCATCGATAAAACCCAAGTGAAACTTTTGTTTCTATTTATAATATTTATTTGATTTTTTTGGAATCTTAATATTCTTGACTCAAATTTTAGAGCTTAGCATATGTTTGATTATTCTGCCTTCTGTCTTCTTGTTGTTTCTAGCATTTAGCCGGACCAAGTGCTTGTAATATATGAGATTTTTTCCCTTGTTTTTTTTAAATAAAAAATAAAAATAGAAACATTGTTTATTATTTTTTTGGATTATTGATAAGATTATGTATAGTTCTTGGTTAATCATACAAACCCTTTTCACTGTTTTAGTGAAAGTATATAAAGATGGATATTGTCTTTTCATTGAAAAAGAAATGCCAAGAGTCGAGAGGCCTCAGGCCTTCCCAACATCATGTCGGTCTTCTACGCTACGTAGTTTGCCCTCCTTAATTTTTCCATTTTTTTTTTATCATTTATAATCAGAACTTTTTTAATATAAAGAATTCTCTTTAATTTTTATTAATTCAAATATAAGTATTTAATTTCTATTATGTAGAATATATAAATTGCTTTAGGTGTATCCTGAACTTCCCCTCCTATCCATAATTGCTGTTGCTGTCAAGAACTCCAACACCCTTGCTTCTTAAAAAGAAATAAGGAGACAGAACAGACCCTGTCAGAAGAAAATCGAACTAAAATGTAAGAGAAGATTTTATTACATTTTGTCGAGCCTCCTGTTAAAACCTTGGACAAATTGCAAATATCAGTATATATATATATATATATATATATATATGTTCATCTAGCAGATTGCTAATGTATTTCTTGATTCTTAATCCTCTGATAGTCAATTAGGCTCACACATCTTAATCTTCCCACCTGAAAGTTATAAACAATACTATGACGAACGAGGCCAAAGCAACTTTCATATCATACTCACTTTGATGTGCCATTTGGGAAACAAACAATACTCACTAATTTGGTTATTTCCCTCTTTAGAATCAAACTGGACACAAGAGTTCGGCTGCATTTACCATACTTTTAAACAGTCACTTTTTGTTAATAGCCCTTTTAATTTAGTAGACAAAAATGTAGCGACAGACAGATTGTGTTTGAAATACTGATACTAATTCTTTGAAATGCTGAGATAATTTTCTTTTGTCTACACATATATACATGTATATTAAATACTCAAAATCAATATTTCTTTATTTTTTTATTCACGTTTTTAGATAAAATAAAAATTAATGTGATATCAGATTATTATCCACTTGTTGCTTTTAAATGTGGTGAAAATTTAAGAATGAATGATACGTTCTTTTTATTAGACCCTCTTGAAGCAGGAGCAGTAGCATCTATCATAAAAAAGCAACAATGTAAGGTCCAAAAGATAAGAATATTGCACATACGTGAGTTCACAAGATATTTAGCAACTGCAAGAAAGAATTGCAGGTCGTTCACAGCATATATATACTTCTTCTGTTCATGTATGTTAGTTGTAGGAGGATTGGGAGGGGGAAGAGGAGGGGGGGGGGGGGGAGTTGGATTTTAGTCTACAATCTAGGTGATTAATTATTATCAATAAAGTTAGGGGCCTTTCCCTATCATTGTTTCTTATCAGTATTATATATATAATATATAAGCCAAAGCAAAGAAAACCAAGTTCATATAAGTTATCTTCAGAAGCCAGCAAACCCTCATTCTCACCAGAAATAGAGGAGAATTACCTGGTTTTTGTCTTCCTCCAGTGAGAACAGATTCCTGATTTTGTGTTCACCAAAAAACAATAAGCCCTGTTCTGATTACAGCAAACTACATTAACATCGAGAGAAAGAAACAATCCCTTAAACAAGGAAAAGACAGAAAAAACAAACTTCTATAAACTATCTCTCCTTTAACATTTTCTATCTGATGTCAAACCTTACAGGTGATGATGGAAGCTTCTCTTCAGTAAATACTGGAGAAGAAGTACAGCAGCAGGATCAAGAAAAGCAAACCCAACAGCTGCAAAATTCCTCAAGTGCTGCAACTAATAGCAATGGGTCAAGCTCCCAACAGTCACAGCAGCAGTCCACAAAGAAGAAAAGGAATTTGCCTGGAACTCCAGGTAATTGTCTCCTGCCCATAACCTGTTTGTTTGAAGAATTCAATTTGGATAACTTGAGGTGTTTAATTTAGCACTTTTCCGAGTCATTTTTTGTCCTGCTCAATTATGCAACCAAAATTTAGATAAAATTATAAAACTTGACCAACAGATATATGAGTCTTGATTCTTGATAATGGATTCACAGTCATATAGTTTAGCTTTTTTTCACCCGACATCAAGGGTGGAATCAGTTCAACTCTTAAGCTTTGCAAGAAAATTTTGTATTCTATTAAGAAAAGTGATCATAAACATATGGACGTCCAAAAAGTGTTCAATAATTGCTAGGGACGTAACAATATTGCTTTACACTGTGCTTGATTGCATTTTTTGTTGCTTCTCTTTTTGTATTTAACTAGTAAAAAGCTTTTTGCCCGGTTGATTGTTATGATTCATGAGTATACTAAAACTTGAATACGTGTTGAATTAATTATATAAAGTATTGAAAATTCCTCCATGATCAGCTTATAATATTAGATAGTTTTGTGCTTAATTGAGGCTTAATTAGTTTATTTTGATCTTTTTGGGGGGTGTAGATCCAACTGCAGAGGTCATTGCTCTCTCACCAACAACGCTTATGGCAACAAACAGATTTGTTTGTGAGATTTGCAATAAGGGATTCCAGAGAGACCAGAACCTCCAATTGCATAGGAGAGGTCATAATCTTCCTTGGAAACTCAGACAGAGAACAACCACGGAGGTGAAGAAACGTGTCTATATATGTCCTGAGCCCTCGTGTGTCCACCATAACCCGATTCGGGCGTTAGGGGATCTAACAGGTATCAAGAAACATTATAGCCGGAAACACGGGGAGAAAAAATGGAAATGTGACAAGTGCTCAAAGAAATATGCTGTGCAATCCGACTGGAAGGCTCATCAAAAGACTTGTGGAACTAGGGAATACAAATGTGATTGTGGAACCATCTTCTCAAGGTGACTTGAATTGCTTCATCTTCAATGAAAAAAGTGCATGGCCATTTTTTTTGGCAGAATTTTTTAAAATTCTTTACTGTGCCTAGTGTCAACTAAATTCTCCACTCTTCAATTAAAGAAGACCTCAGGGGGAAATAGCTTTTCTCTTTTTTAAACCTTTTGTGCTATGCCTGTGTGTTGATGTTGCTGACCCGTGATCGGTTTACACAATCACTTAGAGATGGTTCTTACGGTAGGCCTCGTTAAACCATTTTGAAGCTAGAACTTCAAAATACAAGTATAAAATGGTGAACATGGTAATTTGAAGGGACCCAACCCCAAAACCATCCAAGTCACTGCAGGTCAGACACGTGAAATATTCAGCAACATTATATGTGTATATTCATGCATATATTTGAGAATTAATGCATGTTGTGGAATAGAAAAAGCTTTTTCGATCTACTAAAGAGAGTAATGGTTTTAACATCTCGGTATGAACAGGACCACTATAATATTTATACTTTTTGTGTAATTCTGCTGCGCAGGAGAGACAGCTTTATCACTCACAGGGCTTTCTGCGATGCACTGGCGGAAGAGAACAACAAGGTAAATCAAGGCCTTATGAACACCATGGGACCAAACTTACAAGGTCATCAAATGCCCGATCAGTTCATGGCCACCATGCCCATGGACAGTAACCCACAACAACACACATCCATGGGACTATCATCAGAATTCAACAACTTCGATCCTAAAAACCCACTCGTGAAATCATCACTCCCTCCACCTCAAGACCTATCGCCAATGCAATTCAAGCCTATGAACATGGTAGGTGGCATGTTCTCAAGCAGTTCAGGAACCCTTTTTGGCAGTCCAAAAAGCATAACTTCATCATCTGGTCTTCACCTCAGTTCCAATAATCCCTCCAGCTTTAACTATCTCCAAGAGGGCAAAAACGGAAGTCCACTTTCTGGCTCAGCCCAAATGTCGGCAACCGCATTGTTACAAAAAGCAGCCCAAATGGGCGCGACAGCCAGCAACACCAATATTATAAATTCCCCGATGATGCAGAAGAGCTTCGTCAGTAGCATGGCGGGCCCGGATCAGATTTCGGGACCCAACACAGGAGGATCGCCCTCACCGTATGGTACGATGCAACAGCACAATAATACATACGAGACCTTCCAAACACAATCAGTGGATCAAACAGCTTTGGGAGGAATTAGCGGAGGATTCAGTACTCATCCGCAGCTCTTCCAGAAAAGCCCACGAGAAGTCAACCATATGTTTGACTCTGGAACCGGGAACTCACCCATGAATGATATGGGCATGTTCGCTGGAATACTAATGGGTGACGATAATGAAAATCATGGCCTCATACAAGGAAGGAATTCAATGAATCGGACTCCCACTTCGGGCTCTTCAAAAATATTGCGAGGAAATGTAGGTACCACCGATGTCATGACCGTCGATTTCTTGGGGATTAACGGAGGATCAAGACCACCACCCCAAAATCTTCAGGAACAGCAGCAACAAAGACTGGAGCTGGAAACAATGAGCCAACAACACAGAATGCAAGTAATGCATCCTTTTCACCACCAACTTTCACATGGGGATCAGCCGCCAACTCATGAAAAGCCTCTTTGGGATATCTGAAAACGGCCATTACAGTTGAGCATTACGGACGATACAGCAAAGCAAAAGGGAGAACCGATCAATTGGTTTCAGGGATCACATGCATGCACTTGAAAAGAAAGGAAAGGAAATTAATGGGGAGTAGAATTGGTATGGCGGAGAAGATTTTCATGACTGATTCGAAAGTGAAGTTTGAAAGAAATCTTAATTTCTTTCGGAAAATCAGTTGCATTTCTTAAATTTCATCCAAGTACTTGAGATATCCCTTTGGAATTCATAGTATTTGGTAAACTTCCTGATTGCAGGCTTTTCTCTTTTTTATTCCTAACATTGCATTAAAGTGGTACTGAGAATCACAACCTATTTCTTTGCACTTTGAGGGTGGGAACATTCATTTCAAATAAACGTTTCTTTCTTCTTCTTGTGACACGTGTTTTTATCAATTACATTATCACTTCACATGTTTTTTAACAAATATCCTTTATAATGTAGGTTTTATTCCCATACTAATGAGTAATCTAAAGATTAAAATAAAAAAAAAAGGGTCTCCCACTTTGAAGGACCATAACTGCTACCACTCTCCATGACGTAGGAGGTTATCAATAATTTTCCTAGAAATTTAAAAACATACCTTCAAATATTTCTATTTTAATATATTTAAAATTAAATATTACTTTTTAAAAATAAATGCTGCCCATCAAATATAGAGGTGTGTGAGATATGGAACTAAAGCTAGTAGAACTGTCCTATGTTGCATTTTTAATCTACTATTAAATACTTTAATAATAATAATAAATGGAGTGTTACATTTGGGTAACTAAGCATAATTAAAGCTTTCCTTAGGTTTATAATTAATCACATTTAGGTAAAGGAAAAATGACATAATACAACCTCAATGATGGCACGCCACTTAGTCCTGCCAGAGTATGTGCAAGTCCTGGTAGTCCTGACACTGATGAAGCCCATATGAAAAGAAGTCCATTGGCCCTGACCAAAGAGACAAATAAGAAAGAAAGCCCATGTACCTATTTCTTTTTACCAGAAACCCTAACCTAATTGCAAAGGTTTCCTATATATAGCTAAGACTGGAGAAAATATTCCTGTCGCAGATTCCTCTTCCTTCCTCATCCTCCATCTGCTTCTTTACTCTTTTATATTATTATAATTGTTATTATTATTTTATTTTGAGTTCTAGATTGCGTAACAGAGGCCGTGATGTTGCGAACTACCTATTTTATGAGGGAATTTCCCTTGTGATTAAGAAAACCAATGGATCCTTCTGAGCCTACAGTTTTTGCCGTTTTAATTTCTCTTGTTGTGTTAGTTTTTACTAGTTTGGTTTTAAATTTTTGAGCTTTCTGACGGAATCTCAGAACCATTGAGATGAAGTTTGGAAGATCGGCAGGATTAAATGTGTCGATCAAAAACTTTTTCCAGGCTACAATTATTTGATCAATGGTTCAGTCCTTGCAATTTATTTTCTGGATTTCTGTAAGTAAGATGCCTCTTGTTTTTTTTTTCACTATTAAGAAAGGTTAAGTGCATTGCGACTTGTAAATGGCGGTTGTGAGTAGTAAGAATGATATAGATGGTTTAACGATTATTTATCATGTCAGTGTCTTTATTTTAAGGAAAATGCTCCAGGTATGCTTTTCGATTGAAGGCAGTTTTGCCATTTTAAAACATTTATCCCTAAAATTATTTTCGCAGTAAGGGTGCAAGAATAGATACCACTTTGATGTGAAAGGGAAATGGAGTTACTCTTCATGAAGTTGTGGGTATGCTGTGGATATGTAAGGGGTTTTACGCTGATCGAAAAGATCCTTACCTAGGCCAGGCATACCGATGATTTCATGGGATTCCTTCATTTCCTTGCTTTTATCTGGTGTTAAATTTGCGGTATAGCGTCTGGTTACGATGGAGTTAGCATATTTGCTTTTATCATTTACTGTAGAGTGGGAGAAACTGTATTGAAAAAATATATATTTGCAAAATTAGCGGCGGTCAATAATAGTGTATTATATTTTTCACTTGGAATGACGTCACTTACTGGCCTCAGTAAATTTCCTATGAATGAATATTTTATTCAAAATTGGTTGCTATTTAAATTTTTTATTTATTAAAATTTTATGATAAAAAGGGTCTATAATGATTAACCGAAAGTGAATTTTGTTGCCAACATATAAAATACTATGTAGACCATTTTCCAAATTATTTCAAATGCCGTCTAAAGGATTAAATGCCATGTCTAAACTTTGGGAATGATGGATGGGATAGGCTTGTTAGATGTCTTAATTTTCAACCTGATGAATTTGAAAACCTTTTTTCTGGTATTGGGGAAAAACTTATAACCTATTGCGGAGACGCAGTACTCAACTTATAACTTATGTGGAGAAAATCGTCTTAAAATGTCCTTAATTACTTTTCTTTCTATTAGGTGATGTATTCTTAAATTTTTAACTTATTTTATTTGTTAAAAGCATTTGAAAATTCAGCATATTATAGGAAAATTTACAAAAATGTTAATATGTTCAAATTAATATAAAAATTAATACAAACCAGATGGACGCAATGGTGAAGTTGCATCAGAAATGAGGTTATTTCAGCTGAGTTGTACATGCCAGCCTCATCCCGATATAAATCACTACCGTCAGATTCGTGTTTTCCCACTATCACTCGTTTTCTGTAACTTTAGATCTACCATAGAACCAGTACCCAGAATCTTTGAATCAGTTATGTTTTGAAAAGTGCTATGTTAGGTGATCTAGGCTTCCATCCTTGCGTCCTTGTGCTAATTCCATTATTGAAGTTGGCATTGGACGTGCAAGACGTAGCTGCATAGAAACACGTACATTTTCTGGAACCACCTCCATGATTCGTTTTTCCACCTCATCTGCAACTTCTATGGCATCGCTGAAAATTGAAGGATAAACCAACACCCCACGTGAGGAAAGACTACGCAAATGCAGCAAGTAAAATATAAGGACGCCACGAGTTTTACCTAACTAAAATGTTTGAAGGCATAGAAACCTCTATCTCTAGGAAAATTTGCCCTTGCAAAACGTGACGTGTTATCCGCACAATGTCTATTTTCTGACATCCACACAGAAATTCTTATGTGAGGCTACTGCATATTCGGAGGCAATTTCTAAAAGAGTTTCTGAGGGAATATGACTTGACCCAATTAGAGACATCTCAGCAAGGATATACCTCCGAAAATTCTGATGATAAAATATTAGAGACAACATCTTCAATATCTGTACACTCCAGAGAAACTGTTGCATTTTCATCTCTCGTCTTCGCAGCATTTTGATCTTGCTGCATTTCAGCATGGACAGATGGAATATGGGAAGTTGAAGGCTCTGTGTAAAAGGCGAAGTCAAATGAATAGCAAAATATCTTGCATCAGCAGTACCCCCACAAGGAAAGATATCAAAACATGTGCAAATAAAGTTAAAGAATCTTCTCCAATTAAAAGAATTCAGCATTTCGGTGTGAATCACGTGACTAATTTAGGTGTACTTTCCTCTTTAACATTTCTTTCTCAGATAGAACACAACTGTAGCATTTTATGTTTCTCCAATTAAGAAAAATCTTTACCAATATGAACAAAGACTTCAGCTATTTCGGGATGATATTGCTGAATTTCACGTTGAACATTTTCACCTATGCCATGGGCAGCACTAACACTAGAGAAAGGATCAACCTGCTCAAAAGGTTAATTATTAAAGATGATTTTGAAGGTCAGTAATTATTCAACATTGCCACAATATCAGATTGGAAAAAGGGTAACAAATATATGTCAGTAAATATATTTATACAGTGCATCAACAACAAAACTGACCAACCTCAACATTTACATCAAGATACAGAAAAGAACCAGCTCTCCGTCCTCTCAAATGATTACATCCCTGAAGAAATCCATGCAAGGCTCTAAGCACAAGTAAAAAGTTAAAGAGTAATAAAATGGAGAAATGCCAGCATGGGGCAGAATTACATAACTAAAAAGCACTGTGATTTCACTAATCATTATTTCTCTCTCGTTTACTGATTAAGTTTCATACAGGACAAATGAGACATTGGTATATATTAATGGAAGTAAAAAGAAGCAAACATTCTAACATCTATAATCAAAGACTAAGCAATTAGTAGGGTCTACTTGCCTTAACTCCCTCAACTTGAAATATTGTTTGTCGATACGGTTCCATGTGTTGCATTGGGATAGCAGCATCAACCAGTTCCAAGACACTGGAACAATATAAATTACGAGTTATAAATCCCTGAAGGAATTATTTTTACCCCTCAAGGAATCAGATATCTCCTGATTTATAAATCCTGTCTAGCCAAGAAGTCAACAACATAGTTTTGCTTCCTTTTTTATTCCTAGGATAAAATTTATAATTAAGTAGCTCAGAAGTTAAGAATGTCAAACTTGATAATGTAGATTGCACAGACAAAGTTTAGCTGCTACTTACTGCAACCAAAAGAAATTTGTAACATAGATAAAAGGTATTTACTATACTCAAAACCAAAAGGCAGTCCGTTAGAGGACATGCATAGTCGTTCCAACAGAAAACAAGCTTTCAATTGCACAGAATTTCGAAATCCATCTCATCCAAGTAGAATAGGAGTATTTAATTCTTGAAGAGTTAGTACAGCCAATATCTTTGCCAACTGAGAGTGGCGGACATATACAAGCGAACTTAATGTACCCTGCCATACTAGGAACTACCATTATCAGTTTTCCAGTAATTTCAACCAACAGGCAAAAGATCCAATCAGGAAAAGATATATTTACTTTTCAATTCCTATGGTAAATACTATGAATTCAAAGTTACAATCCAACAAAACAGAATTTGCAAATTTAGTAGTATTTTTGGTGGGCTGTAAGCAAGCCCTGCATCTTTGGCTCAAGTAGCAATAATATAGTAGAATTTATCGGCAGGTAATAAGAAATACACTAGAGTGCAACAAGTATTACAATAATAATGAGGAGGAAATTACCTCTGATAGCCAGTTTCAAGTCCAGCTTTAATAATCATGCCAGAGACAACAAGTCCAGCAAGAGGATCCACAAACCTCAATCCGAGTATTGACCCACCTGATCATACAACAGATAATCAATAGTCATTCAATTATCAGATAAATCCATTCCATATTAGATAGATGGGAAATTTAAGCAACAGAATTCCAAAATTAAAAAAATTTCCTAGACAGACATTGCATGAAGTAAATGACGAAAGGATGTAAATAAACTGAATACAACCAAAAAGGACTGACATCAAATAATTGGAGAGAGGTTATTACCAACCCCTATAAGAGCAACTACAGATGAAACAGCATCTACACGATGATGCCAAGCATTGGCTTTCATCAGCCCACTACCAACCCTTTCACCAGCCCTCTTCGTGATCCAGTATAACCTTCAAACAGAAGAAACACAAGGCATTAATAAGGACAAGGAGAAACAGAAAAACTTAACTCATTGATAAAGATAACGAAAAATGGAAAAACTGAAGGACATTAATCCTATTAAAAAAGATTGCTGCTCAATGACAAGTAATATTCGGGCAAATAGAGGGGTATGGAATTTTGACCCCTCTTGCTCACTCCCTTCCCCCCTTAACTACAAAGGTTCCACACCTACCCTTATGGTGATTCGAATCCGTGAGCAACAGATCACAGGTGAGGGCACTCACCTTGAGATATACCCTCTGATTAGCCCTAAACTAAAATCATGCTCCTCTTCAGTCTCCCATTTCAAAATCTCTCTTCCATTTGATGTTGCAATTTCAAGGGAATTCAAGTTCACCAACAAAAAATAAATAATATCCAATTGTAAATATTTCAACTGATAAATTATGAATAATTCCCTGGTAATAAATTACTAAACAAAACAGCTCAAAAGACACTGGTAGAGGAAGAGAGCAACTACAAAAAGATTTCAACAGTTTCTTCCATATTCTAGCAGTTCATTAATAAAATAAAGTTGAAGTACTCAAACTGGTCCAGAGTACAGAGTAAACCCTGTCTTAAAAATGTAGAAAAATACAATTTATGGGGTGAAGGTGAACCATTCACTGATTTGATAAAATAGTTTTTATGAGAAGCCTTTGCAAAGGAGGCTGTCTTTCCTTTTGCAAAGTCTAGCATGTAAGGAAAATTGAGAATTCCTCCTGTTTATTTTAGAAATTTCAGCACCCAAATGCGGATGAAATTAGTCCAATAAATAGCACTACAAGGAATTGCAAGATCTATATAGCGCAAAAGAATAACTTTTTATATGTTATCCAAATGAGAAGTATCATATCCATCTAGGATGCTTGCGTACCCTTCTTTAATACCTATAGCCACTACAGTCATGCTCAAAGCTAGGACAGGATGGTCCATATCGATTCCATCATTATGTCCCTTGTGATGATGTCCAGTCATGTGTTCATGAGCTAATTGATTAACCATCTCTGGAGCTGGTGTCCATAGTCCCTAAAAATCAGATATGCACATAAAAGCCACCAGGGAACAACAAAAGAATATTAGATCATAATCACTACCGACATGAGTGAATAAGTGTACATTGAAATTGCCCCTGATCTCACCAATTGGAGAGATTTACCCTTTAGTTCAAACATAAAAATTCAAATCAGCTTCAGAGGATTGAGGTGAACTATGAACAAAAATAAGAAATTATACCGTCAAGACATCTATGGCATGCCATGCAATACCACCACCAGTAGCCAAAAGCATTGCCGAAATTCCAAGCGCTCCAAGAGTCTCAAATTTCCCATGGCCTAAAAGATGAAGAGCAAAATCAATCACACATTGCAGAAGAATGACCAAACAGCAAACTCGCATTCTTCCAATACTCTAGAAATTACAATTTTAATAAGATATTTCACCATGCTTTCCATCAGATTGCACTTCTAGGGTAGTTGCTTAAGTAAGATTAAGAATATTTTTTCAAAAGTGCAACAATAAGATCCAGCACTAAAAGGTTAATATGATTTTCAACGGCATGACGACAGCAAGTATCACAAAAACTTTATATCCTTGACTCTGAAGAAAGAAATTTATTTCATCAAAGGAACCCTAACCTTCATAAAAAATCACACTTCCAAAATGCAAATCAGTAACAGACTTGTAGAGTAATAGATAGAATAGATGGAAAAATAAAGTTATATATATATATATATATATATATAGATGAACAAATACAAGATCAAACAGAGTAGATGTAGATACAGATCAAAAGTAACCATATGGATGTTCTTTGTCCTTGGGAACCCTGGCAGCTTTAAATGACAGCAATGCCACGCCACTGAGAACCTAAAACATGCAGACCACACCAACATGATCAATTGAATACTATATTACTAAGCTAAGGAGATGATAATGGAGAAACAAATATGCTCAAAGACGTACCACATCTGAGACAGAGTGTGCGGCATCAGCGATAATAGCTGTACTACCAGAGAGATAACCAGTCAAGGCTTTTCCAGCAGCCAAGCCAATGTCGGCGGCGAGTCCCAAACGGAATATCCTCTCGCCTTCCTTACCGGAACGGAGGTCCTGGTGGCTGTGATCGTCAGAATGACCGGTGTGACACCTCTTCCAAATCCTGAAATTAGGGTTTTCAGAATATACGAGTGCGTGATCATGGGATTGAGAGCTCAAAGTTGCAAGTACAGGATGAGAGTTGCCGTTGTTCGCCTGCAATGAGAGTTTTGCAACGTAGGCCTTCCGAATCGGATGGAGATTATTATGAAAGAATCTAAGTCTCATTTTTTGCTTCAAATATTTCTGAATTTGCTGCCTAATTTCTACTGTTAAGTTGTTATGAGCAGCTTCGACTCTTCTGCCTTCTGGTTTTGGATTTTACAGATGGAAGGGAACTGACTACTGAGCGATGAAGCAGGGAGACAGACAAAGGAGGATCAGCGCAACTAGCTGAATGCGACCTTATTATTTTAATTACCGTCACAACACAAAATTTGAATTGAAATCAATGGTATGTTCTTTTAATTTATCAGTGATCACTTAAAATAAATTAATAAATTATGTAAAAATTATAGCTCAATATTGATCTAAATATGCTACTGTAAGGTTGTAAACTCTTTTTGGTACTTAAATCCCTCTTATAAAGAATCCGATACCTTATCTTATAACAAAGTCCTTTTCTTCTTGCAATTTTTGCCCTTTTCAAGTTCTTCTGAACGGTTGCAATTGCTTTGGATGGCTTAATTGTACCAATGAACTTTAAATTGAACAGTATTCCTTTTCTTGTTTCCATTCCATTACAAAGACAAATCACATCACATCTGGGCATTGACCCAGATAGTATAGTTAAAACCATCACGTCACATCACCAGGACACCTGCAGGGAGCCGAAAATTCTGTAGATAACCAAAAAGAAAAGAAGAATGCCCATAACCCATTGCCCTGTCCTATCTGCCCCTATCATTCCACCTCTTGTTTCCGCTGTTCCCAGGATCCCTGTACCCAGAAGGTGATGAATACCCAGGATTACGAGATATTGGCCTTTCTGGTCTATAACTGTATCCCGGGTTTACTCTAGATTGTGGGAAATTCCATCCATGGCTATCGTACCTATGTGACCTGATTGGACTATTCTCAGGACTCCAGGATTCGAAATCAGGATCATCAGCTAGGTCATTTCTCTCCCAAGAACCAGGTTGCATTGGAGCTCTCACAGAGCCCCTGGATGATGAATTATAGTTATTCATATTCGTATTACTTTGATAATAAGGAATTTGGTCCATAGTTTGCCTAGGCCTCCAAGAGTGAGAAGCTGGAGGTTCTGGGGCATAAGATGGCTGCATTTGGGTGTTTTCCCAAGAGCCAATGGACCTCGATTGTGTACCAACAACGTTAGGCAATGCCGATGGGTTAACAACCCTGGCGGTCTCAGTACCGAGAAAATTGCTTCTTATAGTGTTGGTTTTTAGCTGCAATTCGGATGCTGGTAACTGCATATGGGAAGCATAGGCATGGGCACCTGGCTGTGATAGAGAAGTTAAAGTAGCCAACCGCTGTTCATGCAGCCCAAGAGATGATTGGAGCATGGACAATTGCTGTCCAGTTTGAACAGAGTTTCCTGACTGTTGGGACGGAACAACTGTGGTGGGTAAAATCTGAGACGGTACTGCACCATGTGAACGTACAGCAGTAGTAAGCGTCTGTTGAGCCAATTGTATGACTGATGCCGAGTGTTCGGTCACTCGAGTAGACCTGGTTGGTTGGATATGGGGATGCATCAACTACTAACAGAAATACTTGGTTGCGAAGGGACTGCTGCAGCAGCTATTCCAGGGACACCCTGCGTTTCATTGTTATTCATCATCTGCCGTGAAAAAGGATTTTTTGCCAAGTCTGCCTTCCACACATTCTGCAGGAAAAAAAAATTGCAATCAATGAGTTTTCTGAGGGAAGCCAGAATATCATAGCCGCAAAATTGTAAGTGATTAGACCGACTACAGGGCAAATATCGTTAGTTTGTTGAGGTGCTCTAATAAATCATATGCTAGAGATGAAGCTTCTCCTGTTTTTCACCTTCTTTACTGTATTGAAAATCTTACTCTAATACAAGGTGGAGGTTGAACTCATTGAAAATGGTAATCAATCATGTCCACTGTCACGAAGACAGCATTGTCAAGCCCATGTGCATTCAATATCGTGATCACAAATCACGAAGACAACATTTATTTAAATTATTTTTTTTGGAGAGGGGGTTTTATGTTTGTTTAGTGAATGAAAACAATAACTCAAGCCAAGTATAATCCGTCTCTGAATTCTAAATCCATATGCAACCAGTACAAAGTCGAGGACTTGGGGTGGAAAGAATCGAAGGCCAAGGTTAGAGGAGAAGAAACCGAGTATAATTTTCCATAATGTTTCAAAATGTTGTACAAAATTTTAAATCACGCACCGTCACAGGGTTGCTGGAAGGAGTTGGAGATGGAAGAGAAACTTCAACCTTTTCCTCAGTTCTTCCGTTCCCACCTAAAACAGATAAACTACCTGACGAAGAGCAATTCGCCTTAATCATATCAAGCAGCTTCACAGTTTCCTCGTTGGACAAGTTATTGGCTTGACCAGATGTGAGGGCAAAAACTAATTCTGGATTCTTAAGCAACACAGCCAACAATTCCATGTCTGGTTCAGGCATGCTTCCACCAGCATTCTGGGATGACAAGCTAAGGCTAGCAGTAGTAATTCCCTCATTTTCCCTAGGACAAACAGAAGCTTCGGCATCGGGCAATTGCTCGATTGGAATTTCTGTTGTTAAAGTGTCATCATAGTCAATCTCCCGGTCCCAAGGTTCCCTGGGGTCTGATGGAATTTCTTGGATCCCCTTGTAAACGATTTCCCGTTCACGATGAATCCTTTTTTTCTGAACTTCAACTTCTTTGCTATTTTCCCCAGCGCTGACTCTCCATGAACTATTGAGAACGATTTCTGCATGCAAAAGGAAAGAGGTGCAGAGACTTAATCCCCAAGGAATATCATTCAATAAATTCACCCAAAACACGATATTTATACAAGGACAAATCAGTTTACAACAATACAATCGCTGAACTTGGAACTCAAGTTCTTCCCATTGATTTAATTCTTGGATTAGATACACTAATTGAATGTAAGAAAGCCACACACGCCTTTATAGCCCATCCATTATCATCTTCTCTTGTACTAATTGGAGACGAGCAATATTTGGAATTTTGTGCTTCATAGCTCAAACAGTTAAAAAGAAAGGATAATTACATTCTGATCTCAACCACCAAGAGCAAAATGAATAAAGAAGCCGAAATTTAAAAGTTAGTATTTCTTATGTACAAGGTCAGCATTCAAAATCATTGGTAACAATTCCTCTGTACCTGAACACAGAAAAATACAGGAAAATCAATAGTCGCTCATTACAGGAGTTTCTTCCCACTTATGAAGATATTTCATGGTTGATTACTATTTTACTGTGAAGGTATTTGCAATTTATCTCATAACATTTATCACGGAGGGGAATGTCTTAACAACTTAGTTTTGTCCAATTAAATACTCATACTATGAGTAAGTTTACTTGAAAACACAATTTCATGCCAGTTTTATGATTGTCATTCTCAAAAAAATTAGGGAATTCATTACACAATCTAATTGAATTTTTCTGTACATCACCAAGATGCAGCAGCTTTAGCTATTTTAACTTGCAGAGCAAACACAAAATGGACGAGTCTCTCAGAAGGAAAAACCTTTCAAATCGATATATGCCGATGGTAAAATCAATAGATGGAGATGTTGATGAGGCAAAATCAGCATTACAAACACAACTGAAAATGCCTTACATTAACACTTGGCTGCCCAGAGAAAACAGAAGAAAAAAAAAAAAAAAAGAATATACAACCCCAGCCCTGGTATTTTTCCTAAACCCTTTGTGAAATAGGTAACCTGAGGACCAATCCCTTTGAGCTGAAACTAGTAGCAAGATGTTAGCACAGGAGCCAAACACACGGCACACGAGAATAGCATATCATACAATTTAGTGTGGTATATATGTTAGCCTGTATTCTTAATATATATATATATATATATATATATATATAAATATTTAAGCAAGAGCCAACATATAGTTTCAAGTTAGAAGTACAAGTAGTTGTAAACCACAGGCGGGTTTGAGCACATATTTTGCCAATATATATAGACACGCTTTTCAGATTCCACAGACATGTCCAATATAAACCCACTTCACACTTCTTATTAACAGGTGGCTATGGCCTTCAAACAAAGGAACCCCTGCCTGATACTCACAAGACTACCGCACATTTGCAAAATTGAGGACAGGATATTATACAGTATTAGGCTAGGGAAATTATAGAATTCTTAGATGTACGTAATCACAAACCATACACACAAAACACAAAATGTTCTCCAAGTACAGCTATCAACCCAATCATATAGAAAACCTTCTCTTTTATTTCTACTTATATTTTTTAGACATTGAACAAATAAAAAGCAAAAGCTTTGCATAACAAGTTTTTATTATTTTGTGCGTGCAATTATAAGTGTGGTTTTTTTTTTAAGTCAGGTCTATGCAGATCCTTGTACTCTTAAATCAATCACAACAACATTGAGCGACCCTGCAACAATACTATTGTGGCTTATTCCTAACTAGAAAGTTCACATTGACCTAGTCTAAATAAAAATGGCAAAGGTGACATATAAGAGGCAACTAAACTCTTCTATGAATAAAATATTTGAGATGTATTATTGCAACTTGACCAAACTCCAGAGAGTATGCGCTTTTCAAACAGATAAAATAAGAAATTCATTTCGTAAGAGAGGAGGTATTTATCTCATGGCACAAAGGAGCTTACCAAAAAATATAAAAGGTTAGATGGCTCTAACTCAAATTACTTTTTCCTTGGCAATAGAACCATTGAAAAATCATTAAAAAGAGTAAACAGAACAAACAGCAAGTTACCTGGTGGGGTCTGCCAAGGGATTTGCACTCTCTTGCACTTCTTCTGTGGAGGTTCTTCAGCATTTGAAGTCATCTTGTTATCCACAGAAGCATCCTGCAGATTTGATATCGTCACTGGAGAAATCCCAGACTTAATTGGTTCCTCAATTCCATGCCCAATAATATGCACTTTAGGTACTGACTGCAAGTTGCTGATCTGAGGAGAGTTGCTCTTGTTCGCAGCTTCAAGCTGCAATAAAGAGTTTTCATTGGAAGTCGTATTAGTTTTTCCATATTTGCTTTGCATAAATTGGGCACGCATCTTGGCCTTTTGTATGTCATCAGCTGAAAGTGGGCGGCCTTGAGTTGCAGCAGTGGCTCTGCCAACCTGGGAACTCCTTCCAGCAGATTTCTGACAAGGTTGTTCCACAAGTAGGACTTTTCTGCGCTCTCTACTTTCTGTGATTAGTTAAGGCAATCAACAGGCTACAACTAATATACTCAAAAAGATAATGAATAACCACAGTCTAGCTCATAGTTGGCTAATAAGTTATAGAAGAGTGCACCTACACAAAATGCTTTGAGTTTCAAAGTTAATCAAAAACTTCCCCGCTCTTTTTTCACTTTTTTGTTTCTATTTGCAGTAGCATAGTTTGTGTAAGAGGGGAGGAGGCCTTCTCTTTTCATGCTAAAATTATCTCAAAATATGCAACCAAACCAAAACGATGATTTTAAATAAACAGTAAAATTACCCAAGCTGGGTTCTTATTTGGCTTCAATTCCTAAAATGTACTCCTAAATAGCTGAGTGCACATATGTTCTTTTTCCTTCTTTTTTTGTTTGAGGGGGGGGGGGGTACTGAAGACATTCTTTTGAAAAAGTTATTCTAAAAGTTAGCTTGATATATTTATCTTCAACAGTATCAATAAGCAAAATTTGTAATTTTTGAAAATCACATCCAATGTAGCTAGCTGAAATCAAAAGTGAGAAAACAACTTCTCGTTGAAAAAAAAGAGTTAAAGCAACTTATCTCAAGCAATTGAACAGGGCCTAAAGACTTTCTGAGCATTTACTCAGAAAATTCCGGAGTCCCACTTTCAGCTTTAATTCTATGACAGGCTTACAATTTAAGAGACAAAAATCCCATAATAAGTGATTCTAAGGATACGACATGACCGAACACCAGAAATAAGTTTCTTATTTGTATCATCAGCAGATGCCGTAAGCAATTTCAGTGGCTGAGACTCCAGCTTCCTGAAAAAGAAATAAGCTCATCAAGATCACGGCAGACAATTAATTATCAAGAGCAGCTGAAATACAGCAAGTTCAACAAACAGAAGCAAAACCTGACACTGCCTGAACTCTCATCAGGGGGCATAGAAACATCTTCCTGAAAGGCAAGAAAGACGAGTCAAATTTCCAACAATAACCAGCTTGTAGCAACAAGATCAATTGGCTGCTCTTAGTACTCACAATAGCCTCGATTCTGCAATCCCAAGTTCCATTACCCATAACTTCGCTGATGCTGCACATGAACATAACATTAGTAACTATCAAGGTCACAAAAGAAAAGAGACGGATAAAGGCCAATGGACTAGCTGTAGGAAACAATGATGTGTAGCATGCCTTTGCTTCAATAGCATCTCATCCTGAGAATCACTTGCAGATTTTGTCCCATTTATTTTCTTCAAAGCCTGAGATCTGGCAAATGCTTTGCTCCATCTAGATAGCAGAATCCTTGCCCTGTTTGAGATGTCTGATCTTCAAATCAGATAAATGAGAAATCAAATAATAAATGAAATTTTCTCCCACAAACTGAGAGTTAAAATAATGGATACTTTTTGTCAATTCGATTTATCAAAAGGGGCACCAAAGGAAAAATGATGACACTACATAGAAATAAATCAAATACAGATCCAGCAACTTTGGACAATGTTAAAGTGAAAATTGGAAAATTATCATCCATTCCTCTACATCCAAATCTAAGAACATCAGGTCAAACGCTACTGCAAGGATTATCAAAATCATAAATCAGCCACACCCAAGATCACAGTCAAATACTACTGCAAATTCACAAAATAATGACTGGAGAAGGTCACCAGCGGGTGATTGCATGAAAGTTAAATCATGCCAATTCTAGAATCAAAGGTGAAAGAGAAACCAAAAAGTTTCCAACACCAACATCTATGTTCGCAGTTCATTTCACATACATAAACGTTAAACTCATCAGAACCAAACAGCCTATGGTATAAGTGGACTTCCAACCACTCGTGCAGGTATAAATCTTCACAGGATGGTCCGAAATGTACTTGGAAAGAATGCTTACAAACTTACCATTGGACATAGTCACCGTCAAAGTAATATAAACAACCATAATTTCCAAGTCCCAGGAAATTAGACAACTAAAAACCTTTTAAAATAGTTCAAGTTTTGTTGGATCTAATATTAGATTTAATGAACCTATAAGCCAGATTGCTCAAGTTTCCAACCATGCAATTGAATGATAGGATGCACAACTAATGGATTATTTCAAAATTGAATCTTTCCCATACAGCTACTATTCATATGTCCTGAGAGATATTCAGAAATCATTTGCATCAACAACACACCTGAAGCTCTATAAAACCGAAGTCTATTCACACTCTGAAGAACAGCTGACATATGCACAGGGAGAGCTTTCTGCAGAGGCAAGTGGCAGAGGACCTGAAATGACCAACCGACCTTTTAGACCAACTGCAAGCTCTAAAGCTTGGAGAAAACCAACTTGCTAATGTTATTATGAATGATTACCTTTAAAATGACATGAAGAACACTTGTTTGCTCTTCAACAACTGCTTGGCTCAACCATGTTGCTAAAATCATAATACCACCTTTAGATAAAAACCTAACAACAAGAGGACATATCTAGGTGAGAAATATAATGCCAGGAAGCAACAAATGCTTGTTTCTCTAAGCCAAGAGCCATCAGAATTATATAGCAAGTACCAATATAGAACTGAAGGGTTCTGTAATCGCAAAATCCACTCCATCAATTTGACCTGCCCAGAGAAGGTTTCTTCTTTTCTCATCAAACTAAATATATTTTCAACAAAATGTTTGTCGGACTCATCTACAGTGGGAAGGGCCTCATCCTGTTTGGAGCAAGTAGGCCCTTCTTCTGTACTAGTTGGAGCCACGCTATCCAAAGGTACTGGATCCAGAGGTTCATTAGGATCACAGATAAGTGGAATCCCGTCATGTGGCTCCTGCATTTCTTTACAAGAACTGGATCTGGTGGCCTTGTCTTGAGCTGACCTAACAAACTTCCTCACCCTTGAGCGCTGACTGGTAAAAAATTCTCGAATCTACAATGGACAAAAAGTTAAAGAAAAGTTGATGAGTTACAACATAAAATCATAAATCTAAAATTATCTACCCATTTCATATAGAAAGAATCTCTCAATGTTTCATTTTTGCATAATGAAATAAAAAAATAGAAAAGAACAGCACAGAAAACACAATCAATGCAGTTCAACAATATAAAAGGAGCTAGAAAGTTACAGTAAGAAGTAGAACTCTCTGACAAAGATAAGGAAAAGAAAAGCACCTCCATGTCCAAAAAAAAGATATGAGAAGCAAATAAATCAAAGCACATCCCCCTTCACAAAGTAATAAAGATAGTAAATCAAGTAAAGGAAATAAAAATAGATAACCAATATTAAACCTGGGTGGCTGTAACACCAAAAAGAGCACTAATCTCTCGAGTTTCCTTCTTGCTGATTGCATCTTTAATAGAGAAAATGGATTGCATATATTTTAAAGCCTTAGGGTTCAATAAATCTCTCGGCCTTTTACCTGCAACAAAATTGCATTAAATGGTCAATACAGGTAAGGAAGAGAATAAATTATCAAAGTTCACTGAAGGATCAGACACTTGATCATGTATCGGTATCCTATGGGGGCAAAAGCACATAAGACAGGTTTCTGAGCAGAACTATAGATGTTACAACAATTTATTTACCAAAAGAAAAACTCAAAGGGACCTTAAAATACCCAAGAGTGCTCCCTACGATGGGAAATCAGGGGTTCAAAGGGCATATTGACTTCAATAATAGAGGTACAGGCCCTTTTTAGAATACAGAAGCACCTTTACCAAGTCTGCAAGAAAGTTATGTAATAAGTTCAACATCTTCACAGAAGTCATCATCTAAAGAAGGACAATTAGAAGTATAAGTAGGAAACCATGTAAAAAATCCTTTTCCATTAAAGGAAGGCTTTCACCAATGAATACCATTCTCTTTGCTTTAAATTCCTCAACTTATAAATAGTAGAAGATTAAGTTATGTTCCACTTTGAGAGGCATCTAAGTTTCATACTACAAATAACAAAAACAACCAAATCCCACCAATAACTGATATCACAATACATTGTTTCTCACAGAAAAAGAAGGTATGGAAAAAAACATAAACTTTACTGAATTATTATTACATAATCGAAATACATTGCTAATCATAGATTAGTGTTCTAAAAATGCATTATAGAGAATTAAGACTTACCAATTTTAATAAACAGAGCTCCTGCAGCCTGCACATGGGGAAAAAAGGTGGCAAACCAACAATGGATGAGTAATGAGGGAAACTTGAAAATGCAAATACATTGACAATAACAATAGAAAAAATTGGAGAGGAGAATGCAGGGACTGAGTTTTGTTTAAAAGATCCAACTTATTTCACTCCAAAAGTCAATTGGGACAGCAGAAAATGATACCAGATTCAGTATCTTTTTGAGAGACTAAAATGCCCTAATCCTAAAATGTTTATACTTGCTTTAAAAAATATGGGAGAAAACATAATTCAATATTTTATATCTCCTTTTTGGATTTTCTTCTCTTTCCATTCTTTAGCTAGCCAAACACAATACACACTTGATCCTCTTCTCCCATCCACTCCACTTTCCTTTCCCATCCTCTCGTTCCCCTCTATCCAAACATAGCGTTAACAGTAGCAAGATAATTGGGCATCAATTCCATAGAAAATTATTGCATGGAATTAGAATTCAGATACTTATGTTTTCAAGAACAGTTCTATGCAAATATCTTTTGTGCATTAGATCCATCAATCAGTGGAAACATGATATAGTCTGCTGATGCCTTCCGCAGAAGAAATAGGGGTGTTGGACACATAAGCTTCCCATACAATAGATGGGTCATGATCTTAGTTGCTTAAAGCAGCTTTTAGCTCTTTTTTTCCCAGATAAAAATCCTGTTGAGCTGTCTCAGTTTTTGGAAAAGCAACCCCTGAAATACTTTTCAAAACCAGCTTTTGCTTATTAATGACATTCAAAATTTAAAAAAAATGTTATATTAATTATTAAAACAGCTTTTCAAAAAATCCCTTTTTTAAGAATCAAAAGAGTTTTTGACACAATGCAGAAAGAGACCAACGCCATTGGAAGTTGCACATTTGTGCAATTTTATCTTTTTTTTTTTATAACATTTGTGCAATTTTAAGAATCGAAGGTTGGGCTTATTGATAAACTTCATCGACTATATAATGGCCTAATTCTTTTTAAAAGTTACGAATATGGCTAAAGAACTACATTAACATTACCCAATCACTTCCAACTAGAAGGTAAAGACGAAGGGAGATCCATATTCCTCATATCAAGAGGATCTAGAAAGGTGTTGACCTAGGTACAGAATTTGACGGTTGTCTCGTGAACATTCTCCCACAATCCCAAACCAAAAGCTAAGTGCTCGCATATGTGCTGGATTAATCAATACGAGACATTGATTTATTGTTAACCTTATCGTTCAGTACACGAGCAGTTATTAGATGTGGCAGATAAAATTAAAATATATATATATATATCAAAAAATTCCACCCAACTGAACTCACAACTGTTTTTATGGAAAAAAACCCTCACGTCTCCAAAAATTATTTTATTAAAAGAAAATCAAACAAAACGATGTCAAATAAGAATAATTCGAACCATTTCTTGAGAAAGAGGATTGACGCCAGTGAGCTTGCACTGGGTGAGGACGATGTTTTGGAGCTCATCAATCTGGCTGCGGAAGAGGTCTTTCTGCGCATGTAACAATTCCTCAAGCGACGTCGCAGAGTTCGAAACCACAAGCTCTAACTGATTTTCCCGAGCTTGTTCCATTGCTAACTTCAAGAATTCAATGACTCAGATCGGTACAAAAAACCGAGACAATTCAGGCATTGAGATTTCCACTAAACAGGAGAAGGAAAAACAACCTCAGGCAGAAAATAAAATAAAATATCAAATATACCGCTTTCAACTAGGGCTAGGGTTTCAAGAACAGGGGCAAATGGCAATGGTTGGTGGTACTTGCCAAATTCAGTGATTAACCAGAAATTCTGGAATATGAAGATTGACGCTATCGTGATCAACAACAACGTACTCGTCTCATCACTGCTCCAACAGTCTAAGCTTCGTTCTAATTGACTCGGCCCGATAATCTCAAGCTATTTTCTTTATATATTATAGTAATTATTCATTATACTTATAAAATAGATAGTCTCGATTTCAGCATGATTTTTTTTTTTTTTTTACTCTAAAGCATGAGTTAAGAATCTCTTTTTATATATAAAAGTCGAGTTAATCATTAAAATTATCGATTGAAAATTAAGATGTTGAGATTTTGATGCCCAACAGATATGTGAACAACTATTATAATATCTATTGTGTTTTTTAAGCTTCATTCTTATCCTAACTTTTTTTATTTAATTTACTTTAATCATCAAATTTCTTCTAATATAAAAATTTATCTTGTATCGACATATATTACAAAGCTAATTTAAATTTCGTCAACAATTTAAAAGTTAAAAATGTACTTTAAAAAATAACATTTTGAGAAAAAAAAAGAAAGTTGATTTTTTAAAAAACAAACAAGATACTTTAAAAATGTACAAATGTTAAAATTATTATCATTTTACAATCAGAGTGTTCATTTCTCATTTTGGGGAGAACCAATGTAATCCTAGTATCATTGTTCAAATAAATGTAAGAGCACATAAACTACTTTAAATATGAAATTGAATATTTATATTTATCTTAATATAACTTATTTTTTAAAAACATAGCTTTAAAACAATTATTGATATTATTATCAATGTATTTAATGGTATAACTAAATTGGTTATTGAAATATGATTTTTTTAAAATAATAAGTTGTTAGAAGAATTTTAGATAAACTATTTGTTTATTTTCATAATGTAACATTCAATTTTAAATTTTTAAAATGAAAAATATGACACAATCAATTTCATACATAAATGAGTGTAATTTTTTTAAAATGGTAACTTAATTATTCCTCATAATAAATGTTTTTTTCAACTAAGGAACAAAAATCTAAAGTGATTTTAAATAATATACTCGCAATTGAAAAATATATATTTCACTCAATAAATTACTATTTCATTCATGTGTGCTATGCGTGACTAGTTAATTAATAATGTAATCAAGTAATAAAATACAAATTTGATGCTTGTGAAAACAAAAAAATTAAAACTATAAGATAAAAGTTATTGAATGTATATGGATAATGATTTAATGAATAAAGAGATTTATCATAATTATTTTTCCTTTTTTTTCATTTAGTAGTAAAAAGCAAAAACTTTAAGAAGTACCAATTCATTTGCTAAATTTTACATGCAGTTTATAACTTACTACTAAATACTACTAAAAGATACTCAAACTACTTCAAAATGAACATAAAATAAATAATTAAAAGAAAAAAAGGAAACAATTTTTGCATCCAATAATGAACATGACTTAGATGAGTTATATGGTTTGTGTAAGGGCATTTGAATGCAAAATATCTAATTTAATCCCTTGTCTTATTTTAGTCATTTAGATTCCCATATGCATTATTTTTTAATCATTTTGGTTTCTTATATATTTTTTAAATCATTCAGATATCTCATGTATTATTTTTCAATAATTTTAGTCATCTCTATTATGAGAAAAAAATACTAAAATGGCTGAAAAAAATAGTGAGAATGACCAAAGTTGTTAAAAAGGGGAATTTAAATGATTAAAATAAAAGGTAATAGATCAAAATAGTTAGAAAATTAACATAGGAGATCTAAAAAGAAAAACACAATAAGACTAAAGTTACCAAAATGATTAAAATAAGGAATTAAAATGACAATTTTGCCAACATATAAGTTTAAGACATTATTTTTGAGTTATTAAAAAAAACCTTATTTCGAAAGAACTATAATTGAAATGATATTCACTTTTTCTCTTTAAAATTTTATAAGATAGAATTTGATTTTTTTTAAAAAAGGGAATTTATAAGTTATTACGATCAAATTAGATTAGTTTTATATAAGAGAGTTGAAAAGTGAAAAAATAATTGAGTAAAATATAATTTGTTTTGGTAAATAATTGTGTAAAATATAATCAAACGAGCTTAGTTGTATGTATAACACATCTTAAGAATTTAATGAAAGAATAGTGATGTTTTTTTTTTTTTTGGAAGGTACAAATTGAAAAGCAAAGATGATTTTTTCATGACCAAAAAAGAAAAAATGAAAAGAAAAGTATCATTTCCTTTGGAAATATCACATAATAACAATATATATATATATATATATATATATATACACACATATATTATAATCACATGTCTTATTATAGTTTTTATTTTGAAATAAACTTTATTAAAAGTTATATTATTACAATTATTCATATAAAATAAAAAAACTAGTAAAATGTAAATATAAAATAAATGGCTTCTTCATCTTTTATACAAGTTATTTTTCATTTATAATTGAACAAAAACGTAAAATTGTGATAAACATGTTACCCACAAATAATAAAAATCCATAAGCAACATTACATGAACAATAAATTAATAAAGTAATTATTTATGAGTAAATTATAAAAGAAAGTGTTATATAAAGTTTTTTTTATGTGATTATTATATATAAAATTGGAAATCTGATTCTTAAACCGCCTTTCCTCTTTCCTGCCTAAAACAAGAGTATTGTAAGTCATTTAATCATCCAAAGCTTGCATTAGTTTAGCAATCGATTGCCAGGGCTAGGGTTTCATTTCATCTTTTCCTGCCATCTGAAAATCCGTGCCATTCTTACTTCGATCGCTTCCGCTGCAATCCTTCTCCAGCAGTACTGTGAGTTTTCAATTTCTGAATAATTTCTCAGGTCCAGATACTGGCTTCCTGATTAATCGTACACCGGTGATATACATAATCATTAATCATATGCTGTATATGTATGTGTATATATGCGTATATATCGTTCCTGTGATATATGGGTGATATTGCAATCTACTTCGTGTAATCATAGGCGTTTTTGTTATATATAGGCATATATGTTGTGTAATCGGTGATATGTATACTGCCAGACAAAGCTACGTTAACGAAATCTGTGTCTATAATGGTTGTATAACAAACGAGTTATTCTCATTGTTATTATGATTATTTTGTTTTTGTGGTATTTCGGGGGTGTGAAATTGGTGGATGTTTTGGTTTGAGTCGAATAAGTTTGACGCGCGTAGTAAATTTTCTTGGAATATCTGTTGATTCTCTTCTGGTGGTATTAATCATGTAATTGGAATCTTATGGTAGGTTTTGTTTCTCCCTTTTGTTGTACTGGAAGAATGATTGCGAGACCTTTGGTAGAATCACGTGTTTGCCATAATCACCCTCAAGCATTCTTTAGTTTTACATGATGTCCTTCCATTTGTTGATGTAGAATTGATGTCTCAGGTGTACCAGGAAGCATTTGTTTTGCAATTATCTGTTTAGGTTTTCTTAATTTTGCAATTTCACTTGGTTGCAGATTGTGGCTAAAGGATTGTCATAAAGATGTCGATTAGTCAGATGAGGATAATAGAGCTGGATGAGGGATGGAATTTCATGCAGGTGGGTATTAAAAAATTGAAGACCATATTGGAAGGAAGTGCAGAGTCACAGTTCAGCTCTGAGGAGTACATGATGCTCTACACGTATCCTTTTGTTTGGATGCCTTTCATCTAGCATTTATTTGGGTGCTTCTTCATTTGTTTCAAGCTGTGCTATCATCTTCTTCTTCAACAGATAACAAGAATAAAGTTACTGTTTATATAAGTTCTTTTGTGTCTCCTTAATCACAAGCTCAGAACCATCTATAATATGTGTACCCAGAAGCCTCCTCATGATTATTCTCAACAGCTATATGATAAGTACAAGGAAGCATTTGATGAATATATTACATCTGCAGTAAGAATCTAGTTCTTTTTCATGCTTGTTTGAATTTCGGATTACATTTTATTGCTGTGAAGAATAGCAATAGATTGATATTTAAATTTTGACAACATTTACAACTTTTATCTACATTGGGCCTGGGAAGGAATAGTTGTTGAGAGATTACATTATAAGTACTATGCAAATGTCACCTCTTTGGCTGATTTTGGCAAAAGTGAATGGGAATACTTTTACTGATACTGACAGAAGAAGTGCATTATGATTGCAAATTTCCATTGTATTAAGATGAATTTAAATTCAGAGAAATGATTTTGGATCAGCCACTTTGCTTGAAGGAACTGCTGCTGGTCTTGGCAAAAATTAGTAGCTGAAACACAGTTGCAAACTTTTATTTGCTGCATAAGGAAATTGTATTGTTACTGCTGACTTTTAATGTAATGGTTTGTTGATAGTTTGTTCATTTCAAGTTTATAAAATGAATTGAGGATCTTTATATGTAAGAATGGGGGCTTAATGAAGATCAGCATCAAGCCCAAGTCTAATACTTTGCCTAATAAAATAATTTACAACTAATTAAAGGTAAAGATAGTCCATGATTGTAGCAGGAATGTTCATTTGTGAATGGCTATAGACTTATTGAGGAACATGGGGACTAGTTAAGTAATGAGTTCATTACTTCAACTAGTCCTCTGTTCCTTAAACGGATCCCTTAGTTTTTTGTTACTTGATCAACCATCTGAATAAGTAAATAGATCATTGTAAAGAAAGAGTCATGCTTTTAATCTTCCAAGCTATCAAGAATTATGAGATCACCCTTTTCATTATGGGGTGACAAAGGATGGATGGTACCATTCAAGCTGTTTTCTGGTCATGCTTTTCCAAAGGTTTGTAAAAGTTGCAAGCAATAGGATTTCCCTGATCTTCCTTAATATCATTAAGAACAGGTTCTTCATCACTGATGCAGTCAATTTGATAGGTGATGTGGATTATTTATTTACTTTGATTTTTGATCTTAGGATGTGTTCTAGAAAGAGTATGCTTAGATTGGTTTTAGGATCAGCTACATCTAGTTTTTGTCTGCTTTACAAGTCAACTTGCTTTACAGATTTAAACTTAAGTTTTACTTCCTATACCAAATCAATTCCTTTTGGCATTGCTATGATGAAAGGGGTTCTGTTCTTAGAATGAAACTTACTAGTTTTTAAAATTAAGTTCTCATAATTGTACAATCTGTCACTGTTGACCTACAAGTTGGATGCTTTTTTTCCTTACCAGGTCTTGCCATCTTTAAGGGAAAAGCATGATGAGTTTATGTTGAGAGAGCTTGTGCAAAGGTGGGCAAACCACAAAGTTATGGTGAGGTGGCTTTCACGCTTTTTCCATTATCTTGATCGGTATTTTATTGCACGGAGGTCACTCCCACCTCTCCATGAAGTTGGACTGACTCAGTTCCGTGATTTGGTATGTCTAATTCATTTAGTCGCTTCATGTGACTGTTAATAAATCCTCTTAGTAATGCTTCAGAAAGCTGTGGCATTCTCTTATTTTCTCATACCTCTTCATAGGTCTACCATGAGCTAAAGGGTAAAGCTAGGGATGCAGTGATCAGTCTGGTAAAGTTTTATATACTAATTGGTTGTTTGATTAATCTTCTTTATGATTGGGTGCAAGTAGTTAGCTTAAATGTCGCCTGTGCTTATTTGCCAGATTGATCAAGAGCGTGAAGGGGATCAGATTGACCGAGCTTTATTGAAGAATGTACTTGATATATTTGTTGAAATTGGGATGAGTCAAATGGAATTCTATGAAAATGATTTTGAAGAATCCATGCTTAAAGACACTGCTGGATATTACTCTAGAAAAGCCTCAAACTGGATTGTGCAAGATTCTTGTCCGGATTACATGTTGAAGGTAAAATTATTTCTGAACTATTTTTTGGTTTTACTCATGTCTGAATAGGGAGCTAAATGCCTAATTATGCAAAAAACAGGCCGAAGAGTGCTTGCGAAGAGAGAAGGATAGGGTATCTCATTATTTGCATTCAAGCAGTGAGACCAAGCTTTTGGAGGCAAGTATTATTTATTTAATTTTCCCTTTGTTTATATGCTTTTGCATTAGAATCTTTAAAATTGTAACACACATAATGAGTTCTTTTATTGGAATCTATGAAATTGTAAGATTTGTTAAAAGCTTGAAATAGCCTTATAAAGGCTGTTATGCCTTATGTTGATGCATTGTTGTTATCATGAGTGACAAGTTATGGTTTTCACGTAGAGTGTTTCTTTGCATGATTTCTTTTGTAATAATTTACTTCATTCTTTGAATCAATCAAATTTTTAGAAATCTTGGTGGGTATGTTTTTTGAAGTAATTATTTGCTTACTCAACTAAAACGATGGGATTACTTGACATCGTTTCATCTTGAAACCTGGAAGTAAAATATCAAAATGTACTGGTGAAGCATCCAATTGTTTATTTAGTCTTGTTGTTGTTTGCCCACTCATTCCTTCATACTTGATGAACAACGGCAACATCCAGTGCATATTCTCTTGATTTGATTCAATAACTGAGTTTATTTCTGTTGAGATTTAGTTCATGTACTTTAGATAACTTATGTTTACCCTCTTCTTGTGTTGCAGAAAGTGCAAAATGAATTATTGGTTGTATATACCAATCAATTGCTTGAGAAGGAGCATTCTGGATGCCGTGCTTTGCTGAGAGATGATAAGGTATATTGTTCTTTTATTCATTTTTGTAATTGTCATTTGATGCTTTGCAGACAAAGTCAAATTACATTAACATGATGGTCGCTGCTTTTTCTGATCCTTCTTAACAGGTTGAGGATCTTTCGAGGATGTATAGGCTTTTCCACAAAATTGCGAAAGGACTGGAACCAGTTGCAAACATGTTTAAGCAGGTTTGGATTCCTATTAATTGTTATCAAGGAGCATTTGAAGAATGGGAGCTCTTCTGGGTGTTTCCTTTGACCTAAGTTGATTGATCAACACTTATTTTTCTTGGGGGCTGGGTGCTTGGTGCAGCATGTCACGGATGAGGGCATGGTCTTGGTTCAACAAGCTGAAGATGCAGCTGGTAACAAGGTCAGTCTCGAGCCTACATATTGCATATTTTTTTGATGGAACTTGAGTCATTTTGGTTGGTTGCATAGTCTTTCAGCTTTCTTTTCTATATCCTGTCTCTTTTGTGCAAAAAGAATATGCTTTAATTTTCATTCAGCACTGGCCTTTTACTGTTTTGTGCACAAGAAGTTCACCAGAAAAAGCTTGTAATATTCTTGTATTATTCTTATTTTTAAAGAATTGTTTTTAGTTCTTATGTGTTCTGTTCATTTCACTTTTTGTTTACTGATGTGATCAAAAGGTTACTGATGTCATTATGTAAGAAACTAACATCATTTGTTTTTTAGAATAAGGAGTATTATGAGCAACTTCTTACTTTCTGTTTTCCCACCCGAAATTCCCCATCTCATAGAAATAGAGAACTTCTGAAACAATGAACCTCTAGAAACAGGATATGCTAGAAGATCTATATGACAATAAAAGTCTTACTGCTTTTTTTTAATTATTATTATTATTTATTATTTTATTTTAAGGCTAAACCTAATTCTTCAACAGGCAGAGAGTGCTGGTGGCTCTCAGGAACAGGTAACATTCTAATCTGTATTTGAGACTTCCCCACATAGTTATGCTGGGAACACTTTGGTGACCTAGTTAATCTCCCACAGGTTTTTGTGAGAAAAGTTATCGAGTTACATGATAAATATATGGCATACGTGACCAACTGCTTTTCAAACAATTCTCTATTTCACAAGGTAGGATCTTGGATTTAAATGTCTCTTTATTTGGTTTGTTATATGCTGTTTATGTCTGATGACTGTAGTTCTTCAATGTTTTAGGCGCTGAAAGAGGCCTTTGAGGTTTTCTGCAACAAAGTAGTTGCTGGCAGTTCAAGTGCAGAGCTCCTGGCTTCATATTGTGACAATATTTTGAAGAAAGGAGGCAGTGAGAAATTGAGTGATGAAGCTGTTGAAGACACTTTGGAGAAGGTGGTTTTTAGACATTTTATGTCCTTGTAGTTGTAAGGGTAGCTGCTTTATTGAAAGTTTTATGCCCTTTCTGTTTTGCTAGGTAGTCAAGCTTCTAGCATACATCAGTGACAAGGATCTGTTTGCTGAATTCTACAGGTGAGACCTTTATTTTTGAATTGTTTTTATTCAACTTTGGATCATGTGTATTCAACAGACACTGATGTTAGTTTTTCCATCTTGATACTGTCAGGAAGAAACTTTCTCGTCGACTGCTTTTTGACAAAAGTGCAAATGATGATCATGAAAGACTTATTTTATCTAAGTTAAAGCAACAATGCGGTGGACAATTCACATCAAAAATGGAGGGAATGGTGGGTTGGAATTTATTACTCTCATCTCCCTTGTGGTTTTACTTTTGCTCAACGTTTTTGTACTTTTTTTCCAGGTGACAGATTTGACATTGGCAAAGGAAAATCAAAACCATTTTCAGGAATACCTGAACAGTAACCCAGTTACAAGTCCTGGAATTGATTTGACGGTTACTGTTTTAACTACTGGATTCTGGCCGAGTTACAAATCATCTGATCTTAGTCTCCCTGCAGAGATGGTAACTTCTTTTTTGTGCCAATTGTCATTACTAGTAAAATTTTCCAATTCTTGCTTCTGACTTGTTTATATATACTTTTGATAATGAGATAATTTTTTCAGTAATTTCTCTTCAGGTGAAGTGTGTTGAAGTCTTCAAGGAATTTTACCAGACAAAAACAAAACATCGCAAACTTACATGGATTTATTCACTGGGGACTTGCAACATAAATGGAAAGTTTGAACCAAAAACTATTGAGCTGATTGTGGGCACATATCAAGCTGCAGCTTTGCTGCTATTTAATTCTGCGGATAGATTGAGCTACGCTGAGATCAAAACACAGTTAAATTTGGCTGATGATGATTTAATCAGATTACTTCAGTCTCTCTCATGTGCCAAATATAAGATTCTTATTAAGGAGCCTAATACACGAACTGTATCTCCAAATGATTATTTTGAGTTCAATACCAAATTTAGTGACAGAATGCGGCGAATCAGGGTGCGAGATCCTTCAGATATGTTGTCTTATGATTCCTTTATCTTTATTTGAAAACTTATGACTATTTGTATTGGCTACAACTTGTTCATCCAGATTCCGTTGCCTCCTGTGGATGAGAGGAAAAAGGTAGTTGAAGATGTAGACAAGGACAGACGATATGCTATTGATGCTTCAATTGTGCGTATAATGAAGAGTAGAAAAGTTTTGGGGCATCAACAATTAGTGATGGAATGCGTTGAACAACTGGGCCGCATGTTTAAGGTAAAAGCCATCTACGCTACATTTAAGGAGGTTTGGAATGTTAGGCACATCTTCTTATTGATTGCTACTATCAGTTTATATTTCTAGTATTCCTTCTGTAGTTTTGATTGAGAATGAAGTAATGCAATTTATGCAGCCTGATTTCAAAGCAATAAAAAAGCGAATTGAGGATCTGATCACCCGAGATTACTTGGAAAGAGATAAAGAAAACCCCAACTTGTACAAGTACTTAGCGTGATCTTATTGCCGGCATCCAGGTCAAATGAAATTAGATGTCTCCATGAAGTAAAGATCAGTGTGCAGAGTCGATTAGGAGGTGAACGGATATGACCATTTATTCCCAGGTATTTTGGCTTGTTTTGGGAAAATTAAGGAGAGTTACTTCACAGTGGCAGCTGCATTTGCGATTTACATGTATAATTGCCATTTTATTGGAGCCTGTAGGATCATTTTTAGTGCAATCGCTTGCGCACTACTTATCCGTCGGTATAGTTTTGTGCAGACACCATTTTCAATCCTTTCTTGTAAATTGCTACGTCTTTCTTTACATCCTAATATTTGGGGTAGCACCTGTAGATTTACTTTGTCTTGACCATCACAACCTGATCATATTAAAAATAAATTTGGATCGTTCCGATTAAATTAATAATACTAGTAATATAAATACTATTACTAATAATAGTTTTATACAATTTCATCTTTCAATTTAATATTAGTAATAATGATCCTTTTGATTTAAAATCTTTGGTCTAGTTAAACTTTCTATATATTATATATTAATGAAGGAATCGTGAATTTTATGATAAAAACAATTTCATCTTCGCCCTTAATTGCAAAGTGGGTTAATCTTGAAGAAATAAAATTGAATGTGAGTAATAGTAATATTTGAACTTTATTAGTATATCAAAAAAAGATGAAAAGAGCATCATTAATTAGCGTGGATGTTGGTATAAAGGTAGAATTGAACAAAATTATTAAATGCAAAATACACATCTAATCTAATTTGATTTTAATGTTTTGTAATGAATAGTGATCAATTTATCCCAAGATTAGTTTCTTATGTGAGTTCACTCATAGATCGATTACCTTAGTACAGTACTCTTTCAAGACATAGCATTTTACTTTACAAATACTCAATTCAATCGTGATTATAATAATAAATATAACCTTTTAAAATTATTTTCTATATCTTTTAATAAAATAAAATCTGTATAGTAAATTTTAATATTTTCTCTTTGATTTGTTAGTCAAATAAATAAATATTTTCATAAATCTACAACTATATATATATATATATTAATCTAAAAAATAAAATGGTTAATAAAAAATATTTTATATAAATAAAGACAATGAATGCTTTAATTAAAAATATAGATTCTCTTGTTTTACCCTTTTCGAGAAGTCTTCCCAACTAGTCTCCAATGAAAATATTTTCCCTTGGACCAATTATATGCTATCTTGGCATAGAACGGCTTACCATTTTCAATCGGAAAAGATTTGGATGAACGCAAATAGGCCTACAGTTGATTAAGAAGATCAGACTGGAGATGAGAACTTTGCATTCAGACTTAGCGGTGGAAAAATTGTGGCCGGAGCTTTGGGTTTGTAGTTCGTTATTTTTGTATTGCAATTTTTATAGATAGATAATCACATAGAGATTAAAGGCTAATTATTTTTTCTTTTAACTTTTACTAATTATTTCTTTATATATAGTCTCCGACAGTGCAGATTTCCTCCCCCTTTTTGGGATTTTGCATTTTCATTATTCTTCTCCGACACGACCCTGCCCGTGACCATTCCTCTTTGGAGGTTTGTTTTCCTACAGTGCCGGCATTGTCATGGTCTACTCTTTAGGTTTGAATCTACACATATCTCCTCTTTTGGAGCATCTCTCGTTGACCATGGTGGACTCTGATGACCAAACAAGTTTTCAATCACTTAACATATACAATTCGTGGATAAAAATGAGTGGCTTTTTCACATGAATAGTAGCTGCCAAAGTGTAACTCAAAAGGTATCTCATCGAACTATTGGCTGAGTTGACTTGTCCGACGTTTGAGAGGTTGTCGAAAAGCAGCAACACCAGTTTTTGCAATAAAAAACCAGATAGAGAAATTTTCTTATAGAATGACATTTAAGGCATCCGCTTGTCATCAACCTGTTGCACTTGTTCTTTATCTTGCCAGAACAAATTCCTAGCAATCAAAGCATTATCAGCCTATTCATTGAATAAAACATTCTTGGAGTCTTTGCCATCAAACAATCTTGAAGTCCTTGCCTTCACATGAATCAAAGCCTTTGGTTTGATTGTTGTAGTTATTTGGTGGGCTTCACTGGACGCTGCAACAAATTTCTAGGTTGTTTGCTTGTTGTTTTCATTTTTTGTCTGTTCTATTTTTCCTTGATGCGGTTTTGCCTTCTGCCAATCGAATTGACACTTTGTTGATTTGTTCTATTGGGCTGCGTTGCAGAGATGCTCTACTTGGGTCATGGGCTTCCCTATTTTAATTATCAATAAACTTGCCTTTAAAAAAAATCTATTGTTTTATTTTTAATTTTCTATTAAAATTTTTAAAACTTTTAATGTCTTAATTTTGATTAATGACAAATATTGATGAAAACTAATGTCTTAATTGTATAAGTGTTAATCTTTTAGAATTTAATTATTTAATTCATGCAAGATCGAAGTTTCAAATCTTCAAAGAAGTATACAAGGCAATACTATTAAGATTTGAAGATAATCATTTGTTGGATTAGATATTAACTAGATGTATAGTTTTAAAGTTTAATATATTTTGATATATCTAGTTTTACCTCTAATTGAGTAATGATTTCTAAAGTTTGGTCTATAAAGCAAAACATTTTTCAAAATGCACTTCATAAAGATAAAACATGAGTTGTGTATTTGAAATGGTTTTCAAAATACATGCATATACTTAAAAATTTATAAATATATTACATAACTCTAAGAATTGATTGGAATATTGTGTTGCATGGTTTAGATGTATGTGCGACTTGACTGCACGTGTAGTTGATCACAGATCATGTGGTCGACCGGATTACTCAACTCATCATCCGCAGAATGTACAGAGCTCTATGGTACACTTGCAGATAATGGTGCATACAACCGGTCTGAGATACGGGTGTTTGACAAATACATCTTTTAGGGAGACGCGTTTAGCAAAAACATCGACATTTTTTGTAAAGGGATAGACGTTTTCGATCACAATCACGTCTA
Organism: Apocynum venetum; assembly: GCA_019593545.1. Taxonomy (NCBI): domain Eukaryota; kingdom Viridiplantae; phylum Streptophyta; class Magnoliopsida; order Gentianales; family Apocynaceae; genus Apocynum; species Apocynum venetum. The sequence goes on from SRSM01000324.1 coordinate 1,297,432, forward strand.
AATTTTTTTTTACTCACTATTTCCAAATAAAAAAATTTTAACTAAGAAAACGTGATTACAATAAAGTGGTATATAATTAAGCCGCCATAAATAATACTATAAGCTTGATTAGTTATACGTTTTGTTTGCCACTCCTCATATTCATTCAAACCTTTAACCTGCAAGAATAACTCAGAGAGAACCTCTCGCCAATTCAGTATACTGAAATCGGAACTCTTCTACCAACTTCAAACTTTGTAACAATGCATGTGCCTCAGTGGAAAATGCATCCAGAGCAAGAATATTATCAACCCAAGCATGGATAATACAACCATCATGGTTCTTAACAATCACAACCACAACGGTGTCAAATCAAAATTGTTCTTATGTACACCAAGTTTAGGAGGCTTCTTAACAACTATAACAGTGTCACAATCAAAAGTGGCATCAAAATTGATCTTATGTACACCAAGTTTAGGAGGCTTCGAGTAATGTTGAGGGCTATAAGTTTCATTTTTAAACTTAAGTATTTTCTTTTTTGCTAATAATTTAAAGTTCAATTTATATTTTCTATTTTTTTCTCCTCCAATTGTTTTGTATTGAATTTTTTTAAAATAATAATAATAATATTTTTAAATTTTATTAATTTTGCAACATATATGTGAAAATCTACTTCTTTGAAAATATATTTTAAAATTCATAATTTCAAAATATATTTATAAAAATCATTTTTAAAATTTTTATTTTGTAATATCAAATTAAATAATATTTAAATAATGATATAATTAAAATTTTATATATATATATATATAAAAGAATCCTTCATCAACTAAATTTGGCCCAATTGGTCAATTTCATTGCTGATCATTAATGCGGCTGCATTTCAGCACTAGTAATGCCGAATAATAAAGATTCGACACTGCTAGCACCGAATGAACATATTTTTTGAACTCCACCTATTTTTTAAGTATTTTTGGAAACTTTTGAAAAAATCAACTCATTTTTTTATGAGAGAAAGGGAGAACTTTACAAATGTATTAGAAGTTCTTTAATCAGGTGTGTTGTAAATTAATGGATGTGTCCAAGTAACAAACGCGTATGAGTTATAGTCAACAAAATTCAAATTTCAAAATAAACATTCACAATATTTAAATGAAAATTTGTCTTACACAGTAATTCGAACTTAAAATTAAATCATTCTTGATAAATCCTCAAGGTGATTACTATTCATGTGCAGCATTTGACAATCATTAAAATACTTTCTTGACCATCTAAACTATATGACCATTTATGTTCCACAAATGATGTGATTATCAAAACTTTTAATATAGTGTTCGTAAAATTAAATATTTACATCTAATTTTAAATATTTAAAAACTAAATATATATTTTAATTTTTTTAAAATACCACCAACAAGAAACTAAGATCTACTTGATTATTTACGAGGATAACGAAAATAATATAACAATTAACTAATCTCTTTAATTTTATATTAAAATTAAAAATAAATATTCAATTTTGAGATGAAAAGAATGTGAATAATACTTTATAAAAGCTGATTAATACCATTCTTTTCTCTTCTTTTTTTTTTTTGATAAAGTGATTAATATACCTAGTGGTGATAAAAAAAACCATATCGGACCATAAATCAAACCGAATCGAATAGTAATTTCATTTTTTTTATATTTATTTAATGGTTTTTCAGTTTTTCAATTCGGTTAACCAAAATCCCCAACCCTCCACCGCTCTTTTTTTGGTGCTGACTGCCGCAGTAGTTCTTGCCGACCTACCTTGGTCAGTGTCATCTCGAGCTGTGGGAGAACAATTTTCTGCAAACACGAACTGTGGGCGATGGGTCGAAATGTAGCCGAGTTCGTGACCTCGAGCAGAGAAAACGAACTGTGACTCCGGGAGAGCGGCGGCAGTGAGAACTTGCTAAATCTTGGCTTTGTGTAAACCCACAAATCTTCTGTCAAAACTATATCTGCCAAACGATTTGTAGAAAGGAAGATCACGTTCTGAAGGCAACCGGATGAACGATAGCGCCAGCTTTGAGGCTATATTAAAAGCAACTAGTGTTTATGGTAAAAAAATATTGCTTGAAACTTAAATTTTGAGCTCGACATGGGATACAATTCTTCTTCAACTTAAAAGCTGTTGACGAGCTTTCTTTGATTTTTATGCTGTGATTCCCCGTTAAATTTGGGCGTTTTGCATCCATGGCGGTGTTCACTTCTTTATTTTTGCTGGATGCTTTTGATGAATGAAAGGGTGATTGCTGTGATGGTGATTCTTGGGCTGCTTTGTGGAATTTGCTTCTGTAGTACAGGATTTTGTTCTTTCTTCTAACTGGGTATGTTCCACTCTATGTGCTTTGCTTAGATTTTCTGTCCTTTTGTACATCTATGATACATGCAGAACCGTATTATAGATTATATGGTTTGGTTATTGTGTAGAGAGAATAAAAAATAGAAAATCGAACCAAAACTTCAAAAACAAAACCGAATAACCGATGGAACAGCGGCGGCACACGTGCACGGCAATTTTCTGAGTTGCCCAATAAATGAGCAAGCACGTTTAATATTCTTGGAAATAATTTAACTTTATCAATTGAAGCTATTTATCTAACTATAGGCTTCCTACAAACTGATCTTTTGCTGGCAGAGATATTTATTCTATATTACTGGTGTGTGTCCCCTAGCAGCTGTAAACCCCCACATCCTTATTCCTGAAAATAGGTAAAAGGTCCAGTTTAGCACAAAATACTCATGGCCAAAAGGTGAAGAAAAAGCAAGCGAACTCACAAGAGGGAGTTGAGAAATTAAAATTTTCGGACAGAATCTAGAATGAGGAGGAGGGGGCTTTAGACACAGCTAATTATATGTTTGTTTTGCTTTTTCAAGCGAACAAGATAGATAAACCTAAACCCCTTCTCATTCCCAAAAAACAAACATCATTTTTTTAGAAATTCAATCCAATTACACCAACAATTGTTAGAAGAAGAGATTCTCTCTCAATAAGAAAAAGAATACAAATGCATAGCACTCTTACACTGTCAAATATAAAACAGGATTAGAATGGGAAGCCAACTAAGCTTATGCAGAAAAGAAATCTCACCTGGTGACCAAAACATGTGGTAGCCGAAAACCGGCCGGCATGGGTGGATGAATTCTTCGGATGTCTGCAGCACTCAAAGTAACTCTGCGAAAGATATAGTTAAGTGAGGCAATCTAGCATCTTTGGCCATCAAGTAAATTTTCACGTAGTTCAATCGTCACATACATTCTGAAAGGATCAGACATGCCGTCCATCCATACGAGGCATGTGTGGACAATGATATTTCAGCCTTTCAATATACACTTGCAGCTTCGACATTTTACTGGCCTGTATCAATAGCGAAGACAATCATCTCGATTGAGAAGCCAACAACAAGTATATATCTGCAAAGAAACAAAAAGACTAACTTAAAAACAAAGTATACTAACAATGAAGTGCAAAATGGTTACCTCAGCCTGGGAGTATGCCTTCCCCCAGTGGTTACAAATATGCACATGGCTGAGTTTTAAAAGTTCTGGCAGCCCTCATCCTATCTCTCCCATAGATTTAAAAGGAACTATTATGACAAATTAATAGGTTTGGAGAAACTCAATATTGCCTAAAACAGATATGTCTGCACGTATCTTATTTCCCCTTGATGCAAATTCAAACACCATGGCAGTTGTAACCCTCTGCATGTCTGTACAAACTATACATCCCCTGGCTCAGGTCTTTTTAACAGCACCTTCGTCTCCTTTGGCATTCTAGAACCCTTATTCTTGTCAGAGCACCCATAGCCACATCAAAGAATCTGTGAGAAAATGCAAATCCAACTAACACTGTACACATTTACAAGGTTACTGAATTGATGGAACTCATTCACTTAGTGGATGAACCGAACTTTGTCACCCACAAGTGCTTCCAATTTATTCTTCCTTATTGGAAGATGGAACAAAATTTTGGCATATTTTTTTTCCAAGGCTATCTATCGTATCATTATTTTAACTTGAATTACAAGTTTAGCGATTGATTGCTTCCACTGCCACCCGTACAAGCCGTAGCAACCTATCCACATCTTGAAAGTTGAAATCAAGGGCCCTTCTAACAGTAGAAATACCCTCTCTACCTTGGGCTTCCCCAAATCTTGCTCTTGATTTCCTAGAGGCTTCCATTGCAAAATTAGCATCCTGTGCCTGAAAAGACGATACTTTTAGAGTTAACCACCAGATAAGGACTTGTGATCAAATGATTAAGCTTGATACCTCATCTTTTAAAATAGATAGCACTAGGAATCTGATCAAATTGAGGTAGGTAAATGGTGGGCCATAGAAGTAACAAGGATGTAACAGGAACTACAAAAGAATGATAGTCACAAGTGGTGGCAGAAAAAAATTACTTAAAACTCGATACCCCACAAGGTCTCTTCTAGAAAAAGCACGTGAACAATGAATTCAGCCCTAAAAAGTGCAGTTGAGCAAAACCATTTGGAGATATTTACCTAGGCAGGCTAAACCCTCACTTCCCATGACCCCTATGAAAATTGTACCTCCTATCAACCCAGACCTCATATTATATGTTCCTCAAAGTCACGCGGGTAGGATATGGAACGTTTCATAACATTCCAAAGTATCAAGAGATGATCTCATGAGCTCTTACAGTTGAACATTTAGAAAAAGTTAAATAAAAGAAATCTAAGGGTAAAAAGAAAAAAACAAAAACCATTAATTTACTTACAAAGTTAATTAGCCGCATACAGCTAGACCGGTTTTTGGCTGTCAAAACATGGTTCCCAGCAACCTGAGGAGAAGCAACGCCTTTCGGAATCACAGCCTTATCTGCAGTCGCTGGGTTGTTCAAATTGTCAATATCAGATGCAGAAGATGAAGGAGATTCACCTGATAAAGGAACATGATAGCCTCATAAGTAGTCTGGTAAACCTAGGAAGGGGGTGTTTACTGGCATGTAGCAGAGGAAGTACATTAGGCATTCTCATTAGAAGGTATACTTATCCATTTCCATTCTAAAAATTGTAGCAATTAATTTGTAAAATTTCTATTTCTGGAAAAGCAATACTGATTTTTCCTCTTCGGTTCATATTTTTCATGAGTTTTTCCTGTTCTCCAGTATGCACTGTGCTAAAGAAAGGGAAAGAGAAATTTTTGTTTTCTTCCGGTAATCAGATACATCTAATTCTCCCACATCATCATTTCTTAGTGCATGTTGCAAGCACCATTTTAACAAAGAAAAAATTCTTGATTTTCCCTCTTCCTGTAATTCTCTAACATCCTAGTTTCTTACTGCATGTTGCAAACACCATATGAGAGCACAAACATCACTATTAAGATTATCTAATCCTCTTGCTGTAAAGTTCCAGCTATCAAGTTACAAATTTGAACAGAAATACAAATTAGGGCCATGTGTAAAAAAACACTTACAGCATCTTTCTTTGTTTGGGTACGACGTCAGAGAAATGTTATAAGATCACAAATTTATTGTATTACCTGTAGGAATAATTTGCAATGCTGCTTGCAACTCATTCCGATCTCTACTAGCATTTGTATGTGAGGTGTAAATTACTCGCATGTATGCAACCTCCGCACATTTGTATGCCAGAGCTGCAGCAGCCATGTCTTTGGATTTTTCGTATTCATGTGCACAAAACCTGTAAAGAGAGAAAATAAGGGGTATGGAGAAGGAAGCAAGATGCATACTTGGATACTGACACAAGTTTATTCATTCATTGTATTTGAAATTATAATGCTGCCTGTTTTTAATAAAACAAGATGCAGAGGATCATCAACAAGATTTTCTGCAAGCAGGCAAGGGACGGGTGGCATGAGGGAGAATTATAGAGCAGACTTAGTGATGCTTTGCTTCTTGTAATTAAGTCGGACAAATTTCATCTAATGGCATTAAAGAGAGTGTACCCATATGCCTAATACCAGCTCTTATTTTGGTTCCATGGAACAAATAACGGGTGATGACATATATATATAGAGCATTTTGGCGCTCCCACTGGTACAACTGGTAACATATGCAACAACAGATTTGTATAGAGTTCCCTAAACATGTTGCTCCCAAAAAGACAAGTAAATCACTGAGAAACAAAAAGCCTCCAAGTAAGGAACTAAACAGGACTTTGCATTTACTTACTCGCACAGCTTTGCAGTGCTACTATATATTTGCATGGACTGAATCATCTCATTATGCTTGGCATTCTCACTGCCAGAAGATTCCAACAAAGATGCTCCATGGAGAAATTTAAGGGCTGCTTGGAAATAAAATCCTGTACTCTCTGTTGACCCAGAATTCTGCAACAGAAGTAAAGTTGGCCAAATGGAAGATAACAACTGGAAAAAAAATTATGCATGAAAATTAATATATTCTTGAAAACCTTAAGACGATCTGCCAGATGCTTCAGGTCCTTTGCCTCTTTAACAGCATTGGTAACAGCTTGACTAGAGGAATCCTTTCGGACAGGACTTGGGGCATCAAAGTCCCGGCCCTTAAGCGCAGATGGAGTAAGATTTCTTGTATTAACTGGTTGGTTTCCACTCTGCTTTTCAGCCTTTTTACTCTGCTTTGATACTTTTGATGCATCATCATGTTCAGATGCATGTTCCCCATTGTCTTTCTTTGATTCACCAGTTGGCCGGAAACGTGTCGCTGCCTCACTTTGACCTCTCATTGAAGGTTGCAATGAGTGTGACTTAGCCCTTCCAGAGTCCTCAAACTGCTGCTGAACATTCGGCATTGTACCTTGGCCAGAGATAACATCTGGTTTAGCACCTGCACCATCATGATGAATATGATGACTCACCTCTTTGCTGATTTCCCTATTCCCTTTCCCAGCAGAATCTTTCTTAGAGACACAACTCTTTTCTATTCTCTCAGAACTATTTCCAGATTTCTCTACAAATTTGTTTTTTGCAGCCCTCGTTTTCTCCTCAAAAGTGGATCCATCAAATGAATCAGCGTCCTTAATCTTACCATTATCAGATCCAGTTCTTGAACCCCTAGTCTTTTCTTTAGACCTGGAGGAAAATCCCTTTCCAGACTTCTTTGACTGGGAACCATTACTAGTGTACTGGTTATCATTCCTTTTCCTTTCGTCTCGACTTTGCTCTGAAGTATCTGTCTGGCAAGTAGTTTGATTATCTTGATCTAAGGTATTGCAATTAGGTACACTTTGAGCTACAAAAAGAGGAAAAGATGTGTGTTCCACCTTACCTCTTCCTTTTGATACATGACCCATATCTCCGCCCTGGAAATCCATCACAGAGGACACAAGGGATCCATTATGCATGACATTGTGAGAATCATCCTTCATTTTCCCCAAATGATCACTCCCGCCAGTGTCTCCAACATTGATAAATCTTCTTGGACTAGTAGCATCTTGAAGATCATCTTTGGATCCAACATTTCTTCTAGGCTGGCTAAATTTATCCATGCTGGGTATCCTTAAAGGAGATGAAGACACTGATTCTACTGGTGAGCCCTTCAATTCCCCACGACTGGCTTTACTTCTGTGTGATCCAGAAACCTTCGAAGAGCTTGAAGTGGCAGCCACAGCAGGCTGTAAAGAGCCTAAATCCCTTCTTAAAGAATCTGTAGCATCTATGCTCTGCCGAGATGGAGTGCTACCTAGATCCTGGCCCATTTGCTGGTCCTTTCTAGCTCGAGCAGCCTTTTTTCCAGTAACCATAGTATCTTTGCTTCTATTGGAATCTTTTCCATCTGACTTTGATACTCTAGCTTTCTTTTCTTTCCTTTGGTCATATTCATGGGATTCTTCCAAGAAACCCCTGCTTCCTTGGGAATGATGTCCTTCACTAGGCAGGGGCAGATCACTAACACTAGGCTTCCGATGCCCATTCCCTTTCCTCTTCTTCATAGAATCATTACTGCACTTGGCCATGAGAAGTGAACCATCATCTGAAGTGACTGACATGTGGGCTTCTTGTTTTTCTGACGTGACAAACTTCTTCAGATCACCTTTTGAATCCCTAGAATGGCTGCTATGGCTGTGAGGATCCTTCCCGGATGCACAGTTTGAGAAACTACTATTTGAGCTACGAATTGCTTTTGAGGAAGCACCACCCTGGTCATAGGATGTAACTTTCATCCTTAAGGCAGACATTTTCTGTCTTCATTTTCTTAGAGGCTCTTGTTGCATCAAAGTCATACTCCCTCTTGTTGTTCATCTTTGATCTCCTTGCATCACCTGTGAACACATCATATTGCACAGAGAACATTTACAAGAAGTTCTGGAAAAAAAAAATTCAAAAGAAAGCATCAATGCATAATTTAGTACTATGATTGTATCTGAACTATTGTTGTAGAAAATTCTGGCCAAGCATGTCCTGATCTCACCAACATGGTTACTTCTATGATTTTCAGAAAACCCCTACATAACTCACGTATCGAGAAACACATGCAAAACTTTCATTAAACATGCATAATACATAAGCTACTACAAATTATACCTTCATGCTGATAAGCAAATTCATCCAGTGAGGGAGAGAGCTCTACTTCGCTTAGGTTTCTACTTTTTGAAGAGTCTTGAAAGTTCTTTTTCAGATTTGAAATCTGTACAGAGCTATCTAGGTTAGTTGCATTTGTCACATCTTTTGTTCCAAATTTCTTCTTCCCACCAGATGCTGTAGGTTGTAACCCAGAATTTTGGGAACCTTCGGAGGATCTCCTAGTATCACTTGAGGCCACTCCCAATAAAGTCCCACCAGGAAGAGGATGCTGATTATGCTGACTTTGAGTAGTGGAAGCCTGAGCGTGATAAAGGGCCCTCGATGCATTTGTTGTCTCATCTTCACTGATGCTGCAATGGTTCATTCCAGGCCTATAGACAAAGTGAAACAGTTAATTGTAATCGTTAACTTTAAACAAGTACCAGCAAATTCCTGTGCCCACAGACAGACAGAGCAAGTCGTGTTAATATACTGTTCTCTAGACCTAAATGTCTCATACCATGTTTCTTACGAGGTATCTGACAAAATTTAATCATCCAGGATATTCCTGGCTACACTCTCATCAGCATATCACTGGGATACAAACTGTGAATGTGAACTTACCAACCACTACAAGCAATAAGATTTTAGAATGAAGTCTAAAGTGCTATAATGCTAATAATTATGACAGAAAGAAATGGCAGATGTGCCATGCAGCAGAACTTACAGCCAGTTAAGCATACTACACAGCCACTTCTCAGGAAGAGACTCAGGATTTGTACCAAGTGGTAGAAGCCGCCATGCCTGACATTTATCACAACATACCCAGTCTTCTTTGACAAGGGGAGCTGCCATTGTTGGAGCTGCATCTGGATTGGGTGCTTTTCCAGTAAGGTGGCGCATATTTGAAGGTAGCCTAGGATGATCCCTTGATACAGATTTCTCCTCTGTTGTTTTACCCATAGGTCTCTCTTTTAATGTGCTATTGGATTCTGATGTGGTTTTCTTCTCTACAAACTCACAGTCCTTGCTCCTCCTTAGAGATGGCATTTCCCCAGAACCAATTTCATCATCTTCCTGTTCCAGTCCTAGCTCCCCAAAAAACTCTCTGTATCTATCTGCAGCTTCTAAATCTCCCTTTTTCAGCCCCTCTGAATCACTTTTAGACAAAAGACTATTTGAATTGGAGGCCTTCTTGCTTTTAGAGACCACAGAAGAATTAGTGAGTGGCCCATCTTCTGAAAACTCCGGATCTGGGGAAACAAGGATTTGACTTCCTTTTGATTTCTTTTTGCCCCCAGAAGATAACCGCTGCTCTCCAGGAGCCAACTTCAAACTATCCTCATTATTAGAAGTGACTTTGTGAACAACCTTTTGCTTTAAAGTATCTCTAGCATTCATGTTGACAGAATTCTTTCCTTCAGAGATATATGATTCAGGTTTGATTGAAAGCTCAGCATTTTCTTCTTTATGATTGACTTCTTTCTTGTGGCAAATTGAATTCTCATCAACACAATTTTGTTTTCTACTCTCGCAAACATTTCCAGATGCATCAAACTTTTTATTCAATTTCTCAGCTGTACCATTCTCTAGTAGAGCTACAGGCTCCAAGGGTTCCTTTTCAGTCACCTCGGAGAAGGAAGCATTTATCACCCTAGTTTTAGCAGCAACCTTGGAATTAGTAACTGACTTAACAGGGTCCTTTACTGATTCTGCAGCATCCGGGTATGAATTTAATAAAAGGGGGAGTTTCAAAGTACTTGAAACAAGCTCTTCACACGTCAAAGTGTCAATATCAAATTCTTTTTTGGGTGCAAGTGTGCCATTAGAGATTTCTTTGCTGATATTATTTGACCGGTCCACTGAAACAGCACTTTTCTCAAGTGAGTTCAGTTTCTTCTCACTTGAAACTTTACCATTACTCATTTTGGGATCAGATCCATTTATTATCATCCGAGAATTCCCTTGGCATGCCTTATTTACGGTTTTAGATTTACTCCTCCCCAAACCCGGTCCCTTTTTAATCAAGTGCATAACTTGATCAGAAAGAGGGGACAACAACTGGCTTCTGCTAAAAGGTATGGATGTCATAATCTGCAACAATAATGCATTAACACATTACCAAATGCCAAATGATATGGTAAAAATTGGATGCCAAAGAATAATGACTAACCTGAAGAATACTGGTAGGAGATTCATGTGGATTTTCCAGTGGGCCATGACATAACCCTTCACTATCTCCAGGGCTGTCATTCAACGATGATGAAGGAGAGACATCAAGGCCAAGCCCACTGTAGATTTCAGCATTTCTGTGAGTTGATAAATTATCTGTACCAACTTTGATACGGAACTTCAGGGTTTTCTGATCTGGAAAGCTAGTGGACTTCTGAACTTCATTTGTAGCCAACTCCTCACCATGATTAGAGGGAGCAGAGACATCCTGATTCAATCTATGGTTTATAGATGGGGGCCTGAGCACTGGCATAGCATTTGAAGAATTCATTCTGGGCCTCACTGGTAAAGAGGCACTTGATGAAGAAAATGGAGTCTGTCGAGCACCCTGTAAAATAACCCAGCCCAAAACACTAAAGCTAAATACTGAATTCAGCAATGAAACATAGCCATTGTACTCCTAGCCACAAAAATCTACCTCATGATGCATATCATTTGGGGATCTTGAGGTGCAATTATATACTTCTGGTGAAGTCCTCGAATGACACCAGGAAGGGGACCGTTGATAGGTAGGTAAAAATGAACCATACCCACCAAATTTTGCCCCTGTCAGAACATATAAAATGATGAATCATCACTTCATACTGTTATTCTAATGCACATAAATACGTGCTCTTTCTGTAATTTTTTTTGTTCTTCATACCCAAATTCTCGGCTGATACTCCACCTTCAAAATCCTTTTGAAAATGTCCCAATACATCTTGAAGTTTCTCATCCTTCACATAGTTTAAAGAAAGTGAGAGCTATTGTATGGTACATCCATCAACATAACAGCAGAAAGAAATCATTTATTGTGATCCTAGACAGTCCCTAAATTTTTCAGAGCTTTTGCATGCATGAACAAGTTATATAAACTGAATCATACTTAAATTACACTTTATCATGTGATTCTCTCAATTATTTTCCCAGTTAGAATCTAAAACATCCAAAATTGTAGAATCTCAACCACTTGTGCCAATAACTCCTATTAGCAATCCTAAAACTCAGTAGCCTGCAAGTGACTTACATGTTAAACTCTTTATGAACGTTCTTGTTCATCAGACCAGTTTAATCGATCAATTAGTTAGCGCAATTGAGTACTAAAATCCAAAACCCCACAGCCCTAAGGTCACAAAAAGTACTGCTCTTCTTTTATAGCTCAATAGATAACTGAAACTTTCAATCTCAAAAGGTAAATTCTCAATGGCGACAAAACTCTAAAAATGCACCAGAGAATCCATATCCAACAAATCTCAGCTATTCCCAGTAAGGGACAAAATGAGATCAACAACAATAATTGCCATGGGATGAAGTTGAACTATAAAAACAGAATAGCTTACGATGTAAGAGAGAGAGATATCAGGGTCAATGGTGGAATCATCATCCTCGTTATGGTAACAAGCCTCTCCTTCTTCTAGCTCAGTCTCTTCCATCTCTTCTCCCCCGAACCTCAATTCTACCCCCTTCCTCCCATTCCTACTCCCAACAGAAATCATTAATAGAAAACGCAAAATAATAAATAAATAAATAAAATCACAGCTTCAAAATACCCCCTCCAACTCAGAAACTCGTTCCTATTCCAATACAGCAACGCCCACAATATCCTAGACTCATATCACAAAATCAAGAACCCAGAAAATCCCAATAAGGATTTCCCGTCACTCGATTCAGAACTTGGATTTCACCCACCAAACAGAACTTTATTCAGCATAACAACACATAATTCAAAAAAGAAAAGAAAAGAAAAGAAAAACTCAAACAACTCGTTCTCCGGAGCTGAACTTGAAGATCCTCAAATGAAATTGATTGATATTGCAATTAAGCAACTCGGATCGTTCTCTTTTGCGATCTTTGAAGTTCAAATCGATGAGCTGAAACAAAGAAAGAGAAAGGAAAGGAGAGAGAGAAGGAAGAAGAGAGAGACTCTCCGGTTTTGTTTTGGTGTATGGCAGCCGCGTTTGTATTTTGTTTATTAAAATATTTCCATTTTTCTCTGAAAAATAATATCAGAAAATATTTTAGAAAGTTTTTATTAAAGAGATGGTCCTATCCTAAGGGATACAATCGATCTAACCAAAGCCAAAGGGGATGAGAAGAATATTAAAAAGAATAATCGTTTCTTTTTTTTTTTTTGTGGGGGGGGGGGGGGGGGGGGTGGGGGGGGGAACGGTCCAACCTTTTAACGGCCTTAGCTCAAAAGGAATACTAGTAGTAACAAATTACTACTATCGGAAGCCACCGGATTACTCGAAGGATCGTGAGGAACACGCGATCTGCTTTAGTTTGTTTTGGCTTGTATTTTGGGGCATTTTTTAGAACAGAATAAAGTAGTAATTTTTATCTTATGATCAAATTTTGCAAGATTATCTGTCACATAATTCACATATTTATATAAAAATAAATCATATATAAATATAAAAAATTAATACTAATGTTGAAAAAATATAAAATATTAATACAATAATAATAATTAAGTAAATGTGTTGAGATAATTTAAAATTTTTTATCATATTTTATAGAGTTATATAAGGAAATTTATCTAAGTTGTCAAAAAGAGTCAATATATTGTTATTTTAACTAAAATTTTAAGAATATTAAAATATCAAAATTGTTGTTTTCTCTTGAAATTATAAATCTAAAGAGAACTATAAATATTCTTTTTTAAATAATTAAGTTAAGACATTGTCTCTTGTATTAACTAATAAGGTATCTCCAAATGAAACTCATAATATTGCTCTGTTAAAGAGTTTTCTTTCAACTAAGTCTTTTGCATTTTATTATTTCTAAAATCAAGTAAAGTTAATAGTACAAAGATATAGTAGAAGTTATTTTTAATAGTTAGTACTTTATTTTGAATTTTTTTAATAATCTTATAAAGATATAGTAGAAGGAATTTTTAATAGAAAGAAACAGTTTCAAGTGAATATGGTGGGTCTCATTGTACTTAATTAATGCGAGCTTTGCTCTTTTTTTTTTAATCATTTGTTTCTTTTCTAACGTGATTGTTAGCTAGACTATTTTCGTTTGAATTTTTTTTTTTTTTAACGGTTAGAATGTTTCACTATAAATTCACATGGTTGAATATTTAGAAATGTTTTGCACGTCAATTTGAAGGTCAAAATTGAATTTTTTATATAAAAAATTTATTTATATATTTTTTATTTTCAATTCGATTGTCTTTTAGTATGTATGTTATTAAATAAGTTTTGTATTTTATGAAATTTGAACTAATATTTTAAATTCACATTTCAATATAATGAAATTCAATTAATATGTTTATTTTAAAATACATTATAAAAAGTTTTACAACTTTTTTGTCATATTTGATTGTTTTTTTCAATAAGACCCTTATTATCATTATTTCTTATCTCACTTTTTTAATATCCAAAAAGTGACTTTAATTTTTTATTTATTTCTTATTTCCAACAAAAAAACATTTATTTTATCTTCGTATATTTATTTAAATTATTATTCTCAAGTCAAAAGTTTTATTTTCTCATTTTATTTTGAAGATAAGACAAATAAAAGTATTATTGAAACTAAAATAATTCTTTAATATGTGTGAAAATCATTTCTAACATTTTATATTTAATGGAAAAAGGAGTATTTTACTACTAATTAATTTACTTCTCTTTTTTTTTTTTTTGCTAAATCGCATTAATTAGTAGTTGTTGACTTGCAGTTGTATATTTTTCAGAAACTAGCAGTAAATTCTATAAATGATTATTAGCTGTTCTCACGTAATAATTGTGAGCGCGTGGATGCCCCATCCAATGGAGCGTAGCACGAAAAGAATTCTTTCGCGTTCTATGCATATATAATTTATTTTTCTACAGCTAACCCTACTAGTAAAATTTATCATAATCAATTATAAATATTTCTATCCATATCCATATCTAAAGTCGCAGTAAATTTTCGTTGGGCTTACTTCCAAAATTGCTGCACGATGAAAACGAGTTCAACACATATTGGAGATGCTGAGAGTAGTATAGAGTAACGCGTGTTTGCAAAGCAGCGCTTCCGTGCATACTCGTGGCGTGGTCCTATTTTTTTTTATTAATATAAGTAAACTCATCTTTGATTCACGATATATAAATTTATGTATTGGTGTTATTGGGAAAAAAAAAATGAGGTACTATTAATATTCAATATTTAAATAAAGGTTGAAAAAAAATCATAAATAAATCCTTTTATAGTAAGAAGATAAACAAAAAAAAAATTGAGGAAAGATAATTATTAGTAAATATTTTTGGTAGGGATGAATTATTTATGCATTTCTATGTTTTGAAATTGATTGAGTGGGTAAGTCAAAAGAGTTAAATTTTAAAATAAAATAGAAATAGGATTAAGTTTTTACTAGCTTTATGAGGTCGTTCCACTTATAAAGGAAGAGAAAAGAGAGTAAAAGAAAATGAGAAGAGAATGCAAGGCAGTGCTTTACCACCAATTGGTGGATTTCAATGTTAACAATGCGTCCTTTTTAACTCGAGTTATTTTAGCGCAGATATATTAGAAAAAATATTTCATTGCATTAAGAGAATACAAAAGATGAAATAGGTACTAACTAAACTTGAAGAGGTGAAACTATCAGGAGCATAGTTGCCACAAGCTTGCTTATCTGCGCAAATCTATAAATATATCGAATAGATTTAAAATTTAGATCAATCTTAAATATTTAGAAAATATGACTAAATGATATATATATATATATATAGTGCAAATCTATAAATATATCAAATAGATTTAAAACTTAAATCAATATTAACTATTTAGATAATATGACTAAATGAGAGATATACACATTATCTCTATCGACACCATTAACTATCAGTTTCAACAATAATATTAGAAATAAAACAAATAACTTAGCAAACAGATTAGGATATGCATGAATTTGTTATTTTGATCATAAGAACCAAATTGAACAAATCTAATCCCATCTTATTTTATTCCAAATATTGTAATCTACTATTTAATTATTTTTTGAAAAATAATATTTTAATATATTATTTAATTCATTCTGTATTTTAATATATAAGTTGATTTAACATTTTTTAAAAGTAGAAGTTATTTTATGGGATTTAATAGTTATTATTGATTTTTAATATTATTTTTCGTATCTTTATCATCTTTTTCATTTTAAATATTACACATGCATTACTGAAAAAAAAATCAGTATGAATATATGGTTCTTCAGTTCTCTAGGTACTAATTTAACAAGGACTTTCTCCGTAATTGACTAAAATAGTATTATATTTTCATTTGTATGAAAAAATGCAAAAAGAGACATATCTGTAATAGTATAATACTCTACCGTCACAAAATTAAATATACAATAGTATATTTTTATTTGAATAGTGTTAAATTATGTGTCCTATTTTCTAAAAAAAATAAATCATTAGTGATTATTTATTTTAAACTATATATTTATTGAAACCTATTATATTAATTATTAATAATAACATCAACAACAACAATTGCTACTACTCATCCTCTTTCAAAAATTTAAAAATACTACTACTGCTATATTAAACTATTGCTAATCCTTTTTTTACGAGTCCCATCAATCAAAGTTGGTTTTTTATTTTTTATTTTTATGAATAATCAAAGTTGATTTTTATTCTTTTAATAAAAATAAAAATTTTAAAATTACAATCTCATTCATATTCTCTTCATTTTATACACACACTTCTCTATATATTTTTTCAATTCAGCTCTTAAGAAAGTTAAGTACAAACATTATAAATACTATTTTATATAACGTAACAAATTTTAAACAGCGTGTGTTACATGGCCACACGCACCTCCAATTTGAAGCTCAAATAGTTTGCCCCGGAAGTTGAAAAGTCTGTTCGGAGACCAGTCAACTTCGCGTACCGTAATCCGCATACCATGCAGCAGCTTTCTGTTTTGCTCGAACCTGTAGCGGCCCATAATATCTTTCCAATTTATTAATAATGAATTGTTTCAAAATATAACATAATTTGTGTATTTAAAACAGATTAAAAAGAAAGTCTAGTCTATTGAAATATACTCATTTATTATATCATAATAATTTTTAATAATTTGAAAGTAAATAATTTATTTTATTTATTCATCTAAGAATCGAGATAATATTCAAATATATATATATTAAAATAATTTTAAAAAATTTCAAAATATCTTATGTTTAGTAACAAATAATTTATTTTAAAAATATTATATTTTAAGATGAAAAAGATAATATATTAATAATAATATTTGATGTGTATAATATTTTCCCATCACTATTAAAATAAGGTAACAACTTCTTATTTGTTAAGACAAATTTTTTAATAAAGGGCAGTTAAATATGAGATCCATGTCTAACTCTATCAATTTTAGAGGGACTATTTGAATTGGGTTGATGAAATACTAGGAAATGACTAAGTGAAAGCCTTGGCTTTTCTTGATTTTTTTTGTTGGGGGGTGGGGGGGAAGTAAAGCCTTGTCTTACGTTGCACCCATAACGGATGCTGTCATTATCTTACACCATTGTTCTTATCTTTCCTTTTTTTTTGGTAAATCCATAGTTCTTATCCTTAGTATATTATTTAGGAGGGTGGGCAACAACAAGCACTTGACAGATGACTTACTGGGCCCTACCAGTTACTACCAAACTTCTGATTTCATCATTTTCCCCATATACTTATCCCATCCCTTGAGCGGTCCATTGGCCGTACTCGTAGATCGAGTTCACCAAAAGCTAACATGTGGCACTTTTTAAATTGAAAAAATGATTGAGCACTTGCTTTTTCCGTTATCATCATCCATCACCCAAAGTCCTCCTTCCTAAACTTTTTCTGAAGGCTCAAATTGGGAACTGAAGTGAATCTCGTGGCTGTGATTTTGCAACCTTCATGGAGCAACCTAGATTTAAATTGGCCGTTCTACTTGTAGAACCGTGTTTTTCTTGAATTCAACCAATAAATTCATCTGCTCAAGAATAACAATATTTAACAGAAACACTATATAAATATTATAAATGATGAAAGGGGTAAACCTTTATAATCTCCCCAAACATATCCAACCATGAATAACCAACCATCTTCATTGCCATATAATCCCTCCAAGCAACCCACTGAGTAGCACCTGGAGGAGACTCAGATTCTTCTAATTTTATTCCTTTGAACTCTACAAGACCTGATATCAGATGCAACATATTCTTGTATATTCAGATTTTTCATATTTTGTAGGTTGATGATGAAAATTGCGGTTAGATGGACAAACCAAAGCCAAAGTGGTTGGAAGATTAGGTGAAAGAACAACAGAGAGAAAGAAGCGGTGACAAAAGATTCAAGGGAAGTGGAGGAATAGTCAGATGTAAGGTGAGAAAAAATTTTTTTTGGGGGGGGGGGGGGGGGGGCGTGGTGGGGATGTTTAAAAATGTCATATTTTGGGGGAAGAACTATAAGAAGTGGGATAAGAAAGAAGGAAAAGGGTTAAGCAAGTTTATGGGTAAAAACAAGACAGGTGGCTTCTGCTGCTGAATTCGGTCGACAAGTGGAGCCATGAACCAGGCTCACCTAAACAAATTTCCTCATTCCATGTCAAACCCAACTAAACATATCAAAGATTCCTTTTCAAGTCACCTATCGTCCCTTCATTACTTTTTCTTTTCTTTCCCCTTTTAACATTTTAACCAGATAGCAAACAGCTCCCCAATACCCAAGCAATTTGGGGTTACAAGCATTTTCGCGCCGCACACTGTATTATAATCATAATCATAATAAAGTCATAACTCAGTTGAGAAGATTATAATTCTTGACTTCCGATTCACATTTCTTAGTTCCAATTATAAGAAAAGAAAACATGTACTGGTTGCAAATGACACGAGAGAGAGAGACAATAATAAAAAGGAAAAAAAAAAAAACAGGGGAGAGAGATTGCAGAGTGCCCATTTTTTCCTTGGTTCCCAGGCATAAGAAAACAAAATGGTTAAGTGGGTGGGTATAGGGTGAGTAGCACATCAGAAAACAGTACTAATGCTAATATATCTTGGCTTCTACATTGGTCCAATGGAAGCAGAATTTGGGAGTAGGGGAATCGAAAGGGGGCACTTTTTTATGCGTTGCTTGCACTGCACACAACAACATAATAAAGCTGCGGCGGTCCTTTTCCCCAGCAGCCTACAATGAAACGTGAGCTTTAGATCACCGAGGAAAGTCCACATCGTCAACCGGCAATGAAATTCCCAAATAATTTTTCTAAGTGGGTCGTACCAAAGGAAAAGACGGGGATCTCCTTTTCTTAATTGTAACCTTTTTTCCCCTGTTTTTAAATCTTACCTAAATGCCAATTATCAAATCTCCCCAGCCTTGGTCCCAAGTCAATTTAGAATCTAAAGCTACCCTTTATCATGCCCTTAGTAGAAAGAATATGCCACGAATATGCCTAGTGTTGAATCAGTAGTAATCAATCTCGCGTACAAAAACAATGGTAATCTGCTCGTCCCTTTTCAATCAACTTGTATATGAAAGGTAGGACTTGGGAATGCTAAGGCATCATCAATAATGCTCAGAAAAATTCTATCCTTAATCCTGGCTATCAAACTCCTTTTTAACAGGTAATTGGGCGCCATAGCATAAAAGGTCCGTGTTCTCTTGGTAGAATTTTCTTTCCCAACTGGAAAACAGTAGCCTGAGTCAGGGCACACTTTCTGATGCTGTCCTTACTCGAACATTCTGTAGTTGACAATTGGGCATTAATCTTATATAGTGTACAGTTCCTAGGTGGATCATTCAGATTATCCAGAACATGCTACAAGTAGTACTAGCAGGAAAGATTCAAAACCAACAAGGACAAACAACATTTCAAGAAAGTCAAGAATTACTATAAAGTTTGTGTAATTTTATTGAGTAAATGAGCACGAATGTGTATACAAGGAGTCTGGACATCAAGTCTGATGATTTTGACGTTGCTGCAAAATTTCTACTGTAATATATCATGATTCGAAACAGCAAATAATCGTGGATGACCCAGATGTCTACACTGCAACAAATCTCTCAAGCTCCCTCCTCCACTAGTCATCTTGATACTCCTTCAAATTGATCTCGCAACAGCTCATACTTCTTGAGTTCTGCCATGGAAAGTGAAGGAGATAGCTCCCCTAAAACCTTCACGGAATCAACGCAAAATTTTCAGACACCAAAAAATAGGTTTTGTATGTTTTACTTAATTACTTCTAATATATATGAAATAATATTACTTAATTACTTCAAAAATTCAAAACCAAAATATATATGAAATAAAGGCCTCAAAATAGGTCATGATTGCACTGGGCTAGTGAATTTCTGACATGGGAAACCTTCATGTAATTGTTTCTTTTTTTCATATTGACTCATCTCAATTTCCTAATAATAATAATAATAAAGAAGGTGATGCAGACCTTTATAAAATCATTATATTCAACAACCACCGAATCAGGGTGATCATTCGAGCCAGTTGAATCTGAACCAGTGGATAATACCTGCAGTTAAAATGTAGAATTCATATTCAATTTGCCACTGAAAAATGCGCATGGTAGGATAATTCTAACTTCTAAGAAAGATTTTCAATAGCGATTGACAATTTGGAAATTAGGCAGAAGAGGGTTGCCCAAGAGAGGATAGATTTTACTGTAAATCAATATAGTTCTACGCATTCAAGTAAGATGAAGAACGGACTTACCTGGCGCTTTGCAGCATGAAACCAAGCATCTGCACACAGGGCATACATATCTGCACCAGTGAAGTTTGTAGGGCATCTTTTTGCTACAGAATTTAGTGACACATTATCATGCAATTTGAACTTCCGAGTAAGGGCTTTAAGAACCCTGAACAAAAAGGAAAAGAGAGAATGATGTAATGGATCAATGAAAGAGGATATAGAGTATCAACATCTAACAAGGAACTCACCTTTCCCTATAAGATGTTTCAGAATTAACACCGACGTAGAGGAGCTTATCAAATCGTCCAGGCCTCAGAAGTGCTGGGTCAATAAGATCTGGTCTGTTGCTTGCTCCTATTATAAACAAGTCCTAATGACAATAAAGAAAAATCGGCCAAAGGGATTAGATGTAGAAGGAGAAAGAATTTCTAATACTTAACAACTGTAATACGGTGTTACAACTGACCTGAGAAGAGTCATTCAGGCCATCAATCTCTGCAAGCATCTATATTTAAAGGGAATTAGTTCATTCAAGACACATGTATATCGAAGTAGAATTTACTCGTCCAACATACATTCAAGTGTCATTACCTGGGAAACAACCCGGTCCATGACACCCCCTGAGTCTCCTGATGCACCTCTGGCTGGGGCAAGAGAATCAAGTTCATCAAAGAAAATGACACATGGACGTGCTGATCTGGCCTGCAAATGAGACAATCAGATGTAAATCTCTATGCTTAAACACCTCTTCCTTGCTCCAAAGGATGCATCTCACCAAAGAAGAATCAATTACCTTCTGAAAAATGTCTCTCACGTTTTTCTCTGATTCTCCTATGTACATATTGATTAATTCAGGTCCTTTGACACTAAGAAAATTCAAGGAGCATTCTGTAGCAACAGCTTTTGCCAGTAGAGTCTGATAATTGCCACATAAAAGGTTTGGGGGGGGGGGGGAGGAAGAGGTAAAGTTAGTGGGACTGGATCCTTTTGGGACATGATGTAAACAATACAGTAGAAGCTTCTATAAACATCAAAAACATACTTTTCCTGTTCCAGGAGGACCATAGAGAAGCACCCCAGACCTTTTGCGTAAACCAGAGGAGAACAAATCCTTGTGCAGAAGAGGCAGCTGCAGGTATTATTCAGAAGAACCTATGAGATATCTTCCAACAAAGGAATGAACAAAGTGGAGTCTTAAGAGAGAATAACAATATATCCAGAACTCTCTCAACCATCTTCATTTTACGAATGATGAGATTTAGGCAACATTTGAATCTTTCATTTTCCATAAATGCTTTAGAAGACATAAAAAACTGATCTATTTTAGTTCAGCATAATGCAACACCTTCAATCCTTGTTGATCTATATGCTCTTTTGTTTATACAATTGTATAAAGGACTGCACAGTAGCTCCAGAAGAATAATAGGACAAACTGCTTTCTTTCCTTTATAGATTAAAGAGAGAGGTAGAAGAGCCTACCTGAACAGTGTCCAGAATTGACTTCTTAACATCCTCAAGGCCACCAACATCTTCCCATTTGACGTCAGGAACCTACAGAAGCAATCCATATTTATTAATCTGGTCGTTACTAGCATTGATGTGTCCAGATAAAGATAGCGGGATACTAATCGAAATATTAATAACATAGTTGTATTAATATACAATATATTTAACCAGCTCGTGCTGTCCAAAAATCTTGTTGGCAGGGTCCTCACTAATAAGCACCACAAGTAAAGAGAGAAACTATTGTTAAGTTCAATGGTTCTGTATTACCTTTGGAGTACCCAGTGCAGATGCATTTCTTTTTTTGGATTGCTCCAGTGCTTTAAGTAAGTGTTGTTTCCCCATAGTACATGGTCTGTCAAAATCAGGTTATGGTCATTTACTTCATTAGAGTTGAGCGAGTCCTGGAATTTGTCAGGTTGAACAAGGTGGCCAGAAAGCAAATTTGCCCCCGCATCTGCAATTAGAGCTTGTAGATCTCTCGGCATAAAACCTGAAGTTTGTCCAACTATGTCTTTTATAAGATCCTCTGGTGAAGTCTGCAACAAGCAATAGTCTGATCCATCAAAGTTAATAGCCACAACAAATGATAACACTGTAAGAAACTGAAATATATGCCCACTGAGCCTCACTTTCTTTCCTTTCCTTCTTTATGAAACACAAGATTGACTCACGTGTGGAAGCAGTTCAGCAACAGGTTGCAGTGACTGGGAAAGCATTTGAGTTCTTTGTTCTTCAGTCAATGGTCCCATACTAATTTCATGACTAAAACAGCGTCTAATATTTGGCGGCAGCCCTTCAGAACTGTCAGCAGTTGCAATGAACAGCAAGGGATGCCTGCAAACCTTTTCAGAAACCCTTTGCTCAGAATCAATGAATGGAGAAGAATATAATAGTTAAATATCCTCATTAGGAGCAACTGCCATTTTCATATTCAATACTTCCCCCTGCCCCTAATCACACGCACCTTTCCGTCACAGATCCCTCCCGATTGAGTTAGACAATCGGTCTTACAGTAAATATGGTGTTCAACATTTCAAGAGAACCAAAAACACCATAATTAAATAATCAATACTAGAACTAACTATTTTTGCCCATATTTTAAGCCACAAAATGAGATATCAAGACTTTTTTTTTTTTTTGGTGTGTAGATCAGGCTTCAAGCTCACATGAGAATACAGGTCATACCAATAAGAACTCAAATAGTAGCATATAATTTCATCTTACCTCATAATCATAATCATTCTCACTTAATGGCTCTGTAAATTCCTTGATAACAGCCGCAACTTCTGAGCTGACTCCATGTTGCTCATGTGGTAAACCCTCTTGGGAAGCAAGATTGCGGAAAAGATCAAAATGACGAAGAAGAAGAATTGTAGGAGAGTATCTGTTTCAATAATTAAGAAGGAAGAATAAATGAAACTGTCAAATCTTCCATCACATGTGCAATATACACACAAAGAACCACTTTAGTAATCCTAGTCTGACTTCTCAAATATATGTCAAAACAATATTTACCAGTTGCCACATAAAAGGTACAAGGGTTTCCATGCAGACTGAGTTTCAGTTTTCTGAAGCATAATCTCAGTGGTATGGTACAGATTATGAGTCTATAATTTTCTACATCATGATACAAAACAATGAATGTGTCCAGCATTCTCAACTAGAAAGAGATAGGAAAAGATAAAATAAAAACCAACTAGTCGATGCTTTACCTGTATGTGCAATTATTCATATAAAAAGTACAACGTAATGCTACTTGCGCACCTTAGTTACCAGGTTTCAAAGTAGCAATACCTTTGAGCAGTAGAGAAGGCTTGTGCCAGTGCAGAGGATGCCTTTCTCTCAGAGGATGCCAACAGATTGTGACAACTACACTCAACCACATGCAGACCCAATTGACGAGCCACGTATTTCACCACAGTTCTCTTACCACAACCTGCAAAGATTTAGTATCAGCACTTAACAGCAAGTATGCATCAATTAAAAGTTTGGATTTGCCCACTCAGTGAAACTCTTTCTGTAACCTTGGTTTCTGCATCTTTCTGTATATTTATAAAACAGAAAAGAAAGATTGTGTTCCTTCCTAAAGATAAATACGAACCATGCAAACCATGCAGCAAGATAGAAATCCTATACTTTGATGAAAGTGCCGAGGGACATAAAGGAGGTGCAAGGATGGATGCCAGTGCCTTTACTGTGTTTTGTTGTACTGGCACAAAAACTTTTGGACCAGGGATCAACATATCTGGGGGAACAGCAGATGAACTACTTCCACCAAGCACAAGGGCAGTTTTTGTTCGGTTGACTCTTAAAACAGGCTTCTCCAAAGGTTCCATAGCCACAACCTGGGAACAAATATTAAATTATTGAATAATATTAGTATGCCTTTTGACCTTTCTTGAGAGACTTAGGAACCACAGGTTGAAAAGCAAACTCTCAATTAAACTGTCAACGAAATAAACATATTTACCTTGAAGTATATGATGTCATTACTTCCACCCTCCAATTTTTGGTTGCAAGCAACACATAAAGGAGATTTGCAATCCCAATTTATTGAGATACTAAAGATGTCACCCTTGGCAAGAAATCTATCAACTGCAAAGTAGTTGTTCAACTCCTGATCAATCAATTCTTGGCGATCTCCATCTTCAATAGATGGACTCCTCTTAAAAGATTCAAGGTTGTTACATTCGGGTATCCTCACAAAAGCAGCTCTTAAGTGTGAAGCATAATTCGGAGATTGTGTCAAAGGTTCAAGTTCCATGCAAACAACAGAGGCTGCATTCTCCTTTTCACTCGTTTTATCATCTAATTGAGCTTCAAATAAAGATGATAAAGCTTCTTTTCCATGACAAATAACAGATTTTAAGCGTGAAACATGTAAATTAAGATTGAAAATCAGAAGGGGTGATAAATATGCAACTTCTGGATCTAATTGCATTGGACAATTTTGAGGATAACAGTGTGAGGGAAAGAGTAGCATTCTTTGGCGGTTTCTGGAAAATAGTACTTCATTGTGGGGTGAGTTCCGTTCGAGGTAAGGAGCATCTAGAACCAAAACTTGACCAATTCTCTGAATATTGTTATCCACATTCTTGATGAGTACCTATACATCAAATGATGGGAAAAGGTTGGGAAACAATTACCCCTTCATTCAAAGAGTTTCCCTTGGAAATATAAGTATTAGTGCACATATAATCTAGAGAGGTAGAGTGATACAGTGATTTTATTTTTTACTCAGAAAGCAACGAGGAACAAGAGAATATAATATGGAAATAAATTATCTTCTCTATATACAATACAGAAAGGCACAAAAACAGAAAGGAAAAGGCTAAGAAACATACCAGTGAGCCAGAAGTAATGGATAATCTCTTAAGCGCAGAGATGGAAAGTCCAACCAAAGCAGAGGCATCAGAGGAGGATATCCTACTGTTACTCTTATTCGCATGTGAAATGTCAGCTCTGTCCAGAACTCCAACCTTGAACTGTAGTGCCGACAGGCAGTTGTCGGTGCTGGAGACAAGGGGGTTATTAATTCCGACAGCATCCACTCTTTGAAATTCTTGTTGGTTTCTTGAAGCAGTCAGCAAGGAATTGACAAGAGCTTTGGTAGAAGAGAGTACCAAAGGCTTCCTTCTCTCCACCATCTCAATTCATACTACTCCACACAGAAACCCTAGATAAAAAATTCTGTAAATACCAATAATCTATCGCCAAGGCAGGCCAAGAGATGATAATTGATGGCTCTTCAGGCTGAAATTGAGCAGTCCAAGACCACTCCAATCTTTATATAAACCGCTGCAACTTACTTACCAGAACAGGTATAAATATAACCCGTCTTTGATTTTTCTATTTTGTTTCACGAAAAAACAGAGGACGCATTAATATAGCGTGTTACATACACACCGGATTCCCGGAATAATCCCTCTTTTTTTTGTTGGTCTATTATCTAATTCGCTATTAATTACGCACGTAACGAAATGTTTCTATCTTTTGAGTAACTCTATTAACTTGGCCGTGCATGAAGAATAAAAAGCTTTGTATTGTTATTGTCTCTAATTCTACACAATTTAAACAAAAAAAGTCAATCATTCTTTTTTAATTTTTTTTATTAGATATAGTAATATCTAGTAATTGAGGGTTATGATTACTTAAACTTATGAATAATTAGGGGTGAACTTTAAAAATTATAATTCTTTTTTAAAAAGAGATAACTAAAATAAAATATAAAAATAAATTAGATTATTATGAAAAAAATGATTAAAATATTTTTTAAAAGTCATAAAACAATTAAGACAAGTATAAATGTCTCTAGCAACTTTTATTTTTAAATGAAAAAAGCATTTTATAATAATATCAAATATTCCATAATAAAATAATTTCTCTCCATCTAATGTAAAAATTTTAAAATAATGTTTAACTATAGGTAAGTCATATTTATTAATATAATATAATTAGTGATGGAATAAAATTTATTGATAGAATATAAATCTTTAAAATAAGAATACCATTTGTAAAATTTTACATAAAAATTTATATTTATTTTTTAAAAAGTGATTTATTTTTTTGTCATTTCATAAGAATAATATACATTCAATTTTGATTGGAGAAAAAATACTGTTGACATGGTTAATAAAATAGATATTTTCAAAATATACATCTTGTTTTGCTAAAAACACTTTCTCTATGTGTCCTCGGACTATCAATTAGGCCAGGATAACCAAGTTGGCCCCTTTCGCCATTGAACTTGAGATAATAAATGGTCATATTTGGGCAAACAAATATTGTCAATTTGCACTTTTTTTCCTTTTAATTTATTCAACACTGCAACATACTCTGGACAGTCCAGAGAGTTAACGCAACAAGTTCACTGGAAGTCCAATAGTCCATTACAAAATCAGCAGACCCTTCTTGTAAGCAGATAAAAGGATAAAAGGTTAACTGATGAACATGCATAGTAATCTTGACTGCCTGCAAATCTTAGGTTTTCTTGATAAAGATGATGCATGCCAAGGTTAGAGAAAAGCACCAATGATAACCAGCTGCTGTATTTGTTGATTACAGAGTCACAACAAGCAAAGGTACATCTGCTCATGTGGTCTAACGTACTGCAGTTTCATTCTACTGACTACTGAGCATCCCAAAAGGCAAGAATCCAAAGCCAAATAGAAGAACCTTGCAACATATTTCAAGGGACAAAAAAGCTCACCCTGATCCTAGAAACACTTGGGACAGTTTCAAAGTTCAACAGAGAAGGATAGGAAGCAGATTAACATAAGACAAGAGCACGCTAGTATGTATACTCTTTATTAAGGAATTGAAGTTCATAAGCTTCCACTGGTACACAGGAACATTGTAGAAAAACAAGCTAATCCGGTCATGGTTCCCCATTATCAGAATATATTCACAAAGTGTATCACAGTATTTAAATTTCTCTTTGCTTTTTATTTTTTTGCATTGTTCCTTCTTCACTCATTTTCTTCTAAAGGTTAAACATGACCTTAATAGCACTACCACCGTGAGCACTTGTCTCGAAGGCTTCTGTCACCTCCTGTTCTGAAAAGCCAAACCTATGGGTTATCAATGGCTTCACATCAATCTTACCACTGCTCAGAAACTCAAGGCAGAGAGGCCATGTGTTTTTGTAGCGAAACACACCAATTATATCAACTTCCCTGAATATAAGATTGAAAAGGCCACAATAACTACATGCCTGTGAAATTCAGATAGGAAAAAAAAAACCTCCATATATATGAAAATTTACCTTGCACCAGCAGCAGTGAGAGGAATGGTCATCTCATGGTGACCCATTCCCACAATGCAGACCTTACCACCCGAACGTGTTGCACCAAGAGCTGTTGACATGGTTTTGTTGAATCCAGCACAGTCCAAAGTCACATCAATATCAGCCCCCATGGCTCTTTGAATCTGCTGGATGTCTACTGAGGCATCCTATAAACAGAACTTGTGTAAGAGTTTTGCTAGGTGAGTATGTATAATACTTTCTGCTAGAATTCCTAGGTAGGATGAGAACTTGTACCAGGAATCTGCAACTCAAGAACTAGGAATGGTATGAACTAATATATCAGGGAAGTAGTCAGTATATTCAACAACTACCGAGGTGGCTATAGGAGTTGCAGAATAAATGATCTTATATTTAGATACCATTGTAGGTCATAACAATTGGGGGGGGGGGGGGGGAGAGGTTCTTGCAGGAGAAGTACCTGTATATTGGTGGATACTTTGACAGTGTCATCTGCTCCAAGCTGTTTTGCAACTGATAAACGGTAGTCATCTACATCCACTATCACTATCTTAGGAGCACCAAATGCACGGGCAGCAAGCATTGTAACAAGCCCTATGGGTCCTGCTCCCATCACCAATACACGTGTCTCAGGACCAATACTGGCACGCCGACAAGCATGAACACCAACACTTAAGGGCTCACACATTGCCCCTTCCTCCAAGCTTACATTGTCAGGTAATTTGAAACATAAATTTGCAGGATGCACAACCTGTTTCAAGGGAAATGAGCTTTTAACATTTGCATGACCTTGAAGTTGCATACCTTCATACCTCAATTTGTGTTATTTCTGATGTCAATATTCACTAGGTACCATTGAGCATAGTCATCATTCATCACTGAAATCTATATGTAGCCTAAAAGGTTTAATTTGACAATTAGCTTCGGAAAGGAAGAAATCAATAATTTGACTGTTTAGCGAAAGATGTTTATCTGTCCATTTTAGCTGAGATACAGAAATGCAATACAAAACTATGAACTTAAACAAACATAACAATAGGCATATCGAGTAAACCTGATTGGCAAGAGAACCGTGGACGGGGGGAGTTGCAAAGAATTTCATGTCAGGACACAGATTGTATCGGCCTTCTTTGCAACGATCGCATCGCCAGCAACTGATTCCAGGTTCCAGTGCCACGCGATCACCAGGTACTAATGTCTTTACTTCGCTCCCAATTTCCTCCACAATCCCAGCACACTCATGCCCAATCACCATAGGCTCTTCTACGACAAAATGAGCACATCTCATTGTCTGAAATTCATACGAATCTTTCGTTATTAATTATCACATGTGCCAATCACATATATACATAGTAGAGGCCTTCAGTAATAGAACTAAACTTACGCAAACAGAAATTGTACTAATCCTCAAACTCCTTAGAACCCACCCACCCCCCCCCCCCCAAAAAAAAAGAAAAAGAAAAAAGAATTGATGTAGTTGACCTTAGCTTAAGTGTGTGCCTGTATCCAACTCTATCAAAATTATGAAAATATTAGGAAAGCTGGAAAGGCTTGACCTTGAGGTAATGAACATCACTTCCACAGATACCAACGGCTTTCATCCTGATTCTAGCATCATGGGGTCCTAAAAATCACACAATCAACAAAGAGAAACACTCATTAAATCCCATCTGAACAAATTTAAAACACTAAAACTAGCAATCGAAAGAAAGCAAGACAAGGAAACAATAAGATTTCTTGCACCCATATATAGTTCATACCCAGAGGTGGAAGTTTGAAAGGCTGAATCTTGAGGGTATTAACACCAACAAGCCAAGCAGCCAAGTTCTGTTCTCCATCACTATCCTGGTTCTCAAGTCCAGCGCCCTGTGACATACCGCCTTTTCCCATTTCTGCTCTAAATAAATTCTTCAACGATATTGGCTGAAGCTCTGTAATGGATAAACAACTATAATGATGGTTACAGAATAAGTAATTGAAGAGTGAGAAAAGGCAAGAAAGAATCAAAATATGGATAACTGATAAGTCTTAACCTTTTCAGAAGAGAAACGAATATGTACCGATTACGGGGTAATTTTTTGCCGAATTTAGTGGCTACACTTTCCACAAAAAAATTTAAAAATTATGGCTACACTTACGAGTCATGACTTATCCCACTCACTATTGCTTTGCAAATCTGTCCAATTTTGATGCTACCAAAGAGATCATAATTTCGACAATTGATGGTTATCCAAAAATCTCTCTTAAAATAATTTTTTATTTTCAAAATTTATATTACATTAAACTTTTAAATTTTTTCATAATTCTATAAATATATTTTACATATTCACATAAATAATATTTTTTTATTACTTTTTAATTAAAAATACAATATCAAATAATTTATTAATTATATTTTATATTACATAAAACTCAAAAAATATTTTATCAAACTTTTAATTTTCTAATTAAAAAAAATCCTTTCAACTCCTAACAATATTTTTTTATCCAAACACAAAAACCATTCTCATTTCAAAATCAAAACAAAAATCTCAATCATATACCCTAAAAACATCTATTACATGAGGAAGGCCATATTTTAGTGAGGAATATAGGCCCGGTGATCCTTATAGTTCTGGCCTTACACCAATATGTACCCCCTAGTTTTAGGATAGAGATCAAGTCCATTGTAAATCATAAATTAACCACAAATAATTTTTTTTTTTTAAAACTAATTTATACTCCCACATCTCATTTCATTTATCCATATTTTTTTATTTTATTCCAATTATATAGTTTCTAATTTTAGTACATACTTTTACAATTATACCCTTTTAATAATAAATGATTTAGATAAATAGTAGAAGTTCATTATCTCTCGAGTATGCATGTAATATTTCGTGTATTATAGAACTATATCATCATTTTAATTTAATTCTGTAAGAAAAAAATAAATGCATAATTATTATGTATATAGTTAAATAAGAGCAAATTCATATTACTCTCCCAAAGGGATTGTGGTGATGGGAGCACTAGAGCCACTGAATGTCCAATCCCAAAACTACCCCTTTTTCTTTCCTTCCAAAATCATTGATTAATAGCACATAAGACCCTGACCACTGACCAAGCCATCACAACTAAAAGAGTCCTTTGGGCACCTCACCCTCTCTCACGAGCAGAGGTGCTAGGGGCATACCAGAAAAAATATTACATGTTGCCCAGACAATAGCTTCCCATTTTTTAGCTTTCTGCAGAACTTTATGCAGCATTTCATGCTCTAAATTCTTTATTACATGACATACTCATAAAAACTGAACTCCACATATTCAGACTTTATAAATTCTCTAGTGGGAAAAGGAAACAAAATAAGGGTAACTGACGTTTGAATGTTACAAAATTCTTGCAAGATTTCAACCGTTCCTCATGTTTGCCTCGTTAGATACACTTTTACAACATATTAGAAGAACAATGGAATGAACCACAGTACCTCAATAAAGGAGTGAGTGATGCAGCTTTCTGTTAAGAGGAAGTTTCGTTTATTTCAAAGAAAAAAAGGACCAAATGCTAGCTTACAAGGTTACTACATGCGAAAGTTCTACGGCTCTTATACCAAAAGAGTAATCATGATTTCGAGATTAAAGCTTCAAGAGACTTGGGGTCATCCACAGGAGGTTTGCATGTGAAATTTTGGCACACGAGCAATAACCTTGTCAGGAGCAAAGTTATTCTTTGCCATGAGAGCAGTATTTCCATTTGTCTGCTCCCAAAATTTCATCTCTTCTTCATTGGTAGGATCTATGTGAACCACCTGCCAGATAAACCTTTCAGATAAGAACTAAAATAGAAACTCAAATAAGTTTGCTCCAAGATGCTCACCGTTCTATTTGGGTCATACGATGTATGAGCAGCAGCAAGCATGCTGTCAAACATTGCAGAAGGCTTCTTCCCAACCACTACAATGTGCTTTCTAGAAGGGACTACTGATAGCATGTCCGCACCACAGCACATCAGAGGTACAGCTATTGCAGCATCTTCAAGTCTCTTCTCAAAAACTGCCTGCAGTAAGCATGGAAGGCAGGGTGGAAGTTTGTTTGGAATTAGTCATGCGAGTGTAGTGACCATAGCTGGAACAATTTAAGGAACACAGAGGTACCAGGAGACGTTCTGCATTGTGCTTGTAGTAGTTAGACTTACTCCCTTCAACAATGGAAGATAACCTTACTAGATTGATCACTGAAACTGAATTACCCGAGGGTTCTGCACCATCATGGTCTTCCTTCACACGTAGGAGAATGGAAGGATCTCCACCGGGTGTATTGAAGTATCCTCCTCCATTTTTATCAAGAAAAAGTTCATCCTGGAATAGTCTGGATGAGAATATAAGGCCAAAAACCAAAATTGAACAGCACAGAGGTCCCAGAAATTCCAACCTGAGTGTCTTGAAGTTCCATTGCCCACACCAGCCAAAAAATTGAACCACCGCACTCATAGAGATCAAGCAAGCCTGAAATAAGAAAGGCATAATCATCCAGAAATCCAGGTGCTTTAGATGGACCATTTCTGAAGCTATGCTGCAACCTGTGCTTAGATGGATCATAAAGGTGCTTCCGAATGAAAGATGCAGCCTTCTCTCCAACTTCCATGTACTCATTTGGCTACAAAAGGAAAAGTGAAAACATGCAAAAATAAATTAAACATGTGAAAGCAACATATTAGCTCTTTTTGCAGAGCATATTCATAGGCAGGCGCACAGCATAGATGTAAGCAGGTTGGGCAACTATAAGTTAAATGGCCTATCAATTTCTGGACATGCTCTCTAGCAAATGTCTACATCATCGAACATTTTTTAGCAACATATCTAGTCAGTCAAGGACCACAAGAAATCTTACATCGGTGCCCACAACAGGGAAGTAGAACCTTGCTCCATCATGCTCAGCCTTCAGAATTTTAGAAGCTCTTGCAAATGATGAAATAACAAGACCATTCCATGACACAATTACCTACCAAACATGAGGCACGTTACAAAGACAGGAAAAAATGTCATGCAAGAGACTACATTCAGGGGCAAGATAATAGATATACACCTTATCATCCAAATGAGGCTGAGGGCGTCTTGTTCTCACATTGAATAGGTTTTGTCGGCATGTCCCCAGTATATCAAGATACTCCTCAAGGGGCCTACCATACTTAGTGGCCATGGAAACAGTGCTCTTTCTCTCTATTAGCACATTTTTACCCTTAAATTCACTGTGAGGATCACTCATCCTAGACAAGTCACAGTTGCCTGAAGGTTTAATGTAGTAATGATCCTTAACAATAGTTGCATGTTCTCCAACTGCATCATTAACCTAAAGCAATGACACAAGTCAATATAAATGCACATAGGAAAATGTGTCATGATTTTCTTAATTATTACAAGCTAATAGATGAAATTAGAAGTTATTACCTTCCAACGATCACAGTTATCTTTGTTCAGAAAAGGGAGAAAAAAGAAGGTTACGAACAAGCAAGATCTAATATACAGCCGCATAGCGCTTTAAAAGAATTGCAGGTGAAGAAACTTTAATGAGCAAATAGATATTCAGAGATAAAGACAACCACACAACATAGCAAAGAGTCAATAAAGTAAAGCACAACAAGATAATAAAAGAGGTTGATATTCTGTAATGTTAAAGTGATTGTAAAAAAGCAGCATAAATTGTGATACCTCTTTACTAGTCCAGACATAGAAGGCACCCTCTTTTTTTCGTGTAGCACCTTCATTTTCTGCACTGTCTGCGTCCTCTGCTGAAAAAATCTCACCGTTGGGACCTGTCATATCCCTCCTCAAGTAATCAAGAATATCCCGTGAAACACTTGAATAAAATAAGTCTTTTGTGATGGAATAGACATCCAGAAAAGCATTAGCTAGCTGCCCTTGGTCATACAACATCTTCTCAAAATGTGGAACTGAAGGCAGGAACGATTCGCAGACATCAATTAGGGTACTGGATCAACAAAACAAGAAATCACAGATATCAATGCAGTCAACTAACCATGCCAACATTCATCCACGCTGTATCTGTGAAAACCTCCTCCTATGTGGTCATGGATGCCCCCCCTTGCCATGCATTGTAATGTGTAGACCACCATTTCTAGAGGTTTCTTGGCTTCACTTGGCTTTCCTGTGTCCTCTAACTTTTTGGAATGATAAAGCATTAGCTGAATCTCGACCGGTCTAGGAAATTTTCGGGGCAGAACCAAAACCACCAAACTTCGAATCATAACTTCTAGCCAGCTATATAATATTGAAAATGGAAAAATGAGACTGTTAAACTAACTGCTGTTCTGGAGAAAGGTAATCCTAAAATGTTAAACATATGGAAGAATGTCTAACTGCATACACCATCAGTTATCAAAGAAAAAAGAAGATTCTCTCTCCCATCCACATGCTATACCTATAACTTAGTTCAGACAGAGCAACCTATGGTTACAACATAGGCAAGACATAAAATCTACTGATCCAGAACCAAAATACAAATAGCGGGAGATGACAATTATCAAAATAATTGCTTTTAGATCCTCCAAGTCCAGTGAAAAAAATGATGGGAAATCTTTTGGTATTTAACCAAAAGAATCCTTGATATTAGCAATTTCATGCGAGAAGAATCCTTGATATTTAACCAGTCCACAAAATGATGCATAGATGAGTTACAGGGAAATCTTTTGGTGTATGATGGATGATAGGACTACAGTGTATGGATTATGTTACAAGTAATTCATGAGAAATTGCATAGATACATCAATGGAAGTTCTTAAAATGTAAGTAAAAAGAGACATAAGAGGATTCAAAAGGGAGAGAGTGGCATAAACCGCCAACCAAACTCTGCCAGTTTCTCAACCACATAATGTCCAAGTGAGATACGTAAACACGGCTGGTCAAGAAATACCTGCTCAGCACATAGCTGCAATGCAGTCTGAGGAAGCCCATCTGGTAGTTTACTTGACCTTGCAGTTGCAGACAATGCTTCTGCTAGTTGTTCCATGGCAAAAGCTCCACTGTTGATAAGCATGTCCTTCTTCTTGTCCCAAGCTTCTTTCACCTTCCTGAAATAGATCATGATCAACTGCCACTCAAAAAACACTAAGAATATACATCACAACTTAATTTTGATGGGGATGAGAGTTTTCTTTTGGACAGGAAGAGGGGGCAGGTGTTTCAGAAGACAGCCTATAGGGGGAAATGGGATTTAATCCTGACATCCACTCCTCAATTCTGGCTAATATCAAGCTTTGGGTACTCAGGTCATCACCTGAGAATTGTTTTAAATCCTGGTCTTCCATATTTGTCTTCAGGAGGGAAGTAAGTCCCGCCCATCAAAGGTTTGAGGTCAGGTGAAAGAAAGACGGACAGGGGCCAGCCACCACCACCATACAAAGCCTGCACAAATGTCATGTACACCTGCAAAATAACAGAATACTCTTAGTGCACTTCAAGCTACTTTCACTACAACAAAAGAAGAGAAATGGAAACTAGACTGAGGAAGTAAGAAAATGAAGAGGTTCTAGACGCTATGCTTAGATTGTCTCATGAGGAGAAGATCACCGCAGTTAAATCCTAAAAAATTAGTAATATGCCATGTTGGATCAAGGAAGTTACTAATCCAAAGGAATTCTGGAGGACAAAATATTCTCAAATCACCATGACCAAAAATTCAGACAACAATCTTCGTAGATGTCATTAAGATGGCCACAGGGACCCCCATTTCTTCCATTCATTCAACCATTAGTATTTGAGACCAGACCGTAATAGGCACTATTCCGCTTCCCTCAGTTCCATGTCTTTCACCTAAGAGACTCACCTCATTCTTAACTAAGTTCGGATACTCTCACCTCAACATTGAATGTCATGAGTTCATGCACTTCAATTTTAACAAAAGAAAAACTTCAGCTGATTTTATTGCAAAGAATTTTGTAATGGCATTACCTGGTAAATTAAGAGAGGAAAGATCAATTAGAAAAATATAGTCGAAGAGGAAAGTAATTCTGGAGCAATTTATAATGGTAAACTCCCATAGCCCATACCTTGTCAACATCTGGGCGTTCCTCTCTGTCCACCTGTTGAAGAACAAAAATCAAAGTCACCGTACTGACATGGAAGATTATACAGACACATTTAACTACCTAAATCTTACATATGAATCTTTGGCTTTTACCTTGATGCTAACAAACCAATCATTCAGCAGCTTCGCAACTCCTTCGTCCTCAAAAGATTCCACCTCCATGACATGACACCTAAGGAATAAATAATTGTAGCAAGTCTTAAGCTTTTTCATAGAGAATGCAATTCTTGAATTGGAGGATCAGACTCTTACCAATGGCAAGTGCTGTACCCAACTTCACGCATAAGAGCACCCATCCACAAATCCAAGACCAAGTCATTGGATATTACCAATCATCAGCAAGAGTTCTAATTTAGGCAGTCAAATACAAATAGTAATAAGACAGAAGAAACAAGAAAAGAGAATTCACTTGATAAAAAGATTGGCACGTCTCTCCGTCGAGCTTCAGCAAATGCTTCTTCGCCCCATGGATACCAATCAACCTTTGGATTAAGAAAAGTACAACAGAAAAAGAAAAAATAAATCATCTTCAAGAGGCCCTGAAAGGAAAATTAAAAAACTTTGGAAGAAGCATGAAAAGGGATTCAAATAATAACATTACCGGATTATGGGCATGTTGGAGAAGATAAGGGCTGCTGTGTTCAGCAGCTAGACGATTGGTGTGTTTGTGGCTCTGCTGGGACGTTGTGTTGGAGGATTGTTCTGCCATGGCTAGAACTCTTAGAGAGTGAACAAGTCGACGATGAAGTGTGATCGATGAAGCAATTCTATGATTATACGAGAACCCTTTTGGAGTCCGAATACTATTACTAGCCCAATTACTGTAAGCAGCAGTGGTAGAAGAAATAGAGTGGCGAGCAGAGGAAGAAGAAAGAAATCTTCTGAGCATAGGATTGAGAAGAAGGATGGAAGAAAATGGAGACTGGGGAAGGGAGGCTTTTATATGAACATAGAATGTTGGACACACAGAGAGAGAAGGTTGGAGAGAATTTGCCATATGGGGCATCATGGAGAAGTGAGTTTTGCTCGATTAAGGTTGCCACGTGGGCCGCCTTTTCTTTGCATATC
Source organism: Apocynum venetum (assembly GCA_019593545.1). Lineage (NCBI taxonomy): Eukaryota > Viridiplantae > Streptophyta > Magnoliopsida > Gentianales > Apocynaceae > Apocynum > Apocynum venetum. The sequence continues at coordinate 1,334,209 of SRSM01000324.1, forward strand.
TCGTAGAAGTAATTCTCCGGAACGGCGTCGGTGGTGGCTTTCAACCAACCACGGCAACTTCAAACTTACCTCAATCCAGAAGCCGGCCACGTATGGAGTTCATTTGGACCCATCCATCCAAAGGGAAAAAAGAAGTTTATTTGGACCACACACTTCTAAATTAAGTCTCTCAATCTCCGGCTCCGGCCCTTTTTACAAAGATACAATTAAATAAATTCTTTTATTTTTATTTATAAAATATTTTATTACTTTTAATAAATATATTAAATAAACTTTCTTATTTTTAATTATAAGATATTTTGATTATTGTATATATATTATTTTAAAATTTATCTATAATTTATCAAGCAAAAGAAAGAGGAAACAAATACTTTATTTTTTAAAAATACTAAATAAATAAAGTAAAATACTTTATTAATCTTTGTAAAATTACTTAAAACATTTTATAAAAATAATGAGCTGAGTATTAATAAAAAAATTCTATCTAATTTATTCACCATGTGACTTGAAATACATTAAATTTAATTTTTTATCATTTATTTATTGCTAAACTTTTTTTAAAGAAAGAACATTAGATAAAAAAATTAAATTAAAAATATCGTAATTATATATAAATAATTATAAATCAAGTTATATTTAAAAATAAAAATTAGAGTTAAAACATCACACATTTAAACACATTATTTAAGTTCCCTTTTTAAAATAAAAAAAATCAAGTTCTAATCTTAACCCTCTCCAAAAAAAAAATCTAACCTCAATCGTAACAGTAAAAACAATATCTTTAATTTTTTCCAATTTTCCAATAACTAATTTAAAACCACAAAATCCATATCAATCTTTTTTTTCCCCAAAATTTTTTATCCATATTAGATGTCCACATGCCCGCTCTAGTCTCAAATATGTCAAGTGTACCCGATTACCTCTTCTCTTTGCCCCCTCTCTCCCACTGAGAATTTGTAAACTAGGACCCGTAAAGCAGGGGATTATTTGCTACGTTTTCATCTTGCATTCATAAAGATTTTAAGGAGAAAGTTTGCCATCAAGAATATGATTACCAGTTCCTGTCTAAACGAATACAGAGTTCAAAAGAAACGATTGGATCAATTGACCAAAGAATATGTACTATAGGTGGAATCTACGTACATTAACTTCGTACATAACAGATAAGCACCCAAAAGCCATACGTTTCAAGCCCCGGAAGGTGTGTTCCAATGTGGTTGTAAATCCCGTGTTTAGTAGTTTAAAATGATGCTAGAGTACATATAGCTTATTTACGTACTTATCTTGCAAACAAGAATCCAGAACTGATTAACTAAGCTAGTGCACCAGCTGACTCGGCTAGTTCTTCAAGTAATTCCTTCTGCTCCATAGCAGTGCAGGACTGTAAAGAAAGCAGGCAACAAAGCAATTCATACCAAATACTTGGTGGTAGGTAGGTAATGAGAAAAAGAGCAAATGGAAAAATGGGAAATGAAGCAATTTTATTAAATAAATGAGATTTGTAGGTATATTTTTACCTGAACAGCTGATTCAATATCACCACCGAGAAATGATGTGAGCTCAAAGTTCATTTTCAATCTGTGATCAGTAACCCTGTTGTCCTGAACAGAGAAAGTAGTAAGCAATTTTCAGCGAACCATATTAAATCTTTTGACTATGAGTAAAAAGAAAAACGCAATCTTTAGTCAATTCCTCCAAGGTAACCAATGTCATATCCTTAAGTATTCCTAACAAGCAGCAAATTGAAGCAAATAAACTGGTCTTCAGTTAAATGTTTTTGTTAGGGATAGTTGACTATATACTTTCAACTTCCTCTATTCGCAAATAGTTCTCGGAATAATGCAGTTTTATGTAAGGCAACAACCTTGTAGTTGTATGTCCGGATCTTTTCAGCACGTGCACCGGTGCCCACCTGTCAATCACAACTTCTAGGATTAGATCAGAAAGAAGAGCACAAGGATAATTCAGAATCTGGATAATAAGCAATGAATGAGGCTTGAATATCAGACCAACTCTTTCAAGGTGGCATCCTTTCCAAAAAAATTTGCAGTAATCTATGTAATTGAAATAAGATTGACAGAAATAACTGAAAACATATGTAACCTATTCAATTAGAAAAAAGAGTTGTATCCAAAGTCAACCATAAAGAAACTATTCAGGTTGTCCAGAATTAACCCTTTAATATTTACCATATTTGCTGCAAAGAATACAGACCTGCATTTTTCTCTGATTCCTTAAGGATTCTTGCTGCTCCCGTACTTTAATCTCATACCTGAAAGATGCTGCAGCTCATCATTTGCGAGCATTGATTTTGGTAAAGATATTGAAATCATTAGATATTGCTACTTTTATTCTAGAGAGTGGAAAGAAAGGGAGAAGAAATGGTGATATGAACCAGCACGATGATGAATGATGCTAGTATATCATTAAATTATTCTTCAAATCAATTCCTATGTGCAAACATTAATGCTATCTATGTAATACACAGAACATGATGCAGATTGAAATATTTTTGGTATTAAAGGATAAAATTTTCTTATTAGAGTGATGTGAACAATTTTCATGTGAAACAATATCCTATTGTGCTACCAAGTAGGATTTTGTGTGCATTAAACCAAAAAAAAAAAAAAAGAAGAAAATGCACTTACAATTTTGCTCGCAACAACTGAAGAGCACGATGCCTGTTCTGAAGCTGAGTCCTTTCCTCAGTGCAGAAAATTCTAATTCCAGTAGGCTTATGAAATAAATCAACTGCTGTCTCCACCTTGTTGACATTCTGCCCTGTACAACAATATCAGCTTCAGAATCTTTCCTTCAGAAGTAGAGAGGAACTAAAAGTCCATAAAAACAAGATATTATATGTTTTATACCTCCAGCACCACCAGAGCGTGCAGTTGTAAGTTCAATTTCTTTTGGGTCAATTTCCACTTCAACTTCATCAACCTGAAAACAAAAGGATCGTGCTACAGTGATGTAATAGGAGTGGGGAAAGGGGGAAAAAAGCAGCATTTATCAAAGTTGTCAATGATATAATTTAATCAAACAAATTAGAATTTACATTCATACAATCAACAAAAAAAAAATGTGTTTAATATTAGACAAGTAGAGGGCCTAATGAGCAGAGCTGCCATATGTAACAAAAGAAGTAATCAAGACAAACAAGATGAAAAGACAAAGCAATCTCAATCTAAGACATGTTGTCTTGTGCAGGATGTAGGAAGCCTGTGGGTAATGCAACATTATATCCATGAATAAAGCGACTATCATGATGATAAACATCTATTCAAAACAATGGATATGATATCATGAAGTTTCAGTGACTCAAGGATAATCAAACAGACACAGGACATACCTCTGGCATGATAGCAACAGTTGCAGTTGATGTGTGAACACGACCTTGTGCTTCTGTTTGAGGAACACGCTGAACCCGGTGAACACCAGACTCATATTTCAACTTGCTATAGACACAGTTTCCTTTAATTTCCATGACGTAAGTCTTATATCCACCTTTTTCAGCCTGAAGGGACATGAAAACTAATTCAATCACTTAAGTATAGCACATCATTACATTTTTCGGTAATGGGTAATCTACCTCAGAGCTTGAAACTGGGCTGAACTTCCATCCATTTCGTTCACTGTACTTCTCATACATCCTTACCTAAAAATATGTCCAACAGTCAGCACAAGAGGCTTCAACCGCAAAAGAAAGGAAAATCAACAGAGACTAGGAATACACTTGCTAATCCCTTGATTCCCTGCACTAGCATGGGGAAAAGCAGAAAAAGTTATTATAACCATTATTATCATATCTTGGATTGAGCTTATTTCCATTGGCACCGAGCAGGCTAAATATAGTAGATGAAAGTTTTATCCCAATTCCTGACCGTGTATGCAGTTCTGATTTTGGATATGGGTAGTAGCTATTCAATTGTAACTTTGCTCATCTTTTCAGAATCAGAACTTATTTTCAAGTATGGAAAATATTTCTTAGTTTGAACAGATCCATTCACTGTAATGCTGAGAAATAAGAAATGAATGTACAGGACAATCCAAGCATCAAATATAAGAAAATTCTGGCCATGGCATCAAAGGATAGCTAGACACTCATAGGACAAAGAACAATGTACCTACAAGATCACCAGCCCATATTCCAGCCTCATCACCACCAGTACCAGCCCTTACTGCACAAATCACATAAAGATGCTTCATTGAATGTCTCCTCAAAAGTTAAATAATAATAATAATAATAAATATAAATATATATATTTATAAAAAATAAAATAAAATAAACATACTTCCATCTTATATATAGTCAATTTTGTTTCATGTAAACCAAAAGTACGATGTTTATTACGTCCACATGTGCTACTTATGAAGATAAGATGTACAAAATACAGCCTCGTGAAAGTTTAGGAGAATCAAAACTTGAGAAAAAAATCCTACATTATCGTCATTGCAAGTCCCCAAGATGACAAACTTGATGTGTTACCAACCACAAAATAGCACCATAAAACAAGCATCACTGTGTCAGACAGAGATCCTATTTTGTGTTAAGTAAAAACAGTCAATTGCAACCTCTCAACCTTTCCTCGTTAGCATTGCCATCAAATCTACTTTTCACCTTTTCTAGTGTACATTCATACCTAAATTAATTACGCTCCATTATTAAGTTTGAATTTCTTTTACCATCTTTAAGTGGAACCATAATTACTCTTAAATGTGAAAGACAACAGTTTTAAAATAGATACCAGAAAAGTTTTAAGTAATATTCAGCATGAAAAGTAAACTAGTTGTTCTAATGTATGGATTGAGGCATGAAAAAATACCTTCAAGCATTATATTTCTCGAATCAAGAGGGTCACTTGGGAGCAGCAGTACCTATCATCATAGTATGAGATGTAAAAAGTTCAGAAACAATTCAACCCTAAAGGAAAGAGAGAAACGGAAGGTGTGAAGCCAGTTCAATGATTAAAAATTGTAAAAAATAAACCTTGAGCCTCTCCTCGAACTCTTCAACTTGACTGGTTAAAGTTTTGATTTCAGAAGCTATCATCTCAGCCATTTCTTCATCAATGCCTTCTTCTCGAGCCAAAACTGACATTGCAGAAGGAATAAAGAAGATGAAAGAAACATCAATGCATATTAATCTGTGAGAGAGATGAATTTTACAGTTACCAAAATGTTGTTAAAAATTAAGAAAAGTGGGGAAGAAACCTTTTGCTTCTTCTAGTTGCTTCTCAGAATCCTTGAATTTCCTATATATCAATACAACCTGCCAGTTCCAATGGTAAAACATAGGCTCTTCTAGAATAAAAATATTTCAACAGATATCAAATGATTTCTGTCATTGAATAAAAAACTTAACAAACAGCAGAAGTGCACAACCTCATCAAGCTCTGAAACAGATTGTGCCAGCTTTTGATATTCACTTGGATTTGATACAATATCTGGATCAGCCAACTTAACCTGCAATTTCGGTCCTAAGCTATAAACAGATACTTAACATCATACAACTCAAAAACCAATGCAAGTTAACATTAAACCGTTGCTTCACCAATTTGCGACAGGGTCCCATATCCTCTGTTGGACTGTGCTACAATAGTGATCATTGCCAATGCCATCAAAAAGACTAATGTGCAAATTCTTCACCAAGTGACAATGAAATTTTGGACAGCCTATCTAGCCTAAAGACAGACACACACTTGTATCACAATCTTATTTCTATTCAGTCACTAGCTTTATCATTCCTTGTGCCCTTCAAAATTTACTGCTGATGTGACAATTAATGCTACAAAAATTCAATCTACTGTCTACATCACCGCTGGTATCATCCAAATTATAACTTGTATATTCTCGTCAATAGTTCAAAGAAGGAAAACATACCGATAACTCTTTCCACGTCTTCTCGGCCGATTCCAGTTTGGTGATTAGATAAGGTTCCTGAAATTTTGCAACTGAAAATGAGAAAAATCACCAGAAAATCAATAAAAACTAAGCATAATATTCCAAATTTCGAAATCTTTCTTTTTTCAATTCTTTTGATTACTAACTTCACATTAACTTTCTAGGGTGAAAACAACTCATAATTAATTGAAGAACCACGATTGTAACTAATAATAATATCAACAGCATCACGAACCGCCATGCAAACGATTCTTTTTCTTCTTGGCTGACATATCGGCGAGGGTTTAAAGAGAGATTGTTTTCTTCCAAATGGGTCATGGAAACGACAATCTAATTGAAATTTAGCAGAACAAACAATTGAGATTCGAGTAGCAAAATTCGCCGTCAAGCTGTTCATGCTTTAGAGCTTCCTAGCTCCAACGGTTAAGTCGCGGAGGCGCGCGCAACCAAAGAGCCCCAACTGCTCTGTAGTGGATAACGGATAGATAACGGTAAAATCAAGTGAGCCGGTTGGGCAGTAAATATAACGGAGCGGGTTACACGCGGGGTTTGTTTACCCAGATCCGTGTCCGTCAAAGGCAGACCCAGCGAGTCTGCGTCTTGCGCAAGCTAATTTCCTAAAATCGTGAAGAGTAAAATTGGGAAGAGGTGGTTTTGATTAATAAGGTGAGAAAAAAGCTTGTGGCCTTGCTTATGCCACGTCTGATGTTTTATCGGCTGGAAATTCCTTTTCTTTTAATGGAAACTTTCTGTTTTCATTTTTCATTTGTTTTTTGAAAAACAGTTTTCATTTTTTCACTAATAATGCTCATCGCCAATTATATCAAGTTAATAGTTTTTCTAACTAAAAATTAATGATCATATTTTTAAGAAAACATTAGTTAGTGATATTTTATAAACAAAATATATTAAAATTTCAATCTAGTTTCAATTTTACTAACATACTGATCCTATCAATTACCATAACAATAATAAAAAATGTAATAATTTATATTAATAATAAAAATAATATAAAAACTTATGATTATCAATTTTATTTAATTTTTATACAATTTTTTGAAAGAAAACAATTCATATTCAACTTAAATATAAAAATTAAGATAGCGTGTGATATTAAAAAATAAATATTTATTTTAAATTTTGTATAACAATTAAAGAAAATTGATAATTATAAGTCATTATTTTATTATTAATATAAATTATTACATTTTTATTATTGATATTGTAATTGATAGGATCATTTTTATTATTTCGACAAGTCGAATGTGAATTGACAAACCTCAAAAAAAAAAAAAAAAACAGCAACTCATAGGAGCAACTCATGGGCCATGGGAGGGCAAGCAGAAGAATATCTGTCACAATCCAGGCATCCAGCCTTGGTAAATATTCTCATATTTCATATCAGATCAGATTGGGATATTCCAATGATAAGGAACGAACAAAGTGGCCTTTGAAGTATATTAAACTTTCGGTTTAAAATTGAATGGTATTCTCGGTCTAAAATGATAATTTTTAAGAGTAAATTTTTATTGATTCTTTTAATTTAATACAAAAATTAATAAAATTTTATATAATACCACATCAAATGCATTGTTGTAATAATAAACAAAACCTTATAGTATTTATAATTTTTTGTACAATATGAGATTTACTTTTAAATCAAGACTATGAGTTATTTTGACAAAAAAAAAAAGAACAATTATTTCATTTATAAGTTGCTTTGTTGTGAAATTATGTAATTATCTTTGCACTAAATAAGTTTTTTTTTAAAAAAAAAATTGTCTAAAATTTAACGCTGAGTTGAGATAATGTCATCCTTAGTATTCCAAAGATCACCTAACAATATCATTAGTATCATTCTTTTATTGCTTTAATTTTTTTAAGACTGCAAATTACTTATTTTGTCAAAAAATACAAGTGGTTAAATAATTTTTTTATTATCTCAAAATATAAATCATTTACATATATTTTATCGTTAATTTTTAATATTAATTTAAATTTATCTTCATTTATTCTCTTAATTTTTTTAAAACAAAATATTTATATTTTATTATTTTCAAAATAAACTTTTTTTTTAATTTTCAAATATATAATAAATAATGGTAACTTACAAAGCAAAATATTTTTTAAATTTATATAAAAATTATTTTAATGATTTATATTTTGAGACCAATTCAGTATTATAAGCAGGATTAACAACAAAATTTTCAAACATTATATTAAATTATTATTTGTTTATCTATTATAATGAACATACTTGGCATATAAAATTTTACAACTAATCTATGTAAGTTGAGTATGAATCTTACTAATACATATATTTTTGAGCCAATAATTTTATTTAAATAAATATAATAAATTTTTTTATATAAAATTAATTATATCACATTTTATTTTAAATAAATGAATTATAACTTTATGTTTGATACATAAAATAACTCTCCATTACTAATCTCATTCTCGCTTATATGGGTGACTCCAGAATTGGAATTTACATGCCGTTCGCACTTCTCACTCCCCTCCCAAAAAAAGCTCTTTTAGCGTTGACTATATTTAATTTTGGAATTAAAAAGGAAACAAAGGTACTACTATACCGGTAGTAACGCAGTAAGACATGTGAGATGGAAGCCTTGAAAATGGGCCCACCAATTGCTACTTTTCACTTCAACACGTGTTCAAATCATCTGGCGTGATTAAAAGTCAAATTAGGCCCTGTGCTTACATCAAATTGCTACTGTGCCATTCACACTTTTCATCCCTGTATATCTTTTGGTGGGAGGCAATAAACCATTCAAGCAGATCTCTCTCTCTCTCTCTCTCTCTCTCTCTTTTTTTGCTAATTCAACATTATAATGTCACACATTGTATTACCATACCTTATTTGAATAAAAATATTTACAAAATTTTTAAGAACATGAATTACATGTATAATAAAGTATATCATGAATATTTATGAACATTGTATTAAAGGCACGTATGTTATATGTATAAATATATACAGTAAAACTTCAATAAAATAATAAATTATCTAAACTAATATTTTCGTTTGGTCCAAACTTTGATTGGTTAAAAAAATTAGCAATTTTAATAATATAATTGTTTATAAAAATCATATATAAATCTAAAATTCCTTCAATATCATAAATTAATAAATTATTTAAAATTACAAACATAATTATAATAATTTATAAAATATGAATGTATTGTTGTTTGTTTTTTCACCAAGTTTAAATGTAAATGAATTTCAAATATAACTTTGTCCGTTTGAAAGTGTTTGATATTGTACACTGATTAAATTTTAGATGAAATTTTTCATCAAGTCATTATTGTAAATCTTTTTAAATGCTTATGGATGATATTTCTTATATTCATATAATGATTTATATATTTGATCTGTATTAAAAATTATTCTACGATGAATATAAAAGAGCAAGACTTGCGAGGTTTATATAGGGTAAGACTTGGTTAAGAACAATTAATAATTGCTTAAAATATTTTAAGCAATTTGTGACTTAAGGGAAATACTAAAAATATATTCAACAACTTGCATATTTAAATAATTATTAAAAGTATTTTTGATAATAAACTTATCAACTTCTTAAAAATATTATAGGTAAATAAGTTATATTTATTTTAATGAATTGAATAGAAAAAATTATATTTGCTAAATCAATAAATAGACTTTAAATGAATAATTTATTGATTAATTAATATATCTCTAATTTAATAAATTTTCATGGTCCCACCTTATTAATTTTTAGAGGTTTTATTGTATTCCTACTTACAAAATTATAGATATTTGTACATCATAAATTCAGTTCATATCCAATGAATATTAAATTAACAAAGTTTGATTGACTACGAATGAACTCTTGATGCTCAAAAAACTAGTCTTGGATATCCTTATAAAATCTGAAAAATCTATACAATGGAAACTAGTTCCACATGAAATTTCTCAAAGAAGTCCAAAAGTAATTTGTTCCATAAATAGTTTGTACACGTATTAAATAAGGGACTTTTATTCTTTATTTTACCCTTTCTTCTTTTGAATTTATTTAAGTAATTTTCTAACTTAAATAATTTTGGTCCCAACACTCCATTTTTACGTGTATAAATCATGATATATTAATACATATAAATTGCAAATTTAAAATTGAATTAAATTATCTAAAATACCTAATAAGTTAATAAATTTTATTAAATTTTACTCCATCTGTATCTAAATATAAGATCTTAGACGTAATTTTATACATATTAATAAAGTATTTTAATTTCGATAATATTCCTTTTTTTCTTAAAAATAATAAATAGAAAATAAAACTTTTGTATTGTGAATAAGGAATAAAATAAATATATGGAGATAAAATAAAGTTTTTTGTGTTGGGAATAATAAATAGATGGAGTTAAATTAAAGTCACTTCTTGAAAATAAGAAAAAATAAAGAAAACAAGAATGATATATAATGGTAATATTATAAACAAATAATTAGTATATGTATACAAAATTGTAAAATATTTTATAATAAAATACGAGAAAAAATAATATTTAGAGACAAATGAAGTATTAAATCGTTTATATTTTTTATTCTAATATATTTTATATAGTGAAACAAATTAACGTAGGATGTGGTAAATAGTTCAAATGTGAAAGAGAGGCTGAAATGTTGAATATCCTATCTTAATTCTCACTTCCCAACCTTTTTACTTTTATTGTCAAACAAGATATACCTTTTTTTTTCTTCGATTGTTAAAGATATTTTGGTATTGGCAATATTAGAATATTACAACAATAATAATAAGGTAAAAAGTGCAGCATGTCCCTAAATTTTCACAAATTTTGATTTTAGTATTTGAATTTTTTTTTACTAATGTATACACTTAAACTTTTTAAAACTATTAAAAAGTGCACTCAAACTTTTTTTTATCAATATATGCACTCAAACTTTATAAAATTATAAAAAAATGTACTTTTATCCATTTAATTAAGGAATGTTTTTTGTTATTATCAACAAGAATCTAAACTAATTGTTTATAGTGTAGTTGTTTTCAATAGTTAGTCAATTTGTAGTTATCATTTTGTCAATACACTCAAATTCTAATTACTAATCTCGAGCTCAATTTGACTCTTTTTATTTCTATTATTGCATTATCTCATATTTATCTTCTAATTTTGATTTAGGTGTATTTTGTGTATGATTTCTTTTCAAATTATTTTATTTTATCATATTATTTTACCTTGTACTAAATATTTTCTTTTTAATAAAGTCTCTTCGTCTTTAAAAGAAATAAAAATTTGGAAAGGGATGTATTTGTATAGAATCTAAATGGAGAAAATGAGTTGACGTGGTTTAGAGAACAATAAGTTTAGGTTATTGTTGAGAATGACAAAAATGTCCCTTAATTAGATGAACATGAGTGTAATTTTAATAATTTTATAAAGTTTGAGTGCATATATTGAGAATAAAAAAATTAAAGTGTGCTTTTTGATAATTTAAAAAAATTTAAGTGCATACATTGATAAAAAAAAATTCAAATACTAAATCAAAATTTATGAAAATTTAAGAATATCCTACATTTTTTACCCTAATAATAAATGAGGTCAGCTGTGCGTGGACCGTGGTCCATCGTCTCTTTCTGTATGATTTCACAGTTTGGCCTTTTGAATCTTGGAATTGCATCAATTTGGCATTCGTTTTGAACACATTTTTAAAGATTTTGATATAAACTTACTGATAAATAAATGTTGGATACAATTGGTAATCTAAAGAAGATTGCTCATTAGGAAGAAATATTTTCAGTTAACATCATATAAATTCATAAATGACTACTTGTTTGTTATTTTAATTTAAAGAGGATACAAATTTATTGCAATAAATAAATATTAAATAACTTGTCCCCCACCCCACATACCCTCGCCCATGGGAAAAAAAGTTTGTTATACAGAAAAATTGTTTTCTCTAACAAAAATATTCTTCACCTAAAATTATATTATTTAGAATTTGTATTCTAATATCAAATGGCCCCCAACACTAACAATTAATGGCTCATAGTCTTTTTTTAATAAATATTTAATTTTGAATGAAATGAGTATATACATTTTATTTCATCATTCCTTGAGTTTTTGTTTTAAACTTTATAAAATTATCCTTACAATTTATGTATTACTTTAGTTAGCATAAATAAATAGCAATACACATTCAAAAAATGGATTTTTTTTTAAAGTGCAATTAATAAAGGTGTTTATTTTGGATTTTTAAGTGTTGTTTTTGTTTTTTTAAATAGAAGTTGTTTTCTTTTGATGAAAGATTGTTGGGAGTGAAATGAAAGTTTGATATGGTTTTTCAGGCTTATATTATCGATAATATTATAAAACCCATAAAACATAATTATTAAATTATTTAATAGTGTAATTTTAATTGTTTATGTGAAGTTGAGAGATAATTCAAAATTTAGATTTGATAGAAATTTAAGTAGTAAAAAATATTTTGATAAATTTTATGGTAAGGAAAGAAAAAATAGTTTTGGAATTGATGTCTGAATACAATTATTTTTCTTTTAAAAAAATGAAAAAAAATGAGTGAACTCGAATTTGAATCCCTACTAACATTTTAGTTGGGCAAGTCAAATTAAATGACTTTTATTCCTATTGAGTTCAAGCATGAATTTTTATTTTGCAATTTAATTCGAATTGGTTCATAAAATCCGATTGACATTTATTTATTTGGTAGTATTAGGATCGATCAATAATGTATTGTGTTTCCCTCCAATGTGAGACGAGGTCAATAACGTAATTTTATTTTAAAAAGGGCAAAATTGAAGCGTCGGTTGCCCATTTAATTAGCAAAGAAGTCATTTTTAAATGGCGCTATGGGCAGAAAAATTCATAACCTTTTACAGATGCCCTCATTTAATGCAGCTCCCTTTCCACGCTTTCCCCTTAGGCGGGTACGCAAGCTAACAGACGAAAGAAAAAAGAGCTCTCTCTCTCATCCTCCTTCCTGCCCTCTCTCTGTGCAATTGTAGGACACTGTACCTCTGTATGTGTATAAGATTCCTAGTGAGATAGGAAAGGAGAAAAAAATACTAGTAGTAAAAAATAAAACAAGAAAACAAGAAAACAAGAAAAATGCATATAAACCATTGGTTGAGTTTTTGAAAAAATCATAGAAAGAGTAGAGAGAGTCATGTACTTTTCTTCAGTCATAAAGACTGAAGAAAGACTTGTACGGACGAGGTTAGAGAGAGAGAGAGAGGGGGGACGTGTGTTGTTTTGGGGTGGGGTGGTGACCAAAAAACGCAGGCATTTTCTTTCCAGTATATAGTGGTAGAAGTTTAATACTGTAGCAAATTTCAAGAAAGAGAGGATTTTCATCGGCAAGCACGATCAAGTTTCTCAGATCATTCATTCTTCTTAAAAAAGGAGAAAAGGTGTATAGTTATTAATTTATTACACGTACTATATTGGGATTTGCCTTTTGCTCTCCTTGTTTTTGGAGAAGCAGATAATGGAGTTGTACGGACGGAGTGCTGCTAGAAATGGGTCCTGGCAGAATCTCAATGCGGGATGGGCTCCCGAAACGGGTTTGGAAGGTGGGTTTTTGTTGCGGTTGAGTCTGAATTTCAGTTTGTTTGGTTGTTTTTATGTTTATTCTGGGTTTCCTAGGGTTTCTTGACAGTGTTCAAGGGGGGCTTCTGATAATTTTTTTTGGCATTACAGAACCGATGAGTAGGTCGGGGTTATGGGGAAGAGAAGCATATCCGGAAAGGCCAGGGGCGCCGGATTGCGTCTACTACCTGCGGACTGGTTCCTGCGGGTACGGTGCTAAGTGCCGGTATAATCATCCTCGTGATCGTGCTTCCGTGAGTCCCTGATCATAATATTTTCCGAGTAGGAAGTGTAATGCAGTGGCCATCACCATCAATTTTTGGGTTTTGCTTACGTATATTCTTCATGTGCATTTAGTGGGTATTAAGTCCTTGTTTCAGGGAACAGTAAAGTTTGAAGACTATGTTTACAAGTTTTCTACTTCAGTGCGATTATATTGCTTAATTATGACGCGTTCTCTTGCTTAGTGGTTGTAGATTATTTGGTTTGAGCCACAAGTGGTTTTGCTGAAACTCGTGAAAAATTCAAAAGCTTTTTGATGTTTCTCCAGGCAGTTTCTTTCGTTTGATTTATTTGCTTGTTCTTAAGAAAAGTAAATAATTTGGTTCTCTGAACTAATGCGCTCAAGTGATTTCCAGGTTGCGGGATCCGTACCCTTGAGAAGGGTGGAATATCCAGAGCGAGTTGGAGAGCCAGAATGTCAGGTGTCCTGTTTTGCACTTTCTGATAGATTTTAGCCTATGTTCAATTGTTCACTAATTATAATTCATGGTCTGTAAGCAGCTGGCTTGGGTTGGTGAACTTACCTGACTAGCTATGCTGTGAAGTCTGAATTGTTTTTACTTTTCAATCTTGCTAATTATTGTTGTGGTTGTTTATTTCCAGTATTATCTAAGAACTGGGACCTGTAAATTTGGAGCAACCTGTAAATTTCACCATCCTAGAAATGCAGGCGGATCCTTGATTAATGTGCAACTAAATACCTATGGATACCCATTAAGATTGGTATGATATTTTTTTTTTTCATTTTGTATCTAATTTTCTACTTGTGTTTTTTTGTAAGTGAGAAGGAGTCGTCTCACTCAATTGTGTTCACCAGGGTGAGAAAGAATGCTCCTATTATTTGAAAACGGGGCAGTGCAAATTTGGTATTACATGTAAATTCCATCATCCTCAATCAGCTGGTGTATCTACTCCAGTGACTGCACGACCATTTTATCCAACTGTGCAGTCTCCCTCTGCTCCTCCTGAGCAATTTGGTGCTGCATCTACCAGCTATAGATTCCCAAGGCCTCCACTATTAACTAGTTCATATTTACCTGGTGCATACGGTGCTGTGCTGCTTCATACGGGAGTGGTCCCCATTCCAAATTGGAGTCCATACACGGTATATCACAACTTCTTTATGTTGAGGATCAAGCAAATACAAATTTCTATCTCACGTTCTGGTTAGTTTGTTTAATATAGGGAGCTGTAAACCATGCATTCTCTCCTGGTGCTCAAGCTGCAGTTGGAGCAACTTCATTATATGGAGTATCATCCGCATCTGGAGTTTCTGGAAGTTTTCCCCCATTCCCCTCTTCTTCTAGCCCTTTGGGATCTAAGCAGAAGGAACACCAATTTCCAGAAAGACCTGGGGAACCTGAATGCCAATATTACATGAAAAATGGGGATTGCAAATACGGACCATCCTGTAAATATCACCATCCGCCAGATTGGGTTGTGACTAAGACCTATAGCTTTCTTAGTCCTCTGGGGCTACCTCTTCGTCCGGTATGCTCTCTGTATCTATTTACTCTCATGTATGGAAGTTCAAATTTTCTGGCATATTTTGTTGTTATACAAATGATTAATATGTTTCAATTTCATGTCATGGATGGTCCATTTGTTTTAATTTCATGTCAAGGTGCTAGTACAACAGGTTTGGTTGGCATTGATGTCTTCTTGTTTGAAGTAAATTTCGTTGTGTGTTCTGGAATTTCACATTATTACAAATCATATTTAATTTTTGATCAAGAATAGATGATTCCCCGACTAATGAGCTGTTATAATTATTCAGCCAGATTACTTGGCTAGAGGCGATGGGACTATAGCCCTCCATAAATTTTGAGTCCCTTTGGATATTTTTGGCTTTTTTCTTTGTGCTTAAAGAGATTAACAAGGTAGAATGTGAAATTAAAATGAAAAAGAATTTGCTCACCTGTGGCCACCACTGTGTCGCTAAAGTTACCAAAAGCTCATGCAGAGATTTCCTTGACAAACGGAAAATCAGGATCTAGGAAGTTTATATAGCCAATGATGAAGTAAAGGGATAAAACAAAGCTGAGTTATCATAGTTATAAATTCTGGCACTTATCCGCTTCACACACACACACAGCACAATCTCATCACAGTTCTAATCATTGTCATTGCTACTACATTTTTCTGTCCCAAGTTTGTCTTAGTTTCATACCTTGTCATTCTTTAACTACCTCTGCTTGCATATATAAGCTTCGTGCATTGTATACAGTATCAGCTATAGCTTTACCAATGTGTTGCTAATAGTGTCTGAACAAGTAATTTCTTGCTTTCTTTTTGCACTTGAATTCAATCCAGTGTTAAATGCAATTGAAAGATCTTTATCTCTTTGCCTTGTGCCATTTTAGTTGCATAATTCAACAGTAGATCCTTCATCTAGAAAACCATGTAAATATCAGACGTCTTTTCTCACTTTAACTATGGTAACATTCGTTAGAATCTCAGAAGTAGTTGTTTACTTGTGGCCTTGGTGCCTGTGACCATTTTACTTACATTTAACCTTCCAGCAAGGTGAGTCTGTGCATTTATCTGGGTGCTGCTGCATTTAATTTTTCCATTGATTGAATTTCTAATTGTTGTATCATTTGCCAACATCGTGTTAGGATGGTGAAAGAAGTGAAATCTTTAATTCATAGTTCTGATTGCTCCTTTCTCCAGACAGGATGTGGCATATTCTCACAACCTTAAGTTATTAGGTAAATGCTTAAGTTTGGGCGTGGCTTGGTGCTAGATGCTCGTGTCAGGTACTCCAGGTCCTACTGGCCTATCTGGCTACTGGTTTGTAAGTAGTCAAGGGGCCAATTAGAAGAACATTAGAATTACAAAAGTGCTTGTGCTATTATCTGACATCTAGCTGATATGATACATAATTTGATATCTTATAACTGGAAGGAAGAAGTGGGTAGGTTGAGGATTGAACAGGTCTCAGTATTCACTATGAGCAGTATTACTATTACAATTTCGTCCTTTCTTGCACAACTTCCTGTGGTTGGATAAGTTTGTTTGCACAACTTCCTGTGGTTGGATAAGTTTGTTTGCTTCTCAGAGTTGAGATATTAATTTAACTGCCTGAAATAATGTTTCAATGCAGTTAAAAACTGCAATTTGGTCTGTATTTTATATGAGACACTGATTTCACGATTCTAGCCATATAGATGCCTAACTTGAATTTTATTTTATTAATAGGGGATGCAGTCTTGCAGTTTTTATCTGCGGAAAGGACACTGCAAATTTGGGCGCAATTGCAAATTTGATCATCCAATGGGTGCACTCGAGTACAGTCCATCCGCTTCTTCTCTTACTGAGATCCCAATTGCCTCCTACATGCTGAGTTCATCTGCAACTACCATGGTTGCAACTGTTTCTTTCCCAGAGGTGCAGGCTGAATTTATTTCAGAGGCAAAACTGGGAGCTACCATAACCAAAGACCAGTCTTACGGGAACAGTTTGAACAGTACAATGGGACTGGTTCTTTCGCGCAATGGTCCTTTTTCGCTTTCGACTGTCCAGTTTTCAAATCAGAGTTCCAATTCAAGCATTGCCAGAAACAAAAGGGAAGAAGGCGAAGTTCATCATCCTGGTTGAAATGCACTCCTCCTATGCAAACTCCTAGATGATTGCTTTTCCAGCACAATCACTTATATTATGAAACTCAAAGATCTCAGAGTAGCTTATCCATTGAAGATTTCTCTTTGCATTGTGAAGTTTGTTTATTTTGCATGGTATTGGGTCCATACTGTCTTATTTATCTTAGGTGCTTTGGTCTCTTTCTTCTACTGGAGGGAAACAGGTGCTTTGGTGCTATTTTGCTTCTTTTATAACACCATTCCTAGAATATTTATTTTTCCCTTATTTCATATTTCATCTTTTTTTTTTCTTTTTCTTTTGTGGTGGTGAATTAACGGGGAGAGGAGGTTTATTTGTGTCAATTTATATCCAATGGCCGGATGTTATTTATGTTCGTTAATATTAAAACTAAGCACCACTGGCTCTTTCATTTTCTTTCTCTGCTCTTTGTTGGGGATAGTCCATTTAACTGATGTGGATAGAACTTCTACGGGCTAAATAAATGGTGGTTCAATGTCGGACTTTCAGTCCTGTTCCTGTGGCAGGTCTCAGAGTTTAGTTTGATTAATTTTTCCCACTTAAAACTGGGCTTGCCCTCTTCTTCTCTTTTACACCTGGAGGAGGCCTGCGAAGTCCCATTGAAAAAGTCACTCAAAGCTGCCAGGTCATGGTCATGAAATCCCAATAAGTCGGGGTGAAGTATTGGCAAGCCTGCCAAATGTTTGAGGATCATTTGGGCACTGATAAAAAGCCTTCTAAGTAGGAGGGAATTGATGGAATCATTATTACTGACTGACCAGTTAGCCGCAGAATGACTTGGGGCCTTGGGCTATGATGAATCCAACAATTAAGGTAGCACAAAGTACATTAAAAAATGGGCAGTATTTGTAGTAGTACTACTAAAGAAAGGGTTTGTATGTGTGGCTCAAGGTAGAGCAATTATCATATCTATTTTATGAAATGCATCTTGCACTGCGAGAGCATGAGTGTCTATGATTAGATGATCTGTACTCATTTTTTTTCCGATTCTTTTAGTCTAAAGGGCCATGATGCTTCCTTGGTTAAATTGAAGCGTGCAAATATCCCTGGCCCAGTCTTATCCTGTTTGAGTCTTAATCTCAAACGACCATGTTCATTTCACCAGCTCTTTAACTATTAGAGTAAAAACGCAGCTGCAGATCTTTTTTTCCTTTGATGATGCATTGGTAGAGGAAACGTGGGGTGAATCCCTTTTCTTCATGAAGAACTCAAATTGAATTCAAATCAAAATATTTTATTTTTATATGAATGAGTTTCTTTTTGTTATGTTACATAATTTTGTGTCAAGGCAGTAGTTCAGTTAATAAAACTCTTTTTACATAATTGTAAGTCTAGTTCAATACTCATTGAGCGTATTCACATAATTACCCTCCCCAACAAATACTGGGATTACTCTTGAATCAATTGGCTGGAGAATCAACTATTGTGAGAATGTAGATGTCCTTTGTAAAGATGAACTTGATCATAAGTTGCAGTTCTTGACCCCCAAGCACCCCAAACAGAGTAGGAAATCAATATAGTCTTCAGTAGGGAAACCTGAGAGTTCAATTATTCTAGAAAATATGGGCAAAAAACATATACTATTCACCACCTACTAAGCTGTAAAATCAGTGGAGAAAAGTGATTTTAATGGTGAGAAAGAAAAGCATTTAGTTGAGGAAAGGGGGGGGGGGGAGCAAAAAGTGATTAAGTGGTCCACTCTAATCACATTCCCTACAATATTAACCTAATGGTTACCCCAATTGATGCTAATTATGAAAATACAAAATTCTTCACTTTAAGAAGCTTTACACATAATTTTGGAATATTTTAAGGTAATCTTTTTTTTTTTTTGATGAAGTTGCTTTCACTTGCCATGATTACAAACCCCTAAAGCACTGCAAGGCCTTGAAGGAATCCTGAGGATCTCTCAAAAAACAAAACATAGTGAGGAAGTCACTCCTCTTCTATTCCACCTTTCACCGAAAAGTTGTCACCAAAGGCAACATTTTTCTTGACTTTACATACTAAGGCAAATTCAAGACAATCATTATTCTACATATTTCAACTCCAAAATCCTGCATGACTTCATGTTCTCATATTGTTGCTTTCCTCTCACTCACTCCCTCTCCTTTCTCTTTCTAAGAACTTCCTTTGGTTTTGGCCATACGACCTCGTCTTTTTTTCTCTCTCTGTGTTTGCTTTTCACGTTTTGTTATTACTATTGTGTTAAAAGAAAAAGGGCATGCCAGCAGAACAATGCCAACTTTGGAGATAAAAGAAGTTCCTGATTTTGCGTGATAGTTGCCGGCCGGCTGGGATTTTGTGAACGTGGGAGCAGATGGGAGTTGTTACGGTTGGGGAACTAAAGCCTAGTATTTCTGGGAAGAGGTCTTTCCGGCCCAGTTCCAGTGCAAGGCATGTTATGGAATGGTAATGGATTTCTTTATTTCTGTTCTGTGTTTGATGATGCCCTTTCTGATAATTATACTTCTTCTGCATTGCCATACTTGCCTAGTTGCTATTTAGTCCCCTTTTGGTCTTTTAGAGTACTCATTTTCAGCCATTATAACTTTTGGGTTCTTGCGGCTTTTGCTCGTGTAAAATTTGATTGGGAGAGGTTTGTCTCTGTCACTTAACTACCTACATTTTGCATCCTATTATTGTGCTGTTACTTTCCATAGCGTTAGCAGATCGGGACAGTATCGATAAGTCTCAATTCTGGACCCTGTTAATGCTATTCAGCATTAAAATTTCAGAACCTGAAGTTGTTTTAAATCGAGCCCTGTAGATTATATCATTTTTTTAATTAGGTTATCAGTCTCTGTCCCGGTTCCGACCAGCTTATCTGAAAGAAAACAACATCTAAGATGGACAAATTTTGATGCTGAAAGCATTGAATATGACGTATCATAGCCATGACCACGAAAACATTTGCATTCATATTATTGTTGCTTAAGGTTGAGGTTCTCAGAAATCTTGATTGGAGGCCCCAGACAATTAGAGGGACCAAGGTACGATAGCTGTTGAAAAATGATTAAATGCGGCCAATAACCGAGGTTGATTACTTACAATATGAGGCAAAATTTGCTACTTCCATAATGGAGTCCCCCACTAACAGCTATAGATACTGTACCTTTCAAATCTTCAAGGTAGAATAGTTTATTGAAACTACTCTAGTAATGGCTTAGCTATCAATTTTTTATTATGGGGCCATCCACTAGTAGGTAAGGACAAGGAATATCACAAACAAACATGTTTAATGTTTTTTTGGTGTTTAAAATTCAAATTACTTGAAGAGTTTTATGTGTTCTAATCAAAGATTTGTCGTCCGAGGAAACCCTTGAGAATTCAGATTGTAATTGCAACCATGTATGTGCTATTCTCGATTTCTTTTCTGAACTTCTATTTTACCACAGCATCCTTACCTATATGACCTATATACTTATCTTGCAGGCCAATATCTGATGTTTCTAGTGATCTTACCATTGAAGTGGGCGGAACAAGTTTTGCACTTCACAAGGTAAGATCAACATGGTTTAGTTATGAAGCAATAAATTTGTTGGTTCATTCAATTATGCAGTATCTATGGCTTATTCAATCAACAATGTGGATTCGTGAAGTTGGTAGTAAAAGAAATTGAAGCCTATGAATGTAGCAGTTTAACAATGTGGATTTATGAAGTTTTGCAATATGCAACATTCTTAATTTTTCAGTTTCCTCTGGTTTCTCGAAGTGGAAAAATTCGACAATTGTTGCTGGAAGCAAAAGATACAAAAGCAACGAGACTGAGTCTCCATGGTGTACCTGGTGGATCAGGAGCATTTGAACTGGCTGCCAAATTCTGTTATGGAGTGAACACTGAGATTACGCTGTCAAATGTAGCCATGCTGCGATGTATCGCTCATTTCTTGGAAATGAATGAAGAGTTTTCTGAGAAGAATCTGGAAACAAAAACTGAAGTATATCTGAAGGAAACTGTACTCCCAAACATAGCCAATTCAATATCTGTTCTACACCAATGTGAAAGCCTCCTACCCTTATCAGAAGAAATTAACTTGGTTAGCAGGATAATCAATGCAATTGCAAACAATGCCTGTAAAGAGCAGCTGACCTCTGGCTTATCCAAGCTAGAATATAATTTCCCCTCAAAACCAGTCAGAAACATTGAGTCAGAAACGCCCTCAGACTGGTGGGGTAAATCACTTACACAGCTGAATCTTGATTTCTTCCAAAGGGTCTTATCTGCAGTTAAGTCTAAGGGCCTCAAACAGGATATTATTAGCAGAATTCTGATAAACTATGCTCAGAGCTCTCTTCAAGGCCTTGTGGTAAGGGACCCTCTACTCGCTAAAGGTACTTTTCTGGACTCGGACATGCAGAAGAAGCAAAGGGTCATTGTTGAAACAATAGCCAGTTTACTACCTACCCAGTCAAGGAAAAGCGCTGTTCCAATGGCATTTCTTTCAAGTTTACTGAAATCAGCAATAGCAGCTTCAGCATCTACATCCTGCCGATCTGATCTAGAGAGGCGGATTGGTCTGCAACTAGATCAGGCAATTCTTGAAGATATTCTAATTCCTACACATTCCAATGGGAACAACCACAGTCCCTTGTACGATACCGATTCAATCTTAAGGATTTTCTCATTTTTCTTGAATTTGGATGAGGACGACGAAGACGAAAATCACTTGAGGGATGAAAGCGAAATGGTATACGACTTTGACAGTCCTGGATCCCCTAAACAAAGCTCAATATTGAAGGTGTCAAAACTACTGGACAACTATCTAGCAGAAGTTGCGCTAGATCCAAACTTGACACCATCAAAGTTCATAACACTAGCAGAGTTGCTTCCAGACCATGCTCGCATAGTGTATGATGGATTATACCGAGCAGTTGATATCTTTCTCAAGGTGAGCAGTTCTCAAAATACAAGCATCAATGATTCATTTTTTTCCCATGAAATGATATGATTGATGTATAAATTGTACCTTTCTCTATACGCTTAAAACTTTTTTGAATGAGATGGAGCTTTAACTCGGTATCAGAATGCGAGATCTCTTGATCTAACAAGATTTATTAATTTCTTATTCGCTGGCAGGTTCATCCCAACATGAAAGATTTGGAGAGGTACAGACTATGCAAGACAATTGACTGTCAGAAACTGTCTCAAGAAGCCTGCAGCCATGCTGCTCAAAATGAACGGTTACCAGTACAAATGGCAGTTCAAGTTCTCTACTTTGAGCAAATCAGATTGAGGAATGCAATGAACGGAGGACATAACCAATTATTCTTTGGATCAATGAACGGCCAATTTCCTCAGCGTTCTGGCAGTGGTGCAGGAAGCGGATGCATCTCACCCCGAGACAACTACGCATCAGTAAGAAGAGAAAACAGAGAATTGAAACTTGAAGTAACAAGAATGAGAATGAGGCTAACAGATTTAGAAAAAGATCATGTCTCCATGAAACAGGAGCTTGTGAGATCCAATCCCACAAACAGGTTATTCAAATCATTCACAAAAAAGTTGAGTAAGCTCAATGCTTTGTTCAGGATTATAGATATAAAGCCAATTGGAGGAAAAGCTCATTCAGAATCAAGGTTTCCTTTCCAGAAGAGAAGGCGTCACTCTGTTTCATGAATCAATAGAGTAATTGCATTGCACGTGTGAATAAGAAAGAATGTATAGGTTTTCATTTTTCTTTTTTTCCTGAGCAACATTTTTCATTTTTTATTTTGTGTGCTAGATTTTGTATCTGTTGTACTACTATTGTATTATGTGTCTTAAATGCTTCCTTGACTTTATGAAATTTTGAAAGCTAGAATATGCACCTTAAAATTCTAACCTTGTACGGGTAAAGATATTTATTCTGTGATGTGTGATGAGAGGATTTCTTTTTCCCAAGTATTTTCCATTTTGTGGGGATGCAAAAATTCTAGTAATATAATATGTTGTTTTTTCTGTGTCTTTGGGGGGAAAAATTGTCCTAATTTTGACAAGTCATAATCCAATTGAGATGCAATTCTTCCTTTATGACAAAAAAAATCATTAGCAACAAAAGAAAAATAATAAATTTTATTTTGTTAACCATAAGCCATAACTCCAAACTTGTTGTAACTTTTTCTTTTGATATACATCAATTTATTTTTCATCTAATTCAAAATTTAGATATCAAATTAAGATAAATTAGTTTTTTTTTTCGTTTGTCCTAAATTATACTCTATTCATTTTATATTAAATATCGTTTTAGATACTTATTAAGGATGTTAAAAATAATACACAATTTAATATTAAATATTAAATTTACCTTTTATAAATATTCTAAATAATTATATCATTGCCTATAATGATTATTCTCATTATTTATCCACTTTAAATATAAATAAAATTATAATATAATAATAAATGACTATAGAAATACACTTAATATGAAACAAAATAAAACTCTTACAATAACACTTAATATGAAACGAAAGGAATGAAGTAGTTTAGTTTTTTTATTGATGGTGTGATTTATTTTTTAGTTACATAAAATATTTATATTTAACATATTTTATTATTATAAAACTCTATTTTCAAACTATTAAAAAGATAAATATTAAATTAAACATTTCATTACCCAAAGGTAAGTGTATAATTTTTTACATAATTTAGATTAAATTTGTATATATTTTGACACAATTAATTTAAAATTTAACTAAAATTTAAATATGAGGTGAAGGGGTAAAAATGATGATTTTTTTGTTTTTTTTTTACAATTTCAATCACGAGGGTGTATTAATGTGGATGGAGGGAGTATAAATCTTACTTCCTTTTTCGTTTAATGGTCTTTGCACGCGTGTGAGTCCCCACAACTGTTTGAGGGACAGGTAAAAACCCTCATTTTTTCGTAATCGTCGTCGATGTTTGCCCTCCTTTTTTTTCAGGGAAAAAAAGAAAAGAAAACTGAAGTTGAAACGGTTATAGATTTTGAGCAGTGGTGGCAGTGAGAGAAACAAAAGAATGGCGTTCTCATTGATAAAGCTAGCCAAGTCTCTGCCCTTCTCCGGACTTCTCAGGTTCCAATCGCACTCTCTCTTCCGCTCTTTTTATCTAACATATCTGTATATTTATTGCAAAAATTGCTTGCCATTTGGATTTGTGTTTCCTTAGGGTAGTTTCCGATTGAACAATTACCCGCTCTCATTTCCGGCTGTGAAATATGGGAACCGGAGTTTGAATTTTTGAAAAATTGGCAGAAACTCATAATTAGCATATCCTAAAATTCCAATTCTGAATCTTCGAACTTCATATCACTGCCAAAATCATTGAAGGTTACTGAATTTGTGTATGTTAAATGATAATTAACATTAGGGGAAATCTAGTTTATTTTGTAGTAGAGGTTCTTTGTGCTTTTTGGGAACTAATAAGAAATAATCATTATATTGTGTATTCAAATTTAAATATATACTAATCTATATTTTGGAGATAGTTATATGAAATTTGTGATGATATTTACTAATTCATCAAATCTAGGAATTTGTATATTTTTGGAAATATTACCTTTTGATCAATGTGTATTGCTCCATCCAATTGTAGTAATTTGTAGTTTGATCTCGTTATATAGTGTTTCAGGTTTTTCAGTGTTGCCTTTGCAAACGAAGTGTCTACTTTTGATTGGAGACTTACAGTGCCATATTCTATGATCTCATATTTAATAATATGATTGTCAGTAGTGTCACATTTACTTATTTGGATAATTTTTCATGTATAGAATAAAGATTCCATCAAGCAAAATATGTTTTGTCAACTAAGTTGTGGGATTACATGATAATTCCTTTTTTGTAATTGACATATTGGAGTAATTAAAGTGCATCTTATACTTATCCGGTGTCTTGCTGTGGCTAAAACTTTGTATGTGTTTACATCACTTTATCTCGTGAAGTTAAACTTCAGTAATCAATAGTTCAGGTTTAATCATGGAGTTAATCTACTCTTGACTGACAAATTGTTTGCGTAAATACTCTTTTGAAGATGAGAACAGGGAACTCTGTTCATCTTGCTCCATTAGTTGAAAGTTTCAATCAACAGGTTTTAAATGTATTGGGACAGTTAATATCATAATGGGCTTTATTTGGTGAGAGTACTTCTTCGATGGGTGATTACTCTGAAATGCTTGTGCTAGTCTATCCCCGCCTAAGTCCCCATAAATAAATAAGAGATGACAAATAAATGTTGATTTTTTTTCAGTATCCTTGTTCTGTCAAATTTGTGCTTATTGTTCTTTTCTGCAGGAATTTGGAAAATGATATGGAAACTGTGATTAAGGTTCTACAACCTGGACCATTGGGAATAATAGAACACAAGTTCTCTGCAGAGGAGATACAGAAGGCTGATGCCACAGTGAAAACGTCAGTGGGCAATTGGATAAGGAATGCCAAGATTGAGCAGCATAACCCCATATTGAAAGATTTTATTAGCAAATGACCAATTGCTTATTGTCATTTTTTTTTAGAACCACTATGATCAAAGAACTATTTGCAGCTGTAAGGTTTCTGGTCTCTCTCACATAAAGCGCATTCTCTAGTGCTATCTTTTGTTTATTATTTTTTAATTTTTTTTGTTCATGATGCATTTTGAATTTCTGCCTTATAATTCATGATTTTGTTTCTCAGTGTCAAAATTTGCCCCTTTCATTCGACAAACTGCTGCAGCTTAGCTCTATTCTGGCTGAAGAATAGCATGCGTATGCCACTCAAACAAAATGGTCAGAATTTATAAGCCAGTTCAGCATTTCAATGTATTATGAGTCAGTTGGAAAAAGGTTACGTGGAAGGAATATGGGAGACAAAACATAATGCTGCTCTGATTGCTAGGGAATAGGATTTTGAGTTTAGTTGTAATCTTTTAGGTTCTGGTTTCTGGTGTCGTATAAGAACTATAATCTTAACCCGAGGAGATGGGCTTGCTTCTGTTCAAGTGTTAGGTAGGTCTGTATCCCAGAACACTGGAGACATGATTGGGTACTGTAGTTGCTGAAAAACACTACACATTTCTGTATAATTTGCAATGATATGTAACTTGCATTATATGTTTTCTGTTAAATTTTGTTTTGATTTATTAGTATTCTTTGAAAAAGATTGCGTATACGATACAACAAATTGAAAAGAAAATGACTAAAATATCAAAGGTGAGTGCTGATTTTGCCTGATCACTCAGCTCCATGTTCCTTCCACCAAGACGATCTACCATATCTGGAACAGATTCCCAGTTTTCTAGTTCTTTCATGTATGGGTCTTCCAGCTTCATTCTCATTTTCTCAGCTTCGCGACTTGCTGCCTCGTGAGCCAGTGTCCAATCATAGAACTTTCGTTTCTCGTCGTCACTCAAAACATCATAAATCTCTCTAAGTTTCATAAATTTTTCTGATGCTGCTTTGAGAGGAAGGGATGTTGTGTCTGGATGATACTCCTTTGACAATCTCCGGTAAGCAGCTTTAATTTCTTCTATATCAGCCTCTGCAGATACTCCCAAGAACCTGATCATTGTCCCAGAATTAGTTATGTGTTATTTCAGGTGAGGGTGAATTAGCAACTTCATCTAGTCTCCAGATAAAGGTGAAAATCTAATGTTTTTGACTATGATTAGATTCATGTTACTTTCCCCCCCCCCCCTTTTTGGGGTAAAGTTTAAAAGAAACTTTTGGCATAGATTATGGCTCAATTTGGACAATTTTTTTTCTTTTCAAGTTCACCATTCTTTGGTTTTCAAAAGAATTTTTTTACTTTCAAAATTTCTTTTAACTTTATAAATGAATTCAACATAAATAATATTCTATCTATTCGATATTGAATATTCACCTTTTATTTTAATTAAAATTAAAGAAGACATGTAACTTTAATTAACTTATAAATTGATTATAAATTCATAAATTTTTTAAATTAGAGTGATGAGTAATGAAAATCATGACTTAGATGAGATATAAATTATTTAAATTAAATAGTTTATTAATGAAATTTTGAATAGAAAAATATGTTTATTTAAAAAAATTGAACTTTAAATTTCGAACAAATTAAAATGAAAATATAAAAAGTCAATTTAAAAAAAAAGGGAATATTTTTTTTAATATATCAAGATTATACTAAGTGAGACTCAAACGTTTCTTATCAAACTTTTAATTTTCTAACTTAAAAAAATTTCTTTAAATTCCAAATAAATAAATTCTAATACAAACACAAAAAATATTTTCATTGCGAAAAAAAAAAATCAATTCAAATACACTACATATTTTTAGTTTTTTTGGGTTAAAGAAGAGAAACATTAAGAAATAATTTTCTGACCCTGATCTCCGAAGGAAATTTTTTGGGAGAAAAGGCCAAGTTGATATTGTATATGCAGTCGGATAACGAACGACAGCCACAGAAACTCAGAAGTCGGTCTTGGTAATCAGCAGAATATAGCTAAAAAACTAGGTAAAATCATAAAGAACATAGACTCACTGGTAGTGAGAATCAGATGAACTGTTTAGCAAGTCTGAGAATTTTTTATCCAAGTCCTCTTCAGTTTTGAGCTGCTCTTCCTCAGATTTGGATTTGGTTCCTCCAATCCATCCTTCGTCCTCGTTCTCCCAATGAACTCTCGTGTCAACACCTGGAGGAGCTCTCTGTTGACGGTTTGAGCTCTGTGCTGCGTTTATCTGCAGATGGCCATGTTTTGTTATTACTGTTCTTTGATTCGGTACATACCAGGGTTGAGATCTTTGGATGCAGCTATGATTCTTTGATAAGGGAGAAAATGGTGATGTAAGTGTGGCCATGGGTAT
The DNA here is from genome assembly GCA_019593545.1 of Apocynum venetum. NCBI lineage: Eukaryota > Viridiplantae > Streptophyta > Magnoliopsida > Gentianales > Apocynaceae > Apocynum > Apocynum venetum. Next base: position 1,362,402 of record SRSM01000324.1, read on the forward strand.
GGATAACTAGCGGTCTAGTTTTGGAGATCGAGAGGGCGGGATTTCACCATATTTTGCGTGTGGTTCAGGATGAAGGAGATGCTTACCTTGTCCATACTTGAGAGAACTGGAGAATTTGAAGGTCTGATGAGATAATAACTAAAAGGACAAATTTGGTAGTCTGCCTCAATGTTATGCTGAAGTTGAACCCACAGACACCCACCAAGAAGAGAGGAAAATGGAAAAAAAAAAAAAAACAGAAGAAAAACAAAGGCAGGCTTATGTGAAAATTGTACGTGGTATTTGGACCACCACAGGTCTCCCAACAGTTGTAGAAATATTATAAACGAATTCAATTCAAGATGAGGTTCAGAAAATTTATAGTTGTCTGGACAGTGAAATTTTAATTCGCACTTTTCTTTATATTTCTCGTGCCATCCTTTTTTTTTTTTACATTTTTATTTAGGTAAGTCTTTTTATTTTAAATTAACTTATCCAAATCACTATTCAATATTGTTGTAAATTATAATGGGGGTTTGGAATTACACAGCAAACACTTTTTTTACTAAAAAAAATGAAATTACACGTGAACATGTAAAAAACATCATCCACAATATTCTTAACCGGAGTACGACCACTTAAGTGACTGATGAAAGGGGGCTGCGGCCAAGGTTTTCAATTTCTTTGATAGAAAGAGTAAGGAAAGCTTTGGCTTATATATTAATGGGCATGTTCTGGAACAGTAGATGATCTGATGAAAGATGGTGATACTAGAAACAGAGCAAAAAGCTAGTCATTGAACATCCAAAACAAAAGGGCTGAATGACAGAATACCTAGAAGTGAAGTACATTATAAGCCAAACTACAAGTGATGTCCATTTTCGGAGTCATTTCAGCAGGCATGTCGTTATTTGGAGAGCACTGTAAGATATTTGAGAGTAGTTTGATCTATGTTATACCCATATAGCTTTAGCTTTCATGAGCAATGGAACAAGTTGGCCCTTGACATGGAGACTCACAACCTCATTAGCACCGCCAACCAATTCTTGGCCAATGAACACGCTCGGTACGCTCGGTCTTCCCCCTGATGCTACAAGTGCCCTTTCTAGTTGCTGCCCATTGGGAAGTTCATCAAGCTCATAAACAGTTGGATTCGCACCAAAGCTGGATATCAGTGTCTTAATGGAATGGCACATGCAACAGGAGGATTTGCTGAAGATAACCACTGGCTTGTCCTCTGCCAATCTTGTGATTGTATCCATGAACTCAAAAACTGATTAAGCTCTGAAGGAATTTCGCGGCGATTTTGATATACTTTTTAGCCAAATGCTGGCTGAAAGAGTCGTTGAAAGTAGGATGATTGCCTAGAATACTGAAAGCAATGTGTAAGTGACACACTTGGGGAACTGAGGTGATCCAGGTACTTCTGCTGCTGTGAAGAACCTTGATCGCCTGGAGTTTATATAAATGTTTTAGGAGTACGGATGAGGAGCTACCTTTTCCTTCTGGATGGATGCAAAAAAGATTTGTTCTGATATTCCCAAATTATCCCATTGTTATCTGTTTTTAGTTTTTTCTTTTCAACCAAGTGGCCAGCTCATTGATCAATAAATATCCTTTATAGTTCACTTTATATAGGAGACAAGTTGAAGGACAGTACACTACAGTACAAAGAAAAGAAAAGTATGCACATTCTCAAGAGGGATTCTTGATTTGCCGGTTAATAGCAAAATCTACTATCAATTAGCATCCAGAAAGGTTGGTTTTCCATACATTGTATAAGTTACAATGTTCATGTATGATGCATGTGCTTATGTAGATTTAATCTCATTTTTACCCTTTGTATTTAGCCAATTTCAGATAGATTCTACCCAGAGCGCATCTTCTGAGGTGGAGAAAGATATTTGAATTATCCAATTGGTAGACCCTCTTTTTCCTGAAAAAATACCAAAAGCATACAGTGTGATGACAAAAGTTAGAAGGTATTTGCTGGAAAGTCGTGAATGAGTTTTACGAAGTTTAGGTAATTGAAAATGGTTATCTCATGTTGGGTTTGATAATCGCATTGCATCAGCATAAACCAAGTAGATGCTTTGAGGCTCTTCCAAGTAATCCAATATTCACTTGTTTTGTTGCACTAATTGGGGGTAAAATGCTTCTAAATATTCTCCACCGTCATTTCACCTAACAATGTATGCAACAGTGCTAACTATCTATGTGCTTATCTTTCTTCCTGGGAGAAAGTTTCCTGATTAATTATTGAGCATCAAATGTCGGCTAACAAGTGGATTAAAGTCGTAAATGATTCTAATTAGCCCCCAGTTGTCCAATAAACGCTCAAGATTATGATCGGTGCTCATGTTAAGATCAATACAAAGATCTAATTCTGAGATTATATTCTTCACCTAGTTAGGAAGTTATTAGTGTTGCCTAAGAATTCCCATACTAGATCCTTAACCTATTCAGGAAGATATCAGGGTTGCCTAAGGAAAAGAGAAACATTTTACAAAGATGAAAGGTGGAAGAATATTGGGCTATAACAAAGTTGATGAAGATTGGATCATTGTGAACATGCTCTCCTATTTCCAATTTTCCATCATGCCAATGCCACACAATTTGATCAAATAGAATATGCAGCACTAACAAATATATATATATATATATATATATATTACTTTCCCAAACTTCAGTTGACTTATATTCATGCCTATATTTCTTTATATAAACAGTAGTAATTAGGACAGTGTTATTTGCTAATCTTGTTATCAGTTATGCATTATTTTTCTGTTCATATCGATATAATGTGACATTTTCAAGAAAAGCAAAATTGGACAAAAAAGGACGATCCTTCACAAAATAATGTTTCATCCTAAATAACGCACTTCATTACTTAATACCATACCCCTCAAATTATCAAGTTAACCCTAAACAAATTTTGATCATCTGTCTCTCCGGTCTTCTCTCCCTCTCTCTCAAGTGAAGCTTCTGCCGGAAATGATGAGCCGTTGGAGTGCAATTTTGCCCTGCAAGTATGGAGGAACAATGCTTGCAGCATGCATTGATTGCAAAGGATAGAAGTGGGGGTCAACATCATTGTTTTGTGTCGAATGCTTTTGATGATTTTTTTCATACTTAATGAAATATGAGTATTATAATATTCGAGTCTATTTGTTACCGTTTATAGAGTTTTATTGTTGGAGTAGAGAAATTAAAAAAAGAAAAGAAAAGAAAAGAAAGGAAAGGAAGCATGGAACTAGATGGCCAAAGGATCTTTTTATTTTCTTTTCATCCGAATGCACAGCAACTCATTATGTGGAATTGATGCACATTTGTCCGTTTCTTGTCCCAACGATCAATACCATCAAGCTCAGCCTATACAACTGAGAATGGAGGAATCTTGTGTACGTTTCAGGTGCCCTTACTGCCACGTACATACTCACAAACAAGCACAAAAAAATAGCTTAGAGATTCTTGAAGCTTTTGAGATCAATCAGGATCTGTTGCATAACCGGCTCAATAAAGAATGAAGAGCCAATGCTTGGATTATGTTGAATGACCAGCTTTAGCATTTATTCGGTGAACAGTTATGTTTCATGTCATTTCTATGGATATTTTCATTTTGTTTTGCCTGGTCCAAAAAAGAATGTTGAATGACCAGCAACTACATTACTACACTTTGGAAGAAAAACAAACAACCCAAAGATGTTTTATCTTCAAAAGATTTACTATCAGAAAAATACATGAAAAGTATAGAGCATTTCCATGATTATAATTCGTGGTGATCAATGGGAGGTGGAGGAAGAGCAATTTAATTATATCAAAGTTATGCAAAAATAATCTAATTTTACATCTAAAAATATGAATTTCAAGGACCAAAGGTTGGGCTTTTTCCATAAAGGTGAACTAATCATAGCCCCATATCCATAATCATATTTTAATTCCTTGATGGGTCTGTTGCCTTTATTTTTTTCCCTTTAAGCCCCTATGAGCTTATCAATAATTCCTTTTCCCGTTAGCCCACTTCTGTTATCTGGAACTCCAAAACGGACACCTAAACAGCCATGGGGCTGGCTTCTCTTCCCTTGTAACTTGTAAGTCTTACTCTGATCGAGTGATCGGGGAAACCAGAACAGGGAGAATGGAGCTGAACCCGGGATCCGAAATCCTTCCTTGGGACTGTGGGTCTGGGGAATTGTCTCAGAAATTTTCGGATAACAAAAGATTGGGGGCTAAAAATATACTTTGTCTAGATATTTGTTTGGATTTGTAGAATTGTACGTGTCACAAATTTGTTTAATGCTCTTGGTATGGATAATGGACAATGTACTCCTTTTTACAAAGCAGGATGAATCCATTATTTGAACGACACGGGTTACAATGGGTACATCTGATTGTATTCTTGTAAAGGATTCTATCAGATTTTGATGTGGTTGGATGGATATACACGCGCAGCTGACATGTAAATGTGCCTGAGAGGGCTCAGCGACTTTCAAGTTTTTCAATTAAAGATTCCATGTCCACGAATGCATCCAGAAGAAACTAAAGAAGCATTTTCTTGATGGCAGCTATAATGTTCCCGCAAGAATTGAGGAAATAAATTTATAATCTTTTGCTAGAACTATTCAAGATACTGCTGAATAGGTATTTTTGCAACGGTCATATTTCTTGTGTTAGGAGAATTGAGCTTTCGAGTGAAGCTCATAATTTTAGGAAAAGCGAAAGGAGAAGAAGGTAAACTCGAATCTCTACTGCACTTCTCGAATCACAGACAGAAGTTGAATGATTCATTTTCATTATGCTTTATTCGATGATCCAATGTCGTTAATTAGTTGACTGTTTAAATGAGCTGATGATTTCTTGATTCTCTTATTCTCTCTGCCTCTGTATTTGTGCCATGACTATGATAGGGGACCAAATTCAGGAAAGTGGATTGAATTGGATAAACTCTTATCTTTCTCCACATCAGCGGATGATCCTCTTCTGGAAAGACATGCAAACGAGGATGAACCGCAGAGCACAAACAACGGTATGCAACTCTAAGTTATATTACTCTTTGAATGGTTTAATGTTCAAGATTGGAGATTTTATGTGACAATTTTTGTACAGTAGAAAGTATATATTCCGAGGAGAGGTTGTGGCAGGCACTAGTGTTTGATTATTCAAGAAGTTTTCAATTTGTAGACTGCTATTCGAAACTTCATTAGCTTAGTCAATAGTACTACTTTCGGACATGGAGGGATCAGAAAGCAGAGTACTTTCTTAGGTTTGACATGGCAAACCGATAAACATAGAGAAAAAGTTGTTCCCCTTTTGCTTCCCAGAGAATAATCCCACTATCATTTGGCACTAATAATAAATCTAACAAAAGCACATACGTGAAATCTCGCTGTTTTGGAACACAAATCCAAACAGTATGTTCTCTCAACAACCATTTCATACTAATAACTAACCGAATATGTCCTACTTTGCCACCCTCTATAACCATTCCTCTGTGTTAATTTATTTTTATAAACAATCAGATAACAAAGAACTTAATAATTTTTGCGTCGATCCTGTCGGTCTGAGCGGACTAAGGTTGGGATTATCAGTGTGATACTATGTGTCAACTTGTTTGTAGCACAAAGGGTCATTATCAAGCAAATCATCAAAGGCATTTCTTATCCAAGCAAATATCTTAAAGAACTTCCTTTTCCATTTCTAACATAATCTGTCTTTTGGCCTTTTGTTTATAAACTAACATAAATCTACAACTGTCAACGGCCACTATAAATAAGGATGATGAGAGCTCTGACTCCATAGGGGTAAGCCTCAGAGCACCTAAGCCCTTATAGCTTTGCTGAGCAGTGAGTTCTTACTGTATATGCACATCATCTTCTATAGTAGCAATTTACTTGCGAAGTGCAGCTTAGTAGTAGTTTTTGAGCATTCCACATTGTGGGTTGATTTTATTTGTTGTAAATTCAAGGGGAATTTGTGGAAATGGATAGAATTAGAGACTTGGCTTCAAAGAAGGCTGCAGTAATCTTTACAAAGAGCTCCTGTTGCATGTGCCACAGCATCAAGGCACTCTTCTATGAACTTGGTGCTAGTCCAGCTATTCATGAACTCGATCAAGATGCAAACGGAAGAGAAATGGAACGAGCCTTGCGTACCTTAGGCTGCAGCCCTTCTGTTCCTGCAGTTTTTATTGGTGGAGAATTGGTAGGATCTGCTAAGGATGTTATATCCCTTCACGTTGATGGATCTCTAAAACAACTGCTCATCAATGCCAGAGCAATTTGGTTCTAGCAATTGCAGTGCAGGCTTTTTCTTTAATGTTTTACTTTTTAAACAAACTTCTAGTACCTTGAAAAAAATTGTGCAAGGTACTCTTTTGCTTCTGTCAATATGCCAAACTTAATAAAATTGGCACATCAAAGATCTTACCTTGTACTTTTCTTGTAAATTAGTGGTAGCTTCAAATATAGCTGAAACTTAAACAAATCTGTGTACACAAAGGAAAAAAAATAGGTCTGCATGTGCAATTTCTTACCCAGTCTTTTATTTCGGGTTTGGGGGGGGGGGGGAGTTCTTACCAGCCTTTTCATTGCCATATTGTTGGAGAAATACGTAACATATCCAATTCTCCTCAAAATTGGACTTTCAACTTCTCATAATACAGCTTGGGGCCGGGGGGGAGAAGGGGAGAACCTACTCTGGTGAGGAACCAGAAGCTGGACTAACAGATACAAATATTTTTACACCAGTTGATGAACCGTCATGATCTGGGGATCAGAAAATGCTAATTAATTTCCTGTCAGACACGTTCAAAGTGATCAGATGTTTGTAACATCAACATAAAACTCCAACCTGCAAATAGAAAGCCTGAACAATCCCGACTCAATAAATCCACTTCAGTATAATACAGAAAATTTTCAATCTGTGCCATGGAATATTTCTGCACATTAATTGATCAATTGGTTGTGTTTTTATTTCTTTTTTATAGGATTAACTGGCTGAGCATTCAGTAAATTTTCATCACTTCTCCAATTTGATTGTCAAATTGAACGGCTGCTGATTTTGGATGTCTAGAAAAGTTACTAACTAGAATACTAGATCATATTTGGACAAGTTATTTTCTCCAAAACTTGTGAAATCTGAGCTGTTTCAGGCTATTAAATGATCAAGTATGTACAATATTATTTTCTAGACCTCCCAAAATAATTAAGACTAGTGTTAACACCTTTCCTCTAGGGGTGTGAAGTGATGAACCTTGCTTTGCTTCTCTATGAATGTTCAAACCTTAAGAAAGAAATTATTTATTTTTCTTGAAGTTTCGCGTGGGAAGACAATATGCGAGTTAGTGGGCGTAGCACAAAGAATCCAAGCCACCGAAAGATATGGCATTTGATCTTTCTAACTGAGAATATAATAAGGTAAAGATTGGGAAGAGAATCTTTTGGAAATTGACCACCTCTCAAGAATTTTTCTCCAAGCTTTCTATGTATATTTTTACAAACAAATGATAACGTTTTAGTCTTCTAACGAATGCACTAATCCGTTTGGCGGTAGGTATCCACCGTGTGCTTATAGTGTTTGCAGTCCAGAATGCATACATGAGTAACCCAATTGGAACACATGTTGAAAGTTTAAGAAAAATCAATCCTAGACCGCCAATGTAACTGGGGAGATCAAAGAGATTCCACAGCAAGATCAGAGGATAGATCTTCTCTGTCATGGGGGATCTATTCAAACAAGACATGATATATGTTGAACCAACTTGTTTGGGGGGTGTGCTTGGAACAAAATAGTATCTGTGTTGAAAGTACCTTTAGCAGATTTCAGCATCTTGCGAAAGACCACTACCTTTTGAATGTTCTTGTTTAGACTGCAGAGTCCACTTTAAGGTGTTTTTATAAATAGAGTAGTAGCATGAGAACTCTAGTCCAAGCAACCCTTCACCTTTGAAATCTTTTCTCTCTTACCTACTTCATTTCAGGTTTTCCCTCCATCAGATCACAATTCAAAATTGAATTGAGGTCTGATGGTCTGCAACAAACTCGGGCACTAAATACTCGTAAATCCTTGAATTGAAGAGGTAAATTCATCTTCTCCCCCTCCCACCCCCACCTCTTCCCTCCCTACTGTTTATAGCAAGTTCTTTTATCAGAACTAACATCAAGAAAAGAGAAAAATGGACAAGGTATCAAGTTTGGCCTCAGAGAATGGCTTAGTTATTTTCAGCAAAAGCACATGTTGTTTGTGCTATGCTGTGAACATTCTGTTTCAAGAACTCGGGGTTACCCCTATTGTTTTTGAAATTGACCATGATCCAGAAGGGAAGGAAATTGAGAAAGCTCTGCTGAGGATGGGGTGTAATGCACCCATCCCAGCTGTCTTCATAGGTGGGAACCTTGTGGGATCAACCAATGAAGTGATGTCCCTTCACCTAAGTGGTTCCCTGATTCCATTGCTGAAGCCATACCAGAATTTAAATTAAAAATTCTGCTACTTGAAGAAGTCTCAGTAATAGCTGAATAATCTCAGGCTCTATAGTAGTGAGCTCTTCGATTGTTGAAATAGTGATTACTATTCTACAAAAAAAGAAAAAATTAGTGTATGCAGCAGCTAATTTTATGTATCTAATAATTTAGTAGCTTCTCAATTGGCATAAGCATGTAGCTTAGCTATGCAAAGAATTATTGTGGCATGTTTGCCTAGTCAAAGAAATGTATTAGAATGTGTTGTATTTGCTGTTTATTAATGAAGGTAGTTTTATTATTCTAATGCGCGAGTTTCATTTTTTATAATTCTTTATTTTTAATACTATTAAATGAATACCAATCGTAATTTAGTACTATTAAAATAATTTTACCGCATACTTTTTTACCCACGTAAGATATGATAATACAACCCGGACAACAGGTCATAACACCCGTAAAAGAATTAGAATATTAAATATTTTTTATTATTAAAAAAAAAAAACAAATCATTCCAATCACAAGTACGTGGATGGTGCAGTTTAACCTGAAAAAAAATTAGATGCACTTTAACCTGAAAAAGGGGTGAATGTATGATTGGAAATATGATTCGAAATACTAATGCACGTTGGCATCAAAGGTGGCTCCTTTGTCCAAAACAGATGCTCTAAGCTTTCAACATTCCTGCGGCATAATGGCTCAATTTGCATAAAGTTGTAAAGCAAAATGCTCCACTTTTGCGTTATGTGTGAGCTGCTACTTATTCCTCCACTTTTAACATAACGAAAGGTACTTTATTCTCAAGTTCACTCCCCCCTTAAGGGTTCTATTCTTTGTTATTTGAAGATTTTCTTCTCTTCTTCTTCTCTCAGCTAATTTTTAAGGATGATGCTTTTTTGCAAGATAACTTAGTAAAGAAATTCACAGGCACAGAGAGAGAGAGAGAAAAACAGGATGGTATTCCAGGTTGTAGGTTGTGTTGCTTGGATTTGAGCAGATTGGTTTTTGTCTTAGTTAAGAATTAGGCTTGTGTTGAAGATAACACGCATAATATATTTTTTTTTTATCAAAAGTATTACTCCATAATTATTTTTGATTAAAAATTAAATAATATTTTTAACTTTAATTAACTTACCAAATTATCATTAATGTAATAAATTATATGACACATTAGTTAGTTATATGTAAATTAATTAAATTAAAATGGTGAGTAGTGAAGTGTCGTATATCATAAGTTAGTGAGGTATAAATTATTTAAATTAATGATATTATTAGTTGAATTTTGAATAAAAAATATGTTATTTAAAAAATTCAATATTTAATTTCGAATCGAGAAAATACTGTATAAAACATAAAATATTTGTCTAGTCTATCTAATAAAATGTGATTTTAGTAATAAAAGAAATTATATGAATAATTGAAGTTGTCATAAAATGAGTTCAATGAAAGTAGAAATATCTTATAAAATAGAAAGGGTAAAAACTCATTTTAATTCAGATTTTCGGCATGGACATGAGCCGTCATGGCGTGGGCATCCTTTAGACCGTGGGGGAATGGTCCTATCTGATTGTGTTTTGAAGATCTCACTTGACAAGTTGAGAGATTCTTCCATTCATGATTCAACAACTCACATAGAATCTTTGATTTCTTGATTTGATTCAAGATGAATGCCGGTGAAACCATGTGCTATTGATACCCTCAAATAGAATCTCAAAGGATAAATACATACGTTTAATATTTTGTAAATTAACTTGTTCTAAACATTTTTTATATATATTATTATCGTTATGAATTTTTTAAAAACGTGTGTTTAGGTGAGCTATTTTTAAATTATTAAGATATTTAAAAATAAATTAATTTAAAAACATGCATTTTAAAAAGTTTAGAATTTTAAAAGTATTTGTTTGGAACTTTAAACAGAAAAGTTATAAATTTGTGAAACAATTAAATTTTGATAATTATAAATTTCTGAAACTCATATATAAGGAAAAAAAAAAGATAAAAGAAAGTGCTTAGTGGAATTTGGAAAAAAAAATGGATCTTTTTTTAATAGATGATTTGAAGACCCTAAAAACTCTTGTTAAAAGTCTATGAATTTTGAATATCACGTACTTAGATTATCAAAATTAATATTTTATTATTTAGAAATTTCAAAGCCTAAATTAAAATAAAAAATTATTATTAAAAGATTTCATCCAAACACAATTTAAACGATTAAATTATAAATTATTTTTTGTGCTTAAACGTCAAAATTGTAGATACATACAATAATTTTAAAATTCTAAGCCATTAGGGTAATCGAATCCCCACAATCTAATATGGATCTCTTTAAAGCTAGAATTATATTTAAAAAACAATTAAAATAGCTTTTGATTTTAAAAGACCAAAAGAATTCCTAAAAAAAAAACGACCAAAAGAAGAGGGGAGAAAAAAAAAAAAAAAAAAAAAGAGCCCGACTGCGGGTTCGCTTCCGTCCTTTGGATCTGAAAACGTTTCGCATTTGGCTAAAATCGGTTTGCAAGTAATAAAGAAAACGCTCCGGTTCTTTGAGGAAACAAACATCCGGAATCATAGAGCCTGCCTGTTGCGCTTAGTGTTATGGTTATTCGAAATAAGCTTATTAACTGAGGTTTTAGTACATAACTCAGGCCCAAGAGGCTTATAAAAAAAAATTCAGGCCCAAGAGTTTGTTAAACTTTTGAAAAAAGAGGTTGTTATTTGGACCACTGAAATCTGAACGATCAAGCAGCTGTCAATTTAAGGACCATTGAAACCACTTTAGGTATGAAAAATAAGATAGGAAGGTATCAAATCAATGAGTTGAATCAAGAACGTGATTGGCTATTGATATTTTATTCAAATAGAAGTATGTGGCTGACTCATGTTTGATTCGGCCAGAATCAGGCAAAAAAAATAAAATATATATATATATATATATATATTATTTATTATTCAGGGACGGGTGTCGAAGGCGCGCTAATTAATTACAAAATTTTGACAAAAAGGATTTAGCTGTCCAAATATTTTTTTTAATAAAAAATACAGATCCTAAAAAATTAAGAAAAAAAAAGACTTTATTCACCAAAATAAAATAAATGTAAGCACGAAACTCACCAATCTTCCAATACTGTTTGGTTAATTTTTGTTTGGAATAAACTAAAACTAGTTATTGATTAAACGAATGAAAACATTTTATAAAGAAATTCTGAATTGACACAACTTAATTTTGTGCGACTTGTTTTTTGTTCTGATTTAATAATACGTTGCATTATATCACTTTATATGACTTTCTCGCATCTCTTTTGATATATAAAAAATATTTAATTATAAGTAAATTACTGCATCTTCCTAAAAAAAAAAAAAGAAGGGAGAGAGTAAATTACTACATTTTAGATAAAAAATGTTTTAAATTTATTTTAAATATTTTTAAATAAAATAAAATATCATTAAATTAATGAATAATCATTATATTATTGACTTGGTTATAAATAAAATTATAATATATTTGTCCGAAATTAAATTTTTACATTTAATTTGCTTTAAAAAATTAGAAGATTATTTGATTTTAAAAAAATTATCTCATTATTTTCATTATTAATTCAGTTAGTAGTGAAACATTTAATTAGTTAAATATATCTTAATTAAAGAGATTATGAGTGAAAATTTAAATAAAAATATATTTATTTTAGAATAATGAATACTTAATTTTAAATATACTAAAATAATTTAAAATCGTAAAAATTCAATTATAGAATAAATGAATATCTATTAATAAGATATGAATTTTATTGTTTTGAAAATGAGAAGTGAATCTATTAAAAGCTATATATTGAAATTTTATATAAGATTTTATTTTATTTTAAAATGAATTTAATTTAAAATACTTTCAAAATAAAAAATTCAGTATACAAATGTTTCATATTTTAAATGTAAAGATGGATTCAAAATTTTTATTAACCACGCACAGTTAGTTCTCCCGTTGCAGGCAATCAGAGCAGTAGATGAATAATATACTAATGGAGGAAACTAGAACTTGATAGAGAATTATCTGAAGGCGGGCCCCACTTACTTGAATACTTAGTCCGGCTCACGCGTTTCCCCGAGCGGCCCTTTCAGTGTTGTTTGGTGCTGTGTTTACTTAGTTACAGGATAAAGAACCCTAATCTGAAATCTCCTTCTTCCTAACAAAAATTTCCCAATTCCATTAAGGCAAATGAGTGTGGAAGAAGAAGTCAACACTAGTACGCTCACCGACCAACATGTCTCCGATGATTTTGGCGCCAAAAGTACCGATCCACTTCCCGCCAGAGAAGATTTTGGAAAATCGCTTTACGGGTATTCCTTTTTGTTTCCTTGGATTACTTTTTTTTTTTCCTTCCTTTTTCAATAATTCTTCCGCTTAGGAAATTCATGGTTTTCCATGTTATGTCTTTCTGTGAATAGATGCGATCACTATCGGAGACGCTGTAAAATCCGAGCCCCTTGCTGTGATCAGGTTTTCACGTGCCGCCACTGTCACAATGAGGCCACGGTTGTTTCTCGCTCCGTATCTACATACTACATATGTTTTGTATATGCATTACAACCGTGCACTGTATTTAATTTAATTGTCATTTCTTCTTATTTGGGTAACTCTGTGATGTACATTGATTCGTTCACTGTTTGTGACGCAGAGCGCTCTGAGCAATCCTAAAGAACGTCATGAGCTTGTTCGCCATGACGTTAAACAAGTACTGTTTCCTGTTTCGCCTTTTCTTTTTTGGATAATACAATATGGATTTTGTAGCTGCTCTGGTATTTTTTGGCTCAACTCATTCTTGTTTTCAATGCATTCTTTCTTTCAGGTTATTTGTTCAGTATGTAATACAGAGCAAGAGGTTTGACATTATAAAACTTTCGCCAGTATATTATGAATCATATCTTTATTTTTCTTCTAATTTGTCCTTTTTGCATAGGTCGCGGAGCTTTGTTCAAACTGTGGGGTTAAGTTTGGGGAGTACTTCTGCAGCATATGCAAATTTTATGATGATGATGTAATGTGATTCATTATATTTCTTTTTTCATTCCTCGGAAGGAGTTCTCCTCACATGTTAGAAGTTTTGTCTTAAATTAATTAGTTCTTGTATCCTTTGCAGACTACAAAGAAGCAGTTCCATTGCCATGATTGTGGGATTTGTAGGTTTGTGACTGAAGAACTGGCTACTTCTTTTTGGCCGGGCTGTCTTACTCCCCTACCTCTCTATTTTCACTTTCTTACTTCCTATATTCTTATTTCCATTTATGCATATGCAGAGTTGGCGGTCGAGAAAACTTTTTCCATTGCCCCAAGTGTGGTAAGTAACCATTTATCTTATAGTGTTCTTCTTATTTAGACATCTCATCTAGGAGGTTCATAGTCCGAGTCTTTTTTATGTGGTCAAGCTTTTGTGAGATCGAAAATTGCGGCTTATGCTTTCTCTTGTTTCTCAGATATGCATGGTGAAAAATCAATATTGTTTGATGAACCAAAATACTGTTTTGACTGTTTCCTTTTTTTTTGGGGGGGGGGGGGGGGTTTGGTGGTGGTGTTTAAAATAGGACCTCCTTAAACGCAGCACCCAAAAGCATAAATGTAGCACTCATAAAAGTATAAAATGATATAAATGTACTTATAAAAAATACTCATTTGAACTAAGCCCTTACTCTCTACAATTTCTCTCTATAAATCACCAGGACCCTTCTTTCCAGTATTTTTCAAAACAAATTTCCTTCCAATCTAATTACTCCATTTCAAATACAATTCTCTTATCAATTACTCATAATATAAGAAATATATCTTACTAAAAAAAATTAAACAAACACAAATCGTTCAAATATAATAAAGAATTTGAATGCCAAAGTTTAAGAAATTTGAATGAGAGAGATGAGTGATGGGGAAATCTAATGGGGGGGGGGGAGCGTGATGAGGGGTGTGGGTGTTTTGAGGTGTGGGGAGAGTGTTTTTTGGGTTGGGGTATTTTGAGAACTTTAAATTTTAAGGGTGCTGTGCTTAAAAATCATGTTAACATATAGCATATTGTTCATGTATGATCTAGTCTGCCTAATGGTTACCCAACTGGTTCCTGCTTGCCTACTTAAGCTCAATCACACCAAAAGTGTGAATTACAAATCTGAATGAAGAAAAGATAAGCTGAGAAGGAAGCCATTGCAACGGTCATGAACTTCTGCTTCCACGTGTGTCAATTTTTCCTCAAAACATCAGCACGAAATGACGCTGCTCCAATTTTTAATAATTAATTCCCCAAACGACACTGTTTTCATAAACAACTTGACATTTAGTTAAATTTCCCAAAGGTTTCCTAGCTGTCCGGTATCTTTCTGTCTTAACCTTGCAAACACCTGACAGTAATACATACTGTGTTTGACTAACCAGTTTGATACTTTAATAGCAACTTTTTCTTTATTTCATTTTAGTACTCCTTCAAGTGCAGGATCCTGCTATTCTGTGGATTTGCACGATAATCACTTGTGTGTAGAGAACTCAATGAAGAATCACTGTCCAATCTGTTATGAGGTTCAACTCTAGAATATATCTGCTTTGTCTGGATGAAATATTATCATGTCTGGCTAAAGAATTATGAAATGTTATGAGGTTCCTATGTGTTTCTTGCAGTTTCTTTTTGACTCGGTAAAAGGCACAACAATTATGAAATGTGGACACACAATGCATATGGAATGCTTTTCAGAGATGATCGGCCAAGGCCAGTAAGTCTAGCTGTCTCATAGTATATGTTTTTGGATTAGTTAACCAATGAGTTATTTTTTCTTTTCTCCTCTTCCATTTACTTGACATAATCGGTTATTTCTGGCTTCATTGTGTAGGTATCGCTGTCCAATCTGCTCAAAGTCAGTGCAGAACATGTCCTCATATTGGCAAAGATTAGATGAGGAGGTATGATGTCATTGCGTTTCCTTTTCATGTATCCTCATTTCTCATTGACAACACACTGTCTTAACAAGTTTGCATTGCTTGCAGTGTGTTGAACTTATTTTGTACACTTGAAGCGATAATGTTTTTGTCACTGGTTCTTGAGCATATCCTGCCATGATATCTACTTTGTTGGTAGCAAAGGATGAAGAAGATTACACCTCCCCCCCCCCCCCCAAAAAAAAAATAAAGGGAACAAAACGCCCTTACTTTTCAATTAGCATTAAATTATACAAATGCCTTGCAGTGCACGTTTTTTTTGAAGTAATTTTAAAAAATATCTACCTTATGCAATTTTTCTGCATGTTTCAGTTCAAAATTCAAGTTGACTTTTGTTAGTGCAATGCATATTCATGTTTTCTTCCATTTTTCCCCTCTTCGACAAGACATGTAATTTGATTTTTTTTGCTTCAAGGAAGATCTTTCAATTAATAACATTATTATCTGGACCTGATGAAAACCTGGTTTAACACATCATGGGCTGGAAGTATGAACTTTGGGAATCTATTTCTAATCCTTCTAACATGCTTCCCCAAGCTATTTTTCCTCTGTTTCTGTCTCTGAGGATCCATTGAACTAAGAGCAATATTTCTCTTTGTCTTTCGGAGGTGTCCTTGAGAATTTATGGCAATGATCTTGTACAAGAATCCATCTGCCAAATTTCTCTTGGGGTTGTTTTCGATCATGTTTTCTAGCTACCTGATATATAGTGCATTCTCCAATGTGCTAAAAAAGTGGGACATTGGACAATCAACTGAGCATTATCCTTTTTTACCTTTTTGGGTTGATTTGCTCTTAAAGTTCCTGTCTACATGTGCACCTCTCTCATGTGTGTCTTGGCTTACCTTGCCATAGTTGTCAAGTTGCTGCACAAGGGATACTGCTGTGACATAATTATAATCTTCTTTTTTGGGCCAGATCGAAGCTACAGCAATGCCTGAAGTGTACTGCTACAAAGTAAGGCTGCACTTTCCTTTTCCCTCACTCTTCCTTTTGTTTGGTAAGGCTATTGACATTCTTAATGAATTACACCTTGTATAAATATCGTAAACCACATCTAGGATTTGGATTGAATTAGGTCATTAACGGGATTGCAAACTGGGGCCAGGGGCTGGGATTGGGTAGAAGATTTCTCCCAGTTATGAATGCGGGGACAGGTAGGGGTCTCACCTCATCATCCCCCCATTTTGGATTTTAGTAACACGTAATATTATGTTGTGCATTTGTATATATCAGGCACATATATGGAATATATTCTTATTTTGCAACTTAATGCTGTTTATATGATTGTCGTTATTAGTATTCCGGCCATGGCAATATGTTCGTCCTCAATGGTGTAATTATGTTCCTAATCTTGTGGAAAATGATATTCATTGTTCCATAAAGGGTAAGCTTCCTAGGGCTAATATGAAGCATAACTAATCGTTCTATAAAGGGTTATTTTCCTTGGATAACAGATGCCCTATCTGATTGTTTTCTAAAATTTGATTTTGCATGTTCCCTGGTACTATTTACATTTGTCTTCTGCAGTCACTACAGATTGTATTTGTATCTTCTTGTTGTCCATCAGCAGCTTTGCTTCCTATTAGAATCATGATTTGACAATCAGATTTTTCTTAAATTATACCTTGTATATGTTGGTTTTTCAGGTCTCAATCCTCTGCAATGATTGCAACAACACTAGCAAAGCAAATTTTCACATATTTGGTCTGAAGTGTGGGCACTGCAATTCATATAACACTCGCAGGATACCATCTGAAGAGGATCCTCAATGACCTTCTTAATCTCTTAGAAAAGCTTGAAATGTTGAAATTGCAGGTTTTCTCTTTGCTGTTTATGCAATATCTATTTGCAAAGAAATGGGAGAGGTCCTCTACAATCCAATTGTTTGATCTTAATTAGTCATTGCGCTAGTCTTGTTGGTTCATCTTCCATCGTTGTTAATTGTAAGAACGGGTGGTTCTTGCCTTCTTGGGATTCCATGCTGGAGTTGATGATTGTCATGTGCCCATGCAAGTGTTGCTGGTTTTACTCAATTCACATTTCAGTTGTACAGCTCGTGATAGTGGGTATGAATAGTAGTTGTAGGCCTGTAGCTAGAGTACAATCTTGTACTTTGTCGGTTGCAAATATATATTTTTGTGGTCGATATTGAAACTACTTGAAGGTCAAGAAAAATGTAACTACTTTAGCGCTGTCATCCTTTATGCCCCTTTTCTATGGTAGTTTATTCCGTATTTGTCAATTAGTACTTTAGTATTGCTTTGGTATTTTAGCAGTTTATGTTGTTTGGTTGTAGTTTTTAGACATCATCTTAAACAACTGTGGTAAAACAGGAATTATGATACAACTTAATACTTCTAAGATGGCAGACATCACCAGCTACCTCTCATTGTTGTCGGATCCTAAGGTTACACATTCTGAGATTCCTCTTGTCAGGTGGGACACTCATAAGCAGAGAATTTTGCGAAAAACAAAAATTATGTATTACCAGTAGTAGCTTGATTATTTCCTCAGCCCTAATTTTTTGGGTTAAGTTTTTAAATGCCTTGTTGTGAAAGGAACCGAATGAGAATTTTACTTGTTCTTGATGCTGCCATTGATGTCAAGGAAAGGGACTCCCGTCCTCAATGAGACAATTTTTTTTCCACCCCCAAAATGACAGTCAAATTTACGAATTTTCTTTTCAGTGTATTTCTGAGCTAGAATGCCCCGCTGCCACAATCCAACCTTCTAGCAAGGCACTCGGGTCAGTATCAGTAACCGATGCACATGCAGAGGAGACCTTCTAACAGATGCATGCATATGCAGTGTGCTGCAAGGATCTTACTATTTTAATTTTTTTTAAAAAAAGAAACTAAAGGAGTTTATAAATGGTGAAATTTACTATTTTTAATGTATGAACAATTTTTTTATGGGCACTTGCTTTAAAATATTTCTGGATCCACCACTTTGATAGTATTATTAATGAAAGAAGGCTCTGGGTCATACAAATTCCTTGAAGGCCAAGAAAATCTGACCCCTTTTTTGTTTTCTTTTGGTATACAGTTGTTAGCTTTGGCACTTTATGGTAGAACCATTATGGTGTCAAATGCCCATGTCATGCTGTCCCATTCATACAACTCGCGATGAGCTCCTCTTTAATCCTGTGGCCCCGTATTTTTTCGCAAATATCATCACCTCTTACCAATTCATTGCGACTAGGAGGATTTCAATTGTTTTTATAATGAAAGTCTATAGTTTTTCTGCTAATCTAAAAATATCCATTTAACTCAATAATTCTATAATTAACTATGCTAATAGTTAAGATTTGTAATTTCTTAAAGTTAAAATTTTCTTTAATTTGTGTATTAAATTAATGTAAATATTCAATTTCAAATAAAAAGAAATTGATACTTTCTCAAGATATTTTGTTAATTATTTGATATATTATTCATACTTATTTTATTTATCATATTATTTTTTAAAAAATAGATATAATGAATAAAGTTTTTTTTAAAAAATAAAATAAAATACTTTGTAATTTTTTTATTATAAAAAGAATAACTATATGAAGAAAGAAGTTTGGATTACTAGTCAGTAGTAGAAATTCTTACGAATGGACGACAAATGAAAAGGACGGAGATTTTTAATGTTCATTTTGTGACTTTTTTGTCCATCAAAGATTCTACCAGATTCTCTTGAAGCAT
This sequence comes from Apocynum venetum, assembly GCA_019593545.1. Lineage (NCBI taxonomy): Eukaryota > Viridiplantae > Streptophyta > Magnoliopsida > Gentianales > Apocynaceae > Apocynum > Apocynum venetum. The sequence goes on from SRSM01000324.1 coordinate 1,381,496, forward strand.
CTCCGTGTTCACACCGCTTAATATTCATATAGAGAGAAGTAAATGGGTTTTTCAGTCTTCGTTCAAGTTATTTCCCAAATGGAAAAATAGTTCATTCAAATATTATTCCAGCTTCTGTAATGCCATGGTCAAACGTTTTGTTCAAAGCATTTTTTAACTTTGACATCATCCTCCCCTCATAATAATAATAATTGACATCATCCTTTTTTTAAAATATATATATATATATATATATATATATTCCCTAACATGAGATCTATATTTAATATCGTTTTAAAATATTTTAAATTTAAACTTTAAACATTTCTACTTTGATAACTAATATATTTAACTATTTTACATTAGACCTACTAGATATCAATAGTTTTTACTTGCTTTAAGAGTTTGCATATTAGCTTTTTGATTATTTTATTTTATTTAAAAATATTTGACTGTTAAAACATTTTTTATGTATTAATAATTATTTTTTTCTAATCCTATTCTTATTAAATAATTTGAGTTTAACATATATATACCCAACTCTTAACTATATTTAATTAAAAAAATATTATTTTTTCAATAAATTGGACTTCAACTGTTCTCAATTCTTATAAAAAATAAAAAATATATATACACTTGAAAATTTGGTGAATGGGCGGATACAACAAAAAAATTTGGTGAAAAATATTAAAAATTTGTCGTCTTTGTCAAGTTTAGCTTATAAATGGGATTTAATTTGGCTTTTGTGAGATCCCCGACAGAAAAGGCACCAGCTAACAGCTACCAAATCCCCATCATCCATCAATGTTCAAAACAAAAGAAAGCCAAAAACAAATTGTCATCAATTTCTTCTCTTTTAGTTTTTCACTTGCTGCCACAACTACTTTTTTCCCCCTCTCCATCCAAGCCTCAAAAATCAACCCAAACCCTCACAAGAAATCCACTCTCTCAACTAATTTCTTAGTTCTTACCCATTCTAGATGCCATAGGAACCTGAAAAGCAGATAAGGTTCCTCTCCCATTTGGGATTTTTTGATCCTCCATCTCACTCTTTCTTCACTGCTTATTGCATGCCAAGAATGGTAACATTACAACCTTTATCTTAGATTTCAAGATTTTTCTCCCAAGATTTTTATTTTTCCAAGAATAAACAAATGATAATGAATTGCTTAGCCCAGAAGCAGCAAGATGCTGAGAACCCACGCCTCTGTGATTTCTGCGGAGAATCTAAAGCTCTCCTCTACTGCAGAGCTGATTCAGCTAAGCTATGTCTGGCATGTGATCGGGAGGTTCACTCTACCAATCAGCTCTTCACGAAGCACACCCGCTGGCTGCTCTGTGACGCATGCGATTCCACCCCTGCTACCATTTTCTGTTGTACGGACAGCTCTGTTTTCTGTCAGAACTGCGATTGGGAGTCCCACAATAATCTATCCCTCCAATCTGTGCATGACCGCAGACCTCTTGAAGGCTTCACTGGATGCCCTTCTGTTAATGAATTATTGGGGATTCTTGGGTTTGAAGATGTCAGCAAGAAGTGCCTTTTGTCCGGGGATTATTGTTTTGGTGCTGATGTTCGTGGGCATGGAGAAAATGTTAACTGCTATAATGATAATGAAGGTGAAAATATTTATGGGTTTTCGGATATGTTGGTTTGGGAGACTCCTTCCGTGGTGAGTCTTGATGATTTAATGCTGTCCAATAGTTCTTCCCCGAGGCATAATTTTCAGGCTATGGGCGTTCCTCCATTACCCAAGGTATGTTTCGCTTTCGACCCGAAAGATTTTCTTTAATTTTCTATTGATGGTTTGATCTTGTGACTTAAGCAACATGGTTATCATACAGTCTTCAATGGTTTTTTTCTTGGCAAAGTAATTATGTAGGTTAGTAAATTGCCATTTCTTTTTCAATTTAATTTTCCTTCCAAGAATTCCACGATTATGCCTTTGCAAATTGACTTTTTTTTTTTCTTCGTTTCTGGGGGGTTGGGGTTGGGTCATAATGATATTTGATATTCCTCTGATCTTTTCCTTGGAAATATCTTGCTGATGTTGGATTTTCAGCTACAATTTCGAAGCTACAAGAAGCGTTAACTAAATTCGGGCATTGTTTTTTTATTTGTCGTAACTGTAAGTTTTTCTTTCTGCTGCAATTTATCGGACTTTTTTTCACAGGATAGTGATATTGTATTTCATCATACGAGCATTGGTTAATCATTGCATTATCTAATCTGATATTCTTATTTCTTGATTCCGATGTTTGTCCATATTTCTAGTTGCAAACACTGATGGCATGTTGTTATTGTTGCAAAGGAGACACTTTGATTTTGTCTTCCTATAGAGCTTTCATTACCAGTAGCAGACTTGACCAAATCTAGTTTATTATATTGAATTAGAATCAGAAATGCCACATGTGGGAAATACAAGGAAGAAATTCTTTGCCAGCTTCGAGAAATGTCTAAGTTGGAACCTAGCTCTGGTGATAGTGAAGCGGACGCTCAACCCCTCACTGGACCTGATCCTTTTGCTCCTGAACATGACCATCAGTCAGTGGAAAAGTATGCAAGTGTTGATGAAAATAGAGAGTCAACATTAGCTTCTGTTTACCAGGTGAAGCTCTTCAATTTCTGTTTATTGCATTAGCTTGTCAAGTTTGCTCCAACACATTTCTTATTTTAATTTAGTAGTATACCTGGGCCAAGAAATCAGAAACTTCAGACTGGAAGGTGATAAGGTATCCATATTTTGTAGCAGAATGATGACAATTAATTACTAATAGTGGTTTATGATAAGGAAGGGGATGGGAATGAGGCAGGGGCTAACTATACTGTAACCTCACCACCAATCATATCCAATTCAAAACTTAAAAAAATTGCTCATGAAGCATATATAAATCAACCTAGTTTAACATAAATGTTAATATGACACAAGATCTAACTTCATGGCGTATTTTTCAGTGGGCAGGTTATTGACTATGTTAAAGCCTGTGTGTGAATAGGATTTCATCTAGCACTCAACTGAATGTAGTCTTAGTAATAATAATAATAACAGAAAAAATTAATTGAAATTTTATTTCTTCTGCTCTGGTTTGCACTTGTATTTGACTGTTCCTCAACCTGTCATGCCCTTCCTTATTCCTTTTGGAAGAAATTCCACTTAAAGTGAAACATTAAACCAATAAAAACAAGTGATCATGTTGCCTCCATGCAGGCTAGTGAGTTTGACTGGTGTGGAAACAGGGGTGAGGCAGCCAACCAGGGCTTCTCTTCTACCTTATTAGGTAGTTTTATTGAGACGAACCGCTTAGTTCCTGACAAGGATTCAGATATTGGTGACAGTTTGGGGCATGTCAATGACAGTCATGAGGAACACTCACATCATCCTATCACTACTGAAACCTTCCAGACCCTTCCCAAAGTTCCTGTTCGTGAACTAAACAGCCAGGAAAGAGACTCTGCAATTTCACGATACAAGGAGAAGAAGAGAACTAGGAGGTACTTAGGGTTTTTACTTATTCTTCATCTCATAACAAGGTCCTTCTATGTTTAGCTTTTGCATATGACAGTAGTTAGAAATATTCCTTTCTTTACCTTCCAAACGCAATGACATGCAATCTCAGTATCTTGAAATTTTTGAGAGGTGGAAAGTTCTTGAAGCGTTTTACTTCAGTTGAGCACGTGATTCATTCAGAATTGACATGCTGATGTAATCTTTTATACTGCCACTATATGACCACCATGGGTATATTCAAATCTTTGAGGTTTTGTTTTATACCCCTTCCATCCAAAATTGGATGCCTACATTTCTTTTCTAAGATGTCCAAAGTTGAATATTCACTTTCTTGATACAAACATAATTTTCACATAAAGTCCCACTTGTTTGTCGGGGATTCATTATTGCTATAAATTTTTTGGGGATTCATTATCGCTATAAATTTCGGGGATCCCATTACTAGTTATAGCATAAATAAGGATAGTGATGTAATTTACCTATTCTTCTTTATATTTGTACGAAATCAGAAGTATGCATTCAATTTTGAAAGAAGTGAATATTATTTTACTTTTAAGACATAAATTGAGATTGGGCGCATGTTATTTTGATTGACATGAATTTATGAGGTTGCCTGGAACTTTAAATTTAAGACAGTAAATCTGTTGGGGCCAGGAGGACGTGTATTGGTAGTTTCAAAATATTTCTTAGAAATTTTCTTGAATGTGTTTCTTATCTTGGTAGAGATATATACTACAGCTTCTTCAGTTTTGCTGTCTCAAGATATTTCAAGTGGAATTCACCCAAGAACATTGATGCTGTAACAGTTAGATATACTTTTACAATCTAATTGATAGAACTGATTTTACTAGTTAATTGATTTATCTTGGTATTTGCATATAATTTGAATTCAATGTGGTTTTATTGTAAATTCTGTATCATAGTGCATCCGATATGTTTCTCTGGCCACTAAAGAATTGGTGTAGATTCTTAATACTATGATCCTACAGGTATGACAAGCATATAAGATATGAATCACGGAAGGTTCGGGCAGAAAGTAGGACAAGAATCAGAGGACGTTTTGCCAAGATGGATCGTTGAGATACTTACCCTAGGTTATGCTGGGAAGTCTTTTTGTGTTTCTTGCAGGAGGTAGAGCGACACAATAAATGATGTTTCAGGAAGTTGATATCATATTTTGCTTCTTGGGCAACTTTCTCGTCATTTATAATAGAAAGCAGCTAATGGTTTGTAGAGTTAGGAATTGGAAATAAATTAGCATTCCTAATCCAAAATGTTTAAATTCTGTAATTTAGCATTACTAACTTCTGTCATGTAGTAGTAAACGAAATTCTGATGTACAGAGTGTGTGCAATATTTTGAGAACTTAGCATCCCCGGTTCTCCTGTTTCTTGACACAACTTTAGGAAAATTTCTACCCTGGGCATGGCTTTTTAAACCACTCTGCTTATAAAACAAATACAAATGTACCTCAAATTGTTTTGTGTCAATAGTTTAAAAAACCATGCCTTGGGAAGAATTTCCTCAACTTTTGGGTCTAACTCTCAGTAGTTAACAGATGTTGCTTCCTTCACTTTAATCTGTTCTCATGAATGTCAATGTTCAATAATTTATGTTTAAAGTTCTGGTAAAGAACTCATCTTCGTACTGAACTAAAGCTCAATGCAGTACAAGGACGTCACGTTAGCTAGATTGTATGCAGATCTAATGCCTTTAAAAGGGGATTTTATCCTGTTTCTTGGTTGGCTCAGTTGCTATCAGGTAAAGCTTTTCTCTTTTTATTTTTTGTTCTTTCCTTTTTGTTGGGGTGGGGGTGTAGAAGGGGGCTGGGAAGCTGGGGTTGGGTTTGTTCGGTTTTAGGATGCGGTCGTGGTGGTTCGGAGTCCCATTATTAGGAACCCCTTTATATATTTTTTGTTGCCTCTGGTATGGACCCCTAGTTGATGGTTTTGCTTTCTTCTTTACACTTTTAGCTTTATCCGGCTTGTGTTGATTCTTTTAGCTTTTGCCTTTATTTTTCATGTTTGATTATTTTATCCTGTGCATTTGCATGCAATTTTAGAGTTATATTGGAAATCAGTTGACTAATTTCATTTTTCTTAATTAAAATCTTAGTAAAATTGTCGATGCAGTGCTTTTGAATGTTGAAAATGGTTGATGGCAAAATGGTTTCCCCTCCCCCCCCCCCCCCCTCCCATTTAATCCCTGGGGAGGGGCAGGGATAAGAACTCAGCACCTTGACTTGTATGTTTAGCAACTCAGTTACACTTCTAAATGCTCCTTAGGACTAAATATTAACAAAATTTGATTCAGATAGGCACCTTGAATTATATAGTTCTTGTTGCAACTGTTAACTATATATGACCTTTGTAAGACTATCATCTGCAGAGATAGTTGACACAAATGTGAAATTGGGGATTTGGTTTAGATGAAGCCATTGGGGAACATTTCTACTATAAGGACATGTTTTGACACTCTTTAATGAAGGCTGTTTAGGGGTGCTAGTCTTAGGAATTTGCCTGGATTACTATTGATGGTTCAAATTTGATTTGTAGCATCAAGGAATCAAAAACAAGACCTTGTTGGTCTGTTTCCTCCTTGAAGTTATGGAACTAAGATAACATCCTTACTAATAATTGTGCATAGGAGAAGCAGAAAGAAATGAAAATGCTCAATTGTTTGGGTAATATTCCACTAAATGTTTAAACAAACCAAGCTACTCCAGTGGTATATTCACAGGATTGTGGGTTCCAGATAGAATCCAATCTAGCTTTTGCTTTATTCGCTTACATTTGTTAAATTAGGCATTACCACTTTGAACGAGCAGACCAAAGTCACCCTATACATTTTACCATTTATACACTACTACTGTTAGATAAAAACAGTATATTGATGGCTGGGTTGGGTGAGGAATGAGGATGTGGGGGAGGGGTTGGATAAGGCTCAATAGCTGGCTCTCATCTCATGGATTCAGTGCGAAGGATCCTCAAAATGCTTTAAAACCAATCCTCCATTATGGGGAGAGAAGCTCTGTAATCCAATAAAAGATGCCCTCTTTTTTTTTTTAATAAAAAAAAAAGGAAGAAGATGCCATCTTCCACCCAACTAGCACTTGCTAATTTTGGTTCAAACACAGGCTTGTCTTTAATGGATGTGAAGAGTTGCAGTTTGGCTCTTGTATGATAATGATAATGAGACGATTATTACACTCAAAAACTTGTATGTATTTTGGTCCAGCCTAGCCCTGCCCAGTTGAGTGTTCACATTTTTAACAAGTTGATTGACGGATGGATCTTCTGGGAATCTAACACCAAAACACAACTATTCCATTCCTTTATAAGGCAAAACAATTGTATCTTTAACTTTTAGATACACATTATTTTCAAAGCCAATAGTATGTTTTACTATAATTTTAAAGAAAATAAAGTTGAGTGCCAATGTAAATGGATCTTAGAATGTTTTCTTGGTCTAACACCTTTACCTGGAGATGAACAAAGGAAGGTGAATAAACCGGTGGTAGGAGCTGGATATTTCTTGGAATTATTCATTCAGAACTGAAGAATCACGTATATATAATGGAACTTTTGCTCTTTTGAACTAAGTAGTTAGATAAGCTAAAAGCCAACATTGGTTTCTGCAGAATGCATATAAACGAGGACCATAATAGGCTTTGAAAGTGTGCCCATAGGCCATATCCCATAAACTTAGTAGTGCAACTTTCAAAGAATTTAATCAAAATAACTTACATTTTTTCATTTTTATTCAAAATAACTTAGATTATTGAAAATATATCAAAATAATTTACAATATATTTGGTAAAATCATCAAAAGCTTTTTCTCTTATAGCTTCATTAGCAGTCATTGCATATAAATTTTCTCTTACTGACTTGTTTTCATAAATGTTTATATGTTTACGTTTTTTTTAAAAATTTTCTTTTTAAAAAATATTCTTATAAATAAAAAAAGAGATTAATAAATGCTATTGTGAATCATGTCCATGCAGTTAAAAACTTTTTCTTTCTTTAATAAATAGATAGTCAATTTATCTAAAAAAAGAAGGTTAAACACCTAAAAATAAATTAATAAAAATTTTATTACATAAATTTTGGAATAAAAATTTTAAAATATATTTTTACACTAATATTGAAATTGTTGTAAAATTAAAAAAACAAGTTGTAGATAAATATTTTAATTATTAATGTATAACATTAATTAGGCATATTCAGAAATGAAATAGAAATACATTAATATTTTATGTTGTGGGTTATTTAGGTTATTTTAGATAAAAATGTAAAATTTTCAAACTACAAATTCAAATGTTCCTTCCATAAATTAACAGATGAAAAATTGTGTCGGGATCTGTAGCTCCTTTTGCATACGGTCAGCAAGAAATAGCTTTTCAAGGTTTAAAGTCTAAAGTTTAGGAATGATTTGACAAGGAATTTTTGCAGCTTCAAACAGTGAGAGATAAATACACTGTCACTCAGCAATTTTCTTTTTTTCAGCAAAGGAATTATTGACGCACGAATTGTTAAACTAAAGCTTAGTTATGACCTTTTTACTTAAAATAAATGAATAAATATATTTTAGACACTACACAGTTGTATTAACTGATAATGCAATTTAAGAATTATGATGATCCGATAATAAAAAACAATCCATTAATACTGATATCATTATTTATCAAACGAATAGTATAATTTTATATTGTATTACGTTTTATGGGTTAGGAGCATGAGCATCCATAAAATTATACAGCAATTTCAAACCCAAATTATGCAACCTCTTACCACTCGTGCAAACTCGATTGGTTAGAAGACGAAAGGTGTTCCTCCTTCCTTTTTGGCTGTAGGAAGGAGACCTTCCACCAAAATTCTCAAAGTTGTTTAGTTTTTGTTTACCAAAACCTAGTGAAACGATTGATCTCTTGTGGTTTTTAGAGACCTACCAACAATAAAAGAGGAAGGGAGAGGACATTTGGTCTCTGGATCCAATCTGATCTTAGATAAACCAATGAATCTAGCTAGCTAGCTGGCTATAGGCAAAGCTTCCTGCAACAGTTCATGTTGTTTTTAAAGGGATGTGCGAAGATGGCAGTCAAAAGATCTTAGTACGGCTTACCCTCTTTTGCTTTTCTTTTATACGTCAAACAAACAAGACAAAGACATGTATCAAATTAAAGATCTATACCATATCATTTCATAACAAGTGTGCTTTTGACTAATTAAGTATTAGTTATCATTTTGAATACACTATTAATTTTTTTAATTTCGAGAATATTCGCATTCGTTTTACTGCACACTACTAATTTCATCCAAATCTAAGTCCACATGATAAATTTTTTTTTTTTTTACAAGTATATATGATGATATAGACTATTGATTTACATTCTTGTTCACTTTATTTATATTTGAAGAAAAATTAAAAAGGAAAAAATAAATCTATAAAGTTTCTTCCACAATTAACATATGACATAAATTAGGCATAAAACACAATTTGGTAGTAATTATATATTGTAAATTAGGTTTGCATAAAAAACAAAGATACAGCTGGAGAAAGGTTCAAAACCACATCCAAACGACATGTCGAATGATTGGTGCATATGAACATGCACTGTGTTAGCAACTCTCAGTGGAGAGACGCATGATTTGTTTCTAATCATATTATATAGCTTCTTTTTAATTACAGATTTTTTCAAATACGTAATTAGGAATGCTTTCCAAAATAGTGGGAGCAGCCGCTTAAAAAAAAAAAAAAAGAAAACCTGTTACTCCTTCAGTTAAAAAATATAAATTATTGGATTTATTCTTACACAAAACAATCAACTTTTTTTATCCTTAAAATATATTTAATTATTATATCTTATAAATAAGAAAGAAAAAAACAATTTGTTTTTTATAAAAAAAAATGTTTAATCTTGAAATAAGAAAGATACGGAACGATATATGAAAATAGATAAGGTTAGAGTATTTTTAGATAAGAAAAAAATCATTCAAACGACTTATATTTATGAATGAATAGAGTATTAAATAACATTAAAAAAATTGAAATATATATTTTATATAATACTCGTTTCGTTCAAAATTAAATGTCTTCAAAATTTATAAGAGCTTTTACCCTAATAAAATTATATGACATTATTAATATTATTAATGTAGTTAATAGTGAAATTATATATAAATTCATTATATGAATATGTTAAAGGAAAGTTGTTATTGAAACTTTTTATATATATTAAAAAATAAATATTTAATTTCCAAGATGTAGGGAGTATTCTAATATATATTTTCAACTAATTGAAGATGCACCGCCTAAAACGGGAACGGCAATGGTTCGTCGATTCTCACGCGCAAACTACAACTCTCTATACCGTAAAGCAAGAACAATACTCAGCCGTTCATTGCTCCTTTTTTTTTTTTTTTTTTTAATTTCTCCTTTGTCCTCATTCATGATTAGCATTTTATCAAAGACCAAAACCATTTTCTTAGCTTCACGGAACCGAATGCTTCCTTGCCCTTCTCCTGTCCTCCTTTGATTTGTTAAGAGAAGCAGCAACTAAATAGTACTAACAGAATTTTTTGATAAATTATTAATGCACTTCTTGAAAAAAACCAGCGTTATAGTAGAGAACTTCCAAGAGGAGGAAAAAAATAAATAAATTCAACTTTCACTATTTCTTACAAAACATTCATGTACAAGGTTCTGGTCCCAACAACTTTTTGTGATTGAATTACCACATCACACATTATTTTCTCCGTCTCCATTATTACTCCATAATTCTTATGAAATTTAAATAAAAATTTTATCTACAATACAAAAAAAGACAGAGAACGGGCAAAGGATCCAAGTGATATTATCGTTACCTAACTTAACATCATCCTAATTTGCACTTATTTGAATTAATCTCCCCGTTAAATTTATGTGGTCACGAGATATGTTTTAGGCAAAAGGATTAAACAGATATAAGGTGAGAATGGAATTAAATTATTTGGGCTGGAGTTCACATCTTTTTACATTCCCCATAAATATTTTTTTTTTCTATCTAATTCTTCTATACATGTCATGTCGCTAAATCACATCAATAATATTTTTTTATTACTTTTAAATTAAATTATAATATCAAATAATTTATTAATTATATTTTATAATATTATCAGTGATATAAAATTCAAAATATATCAAATCATTTTCAATTCTCAATAAAAAAAATTATCATATAAATATAACTTTATTTTAAAATAAAATAAAAAGCATCTTAAAACTCAATCCAAATATATACTAAATTCTTGTAAAAAAAGAAGAAGAAGATTTTTCCCCTCTCATGATCATTGGAATCCACATAGGCAAAAGTGCAAGTAGATAATATATAGGAGAAGCTTTTGGCAAATTGGCACTGGAAAATAACCCCTTTTGGGTTAAACTCAAGCATGCATTTTTACATGCCTTGATTTTGCTTTTTGCCATTCAAGTGACGCAAGTATGCTGTTCGCATTCACATTTTTTAACCTCATCCTAGTCAGCTCCAAACTTGAAAGCCAAATGTCTGGAACAAGTCTTCTTCTGCCTACTTTTCTCTTCACCTATATAAACCTTCACAAGTTTGAAGAGTTTTCTATAAGTTCTTTGGCCTGATCATATATACCACCAGGTGCTTAGAACTTCTTCAGTTCACATCTGCCAAGTAAATGGCTATGCTTACTCTTCTTCAAGTGGCCTATTTCTTTGGCATTCTTGGCAACATTGTGTCCTTCATGGTGTTCTTGTCACCGCTGCCAACTTTTTACAGGATATATAAGATGAAATCAACTCAAGGATTTCAGTCCATACCTTACTCAGTTTCCCTGTTCAGCGCCATGCTCTATTTGTACTACGCTTATCTGAAGAAGAAGGACGCGTTGCTTATTATAACCATCAACGGCGTAGGCACCGTCGTGGAGACCATATATCTGATCATTTTCATGATCTACGCTACAAAGACCGCCAAGGTTTGCTTTTATTAATCTCAGTAGTCTAGCTCATCATGCAAATGCATTAAATTTAATTCATTAATTCGCTTAATTATATACTAATTAAAGTTTTTTTTTTTTTTTAAAACTTGTGCAGATATTCACCACAAAGCTAGTTCTTGTGTTCAATTTTGGGGCACTTGGTACAATTGTGGCTTGCACATATGTATTTGCACAAGGCCAAACCCGACTTGAAGCAGTTGGATGGATTTGTGCAGTTTTCTCTCTCAGCGTTTTTGTTGCTCCACTTAGCATTATGGTAATAACCATGAATAATGTGATTGATGATTAATATTGAGCAACAAACCAAAGTTATTTCTCTTCTGTCAACTTTATCATCTTCTCTTTCTTTCTTTTTTTCTTTATAGAATCAATAAAGCAATTGACATGTTTTGGGTGTAACTTCATTTTCATATATTTGCAGAGGAAAGTTATAAAAACTAAGAGCGTGGAATTCATGCCATTCTCGCTATCATTCTTCCTCACACTTTGCGCTATTATGTGGTTCTTCTACGGTTTCTTGATAAAAGATTATTACATAGCTGTGAGTTTCTGCATCTCAAACCCATAAATATATAAATTTTATTCCTCGTCCTAATTGTATTGTATAATTTTCCATGAACAGACACCGAACGTGTTGGGATTTACATTTGGGATTGTGCAAATGATACTGTATGCCATTTACAAAGATGGGAAGAAGCAAGTTCTACCGGAAGCTGATCTCAAAGAAGATAACAAGAAAGTAGTAGAGATAACCACTGTTATTGACATTGGAGAAGTAGTGGAGACAACGGAGCCCGTTTCAGCACCCAACATTCCACAGGATTCCAAAGCCGAAGTGTAATTTGAAAGAGGAAGCCAATCAATGAATTCTGGCTCTGAATTTTTCAGAACATGCATGATCTGTAGGACTCCAGAATAATATGTACTATTTCACTTCTTAGAATCAAGAGCTAACTTAATTAAAATTATTAAAAAAGATTAAAAAAAAAAACACCCAAGGGGGATTGATCGAGCTACGCACGTACCTGGGACACTTCAAAAGTTAGAAGGACATCCTTAAATGAGGATGAATAGTGAATACAAGAACTTGAAGGGGAGAAATCCCTACGCTTTCTTGTACTTCTACGTGTATCAATTTCTGTATTTCTAGAGAAATAATCCAAATTCACCGAATATATAATCTAATTTTCTTTTGCTTCATTTTATTTTTCAAATCAAACCGATAGTTCATAATTGAATATTCACTTTTGACATAAATTAATACAATAATTAAACAAAGAAGTTTTCATAATATAGTGATCTGTTATCAATGTATTAGTAGAAGAACATAAATCCTTTAAATTATAAAAGTCGTTGCGCTAGTGATGAAAAATGTTTAATTTAAAAAAAGATAAACATTCAATTTTGATATCTCAAAATAAAATAAAATAAATATCAAGACAAAATACGTATTTGTTTGAAGTGACATTTTTAAGAAATAAAAAATAAAATGAAAAATGAAGAAGCAAAATGCATTATTGCTTTAAATTGCATAGGAAAGTTGAATGATACGTAATAACTTTGATTTTCTCAATTATCTCGAAAAAGAGAAAAGATGAGGAAGAAACTTAACGGCCAATGCGTGCCAAACAAAAAAAAATATGAAAAAGATGCCAATAATACATTCACATAAGCTCATCATTTGGCAGAAATCTGAGAAACGAAAACTGCACAAAAGCAAAACTGAAAAAGAGATAGTCCATGGCACAAACGTAACTGATCAATTGTGTAATTCTTGATATAAAAAAATTAAAAAGAAAAAGGTTGTGCACGGGATTTTCAACCCCAGCTGCCAAAATATAGAAAATGACAACATAAATTTGATATAAAGTGATTGGAGATCTCCTTGCGTCTGTAAGAGGAGGAGGGCACACATGTAAATAATAATTAGTTTCCTTGTGTCACAATCTAAATCAATCAAGTTGAGTAATGAGAATGAATTTAAAGTTTAAACCAGCTTCTGCTCTAAGTCTTCTCTTCTCTTTCTCATCTTCATTGACCATTGCAAGATTCTTTTCTGAGCTAGAGGACAAAGCTTAAATTATTATTGATAGCCTGGGTCAAAAAAGAAACATGACACACTTGTCTTAGCTAAACCAGCACTCAAAAAACATTACACTTCTCATGTACAATATTAGAATGGAAAGCGGAATCTCACCTATTGAATTGTGCTAATATATATGTAATTAATCATTTTACGTTTAGTGTAATTATCAAATCTTATACACTTAAGAAAAATCTCAATTTTATATTTTGAAGTCAAACTGTGTAATTGGAGAATTTCTTGTAAAATATGATTATTTTTTGACCAATTCTTTTTTGGGAGGTTGGGGGGTGGATCGACTAAACCAAGTCAGAACCAGCTCCACATTCAATACTCAATTTAATTGGATGTATACGTTTATCCACCTTTCCTTTTAATTGGAAGTGAAAATTTTCCTTGCTAATTAAATGAAAAAAGCATTACTTTATATTTGACCCTAAAAATTGTGTCATATCTAAATCAAGGACCTACATTACTATTTCATTGAAATTATATATATATATATATATATATATATATATATATATAGGAAAAAAGTAAAATACAACAACTGTTTCATGCCAACACAACAATTTTGAGAAAAGGTGTTCAGACTTGAGAGCCCAATTTTCTGTGGACATAACAAGATTGGGTTTAGCTGGAATTCAACAGCCCAATTAGTTCCATGGATGTATCATAGTATTATACCGAGCCTAATGTTAAAGAATTTCTATGGGCCTTGGCCGTTTTATGTGTGGATACGAGATAAGACGTCGACCGTCTCAGAAGCTTAATCCTTTAAGAACGATTAAGAACGGCAAATTTCTTGAACTAGGGTTTTCGAGTACCAAATTGAAGAAAAAAAAACCCAATTTTTCTTCGAATTTACTTTCGAAAATGAAGAACAAAAGAAACGGAGAATCTAAAGAGGAGGTCCGTAGCCAGAGAGACCAAAGATTGAATGGCGCAGATTCGAAGAAGAATATGAAGATGAGAAGAAACATGCAGAGATTGGGAGGAAGAGGTCTCTCACTTGAAGCATTTGCCAATGCCAAATCAGGGAGCAGCAACTATAATCCTGCTTTAATAAGTATGCTTCTCTTCATAGTTATCGATTCTTGCTTATTTCGTCCGTTAATTTTTGGTTCCGTACAAATTTGAAGTTTTCACCATTTTTTTCCTTGGGAGCTCAATTCTGATCAGAGCATTCGCTTTTAGAGTTATGTGATGTAGCAATTAGGCGTTCCAAGTCATGATGCTGGTGCTAATTGCTATGGGTGAATCCTGCCTGTAGAAATTTACTTTTTTTAATGATGTTAATTCTGCGTCTAAATTTACTCCTATAACCCTTAGAGGGTAATTGCACCTCTTACTGCAACCACGCCCGTAGCTATCAAGAATTCGGCATAAATTAAAAACCTTTAGAACCAAATGTATTGACAGATGCTCAATTATTAGAAAGTTTCAACTTAGTTCTACTTTAGTCGGTACCTCTCCTTGATGAACTACTGCTGAATCATTAAAGCAAATTATTCAAGACTTTTAGAGAATACATTAGTTAGTCCGTCAGTAGTTTGTTCGTTCTCGCAAACTGAAACTATAAAATGTGGCCCTAATCTCAAGAGTCAAATTAATCCATGAGAACTTGAAATATGACTTCGATTTTAGTTGGTAAACTGCCCCTGATGGAAAGAAAATCTTTCCTGCGGTAAAATGAAATTTTATTTTGGACCTCTTTCCTTTCTGAAATTTGCCTTCCATCAAGCAAATTTCGTGTCTTGTGTCTTGTGAATTATTATCAGGTGAATGAGAGTATTCATATGCAGAATTCTAGTGTAAGGACTTGTTTACATTCGTTGTCTGGTTGATGGTACTGTTGATAATGAATAATATGATTCAAGGTCTTTTAAAAAAAAGGATCTTCACTTGCAGTTTGCTCTAAGATCCATAAATTAGGCCAAGACCAATCATTTTCTTCTTGCCTTCTGTTCTGCTCATTTGCTTTCTAAGAATTTAATCTTGCCATATTTTATAGTTTTCAGCAAATGGCAAGGAAGTCTCTCCTATGTCTATTAATAGCTCTGTTACGCTAATGAATATCTGTTTGTTTTGGCAGAGAAACAAAGGGAGTTTTATAACAATGCTAAATGTGTTCGCAAATATAAGAAATCACTAAAGCAAGACGAACAGCAGAGCAATCCTATTCCAAGTACTAGATTCGTGGAGGTGTGGTTCTCTTACCATTCTTGTTGATTAGCTGCACTCGGTTTGTTGCTTTATTATTTATTAACACTAATAACAGGTTTTTAAGAGGTGAAGCGTGAAATTTGAAAATGGGCCCTTTTTGGCAAATAATGTCACCATGTTGAATTATTTATTATCTGATTGAAGCATTATCAAGCATGTTGCCTCTTATCTGAGTTCATCTGCGGGCTACTGGACATCCAGGTTCAGACTAAATTGAATTATATTTCAGGAGCTTGACCAAGATATGACCAGAGAAGAGCAGATAAATCCGAAAAAGAAGAAAAACAAAAAGAAAAATACTCCGAGTCTTAAGGAATTGTATGAAAACAAGCGTGAAGATGAAGAGAAAGCAAGGATGGAGAGGGAGGCCATTTTTAGGGCAAAGGAGGAGCAAAGACAGATAACTGAAGCTCGAAGAAAAACTTTGAGGGCAAAGATGTTGAAAAAAACAAAGTCGGGACAACCAGTGATGAAGTATAGAATCGAACATATGTTAGAAACACTACAAGGTTCTAAAAGCTAGTTTTGTAATTGTTCCTTACGATGGAAGATCCTCAAACTAGTGACCTTAATCAATAAATAGAAATTGAAAGTTCCATAGGTTCTCTCGTGTTGTAATTTGTTGATTATTCATTCACAAGTCATAAAAGATCCACCACCCTTGTATCCTGGGTGATGTTGTTCCCCATCGATGGATGTAATGAAGCTTTTACGAGCGATAGTGACGTATTGAGGCGATCAATTCCATACTTGAAATCAGTATGGATTTATGTGTCTGACCACGAACACTAAATTGTCAATTCTAATTTAAAGATGTATGCTCAGTCCTCATTCGCATGTATTGTGCTGTGGTTCTTACTCATAATATTCAATGTGCTTGATTTAATTGAATTGCAATGCAGAAAATGACAAAAAATTGTATCAATGGTCATCTTGCTAGGGTCGCAGCTGAGGGACAGTCCCTCTTATCTTCCCATTCTCGCTGGAAACCCTTTTTACACTCGCTAGATAACACAATCCACGCGTTAATGGATCATATTTCTCAATAAAAACAAAAAGAGCACATGTCGTGTTTACTACGCCTAAGAACAATAATTTGCCGGAGTCCAGCTTCCAGGAGTGGACATAGGATTATACTATGAGGAGTTCTCTCCGTTGTACTTCATTTAACTCACTTCTAGTAAAAAAAATTGACTCATGTGTCTCGTTAAGAAATTAAGGGTGAATTAATTGTCATTTTTAAAAATTTACTCCTAATCAATTGAACTCTTTTTTTTCCAAACAAATTTAACTACAAGCAAGTGTCTTGGAGATAGGAATGAAAATATGTAAACTACTAGTAAGGAGTAAATAGTTTATTTGAGTACGAGAAATTTAAAAAATAAATTGAGTCTTCAAAAGTAATTAGTTTGAAAGAATGATTTTTTTATAAAAAAAATATATATATATAACTAATTAAAAGATTCACTTGTAAAAGAAAATGGATTTACTAACTAAAAAAAGCTCACTTTTCTTAATACTAGCACTATTCACTCAAATGAGACATTAAAAAAAAAAGGACAGAGTAATTATATTTTATATTAAAACAAATGCAAAATATATTATATAAAATGTAACAAATCTGGAATTAATTTTAAATTTTAGAGGGACCAAAAACATTTTACAATATTATATATATAATATTGAATATTTAATCTTGCGGGGGTGGTATCATGGTACCAAATGCAGTTCCGCCTTTGCCGGAGTCAAAGGTAGTAATTCGTCCACCGTCAGAGAATTGCCCACGGCAAGGATTCACAGTTCATTTTTACTTTGAAAAAAGCAGTACCATAATGATCAATCTCAGTCATTGACTTGCGTTGACAGATTTTCATTTCTTTAAAAGAAAATTTGAAAGTTCTTCAAAAGAAAAGTATGCAGTGGCCGAATCATAATCTGGAAAAAAACGCTGATTTTTTCTTGACATTTCCTCAAGAAATCTGATCCATACTTGTCCTCCCTAGAACCCTACTTTACTTTTCCTCCGAAATCTGTGAACAAAAGCTGGTGTTTGCTAAAGCGCTCTTTACAGGTCCCAAATAAAGTGATATAAATGCGGAGTGATACTGTGATACTGATAGCTCTTCATGAAAATTAGAGAGATACATTATTACGTGATTCTGAAAAGCTTGAAGAAAAAGTACGATCCTAGAAAGAATAGAAATATCAGTACATGAAATTGACTGAACAATTACAAAAATGGAACTTATTTCCCAAATCCACCTTCTTTTAATCCATTGAATATGATGATTGATGAAAATACAAATCTGCAAAAGCAAAAGCAGCATCAGTATGTAATAAGCAGGAAGACTTTTTTTTTTCCCCTGATTTTAACTAAACGATACTCCCATCATCTCTTATTATAATAAGTCATTGGAGACATTTTTTCTTTTATTAATTAAAAATATTTTACAATTTTTAAAAAAAATTTATAGAAAGGACGGAGAGAATATTTTATTCAAAATATAAGGACGAAAAACGTACGTAATTATAAAAGAGCAAGGAGAGTTAAAAAAAAAAGTACAAAATGCATACAGGATGAACTGTGTAGCTTTGTTTATTTCAGAGAGCAGAAGGCTGGACGAATAACGACAAATCTTGGCCGTGGTGGCGGCGGGTTGCATATGACCATGAAAATTAAGGCGATAACAAGAGCCAGTACAAGGCCCGTCAGATTAAGGCCCCCTGCTTCGCAGAGCTCTGAGCACATCATCTTCCCCATGATCACCACCAACCTTTAACCCTTTCTTGATTTTGTAATTAGAAAATGCAAGTGAAATGGAAGGAATAGAGGTAACCCCAGTGTTAAATGCTAGACCCGAGTTAGGAATAGAGTCGGTCAACTTGAACTGAAAATTCCAGAGTCATTTCTATTGGTTGCTGGCCAAATGCCAAGTCCCAAAGCCATCAAGAACGTTGACCCAGGGTCAAGAGTTTTGTCAGCCAAAGGACAAAAGAGATCCAAAATGAATGGTAAAAGGGAGGAGATCATTTAAAAGAAAAATTGCAAGCTTTGCCTAATTTGGACCAACATTTCTTTCAAGGTCCAATGGATAGCAAAGGTGAATCTAGTGGAATGAAGAAAAAAAGGGAAGACAATAGTCCAAGATAAAAGCCCACATTTGGATCATGAGGCCCAATTACTAAAGTAACTAAGGCTCAACAGAGAAAACCTTTAAAAGATATATCTAATGAGGTTTTATAGGTTTTATACGACTAACATACTAGTGGGACAACAATTCTCCAACCAACATATACTAGTATACCTATCCAGAACCAAAACGTTGTTAACTCACAAACTCCGATGAGATTGAAAGCATCAAAGTCCACTCACCTGATCACCAAAATGGTACATCAGATTTTCCCATAGATGAACCTATAGAAATTATGTTGAAAAAAATAAATAAAGCTCCAGTTGAAGGGTTGCTGAATTCTGTCCAACTACAAGCAGAACAACTCGATCAAGGTATTGGGGATACTCTTGTCGAAGTAGTGGATATAACCTCTAACTTACTGTAAGTTTTTTATGGATAGTAAAATTATATATTGGAACTGTACAGAGGCTAGTTCAACTGATTTTCTTATGCATGTTCAAAATTTGTTAAGGTGTTATAAGTCTAATGTTTTAATTCTTGTAGAGACACATATACATTCTTCCCGTGCAAAAGTGATTCTTGATCACTCTCATCTATCTATGAGCTTTGTTTCAGAACCTCTTTGTTTCAATGAACAGAGTGTAATGGTTGCAGTTAGGAAAGGTAAAATGGTTGACTGGTGTCTAACAGTTGTGTATGCCTCGCCTATTGGTTCTGTTCGTAAGAGGCTATGACAACACCTCTGTACCATGGGAAACTATTTTAAGGGCCCTTGGTTGTTGCTAGGGGATTGGAATCAAGTTTTGGAGGCAAAAGATAAGCTGGGTGGAAAACCAATCAGCAGGTCTAGAGCTAGGCCACTATGGGACATGATTCAAGATTGTCATTTGATTGATCTTGGATATTCAGGTCCAGAATTTACCTGGACTAATGGACGAAAAGCCAAGGCAAATGTAAAAAAGAGAATTGACAGAGCATGGTGTACAAGTAAATGGCTCCGTAGGTTTTCGGAAGCTAATGTCTTCCATTTGGCAAGAACATGTTATGATCACTATCCAATGCTAATTTCTTGTCAAGGAAAAACTATTGAGATGATTCATAGCTCTTTTCGAGTTTTAGAAGCATGGTTTGAACACCGTTCTTTTGTTCAATTGGTTGAAACAATTTGTGCTGAACATAGAAGAGATTTGATTGCAACTTCTTCCAATTTTAAACAAATGGCTTCAGTTTGGAACAAAGGCGTGTTTGGTAATATTTTTGTCCGAAAGAAAAGGTGTTAGGGCAAGACGTACCGATATCCAAATAGTATTATTAACCAAATCGCCTCTTTCAAGGCTAGAAATTGATCTAATGAAGAAGTTTGATGATATACTAAAGCAAGAAGAATATTTTTTTAGACAAAAATCACATAACACTTGGTTGAAAGATGGGGAGAGAATTACGAGATATTTTCATCTATCCACTGTACTTAAGCGTTGAAAAAGTCATATTTCTCAACTAAAAAATAGAGTCAATGAATAGTGCAGTGATCCCCTAGCATTGCAACAGATAGCACGTGACTATTATAGATAACTTTATACAATAGAAATTTGTGCAGATTGCAAAGAAGCAAAATGGGATTTTCCCTATCTTTCTTATTCTGATCACAAATAATTGAATCATGATATTTCACATGGTGAGGTTCAAAAAACATTCTTCCAAATGAGCCCACACAAAGCCTTCGATCCTGATAGACTCCCTGCATCATTTCTTCAGAAGTATTGGAAAATAATGGGTCCTTCTATTACTGATTATGTTCTCAAGGTTTTTCAGGAAGGTCACCTTCCCACAGAAATAAATGATTCCTTAATTTGTCTCATCCGTAAACAACAAAATCCTGAATTTATTTCTGAATTTCGACCTATTGCGTTAAGTAATGTTTTTGTCAAGTTGATCACAAAGATTGTAGCAAATCGGTTGAAACCATTGATGTCAAAACTTACTGATTTGAACCAATTTAGTTTTTTTTTGGGTCGTCTTACCGCTGATAATATTATCATGACACAAGAAGTGATACATTCATTGAAGCACAGAAAGGGCAAGAAATGAGGGATGATAGTAAAAATTGATTTAGAAAAAACATATGATCGGATTAATTGGGATTTTCTACGTTTTGTTCTAAAGGCCACATGATTTGGTGATAACCTCATATATGTTATTATGTTTTGTATCTCATCCTCTAAACTTATTGTTTTCCATTTATACCAAAACGAAGTTTAAGTCAAGGCGACCCTCTATCACCTTACCTTTTTGTTCTATGCATGGAGGTACTTAGTCAACAGATTAAACAATCAGTTGCTACTAGTATTTGGAAGCTGATAAAGACAACAAGGTCAGATCTTGGACTTTCTCATCTTTTCTTCGCTGATAATCTTCTACTATTTTGAGAGGCATCTGAGCACCAATCAGATATTATGGAAAATATTCTTCATGAGTTTTGTTCAGTGATTAGTCAAAGAATCAATCCTAGGAAGTCAAAATTTTGGATATCTCCTAATACAAAACGATCCACAGCTAATCTAATTAGCTCAAAATTCTCAGTTCCTCTTACACAAAATCTGGGAAGTTACTTAGGTGTACCACTTATCCATAGTCAGGTTACCAAAAGTGACTATATATTTCTCATTGACAAAGTGCGAAAACGCCTTGGTGCATAGAAGTCAAGGTATTTATCTAGAGCAGCTAAACTTCTTTTAATTCAATCAATCACTTCATCTTTACCTCAACATGTTATGCAATCAGTTAAATTGCTCCAAAGAGTTATTGATGAGCTAGAGAGGATTAACAGGAAGTTTTTTTTGGGTGATGAAGCTGATCAATCTACCTTGCATTTAGTAGCTTGGCATACCATGTGCAAACCAAAACATTTGGGAAGCCTTGGTATTCGGTCACTCCAACAGGTTAATCAGTCACTTCTGGCCAAAATTGATTGGAGATTGATTCATGATGGTAATGGGTCATGGAGTACTACTTTAACCAATAAATATGGATGGGTTGCTGGTCTGCAAGGTTTTGTTTGAAAAACGCAGTCATCTCCTACTTTGAAAACTATTTTGAGGAGTTTCGAGAGCATTAGAGATGGTCTGAAATGGGCTGTAGGAGATGGAAAGCTTGTTCGGTTTTGGCTTGATTGTTGGTTACTTGAAGAACCCCTACATCAAATGTGCATGAATCATATACCATCACATCTGATTGGGAATCCAATCTGCTTTTTCTGGACAGAAAATCACTGGAATGATGAAATTCTTGTTAAATTACTACCAAGACATGTGTTACACTACTTGCGTAGTAATCCACTGGTGGAAGACACTTCTAGTAATCATGCTTACTGGGCAATGTATACAAAGAGACGTTTTTCTACTAAGGCAGCTTATAGATGGCTGGTTGATGGAACTTTACCTACTTGGAATTGGAAGCAAATATGGAAATTTCCTGGCCTCATCAGACCCTCTCTTACTCTTTGGTTTTTGGGTCATGGTAAGTTGATAACTAATGAGTTATTATGGCAGATAGGCATCTTGGAATCTTCAATTTGTTACAGATGTGGCAATAAAATTGAGGCTGGACTTATTCAGTAAGAGATTGTCCTTGAGCCCAGACAATTTGTAAACTTTTGCTCTCTTCAAAATTTTGTCCAGACTTTTGGCAGATCAACATTGAGTTGGAGTGGCTAGCATACAATTTAGGCCACCATGCTATGAAGATTATGAATATCACACACTAGCATATTCTTTTCTGTGAAGCTATACATGCTTTGTGGTGTTCCCATAATGGAGAAATG
The DNA here is from genome assembly GCA_019593545.1 of Apocynum venetum. Taxonomy (NCBI): domain Eukaryota; kingdom Viridiplantae; phylum Streptophyta; class Magnoliopsida; order Gentianales; family Apocynaceae; genus Apocynum; species Apocynum venetum. Next base: position 1,404,256 of record SRSM01000324.1, read on the forward strand.
CATCATAACACCTTTATTGTTACCAAACCTCATATGATAGTTAGAAAGATTCTATATAAAATCATAGATATTTTGACACTCAAATACCAAAATAGTTGTCTAAAATTATATTTATTTAGATTTGTAAATCTCTTTTTTTTTTTGTGAAGTAATATACAGTTTGATCCCTTTTCAAAAAAAAAATTATTAAGGATAAGTTTGAAACTTAATTTTAAATTTTGTATTATTTTAATAAGTATGCAAAAATTTAAAATGATACTTATTTTTAAAACGGAAAAAATAAATGATTATTTATTTTTAAAATCAAATACGAAATTATAAAATGAAAAAATGACCAACCCAATTAATTACCCATAACTAATTCTCCCATGGAAACGTAGAAAAAATTCCACAGGTTGTCAAGTTTGACTGATGTAGCCAACCTATTTTTGTTCGCAAGTGATATATTCTACTTATCTATATGCTTGTTCCTTGTTTTCTGGCCATCATTTCTTCCATAGGATTCTTTTTCCCTTTTTCTACGAGTAGCTAGTAAGAGCACGAGAAACATGAGAGAGAGAATCTTCTCTTTTTTTTTTTTTTTTTTTAGTAGGGAAATAAAAAAGAGGCAAAGAGAATCAGAAAAAAATATAAACCCTGAGCATCATTGATATCCAACTGAAAATCAAATCTCCTTTACTAACTGCTTCGACTAGGGATAAAAATGAAGTAAACTTGGAGCAATACCTATAATAGTGGTATGATGAAACGTGTGGGTATCATCAGCCAATGAAAAGTCTTGAATCCCATTACCATATTTACATCACTTTGCAGACCTCTCTGCATGCAAAGAACCGCAAAGCAATGGCTCTCTCTCTCTCTCTCATTAACTGCTATCATTGCTAGAACTAGGAGTGCCATTCTATGGAGTCAGCCTTTTTTTCTAGCAGTGGACGGCCTTTTGTAGAGATAGCAATAAAAAATAAATAAAATAATACAATTTTTTAAAAAAATATGTCAATACGATTGCATTTCATACATTAAAAAGTTATTTGTCAAATTTTATTTAAAAGTGCTTAATTTTCCAAAATGAACACTGAATTTTAAAATACATAAATAATTAATTTTAGACAGATAATCCTATGCTGTGCAAAAAGAGAATAGTAATCTAAAAAAACAACGATTCTACCGAAAGCCTTGCATCTTCTTTTGGATTTTTCCCACCATCATCTTCCTGCATGTTAGAATCTCAACTCTTCTAAATCCATCCCCCCAAACAATCAGCTTTAAGTCCAAATCACTGGAATCATCATCCTTTGAATCTTTTGAATGAGAATGGCTATAGCTCAATTCCCTACGAGTATCTTAATTACCATGTTACTCGCTACAACACCCAATCTACATAACAAGAAAATACTAATAAAGCCTACGTTTTTATCTTGCTTGTCGACCTCTGCAACTTAAAACATCCGTTTTCTTAAAGGTTGAGGATTAAAACTCTCACAGTCCAACAATTATGTTCATGGACACCAAAAAGACAAATCAAAGGCCGACGAAAAACATTTTGCACAGATAAAACTGTCATACATGCCAATATTCTCTCGTTTCCCAATAAGAGATCATATTTTAGCATCCATCAGAGAGAAGTATAGAGCAAGAATCTTAACGGCAATCATATTTGGATAGTGCAGGAACCACCAAACAGAAGCACAGAATATTACAAGAGGAATCACTAGAAACAATCCAAGATGTTTACCACCACCTACCTTACAAGTATGATGATACCTCACTTCATCTAAAAGAAAATAAATTCACAAATAGATTCGCTATTTATAACCCATCCACAATAAAATCTAATTGAAAATAAAACATGAATGGTTCACATGTATTAAAGAAAATATATTTAAGTAAAATCTCGCAACAGTGCAACATTCAATTATATTAGACAGTTCTCGTTCTAAAAAGACAAGACGTCAGCTACTAAAAAATTTCAATTTACAACCTTCCACATACAGGTCTATCAGCAATGCACAAGGTCACCTAGCAAATTTATTGCCATGAAATCTAACAATGGTACAAAAAAGTAGAACCCGAATACTTTTCAGCTGCAAACAACACAAATAACTGGCATAGAATCGCAAAAGTTTGCCAATAGTATTCTGCATGACTGCCGAAATAATGTCTCTAAATAATACACAGTAGCAACAGCTTCAATTTTTTATTAGAAAAAGCTACTTGAGATGAAATTGCTCAAGCCAAGAGTAACACAATTGGCAGTTGAGCTTTCGGCCCTCCTATACCTTCAATTGCATGATTCCACTTCTCCAGTACTGCAACCATATAAAACATCACCAAATTGAAGATAGGATAATAGGCAGCATATAGATAATGTACCTGCTCAGAGCAAAACCCAATCAGACATCCCCAAACCTGAATCTTTATCCATCGTCCAAACAAAAGGCGGCATGTCTGACCGGGGCCCTGCAACTGTACGATATATATAAAGTTTTTCAACAGGACAACTTTCTGGCCTAGAATCTGGGGGTCCCCTCTCATCTATGACTTCAACATTAAGCCTTGGCATCTTCTGACCTAGCAGTTTACATGCTCCAAAACTTACCGAGCAAGAAGACATCCAAAGGGATCGCATTGCCTCCAGTTTTGCAGCATTGGCCAAAAGAGCCTTGTCCCCAAATGGGCAGTCCCTGATCTCCAGCTTCCGTAGACTATCGCACCCGGACAAAATGTGATGCAAGCCCAAATCACTATCCCCAGCAAAAGCTACAGAAAGCATCTCCAATTTCTTAGCATGGGTCCCAATGTATTCAAATACTCGATCTGTAAGGAGACCAGAGAGGGAAAGCCTCCGTAATTCCTTGCAATGTTCAACAATGGCTCCAAATCCAGTATCAAGTGGTTCAAGAGTTAGATAATCAGGGGTTCGAGGTTCAATGATACACAGCCTAAAGACAACAAAGTTTGGACGATTCCGTGCAATAGCAACTAAAGCAGCATTTGACATCTGCCGGCAGAAGTAGAGAACTGACTGAAGCTTGGGGCATCCCTCTGATACACTGACAAGACCTCGTTCTGTCAATGATACATCAGGTCCTGGTCCTGCACCATACGGATCAGAAGGGAACACCCTAAGCTCTTGCAAGTCTTTACACGATCTTGCGAGGGCTTCAAGACCAGCATCTTCAATTTTATCCAATACCTGCAGAGATATCTCTCTTGAATTAATGGTGAATTAAACAAAGGGAAGAAAGGGAAAATTCAGGAAGTGATGTATCTAGCTAGTGAAAGAATTCAGTAAATGCACTGGCAAAAAATCAATGGAAATTTTTACCCAGGAGAAGATGGGCATTTAACTCAAATTACAGTTGGGTAGGAAAAAAAACCATCTAATAAAACTTAAAACTCATGCCATGGGTTTAATTTTACTCACAGAATTACAATTATTAAATTTCTCCAAGCAATAAAATTATTGGATCAAATAGATAAATTAGTATGAAAGATCATAAAAAAAATGACAAGGGCATACCCACAGACACTGCAAACTATTACACTGGCTAATAAGCTTGATGAGGTCTGGTCTTTGAACAGTGGCATAGCTCAAGTTCAAAGAGGTGAGCCAAGAACAAACCGAATAGAATGCTGGAAGGTAACCAGGAACGACATCCCAAAACCCAGACAAGCCTTTGAGTTGTTTGCAGCCTGAAAAAGCTTCTGCCAGGTTTGAGAAGACATCAGACCTGATCTCAGCTGAGAAGGCACCAGTACCCAACTCAACCAACTGAGTGGCCCGTCTCAGTAGAGCTGGGAGCTTCTCTAGTGGCACAGCACGATTGAGCCTCAGAGTCCTCAGATTAGGACTCCGAGCAACAAGGCGTTCCAAGGCAGAGAAATTCACCTCTGACCCTAGGCATGCAATGCTCAGAGACACCAATGATGTACAGGTTTCAGGAAAATGGTTGAGCCAGTGGCCACTTAGGTCATCCACATCACTCTCACGTAAGTCTAATTCCCTCAGATTCCTACAAAGGCAGAATAAGCAAAGTATCAAACCCTATGCTAGAACAGCAAACACACACACACAGAAGAACACCATAATATACAAAAGAGACAGCGCCAAAAGGAAGAATTAGAAAACTACTCCAACAAATTTTTGAAAGTTAAGGACAGATTTCATATGATAAATGGAAAATAAAAGCAACCATAGGAGAATTGACTATTCTAAATATGTATTTAAAGGCCATAAACTTACCATTATCAAAAGTTGCCAAAAGAACAATAGTAAAAAAATAAAAATATCAAGCAAGCCAAGTCCTAGCAACTTGAACGAAGTAGAAATAAAACCTCTCATAACCAAAGAGGTTTCAGTAAACACAATGTTCTATAAAGCAAGGAGACGAGAAAGCTAATTGATATTGAAACGAACGTGCAATGGTCCCACGTCAATGTAGAAAAGACTTGTAAAAGATGACCAGCCCATAGATCTTATTGTAAATCAATCAGGTAAGGATGAAAGGCCACTAGGATGCATAAGAAGATTTCCAGATTAGGGCATTCTCCTTTTCCCAACCAATCCAAGCAGTTGGGTTACGGAATATGACGGGAAAAACATTTTCAAGACTTGGTTTGACCAAGCTATGAGTCAAGTATAACAGATCCTTGTCGCAGATTAACTTAGTTTCATAAAACAAAATCCAAAATCATTAACCATAACCATTTGTTGAACTAACCCTGGTTTCACATAAACTTAAGAGAAAAATACGTCTTTAAATAAAAAGTGGCGATATCCAGGAGGACAAACAAAAACAACGCTCGCCTGAGGTATAAGTTTCATTCTAAGTAACCAGCTACCACTACCATAAACACAGAAGATACAATGTGTACGCACGCGGAAGTAGCAAACAAGTTACGGCAATGAACAAAATTGTGACAACATTGTACGGCAGTTAAGAATCCGTGGTCGCAAACCTTCCCTGTTCACTAGTAAAGGTAAGAGTACCAAACTTTTCCAAAGGTCTAAACTTAGTTAACCCAAAGAACCATAAAGACATGGTACATTTGCCGAGATCAGTAAGAAAACGCGAAGCGGAAATGAAATCGTACCTGCAATTGGAGGCAATGGCGTCCAGTCCAACCGTGGTGAAACCTTCACAAGACGACAAAACCAAGACCTTAAAGTTCTTAAAGCTCTTGGATATTAACTCCAAGGTCTCATCACTGACCACCATACGCTTAAGCCTGATTTCCTCAAGCCAAGGATAAGCATCAGCCATAGCCGCAATCCAAGGGTAAACATAGCCACCCCAACCATCCGGCACCAAATTAAAGTCAGCAAAATGCGGCTTCCCCTTCAGCTCCACCGATCTCACCTCCGGAAATCTTCGGATCATGAACCTAGGGCTCACAGCATAGCAGTTGCCCACAAAAATCCTCTTCCTACACCACCTTTCGATCTCGTACCACGACTTGCACACCAAAGATACCGAGTTCCTGTCCTTGTCCGAGCTCAAGAACGAGAACACATGCTCCAACACCTCCTCCGGAAACGAGCTCGACGATGAGTAGGCCATTTATCAGCAGAAATTGAAGACAACAAAACCCAAAACTCTTCGTCTGGAACTGGAAATAAGAAGGATAATGAAGGTCAAATCCTTAACCTCCCAAGCTCGGTAGCCTCTCAGATCTGGAACACCATTAACGACGAGCTTGGACCTGGAGCTCAGAGCACACCAGATTTGTTTTCTTGAAAAGAAAAAGAAGAGAGAGAAAAAGGAAGGAGAGAGAGGGAGTGTCAAATGTTGCGAGTGACGGTAGAGTACTGCAGAGAAGATAAGGTTTATATTTTGTTAACCAATGGGGTGAGGTCGAAATTTAACCAGAGTTAAATTTGGTCGAGTTGATGGTTGATCAGAGGTGGAGGATCCGACACGTGGAATTGGTTGCACAGAAACCCTAGGATGATCGGTTCACCAATTGAAAGAAGGGAAAGACTGTGGTAGGCTTATCCGTTCGCGACGAGGCGCAACCGCATAAAACGGGTGTGGGCGGGCGGGTCGAGACGACCCTGCCATTTGTCAAGATTCAAGAAGTTTGAGAATATCGTGTGGATTGAAAATTTAAAATAAATCACAAAAGATTCGATACAAAGAATAGTATTCGTAAAATAAATTTTCACATTTTATGTGTTATATATAATATTTCAAAATAAATATATTTTTCATTTAAAATGTTACTAGTAATGTTATTCATTTAAATAATTTACAAATCATTAATTAATTGTTCAATTATTAATTAAATTATAATAAATATAATATGATAACTTTTTAAAAGTAAAATATTTTTATTGATTTTTAAAATAATCAAATATAAATATTCATATTCAATACTCTCTTCATTCAGAAATATAGTATCTTGTTGGATGACTTTTTTTATTATGTCAAAATATAAATCATTTTACGAAATCTTATAAATATTTTACAATTGAGTTCTAATATTGCTCTTATTTATTTTCATATATTCTCTCACATATTCCTTATTTTCAAGACAAAGCATTTATATTTTTTTATTCTAAAAAAACTTTTATTTTCTTTTTCTTATTTCAAATACATAATAATTAAAAACATTGTATGAAAAAAATATTATTAATCATTGTAAAAGTGAGTCAAATAACTTATATTTTTACACGAAAGTTGTATCTTTTAAACTAATTATTTTTACCAAAGAAACTCGAGTCAACTTTTAAATTAAGCGGAAAATTTACACTTAATTTTTATATATTATGTATTATTATATTATAATTTTTAAAAATATGCTTCATTTAAATTTGAATTCCTACTTTCAACTTGATACAATAATTTAAAATAAATTAACTTAAAAGAAGTTAATACAATTTTTTTGTTTTTTAAGGCATTATTTTTTTTTATTAATGTAGCTAGCAAATTAAATTATATTTACATTTATATTTTATGAATGCAAATCTTTTAAATAAAAGATGTTTTACATTAAGCTTTATACAATAAAAAATAGATATTCAATTTTAAAATATAAATATTTAACATCTAACAAAAAATTTATATAAGTCTTTTTTTATAGATTATATATATATATTTAACATCAAACAATAATTGATACATAATTTCTTTGGGGCATCGATGAAATAACAAAAGAGAAGCATGCAAACATGTTTCATCTTATTCAATTCGTGATGTAAGTAAATGTATATGTTTTCTTTTAAAATTGGACTGGAAAGTTCATTAATTAGTTTAAACATATTTCGTAATTTATATTATATTAGCAATAGAGGCTTGATTTACCATTACTCACGAACCCGGATCAATCTCAAGTTTGAGTTGCTATTACTCATAAACTCTGTCTAACATTAAGCACATCTAATCTAGTGATTTACATGATAATAGGGGTGAGGGGCTTGAATTGCTATCGTCAATCATAATCAAGCACAAGTTGGGTTGTTAAAAAATATTTAATGAAAAAAGAATGGATACATAATTCACATAAATCTCAACAGTATAAAGAGCATTTTCTCTCTCTCTTAAAGAGTGGAGAGAGACAAAGGGCGTGGTGTTAAAGTGCTTATAATTAATTATATGTAGTGAAGCCGTATAGAGGCGAGGGAGGGGGGAATCTCATGATACTGGTTGCAGGGCTAGATCTGTTGGATCCGGTTTGAAGTGGAGGCGGGGACCACGTAATTCTACAGTGAAGTATTGAGGAATGATCTGATGTGATAGGCTAATTAATCATGACATCATGGCCGTCCAATCATCTTTGATTGTTTTTCTCCTGGCGATTTTTACAGAGCCTGCACCACCACCACTACCCCTCTTTCAATTCGTGGACTGATTTTTCTTTTTCTTTTCTTGAGACACTTCGATAACAACATTTTCATTCATGGTTTTGTTTTTGTTTTGTATAGTAAACCACAGTCATTATTACTTTCTTTTTTCGAAGCTTTTTTTTTTAAATAAAAAAAAACTCTCAATCTAAAGCTAAATATTGACCTTAATAATTAAGATAATAGTACGTTCATTTCACATCATATTTATTACATTGACTATTTCCCATATAAACGAGTGAATAATGTTTTTCTTATGATTAAAAGTAATTGTTAATTTTTATATTAAGTTAAAATTTTACATTTAACTTCTGATAGAGCTGAGTATTGTTTGTTAAAACAATTATAAAAAAAATTTAAATGAAGATGTATCAATTGTTTAGAAATTTTAAAGGCAAATTTTGTATTTTTTTTCTCCTTTTCGGAAGTCTTTGGATGCATTTAGTTTGGAGGTCAAGAGTAGGTAATTTGTGTTGAAAGTTACTTATGGGGCATGTGCAAGGGATGATAAAGCAATTATTAGTAGTAGTCATTTGGCATGTGAAAGTAAATTACTAATCCTCAATCATGATGAGATTTGGTATAAATGGTATCCATTATAAATATGATTCACTAACTATGCATTTTGCAAAGTCCTAAAGTAGTATAATTGTCAATTGATGGGTGCTTAGCAAACTAATAAGGTTATCTAATTATGTTGGATATGTCATTAATTGCAATGGATTTTGAAGGGACATAAAAACAAAACTATACAAATTATTGTAGATTCATTCTTGTACCCGTCATCCTGAATGACAAAACCACCTTAGTTAATATATGTGAAATTTTCCTATACAAATTTCACATTATATATATATATATATATATATATTGGTAGAAAATAAATGTCATTTCCTTCACTATCATCATTGGCCTAGTTTAGAAGTTAGGGGGGCAAAAAGGAAAACAAACAAAAATAAAGGGAATGTGCAGCGCTTAGTTACTTTACGCGTGCATTCATTTACCTATAGTTGATGAAGATTGAGATTTTAAGTTTGAAATCAAATCAAATCCAATGATAGTATTATTCTCATTATCTCCTCCCAACTTAATTATCTTTCATTATTCATTTGTTTGTAAAAAAAAAAAGGCACATCTTATTTTTATCCAATGCATTATGATTTTATGTATGATTTGAATGATCTTCGCTGTATTTTCTCTTATTCAGAATAAATGTGTTTTTTAGTCATATACTATTGAGGTGATGAAATTTTTTATTTATTTTTTGAGTATTTTGAAATTTCAAATATATTCTTAAAAATTTTTAAATAAACTAAATTGAGTTATTTAAATATTGACATGATAATAAAATATTATTTATTATCACATTGACCAATCAAAGAAGAAAAGATTGTCCAAATTGAACTTATTATTGGGCTCAATTTTTCAGTTTTTAAAATTAATTTTTTAATATAAAGTTAACTTCAGGGTTTTACCTATTAACTCCAGTTGTAAGTATTTGAATTTTTAAACTTAATTTTGAATTTTTTGTAAGGAGTTCCATTATGTAGTTTTCTTTTTTGAAAAATTATGTAATTTACATTATATTCTTCTTATTTGAAATTGAAAGTTTAATGCTTTTATCTCTATTTTATAATATTTTAAAAATAAAATAAATAGACTAAATTTGGATAGGATTTTGAATGTGTTTTTAAAATGAGTTGTATGTGAATAAAAATTTTCTTTTATAGAGAAATGCAAGACTTGAGTCTCATAATAGTATAAAATAGAGTTAGTAATTATTTAAGATTATGATTTTAATTTTAAAATTAATGAAATATTATTATTTATATGATGAAACCTAATCCATATGTGGACTTAGAAAATAATTTAAAAAATGTTTTAAAATATTTGGTCATTAAATCTACTAACAACCAACCGTGTGAAAAAAAGGGGGAAAAAACCCAATAAAAACAATCAAGAGATTTACCTGACGGTAACTATTCCAAGGGAGATTAACAACATTTAAATTGGAACCAAAATTTTATTGATTTTTGAGTAGAAAACCAAATGCACAGAAGAAAAACTTATCTAATTAAAGTGTCATTTTCTTCAAATTATTTTTACTGTTTTTACTCGGCTGGAGAGGGGAGATAAGTGAGGGGTACTATTGTCAGTGACTGAAAGGGACATGCTATTATGGGGTGGCACTCCTTCAGTATGGACGCCATAGTCGTGTCCTTTTTATGTCGAAAGCTGCTCAAGGAAGAAGACAGTAATTTTTTCTGGTCCTGTTTATTTCAATTCGATGCTTTCTGCACCTATCATCTCCACCGTCCCTCAATTTCTCATCCTGACCGTCCGTAATCTCATTTCTCTCTCTTTCGACCATTTCAATTCAGTTCTAGCAGATCGATGAATATAAATGAAAAATTGATGGATGAATACTCCAAAATTTTGAATACTACAACTCCAGGAAGAGGAAGACAATGATTTTAAAGCTAGTTTTTTTTTAAAAAAAAGGAAAAAAAGCTGATGGGGCGGAGGGGGGGGGGGGAAGAAACAGAATCAGGGTGCTGAGTTGTAATGCACGTAAAGCTGTGATTTGTTTATTGATGAGAAATCAGGGAATGGAGATTAAATTAGTAGTTGAATTACAACTAAACGATGGGATTTGATTACTAAACCCACGCATGGCTCTCCGGGAATCTCTCTTCCGCTCGAGTGGGATGGTATGCCTTCCTTCCCTATCTATGGACTTCGAACTTTCTCATTTAATTTCTTCCTTTTTCTTTTTCATTAAAGTTGTCAAAGTTTCTTTTAAAGATATTTTATTCTTAATATACATGTTGAAATTTTAAATGATACTATTTATATTTGAAATTAAATGTACTCATTTCTATTTTAATTTATTTGAAACTATTACAAACTTCATTCATGAACATTTGCATTATTACAAACTCCATAAAGTTGTGAAATACTGACTTAGAAATATCATGGGAATGTATTCTATTAATAAAATGATGGAATAGAGATGGTTGGGTTCAAAGTTGTGATTGTGTCTGGCATAAAAAAAAAAAATTGAATTCGAGCTACTCTTTCGAAACTCAACTTGAATCATAAAAAAAAAAATTATGATTGTGAAAAAAATGCTAAACAATATTTATCAAGGTGTAAGGATTAAAACTTTTGAATCTAGTTTAAGGAAGTGGAGGTGTTTGGATATGCATATTAAAAAAAAATCATTAATAGAAGTTTTAAAACGATAGAATAAGAGAGAATTAACTTAATGTGTCTGTTTGAAGATTAACTAAATTATCATAAGTCAAACTACTTTATAAATTTGAGGAGTATAATACAATATATCTTAGACAAAATATCATAAATATTCATTGAAATAAAATCTACAAAATAACTTATACTTTGGGGAGTAGCAATACTTTAGCTAATTTTAAAGAAATTATATGGATTTTTATTTTTGTGAGGATTGGGGAGCTAGATAGGAAATTATCGATATATGATCTGTAAGGTCAAGAAGAACCGACTTTTCAAATGTTTTGCAAGGGCTGGTGAGCAACAAACTAATTAATAACTCTGTTTTTTTTATTATAAAATGCATTAATTAAATTTACATATTTTAAATTATAAAATATTTTTTTACTTTATTTAGTTATTGTGTATATTATTTACAAATTTACTCATATTTTTATTGAGAGCAGATTCAAATATTTTAGTTTTTTTAAAAATATTAAAATAAATAAAAATATATTAAAAAGTAAAATAATTTAATAATTTATGTAAAATTATGAAAAACAATTTATAAAAAATAGTGAATAATACTATTTCTAATGATTAATGCTGTGCATTAATTAATAAAGGTAAAAGGATGATGGCTGTATGAGCATCTTAAATTAATTCTAATTTAGTACTACCACTGTATAATTCTTTAATTAGACAGATCTGCTTTGCAAAGTTCTATGACTCTTTCGAACAGATAATCACAGAAATTCACTGCACATGATCAGAAAGCTATGCTCGATTATGTTAACGTACATTGATGATAGTGGCAGCAAGTTTTTTTTTCCATTAAATTTTTATGTATCTTAGTCAGTATTAATAATTTTTAATCACTAAATTTTCTCTCTCTCTCTGCGTGCGTGTGAGAAAGCGACGGGCATAAAAACCTCCTACATCTTGTAATCTTGAGTGTGTACAAGGACGGGAAATAATAATTGTGATGAATATGAAGCACTTGACCAATATCTATGATATTTACACATCCCTAAGTTTAGCTGGTGACCATATTTGGAGAAGTATTTACTAGATTCAGAGATAATGGAACAATTATAAACCATGCTAATTTCCGTTTTTTATTTTCTTTTTAACCTAACACGTATGTAAATCGAATATTGAATATATGACTTAAAAAGTAATATTTTTAATAAATTGAATTATCATTTGATTTTTTTTTATACATGAAAAAAATGAATTTGAAGTTGAGTATTTAAGATATTTGGTCACCTACTCTCGCGCCCGGTACATCATTTGATGATTAGGTATCAAAATCTTGTAGTATAGTGTAAAATGAGAGATGGGCAGTGTTTATTGGCTTCCTTTTCCTTTTAGAATAGGTTATGGGGGTCCGAGGTCACTGTTAACTTATCCTTGTAGCATGATCCTGTCTTGATTGGTAGGGCAGGTTGGTTCTGGTACACAATCAAAGACTCAAGAACATCATATGAACGATAGAGGTGCAACCAAAAGTCTCCTCCTAAAAGTGAAGGATGCCACCGTCTCATCATCTCATTGTCTTCCACAACTGTTAAAAAACTTGTTCCCATTCTTCTCATGGGCATACTGCTCCATAATTTCATTCATGAAAATGGTAAGATTGCATAAGATGAAACGAGATTGAAGCATGTGGAAAGTGGAAAACAAGAATCCCAGGATAGACATGAGCCCCTAAAGTAGACTATAGTGTTGAATCTGATTGGCCGAAGGCAAGTAACTCTGTTGATTGACCACAATACACACCCATAATGAATTGAATTGAGAAACGCGTAAAACGTGCAGATTTGATTTTGAATTTTAAAAGTTCTCCCTAAGTTTTAGTCCAAAATTATGAGAATATATTATGAATACAATGATCAAAAGTTTTGTAGACACCAACGTGACAAGAATACAAGAATTTTATCACATCAGTATTAGACCTATTGAGAAATGAAATTTGATTATGGGATTGATGAGTAGTAATTGTTTCATAGATTAAGCCGATTCGTTTCAAATGTTTTATTGGCAAAGAAAAAACTCAGTAAGCAATTGTGATTGAATCCGAGGAGTCAACATGAGCAATAAAAACACATTATCCGATTGTTTTGATTGTTTGGTGGCAGTAGAACAGCATAGGCTTTGAATGTTAGGTTCTTTATGCAGCTCAAACTGGTAGATGGGACTTGAGAGAGATCTATAAAATGCTGGGGGCCAAGAGTTTGTCCTATAATAAAGCGGATAGTCTTCAACATCTCACTAACATCCGTGGGTTGGCACTTGGCAGAGTAAAGGTTTCTTGAAGAACCTGGAAGAGTTTTGTCTCCAGATTCATCAGATTTGCAGGGCAGACATCCGTGGGTTGGCACTTGGCAGAGGAAAGGTTTCTTGAAGAACCTGGAAGAGTTTTGTCTCCAGATTCATCAGATTTGCAGGGTAGAGGCTGAAATCTATCTTAGCAGAGAATTGATCATGGGACCTGGAGGACCTGGTGGTGGCGGTCCAGGACCAGGAGGCCCGGGTCCAGGATGGGGTCCTGGACCTGGCGGACCTGGATGGGGGGGTCCTCCTGGACCTTGGGGCCCTGGGCCTGGTGGATTTTTTGGTGGATTTCCTGGGCCTGGCGGATTTTTCGGTGGATTTATTGATGGTTTTTGCAACTCAGTTTCTGCTTGGTATGATATTCTTTTATGATGCATACACATCATATGACAAATACCTGTGTCTCAGATTTATTGTTATTTGAGGTGATGCTTGAAAACTGAAATATGCAGTCATTCTTTATTAGTCCTAAACTGTTGTATAATGTAGTAATTGGCCTCTTGTGATTCTCCAAGGAAACTTATCCAAGAATTTTGTGATTTTGGTGCAGCTTGTCCTGTCTCTGCTGCTGCTGGCTACTTCAAGACTGTTTTGGCAGAGGTCGTGGTGGATATGGGCCTCCTGGTGGACCTCCTTTCTGATGCATAGGCCACAACAATCCATTATGCTGCAGTGTTGGATATCATTGGATTCTGCCATGCCCTGCTTACTTGTTTCTTCTATATTGTAAAAGTTTTTTTTTTTTTTTTTTTTGTGAATAAATAGACGCATCGGTTGTCAATTTCTTAGAAAGCACTTGCCTGTTACCGCTTACCGGATCCCATTTGCAGTGTCTAATTAGAAAGAACTTCAAACAGGAGTTCCATTTGTTAAAAAGTCCAAGAATTATGGAAATCTCACAAACCTGATAAAAGCAAATGCTACGTTGAACAGTCCTTTGATTTCAGTCAGCCAATCAAGTAAAGTAAAATCTCAAATACCTAAAAGCTATGACCTAGGTCCTTGGGACAGCATAAGATAGGAGCATATATATATATATATATATATATAGATAGATATAGAGAGAGAGTCATAACTACTTGACGAAGGAGAAGAAGCCTGTCCGTTTGGACCACAACCAAAAGAGGTCCTGGCCATTGCTAACACAACATCAATCGTTCCTATGTACATAAAAGAAACGATTTTGGGGGCTATTGGTGCTCATGAAACAAGAAAAAGGATGAGCTCTGGGATGCTGGTCCAGCACACCACTGTTAAAAGGAAAATTACAGCTTCTCAACAAATACCATCAACATCCTTGCCATGGCATAAAGAACCAATAAGCTCCAAATAATTGCCATTCAACCTGCCACATTAGGCACAAAAAGGATCGAGTAAGAATTCCAATCCTATTTAAATCCTACACAAACAAGAGATGCAACAACAAGAAAAGTTCATTCTATCCTATCAAAATCCCAATTAAACACGATTTATCTGGTTTTATGAAGTCCTAGTTCAAGCTAGGCAAGAAATATCATGACAATAAAGTACGGCTACACAATAGGAAAGTCAGATTTGACCTTCATATCCACGGCCTGTTAATTGATATAAATGTTGTGGATCAATTCTATCCTCATACAACAACAATCAACCTTGCTAGAAGATGATGAACTAAGAAGTACTGCATAGCTCATCACTCAAAATTTTAAAGAAGCATAAATAGCAAAAGCATTTTCTATATGACATTGGTCAAAAAGGGTAGCCTAGCACCTGTTAGTCATTCGCATGCAATTTTGGTGTCAAAACTGCTGAGACATATGGCAAATGCTTGGAATGCAGAGATTGGATATTTGTAGTCTATAGTGAACACATCCTTTCCCACTTTCCCAAACTGGAGAATAACATCATCCTGCTCTTGTCCACCTATTCCATTATCCACAGAAGCTACCAGCTGGAAGTTCTTTACTGAAGCCACAGTTACCCGACCATTAAAGTTCAGACACCAACACTGGAGTTGTTCATGCCACCTTGGAGCCTTGTTTTTAAGACTAGCATGCTTTCTTTATCAGTTGTCAAAGATCCAACATGAACAGTTATCCATGCGAGTTGATTTTGATCTGAAAAATGGGAGGGATGGAAAAGAATCAATGCTGCCAGAAAGGAATTCGGTTTGCGTGGGAGCAGTACCACCTGGCTCAACAGCAGAAGTTGAGATAGCATCCATAACACACTGCATTCTCCTTGGTCCCCTGCATGCCACGGATTATCCACGTCCATTAGCCACTAAAATATCATTACGATTATGCAGGACAAAGCCAACAAATTATATTCCATGTATAAAGCACAGCAACCAAAACCAACATCGTGAAAGCTGCTGGCATAAAGCAGTATTATATTTCTCATTCACTCAGTTATGTCAGCTTCGGAAAAGCTACTAAAGAGAAATTTTTTTTCCAGACTGACACATAACAACAACTAAGAAGAAGATCATATCTTACCTGGAGCCAAGCACATTTAACTCATAGGATATGTGGGCTACAGGATAATTTCCCGCAGGGAATCTTGGAGAGACTTGTTTCATTCCAACTAATTTAATGGAACGACATTTAGAAACTCTAGCTCCAGTATTTGGAGGCTGTGCATCATAGACTGTGAATTTAGTCCCGAGAAAGTTAGATCTGTCATGAACATACTTCGTATCAAAACCTCAGTCCAGAAGAGATCCAGAAAAAGGCAAAATCAACACAACGAACCTCAATTTCCCAATGTAGGCGTGACTACCCTTTGAGACATCTTCTGCATTTAGAGAAATGATGTAATCTGTACAAGTAGGGCGTCTACACCTTCGAGCAGCAAGAAGGAACTTGCCATCATCATTTGTGGCTGTTAAATGGTCACAAGATAGGTTCTTACTTCTCTGAATACCAAGAAATGGAAGCTCCTTCCAACTTTATGGAGGAAAAACGTTAAATAATGCTTTAATGCCAAGAAAAGACAGGCAACAGATAATTTGATGCCAAATTAAGCCTCTAATGCTAGAAAGAAAGCAATACGAAAACTGAGCAGATGCATCAACAAGTACACGTGAACAAAACTATTGAAGCTCATCCTCTTCATGATAGATCACCTTGCCCCAAAATAAACTACCGATCATTCACTAACCTTGATTTAAACTGAGGAAAAGATGATATGTCTGATTGCTTGCGATTCCGTTTTATGAAACACTGAATCAGAGTATCTCTTGGACCAGGCTGCAAAAAATAGAGCATTATTAAGGAATATTAAGAAGACCCCCATTAGAAATACTTATGAAATCAATTCTACGCTCATGCTGAAGAATTTCCATCTGACCAATAATTCCAGAGAATCCACCATATATAACAGAAAAAAGCATAACAAAGGAAAAAACAATGAATCACCATAAACTTTAGACTTTTGCAAGTAATTACACTATGATCACAGTGTCAAGCATTTATAAAAGTGCAGCAAGTGGGCAAATAATCTGTAAGAATCTATTGAGGAAGAAAACGAGTGTCCCACATATGAGTAAAATAGTGAACATCCAGCATCCACCATTTAGATAAAAAGTCAGAAGATGTATTCTTCTTTCTATTTGACAAGTTAAACGAACAGTGCCAACTTTAAAACCTCTCTTTTGACAACTCAAGAAATTAAAATGAAGGTCTATAATGCTCATTAAATCATTCTAGTTCACACGAGGTTTTCCCTTTTTGCATATCAAATTTGAAACCTATTAAACTCTGTACAACTTCTAGTTTAATTTTTACAGCTACTTCTGTTTCTTACTCCCATTAAAGGTTCCCTATCTTTCCAACAGTTGGCATCTCATTTGTCACATAGAAAGTTATTTACCAGTAATATTTTCAGTACCCTAAAATGAGCTACCATTAATAGGGCACATATGCCAATGGACAGAAACATAACTGGGTAGGAAAATCAACTGCAAGTTCATTGCATTGCAGATTCTACCCAGTTAACCGCATGAGAATCAGTTCCTTCCATTTTTTGGTCATGACACATACACTAAATCTCCCTTTTGAGAACGAACAGATATCAAACGTACTAATATCTATAAAGCAGATCTTTATTCTCTTTATTCTTTAAAACATCTATGATCTTTACTAAATGCATTAGTTGAGAGGTGGAAACAGTTCCTATCTTACATATAAAGGGTTTCTTAGGTCTTCGAGTTGCTCTGGAGTATCTGGGGTTTGCGGGCAGTTGGCTTCTAGTATCTTCCCTGTATCCAACCTAGCAAACCACTATTACAGGCTGAGATTTCATTTTCTTTAACTGTTGACAACGAGTGAACTGCAGGTGGAGTTCGCAGATTATAAGCCAGTATACTAATGACAACTCATGAGAGGTTGAATTGGAATTGGAATACCACGCATTATGTGAATTCACGAAATCTAAGTTAATACCTTATCTATATCAGCGGCTTTTCTGTCATTCAATACTGGCACATAACGCAACATCACCCCTAAATTTTCTATAATCAGATCTCTAGTAAAATAGAACTCAAGATATAAGCTTACATATCTATATTGGTCTGTCTCCCTTTCCTTCATCCACTAATGGAAGAAGATAATGTTGCACCAGCATATCTGCCATTTCCTAAAGCGTGGATGCAATAGGTAATAAGAAGCTCGAACTCACACAGCGAGTCATTGGCGTCCAAGTGATGAAGGAGAATTTTAAGAAAGTTAACATCTTAGATAACCCAAATGCTACATTTCAAAGTTGATAAGGCTCTTTTCCTAGATGGAATCAATTTTAAAATCAAAAAGAAAAAAAAAATGAAATTGGCATCTTCAGATCAAAATAATGCATTAGCCAAGAAAAGAGAGCCAATTAATCAAACATGGCCAACCAAGATATATAATGCAACAATGATTACTACGTCAGTAGGAACACAAATGACAAAACTACTCAAATAAAACTCCACCATTTGCAATTGCAGGATGCACAGTGCCGGACTCAAATCTCATACCTGTTTCAGGGAGATGGGGAAGGTCAACTTGCCAGAAATTTCTGGGGTCTTCACAATTTCCTTCATAATTTCTCTCCAACTCCTACAAACACCGGCACAAGCAACCACATATTTTCTCGGGTGCCATGTACCCTCAGACTCCTCAATCCTGACTAGTACATCTCTCAAGAGCTCCGGCGGCATATTAGCCCAACAACTTTGCTTCAAAGCATCTACAGAAACTACAGTGCTATCCTGGACCACCCGATGTGACCTTGATCTCGACCCATTTCTAAACTTCGCTTCAAACCCTTTTCTTGAAATGCTTCCAAAGTCATCCCTTAAGTCCTGAATTATACTTTTAAAGGACATTATTTTAACCAATAAGAGAAACTGCAGATTCCTTCGCTAAATGAGCTTTAGATCAGTACTCCCTCATAAACTGGCCCCGAAGAGACCTACGAGCCGCAGGTTCTGAAATCAAAGATCCAACCTTTTCTGAAGTCCCTCCCAACATTACAGGGGCTCCTACTTCTCAATACCCACCCATGAACTGCATGCACCTTGTTGCAGTAATCTTCATATTATTAAATCATCCATAAACAGTTATACTGGTAATCAAGATTCAAGATCAGCAAGTCACAACACGAAAATCAAAGATGCAGATGTTTAAATCATGACAGGTCAATATTAAGCCAGATCTGCAAATCCCATCTCAGCAAAAACCATTCTACAATACTACTTCACAGAGATTGGACAAGTGCAGATAATAACTCACCAAAGTGTGGTCTTGAACTGCTAATGAGAAAAAAAGAAGAAGAAGTTAGAATTAGGGTCTGGAGTCCAATTTGATTAAGGATTAAGCGAGAGGAGGAAAATGATCATTGGCATTAGGGTTGGTAAGTTTGTTCTGATGTGTGTGTTTTTTCTCATAGTGGATATGCAAAGGGACAGTAGAGCGGTACAGCATACTGTGGCACTTTCATAGTTTAGTGAATAGTGATCATCTATTCAATTCGTCCAAGCTCGGATCGGGGACCCACACAGGAAACAAACCTACTGGCATAAAACTTTTTCTTTTTTACGATCTTTATTTTTTTCCTACTATTATATTTGGATTGAATTTTTAAAATATTTTTTATTTTATTTTAAGTATATTTTAAATAAGTTTTGAAAATGTAATTTTTTTTGTTTTGAAATAAAGTTATATTTAAATAGAAATTTTTTTTATTGAGAATTGATATATTTTAAATCTATAAAATATAATTAATAAATTATTTGATATTGTAATTTTAATTTAAAAGTAATTAAAATTTAAATGAGATTCATATATAAAATTAAAAAAATATATATATTTTAAAATATATTTTGATGAGAAATATAAATAAATATTTTAAACTCCAATCCAAATATAGTGCATTCTTATAATCTGAATCTTCTTCCTCTGATACTTTTAATTTTACCCTGTAAATGATAAAAAATTAACAATTGGGTCACCCCATTTTAAAAGAATACGGTGTATTTGCACACCAAATTTAAAAAGTGTCTTTTATGAATAAACACAAAAAATCATAAATTTTCTATTTTATAATTTAATAAATTATCTAATATATAATGCATCTTACATGTTGCATAAAATAATAAAATAATTAAAATATTAGTAGGGAACGTGAAATGACTAAAATTAAAATTATATACTGTATATATATATATATATATATATATATATATTATGTGTAACCAGCCAGTTTTATAGTTTGAGTGTTCGTGGAAATCGCTGGACAAAAAATTGAAAGATTAATGAATAGTGAGAGTGAAATTCATAAGAATACTCATCAATTATTTTTGTCTCGTTAAATTGCCTATAATCTTCAATTTATTTTTATACCCGTAATTTTTTTTAAACTGCGAAGCATACCTAAATCGCCACTGTTATAACCATTTCCATAGAAAAATGAAATTAATAACTTACCAACAACAATTTTGAAGGACAAAAATTGTCTCAACGCTATTTTTCATCTAAAACTATCCCAAAAAAAAAAAAAGATAATGGGACAATGGTATTTTTTTTCTTATATACAAATTTTTTATACTCCAATTGAAGAAAATAGATGAAAAATTAATTATTCCATGTTAAAAAATAGTTTAAGGGCAATTTTGACCTTAAAATTTATGACACATTGGTTGTAGATGTGCTATTCATATAGGTAGAAGATTGATGTCTAATCAATCCATTTAAATACAATTTATTTATGATTCACTTATAAATTGTTTAAATGATTTAAATCTAAATACTTTATGGATATCCATAGACACCTATCTATACGTATAATTATAATTGTTCGTAATTATATTCATTAAGTTTCTTAGTGTAATTTTTATTATCTACACTTTTATTCAATAAAAAAATATAATCTTAATACTAAAATAACTTCAAATAAAAAGTATATATATTAATATTGAACATTTAATTCTAACAATCATAAAATAAATATGCAAAGATTCAATTTAAATTGAAAAGGTCAAAATTTTGTGATCTATATCATATATTTTTTTTTCTTTCCTTCTTTTTTTTACTTTGATTTACATGAAAATTAAATTTGTTTCTCTACTATATAATTTCATACGTAACAATTATCATTGCTTTTCTTTTTAATTACCATAAGTGCAATGACTTCTCTTACTATAATAATTATTTCCATAAGAATTTGGGAAGATGAGCGATTTTACTTGATTTGATATGTGTGTATATATATATATATATATATATATATAATAGGAGTAAATAAATAATTATAATGAAGTTCTTAATTTATTTTAGAACAAAGTGTATGAAATAATTATTTTACCAGTAAAGTTATTATTTGGTTTAATTATCTGAACTACTTAAAAATTTAAAGTAAAAATAAATTGTAAATAAATTTTAAAAATAAAAAAGTTATCAAAATTAGTGAAAATTATCTTAGTTAATTTAAACTTTACTAGTAAAATTCTTATTTGATCAAATTATCTAAATTACTTAGAAAATTAAAGTAAAAAATATATTTTAAATATATTTAAAAAATTATCAAAATTAGTAAACAACTTATATATGAAGTGTATATATTGATGATTTTCACTTTAAAATAATGTATTTCCCTTTTTAGAAAAATTGTAATAAAATTTAAAAACAATAAATTAAATGACAATAAAAAAAATTGAGAAATAGGACTTCTCAATATAATTTTTTCCTTAAATCTTTGATTTTCTTGATAAATATTTGATAAAAGTAAAAAATAAAATAAAACAAACTTTTAGTCTTTGAATACAAAGTAAAACGATTCATAGCTTTAGAAAATATTTGGAGTTAAATAAGTCAAATTCACTCATGTGATATTTGGGTTGACTGCTATTTACGATAATCTCAATGAGATCGACATTTTTAAAAAATTATTTTTTTCAAACATATAAAATTAATATATATATATATATATATTACAATATAAATTTTATTAGCAAATGTAAAAAAACAATTATATGATGTCACAAAAAAATATGAAATTACAACATATATATTAGTAATAAATTATAAATTAATTTTTTTGTTAGAAAGGTAATTAGTTATATTTGATTAATGAAATTGAGAAAGTGTTGACTTTTTAAATAGATTTTTATTAAATTTGATAGATATACATTTAAAATCATTTAAGTTATATGAGTTAATCATAGTTTTAAACCAAAATACATTATCATTTTTATATTTGATCCAAAATAAACTTGATTGTGGGAGACATATCAAAATGATTCAAAACGTGAATGACATTCACGTCGTCATTATTTTAATTTTTTTTTCATTTCTTACCCAACGACGTGAGAATTAAAAAAACAAAAAAAGAGAAGGACGTGAATGCCTTCGAATTAAAAAAAAAAATTTAGTTAGACGTCTCTTAAAGAAACGTCTAACTACTATTTCTCTTTTTCTTTTTCTTTTTTTTCATTTCATCATTATTCATTTATTTTTCTTGATTTCTTTTTTTTTAAAAGAGGTAATTAACTCAACAAATAAAAAAATCAATTTGTAATTTTTTTATATAAACTAATTAGCTAAAAAAAACTACACAATTATTAATTTATATTTATTATTTTTATAAACTAATTAGCTCAACAAAAAAAGACGCAATTATTAATTTTTGTTTATTATATAAAATATATTTTTAGATTAAAAATTAGTAAATATAATTTTGGAAAAATGAAAATTTTTATAAAATTGAAAAATATTTTATTAATAAAAATATATTTTCTAATTTTCTAATCTAAAGATATATTTTATATAATAAAAAATAATAATAATTGTGTAATTTTTTGTTGAGCTAATTAGTTTATAAAAATAATAAATATAAATTAATAATTGTGTAGTTTTTTTTAGCTAATTAGTTTATATAAAAAAATTACTAATTGATTTTTTTATTTGTTGAGTTAATTACCTTTAAAAAAAATCAAGAAGAAGAAATAAAAAAAAAAGAAAAAGAAAAAGAGAAATAGTACTTAGACGTTTATGGGGAAACGTCTAAGTAGTTTTTGTTTTGTTTTTTTTTTAATTCGAAGGTCTCTTTTTTTTAAATCCAACGACGTGAATGTCATTCATATCGTTGGGTAAGAAATAATTTTTTTTTTAAAATAACGACGACATGAATGCCATTCACGTTTTGGATAATTTTGGTATGTCTCCTACGATCAAGGTTATTTTGGATCAAATATAAAAAATACATGGTATTTTGATTAAAAAGTCAGTTAAGAAAATCTATTTAATTATGGATTATTTTGAATGTTTATTTGTTTTACGTCTATTTTGCCACTCGTAACTATTCCAATCTAAACCCACCATATGCTATTTATGAATATAAAAATAAAAAAAAATTTAAGGTCAGGACACAATACTCATGCATGTGAATACGCAAGCACACGCGTGTATGTATGTATCTATATATGTATATTAGGGGAAGTTGTAATTTGATATAATTTAAAATTATATGACATTTAATATATTATCAATTTAGAGTTTTACAAAATTCATCAAAATCTAAGGTCATTAATATGAAATTTAATAGATTTCATAAGATTTCAGTGTTCAACCGTGACTCATCAGAATTTGGTGTAATTCATATATAATATATATTTCTCATATATCACATATATTAATAAAAAATAAAATATCATATATATTTCTCAACTTCATTATAATAACCTTATATTTCTCATCATGAGACAATAATTACATCGAATTACATGTTGGGAATACTCCTTAGACTTTGAATTATAAAAAAAATGGAGAAATAATTTTATTGCACATGTGTGTAAATACGCATTGAATGAAGAATGATTAGAAATAATTATTGAGTCATTATTTCCTAAAGTTAAAAAATTTGGTACCTTATGATTTCAAGTAATAAAGTATAATATTTTATTTTTTAAAATGACATAATTATAGTTTATTTTCTTATGAAATTTTTTATGATTAAGAAGTATATAAACAACTTTATTCAATCTGAAATATAAAAATTCATCAAATTTTACTAAAATTAATAACATAGAATTTTATGAAATGTTATTGAATCTGAAAGACTTATCATGTAATTTTATTAAAATTCATAAAATTCATTATGAATTTTATATTGAAATCACTCCTAAAGTTGTTTTGAATTATTATTAGTGCCACGTGATTTTGTTAGAATGAATAGCATTATACCATGCACCATTTTTCTTTTCTTTCTTTTTCTTTTAGTTTTCTTAAGGACAAAAAGTGTAATTCATTTAAAAGATGAGCTACCTACAACATTCGAAATTACACATGTTTCTCATTTGATAAACTTTATCAAGTTGACCATTAAATAATCGAATTATACATCGATAATAATCATTATAAAGCCATTGTTTTGAACTAATAGTAATTATTATAGGTATTTAAATTATATATCATATACAAAACACTATCTCTATATACAAGCACATTAACTACTACTATGGCTTTTAATTATATACATGATACATAAGTACACACATATATATATATAACATTAATTGTTTTGTGTCGTAATAAATAATATAAATTATTCATATATAGAGATCAAATATATATATATATATATATATATATTAAAAAACGAAATATCAACGGCATATATTTGGCAAATGTCCACATATTATTTCAAAATTTGAAAAAGGAGAGAAAAGATTATCGAGGAGTAGTACGTAGAAAGTTCGGATAGAGGTGTTAACTGTTAAGTAGGTGACTGAGAATAAACGGACCTACTCTCCCCCCCCAAAAAAAAACAAAAAAGCATAAAACTAGTCTACTATACCGTAAGAAAATCCTATGGGTCCCAGCTGTCCAAAGTCTCGTAGCCGTTGATAGCAAGATTACACAAAACATCAACGGCGAGGAAATTGAGACACAATCTATCCCACTTATACCTTCCCGTCTATAACATCAAACTACCTCCCAAATGAATTCCTATGCTTTGGCGGGTTTTCAAACCTTTTTCCTTTTCCGTTTGCTTCCTTTCTCCGCGTGTCACTTTGTGTCTACCTGAACCTCTGCTTCTCACAGAAATCAAATTCCTCCGAATTTTCCGATTCTCTTGCTATATAAGCATAAGCCCTAGCTAAGCACCAGATAATTCTGATTGTTTTTCTCTCCGTAGCTCGTAAGTTTCACAGGTATAATTTATGCTTTTAGCTTTACTTTTATGTTTTCCGTATTTCAATGTGCAGCGAGATGGAGAGAGTTTGCGTTTTTTTTTTGAAGTATTGATTTAGTTGTTTTTTTTTCTGCAATCAGAAACCGAACTTGGAATGTTTTGATTGTTGAGAGAGTTTGGCAATATGGAATTGAGTTCGGTGTTGATTACAATGGAGGAGAATTGGACCGTAGATTCATTAACTTTGTTCGTGGCGCTGCTTTGTGCGTGCATAGTCATTGGTCATCTTCTCGAAGAAAATCGATGGATTAATGATTCGACAACGGCTATTCTAGTTGTGAGTATGGATACGTTTTGTGTGTGTTTGCATAGGAGATCATAAAAATTATTGAGTATGGTAGACCAAGCGTGTTGCATAGCTATGATAGATGTTGAATTGATGTGGAGGTCATGAATGGCTTTATTTGGGTGATGATCATAGGGTTTGTGCACTGGAACGGTGATCTTGCTGTTTACGAAGGGGAAGTCTTCGCACCTTTTGGAATTCAATGGACAGCTTTTCTTTATGTATATTCTACCACCTATCATATTCAATGCTGGGTAAGGTTTCGTTTCTTGTCTAATTTGTTCCACTAATCTCGGGGTTGAGGTTTAGCCAAAAAATTCTAGTTGCCAAATTTTATCATGGATATGGACACATTCCCCTGTTCTGTTTTGTGATGTTTTGACGTGTCTCTGTTCAACTTTTATTTCCGTTACGTTTATCACAGTGTTTTAATTCGATGATCACGGCTGGTAAAATTGAAAATTATAGGCTGCTTCTGGCTGATTTAAGATACATAGTTTTAACTTTTTCTGGGATTTATGTATATTAGCAAAACGTTACCAAAGGGTTTACCGTCTTCCTTTTTATTTTTCTTTAGTCAGTCTCTTTGTTATTCTGTATAAAATGTTTGACACATTTTTCCATTGGAAGGAGTAATGTGTATATATATATATATATATATTTTTTTTTTTTTCTTTTGAAATACTCATGCAATTGTGCACTCTCAACGCTGTTAATTCTGCAAAATACTAACATACTGAATATTGGATGGTTTCTTTTTGAACTGTTTTTGCCTCCTTTCTAATGTCTCTTTACTTATATGGATCAGGTTTCAGGTGAAAAAGAAACAATTTTTCCGGAACTTTTTGACTATCACTCTATTTGGTGCTGTTGGTTCTGTAATATCTTTCTGCATCATAGCCTTCGGTATGGTTTCAATTTTTTGGTTGTGGTCCTAGCTCTAGTGAATTTCTTTATTTGTATCACAGATGCTTTCACTAACTTTTCAAATGAAGAATTGCTAGTTCCTTCTATTCGAATTTGTTTACAAACGAACATACCTAAGTTCATCTTTTGTAAGTTTTGTCTGTTATTATCATGCCTGTCAGTAGAATTCTACCATGCAGTATGCCATTCTTACATGAAGGATTGGTCCAATTTTTTTACTAGGTATTTTCTATTGTAACATTTGATTAACCACAAGGGTTCAGGGAGAGTGGATTTCATCTTAATTACTCAAATTTTGGTTTCATGTTTATTCCTATTTCATTCAGCACTCTTTTCAGAAGGATTGAGTGGAAATTCCATCTGTTCCTGTTATCAAAATTACTTTAGTTCTTCATGGTCCTAATTTTAGAATTATGTTGCAGGTGCAAAAGTGATATTTGAAAATATTGGCATTGGATCCCTGGAATTGCAGGACTATCTTGGTAGTTTTACCTTCTTTTCATTTATGCTTGATTTTCCTTTTGTTTGTGTGTTCTTCCAAGCTTTGAATTTAATCTTATGATTAGCAGTAGCTTATGTAATAGTGTATTCAAAAAGCTTTTTAAATGGTTCTTCAGATTAGTCTCTTTTTTTTAAAAAATTATTTTTTACCTAGATGAACTAATTGTTTGAGAGTACTACTGTTTGCTCTGTGTTATTTGTGCATTGACTCAGAATTTTACCTTTTGGTATCTTAATGACACTTAGAATGTTTAAATTTCTAATAATTTATTCCTCAACTGTTATCTGTTCTCTAGCTATTCTATAAACAGCCTTAGGTTCTACCTTTAGCACTTAGCATCCATTTGCAATTTTTCTTTTGTAACCTTATTTTTATGATTGTTTTGCTCAATTTACAGCAATTGGAGCTATCTTCTCGGCAACAGATTCTGTTTGCACCTTGCAGGTGAGGAAAGTTACAACCCCCAAATCACCAGGAAAGGAGAGTAGAAGTATTGAAACTGACCTTTTCTTTTTCCCTGCTCCTTAGGTGCTTAGTCAGGATGAGACACCTTTGCTGTACAGTTTGGTCTTTGGTGAAGGTGTTGTTAATGATGCTACATCAGTTGTACTTTTCCATGCAATCCAGAAATTTGATCTCTCTCATGTTACCTCAAGGATTGCATTGCAGTTTGTGGGAAATTTTCTGTTCTTGTTCTTCACAAGCACTCTGTTAGGGATAGTGGTAGGCTATTGTGTTTCAAACTCATGCATTATAAAAATGATATAAGGCTACTGTGTTTCAAACTCATGCATTATAAAAATGATACATGGTGATTGCAGGTTGGGCTGCTTTGTGCATACATTATCAAAAAGTTGTACTTAGCCAGGTATGTGACTTGAGCAGTTTCTGCTTTCTGTGTAATTCTTCTTAAATGCATTGGATGCATTAAAATGTTCTATGGTCTTTTAGTATTCATGATCTATAAAAGTTTTATGATCTTTTAAGCCCATTTTGATCCATGTATCTTGATAATAGTAAGTAAATGTAACTCTATTTTACATAACTCTCAGGCACTCAACTGACCGTGAAGTTGCTCTTATGATACTTATGGCCTACCTGTCGTATATTATGGCTGAAGTAAGTTTTCTTTCCTATAATGGGGCCAGTCATGGGTGGAGCTGCTTTAATATGGCTTAGGATGCCTATCTTCCTTAGCATTTGCTTGTACTTTGTTATTATCTGAAGTTTGATCAATTTCTGACCAATTGGTTTCTAGGCTCACATTGATGGCATGTTACAGTTTGCACCAGAGATAAAGTGTTAAATATTTTCCTAGCTGTAGAGCACCATAAAACATCATCCTTGCTTCAGTTATTAACTTATTTTAGGTTCTGTTTGATCTGCTCTTATTGAATAACATCCTACTTATTCAGGATTTCCTTCTATTTATTTATTTTTGGTGGATCTTCCCATCCACCTTTCTAGAAGATCCCAGTACAATAAGGTTTCAGTTTGAAAGCTACAGTATGCTGGTGGAAGGGGAAGAGGAAAATAATGTGAAGAGAATAATTTTTAACGCTTTCATGCTAAAGTATTTTTTGTGGATTCAAGCTTTGGGTTCAGTGTAAACTTCGAAATGGCAACTAACCTCGAGCTGAAATTAGCTTGGGCATTCTATATTTAGCAAAAATTGGCTAACTGGGCAGTTGTTCATTAGTTGGTTGAATAACTTGCTGTTTATCTACTTAACAAGTGCATTTTTTTTTTCACTTGATCTCTCTATTTCAGCTTCTCAACTTGAGTGGAATTCTTACAGTGTTCTTCTGTGGGATTGTGATGTCACACTATACCTGGCATAATGTTACTCAAAGTTCTCGAGTAACCACCAAGTACGTAATTGTTTATGAGTTACCTTTCTTTCTCTCATACTTTACCGTAATTTCACAATCCATTTCCAAAAATTTTCCCTTCTAGTTGCTGAGTAGTTCGTCACATTATTTAATTGTTTATACAGGCATGCTTTTGCAACATTATCATTTGTTGCAGAGAGTTTTATCTTCCTTTATGTTGGAATGGATGCTTTAGACATTGAGAAGTGGAAATTCGCAAGTGATGCGTAAGATACTAGTTCCATATCGTGTTTCCTGATTACAAGTTTCAAATATCATATATCCGTTCAATCTTTATAAACAAGTTGCTTGTGAGATAAGAGTGATATCACTGTTCAATTAAATTCTTGCAGACCTGGCAAGTCAGTTGCTGTGAGTTCCATTCTGTTTGGTCTGGTTCTGGTTGGGAGAGCAGCTTTTATATTCCCTCTATCCTACTTATCTAATTTCAGCAGGAAGTCAAAGAGTGACAAAATTGGTCTGAAGCAGCAGGTACTGTGTGAATTATTTGTCCCTGAATTGCTTGATAGATTGTTAACAAATAATATCATCACACAGGTTACAATTTGGTGGGCTGGTCTAATTCGAGGTGCCGTGTCTATGGCCTTAGCTTATAATCAGGTAAATGCTTGTTGCACTAGTCGCTTATTCTTCCACACAAGGTTTGTTGAAAAAAAGTAAAGGAGATCTTAGGGGCCTGTAGGCTGCAGTTGAAATTTTTCGTTCCAATTACCAGAAGCGTGGATAGAAATATTATAACTTGGATAGGGGTCAGTCTTCTACCACTTCTAGGAAACACTGTTTTCCATTCTGTTTTTCGCAATAACTGAACATTGTACAGCCCAAAAAGTTGTATGCTTAACAGAAGATAAAAAAGAGTGAGGAAGGTTATATCCTATCAGATTACTGGATAGATTGGATCTATTGCATCAATCGTGCTGGGTGATAATTGATGCATGTAGTGGAAGATTCTGGTGTTGATGCTTAATTCAGTTTTGTAGTCTAGTTCAGAAAGAAAACATTCTTCAAAATATTTTCTGGATAATCGTTAATAATTTTTTGAGCAATTGCAGTTTGCAATCTCCGGTCATACTCAACAACCAGGGAATGCTCTTATGATTACTAGCACCATCACCGTTGTCCTCTTCAGTACCGTGGTAAAGTACAAGACCCTATCACGATATTGACAGTATATATGCTTCTGTTTTTTTTTTTTTTACTGTTTTCCTGCATGGCGCTTTCCTCCCTTTTTTCTTCATAGAGAAGTTTATTGCTAATAATTATTGCACTCGCTCGGTTAATCTATAAGATTGCAAGATTACATTCTTCCAGTTCTCCGAACCATCTAGTCTTTAAAATTTTCCACTTCTCTGAAGAATAATAAGCTAACCTTTAAAATGTTTGTTAGGTTTGTGGTTTGCTGACCAAGCCTCTCATAATGTTCTTGCTTCCCCCGAATGCAAATGATGGTCTTACAATTTCCTCTGAACCATCTAGTCCAAGATCCTATGTCATACCGCTCCTTGGCACTGAACAGAATCTGGAATCCAATATACGCCGGCCATCTAATTTGCTCATGCTTCTGAGCACACCGATATACACTGTTCACTACTATTGGAGAAAATTTGATGATGCTGTGATGCGCCCCGTGTTTGGCGGGAGGGGATTTGTTCCCTATAGCCCGGGTTCACCTGAGGAAGGAAGTCTCCATTAATTCCCAAGTGACAAGCCACTAAATGCGGCAATGTGTACAGGTACAGCTGACAGCTAAATATTTACTGTAGCTTAGGAGTCTGCAGTTTTTGGAGGCCCCCCGGCAGCTTCACCTTCACCTTTTTGTGGCAAACTATTTTCTGCTTGCAAATAGTTAGGGATAGTTTTTACCGTGTATAAATTACAGTCATACTATCTCCATCCTCCCTCTTCCTTTTTATAACATATTTTACTTAAATTTACACCTTCACTTTATTTTTATTTATTTTAATTTTTCTTAAAAAATAAAATATTTGTTCTCTCTTTATCTCTTTCAATAAAATCAAATTAAATTTAAAAATAACATACACATTAATCATAAAAAGTATAAAAATATTTTATAATTAGAAAAAAAAAATGTTAAGCCTAATTCAAGTAGATGTTGGAACACTTGGAATGAAAAAAATTCAATTACGCCTTTTGTTAGATAAGTTTGAATCCATTTAATAACTAACCACCCATATGAAAAAGACTTTAAAGGTATATTTGTGAATGTATTTGAATTGAAATTTGAAATTTAATTTTTATTTTATTTTTGTAATGAGAATAAATTTTTCTGTTTGAATAATAATATTTTTTATTGGGAATTAAAATTTTGATATTATATTTTTTTTTGTTTTAATATTATTGATAAAATATATAAAATATAATTAATAATTATTTGAGGTTGTATTTTAAATTAAAAATTAATAAAAAATATTGTTTATTTAGATATGTGAGTCTCATATATGGATTAGAAGAAAATTTTAAATTTACTTGTAAAATTTTGGAAGTACTGTTTGAGATATGTTTTTATAGGGAATGATGAATTTAGTTTTGAATTCCAAATCAAATGGATAAATTTCTTGGATAAATTTTGAGATGTTACAACAATAGTTCGTATAATACTACTTGTGGAATTCTCTGAATTTTGTTTACATCGTTGTTCAGTTTTAGTTTGGATGGAAAAAAATTATATAAAAGAAAAAAGAGACCAGGATCCAGCCTGTATAAAAAGCCTTTTGCAAATGTCAAAGGCATGTATTTGAAAAGGCCGTAATGGACGTTTCGAATTCGACCGTTGTGTGGCTTTTAATATTGGGCCATACCATACCATTGCATGACACGCTCCTCCTGTGACTTTTAACAACAACACGGCCCAATTAAGTTTAATTGCGTATTGTTTTCTAATTGCTATTATTAGAATTATTTTAAAGGAAAAATACAACTGTTAATTGGTACTATTGTGATTTGTGAATACTAGTACTACTACCTTTTTTATGTTTGAATTAGCACAAAATCCCAATAAAACCGGGAGCTAAGAACCTGTTCTTTTTTATTAAAAACCTAAAAAGAGGTCGTCACTGTAAGCAGAATTTTGAAATCGAAAGCTTCCAGACATTTCCGCGTCCTGCTTGCCAAATCTGATGTGATTTTGGACTCCTTGAGTTGGCTTAAATTTCAACTAAGAGAAAGGTTACGTGTCAGCTTCTTATTGGAGTGGATGCTATAGAGTGGGACAATTCCTAATATCGAGGTATTGGTAACTGGAGTTTAAAAATTGCTCTCCCGATAACCATTATCAGTGAAGGAGATAGCTGTAGCGTCACGCCGTTTCTTGTGTGTCTGTGAGAGAGGGTGAGGAAAGGAGTGGCTACTACAAGACTTTTTCGTGATTGCAGAAGATTTCTACAACTGGCGTCTCTGTAGTCCGAGGCATCATCGACCGGCAAAGTAAGCCGCCGATTTTTTCTTCTCTGTCTTTTCTTTTCCTTTTAATATTCTGTGCTCTAACTTCCGGCGGCTAGCATTTCGTACCGGCTGTGCATTCCTTCTATCTGGTTCGAGTTTGGTTTCTCTGGAAAAGGGTAATCTTGTCTTTGGACCATTACCTCTCAATCCCAGGCCGCATGGTCCAGTAGCTCCATTTCTTTTGTTCCTAGTAATACTCGGCCGTTTTTTTGGCGCTTTGTGCAAGATTTTTTAAGTTTCTCCAAGACCTAAAGACATTAATATCCTCAGAGACTTGTTGAATGGTCTTTAACTCTTTAGCATCCCCCATAACCTTTTCTTTCTTCCCTTAATTTGCGTCTGCTAATTTTTTATTTATTCTGTAACTGATATTTTTAAATTTGGAGAAGGTTATAAAGAAAATGGAGGAAGCTAAGTACCAGAAATCCTCGAAGTGGTGGTGGCTTGACAATCACAGCAGCACACATCAAAAGCGTTCCCCATGGCTCCAAACAACTCTTACAGGTAATCTTATCTTCTGGTATCATCATTTATCCCAGCATAATTAACAGGTATATGTAGTCGTGTATGAATAATTTGAAATATTAGTTGAAAAGCCTATGTTTTACTTGTATCTAAATTGTTAGGTGATTTTTTTTGTGTGTTTTGTTGAGAATTAGTTATTTTATTTTGATAAAAAAAATTGTTCTGAAGAAGTTAATTTGATATACACCTTAAATATATCTAATAAATTATTTAAGAGTGATATATTAATTTAAAATTATTGCAGAGTGAATAGGTAAAATGTAGACATGGAGCTACAGGAGAATTTAAAATTTAAATATAGTACTATATTTTAGATGTAAAAAATATTTTAAGGAAATTTTTCTGGGAGAAAAAAAAAATGTTTTTAGAAATAGTATCTAAATATACTATAGCTATAATTTGACCGTTGGGAACGCAAAAGAAGTCTACAACTCATGGATGGTACATCTTTTTTTATTTAACCCAAATTGGGGCCACTGGGCTCTTTA
The DNA here is from genome assembly GCA_019593545.1 of Apocynum venetum. Taxonomy (NCBI): domain Eukaryota; kingdom Viridiplantae; phylum Streptophyta; class Magnoliopsida; order Gentianales; family Apocynaceae; genus Apocynum; species Apocynum venetum. The sequence goes on from SRSM01000324.1 coordinate 1,437,461, forward strand.
GTCTTTTTAGTGTACCGAAGAGTGGACTTATCTCAGCCTCAGGACATGTGGTTGCTTAGTGACATTAGAGGCTTTCAAGACGCTGCAAGTTTTATATAGGAAAAACTGTATATGGACGGAGAAATTTACCTAAAAGAAAGAAAAATGTGGGAGCACAAGATAAGATATTTGTGAGGCTTGTGGTTTTCCTGTTGTCTGGATAGTTGCTAATCTCTCAGTGTACAGTACATTCTAATAGCATTTTCAATACAGAATGTTAATAAAAAAAATTGTGTAACATAATTAATTAAAATTAGTTAAATATGTTATTAAATTTTTCTTTTCATGTGACAATTTTTAATAATAATGCCATCTCTTTATATTATTTTTAATATGCTCATTTAGTCTATAGATAAATAATATTATTTTTTAATAAATTTATCAATTAGCAAATGACATGCACATATTAATTTTATATTGATATTTTAAATTATTAATTGGTATGTATTATACTTTTTTTAAATTGTGTATTGAAGATGATTTAAAGGAAGTATTTGTTACTTACTCCCCTGTCCGCGGAAGTAGGTCACTTAGTTGGGTTCTCCAAAATGAAGATTATTTTTAAAAAGGAAAAGAATTATATTTCTTATTTAAATTTCTATGATTGCCTTCTTTAATTTAATTTAAGGAAAAACAAGTTCAGCTGACAAAACAGGTCACAACATTAACTCCTTGTAAGGGTAGCATGATACTTGTATTGAATGATCTTCTAGGTATCCATTTTCAGAATTCTTGTATGCAAGGTTATAGAAAGATTATCTAGAGACCGAAAAGAGATAGTCATTAAATTTATAATTATATATATATATATATATATATATATACATCCTGTAAAATGATAAAGGTTAAGAGACAGTAGGCACCATTAAATTTTATATATACTAAGTAGATTGAGAAAATATTTCTTATAATGATTGTGCAATATTCTTCTCGTAAAGAGAGAGAGAGAGATCTACAGTTGAAATTTCATAGCTTTTCCGTGTGGTTTAGTAAGTTCTATTTTTTTCACATGCATTATGCTTTTGGAGGCTAATATTGGTTGGACTGACGGTTGCATGAAATGGTCCACTTGGGTAGTGATGAGGTGTGAAAGAATCAACTGAAAATAATGCCTGTTTGAAAGAGGAATTTTCCACCCACCACTTCCTAATATTACTCTAGGTAAAAGTAAGTTTAGCATAAGTTATAAACATTTACGGATAATGTTAATGGTGGAGGGATCCGCAATCATGATGAATCAGTTGCGTAGGATTGTTTAAGTGAATGGATTATAGGCCTACTGGTAAATATTACTAGAGGTGATGAAAAAACAAATGCAAACTCCGCTTCTGGGTATTGTTTGGTCCCTTTGATGAGATAAATGGTAGAGGAAAGATCTGGACTGTGACCTTTTAGGAAACTTTTAGAACACTTTCAACGAGGCCTCTCAAAGATCTTTATTTATAGATTACCTTCTAAAAGTTAGTTTTGATAGCCAAACAATCCGAAAAGAACCTAGTTAAAAACGAAAAGCAGCTAGTCCTGCACAGATACCTGGGTAATTGTCTATTTTTGGCTCTAGACACTCTGAAATGGACCGGTAGAAATTGTTTCAGGGTTAGTATTACTTGCTTTTGCATCACGACAACACGGATAAGCATTACTTGCATACTTTGAGGTTTCATATAATGCTACATTTAGTTAGCTGTTCTTGAGGAACACTTGCTGCTCCTCTCATTAGATTAGACGCACTACCCTTCTTGTTTATTCATAGTGAGACGGTGCAGAAAAGACTTATCTTATTTTCCACATTTTTTTTTCTTACCTTAATTCAAAAGGAAGCGGATACTGTACTTTATGGCTGCTGACCTGATAATTAGGTGAATCACAATGTTTATTATGGCTGTAAGCAACAGTATATTGCACTTCAGTGTTTAACAGCACATCTTGTGTGGAGCTTATTCTTCTCATGCTAATTATATCTAAAGTTTGATTAGTTTGCTAATGCATCTAACCTTCTTAACAGAGCTGGATGTGAAGACCAAAGCTATGCGAAAACTGATAGATGAAGATGCAGATTCATTTGCCCAAAGAGCAGAGATGTATTATAAAAAGCGACCGGAGCTCATTAACATGGTCGAAGACTTTTATCGAACTCATCGCTTATTGGCTGAGCGATATGATCAATTCAAGTCTGAGTCTGGAAACCGCCTCTTGACACCTTGGATGTCTCCAATTCCTTTGGACAAATGTCGACCAGAAAAGTTGATGAGCTTGAGCTCCGTGGACAAATCCTATGATAGCTATTCAGAAAGCTATGAACTTGAGGAGTCTGATGTTGAAGATCCTGAACCAGAAGAACAATTACAGGTTGACGAACAAATGGAAACATACAATAATGCTTCTAATGGCAATGGAAACACTGAGGTACTGATGCTGAGGGAAGAAATTGAGAGGCTTAAAGAGGAGAACAGGACGCAAAAGGAGCAGCTAATGCAGAAGGACGAAGAGAAAAGAGAGGTCATCAGGCAGCTTACCGTAGCCATGGATATGCTCAGGGAGGAGAATCTGCAGTTTAGGAAGAGAACCATTAGAGAATCTCCAAAGAAACAAAAAGCCATCGAGTTTAACAAGCTGAAGGACGTATTTTGGAAGAGGCTATTCAATGGATCTGAAGATTCGTAGGTTGTTGCTAAATATGTTTGTTTGTTGTATGCTGATCAGAAGTAAATAGGAACATGTTTAACCAAGGTAAGACTACATTACTATTGTAGGGATTCAAACTTCAACTAGCTTCAATGTAGAGATATGTTTATTGACTATTTCAATGTTTGTTCAATGTAGAGATACGTTTATTGACTATTTCAATGTTTGCTGAGAACCCAATGCCTATAAATAAACATTCTCCATGTTTCTCAAAAATGTTCAATTTGGGATTGGCTGCTTGGTATTGCCAACAACCTACGGATTTATATGAGCTCCCATTAAAAAAAATGTTAAACTTTTGGCCTCCAGAAACATAAAGTTAGAACTTAAAATACTTAAAGAAGCAAATGCAGTTCACCGTCATCTAAGAGGAAGGTTAGAGACTGGTAGTCAGGCCCCTCTAGAAGGACTTTTGGAAAAGGAAAGTAGGACAAAAGTAAAGCTGACCAACAAAAGAACTTTATTCATTTAAAAAGAATCTCACAAAATGACCACATGAATTGTGCTGAGCAAATGACAAGAACTTGCTTAGATACCTGACTTTCCACTATGAGTCTCAGTGATAACTAGTGGTAATATATACTTTGTAGATATGGATTTCACATTAAAAAAGCTCTACATACAGCAAAAAAGAAAATCTTGGACAATAATTGAAGCTTCAAACCAACAACAGTATCTCTTGGTCCCCATCCCATAGCTGCAGTGCACCTTTTTACATAGCAGAAAGTCAATCACATTAACCAAAATGCTAATAATCCCATAACTATAGTTGAAGATGGAAGAAGCCCTGATACAGGAAGATGCAAGGAAGAGGAAACAGGCAATGAGCCAAATGGTGAAAATGCCACAACAGGTCCTGGAGCAGACATGACATCAGGGTTTGGAGGACTGGGGCTGGAAGGAATTGTGGGCAATGAGGATTCAGTTGGTGAAAGCTCAGAACCACCAGGTGAAGGAAACAGAGGAGTAATGTCTGGAGATAAGGCTGGTGGTGAAGCTAAAGGAGAATCTGGCAACAATGAAGGAGCTGCTGAGATAGTTGAAGTTGGTAATGTTGGCTGATCGAGTGTCATTGTTGAGACTAACAAAGATGAACTTGCCATGATAGTCACAACAAGCAATATCAAAAATGGGACCTTTGAAGCCATTAATGATAAGGAAATCAATGCCCACTATTGGGAACTGAAAGAAATGTTCTTGAAAGAGAGAGAATGAGAGAAGAATGAAGGAATGTAAAGATGATATTATGATTGAAGGAAAGATTAAAAGAAGTGTGTGAAGTTTGTGGTGGGGACAGAATGGTTGGGTGGCAAAAGATGATTGGATTATTGTCTGAGGAAGAAAACAGCTTGCATGTTCAGCTAAGTGACAAAGATTGATGAATGAATTTTCTTTTTGGTATCATGGAAACACATGAATGTGAATTGGTTTGCTCTTGTCTCTTTGCTTTGTGGCTGTTGTCATGGTCCGTGAAATTCTTCTGTCTTGATAAATTTTTAAACTTTTTTGTCCAAATTGAGCCAGTTTTGTATATCTGGTGGTGTTTTGTTTTTTTCCTCTGACTTTGTGAGCTCTGGAATCTCGAGAGGTAAATAGTAGGGTCGAAATTGAAAGCCTGCCGGACCAATGTTTGCTGCTAGCAAAATGAATAGGTCTTTACCTTAGACTTTTGAGCACGGTGGTTTAAAACTTCAAATAGTGGAAATGGGGGAAGATGAAGGGGGAATTGCTCAATCATTGGGAAGCAAAATGACTAGAGATTGTGCGAGAAGGCATGAACCCATCCTCCATTATGTTAACAAAATCAACGAGGAAAGTAAAAGGAAAAAAAAAAAAGTTTGAGAACTTCTTCGAATGAGCAAACATCTTAGAGCATCCCTGATGGCTGATTGAGGATGCAATTTAGAATTTGCAATTCATTCTACCAAATCAAACCACTGAGGTGTAAATATATGTGGATGCAACCGCACGGTGCAACTCATATTTGGTGGTATTGGTAAGATGGAGTTCACCAATTTACAATTTAAATAATGTGAGCAACTTTTCAACAAGTAAAAGTAATTCTTTTGAATTGAAATCATAAGAAAACAATTGTATATTTTTTTTCCATGTGACCCTCCCTTTCAGTTACTTGCCCAATTTTTATTTTTAAAAAAATATTCATTTGAATGTTTTATGTATTCTACCTTGTCAATTATGTTGTATTTTTTTGGGTGGTATCGAATAAATTTTTATATTTTATAAAAAATTGAGTAATTATTTTCATAAAATTAATTATTATAAAATTATGTAAATTAATAGTACCGCACAAAGCCGGCAAAATGAAACTCCATGCTCCATGCTCTTACTTTCAATTTCAAAACATTTTAAATTTCCATATCACCAAGTATTGACTATGGTACGTTAAGAAGAAAAAATATATTTAGACTCTTTTAATATGTTTAGTTACTAGGCCCAACCAGCTGGTCTTGCCCTCACATCCATGTACATAATTCTGGTGTTTGCAATGGGTAAGCGGGTGCGGGTAGGTTAAGGGTATTATTAATTGGCAGATTTAATATTAAATTTAATATTTATAACGAGTATGCAAAATATTTAAAATGATATTTAATATAAAATATATAAAAAATTTATTTAATTAATATTCAATAATACTAAATTATTATGTGTAAATATAGATATACACATCGATATAAATGTGTATATATATATAACATATGTGGGTATAAAAAGTAAATACTTTAAAAATACAAAACTTATACTTGTATTTATACTCAATTTCACTTTTCAATATCCGAATCCATCCGCTTAAATCGAGTAAAACTCATCCCTATCGGGTCAGATGCAGATGGGTACATGGGGATCCGAATGTTTTTCCCCACCCTTATTAATCACTTGGTAGACTGTGTGGGATGGCGGTTGGCATAGGCCCGCTCCCATGGAAGTTTTTTAAAATAAATGGATGTGACATGATACTGAGAATCCTGTTAATCCTTAGCACATGTATACTGAACTCGTTGCAGCGTTACCTGAGCCAGGCCTAACATCTTGTGTTAATTCATTCCACCCAAAAATTGGGCCCAATTATATGATAGTTTCTCTTGGGTTCCAAGCCCTCAATGAAATTCATGGGCTACATGAGAAGAAGCAAACTACTTGGGCAATAGTCCACAGGAAACATGACGACAAGGACTGAGAGATGATTAGGTCCATTATTGTGTGGAACAATAACGAAAATAAAGTATTTAGTTCATCTGCAAGAGCTTGGGCTTCTGCCAAAATTTGTTGGGCTCCAAAACATCATCAACCGAACCAAAATCTTCATATCCAAATTATGAATATTCGTTGGTCTCCGAACCCAATCATTCATATAAGCTATGCCATTTATCAAATTTCTCTGAGGAAATTCAAGTCCTATAAAAAATCAAGATGAACTCAATCAACCCCACCATGTTTAGACACCAAATTGAAAGTTTAGATATTCGAGTGGAAAAGCTTTTCTTTTTTTATAAACTTACTTCATCACCCTGTTACCATGTGGCAAATCTGATGCTTATTGGACAGGAGAGCCAATATTCTTAAAATTTTCGAAATATATTTTGAGAGAAGTGACAATAGCCAATTATTTGCACCGTCGAAACACAGTATTTCATTGTTTATAACAAAGCAAAAATGTCAGCTTTACTTCTGTATCAACGGTGACATTAATCTGGAAAAAGGAATAGTAGTAAAGTAAATTTTATCCATTGGTGTTAAGAAGTACGTAGTTTGACCATTATTTGTGATGATTGATTTTTTAAAATAATAAAAAAATATATTATACATGAAAAGAGGGGGATGCAATTCGAGTTGATGATCTTTAACTTGGATGAAATGCCATTACTAACTACACAGCTTCCTTCTTCTTTTTTTCCTTTTTTTTAAAGGAAAACACAGCTTGCTTTTGATACAAAAGTTCTGTGATTGTGTTTCAGACTTGTGAAAAGTTTTACTTTTAGGTTTTGAGGCTTTGTTTATTTAGGTTTAAACTTTAAACCAAAGTGTCAGCTTGTGGTGTCTGTTTCTTCAATTTTTGGTTTAATTTCATTAGTAAATTCTCAGAGTGAACTTAATTTTTATAGACTACTTGTACATATATTGTATATTCTAATATCATTTTTTTGTTTGTAATTAAATGCTTGTATTAATTTTAGAATGTAGAACATTCAATATCAACTTTTTAAAAACAAATATATCTATCATAATTTTTTTTAAGAGTATCATTTAAAGTTTTGTTAATAACATTTTAAATTTAACAGACTTAACGTTCTATAAGTTAATATGATTTTACCACTAAACATATTAATAAGAATAATAATATGATAAGTTATCTCAATGTCAAAAGTTATTTTAAAATTTCGTATTAAAATGTAAACATTTTTATATGATGAAAACATAACCTTTTTAAAAAATATATATAATTCAAAAAAATCATGTACACGCATAAATTTTCAATTTCAACAACAAATTTTTTTTCATGATTGTTAAATGCCCATCCTTTTTATTAGATGAACACCTCAAATTTCAATTTTACCCTTAAGCATTTTCTTTATAATTTCTCTCTCTACACAAAACTCTCTTAAATCTCTACAAAAAACTCTTGTAATTTTATATATGAAACTTTGTTTTAATGAATATACATTGTTTGTATATGATATATTTTATATTTATATCATTTAAATTTGGTATAAAATTGATGAAAAATGGGAAAAAAATTCTTGATATTCAGCAAATCCAATCGGATGAACTCAGTATGTTTGGTTTTTTTTATATATATATTTGAGTTTGATATGCTATATTATATTACTTAAATTTAATTTAAACTAATATGAAATTTAATTTTGTTTTATTAAAAATATAATATGCGTAATTAATTAATTAATGTATAATAACATGAATAAAAATTATGAAAAAAATGAATTTTTTTAATCCGCCCTAATCTACTTCATTTGAGTTGACCATCTGGACCAAGTGAGTTTGCTTAGGTTGACCTTCTAAATAAACTCATTTTGTCCGGATTGATCATTCGGATTTAGTGAGTTTGTTTAGGTTGACCATTCGGACGAATTGAATTTCCGAACAAACTCACTTTGTTCGAATTGACCGTTCAAATAAAGTCATTTTTTTCCAAATGCGTAAATTCAAGATAAAATATGAAAAATATACATCATTATCTTCAGTGCATAGATCATAATCAAAATAAATCGATTTCTAGATTTTCATTTATCTTTAATGTGTTAGAGATAATTTTTTCTAAGTGAAAAACTAGAGAACCAAAGATAATGAGCAAAATTGGTAGACACGCATTTAATAATTCTCTTTATTTTAGTGCCTCCCGATTTTTTGTTTATGGGCTGCTGCTGAGGGTATTTTGACATCTTCCCGTCCTTTTTGGGTTAGGGGCGTTGATGAATTTTTCCGACCCCTCTCTTTATAGTGAAGCTGCTGATGAGAGATGAGTTAGTTGATCAAATGCATCATGGAATTAACTTTAAAAATGCATTTTTTTTTCCAGTTTGTCAATGTTAGTAAATGCATTTTTAATCCCGGAATAAGCATCTGCGTCATACTCCAAAGATTGCGTACACTTCACATTAAGGGGGGGGGGAATACTAAGTATTTTTTTATTAAATTATTATTAAATAATATCATGATCACTTGTTAATAATATCTCTGATAATTTGATTATGAATAATCACTTCCAATTTCCAAAGATGCATATAGCATATCTTTTGATTGCTAGCTAAGCAAGCAATTTCTATAGTGATTGTTTTCTCACTTGATAATTGACCATTTGCATTATTCTTTTTGTTGAAATGTTCAAAGTTAAGTATTCTTTTTTTTTTAATATAAATATATTTTTCTCATAAAATATTATAAATAATATTTTTAATTTAATACATTCGTTGTCGCAAGTAAGGTGTGTAAGTATACGCTCCTTAATATGTTTTATACTAATCAAAAGTAAAATTTAATATTGTATTGAGGGAGTAATATATTCTTTTTGAATTATCAGCTTTGTTTTCTCTTCTTTTTTCCTTTTTGATAAAAAATATCAGCCTTGTTTTCAATGATCAAAAGTTGTGGTTAGGTTTAACGTAAGGGTTCTTTTAGACAGCTAATTAAAGCATTTCTTCATCAATCATCTTTTTCCTTTTTTTAACCAATCATAATTAGTACCTTGTGAAAGCAGATCGAATGATTTATCCGTTTTTCCGATCTCGCTAACGCTTTTGAGCTTCGACAATCTATAATGACTGTGATCCATAACCAACAGTCTCATCAAAGTTGATTATGAGCAGCTTGTCACCGCTTTTAGGAACTCGCTTCCGCTTTTGAGTTTTGAGGTCCGTCATCTTTTTTTCTTTTTTTGAAAAAAGTGAAAACTTTGTTTACATTTAGTCCCGTCTTGATTGCTGGCATTTCTTTAAAAAGTATTTTTTTAAATACATATAATAGTTTGATTTTTAACCACATTAAGGAGTAATTTTTTTTAAAAAAAAATCAAAAATAAAAGAATGGACAACCGACCAATATGACTTCAATTTTTTTTTCTCTAGAAACTATTCAGCTATTTTTTACGTTGAAAAGTAATGTTTTCATTAAAAGTTTTACAAATAATCTTTTTAGTTTAAAATATTTACATACAATTACTCATTTGATGTTACTATTAATTTTAATCACATAAATAATAAAGATATTATGGCATTTAAAAAAAGAAAACTACTGTCTTTCATTTTTGTATTAAATTAAACAGAAAGAAAAAAGAACACAAGTACTGCTCGATGATGACGCCGAGGGCAAACTTGGCAGAAAAATGGATGCCTTTGATCATTGAAGCGGAGCTGGTTGGGGCTTTGATGATTCCCTTGGAAAGTAAATAAGAATCATGTGGACTGTGGAAGGGAACCAGCCGACCTGGGATAACATTATCAAAACGTTTGCTGCAGGAACATTGCTTTGCTTGTGCATTACTTCATCATCCAACCTGAACCGGGAGGCAGAGTAAAAAGTCCAAAGAAACGAAGATTCTGTAGGGACGAATGGGGACACAGTTACCCGTCTTTTGGAAGGTAAAAAAAGAAATGAGTGGTGCAATCATCAACCCAGTCAGGCATGCACGAAATCTGGTTTCCTCCTTTCCCTTCTTCTAGTCAACCGGCAGGCATCCACGTACCACCCTCTTCAAGGAGATTGAAGAGTCGTGGGATCAAATCAAAATTATTTCTGCATCGTCTTTTGTAAAATGCCTTTTATCGTGTCTTACTCTTTTCTGAATCATTTCATTTAATATAAGAGAGAAAATAAATATAACTAATATTAAAAATTCTACTAGTACATCAAGAAATTAAAAAAAGTAATAAATTCTCTTATATTTTGATATAAGAGAATTTGCTTTCAATATCTTATATTTTGAGAATGATTTGAGTATTATTATTATATATGTCTATAAATAAAATCATTTTAATTATATTATATTTTTTTATTCATAACTAAATGTCTATATTCTATTTTGAAATGTCTGAAATTAAATGTCAACTTTCTTAAAATAATCATATTATTCTTTTAAAATTTTAGTAACAATCTCTATTTAACTACGAATGTAATTAATAATTAAGATAACTTCATTTAGATCAAAATTTATTCTTATTTTTTAAATTAAAGCAAATGTGAGTATTAAATTCAAGATGAAAAGAGTATATATTAATAAAATTTAAATGTAAATATTATATATTTTTAAAGCATTCATAAAAATGGTAACATTAGAAAAGCCATAATTATGTATTGAAATGGCTAATATTTTAATAACAGAGATCCATTATACTTTTATTTATAGATAAATAAATATATTATTTTATTATTTAAATGTAAGTTTCAGTAAATACCCTTAATATATAATTCATTTCTATATATTATGTCACATCACGTATGATTATTGATTGAAATTTGGGCTTGAATGCTAACCTGTAAATGATTCACCTAAGAAGGAAGTAATGGAATTTTTTTATTTTTTATTTTGCAAATTGCACATTCAACACACAACATACATACGCAATTAACTCAATCTTTTCATTTCCTGATTATGTTTTCCTGTCTCTATCTTCTAGGTTATTTTCTTTCTTGATTTTTATCTACAACAAATAAAGCATATGAACCCTACATCCATCTTCCTATGGCCCATAAATTTATTTGTATAGAGTACATGAGGGATGGACATGATGGTTACTGTATTTTGTTTAGGAGGCAATCTAAAGTTTGAAGCAGCAAACCATCTAAAAAGTCTTCATATATAGAAAAATTTCAAGCCTATCAAGATGACGCCCAAACCTCATTCCTTGAATATTTATTAATAATAATACATCATGATTCGTGGATCCATGGGGAAGAAGAAGAAGGAGAAGCAATCTCATTGACAGAAACCATGTTGACAAAGCATTTAGTATATGACTTGGTAAAGTTAAGAAGAAGAAAGACGAAAAGGACACACACACAAAAAGAAAAAAAAAATGTCTACAGCTACTCCCCCCAATGATTTAATCTGCCGATAGCCCGAAGATGATGATCAGATCTACCCTTTTTTAATTTTGACCAGACTGGGCTGAATTCTCAATGTTGTCCTAACTTTATGACCCGTTCGTTGTAGGATCACCAAGAACCATGCCAAAGCCTGATTATATATATATATAAAATTGAAAAGGACACGGAGTTTAATCATGAGACGATTATTGTTATTCCAATTGATGGAAGATATGAACTCTATGTGAAGTTGTTAATACAAAATCTCACTTAGTCTTTTTTTTTAAAAAAAAATTGACCAGAATAATTGTCGAAAGTATGATTTCAATTCACAATATTTAAATACATAAGTGAAATCTTTTATCAATAAGTTGAACATATTTGTCACACTAGATTTAATTTAAAAATTAAGATTAGTATTTTACCTTAAGAAAGTTAATTTGTTATTCTTGATATTAATTAGATTAGTAATAATGATCATTAATTAGTGAAATTTAAATTTAAATTTTTTTAATGAAATTTAAATAAAATATACATTTATTTTAATAATATAAATATTTAATTTTAAACATAATAAAATATAAATATGAATATTTCATCATGAATTAATAACCAATTTTGAATAGGATATATATTATAAGAACCCGTGTGATGTGGTAAATTAGAAAATATAAAAAATAAGTGTAAGCGGGGTTGTGAAGACTACTATTGGCATTATTTGACATGCCAAGCAATTATTCTGCTTCACTTCTCTTTTTCTTTTTTTGGAAAAAGAGAACTAATTGATTTAAGAACTTCAACCTGAGTTGTTTAAAATCATCCTTAAGTTCTGGAACAGAATATGGAGTATGGACTCAAGGGTTACTGGGTAAGATGCATCATCATCTTTTCTTTGGAATCGTGCCTCTTGCATGCATATTTGATATTTCTCTTTCGTTATTATTTACGTATATTAAAATTAGTTAAATTTTATAAAATAAGATCAAATATTAAGAAAATTTCTAAAAATATCCATCAGACTTTTTTTTTTTTTTGTCAATTGGAAATATCCATGATCTTCGTTTTCTTTTATACTAGTAAACTGTTTTCAAACTAAGAAAAGTATCCAAAGCCATCACTGTCTACACCGGTTCCATTAGAAAAAAGTGAAACCAACAATTGACTAATATCAATATCACAAAATTGTCTCAACATTATTTCTCCCTCAAAACTTGTCTTGAAAAAATGAAATGAGACAAGGATTAGTGTTCTTAAATATAAAGTTGTGATGTTGCAATTTTAAAAAATGAATAACAAATTACTTATTTCGTGTTGAAAAATAAATTTGTCCATCAAATCTACATCACATAAATTGCATCGGAAAACCGTGAAATATGCTAACAAACTTTTTTCATTGAAAATATTTATAATTTTTGTTTTTCACAAAATTAATATGCTAATAAATTAATTGTTTTTCATAAAAAATACTTATGATATATGTTTCCTTTTTTTATACTTACAAACTATTTTTGATTCATAAAAATACTCATTATATTTATTTTTCTTTTTTTACACTCTCAAATAATTTTCAATTAATCAAAACTACACAAATTAACTACCTTTGTATATGATGGTTTGGATAGAAAAAAATAAAATTAGCAACTCATTATCATCTATTTTGAAGAACAAAACAATTCTATCAATTTTTCTTTTGTAAATACACATGATACTTGGCATAAATTCTTTCGATAAAGTTTAAATTATAATTTCAAAAAGTTCAATGAGAGATGATAATTTTAAATTTTTTTATTAGGATGATTTATTTTTTCTACCGAAACAGTCACCTATCACTGACTTTGGGTATTTTTGTGGTTCAAAAATAATTTACAAGTATAAAAAAAAAATACTATATATTTCAAATGAATCAAAATAGTTTATGAGTATATTTCATGAATTTTTCTAAATTTGTTTCCGTGTAATTTAGTAAAAAATGATGAGGCGGCTGCCAACCACTAAATGTTAAAAATATTTTATAAATTAAAAATGTTTAGTGGCACAAGTAAAATTCCACTCGTCATGCTTCGGACTTATATAAAAAAAGAAGACAATCTTAACGAATAAAAACGTATCCTTTGTACGTCATGTAAAACGTTACTAGCAAACCAAGCTTTGGAAAAAGAAGAAGAAGAAGAAGTTTTTGACCCGAACAAGTTTCTGATCTATTTCCTGTGTTGGTCTCGTGTGAATTTCTGCTCTTTTGAGAGATTCAGGTACTCTTATCCTTTTAACTGCGTTAATAAAAATGACGACTAACTTATTAAAAAAATTTCATTGAATTTTAAATGGAAGAAATATTATATTGTGATTTTACATTATACATTATATATAATCTTTCTAATGCAATAATTTCTCAAATTTCATCATCAAATGACTTTAATTTATAATTCATATATATATATATATATATATATGACATGCTTTTTATGAAAAATTATATATATGTATATTTATTGATATAAATCTAAAGCTATCATATGATAATTTTATATTATATAAATAAACAAATTGTTTAACATATACTTACCAATTATCATTAAATTTAAAAATAAATAGTGATAAATCTAAAAGTTTTTTAAGGTAATCAAATATTTTAGAATAATGATCAATTATTTAAACTTAATAAAATGATAATTATTGAAGTCTAATTTGATAACTATATGAACATAATTTTTAGACTTTAAACTTATTAAAATAATAATTATTGGGACTTAATTTGATATATAAAGCCTAATTTTTAGGCAATGACTTACGCACTTGTCTCAGTTGACTAATGATGGAATCTAACTTTGCTCGTAAAAATATGAGTTTGTTTTTAATATATATTGTGTGACATTTTTATTCAAAGAGAACATTTTTTTTTTGTTTCTTTAAGTGAATTTCTTGAGTCTGATTATTAAAAAGAAGTAGCTTTGTCTCCTACATTTTTTCTTCGATATTTTGGATTGTAAGACAAAATATAACACTTCATAGGCCTTACATAAAATAGAAATAAAAATGCAATAGTCTTGGATTTATCAATGGTGTTTAAATAGCTTTGAATAATGAAATAGTAGGTTTCTAATTTTTTTGTTAACTTTATATTAAGTCAAAAATTATTATTTAATTAAAATTTTAAATTAAAGAGGTGAGTGATGAAAAGTATAAATTAATTTAAAAAGGGATTATTAACATTTTACAACAGTGTAGATTTACTAGGTTGGGCCATTCTGCTTTTCTTTTTTCTTTATTTCTTGGCCAAGGCCAGATAATCACATCTATACAAAGATTGTATAAATGTCAGACAAAAAAAAAAAAAGGGTCCCACAGTACAGTAGGACCGTTGAGAGGGAAGATCAAGTCCAGTGATATGGATTTTTTATCACAATTTGTAAATTTTAAATTCCGTTTACGTCCAATAATGTGTTTTTCTCTTATCTCTTGTAATATAAAAATAAAATCGAAGACTTGTAAAGTTAATTTTTTATAATATTATTAAAATAAAATCAAAATATTTATTGCCTATATATATAACATCTCATGTTAATAGCCACAACTTGAATCTGCAAATTTTCCACAATATTTTGGATTGCCTTCCTTCCTGCGAATAATTTTTTCTTCTTTACATGAATTATCATAATATTTTATTCATTCTCCATTTATATCTGGCAAAGGAACAATATTTCTGAATCTTCATTTAAAGCTATAAGCCAGCTGAGCAGCAGCGATGGCCGATCAACCCATGACCATCATCGTGGGAGCAGGTCCGTCGGGGCTTTCAACTGCGGCATGCTTAAGCCAACAATCGTTGCCTTACATAATTCTGGAACGGGAGGATTGTTTTGCTTCCGTATGGAAGAAATATTCCTACGATCGCCTTCATCTTCATTTGGCCAAGCAATTTTGTGAGTTACCTTTAATGCAATTTCCGGGAGCTTATCCAACTTATGTTTCCAGAAATGAGTTCCTAAATTACTTGGATGAGTACGTTTCTCGTTTCAATATTAGTCCAATGTATAAAAGGTGTGTAGAGTCCGCCGATTATGATGAAGGAACCAAAACATGGAAGGTGAATGCCAGGAACCTCAATTCCAATAATTCTATGGTGGAGGAATATTCTGGAAGGTTCTTGGTGGTGGCTACTGGAGAAACTTGCGACTCCTTCATTCCGGAGGTAAAAGGTCTCAGCAGTTTCCCCGGAGAGGTTATACACTCCACTCGTTACAAAAATGGGGAGAAGTACAAAGACAAGAGGGTTTTAGTTGTCGGGTCGGGTAATTCGGGTATGGAAATCGCATATGATTTATCAACCTGTGGCGCCAAGACCTCCATCGTCGTCCGTAGCCCGGTACTTAATTAATCATTTTATTTGAAATATTATTGGATCCAATTTTAAGATTAATTTAATGTCCATGTATAAATATAATTGATCCTTTTTTAAAAAATAATATAAATATATATATGGATGCAGCTTCTTATTCTGTCAAGGGGAATGGCAAACATGGGACTGTTATTGTTGAAATATGTACCACTAAATGCTGTGGACTCAATTTTGGTGATGCTTAGCAATCTAAGGTATGGGGACTTGACCAAGTACGGTATTCAAAGGCCACAAGAAGGCCCCTTCGCTTCAAAAGTGAAGTATGGAAAGTACCCTATCATCGACGTCGGAACTCACCAGAAAATAAAATCCGGTGAGATTCAGGTAATACATAATTGGTCCATTAATAATTTTGTTGCACCCTAATTAATGGTTCTTTCTTGTTTGGAAAATTATGCTACTCCGACACACAGATATATATATACACACACTATACATATATAATATATGTGTGTGTTGGCGTAGCGTAGATGAATTGCTCTAAAATCGTATTCTTGCAATTAAATTGCTTGCATTCTAAGAATTGAAAAATTATAACATAAGCAGGTGTTGCCAGCTATAGAAAGCGTGAGAGGGAATGATGTGGTGTTTGAGGACGGGAAATCGAACCCATTTGATGCTATCATCTTTGCCACCGGCTTCAAAAGATCTACTGGCAAGTGGCTCAAGGTATTCAAGAGAGACTAAAAAAACTTATATATAGAGAGACTTCATAATTAAGTACTGATGATATAAGTTTTGAGTGTTTCTATAAGGGGCTTCTTCTAAACTCTTTGATTGCTTTATATGTATTTTCAGGGGGATGATTATCTTCTGAATGACGATGGGCTTCCGAAACCAACTTTCCCAAACCACTGGAAGGGAAGAAATGGACTGTACTGCGCGGGACTTGCTAGGAGAGGATTGTACGGAGCTGCCATGGATGCCCAAAACATAGCTAATGACATCAAGGCCCTCCTGTGATCACTCCGTTATCTGTCCAGACAAAAAGCTTTATTCTCAGTTGCTGTTAAAATCTCATACAATCTCATCTTTTTAGGATTTTTTTTTTTTTTTTTTTGCTTCTTGATATGGTATACGAGTCCAAAGTGATTGGATGTATACAAAATTGTTGAAATCCCTATGGTAAAAAAAAAAAAAATCAGGAATTTGTCTGAGTAAGTTTCACATACTGAAACATTTTTTGCATCCCAAAAGCCTACAGGGATCACGAGGTTACATGACTCATGACTTATGATTATATCCGTTAGGATTGAATTAGACTACACTTTTATTTACAAATGATTTTGTTCAAATTAAAATTATATTTTAACTTATTTAATTTATAATTTATTTTTATTTTTAATTTACCAAAAAAAACAAAAGTTTCATTTAACTTTATAAAATTTGAATAGTAAATTCAATTCTTACTTATATTGAACTTTTAAATTAAATTTTAAAATATTAAAATTTATTTGTAAAAATAATAATTAGAGTGTTTAAATTATTTTAAAATGATTTTCACTTATTAATTTTAATTTATTTGAATTGATAAATTTTTTTAATGAATTAATATAAACATATACAAAAGTCAATTCAAATACTATAAGATAATCACCTTTAATTCCTCCTAATTCCGATCCACTCTTATAGGGCAAGTTTTATATATATATATAGCTTTCACATTTTAATTTAACAAAATATATTCTTAAATAATAAATGATGCATTGTCAACTTTTTACTATAAAGTGCTCGAACTATCTTTATTACTACATTCCTCTCTATGTTTAGTCAATTTTGATCCGTTAATTTTTTTTTATTATATTTTTATTTATTTTAAATCTTTTAAAAAATAATAATATTTTTTATAATAATAAATTTAAAAATAAATTACATAATAATTTTAAACAATAATTTATAATTAAAGTCAATAAAATTTAATTAATGTATATTACAAAATAGAAACGAAATAATAATACATATAGTAAATAAAAGCCATGCACAAACACATAAAATATAAAATATAAAATTAAAAAGCTTCGCTATCTTAAATAGTAAATCTGTCCGAACAAATTTAAAAGCGTTACAATTTATGGAAGTACATAGAAGTATTTTTATTGTTTTTAATAGATAATCAGATTCCCAATATTGTTTTCCCCAAAACGTTGTAGCGTGTAAAAGAAAGAGGAATGTGGGTGTTTGGGGAGAAACCCATGGTGGGAGGCAGGGAGGGGAGATGTCTTAAAAAGTCATTGGCCTGACTTCAATTTCAATGTCGAAAACTGCTGCTGAGTTTTGTGGGGTTCAGACAAAGGTCTCCCATTGCCTAGGCAAAAGTGTGTGGAGCCATCCACTCTGATGTGCCGCTCCGGATTATTGTATAGATGCTATCAGTCCCTGGTTCCATTTTTTACAAGGCGAAATCGATCCCCCACACTTTCACCACACATGTTTCAAAAAATATTATCTAAGAGTTATATTAATAATGCGTTAACACATGATCAATTTAATGTGCAACACAGATAGGAAGACTGTCAAAAAAACTCATAGGGTATATTTGTGTTGGTTATCCCAACAAATTTTTTTAATTTTTCATAAAATATTTTTTATATTACCTTTTAATTAAAATTACAATATCAAATAATTTATTAATTATATTTATACATTTTATAATATTATTAATAATATAGGACCCAAAATATATCAATCAACTTTCAATTACCAATAAAAAAAATTATCATTCAAACATAATTTTATTTAAAAACAAAAAAAAAAACTTTCAAAACTCAATTCAAATACACCCCCATATTTCTTAACTAATTTGTGTATCCTCCTGTAACATCCCAAATTTCCCAAAAATACCCAAAATATAAAATATAATAAAATAGGCAAGTCAAAGAATAATCCAAATTTTAAAACAGTCAAAATTCCCAAATAATGAGTTAAAATTCCAAAAGTAACAAATTATAAAATTTGAATCCAAAAACAATCATTGCCAACATAAAATTATTTATACCAAATAAAACTAAAACCATAAACATAAATATTCTTAGTTCTAAAACATGAACATAATTTAAATCAAATTCGAAATTTATTTATATAGTTGGTCATTCTCCATTCCCGCATCGCAATCCATTAGCCTGTAAAAGATTTTAGGAAAATGAAAAACATGGGTTAAGTACTAAGTACTTAGTGGGAGTAATGTGTGATATATTATAATGATATACATATTAAAAATATCATATAAACATCAATGGTCATTGCATAACATCGAGTCAAAGACTCCTGTTGAATCGGGCTAAGGTCCCTGTTTTATCGGACATAAGTCCCTGTTTTATCGGACCTAAGCCCCTGTTGTTTGATGACATATGCAATAGACATTTATATATTCAATTATAAAATCATTGCACACATATATCATAAAAGAATTTAAAAGTGCACAATTAATCATAGAATAAAATATCACATATAACATGTAAATATAAATGATTAAATAATTAAAATAAGGTTAGAACTCCCACCTCAAAAGCAGATATAAACGTGTCCTAAATTGCGTGGAAAGTCTAGCTCCCTAAATCCTTGTCTCCTACATTAGTAGTATTCAATGAATTAGAACCTCGAAATGCAAAACTAAATGTTCTATATAAAAGAAAAAGAATAACTTTTTGAAAGATTAAAGGAAATATTTGGCATTTTGAAAAGGTTTGGGAACACTTTTGGAATATGAAAAAGGTAATTTTCGAGTTTGGAAAAGTTTGGGTTAAACTGTAATTTTGGAAAAGTTCAGGGGTCAAATCGTAATTTTCGAAAGTTCGGGGACTAAAAAACGAAATTTTTGAAAATATGAATTGAAACAGAATTTCAATAAGGTTTGTGGTATAAAAAGGGAATTTCTAAAAAAATTGGGTAAAAATATAATTTTTTAAAAGTTTGGGGTCAAATTAGAAATTCTAGAAAGATTTGAGGACTAATTTGGAAATTCTAAACATTTGTGGGTAAATTTATAAATTTCGTATCTGAATTGGAGTAATCTTAGGGTTTGTAAACTCTAGGGACCACTTTGCAAAAACTGAATAAGTTTTTGAAAGAATTATGAAAATACCCCTTTATCCCCAAAAACCCTAATTTTTTTTCTCTTCTTCTTCCTCTCTTCCTAACCCTAGTCGCCACCCCCCTTTCCCCTCTGCCAGGCGCCGCTGCTGCTGCCCTTCCCCTCCTCCCTTCACGCCGCTGCCCCCCCATTTTTCTCTCTTCCCCTTCTTATTTTCTTCTCCTTCTTTCTTCTTCTCCCTTCTTCTTCTCTTTCCGCCCCTCCCCCTTCCTTCTCCCCCCTCTCTCTGCAACCTCTTTGCTTCTCCCTCCCCTTCTCTTAGCTCCCCCTTTTCCCCTATCCCTTTCTCTCTCGATTTTCCCCTTGCCCGCCACCCCCCTTCTCGGTTTTCTCCCTCCCCATTCTCTCGGCTCTTCCTTTCTTCTCCCTCCCTTTTCCCCTTTCTTCCTCCTCCTCTGCCGCCCCTCTGCCGTCCCCTTTCACTTTCACTTTCCAAAATAAAAAAAAAACACTCAAAAATATGGGAGACTATGGTGGAAGATAAGAAAAATAAAATTTTTGGCTTATTGCCGCCGCCGGTGACCAGCCATTGTGGCGGCGCCGGTGGTTGCCATTCCGGAAAATTAGAGAAAATTTACCTCGGGATTTGTGATTAAGAGGAAGAAAAAAAATGATTATTAAGTTAACTTCTATCTATTTATAGGTGTAATATAATAAATATTTAATGGGCCGAGTTAATTAATTAAGCCCATTAGATAATTGTTTTTTTTTGGGTATTACACCTCCTGAGCCCTCGTACCATTTATGTGTTGTGGACAATTGACGTCTTTTTATACTAATTCAAAGAATGGTTCAATTATTACTTTTTCGATTTACACCCACTCTGATGTGCTACGCTCCAGATTATTGTATAGATGCTATCAGTCCCTTGTACCATTTTTTAAAAGGCAAAATCGATCACCCACACTCTCATCGCACGGCGCGATGTTCTACGCGAATCCATGTTGGAAGGACATCATACCAAAATCGTACAATTAGGGCTTCGATATGGTTTTATTCTTTTTATCGTATCGGAGGCTATGTTCATTTTTGGGCTTCTTCTCATTCTTCTTTGGCACCTACGGTAGAGATCGGAGGAATTTGGCCCCCAAAAGGTATTTTGAGGTTTTAGATCATTAGGAAATCCCTTTTGTTAATACCCTTATTCCCCCTTATGTCTCAAAAAATATTGTCTAAGAGTTAAATTAGTAAGGTGCTAACACATGACCAATTTAAAGTGGAACACACAGAGAGGTGCAACACCACTCTCAAACCAGCTCATATTTCTTTACTAATTTGTCTATACACCTGAGCCCTTGTGTACCATTCATGTGTTGTGGGCAACTGATGTTTTTTTATACTAATTCAAAGAATGGTTCAATTGTTACTTTTTTCAGTTTAAAATTAAATGTTAATATTTTTATTATATATTTGTAAATGAATGTGCATTTTTATAATATTAATATATATTTTATAAAAATTTAAGAGTTTTATAATTTAAAGTTATTAGATAATAAGTTTTTATATTAAATAAATAAATTGCTTCACATATACTTATCAATTACCATTAAATTGAAAAATGAATAAATATTGATAACTCTAAAATTTCTTTAAGATAATAAAATATCTTACAATAATGATAAACTATTTAAACTTATTAAAATTATAACTATTGAGGCATAATGTTTAAGCCTTAAACTTATTAAAATAATAACTATTGAGGACTAATATGATACATGTGTTCTAATTTTTAAGAAAGACCTTAGATAATTGTCTTAATTGTCTAATGGTTGAGTCAACTTTGCTTATAAAAATATGAGATTATTTTGAATACTTCTTATGTGACATTTTTTTATCCAAAGAGAATATATATATATGGTTTGGTTTCTTTAAGTGAGTTTCTTGAGTCTGATTATTAAAAAGAAGTAGCTTTGTCTCCTATATTTTTTTCTTCGATATTTTGGATTGTAAGACAAAATATAACACGTCATAAACTTAGGTAAAATAGAAATAGAACAAAATTGAAACAAAAAACACAATAGTCTTGCATTTATCAATGGTGTTTAAAAGTACTAAATAGAGTAACTTGATGAAAATGAAAAATCAAATCGCTCTGTGAATATTGACAAATTAATGAAGTTCATAAGTTCACAGATGGCTTAAAGAAGAGAAACCATCTGTATATAAAATCAAGGGTGATGATATAGTATGGAGATTTGTGGTGAGAAAAATTAAGGGGGGCAAAAATCTCAAGATATACGTGGGTATTTTCTAAACCATGCATGGTTGACTTGACGTTGGGCATTTCCTTTGTTTGTCCTTTTCCCTTTTTGTCCTTGAGCTGTACGGTGGTAATTTGATCCACAGAACTACCTTTATATCAAATTATCAATGCCCATTATATTTCGACCACAACTCTGAAACAATTTTTTTTTTTTCTTCATATGTTTTTTAATACAATTGTGATTCAAATGTATTACATTTAGATTGTAAACGAGTCTGTTTTTTAATTTATCAATTTATAAACTGTATTTATATATTTTACTAGATAAAAAATTATTATTCAAACGAAATAAATAACTCCGTAAGTGGCCTCTCTGAGTTGCCCCTTCTTACTTTCGAACTACATATCTATATATATGTACAGCAATTGAAAGCTTTGGTGGGAGAAAGCTAAGCCAGAGAGCAGTAATGGCCGAAGTACAAGACAATAAGCCCTTAACGATAATTGTGGGTGCTGGGACGTCAGGGCTCGCAGCTGCTGCATGCTTAACCCACCAATCTCTGCCCTACATAATTCTTGAACGGGAGGATTGTTTTGCTTCTTTGTGGAAGAAATATTCCTACGATCGCCTTCATCTTCACTTGGTCAAGCAGGTCTGCGAGTTACCCCTTATGAAATTCCCGGCAGATTATCCAACTTATGTTCCAAGAAATGAGTTCCTAAATTACTTGGATGAGTACGTCTCTCGTTTCAATATTAGGCCATTGTACAAAAGGTGTGTCGAATCTGCCGAGTACGATGAATTCACCAAATCATGGAAAGTAAAGGCCAGAAACCTCAATTCCAATGTGGTGGAGGAATATTCTGGAAGGTTCTTTGTGGTGGCTATCGGAGAATCTTGCGATCCGTTCGTTCCGGAGGTAAAAGGTCTCAGTAGTTTCCCTGGAGAGGTTATACACTCCACTCGATACAAAAATGGGGAGAAGTACAAAGACAAGACCGTTTTAGTTGTTGGGGCGGGTAATTCGGGTATGGAAATTGCATATGATCTATCAAACTATGGTGTGAAGACCTCCATAGCCGTCCGTAGCCCGGTACTTAATTAATCATTGTATTTGAAATAAAGCTTGCTAATTGTTCTATTTAATATTAATATCCATGGATATATTGATGCAGATTCACATTCTGTCAAGGGGAATGATATATATGGGAACGTTATTAATGAAATATTTTCCATTTAAGATTGTGGAATCAGTTGTGGTGTTGGTCAGTAAGCTGTGGTACGGGGACTTAACCAAGTACGGTATTCAAAGGCCACAAGAAGGTCCCTTTACTACGTTCCGCAAGTGCGGCAGGTACCCAGTCATCGACGTCGGAACTCACCGCAAAATTAAGTCCGGTGAGATTCAGGTCTGTATATGCATCCAATTTGTACAAGAAAAAAACCCCCATCAATAGTATGTCATTGGTGAATTCTCAATTATATTTCTTAGTATTCTTCCCATTAAATTGCTTGCACTCTAAGAATTGAAAAATTTTAACATAAGCAGGTGTTGCCGGGAATAGAAAGCGTGAGAGGCAATGATGTGGTATTTGAGGACGGGAAATCGCACCCATTTGACATCATTATCTTTGCCACCGGGTTCAAAAGATCCACCAAGAAGTGGCTCAAGGTGGTCAAGGGCTTTAATTGCTCAGTTTTTTTTTTTATGTTGATTAATGAATGATCAGTTATCTTCTCCCTTTCATAGCTTATGGGTTCATTCGCTTTATCATTATTATTTTTTTTTTGTACTTCAGGGGGATGAATATGATTATCTTTTCAACGAAGATGGGTTATCTAAAGTAACTCCCCCAAACAGCTGGAAGGGAAGAAATGGGCTGTATTGCGCTGGACTGTCTAGGAGAGGATTTTTCGGAGCTGCAATGGATGCCCAAAACATAGCTAATGAAATCAAATCATTCCTGTGAATCTGTGATTACACCATTATCTAATCTGAAACTCTCGCATAATGTGTAGGGATTATTTTTCCTTTTGTTTCTTAATACATATTTTATACTGTTATGGCTAAACTAAGCTTTCTCGTAAACACATTATTATTATGACTAATTTAAAATCACAAAATCTTACTCTACCTAGTTTATAAAAGAGTTAGATGTATACAAAATCATTGAAACCTCGTGCATATAGAAGTTCTTTAAGTGGAATTGATTTTTGTAGATTGCAAGCATTAAAACTAAAGAACTATATTAATGCATTATATTTTTTAAAATGAATTATTTTTAAAAAATTCCCTACAATTTAAATACATAATTTACATTGTTAATTACATAGCTTAAATTCATCCCAAAACCAAAAAATAAATAAATCGATCAATTTATGAGTCACAAGTCTATACACTACACAGACTATTTTTTTTATTTTATTTTAAAATATACATTCAATTATTAAAATATAACGTGAACAAATGAATCAATAAACTCATTTAACAAACTAAAATACTCTTACTTTTTAAAAGATAAATTGTACAATAATTTAATTTATTATAATTTTATACACAATTTTTTTAAAAAAATGCCGTGGGCTGTGAGCATCAAACCCCACTAGACTAGAAAAATCTAGAATGTGACCCAATATCGTTTTTGTTTTCGAATAAATGCCACCCATAAGTTTTGGGGTTCAGATTGGGTCTTCCTCATCTATGGCCCATTCAAGGGCCCACCAAAACTACGCGGGTTCAAACCATTTGAGAATTTGGACAACTGATATTATCTTTATACTAATAATTCCGGTTGAGGACAAATAGGATCCGCCGTTTCAATTAACACAAAAGTACCTGTGTAGTAGAGGCAAAAGCAGTACCCGCAAGAAGGCAATTGTATTTTTCTGATGATTTAAATTTATCCTTTGTAATTTGTTGTTTCAATGTTGTCTTTCACGATCTCAGAGAAGTGCTCACGCTGTAGCTTAATTTTATAGTTATAAAAGAATCGTACAAGCAAACGTTGGTTTTTTGTGCTTCTCCTTGCATTCTCTTCTAAATTCTTTTGCTTGCAGATTTCCTAAAAGATAAAATCATACAATATCTAGCATATTCATTGCATTTGGTAACGAGATAAGATGCTTCAACCAACAAATAAGTACCCAAAAGGATAAAAGTTATTAAGGTAATAATCGAGATAGTATGATAACAGCAATAAGTAAAAAGATGGTAGATGTAAGCATGTTCTCTCTTTAATCCATTTTATGCATAAAGCCAATAATTTCATTGTTCAACAATAAACAGATCATTTTCAAGTCTCATCAAACACAACATTTTGCAACATTTTGAAGATAGATGATACAATTCAAAAATAAGCTCAAATCATCAAATCAATTGAATTCGGAATCTTCAGTCTCAAAATTCAGGAAGACAACAATAATTCATTAATATTGCTGCAATCCCAAGAAACTCACATAACAAAACTGATCACTAGATTCACACCATTTTGCATCATTCAAGAAATAATTTAATATCATACTCTAAAAGCTAACAAAGAAAATACAAGATCCTCCTGAAATTATCAGGCAAGCAAAGTTACCACCAAAAGCAGCCAACACACAAGTAGCAGAACAATCAATCAATAAAGCGGTGGCATTCTAGCAAATAGAGCAGGCTAGCATGGTGGAGGTACAAAGTAGCCTCAAAGCAAGCTTGGACCAGTTAGAAGATGAAAACCCCAATTTGCCCTCAAAAGACCAAACTTCAATACAAAATTTTCATAACTTCCCTTCTCACAAAACAAACAAGTTGTTCCCACGAAGGGCTAATCACATTGGAATCTCTCTACAACACTAAGAATTAGCCACAGCAGAATTGAAACAGATCCTGGACGAAAAGCTGATAGAACCCACCACCAAGGTCTAGGGAGAACTCATTCTACTATATATCTAGATTTAAAAGAATGGTTTCAGTATTATTATTTTTTTGTTTTCCTATACAAATGTTCCTCGCACTAAAGAAAATATGTTGAAAATGAATGAAATGTATAAAATTCACTTCTGAACAGTGTAGCTTACCTAAATTGTACTTTCATCATTTGAAATTAAATATACACTTTTGATTTTAATTAAAAATTAAATAAACTCATTTAACTTTAATTAACTTATAAAATTATATAAAATCCACGATTCAATGAGATGTAAATCATTTAAATTAAAATGGTGAGTGATGAAAATCATGAGTTTGTGATATATAAATTCATTAAATTAAAGTGATAAATGATGTAAATTATGAATTAGTAAGATAAATCCATTAAATTAAAAAATATATTAGTGAAATTTTGAATACAAAATATATTTATTTAAGAAAAGTGAATATACGAGTAAAAAAGAGAGTAAGAGTTTCTAAAGGAAATGAACTTGAAAGGTAAAAATAAAGCATATTAAAGCAGAGGCCTTTCTTACAGAGGGGGGCTATGCTAGATTGGTGAGGAACAGAGGACGTATTCTGTTAATATCATCTATTTTAAGCAAAAATAAAATTTGAGAAACAATGAGATTGCATGATAAAAATGCATCGTAAAAAGAGAAAAAGAAAACGAGAGAATGCAATTATTGAGTTCTATCTAATTTTGAAACTTCCCCTCAAAACAGGATTATTGAGCATGCTGATTAAGAAAATTGGGTTAAACAAGCAAAAACTCAGCTCTGAGCCTAAGCAACATGCACATGATTTTGAGCCATTGGCAACATGATGTTCGAAATGGTTACCTATCCAGTGGAAGGAAGAGGGATTGCAAGTCACAACCATTCTGAATGCATCTGCTGAATAAGAAATACCATATCCTTAATCTTCTATTTCAACAGTATCGGAATATAAAATTACATTCATTCTACGCCATCAATTGAGAGCTCTAACTCAATAAAAAAAAACGATAGTATTCTCTGGGGGCAGATTTTCTTATGGGCTCATTATGCTCTACCCTGGAATGAAACAAAAGAATTGGATGATATACAATTTCCAGCTAATAATACAAGAATTTTGCTAAGGCCTGCAAAGAAAAAATTCTACCAGACCCATACGGAACCCATAATCTGTTGCAGAAGGTCCAGTAGTTCCCAAGGGTGAGCAGAAAATACTATTCTGAGCCATGATCACACTCTACTTCTCAAAAATGGATACCCAAACGGGATTTAACATGGTTGATTACACCCAAAGAAGGCCATCAAAACCAAATTCGGAATTTGAAACTGGACTATCATCAAATTCATGTTGGTCAACTGTTCGGTTTTCTTCGATGGGGTCAATGTATGGCTCCAAAAGATCTGAGGACCTTTCGGATGGTATTCCATAATCTCTTAGTATGGAAGTTGAGGCAGAAAAAGCAGCCTCTTTTTCCAAAACAGCTATATAATTGTCTTCAAATTCAAAGACCAAATATTTGTCCTTGCAAGCTGTGCAAAACATGAATCAGAGAAACAGCAAAATATTTAAAACGAGAGAGAAATTTGAAGTAAAATGTTACCACTTACAATCAACAAGATGAGCAAGGTGGTGAATGTTTTTTATTCGAGTTCCATTTAACTTCAAAACCTGCCATTATTTTCAAATATAAGCATCTGTTATCTGCTTCAAATATGATCCATTTCATGGGCAGCTCACACTGATAGGTTACATAAACTTGCCTGCTCATTGCTCATATCCTCATATCCAATGTTTACTTCATTTGCTAAGACCTGTTAATTAATATAGAAAAAGATAAATAGAATAAATTTGTTGTCTTGGAGATGGAGGAAAATGAGATAACAGTTTCATTTGGGTCAAGGGCTTATTGGTTCAGGAGAGATCAAAATCCTCCAATAAAAGTACGTGAAAAATAAGCAGGCCTTTCCATCAGAAGCCATATTTAGGGATTATCAAGCTTTCTGTTTTCCTAGGTAGGGTACATTGATGGCAACCTGCCTATTTAAACCTTGTATAAAGGAATATCATTGAAGGTCAAGCCATGTAGATACCTGTGAAAGGACCACAATCTGCTCCCCTTTGAACCTAGCCATGGAATAACGTGCCTTTGTCAAGAGTTTCAACTACAAACAGAAAAAGAGTCAGGAAACAAAAAGCGTGCCTAAAGAAGTCAGAAGACTTACAATAGAAAAAGGGATTATGAGTTCATCAAAAACCTACCCCAATGTTGTCTTCACACTCTTCCCTGCCAAAGACAAAGCAGAAAAATTTAATAGTAGCATTAGAGTTCCATGGCCTAATTATATTCATAACTGAAGCACCAGCAACAGAGAAAACCGTAGACAAATGACATGGACATACTCTATCAGTGGTTCCGATAGCGGTGTAAAAACTAAGCCAGCAACTATTAAATATGAAGGCTTGACCTCCTTCAATATGATATGGCACCTAGATGTGAGTTCAAGAAGTTTAGTTCATAGATATTCAGATAACAAGTCGAAGTTTTGAAAACAAGTTAGTATTTGAAGCAAAGTTAATCATGCATTACACACCAAGTGCACACGAGGATTTAAAACCGTTTTAACTTTCATGAAGGCCCCTGCTCTGATAATACCCAGCTCTGCTACATCTCCTGCAAATCTGAAAAGAAAATCCTGAGATCCAATGTTCTGAGCTTCCGTGTGTTTGAAAGACATAGTGAGGGGAAAGCAAGACAAAAATATCGTTTCTATCAGTGAGTTTTCTTCTTCTGGGTGTCCATGTGCTTTGGGAGGTGGGAGAGGGCCAAAACACCAACAAATATTAAAAGCATGTATTACAACAATTATCAAGACAACCTTAACTTCCTTTAAAATAATAAAGAACTTTACTTTTGACTAATCAGGTAGCGAAATGCAATCCGCTCAGTCGACCGGAATGGCACTGTCCCCTCGCACCCAACACGAATATCATCAAAGCTCACAATTACATCACCCTGAATTGAAATCAATGTGATAAGTGTAATGCACTTCTAATCATTTCCAAATACTATTATCAGCCTGATATAAACAGAAGCCCACAGGGTTAAACTAAGAAGGCAGAAGTAAAACTACCTTTATGTCTATTATCTGTTCAAGCAAATGAATGTCTACAGATAGAACTACCCAATGATAAAAGAATAGAAGTCCATGTGCATGGCCACTTAAATGTATGTAATAAATCACAAAATTCCAGATTTGGGAATATTCAAATGAGAACGAGAATGCAGCTTAGTCAATTAAAGTCAAGTTAGAATACCTAATTAGCATGAGCAACACGTGGATACCCACCAACACCAGTTAGAGTCACCAATATATTGCACGGATAGAAACAAACTTAGGTGCCTAGACAAACACAAAACCATGCACCTAAAATTCATTATGCATATTCATACAATAAGAATTCAAGTTGAATAATGGGTAGTTTGTGATGCAAGGTAAGAACGATCCAGGAGATTGATGTCACTTTCATTATTACATTGTGCAGCTTACATGGTGATTAGAGAGGCATGTATTAAGTATGTGCTTGATATGATGATTTTCAACAACTAAGATAACAAGTTGAAGATAATATGACAGTTTTCAGCCACTAGCTAATGAAGTTAAAAGTGCAAAACCTAAGCCATGAGGCTACAGTCACTTATAGTATGGAGAAAAACTAGGTTTGTATATCCAACACCTGCATATAGGCTATTATCGTGTACTAGACCCAGGAGCTTCTAGATCACAATAGAGTAACCTTATTATTGTTCCGAGGCTTGACTCTAATGGTAATTAAGTAAAAATTAACTACAAATTTGATATTTTAGATTAACAGTGAAAAAGAGAAATCTGCAAATAAATTGGTAAAAGAATAATATAAATTCAGGTAAAAGAGAAGTTTTTCAAGATGAAAGATAAGTGCAAGTACAGATAAAAGGTTCCATTCCCAGAAACTTTGTTGCAAATTATCAATTAGATTAACCTGGGTACAAAATTTGAAGCTCCTTAAAAGCTCTCTAAAACTTGTTCCATTTAAGTTTTTAATTCCTTTTGCTTAGATACACCAGCAATAATGATAGCTTGGTGATATCCGACTTTATTTCCTCATACAAAGTAAAAGAAAGAAAAAAATACAGATAGTTAACAGGAAAAAAAGATCAATATTGAACAATCTACCACTTTTAAAGCTCAACGAATTATTATCAGAATATGCAAGAAACTTCAGGCAACTGTCTGTCAGCTCAAGATAATTGTCAACGTTCTTAAACTTGTAAATGCCAGGATACCTCCTTCAAAACATTACTGGCATCTGAAGTCGGCTCAACTCTGCGCACGAGTACTCCCTGTGCAAAAGACATTGTGGGAAAATTTCAAGCAAGTGTTTAGATAGAATAGTTTACTAAGTAAACTCAAAAACACTGCAGCAGATGTTTATTTGGCATATAGGCAGTGGGCACCTTCAAAAGACAATTTTACTTCAGAGAAAGGAAAATACATAGAGCTCTAGTAAGCAAATTCAATAGTACTCCCTCCACCCAAAATTGAATGACCACATTTTCAAAATAAACATAACATATTTATCATCTAAAGTTCCACAAATAATATCTTTAATTTATGAATTTCATCTTTCATTAATACATGGGTGCCACCACCAACCATATTATTGTTAATAAAGAAAATGTGATTAGTTACCTGCAGTAAAAAACTCTTCCTAATTTTTGTGCCAATTCAAAAGCGGAGGGAGTACCTGATAAATCTTATCACCTCAAACATTACACTCTAGACTCCAATTTCTTGTGAAAGCAAACATAAAAAATGACTTCTTGCAAATGAAATCATGGACGGTGACAACTTCTGTCAACATTCTACTTGACCTGGTATGTTAACTCAAAAGACTTCTCTATGTTAATGGTGTATAGAAAAAATGCCTACACCCAGTTTACAGCCTTTGGAATTTCAAGGACAACCTAATGGAGACAGGAAAAGGAATAACACAGAAGCAGGAGTCGCAAGAAATAGAGATGTCAAATGTGCTAAAATGTTTACGTCATACATTCTGAGATTACAACACCACACAAGACGTTGCTAATAGAACAACAGCATGCATATAAACAACACATGGTGTATCTCCACATAAGATTAATCAATATATGTTGTTCCACCAAGTTTCTTCACATGTTAGAATCCAGTCAGACTGTTCAGAGATGCCACTTAATGCTTCGCATGTTGCAGTAAATGTCAATGGCAAGTATCAACCATCTCCCAGACTTCACTGCACAGTGGATTTCTACAAACCCTTGTCAGTTCGTTCTAACTTATAACAAGATACTCCTATACTTGTTCTTGTACTTTGGAGGGATTTAATGCGAAACAAACATCTAGGTTCCTGTAAGAATAGATTGTGCAGTACATACCTAAAACTATCGTAATAAATGTTTACAAAAATTCATTCCAGTTCCTTTAGGTCCAATCAGAGAGATATTTACCTCATTCGTTGAAACTTTCAGACAAGCACGAAGAACAGGATTCTCCAACTTTTGCAACAAAACTCCCAGGCAAGGGAAACCTGAAAAGTCATATACAATAGGAATGTGAAATGATTCTTCTAGAGTGCAGAAGTTATGATTGAATTTCAGATAATGATCAATGAAAAAGGAAAGGGCAACAGATGAAAAATCAACACCCAGAAAGACACAATGTACTAGTTGAGGATGGCAATGGAATGCAATGTGCAAAGTTTGCAAGTGAATAGGTGCCACTTTGGGGTTTATGCCTAAGTACAGACATGAGATGTAGGAGTTCAAGAAGAGAAAGCACCCATCTTAGGTGAGGCAACTATTTCTTTCATGGAGTAGGCCTTCGAAAAGTCTACAGGGACTACAGGTAAACTTCATCAAACACTACAGAATAAAGAAGCATGTATTTGATATTGGTGATTAGAACCATGTGATTCTTCACAATCTAGCATAATTGTTCAAATTTCAAACATCTGGCCACAAGTTACTGTAAAAGAAAAAGTCATTTACTTTTGGAGAACATCGCATAAAGTAATTCAAAAGTTCCAACAAAAACCAACAAAACTCAGCATGGTAATGTTGGTTGCTTTTGATCAATAGAAAATGGATAGCAGGTTCAACAAGCCGTTCATTCAAAATAGTTTGAGCATCTAGATTATTAAACTTTAGAGTGATTTGGAGTTAATATTTTTGATCAAGTAATGCATTGAAGCTCCATGATTTATGAATTTAGAAAGCAGCATAAGCAGTCTTCTTTTTTGAAAGTCACTACAATAATTTTTTGGGAAGTCACTGAAATATTCCTTTAAAAAGCGACTGCTATTTGTTTGGTAGTAACTATTTTTTGGTTTCTCCTAGTTTCTTTAGCAATTAATTTCCTACATGGATTAGGACGTTAGTTCAATATTGATTTCCTTGGTCTTTTCCTATTTTCCCAGGCACAACACTATTTAAGCCGCTTGCTATTGTTTAAAGAATGACTCTATTATTATTATTATTCAATAAAATCAGAGTTTTATTCTTGATCATGCCCAGACAGTGTCTTTGGCTATCCCCTTTTCCTGTCAATATCATTGCCCGGCATCACTCCATCTCAGTATGTGAGTAAAACGTTTCTTGTAAGCTTGAAATTGTAGTTCCATTATTAGTCAAAGCTCAAACTAAAGCTTGAATTGAGCCTCCAATTTGATTGCCTTTGGACTTTCAATGTTTGGGAGAAAATATATACATTCTATTACCATGTATGTAGATATAGCTATTAAATAAAAAGTGTAACATATACTCTTTGAGGACCTCAACAAGCTTATGAGCTGAGTATTGATGCACTCAAACTTGACACAACTTATGACTGCAGTCAGGTTAAATGAAGTTCTGAGCAGCCCCAGTGGCACCACATTTGTAATGGAAAATCTAGTTTTTCTGGCTCAGTGAATATGAAAGAAATGCCCCCACTGCTTAAAAGAAAAACATTTGTGAACCTACTGATCCTTCAAGAAGAAAGAATGAGAATTATGATATTCTTTAAGGAACAGATGCAAACAAATAAAAGTTTTCTACAAAAAATAATGAAAATAAATTTCCCCAAATGCCTAAGATGCAGTAGTAACAATTCCCAAAAGAATTAGCAAAAGAACCCTACCAGTGTACTTCCCATTTCTCTGATAGTCCTCCAGGAAATGTGAGACAACAGTAGTTGGAATCACGTATCCAATATTCTCAACATCATCAGACCTGAAAACCTAGAGGAAATTTATCCTGAGGACACAGTACGTTAAAAAAGCTAAAGCAATCAAGCCAAAGAATAAAAAGCCAGGGAAAAATCCAATCACAGAACCCAGAATAAGAAGTTAGGAAATTTAAATTCTGTCTTTTACAGCATCACACATAGAGGATATAATCATAGCAATGTCAAGAATACCTGAAATGCTACTCCAATACACTCTCCCTTATCGTTGAAGGCAGGACCTCCACTATTACCTAGAGAATACAGTGTCTTAAAAAAATGTATAAATAACAACAATAAAGGCTGTTGATCTTGAAGCAGAAAAGCAATTCAATATTGACTAACCAGGATTAATTGCAGCATCAATTTGAATCCCCAGTAAATCAGATGACCCATGAGCATACGATGTAACCTGATGATAGAAACTAACTATAAGTACAACATAAATTTTCAGTTTCAATCTTTAAGAATTGTTCTTTGCATGATTCTATTTGTATATTTCATGCAACTAAGAAATAAATATTTGATAAATAAATCATTTATTATCATGACTTTAAATAAGCAAGAATAAAAATTCCATCCCTTCTTATTCATCATTTTTTTTGGGGGGGGGGGAGTTATGGATAGAAACGGTTGTTTTTTTTTCTTTCTTAATTAAAGAAAAAGAAAAAAAAGGAGAAGGGGATTGTTATTTGGAGGCTGATGGGGTAAATGGTAGATGCTTCGTATTTATTTTCCTGAATCATCCAACCCTCTCATCTCATGCACCAGCCTGGAACGGAAGCAGAGCTAGGACATAAAAACTTCAGGTACAAAGTATACAGGACATACTGGCTTCCTTTTTTCTATTTTGGGATGGACAGGTGGTGGGGAAGAGGTAGAGAAATATTACCCTAATCAGACAATTTGGAATTGAGACATGGAAGATCCTTACCAAGACAGAAATAAATCATATCAAAGTCAAACAAAGAGTTACTCACTAAACAGTTAGTAATTATAATCATCAATGATCAATATCTACACTAATGCACAAAAGCTTTCTGGAGATGCACTGTAAACCACCATATATCATTTTGGAGTCTGAAGGAAAATGTACCTCTATTCTTGAAACCACTCCCTTTGTTACAGAAATGGTATCACCTCCAAGGGGATATCCGACAACTGTTACAGCATCCTGCCAAGTCAATAGCAAATAACTATTCCACTTTGTGCACATATTCTGAAAACCCATGATAAGTAAAAAAATATTTTTTGCCCTGCTTGTACCAATAAGATGCATAACACCCAAATCAAAGAGCATCAAAAGAAGTCAGAAAGCAAGCATGGTTGATTTATCAGTCAGTTTATGAGAACCACAGCAAATTGAACATGGGACTTGCAAGTTTATCATGCAACCATGACATTTACAGTATCTATTTTCCTACCCATTCAAGTTATCTGAGAAGCATGTACAAATAAATTGCTGGTTCAACAGAATATAATTGAAACCTAATTGTTTCCTTGATTAGGTAAATTCCAATTGTATGTTTCATTCACTGGGAGAGAAAAAGAAAAAACATTAGGGAAGTTCGTGGCACTTAAAGAAAACAGAGACTTATTAGATGCAACTAAATATGCATATACCAGAGCAGCAATGGTCTACAAACTGCTTCAAGAAAAGGAGAGGTTTTCAATGATGCTCAACTGAAAGTATGATTAGCAAAAGCTCTAACTATGCATTTATGACAATAAAATATCTATATTCAATAAACATGAGAACTCATGATAGTGCCTCTCATGGAGATTCTTGACCTGGATTATACAATCATAACACCACCAAATCAGAAAGTAGACAACCAAAATGCAAGAAGTACACGCATCAGAACCTAGGCAACTACAGCTGCTGTTTTGCATTTGCAAAGTAAAGTGGTACAATAAGCACCTGCAAACGAGGCAAATGTCCAAGTTGAAGGGGCTCTGCTCCTTTCCAGAACTCACTGCTCTCTACTGAGAGTAGAGCCATATCACACTCCACCCCTCTAGCCACAACCTGTAATTTGAGTCACTTGATCATGAAATCAGTGCCGAAACAAAGGTCCTTATCTACCAGATGCTTAATCAACAATCATTCTTGATTCTTGAAAGCCATTCAATAAACATGACATAAACAATATAGCATCACAGGGATCATGAATGATAAAGAAGGTAACTATTTGATTTTTGGGGTAAAAGAACATAAATAAAAAACCAAAAAAAAGAAAGAGCTACATGTGCTTTAAAACATAACTATGAATTTGACGATATGTGCAAAAAAGGAGAGTCAGCACTGAATAATGAGACAATGGCTGAAGCACTAAAAATATAAAAAGAATAAATTCAAGGGACGACAAACATAAGGTCAACACTAGTGCCAGTTAGTGACAATTTTTTGGTCTAGAACATGTAAATCCTGAAGCCAAGTTGTAGCTCAAAGATTATCATGAACACTACCTCACAGGTTTGGCGGTTATTCATGCCCAAATTTTGGAATTAATAGTATGTTATATAATGAGACAATCTCACTTGGAAAAAACAAGGGTAGAATTTCATAGTGATTTTTAAGGATATGAGAGAGAGAAAGAGAGATAGAGAGAAGGGATAGGGTTCCTGCTACATTCCTGTATACATTATACCTTAGCCACATATTTTGTATCATCCCCTCTTCTCTTCACTTTGACCTGTAACCAAATAAAGAGATCAAATATTACTAGTTCATCACATTCGACCAGAAGATAGTTATCACCATTATGAAATCATACACGTTAATGCAATACTTCCCATCACTGTGTAAAGACTCTCAGATAAATGCAAAGTGGGACTGGAAGGAATAGGGGCTTCAGGGAGTTTACCTGTGTATCATGCTCAACACAATGTGCATTTGTCAAAAGCTTACCATCACCAATCATGAAGGCGCTGCATGAAATTTTTGGAAGAAAGATAAGCCATTAATAGTTACTGGCAAATATGTTTCGGGATCATGCATCTCAAATGTCTTTGGGGGTGAAAATACCATACTGGTTTAATTTTTTCTGCAATATATATTCGAATTATTTTTTGTTTCCACAGAAAATCACTAAGAAAGGAGATGAAAACATGCCTCCCAGTACTTGTGTATTGTCTTTGCTTCTGCCAAGGAAGGGAATAATCCGGTGCAGTATGTGTGCAATAGACCTAATGATATTATAACAGTTTCAGAATAGAAAGGAAAGACAGATGAATCAATTACCAGGACACTGTTTAAGGTTTTAAATTAAGGATTGAGATAGATGAAACTGATGCACTTACCTTCACAACAGCATTGAGAAAAGCTGCATCTTGAAAACTACCCATTTCAACCTGAAAAATGGATATATAAAAAGGAGTCAGAATTATGGGAGTTCTGATAGAAACATCCCAATCAAATGATTGGATGGTGAGCTCACCATAAACTAATAAAATAAACTCTGATTCAGAACAGTAAAGTTCTCATTCTAAGAGCAAATCATGCTCGTAAATTTATTCAATTACACGATTAATGTGCAAATTTCCTAGTAAATGAAGCCTATAAACAAGTTAAGAACGGTGATTCCAGACAAGTAAAAGGATATGAAGCTTTATTTTGAATAATAAATGAACATCGAAGATTGAAGAATTTAAAGTAAGTTTCAACGAACCATAGGCCTCAGCAGTAAACCTAATATCTTGATATAGTTGGGATAAGAGAATTAAGGGGGGCTGCCCTATATGCCCCACATATCAGTGTCAATTTCATATAATGCGGAGAAAAAGATGCAGAGGAAAGAAGAATCCAAGTTCATCAACTTAAAAATTTGCACATGATAGATAGGATTGAGGCCATTGTAGCATTTCAAAGATGGTATCACATTCAAGTTCAGCCAGATTGGACATTACAAGTCAAAAAAGTGCCAAAACTTAAAAAGCATCAAGAATAAAAATCATTTGATCTTTATAGTGTACCTGTTGCTCCTTCGTGTCAAATATAATTCCCTTGTTCCCCTTCTTCTGCAGACCAAAGGATTTAAAACTTGTAGACTTACTTCGTCCAGTTTTACTTCCACCATTTCTGTCATCTGCATTCGAAAAATGTGTTTCATCGATTGATCTCCCAAGAAACTTCTGAGGAATAGCTTCTGTCTGAACTTCCCAAATCAAGATAAAAATCATTAAACACGTTAAAACTATGCCCTAAAGAAGTTTGCAATAACTTATAAAGCACCGCCAGCATACTGAGATATGCAAACAAAAATATACAAATTTCCTTGTAGATGCTCTCTATTAGCCTGCTTAAACTTGAGCAATTAAAAGAGAGTAGAACTCAGATGCTCGTCAATGATCACCAGAACTACGTACACAACCATTCTAAGAGTACATGAGTAGAAACACGAGAGCAAAGTGAATAAAAACAAAATTGACTGCAACCGAAAAAAAATAAAATCATTAGTTTATCAGGTTTCATATAGCACTCAAATATAATCTCAGAGTGCAGAAACCAATACAGTAGGTTTAAACAGGAAAACATGTTCAACAAAACCAACGAAGACAGCCATGAATCAATAATAATATATACAAAATACAATGCAATGCCGCGACATAATAATATTAGGGTTTTGAAAAATCACCTCAGCGTCGGATTTGCGAGGCAACGATGGAGATTTTTTGGACGTTTGTCCGTTATTGTGATTTTCGGCATTCTTAATGGCATTGAATTTGGGAATATATGAAGCATTAGGTCTTTTTCGAGAAGTGAAGAATAAACTCTGTGAAGTTAGAGAATACAGAGAAGTGCCGGTGGAAGCCGTGAACCAAAACGTTGCGGCGGCAACCGCCATTTTAAGTGGTTCCTGTCGGAGATAGTGGCCGATGCGGAGGTAGTAGGCGCAGTGGCAACTGGCAAGTGCACTCTTGCCTGCCTTATCCGCTGATACTATATATATCTCGGGTACGTATATATATCTGATTCGCCCTCACCACTTTTGGCGCCTCTCCTCGATGTTTTTCCCTTTTCTTTTTTCTCCTGGTGGATATTTTTAGCATTAAAAAAATCAAGAAAATGGTGAAAAATGCCTCAATCTATTTATTTATGACTTTTTAATCATATATTTTTATAAAAATTTTAAAAATTATATTTTTAAATTTTTTATATCTCAACTATTTATAAATTTTAATCATATATTTTATCTTTTATTTTATCATTTTATATCCTCAAATGATTTACAATTCTTCATTTATATCCTTTATGATAAATGAAAATAAAATATTCATAAAAAATAGTTGATGATATTAAAAGATAAAATTAAAAATTATATAATTGAATAATCATGAATAGTTTAAGAATATAATTAAATAATTGAAAATAATTTAAGCTCACTTTTCACATTTTCTCAATAATTTATTTAGAGATTTGACATTTATTTCCTAATTGTGAAAAGCACTTTATTTGAATATATATATATATATATATATATACATATTGAGAAAAAAATTTACATTGTCACGAATCAAGAAAGCATCTAGAGACTAGGGCTACCAAAAGTATAGAAAATAAATAGGATTAAATTATCAAATTATTCTTTATTATTACCCAAGATTTTTTTAAAAGAAAACATATGATTGATAATTGGTGTTATTTGAGTTTATACTGTGCAAATTAAATATGTTAGCTTTGAAAGTTGAAATTTGTGCATGAAAAAATATTTATTTTTAAGAATCCCGTAAAATGAACATTAATTAATTAATTATATATATATATATATATATACATATACTTTGTTACACATTTATTTTAAAAAAGTTATATATGTTTTTAACCTCTTTATTTTTTAAGAAAAGCCCTAAATATTCAAGTAATGTTTGATACATTTTTAAAGTGTTGCGTCTTCTCAAATTGGAATAGTATGTATTTAGGTAATCAATTAATATGGCTTCTAAGTACAAAGGCATTCTATTTAATACCAATCATGCCTTATATATTTATACGAAGATTATTTTATAAGAGATATGATATTATCACTAAGAAATAAAAATATTATAAACCCTTGTTTATAATGTCTTGTTTTTTATTTCAACTTTTAAAGTATAATTTTTATTTTATGCACCATTGTTTTTTATTTCAATTTTTTAGAGCTCAATATTTTTTAAAATTTTTAATTATGAACATTTCGATTAGATAACATTTCTTTTTCAGTTAAATGTTGTCCACCGTTAATTTGTTCAAGGGCATTTTTAAGACGGGAAAATAGTTAGGGAAGAAAAAATAAAAAATGGTTGAAGAAGCCACGAGGATGTATTTTTAAAATATTTTCCCAAAAATACACTTGAAAAAATTTAAGGTGGAAGTCATCTTAGTTGTAAAAAAAGTTTTATCTAATCGAAAAACTTATAACTAAAAATAAAATAAAATATTAAATTCTAAAAAGTTAAAATAAAATATAATGATCCTGTAATTAAAAATCAAAATATTAATAAGTTCTAAGAAATTGAAATAAAATACAAGAGTCTATAATTAAAAATTAAAAATCAATAATAATCCCTTCAAATATTTACTCCTTGAGATTTATGAAGTTATTAGATTACATTATTAGTGATTAATTTTGATTTGTAATTGAAGTCGAACAAATTATATATTAGGACAATCCTTTACTGGATATTTTGGCATGGTATTGATCAATGTGCAAGCAAACTATTTTGAGATACCTAAAAAAGAAGAAGATGCATATCTAATTTTCAGTTGATATTAATAATAAAGTAGTTTAGTTTTCCTTCAAAAAGAGAGAGAGTTAATTAGCGTTATTGATATCAGAGGAATAAAGTATCCCATTTGGCTCATACTTAATGGTTTTAATTACTTGAAACATTGTTATAAGTTTTTCATTTTTATAAGTATTGTTATTAGTGATTCTACCAGCATTAGTTACTACTAAATTGGCCAGCTTACTTTTTTTTTTTTTTTGAGGGGGGATAAATTTACATTTTATTTACTATTATGATTTACCCATAATTTTATAAAAGAAAACACATTAAAATAATAAAATAGTATTTTTGGAAAAAAGGAAAGAAAAAAGAAAACCTCTTCCCAACCTCCCACAAAAAAAAAAAAAAAACCGCGAAAAGACGATGCATTGGTGGATTCTGTACTATCTTCAACTTCTGGTTCGCGGTTTCCCTTACTTATTCCCGCCAGATATAACTGTCTCCTATTTCTTTAGTGTCGATCATTTAAATAAAAGAGAACGGAAATTAAGGATCTTTCTCAGGAATGGGTTCTATTCTCTTCATAGTTTCCTCGGTGATTACCCCAAACTTTCGCAGCTCGAAGATTGATGTGAGCAGTGCTAGCCTTAAAATTGTACCAATCGGTGTGCTGAGTTCTAATATTCAGTTGCCATTCCCTTGCAAATGTCAAATTGAGTTCAACAGAATCTCAAGAATTCTCTCGCTTCCAAATGGGCAAACCATTGGAGAAGGCGATTTGGAAGAAGAATCGGTTGACGAACTTAGGGTTCCAAACAATTGGTTAGACCCTTCAAAAGCCTTGGAGGTAGTCTTCCCCCCTCCCCCCCTTTTCTTGTGTGATAAGAGTCGTAATGGTTTGAATTTCTGGTCATATGCGATGATCGAGTATTGATTAATTCCTGGTGAATAATTACTAATCCATTATTGATATTGTCAGTGGAAAAATATTCAACGTTCTCTTAGCGTGCATGCTTCCTTTAACCCT
This sequence comes from Apocynum venetum, assembly GCA_019593545.1. Taxonomy (NCBI): domain Eukaryota; kingdom Viridiplantae; phylum Streptophyta; class Magnoliopsida; order Gentianales; family Apocynaceae; genus Apocynum; species Apocynum venetum. Next base: position 1,478,350 of record SRSM01000324.1, read on the forward strand.
TATTTTTGCGTTCTTATCTTCCTCATACTTGGTAATTTTCGTGTCCTTGTATACTCTTCTGGTGATTTATCGTTTGAACAACCAAGGAGAGGCCTTTTTTTACTTGTTTTTCTCTGGTAAAGAATCTATGTTGATATAATCAAAGGAGATTATACATTTAGGTCAAATTGGCCCCAGTGTCATGCCTAGAAAAAAGTAACTGTCTAATCCTACCCGAAATATTAGATACTCTAACATGAATTGGAGGTAAACAAAACTCATCGCATGAACTAATAAATTCTGCCAACCAGTCGCCTCTCAGAAAATGAAGTTCCAATCCGGCAAATCGCAACCATGGTCATGGAAGCTTTAAGATTAAAATCCAATCAATCATCTTTGGAAGCTGAGGGAAAGAAATGTGCAGATAAGTCAGGTACCAGTAGGGCCTTCATGTTGTAGCAGCTCTGGACAATCTATAATGGAATGAAGAGAAAAATCCTCTTTGCCACGGCTACTATACATTGGCTTTGTTCTATGTCTCACAAGTTGGCTCTGTTCTATGTTCACACGCTGGCTTGTGTTGTCGTGCTACTTTCATTGTATTAGGAGATTTAGGAGAGTTTCCCCACTTTGTTGAACTTGTGTTCTACTTTATAAGTACCATATAGGTGTATCTGCTGTTTACTTTGATCCATAGTTATGTAGGAAGGAAGTTTGAGACTATTTTACAATTTAAGCTCAGTATGCTTGAGCTCTGTTACCCGAAAAATTGAGTTCTATATGTTATTTGGAATCATGTTTTAAAATTGTTGTGAAGTGCAGGAATCTGAGTGGCTAAGGGTGACCCTGCAGAAATGGTTAGATGATGAATATTGTCCAGAGGACACTAATGAAAAAATCAGTGAAATTGCTAGCCATTCATTTTACAAATCTTTGATGGAGAAAAGAACTGACATTGGTGAGATATTGCTAGAAATGGCAAGGGAATTGGAATCCATCTCTTATCAGAAGAGCTTTCACGGAGCATATTCTTCAGCTAATGCAGCCATTGATCTTATAATCCAACGAATACAGCAGGATTAGATGCTTGACAACAAGAAAGGTATGGAACCTTCTGGCAACTACAATGTAGAGCAACTTAATTCTGATTTGTTATTCTTACTATTGTCATCTTGGCCAACTTTGGGTTCATAAGTTTTTTCTTTTGGCAATGTGGAGTCATAACTCTGGCCATTAGCCTTCTAAGTGCAGGTCTAAGTACTAGAAATATTGAGTCGGGGGGAGGGGGAAGCTATAGGATCACATTTGTTATAAGACTTTGCCATCGATGCTGAAAATTTTTCAGGCAAAAAGAAACATTTGAATGACATTTATAAAAAAGTTGATCCATAATTTTTTTTCTCCTAACAGTGATAATCAAAGAGATCTGAAAAATTAGCCACTCTTGGGTCTAACATGGTTGTTGAGAAGAACGATTCTAGGTGAGTTGGAAGTCATCTTACACATACGAAGGTCAATTGGTTTATAACATTTTTGCTCTTAGAGGTAATGGAAAATGTGATGACAGCTGGTTTTTTGTTCTGAGTTAGTTCAGATTGTAGTTTGAAATTCTTATGGAGAAATATGTCATCCATTAATCTCCGCACCACTGGCCATCACCATGAATCTTTTACTCATGTAAGTTTCTGTTCGTTGTTGTGATGAAAGAATCATCACATCTGAGTAATTCTGAGGACTTGATAATGTTGCGTAAGGATGCAAACGAGTCGAGCGGATTGCGAGCTGCTCGGTCAAATCTCGAGTTCGAGCGAGCCAGCTCGTTAAAAATTTGAGTCGATCTCGAGCTCACTTGGATCGTCGAACCGCTCGCGAACCAAATAAATAAATAATTTATATTTTTTTTAGGATTTTTTTCACTTTTTTTAAATTATTTTAAAAAATAATTCAAAATCGGCTCTAAAGTTATCTCTAATGTTGGGAGATGAAACGCCTTTTTTTTTTTTTTTGGAATCATAAAATGTTTGGAACAGTTAAATCTTTAAATAGGAAAATGTTTTGATAACCAAGTATTTTAAAGTGTAAACCCTCTAACTAGTAGCTTGGGCATAGGTAAGCGAACCATTAACCTGAAAGGGGAAGTGAGGTTGCGTGTTTGATTCTATTTGTTTTGTTAGATTGAAAAAAGGTCTGGATTAGGCTCTAATTTAGGCATTTTTTGGTCTAAGAGTTAGACTCTGTGCAATTCAAATCAAATCCGAATTAGTCTCATCGTGGCTAGGAATATCGAGGACTTCAAAATATAATATATATATATTTTTTGGTCTAAGAGTTAGACTCTGTGCAATTCAAATCAAATCCGAATTAGTCTCATCGTGGCTAGGAATATCGAGGACTTCAAAATATAATATATATATATATATATATATATATAGTTTAAGCCTTATTGAGAAAAAAATGTGGGCAAATATTTATCTGAAGTAAATAGGCAATCTTATATTAGTCAATTTATAATATATTTTTTTTAAAATTGAATATTCTTATTTTATATATATTAAAAATTAAATGTTTATTTTTTAAAAATAAATCTATTTATCTACGCATATTAACTCGAATACTCCTATAATAGTAGTAATTTTGGTAAAAATTATCTTTAATCATTTATTAAGTTTATGAACATTTAATTTATTTAATTTTGGTCAGAAGGATAATGCACTGTATAATATCTATAAATTAATAATGTTGGGATTATAAAATTTTATTAATTAGAGAAGTATTAATAAATAAATAAATAATTTATTTATTAATTTAAAGAGTATTTTCTTGATTAATTGAATATTTTTTTCTATTTAATCTATTAAATAAATATAATCTATTTACCTAAATTATTTAAGAATGGTTTTTTATTTGAGGGGAATATTTAATAAAATGATAAATTAATTGATGAAATATTTGCCTAAATAAAATGGATGTCAAATTATCACAATAAAATGAATGTTAATCATCTTTTAGAAATTACTAAGGTGAAAATAGTGAATATTTTGCTGTCCAAAGTACACAATAAATTGTGACCTAGTGTCATGGGAAATCCTGATATGATAATGATAATGATAATGAAGCAAAAGTTCACTACATTCGGATGATCACACGAAAAGAATCACTTATGGTGTTAATTAATTCTTTATAGTTTTTTATTGTAATTCAAGAATATGATACTACTGAAACTTTTGGATTCAATAAAAATGTTTAGAGATAAAATTCATTTAGATTATCATAAAAAATTAAATTGTTCTAATATATTTATAATTTTAAATAATTATTAATTCATGATATTGATAGGATTATAAATTTTATATAAGGGTTTGTATAAAAAAAATGGAATCTTATAATATTATTAATTTATAGTTTTACTTTATTATGCTTTCATTATACAAATTTACAATGATGATTGTCGTTTTTGGTAAATATTATTAGTAGTCTGTAGTAGCGGAGTATATTTAGTGGAGAAAGGAAACAACTGCTAAATTCGTCTGATATAAATATCGTGAAAAAGCTAGCTGTACAGATCCATAAAATTTGATGTTAAACATTTATTTGTGAGATTCTGATTCTGTGGTCACAGATATAGTATGATTAGGTGTACGTGGCATGGTCTTACTGCTTAGTGAGGCTGCTCTTTATCATGTGGCCCTATCTGGCGGAAGGCTTGAAAGGTTGTGCCATATAAAGACTACTACAGTATTAACAAACTAATGATAATAATATATATTCACAAATGCTTTTGAATCCTATCATTGGAGTTGGAGATATTGCTGGATTCCGTCTTCATCTTACTTTATTTGCGTCAAATTTTGTCCTACATTTAATATTATATAGATTGTAATTTTAAATTAAATTAAAATATAAATTTAGGCTGTCGTACATTTAATATTACATCAAGTTAATTGTAATTATAAAAACAATACATTTAGAAAAAAATCATCGTACATTTAATTAATTATAATTATAAAATAATAAATTTAGAATTTTTTATTATTATTATGATTAAATTTTTATCACAAATTTTTTGTCTAAAATTGAATATTTTTATTTAATTTAATTTTAAAAATTAATAAGAGAATTTGATATCAAGAAAATTACTAGGTTATTTTTATTAAATTGGTTAGCCGGTAGTGATATATATTTTTTTAAATTGGTTATGTTAATATAAATTTAAATAAAAATTTTGTTTATTTTTAAAAAATAGACAATTTAATTTCAAAGGGAGGAGTATAATAAACCTGATTTATACGAGAGTTTTTCTCCATTTTAGTAGCTATTTAAGAGTACAGCATACGTTTGTTCCTGTATTGCCATGTCTGGAGGATAGGGTCAAGTAGTAGGTAGTAGCTACTAGTACAAAGCTACAAAAGGGGGGTTGTTGGGGTATAAGATTTGGTGTCATGGTGTGTACGCGATCTTAAATGAAAAAAGATCCATTGGGAATTTAGGCTGGGGGAAAGGTGCAGGGATACCAAAATTCGGTGCATAGGAACGAATAATTCTAGGTTTACTTTTCTTTTACTATTTTTTTTTTTGGAAATTCTTTTTTTTTAAGATAAATAAATTATTAGTTAAATTTGGTTTTTATGAATAATATGTACTAAAAAATTATAATGCATTGCATCGTGTATTATATATTTTGAGAATGCATAATTTTTAAAGTCATATTGTTCAATAAAAATAGGTCTATTATCTATATAAGTTTCCTTCTTTTTTTTTTAGCACATCAAGTGGCAAGAAGTAAAATGAACTCGAAACCTCACTTATATGCAGTAAAAAGTGCTTTTTATCTTCCCTTTTTTTTTCTTTTGGAAATGGGAGTAAAAGGTCCTTTTAGCAATACATTAAGGGAGGAATAAGGGTTGAATTTATATTTCGTAAAACATATTTACTGGTAAATTATCTCTGTCTCGTGCTTTTAAATGAATCGTAGACATTTAATTTGATGTGAATAGGTGAATATTTTAGTTGCATAATAAATAAATCACGTTCTTAATAATAATGGCGTTACGACAAATCGATTTGAATGTGACTGATTCACACGTTTTAATGCCACAACCGTGGTAAAGTTGTCCTAACCAAAAACAAAGTTTAGATGAAAAAGAGAGATTTGCTTGGTATTTTGTTGAATAATGCATGATTCCGAAGCTTCCGGCCACACTTAAAACTTTTTAGGTTAGCTGGGAATAGTCACCACTTTTCTGGAGGAGTGATCTACGTCTACCGACAACGTATTCTTGTTATCATAATAAAACATGACTGGAAATGAAAATTGAAGCATGCATGACGTATGATATTTTCCGGTTGAAATAGTGCCTTTTTGCTTAAAATTATTGGATGCTATAATAATTGAGAGCAATGCTTTTCACGGGTCTTGGTGTCTCATTCACGTGTCTGATTTGATATCACGATTTGTTAATGTTGATAATAATATCATAATGATCTGTATGCAATTTTATATTTGGATTCACGACTTTTTTTTATAAAAAAAAAATGAATGTTAAAATTGAATAAAGCTATTAATGGATTAAATAGTTCGGAAACATAAAGTTGCTTAGTGTTCACCTAAAATTTGCTCTTTTTAATAATTGATTCTCTTAAAAAAATTCTTTTAACTCTCTGCCCAGTCTTTTTTTATTCCTTATTTGTAAAATAAAAAATAAAAAAGATAAGAAGAAAAAGAAACAATTTCGTGAATTATTAAAACGAGAATCCCGGCAAGCCCATGTGTACGAGGGGCCTCCATTAGTATACTTTATTTCCTTGATCTTCAGGACCACAGCATATGTTGGTATATTGTAATGCCCGCTTCCCAGGTCCAACAAGTGAGACGCGAATCAGAAGAGAATGACCATATTTAGGTTCCAGAAAGAGCAGGCAGACTTGTACCACGAGACATCAATTGTGAATATCAAGCTCATTCGAAGCTGAATTATGTATATTAAAAATTTTAAAAAAAACTCACAACATTTAAAGATTAACTTGTTGGGTAAGAGATGGCAAAAAACTACAGTAATTAATTCTAGAAGAATTTAATTTGTTCTTTTTGATATTCAATCAAACTTTTGTCAATAATCAAAGATACATATTTCATTGTTTCCTCAACTAAATTTTCAACCGCATCCTTGCAGGTTAGACCCTTAGTATCAAAGTCCATTTTAAAATTTTTTTAAAAAAAACTTTTCAACTTTTTTGAGAATCTATATTTTCACTCAACCTCGTCCATTTCTTTCATATTTTTAGATATTATGATAAGAAATCTTGCCTCCATAAGAATATGTGTTTAAATAAGAGTTGATGAGATTTAATCCAACCAGATAAAATAAGTTAATACAAAAAAATTAAATAGTAAATCATTTTACTTTTCAAATGTCATGTGCATGGAGTTTTTATTTATTTATTATGAATTAACAGGATTCAACATGTGACTTTTCAAGAAAGAAAAATAGGCTTTGATATATTAATTTATCTACTGAAAAAGACTTGTCACTGGGTTTTATTCCTATAGAATAATAAGCAAAATAAGAAGACATTTTCACATTCCTAATGAAAATTGAGACAAAAAAATATTCCAATGTGCACGTGGCATATTTCTTGTGGTGATAATAATTTAAGTAGAGAAGTAATTTACAAAATGGCCATACTCCAATAATATTATTAGCCGCCTGCTTATATAAGGTGGCCGAGGGCTTATATAGCTACACACACTCAGACAGTCGGTTCTACAGTATATAAAAGTAGTCTGATTTCTGCCAATTTCCTCTACTCCTGGCTTCCCTATGGGTTTTAAGAACGATCTACTGGTTTGCACCACTTTAGAATGCCAAACTAAGGAAGAAATGCTGGCTTCAATGGAGAAAGCCAAGCAAGAAGGAGCAAACCTTGTTGAGCTTTGCATCCATACATTGTCATTCTCCCACATTTCTGAGGTTGAAGAGCTCATTACAAACAGACCTTTAGCTTCCATTGTTTCTTTCTGCAGGTACATATGCATACATATATACATACATTCACACGCGCGCGCGCGTTAACGTTCTTGAAACTTAATTTTCATTTCTCTATGAAATATATACAAGCAAAGGTCATTTTCATCTTTTTACCGATCATCACATACATTAATGTGTGTGCGTCTACGTCAATGCATATATATAGTTATGAATGTTATAAGTCCCCGGAGGGTAAAATTTCCTACTCCTATTCTAAGATCAAATGCAAATCTCTTACAAGATACATGCGTTTCAAATTATTATACGAAACGAAATTTATTTAGGGTATACTTTTGAGTGTAACATTTGGGAGTTTCCTTAAGAGTTACATGATCAGCTGCATTTTGTTAACATTTGGAACTCGTTTTTTTTTTATATATATATTATAATAATTTAATTTCTAATTTTAGTAGGTATGTTTATAATTATATTATTATTATTAAAGAATGTTTTTTTTAAAAAAAATAAAATTAATACTTACCTACAATGAATGTAATTTAAAAAATTAATAATATAATTATAATTCTCAATACTTATTTTAATTATTACCTAAATTTAAAATGAACCATTGAGAAATGATAGAGATACTAGACCTCTAGAAAGATTGCACTAATTGGAGTGGTACTGATAATGTTCGGGAGAACACGTGTAAGTTGTAACGTAGCTTCCTACTTGAACATTAATGGTGGCGGGGTAGGTAGTTTAGTAGACCAACCAGAGTACCAACATTCAAAGAACATGGGGTCTTGGGAGTTGTCGTCCTTGAATTGGTTCCTGCTATTATTGGTCAAAGAGCTGGGCGGGCCACGGAGGCGGAATGGTACTTCCCGTCACTCTACAATGGCCCTGCTCAGTCTTTTTCTTGCATTCAATGTATTTCAATTCTCATTGTTGACTCTACCATGAATATTCCTTTCTTGAGAGCGAGAGGTTGCTAAATAAGTAAATAGCCCAATTGGAACTTATATTTACTATAACTCAAGTATTCACAATAATTATTATATTAAATCAAAATTAAATACTTCAATTATGAAAGTATAAATAAAAAAAGAGTTCTTGGATGTTTCATGTACAATTTTCATATGATTTTGTTAGGCTGGACTTTTTCATTTACTCCCTCGTTTTTCACTTAAATTTTGATATACAATTTTTATTTATTAGTATGAAATAATATTAAGTAAAGTCTTCGTGGATACATAATTCACGCAGTAGTAATGAATGCCGTACAACGAACCCCTCCCTCAAATACCTCTTTTTTTTTTTTTTTTGCATGAAAATGATATGTCGGCTCTGATTTGTTTAGTATAAGAGATAGTACTATTTATCAAAATAATAATAAATAAATAAATAAGAGTGTAAGAGATAGTACTACAACAATAACAAACTTGTTGATGAAGTTTAAATAAACATGTGAAAAAGTTTGTCCACGAGAAAGATACCGATCGAAATTAGGTATGGATTTGATATCGGATTAAAATATTTTATTCCCCCGCTCCTCTTACCCCATTTGCCCTTCATGCATTCTAAGAGATAATAATAGAAAATAGTTAAACTATTTTAACTTCTTACGTACTTCCTCCTTCTCTTAACTTTTAATACATACATTAAGAATTCTTAAATTTAATTTTTATTTCTCATTTATTATTATAATTTTTACTTACTTTTTAAAAGAGAAATAACCTTTTAAGAGTGTAATATTAGAGAAATATCATAATTATACATTGATAATTGTAAATTGATTTATATTTAGGAACAGGAAGGGAGAGAATACTTATTTTCTTCGAGAAGTGGAAATTTTATCATTAATTTGGTCATTTAAATTTCCTTTAAAAAAAAATCATTTAGATGTCTGAGTCTAAACAGAAAATATGAATACCCAAAGAGTAGTATAAAATGATATGGGCCTGGAAAAAATACTTTCTGCTGGTGTTGGTCTTTGACTTAAAAGATGCTTACTAGCCCAACAATTGGTAAAACATTCAAGATTCTTAACCGGCAAACCCAGTCGCTTTTTCCCTCTTTTTCTTTCAAAAACAAAAAAGGAAAAAGGAATTTTGCAATATTCATAATACCGACTAGGGAAAGAGAGGACTAAAACAAGAATCTTGGAACGAGTGATGATGATGGAATCTGGGCTTGTGTTCTCTTCTTCAGGCGCAAAGGAAGAGTACAATCGAAGAAGACGACATGGTTGCAAGTTCTTAAACGGGCTGTGGAATTGGGCGTCGAATTTGTCGAAATCGGCATCGAGGTTAGTAATGGCGTTTTCCCGCGGTTATGGGTTCCCCAAAGTTTTGAATGTTAGCCTTCTTCATTTTTCGACATTACTCCTAATTTCTTGATGTCTGGGAGAAATTTTCAGGAGGCAACTGATGAACTTATTGCTGAACTGAAGAACAAGGGATCAAACAGTAAAATAATTATCTCTAGCTATTTGAATGGTGGCAATCTTTGCAAGGAGAAGCTTGGCAATCAAATTATAGAGCTACAATTTACTGGGGCGGATGTTATTAAACTTGATGTGGATGTGGCTTATATCACAGATGTTGCTCCCATGTTTCATATGCTGACACATTGTCAGGTACTTATTATACCAGAATTGCTCCCTTGTTCTTTCAATACTGCCATGCTCTGTCCAAAGATTTCTGTCAGTTTTGAATGTGAGGTAATTATTGATCACCCTTGTTTTGTAATTTGTGAATCCCGAATAGAGTTTGCCTTAATGTATCATAACAATTGTCTCACCAGTTCCCCGGAGCATTTGCTATGAATCTAGTCTATTAGATCATTTATGTACAGTTAACTTAATTAGCTGCAGATACTGATATAGTTTGCTAATTCACCAATGTTTTTATTTTGTTGGCTGGATATAAGTGATGTTTGTATATTCTTCACATTACGAACAATTTTCACTTATTGTGTATCGTTTTGCTTCTATCATATCAAGCCCTTATATGCAAATTTTATGCATTTGCATTCTCTTAATGGGAGTCTGTGATTCCTTTGTTTCATTATCATCAAAAGGATATTAATAAAAGAGGTCAAATAGTTAATACAGTTCGTCTATTTTTACTGCTTTTGCATTAGTGAGCATATTGCCTTGCTTGTATGCATATTTATTTTTTTATGACATTTAACTGAAGAAGAATCTATGTGTAGGTACCATTTATTGCAAAAGCTGTTGGAGATAGAGGTCTCATAAGCCAATTGTTGGGACCAAAATATGGCGCCTTTGCAGTTTGGGGATCTTTGGGCAACAAATCTGTGCCTGGGTTGCCTCCTTTACTCAGCATAAAGCAAGTCTATAAACTAGAATATATGACTCCAGATACAAAAATTTTTGGGGTCGTCTCAAATCCTGTAGGCCACAGCAAAGGCCCTCTTCTGCACAATCCTGCCTTCAGGCATACAGGATATGATGGGATATATGTGCCGCTGCTGGTTGACAATATCAAGGAATTCTTCAGGGTGTATTCTTGCAATGACTTTGCTGGGTTCAGGTAATTACTACTTCCAAATGGAGAGAAGTGAGGAAATACTTCCTATGCATTTTCATAAGTTGTCTGTAGTTCTATACATGAATTCCCTGAATATGCACTTTTTGTAATTCTACTATGTGGATTTGTCACAGCCGAACTGCAATCAAACTAGACTATATAACAGTAATGTGTTATGCAGTGTTGGAATCCCACATAAGGAAGCAGCAGCAGGGTGCTGTGATGAAGTCCATCCTCTTGCTAAGGTCTGAACACATACCTAGTTTTTGGAATTTCACAGAGATATGAATTCCGATGTTCATTTGGGCCTGGAAAAGGAAAAGGAAAAGGTTCCTTTTTGTTTGCCAGAAATGTGTGTGTAAGAGTAGATGTGCCCATTATATGCATTCGTGTATCATTTTTTCTGTTATAATTCTGTACTTGTCTTTTCCATGTGTAACCTCCTCCCATGCATTAGATTCTCGTGCTCCAGCAGTGAGATGGTGTTCTGCCAGATATAATAATCTTGGTTGTCTGTGCATGTAGGATCCAAATAATTGATGCAATGTAAGTTATACAATAAAGGAAAATAATTCTTGCATAAAGTTTTTGTTAGGGATGGTGAATTACTAAGCAGTTAAAGGTTTGAAATGGAAATTGTTGAAAGCAACTTCCCAGGTTAGTTTTGGTACATTTAATGTCCTAAAGAATCCTTGATTTGAACATTTTAAATCTTCAACAAATAGCTTATATAGGCTCATTGTTCTTTTAGATTTATCCACTTGATAACATCTCTGGGGTTCTATGACCCTAGCTTAAGGTGCTGGGGTGGTCATATGGGGCAAAACACTTTTGATCAATGGGAGCTGACTGGATATGTTTGCAAACCACTTAAAGATGGATGTATGTGGTTCCACCATGCGTATATTACCAGCTGAACATGCATGTTAGTTTTGTAAGTTTGTTAGTTTTTTTATATTCATAATTATCAATTATGTTTCAGTTTTTAGTCCAAAGTCTATCCTCAGGATTTGGTTGATCTCCACTTATTTAAGTTCCAAAGGGACATTTTAACTAGAAAAGTGTGCCCAAAAAAGGGAAAAGAAAGGCTGCAGTCTGGAATTGTATGGTTTATTATTTCACTTTCTGCAGTTTATTCTACATTTGTGGTGATCCTTTCTCTATCATCTCATACTCCACAATCAGTCCATTGGAGCTGTAAACACCATCATACGGAGGCCTATTGATGGAAAGCTGGTTGGTTACAATACAGATTGCGAGGCTTGTATAACTGCTATCGAAGATGCTCTTAGAGGTAATGTTGTTACCTTTGTTGTGGGAATGGATATGCACAAGAAAATTACATTGTTTTGGCCTCCCCATCCACTTAAAAGTCAGTCTTCAGAATTATTGTTCAGATAGAACATTGGATTTCCCTTTTGGACCCAAGTCAATTAGGATCCATCTTGTTCATCATATGACCTGCAGTCACTATGTCAGTTAATTTAGCTGGATGTCTCTTTTATTCATTTCCCCTCCTATGTGTTTGGATTTTAAACATCAAGCAAGAGGAAATTATACATCCTTTATTTTATTTATTTTTGTTTTTTCTTTTTCTCTGGTCATTATCATACAGATAAATCCCGCATCATATGATAATTTGATGTTACTTCACTATTTCTGGAATGACAGAAAGAAGAATCACCAATGGGCAGGCATCACATGCTTCTCCCATTGCTGGAAAATTATTTGTACTAGTTGGAGCAGGTGGTGCAGGAAGAGCAATGGCTTTTGGTGCCAAGAGCAGAGGGGCAAGAATTGTTATTTTCAACCGCAATTTTGGTAAATTTCTCCCCCATGGTCCCTTTTTCCCTTCACCCTGTGTTTTCACGTTTACCTGACTATTTAAGATTTGTTCGGTAGAGAGGGCAAGGGCTCTTGCTTCAGCAGTTTCTGGTGAAGCTTTGCCTTATGAATATCTAAACACATATTGTCCTGAGAGAGGGATGATTCTTGCAAATGCCTCTGCGGTCGGGATGCAGCCAAACATTGATCAAACTCCTGTGTGCAAGGTTCTGATTCTCCCCAAATCTGTTCTAATGCACAAACATGTTTTGTATAGGCACACAGATGATTAATATAATGAGCATATTCTGTTCATGTTGTGACTTTTAGGAATCCTTGGGATCGTATGAGCTGGTTTTTGACGCAGTTTACACACCAAGAAACACTCGACTGTTGCAAGAGGCAGCAGAGGTTGGGGCTGTAGTAGTGAGTGGTGTTGAAATGTTCATCAGGCAGGCACTTGGTCAATTTAAGTTATTCACTGGCGGATTAGGTAATTAATCCTCCCTTAACGAAGTGATATAACTTTTCCACAACAGTATATTCTGGCATTTAATTTCATTGCCATGGCTATTCTTCACCGGATTTAGTGATCTAGAATGAAGGTGTTTCTGAACATGAGTAGAGTTTCATTAATAATATTGAGAATGAGAAGTGGGTTTCATCATGATGTCTTCAGTTGTTGACTTAATGGGGCACCACCCATTGGTTCCTGTCACTGTTCTTATTCTTCTTGTACTCAATATCCAAGTTTAAGACTTTAAGCATTTTCTTCACCTTACTCTGGTATTGAAACGGTGTCTCGGATTTGCCCGAATACAGTTTGTCGATGAACAGAAAAATACGGAACTGATAGTTTGTAAGAAACACATTTGAAACTAAGTAGAAAAGCTTCTGAGCGATGGCTAATTGAACTAAACTAGTTCATAGAGGAGTATTCTACCCTTTGTCGGGCTCATTGAACAACACCCCTGCCTCCCTTTCTTTTGACAATAAAAGGTGGTCCTCTTCACCAAAAAAAGAAAAGGGAAAGTGGGGGGGGATGCATTTTTGTGATGGGACACCAATGAACCAAATAGGGCAGACTTTTTCATGTGCAGATGGTGGGAACCTTCTAAAATTCTGTGCATGTGTTGAAAAATGAGAGGTGATGAAAAGAAAGGTTGAACAAAATATGTAGAAATCGCCCAACTGGAACTCTTCCTCCCTGTTAATTCTCCTGGTTATAGGATTGTGATTTCTAGATCTTGCAGACTTGATCATTTTGTTGTTGAACCTGTTTACTGAAGAAAATAAAATATAGAACTAGTTTTCTGACACTCTTGCTTCACTGTTTTTCAGCACCAGAGGACTTCATGCGCAAGATTGTATTGGAAAAATTCTGACTGATATAGCGACTCGAAGAAACAGTTTTTTGGAATCCATGTGCTCATTAGTCCAGGGATTGTTTCTGTCCACTGAGACCATTGAAATTTACCCGAAGTTTTATTTCTGTGGGAATTTCAACCATTAAGAGCCCGTATAGTGAAGGGTGTTATTTCAAGGTTTTCCTAGCAAACTTGTAGTTCATGATTGTATCAATGAAACGAATCTTGTACATGATAAATTTTCTCTGTTTCTTTGTCAAAATAAATAAAATCAATTAATTTCTGTGTTAGTAGGAATACAAGGACTTGAAATGCGAGTTATTATTTGAGATATACTCCATTCAAGTAACAGGAGTAGCTAGCATAATGTTTGGTGAGGCAGAATCAGTACTCTTTCCCCTTCCAGATTTGGCTATTGTAGCTTTTAACCGGGTTTCCATACCATACGCCTTACTGGCCCAAAATAATTCTCAAGTTCCTGTACTTCCATCCATTCTGAGGCCAAAAGAAACCAACAATTCTTCTTCTTCTTTTTTTTCGTCTTTTTTGTTATTTCAGCACATAAAATCCTACCAACTACTGCACCTGATCTGGTGGGGAGAGGTTTAAACTTTTCATTGATGTGAAACCGCCGTCAACCACCAGATTATGGCCGCTGACGTATTTCGCATCGTCGGAGGCAAGGAAGAGTGCTGCATTTGCTACATCACTGGGCTCACAATTAGCTCTCTTGAGTACCCCTGCATTATATATCATTTCCACAATCTGCTCATCCTTCAGGTCCGGACAGTACAGTTTAATCTCTTCTTTCACAAAGGCGGTCGGAATAGCAAACGGCGATATACAATTGATCCTAATCCCATACTTACAGAGCTCCGATGAAGCAGATTTCACAATACCAATGACGCTCGATTTGGAAATTGAATATGTATGTTGCGCAAGTCCAGCCATTATCCCTGTAACACTAGCGGTGCACAAAATGGAGCCAGTTTCTCGTGGAATCATCACTCTTGAAGCATGTTTGATTCCGGCGATAACACCTCGGACATTGATTGCCATGACTTCATCGAACGTAGCCAGGTCGAGGTCCGCTATGCTTGCCGGTGTCCGACATGCAATTCCGGCGTTGTTGTACATGATGTCAAGTTGTCCGTGTTTAGAAACGGCGTAATCGACTGCATCCGAGACATCCGACTCCTTTGTCACGTCGCAGGTGATGAAACTGGCGTTTGGCCCCAGTTCTCTTGCCGTTTCTTGGCCGATATGAGTCTTTATATCGGCGATCACCAATTTCGCACCGTTGTTGATGAATTTGGTGGCTGTTTCTTTGCCGATTCCACTTGCCGCTCCGGTGATTAATGCTACCTTCCCTTCTAGTTTCCTGCATTTTTTAAGTCCATACATACGATACACAAATAATAATAACAAATAAATAAATAAATAAAAACAGTAAGAAAGATTGAGGTAGAGATTATTTTTTTTAAAATGAGCTTGACGGGAATACACGATACTCCATCCATTCCGTGGATAGAATGTTATACTTTATATTTTAATTTTTTTGAAATTTAAACTTCATATTTTATAGATAAATATATATTTTATTTAATTTTTTATTAATAATATTTTAATTCATGATCATCACTATTTAATACCTTAATTTAAACAATTTTCATTACACTAATTTATAAATTTTATAGTCAATTATATTAATATAAAAAATAAAAAAGTAAATTAATTAAAATTTACATTCAAGTAAAAAATAAATATTTAATTCCAGACATAAAATGTTATAAATTTAATCAAATTCTGATAATGTTTAACTAAAGAAACAATTATATTAATTTTTTTATTAATCACGATATATCTTGGAAGTATGATCCAACCAAACATCTTTTTCGAAACACCATGTGGCATTCATATTAATTTCCGTTCGCAGTAGATCAACACGTAAATGGATAAAAAGTTAGTTAACAGAGTATTTTCATTCCCAAAACTCAAATCCAAAATATCTAATTAAGAGATAGAAGCATTGAATCACTCGCGCCACCTAATGTCGGTTAACAATTGTATTATTTTGTTCTATTGATAAGAAAATCTGTGGATATAATATACAACCGTTTTCTCATGGGGTTAACACAAGTATGTCTTGTACAGTCTATATCTAAATTTTTAACTTTTGGACATATATTTAAGGTCTTTAAATATAAATATATTATATCTAAAATATTTTAAAATATAATTTTCACCATTTTTTAAGAGAAAATATTAAGTAGGAGATAAGAATAAATATAAATAATTGTAAAAAGACTTATATATAAGGAAAAAGTTGAACCTAAAATTACTTATATTTTTTTATAAAAATAATGGAGTATTTTTTAACTCAAGTTAGGATAAAAAAAATTTCACTCATTCTCTCCCTTTCTCTCTCTCTCTCTCTCTCAAAGTAATCGCAAATGGATGATACAAATTCTAATGGAATCAATCTCTCCCCAGGATTAAATAAATTCCCAAGCACATAAAATAGCTAAAATTCCAATTTCATGGATGTAGCTGTCTAGCAGAAGATGCCGGCGCAGTAGGCCAACTTGTAAGAAAAAAACAAAAATAATCATGTCTGTTTCAGACCACCTGCAACGAATTGTTAAATCCTTTTTTTTTTTTTTTTGATAAATCACAAATTGTTAAATCAATCGGATTCATTGGAAGAAGATTGGAGCCACTTGTTGGACTCCTAAGTCCTATCCTCATCATCTCTTGCGTGCCAGTGGCAGGTAAAATGATACGTTTTTAATTTTTAATCAGTTAAAAATTGAATTTATACTTTTACCTGAAAAATTAATTTTAAAAATTATTATTATATTATCTTTATTATTAATTTAATTAGTTAATGTGTCGAAAAAAAATATTTTATTTACAATTATATCATTATTTATTTTAATTTTTTTAAAAAATAAAATATTAATTATCTATTTATCTCTTTTAATAAAATATAAATAAATTTAAAAATAATAATACATAATAATCATATAAAATAAAAAAAATATCTTATAATTAAAAAAATATAATTTACATTCAATTATTTAGAAATTTCTACATTTCACATAGGAGTTTACGAAACAAGAAATATACGAGAACAAACCGCCCTGCATGGATTTATCTTATTGTTTTGATTCTCCATAAGAGAGAGAGAGAGAGAGTTTTACACACCTTCCAATGTGGGTGGAGAATTGTTTATTGAAGCTTTGATGAGCAAGCAAACCTCTGGATATGGAGGTGGAGGTGCTTCTGAACCAATATACATCATCAAGGATTAATCAAGCAAAGACAGACTGGTTTTACACATATGACGGAGATGATGAGGATAATTTTGTTTAGACAACAAAATAAAAGAAAGAAAAAAGAACAAGAAGAAGAAGAAAGAAACAGACAACAAAGTTAACATCAAATGGAGTTTATACTGTACAAGCAAACTGCCCCCCACATAATTTGGTCATTTTTTGAGTGGTCTAAATAATTTCTCTCTCCGATAAAGGAAAAACAAAAAGATTAATATGCATTAACACAACCAATATATCTTTCTAAGTCCAGCTAGCAGATCTATAAAGAGTATTAGATCGAAGAAAGAAAGAAGGAGCAGGGAAAAGATTGGCCAATGAGACAAAGTTAAGAGAAACCAACCTCGATCTGATCATGTTGAGCATGGCTTCTATATATTCAGTATTCTGCTTCTACTTGGGAAGATGGGTTACTGATTTATCAGCTATGATATCGAGGTGATCCACAGCAGTCTTGTTAATGCTATTGGAAAATTGGAATTGGTTGATAAGCGAAGGGTCTCTTTCTTTGTTCTTCCTAAGAATAGACAGGTGGGGAGGGGCACATGTAATGATAATAGCTGTATTTAGAAGTTAACTTAAGATTTCCCAGAATATTTACAGCGTCAAGGGACGTGAAATGTGAAAATCAAGGGTGGGGCATGACTGGCTTTCGATATTCTAGTCAATAAATATAAAGTAATACTTTCAAAAGGAAAAAAAATTAATAGAAAGAAAGATACGAATCTTGAAATAGATGTTCTTGATTAAGTTTATTCTGTTTCTTTTACCTTATGCAATATATATATATATATATATATATATATAGAGAGAGAGAGAGAGAGGGATGAAATATTCTTTGTGGAGTAAGTTAACTAAACTATTTATGCATTAGGGGAAGTAGAAATTTCTTTTGTATGTCTTTTTTCCTTAGAATAAACACAAATCATTGATAATTACATTAATAATAACTTATTTAAAGTTAAAAAATTATTTTTAGTTTTTGGATTAAATAAAAAATAAATATTTAATTTCATACGAGATGAGGATTTAAATTTAATTTAATTGTCTATCTGATAAAAAAAATAACACAATTACTATTTTTATTCTCATTTTACCTTTATTGTTTTCTTATTTTCTCAAATAATGACATTTTTTTTTCGAGAAACAAATAATGACATGATGTTATATATATTCTTTTCTATGTGCGTAATGAGATAATGCAACTTGATCCTCTCTATTAATTACTCACTTTTTAACCACGAATCTAGAAGACCCAATGAAAAAAATTAAGCCACACTTATTAAAATCATCTTAAAGTTTGGACGGATTGACTGTGTTTATCGAATCTAATCCTCAGAAGTAGAATAAACACAAAAAGTTGACTTTGCAGTTAAAAGGAGCCAACTTAGCTTTGGGATCTCTCAATTGTTTTTATGGATTCTCTCAATTGTTAAAGGGTAACAAAAGTTGAAATGACGTAGTCACAACTATTTTTTCTAAAGGTTATATATATAAAGTTACTTTAGAAAATCAAAGTTACCTTTTTTAAAAATACTCTAATAGAGCAAATCCCAAGCTACCTCATAATTTTGATGAGGGAGAGATTGGAGCGATTTGTAAATCGAGGGATGTATACGAGTGACAGATATATGGACGGATTGTAAATCGTAGTCAATCACCATAATTGAGATTCAAATTTTTATTTAAGGATATTTAAAATTTTAATTCTTACTTTTAAAATTTTTGATTTATTATATAAAATTATAATAAATATCTTTTTAATTTAAAATATTTATATTTCATTAACGAATATCACGATTAATTTATTAATAACAAGATAATGCTTGAAATCATGGAATTAAACTCAGGATTGGTTTAGGATAACTTGATTTTGTTGAAATTAAAAGGACTATATGAAATGTAAATAACATTGCATCATATTGTAGATGATGCACATAATTTAATAAACAAATTATTATAATAGATGAATAGTTGATACTCAAATATCTTTAAAAATAATGGATAGTATATGAAGACAAAGAGAAAAAATTTAATACTTTCTCCTTAAGTACTTTATAGAAAATAATATATTTATTTTAAGAAGTAAAATTCAATTTTATATATTTCAAAATAAAATGTCTAACATTTGAAAATTAAGAAATTACCAAATTACATTCCCAAACTATTTTGAATTATCATGATTTATCCTTTTTCATTTTTTATATAATTTTTTTCTGAAACTATTTTTTATTTTCAAAATTCATTATTTTTCATTTTTTTATTCAATTTTATTCTTAAACTATTTTTTAGTCACAACTTTCGTCTTTTCAACTAAAATCTTACTAGAATCCAACAAAATCACCTTTTTAAAACTTTTTTTATTGATGATGGGTAAAAAAGGTACTTCATAAACTAATTTCAAATGACAAAATCTTTTTCTTTGTCACATTTATTATTCTTTCTCATTTCTTTCCCCTAATTCTTCCTACTTGGAATTGTTCCATGACAAAATAAGAAAATAGCTTATCCAATATTTTCATATACATATCAACTAATACAATTTGCATATAATTGTTAGATACAAAACTAATTTTGTTACTATAACAATGTAATTGTTTTACTAATCGTAGTTGGTTCAAATATCTCGAAGTTTTGATAAGATATGAATAGACAAAACTATCAAAATTAATGAGTTGACACGTATGTTCAATGTATTTCTTGCCATATCCAAAATTTTGAGGGCCTTCAAGTTAAACAAACAATTGGGAATTTCTCATAAAATACCATTTTACCCTATATATATATATATATATATATATATATATATATATATTGATGAGGGGTAAAATGGTTGGAAGAATGAAAGTTGGAACTCAAAAATAGTTTGAAAATAAAATCAAATAAAATAAATAAAAAATGATGAATCATAAGAAAAAAAAAATAGTTTGAAGATAAAATTGGATAAAAACCAAGAAAAATAATGAATTATAAGAAAAAAAATAGTTTGAAGACAAAATTGGATAAAAACCAAGAAAAATAATGAATCATGAGAATAAAATATAATTTGGGGATGTAATTTGATAATTATCTCAAACTTTTCTCCACAGTATGTCAAACTAATCTAAGTAGTAAAGTTTCGAACCTTATTATTCTGGGCGTTTGGTCTAGTGGTATGATTCTCGCTTTGGGTGCGAGAGGTCCCGAGTTCGATTCTCGGAACGCCCCATTTTTCATGTTTAAGTTTTTGTCTATCTCACCTCTGCGTAATTAAATTACCAAACTTCTTGGATAATTTTTTTCAACAAAATATAATATATTTATATATCTATTTTTTTAGAAAAAAAATTTTCCATCTAATTTCTCGTTAGTGCAAAACTGCAAATGCGAGATTCATGAAATATTTCTAATATGTTTTGAAACAATTATATTGTAAATCATAAAAAGGTACACAGAAGAACATTAGATAACATAAAAAACTATGCTGAAAAATAAAAAAATGGAATAAAATAATAAATAATGTAAAAAAAGCATACCATGAGACCAAATGCTTGATTTGTCAATACAAAAAGCATTTTAAATTATGGAGTTTTCCACTTAGGATTTTCCCTCCAAAAACTGCATAGTTGAATTTTTTCCCTCTCATCAATCCCCACAAAAATACTCCCGATTATATGTTGGGCTGTCTCTGAATATCAAAATCATTCCTGAGATGAAATAATGCAGGTTTTGATTATATTATGAGTCCCGACCTCTGCAGACGATAATCCATACTCTCACTTCAATTTTACCGAAATTATTTTCAGATTTTCTCTCTTCTCTATTTTTACTTGTTTAATCTCCAGGTAAAGCTTTCTCAGTGATCATCTTCAATTTACTATTAAATTTCGAATTTTACTTCTTAGAATATCATGAATTTTTGCTTTTGGCCCATTGAATACCTCTTTCATTTGATAATTTTTTTCCTCTCCATTTTGCATTCCCAACGTAAGTTACATTTTATATGATTTAGATGGAATTTACTTGATATTGTGCTGATCATCTAACTGGCTGATATTGCCAAATTGATTCTAAATGTGACTGATTTTTTTTTGTGTATATTTCTGTTTTGAATTTTGATAAATAGTTCATATAAATTTCGTTTCGATTATTAATAATGAATTAGCAGTCGGTTGTTTTCTTGGAATTCCGCTAGGATCTGTTCCTGCGGATTGCGTAAATGTGTTTTTTTAAGGGATTTTAGAATTTTTGGGTCCTAAATTCAACTTTGATTTGGAAAGTTTCACTAGGTAATTTTGTTTTTGGGTTTTTGGGACAGTAAATGCAAAGATTAGGATAGAGTATGGGAATCAGTTTACTGTTCCTATAGAAGATACTGTTGCAGTGCACAGTCCATACTGGAGACCCAGTTGGGGATGCTCGATATCAATACTGAAGTGTTGGAATCACCAGATTATGTAGGGAAAATGGGAGAGTTCGATGATGTGGTAGAAGACTCTGTAAAAGATATTGTGCTTGATAGTGACGAAGAGGGAAATGAAGTTTTGAGCATTACAAGTAGTGGGTTATCGTTGATGGAAATCGAGAGAAAAAATGGAGAATATGCGTCCGACATGGAGGAAGGAAAGCACACAGCTTCAGGTAATCAATGCTTCAACCTGCAAATAATTGATTATTGGTGAGACTAGGTCTGGAAATGGTAGATCCTGAACAACAAATACTAAAGCTAATTTTGATTTGTGGGGAGAACTCTCTTCCTTTTTAGAGTTTCGTAGCTTCTGACCTTTAACTTTTTCTTTTTGTTGAACTTTCCTTATTCCAGGATACATAAGAGGAAAGCTTAGGAAAATTTGTGGACGTTCCTTTCAACTTCTGACTTCTGGTGGAAGAATTCATACCGATGAACAGAGTAAGGCCGGGCAGCCTGGGCCTGCCTTTCATCATGCTGGTGCTATTTATCGAGGGCCTTTACTTGTATCAGACAGTGGAATATCCAAAGTTAATGAGAAAACGTCACCTGATATCAATAAATATTATGTTGATAAGGATCACCAGAGATGGCAGTGCACTGAAAAGGTGACAAGGAGAAGATTGGCAGGAGATGTCCTAAATGAGCAAAATTCAGTACCAACTAACTGTGAAATGATGGAAAAAACTAGAGATGCTTCATTTGCATCTTGTCATCATGAGTTGCCAAGTATTACCTTTGCTGATTCTCAGGAACCTAGAGAGGCATCCGAAGTGAATGCCCTGAGCTTTGTTGATCAGTTTGTGTCAGTTAATAGTCTGACATTGTCTGAGAAGGTCGAAACTGAAAAGGCCAAGGGAACAAAATCACCTCCCTCATCAAAAGCAAAGGGAGTTCAAACTTTGGTAAGGAGAGCCTATTCTGCGGCTAAAGCTAGAAAACCAGGAATCTTTGACTGGGCAGAAGAGCAGACTACTGAAAGTAATTTTGTCAAGGAGTTGGACAAACATTGTGAAGTGGGATCACTGGAGCAGCCTTTAGAAAAGGATGAAGATGGAAGCAATATGCCAGAAATATTTGATATAGGCTTTGGCACTCAGATAGCTGCTGAAGCTATGGAAGCTTTAATGTATTCAGACCCTCCCAACTCTAATGCAAGACATGAAGTACCTGAGAATAATAATTGTAGTTCTCCTGAAACAGGTGTACAGTGGAAAATGAAATCAAATTTTTGCAGCCACCAGGATATGGCTGCTTCAAGTTCAGAAATCACTCATAGACAATCAGAAAACAAGGAGGCTTCTAACAAGTTGAATGGGAGTATTTCTTGCTCATCTGAAAAGCAACATAGAAGTCAGAGGATGTCCACTTCCTTATCACCATTAAAAAGCAAAATCATTTGCAGGGAGTCAACTACTCCAAACTCATTTTGTGAACATCCTGTCGATATAAAGAAAAACATGAGTGGAAGATATTCCAGGGTATTCAGTCAGCAAAAGGAAGATGAAATTCCTCAAAGATGTAACCTGAAAGAGGATTCAGAATCTGTTGAATGCAAAAACCATGGAGAAGGTTCCAGGATATCTCAATGGGCTAGTAAGAGGTTGAAGTATTCGTCCTCCATGAGTTCCTTGGAAAGACCAAAGGATCCAGTTTCAAGTGCCAGAAGAAAAAGAAGCTGCAAGGTGGATTTCGTTGTCCCTGAGACTAGACAAAAGAACAGCATCAAAGTTCATGTGCCCAAAAAGCTAGCAGTCAGTGGAAAATGTTCCAAGATATGTTCTGATGCATCAGCTGAAGTTACACATTTGAAAAGAGCTCGGCATAATAATGTGTCAAATTTAAAGGGAACCACCAGTGTTCTGGAATTGGATCTGTGGAACTATCCAAAAGGGAAACGAACACACAGGAATTTAGCACACCGCTCAAATGAAGATAGTAACCCATCTGGCTGGTTTCCAGTAAACGGTGAGGGAAATAAGATCCATTATCCTACTCAGAATAGTAAAACTACAAAGTGGATGGATGGTTTAGTAGCGTTTTCCCAACTTGAAAATCAGTCCCTTAGAGAAAGAAGACGTTCGGTTTGTTTGTCAAAACATAAAAGTGAAAAGAGTTCACCTGGTTTTGGTAATTGTGAATGTGCAAACACGAGTGTACAAATGGCTACCATGGAGCGTGGTAAAGAAAAGTTCTTAAGAGAATCTTGCAGAATTGATGGTGAGAACTCTGTAACAGCTGTTGGTTATTCAGAAAATATTAAGTTGGATGCAGCAATGGATGACAATAGGGCATCAGAAACCAACAAGAGTGATGAGTATTGCAAGATATCGAGCATCACTATCCTGTCCAATCGATCCCTTATTAAAGAGCTTTCTCGATTAGGATTTAACAAATCTTTACCTGATTTCTTGCCTCGAGAGGCTAGAAGGCAAAACAAGGCAACTGCATGCATCCTTTTCAGTCAGCGCCTAGAGTCAAATATAATTAACCAGCAGAAAAATGTAAGCTTTCTTTACTCCCGTCCACCCCCCCCCCCCCCCCCCCCAAAAAAAAAACAAAAAAAGAAAACAAGATGATTGTGCAGATTCTTTTAACTGCCATAGTTGTTGAGTCCACACTATGGATTTGCTAATGCTGTTTTTATTTCTTTTCTAAGTTCATTGCGCGATTAGGTTTTTCCATTGCATCTTGTTGCTCAGATGCCACACATTTCATAGCTGACAGATTTCTGCGAACAAGGAATATGTTGGAAGCAATTGCTTCGGGTAAACCAGTAGTGACACCTTCATGGCTTGAGAGCTGTGCGCGAGCAACTTATCACGTTGACGAGAAAAACTACATTTTGAGAGATGCTAAAAAAGAAAAAGATATTGGTTTTAGCATGCCCGTATCTCTTGCTTGTGCTATCCAGCATCCACTTCTGAAGGTGAGATGCTGCCAATACTTGCCTGAATTCATGCATTTCTTTCAAAGCTGAATATTGATTATTTTACAGTATTTTCTGCTCTTTATTCAGGGTCGAAGAGTTTTTATTACCCGAAATATCAAACCAGGTAAAGAGTTGATTCAAAGCTTGGTCAAAGCAGTTCAGGGCAAGGTACATAGTTCTGGAATTCTATGACTTCACACTGGTGAAGCTCTACTTATGATCCTTTATGGCTTGGTTCTTATGACTGTGAGAAACAGAAAAAGTACATCCACGAAGAGTATAAATTCGATCCTTTATCCTATAAATTAGTTTCATTTTGAAGTACTGAATTTTCAGAACCAATTTGTCTTAGCTTTTCATAATCATTTGAAACATTTGAACTCGGGGAAAGTAGTAACATGAAACCTAAAAAATAACTGGTAGCAAGGATATCAGATAGTAAATTTGCTTCTACTTTCCAGTTAATCATTTGTAAATCCTGCAATATATGAACTGAAATACTTTCTGATAAATGCTGTCAGGCAATTAAAAAAATTCAAAGAACGACACAAGAGGATGGATTCATATCAAATGATTTATTAATTCTTTCTTCTGAAGAAGATTTTGCTGCTTGTGTGCCATTTCTTGAAAAAGGTATATAAACTTGTCTCCAATCATTTCTTTTTTGAGTGACTTCCTGGATCCTTGTGATGTAATAACAAACCCGAGGCATTCTACTTCTGCAGGAGCTGCTGTCTATGATTCAGATCTTCTGCTAAATGGGATAGTTATCCAAAAACTAGAATATGAGAGGTCAGTAGAATAAATAGTAACAGACACTATCTCATCTGCAGATGGAAAACATAGCTGCAAACCACATAAACTTGATACTGATGTGGGAAAAACACACTAAAAGCTAATTCCCCCCCCCCCCCCACCAAACACTAAGTTACCCTCGATCTGTTAGGTTGTAAATGTGTTACTGGTCCAACTACAGAGATTAGCATAGGAGATTTGTCTAATCAAACTCATGATCAATAGGATTTTCTTAATACTGGATGCTAAGCTATAATTAGATAACAAGAAAGTTAAATAAAGAGAAGAGAGAACTCTTATCATCACAGAAAGGATAAATCTAGGTGTTGCACTTCATATTTGGCTACATCACACAATCATAATTACAAAAAAAAACATTACCTAGTTAAATACTACATAAGATTAGCAATATCCATAATAAATAGAGAATTTATCCAAAAATTAATTAGGACTGAACTCTTAAAAGACTCTAATTAGATAATACATAGGATAAGTAAATAATTTCAATCCTAATCAGCAAGAATACATAAAGGCCTCTAAGTTCAAATATAAAAAATATCAACCTTAACCTCTAAAAGGCTATTACAAGGAACTAAATTAAATATCCAGCTTCATGAACTAAAATTAGTGCTAGATTGTAGAATATCTGCTTTTGTAAAAACCCTTTCCTTTCATGTTCTGCATCAGATGCCTTCAATGTAAAAGAAAGGAAATAAGAATATGATCACTACTTCTAAAAAATGAATAAGATCATTGTTTTTCATTTTTCTCCCCACTAATTTTTCTATGCTTAAAATGGCAGGCATCAACTCTTCACTAATTATGACGACAGCAAGGGATTCTCCAAATCGAAAGTAGGTTGGAAGAAGACCTCAGATATGTCTCCTCTCTTATAAACACATGTAAGTAGGTTTCTGTTCTGCTTGAAATAGAAGCATTGAGACAAATGCAGGCTGCAGCAACCATTAGTCCTGCGGTTTTGTAGATTTTATAACATATATAGCATATGTAGTCTTGCAGATTCCCAGTTTTTGTTGGTGATTCACTATGAGATTCTGTAATACTGTTGAGAGTTAAAGACTCCTGCGTAAGATCAATTTGTCTCCTAATGCATAAACTCTACCGTTTCCACTATCGCTTCTGGTTAATCTCTCTATTCTCTAGTGTGTTTTCAATTTCATGGCTGAGGCTCTATACTTTTTTCTATTTTCTAAAATAAAGTATAATATAAAGATGCAATAAGTGAAAAGCGTTGCCAGTCTAAACTTAAAAAATTATTATACATGTAAAAATAAAAATTGAGAGGGTATAATTGGTTAATATTCTTTATTTCAAGTCGTGTCCACCTTCCTTGTTTTAATTTTTTTTAAAAAAGTATATATTTTTTTACAATTATTGATACGTTATTATGAATTTTTTAACTCTTTACTCTTTATTTAATGTTTTTTTCTTAAAAAATTAAAATTATAGGCTTAAATAAGATAGAAAAATTAAATATACAGATATTTAAATATAATATATTCATATTTAAGAATCTTTAATATATGTACAAAAGTATTATAGTATGATTAACTTATAGAAAAATTAAATATGCAGATATTTAAATATAATATATTCATATTTAAGAATCTTTAATATATGTACAAAAGTATTATAGTATGATTAACTTTCTTTTAACAAGTGAAAGATTTTTTTTTTCATAATCCCACGAAAAAAGAAGTCGTATCTGCCCTAGAAGAGCCACCAAAATTTCACAAGGCATCCATAAACTTTATTAGATTCTTCAAATGGAAGTAATATTAGAAACTTATTGCTTTTTTCCAAAAAAAAAGAAAAAAACATTTTTTTTATAAATAGAAAAACATGATTTGGTACAATAATAAATATAAGTGACAACTTATTATTAAAAAGAAGAAGAAGAAGAAGAGAAGGCCTCAGCCAGCCCCCAATCCAAGACACGCCGCATTCTTTATCCGTTGAGACCAAACGTTTTTCCGTTCCGCTCACCAACCACCAATTCCCGACCCGACTTTGGTTCTCCGACAAGCTGTCATCCACCGGCTCCCCCTCCTGAAGCAACCGGCTTTCTCAACCTCCTCCGCCGTTGACTACCTCCCTCTAATCAATAGCACTGGAATAAAGTGTACCGAATTTCTAATTAAGGTAAGCTTTTCTTGATCTTGTCTTGTATTTGGGCCTGTGAATAACAATTCATGTTCATCTTTCTTGCAAATCAATCTATATGATGTGATTTTGTAGTCCGTGATTTATTTGTTTCTCGGTGTAATTAGGTTTACAAGACTTGAATCTTCTGATTTTATCAGTATTGAAACCGTTTTTTTTTCTTTTATTTAAAGATGCGGCCTTTCTGTTTTTTATTTTATTTTAATGTTTTTTCTCCTTTTCTCTCGGACGTCCTTCCATTACCAATTACCGTGAGATTTCTCTGCAATGACCAGTACCCGTTTTTCAATCAATTGAATTATTTTATTCCTCAGTATTCTGTATGAAAACGCAGTTACAGAAACACGTGGGTATGGAGAAAAAGTGAAAATTTTCTTTCTCTTAATTAAGTCGTGACATTTGCTTATCCATATGAGCATTTTATTCAACATTGAAAACTTGGTCAGTAGGGGAATTTATGGCAACAGTTGAGAACAAGAGAAAGAGCAGCTGTGTTAATGATGAAACAGAAGATATGCATAAGAGGAACCGAAAGTTCAACAAAAGAATTGGTGGAATAATATTCATGTGTAGTGCAAAAACAAAGCCAGATTGTTTTCGCTATCATTTAATGGGTGTCACTTCGAGCAAGCAAGAGCTTGTGATGGGCATCAAACCAGGTTTAAAACTCTTTCTCTTTGATTTTGATCTCAAACTGATGTATGGGATCTATGAGGCATCTTCTAGTGGCGGCATGAAACTCGAACCTAGAGCTTTTGGTGGAGCCTTTCCAGCCCAGGTTGGTTCTTCACATTTTCTTTTTCCTTTTTTGGCTGGGGTGGGGGGAAACTTATTTGCCAAGCTGCACGTTGGTTCATTGATCCTTGCCATTTCAACAGGTCCGTTTCAAAATCTTCAAGGATTGCCTTCCTCTACCTGAAAGTGAATTTAAGAAAGCAATCAAGGAGAATTATGATGAGAAGACTCACAAGTTCAAAACAGAATTAACTGTTGAGCAAGTAAGTGGTTATTCCTCCAATTTTTCTTTTTACTTGTCACAATCTGAAGTTCCTTTTTCATGAAATCGCGATAGTGTTTATTTTTATTTTCTTTTCATCATCTCATTGTCTCTGCAATTCTTACCTAATTCTTTTTAGGGCAAAAGATCTTAAATACATCTAAGCTTTCCTAAAATCCTGCAGAATGCACTTGACCTTTAAAAATGGTAAAAAATACACTTGAACTTCTAAAATGTCCCACGACATGCACTTCCATCATGTACAGCTGTTAAGTTCCTTATTTTGTTAGTCATGTGACATTTTTAAGGGCTCTTTGGCCATCTTAAAAAACAATATTTTCTTCTCCACAATACTCATACCCTAATCTTTCTCCTCCTCCTCCTCCTTTCTTTAACAACCTCCAGCTACCCCCATCACCACCAACCACCTACGCCTCAAACTATTGCAATGAGGACACACTATCTGAGCCTGGTCCTTCTTTCCTGCATTTGCCCTCAAAGTAGCCCTTGACTTCCTCACAAAATCTAGCTTCATCACATTTAGGGCACCTGCAAACCGCATCTAAATCTCTAAATATTTTTTTACAACAAATTTAGAGCTTTCCCTACTTACATGCATAGAAATATGTAAAAGAAAAGAAAGAATCGTGCGTTAAATTTAGCTAATGACAAGTCCTTGTGGGAGAAGAGTATAGGGAACACAGTTCCTAAATATGCTTCAGCAGCAGCAGCACCAGCAATCAAATAAGTTGTTCCCTCTGCTGATACATCCCCAAACGCTGCAGCCACTGTCAGTAGCCTCCATTTCTTGTTACCGCTAATTCTGCCTTGCAAGAAGACTTTTGAACCCAGAAATGTTGATCCACAATGTGAAGTGCATAAACATGACCTGCTAATGGCTACAGTTGGTTTCATTGAGAGCAGAGTCTACAAATGATGCATCGAAACCATTTTAGATTCAGAGTTCAAAGCTTATGTGAATTCTTGAATTTTATGATGATTAGAAGAGTTTGTAGCGAATCACGTATAGTCCACGGTCTCATTGTTCAAGCTTGGTTCCCTGAAAAATTTCACATTTATAGGAGGAAGATGAGATGGGGGTTGTCATGGCAGCCATGGTTGGTGGTGGTGGCAGCGGCACGGTGGTAGTGGTGGCTGGAAGATGTTAAAGAAATAAAGAGAAAGATTAGGGTTTTACTATTGTGTAGAAGAAGAGAAAAATATATATTTTTAAACATTTTTATGGAAGAGGACAGAAATACCCTTAAAAAAGTCAGGTTACTAGCACGTGACTGACGGAATAAGGAACTTAACAGCTGCACATGACGGAAGTGCATTTCATGGGATATTTGGAAAGTTTGAGTGTATTTTTTACCAATTTTAAAGTTTAGGTGCAATTTGTGGGATTTTAGGAAAGGTTAGGTGCAATTTGTGGGATTTTAGGAAAGGTTAGGTGCATTTAAGATCTTTTGCCCCTTCCTTTTATCATTCCAAGACAAAATCACAGTTGCAAAATAGAATATTAATGTTGGAAAAATCTATAAAAGGGTATTTGAATTTTTTTTTCTTTAAAAATTCCATAGAATTTAGAACGAACTTGAATAATGTGAATCTTCTAATTGTGACATGTTAGATTAAGCAAAAAAGAAGACAAGCCGAGGGAGTATCTTTTACATTGAATTCACGTGCTCTTCTCTAAAAAGGAATGTTCAAGTAATTGACATATGTTATTCCCTACTTTAGCATTATCTTTATGTTCTGTAATTCTAGGTAAAGCGACTGTCAGAATTGTTTCATCCTGTCCCATTGTTGCACTTGCATTCAATTGCTACACCTTCTGTTCAAGAGCTTGTGCAAACTCCAGTTGGCCAAACCGCACTTCCCTCATTTTTGTTAAGAGAGGAAACTCTCTTCAGACAGCACTATGGAGAACATCAGAGTAGCAAGCTACATCAGGGTTATGTACCCTTTGATCATGATGGCCATCATAACACACCAAATGGTACACGTTCTTCACATCCTCTTTTCCTCTCAGAGAGAGAATACAGAAGTTATGGTCTTCAACCAGGAAGGCATCCCTTGCCAGCTAGTGGTTCAGATGCTCTTCCAACTTGTCACAAGTTTGATAATTACAGAGCAGATCATGTAAAGCAGCAGCTTCCAAGCAATCTTACTTCTGCAGATGTTAATGCAACTGTGGTTCACAAAGAAACTGACCGTCCTGATCTATTTTTTCTCAGTGAAAAGGAATATCGAACTTATGGCCTTAAAGGTTGTCAGGAATCACATTCTAGAATTGTTCCCACCACAGAAACTAATCCTTTTGGAGATTCCATTAAGGATGTATGTGATCCTTATGGCGATAGTACCACCTCATTGGTGAATCGATACCTTTCACTGCCAAGGACAGGGTCAGTTCCTGCAGAATCTTACTCTCTTACTGGAACAGGAACTTACGCAAATAATTCCAGCTACAAACCAGAGAGGAGAGACCATCTAGGAAGCTTGAATCCTGATGAAGGTAGACCATTTTCAACATATCTTTCCAATTCTATCTCAGATTGCAATCAGAACTACCAGCATCTCGTGGATGAGCCTAACTTGACATACACAACAGTCTCATCTCGTTACTCTTTTGCTGGGCCTTCTGTGTCACACCGCTGACCAATAAGAAGCAGCTTAAAAGTTTCTCAAGTCTCGAGGATCTTTCTTTGGGAGCTTCAATAAATAAGTTGCACTTTGTACTTCAAGATTCTAAAGTTGAAGCCCTCCCCCTCTGGTTGTCATAAAACTGTGATACTGGTACGGGAAATTGCTATTTATTTGTGAGTCACATAAGATATCTTCTTGTGGTGTACTACACGATTTGCTCACAAGAACCACCAACTCAGGTGGAAAACCAATAATTGATCCACTGAAAGAGTATGATAAAATCTTTCTGGCTGCATGATGGTGTACCCTTTCTTTGTCATTGTAAATTAAGGGCTTGAGAGAGTTTAAAAAGTTTCTGTAGCTTCTGTTGCTGGTAGCTAGATAGTAGAAGAGGCTTCAAGTGCTGTGGAAAATAGTTGAGATGTAGCTTAAAGAGTAGTGATGTTGAATTATCTGGGAAGTAACTGAATGCTGTGATGGAAACTGTGATCACTCTGGCTTTGTCTCTGAAGACAGTAAGATGTATATCATTGACCTGCAAAGCATTCATTTTTGAGTGTGATATGCGGATGGCAGAAGACGTGTTTGTCAACTTATGTGTTTTAGCAATTGCATCATAGATTATGGTTCTGACGCCCGTATCAAATGTTGATGATATATGATGTTAATGATTAGATTTGTGGCACCTAAGAGTGCAATGTATCTAGGCAGGAAGTGATGCTAATTGTTGTTATCTTGCCTCCCTAGTCCATTTACAAATTGGGGATGGATACTGTAGCAGAATTTTCCATTAACTACATAGCTTCTCCTATTCACTGATTACTTTGAACAAGGCACTAAATAGAATACCTCTATCATAATCATGTGTTAATGCAGCAGATGCAATTCGCCATTACTTGAGAACTCTTCGACAGTATTTGCTATCCTTGTTAGCTAAGCCGCAATTCACCACTTTGTCATGTACATGCTTCGTTGAACTTCCCCCTGTTTAATTGCATTCCCTGCCACTCTTCAATAAATGTTTTGCTTTTTCAGATATTTGGCTCTTTCTTGTGCTCCCCGTTGCCCTGAAATATACTTCATGGTGAAGGAGCTTCAGTATCAAAGTTGCTCAATCATAGTTCATGGTTCAAACTTGCCGCCGTTATACATCGCTTTATTTTCTCTCATGAAATATTCTGAAAGGGCACAATTCAGTTTTGAGGCCCAAAATTCTCTGTTGGTAGTGAAGGTTTGTTTTTGTATACTAGGTGCTTCAAAATTTTGTACTCTATGTAACATGCATATAATAACATATAATGTATTTAATACAGATTTTTTATGCAATGATAATTCACAAATATCCATTATAAAAATAATATATAAAAAAGATTCACAAAACACCCAATCTATGAAAAATATTTTCCCTTGATTTACTTGAACTTACCTCACACTCCTTTTAGGAATATAGATAATATTAGATGCTTGCTAACTCTTTGACTACCATCCACTATATAGTTGCTAAATGCGATTCCATCCAATCATCCTTCCAAACACCAAAAAGTCATTCTACAAGCACCAGATCATGGAAGACAGCGAGTTTACCAAACTTACGAGCGATGCCTCACTAAACCAAGAATGATCCTATTATCAAACACCATAGCCACAGCCAATGAGCATATCATCGAAGATGAGTGAAATTTACTGCCAAAAGCTCTAAAGTCGGAATAGAACTTTGTCTTTCTATTAAGCTATCAAAAAAATTTACATTACTTTCCATGCATCAACATCATAAGATGGGGTCGTATTGCCACGAGGGTACAATAAGAGGCGGTTTAACAACAATTTATTCACTGGTGATTGCCCTCGGAGGCTGGAGCATTTGCATTAGAATTTTCTCACTTCCAGTTGTTGGCATAGCCATGTTCCCTTGATACGCAGGAGGAGCAAACATTGGTGGGGCACCACTGGAAGTAGGCATTGCCACACTACCAGGAACCATTGGTGGAGGTGCGCTCATGGGCCTTTGGATGCTATTCAACTGGCCAGGCAAAGGAGCAGTGTTAGGTGTAACCATCTGTGGCATGGTTGGAGCAGGTCCATAACCTGTTAATGACAAAATGAAATCAGTAGAAGTTTTCAAGTTAGCTTAGACAGATAAACGTAATCTGTGTTCTCCCAGTTTATTAACTCAAAACACTCAAATCCTTATTGTCATATGTTGTTATCATTTTAGTCAGTTTCATATTTTTAACCATCTCATTTTACCAGATTTACTCACCAATACAAATGTCAATAACTTCCACTAAGGCAAGAGGGAAAGAAATGGGGAACAAAGGGGTCATTGACATCGAATAAAGGATAACTATCTAAGTACCTTCTCCCTGCCTGTATCCAGAATATGATGAATAGAAAATAACAAGCACATTGCAAACAAAATGCCCCAGGAAGGGGCTAATTCAACAAACGTGAAGCCATCAGTAATATTGAAATGAAATTTACACACACATAAGCACAAAGTTTAGGTGAGACAGTGCTGATACCTGGAGCACCAGGTGGTGGTCTAGGCAAAACAGGAACTCTGATTCCAGGCATATATGGAGCACCACCAGGCAACTGTGCACCCCCAGGAATGGGCATCTGAGGTGTAGGAAGAACAGGAAGACCAGGTCTTATTGGGTTATAAGGAGGACCAACTGGTCTGTATGCCCCAAGATGTTCCTTAACTTTCTGATCAATCAAACTTTGGTTAAGTTGTGCTTCATATTGTTGATAATAGTTTCGTACATTTGCCTGCTCAAAATATGGTTGCATTACTTATACAATAAAATATTACCCAGGAAAAGATCTATCTGGATGAAGAAAAGAAATACCTTGTGTTTATAACCTGCATTGTGCTGCTTTCTAACAGATGGCTGAAACAAGGAAAAGAATAAAGAGCAAAGTAGCACGTCAAAGCCTTATGCAATATAGAACTCCTCAGAGTTTGTGATAACTATAGCTCTTTTAAAAAATTATTTTACCGTTCTTAAGAATGCTAGTGACTTGTAAATTCAATATCTCAAGACTCAAGATGCAGTTCCATAAAAGGATAAAATGACACAAAAATCTTTTCCAAATGCAAAATAAAAAGTAATGGCTCAGAAAATTCTCTTTAAATAGATGAGGAAACAGTAGGCTGCTCGTGTTTAATCAAAAGAGAAAATGCATAAACACAAATTATTGGCTTGAAAAAATGTCGAGCATCAAAATCCAAACTCTAACAACTACAGGAAATCTCTGCATCTACGGTTACCGGAAAAGGATGTAAGAGGGAAAGAGGGCAAAGACTCAAAATTAAAGATGAGAGAGCTCACTTACAGAATCATGCGTCAAGTAAGTGTCGCAATAATCACAATAGTACCTGGAAGGGGGAAGAAAAAGGAAAACCTTTGAATCTACCCGAGGTAATAAAAGGAGAAACTTCAGAATAATCGAATGTTAGAAATTATCAATATTAAATAGCAAAAGAAGTACCGAGGCATTGTCTCCTGAGCTCCTTTGCTCTGGCTGAGGTAGACTGACCTGCAAAAGTATTTAGGATTGAAATTGAATCAAGTAAAAGTATAAGATTCAAGAAAAGCAACAAAACCTAAACAATTATCAAAACCTCGGGGGAAAAAAACATTGAATAACAAGATTCAGTTCGAATCAGGAGAAAAAAAATTATATTTTACAGAACCCATTGCAGAGCTAAACTGAGAGAAAAAGGTATGGTGAGCAATAATAGATATTGCTGTGAACTTACCGTAAGCAACGGCAGCTCTTTGCAAATCAGGAAGAAAGAAAAACCCTAGAATGAGAAATGTGAGGAAGATGGGAAAGAATAATGCCTTCGTAATTTCATTCCATAACCATTTTAATTTCTTATTTGGTTTTTAAAATCAAATTGGGTTTATTAATGGAGTTTAGGGCTTTGGCCCGTTTCTTAGATACCGGGACGAACTTGTTCGCATTAGTATTGGTCGGGCTTCGGGCCAAAACAGACCAGCCATTTTAAACTTCTAAATTTTTAAAAATAAGTCAAAGGCAGTTAAAATTTAATTTAAAATATCAATATAATAATTAAATGGTTAAAAAATACAACAAAACTAATAAACTATCCTATTAAATGTCAACAAGTCTATAATTTTTGTATTCATCTTTATTACATACTTAATTAAGTCATTATCATTGTTATAGTTTATAATGAAAATTAAAAATAGGTTAATAAATATATAAATCAAATGTAAAAATAAATAAGCAAACAAATTAATTTAAATAGTGAGATTCTAAAGATTAAATATTTAAGAAAAAAGTACGAACTGAATTCATGGATGTCAATTTTAATATAAAGCGATAGATTATCTCTATCTAATCTTCAATCCAATCCACAATTGAAAAATATATTATACATCTTTACTCGTTATCTCTAATTCAATCATTAAGTAGGGCACTCCCACCATCTTCGTGGTAATGCAAAATCCCCCTCCCCTCAACCACTTCAAAATGTACATATAAAAAATAATTCATGTATAAAATTAAAAAAATGCTCATACAAGACATTAATAAAATTTCAAATATATTACATTAATAAACTCTATGAAATACATTTACATTACATATTTACTTTTTTTCTCATCAAATTTTGTATAAATTTACATACAATATTATTTAAAATAAAAGTATTTAAATTATAACATTATTTTTCATCTTTAAATTTATTCAATAATTTTTAAACTTTTTTTTAGTGCACTTCCGCAATTATGACATTTCAATAGTCAATCAAATGACATCTAATGATTATATACTCAATTCATTTTTTATGAAAGTTATTTTATTTTCTCGATTTATAGATAAATATCTAAAGTTAACAATATCTTATATTGTAGTTTCATCTTATACATTTATAACATACTTATAAACCTCTCATTTTATTGATAAAATTACTTTGATTAAAACCAAGTAAATATTTAAAAATAGTAAAAAATATCATTACTTAGTTGAACATTTGATTTAATTAATTATCTAATGACACCGACATTCCTTTTGACATTAAAAATCACAATCTCTCTATTCTAATTTGATAAAATTTTCTCAATGTATTAATAGAGAGTAAAGGGTAATAATTTTGAAGTTTACAGATTAAATTATTCATTTGGTAAATAAAGTAAGAAAAAGAATAAGAAGTTTTTATTTAAATAAGTTAATAAGAAAAATAAGTGAAATGATGATTTATGATTTAAATAACAATGATTTTTTTTCAAATAATAACTCTTATATATAAAAAGAGAACACATACAAAAATATGTGTATATATATACATATCATATATTTTTTCCATTTTGTCTATTTTTTAGATCAATAAATTAAATTTTGTTTGAATATAATATCTAATCATTTTTATCAATTTGTCATTTATGTAATTTTTAAAAAAATTTTAACATGATTTAAAAAAATGTCACAAAAGATCATTAGAGAAAAAGAGATAGACAAATCACATATGAAACTTTAAAGTTTTGATATATACTTTTAAACTTTATATAAATTTTATAGATATATTGTATAATGATTGAAATTATTAATGTAATATTTTGTTATTTTAATGTATACTATTTTATAATTTATTATTCAAAATGTTTAATTAATTTAATCATTAAATCTATTTTAACATAAATAATTAATAAAAACTATTTACATATCTTTGCATTGCGTTGACGCGACCTTCTGAAATTATTAAATTAGTAAAATAAACCCACGAAGCTCTGTCATTTGTGAAAGACACAACTGACAATACCTAAAATTAACGGTCCTTCGGTCCAAGAACTGGGATTTGGTGGTAGCCGAAATTTTTGAACCGGGAAAAGCAAGGATGAATAGCCGCTCGGCTGCCGGAGAAACTCCGGTCTCAGGTTAGGTTTACTTGCATCCTTTTGATGAAAATCTGTTTCAGTTTTGAAAAATTATGTGCATTTCTTCTGCTCCTCTGAGGAATCTCCGGAATCTAATTTTTGTAATCTGTATTTCTAATGTTGTATTTTAATCTTTCAGGGTCATCGAAGATAACGGAGGGGAACAAATGGCGGGTTCCATTCTCTACTGTCGTGTCTCACTTCGGTACCAGTGGAGTTTCCGTCGCTGCCGCCACCGGCATCACGCACCCTTTAGGTTCTTGCTTCTCTTCCTTTCTTTTTTTAAATTATGAGAAGGAAAAAAGCAACTGATTTTTATTTTCAGCGGCCGAACAATTGATTTTTAACTTCTTGTCAGAATTACTTGGACTAGATATTGGATATTTGTTCAGGTAATTTTAGTTTCTTGATTAATGTAATAGCATTCCACTGAGTTCTGGTTAATTATCTTTCTCCCATCTTATAGGAATCGGGCACCATTCTTCATTTCCTTTTTCTTTTTGGGGTTAAATTTTGCCACGTGATTTTACAAAGGAAAAATATTTTTTGAAGTCCTGGTGCAGGCAAGTCAAGTACTCCAAGGGAAAGTGAAGTTATGAAATAAAGCTGAGGTTAAAATAAAATGAATTTGAGAATTCATGTTTGAAGCGACAAAACGGGTGGACTTTCATCATACCATAGGAGCTGATCAGGACAGCGGACTCTATTTTTGTCAATTTTGTGATATAGATTTGCTGACGTATAGAAGCCAAAAGCAAACCTTTCATGTGCTTGTTAATGGAAATTTGGGTAAATTTATAGCTAGGTAGATTTGAATCACACCAAAATGATCTCGAATTGGAGAATGCACTCTTGCTCAAATTGTCACATTAATAGCTCTATTCAGTAGTCACCAGACTGGGGATGGTTATAGATCTTAGTGGATACCCATGCTCAAACTCACACTAATAATAGGCTATGGCCATGTTCTCATCTGCTTAGGATAAGCATTTTTCAGTTTCTTTTTCTTTTTCTAAGCTAAAAGTTATCTTGAGCTGTTATAAGTTTCTTTTTCACTTTTTTTTTAGTTTAAGAAAAGATACTTTGGAGAAGTACCGAGATGCTTTTCAAAACAACTTTGTCTTATTAATGTGATTAAAAATAGAGAGGTTATATTAATTTTTAAAACTGGTTTTTTCACAGAATACTTCTTTTCAACCTGCCTGAAAACAGCAACGGAGAACAGGCCCAATGTCCATTCGGTTTGCTAATGCATCTAGTTCAAGTTTTCAGATTCCATAGATGAATTTCACTTTTGAGATGTCTAGAGGCCCTCTCTTAACCAACTTCATGCATTACATGTTTTGGCGATGTCATTCTCGCCTTGATATCTTTCTGAATAGAAAGCATAGAAGCTGGTATGTTGAATGCACCAAGCTACCTGGATGTTCATTTTGAGTTTTAGTGAGGTCAAGGAGTCCCCTTTATTTAGTAAAGTCTGAAACTTCTTAAACATTGCTTCTCTGACTATGATCTTTGGTTATGTTATTGGAAAAGAAAATCATTTCAAGGTAAGTAGAACACTGCTGAGGTTTCAATTGACTCAAACAGATGAAGAGTATACTGCAAATACATACGTGTTTATATATGCATATTTCGTTCAAGGCTTATGTCCTGTTGAATGTGAACGAATAACACGAATATGTTGTGTATGCTATTTTATTTGAGGGTTGTTTACTGTTGGATATGAAACTTCAATTAAGTTTGATATGGCAATGCAGATGTGCTCAAAGTGAGGCTGCAAATGCAACTAGTTGGCCAGAGAGGTCCCTTGACTGGAATAGTATGTAATTTGCCTTTCTATTCTTTTGGTTATATCCGTGAACTGCAATATTTTATATCATGTGTTAATGCACATAGGGAGGACTTTTAGTTCAGTTACTAAAAAATGAGGGGCCAAAGTCATTGTATCTGGGGATGACTCCTGCATTAACAAGGTCAGTTCTTTATGGTGGTCTCCGTTTAGGTTTATATGAACCATCAAAGTATGTCTGTGAATTGGCTTTTGAGTCCACCAATATCTTGGTGAAGATTGCATCTGGAACATTTTCTGGTGCTGTAGCTACAGCATTGACCAACCCGGTGGAGGTTTTGAAGGTATGATAACACGAATCTTTTTTTTACTATCATAAACAGTCCTGATCTCTTGCCTTTTCAGGTGCGTCTACAAATGAGTGTAAACTCAAGCAGAGGACCAATATATGAACTTAAAAGAATTTTTCATGAAGAGGGAATTGCAGCTCTTTGGAAAGGGCTTGGCCCTGCTATGTCCCGTGCTGCTGCTTTGACTGCATCTCAGCTTGCAACATATGATGAGACAAAGCAGGTCAAGTTTTAATCCCAGTGCTATTAGTTCACATATGAATGGTGGTAGTTGCTTAAATGGTCAGAATTTTTTTTCCTTTCTAAACTGAAACAAATTATCTGGACTGTATACTATTGCAGGCGCTGATAAAATGGACTCCTCTTGAAGAAGGATTTCAACTGCATCTCATGTAGGTCATTTCAACTTATCACTTGATATGTATTCCAGAAGGACTAATCAGAAGTGGCTCTTTCAAGAATGCCTGAAGGAAAAAAAAAATTAATGCGGTTCTAATTTCTACAGGAATTTGATACTAGATTACATATTATGTAACAATCAAATCAAACACTGGTCAAACGTGCACAGCACTTTCATTACTTTTGATCTGCCAATATATAGTATTCGTGGAAATTATAAATGAGTTGCCTGCATATACTATGTGGAAATCTTCATTATCTAGACCTGGATCAGTGATTTGACCTTTAGACAGAATGGCCAAGTATACTTTTGGCAGAGAAAATTAGATAATTGAGGAAGTAGATAAAACAAAGTCAAGAGTGTTGTGGAAGGTTTGAGTCTTATGTTTCTCATGAAAATTCTTTAGATTGGCTTAACTCTTTCTGCTACCCTTTTTAATTGGGTATATATTTTGTTTAACATATACATTATTATTTATTTTCTTGTGGCTTTGAAGTATGCCTAGCTATTTTATCACTGTCATCACTGTGTTTATATGTGTTTTGTGTCTCATGAAGCTCGAGTACAATAGCAGGAGCAGTGAGCACTCTTATTACTGCTCCGGTGGATATGGTTAAAACCCGTCTTATGTTGCAAAGAGAATCTAAACAAGTTGGGATGTATAGAAATGGATTCCATTGTGCGGGTCAGGTTGAAACTTTTTCTTCTTTCTAATTTTAGTCATTTATTTTATCCTCTTTGTTGTCTACCGGAATACCTTTATGTGCCTTTTATGTAAATTCTGTTTGAGCAAACATAAATTCCTTTCTTGTAAAGCCACATTATGTTCACATTGATTCTGAGCAGTGCCAACCCCAAGTACTACAAG
This sequence comes from Apocynum venetum, assembly GCA_019593545.1. Classification (NCBI taxonomy): domain Eukaryota; kingdom Viridiplantae; phylum Streptophyta; class Magnoliopsida; order Gentianales; family Apocynaceae; genus Apocynum; species Apocynum venetum. The sequence continues at coordinate 1,518,703 of SRSM01000324.1, forward strand.
TGTTTGTCTCTCTATAACAATTACTGCAATTCATTCCCACCTGTCAGAAGCAGTTATAGTACAATTGTTTTCTTACACTTAAAAAATTATATTAGTTCAGCCCAGCCAAAAAGCTTCTCTTGGTTAGAATTCTTGAGTCAGTATCCCAAGTTCCAGACTACTCTAGCCTCTTATCCTTCAGTTCTATTCATGTCCTGATATATGTTCCTTCTCAGCTGATGCTACCCTGCTGAGGACGTGCATATTCCAGATCTTCTTCAAATGAAACAAATGCTAAAATATTTTGTGTTTATCTACGCCAAGTCCAAAATTTTGTACAAGAAAGGTGGGTAAAGAGTATAAACTGGAGGGCTGACTTAATTTCGTAACAAAACCAACTTCCAGAACAAAAAAAATTGATCTTATTTTGAGAGCGATAATTTACTGCAAAAGCAATACACCTTTTCTGCTTTCTTAACGTGCTCGAGACTTGTGATTTCAGGTTCTTCGTTCAGAAGGTGCACATGGCCTGTACAAAGGGTGAGTCACAAATGTGCCTCTTTTAGTTTGTTTAAATCTAAATCATCTTAATTATAACTTGACATGGTGCAGCTGTTATTGAGTTTGTACCTACAGTTTTTCTCATGAGTTTTGTATGTTAATTCATCAATATTCTTCCTTGCAATTTCCACCAGAGGCCTCGCATTATTTGCAAGATTGGGGCCTCAGACTACCATTACCTTCATACTCTGTGAAAAGCTGCGTGAGCTTGCAGGACTCAAGGCAATCTAGGTCAGGTAATTTATTCTCTCTGGTGAGCCTTTGTTCGGTCAACTAGAAGGCAAGGCAACACGTGCATTCTTCTTCAAGATCTGCTTTGCTGCGAAAAACCTTCATAAATCTCGTTTACAGGAGATGAGAGCTACCTCGCTATGTACCCCCATTGTTGTCTTTAGGAATTTTGTGAAGCTCCTCCCCATTTTGATCTATGTATATTGATAAGTTCATTCTTGGATTGGAATCTTTAATACATGGTCATTTTTATGGCTGGACTATTTACCCTGCGTCCAGCTTGTATCACTTGGGCAGCAATATTTGTCCCTATTTTACTCCCATATTGTTGTCATCATACAGATCAAGAATTGAACGTGATCCGAGAGAATTCTTTGTTCTTGTAATTTTTGACTTTGAGAAGTTACTGAAATCTGGATCCAGCTTTTTTGTTGACTAGACGTGTCATTCTGCATCCTGAAACCAAACAATAATAGATGATTGTCCATAGTTTGCCTTTCATGCTTTTGGCCAATCCTTCAATATCCAGCCAATTTTCCCTTTTTATACTCTTTATAGTTGATATCGTGGTTCATATAAATTAGATTTTGTTATTAAGAAAATAATCTAGCGGTCCATATAAATTAGATTTTGTTATTAAGAAGGTAATCTAGCAAATCTAGTATCAAACTCGGGATGTTTAAAACATGTGTATATTTTAACTTTGTCGAACAAAATTTTAGTAAACAGCTGGACAAGGAAAGATATTAGCAGGATATTTGGAATATCCCCTAATTGGATAGAATCTCAAAATGTCTGAGAAAAAAGGTGAGAACAAATCATAAAAGGTGAGCCATCACAAGCTTAGATATAAAGTAACTGAAACTTATGATATGAGATGGAGTATTGTCTCCCTTTCAACTTTATAAACAAGGCAATAAAGTACCATGTATTTTGTTAGTGACTTTTTCCTAAATTTGATTGTCAACCATTGAAAATTAAATTCATCAAAAAGAAGGAAGCATTTAGTTAGTTATTTTGAAAACCAGTCCATGACTTAATTGAATTCTCATAATAACAACTCTAAGTTTTATTTTATTCCGATTTGGGTAGAGGAGAGAGGATAAGAGAACCCTAGATACCCCCTTTTGACAAAATGGGAGGTAATATAAAATTTTGAATAACAACATGCAATAGATAATTCCATAAGTGCAGCCTACTTGAAATGAAATGGAAAGTGGAAATGATAATGTCATCCCTCATGTTTTTTCCTTCTTTAAGTGGAACCCAATAAAAGTATAGCAAGTTGGAAACTTCAGAAATGTCTTACTTCTTCTGTTTAATTTTTTTTTTAAAATTATGATGTTAAAAAATTCTTTGTTAATCCAAAAATTCATGCGAGGGTTCTCAGCCCTATTGAAATTAATATTATTTCCAATATTAGTCCAAAATAAAAGGTAATAAAAGGGCTCGCAGCCCTATTCTTGTTCTAAATTAAAGTGTCTTTATTTTATTTTATTTTTTATGAACAATTATAGGTGTCTTTAGAAGATTAAAAATGTATTAAATGTTCTAATTTCAATATTATCCTTTATTATTTATTGGAATATAAAATTCTATTAATTGATTTTTAAAATTTTTTTTGATATAGTGTAACGTAGTATATTTTTACTACTATTAATTGAGAATAGTATTTTAGACCAGAGATAATAATAAGATTAATTTAGTAACTAAATTATATTTCAAGACAATTGAGAAATTTTGGATGAATATTGTCCATAAAATTAACTTTACCAAAGAAGTCAAAAGAATAATTAACTTTACTGTTGGTATATGGAAGGAACGCATTGCACAAAGCATCTATTTTTATATAATTGAATTGAATGTATTCTCTACCTTCAAATTTTTCATTGATTAGTACATTACTATTATAAATTTTTATTATTACAATAACGCCTCAATATTTTGAAACAATTCAAATCATTGTAGTTGAAAAGGGAAGGACCTTAATAAGACTTTAGGTTCATTTTCCTTCAGTATTATCTTGTCTACTATATTTTTCTTCTATCAAAAAAGGGGGGAAAATCTTCTGTATCTTTTTATTTTCCGCCAATATTAACAAGATACGTAAATTTTTTATTACTATTTTAGTATTTAAGTAAGTTACAAACAGCTAAATAATTTTCCCGATTGCATTCAATGAATTCTTTAAAAAATATATATAAAGTTACTCACATGTAAATTGAAATTTTTATTTTTAAAAAAAATTTAAGCATTTTATTTAATCAAAATAAATGACCTAACTTAGTGGATTAATAGTACTAATATAAATTAAATAATAGTGGACGAAGATTCATTGGATAGAGGAGTGAAGAGGCTTGGCGGGACAGTCTGGCGTCCTTAGCCTTAAACCTCGTTATTCTCGCTTATCTACGATTTTACCCTTCCTTGATACGCCCACTGCACTAAATCTTGGCACAGGTCTCGTTTCCATGGCTGATAGGGCTGATAGCTGCAGAAGAAAGCCTAAGTTTGTCTTCACACTACAGATTTTGACACACATTTCCCATCTTAGTAATGACATCAACAAAGACCGGAGAGTGATGGGAACGATGGGACTACAACAACACTAATCCCAGAGTTCCATTTTAAGGATAAAACTCACAATCTAATGCAAAGAGAAGTTTTAGTGGAGTGGTACCAACCTTGCTTACTTCGGACAATCAAGCACATCGGCATCTCCGAAAATCATGGTTCTTTTCTTTTGTGCGCTTAGATTCATTTTAGTACCAAGGATTTTTGTAAATGGGTGAAGATGTAAATATTTATCATTTTTTTATTCCTCTTTCATCTCATTTTAATTATTAATATTTGTTTTCTTTTCTTTTTTTAAAATATACTAAGCTAAATAATGTTTCTCCTTCCGTTCATAATTTGAATGTGTATATATATATATATATATATATATTAGATCCTAAATTGGAATAAAATTATTGGATGTCAAATATTTTATTAAAATAAAGGAAAATTGTCCTAATTTATCCATAACTTATGAACAATTATTCAATATTGTTCATATTATTTTTTATAAATTTTTTGTCCATATTTTTTGTCATATTTATCCAATGTGATCATTCAATATAAAGTCTAATGACAACATTTTTTAAGGGCAAATTTGGAAAATGAATATATTGAGCAATGTTTGAAAAATATGGACTAAAAAAGTTGATAAAAAATAGAAACATCAATGGATACAAGTTCAAAGAATAAGGATTAAAACGGAAAATTATCTTAAAATTTTTTTCTTATCATTTTATCATTTTGAGATGTTGACTTGTTAAAGCATTTTTACGAAAGTTCATATATAACTCGATAATAAGTAAAATAAATGAAACAATAATGCAAATATTGTAAATAGATAAATGAACAATTAGTACTAAGCTATTTTTTACTCGAGTTAAGTTAATTGAATTTGAATATAATATTTATGAAAACAAATAAGAAAAATATTTGTTCCAATATAAGTTATGGTTTACTTTATTTTATGATAGATTTTTTACAAAGTATAAAAAATTATATTATCAATTTAAGAATTTCATTTTTCCTTACACATAATAAATCTCACTACTAACAATATTAGTAAATATGGATAATTGATATTTTACATTTTGATTAAATCAATTTTTTTTACAAAATAGGATTTAATTTAGGATAACTTCCCTTTTTAGTCCTTATTTTTTGAATTTTTATCTATTTTCATTCTTATTTTTTATATACTTTTTAGTTAATAATATTTCAAACATTGTTTAATGTGATATTTTTTCAAATTTGCCCTAAAAAAATAATTTCGTCATATTTTAGATGACATTGGACAAACGTGTCAAACAATATTAACTAAAAAAGAATAGAAATAACATTAGATAATTATTTAAAGGTTATGGACAAATGGTGGCAATTTTACTAAAATAAATATTTTTTTCATTTAAAGTTTTATGAACATTTATTTAATTTAAAGAATTTGTGTTATCGTAACTTGTATGAATTCACACCTTAATAATAAGGGCATTATTATAAATTTTTAAAATTCAAATTCACTATTTAATTACTATATTAAGTCAAATATAAATATTTAATTTATGATAAGAAAAGTATTAAATAGTCTAGATATAAATGAAAAAATTACCATGTACATATATACCCTCAATACTTTCTTCAATTTTGTTAAAAATAAATATAACCTAATTAAATAAATTTCTTAATATGTAAAAAATAACTTAAATAATGTATAAAATAAACCGAGGAATAAATACTAATGGTAAGCTTCTGTTGCTCTCAAAAACATTTCAGTGGCGTAAATATCAAGGGAGATTGGTCTTAAATTGGGACAAAATAAAACAAATTCCTAGATAGTAGAGAGTCGAAAATGGTATTTTCGTCATTTCATTAAGGACAGGACCAGATCTTCCGTTGCCAAACTTTTTGCCAGTACTACCCTCAGCATTTACATGTCTGTCGAAACTAAGGCAACACCCCTCGCGGACTTTGCCGTGTTTGGCTTTACCGTTAAGGGAGGCAAAGAGGATTTAAAACACTTTAAACGTCCATAGTGGCAGTTCCGTTATTGTTAGAAAACCCAGGGTGAGACACAAAAGCTTCAATTATAATAAAATCTGTGAAGATCCAACTTTGCCATCTAGAAAGCCCTCAATTTCCCCAAAACAGGTCTTTTGGACGAGAGACGACTCAACGCAGAGCGAGAAACGAGTGAGAAATTAAGACAGACAAAGTAGAACGAGAAAGAAAGAGAAAAGAGATCAGCACGCAATTGTCAAAGACTTGGACAAGAAGAGAATAGAGATAGAAACTGTACATATATATATATATATACACACAATATATACATACACAATTGTTTGTGTATATACAATATACATAGGGCCGGATAGAGGAAGTCTGCGTGGTGGCATTAATGGCGGAGGGGCAAAAACCGTGGAAGCACAGCGAGGAGAGCGTGAAGCTGTTCGTAGGTCAAGTGCCGAAGCATATGACGGAAGTGCAGCTTATGGCAATGTTTAAAGAGTTCGCACTCGTCGACGAAGTCAACATCATCAAAGACAAGACTACGCGAGCTTCTCGAGGTTCGCATCGCACTTGTTGTTTCTCCTTATCTATTGTGATTTTTTTCCGCAATTTTATTTTCTCCGGATCGACAATGTACGATTGTTGTAGTTTTTTTTGTTGATAATTTGAGATTTGTGAGTGTTGGATTCGTGTTGAGTCTCTTCTAACCCTAATTTGATGTATTTTCTTCCGCTCAGGATGTTGTTTCGTTATCTGCCCGTCTAGGCAAGAAGCGGACAAGGCTGTGAATGCGTGCCACAACAAGAAGACGCTTCCCGGGGTTGGTTATTTATTTATTCTTATGCTACTCCCGCATTTTCAAAATAAATGGCCTTTTTTGCCATTTTGTGTTAGGTCAAAGTATTTTTCTGGATCAATTAATGGATGAAGGATGGCATTGCTTTCATCATTTACTAGTTGTTAAAGTTGCAAACATTGCAAAGCTTGATATTATGTTGCACGGAAATTTTGTTCTGTGTGCTAATCATTGAATGTGGAGAATTAATTGCACTTCCTCATGCTTGTCCATTTGTTAAACTGTTGATTACAGTGTTTACTACGTAACTGTGGGTGCTGAGAAGTTATTAATTGTTGCTTTATATATTGAGAATGTAAATAAGTGCTTAAATGTGTCTTTTTCTTTTTTGGGTACTGTCTGTGCAGTACTAAACTATTTACTCTACTTCAACCATATCTCTGGTACTTAATGCATAAAGTACCACCTTGCATTTTAGTGTTGTTCTTGTAACAATACTAAACTGATAAACTTGGTAATTTACTTGAATGCAAAGATTCTTGACGCTTAATACTTTTTTATGAGGTGCTATAGTCACACCACTGCAGTTTAATCTATTGATGCAATGCTTATTTGATTCAGGACAATTCTCTCAATCATTTGGAATCTTGCACAATAAAGTAGCTGTAAAAAAATGAAATAAATGGGAAATTTCACATGCAGTTATCACAAGTGACTATCATGCATAAAGTTAACAAAAAATTTGAAATAGTACACAAAACAAGCACATAGGATATTTTTAATGACAATTCTTCGGAGGATTTATCGAAAAATAGTTACCAAGTTTTAAAAGATCTTGTTTTGAGAAACAGAATGAAGTTGATTGCTGATTTCTTTTTGAGAAGACTTTTTGACCTGGGTAAACTTGATATTGATGAAGCTCAGGAAGTCATGAGATCCTTTGTAGTTTGTTTTCTGCCCTTTTGATAGTGGGGATACTGGTCAGTTTATATTACTCCCTCCATGCCTGTTGCATTCCCCCTTACTTTTCTTTACGTATATTAAGGATTTAAGTTTGATGATATAAAATTGAATTACCCAAATTTCCTTATTTAATTTCTTTAAAAAATTCTTAAAAAATATTCTTCATTAATTTTCTCTCTCCCTCTCTCCTTTGGAAAGTCAATTTGAAAGATGTAAAAGATTTTGGGAACCGACAACTTTGAGAAATATACACATTAACGGAGTTGATTTAAATAGGAGCAAATTAGGAAACCAAAAACCTTATTTAGAGAGGAAAAGTATTTTGACACAGACCAAAAAGGAAAAGAGGACATGTAAAAAAAATATGGATGGAGTACTAGTTTACTACAATAAGAAAGTATGTGACAGTCCTTGTAGATTAAGTTAGGTAAAGATGCTGGGGTGGATTCACATCTGTTGCAAAGTCACTATCCTCGATTCTAGTGAGCCAGAAATAACAAGTATAGAAAATTCTGGTCCGTTGTTACCAGATTTGCTACTTTTGCCGTTGTCTCTTGCATTGGTTCATGTGTACCGATTTATGTAACCAGTATGCTTCAATTCATTTAGACTCATGGACCAAATTGCTGTCTCGAGTGAATCGGCTGTCAAATGAAGATGAAGCCGGGAGGGGGTGTGGTGGAAGGAGGGGATTAGAGAAGAATGAGCAAGGTGTGGAAGTGGTAGTGGATAAAAGGGAAAAAAGTTGGAGATGGGTGCAACATTGGCGGGGGAAAGAGAAGAGGGAGAAGGGGGGGGGGTTGCGGGAAGGTGTTTTTAGTCTACTGTGAAAGAGGAAGAAGAAGAAGAAGAAATTAGGGTTTGGAATAAGTTTTTATCCAGAACCAACTTTGTTGACCTTCGTTTCCTTTGACTGGATTGGACAGAAGTTATAAATTGTAGTTTTTTAAGAATTAAATGGGCCTGATTTTGTGCTTGCATATATTCAATTATAATAATTAATTTCTTTATAGTTTAGTATTCTTGAAATTTATATATATTGGTATGTAACACATCTCGCACCATAGCATATAAAGAAAGCTTCCCCCTAACTTTCTAATGGCAAAGGAAATTTTTGAGATAAATTCAGAGGTGAGAGAATGACAAACAGTGGAAGACATTCCAAGTAAATAACATAAAGCAAGTCTACTTCTTGACTACAGTCTCGAAATTATTATTGGTTTCTGTGCAATGTCATTATTTTAATTCTAAGGTTGTCATAAAACAGTCTATCTAGTTTACTGTCTTCCTGAACTATGGGAGCATGCTCTGTGGTTGATGTAACATTGTTGAACATTTTTCTTGATCATGTTTTTGGTTATTCAGTTCAATTGGTTGTGACTCAGTTATTGTTCTTCAAACCAACACCTCAAATTTGAACATTTTTTTCCCATATCACTATTCATCCAGGTAATTATGCTAAATTTATCCTTGAGATGTTCAAGTAGATATGCATCTATGAAATCCATATTACTCTGACTTTATCTTCATCAACCTATTTTTGTATTTAGTGCTTCATTTGGCTTGAATTATCATATGAATTATCTTTTGACTTTCACCAGACTACTGTAAGTAGTGTTGCATTGATATCCACTTTTACCTGCTTATCAATCATGCTATGCATCTATTACAATGTACATTATTAGTTGTTTTTGTTATAATATATTTTCATGGCCATTTTAATGGTTCAGATATGACAAGTGTCCTATTCTCTGTTTTCAATTCAGGCATCTAGTCCGTTGCAAGTGAAGTATGCAGATGGCGAGTTGGAAAGACTAGGTGGATAATAGTTGTATTACATATTTTTAAAATTGTGACAAGTAATCTGCCTGTGCTCTTTTTCTATCATGTTGTCACATTTGATTTTATTAATAACCTGTTTTTCGCATTTTTCTGTACTTCCTTTGTCTCTCCTAAAAATCAGAGCACAAACTTTTTGTTGGAATGCTCCCAAAGAATGTTTCAGATGCTGAGGTTTCTGGTTTATTTTCTCAATATGGAACAATCAAAGACTTGCAAATTCTCAGGGGGTCTCAGCAAACGAGCAAAGGTATGCCATATAATCAGAAAATTCTGATTTAGGTTGACTTTTGTATGGTACTCATAAGCCATTTGATAAAATATGTTTTCCTCTTGATATTATATTAACATTGGTAGGTTGTGCATTTCTGAAGTATGAGACAAAAGAACAAGCACTTGCAACCATAGAGGCCCTCAATGGAAAGCATAAAATGGAGGTTTGTATATAATTGGTTTGTGTTGATCCTTGAGTATATTACCTAGAATTAGATTCAAACTCTTTCAATTTGGCAGGGATGATCCAGCTAAATATTTCACTAGGCATCTTTGTGTTCGATGTAGATTCATTCATATTTAACAGTAGCATAGTTATCAGATTGGAGATCGAATGTGAAATTGCACATGAGGAAGTGTTCAAGAGAGGTCTTGACTCTGTCAATTCATAAATCAAGGGTTTTAATTGAATGTCCATCGTGCCGTTCCTCTTAAATTGCCTTGATTTATTGTCCATCCAAGCATCCGTGGTTGATTGGTTAAAGGTTAGAAATTGTCATAGTACAGGAGCGATGGAAACTAGAGTCAAGATCCTCAATAGGATATCATGCTGAAAAGTATAATAATTGTTCAGGATATTATGACACTTGCATGTATAACAATTCTAGTTTCCATAATTTGTCAAAATTATGAACTGTCAATAATCCTCTCCTTGCAGCCATAAAGGTATAATAATCTTCTTTCTCTAATTTGATAAATTTGTCATAATTGTCGTCAATCAAGAACAATGAGATTGATGTTTAGGAAAAAGTGGTGGAGACCTTGGCGTGAAGCTCTTATCATCAAGGTAGCTATATCTTTCTAGTACATGTTAATTTCCAAGCCTAGTTATCTAGATTTTCTATAAAAGAAAAGTTAAGGAAGTCCTTTCTTGAGTTGACTCACGTGCATTATATCTACCCCCTTTTCAAAGAACTCAATATCAATCTCAACAAAGAAATGAAAGCATAACTTTTTCCTTCTTGCCCTCTTACTCTTAGCCTGTCTCGTGGAGGTCTTTGTACAGGAGACATGGAAACTAGAGTTGAGTTATCTCAAAGTTTCAATTCTTTTTGAACTCTGATATTATTGATTAATTTTGTATTTTAAATCAATGACATGTGTTATAGGGTTCTACTGTTCCTTTGGTGGTGAAATGGGCTGATACAGAAAAGGAAAGACAAGCTCGGAGGGCCCAGAAGGCTTTGTCACAGTCATCTAGTTCACCAAATGCCGACTCAAGACAACATCCATCTCTGTTTGGAGCTCTACCCATGGGTTATATGCCGTCATATAATGGATATGGTTATCAGGTCTGTTTGTTTGCATAACTTTGATAGGGGTATAAAGTAAGAGTTACTTGATCATAATGTTGTGACTTGCTCTCTGAAACTATTCACCTCTAGATGTCACTAGATTTTCCAACCTTATTTTCTGATGTCTTTGTAGACTCCTGGGACGTATGGGCTTCTGCAGTATCGCTTACCCACAGTGCAAAATCAACCTGCTTTCCATAACATGGTGCCGTCAATGAACCAAGGGAATACACTCCGAGGAGTAACGCCTGAGCTTTCCCCGGGAATGGGCCCTAGGAATTATGCTGTATCTCCTGGAAGTTTTATGGGATCTACATACCCAGCTGTACCTGGGATTCAGTATCCTATGGCATATCCTGGAGGAATTATGAGTAGCAGGCCCTTGAGTGGTTCGCCTGGTTCTGCAATGTCTGTTACTGCAAATAGTCCTTCTGCAGCATCTTCAAGTGTCAGTACTAGTTCCGGAAGTCAGGTTGAAGGTTGTGACACTTTCTATTGCATATTCTGTCTGTTTCTTGCTATTTAACGTTTTCCATTCTGTTGCAGATTTTTAGTTTCTATCATTTTGTATCATTCTGAAACATTATGGTTTGCATTTTCTCCTCTTAACTAATAGCCTAGCACGATTGCAGGTCCGCCTGGTGCAAATTTGTTTATCTACCACATTCCTCAAGAATATGGTGATCAAGAGCTTGCAAATGCCTTTCAACCATATGGTAGGGTCTTGAGTGCGAAGGTCTTTGTCGACAAGGCAACGGGTGTTAGCAAATGTTTTGGTATAACATTTTAACTGTTTTTTATATTGTTAGTAAGATCTATGATTGGCTGTTTCTAAATAGGCTTGTGTCTGCAGGATTTGTCAGTTATGATTCCCCTGCAGCAGCACAAACTGCTATAAACATGATGAATGGTTGCCAGTTAGGAGGTAAAAAGTTGAAGGTTCAACTCAAACGAGACAACAAACAGAGTAAACCTTATTGAACTTCAAGGTAAGATTGATGGAAACAGAGATTCTGTCACTAATGATCGCATGCCAGCTGGATTTATTGGAGAAATGATCTGTTGAAAGGTGGATCCAAGACCATCAATGGTTATCTTTACTGATCCATCCTAATCTGTAATTGCCCTTTTTGGGAAGAAGTCCCAAAAACTTGTAAAATTGTTCATTAATTCTGTGCCATTGTAATTTGTGATTTGTTTAACAAGGATTATCATTGAGACATTGATTATCAATTTATTGATTCTTCTCCTTGTGACCTCCTTATTTTCAGCATAGTTTTTTTTTTTTTTTTGTGAAACTTCATGAAAATCCTTGTGTTAAGTTGGAATCTGTGGTATTTCTATGGTCTCCCAATATTTGTTTTGCTGTTTTCTTTTCTACTAGCTTTAAAACTTTGTTCAAAATGCATCTTTTTAACAAAAAATACCATTTTCCTTAACTAAGGAGTTTTTCTGCCTGGTATTTTGGGAGCACACTCTACTTTATTCTTTTTGTTTGTCATTTTGAATAATTAGCAGACCTATACTTTTAGACATTGAAGTTGCTATGGGCAGCACTATTCCTTCTGGAGCAAGGTTCTTTAATTCATGTACACAAAATGTCAAAATATGCTCACACGTCAGATTTAGTCAAGAGGTCATCGCTCTTCGAGTTGGCCTTCAGGTAATCTGTTGTGCAGTTGAGAATGCTTGGTGAGCTTCCCTGCAATTTTTTTGCTCTCCTTATTTATGTAACTAGAGAGTTCTGTGATTCTAACATTTTGCTTATATATCCACTTTAGGAATTTGGAGATGCATGTACACATCATCATGATATCATATGCAAAATTGCTCATGAAACTTTGTGGATGGTTATCTCATATGGTTCTTAATATTTGGTAGCAACTTCTGCCATTTCATCCCAACAATGGAGAGGGGCTGGCTGAGACTGAACTGATGAAAAACACCATTCTGAATGACGTTTATGGGATTACACATTTCCTATTATTTTAGAATGAAGAATGGCGATGTTATGTTTTATTTGCAATCTTCAAATCTTCAGAAACGTCTAGAAAGCAGTCATGGTGCCATTCTTTTGTTGTTACAACAGTGCTGAGGTATGTTATCCTAGTGTTTATTGATGCTCTTAACTGTCTTGTAGGTTTTGATTGGCGCTAGCGCTTGCGCCTTTTAGACATTTTGTATCAGGTATGCTTCACTGGAACGTATACCAAGGTTGAGTCCAATACTGTGGCTTATTTATATGTTGTAGATATATTGATTGTTTCATACTGATGCCTGTTGTTTCATTTCTCTGATTTGCACTAAAGATGGAAACGCCGAGGCTATTGAAATACTTTCCTCCCTAATTATCGGTGATAACCTATAAAGGATGTTTGACTAATAACACAATTTCTGCAGATTCGTTGTTTCTTCTAAACATTCTGGATAACTTATTGCCCTCTTTTGTCTTGCAGTCCATTAAGAACTAGTATTTTCTGTTTAGGGGGTAGAAAAAAAGGAGTCCTTTATGTGGATGAAAAATCAAGAACTAGTATTTTTTGCTGTTTGGAGGGTAGATGTTATTTTTATTTATCCATTTATACATTTTTGGGTTATAAGGAAAGCTTTTTAAAAACCTTTCACAGCCAATCCAATTATTTTTGTTCCAGACCTTTTCCTTGTTCTAGTTTGTGCAACAAAGACTCCCAGGGGAATTTTTGTTGCACAGCGGATCTGTGTTTCTGTGAGGGCCCATTGATGTGCAGCTAGATTTCTGTCTGATACTCTGATGTCTCGATCCCTGGAAGACATTTCAATTAGAAGAAAAAGCAGTTCTTTCCCTTATATTCTTTGTCCTTTCCCTTTTCTATTTTGGTCTGTTTTCACCCCCCGGCTGTGGAAGCAAGAATCACATCTGAGTCAAAGACTTTCTTGGATAATATATATTCGTGGAGGGCACTGCTTAAGTTTTTTGCAATGTCATATTTACAGGGTATCTTAGGACTGGCTTTATTCACCAGGACATATGCTTAACTTTTTTCTCAAAGGACATATGCTAAGCTTTATTCGAAAGGGATGTATGCTTGGCTTTATTCACAAGGTACATATGCTGCTTCTTATTGGAGTTAAACAAAGAGTGTATTAGCAAACTGAAGTACTGTTTGAATTGATATTTGGTTCGCGAGAGTTTGTCAATGTAGTTTAACATGAAGTTCAAGAAGATATACATATTTCTAATAATCAATAAAATAGTGACGTCCGTAGGACTTGTGGTTGATTCAGTCTCATACATACTATATAAGCTATGCCCTTCCACGCCATACATATTACATAGCAATACAGTAAGAAATAACTTAGCCAAAAGTCATATTCCTTGTAGATGGGCTCAACTATAAACACTCATTTTATTTTAATTTTTATAAATAAATACTATAAACATTCATTTTTGGATTTGATTGATTGGATTGATAATCAATCCTATCATGTGGATGGGTCTGAGCGAAAAGAAGAGGCGGAAAATGGGTTTCTAGAAGAAAATTTTCTTCAGGGACTAGTAAACTACATGCAGCCAAGCATTTTGTGGCGAATAATTGGAGTTCCCCATACGGCACCATCTTACATGTTGTGACTGCTGAGACTGTATACGTTTTTTATTTGTAAAATTAATTAATTGTGCATTGGCAATCCTCGGTGGGCCTTCTCCATCTTTACTGACTCGTTCCCACAGCTTCAGATTGTCTGCGGAGGTTTTTTCTTTGTTAGTATTTCCTATAAAACCTAAGCAGTGAGCGGAAGGCCGCTGTCCATTCCCTAGTAGTAGTCCCTCCTACAATTACACGAAACATCCTACGTCCTCCAAATTCAGTTTGAAAACAAAACGGCATGAGTTGGCCACGATGTCTACGTTTTCCTGCCTTTGTTGTTGGCTCTCTTTGGCCCTTTTTTTTTTTTTTTCCTTTTCTAAGGTTTTATCTTAAAAAATGGATAGAAATGTTTGATTTTTTATACTCATTAAGAAAATATAATTAATGTTGTTAAAATTGTGTAAGTATTTTTTATAAATTATTCTTAAAAGATTCCCTATATGTCAATCATTATTTTTATTCACCCAAGGGAATTTTTTTTTAAAAGGTCCCAAAGGAATTGATGAGTTATTGATAGTATCTTTTTTGTTTTCTCTAGTGGCAATTATAGGCATTTGGAAGTTTGATCATTATTGGAAAAGTGTTTTTCATTAATTCACTGCATTTTTCTAATAATCTACTCACCATTTGTTATTGTTATATAAATTTAATATCCAAACTCTAAATAGAGGTATTTTAGTAAACTAATGGATACAATATTATTATAAATAAGAAAAGTAACTAATAATTTGAGAAACGAAAATAGAAAATAAGTTTATTAATTTGGTTTCAAAATTGAATAATTTATATTTCTATTTTGAAATATCTTAAAATGAATATTCACATTTTTAAAATATGCATGAAATTTCATAAATGAGTAAATAATAAACATTTAATTCTAGAATAAAATAAATTTTATTATGTTGGATGACTTTCTTCTTTTCATAAAATATAATTTATTTTATGAAATTTAATAAATATTTTATCATTAACTTTTAATATTACATTTATTTAGTTTCATATCTCCTCTCATTTTTTTATTATTTTTAAAACAAAGTCTATATTTTCTTATTTCAAAATATTTTTTATTATTTTCATTCTTATTTATAAAACATAATAAATAAAGATTATTTAAGAAGATAAATACTTTT
Source organism: Apocynum venetum (assembly GCA_019593545.1). Lineage (NCBI taxonomy): Eukaryota > Viridiplantae > Streptophyta > Magnoliopsida > Gentianales > Apocynaceae > Apocynum > Apocynum venetum. The sequence goes on from SRSM01000324.1 coordinate 1,533,956, forward strand.
TTATTCATATAAAAAGTTTTTCAACAATTTATATTTTTTTAAGATGGTTAAGTAGATTATATTCTTGCATCAAAATCCTCAAGACCCTTCTAGTTTTTGAAAACTGTCCTTATCTGCTTTCATAGTATAGTAGAGGTACGTGTCAGTTTTCAAGAATACCTTGGTAGCAAATGAAACGGTGGGCCCTGGGTTGGCATGAAAAGTTGAAGCAAAAGCGTTAACTTACATTAAGCAATGCAATGATTTTGCTCTGTGGTATTGAAAATTTTAATTTGTGTACTTTTTTTGAATTTTTAAATAACAATATTTATTGGTTTTAAAATAAATTTCTTTTATTTTGAATTTTTTTTAAAAAAAAAAAATTAAACATATATTGTTATCTTAAGTTTAATAAATAAAATTCTTTAATTTTTTTTTTAAAAAAAATCACTAACACATGAACTTTTCTACTAACACATAATAATAATATACTAATTCTTTTACGTAGAATCACTTTAAAAGAAATAAATGGAACTTGTATGAAGCAGAGTTGATATCTACAATCCTTCCTATACCACAGCAGTGCTTCACGTCAAGTCTTCAACGTGGGACACTCCTGTCATAAGCCAAGCAGGAAGATATTACTTGTCGTGTGATTTTTACCCCTATTCGTATGATTGTGCATTTGTGCGTGTATATATATATCTCACACTCCGGATTAATCCTAATCTCGTAAATAATTGAAAATGTGCAGTGTATGTATAATAAACACGCGTATTTATATATTTTATGGAAAGAAGTAAACAAAGTCAGCAGGCTCTCAGTGACACGTACAAGTGGGGAGCGTGCTTCTAGAAGGAAATAGGGGGCCTCCCATGTAAAAATCGTTTAGTTTTAATAATGCAAAAATAGAGCCACTAGTAGCAAATATATATATATTATATATATATATATATATATTCCCATGTAAAAATCGTTTAGTTTTAATAATGCAAAAATATAACCAGCAAACACAAATTATTTTAGAAAAAAAAACAAAGGTAATTTGACTTATTTATCTTTGTAATTTTGGTTATTTTGGCCCTTCATCTTTTTTTTTAATCATTTTAGTTCATGATATATGTAATTTATGTAAATTAGATCATTTTAACTGATTTGAAAGGAAAAACTCATTGGAATAACTTTTATCTATATAATTTCTGTCATTTTGGTCTTTATATATATATATATATATATTCTTTCACCCTCCATTTTTCTCCTCTTATCTCTTTCCTTTCTTTGACTCTCATTCAATATTTAATAATACATTGACAAACAAAGTCAACAACATACACATGCTAAAAAAACTATACATAGAAACAAGAAATCTATACTAAAACAAATGCTAATCTTGAAATTTCATTTTCTCAAATACTTTATTTATATTGTACTTTAAACTCACTAAACCTCATAAAGAGTTTCATAATCTCTTTAAAATAGGTATGGATATTGATAACATTGATTTGATCCGAAAAGAATATGATTTGCATATAACTTATTCGCACATATGAACAATACCAACAGAACCTCTAAAAATTACAATAACAACTTCACTTGCATCAGTACCAATATTGCTTATATGATATGTATCATTCTTCTTCTCATAGAGCTTGATTTGGTAGTTGGTTAGTCTTTCAACTCATCAATGACTTATTTGATAAAAATACTATATATAAGATATCAAAATAATACACACTACATACATCGTGGATTAAAATATCTAAAAAAACAGATAAGGAATGAAGTAGCTAAAATACAAAGATAAAAGAACTCAAGGCCAATTTGCCAAGAATAAAAGAATAGAAATGTTTTGTGCATTTCCTTCTAGAAGCAGGCACACATGCCTCGAATGATTTTTATTTCTCCCCGGTCGCATCTCATCATTGAGGGTCCACTGTGCTTGGATGGTTAAAACCCTTCTGTAAATACACCAAATCTAGATTTGCAAAAAAAAAAAAAAAATGTTTAGATAAGAACAATTTTTAAACTTATCCTATCAATTAATTTTTAAATTTATCGCAAAAATATGTCACGGGCAATTTTTGGTACACAAGAACTTTAAACAATATATATATAATTTTTTTTTTTGCTTTTACGAACATATTAATGCTAAATTAATGCCACGAGCTATTAAGAATAAGATAGTGTTTTCTTTTTCCCAAAAAGAAAAGAACAGAATAAGATAGCGTTCATAGTATTTCCAAGTTTAAAAGAAGAATAAGAAGTCTTCTACAAACGCCCATATTAATACTGCCATAGATTAAGCGCACCCCAGGCTTGAAGTGTCAAAGAATACAGCTCACGACAAACCTTTTTTCCATCTTTTGCTTGACTCTATACATATATAAATGTCTCCCCATTGTTGTTTTTCTTTATTATCATATCCCTGATCTTCGATACCATCGTGGTTTTATCGCTTTTATTTCGGCTTTTTTTGTTTTTGGTAGAAAAAAAAAAGAAAGAAAAGGAAACGAAAGAAACAGAAATGGATCGGATGAATTATGTTGATGTTTTTTCTTCCATTCTCTTTGAAGCCACGGCTGATTCTGAGGCTGATTCCGATGTCAACAAGAATATGGACCACGCATTGTTGAGGGATGACATGGGTTTAGCCGATGATGAATACGATGCATTGTCTTGCAGTTGCGATGACATTATTGATTTTAAAGATTTTGATCAATACGAGTTTGATCTTGTGGATCAAGAGGAGGAAAAATTAGAAGATGATTACAAATTTTTGTATGATCATGATGATGTAGAAGAGGGCGTAGTTGAATGGAATGGGGATCATAAGGCCAAGGAGAATTTGAAGACTACAATAGGGGCAACTTCTCCATGTGTTTTAATGGATGAGAAACAAGGGAAGAAGCTAAAAATTTGCGCTGATTCAGTTAAGGAATTCATGAATCAGAGAGATACGGATAGGCTTTTCTGGGAAACCTGTTTGGCATCTTAGTCAAGACCCATTTGAATTGTTCCTCCTCCCTCCCAGAAAGAAAAGATTTGTTCTGGAGGTGTTTTGGACTCTTTCTATTGGTCTCAGGTTCACCTTTGATTTATCTTCTTTCATTTTATTTTATTTTTTCTCTTTTTCCTTTCATTCTTTCATTTTCTTTAAGTTTTATCCTGCCTGCTATTCTATTATTACAAGTAAAAGCAGATCCTCAAAATTGTATATACATATATAAATATAATATAATACATACAATCTACAATTTGTTGTTGGTACCTTAATTTTTGCTTACTCTGTATTAATTGGTCTCCTTCACCGATTTTGAATGCACGAATTTTTATTTTTATTTTTTCAAATTTTAGATATAAAACTTTTCCAGTTTCCTGTTGCTGGTGTTTTGGAATCATATCAGGTTCTTGATATGAAGATGATAACTTTGTGTATACTCTTCAACTTCTCCACAATCAGAATAAAATTCCCATCATGTTATGCATCCATCACAAGGACCACACCAGATCTTCTTCTAACTGAAAAAATTAGAGAATGCATGAGGGAGAAAAATTAACCGACTCTCTTGAAATATACTCCATCCATCCGGCTCTCTTTTTTTATAAGAAGATGTTATTACCTAATTTCACCTGAATTTATTAAATTATTTTACTTTTAAGTACATTCTTATTTATTATAATTTTTCTTAAAAAATAAAATATTTATTCTCTCTTAATAAATAAGAGTAATTACATAATAATCATAAAAAATAACAAAACATCTTATAATTAGAGATAAAAGAGTTTGATTAGTGCATTTTATAAAGATTACATATTAAAAGAACTTTATAATCATAAATATATTTAAGAAGGTATACATAAACACATTTAATTTTGGGTGGAGAGTGTTGAATGATTTCATAATACTAACCCATGTGCATATTGTCTGTACTCCTAAAATTAGTTACACCAAGGGACCAACAACAAATTGAAGTCTTATCTTTGTCTGGTCTTCTAAATGATGTTGGAACCAAACTTTGAGTTGATATAAATCTAGAATTGACCAATTCTAATGCTGCAAACCTGCTCCACCATGCTACTCCAATTCATTTTCTGATCTTGGAATCAATTTGTTAATTAATCTTTATCTAGAATCCCATTCATTGTGTATGATGATGAAATGAAACATGCTGCTCTATCTTCAACAAACCAGTGCAGTGTTTTAAATTTTGATTTAGCAAAGTCGCAATCAAGAAGTACTAGTAGAAGCAGTTGAAAACTGTACTTGATCTAACTTTACTTCAATACCTAAGCCAATATATGAAACACAGTATTTTCTAAGAGACGAAGATTTCAGTAATCAATCATACTATGAATTATTCTAATTGTATGTTGAATGATACCGTGATTTCGACAAAAGCTTGTCCCTAAAATGGGCAAATGGGGATACAATCAAAGATACCGTGATTTGGCTTCGGCCCCAGAGATTACCAAAGACATTTTCAAGGCCATTTTTCAAAAAATAATAATGACAATAGATAGTAAAGACATTGACCTTGAAAAAGATATTTTTAAGGTCTTCCCATCATTTTTCTTTGCACGGGTCATGCCGTAGGTAAGCAGGTCACTAAAAAGCTTTCTGAACTATTTATTGGACTGGACTGATTAATTTGGCAAGCCATGACTTGTTTTCCCATGTATTAGTCATCATCGCAATGAGGTTGAGAAGTCAGAAGATTGTAAAGATTCAGCGGTTTCAAACATCACGCTTATTTTCTGACCCATTCTATTACTATGTTCATTGTAAGTGTTGAAATAATGACAGTAACAACCCAGCGTACCAATATTCTTGAAATAGACCAATTAAACAGGGAGGGAGTCGCCACTGACTCTTGTTGCAGATGTGTGGATAAAAAAGCCAGAATAAAATTCTTCAAATACAATTCAGTCAATAATGCACAAATCCCTTCCTTCGGGGGTTACTTTTGACACAAACAATGCGTCTGAAGATTCAAAAGTTACAGTGCCCCCAGATTAATTCCTTTTCTTTTTCTTTTTCTTTTTTCTTTTCTTCATTTTTGCTTCCCTACCGGCTACCGTACCATGTTGATCAAAATAAGAGATCCTTCCTAAACAGAGAAGAAAGCAAGTACACTATTTTAGGTCAGCCCTAAGCTGAACAATGAAGCCTGAAACAAACCAAAGCCTAACAAATGCAATTTACAAAGAAGCAAGCATTACAGCCGCCGCAAGACTTGGGAAAAAGATGTATTCTCCTAGATGTTGAGATATGCTGATATCAGAATTAGGCAGAGTCATTTAGAATGCACGATTGCGTAGGAAGAGTAGATTCTGCCATGTTTTCGGCCATCTCAACATCATTGGTGCCTCTGCAAACCGCCAAGACTCCTCCTTTAGTGTCCATGTTAAGCCCCGGGGGAATTGAATTTGTTCTAGAGTGTTCTCCGTCACTAGTGCTCAGGCAGGAACTCCCTATTTTACTGTCAGATAATGAAAGACTAGAATCACCATTTAAGGTGGAGGCACTATTGGGACTAGCATGTTCTTGTTCTCTGCATAAAATCCCCTCCAGCTGCTTCCGAAAGTCGTTTTTGGCATTTTCATTCTCACCCAATTGCCTTAAAAAGCATTCTTCAATGTCACTTAATGATTCAACTTCATCTTTCTCATCACTGCTGCTGTTGTAATGGGATTTCTCATCATCATCGTCGTCAGATGCTGGCCCAGTTGATTCGCAGCTGGTATCCATCTCTTGATGACTATCATATTCCTCATCAGTAGCCCTATCTGATGAACGAGATGACATAGGCGAGTATCCTTCAGGTCCCGTCTCTTCGCGTTCTCGCAGGGTTCTCATAATTAGGGTCTTCAACAAGTTCATAACTTGAACAGCATGCATAAGAGCTGTAAGTGGATCAGACATCTGATCCAAAAAACAATTGGAACATATTCAATTTGATAATGCAGAAAAATAAATGCTATACTAAAGTAGGAGAAGCCTCGTGTTTTAACTGATAAGTGTACCTGAGTCATGTTAGGAGCAAAAACCATAGCAATATTTCTTGCGTTCATTTTGTTGGACTCCTCCTGCTCAACAACATCAGCCATAAGATCTATTGCCCAGTTAAGCAGTGCACTCTCGGTTGGTTTGAGCTGTTTTACTAGCTCAATAGACTCTTCCTCTGTGTGGCATTGTAAGACCTGCTCTGGGGAAAGTCCATCAAGCACACCTGATGGGAGCTCTCGGAACCATGCCTTGATTAAGCCAGCTAAACAGTGAACATCGATATCTTCAGGCACAATCCCTCGGTTGAGCTGATCCCTAACATGTACCTCTTGACTGTTCTCTGGATTTATGCGAAAAATCCCCTCTGCCTGGAACATAATGGAAAAGATTTTGCTAAACAAATCGGCAGAGAGATACCTGACAGTACAAAAGCTCTTTTCCTTAAATTAGCAAGAGAAACTGTTAAATTTGTTAACATACCTTGAGACCATCTTGAACATATAACTTTCTCCTGCATCAGTAAGAGAATGGTAGGGACACTATTGCCTCTTGTATCATAAGAGCATTGCATTGATTCTGCGGAGACTCCAAATACACTGACACTGTAAAAATAGAACAGATTCAGAATGATGCATATTACCGATATGAATTGAATATCAGTAAGAGTTCTTGTTCCTGAGGGCCGTAATTGAACTCTTGAATAGCAAACATTCAAATGACCAAAATCAGAATGCGCTATATTATCAAACACAACCAGCATAGCAGTATAATTACAGATAGAATCCAGAGTACAATTATCAACAAACACAGGTGAACGTTTAACGGTTTAAACTTTAATCAATTAATTGGCAGTTAATTTCTTGAAATCAAACTCCATGAAGCATCCAGACTTCCTAATAATGCTCAAAGAAATAACTCCTAAACAATGCTCACAATATTTCTCGCACCATGTTTACTGGATTTACTCCTACCAAATGAATTATTCAGCAGATTAATAATGTCCTATTTCTGTTACTATGTATGTATTGCTCGAATAACACCAATTAGTATGTCCAATTCACGACTCTCTAACATTGTAGCAGTTTTAGCTCTTTCAAAATCCAATTGTTCTAATTTCACCTTAATGTCCAGTACTTTTCCTGCTGTTTATTTGATCATTACTTCAAAGTTGAACGCCAACACTCCCACCATTTATCTTGAACATGAAGTTCTTTAGTAAAATTATTAACTTTGCTTTATAGAAAACCAACCGAGAAGTAGCTCCAATGTTTTCACTAACATATCAACTTTCGAACATTGTCTCCCTTAAGAATTTCAGTTGAGAAGATGGTTTTAGAGGCTGAGATCAACATTTTCAGTATCCAAACCACTTGAGAAACTCCTCTTACTGATTCCTAAAAAGCACCTGTTTTTCCCTATAAAATTTGTAACAGTTAAATCGCCACACACTCCAGGTGTGTGTTAGGTTAGTGTTGTTGTGCCATTACAAGATTAGCTCAAAACATCCCAATCTACATATAAAGTGGCTAGAGAATTGTAGCTCAAGTTGCAAAGGAATCAGCTGCAGACATGGTCTGCTCAGCTAGTTGATGTTTAAAACAAAAGTCCTTGGGAGTACACCAATTGTCGTAATTTGTGAGACAGGACCAAGACAAAGACTACCAATAATACCACTTATTGTGTTAATATGTTCTTGCAAGATAGCCTTCAAAACAATCTGATTCAACCGCTTCTAGGTCCTCCACTAAGTAATACAAGTAATTATAATAAAAAAAAAGCAAGTGCTCGAGCAACCAAACAATAAGCTGTCCAGTAGTCAGCGATGAAGGAATAAGCCGAAAAATTTGGAAATAATATGCAGTCAGTCAGTCAAGAGTGAAGCATTAGATCTAAACATCGTAAAGAAACTACTCCAAAATAATTGGAGATTCTATGCAAGAAAAAAAACCCAGAAAAGAGAAAGGACCAAAAAGTCGAAATTTGTTTGAAGGACCTGGCACTGGGAGCTCTACAGGGGACTTCAACTTCAAACTCCACGGGAAGACCCAGAAACCCATGAAAGCGGTCGAAAGTGACATGGGTTATGTGCTGGACATTCGTGGGCCAACCGATTTCCATATGATGCACGGCTGAGATTGCATCTTCTTGTGGATCCAAACGGCACGAAACCATGGATTTTCTCAAAGCAGTCAAAAGAAATTCCAGCAACGACAGCTGCTGCTGCTGCTGGTTCCGCTCTCCGCCACCACCTCCTCCTCTAGAAGAAGAACTCTTTCCATTTCCACCACCCCCGCTGCCGCCACATCCACCTACCTTGGATACCATCACCAACCCAGTCATATTTTGCTTTTCCCAATATTTGATCTCTTCTATTAGAAGGCGAAAAAGTCTTTGTTAATGGAGTGATTTGAAAGGAAAGTTTTGATTGAAGGGTTGAGTTTGTTTATTTAAAGCCTTGCATTGAAGAGTGATTTTTGAACTTCCTCACGTTTTACTGTGGACTTCAAACGGCCACTCATTTCAAATTTTTTGTCCCCAACTCCACTTTATCCCCTTGCTTGACTAATGGGCCCTTATCTTTTCCTAAAATACCAGATTTGCCACTGGACTTCGTTGCTGGGTCGTTCACCTGTTGAACGCTCTGTCGGTTGTCTCCCTCAACCCACCTTCCGAGGATATTTTAAAGAATGTCTCATCTGGATTTACAATAATTAATGAGTATTAAACCGTAAATCCACATTATGTTTTGTAGTAATTTTACTATGTTGTTCTTTTAGGGTTTTTTTTTTTTGTGTTTTTGGTAAATGAAAATTTATACTAGTATTATTAATTAACTTATATTATTATGCATCATTTCTTGAAATATGAATTGAAAAGTAATTAAAGTATAAACTTGGTCATTATTAGTTAATCATAATAAATGTTTGTGTACTTCTAACAATTTTATTCTCACTTAATCTATTCTGTAACTTATGGTGAGAGATGACAGTACAGTTTTAGATATCATTCATTAATGCTCCAAACTCTTCTACTTTAGAGCATTTTTGTTTGAAAAGTAAGAAATACTTTTTTCCTTAAAAAATATAAGTTATTGAGCTTAAAAATATCAATAATTTATTTTATTCATAATATATCATTAATTATTTTATCTTATAAATAAGAAAGATAAATTATTTTTATTTTAAGAATAAGACGGTATAAAGGCTTTTGTTTTGAATAAAAAAGAAGTTAAGGGATATATGAAAAGTAAATAATGATAATATTGAAAATTAATAGTGAAATATTTATAAAATTACTTATATTTTGAAATAATAAGAAAATCATCTAATAACTTATATTTCTAAACAGAATTACGATCAAGCAATTAATCTTATTTACATGAAAAAATAATTAATACACTTTTCACTTTCTAGTTGAATAAATAATTCCAAGATTAATTCCGTTAATTCACCTTTCAACCTCCACTCAATTAATACATAAGATATAGGACTTTGTTCAACCAGTTTAATTAAATTTTTTTGTAATAAACTAAATAAGTGTATAATATGAATGATGATTTTTAAAATTTTTTTTTTGCTAATTACATTAAATATGATTTATTAATTTGTGAGAAAAAAATAATTTTATCTTTGTGAAAAGTCAAATAAAAGAGATAAAGAATCAGCGGAAAAACTCATGAAAAACATGCATCTAGGAAACACGGTGACAATAGTTAAGACATTAGTAATTCTATTAAATAAATTGACTGTACTTGAGCAAGGATTGGAATCCAACCTTAGAGCACTTCATGCATTATCTTTTACATTAATGCATTCTATTTCATTGGTCATAAAATTCATATTTAAGTCATAGCTACAATTGATATATAATATATATATATATAATGAATATTTAGTGTGATTTAATTTATTACATGTTAATTATATTTCCTTAAAAATAATAACTTAAACAAATTTTATAATAGTATTTATAAGATGCAACAAGCAAACTAATTTTTCTCTAAATATAAGATAATTTGTTTACTTTTTATAGTTATTTTGTATATTGTAAAATATTTTATCTTCATTTCAAGTATAATAAATACTATTTGAAAAAGATAAAATAAATAATTTTTGTTTCGAGTACAATAAATAAGTGTATAATGTGAAATAAATATAATTTATTGATTTATGTGAAATTACTTAAAATATATTATAAAAATGGATGAATAGAGTATTACATATGAGTATAATCACTAGATAATATTTTAATAAATACTATTAAGTGTTTATATTTTTATTGAAACTTATGAAATTAAATGTTTATTGTTATAAAATCAATTTATTTTTATTTAAAGTTTTATTAATAGCTTTTCGAGACTTATGTTTGACTAATTTATAAATCATTCAATTAAACACATTAATAATAATGATATCATGAAAAAATTTAAAAATTATTATATTAAATTAAAAGTAAATATTTAATATTGGACAAAGAGATTAATACTTTTCCATTTGGTAATATGCTATTTCCTAGTAATCCTGAACTGAACGAGAGCTTTTTGGACCTTTATTTACTAGGGAAAAAAATGGAAAGATGTATATTTTTATCTTTTATTTTGAAAGTTGATCTTTATCTAATGATTTTTATTAAAAAAAATTCTTTCCATTTCAAGTTAAGAAAATCAATAAATTGTGAATATGGTAAGCCGAGAATTCAGACATGACATGACCGTTATCTGCCCAATGGTTGTTGATTGATTTTGGGCCCCACATAGGGACATCTTCGGTATTTTTGATAATTCTGAGGTCTTTTATTTAGAAGAAAAATACGATAATTCACTAATATATAATAAGTCGTACTTATTAGTACAATAAATTGTACTTATTATAAATCAATGGATATATTTGAATGACAACACATATGAAAATAAAATAAAGTTAACAAGATTTAAATTTCAATATAAACTTTTTTAATATTTTATAAAAATTTATTTCACACAAAATTTAAATTTATATTATCAATTTTTTTTTATATCATTACAGTGCCTTATCAATTGACTATGCTCCTGAGAACTAATTTTAAGGTCTTTTATGTCGTTTGCGTGGTCTTAAACAAATGGAAGGTGCAAATTGAGAACACAACAAAACGGAGGAATTCTATAGCTTTGATTTTTCGTCCATTACAATTTGACGTAATGAAAAATGCTCATTTTGCTCACAAATGGACTATTTGAACATGTATTTATAAATATTATTTAAAAATGTTTCAAATGTATATTATTTAAACATGTATTTAATCAGCCAAAAAACATTGAATTATAATTATTTTATGTTGAGTAGTTTATTAAAAGAATATGAACTCTTAACGCTTTAAATCCTGATTGCTTAAACCTTATTTTAACTTTTGACAAACATATGTTTATTTTAATCTTAATATTTAAATAAATGTTAAATGCTATTAAAATTATACTCTTCCTAATATTTTTAATTAGAATTTTTATTTTGAAAATAAGTAAAGTCATCAAATCTTACAATATTGGACAATCGCAGAGCGCCTGACAGTCCTATTAAATAATTTTTATTCATATTAAATTGAACATTTATTTTACTATATGTGTGAATTTATGAAATTTATGTGTGAAAAAATGTGTGAACAGATAATATATATATGTATATTAAAAAAATAGACTTCATTGATCAAATCTACAACAATGGTAACCTTATAATTTAATAGTCCTATCTCAATTTGAAATTAAATATTTTTATTTTAAAATATTCAAAGCTAAATATTTATTTTCTTAAAATGAACTTTCAACCAACAATGTTTTTAATTTTAAAAATTTGTATCTAATTAAATAATATGATCTCACAATTAAAAATATAAATAATAAGAATGTTCACTTTAATTTATACTTTAAATAAAATTTAAACATTTAATGACGGATGAAAAAGCGATATTTATTGTTTTGATTTATTCTCATCATAAAACTATCATCCGGTAAGTTTCCTAATATGAGAGCCGAGAGCAGCTGTTAGGCCTGCTGCGACTTTTTGGTGCCTTTCCTAGTCCATCAATAATTGTCCTTTCTCGTTGGTCCTCTAATTCCGATTCGTTCTTTTTCGTCCTCCAATTCCTAATCCACTTATGACCAGCCAAAAAGAGAGAGGAAAAAAAATAGACCGTGGGGGCCCACTCCCGCCGTGATTCTTTTGCAACGGGCCAAAACGGATGGATCTCTACTTGGATTCTTGTTTCTCTTTGGTGGGTCTATAGGGGCCTATAGAATATAGAGGGGCGACCTTTTCAAATTTCAAATCTTGGGGAAACAGCAACAAGCAGATCATTTTGTGATCGTTACGTTGCATTATTTTTTTTTAATAGATGTTTTATTTATATATTTTCTAAATCTGTCCCTTTCGTGTTATTTTAGCACCGTACCGTGCATACACATACCCCTGGTAGTGGATATCTGACTTGTAAGTTTGCTTTCAAATAATAAGTGCTTTTGTACTTATGCCTGCAATTTACAATGTATATTTTTTGCTGAAAGATCAGCAATTTGGCTATATTTGGATTTCATTTTCAAAATGTTTTTCATTCTCCTAAACAAATTTCAAACCATTTTTTCTCTTATTTTTTTTTATCATATTTAAATTATTTATAAATTTATATACATGTCTCATCTTCTCACATAACTATACTTTTCTAAATACTTTTTAACTAAGATTAGCCTATCAAATAATTTAAAATATTTCCAATAAATTAAAAACTAAAAAATATCACATCAAACTTTTAAATATAAAACAAAAATTTATTACCGAATAGTTATATACTTGATATCTATTTTCTAGCAAGAATGGATATTTCTATTCTACACTATCGATGATATTTTCACCTCCACTTGTCAGATGAGTAAGCCCATTAGGTTAATGGTCGGCCCATATTTAGTTGGGCTTTCAATGAAGAGAAGAAACCATTAATTAGATTCATCAATCCATGTTATGAATTAAAGTTGTTCTTAAAGATAATGAAACTGATACTGAAGAAGGTTGCTGCTCGTGCCTTTCAATTCGGGCAATGGTAGGGGTGTTCATTCGGTTTAATGATTTTGTTTTTAAAATTATGTTTTGATTTTTGATTTTCGATTTTATTTCTAAACAATTCAAACCAAATTATATTAATCATAAAACCAAATAAGCAAATGATCAAAATATTTCGATTTGGTTCGGTTTAAATCAAATTTCTCAATTTTATAAATTACTAATATAATGTTGATAGTAAATCATTTGAAATAATTCATGAATTAAAAAAAAATAAAAAGTCTTTATAATAAAAATACATAAAAAATTAAAAGTCTCATAAAAAATTGAAGTTAAAGTATTCACTGTAATATTCATAACATTTTAGTAAAAACAAAACTTGTCATTTGATTAATTCTAAAACTTCATCATCAAATATATCTGTCAAGAAAAAGAAGATAAAATTAGAACTTGAATTGTATTAAGAATCTAATTTTTCCCAATAATTAAATTATATTTGTTGAATTGCAATGTTAGAGTTTTGAGTTTTGACATTTTTTTCATTAATATCTCAACCTAATAATAATAATATATTATGTTAAATTCGGATTTTCGATTATCTAAAATGGAAACCGAACACCAAATCATACTTTTAAAAAATTTTGATATCCAAACCAAATAAATCGAAAAATCAAAAAATCAAACCAATTTAAAATTACAGATTGGTTCGGATTGATTTTTCGGATCGACTCGATTTTTGAATACCCTAGATAAGAGTTAGTTATAACTTATAGCAAGATATAAATAGCATTAATTAGTGTGATTATTTAACTCTTAACTGGGAGTTCTGGATTTCAATAGAGTTAGTCACTGTAACTAACTCTTTTGGTTTTTTTTTTTTTTGGGTGTGTGTGTGTGGGGAGGGGGGGCGGGGGTTCACGAAGCATATATAATAGGAGCAGAGCAATGTACAATCTCATGTTGATGAGAAATAAACATTCCTTTTCTCTCGCCAGTGTTTGCTCAGAATCAAATGTATCAATCTCCTCATTGATTTCAATTTCACGAAAGTCTTCATTTTTCTTTGAAAAGAAAGAAATAAAGCTTAGTACATGGGCATCTATTGTTGGCTTGTTCAGTAGTTTTAGCATCAGGCAATCATGTCCCACTGCAGAAGCAACTGTAAGAAGTATCACCTGGAACCGCACCTCTACCAATCCTACATTGGCTGCTAAGTTCCTCATACTGCATTTTCAAAATTGTTTCGTCAGGTACCTATGTAATTACATTATTGAATTATCAAATTCTGAGATAAAATTGAATGTCTTTCAAATGAATATATATATTTATTTAAAATTATTTATCAATCTTTTTAATTTAATTGTTTTATGCACGCAAATTCATGTATTTTACTATAATTACAATATTATCTTAATATTAAAAGCTCTCCTTAATTATTGAATTAACTCAAAATGTATATATTTAATTTCTAGCGAGGTAGTAAAAATAAAAATAGAATCATTTAGCAAGAGTTCTGTTACGAAAAGAATTCCTTTTGCGCGAAAAATCCAATTACTAAGAATTTTCCTTTAAACCACCGGAAGCTTAAAAGTTCTTTTCTTCTTCTTGTTTCACAAGACAATAGATTCCATCTCCTTCTTCTCCCTTTAAATTCAGACATAAAAGAATACAACCTAATTGATTTGTATTTTTATCCTGATTCATATAACCTCTTCATTTTTGTTCTACACTCTGCACGAGTAATCATTGCAATTCGCAAAGATGATGCTGAGAATTCGAAGCAGAGATGGGATGGAACGAATCAAAATCGATAATCCACGGGCTACAATCGCTGAACTCAAGTCCCAGATTGAATCGCAGCTCCAAGTTCCTATCCAATCCCAAACCCTCTCCACCAATCAAAACCTCTTGTTAGCCAAAACCCTAGAAGAGCTTTCTAGGTTCAATGACATGTCCAAACCTCAAATCCCAATCTCTTCCCTTAATCTCACAAATGGTTCTATTGTTTATCTAGCTTACGAGGGTGAGCGTACCGTTGCCGGTCCTGCCGTCTTACCTGCGGGCTCATTTGGTAAGAAGATGACCATGGATGATCTCATCGCCAAACAGATGCGCATTACTCGGCAGGAGAGTCCTCATTGTGAAGTGGTTTCGTTTGATCGCGACACTGCCAATGCGTTCCAGAATTATGTAAATGAAACCCTAGCCTTTGCAGTGAAACGCGGAGGTTTTATGTATGGCACTGTGACTTCCGAGGGTAGGGTGGAGGTTAATTTTATCTATGAGCCCCCACAGCAGGGAACGGAAGGGAATTTGATACTTTTGCGTGATCCGGATGAAGAAAAATTAGTCGAGGCTATAGCGATGGGACTGGGCATGAGGAGGGTGGGTTTTATATTCACGCAGACAATCAGTCAGGACAAAATGATTATACAATGTCCAATGCTGAGATTTTGCAGGCTGCGGAACTGCATGGGGAGAGCGATTTAAAGGAGTGGGTGACGGCAATAGTGAAGCTACAGGTAAATGAGGATGGGGGCGCAGACGTGCATTTTGAGGCTTTTCAGATGAGTGATATGTGTATCAAGCTGTTTGAGGAAGGGTGGTTTGAGACAGAGACTGCAGATGTGGTTGATCCAAAACTCTCTAGGATGAAGAAGGATGTTGTAGTTGGAGGGAAGGATACTAGGGAGGTTGACAATGATTTCTTCTTGGTGGTTATCAAGATAGTTGATCACCAGGTATGTGCTTTATTTATTCTAAGAAAGTTATGCTTTTTATTTGTCAATTTCTACTTAAAAATAGAAAATCATTATTTTATTTGTCAAATACCTGCCAATCAAACTCTATCTAGGGTAATTTGATAGATCGAGTAATTGGGGTGATTGTTGCTGTCCTAACTATCGAGTTACGTTTTATCTTAACTGGAATTTTGGTGGTGCTTTTGAGAGCTGAAAGAGAAAATGGACTTTATATTATATGCTAGATGTTCAAGCAATTTACAACAGTTAAAGACCTTGGAAAATCCAAGTAAAGAACTTAAAAATCATACAGGATCAACATGTCTAATATTTGTCATTTCTGAGCTTTATTTGCAGCCATTGAATGTCTTTGTGGTTGCACTTGTATTGCTTTAATAGGTGCACATGTTTTGAGATTCGTGTAAGGTTAAGAAAACCTAATTCAGTGCAATGCCTGCGTTACGTGTAACAATTCCTAGTCTCCTTATTATAGCTTTCGGCATTGCTTTTCTACTGTTTCTTCTTTTCTTTCTTGAATTTTTGGGTGAGGGTGGGTGTTCGGCCATTGAAAAAGGTTTTTGTTCTTTGTGTAGTTTGTGGAAAAATCCATCAAGCTTGACAGCTGATGGTGTTTGCCTGTTTTGTTTATGAAAGAATCAAAGTAGATTCTCATTGTATAATAAACCATCAGTAATGCCTGAGAGATCCTAATTTATTTGACATGTGAAAACGTATTCAGTTCTTTCTTAGTTTGACCATGCAGGTGATACTTGATAGGCTACCTCTTTGTTGTTGGAATTGGCATTGACATAGTTTCTTTCCTTGTGTATATTTCAGTTGTCAAAGATACTTTACATTCTTTGCCAGCAGGCTTCCTTACCTTTATGTGCCTTATTATTAGATTTTAGATAACGACATCATGTAATCCTTCAGTGACAGGTCTGTTGGTTCCAGCGTCCTATTGATGTTCATAATAAACATCCATCATGTTAGGCACATGTCTGTCCAGATCTAAGGATTACAAAATTGTCTTGTGTAAAAAATTTCCTTGGAGCAGGATCAAGTCATGATAGTTTTTTATTCATCGGACATATCTATAAGGATTAGCTTTTACATCATAGGCCATTGATATCCTAGCATATCTTTGTTTGCTGGCTATTGTTCTTGATATATAGTCCCACGTCACACCTAACCGATTGTACATGGGCGTTGTCTTCATTTGCTTTTTATGAATATGCTGTGTTATTTAAGCTCTAAGCAGTGTCATGGAGATCTCCGGGAAAAGAGGAAGAAAAATAAAATAAAATTGAGAAGTGTATGCACAAAGAAGTCACTCTGATAGCAGGTTTAAGTTGAAGTCTAAAATGTTTGGACCAATGAATTTTGCGTCCATATAATTAAATCTTTGACTCAACTGTCCCATTTGGAATTTATGGTAATTAGGGATTAGAACTTACTCTCTGATGCTGGAGAGACTGTTGGATGCCAGTGTTGCTGCTTAAACCTTCTCCATTGCATCTTTACTGGTTACCCACATAGGTTGAGAGTTTCTCCTTTGTAGGCTTTATAAATTTGAGCAGTTAGCCCGGGACTGGAACTTACTTCTATGTGCTACTATGGTTCTTATTGTGAAAGACTATACTTTTGGGTCAGGACCAATGTACTCCCTCCATAAAAATTAAGGGTTTTTTACCATAAGTAAATTATCACATTATCTTTAGTTTTAATATAGTTAATGGTGAGAATCATATGTTAGTAGAATATGAATCCTTTAAATTAAGAAAATTACAAGTAGAACTTTAGATAAAAAATGTGTTTATGTTAGGAAGTGGAAATTCATTTTTTTGACATTCCAAAATAAAGATTTACATATTCAATTTTGGAGCGGTGAGTAATACTTTTGCTATGTATATGTGCCTTGAAGATAAGTTTCTCTATGATAGCATGCTCCTATTTTCTTTTCACTTTCAGGTGGCAAAAGTACCCTGAACTTTCTACTGCACGAGTCAAATCAAGTTGAATTATTCTGTTCTTGATCTTTCCTTTCTGTTTTCTCTTTAATTTTTTGTTGGCATATTAAATTTGCATTTGAATGGACTTGTTCCATGTGTGCATGTATGTTTGTTTTGGGATCTTTTTGCTCATTCGTTCTGGTAAACTATAAATTTCAATGATTAGTTTTATTATGATGTAGTGATTCTTACATGAAATCTGTGTCATTATGCAGGGCCCTCTCTCAACAACGTTCCCCATTGAGAACAGAAATGTGCTTGTGACCATGAGCGCTTTAAAAAACCATCTGGATCGAGCAAAGAAATTGCCATTTGTGAAGAAAATTGCTGACTTCCATCTACTTCTCTTGCTGGGCAGGTACTTCGACTTGAATGCAGATGTTCCTGCATTGGCAGAATGTGTGATAACCGGGACACCTATTCCAGAGGGTTACCAGCTTTTAATTGAATCTATGGCTAGTGCCTCTTGATTATGTCGACCAAATCTGTTTTCATGAATATGTCGTCGGCTCTTTTGGGGAAAGCTTGATCAATCAGTGATTATTCAGTTTAAAGAGAGTTCAGTGCATTCTCTATTATGGACTAAGCACAGCTTTCTAAAAAGCGACAGCATCACATCAGTTGTGCAAGGGGATATCCAAACATTATAATGCACAGTATGTTTGGGTGCATGATAATATGCGACTGATCTTTTTTCTTTGTATTTTGTATTTAAAAGGTATATTAAATCAATGGGTAAATTAAGTTGAATGACATTGACAAAAGATGACGGTCCTGAATTGCTTTAGTTCTTTATATATTTTAGCAAAAATACTCTAAGCAAACCGTAATCTGGGCTTCGTTGACGTGTGTAAACCTTACTATTTTTACTTTTTGCAATTCCTCAATACCTCTATTTGCTGGCGTTGGAGCTTTGAGTCCGACTATCAATTAGGCCAATCTGGGTTTACCTTGTTTTCACTTCAAGAGAAAAATGAATAGCTTTTTGTTGGTGAAGTGGTTTTTGACAAATTGAACAAAATTTATACAATTTTTTAGGAAATTTATTGATATATTATTGACACAGTTACTTTTTTTTTAGATGATATGTACATTTATAGACACGGTACAAAATTAGGGGAAATTTTTAATTTAGAGAGTACAGTATATTTTAATTGTGAATTATGTAAATTTAATTTGCATTCGCAGTTTTTCTTCTTCTTCTTTCGTGGCTTTGATAGGATGTTTTTTTTTTTTTTTTTTGAGAAACTATAGGGCGTTAATCGTGTGTTCAGATGCATCTCATATCAAGAAAATAATTTTGACTTTACTTTGTGGCTTCGACTTTTTTAAATTGCAAAGAATTATTTTTAGAAGATGCTTCAACTAGTCAGATGTAATATTTTTTTTTGGACTAATAAAAAGTTTTATATTTAATAATCAAGACATACACTCGAAAAGAGATTAAAAACTAAAAAAATAATTTAAAAAAAATCAAGGTTCATGCCTAAATAAAATGTATTAGAAATTAAATTCAATAATTTTCTTATTTTATTCTTATTCAATTTAGTTATTGCGTTGATTTGGTCAGTGTTTTGTCCGGGCCGCAAAAAGACTCGACTATTTTTTTTACTTATTTAAAAAAACCCTAACCTATCAAACGGGAAAAATTGGCTAAAATAATATTTTAAAATCTTTTTCCTTTTTTTTTGTCCTCTTCTTTTTATAAACTCGGAAAATAAATTACGGGCGCTTTCGGTTTACCTAACTCACTCGGAAATGAAAAGGAAAAAAAGAAAAAGAAAAAAAAAAACGAATACAAACTGTTACCCAAAGTCACCATGGCCTATTGGCCATCAAGCCGATATAAGTCACGCAAGTGCAGTGTTTTACCCACCCTGTGAATCGCCTGGGGATATCTTGGCGGGAAGATTTAGTCTCTTCACGAAATTCTCGCTTTATGGTCTCTCTTTCAAACTCAAATCTTGACCTTTGCTAATGGAAGAAGAACAAGTTGGTTCGGAGACTGTTACCCGTCGTTCGGTTAGTTTCATCATCATTTCTAATTGTTTCTTCGACTTCCTGTGGTGCAAATTTGTATTCTGTGTATTTTCTTAGCCCTAACTCTTTTTCTGTGTGATTTGCGTGAGTAGAAAAGGGCTAGGGTTCAGACGAGAGTAAATAATGAACATTCCCAACCGCAGCGACAGACCAAAACGGCCAACGTTACTCGCAGAGAGAATAGCGAGGAAGAGGAAGAGGAGAGAGAGGAGTCTTCTGATGATTTCGAAGAATCTCGCCCCAGAGCTAAGCGAAATAGGGCTGCTGATGCTCCACCGCGCAAGCCAATTCAGCGTCTGTTTGGTATGCCTTAATTTCTCTACTCGCTATTACAAGTTGAATTTGTTGTAGGACTTGGATTTTTTTTTTAAAAATTGGGGTGTTAATATTGTCGATTACTTATTTGTTTACTTCTACTGTTAGATTGATTCGTGTTTAAGTTAATTCATAAAAAATTGGCAGCTGCATTTGAAGCTGCCATTCTGCTATTAGTATTTCATGTCATCAATGCTTTTGGTTGCATTAGTGCCCTGATGATTTATGACAATAGTGTGCAATTACTTTTCTCTTTTCATATTAGTGAAGAAATCACGTGTACTAACCTCCATATAACTCGGAAAAAGTTTCTTTGTGGTCAAGGTTGAATTAGTTCTACTGTATGAAACCTAAAACCTAGAAGCTTAAGTGCTTGCTAATCTCTTTTCCTTTTTGTGTTAGATATTTGTTGTTGTCCGTTATTTACATTTCTTTTATAAATTAAGGTCTTCAATTCTCAATTTTAATTCAACTGCAGATGTAATCAAAGGAAATGGTAAACAGATACCTGAAGTGGTTAAGCATTGGGTTGAACAATATGAAAAAGATAAAAAGCCTGCCATGGTTGAGCTCTTAACCATGCTTTTTGAGGTGATTTTTTTATCTATTTGAATGATTCCGTGAAGTTAAAGTTATTTTAATTTTTTCTTGTTTTGGGAGATGCAATAGTGGTGATTTTATTTTATTTTAATTTCTTTTGTTATTTTGTAGGCGTGTGGAGCAAAGTATCAGATTCAAGAAGAATTCCTTGATGAGACTGATGTTGATGATGTAGTAGTTGCACTTGTTAATATGGCAAGAAGAGTATCCTTTTTGATTGAGTTTGCTATGACTCATGCATAGGCATTTGTCTATATGTAAACTATACATGTACAGAGGTATTATAAGTTTGTTTGCAGTAAGAGCATTTATATAATAGACTATTATCCTTCCAAACTTCATAGGGGAAGCTTACCCTTCTGGTATTTATTTCTAAGAGCTTAAGCTCCCATTGGTACAACCATGGTTGGTGTCTTGCTTTCCTTTACAACCTTCAAATTCTTAGGGTGAAGTTGAAGATTATCAAAGCTCAAAGAAGGAGTTCAAGAACTTCAAGGAAAATCTTGTCTATTTTTGGGACAATTTGGTTGCCGAAAGTCAAAATGGACCACTATTTGATCAAGCCTTATTTGATAAGTGCATGGACTACATTATTGCACTATCATGGTAAATGTGTCACTTTTAGTGCCTTTTCTATTGGTCTGATGTAGATCACTTCGCTGAAAACTTCATGTATATGACTTGCAGCACTCCTCCAAGAATTTATCGTCAGGTTGCATCTTTGATGGGGCTGCAGCTTGTTACATCCTTCATAAATGTAGCTAAATTGCTTGGTGCCCAGCGGGAAACTACACAAAGACAATTAAATACTGAAATGAAAAAGAAAAATGATGGCCCTCGTGTTGAATCACTTAACAAGAGGCTATCCATGACTCATGAAAAGATAACCGTGATAGAGGAGATGATGCG
Source organism: Apocynum venetum (assembly GCA_019593545.1). Taxonomy (NCBI): domain Eukaryota; kingdom Viridiplantae; phylum Streptophyta; class Magnoliopsida; order Gentianales; family Apocynaceae; genus Apocynum; species Apocynum venetum. The sequence continues at coordinate 1,555,581 of SRSM01000324.1, forward strand.
CAAATTATTCACTGGGTTGGACCTCTCTTCTTTTATAATGCCACTTTTAAGTGCAACTCGTGCCTGAAGCTTTATAATCTCAGTTTTTACACTTTCAAGTTATCATTTCTATCAAAATGGTTAACTATTATGTTATGGTAGAGAATAATGCATAAGATGATTTGTTTCAGTTTATGTGTGGTTAGATTTATCCTTTTGAAGATTCTTAACAAGATGATGTTGTTGACTTAGATCTTGCATAATATTTCTCATGCAATCATAAATGTTTGCCTATAGTCTTCTTGAACACAGCTTCCTTTTCTTGTTCTTCTACAAAAGTACACAGGATTTCAATATAACTTTACAGAGTACATCATACAAACTTGAAAGTTCTCTGAGTTGTTTCAAAAATAAATACACTTTCTAAATAACCTAACTTTAATCTAAATTTCTACCACTAGTCTCACTTAAATGAGAACTGTAAATGTGAATGGGTCCCATTAAATTCAATTCTTGCTAAGGTTGTAAAATAAAGATGATCAAATGCTTTACTAATTCTTTGTGCCTAGTAAAATGTGAACATTCAGTTTGGATGATGGAAGCCATATTTGAAATGGTTCTAAATTATGCACCAAAATGAGTATAAATTTCTAGGGTTATTTAATGTCGCCAAGGAAAAATGATTCTGGGAGTTGATATACAATAATGTTACTGTTCCTTTCTGCTTATTTTCTTTAAACTTACTCCATATATTATTCTTTTGAAGGTTATTTGTGCACCGCTACCGGGATATAGATCCTGATATCCGTATGTCATGTATAGAGTCTCTTGGAGTTTGGATTCTATCATATCCATCACTTTTCCTGCAGGACCTGTACTTGAAGTATCTTGGATGGACACTGAATGACAAAGTAGGCTATACTTGATAATAAAGTTATACAGTTTTGACTTTCTATGTCCTTCAAGTTTGATGCACGAACTTCCTTTTCTTTTTTTTTGACTTGTATTTCTAAAAGAGTGCTGGGGTAAGAAAGGCTTCGGTCTCTGCGCTACAAAATCTTTATGAAGTAGATGATAATGTGCCATCTCTTGGTCTCTTTACGGAAAGGTTTTACAAACGCATGCTTGAACTTGCTGATGACATCGACATATCTGTGGCTGTTTGTGCTATTGGACTTGTGAAACAGCTGTTGAGGTATCTACAAATTATGTCTAATTTTTCTTTTCTTTTGAATTTACTATTATTCTGATGTCTGTAGGTCTCTATTGATACTTACGCCTTATGTTTTTCTGATTCCTCGCAGACATCAACTTGTTCCTGATGAAGAATTAGGTCCTTTATATGATTTATTGATTGATGATCCACCAGAGATCAGGCGTGCAATTGGAGCACTAGTTTATGATCATTTGATAGCTCAGAAATTTCTGAGTTCTCAATCAACAGGTTTTTTCCTGTCTAATACTGTACATACTTTACATGTAGCTAGTTAAGTATTGACTACAATTCAAAATGTTCTTTACAGGTGATGGCAGTGATTCCAGTGAGGTTCATCTTAAGAGAATGTTGCAGATATTAGCAGAATTTTCTACTGATCAAATTCTCAGTAAATATGTGATTGATGATGTCTGGGAATACATGGATGCCATGAAAGTAAGCTTGCTTATTAAGCAATAAGAATCTGATTATTTATTTAATTATTTGGCAGGGATGGGTGCAGAGGCTGGAGAAGAAAATAGTGAGATGGTTTTTAGGAGCAAACTTCAAGAGACAGCTTTGTTCTGATTCCTGATTTTTTTACTTGTGTTCAGAGTTCTTTTCCTAACAAGTACCATGATGAATAGTAAGAACTAGGGAAAATGAATAAGGGAAAAAGTTAAGAAAATCTGTATCAATAGATATATCAAGGTTAAAATTGCTGATGATCTATGGGATTGAACAAATTTTCTTATTCAGGACAGTAGGACCTTAGGCCACAGCAATTTAATGCATCCTGTTTGAAGTAATCCATTTTTTGTTCTTTGGGTGGGGGCAAGGTATATAGGATGCAGAAATTTAATGAAACACGTCTCTTACATGTTATTACATTCTTTCTATTGTAGGACTGGAAACGTATAATTTCGATGCTTCTAAATGAAAATTCATCATCTGAGCTTAGAGACGTAGATGCTACAAGCTTGATTCGACTTTTATGTTCATCTGTCAAAAAGGCAGTTGGAGAAAGGATAGTTCCTGCTACCGATAACAGAAAGCAGTATCATAACAAGGCTCAAAGAGTGAGTTTGCTTTTGAAAATCCATTGTTTTGAAATCTAACAATACTTACTCCATGATTTGTTCATCAAAGCAGCAACTTCTCTGCTTGAAGTTGTAGTTTGGCTTACTAGATCACATATAATTTAGTTGTAATTTCTTGTAATGGTTTCATCCTGTAGTAATATTTCATAGGATGGCTATTGGGTTGTGTCAAATCACTGAAACTCTACTAGCAAATTTCCTGTTAGATTTTGCCACTCTTGTCACTTCATGCATATGCTGCATCCCTCTGATATGTAGTTGGACAAGTCATTCGAAACCAGCTCTCTGAGGCTTATATATTCTTAAATCTACACATGCAGTTTGGTGATTAGTTTTGTTTGATTTCAAAAAATGTGTTAAACGCCTTCTACATGGAAGCCTTTCTTATGCATATGCCCAATGTTTAATTCTCCTTTTGTGCATAAGTGGTCTCTGGAACCAAAAAGACCAAGCTTGGGTTCATTTCTTTCGGCTGTGGACCCTAGTCTTCTGGATGGAAGTTAATTTCTCCATCTAATAATCATGTGTTTTTTAGTAATTTTGTTAATACCATGAATCTTCTTAGCTATACTGAAGAATACAAGCCAACTTGGTTTAATTTTCTTAGTCAATGATTTTTGAGTGTAAGGGTAACTGTTGGTTTCATTATCTTGTTAGTGGAAGCTTTAAGTTTGGCATTTCAGATGAGTAAAATTAGTTGGTGTGTCTGCATTCAACTGAATTCAGAGAACTTGTATCATATTATTGCTTTGACAAAAGTTAAATTATCATCTAATGCAATCATTATTTTATTGCTGTTCTTGAAAAGTTTCCTCTTTATATCACTAGGAAATGTTTGAGAACAACAGGCGTGATATAACTATTGCTATGATGAAGAACTATCCTCATCTTCTGCGCAAGTTCATGGCTGACAAAGATAAAGTACCTGATCTGGTAGAAATGATTGTTCATATGAATCTTGAGCTTTATTCATTAAAACGACAAGAACAGGTTCATCTCACAATGCTTTCTTCTGTTTTAGACAGTAAATGCAGTCAACACCTCCCTGATATATTTTCTTGTGTATCAGAGTTTCAAATCCGTGCTTCAACTGATTAAAGAAGCTTTTTTCAAGCATGGTGAAAAGGATGCTCTGAGATCTTGTGTGAAAGCTGTCAACTGCTGTGCAACAGAGAGTAGAGGAGAATTGAAAGATTTTGCCCAGAATCAATTAAAGGAGCTCGAGGATGAGCTCATTACCAAACTTAGATCCGCGATGAATGAAATTGAAGTAATATATTTGTTACTACCTCCATCTCAAAATATAAATCTTTTTAGACTTGAAAATTTGTTCAAAATATAAGTCTTTTAAAATATTTGTTACTGCCTCTATATCAAAAAGTCAAAAAGACTTATATTTTGAAACAAGATCGTGCATTTTACCTTTTGCCTCCTGTAACAGCTATAGAAGTTTGACTGGTTCACATTTGCAGGATGGTGATGATGAATACTCTCTCCTAGTAAATTTGAAAAGGTTGTATGAACTACAGTTGTCCAGGAGAATTTCCATCGAAAGCTTGTACGATGATTTTGCCCAGATTCTTCAACGTTTTAGAAACATGGATGACGAGGTGTGCTAATTTCAGTTATGATTTTCTTTCTACCTCGTTTTGGGGCCTCTTTTTCCTTCTAATTGCTCAAGTGTAATAGTCTTCTGCTGTTCATTCAGGTTATTGCTTTCCTGCTTCTTAACATGTATTTGCATGTTGCGTGGTGCCTACATTCCATTGTACACAGTGAAAGTGTTTCTGAGGCATTATTGTCCTCCCTTTTATTGAAACGCGGAACCTTGTTTGAACAACTTCAGTACTTCTTACATGGTCCTCTTGGAGTTCAGCAAGAGAGCAAATGTGGAAATCAGCTAGCTAGCAGGGTAAATATTCTTTAAAGAGTGAACTTGCACTATTCTACTTAAAAACACTACTCTTCTGAAGTCTATATCTGTTTATATATTTTAAAGTGATCCAACCTAATTTGGTCATATTTTATTTCAAGGTTTGCACTATACTTGCAGAAGTATGGCATTTATTCAGAAAGGCTAACTTTGCTTCAACAAAGTTGGAAAGTCTAGGTTTTTGCCCAGATGAGCCTGTTCTTCAGAAATTTTGGCGAGTTTGTGAGCAACAATTAAATATTTCAGGTGGTTTGGTACTCTTTCCCTTTCTATTACTTTCTATAACACTGGTATAGATGTGAAGCATGACTGCATTGATTAAGAGTTGTTTCTGCTGCTGGTTCCAGGGCATATAAACTTATGAATCCACATATGGGTATCACTACCCATGATCTTTATGTCTTTCTTTATTAGCATTTCTGTTAATCTAGATTCTGTAGTAAATTATAAATTTAGAGTGGAACTATTTATACAAGCATATCCTTTATTACTCAGCTTTAAGATCCTTGATTGATCTAAAAAGAGGCCTGATGTTGTAGACTAGCGTGTCATTCTGGAAATGACATTTTGCTGACAAATCGTTTGCCTTCATTGTAAAATAGTTTCTGTAAGAGTAAATTTGACTTGAGACAACTGAAGATGGTTCCCCCTCCCTCCCTTTTTCATGCTATCTGCACCTAAGTGAAATCATTTTTTTCCCAGTATAATTATATTTGCCTATAATTTGATGAAGTCACAATGCCCTTCTAAGTTATTTCATCTCTTTTATCTGAAAATATATAATTGTACCTTCTTTTTTTTGAGGTTGGGGTCTGAATTTTTGTTTTGTATTGTTTAGATATTGTCATGCCTATAGCAGGTTTGAAGGCCTACCCCCCGAAAAATGATGTTATTCCTGCTTCCGTTGAGAAAATTAACAACAATATACTTCTAAAACTTGCCTGTTTCTAAATATGCCTACAGATGAAACAGAAGAAGAAGATGTCAGAAGAGAATATGTTGAGGAGACAAACCGAGATGCAGTCATGATTGGTGCGGCCAAACTGGTGGCTACTGATGCAGTTCCTCTGGTTAGCCATATTCTTGTTTATATTTAGTGCACCTGCCTCTCCTACGATCTAGATTGATAATCATTATGATGGATATATTGTATTCCTTCATACTTGATTGATTGCTTATTGTCTGCTGTCTCAAGGCTTTCCTATACTAATCGGCTGCTATAGCCCAATGAAATTTCTAACAGACTTAATCTCATATCAAATTATTACTTCAGGATTTTCTGGGTCCAGAGATCATCTCTCATTTTGTGATGCATGGGCCAAGTGTATCTGAGATTGTGAAGCATCTACTAGCTGTTTTAAGGAAGAAGGATGTTGATCTTTCTAGCATCTTCCTAGATTCTCTGAAAAGGGTATGGTTCATTATACTTGTTTTAGGAATGATATGGCAGAAAATTGATGGAGATATTTTTTTATTATTTATATTATGAGTATTTGGTTTGAAAAAGTTCCTATCGATAATATTTAGGAAGTTGCTGATAGATGGCCAAGTGATTATTATGCTTTTGTTAAATTCGAGTAAGATTTTTCAAATGTTAAGTAATGAAAATACACAATTTCATCATACAAGATTAGAGTGAGAATACCTGTGTGATAACTTGAGAAAAAGTAGAATCCTAATTTAAAACTTTTTAAGTGAAGATCTCAAGTCAATCTTGAGTTTTGTTAGTGCACTGCAAATGGATTAGGGTTATACAAATCTACAGATTCAGTATAAGCATGCTATACATGGATTATTCCAACATCAGAGAGGGCAAGTTGAAGATATGCAATTCAATTCATATATTTTGAGGAATTGCAATAAGCAGAAATGAATTAGAATAAGCACAGCCCATGTAATATCGTTTTCTCTTGTGACTTTCCTTAGTGATAATGTTTCTAAAATTAAATGAAGCAATCTGATTAGAAGGCCAGCTTTGCTTATATAATGTAAAAGTTAGAGCAGTTGCCAAAAAGCATAAAAAAGAATTAAAATGTAAGTACTAATAAGAAATTCTGAAGATGGCTATGTACAAATCGGGAGTCTTTTTTTAAGATGGTAAAGATTGTCTCACTGGTCCAAATTGTATTGTCTAGACATATGCCGGATAGTTCGATAAATGAAAAGTTCCTAAGGTCATGTTATGCTAGAAGATTTTAACGGCTTGGCACTTTGAAGATAGTTGATGGAATAGATTGATGGTCACTAATCAAAAGAAAAAGATAAAATACATAATTGTTTGTGATAGAAGTATACAGCGTGCTAGTGTCCAAAAACCAAACTATCTGGTTTTTATCTATGTAATTGACTCTTTTTGCCTTCTTCTGACTTCGAAGTACATTGATGTCCTGTTTGTCTTTGGTGAGACTAGGCCTACCAACGGCATTTGCTACTACTTTCTGCTAGCAACAATGAATCCTTGTTGGACAAGTCCTTTCAAGATTGTAAAGATCTGGCTGCTCGGCTTTCTGGAACATTTGTGGGTGCTGCTCGAAATAAACATAGGTCAGACATACTTAACATTGTCACAGCAGGTATTGAATATGCCTTTTCAAATGCTCCAAAGCAATTGTCTTTCTTGGATGGTGCTATGCTGAATTTCGTGTCCAAACTTCCAACAGCTGATGTTCTAGATATGTAAGAGCCATACCTTTTGCAATCACCTCCTTGTCTTCAGACCAGAGGGAAGCACTTACATTAACTTTTTACACATGTAGACTGAAAAATGTTGAAAAGAGAATCGAAAATGTGAACACTGATGAAGATCCCAGTGGCTGGCGCCCTTATTTTGCTTTCGTAGACACACTACATGACAAGTACTCAAAAAATGAAGGTGTACAAGGTACCACAGTACTCCCCTTGGCTCACTCTTGTGCTTTGATTCAATGCCTTGACTCTTTGGGCATCATATTTTGGTCTAATCTCCTATTCTTTTTTAATTACTTAATTAATTAAATTTTTTTATTATTATTCCTTTGTATATGAGATCCTAGCATTCATTGGGTTGACAGACTTTCAATTGCTTTTGACAAAATTGATAGTTTAATAAAAGGTCATATAAGTGCCAGGCATTTATCTTTTGTACTAGGTGTAAGCTGGCACTAAGATTTATACTTTTAAGTATTCATGAAATGTTCTGATTAATTAAAAGTCCAAAATGGTACACTATGATATGGGAAAAACTAGAATTTTACATGGCTAAGGCACATGAATAAATATAAATGCAGATAATTCAAAGAAATTATTCCTTGACAGTTTATGATACTGATGGTCCACATTATGGATACTGATAGTACCTTGTGTTTAAATAAAGTGAGGATTAATATTGTTAGAGCTGCAGATGACAAAGAAGGGGGATCAGTCAGGCGCCGTGGTCGACCACGCAAGAAGCAGAACCTACAAGGAAAGAAACTTTTTGATGAACAGAGTTCCAGTGAAGAAGATTCAATCAGTGGATCTGACCAGGATGCTGAAGGCGAAGAAGATAAGCAGGAAGTGGAGGAAGAGGATGCTCCCTTGATAAGGTCATTCAGATCATCATCTAAGCTAAGGTCATTGAGGGTTTCAAGAGAGGAAAATGGAAGCCAGAGAAAAACTGGGGACTCCGGGAAAGCTACAGAAAATTTGGCTGCTTCCAGGACATCAGGTAGTATCCTACTAATGGAATCACTTGTGGTCATGAGATAATGGGTTGCATGGAACTGATTTTGGAAAGAAGTAAAAGTAAATTTTTTGTAGGAGAATGGGACTTCAATCCAGATTCATATATTGTATGCATCACTCTGTGACCATTTTTTTCCCTCCCTTAAATTTAGCAGTAGCCAATTTAATTAGAAACTTTATTGCATGCATTACTTTTTGGTCATTTATCTCCCTTAAATTTAGCAATAGCCAATTTAATTAGATACTTTATTTCAAATATCAACTGAATTTGTGCGATGAAGGTTTTTTTGGATTTATTTTCTTTACAGTCATGGATTGAGCTTTGTTTTTTGGTTTTTACTTGGCTAAACTTAAATTCATTTCTGCTGCTCTTGTTATGCTTGGGTCCTCATTTGTTACATTGCCTATTTAATGCAGGAGCGTCCAGCTAGTAGCTGTTGTAGCTCAAAAGTTTAAGTGAATTGCTAATTTATTGGTTTCCTACAATATGTGGCTGCAAACTTTGGAGACCTTTGGTATTGCAATTCCACTGGTCAATGCTAAAATATAGCTGGTGAAGCTTTTATACGTATGCTGCACACCCAAGTCATCCCTGTAAATCTATGTATCCATGTTAGCTATCTAAAGTGCCCTGAAGTTTAGTGGTACTTATCCATTTGCTTATAATTTTATACTGTATAGTGGTAATTATTCATGTTCTTCTCTTGTATTCTGTATGTATGTTTGCTACTTTACTGGTAATCCTAGGTAGAGCTTTTTATGCAGCAACCTTTGTGCAATTTTATCAGCTATGCCAAGCATTCTCATTTCCTAATTCTGGTTCCAAAGCGTATCAACTAAAATTCTGTTGAAATATTTATACTGGTGTGGTCTATGCTTGTAAGATTCTAAACATGCCGATATTTCCTTTTTTATAAGCTTTTTTAAGCGAATACTATTTTCAAATTTTAGATGCTCTTTGATTGTAGAGGTTTGTACATACAATAACCATTGAATATAAGCTCTCTTGGTCTAATGTGTAGAGTTTTAACAATTGAATTACTTCGCTTAGCACTTTCTCCCTATTATGGTACAACTTTCTTCATTGGTTCATGGTTTTATTTTTATATTACTAATTAGATTTCCAACTTAAATTATACTATACCTGTGAACGTACTAGAAGTTTTGATTCAAGGAATTACAGGCGGGTAGTCCCGTGTTACAAAGATGGAATGATGAAGAATGCTACATTAGCTACCCTGCCACTAAACAAAACAAAATTTAACACGACCGTAGCAACCCAATTGGAGTATTTACTGCTAAATCCATCTGAATAAATTTGACCTTGGTTGCGACCCTCCGAAATTTTCATGCCTATTATCTGTAATAGAGAGGGATGCAGCACTCTCTGGACAGTGGATACCCTCCGGATTAAAGTCCATTTTAACCACAAAAATGTATCTCGGACGCTGTAATAAGCCAAATAAGCAACAAAAACAAAATTTGGTAGGCTGCTTCTCTCAACCCAGAACCCACCAAGAAGAGAACAGAACAATATTTTAAAAATAATTATAATAACTTCAAAGAAAAAAACTATCGTCGAGCAGCGATTCTCAGTACTGGAGAAAGAATCCCCTGTATTTCTTGCAAGGATTGTTGTATTCTTATCTCCTCCTCAACATCACGCTTGAGATTTCTAATGTAACCTTTCAACTCGTCAGAAAGTTTAATATCTTCAGCGCGCATATCAACCACTTTCTTTGCTAAGCCCATTAGAAGTGCTGCATACCTGGGCATGGTGGAGTACCTCTGGAGAAATCCCAGCAGCAAGCCAAGCTCCTCGCGGTCCAAATTTGACACACATGTCAATAATTTCTTTCTGGCCACTAATTCCTCCATAACAGCCACCGCATTCTCCGGGTTCTTGCCACTCAGAGCGGCCACCAGAGCCTCCTTGTGCCTGAACTTCTTCAGCAGCTTATCATGTTCAGCCAACTTCACTTTCTTCGAGTTCACAATCAAGTAATCATCCTCTGAAGGTTTTTCATTCTGTCCCCTGTGGAAGTACCTAAAATAGGAAGGCCTCAACACCCTCCTCTGCGGCTCCACTGCCACAGGTCCCAACCCCACAAAATCCCCCATCATCTGCTCACCTGAGATTTCTTTCACCTTCCTTCTTCCAATATACAATGTCCCGTTAGATGTCCCAATCACCCGAGTAGAACAATCAGGCGAAAACCCAACAGACAGTAAAGGATTCGGGAACCTCATTGAATGAGTGATTTTAAACTTGGCATAATCAAAGACTTTCATATAACCATCCAGTGAAACACTCAAGATTCTATACTGTTGGGCTTCCTCTCCAGTCTCTCTCCCAATTTTTCCAAGGCAGAGTGATGTCACAGTCTTGTTATGAGACTCCATAGAATGCAATAATCTCCCGCCTCCAATTACATCCCAAATCTTAACAGAATTCCCGCCTGCAGTTGCAATTAACCCCCCAGATGGCAAGTAAATTACATCCTCAACAGGTTTGCCATGATTAATATCCATCACAGACCCCGAATTTGAAACCCGAACGTCCCAAACCCGCACAGTATGATCATAAGAACCGGAGATAAACATATCGTCGCTCACGGGTGAGGCGTCACCACAACGAACGTAGTCTTTGTGGCCCAAGAGATCGAGGAGTCGGGTCTCCGCGCCAACATCCCAGTATTTGACAATGGCGTCATCTCCGCCCGAGAAGAGATGTAGCTTATCCACACGGGGGTACCGAACGACGCGGACAGCGCGGGAGTGACCCCGGAGGCGTCGAAGGGCGTTCCGGGACTTGACATCGAAGACATGGACTGAGCCAGAGAGGTCTCCGGCGGCAAGGAGACGCGAGTCGGAGCGGAAAGATGCAGAGGTGGCTGTATCGGAAAAAGACGAAGAAATGGTGGACTTGGGCTCGAGGGTCCGGGCGGAGAATATAGTTACGGTGGCGGAATGAGTGACGGCAAAATCGTAAGGAGGGGTTGGAGCAAAAGAAATAGAGTTTGCGGAGGAGACTAGGCTTGGAGTTTGAAGGTCTTTAGGAGTTTTAAAGGAGCGCCAATACTTGGATTCAGGGGTTGGTGTGGACCTATTAGAAGTGGGTTTGAGCTTTGGCTTTACAGGGAAGGTCTTGGCTGCAGCAGATCTTGATTGTTGATGTTCTTCGTCTGCCATCGCCATTGAAGATGAAGCACAGACTGCTGCTTAAAACTCTGGTTAGGGTTTACGGCTTTAGGGGTGAAGGGTTTTGTCTCAGTTTTCTCGGACGACGCCGTCTTTATTTATTGTTTTTTCTTATGTTTTCTGTTTTTAATTAAATATAACGGCATATTGTAATTTTACGGAAACAATGGATAATTACAACTCCAACGGCATATTCAGTTATTCTGTTGATGTTTTATCAATTAAGAACAAAAAAAAAAAAATCCATTCGATTTGATTGTATCCATATCAGATGTTAAATACTTCTTGGAACCAAAATTGAATTAGATGTCTACATTACAATATTCAAATCAATGATTTATTTTATGAAAATCAAATATATATATATATATATATATATTGTCCTTTTGCTCAACAAAAAAAATACTTTATTAAAAATTTGTGAATATATTTTTAAATTTAAAATTGATATCTCGTAGCTTATCTCACAGTAAGAATAATATATATTTTATTATAATTAATTAGTTCATTTAGTTCTAAGCATCCCCCCCCCCCCCCACCCATAATTCTAGAGAAATAATGATATCCTTTTAGAGCAAACAAGTTGGTGGTACTAACAGGATTTTTCTCTTTCTTTTTTGGGTTAAATTATGCAAGGTTTATTTGCTTCCAAAAAAAATAAGTCAATGTAAATAAAATAAAACATTAATAACTTAACTTTTTTTATAAAAAAAATCCAATCAAAATTTGTATCTATTGAATAGACCTCTGTATATCTTTTAATATATTCCATAATATGAAATCTTATTGAAATTTCACTCGATCCTTATGCTAAATTCCACTCTTTGGAGCAAAAATATTTTGTTAGTCTTTCATATTTCCTTCTTGCTATATTTAAATATTAAAAAATCTATTTTATTTGTTACAATTGGATGTCAATTTTTCTTTTAAATAAATCAAATTTATAAATTAACTATGTGCTTTTTACTTCTATTACAATTTTATTCTTATTTATTTATTTTTCAACAGATGTTACATTAGTCTTTGAAAAATCATTGTTCCACAAACAGGGGGAAAAGCTTTGAAAATTATTAAATGCGCATACAACTCTAAATACCGACAATTTACTATTTTTATATTCATATAAACATATGAAAAAAAATGTGAAATGACAAATAATTGAAAAACATATGAGAAAGAAAGAACATTTGGAAATACAACTATACTAATTCAATGATAAATATGAAACATAGATTATATAGTTATATTTATTACCACTTTCATATAAGTTGTTATAAACTTTAAAAGATAAATTAAGAATTAATTTTTTTTTAAGTCAAAACACCTGGAAAAAAAAGTGCATAAATTGAAGAGTAACAAGTGCATCAATATTACTACAAGATAATAGAGAGATATAAATAATGCAAAAGACTAATAAATGCTTATTAAATTTTGTAAGATCATTTATATAAATTTTGTTGTAAATAACATGGAAGTAGTATTTTTTTTAATAATTTTGACATTTCATTAATTAGCGATGCATATAATAAATTGGCAATTAAATCCAACCAAATAGAAAAATAAACTTGTATATCAAAATATCTTGTGCTGTGATACAATTTTCACACTCCTCCGCCTCATCCAAATTAAAATGTTAGGAAAACTATTTTAAAATATCTGCAAGAAAAGTCTTAAAGTAAAAATCAAGATATGATTACTGTTGTCATTTTTAATAGTTACCATATGAAAATTATATTATAGTTCCTTTGTTCAAATTTAAGTTAGAAACAAAAAAAAAGAAGTGATACTTTCATATGGCCAAAAAATCTTAATTAGTTTTAATTACAAGTTAATGGCATATAACATTTTTAATCAAAATAATAATAATAAAATATTATAACTTTTATTATCCTAAAAATCAAGAAATTCCGGTTTGAAATTTTTGAATCTAATAATATTACCGTATATGAAGAGATGAGCTCACTCCTAAATCATAAGCCCTTAAAAATTAAAGTTTGCATTGGTAATTCAACCCTATACCTAACCTTGGTTAAATTTAATTTCAATCCTTATATCCAGCAAATGAAATTAAATTAGTCAAACATGAAAATAATATATTTTAATTTTAAAAGATAACTAAAAATATCGATATGTAACACGATAAATTATAATAAATGATAAAATAATTGTTAATGTCTAAATATTATGAGTTCCATTTTTACTTAATAAATATATTAAACAATCTCTTAGTCATAAAGTAAAGTCAAACTTCGTAGGACTTTTCATAAATCGGATTCGAATTAGTTAAATTTTTATAGTTCTATATATAAAACCAACATGCAACACAATTTGTCCAATGCATCTATATAATTTGTCCAATGCAAATCTTAATTTGTCCAATGCAAATCTTAGAATTCAACTCATCTATATAATTATTTGTTGATTAATATATTACAAATAGTTTTTTAAATATCATATATAAATATATATAAATAAAGACGTTATAATAATTTAGTAATTAAAATATCTTTTTACCTATTACACGTTTTCTATAAAATTTTTTTTTTTACGTCTATAATGAATAACTTTTTAAAAAATTTTAAGTGACTTTATTTGAATAATACCAAATATTTAATTCTCTCATGATATGCATATTTATGTGTATGTGCCAGTATTTAATTAGTTACAGATGAGTCACTTGCTGGATCTTGTTCATTATCGAGGGCGTATGATAATACTGAACAAAGAGGGAAGGCTTTGAAATCACACAACCATATACTCTGTACCGCTACGGCGCAGGCAAGAGCTGAGCTGAGCCATAGTAGTTAAAGTTATATTTTAAATAGAGATAAAAAACACAAGCTTTGCTTTGGCCACTGCCCACTGTATTTCACAGTTCACCCCTTCTTTCTCTTTCCCTAGCTCTCTCTCCGCTTCCCTCTAAAAATTCCTAATCCCGCCCTTTTCAGTGTTTTATTTTACCGCTGTTTTTGCCCTTTCGCTGCTGTTGCTCCATCGCTGTTCGTCCTCGTGAAGTTCCATTTGCAACAAGGTCAAGCATCTTTCTTCTTTTCTTTTCTTTTCTTTTATTTTTTATTTTTTATTTTGTTGTTTCTTTTGGCTTCTCTTTCTTCTCCCTTTAATCTCTGAAACTTAGGGTTCGTTGAGGGTTTTATGAATTTTTGCTTGTTAGTACAAAAGTTGAATTTCTTGAATTTTATTTTAAATATAAAGAATATTTTAGAACCATTTAGCTTATGCATGCGTATATGACTTAAGAAATTTGTACGTATGAAAATGTACAAACACGTAAGGATATAAGTTGCAGATACTTACGGCCTGTCTATGCAGAGCGTTTATGTAATTAACTCGATTATTTACCATTTCATTACTTTTGGTTGGGCATAGGAGCAGATTCGAAGGATGAGGAATTCGAGGGAGGAAGCATCATGCAGCACTGATCCAGGGAATAATTCAACTAGAAGAAACTTGCCAGTATGTCTAAATTCTTGAGTTTAATTTATCTCTGCACCGATATGGATACTGTGTTGATGGGTTTTGTTTTAGCAGGTTTTTTTCCCCGACGGAAAAAATTAATTAACGAATTTAGCAAAACTCCATTATAAAGCTTTGTATAGACTGGGGGTTTGGGATGTGATTGCACACTAATAACTGATTGAAGGGCCCACCAATGAATGAATTACCAAATTTGGGGGTTCTTGGTGCTACTGAAGTTTGGGCTGCTGTTATTTTTCTTGGGCTTACTGTTATTTTCTTCTTTTGTTGTAGTTCAAAGTTTACATCATTTTGATTCACTTCAGGACTGCCTACCGTTGTATTGTGAATATTTGTACATGTTTAATATTTTATGAGATTACACATGCTACTTTGATGTTGGTTGGCCCTGGTTCTCTTGGGGACTTGGGTAACAGAAATCTTGTGGTAGCTCAGGGACACTTTCGTGATTTTCTGCATTTCTATGTTGCATGTTCTTTCAGAATGAGATGGGAGGATTTTCATAATCATTTCTCTTTGTCTAGAGTTATCTTGTGATGAAAGTATTTTTTTTCTCTTTTTAAGGCTTTGATTTTGTTGCTTCTAGGCAGTTGATTGCAATATTTCTGTGACAGGATTTTATTTCATCTGGGTTTTATAGCATGCTTATTTTTAGTTTCGGGCTTCTATTTTATTTATATTATAAATTTCTTTTGCCATATTACAACTGAATTTGTACACATTATTAATCTTGGTTATCTGCCTATAAATAGATACTCTGATATTCCCAAATTGAAGTTTGCATTTTCCTTGGCACTAAATTTGGAAGTGTCCATCTTAATTCAACCTCCCCCTCATTTATTGTTTGGGACCCATCTGATTGGTGGTTCCACATCCTTTTTTTTTTTTCTTTTGATTGAGATTTGCTGTGATATTTAGACCAAAGTTATACTTATTTTAGGGAGTATTAATTCACTTTGGGAGAACCTAAAATAGAAATTTGAACATTTAATTTGGGGGTGAGAAAGGGACTGTATCTTTTCAATCTTCCTTTGATTTTAGAAAGATTTAACTATATACTCCAAGGTGGTGCCTATTTAATTTATCTGCAAAAATATGTTCTCTAGTTGACCTACAGTGTGCTACATTCTCTTTACCGTTATTGATGAGTTCCCTAAGCCAAAAAAAATAGTACTTCCTCCATCATTCCAAATGAACTACTTTCTATTTTGGGACATCCAAAATATTTGACCCCTCCCCTAAAAAGAAAGCTTTCAGTACATTCACTAAAAGGTAATCATATATTGCTTTTATACATATAGATTTGACACAAAGTAAGTACTTACATATTTTTTTTATCTACTATTTACAATCTTAACTTTTACATAAAACTCAGTCAGACAACTTCTTTTGGGGTGGGTGGGAAGAAGACTTTTTGAAGAATCAAAGTTTAGTTACTTTTGAAAGGATATAAACCAGTAGAAATGTGTAATTTATTTGAGATGGAACTTCAGTGAAATATGACTGCCTGCACGTTGAAGGTAGATTTTGAACTCTGCTTTATTGTAAAAACATGCTGGTTTTTTCCTCTCCCCACCCAAATGCTATCAACAAAATATTTTTTGAACTTACTCACATAAGTTTGATCTTGTTAAATTGGTAATCTATAGTAGACCTCATGTGAAAATGTACCTTTCCTCTGATACGTTACCTTGTGTTTAGATATGTGGTTTGTTACCAAGTTCTATGCTGCTCTAACTTCAGAGTTTTGATTCTCTAGAAATGCATTGAAACCGCAAAAAACATGTAGAAATTTGCTTTGTGTAGCAGTTCATTAGCTGTGCTCTTGTGCAACTTGATTCCTTTTATTCTCTTCCATCTCTTCCCCAAGATTTTTAGCTGATGCTGCTCTGTTCTCTTTTTGGTTCATAGGTCGTTGACTTTACCTCTGTGGTTAAAGGACTACAGGGGCTAAGCTCCCAAGATCTGGGCAAGCTAATCCGGGAGGCAGAAAACAATGTCATTGCATGCACAACTGGAGATGGATTAGATATTCAGGTTTGTTTTCACAAGAATCATAACAATTATATTATGGCCTGTCTTTGTTGTTTTCTCAGTCGATTATGTTCTTTTTTTTGGGGGGGAGGAAGGAAAAAGAAAAATCTAAGTCTCCTTAATTTGACAGAATCTTGCTATTGCAGATTGATGTGGAAAAGCTTGCAAGATATCTTTCTTTGCATCTTATTGCAGTTATTATGGACAAGGAGAGGGATGAGGCACTGTTCCAGTACTTGCTATCTGGAATGCGGCTGCTACATTCTCTATGTGATTTGGCACCTCGCCACCCTAAAATTGAGCAGGTTATAGTCATTCTTGTTTTGGATTTTCATTGGGCTGCGCTTATTCTTTTGAGTTGAATAGTATATTCTCTATGACCTTGAAGCTCACGGAGTCGAGCCACAAGGACAATGTAAACACATGCAATTATTGAAAATCTTCTGCAGAATTCAAGATTCCTGAATAAGTTGCAAATGTCAGATATCCATTAATTTGCAACTAAAAGAAGTCAAGTTCATACATAAAATAAAAAGACTTTCAGCAATTACCCTGCCAAATTACACCAGTAAAAACTTATTCCTACCATATATCAACACCAGTGATGGTCCTCTACTAGTTCATATTCATTCTAGATCTAGAAAGTAGGCAAGACTATGAAGAAGAGGACAGCGTGTACTTGTAGCAATGAAGACCCATATCCAAAATGAAACCGCTACACAAAGTTAACCCAGGGCTATGGGAAGTAGCATAGGTGGCTAGAAGAAGCACAAGGGTTCTTTAACTAATCTGAGTTCATTCTGGATCTAAAACATAGCTAAGTCTACAAAGAAGAGAACAAGATGTACTTGTGCCTATGAAAATTTTAAATGAAACTTTAAGTTAACCAAGGTTTGGGGAAAGCGTTATTCCTCACACAAGTTCAAAGCTATAAGCAAGTAGCTTTTCTCAAATGATTCAATCTTCTATTCCCTCTTTCTCGTGGTTTATGTCTATTGATCAAGTCTTGGATGAAAGACTTCTTGTTGACAACTTTTATTTATTTTTAGTGTATCTTTTTCATCTACTCTTTTATTTTTTAAATGGGATTTAAGTGTTGGATAAAGCTTGCACTATGGGGAGACGAGTTCTGCTCATCTTCTGACATGTGGTGCAGATATTACTGGAGGATGTCAAAGTATCAGAGCAGTTGATTGACCTGATCTTTTATTTACTAACTGTTCTTGCTGCTTTCAAACAGGTTTCTCTGCAATCCTCTTTTGTGCGTGTATAAATTATTCTTTTTTCACGGTCACTTATTTATACTATGCTGTATTTCTTATCTAGGAATACCATGCTTCAAATGATGTGGCTCATTTGCATTCAGCACTGGTTGCATCTGCTCTCTCTCTATTAACAGGATGTATCTCTTCACAGTTACCAGAACTGTCTCAAGTTTTACTTGCATACTACAAGGTAGTGTCTTCTAAGGAAAACTTTTATGGAACTAAAAATAGTTGTGTAATCTTTAAAAGAAAAGTAACTAAAAGGTGCATGCCCACATGCTAGGAACTTAAGATCCCTTTCTTATGAACTAACCACCTTTTTATTTGGGATGTTCTTGTTAATCGTTGTGTCTTGCTGTTTATCTGCAAAGATATGGCTGATTGTGAAGCCTTTT
The DNA here is from genome assembly GCA_019593545.1 of Apocynum venetum. Taxonomy (NCBI): domain Eukaryota; kingdom Viridiplantae; phylum Streptophyta; class Magnoliopsida; order Gentianales; family Apocynaceae; genus Apocynum; species Apocynum venetum. Next base: position 1,573,880 of record SRSM01000324.1, read on the forward strand.
CTGGCAGGTTGATGTATTTATGGATGTAGCTTTTGCTGCAGTTCGTATTGACATCAAATTTCTCCAAACAAGGCTGTTAGCTGAAAATGCTGATTTCTGCAGAAATTCTAGTAATACAGCTGAAGATAAATTGAACCATCTTTGCCAGCAATGTGAAGCTTCTCTCCAGTTTCTTCAATCACTGTGCCAGCAAAAGTTGTTTCGAGAACGACTTCTTAAGAATAAGGTGTTTAGTCAAGAATCTTAGTCTTTTATGTAACTGCTGATCTACCTGGTTTGAGATTTGTGATTCACTTTCACAAAGATATACCATTCTCCTATGAATTATTTTCTTCAGACTTCAGTGTATTTTTCCAAACAGTTGAAGATGTATGATATATAATCTCAGTTTGGTGGAATGATGTACAAAATATTGAAATTCTTATTTATTCTGTTGATATTACTTTCTGACAAGTTTCATTGTTTTCATCTTTCTGTCAGGAGTTATGCAGTAAAGGTGCGGTTCTTTTGCTGGTACAAGCTGTGGTTAAGTTAAATATATCGCAATTCTTTATACATTCATCTGTGGTTGTGGCTGCTGTGTCAAGGATGAAGTCTAAAGTCTTATCTATTGTGAGTCCTAATAATTAAATAGGTTTTTGTGATAAATGCCTGGATCTCTTTATAGCTTTTACTGTCTAGTAATTTTAATGAACATTTTAAAACATAAATCAGCCAGAACTACTGTTTCTGCAGCTATTGCATCTCTGCGAGGCAGAAAGTGTATCATATCTCGATGAAGTCGCCAGCAATCCTGGAAGCTTGAATTTAGCTAAGTCTATTGCTCTTGAGGTTAGTTTGATGAGTTAATATATGGGACCCTTTACGATACAAATTGGTATTCAGGATTTAGTACGTTCACTCTTCTAGGTGAAAGATAATTTCATGCAATTCATAAGCAGCGTCATGAGTGTGGTGATCTACTTATAACCACTAGGCATGACTTTCTTAATGTGGCCCGGTGGGGAGTGGAGAGAAGGGAAAGATTTTTGAGCTGATATGGATAATTATGTAACTCTGATTTCGCATATCCCTGTCTGAAACAGGGCTATGATGTATTATTTAGTTATTATGGAAGATATATGCTTAATCCATTCCCCGGAAAATAGACCCAATGCATGTGGGAGAGATTTTACTTCCTAGAAAGGTATAACTTTCTAATGCATGTGGGAGAGATTTTTGAGCTGATATGGATAATTATGCAACTCTGAAATTTCGCATATTCCTTTTTGAAACCTGCTTATGATGTATTATTTAGTTATTATGGAAGATATATGCTTCTGTTCCCCAGAAAATAGACCCAATTTTCGTATTCATTGTAAATTTTAATTCATGTGGTTGAGGAAGATCTGAGATATGTAATTATTTTTCTTTTGAAAGTTCCAGTTATTATTATTATTTTTTCAACCATTGACTACGTTCAAATAGTTTTTAGTTGCAAAACAACTAAAATGCAAATGGGATACAGGCATAACTATGAATGAAAGAAAAATAAAAAGAATATGTAAATTATGAATTTGCTTGATCTCACAGACAATCCCCTAGTTATGGCATTGTGAATTATGAATGGTTTTGAGGAAACTTACTGACTTCATTTGATTCTTTAATTTGTTTCCAGAAGATTAGTTTATTACATTATTGTAGATAATTTGCTGCCAAACTTGATTAATTGTGATACCATATTTTTTTTCGTAGGTTCTTGAATTACTTAAGAGAATGTTTGGTAGAGATACCCCACAACAACTTACTTCACCTACTAAAATGTACCCCAAAGGGCAACTGCAGCTCAATGCGATGCGTTTGGCAGATGTCTTTTCTGATGATTCAAATTTCCGTACTTACATCACCAGATATTTTGTAAGCATTCTTAGGAATACGTATCACTCATCAATCTGCAATCTTTTGCTTAGTTTGACATTTTTCTATCTTGCAGACTACTATTAGGCTAATCTTTTTCTATATCATTTTCTCTAAATAATACTGCTGGTTTGTGATGATACCATCTTTCCTACTGTACTAATGAATACTCTCACTGTAAATGATATTTTCTTCTTTTGTAATTTGATGTTATGATTTACTATTATGATGTAGATTGTTTTATCTGCTTCAAAATAGAATGTGGAACATTATTTATGATATTGATTTTGATGCATTCCTTCAGACCGAAGCGTTGACAGCAATCTTTTCAGTATCACATGGAGAGTTCTTATCTAGTTGGTGTTCATCTGAGCTTCCAGTTTGGGAAGAGGACACCACCCTTGAGTATGATCCTTGTGCAGCTGCTGGATGGGTTTTGCATTTGTTTTCAGTATCTGGCCCTCCTCTGAACACTGCCAATATAGAATCCACGTTCAGTCCTGCCAATATCCCCCGAGCATCCTATGCCCATCAGAGGACATCTCTATTAGTGAAAGTGATGGCTAATCTCCATTGTTTTGTGCCAGGCATATGCAAAGGTAAATAAATAAGGGATTCAAATTTGTACGTCTCAGTTTGGTTCATTATTCAGCTATCTATTTTGATCCTTAATCCTGCCCTTTATTCAATCACAGAGGAGAAGGATCTCTTCCTCCACACATTCTATGAATGCTTGCAAAAGGAGCTTCCAAAATTATTGGACGGATTTTCAGGTCTCTGTGATGCTGACAGGGCTGTTATTGTTAGCAGGAATCTGCGTGAGTGGCTATTGCTATTAGTCATATTATAAGTTATTTCTCCTTTCCTTTTCTTATAATTGATTTCTCTTGATGATATGTGCATCTGTAGGTTCGCTATTGAATCATGCAAAATCTTTGATTCCTGGATTTCTAAATGAGGATGATGTGCAGCTTCTAAGGTGACTTAGAGAGAATCTGCAACTTTGTTTTAAGTTTTAACAATTTTGTATGACTAGTGTGTTTATATTCTTTATTTTCCTTGGTAATCTTTTGTCATGTATTTTGGCCTTTATGCTATGTGCCGACAGTTCTACTGATGTTTCACAGTTGGCTTGATTGGAAGGGACTGTTAACTGTCTACTTGGAAATTTTCCATCTAATACCTTTAATTTTGGTAACTTAGAAGTTAGCACACTGATACCTCAGAATATTTTGTTGGAACTCAGTGTACATACAATGTTTACTTTTCTCGTCTGTATAAAAGTGATCTGCTAACCTAAGATGTCATCTCATGCCCGGTTAACAAATATAACTGTGTTCTTACAAGGTTGTCCAATTTTCCATTTGCAGGGGGTTCATTGATCAATTAGAATCTCTGCTCAAGCCTGCTCAGGTTGAAGAAAATCGAGTTCAGGTGAAATCCTTTTTCCCTTAGATGCTTATTATTTTAGTCGCTGAATTTGTGATGTGGGATATCTTCAATTATCCTTATTAATATTCATGGTGAAATTGTCATTTCGTGCCAACTCAAATGTGATCAAATCATGCTGCCAAGGGAATTTAGGAAAGCAAATCTGAGGGCTTCTTATCACGGCAAATACTCTCGAGAGTCAATATCAGTGAACATCATCAGGTGAATGCAGGATATAGCCATCACAATCTCAAGAATTGGTCACACTTAGCTGTTGATTTGATATTCATTGATTGGGAATACACATTAGACATACCTTAGAAGATTTTTTGTCACTTGCATGCAGGAATTTTGGACCTCATGAGATGTATTTGAATTGGATTTCATGATATATGAGCCATTAAATGCTCGTATAGTTGTCTTTTCCGCTTTGATTTTGATTTAGCCATTGAAGAAAAATATCATCTTTTTCAGGAGGTTCAAAGTAAAGGGGGAAGCTCATCTCCTCAAATAAAAAAAGTAGTTTCTGATCTTGAGCAATCCAATTTTAGGAGCAACAGCACCAATCAATCACCTGAGACACAAACGAAAGGTTGGAGTACTGATAAAAGTAAAGATAATGGGGGTGATGCAAGAGACACAAGAGAAATTCAAAAAGATGTTCAAATTGTTGAAACTAGTGGTTCAGATTCAAGCTCCATGCGTGGCAAAAACCCTATTGAACAGATGGATGATGTTGAACCTGCTAAAGAGAGTGAGTTAGCTGAAGTTAAAGGGGATGCAAAGGTGGAGACTGTTCAGTATGAAGAGAAGCACCAAAGGAAAAGGAAACGAACCATAATGAATGACAAGCAGATAGCCATCATTGAGAAGGCACTCGTGGATGAACCTGACATGCATCGAAATGCAAGTTCATTGCTACTGTGGGCTGGCAAATTGAGTGCTTATGTGAGTATCATGCACCTTATGTAGCAATTTTGAAATGTTTTAATCAGTAATCTCTTCTATTATTCCCTAAAGAGTTTTAACACCCTTCCTATCTTGATACAGGGTTCTGACGTGACAGCTTCTCAGCTAAAAAATTGGTAATTTCTCTCATCTTTTCTTATTTTCTTGGGTTTAAGGTACATATGTAAATAGAATTTGAGCACCATCCAGCCCTTCCTGTCCTCAGGGTCCAGATATACACCCAGACGCCATTGCAGAGGTGCAATTAGTTTTCTTCTTGCAGGATCTTGTATTCTTTTCATTTATACTGCCCACTTGCATTGCCTGCGTGGGCATCTCATCAAATGGTTAAGATTTTAAAGAAGCTAATGTACAGAAAGTGGTCCTTGAACAAAGTGATGAGAGGGAAAATAGAATCCTGGACGCTCATGCAGGAATGTGGGTTGTGTTAATGGTTTTCCTTGAGAAGCTATAATTCTCAAAGACCCAATTAAACTAAGCTTTTTGAGTAATCTGCTGATTCTGCGTAGTTCTTGGGGATAAGAAATTGATGTCTTTGTGTTTATGAATCCAGTAGGGAACACATGCATTTTAGACTAGTAGATGTTTTTATGAAACTAATGCTTACACCAACTGGTCTAAATGTAATTAACGAAGATGAATTTTCATTCACTCTGCTATCAACAGGCTGAATAATCGGAAGGCAAGGTTGGCCCGTGGAGCCAAGGATGGCCGTCTGGTGTCTGAAGCAGATAACCCTGACAAACAAGCTGGTCTGCCTTCCTATGACTCATTTAGATGTTCTGAGGGTGTTTATCTCCCATCCATTGCGAATAGCAATCAGTCAAGTGGCATTGGAGATACCGTACTGAGGGCTCACTCTAATGACAACTCAGGGATGTTATTTGCAGCATCAGGTGATACTACTCATGCAAAATTTATTAATTATGAACCAGGGCAGTCTGTTTTGATTTTGGACAAACATGCAAAAGAGATAGGAATAGGAAAAGTATATCAGGTTCGTGGCTCTTGGTATGGAAAGGAACTGATGCAGTCGGGGACTTGTGTGGTGGACATCATGGAGCTTAGGGCTGATAGATTCACTGCGCTTCCACACCCTTCAGAATTTACGGGCAATTCATTTGATGAGACTGAGAAAAGACTTGGCTTAATGCGAGTCTTGTGGGATTCAAACCAACTTACGTTGTTGTCATCTCGGTAAGAGCCTTGTGTTGAAGGGATCTCATTACAGTTAAATCTGTCAGACAGATTTTGCAGTCCATTTGATAATTGTAAATACTTGCCTCACTGTCTTAGCAATAAAAGATGAAAATCTGCAGCACTTGTCATCTGGTTTGATTGGATTGATGCAGAGTGTCTGCTCCGTTGAGCTCAAATGCAGTAATATCCCCGGTAATGTAGAGTAGTTGTGACTGAAGTGATGTTGACCCTTAATCTGAGGCATTGGTTGGCCCAGCTTCATCCTATACTCGCTGGAAAATTAACCCAATTTTATTATCCGTTCCTTCCAAGTTTTCTGAGGAAAAGCTGAACGGTTGTTGAAATTGGGTCACATATATAAAAAGTCAGGAAATCTAAGTGTATAAGGGAGGGTTGGAATGAGATTGGATATAGCGGAACATAAAATAGAAGATTAAGTTTTGAAAATATATTTTATTTTATTTTTTAAATAAGATTATGTCTGTTTTGCATAAATTTTTTTATTGATAATTAAAAATTAATTGATATACTTTAAAGCTTTACATTATTAATAATATTATGAAATACATAAAATATAGTTTAAAAAATAAAATATTTTTTATTCAATTAAAATAAAATATTATTTATGCTAAGTGAAAAAAAAAAATATATATATATATATATAAATGTGATGTTTGGAAAAAATGTTTTAAAAGATAGTGTTTTTTTTGGAGGATCGAGTGATTTTCAGTGGCAATCCAAAAAAGGTGACTGCCTTCCTCCCTGTTCTCGCGCATTCTTGATCCTGCCTCTTAGGTTATGACTCGATGAACCGTTTCAACTGATTGCGATTTCATCAGATAATACCTACCCTTTGTTATCTCCAGACGACAAAGGAGCAAGAGGGCGCCGAAAGCGTTTGAGGATTTGACTCAAAGGAACTACCGCATCCCGCAGCCGTGACATCTTTGACTTGGATAAACAGAGGCGACTTTCTGGGTCAGATATGATGCAATGTCTGAAAGACATCGTACCGGCGGCACAAAACAATATAAACAGCAAGTTCATTCTATTGGAGAAAGGAAGGGTGACGTTAGAAGGACAACACAAGACGTGTTTGGCGCTGGTAGCGGACGAGACCGCGGCAGTTCACTTCCAACTCTGGGGTGAAGAGTGCGACGCATTTGAACCTGGAGATATCATAAGTTTGTCTAACGGCATATTCTCTTATAACCGCAACGAACTGGTTTTGAGGGCAGGCAAGCGTGGCCAGATTCTTAAGATTGGGGAATTCACCATGGCCTTTGTTGAGACGCCCAATATGAGTGAGATACGTTGGATTCCAGATCCCACCAAGACTACCAACAATTATGTTCAAGAGTCCATTATCTCTCCTACTTCAAGACTTTTTCCACCCATGAATTGATTTGATTGTTTTGCTCTTCTGTCTCTCTCTCTCTCATTCCCTAACAGTCGCCGCCCCAAAAACACCAAGGAAAAAAAATATATCCTATGTATTTCCAATTTTTGGCTTTAGAGTGCAAATATTGCATGACAAGCGAAACTTTAAGGCTAAAATCAAAGTATTAGAATCGACAGCTATCATTTCACACCAAATAATTCATTTGCTTATTATTCTTCTGTAGCTTTAACTTATACTCTCAAAAATTACTCAGTGAAGCTATAAAAAAATTTACAACTGCAAGAACTTTCTATGTTACACTACAGAATTCCATTACGACTCTCCTTTACAAACTAGTTTCGGGCATCTGGATAGGCCACTGTGTTTGTATCTGTCAAGTGAGAATAAACACAAAGCTCCCCTCGAGAGAATGAGCAGCACCCACCTTCACGATTCAATTCTCTTTACCATCAAAATGTGTCAGGCATTTCACAGGCATCTCTGCACAAAAAAAGCACAGGCTGTGGACACTACCATTAGTGTTTCTACATTTTGAGGCCGGGGCATTGGCACAATCCAGAGGACCTCATGATTCTCTCATCAACACGCTCAGCAACTTGGGCATAGACCCAGCATATACTAAATGTAGGCAAGTGAACTTCGGTCAAGATCAGGCTGGGGACGGCCTCTGGTAGGGGTGGGCGGCCTTTGAATGTTAAGTTCCTACAGAAACCAGCAATTAATTGAACTTATCACAAACCAGCTAAAGGATTTCAGTGTCAAAATTTTCTTCAACATATGAAGGTTCATTAAGGAGATAGATATAAAGGACACTGCTAGAGCCTATAACAAACCAGAAAAAATTTAGTATTCCAGTACCTGCATCCATGTTTCGTCAGTTACACGCTCTGGAGATGTCTCTGGTGATTGAAGTGGAGGTGGCAGGGGATGGATCAACTTTGGAACAATTACTAACCCCCTGCCAACTACAAGAATTGCCCCGGCGTTGTTGGCCGTACCTGGGTGCATTTGTGCAATCAGAAAGCAAAATAATGAACCAGTTTTTTTTTTTTTTTTTGGGTGGGGGGAGGGGAAGGAAGGTGTAAGTAGTCTAGTGCTTACCACAGTAGTTAGTTGCAGAGAAAAGTGTAATCAATTGTCCCTGGGCAAACCTCTCAAATCCATCCATGACACACTCATGTGCTCTTATAATAAGTTGCAATCTGTTCTTCTTACAGAAATCTGTCACCCTATCAGGCTGTAAGAAATAAAAATTTGAATTGCTCAGTGGTGTCAAGGCAATTGGAGCAGCAGAGGATTTCCAATAAACAAAATTATATAATAGGTAGAAAGAACCAATGGAAAGTTCTTATACTTTTCATGTCGTTTGAAACTATTGCTGAAAAGCTAAATCTAAACATAAGTTTTTAAAGATTTTATGGTCAGGATCATATTAAAATATGCAAAGCTATGGAAATGGTTGCACCAATGCCGTAGCAGGTAGGACTTATAATAACTATGAAAAGTTACAATACATGATTGGCCAGGCCATCTACTCATGTACAAAGTTTTGTGCCATGCATACCCCAAAACTCACGAGGCCAGGCCCTCTTGCATTTGGTCTCAAGCCCTCTACACTATCATTTTCTGTTGGATCAGACCTGCATGGATGTCACGTGGAGTAAGAAACCTTGTGGCATAAAACTTCCTGTACATAAAATACGAAGCATGCCATACCATAACAAATCCATTAGGACTATAGATCCAGCATCCATTGTTATGGGCCTCTCTATTTTCTCTATCTGTTCCACTGAATGTATTGACCTTCCTATGCCACCATGCATGCAGATAATTTTCTTCTCAATAAGTGCGGCTAATGGAAGATAATTAAAAAGTTGATTGAAACGTGTCCATGCCCATATCCCGTCATTCTCTCCCTACAAAAATATCAACCATCAAACGTCCAGACTTTCCCACAACACACAAACATACAATTGATACTTACCATTCTCTCGATGCATTCAATACGAAAGCCAAAAAGGGCATTTATATCAGCAGCCTCATGATTTCCACGAATCAAGTGAACATTCTCAGGATTTTCAATCTACAAGTCCAGAATAAATACATAGCATTATGACCATTAATTACATGTCACCAATAAGTGAGTTAAATTAGTTGAAATGGAAACTTGCCTTCAGTGCCAGGAGCAAGGTAATGGTCTCCAAGCTGTGTTGCCCACGATCAACATAATCTCCCAGAAAAAGATAATCGATATAGCTGGTAAAGAAAAAAGGCAGAAAAGTAGGTTTCAGTTGACTGCAAGATGTTTTTGTTGTGTGGTTCAGTAATTTAGCAAAAGGGTAAAGTGTAAGCAGCAAACTTTCAATTCAAATTAGCATCGTGAATCTGAACATTATCAATTTTGCAAACAAACATTCAGTTCAAACCTGAAATACATGTACTAATTAGTGTGAAAGACCATTTTAACCAATCACAGAATAAATCTATCTCCTCTCTCAAGCCACCCCCCCCCCCCAAAAAAAAGAGAGGAATAAAATGCAACCAAAAGATCCTGGGAAGTTTGCTCGTGCATAAGGTTCAATCTATTATTAATCAACTTCCGCAAATAAAGTAAATCCTGCTTAAGTAAGTATCAAGGTTAGACTCACGTTATGTCTCCTGCTGTGGAAGGGAATCCATATTCATCAAACAGCCTCATTAGATCACCAAACTGTCCATGAAGATCACCAAACACTTTGATAGGAGCTTTCAGTTGGAGAACTGTAGGCTCTTGCATAAAAATCTGCTCTGCAGCGTAGCATAGCTCACCAACTTCATAAGAATCCAGAAAAAATTTTCTGTTAGCTGGAGCTTTCCAGTTCCGAGGCCGAAGCAAAGTTGAAATTATCTGTAACAAGCCAGATGAAAGTGGGAAATGTGACAAACAATAACTAACAAGCTCAATTCCTCATTTTATATGCTTGCTAAAAGATATAACAAAATAGGGCAGCTTGCTAGCCTGTACCTTCTTATGTAAGCCTTGAGGAGACTTCTGCCGACTGAACTTTTTAGTTGGGTTTGATAGATCATTTTGTGGTGTAGCCATTCGTCTACTCTCATTTTCAAATTGATCCAAGGACAATTGCCTTACCATTCCTCCCAGGCTCCCCAGATTTTCTTTAGCCACTACAACCTGCAAGAGCCAAAACTAGATTAATTTTGTGCCAAAACACAAACAAGAAACATCTGCAACACATTAGTCTAGAAAACATACAGCTCTAGGGTGAAGACGAACATCGGCTTCATTATCGCTGCCCTCAGAAGTAGTTTCCGCAACTTGTGAGTTGTCTTCTGACACAGATGTTTCGGGAGTAGAGGATACTGCCTGCACTGCTTGCCAGACAGCATTGGCAGCTTCTGCTTCGGCAGCAGAAGCCTGAGCCAGTTTTTCCATAGACTTTTTGTCCATGCTGTATAAAATTTAAAATTGGAGCCTGTAGAGATCAGTCTTATTCATCATTTAAGTAGAGAACTGACACATAGGTGAAAGAATGAAACCTCAGACTGCCAAATGACACCTCATCAGCCCTTCCATCTGAATCTGGACTGGGAGAATGCTGAAATAAATTAGAAAGATTTGATGTTGGACTTGTAACTCCTGAGGTATTTTCAGATTGTGATACAGGAGAATTAATCTCAGACTGAAATTGAGAATTTTCTGCAACCAGAAAATCACCGAGCAGAATATCTGCACCAGGAAGAAACAAGTAAACCTAAAGCAGATAAATCATAAAGCATTCAGATCTGACATTGTATCTAGGATATTATGATGGGAAAGAAGGAGAGACTTAATATATGGTTCCAGTTTCCTAATTGTTCATTCTCTTACCCCCTCTGAGACCGCCATAAATATATATTCTAACACCGACAGAAGCAGCAGCATGGCGACAGCGACGCATGAGCTCCAATAAAGGATCTTGCTCATTCTGTCCCTTACTACCCCGGGAAGAAGTCACAAGCCCATTTCTATCTAACCAAACTCCAGCTGCAGTGTCCAATACTGTCAATAAGAATGACATGACATAGTAAAGATTACAAGTCTTTATCAATAAGAATGAGATGGAAAAGATTAATGAGTCTGAATGAATGTTCCACACAAATTATTCGAATGCATTAACTATAAAGCAAGCATTGAGATGAACCTGCAATAGCAGCTTCACCTTCTACTCCCCGTCCACCCCTAAGAACTCCACCTGTAACATGCAATCTAGCACCAACAAAAACCTTGTAGCCAAGAAGTGTAAGATAATTAGCAGATAGTCCAAGGAAAACCATCAAAAGATGCACGGACCATCAGATAAACAGCACACGTCCAAATAGTTAGCAATTAGCATCTGAGCCTCCTCGCTTACCGCAGCATGTTGATATCTTGGAGAAGGAGAAACTCCAGGTGCAAGAGTCCATTCCCACTGGCCATTTCTATGCATAAGCAATCCATAAGCATCTCCAAGTGGCTGCACATGACAAAGATATGCTAAACAATCCAATCCAAAAGCATCCCACCAACTAGGTTTCAACTTTCAAATCATACAATACTGTACTGTCGACAGCTATCTTCTCTGAACATTAACAATTTGGACACACCATGAACATGCACAAAAAATTTCATTTCAATCATAGCGGCCAACAGATGTAATAATATAAAGAAGATGAAAAGAGGTTAATTAAATGGGCTTCTCATAGTCACACAACAGATTAATCAATGAAAAAAATTAAAAGGGAGAAAAAATCATAGTGCTTGACTGCCTTAACCAGTAAGATTAGTTTGCACCTAGTTCCACCTCATCCAATCTTAGAAATGCTACCATTTTCCTTTTCCACTGACTCCATTACATATAATTTACAGCAAGTATGAAGCTTTATCAAATACATCAATCTTTATAAGAATGTGTGACAGTACCACTCCAGAAGAATCTCTTCCACCACAAAGCAGAAACATGCCATCGGAACGAGCACTAGCTGTTGCATACCTATCAGACAACAGTACACATCGTATGTAAATATCCACTCAAATATATTTTTGTAAACTGTTCAAAGGATGCTGGATGTTGGATGCACTTTCATTCTAAGTAGATTTAAGTAGCACAAACCTTATAGCATGTAACTTTAGATGAAATCTAGATCTGAAGAAAAATGTCTGTACAACGAAAGACAGGAAGAGCAACAATGTGAAGTATGTAAGCTGCTACCTATTTCTTTGGCCAGGAAAAAAAGGGTCAACAAGAACAAAAGGAAACTCTAATCTCTAAGAAAAGAAGTGGCAAGATAAGACTACAGGCTGTGTGCTTGTGTGAAAGCCAGATACATCACCATACATTGATGATGGCTTTAAGATACAAGCTAAACACAACAATGGTGAATCACATGATGCATCATGAACTGCAAATGAGAAATCATACTAAGTCCTCATACAACAACAACAAAATTTTATGGTGAATAGAAAATATGATTTGCTGAACCATAACATCTGCCAAAAATGCAAGCCAAATGTGCCCAAAAAAAGGCAGCAAATGACCACAACCAAAGTGAAAGAGATAAAAGGTTTAGTAATTTTGGCTCAAACGGTCCACTAAGTCCCAATTAGAAGGAAAACTTAGCTATAACTTAAACTCATTCATCCAAGAAGTACATTTTTTACTGAAACAGCTGCAAGATTTGAAAATAAAGAATGTATACTCACATTCTAGCAGATGGTCTATCGCCTTCTGGATTAAGCCTCTGCCACACATATGGCTTTTGAGCAGTATCCAAAGCCCAAGCATCTGACAATACTCTTTTTCCTGCAGAAGACATATAATGTTTAAGATGTCCAAGTAACTGACATGTAAAACCTTAACCCAAAAAAACTACCCATTGGACCATCATTATGCAAATTTGAAGAAAAATCACTGATCATCTTGACTAACAAACAGAAGTACAAGCATTACCAATGAAGAAATATAAATTAACCTGCCAATTTCAAATGGCTTTGATGACACACATTTAGTATTTCCTTAAAATTTAATTATTCCCACAAAAATAATGAACAGTGACCTCAATATAGTTCTGCTTCCTTTCTACATGTTAGATTTCCTATTCATGGAGGTTCAGCAATCTTTCATGTAGCTACAGCATATGGAAAGGCTCACTGGGTTAAAGAAGATTGATTTCTGATTCATGAATGGAATAAATTATCTAAAGGATAAACTTGCTTTATGTTCGTTAAAAGGAAAAATGATAACAGTGTTCCCTATAATAACTATTTCATGATAAAAAAATGTATTAGCCAACCACTTTGCCTTCTTTATACATTGACTAATTTGGAGAAACTACTTTTTGTCTTTCAATTTCATACTTCGAATTAAGATATTATTAACTATAATTTTAAGTAATTATGTACTCAGATTTGAAGGAACAGCACTCGCTATTAATTACTGAAGTTCCCTCTTAATAATTGCTTTATTCAACTGCAAATTGAGGTTTATGGGTGCAGTTATTAAAACTTCCAAGCCAAACTTTTCTTACAGGTAACAATCATGCACATATCATGATGATATTTGTACTCAGAATTCCTCCTTACCATCATTTCCGGTGACCATAACAAGGTACCTTTGTGCAACCAAGTCCATTACATGGCCGTATCTAGGCCCAGGACCCTGCCCTTGAACTACAACACTATACTTGAAAACAAGTTAACCAAGTCAAAATTCAAAATGAAAACTCCCACAAAAAGTGGAAATGTCAAAAAGATTCCAAGTAGTTTCCAGAAGCTGACCGGTGCCACTTGAATTTATCATTGGTGAAATCAAGCACATAAAGATCGTCCGTTGAGTGTCCTGCAGGACCAATTCCACCCTGTAGAAAATTCAGCAACATTTAAATTCATTTTTCTTATTCAACTAGCCAGAAACAAAAAAGAGGAAAAAGGGACTAGTTGTTTAGTCAGCATTTCTCATTATCCTCATAATCACCTGAAATACAACCATAGTACCAACGGCGGCAGCAGCATGCGCAGCCCTGGGAGAAGGCGGGTCACCAGCTGGTTGGAGTCTAAGTTGAAGGAAGAGAGCATAAGTCACTAGGCAGATCACTAATCAAAATTCTCCATTTAAAATGAACTTTACTTATCTTTTTTTTTTTTAAAAAAAAGGACTTATCAAAATTGAAGGACCAAAAAAAATGCCTGGTCCATTTTCTGGTAAGAACATCATAGGCATGAACAGAATTGGTTACACCAGCTAACCCTGAAGGTGAAACAGAATTCAGCAACAGAGAATTAAAAGATAAGAGTAATTCAGGAAGAAGTAAAATAAAAGAGAGGAATAATTACGGATGCCCGGAGCGCCACCATTACCGCCCTCTATCGCAGTTGCACCACCGAAGAGGATGAGGCGAGGACCGTGAGTTTTGGTGGCCGCAACCGCAGTGAGAGTGTGACCACAGCGGGGTCCAGGTGCGTCCTCATCGGTGTCCCAATAAGTCTCTAATGCACGATAGGTCGGAGCCGGATGTAGCCACGGCTTCGAACCCATCCAAACCTAATCTACCCCACCTACTATTATCAGCAGTCTTAAATGATCAAGCAGATCACAGAAAAGAACAACGAAAACCAGAAAAAGAAATAAAACTGAAAGCCCAACGATCAAACGAGCAAGGAACAGAATGGATCAGAACCACCGGAAGGTGGGACCGAGTCGCCGCCGGACGTCAGAATTCAATCGTGATATGGGATCCTCTTAGAATCTGAGATTATAGTATTTTTGAAAGATTTTACTAATTCCGTAGTTGAGTTAAAAAGAAAACACAAATGAAGTGGGTGGAGGGCAGCTGGCTGACTGGGCTCTTCGGGTTTTGAGATTTTTGTAGTGCGTGAACAATTCCGAGGAGGAAAAAGTAAAGTGAAGTTGCCAAGGTGAGCCTAAGTGGAAGAAAAATGATCCATGATGATGATACTACAGGCAGCAAGGTCAGGTCCACATAGACCCAGGGGGAGGCGGTTGGGTGCAGAGAGATTATCCCCTTTCGTTCTCTTTCCTTATCAGTTTAGTTACTAGTAAAAGAAACTCCTTTTTATTCTCTTTTTAACTTAGGAGACAAAACTGAGTGAGATCTTTTCACAAACACCTGGCCATCGCCATGCCGATATCAAATTATCAATGACTCTTCGAAACTTCTACACGGTTTCAAAACAACAGTAAAGGAAAGAAATTTCTGGGTAAGACAAGTCCACGGAACGAACACAATGTGAATTTGTCATACCAATTATGAAGAATGAAAGAAAGATTTCGTTAATGTTTGTTTATTAGAGAAAAAAATCGGTGGCGCCTCATAAATTTAAAAACAGAGGTGTGAGTAGGGACATGAATGAAAGAGTGACTCTCCTTTCCACTTCATTTCATTTATATATACTACTTCCGAATTTAATCTCGTACACATTTGAATTAATTAAAAAATTAAGTAAACTTTTTAATTAAAATTAAGTAGAACTTTTAATTTTAATAAATTTACTCCTTTTATAACAAGGTTACTCATTCAATTAAGATGGTTGTTAATAAAATTTTAAATAAAAATTATATTTATTTTAAAAAATACATTTTCTAAGAAAATATTAAATATTTGTTGTTTAACTAATTTTACATGTACTATTTATTTATCCATATAAATTTTCTATATATAAAGTGTATTTTTTTATGAAAAATAAAGTGTATATAACTAACTATTTATGTGTGTTACGTATTTATTTTCTATAATCTTTAACCTATTAAAATTATATTTGAACTTTTAAAGAAATTAAAGTGAATTAAACCAGGTAAATGAAAAGATTTTAAAATTTTATTTTGTCGTGAACGAAATTTTTGACTCTGTTTTCATTTTCAGATGATATAGAAATGGAGATGAATTTCATTTTCAAGAAGATTAAGAACGAATATTTTGAATAATTTTAAAAAGAGAACCGAGCGAAAATAAAGAGAGAAAAATTGTCTGGAGTAACAAAGAGAAAATCTACCGGTTTGGACTTGGAATCTCCAATCTCAAATAATTATGATTAGGAATAGGAGTGGAGTGAATATTTTGGTATTTGATTTTGGTATTTAAAATATAGTATCTCATCTTAAAAACCATGCACGCGCACCCACTGGAGCGTTAAGCAGAGATTCCACTTCTTGTTTGATTAAGTACAGAGTATTAGTAAAACGTTATTGTTTCCAGACTCGTGTGAGGTAAAAAATTGAATGGTCGAGCAATATGGTCACCCCTCATTTCATGTTGTTTCCTAATTTATCTCTACAGGGCCATGGAGGATAGATAGACAAGTTGCCGTGTATGCCTCGCCAGGGTGCCTTGGGGCCGGGGGTGCTTGACTTAAAAAATAAGTGCAACGGTAAAACAAGGGAAATTTTTGCAGAAAGGTTTCAACATTTCACTCTGCACGAAATTCCAAAAGGGCAGGAAGAAAATTCTCTGATTGGATGAACAGAAGTTGGTTTGAAGCTACCTTTTCTTTTCCTTGTTAATATACTATGTATGAAGAGAATCTCCATTGCTTAAGAAGAAAGATGCTGAGGTTTGTCAGGCACAGGGGTTGGGGAATAATGAATGAACCTTGTTAATCTCTGCACCTATCTCTGGGCTGAGATTGACACTGCATGCATCCACAACTTCTTGGAGTTGCCACAGCTTTGTTGCTCCAAATATGGCACTAGCAACCAGAGGATTCTTCAGAACAAAGGCTGTCAGAAGAACAGCG
Organism: Apocynum venetum; assembly: GCA_019593545.1. Classification (NCBI taxonomy): domain Eukaryota; kingdom Viridiplantae; phylum Streptophyta; class Magnoliopsida; order Gentianales; family Apocynaceae; genus Apocynum; species Apocynum venetum. The sequence continues at coordinate 1,590,544 of SRSM01000324.1, forward strand.
AGTTAAGAAGCATTTGTCAACAAATTAATCAGCATGCATATTAAAAACTGAAAAACATGATTATCAAATAATTATCTGTAATCCAAACCATCAACAGCAAACTTGCACTCTTGTGCATTTAATATGCAAAAATCACAAGAAAAGCCATTCCGATTTCAGAACACTACTCAAGAAAGGAAAAGTTCCCTGCATAGACAACAAACCAACTTTTGAAGGTAGGAATCAAAATCAAAGAATTGGAGGAAACAATTTTAATGCAATTTTCTAAATTGAAATCATAATTTACATTTATTCTTTATAACTTCGTCATCAATACACACGTGTGTGTGTGTATATATATATATATATGCATTTTTTTTCCACAGAAAAAGTAATCACTCGACAATTACTGGTCTTTCATTGCATCCAAAAACCCAAAAAGAAAGATATTACAAAAGACTGGATAGAAATCGTTCAATACAAGAGCAATAGAAACTAAGAATCATACCAATTGCAAGAGAAACTGGGTGGACTCCATATCTTTGTGTAATATCCAGATATGACTGTAAGAATAAAGAAAAAGCATAAGAAAGAGAACAGGAGTTTCTCAAAGGTAATCACGTTTTAGGTACAAAAATTTAAACAGTTCGTATGATGATAATTTGGCTTTCCATGATGGCTTCTTCTAAGTTTCCCATCGATTCTCTAATGCATGTAATGCTGTATTCGAAGACGAACGAACCGAGCTTGAAGTTTTCAAGCTCGAGTTCGAACAGTATTCGAGCACTGTTCGAGTTCATTCGATTAATGTTCGAGGTCAAAATATTGTTCGTATTCGTTCAATTATTTATTCGTAATGTTCACGAATGTTCTTGTTCGGTTTATTTAATCTAATAAATCGAATTCGAATTGTTCGATTAATTCGAGTTCGAACTCAAATTTTATTTTTCTATTTTCTTTTAAAATATAAAATATATAATATCTTTTATAATATTATATGTAAAAATAATATACTCAAACCAAGTTTTGTTCACAAACGTCCGTTTCGTGAACAGCCCTACTTGCATGCAAGAGAAAGACATTCACAGTGAAAGACCTTCTAGAGAGGAGCCTACTCTGCTACAATCAATAGTTAATAAACAATGTTATGCATGCAAGGCAAAAGTAAGGGAACAGAAAAGCAGAAAGTAAGATGCTAATATCAGAGACAGTTTCATCTCAATAATTTCTGCAGACTTATCAACCTATATATCTGGATGATGCAGCTCTGCGAATTCCAAACTTTCAAAACAGTTGCCTATTTCTAAGAATTCAACAATCAACTAGAGAATCTTAAAAAAACAATCTATTAATCTTACTTCTGTAGCTCTCCTAACATTGGGTTTTGACATGTTGTATCTGAACTCAGCTTCACTATACTTTCCTGGGCAAGAGGACAAAAAATTATCTTTATTTAAAACCCTCCATGGAATGAGTTTTGCAGTACTCTTAATAAATTGCCAATATAACCTCTGAAGAGATTCAAACGAGCATCAGCTGGGCCCTGTTCATGTGAGAAGTACTTCCCAGATAGAATGCCCATTGCCAAAGGACTGTACGCCAACAAATTGACCCTAAAATTGTTGTAAATGGATAGTATCAATTTTAGCAGATTTGTACAGTTATGCACATGTATTCAACAGCACAAAGAAAATATTTCAATGTTGATAGGAAATTCCACTAATAACCCAGGATCAGAATCCACCAAATAGAAGTAAATAATAAAATAAACCACTCGGCAGTCATCCCTTTTCCTTTCTGGCTGCAGATTGGATGGGTTTGAACCTGCAAAAATACATATCACAGTACCTAGCATACATATGCACAATTTTAAAAGAGGAAGTGCTAGCTTGTTTAAGCTAAAAAGGCAATATCTTTCTCCACAAACGAAATACTCAAAAGGCAGGGACATGATAACTGACAAAAACGTTATAGAAAATGTTAGAGAAGTAAGTCCATCAACTTAAAAATAAAAAAGACGATTTTAAATGGAAGAAGTTGGGGAACCTAATCCACTTCTGGCAGCTACAAAAAATAAATAAATCATAAAATTCATATTGCATGGAGAGACCACATAATATAACAAAAATTGTAATTAAGTCAGAGAAGTAGGCATCTAACAAATTTTCATCCTAGTGACTGTTATTACATATACTTTCAGTGATACTGTTAACTTGTCAAGTCACACCAACAAAAGCAACAATAAGTAAACATATGATTAAACAGTAGGCATCTAAAAAGTTTTCATGCTTGTGAACATATCCATCAACTTTCAGTAATACTATTACTTTGTTTAAGTCATACCAACTAAAGTAGAAATATCACTTTGAAGTGTATATGCGCAAAAGGACTGCTACATGTCTATAGGCTCATGCAGAAGTTAATACCTCTCGTGATGACAGCATTCAGCCATCCCCAAATCAAAATTTCGGCAAAGCAAGTTGTAAGAATTCTACAAATAGGAATGGCATAAGTAAGCTCTGCACTAACAATGTGAAAGAGAGAGAAGCAGCTTCTCAATCTTAATTTGTTCAGCATAACACCTGCACAGATATTATCCTCGGATAACAAGATTCCTTGTCGGCAACTTGTAGGAACTTCATCAGACCATAAGGTGTTTCATTGCTTAGTCCAACATATCTGATCTGAAAATAATAGTCTCACTCCATTAACACATGCCAGACAAAATGAAATAACAGTGGAATTCCAAGCAATACAAATTTCTCAGGGTCATTACAGACCTTACCAGACTCAACAGCTCTCCCAAGAGCATCAAGTTGTTCCTCAAAACTTATGAAGGGAATACAGCGGCTAGGGTCATAGTCAGTTTCTCCAAACATTGGAACATAGCTACAGGAATCCAAAATAGGTGTAAGAAAAAAGACGGTAAAATTCTGTCTTTGTTATATTCAGGGGACAAAGGAGGGCGTCTGGGGATGGAAAAGGGGATTGTTAGAGTTTTGTCTATGGACTTCCATGTTTTGGATAGCATTACAGCAAGAATGAAGATAGGAAGGATCAACATACAAACCGGTCAGGCCAGTGAATTTGATACAAGTCAATGTAATCAGTTTGCACTCGCAACAAGCTGCAGGATGATTAGCATTTCCCATTAGAGAGTAATAAAACGCAATCAACTCCAGAAGAAAAGCCTAAACGGCTAAACCTATTACTATCAGAAACGCTTAAATTCAACTGTGATTTTCCATTAGTTTAGGCACCTATTATCTATTGCTTCAATTATATTTGAAGCATCCAAACTTTCTGGTCCATGTCGAATCCAACTCATCAGCCCAGATGGCCCACTAACCTGTAAAGTTGGACAGTAACTTAAGAAAACTTGTCCAATTGAACAAAGATAAAAGGTTTAGCAATAATTATATGTGCAAACGCATATAAAGCATCTGTGCCCTGCCAAACAGAGATAGACACATATAGAAACACAAGCCAACAAAATTGAAAAAGAAAAAAAAAACAGGTAAACTCCTAATATCGCAGTCTGAAAGTACATCAAATATTTCAGTTGTTCATTCAACTTTCATCTGGCTAACTGTATTTTGCAATACTAGTCCAAAAGGTGAACTTTCTGGTTTTTCGAATATAAAGGTTTCATACCCCCAACTGAGGTTTGACGAACAGTAGAAGTCAGTACTTCAGCAAAATTTGATCTTTATAAGGAACCAAATATGAATGTTCATCTGGAATGGTGTCAGCAAACTAATGACATAACTAATTGAGACTCCAAAACCAAGGAAAAACTCAGACCTGAAAGATAGAATTATCACCCTTCCCATACAACAGCCTCAGTTTTTGGCCGTGAGAGATTGAATGAGAAGAAAATATTAGAATTACAATGAAAAGGAAAAGTAATGACCTTAGTAGCAAACACCACCCGGTCTCGAGGAACTTTTCTATATCTCATCCAACGGCCAAAGTACTCCTCACTTCTGCCCTGGGTTTCTGCTCGCTGGGGCACTGGATACCTATGCCAGTTACTAAATTTCAGGAAGCCGAAAGGAATTTGGTGGAAAAAATTACATTCAAAAGCAACTCCCAATAAAAGAAAATATTATACACGTACATTTCAGCGGAGTCAAAGAAGTTAATTCCAGCATCAAAAGCTTTATCAAGAAGTTGAAAAGATTCGAACAATGTGTTTTGCTCACCAAAGGTCATGGTTCCTGCGAATTGTGACGGGCAAAAAGAAAAAAGAAAAACATGGCAGAAATGCAGAAAGGAAGAAAACCCAAAAGAGAGCCTCGAAAGGGATAAACAGCAAACCTAAACAGAGTCTTGATATCGTCAAATCAGGAGCAAGATTGAAAAGCGGCACCGCCATTAATCTCAGGCGGAAACAAAAAGATATACGGAGTATTATTACCACTCTCGATAGCTTGATTTCCGTAGAACGATGATGCGCCGGAGATAGGGGGAGGTCCAAAAAGCTTAAAAGGAAAAAACAAAATGGAGATGCGGGGGATCGAACCCCGTGCCTCTCGCATGCAAAGCGAGCGCTCTACCATTTGAGCTACATCCCCTCACGTTCAAATCCGTCACTCCAAGTATAAATATCTTATATTTCTACTCATATCCTCGGAAATTAACCACAATATAAGCTTAGGCCGGTCATACAACTATCAGAGAAGTTACTGGGTGGGCAACTGGCCTAAAATATCTGACTCCTGAAGCGACTGAGTGGGAAGATAAAATTTTGAAAAGGAATCCATGTAATTATTCAAAACGCAAAATTCTTTACCTCCAGCATCTGAACAAATTTTCCTTCTCCAACCTATGTTATATTTACTCCGTACAGAGATTGCGTCAATAACTTTACTCGGTATATCCCTAACCACTCTAGTTCGCAAGTTATGGCTCCTGAAGTAACAAATATCGCGAATGTTTTGCTTGAAAACATATTTCGACCAATTATAGAATTCATTAGTTACATCACAATACCCTTTTGGAACATAAAAATAATTGATAGATATTTTAGAATTTTTTCACCTAATTTATAGAAGTTCAAGAACAACGATATCCAAATGCATAGATGCCATAAGCAAAGATATTTTTAAGAAATTAAAGAGTAGATCGCAAGCTTGTTCACCACCAGCCACATCCTCGCATTCAATTTGGATCAAGAGACGACAGAATGAATAGCTACGAATATCTTCTTTCCAATAATTCAAAACTTGAAATAAATAGTAAAATTAAAGAGATTCGAGAAAGCACTAACAATCGAATCTACCATCAAACAGCGAAGTAGCAAGCAGCTATTAATATCACAATCAAAATTATCCCCGAAAAAATATAAAAATCAGCCAGATTCTTTTTAATATTAACAAGGAATAGATATCCTTAATATGAGCAAAAATAGCAAAATACATAGAATAAGATCAGACATTTCTTCTATTTTTCCGAACACTCTAGATCCCTAAAATTCCTGAGACTGCGACCCGACCTCCTTTCCTTTGCCAGTCTTCTTCGGCAACAAATTCTGATGAATGTTAGGCAAAACACCTCCGTTAGCAATGGTCACCGAACCCAACAACTTGCTTAACTCCTCATCATTCCTAACAGCCAACTGTATGTGCCTTGGAACAATTCGATTCTTCTTGTTATCCCGGGCTGCATTCCCAGCAAGCTCCAAAACCTAGATCCCCAAAACACAATTAAAACCAGACTCGCACCTAAATTTTAAAAAAAAAAACATTAAAACACTAATTTAAAAAGGAAAAACATTACTCACCTCAGCAGCAAGATATTCAAGAACAGCAGATAAATAGACTGGAGAACCAGAGCCAACTCGCTGAGCATAACGACCTTTTTTGAGGAAACGGGCAATTCTACCGACGGGGAACTGAAGACCAGCTTTTGAAGATCTGGAGACAGATTTTGTAGCTTTAGGTTTCCCTCTGCCAGTGGAGGACTTTGCTGCCGCTGTTGAACTCATCGGTGCAAAGAACAAATGAAAAACTTCAAATTTGAAAGAACAAAAATATTTTGGTCTTCGCGGTCCGGGGAAATGATACAATTAGGCATGAGAGCGCAACCGTACTTATAGAGTAGAGTTGGAGGAGCCATCTTGGTGTTGATTGGTGGCGAGGATTGCATTAGGATTGCCAACGTGGAAAGTGAGTTAAAACTGTCGGTTTATAAGTGGTTAATAGTGGATTCGAGGATAGCCAGCGTGGCTTGAATCGGAATTAATGATTTTCGACGGAATATTTACCGCTCTGTACCCAGATGTTTTCCCGCCATTTCAAATTTTTTTCCGCGGGATATTAAAATTTTAATATTCTGGAAATTAACAATGTACTGGTAGTAAAATATTTAATTTTATCAATATTTTCGTTTAAGTTTACCCTTTAATTTTCCTAATAGGCTAAAGAATTACTAAATAAATAAATAATTAACCCTTGTGTGTTTTCGTATCACTGTAGGAAAGAAAAATCCAAGGTTGAAACTCTTTTTTATAAGGCTAAAGTGGTTGGCGGCTTCGATCCGTAGTTGTTGCTAACAATGAAAAAAAATGGATAATAAGAAGGGAAAGAAAAAATAAAAAGGTAGATAGAATAAATTATTGTTAAAGTTTTTTTTTTTAAATGAACAAAATTATCCTTAAAATGTCAGTGAAACTCATATGACTAAATAAATAATGGGAGTTAACTGATAGAGAATGATAGAAAAGTAAGATTGGATAAAAAAATACGTTAAAGTGTAAGATTGGTACGGAATTAAATTTGAATTTAAAATGGAAACTTTGATATAATTTAGATGTTATTGGTGTACTTTGGCTATTTTTTATTTTTTTGCTTTGCAGACAGGACCTTCATGTATTAAAAAGTGACTATTATGATCATTTTTATCAAAAAAATTAGTTAGAATTTGGTGAAATAAATGATGTATTTATCCATGATTTTGAATCACTTGTACTAATTTAATTACTCTTACCACATTATTTTTTATTTGACTAATCTTATAGAGTTTTATGCTATCAAATTTTGATTGATTTTCTCGTGAAAAATTATTGTAATGATATAAATTTATTACATAAAAGACTTACAATATCAAGAAAATATATTTTTTTCAAAAAGTAAAAAATAAAATACTAAATAGACGAATTTTTTATAATATTTCATGAAAAAATACTATATTGATATTAAAAATGTATCATTTTAGATTTGGAATTGGACTACAATTCAACAGCCGCCTTGATTCAACTTTTGCCGTGGAGCATAGACAGGAGGTGGTTATGATGATACTCCTTAAGATAAAATTATTTTATTTTTTTGTCCATTTTAAATTTTTAGTTCAGTATTTTCTTTGAGAATGTTATTTAATTTTTAGACATTTAATATACTTTCTTATTATAAAAATAAGTTTTAAACTATTTGAATAATAAATATTTAATTTGTCAAATATAAATGCATAATTTTTCACACGCTTAAAATTGAATTTATATACATTTTTATACAATTAAATTTAATTTTGACTAAATTTTAAATTCAATGTGAAATAACAAAATAGAAATAATGTAAAAATATTTTTACAATTTTAATAATATTAAATATATTTTCTTAATATTTGCGAGAAATTTAATGGGGCAGAGGCGTACTATTCTATTGAGCTTCCTTAGGCTCCCAAATCCCAATCCCGATGCTAATCACAGTGGCATTAACAAGAAAATATAATTCTACGCATATGTGTATCCCGTATCTGAACTCTGATCCTCTTAGTAAGGGGAATAAAAAGTGGGGTAAAAAAAAAAATCATTGATCATCTGCAACTTACAGATAAAATTTTGTCTAGCAAAGATTCCTTCCTTAACATATACAAGGACTGAAGAAATCTCACACAAAAGAAAATTCTGATCCATTTCTGCAAAAGGCACTGGATTCTAAACTATTTCTTCCTCTTGATAAAGCTGGTTCACCATTGAAGGGTGATTCTTGAAGCTGCTGAGATCTTTGGGAACTAAATCTGGAAGACTTTTCAAGTTAGATTTAGCTCCATTAGCTATGAGATACAGGGCAACCTGAGCATGGCCGCCTTCAACTGCAAGGAGGAGGGGTGTGTAACCAATATCATCAACCAAATCAACCTGAGCACCATGGCTCAATAAATATTTAACACTCTCAATTCGACCCTTGAATGCCGCCCTATGTAGAGGGGTCCAACCATTTTGATCTTTCGAATTCGCATTCGCCCCTTGAGAAAGACAATTCTTGATTGCTTGAACATCATCCACTCTAGCAGCTCTATGCAATTCATCCCCAAAATGTAACATATCAAACAATTCAAAGTGGTTATTATCCTCTGCTAAGTCATATGGAGTTTTTCTTCCTTCCTTTGTTACAGCATATTTACCAAAAGTCGTGTAATCCAACAGGAATTGAACGGCCTCAACATGGCCTTGAACCGCCGCGTGGTGAAGCGGTGACCATCCTTTGCCATCCACAGCATCAGCATCACTCCCAACGGACACAAGAAATTGAATCACTTCAAGATTTCCCTGAATAGCTGCTAGGTGAAGAGCGGTTCGACCCTGGGAATCAACCGAATTCATATCGATATCTGCATACCCCAAGCACAAAATTTCAATCAAGTCCTGCCGGTTCATAGCTGCTGCATCGTGTAATAGCCTATCCACCGAGTCGTCAATTGTATAACCAGATTCAATCAAAACCTGAACGGTGTTAATATTTCCAGACTTAACCGCCAGTGACATAGCAGATTGCATATCTATGTCTCTACTGTTTACATCTGCCCCAGCATCAATCAGAGAAGAAACAAGATATGAGTTTCCACAGTCGGCAGCGCTCCTAAGAAGCGAATTGAGCTGGGATTTATCACACCGATCAATGGCCTTTGATAGGAGAAAAGCGACTTCAAGGGATTTGGGAGAAGGGGAAAAAATTAGAGACTCGACAACATGGGGTCCAACAAAGGCAATAGGGATGGTTGCATCTTTGAAGATATGAGGACCTGGTTTTGAGAACAAACGGCGAAGATCATCCTGATGGGCTTTTCCGGTAGGAAGCATGGATGATCGGACAAGGATTGTATCCAGAGGTGAAGAAAGTGGAGGCTGAATCAAGGGTTGAGACAAGGAAAGAGTGAAAGATGATGTAGAGAGAGGAGGGATAATAGAGAAGGGCTGTGAGAAGGAAAAGACAGAAGAATTGGTGGTGGTGAGTGAAATGGCCACAGACATAGTATGCATCAGGTTAGTTAATTGGAAGGTTGCAGAGCATTTTTGGCCTCTGCTGAAGGCTAGACACAGCTCCTGAAACTCTGGCTTGACTAATCTGTCCATGGGCTCTGCTCGGAGTTTCGACAAACTATGAATTGGATTTGATTTTCATCAAGAAGAAAATGAATAAGAAGAAGAACTAAAAGGTTAGGTGAAAAGTAAGCTGAAAGTGATTGGATGATTGATCCTGGTTTTCTTTAAGTTGTTGGTCTCCAATGTCCCCAAGTCCGTTCAAAATTTGGAATATTAATACTAGTAGGAGATAGGGATGCCTTAGTATGTATTTTAACATATAGGACAGGGGGAGAGAAGAAAAAAAATACATTCAAGAGGGACCCTAAGGTGAAGAATGAAGAAGACCATTTCGTGGAAAGGATCTGATGATAGAAAGGCGGTTGACGCACATCTTTGGCTTATTTATTGGGGGGAAAGTAATTAGAAGTTTTAAATAATTGAATTCATTAACCAGATCCATTATCTTTGCATATTTGTCCCTTGGTAAGGGCTTTTGGATTAGTAGCAATTTCCCTTTCGATCTTGGCTGATAGGCAAATAACTTGTTCTAGTTCTAAAGAGAACTGGTATAAAAGGCATGTCCTTTTTTGTGTTGTCTTTTGTAAGGAAGGAGAAAGTTTCTTCAAGGGCTAGTATGACTCTGACCTACCTGCTTTTGAAGTTTGTCTTCGATATCAATTGCCCACCTCAAGGAAAATGCAGAGTAAATAATGTGATTGGTGATAATATCATTTAGTTAGTATAATATAAATTTTAGATAATAATTTTGTCTATATTTTTTAAAAAAAAACTAAGTAAACATTCAATTTTAAACCTAAAATAAAAACGTTCAGTTACACAGACAGAATAAAAGGATAAATTTTAAATAAACCATGGAATATAAAGTATGCCAAGATGGACACTCTCCATCCACGTTGCTTAACTACTGCGTCAATGCTAAAATTGAAATTAATTCTTGGGTAAAAAACACCCGCAGATTGCGTAGCAATTGATGTTAGGACGCAATTTATATTCTTAAAATCATTGTCAGTGTATTGATTCCATTAAAGAGTGGATCGCTGAAAACTACTACTGAACAACTAAAAAGCTAACTTTTGGATCTACATTAATAATACTATTATAAACTAAGTCTGACCTATTAAGTTTGCAGGCTATGGACAATAAATTGCTTACGAAGAGAAGGAAGAAGAAGCAAGAAATGCGCAATGCCGTTATTTTAAGTGTTGTTACAATAATTTTAATGATAATGCACGAAATTGGACTTTCAAACACCAATCAGTATCATTTTCCTATTTGGAATGAATGAGATGGCATCATATAATATACTGCAGCGTTTGTCAGGGGGAAACATTTCTAACAGAATCAACCATAGTTTTCTGATTTTTCAAATTTCAATTAGAAAACTTGTGCCGTACTTGGAGCGTTCAAATATGGAATTGAATCGAATTGTATTTATTAATTCAGTTCGATTTTATGAGTTTATAATATAATACAATCCATTCTTTAATTTTTAAAAAATAATTACAATTTAATTTCTAATTTTTAATTTTGAAAATTGGATTAGATTGGAAAAGTGTACTTCATAATATTTAATACAAAACTTTTTTTTTTTTTACTTTGGACATTATACTAATAATATTATTTTATTTATTAGACATGTTCAACTTATTATTACATAATCCAGTTTATCATATACCTCAATATGTTAAAATATATTCCAACTTGTTATTACATAAACCATATTATCATATACCTCAATATGTTATTAATATATATATATATATATATATATTTGTGATTTTTTCTAATATAATATGTTAATCAATCTTGCATTTTCTTCAAATTTACTTCATTATTTTTAACTTGTTAAGATGATTAATTAAATGATCACATTCAAAAACTTCTCTCTGTATATGCTTCTTGATGCAATTGATAAGATTTTAATTTTATAGTGGATATATATTGCATATTGATTAAAGATAAAAAATCTCATTTTTCTAACTCATTTTTTATGTTGACTTAATGAATAAGATGATTGATATATATATATATATATATATATTGTAAAGATTAAACAATGATTTAGACTTAAATAATTCTAATTGTATTATTATATGTTTAGGGTGTTATAAGTAATGATAATAAGAACACTTTATTTAAAAATAAAAAAAATCCGATTTGGATCGGATCGGGTCTTATATGAAAAATAATATAATTCAATCCTTATAAAAAAAATTGAATATCGTAATTATCAAACTTTTAAATCGTAAACCAAACTATAATACCGTATGCAAATCTCTAATCTCTAGTGTTATTAAAGAATATGAAAATAAAATGTTGACTCAGGCAAGAATATTGATTTATCATTTGTTTCAAAATACCAAACTTTTTATGGATTTCATTATGATATCATCCATCCAAATGGAGCGGGCAAAATTTGTAAGATAGACTTGTTAATCAAAATTTAAACCCACCCCTTTCAGCCTTGTCTAATGCCGCTTATTCGCGTTAGGATTTACCCAATTCGTAAATAACAATAAATAAAGTCTGTCCATTTAAAATAAATTCATTAACGAATGACTCGTTAAACTATTAATTAATTAAAATCAACTAACACCCACAAAGTTTGTAAAAGAAAATGATACAATTGGATAAAAAAAGTCAAAATACATCGACGGCCCAAATTAACTAACACCCACAAAGTTAACTGACTGGATTCTGGGCTTTCGTGCCTTGACCTTCCTTGGGCTTAGATAGTTATGCCGCTGGACAATTATTTTTACACAGGGTGTTGTTACGAGTGAGATTAGATAAGTGACATGACATCTATTGAATATGGATTAGGTCCGAAATTTACAGATCCTAACATTGGGCTGGAAATCCGTTTTTGTTATATTGGGCTGGATTACTAAGGTAGATCAATCTAAGTTTACAGTTTCTCGTGCACGACAACTCCTGTAGTGGCTGACCCACCCATTATGATTTTAAACGATAACCCAAGAGAAGAAATTAAGTTCCATGTATTTTGCTTGGGCTTTTCACTTTTGCAATGTTCACCATTTCACAATGGGCCAATGTCTTCTTCTTTTTCTTTTTTGCCAGAGGCAGAGTTTAATTCTAGCAAATTACACGTATCGTATTTGACGAGATACTACTAATAGCTACCCACATATTACAGATTGAACAGAAAAGTACTTGGAACTCAATCATTTGTCTTTCCATCAAATGATTTTTGAAGTGTCATATGGTTTTACATTTCATGCCTTCTTGCATTCTTTTTTTTTCTTGGATCAAATTTTACTTTATTTTCGTTTTGGGGAGCAAAGGGGCTAGGTCTAGGATCAACATCTACCGACCCTTAATAAAATAATAATAATAATATTGTTATAATACAAGTTTTTGGAATAACCCCCCCCCCCCCTACACACACACACACAAACAAAAAACACCTCTTTAGTCTTTAGAATGGTCAAGTTTCTCTTGGTAAGAGAGGGGTTAATTACTTAATTTAGTCGGTGGAGACCGAACTACATATTCACACTAAGGCGTCAAAATCGCGAATAAACTTCAAAAGTTTCCTCAGGAAACTCCAATGCCAATGGACTGTTTTATACTCACAACGTAATTAAATTGAATGTATATTTTTTATTTTATTTAAAAATTAATAAAATTTATTAATTTTAAAAATTATATTTGACATTAATAAAATGAACTGTGAAACATATTAGTTAGTGAAATGTAAATATTTTAAATTAATGAGATAATTCAAATTTTTAAGAAGATTATTAATGAAATTTTTGATAAAAAAATATGTTCATTAAAAGAAAATGAATATTTAATTTTAGACAAATCAAAATATAAATGTGAATATTCAATCCGGATAAATATTTTAATTTTCAGTTGGTTCATCCTATCATTATTACCTCAATAGGTGACCATTCTCAAGATTCTTTTATATTTAGTGTAATTTATTTAACTTGAGAATAATATTTCAGAGTGAATATTGACCATAAATTAATTTATTAATTTATAATAATTAATTCAAATGATGATTAATAAGTGATGAGACTTGTGAATGAATTGGTAAATTGAAAACGGCAGTTAACCCCAAGCTTAGAATAAGAAGATGAATGGATAAAGAAAAAATAAGTAATTAATTTTGAATATAAAATAAAGTAAATAAAAGGGTATTATTTTCACAAAAAAAAAATCACTTAGATTAATTGTGCATGTATTATGTGTAAAGTTATAATAGATTTTAAAGTGACAAAACTAAAAGAAGAGTAATTTTTTATATAGTATAATTTATTGTCGATTGAAAGGCAAAAAATAGAAGAAGAAAAATAATGAAATAATATTTCTTATAATTTGTGAGTTAAAAATTTAAGACTGATCTAAAAATTATTTAGAGGTCAAAGAATTTTAACTTGGCAATAGTTTAATTAGTTCGAAGACATCCCCCCACCTGAAGTAATAATATAAAAATAAAAAAGGTCATGAATTTAAAATAGGTGACAACTTCTAACCTTTAATTAAAAAAATAAAGTAATGGGTATTATGATTTATGTCATGCTGACAGTATACATTACGTACTTAGGCCCAAAATGCCGACCACAATTTTTATTGTGCAGAAGAACAAAAAATGTGAAAAAAATGACAGCTAATTCATGCACACGAGAAAGTGCGATTTCTACAAGGGATACTTCATGTTCATCATGTATGAGATGACTTGATTCATGTGACGGACCTGCACTTACATTTGTGAATCCCGACAAATTTTTTTATTTTTTTTATTTTTCTTTCAGGTCATTAGTCAAAGGAGAGGTTGAAATAAGGTGTTAGCATGTGTCACGTGTGTGTGTTTTTCCCAGTATGCCCTCCTATTCCACAATTACTTTACTACCTTGCCTGTGTAAATTGTACTAGTAATTGTGTTGACTGAACAACTAATAATATACTATTTCGACCCCTTCCAAAAATAAAAATAAAAATAAATACTCCTATAATATTTCAAATATGAATATTTAATACTAAACATACAGAAGGAAGTAATATATTTCTAATACTATATCTTTTCTCTTTTCTTTTTTTTTTCCTTTCATTTCTGAGTTTTTTTGGTAAATGGAATCTGTTTCTTAGTCTTCTCAAGAACAAGAAAGAAAGAGATACCAATGCATTTATTTTAGAATTTTAAGAACAAAAAAATCAGAATAAATAAGGGTTTTTACAATGATAAAAAAATGTGTATATCTTATCTTTATCTATATATGAAAAGGTCACTGACGACTTTTATTGGGAATAAAAATGGAGCATTATAACCATTTTTTATTTTTTATTTAAAAATAATAATATAGTATATATATTTTTTTATATCCATAGTTTTACCAACCAAGCTTTTGATTTAAAGAAAATCATTATCTATTGAAAGCATAAGTACATCACTTAATGCATTAATAACGAATATATATTTTAATCAAAGACTATTTTAAACTTTAATTTCAAAGTAAAATTACACGTTCAGTTTTAAATTTGATATTCTGTTTCGCACCAAATGTAATAAAAAATAATAAATTTATATAAAAAGTGAAGGAAATATGCTACTGTTTTTTTGTTCCAATGGTTTCAGTCCACCTATGGCAATGTGGATTACGAGTTTACCATTCAATCACCAGAAAAGAATTCCAGACAACCAGGTTTAATAATTATTACTGAGTTTTATTTTGATCTGACCTACAACAGAAACCAAAACATAAAATTAAACTACAGATCTGCATGCATTGAATTTGAACCCAAAATAATAATAATAAGGACAAAACATAATGCATTCAAAAAAATTATGTGTCCTTAGAATATGCGGACAAAAGGACGGTGGTTTCAAAATGAAAATACATCAAATTAACATCGAACAAGTACGAATGTCGCGCTTATAATTTATTTTATTTTATTACAATTATCGTATTATTTCTATCATATTGAGTTTGGTTTAAATTTTAAACCCTTTATTTTATTTTTAAAATATTATAATATATCTTAATAAGCCAGGCGACTCTGATGGGTTTAATTAATTTCCATAGCAATGTGGGGATTCTGCTTGCACTTAACTACAAAATTTGCCAAATTTTATTGTTAGATTATGATATTGCGGAGGAGGTTCAGTTAATCTGTTCGTGGGACAATCATCGTGTTTTCTGGGACAGTTTGAATTTTCTAAAATTAAGATTTGTATTTGCGACTGGTTGTACTTAAAAGCACAGTTGTCTAAATTACTTGTTGTAAAAAATGAAACTGCCTCACCGTTTACAAGAGGATTGTCTGAATAACACATTCCATAAATCGGTGATTTCCCTCCCCCGGGTTTATCATTGATGATAAAGGAGTTTGCAGTTCGCTATTCGACACTGAATAATAAGTATTTTTTATTAAAAAAACTTAACTAAATTTTCTATGATAGACGAATCTCTTTTTTTTTTTTTTTTCAACAGCTAAAAGAACTCAATTTCACAATTTGTCCGAAATGGATTCTTCGGCAAATCCATTTTAAAATATCAGGATTGGACAGTTTTTAATCAAAATGACTTCTTCTTTTTTTTTTTTTTAACGAAAATCATAAATAGGTCCCTCTTATAGAAGTGTCTATAAGAGAACCACGTAGGATTCGCCGCCACTGCCACTAGTATTTTCAGCCTTTTTTGTTTACTTGAACAATGAAGGGATCATTTTGAAGTTCACATTGCCACATTGGTAAATACTAGATTACTTGTTGGATACCTATTTTGATAAAATAATCATATTTTACCTTTAAAGTTTTTATAATAATCTTCTTAATTTAAGTTTAAGATATATATAGCTCTCTCATTAAGTAATGATCAACATCACAAATCTAAGTTAATAATAAGATAATTTTTTATTAAGACCAACTCCAATAATGTAACTCTAATGAATTTCACTTTTACTTTTTGCTTGACTCATCTCTTAGGCTTCAATTTTCACTTTTTATAACTCTTATATTTAATCATACAATTATATAAAATGAATATAAAAAATTATTATAATAAATTGTGAGACTTATAAATCATATAACATTTATATACAAAATTATAAAAATAATAGTGAATTTACATTTTTTCAAATGCAACTCTCAATTTAAATTGCTTCCAAAAACAGCTTATCTATCATAATGAGCAAATTCCAATTGCATTTCAATAATATGCAACTCTCAATTGAATTGTAAAAACTTTATGCAACTTGCATTGAAATTGCTTTAAATATATAATATCTTCTATTTTAAAATTAAATTAAAAGTGCCATTTAATTATGAACAAAAAAGATATGATAAAATATTTCATTTGCCTATAAGTAGGTTGGGACTTTATCCAGTGACTTTATTAACATACCAGTAATGCAGCAGGCCCTTATTCATGTGGCATTCAGGTCCTGATGAGTTAGAAGTAATAATCATTAAACACTACACTATTGTTAGTGGCGAATCGGTATATATGAATCTATGATGCCACATGTTAGTACAATACCACTCTCTTCCACGCTGAATTGCCAGACAGAGAACGGAAAGCTGCTGTCTGGTTTGGCTCGAAAATGATACAATATCCGTCCCGAAATACTATCACGCTCATCCAACTCAGAAAAAAATAATGAATACTATCACACTCATTCAAATTAAGAAAACACCTGAGATTGAATATTCGGAATTTTTATTTCAAAATATAATATAAATATATATTTTTTATTATTATTCTTTTCATTTCAGTTATTCATATTCTGCTAGTAAATAAATTAATTATATTAATAATTATTATTCTTCATTTTTATTCCAAGTCAAAATGAAACACGGAAGTACTTAGTATTTGAGTTCGAGAGAGTAATTTGCACAACTTCTATACCCAACAAAAAACATTTTCTACGAGCAATCAATTGTGTGTTTTTCAACTCATAATCTTAAGTTTCAACCTGTAGATTCTAATTGCTTCACTGAGTTTCATAATTAGCAGCTAAAACAAAGAAAAAGACACCACTCCAAATTCAAGATTTACTTTACTATTATTGGATCTAGCACGAGAAAGAAAAGAAAAGCATGCCCTTTCCATTTCGAGAAAGGAGTTTTCAGCACTTAGTTGGAAGACATTATAATTAATAGCATTTTATAAAGAATTTTTTTATTAATTTGTGTAAAAATAAGTTCAACAATTAATATTTTTTGGATGAAGATAGTAATAATCAATTTTTTTCATATAGTATGCATATGTGAAAGTCTCATTAAGCGACGTCTTGCTTGTAAATTTTGGGAAATTTTGTAAATTGTCCGATGCCATCATGCTTATACGGGTAGGGTACCCTTTCAATGGCCAAAAAAAGTCCCAAAAGCATTCAATTTTTTTCTTCGGTTTCAGTTTTGTTTTCAGTAGCGGTCTTTGTAAGTTCATTATTTACGAGGGGTCAATCGATTTTTATAAATATATATATATATATATATATATGTAGTGAATATAAATATAGGTGTGTTACTGCCCTTCCTCCCTGTTAAGGCATATATAGTCCAGTGACAAGATCAAATTTTCTCGAAGCGACAGGACATGGATTTAAGCCCTGCCACCATTGGAACCTTAAAAGGCTATACTAAACAACGCCAAAAAAAACCATAGGTAAACAAGGAAAAGCTTAAGAGAAAGGAAAGAGAGAGAGAGATAAGGGTATTTTTTAGCACTTGGTAACTTTTTTTTCTTTTAATAATGTGGAATCCGTGAAGTGGTTTGAACTTGAACCGCCTCCATTTGATTAAAACTTTTGGAAGTCACATTCACTATTTGGAGTGATAGTGAATGGGTGAAAAAGTTCGAGCTAATTGAATCAACTCCGTTTGATTAAAAATTGTGATTATGTATGTTGGTTCAATCATTAAGAATAAAATTTATGTGACCTTTTGATTCAATTATCAATTACTTATTGATAAATTAGAATTAAACAGGGGGAAAAAAGGGATTATCAAACCGACAATATGAAACATTAGGGGTGGCATGATGAATTTGTCTTGAGCGCTTTGAAAGCGGTAGAATTGGAATTTGCACAGTGGGTATTCAAGAAAGACGGGTGGACACGTTAATTTGCAGGAGCAGCAACCAAAAGGAAGAAAAGAACAAAGAAGCAAGCAAGAAAACAAACAAACAAGAACACTCGGATGAAAGGAACCCAAAGAAAGGACAAAAGGGGGGAGAGAGAAAGAGAAAGCAGGAAAAATGAAGTAAATGTTAAATGAAGGCAGGGAAAAGGAAGGAATGGGAGGGTATTACCTTTTTCCAATTGGTGGGATTGACCCAATCTGCAGAAGAAGCCAAACGCTGTTCCTAGTTGTTGACCTAACGCACAAAAGGCCAAAACAAGTGGGCCTAAATAAACCCCCAATTTTCTAGCTTTAAAAATAAATAAGAAAATGAAAGAAATTTGCAACCATTTGGTTTGGAGATACTTTTTTACATATATTATTATTATTATTAATATGATTAATGAACATACCAAATAAGTTAAAAGATTAGTTGAAATTTTAATTTTTTTAAAAAGATGTATTTATTTTAAGAAATTTGGGATTCGATACTATTCTAGATATCCTAAAATAGATGAAAATATAAATATTTGATTTTCGTATTAATAATTTTCTTATTGATTGTCTTAGACTATTAAGTGGCTAGAAAAAAAATGATCAAAAGGAAAAAATAAAAAGAGGGCAAATTGGCAAAGAGAGTGGGGAGAGGTGGAAGTATGAAAACAAGAAGTTTGGTATGCATTGTGTGTGGCATATGCTTAGCCACCTTCATATACGACAATCAATGCGTCCAAGTTTGCAAGCATTGGCAATTTGGCATGCTACTTTATTATTTTATTTTATTTTTTTGTACACGACAACGCTAAAGGCCTAAACTTTTTAATTAATTTCATTATCTATCAATTCAGTCATTTCATTTCTTCTTTCCTTCTCCTACTACAGTACTACTGAATAGTTAATTATAATGCCTTTGATTCTGCTTTTGTCGTCAATGGGGTGCATGAGATCATAACAAATCCTTTACCCCATTTTTCAACTTTGGTTTCTAGCGTTACAATTCATACCAAACTCTAAACTAATGTCTTATTATAATTTGAATTCAATACTTTACTCATATCAAATGTCTTTTTGGAATTGATTCTTTATGTAGTTTATCTATATTTTTTTCTTGGACTATTTTAATTATCAATGGTTGGTTTTTTATTTTTTATTTTTGTCTTAAATATCTTTCGTGTAAATTATGAGATCTTTTCATTTATAAATCTCTCATGCTCCTTCAAAGTCCATTGGAACACTTTGAGGTTGGTTCAAGGTTAACCAACCTTTTAGGGATAAATTTGAAATCGGTTTGTTTCGATGTATTTTGATTTACTTAAATAAATTAAACAAAATTTGTAATAAAAGGATTTAATAATTCACACACAAAAAAGTTGAGAACTAAAAAAATAAAATATTCATCAAGGATCAAATTGGTCAAATAAAAATCATGAAAGAAAAAAAAATCAAAATAATCATCCAATACAAAATATAGTCAAAAAAGCAGATATTAAATAGCAATTCCTATATTTTTGTTTACTTTTCCCACATGTAAAAATTAATTTTGATACCAAATAGTGGCAGTAGGTCTTTGATTTGTTTCTTAATTTAAGAGTGAAGACTCGAGCAAGTTAGAGTAAAAGTTATTGAAATCCAAGTTTTTTTCCCTTTTAATATTCCAACCAGAACCAGATTAGTCCTTACAATTTTAGAATCATTTTTAATTTGATTCAATTTTGACTAATCCATTCAGCCTTAGACTAGAATTTGATTCAAACATAAGTTAGTTTAATGAAAACCAAAATCATTATCACTCTTTCTTAATGCAAACAATTATCACAAACTAATTCATCACTAACCTGAACGAGTTAATTATATATTACTCCATCTATTTTATTACTATTGTTCACTTTATACTTATTCAAGTATGTAAATAATTATTTTGTAATGAAACTTACTAAATTGCTATAATTTAATAATTAGTATATGTATGCATTAATTTTTTTTAAAATACATTATTTAATAAATAATTAATAATTATTCAAATTATTCATTAATAATAATGTTATAATTATAAAAATATGTATTAAAATTGAATACTATACAATTAAAATAAAATATAAAAAATTGATAAATAATTAAAATGAAAAGAAGGCATTATAAATAAACTTTTTAAGATTCGTTTTCACATTATTACCCAACATCCAGAAGATAAGACGGTCAAAACCAAAACTTTCCATTCCCCCAAATGGAAACCAAAAACAAAGAGAAAAATTGATGGACGGAAACACCACTTTGGCAAAGAATGCCCGTCTGGAAAGTAAAAAAAAAAAAAAAATCATTGGATTACTATATTCACATCCAACTTTTTTTATCTTCGTATTTCTATAAAAAATGGCAACCTAAGGTGGAGGTAATTTTCCATTCATCTAAGTGAATCTTATTTTTATAAGCTATATTTACTACTCCAATATTGCATTAAAAATTGTTATCATATATATTTACATATGTATTTAGTTGTTATCGAACATATTTCAAGATTTTATTTTAAAAAATATTTATTTATTTTAAAGCAATATTAAGTACAATAATTAAAAAGAATAGTTTACTTTTATTTTTCGAAACTTGAGAGCGATATGGTCCCACGCGATTTATCTTCCAAGAAAAATCTAATCAAGGGGTATTGTTTCTATTTTCTATCAATACGTGTCGTACTGTGGGTACACTAATGCCCTGTTGGGTCCACCCTAGAAGCGGGGCTCGTTATCCTCGTATCTACTCCAGTAAGAAGAACCTTTGGAGTGGGACAGGCGTGAACCGACACGTGTCCAATGACTCGGAAAAGATAAACACAAAACGCAAAGAACGACAAAATCCAAAGCCCAAACCCAAACCCAAAAGGCCAGAAAACGAAGTGGGTCCCATTATCTATTTCTCGCGTAGAGTTCTGACAAAATACATGCCGTCACGCGCCCACTCCGCTAAATGACAAACACGTGGGCGGATTGGGTTTTGATGAAAACTTGGGGGTGTATTTGGTATTCTGGACTGTTTTGGCAAAAGATCGAAGACGGAACTCTTTTGTCGCCACGTGCCTTGGCGTCGGCTGCACGCAGGAGAGCTATTTGTCTCTCTCTCTCTCCCTTCATTTCTCTTCTCTTTTGATATTAATCATAAGTACACCTACGGTCACAGCTACTTTTGTTAATTCCAAGCACTTGTTTAACGTTTTTCTTTTTTTCCTTCAACACTCAACAAATTATAGATTCAGGCTCAACTCCGCTGAGTCTTGCAAAAGAAAAATCTAACTAAAAGCTCCTTTAATTCGGTGTAGCGAGTAGACATTAAATACGTGACTATTTATTAAAATTATTTTTAAAATTTATATTTTATCCGTTTTATTTTAATTATTTATATTTTTTAGTGTCACATTATAATTATTTAATTTTAATACATATTTTTATGATTATAATATTATTATTAATAAATAATTTAAATGAACTATCAATTATTTATTATATAATATATTTTATACGAATTAATGCTTATACATTATTTATTATATAAGGGTAAGTTAAAAAAATTAATTTCATAATTATTATTTTTAATACTTATTTTAATTTTGTGTAAGTTAAACGTGACTAATTGAAATTAAATAAGATTGTATTATTTTACTTATAAAATATTTTAAATTTTTATTTAATAATTTACTTTTATAATTAATTAAATATTAATTAATTATAAATGTAATGTATTAAATAAAAATTCTCACTAAATTTACAAATTATATTTTTATTCATTTACATATTAAATTTTATTGTATAAATATCTACCTCATTATGTTATGATGGCGTTCCTCTTTTTTCTTCATTTCTACTTGAAATTGTTGAATTCATCGCATAATAATTCGTAAAGAAGCATTTATCCTCTTTGATTTCTTACCTATAGAAAATATATTTTATTATTTTTATCTCGAAGAACGATGTATTAGTTGTTCCTTTTAGAATAATTGATATATAATATTCTTAAACTTCGTATAAAATATTAATTTCACTTTAAAATATTCTATTACATTTTTATCCATAAACTTATTTCATAGCCATAAAATTGGTTTTTTCGCTTGCATTTTTACAGGGTAAAAATTTAGTTACAATTATTCTCTCGGCAAATTAAAAGATCAACTATGTAAAATTTAAAATAATTAATAATCAAGACAATTTAATCCTTAAAAAAAATCTACATGACCACCTTGAGGTTATTAATTTAAAAAGTTCATTGACAAAATATATTAAAAATAATTAAATATTAAAAACAATTTTAAAAATAGTTTAAATACCATATAATGTTAATTACCTACTGTTTTATAATGAACACTCTACTGAGTATAAATATTTTGCTACTAGAGTGAGTATATAAAACTTCTTATAAAAATAACAGTTACAGTACTCTTTATTATCAGAATCAAGCATTAAGGTTCCCCCCTCCCCCCAAAAAAAAAACAGTTTCAACAGTTCCATTTCAAAATGAAAAGAAGTTACCACATCATAATGGTAAGGATAAGACTTTTTAATAAAAATGCAAAAAAAAAAAAAAAAGGGAGTGTAAGTATTTAACGATCATGTTTTTTAATATAGAATAATATCGTAAAAGTGCTTTATCATTCATGAGGCTTAGATCTAAGTACAACGATTTCTTAGTAAGCATGAAAAAAAAAAAAATGGTAGTCGATCGCTGTTTTTTTTGGGGGAGTGGGTGGGGTTAGGGCACTTGGTGGTTATGATTACACTTTGATTTAAGTGTTTCTCTTTTTCATGTTTTTAAATTTTTTTTTGCATGTGTTTCTGGGAAATTTACTTTGTACATTATTTTTCAAAAAATACACTCTGTACATTATTTTGAAACATAAATTATTTAAAGTAATCATTACAAATATCCACAAAAATAGTTATAATTAATTTTTGTCTATTGATAGCTTTATTTTTTTCAAAAAAATAAATATATTTTCTTACTTCAAAGCTGAGTGTTTATATTTTGGATGTCAAAACATGAATTCCATTTTTGTATATAAATATATTTTTATTTAAAATTTTAGAATTAACTTATTTATTTAGGTTAAGGTTTACAGGTCTCACAAACAAGTGGGTGTTATTATCCATTACAATAATAATAAGGATAATATAAAAACTTATATATTATCAAAGAATTTCTATCATGCGAAAAGTAACTGTTCAATATTGAATTAAGAAAAAAATTATTATTTATTTGTATTTTGAAGTAGTAGAGTAATGCAAAATAATATTTGTTAGTACTAATAAAATCTAAGTATAAATATTTATTTTATTAAAAAAAGTACACATAAAATATAGAAAATATTAATAACAATACAAATATAATTAACATTATACATATTATCGAAAATAAAAAATAAAAAATTACAGCTAAATTTATTATTTCTTAAAATTAAATTTTAAACATTTGAGTGTAAAGCTATTGGAGAAGTATAAATTAGTGATAAAATTATATGTTTTAGAAATTACTCTATTTATAAAAAAATATAAGTATTTGAGCACACTTTTGGACATATCAAATTTTTTTTTTTGTTCATAAAATACATTTAATTAGTATGAATGCTTTTTATTGAAACTAATATTTATACTTTTACAAGAATGAAACGGGTGAGAGAAAAAAATAAGAAATAAATGAAATCTCAATAAAAACACCATAAAATAATAAACAGATATCTGCAAGAGACATATAGTTTTGGAAGAAGTGAGTACTACCATATGCCCAATTGCACTTTATGGAAAAAATCGTTTCATACTATTAAGTGTGCATTTTTCATATAAATTATACTTATGTCGTCTAAAATTGAATTCAATTTTGATTTAAGTTAAGAATTAAATAAGTTATTAAATTTTAAGAAAGCTATAATGTTATTCTTATTATTAAAGTAGCTAAAGTTTTTATTTTTATTTAAAATGAATAAAAATTTAATCCTAAATATTCAAAAATAAAAATATATAATTTCATAAAAAAGTGTATAAAGTAATAAAATAGAAATCCAGTATGCGATAGGTAAAGTGTTTTGCAGCACCAGCAAGTATTTCCAAAATTTGTATCACTCACGCATAGAGATTTGAGGTGGGAGAAAACAAAAGACAAGATAACAAAATGGAGTGGATACGAGTTCCACCGGCGAGCTGACTCTGAGCTACCGTCTCATGGCTCGTCAGTCCACTCAAAAGACTCAGCTGAACTGCCTCTTCCATTTTAGCTTTAATTAATCAAATTCCACAATCATTTTAAAATTTTTAATCAAAATATAGTTTTAATCCTTAATTCTTTTTTATAAAGATTGAGTATTTCGACTGCTAAATTGTTAGTAAAATTTATTCTAATTATTATTAATTTTTTTTTGAAGGAATACAAAAATAAAATTTCAGAGAAAAAAAAGAGAGAGCAAGCAATAAAATTAATCAATATGTAAGTAAAACACCTATATAAAAAGTGGTAGGTCCTACTAAACAGTTGATTTCGGCCGCTCCTTTGTCGTCTCTTTCGTCTCCGTCCACCACCGTCGTCTCTTTGCGTTTGACTTCACGCCCCTTCTCTCTCTTTCTTTCCCCTCTTATCCTCCACACTTCTCTTTCTCTCTCTCTCTACCCCTCGTCTCTTGCCCCTTACGAGTTCACTTTCTTTCTCTTCCCATCCATTTGAGATTTCTCTCTCTTTATCCTTTATAGTATTTAAAAAAATTTCATCTCTCTGTGTGTGTCTCCTGGGGGTCGAAATACAAGTAGAAATAGAAATGTTTCCTTACTATTGGGTTTCTTGATCCTCTTCTGTGTGTCTGAAGTCTCTGTTCTTATTTCAGAAGTGTCTCTTCTTGTTCAGAGACTCAAAAACGAGGAATCAACCCAAACCACTTAGATAGGCTTACAATATCTCTTTTGCCCGCTAAAGAGAGAGAGAGAGAGAGAACCCAGAATTTGTTCCATTCGATCTTCGGTCTTTGCGATAACGTTATGAGTAGTCGAAGACTCATCTTTTTGAAGATCAGCTCAAGCCTTTAAGGTTTTTTCACAAAGTCCGATTTTTCCCCTGCAGTCATGGCTGGCAGTAACGAAATCAACGCCAGTGAATCTAAGGTATACTGTTCTTTCTTCCCCTCTTCCGCTCCTTTCCCATCCCCCATTTTCTTCTTTAATTTCCTCCTAACGACATGGTTAATTTTTTTTTAATTACCACTAATCCCAAACATTATATCTAAATCTGTTTTCGGGGTTCAGTCACATTCCTGTTGTTTCCGTAATTCTTCTTCTGGTTTTTGGGCTTATCTTTCAAGAGAGATCACTTCCTACTTGCCCGCCCAAAAAAGAAAATATTATCATTATTATTATTATTTATTTCGGGGACTGGTTTTATCCGAACTGAATTGTTTCTAAAAAGTCCCTTTCCTTTAGGGATGTTTCTATATTTCGTTCTTAACTTACTTTTTTCTGAAGGAGCTGGAGGTTTTGGAGCTCTCTTACCTTTAATGGAGAATCTTTGATGCGAGATGGTTTTGACAATACAGTCAATTTTTGGCTTTTTTTAACTGCTTCATAGATGAAATTTCTAATATTTGCTCTGTTTTTCCTATTTGTAGAGAGTGGTTCCTCTGAATACATGGATCCTCATATCCAACTTCAAGCTAGCCTACAACATGCTTCGTCGTCCTGACGGCACTTTTAACCGTGAATTGGCTGAGTTTCTTGACCGGAAGGTCCCTGCCAACACAATCCCCGTAGATGGGGTTTATTCTTTTGATGTTGTTGATCGTGCTACTAGCCTCTTGAATAGAGTTTACCGGCCTGCTCCACAAAATGAGGATCAATGGGGAAAGATTGAACTAGAAAATCCCTTGAGTACCACGGAAATCGTTCCCGTTATTCTATTCTTCCATGGTGGGAGCTTTGCTCATTCCTCAGCAAATAGCGCTATTTATGATACACTTTGCCGCAGATTAGTTAGCATTTGCAAGGCCGTGGTGGTATCCGTCAATTACCGCAGATCGCCAGAACATCGGTACCCTTCTGCATATGAGGATGGATGGGCAGCTCTGAAATGGGTTCACTCGAGAACATGGCTGAAAAGTGGGAAGGACTCTAGGGTTCATGTATACATGGCTGGTGATAGTTCCGGTGGTAACATTATACACCACGTCGCCGTTAGGGCTGCTGATGAAGGTGTCGAGGTATTGGGTAATATTCTTCTTCAACCATTATTTGGCGGAGAAAAAAGAACAGAGTCAGAAAAGAGATTGGATGGGAAATACTTTGTTAAGCTTCAAGATAGGGATTGGTACTGGAGGGCCTTTTTGCCGGATGGCGAGGACAGAGACCATCCGGCATGTAACATATTTGGTCCCAGGGGAAGAAGCCTTGAAGGGGTTAAGTTTCCAAAAAGCCTTGTTGTTATACCTGGTTTGGATCTTCTTCAGGATTGGCAATTAGATTACGTGGAAGGGCTGCAGAAATCTGGGCAAGAGGTGAAGCTTCTCTTCCTCAAGCAGGCGACCATTGGTTTCTTCTTCTTGCCAAATAATGATTATTTCTATAACCTCATGGAGGAGATTACAAACTTCATCCATTCTAACTGTTAATAGATATTACTTAACTTCAATTACAGGCAGCTATACGTAACAGGAGCTTGACATCCACGATGATTTTCCTTTTTCTTTTGTGGTTATTTCCCCTTTTGGCAGTGATGGTGTGTGTAGTTGTATGATTGTGTAGATTTACTACTTACTGTTGTTTTCTAGTTATATCTGGCGGTGATATGAGACTCATCTTCTGGACTGATAGTCCCTAATTCAAGACCACTGCCATTGACAAGCCTCGGCTCTCCGGTGCATCTCATGTTGGAACGTCGATTCCAGTGATGCTCAAGGTTGCAAGTTTTTGGATTCTGCATAAGCTGACGAAGCTTGATAGAACAACCCCTTTGCCGCCAAACAAGATTTGTGTAGTTTTGAGACTAATGTCACTCTGTTTGTTTTGGCATTGGCAGCTAGAACAAATGCTAATTTCAGAGGAAGGAATTGATAAATTTATGGGGGGGGTTGTGTTGTAAACCTATATATGCTACACTGTTGCTCTAGAAATATATTAAAGATTTTTGTTTGTTCTACTATGTGCTCAGTCATTATGAAGCCATCGTCTTCTTCCCTGTTGTGAGTTTATCTTGTAAATTATCTGATGATCTAATGAACTAATATTATTGGGATGCTCAAGTTAAAGTTATTGCATTCACTCCTCCTGTAGTTTTAACGAATTGTATTTTATAACACTGGCATTTAGCGAACCCGGAGCGGGATGAATTCCTTGTCTAATAAAGTGTTGTAGTTCTTTGTGTTGGCTGATGCTACCGGAAGAGATAAGAAACCCCTTTTGGAAAGGAAAGGGAAAGGATGGGGGTAGAGGTGAATAGCGATGGGGCAAACTGAATATTGAAAACGTAGGATGGATTTTACTGTGTTTTCTTTTTGGGTCATGCTTCAACGTGGGAAGCTTGTAGTCCATTATGGATTAAATTCCCAAAACTTACTCCTTAAAAGTGGACAGACAGCAAGAATTTGAGGCAAAGTGTTTTCATTAGTCAAGAGAGGAAAAACAAAGGACAGAGACTCCTGGGTGGGGTGGAGTGGGGGACGCCTGAGGTAGTGTAGAGGAGTTAAGGGGGGAGGAGTAATGGTGGACCATGAAAATCCCGTTTGGGAGTGCAAAACGAAACCCCGTCCACCAAAAGGAGTGATTGGACACGGGGGAAGATCTGATTCTCTCTCGCCCCATCGTGGACGTTGATACTGGTTACAACTCTCACTTTGTCATCACTCCTCTCCGACTGATGGTTCTTGTACATACGTGTCGTTTGGCATTTGCGATACTCACATAAAAAAAATACAAGTATAACAAGAAAAAAAAAAATTGGGCTTTCCTTGTTTTGTTTGACACGAGGAAAAGGGGAACGGAACGAGATGAAACTAAACTCGTCAACTAGTGGTTGGCTTTTTAGCCCTACTCTTCCCTGAGGGACCACATTTGGAAAATCACTCCCTCCTTTGAATTTTCCTTTTTATTTTTTATAAGAATCTTTTGAATTTTCCTTAGTCCTTTGTTTGGGTGTTGGGATTGCTTTTGAAGGGTTCTCACTTCTCATGGCACTAAAAGGTTAAAACAAGAGAAAAAAAAAAAAAAGGAACAGCTAAGCTAAGACAAGGACTTGCAATTACAAACCATTCCAGAGTTCCTGTTTTTATATTGACTTTGTGTCACTTAGCTTAGAAAATGTGCATAGTTTCTGCATCTTTGTCCACTTTCCACCACCAATGAAATTCCATAATTTATTTTAAAAAAATAAAATAAAAGAAATACAAATACTAATCCATCACTAGGCGGTTGTTTGGCTGCATTATTTTAAGATGGGGGTCACTTACTTTGTTTGCAATGTCTATATGGTTTGTCGCTTTGTGGATTAGCTGGTTTAGCGTTTGCAACGTGCTTTTAGCACGACAAGTTGAAGTCGTTATCATAAAATTAGTGTTTCTTTTCTAAAAATATTTTGAAGTAAGAGCATGAACAATTTGAACATGGACAAATTTGGTTAATTATGTTTGTCAGCATCTCACTGTTGGGGCATATGATTCTATGTTAGTGGGCCGTCCGCGGTGCCCCTGCTCCTTCCTCACACTTTTCCCTTTACCAAAGTACTCTTTGCTCCGAAATTGATTCACTTAAAAACAAAAATTAATAATTAAAATTTTAAAAATAATTTATTTATTCATAATTATATATCACTTTTTTTTTATAAAAAAAATGTAACTATTATAAAAAATTTCACTTACAATCTCTTTAACTTAAAAAATTTATATCACATTTACTTATTTAGTCACAATACTAGTTAATTAATAACAAAGATAAGAATTAATTCTTAATTTTTAAATTAAATCAAAGGAAGATATTCAATTTGGACAAAATAATTATTAAATTATTATAAATTTAATTACAGTAAATAAATAATAAATTGAATAAAAATGAAAATTCAGAGTGACAAAAGCTCAAGTTTTTACTAAAAATGTACTTTTTTCTTAAAAAATGATTCATTATATACTTTGTAAGAGAAGTTAACCCTTTTTTATACCCCTGTTTTTTGTAAAAAAAATGAATCTGAACTGTATATTATAAGTCCACCAATAAAAATAACAAATTAAATAAATAATTCATGTCCGCCAAACATAACTGGAAAAAAAAAAAAAATTTATATGACGAGGTCTGCCATTGTGATTGGCATACCTAATAGAAGATTGACAAAATTGAAGAAAATAAAAAGAAAGGAAATAATGAATGGTTGAGAAATGTGAGAAAAAAGAAAACCTTTATTTTTTTTTATATTTAAAATAAAAGGGTCAAGCAATGTTATGTTATGATAATTCCTAATTTTTTTATATAAAAAGTAGGTCTGCCAATAACAAGATAACTCTTGAAAAAAAAAAGAAATTCGACCCGTCATTGACAAAACTCACCATTGATTTTTTTTAAAAAAAATTGGTTCGATATTAATAAATCAGTTGTTAATTATATTTTTTTTAAAAATCAATTTAGTCATTCTCATTATTAACTCTCTTTTATACCAGATCAATGGTGAAAAAATATATGATGGGCCAATAATTATCAAAATGATATATGACATACTCAAAAATTAAAAAAATGTTATATTTATTGTAAAAACTCCCAAATCTCTTTCTCCCTACCATTGCTACCACTGCAGATAACTAAGCAACTTCTTTGCGTTTTTATTTATTTATTGGCATTATTCTTAATCTATTCTTCTGGGTTCTTTTTGACGGAGAAATTTCGGAAATTACAAATATCTTGTGTTGCAGATCATCGATAAGCAAAAATAATTTTGAAAAGCAATTCAATTGTTATTATTTTCATAACAACCTTTTTAGTTTTTTTTTAATTTCATTTTTAATACTAATAACAGTTCAAAATCTCTTTAGAATTTGTGTTAAAGATGATCGAGTGGGATTCCACGACTTTTATCAAAATGTTTTTTTTTTCTTCTCTTTTCCATCTTCATCCTTGTTCGAAGATCCGAACCAAAAATATGTCACGGATACGCCACTAGCATTTGCTGGGAAGGTTCACTTGTCTTTTATGCATTTTTGAGGTTTAGTTAGGTACTCTACGAAGATGCGCATCATTAAGCCATTAGCATACCAAAAAGTAAAGCAACACTTTCTCTAATTCTACTTATTCCCTATTTCTAATATTCATTTTATATTTTTTTCATTTAAAAATGAATACTCACTTCTTAATTTATTCATTTCAAAATAAAGAAGGGTATTTAATTATGAGTAATTTATCACATTAATTTTTTATTATTATAGTAATTAGTAAAAGAACTATATATTAGTGAAATTGTAAATCTTTAAATTAAGGATTTATTTAATAAATTTATTTTAAAATATTTTTTAACTTCAATTTCAAACGTTCACAACTTTCAATTTGGATATGCAAAATTGAATATCAAAATTTTATAAAATAAATATATTTATTATTTAAAATTTTACTGAGTAATCTCATCAATTTAAAGTATTCAATCTTCAACATTCCACTGAATCAGTTGATGATAGTCATTTGTTCATTTCAGATTTTTATTTTATTTTATTATCTGCCTAATTGATTCTTTCCTTTGTAAAAAATTAGAAAGGCAAAGGATTACTTTAGTACTAGTGCAAATGCAATGCATGTGGACAGGTTAATTCACAAAGTATTATTTATGAAAGAAAGAGGTTTGATTACCTGAACCAAGACGGGGGGCAGTCAAGTAAGAAATCAGCATTACTTACTCCCTTTTTGAAGGCCTTAGGAAACAATGTATGTTGCCAAGAAGTTGTTTCACTAAACCACGTCGTCTGAGTTTTAGATGCTTCGAATTATGATTTTTCTTTTTCTAATTTTTTAAAAGTTATATTTCAAAGAACTCCTTTTATAATTCCACACGGTCCTCCAAATGTCAATTACGTTTTTTGCGTTCAACTTGACTAAGTTAAGTTTGATTCGATTCAAATGCAAACTACTGGACAAGCATAGACTCTAACTGACTTCCTTATTTGTCCAGTTCACCCCTATCAGTAATTACAAGTATTGCTTTCTATGTATATAGTAACTTTGAGACCCCGGGTTTCACCTTTCATTACTATCACTATAGTGACACAAAGCACTCCATCTTCCAACTATTTATCTTGAGAGCTATCATTTACTTTCTTTCCACCGTCTCATTCCTCATCGACCTATACGTAAATGGTTTGATTATTATATTACTATAAATGATTATTACGATAATCATTATACTCTCATGAGATCTTGGCGTTATAGCAGATAGTTCCATGAGGTATCGATGTCAGAGTAGACAGTGAAATGATATTTGGGGATATCAGAGTAGACAGTGGAATGATTATTTGGGAATAAAGATGATTATGAGGACACCATAAGACTGTTTGTACCACCTTATTACAAGCTTTCATTTACTTTTATTTTCTATGTTTATTGGGAGGTCATGTTTATGCCCCTCCTTATATTGTTTCTTTATTTATTTTATTAAAATTTGGGGCAATAAAAAAAACTAACTTCCTTATTTTAATTTTTTATAATAATCTCACTTAAATAATTTTACTATATGAGACAGTAAAAAATATGCCTAAATGTTTTATGATTATGGAAGTTAAAGTTTAAATATATGATTGTACTTATTTTGTTATATTTGTATATGATCGGATGTTAATAAATTTATTGTATAATATTTAATAATATTAATATATTTATTATTTATTTTTTTAGATCTCATTTATACACGAAAATTCACTACTAATTACATTACATAAATAATAAATATAATGTATAACTTAATTACAGTTGACTGCTATTTTTAATTTTTATATTAGACTTAAAGTGAAAAAAAAAAAAATCTTGAACAGAAACCTGAATTTAGGTAAGCCCAATAATCTATTTCAAATTTCGATTCAAAATCTAGATCCAAGTTCAACCATCCATTCTTTGAACTTAGTCAAAATAGTTAACCCAAAATACTGAAGTTGGTCCAGTTGGAGTCCTGCAATGAAAGCCCGCAGAAATGATTCATTTTACTCTGTGGTTACTATCTGGTCTTCTTTACATGATTTCGGGCATATGGTCGGAATTTATGATTCGATCTGTAGAAATCTGGAGCCAATTGTAAAAAAAAAAACGGTTCAAAATCAAATATCAACATCGTAGTTGACGAAAAAACAATAGAAATCTGGACTGGAGAATTTTCCAGAATGATAGCAAGGAAAAAAGAAATTATGATTTTAAAGATCCCTAAATTCTCAAGTGTTCTTGTATTTGATCTTCTAATATTCAGAATTTTGGATGAATGCTGAAATTATTCAGTTTCTAGCGGTTTACAGCACAAAGAAATTACCACTAAATTTCAGAAAATGAATGAATTTCTTGAGTTTTTACAATGGCATAATATAAGCAGTAGTTCATAACAATCCTCTTTCTCAAACGGTAATTCCCCATTATGAACCAGACTCATCTTTCTAAAAAGTCAGACATTACACAGAAGCCAAACATCTAAACATACTCGGTCTATACATTCATTCCTGGCTCTGAACATGGCATGCTTGTTAGATGGTCAGAAATATCACTGCTCAGTTACGACGTATGCAAGAAGAAGAATGAATTACAAGGTGAAATGGGATTTAGACTGACATTGTTCTCTGCAGCATCCTTTGCTTTTGCAGTACCTTTATCTCAGGCACAACACAAGGCAAAAGTATTCTACTCAGTGCTCCTCTGAATTAGGATCAGCATTCTGATTAATAAACTCGGGAATCAAATATATGTTTGATTGACAATACAACGTTTTAGTTTGAGGTTTTCTTTCCAGCAGAAAAACACTGTTCTGACATGCAGCTTTAATTTTTTCACTAGCAACTTTTGTATAGTGAATGTGGTCCATCATAAGCTGCTAATAACTCAAGAATTCAGTTTTGTCATTTAAATAATTTATTATCCGATTCAACAAGAAAAAAAATACTAAATGAAGAAGCAAATAGATTTACACAAACAGG
Source organism: Apocynum venetum (assembly GCA_019593545.1). NCBI lineage: Eukaryota > Viridiplantae > Streptophyta > Magnoliopsida > Gentianales > Apocynaceae > Apocynum > Apocynum venetum. The sequence goes on from SRSM01000324.1 coordinate 1,624,081, forward strand.
CATGAAATGTCAGGCAGTAATTGGATTTACCACTGAGAACTAAACTAGTTCCCTTAACAAGAATTTTATCATGTACTTCTAAATTCTTACCTACTAAATATTCACCTACGAGTTCATAAATGCCAAGTAGGACAGCTCTACCTTATGGAAAAACACTGTTTCTGACTTCAGCAAATAACTTCCTGCAACACAGAATCTTAAATGAAACAATCTTTACCATTAATCTCACTATTCTTTTGCTGATATATTGCATGGCACCATAGAACTTGTAAGGAAATTAAGGCAAGAATCATCATTAAATCAAATGGATTCAATACAATGTGAAGAATCTGTAACACTCCTGTGAATTGTTCACCGAAAACCTTTTTAACCACTCTCACGGCATATGAAACGGATTCACAGAAAAATAATCTTTGTTAATTATTTTATATCAATGATCGTATATAAAAACCTAATATTCAAATAAGGCAATCGAGTTACAACACAATCCTGACAACGTACCGATACTAGAATATAAGGATCTCTAGGTATCAGAGAAGATCCAGATCATCAAATCTCGAGTAAGTGGGTGGTTATTGAACAACAAAAGCAGTAATTGAAAAAATAGAAAAAAAAAGGGTTTCAGAAACAATTTAGAATGGATTATCACAGAAAACATAGTACCTTGAGAGTTGCAAGAAGTCCATTACTCTTTCTTCAGACTGTAATACACATGCAATTAATCTGTATACTGAGTGCTGCAAAATTTTGCACATCTATGATGTCAAATGCGAGGAATTCCATACTAATGATACCTTATGAACATAATGCATCCAAAGGAATTGTATACCCATGTTTGCACATCATTCCTAAAACCTGCTGGAGTTTATTCTTTTGGCCCCATTTTGAATAGGCCTTGATCAATATCCAGAATGTTTTCTTGGATAAGAAGATATTAACCCTCTCCATCTCATCAAGAACCCTTTCCATCTCCGTAAGGCGCCTTTGTGATGAATACATGACCATCTTAGTGTGGTAAAGACACCGGCAGATTTTCCATCCAGCACACTCAGCATGCTGGACAAAGTTCTCAAGCTTATCTACTGCACCACTTCGGAAATAACTAGAAACTATAGTACGCATTATGGATACTGTTGTGACAGTGGTATTATGCTCAAGTGCCTTAGTAATTAAGTCTTCCATCGACTCTAATAGATCCTCATTTGCATACATGCGGATCAATATAACATTCAACCAAGGCCTATAATCATTTTCTGGAATCAGCTTCAGCATTTCTTGAATCTTCTCAACCTTATTTGGGTCCGAACTCCTGCAGTATGCGCATATCATTACTCTGATCAAGCTAATTTCCTTACTATTGACATGATCTTTTACAACCTCATACATATCTTCCATCTTTCTCAGTTGACCACTGTGTGCGTAACCTCGAAGCATCAGTAGATGGGTAGTAAGATCTGGTCTGACATCCTCTGCCTTCATGATCATGTAAGTCTTCTCCATGCTATCCCACATCCATGCAGTGATATATCCAGCAATTAAATTATTGTATGTGTTCACATTGGGGGACATATTCAAATCCTTAATCTCTTGAAAAGTTGTCTCCATGTGATCTACCATCACCATGCGGCCAAACACTGAAATAAGAATGTTATAAGTTACAATTGTTGGACTGCACATTGGATCCTGCTTCAAGTCCCTAAATAACGATTGACATTTTACAGCAAGTCCATTATACATATAAGCACCCATAAGGGCATTATATGTGGAGGTTGACTTTAAATTTTTGTTGGCAGCCTCTTGAAAAATCTCTTTTGCAAGACGAACATCCTTCAGTCTACCAGCTATAGTAATACCACTTGCATACTCCTCTCTTGTTATGGAAGCTTGATGATCTAATTGCTCTCTTCTCCAATTAAAGACCTGAACATAACATATGCAATTCATGTAACTAAACACTAAATAGCATCTAACACAACAGCAAACAGAATGCTATTCCTGCCAATCATTCTCACTGATCATTCAAACAGTTTCAAATACATAATGTATGTCTTCGTTTACATTTCCTATATGCGTAATCGTATCAACATAAGCTCCTAATCATATTCTAAATTCTAAAAAGCCACAATTATGAATAATATATGGATTTTTCTTTTTAAACATCGAATTCACAAATATATGAAAAGATATTAAGACATTGTCCAGTATGCAACGAAAACTTATACAACCACGAGGAAAAAATGAGAGAATTGGCAAAGGGGCTTAACCTGAAAAGCTAAATTAGGTGAAGATGCTAACTGCTTTAGGAGCTCAACAACTGAAGAGCCATCAGGATATCTCCGGAACAAAGGCGCCCCCTTTTCTTCTAACACCTTCTCAAAAATTTCCACATCATGGCTATTTTCCAATAACTCGTCTTTCAAAACTGAGACCTGGTCTACGAGATTTTTCTTGGCGATGGACTCTTCGGCTCTGCGCCACTTATCCAGAAACAAATTGGCAATGTTTGGCCACTCATACACGGAAGTTTCTGCCTTTTGGGTTGTGAACTCCCGGGTCAAATGAGCTTGATTGGCAGAGATTCCGCTCGACGGAGCTAGGGTTTTAGAGAGATGCCCTGCTGGCAGCTTCTGCAGCTGGGCTGAGTTCCTTCTCCGGAGGAAAAGCTCTCTTGTCTGGACTATGTCCGAGGATATTTTGCAAGTCCGCTTCATGCTTGTGACATGGGAATGACATGCTGTCTACACATTCTACAGATTATTTGTGAATTAAGGGTTTATTGGTTTGCCGGCGATTCAATATTCTGTTAAGAAGATGAGGATCGGCGGCCGGTGGCTGCGGCGTCGAATGGCCGTAAATTTATTTTCTTGATTTGCTAGATGCGCAGAGAATAAGGCCACTAAGCCAGACTTGGAGGTAAAAATGGGTCAGGAATCAGCATAGAGCTAAAGCCCAATTTATTCTTTTTTGGGCTCCAAGTGTCCCAATATAAAAATATATTAGGTCATACATTCTCTTTTTGGGCTCATCTGGTCATTTTCTATTACTCTGTTCAAAATTTGTGCTTGACCGAGGAATGTTTCCATTTGAACCGAAACAAATGTTTAGTATTGTAATTAGGAGCGGCAAAATAAGTCCGGTTAGTGGGGTCACCTCGAAAAGTTCACAATATAAAATGGATTGAATTTCATTTTTCTTGACCCGAAAAAAAATCGAGCCTAAATGGCTCGGCCTATTGGCTCGTGGGCCAAATGGGTTCGGACCATTTTAGTTCGCGAGTTGACGGACCGATCTGGTTAAAAAAAAAAATTCTAATCACTCCCACAGTTTGTGTATTAAATTTTTTTTACTACACAAATGATGTTTGTGTAGTAAATGATGTTTAAATGATTTTTTTTATTTATATAGTAAATGAATGAACGTTATGTTTGTGTTTGATTATTTAAATATTTTTTTATTTGCTTGAATATGGTTGGTTTGTTTTAGAAGTTTTTGGAGTAAAATTGTAAATGTACTGCAAACTATAGATATAAACATTACATAATATTCTATGTTATCTTTTATGATTTAAATTTGTTGAAGTTGAGATGACATATTGGGCTATTTTAGTATTTTTTGGGAAAAAATAAGACTATAAATGTGTTGTTTATTTGTAAATGATTTAATAAATTTGTTTTTTTAGCTAACATAAAATCATAACTTTTAAAAAAAAATTATAAATTTTCGGGTCAATTTGGCTTGTTGCCCCGTGATCCATGTAGAAGTTGTATTGGGCCTTAATATTTCAGGCTTGTACAAATTTTATCCGATCCGACCCGATTACATTGTTTGGCCCGTTGGATTGGGCCGTTCGTTTTGACACCCCTAATGTAATGCAAGTATTCTTTAAATATACATTTTACAGGCACTTGATAAGAAATTTTATTTTGAAAAATATTTGATAAATCAAAGTAAGGTATAACTTAAACTAAAGATAAAAAATTATTACTAATTTAAACAATCGAGAATAGAGTTATCATATTTTTAAAAATTAGATAAAAATATTAATATAAGACCAATTTTTTTATTGAAATAAGTCCAATATTTGATTACAATGTGTTTTCTATTTAATTCTGATTTTTTTATTTTTAAAATTAATATAATATTTTTTATTCAACTATTTTCCTTTTCAAAATAACTATCATCGTAGACATCTACACTTTTAATAAGATTGAAAACTATATAAATTTTATTATTAAATTTTAAATTTACATTTAATAAATATTTTAATTCAATCTTTCATCATCACTGTCCAAATTAATGACTTTTATTTTTTTTCTTAATTAAATAAGGATAAAATTAGAAAACATTAATCATTAATACTAAAAATATATTAATAGTAAAACAAAACAAAATTTATAAAATAACACTTATTTTAAAAGGGAGAGTATACCAATAAGCAAAAGAAACCTTTATTAACTCTTTTTAAGTTGAAAGATAAATATAAAGCCATCAAATCAAGTAATCAACTTTTAACTAAAAAATTGCCCAAAGAAAGGTCAATATCTATTTAAGGTCCAAGCTTTTAATAGGCAACGTGGTGTGTTCTTAAAAGTATTTTTAATATTAAATTTTAAATTCACCATTAATAAATATTCTAACTTAATCTTTCATTTCTCATTTTTTCTTCAATTATATTAATAATTAATGTTAAAAAAGATTAATGTGAAACTAACTTTTTAAAACTAAAATAAGACTTATTTTGAAAAAAGATAATATACCAATAAGTCAAAAAAAACATTTATTATTATTATTTTTAAGTTAAAAAAGAGAAAAAGAAAGCCATCAAAATAAGTAAACAACTCGTAACTCAAAAATTGCCCAAAGAAAGGTCAATATCTATTTGAGGTCCAAGCTTTTAATAGGCAACGTGGTGGTTCTTAAACTGTCTTTGCACAATTATGAAATTGATAACAACCTGGGCGACTAATCTCAAGCCATGCGGAGCAGCATGCCAGCATCATCATCCACTGATCCCATCAAAATGAAAAAAAGCAATAAGGTAGGTAGCTGGTAGAAGCATTTTTCTACATGACACGTCACCAAAACTAAACTAAATTCAATAACCAAACCAAAGAAAAAAAAAAACCCCCCAGAAAATCAGGAAATTTTTCTGGAAACTTGTTTGAGAATTTCAGGTGAGTCGTAAGATTGTGATTCTGACATTTCTTTATTTTTCTAATTTTGGATAATTCAGTTCACAGTGTTGTTTCAGAATCAGTAACTAGTTGACTTTCATCCATTGTTCTTCATTGCTGACGATCAGGCACGCCTTTTTTTTTGGTTAAGTTATTTAATTGCAGAACTCTTGCGTAAGTTCTTTTACTCGATGTAGAAAAATGATTTTAAAGAATTCTAGTTATGATGATGTAGGATAAAGCTAAAATGAACAGGATTCTGGTGAACCCAATTAGAAAAGATTGGTACTTTTGGTCCTATTTAGGGTGTCTGAATACTTAACAGACCATTATTATTTGATTTTTCTTTCTTTCTTTTTGAATTGATTGCCGGGAATGGAATGCAACATGAACCAGGGTTTTGTTCACTGGAATTCTCTTGACAGAGTTATCGGTTTCTTGTATTGCTCTTGTGCACGAATCAATTCTAAATCTGCGTACACACAGGCACAAAACACATAATTCTTGTTTATTTAGATAAGGTGTGTTTTGATAACCCGGGATGTTGTTTCAATTTCTCGCAGCGTTGATATTGTAAAATACCTGTCGGGAACGATATGGAGATTCTGCAGTATCTGAGTTTAAGTCTTGATAGAAAATTTGTTCTGGTACTTTTTGTTTGAAATGTATTTTATTTCTGAGGAGACTGCTATTAACGACATGGGCCACTGGTTTAGTAGATTGGAACTTGAATCAGATCACCTTGATGGTTTTACCCCCAGTTATGAGGTGGTAGGCAGTCTTACACCTAAAAGACCTTTAACTTATGTGGACCATGAAATTGCTCAGCTTACTAAGCTTAGATCAGGGGCTCATGAGAATTTCAGCCGGGTTCTGCCTGGGCAGAGGGAGAGTTCTGTTTCGACAGTGAAGATGTTATTAGGTCGAGAAGCAAACTATACCGGTAGAGGGAGGTTCTCAGCATCTGATCGTTGTCACATTCTCAGTAAATATTTGCCAGTTAATGGCCCTCGTGTTGTGGACCAGATGAACACTAAGGCTTACATATCGCAGTTTTCAGCTGATGGCTCTCTTTGTGTTGCTGCATTTCAGGTATTTCTTTTTCTCCAGTTAGATTGGGCATGAAGTTGAATAAGGAATGGTGCATCTTTGGCTTTTAATTTTTTCAATTAATCTAACTACTCCTGTTTCACTCTCTGAGACAAAAACTAGAACCTTGAAGTGTCATGGCACCTATTGAAACCTATGATGCTAAAGACATGTCCTCATGAACTTTTTAAAATACAAATACAAATATGAAATACATTTCCCAGTCAAAGGGTTTGATTGTTTCTCTCAAATCATGAGAAATTCTTCTGCAGTTTCCTGACATTAATTACTTAGAAGGGTTTAGGATATACATACTTTCTCAGTACTATGACTTAAGTGATCAACTGCCTAGCTTCCTGATTTTCTTTGAAGAACAGGGAAGCCACATTAGAATATACAATGTGGAGAGAGGGTGGAAAGTTCAGAAGAACATTCTCGCAAAAAGCTTGAGATGGACAGTGACTGATACATCTCTTTCGCCCAATCAAAGACATCTTGTGAGTTTTCATGCTTTTAATAATTTCCGTTTGAGGTATCTCTTAAATGCACTTTCTTTGTACTTAACTGTACTGGCAAAGGCAATGGGGACGTGTTATACTATTTTCTGCACACTTCATCTGTTGCAATGGTGCTGCAACTCTGAAAGTCTTTTCCAATTGATTTCAATTGATATATTTCATTGATTACCATATAGCTTTTAAAAGTGCTCCTTTTCTTCATAAAGGATATTATAACAAGTGCATGCTTGCAGTTTTATCTAACTCTTGTTTCCACCAAATATGAAATATGGAAGGTGACTAGTGGCAACCATGCAATTTAGTTTATTATGGACGAATTTTTTAGTCTGTTTTCTTTAGGATAAATACAGATATTGTATTAATAAAGCACCAATGCATCTCACAAGAGTTAGGATATGCATCATAATTAAAGAACTCAAATACTTCATGAGAAAACTGGCCCCATAGACATGTCTTCTGTTCACCACAGAAATAAACAACATAAAAAACCTTGAGGTGTTCTTTTGACATATATCTGAAACTATGTAGTAAATCTTGAAGCCAGAAACAATTAGAACAACCTATTCCTTTGTTTGGAAAGGGGAAAAGAACATGTCTAAGAATAGGGAATTTCTTGTTTTCACAATTGTGTATGCCATTTAATTTGTTATGCCATTCTAATCAATTTGGAGTTACAGGTATATGCAACCATGTCACCCATTATCCATGTCGTTAATGTTGAATCTTCAGGGGCAGAATCTCTTGCAAACATTACGGTATGAAGTTCAAATTCTGTTTATTATGGAGTTGGTGTAGCTTTTAAACATTGAAGATCAAATTTAAAACTTAACACCAGAACAAGTAGGAGTTTATCAAGGAAACACCTTCATGCTTAAAAATTAAAATATCAGTGTTCAAACAACCATGCCTGTTTTCGTCACTATTCCAGCTACCGTCAGGACTTTAGGTGTTATCTTTCTGTAGTAGGTACAGTCATTAAATATTCTTGAATTCTAAGGATGGATAATTCCTTTTCCCAATTGAACCTTTAGGGGGAAACCACCAGTGGGGTCCCAGGGCAAAAAGACCCTGTGCATTGTATATAAACATCTTCTGTAGTTTGATATATGCCTATCCCTGGCATAAATGCTAACCCTATCATTGACTGGGACAGGCTTTCCAATAGCATTATCTAATTTCTGACTAATTTGTATCAGTTTCATTTGACTGTTTATTTATGTCTTTCTTTCTTCATAATGGATGTTTAATTTGCCTGCCATTGTCCAGGAGATTCATGAGGGCTATGATCTATCCACTGGGGATGATGGGGGTTATTCTTTTGGGATTTTTTCTGTGAAATTTTCAACTGATGGGCGAGAAATTGTTGCTGGAAGCAGTGATGACGCAATATATGTTCAAGATATTGAAGCAAACAGACTGTCTCTTCGAATTTCAGCACACAAGGTAGGAATGGACAATGATATGGTGATAGTTTTCATGTATTGTCTCACTGGCTTTGCTTAGTTGTTTGTGAAAGAGTTAGAAATTGTATGCACTGTGTGCCCTCTCGTTTTTTTTATGCTTTCCAAGTATGTTACATCTTTTTAAAGAGTTGTAATCTTTCAGATTAAGATTATGTTAATACTATTTACCCATTCAAAATGGCACAATAGAATTTTCTCTCCTTGTTTCTGGACAATGAAGGACAAAATTAAATGCTCGTGGATACTCACCTATGCTAGGAAGGTATATTTTGTGTGGAACTCCCTTGCCACTATTATTATTATTATTATTTGTGGACATAATTGGGGATACCATTTGCTTCCAAGATAAAAGAGAGGAAGGAAGAACAATAAAGCCATTGGGGATATATATATATATATATATATATGCCTCTTGTTGCTATGTCAATGAGACGCGTGTGGCACTTTGTTTATTTATTTTGAGGATAGAAGAGCATTGCAATTAAGACTCTGCTTTAATAGCATGCTATAAAAGTTCTCGACTATAGACTGCCAAGTGCCAAATTGGCACTTAGTTTGCAACTGTACTGCACTGCTTTTTGGAAATGCTATACTTCACATGCACCAAGTCCCATTGAACATTATGAGTAGGAAATTGTATACCTACATGTGAGGCACTTTTTAGTCCATGCTTCTGTTTAGCGACCATGGGGTTTCAGTTTTTCTGTTCAGAATTTTCATGATACCTTCTTCTTGTGGTGCAGTCTGATGTTAATACAGTATGTTTTGCGGATGAAAGTGGCCATATCATCTACTCAGGAAGTGACGACAATCTCTGCAAGGTAGTTTTTCAGTTAATTGTATATGAAGGTCCTTCATTGTGTGGATCCTATAAAATTATAAGTTGCTTTCAGCATTTTTCAGTTGCTTTTTCAACATCTGATTTTAGCTTGGAAAGGGATGGAGAGTTATTTTGGAGAAGTTATCCTATCAAGAGTACTCTTATTTTAACGGCTTAAGAAACTCTTTGAAAACCAAGAGCAAGCCCTCAATAGTTCGGCAATAAAGTGATTTCTCCTGTTATAGGCCATTTGCAGCTTGAAATATGTAACTACTTTCAGAACCTCCGTTCAATAGAGATTTTGTGTATAAGATTTCTCAATTGTTGCAAGGTGGTTTTCTATGCCTTCTGAGGTTGAGATCCTTTAGCTTATTCTGTTGACATGGTCATGGGGGGTGTGTACTTGCATATGTGATTTTCAGTTTTTGATACCCGCTACATTAATGCTCATGGCATGATCCCATATCCTGTATCTTCAAAAGCCAGGCTGAGGTACAAATATAGTTTTAAGTCAAGAAAATGCCTTTTTTCTTGTAATTTTAAAGTGTCAAACATGACGGGAAATTCTCTAAAGGAGAGGATATTTTCTGGTGTCAAATGTCCTGTATCTTCAAAAGCCAGGCTGTGGTACAAATATAGTTTTAAGTCAAGAAAATGCCTTTTTTCTTGTAATTTTAAAGTGTAAAAAATGAAGGGAAATTCTCCAAAGGAAAGGATATTTCTGGAGTCAAATGCTGATCTGAGAATGCTTTGTCTCATCTTATTTCTGAGTGGTGGTAAAACTTGCTGTTTCATATAGGTTTGGGACAGGAGATGCGTTAGAGCCAAGGGAAAGCCAGCAGGAGTCCTGATTGGACACCTAGAAGGCATCACATTTCTTGACACTCGTGGTGATGGACGCTATTTTATTTCAAATGGTAAAGATCAGACCATCAAGCTTTGGGATATTAGGAAAATGTCTTCTAATGAGCCTCGGTATGCACTCTCGTGCATCGTTCATTCTTTTTCATCCTTCAAGTTTGTATATGTATGCATTTTACTTGCTTTGCATAGGTAGTCATAGCACTTAACTTCCTGATTAGCTGTTCTAATTACTATTTTAGCGTTTTTGCATTCTTTCAAATGCTTAGCTTTTAACTTTGATTGGCTATAACACATGTTTCATGTTATTCCTCTTATTAGCAACACGCTTGTAGGTTGTTATGTTCTCAAACACCTATACAAGGTTGCTACTTTGTCTGATTGGAATTCTCCAATTGTTGCATTAGTAAAACTATAGTAAGTGCGAGCATCTATCTATATACAATCAAGTGACATGCTCATGAGACTTCTATTTTCTATGTTTAACTTGTGAAAAATGGTTTTTAGTTTTTCATATGAGTGAATAGCATTTGCTTATAATCTTGTAACTGCTTTACTATCAAGAAGCAGGGATTTTTATAGTTACTTAAATTGGCATGTCATTTAGCCCAGCTGAAAAAAGTTAACCAGAACTTGCACCCCTTTCATTTCCTCTTAAGAGAGCTTACATGGTTTCTATTATCATCCTGTTGTTATTCCTTTGTAGTAATGTAGGGTATAGGAACTATGATTGGGACTATAGATGGATGGAGTACCCTCCTCAGGCAAAAGAGTTGCAACATCCAGGTGATCAGTCAGTGGCTACCTATAGAGGCCATTCAGTCCTGCGTACTCTGATTCGCTGCCACTTCTCCCCTGAATATAGGTGAGTGTTGACTGCAGTAACTTTCAGCTATGTGATCTGGGACTCTCAACTGTCCTTCAGTTTGACTTGCTCAAGTTATCAATATGGTCTCAAAACTAACATTTATCTATTGATACTCGCAGCACTGGGCAGAAATATATTTACACGGGCTCGCATGATTCTTGTGTCTATGTATATGATCTGTTAAGTGGAGCCATAGCCGCGAAACTGCAGTTCCATAGATCAACAGTAAGAGATTGTAGTTGGCACCCTAGTTATCCAATGCTTGTCAGCTCTTCTTGGGATGGGGATATTGTGAAATGGGAATTCCCTGGAAATGGAGAAGGGCTAGACCTCTCAAAAAAGCAGCAGCAGCTCCAAAGAAGACACTTTTACTGAAGATGAAGACTGCAAAGTCATTTTCAATAACAAATCTGGCTATTGTTTTAATGATGAAAATGCTTGTACTTGTACAATGGTGGTTGTGTAATAATGTGGCAATCTATATGATTGGTAATCCCATGGAATGTACATAAATGCCTATTCACACCAGTTATAAGATGATACACAGTTCATGAAATCTTTGTTTATATTGGGTTGTTTGTTTGTGGCTATTCCCATTGAGTTGATCCAATTTTTGCATTTTCTTTTACAAATATAAATTACTTGGACACCATTGAGAATCCTGTTAGAAGTTTGGCTTTCTGAACTCATAGAATTTTCTTAATGTCATGGGTAATTATGGAGGTTGGGAAAAAGAACATAGCATCAAAGTTGTGTATTGGTTATAGAGAAACAAGGCACGTGCTTATGTGAACTAAAGAATTAAGATCATCAGTAGCTTTGGAATTCGGAGAAGTGCATACATTTCAACTCCGCTCGTGTGAATTGAGAGCTGCTTCCTGCCTGCATTAATTATGAAAACTGGCCATGATCTATTGAAATGTGTGCTCTATCTAGCAAATGTTCCCCATGCTATAGACCATGTTGAACTTTTGATTTTTTTTTTCAATTAAAAATTATTTTGAGTTGTTTTAATTTTTTTTAAAAATTTATGTATTTAGCTTTACAAAAGTTCAAAGAATAAGAATGTTAGTATAAAAGTGTTTTTTAAAGAGCTTAAATTCTTTTTCAATAATCAATATAGTCAAGTTCTTGTCTAGACAACTGCACTACAAGTTTCTTAGCAAGGTATACTGCTTTATATTCACATTTTTAACTACGTTAAAATGAACCCACAAGAACCCCTCATAGAGTAAGAGATCTTTTAGAACATTATGAGTGTACTTTTTTCTTCATTCATTTGATTACTCCTGTCATTAAAAAATAAGCGTCCTAATTGATGCTTTTATGCATATTAAGGATTTATTAAATTACTTTATAAAAAAAGGATTTATTAAATTACATAGTATTTAGAAACAAATTTGTCAAATATACTTCTATTTCATTTTGTTTTTTGAAAAGAAAGGAAAAAATTCCATTTAGATACTTCTATGTTATTTTTTAAAAAGAAAAAAAGAACTAAACTTTTCTTTCTTTCTTTCTCATATTTTCTCTCTCTCCTATTTACAAAATTATAATTAAAAAGTAATTTATCCAATATATTGAGTATTATTCAATATCTAGTAAATAACTTAGTTAAGAGATCCTTGATTGATTAGATGAAAATGCTTTACATAATCACGTTGCTTGCAGCTTGTGAACCTTGAAAAAGAGATTCCAAGCTTGCAGTTGGAGCAAAGCTGCTCCATTCTTTTGAAACACAGTATTTATATTCCATGTTGATTATACCAAAGTAACCATACAAATCCGGCTGCAGGACATTTCTATTTTAAGCAAAATGATCTCCATTCCCTTTCCGACACTGCCTCGAATGAGAATCTTATACTCACCTCTCCCTCCGATTAATTCCAAGATTAAGAATTTGCCCCAGAGGCCTTATGTTTCCAGCAAAATTCTTTCTTATAAACCTTCTTTTACAATTCCCTTCTCCAGGAACAGAGCAGGATTTCCACCAGTGTCATGCGGTGCCCAGGATTTCCGATCGGCTGAGGATGACCTCAGAGCTGTAGAAGCAGTCCTCAAGCTTTATATGGCAATGAAGAATAAGAACTTTAATGAGCTCTCTGACATTATTGGAGAAGAATGCCTTTGCATTTGCAATTTCGTTTCAGCATACCAGCCTTTCCGTGGGAAGGAGGTAAGTAAAAGCCCATTAATGTTGATCATCGCATGTTGCATTACATAATTAATTGATAATTGAAGCCTTGAGTTGATGCCTAATCTTGATTGTTGCAGAAAGTTCTGGAATTCTTCTCTTCTCTGATTATGAATCTTGGGAACAACATTGAATTTGTAGTGCAGCCAACGTTTTCGGATGGGATGGCTGTTGGCGTATCTTGGAAACTAGGTGCACACGCATCCTCCCTCAAAGTATGGCATGCTTTAAATCTTGTGGTGAATTGAAGGAAATGGTTAATTAATACATTTCCTCTCTGTTATTTACAATGTCTTCTGCAGAATGGAAAAAAAATGGTGTTCCTCTGGGAAAAGGTTTCAGCTTCTATACGTGTCATGTTTATCAGGGAAAGGTGTTGATAAAGTGAGTATACTTACAAGGTCTTCAGGCACTGCTGATTTTTAAATGCGAGTTATCTTATCATAGAAAAAAATAAAATTAGATTCATACTTGAAAGAGTTCAATCTGTGACTCTCATGCCAAAGTACAAAGTTATCAACAAATGAACAATTTACTGCATGATGAATCTCCAACGATCAGTTAATAAGTCTTTTAACTGAGTAGAATGCAAACTTATTGTAGGAACGTGGAGATGTTTTTGGAGCCCCTGCTTCACATCGAACCCCTTAGATTGGTAAGGGAGATTGAATTTGAATGTCCTCCTTTATTTGCAAAATCACGTCTCTGAAAGTCGACCTTCATTTCTGCAGAAAACAATAGCATCACTGGCGAGGGCTATGGATGGCACGAGTTCCCAGGCTGCAAAAACGGCTTTCAAGAGTTTGCTCGCTCTTCTTCTCGTGGCCCTTCTATGGTTGTTTTGCAGGTATCCTCTGTAGGAGCCACAGGGTCCAGATACAAGGCATATTTTCCATTCATTTCGACTATGGAGTCCAAATATTTTGTTTTAGGAGGAGATTCTTTTCAGGCTACGGGCAACACTCTGCTGTTCATGTGCAGAAGCTATGGCCTTTAAGTGCATTTTCAAGCTCTTGATTAGATAACTGTCCTAACCGTCTCTCCCGAGGAGGCAGTAAAATTTATTAGTACTAGGTATTTGTAGATTTCTTACAACTTATATCTCGAGTCAAAATAACATGAAACTGCAGAAATTCAAACTTGCAAGAATTGTAGGTGATATACCTGGCAGGAAATTAAAGATGAACAAAAGATAATACTAATAGCACTGAGCAGAAATACATTTAGACTGGCTCGCATGATTCTTGTGTCTATGTATATGATCTGTTAAAACTGCAGTTCCATAGATCAACAGTAAGAGATTGTAATTGGCACCACAGTTATCCAAATCCAATGCTCGTCAGCTCTTCTTGGGATGGGGATATTGTGAAATGGGAATTCCCTGGAAATGGAGAAGGGCTAGACCTCTCAAAAACGCAGCAGCTCCAAAGAAGACACTTTTTCTGAAGATGAAGACTGCAAAGTCATTTTCAATTACAAATCTAGCTATTGTTTTAGTGATGAAAATGCTTGTACTTGTACAATGGTGGTTGTGTAATAGTGTGGCAATCTATATGATTGGTACATAAATGCCTATTCACACCAGTTATAAGATTATCCCATTGAGTTGATCCAATTTTTGTATTTTCTTTTACAAATATAAATTACTTGGACACCATTGAGAACCTTGTTAGAAGTTTGGCTTTCTGATCCTATAGAATTTTCTTAATGTCATGGGTAATTATGGAGCTTGGGAAAAAGAACATGGGATCAAAGTCATGTGTATTATTGGTTATAGAGAAACAAAGCACAGCTTATGATATGTGAACTTTTAAGAATTAAGATCATCAGTAGCTATTAATGGAATTCGGAGAACTAAAAGTCAACATTGGATAAGTTACTTTTCAGAAACATTGAAAAAGTTATTGAAGAGGGAGTTTAATAATGGTATATTTAGATAAAAATAATACTACTTAAGTACTTTTCATTTTTAGAAATAGAACAATTAATTTTAGACAAAAAAAAGAAAGAAAATTGAGATTATTAGTATTATTTAATATAGACAATATCAATTAATGACATATTCAATAAATTGACACATGGACATACTCCACAACCAAAAAAGTAATCATCATAGACAAATACAGGAAGCAACATTGCATGATTCGACTATGGAAAAGAAACTGAAATAGTAAGATAAATAAGAAAAAAAAATATCGAAGTCACAGAAATCTTGATAGGGACAAGAGATAAATAATTAATAAACCTTTGATGGTTAATAAAGAGTAATGGTCGATTTTTATTTTTATTTTTGTAAATATCTTTTGGTCATTCTAATAACCTCTGCATTCTACAAGAAAAACTAAATAAATGAAGAAGTGGTTGATACAATGCACTTCCCCCCCCCCCACTCGGTCTAGTCACTACCAACTGCAAAGCATTCATATCATTCATCATTTCGTTCCTCTCCAACAACACCACATGCACTAATATTATATATATATATAAGAAACAAAAAAAAATGTGCAACTCCCAAATTGGATAACCCATTTTACTTTGACAGTAGTTATAACAGATCAGAATTACTATCCCAAGATATAATCGAGAAGTTTACTTGCACACTCTCCTCAGTGTGATACACAGTTGGCACCAAACCATATTTTGAGCCTTAAGCTTTAATTTATCTCAATATGTCCTATGATACTCAGTCATATTGACTTGAAGTTATATTCAAGTTCAAACTTTTAATAGTCAGTACTAGTCCCATGATAGTCCCTTATTAAACCATTTGCAAATTCATACTGCTTCAGATGTCCTATTCTGAGTTTGAGTAAGTATGTCACTTAAATTCCACGTAGTTAAAGTAGAATGAAAATATTGTATGTAATAGACGAAATTATACCATATTTAATTTTTAATATATTCACGAATTTATTTATTTATATGAACTGGATATTAAACTAGCCTATCAGAGTTGGTTAGAATATTTCTTTTATCAAAAGTAGACATCTTGTCCAAAAAAAAAGTATGTTTCATTTCATCTATCCTCTCCTGTTGACTGTTGAGTGAGATTTTGATTGGAGTTTGCATGTAATGCATTTGACCAAAGAGAATTGTGACAAGGACTCATAACTCCCCTAAACAAAGGGAAGTAAGTAAGTCATAATCAATCTTGTTTTCCAGACAACAAAGTCTTTTTGGACCATAAAAAAGGGAGTGAAAGAAAGCCTCAAAAGCCAAAAAGATAGATATGGTAATTGGTAGGACCTCAATGAACCTCTTCTCAAACACTTTTAAGCTTGCTTATCTTACCCTCCAATCCAGCAACGCAAAATCACAACTTTGATCTCTTTTTGACTCCTCCTTAAGTACTCTTTTGTCAAGAAAAGTTTCCTTGTAAATTGTAAAAGAAACAATACTTCTTCTAGCCATTATAATTCTCATTCTTAACCATCAATATTTAGTAGGTTTTACTAAGTCCCAAAGTGGACAGATTCACAGTTCCCCAACAACTCATTTTTTATAACTACTCATCCTTGACTGGCTTTTTCCTTTTCTTCTAGAGTGGTGCAACAAAGCAGAGTACTACCCTTCACGCTCTAACGTACAAGTACCAAACCTCACCTAGTCCTGACTGACACCATGTTCTCTGTGTTTGTTGCTCTTTCTTTATACAAAACACTACCGAATGTATCCGTTAACAACCACGACAAAACAATGGAACATTCTCACTATAAAACACATAAAAATAAAATAGAAATTATAAAACCAAAAACACTCAACTACATAATTTAATTTCTCGATAATAACATTTTAGTGATTGAGTAATATATATGATTGTTGCAGGAATGACAAAATATTTGCGAAATTTGACGGGCCAAGAAAATCATTGTTGAAGCTTTTACAAAATTTTTTTTTTTGGGGGGGGGGGGGAATTATCCACAATTTCTTTCTTATTACTTAACCACATTTATCACAAAAATAAATAAATGAATCATTTTAATATCTTCTCCTCTGCTTCCACCATATCACCTGCAAAAATATGTAGCTACCACCCAGGGAAAAAAAAGACTTATCATCAGACAGCAAATTCTCCTTTTTGCCCTCGATGTAGCACTAATTGTTGGGTTTACCCTTCCACTCAATGCACTGATCAGTAGGCCTCGTCTTCTGCTTGCCGGCCTTGAGGGGACACGGCGTTTGCACCGGCGGAACCATACAATTGTACTGCAAACACAATGAACTGCTCAGAGGGATCGCAGCCGACGGGTTGATCTCTATTCCGGTCAAATAGTTGTGCTGTAGATACAGTATTTGAATGCTGGCTGACAATAGCCGGTCCACCAACGTCCCGGGGACCTGCCCCATGAACCGGTTATTATTCAAATACAGATTCTGCACGGTCGAGAATAGTGGGGATATTCCGCCCGATAACCGGTTATAGCTGAGATCAACGGTTGGAATAGAGACCTGATCAACCGGAAGGACCGGCCCATAAAACATATTCCTCTGCAATTGAAGGTTGGTGATCGGGAAAGAAAATATATTACCCGGAATGCACCCCGTGAACTGGTTCAGACTCAGGTCTAGATAATTTAACCGGTTTAGGCGAGTTAGGAGCCTGTCCACTGGCCCTGTAAAGCGGTTCCACGATA
The DNA here is from genome assembly GCA_019593545.1 of Apocynum venetum. Lineage (NCBI taxonomy): Eukaryota > Viridiplantae > Streptophyta > Magnoliopsida > Gentianales > Apocynaceae > Apocynum > Apocynum venetum. The sequence goes on from SRSM01000324.1 coordinate 1,641,702, forward strand.
ATGAGAGGTATTCGAGAGAGGGAGGGAGTGAATTCGGTAAGAGCGAACCGGAAAGATCGTTGTGCTTCAGATCGAGACGGGTCAGGGTTTGGGAGACAAAAGGTGGGACAGTTCCCGACAGACGGTTGTGGCAGAGAATGACGTTGGACAGCGAAGGAAGGGCTCCAACAGACCAAGGAATGCTTCCTGTGAATTGATTGAAACTGAGGTCCAGTGTTTGCAGTCCGCGGAGCTGGCCAAGAGTAGCGGGAATATCGCCGGAGATGAAGTTCCGGCTCACCGCAAGAAACCTCAGCTTCGTCAACTGGGACAATGTCTGAGGCAATGGGCCAATGATCCGTCCGGGAACAACAGTAAACTCGGCTAGAGCAGATAGCTTTCCAATGGCAGGGTCGAGCCGTCCAGTCAATCCGGGAGAACCGGCTCTAGGATCACCCAAATTTAAGGCAATCACTTTATCTCCATCACAATACACTCCGGCGAAGTTACATGGGTCGGAAGTGAAATCCCAGGAAGCAAAATAATTAGAACCAGGAAGATCATCCAAGCTTTTCCTTAAAGATTGCAAAGCCAAAAAATCAATGGGGTCTAAAATAGCCTGGGAAAATAAGCTAAATTCCAGAAGAAAACCCAAATGGCTTAGAAACAAGAACAATGCTCTCATCTTCCTAATTACACATAGCCTCATTGTTGTTATCTTGCTTGAAGGGCCTCTCAATGCTGCAATAAGAGTTTATATAAGAACAAAAATTAGGCTGTCCGAGAATGCTTTTCCGTGAATAGCAGCGATTTCTCGTGGACTATACAAGGGCGTGAAAGCTTTAATGGAGGAGGACAACATGCATCGAGAGAAAGACAGATAGAAAGGAAGACGAAAAATGAATTATATATGCAGTATTATTAGAGAGAAAGATTAAATTGAAAGAGTGGCTTCTGAGGAAAGCAACAGTGGGGGAAAAAGGGTTTTGGGTTTTCTTGATTCTTCTCGTACACAATACTCTTAAGCTGGGAAAATGGGTGGTTCGGTCGGGGCCTTTTTGGCTTCTTGCAGAAGATGAAGAAGAACAATGACTGTGGCTACTACTTCCTACAGTGCCTCCCAGGACCGGATATTTTTTTATTGGTTCTTGGTTTTTACTATTGGTTATTATTTCATTAAAAATTAATGGCTATACTGTTTCTTCCTTGGGAAGAGGTTCGGGGACAAACGGTTGTCCGAGCCTACGTGGAGTACCTCTGCTTCAGGTTTTGATTGACAGATCAGCAGGTTCGGGCTCTTGCGGAGATTCGGATGAGGACCACGTGATCTCATGCCCCCCTCCAAATGTCTGTATTTTTTGTTAGGAGTCCTTTTTTTCTTTTCTTTTTTCCTCTCCTCCCACTTTTTTTTTAATGACAAGTTGGACTGTTGGAGTACTGAACAGCACTTCCGATCTCTAAAAAAAACTATTCCCATATTAATCGTCAGTTATTTAATAATTGATTGCATTATTTTCATTAGGCTTATATATGAATATGTACAAAAAGAACAAATTACCCCTATTTACCTTTCACATGATTCGAATAATTACTATATCATTCTCGGTAATACTTTCATGATTAGTTATGATAATTGCTTTATATTCGTAGGATGTTCCCACTTTTTTTTAATACCAATAGAGGGGAAAATGTTTCTTTTGTGATAGATAATATATTTTAAGGGAATTGTGATGTATAATACTTTTTTATTCGAAATTAAAGTGTATATGTATATATATATATATATTTGATTTAATATAAAAATTTTAAATTTTTTTAGACTTTGATGAATTTACCCAATAGTGTATTATTAACTTGGTTAACAGTAAGATTATATGATTTAATTTTGAATGAAATGAGTATAAAAGAAAAAAATAAATTATCGTAACCACTAAAATATCAATAATTAAGTATTTATTTTATTTAACACCCTGAAAAAAGAGAGCCCTTATAAATGTCTGCATTTTTGTGGATTGGAAAAGGTGTTTATTTCGAGAAAATACTTGCATCACACGTTTTTGTAGAATTTATGTACTTGCTTTTGATTCTCAAAATCGTAGGGGCAAGGCGAAACAGAGGGGGGAAATCGAGAATGGAGGAATGGGCACTAGTACGAATAGAATGAAAGTAAATAAATCATTTGCTCAATTTTGTAAGAGCTAAAAATTAATGTGAAAGGAACAAAGAAATCTACCTAGATTTACTTCACTTCGATCTTTTATAATTGAAACTTTTAATGAGTTTTATAAATTTTTTTAAGTATAAAATTTTTATAGATTTTAAGTGACTTTTATAGATTTATTAGAATTTTAGAAAATTTTATTTATAAATGTTAATATTGGACACGATACGTATATGACAGGATATTAACGAGTTAGGGTCGAAGTTTCACGAGTCAACCCGCATAACTCGTGCGTAACCCGTGCAATTCGTTTATTTTTAATTTTTTATATAAAAAATAATTTATATTCTTAAATTTAATTTAACTTATTATATCTAATTTTTAATCATATTTGTTTTTTTTATTCCAATGTAGTGAGCTAATAAGTAGTGTTTTTTTGTCATTTTTATTTTGTAAATTTTTTAATTAATGAGTTTTTTTGGGCAATTGATGAATTATGATGATATTTTTTTAAGGGATTCGTAAGTTTTTTTGACATATTCTATCTAATCACCATTTATCGCTACATAAATTGTAATGGTGATGATTTTAAAAAAATAAAATAAAAATTAACATAAGATGTCACGAAAATAGTTATTCTTCCATTGAGTTGCAAAGATTTAATAAATAATTTAGTCTTAATATATTTTATACTTTTCTTCTGCGATATTTGTATGTTTCGATGAATATTACGATGATTTTTTTTATAAAAAAAAACTTTTATTGTGATGAGTTGGAATAATGATAATCTATTTTGTTGAGATGCATTTACATATAACAGTAACAAACAAATATCTATATGATTTGTACAATTTTACATTAATATATTATTATTTTACATGATTTATATAATTTTTCCCTTTAATTGAACATATTTTTGTCTCAGTTTTTCTTATATATTGACTCTCTTGATTTTTAATTTAATTTATTAGATTTCATATTAAAACATAATATGATTTTTTCACTAAAATAGGTGTTATTGCGTTGATAAATTACTAAATAGGGTTATCGCGTTGGTCGGTTCACATGTCATGTCGTATTGACACGATTTTTTAACCTATCGTGTTCGGATTCACAAATTCGACATGATTATTAATCGTGTTGTGTTTGGGTTAGTGTGTTAATAACACACCAACCAACTCGACACGACACGATAGTCAACTCTAATTATATTGAAATTTTCATTTAATTTTTTTTTATTTATTGAGACTTTTATAGATTTTCATTTTTAAAAAAAAACTCACACAATAAAAAAAAGTTATATATTTTAAAAATAATTCTTATCATGTCAATGCAAGAAAAAAAATTATCTTTGATCTCAATAAAAATTCATAAAATAACATAAATTGTTGTTAATAATAAATTTCATAGAGATATCAAAATTATCAATATCATTCAACTTATTGATTGTAATATAATGTACTACTATATTTATTGTTCTTAAGTTTCAAAATATAGATCGAAATTTTAGATCCGTGAAAATTATAATTGTCCAAGTCCAACTCGAACATCCTTATTAGCTTGTTGGTCAAGCCATTTCGAATCAAAATTTGAGTTAGGCTAAATTCACAAGCAACTTTTTTAAAAATAGTTTTCATTCAAAATGAGGTTGCTTTGACTATTCAAGTATAGTCGATTCGACCATATAGGCTGGGACAGACTTCATTATTATAGGCTCATGAAAATCGAGTTGGATCGAGCCAAGCCAAACCTTGCGACCAATTTTGTCAATCCTAGGTGTGGCCGAATCATTAGACAGAGCTAAACTTTAAAACTTTGTATCAAGTTAGGGCAATTCAAATTGTCACTTCAAAACTCTCTACAATTCTAACATGAAAATCTAATGAGATTTGAGTAAAATATTTTTTCTTTATATTTTATATATAAAGTCATGAAAAATCTTGATTTTGTAAAACTCATTAAAAATCATTTTCAAATCGAATACCTTATGATTTATTGAGAATTCTAGAATGTTTGCATTGAATAACTCATGTTTTTATAGACTTTTTAAAAATATTAAAAGGTTTTAGTTTAATACTTCAAAACTTTTAAAGAGTTTTAAAAAGTCTCAATTAAATACACCTAAATTTTTAAAATTCTAAAAAAAATTAGAAATTTCAATTGAATACATCCCCTCTAATTTTTAATAAATGACTTAAATCAATCAAATTTCCCCTTTTAGTTACTAACAAATGATTTAAATCTACTCCCTTTTTTATTTATTACAAAATAGAGATTTTGTGGTTATTTTATAAAATCAATGTAATATTTATTAATTTTTTCTTATTAAATTAATATATCTAATCATTGAAACATTTCATTTATCATTGTCAATACAAAAATATTAGTATTTAAGAGGTCTAGTTAAACTTTTTAATTAATAAGTTTTTATTTTTTATAAGAGAGAATGAAAGATATTACAATAATAAGATATAAATTTAATAGTATTATATATATTTAAAGTTTTTAAAAATTTACATAAATTTAAATTTTTCTTAAGCAGCATGAAGCTTTTCCCTCAAAAAAAGAAAAGAAAAAGAAACATCATAAAACTTCATTTTGCGACGATGAAAAAAAAAGAAAGAAGAAAGGTAAATACTACTCATTTGGGTTCTGAAGTAACTAGAACCTATAGTTAACAATCCTCTTTTTTTTTTTTTTAGGGAAAATGTTTGTGTTTAGATAAGAATGTTTTTAAATCATACGTTACTAATAATATTATAAAATATATAACTTGTAGTAAATAAATTACTTGAGAGTATGATTTTTATAAAGTTTTGGAAAATATATTTTTATGTGAATATGTAGAATTATACGTGGGTTGAAAGAATTTAAAATTTGAAAGTAACAAAAAATTTAGATGTAAATAAGTATTTTGAGATTTTTTTAATGAAAGATGATAAAAGAATTCTAAAAATATTTTCTAAATATAAAGCTAGTTTCAATAAGAACTGCGTAAGAACCGTCTCATATTCATGAAGAGAAGCAATGCAAGACTAGAACTTCTATATAGACCAATTGGAACCTCTATAAAAACAATATAACTTATTTACTACATCTTATAAAAAAGGACAAAGTGACTATTAGATATCAAATATTTTAAAATTTATTTATTTGACAATTTTTCTTATTGTTAACATTTGCTATTCAAGACCAACAAGTCACACTTCAAAGAGATTGATGTAGTGATTAATAATGTTAAAACATGAATCACATAATTATAATTACGATAATATTCATATCTAAAATATTTAAATAAAAAATGATACTATATCAAATATTTTTAAGAATAAAATCTGTTGACAAATTGCCTCATTGGTAAGATTTATGGCTGAAATCGAACATACTCTCACACACACACACAATATATATATATATATATTAATTTTCAAATGTAGATATTAATTTTTTTTTCATTCTAACTTACATTTTGAAAAGAAAAAAAAAAAGAAAGAAAAAGAAAATGGAAGAGGTAGGAGGAGTTGCAGTGAAAAAGATCGGTTTTACGGAGGAGTGTAAGGACCGTAGGACTTGGGAAGACAGCTGGCGATGCCCCAATTCAGTCGTGGTTGTCCTTTTGTGTCTGGTAATATTAGCAATTATTATTATTTTGGAGGATTGGAAATAGTATCAATTGATACATCTTTCCTAACTGTCAGTCAGAGTTTTCCAGATGGCAAACTTTCTTGGGGTACAAGTCGATTAGTCAACTGGGGGCAGTTCAGTCATATTTGGGCCGTCAACTTCATCTTTTAGGCCCACATAGCCCGACGTGGATGGTCCAATTTCTCTTGACACCCTTTCACTTTCATTTGAAGAATGAAAGGTAATTACAATAATAAGATCTAAATAAAGAAATGATAGAAATGCATGAATCATACTTTTGTGGGTGAAAAACAAAAGCAATGTGACACGGGTTTGGTTAGATTGTGTTTATGAATGCAATGCAAAAGTCATAATTAGTTGATAATAGCAGCTCACTTGCCCACACATTTGTATTCCAGGAGCAAAGTGGAGGCCACATCATTAGGATTCTCCTGAATTATGTGTTCATAATGAAAATTAAATGAGAATAAAACTCATGATATTGCTCTCTTTCCCTCTCTCTCTTCATATTGATGAAGAGTTAAAGAGTTTTGATTTTGAGTAAAGCTTCGAAGTAGTTGAACCAATATGTCAATTGTGCTTAAATTTTTAGAATTGGTTCTAACTTCTATGACATTTGTTGATTAGGCATGAATTTATTTTCTTATTGTGGTAGTTAGACAAAGCACGGAATAATCCTTTATTCCCAAGCAATTAAAGTCCCTTTTGTTTTGTTGGCATAAAACCAGGAAAGCCTGAATTCTTGAAGTCATCGAATCTGATGAGAACAGATCATTAGTATACTAAACAATAAACACTAATCTTGATCGTTAAATTCATCATAACCATTATAAAGTGTCTTTTCAAGAATGCTTATCTCAAATCCCAATTGCCTTGGAATTTTGATGAGTTTTTATCTTCAAGATTTTTGTTTTTGAAAAAATATTATTTTTGAAGAACCTTCTCTCAGAGATAACTAAGTTTTTTTCCCCCCTTTAAATTCTTTGATTGTTGTTTGATGATCGTCAACTATTAGCCAATCTTTCCACAAAGAAGACATGAAAGGCTTTGGTCGCTCAAAACAATTATTAGAAAAGAATTGGTAGATTCATATAATAAGTAGGTACACCAAAACAAGTTGCTCAAAGCAGTAAAAAGCATGCATATTGCCAACCTTCAATTCATACTAGCGTGGACCAGTTTCGTTACTTCTACTACAGGCATGGACTTCTTTTCATCTTTTGTATTCTAGTTCTATCATACCATTTTTGTTTCCTCTTTTTACTACTGCCAAACTCAACAACCGCACTCTTATCTCATCATCTTTTGCAAGGGAAGGGGGGGGGGGGGGAGAAAGAGAAGGGAATGGAATCCCATCAACAATTCATAACTGCACATTACTGTCCTTGGAAGATCAATCTTCGGACTTGGTTCTTCTTCCTTTTCCTACACCAGAGAATGTGTGTGGTTCATTAATAAGCTTTGGTACAAGTCCTTTTCCCTCCAGCTATCCTGTTTCCATTGTTAATCGGCGCCCTCTTGTGATTGGGTCTAAGATATCAAACTCTGTAAATTTGAGTTCGTCTGTAAAAAAGCCCATGCCAATTTGCAGCCTTTTGGTCACTCATTTTGTAGCATTCATTTTTAATCTTCATTTTGATACTCTTCTTCTTTTTCTTTTCTTTTTTTTGAAAAAATGAGACACTTCAGGACTTTTGTACTACAATCAAGACTCATCTTGACAGATGACAGAGCCCTTTATTTCCTTTTACTTTTCTTGAGCTCACGGACCAACTTTAAAAATTTTTGTTGACCAAAACATATATATATATATATATATATATATATATATATATATAAATTGCGCGAGGTAAGTTAGATGTTTCTTTGAACTGCCCGAAAATGGAGGAAGTAGAGCTCAGACAATAATGCAAAACCCAGACTACAGAGCCAATCAGCCAAAGAGTGGTTTTACTATGAAATGGACTAGGCTAATGTTATTATGGCGATGCAGGACCATACATCCGCAGAACACAGACTACCAATTATTGTTGTCTAAATATATATATTTTTTTTCTTCAGCTGGCTATCTTATTGTGTGCACCGATCAATTTTTAAAATTGTACAATAGCCTGCAAATTACACAAACTGATAAGTCACCTTATGCAAATCATACTTAACAAGTTCATATTCCAAAAAATGTTTGAATTCTATCCGATAGAAAAATAATGTACACTGCCGGTGCTAATAAGGCCAACTCAAGGACATTCTTTTGTCTAAACCAATTCCAAAGCTATTGAGCATTTTGGACTGAACACAGTTAAAGAGTGCCCTTTTTGGTATATGATGAATTTGCAATTATGAAAGGAAGTGGTAACTGATAACAATGAGCATGTCCTTCTCTGTACCAAAGTAAAAATGCCTCGTGCAGCAATGGAGTATAACTTTATCAGAAATAGTTAACAAGGGGAGAAAAAAAACCCTATGTACTGGAATTGCACGCACGACATAGAACAGCCTAAAGAATCCTGGCGATGATCAAAGGTTTTTGTCCTGCATATTTTAATAAATCACTCCGTGAATGACCTTAATTAGGGAATATTTCAAAAATTATCTTGAACCCCCCTCCATATTGCAGCACCATTGCGAAAATGATTATTGGTAATCATCAATATTGCAACAAAACCGTAAAGAATATTTCTCTTAATGGTAATTTATTAATTTCATATCAAACCTTGATTACAAATAAGAAGATTAGATGCAATATTTTACGGACACAAGCACTAAATGCGTTGGGACCATTTTCGAAACCTTTCTAAAACAGGGTAATTTGTGGAGTGATTTATCAAGGTAGATCCAAACACGGCCAAAACCCATGAACAAAGATTAAATGGATTCAACAGTTCAGAAGAGCTCAGAAGATACCCCTACCACCCCTTACAATTCATGCTCCCCTGATGGCTAACTTAACACCCCTGTCAGCCCCCCGGACCCGGTGTACCTTCCCCTTGACCCTTATACAGCGAAAGGGGATTCCTCTTTGATTGTTGAAGGTCTGAAAATGAAAATGAAGCCCAGATGAAAATTACTCCTTTAGGCTAATTCAAAATGCTCCATTGAAAGATTCAAGGCCCATTAGTTAAAGTTCATGTTTTATAGTGAGGGACATTTATGAGGATGAGTGAAGAAACTTGGAACCTATCAAGATTCACCATCATATTCACCTGAAACGCTGAAACAGAGAAGGTCACCGTTTGGAATATCTGAAGGATACATCATCTCAGATACCTGATCCGTATAAAATGAATGAAGCGTCTACAGGCTATGAAACAAAAAACCGGGCATATCCTTCCAAGTCCTCCACCTATTTCATTCGTATCTACTAGACTCACTTAGCTCCAAGTGCAAAAGACTGGATGGGACAAACAATCTAGCTGATTAACTGCTGACTTAACAAAAGTGACCTTTGGCCACTAAGACGAGAATGTTCAAAGGTTGAAAAGTTCTTGTAGCCTAGAACTGAAACTTTCTTCCCAACTATATCTGTAAGTCTAAATTAGATTTACCTTAGATCCCAGCCAAGAAAGTTTACTTGTTCAGAGAAGAACACCTGTAAATTATCCAAAACATATGGTAGCCTAAGAGGCACAAATGAAATGCCCACTGTACCAAGAGAAGCTACATTAAACTTATAGACATTCATGGTTTTGTATATTACAGCTCTCAAGCATAGATTAACGAGCAATGAGAGTAAGGAAGGGACTTATATCAGTAATCCTTATCCATTCAAGGCAATTGGCAGACCAGAAGGGAAGAATGAGAGTCGGTTTGAGATACCAAGAAAGATAAATTAAGGGTAAGATCCAATAATATCAGACACAATAGATTTACCAAAAACCAATAGCACAAGGAGGGACAGAGTGGTATTCGCAACGGCTAATCTAGGATCTGGAGAAGAGCAACTCAAAAAAGGGGGCATGTACCAAGAGGGCAAAACATAATCTCTTATAAAAGGAGATGAGCAAGAAACAAGTTTGGCATGCCCTTGTTTTGCTTGTTGAAAGCAAATAACTTAGACCAGATTAACATAAGCTAGAGCATTACCAGTGACTCAATGAGAACTTGTGCATCTTGATGGATGCAGATTTTCTTCTCTATCATACTGCCTACAGTCTACCCATTTCCATTGAAAACTCATATTCATCTGCTTTCTAAATGGTCAAATAATGGAATACAGTATCCAAGGAATTCTCACCCGAATGACCAAACTAACTTCCAAAGGATTTCAATGACAAAACAACTAATTCACAAAAAGAGAACCAAAAAAAAACACAAAAAATATATTTCTAAATAGTTTTAAGGAAACATTATAAGCAAAAATCTGTAATTCATGTATCTTCTCATATAACCGACTGAGCCAAGTCTACCTGAATATCAAACTTAAATAGTCAAAAGTCCACTATAATGCACAAATATCGAATTTCCAGTCCTCACAAGAAGGCTTCAATCATGCTACAATTTATGATATCAAAGGAATTTTCCCACCGGCTGCCACTATTTGGTGCTCAAGCTACAATCAGAAAAACAGACAAACACAGAATTAAGATTACAAGCACAGAAAGCAGCTCATCAGAAGAAAATAACTTAAAATAGGAACTTTTAGAAGTGGAGAGAAAATGAAGGATAAACTAAGTCCGGAAAAATTTATCTATTTTAAGATGTCTCACCCTCACGGGAGGACAGACAACCAGAAGCCAAAAGATTTATTTTTCGCTGCTTTAAAATACAAATTACAATAATTAAAGATTCAATTTCCACAAGGGGGAATTTACAAAAATTTACTTCTTGAAGATTAGCTCATACAAAATTACTTACCCTAAACAAAGTCTCAAGCTTGTTCTTGACAAGATAATATTCATGCTTAAGGTGTTGCAGATAATTCAAACACCTGCAGATAAAATTCTTCGGTCACTTCAGCATCACAGTAGCAATACCAGAAAGCCTAGAATAAAACTCACCCTTCAAGGTTCTTTTCCTCGCAAATTTTTCTCAAACCCACACATGCATTCTTCACTCTGTTTGCACCTATGCTGTTAAAGAGACAGAATAGAATTCACCAATCAAGTAAATTCACAGTTCCCACAAAGTACATAGATTATTCGATGCGTGAGTGTCAAATTTCCACAAGAAGTAAAGAATGATTTTTCTAGTGAAAAACAGAAGCGCATATCCTACGAGAAAGCATCACGTGATAAAAATCCAAGTCGATTACCTAGAGCTACTGCCTTTGAATTGGTGAACATGGGCATCAACCTGATCAAAATCCACAACTGGTTGTTGACTGTTCCATGGGGGGGAAAAGAAATTTCAATCAATCAAAACATCAAGAAACACTTGAACCAAAAGGATCCCTGTGGAAAATCAAGAAGAAGACTCACAGAGCAGTTGCCAAATTGTTGAGAAGCTTCTCAGAGTCTTGAAAGAAAAGAGACACCACTTCATAAACAAAATCTGGGCTGTTCTCGTCTTGCAGCTTCTGAAGTTGTACAAACTGATCATCCAAGAACCCCTATTTTTTTCCCCAGAGAACGAAACAATAAACAAAACCCAAATCAAAAACATGTTTCTATCCCGCAAACACCACGAAACTTCGAAAGCAATCTCATTTGAATACTACCAAAACTTTATCCCTTATTTTATTAAAGGCTAAAAAGAAGAAAAAAAACTACTGACCTCGCGATAAACAGATGTGAGGAAGTCCATGAATTGATTCTGCAACTGTCCCGTTGTCTCCATGATTGCTTGGTCTGTTCCTCGTACCCACGGGTTGGTATTGTTTGTTTATATATATATATTCACCCTTTGGAAGACTCGCCTCGACTGCTGCTGTGGAATTTGCAGGTATTATATAGTCTCCATCCTCAAGAATCATAAGCATGATGATGGTCATTATAACCGTCAGGATTATTTAGTATATATAACAATATTAGAAAAAAATAATTTAAAGGTCAAGTATATATAAAAATAAAAATGCTCGCGAGAATATTAAATCTAACTGTCATATTATATTATATGTAAAAATATTAAATAGTGTAATGATCAAGTATATTAAAAAATGCATGCGTGAAAATATTAAGTTTTGAATGACTTAAATTAGTAGCATGATATAAATTAAAATTAGGGTGCAAAGATTTTTTACTATATAATTAAGATTTATACAAGTTGTTATTGATCTCGTGGAAAAACTTAAAAAATAAGAATACAATTATTGAAGGGAAGAAAAAAAAAATTGAATTATGGGAAATAAATGAGCTACCTTAATTGGATTATAGATGAATAAGTTGTTTTTCTTTTGAAAAATTTATTTATATGATTTGGTTTTGGAAAAACTCCTAAAGCCATTGACATGATTTTGAACTCCCTCATTAATCATATATAACACTTTTTTTTTTTAATACATGGGAAAGAGAGCGAATCCATAACCAAATGATCGTAGTAAGAAAGACACATCACTAGACTATTTCTTTATCCTATATAACACATTTAATTGCATGTCTTTAGACTTAGAATATAGAATACTTTTAAAAATAAAAAAGCTTAGAATATAGAATGGACAACCTTTTGCCCCTTTGGCTAACTTTAGCTGATTGTTTAGTTTTAATGACGATCATTCTTTTTCCAAAAACAAATAAATAAATGGGGAGAATATAATAGACTAGGCTAGCGATGGTTTGTTGAGGGAAGTCTAAGACAGAGTCTTTGACTCTTGCCAAAATTGAGAGTCCAATATGATGGAATTCACCAATGATTTGACAAATGTTGGAGTGTTTTGGTCTATTTTTAGCTTTATGGAAGGATAAATTTTTTTTTAGACAATAAATATTTTAAAAGTAAACATAGCATTCAAAAATCAAAAACTAAACATAAATTCTATATTTCTAATAAAATTAATAGGAGATTGTAGTATTGTGAGATTACTTCTTAATTTTCCAAATAGATAAAACACTTCACAAATTTAAAAGAATACAATATATTTTTTCATTTGAAATTGAATATCTATTTTTTAAAATAAATAATTTTTTATTTAAATTCTTACTAACAATAAATTTTATTAATTTTAAAAAATTATATTTTATTAATTCATATGATTTCATCTTTAATCACATTTCATCTTTAATAATTTTTGTATTAATTTAAATATAAATATAAATAATTTCAATCAATTAGTAAAATGATTAAGAAAAGGCGACGCACTTAACACTAACCCATCTTTGGTGGCCCGTGCACTATGACATCTGAGATTATATCTTCTAATGGTATTATATCTTCTCTTCTCCAATAAAATAGCTTGCTTATTTAGTAATCATAATGAAAGGACGACAACTCGGTCCACTAATTTCACTTTAGTATCAAAGGTAATGATTTTCAATTGTTTGTTGTCCATTCGACCTCAAAGAAGTTAAAGAAATCATTCGAGATTTTCTATAACTCATCCCAATTTTAGTTAATATTAATTATACAAGATTGTGCAGATTTTGTTACCTTTTTCTGGGTTGTCCTCCTCTTCAGTCTTCTCCTCCACAATTTACCTTTTTTTATTTATTTCTTTCTTTATTTCATCTTTAAAGTATTTGATTTATAATTTCCAATACAAATCTAAGACTCCCTTTCGTTATGAATAAAAAAAGGGTGAAAATATTATTATATACAAATTACAATTTTATATTTTATTTATTCACGCTACTGTTCTATTACAAATTTTTTTTTTTTTTAGTACACTATCTCACCTGTGACCAAATTCTCTCTCCAAATCCAAACCATATTAATTTCGATATATATATTTTTTTAAAAAAAGTGTCACATTGTTTTGTAAGCAAAGACACATTGGACCACTAACTAATTGATAAGATAAAAAATACTACTAATACTTAGAAAATAATTGTTTAATTACTAATATAAGTAATATAATAAAATAATAATATCACACCAATCCAACTACTCCCAAGAGATCATATTGCTCAGCAAGTGCTATTATGAGTATGACGCAAAAATCCAGAGATTTCAATCCAAGAAAATCCTTTGCAACCATAGTCCCTTTTCATTTCTTTGATTTCTTCTTAATTTTGGATCGAAACAATATGTTAAGATCACGGAGATAACTATAGTGTTGTAGAATCGCATGTACACGAGAGTGCCATTGAAAGTTGCAAGATCAAACTTCATAAATGAATCTAATGTGAGCTCCAACTTCAAAGACCCTCTTCCAATGACAACATGCATTTTTGCAAGCAAAGAATATACAGTGGTGCGGGGTGGTGGCCAGAACGGGATGCCATTTGCTGAGTCCAGTTTATTTACATATATGAATAGCACCCTTGCCTTGGGCAAACTTTTATAAAGGAAATATGTACAACCCAGTTCAATGCAGTTATGAGATCCATCTATATACACAAACCGTCTGGACTGGGTTCGGAGAGATAACCTGAAGTCAGAAAATGGTAACAGCAGGAGATGAAGTATAGTTTTGAGCATTCTAAATAAGTATTTGCAACACTAGGCCATAACAAATTGAATCAATTGGTTTATCAGTATCTACCTTCTTCAGTGAACTCAAAAAGTCCACCAAGCACACCATCATCCTCAGGTTCTACCTTCTTGCAGGGGGCACTACTGGCTTCCAGTGCATCAGTTACAACTTCTGCCAACTGGGTAAGTCCGATAGGAGAACAGCCCTCAGGTGTGTTACAGTAACTTTCCTCAAAGACTTGCAAACAGTCAACCGAAGTTTTCACACCCACCGACTTTGACACCTTAGCAGCAGCATCTGAAGCAATAGTAAAGCAGTCAGTGTACAACACTGAAAACACGCCTTTTAGACCAGCCATGAAAGTTTAGGATTATCCACCTGTAATTCTGATACTAGAAGTCATTTCACTCAACACTGAGGGAAAGCCATTCAAAGTGGAGTCCTTAACACAACAGCTGGTACTGAAGTGTTCAGAAGGAAGACACATGTGCATCCCAGATGTTATATTTCCTGTTTCTTCCTCAGATGAATCATTCAGAGTTTGTCTAGTAGCAACCAGTGACTTATCAACATTCGGTTGATCTAAATCAGATAAATTCTCCACCCGTCTAGATGATCCTAATAAAAATAAACAAGGAATATTAAAATTTCACAGCTATAGCTGCTCTTTTATTAACAATAAAGTTCCGAAAGGGGTCTTCTTAGAAACCATGATAGTGACTGCAAAGATTTATAACACCTAAAAGGCCACTTCTAAATTTCCCGAGAGAAAGTGGAAGAGAGGAAATCAACCAAATCTATGTAGTAAACAAAGTTATTGAAATTTAAAGATTCTAAGAATGATACATGTCCAGAATCAGCCAAATGTTATACATCTTACCTCCATCTGAGCTTTCAGTGGAGCTAAGTGATGCTGGATTTGAGTGACAAATTACAGTTGCTTCATTATCTCCCGATTGATGATTCACCAAAGAAGCACTAGTATCATATCCTAAACCAACCCCTCTATAAGAAACACACAGAAGAGCAAGTCAATTACATTTTCTAGAATTCGTAAAAAATTCATAAGAAATAAATAAAGAAAACATCCTTAGTATTCAATATAGAAGAATCAGAATAGTCATGCTTTTGTCCTTTTACTGGGAGGCAGGAGTGAGAAAAAGCAGAGAAAGGAATGACAAGTATTCCTATCAAGTGAAACATACAGACTAACATATCAGATAGTTTCCAACTTCAAACAGAAACCAATCTGCAGATTATAGTATATACTTCACGGATATTGGTACCTAATCCAAGTGATTTTTCATGTCTTAATAACCAGCTTTCATGTTCTCATTTGGCTTTTAAATCTCAAAAGTGAAACTTTGTTAACCAAAAGAGAAATAAGCTAACCCAAGTATCTGAAAATCTACATTCACCTCAAGCCATCTTTGCATTCTTCAATCATATAGAATGATGGTTTCCATCTTAGTGATCAAGTACCAAGCTGCATGTCAGTTGAGGACAACTAGTAGGATCCAAGATTACAATGAAAACTTCAGGCAGTGAAAGAAAGGTGTATTTGGTGATTACTATAAAAACTTCATGTACAGGGCAATATCAATTTAAAATTAACAAAAAGAATTACAAGAATTATTTCTTCAATAGAACACGCAAATGTTCAAAATGAATGTTTTTTGCAGCACATTTTTGTTTTTTAATAAATTTGATTTAAGGAATATTCAAAATGCAAGAATTAAAAAACATACAAAAAGATCCAGCTACTAATTACCTATCAAACCAGGGCGATTTCAAGCTAGGGAAATGGTCAAACACAGGCAACAAGTCCTTCTCTTTTATTTCCACCTCATGAGATGGAACCTTTTCGATTTCAAGCTCCCCACAGGTGGACCCTTGGGATCTTGGAGGACTCATCAAATGGAAGGAGATCTAGATCAACAATGAAAAATTAACTACATGTAGAGCAACAAAGAGGAGAGTTAAAAGGAATTGACGGGGGCCCGCACAAGCGGTGGAGCATGTGGTTTAATTCAAAGGCACAACAAACTTTAGTGGTTAGTACCTTGGACCTTTGCCATATTTGATATCTAGCAGAATGCATTTGAACTTCAGCATTTGAAAGATACCACTTTGGTCTTTCAGCAGCTTTAATCCTATCATTTTTTACTGACTTGTTCAACCCAACAGTCTCTTTCTCCAGGTGTGCCATTCTTGGGCTATCAACTATTGCTGGATCTTCAACTCCATCCAAGGTGGTGCCCAGGCTATAATCACCTGTTTCTGGATAATCAGATCTTCTACACACATCCCACCACTGCACAGGTTCAGCATTTACCCTAAACACCTCGTCTTGGGCATCTTGGGTATGTACATGCAAACCTGGTTGGACTTTTGGACTCTCATGAGATAGTTCAGTTCCTGCTGATGGCAGAAGTTTGTGTTGAACAACAAAGCCTGTAGGAGTAAAAACTAGCAGATGCTCCAATGAGCTAGCTGTTAGATGAAGATCGTGATGACCTTGGGCAATGGAAGTGTGAAAAGTGGCAGCAAGAGCACCAGTTGGTGCCATTTTCATCCCTGTAGCAGAAGCAGCAGCAACGTTCATCGTCTGAAGCAAGCTAGATCTAGTATCTTTAATGCGCGTAACCACGGTTAAGGTAGAGGGAGACAAAGGGAATGATTGCTGCTCCTTTAAGGTGAAAGATGAAGTAGACCACCATGGCCCAGAAGAAACAGGATAGCTTAAGATATCTTTCTGGTGTGAATGAGAAGTTTGAACTGTGGCATCACCTCCAAAAGGTGACAAAAGAAAAATATGGCAAGTCCCTTTTGATGATACAATACAAATCCACCGACAGCAATGACTAAAGCAAATATCTCGAATGATCTGTTAAACCAAATACAGGAAAGAGAGAAATAAACCCATGAAACATGAAAATAGAAGATATATATATCATAAAAGCATAAAATGAAAACTATGTATAAACTGACAGCTGAAGTTACTCCTCTATAGAGCTTGTAAAGATGCATATGAGATGAGTTCCAGTCATAATAACTTGATTCACTATGCCCAGGGGATGGCATGATGCGGAAGATATTTATATTATTTCCATGTATTGAGGCAGTAACAAGGAGTGTCCCACTTGGATCAAAACATAAAGCAGATATTGGACTGGTATGGGCTCTAAATTGTGATACAATTGCTGTAGAAATAACATCCTTAATGACAACCTGAAAGCAAAAGAATAAAAAGTCTAATGAGATCCAAAACTATTCAGAATTGCATCTATTTTCATGAGTCAAAATAATTGGTTAATTATCTGAAACAAATAACTGCAGAAGACTAACCATTCCTGCTTTCTCCATTTCGTGTGCTGTAAGCTTCCCACCATTCCATCCAGATGAAACAGCAACATCTGGAAGAAAATCTGGACAATATTTAGAAAGAGTTTTATATCCCATGTCTCCCAGGTTCATTATACCAATAGCAAATTGTTTTCCAGACTGCATTGCATAATGAGCCATTAAACTACCATTGCCTGGTGATGTGGATGGGCTTACACCAGGAAAATTAAGGTTCTTAGGACTTAAGCGACCTGTAACCGAAACATATGGGTTTTCAGGAGCATAAGCTAGCCATCTTGGACCAACAGCCATTGGACCGTACCCTGTATCTATTACTTGCCCTTGCCCTTCAAACTGGGGGACAGGATAGGTAGAAACGCTGAACTTTTTCTCAAGACTATGTGTGTCAATGCAGCATATCTACAAACAAGAACAAATATTTACTTATCCTTATAATCTTGGAGATAGAAGTGGTCATCCTCAAAATTAGTTATGACCTTTACATAAAAAATCTTTAATTGAGTAAATGATGCAATGGACTATGTTTCACATTCTAAGAGCTAGAACTTCAATGATAGATATATATATATATCGTAAAATGTACCACATTACAAAACAATCCTTAACAACTTGTAAATAATCAATCAAATCATGCTGTATAAAATATTCTTCAACTGATGGTACAAGAATAGAATGCACAAAGATGGCGAGCTAGAACTTCAATGATAGATATATATTGTAAAATGTACTACATTACAAAACAATCCTTAAAAACTTGTAAATAATCAAATCATGCTGTTATAAAATATTCTTCAACTGATGGTACAAGAATAGAATACACAGAGATGGCTCTCCAGAAAGAAAACAAAAAAAGCCATTTTCTTTTCCATCCCTCCGTATATTGTGAGAAGATCCACAAGTCAGTACTTTCTATTGGCGAAAGTAAAACTTCGAAGTTTAGTTTCATAGCTATCACATTTTAAGTTAGGTAAACAACATATACCTGAGATTTAAGCCCCACAGCTATGATTCGATGACTTGATCTAACCATTAAGACAGGTGATGGGAAGGACATAACTTTGACATAGCGGTTAGATCTAAAGGAGTAAAACCGAACAGTGTTGGAGGGGCTGATAGAGTTCCCTGACTGGGAATCTATAGTATGGTTATAACCTGGTCTTTGGCAGCTATCCTCATCACCAGCTACAACCAAGAGAATGGGATGTAATGAACTGATTTCTTCTTTAACATCATATTCCAGAGGCGCCGGCAATATCTGTAAAAATGTAACTGGACAATCACGCCTTGAAACCAATTCACTGAAGTTAGATGCATCCTCAACATCAATGACTTGAAACCCATTTGCATAACCAACAAGGAGGACATGCTTAATAGCAGAAGGGCAGAACTCTAATTTGTCAAACCCTGCCCAAGTTACCTGTTCACCATAAGGATCCATGTCTAGTTAACTCCACAAAGTAAAAGTAATGAACATAAAAGCTAATCATAATTATTTTCAGCTTGAGTTTTGCGGGTCAGAAATACTACACACCAATTGCACATAGCATGCGTAAATACATACTTTTGCATATATATAAAACAAAAATTTAAAGACTTTTAACAAATGTGCCTTGGACCAAATTCATGTTGGCTATTATTTGAATTTTTTCGGAGCCCAGCAATGATTTTAAATAAGAGAGACATTTGTTTAAATTACTTTTTACATTGTTTTCTAGACATTGGTTTCAGAAGAATGAATATTTATACCAATATAAGAACCACAGATGAAAGTGTGAAAATTTTGACAATATTATTTTTGCCAAGCTTTGACTTAATTTCTTGGTAAAAGACCTTTTGACCTGAACTGCATTAGCAAGCCATCTCCCATACACAATGCATTACTGAAGCAATGTAAAACTTGTAATGCTTGCTAATCTTTGCCTTCCACTAATGCTAACGTTGCTAATTTTATGCTACAGTATTACTGTATTTTAAAATAAAACAAAAAATTTCTATTTAAGAGATTCTCCTCGTTTAGGTATTCAACAAACTCTCAAACTTATCTTTCCCATTAAAATTACAAAACATAAACTTCTGCTGGTCCTTATCATTTTAAACTCTTTTATACCCAAAAACCTTCAAATGCGCATAGCGTAACGAAATTAAAAAGAAGGAAAAATGTATTATGTAAGTTCAAATTGGAAAAAGGCAGCAGAAAATTTACACTGATTCAATTCAATCAAGAGAAACTACTAACTAAAATACCAATCACTTAAACACGATCAACCAAGGCTCCATTAAATTGTCATCAAATAATAATAATAATAATAATAAACCACTGTAACTCGGAAACCGGCAACTAATATATACTAAAATAACACCAAAAGAAAGTGGAGAGCAGCGTACCTGATCTTTATGATCATCAGCCGAATACGAAATGGCAGCAGCGACAGCAGAGCGGACGACGGTGCTAGCATTTGTGGACACAGTTTTAAGACAAGAGGACACAATTCTCCAGGAATTAGGCAACAATTTACCGCTACTGGTGTTCTTGCCTTTCCCTTTCCTCATCATCATTCTCCGAGTAACCGGCTTTCAACTCCTCCGCCAACACCGAAACTTCAGCCGTCGATGACGACTTTTCTCGGTCACCTACGATCATCCGATTACCGATTAAGAGTAATCGTTCCGACCACTCGCAAGACTGCAGCAGATACTACCTTTTTGAACTATGTTGCTGTGGTTTGTTTTTGACTTGAGAATATTTTTTATTTTATTTGCTTCAAATACTTCTTCCTCTCTGTACAATTATATACAGCAGCGCCCATCGCTCCAAGTCCGCCTGCTGAGCGCCGAGTTGTTTGCGTTGTAAGTTAAAAAATTTAATTGGTGCTAACAATTTCCATTTTTGACCTGTGAATTGTGAATTTTGTGATAATACGGATATATCTGATCCGGGGGGGGGGGGGGGGGGGGGGGCGTGTTTATGCCTTCCATTTTTTTTTCTTTCTAATCAGCTCGTTATTCGGTAATTGTTTTTTTAAAAAACCATTGTCTAAAAAAAAAAAAAGTATCAATACATTCATATAAAACAACAGAATATTTTTATTGTTCACAATTGAGCTCTTCATTTTAATTTAACATAAAATTAAATACATTTTTTCATAATAAAAAATTTTATGCATTATTTTTATTATTAAATTGTATCATCTCTAATGTAAATTATTAACATTTCGTCCAAAATTGAATATTAACTTTTGATTTTTATTAAAAATTAATAATGAACTTTGACTTTTAATTAATTTAATAAATTATTATTAACATTAATATAATAAATTTTGAGACTAGTGAAATGTAAATCTATTAAATTAAATTAGTGAGTGATAGTGACCGAGAGTTAATTGAATATAAATTTATAAAATTAAGTAGGTTATTAATGAGAATTTAGATAAAAAATATCTTTATTTAAGAAATATTGATATTTAATTTCAAACAAACTAAAATATAAATATTAATATTTAATTCTGGACTGAATTAAGTATTACGGTTACTATTTTTTTACATTTCGTAGATTTTTATTTTCATAATATTTTCTTTCCATTCTTCATTATTTAACATTTTTTCGCTAAATATTAAGTAATTTATAACTTCCTTGTAGTAGTACTAAATGATGCGCTTAAAATTAGTTACAAGTGCAACCATTTAAAATTTGTTATTTGGCTAAATACTTATTTACCTTTAATGAAGAAATGCATTCATTTAAAACTTTCTTTTTATGCATAACATCATTTATAATGAACAGTGATACATAACAAAAATGATGGATTAAAATTTAGTTATAAGCGCGTTAATTTATAATTTTCTATTTTATTTTCTCCTTTCTTTTTGAATACTAATTTGTATAAAAGTATGCCATAAGCACGCTTCATTTATATCTTTCTTCTTCTTTTTTTATTTATAACTTCTTTGTAATAGAGTATTTACTTATATTAACAATACTTCCCCTTTGGTTGGAATGAAAGTAAAGCGATCCAGAAATATAATTATGGAGAAAATGAATCGAAATATATTCTTTATTCTGTGTTTGGAAATGTTAGAAATAACTGTCAAAATTCATAGTCTCAAGTTCATTTTAAATTAAGGAATTGAGGAATGTAATCAACTTCTTACTTACAATTATGTTTTAACTTGTTTATATGTTTAAAAAATAAAATAATTATGTTTTAAACTAAAAATTTATATAATAAATATTTGCATAAAACTAAAAAAGTATGCTTTAATTAAAAATATTATGAATCATAAAAAAAGCATAAACATTCTTAAATAATTCAAATCCATAACAATGAAATAGATAATTCAAATTACAATTTTGTCTAAATTAATTTTTTCCATATTAGAAATTTTGGTAAGGTATTCCTACGTATTTTTTATGAGTAGTTCAAAATATTTTTCTTATTCTTAATTATAAGTCATTTGATGACTTTATATAAATAATTACATTTTGTTTATAATAAATTTATTTATTTTTATCTCTTATCTCTTATCTCTTTACTTTTTATTTTTAAGAAAGAATAAATAAGAGTACGTTGAAAACTCTTTAGTCTGTGTAAATATTCTACACGCAACTTATAAAAATATTAAGTATTATTTGTTTTCATAACAAAATTGAGTACATTGTATAGTCATTCACTTATATCTATTTTCTTCTTGATTTTTTTTATTAACTTTCTTCATATTATAAAATTTGATTCGCAATAATAATAATAATATCATAAAAGCACATTCATCTATAACTTGGATCTTTGGTTAAATATTAATCTACAACTTTCATCATGATTAAATGTTCACTAGCAAAGACAATAATACTATTATGTTAATCTAAGATTGCATGGTTATATTGTCTTAGGATATTTAAAATAAAATATCTAATTTATTTAACTAAAATATTTTTCTTTTTACTTTGTGTTTAGATTAATATTTTTAGATTAATAACGTATTTTAAAATGAAGTAATTTAATATGATACATTCTAAAAACTCAAATTCTAAAATTTATTATTTGATGCTTTGGAAAAAATGAAAGTTGCAGAGCGATAAAAAGTGAGATTTAAATTATAGGAATTTAAGAGAGCGAAACTATGATAGATAAATGTGATCATGTAGAAGAAAAAAACAGAGGTAATAATAGGGAAGGAGAAAGTTTAATACTTTATCTCCATGATCCGGTTTTTCC
This sequence comes from Apocynum venetum, assembly GCA_019593545.1. Lineage (NCBI taxonomy): Eukaryota > Viridiplantae > Streptophyta > Magnoliopsida > Gentianales > Apocynaceae > Apocynum > Apocynum venetum. The sequence goes on from SRSM01000324.1 coordinate 1,664,569, forward strand.
TAATACTTTGTAGAAGGTTTTTTTATTAAGAAACCTAGAGATTTGAAGGCTAAAATTTCTTATTTAAAAATCAAGATTTTTGAGAAAATATATATATTAAATTGCCCAAATAAAAATTTTATTCTTTAAATTTTTCAAAACATGAATTAAAATAAAAACCACTCCGTTTCGAGTTCTCAATTATGGGAGAAGGCATGAGAGTCAATCTCCCTTGCCTTTCTTGTAGCTCACAAGAGGAACGTCTTCTATCTTCATTGCTACTCTTTGGTTCGTTTTTCATCTTCAACCAATATGCGAAATTGTGTATCATCATATGGTGTATACAGTACACCATAATTTTATTTTATTTTTTACATTTTTTCATTTTCAATAACCTTTTATGAGTATTTTTTACATTTTGTATGAGTATAAATATTTAGATTTAATTGTAAAACTATAAACAAATTTTAAGATTCTTTTTTTTTAATATAAAAAGAACAAGAAAGTGAGATTCGAATCTGAACGCTTGTTGTAAATGGACATACGAACATTAATTAAATCTACATACTTCAAATATGATTTTAAAATAGGCATAAGAGTAGGCATAAGATACTCTTATGCCTCGTCCAAACATTAATCAAACTTAACCTACTTCAAATATGATCTTAAAATAGGCTTAGAATGAAACCTCCTCAAATAGCATTGGAAGGAAACCTCCTCAAATATGATCTCGATTACATCTTAGAAGCAAGCCTCCCTGTGAAGACCTCTTATCCACCTTAAATTCCAAGTGAGAAAATTATGAAATCCTCTTGTCCTAAGGCGGCCCCATATAAACATTAGTAGCAGCATTATATATATATATATATAAAATTGTTGTCCCCTTTGTTCACTGATCTTTTTTGTCTTGTGAAGTGCTGACTTAGAAGGAAACATGTCCATAACATTGGAAGATACAATACGATCTTCCACTGAAGCCAGTGAATAAGGAAAAAACAACAGAAAGTGAAAATTGATCCATTTGTATGATTACTGCTCAAAATTACACTTCTTAAACACTGCAAAATTGGCCTAATCCCATTAACCCTTTACCCTCCTTAACAACAAAAGAGAGGCAATAAAAATAACCCACAAGGCTCATAGAAAAACTAATACAGATCCTTAACTACTATATTTATACCTACTCGGAATACATACACCAATATTCTACAACATATATGGAAAGACGGATTATCCATGGGAAATCTTGGTACAGAATTTGCTGCATAATCAATGACTGACAACATTCCAGAAAGGGCTAGGCTAGCTTACCTTGTATAGGCATAGGCACACAAATATCCTTAAGTTTGCTCCATATTCTTTGACTTCGAAGTGTTTTTCTTACATTCTCAGGCATGTTTTACTTGACCATACATATATATATGATAGCTGAGGCAAGAGACGAATCTAAAAGTTGCCCTCTTGGAAGGAAGGGCCTTTCCTTTTTAAGGCTATTCCCTGTACATTTCGGATATTCCATGCTATATGCATCATTTTCTTCCTTCACAGTTGCTGAGGATAATGCACCTGAAGATTGATTTGTTCTGTGATGATTCATACTATTAATAAATCATGAAGATATAGAACCAGCAAATTTCAAACTTCAGTAGCTATCTGCTTCTTCAGGGCTAGACCACTTGGACCCGTGTTTTTGTTGTGCTCCTCTGTGTTGAAAAGCTCTTCGTAATACCTCTTCCAATAGGACAGCTTTTTACATTTTTTTACCAGTTCCAAGCTCCCACAGCTGCCTCTAAGAAGCAGCAGCACCTGCAAATAGAAAGCAGAGTCAAGTAACTCACTCAACCCTAATTTGAATATGGTGGGTGGGGAGATCAGTCACCAATCCTGCCCTTATTAGTTTGGCACTACATCACCATACTCTGGTGATAATTGCTATATGAGTTAAATGAAGGATACCTCAGTATTCCTCTTCAACTATTCATATGCCTATATATGAATAAATATTTCAGGGTTTCTGAATGTATCAGAGATAACAATATTAATACATGCCTGGCTCATTCGAGGCCGTCGAATTGAAGACTCTTGTAGACACAGAAAAGCAGCCAAGACCATGAGGTTCATCTCTATTTGGTTGTAATCAGCAAGTAAAGGATCAATAAGGTCTCTGATTCTGTTCTTCTTCAGCAATGGTTTTGCCTAAAAGAAATAAACAAGAAATTTTGGCTCCTAAAGAAAACTAGCTAGCAGACCATCTACAAGAGGGGACTCGATGGATCAGACGGCTTACCCACATGACAAGGCTTTGTTGCGAGTAATCCAGTGCTCGACGTCCTGTGATGAGTTCAAGCAACAGCACGCCGAAGGCAAAAACATCAGTCTTTTCATCCACTATGCCGTGCATTAAGAACTCCGGAGCAAGATATCTGAAATAGCAAAGTAGGGAAATAAAATTTAAATTACTACTTTGTGCAAATTACTAGACACAGAGAAGCAAAGAGTTTGGAAACTGTAAAATTCAACAAACCCGAAAGTGCCTTCAAACTTTGACACAGTTAGGTGAGTCCACTGCCCTGGTAACCATTTCGCAAGGCCAAAATCACAAATCTGGAAATCATAAAATAATTGATCTCTGTCAATGCCCAAGAACACAATGGAAATTAGCAGCTAATTTCACTTCTAATCTCCATTTATGAAGAAAAAAATTTGAGATGTTAAAGGATGCAATTGCTTCTTCCTCTCCTTTTTTTCTCCTTTTGGCTTCAGGGAGGCAGGGCTAGGGAAGATGGATACTGGCTTCCGGTTAAAATGATAAACATTCATGACAAAGGAATCTATAATATGGACATGGTTATAGCTTGTACTACCTGGGGCTCAAAATCCTCTGTAAGCAGTATATTTGCAGCCTTAATATCTCTATGGATGATTCTCCTCTGACAGCCATCGTGAAGATACAGAAGCCCTCTAGCAGTCCCCAGTGCAATTTGATACCTAATATTCCACTTGAGCTTCTCTTTTGAACCTGTAAAGCAATTCAAATACCAGCGAGGAATTTTAACAGAATTGTGCAAGTTGTAAATCTCCGCAAGTAACTAGAAACAAAAGCGTAATTTATATGGGAAGAGTACTAACTGTGAAGCAAAGAAGCTAGACTTCCATGGGGAGAAAGCTCAAGAACAAGGAATAAGCCACCTTCAACCCCATAACCAATCATCTTAGCAGTATTAGGATGGTTGATGTGAGCCATTATTCCAAGTTCAGATAAAAAATCTCCTGTTCTTTCCTCTACTGGTCCCCGTGTCAGCCGCTTAATAGCAACGAGCTGCCCAGATTGCAAACAGCCTTTGAACACTTCGGCATATCCGCCTTTCCCAATCAAATACTCTGGATGGCAAAAATGTTCCGCTTGTGAATTAGAAGCTAAGGCATAATATTGAAAACCTGTTAAAAATTTCTGATCAAGGTCTAACCTTGCAAAAAGTTCTTGGTTGCAGTCTGAAGCTCAGGAAGGGTGAAATTCTTCCATTGAGGCTTGAAATAGTTGAAACCAGCATCAAGTATAGGATTTGGCACCCCAGCAATTTCATCTCTCATACTGCTGCTAAATCTTTTAGATAACTTGCGGACATTATGAGGATGCAAGGTGGCCAAATGTCTTGATTTATTCTTGAATAATTGAAGAAATTCTGACCACTTAGAAGCAGGTTTTGGATCTTTTAAAGTTTCCAAGTCTGAGGTGCTCGCTTTGGAGGACTCTGTTTCAGATTCTGAATTCCTTAAGAAATCCCCAAGAACGGTGTCGGGAGAGTGGAGATTTTCATTCTGTTTCTCCATATCTGAAAATCAAAGTTGACCAAAAACAGAAAAATCATCTTTAGTAATCAAATTTAAAATAGACAGCATAATTTTGAAGATTGAACAAATACAAACGGCTAGTTATGAAAGTACTAAGATTATAACATAAACAAGTTCTCTTGTCTCCAGTGAAGAACTTAGAATTGGTCACCGACATTTATACAATTTCAAGATACTAAAAATACCATAAGAGGAAAAAAGATCAAGAGAATAAGCAACACCTTGAGATATGAATCAGTAAAACGGAAGAAGGACCAGAAAATTTCAATTGAGAAACAAAAGTGAATAGGTCTGGCTTATGCAATATAGAAATCCAGTGTCTTGGAAGTTATTAGCTGAAAAACTGGAACGCGGTACTAGCTAAAAAACTGGAACGCGGAACAAGCAAAACTCATCAATGGGGCACCTTCAGAAGCAAAAGAGCCAGTCATAAACAGAAAACGTAGACTTCAAAAAATTGAAACCACCCACAACATAGAAGGAAGGATACGTCATATGGGATAAAGAAATGAACGATAATTAATCATAAGAAGACATTCAACTTTCTCCAGAATCGTTCCATCCGAAACATACCTACAGGGATTCACGTGCGGAATTGATTAAATGGTCGGGTGTCATAAAGTATTTTGTTCACACACAAAAGAAATGAATTACTGATAAATATATTTATACTATTAAGAAACATGGGAGAATTCTACACACATCAGAATGAGAAATCAATTCCTGTGACGTGCATGGTGACTGACATACCACACAGCTCTAGCTGATGACGGTGGTTCTTGAACAAAGCCCACGAACCATTCTGGCCCAGGCAGTAAAGACTGGAAGGACAAATTCCAGAGGAGGACAATGTAGCAACCAGCAAAAGAGATAATGCTTTGAGAGGGACTTGAGAGACACAAATGAAACCCAGACAAGGACACAACCGCTTATTCGGCTACCATAAAAGTCACCAACATTTTTTAATTTCAGTTCCGAACCCAGAAAGATTGATGCTTTAATGTCTCTTCTGCACCACCCCAGTACAAGAAGAAAAAAAAACAAGAAAATGAGGAAAAGTTATTACTCTTTTCTAGAAGTATCTTAAAATTTGTTCCTGACACCAAATTTTGGAAAAGGGATCTCAGTTTGGAATATGGGATGTTTTCTGATTGCTTCGTTTCCACTTCTGAATCAAAGAATGAATGGAATTGAGGGATATTAGTTAAGTAGCAGTATTGTTTTTCTTCAAAGACAAGCGTCTGAGAAGAGACCCCACTGGTCCACCACTACCAAACCTGGTGGCTTGAGATAAAGAAAAGAGAAGAAATGAAGTGCTATTACTAGTATGATTCCTTCCCAGCCAGTTCCAGTGGTCATTATTATTAACATTTTCTGTCCAGGCGGTCTGCGGTGGCCGAGTTCATGTTGGCGACGCAACTGCTTTTAGTGCTTTTAGAGTCAGAGATATGGCTTTCTGCCTTTCTCTTCATTGAATTTTCTCCAAAATCGGGGCGGCTACGTGTCTAATTTCAGATGCATTTCTTGACATTTGGCTTTTGAGCTTTTGTCCATCTCCCGGTGACCATAGAGATTCTCAAACAAATTGGGACCTAATCTGTATCGGTGGCCCGTTGGAGTCAAGAGTCAAGTCTTAAGTATCGGTTGGGTGACCTACATAAGCCTTACAAAATTGTATTTGGCACTAGCATACTCTTTTAATTTTCCTCAAAAAAAAAAAAAAAAAACACATTCGCACTTCTTTCTCTTCTTCAATCTAAGTTTTTCTAATCTTAAATTTTTGCTTCAAAATATCATATCATAATATATATATTTTTTTTATCTTACTCTCTCTATTTATTATTTTCTCTCTTTAAAAATAGTGAAAATTATACTTATAAATATGAAAGACAAAATTAAATTCAATCATAATTAAAGTAAAAGATAGTTTAAGTATCTCCTTAATACATGTGATTTGAGAAGAATGACAAAAGTATTACTTGATATGCAACTTTTTTTTATTATTAAAAATGTTTTATAAAATACATAATGTATTACTCCCCGAAATGTAAATGAAAAAGCTAAAAAGTGTTTTTGAATTTTGATTATAATGAAGTTACTATATTATCATTATTATTAATTTAATTGGTAATATCTGATTTTTTAAAATTAATAAAATTATTAGTAAAATTTTAAATGAAAAATAATTTATTTTAAAAAATGAACATTTAATAATATAAAAGAGAGTGTTCATCATTCTCCAACTCATTAAAAATAAAACAAATAAAAAATGTCTAATAATGGAGATTAGGCAATAAATGGGGGTTTACAGCTGTGGTATTAATTGAATTGAAAATGGATGGGACTGGCTAACATATCTATATATATATATATATATATGCTAGCGTAGAACTGTGATTGAAGAAGTGGAAAGATATGATAATCATGGGAGGATTGTGCAGCACAACACCTCCTAATTATTATTGCCGACGGAGACCTCACGCATACAGTTTTATGGTTGTGGAAAGAAACTCATTTTCCCTCCCTCTACGCTTGTCTCCAGCAATCATCCCCTTTCTTATTTATCTTAAAACATCACTTCAACAAATCTTAGACAAAGGTTAACTTTCAAAGAAATAGTATAGGATATTTTAATCTTCTATTAGTGAGATTTATTTTAATATATTTTTTATTTACAAATTTACAAATAATTCGTTTAATATATAAAAAATATATTTTCAACTAAATATAAGACCTTAAGGAGTTAAATTGTATACGTTCACAATTAATTGAATTAATAATAGAAATAATATTATTACTTATTCATGATCAAAATCTCTTTTTAATTTCAATTCTAAATCAAAATAATCATTTAATTTCGAATTAATAAATTGTTTGACATAGAAAAAAAATAACATCTTAGGTTACATAAAATGGTAGAAAGTAGTTTTGGTTAGTCTCCTAAATTCCTATTCACAAAATGTCTCGAGAGATTAACTAACTGCATCTACCCATACCTCCCAAGTATATTGTCAACAACCCTTTTAAGAGTACTTTTTTCTAACCCTTTGCCTTTTCATATATATTAAGCCTTTTTTTTCCCATTTTGGATTGGATTTCTTCATCGCATTACTAGACTGAGGATAGAAAGTTAATCTTTCTTTGGGTTGCTTTACTGTGCAAGTCACTGTCATCAGGCATTCAGGCTAGGTTGTTGAAAAAACCTTTGTGGATGGATTAACTTGACATTTCTAGCAACCTCAAAGGCCTAAGCTGATGTTCAATTATGAATGAGCACAATACTATTATAATTATATTGGCATTAAACTTAATGATCACGTTTCAAAACCCAAAGAGGATTGATTATCTTAATAGACGCCATGATGAAAACTCCAAATAATTAAGCACTCTGCAACCCCAAATCCCCACCCCCCACCTCAAAAAAAAAAAAAAAGCGCTCGTGCGAAGTTGCTTCTTTAATGTTTTCGGTCGAGACATTTGGGCCCAATAATGAAGCTTTTACCACCTGAATTCAAAGTCCTCATTTGACCCCAAAAAGGAGAACAACAAAATGCATGAATAACTGTAGGGCCCAAAGTTAGGGACAATGGGCCATTTCTACTCAATAAAAAAAATCTAGCCCAAAAGGACAACGGCCGAAATCCTCCTTACAGTTACAGATCGGCCCTTCTTGATAATTTATAATTTTATATACTGATAGTCTACTATCGTTTCGTCTGGCCTCGTCACTGCATCGTCACTGCATCTTAGAATATCTTCAACTTAATACTGTATAAGACAAGATGTATTAAAATATGGCTTACGGAGTTAAGGGTCAATTAGTTAGGTGAAAAGCGTCCAAAGACTACTATTTTAATACTGCAACAATTGCAAAAATATTACAGTTACGAGTCGATCATGAAATCTTATCAAAGTGTTACGAATTATATACTGTACATATAGTTTTTGATACAGTATTTTCATACAGTGAAAGTTGTTAAAATGATTATAGCTCGGGATTGGTAAAAAGAATGCATGTTCTACTCATTTCAAATATTTGCTATTTCTATTTTGAAACTAAATATTTTTTCAAATTAATTATTTCATTATACGTGTAGAACTTTTTAGAACACTTTTATATATTTTAAAATTAAATATTAACTCCTTAAAAATAAATATATTTACACATAAAATTTCTATAACAACATATTTTATTTATATTATATTTATTCATGTACTCTCTCACTAATTATATTTAAAAAAATAAAAAAATAATTATCATTATATAGATAAAATTGACTATAATAATACATAATTTTTTCCAAAAAAATGCTTTAGCCATGACTTAGCAATTTGAATTTCATACTTGAGCGTCAACAGGGATGCTTCTTCAGTCATGTCACCAAGAAATGCGCAAGAAATGGGCCAAGCTCTAAAACTTGGTACGTGACTTCAGAACACTTCAAAAGATTCGCATCATTTCTTCATTCTTACACTCCAAGGGAATTTTATTTACCCAATCTACTTGTATACTTCATTTTACATTAATTTTTTTAGATTGAGTTAAAAAAGACTCTCCCAATCCTTATCCTAATTCTAACCCTCATTCAGGCAATCACACACCACAAACCGGCTACAAGTATATCAATATGATATACTGAATTAAAATTAAACATCCTTTTTTATTTTAAAAACATTTATTTTTATCACAAGTACAGTAAGATTTTGACATTTCTCTCACCAGGGGAAAATTTGTTTGAGTTTTGACTCCACACATTAACCATCATCTCTGGAAAACAGCAAAATCTAGCAGAAATGGTGGGCCTACCATCGTTGTCCAGTAGGACCCAGACTGGAGAGGAAAAAAACAACCCGACTCAATTTTCTTTCCTTTGTTTTCTCCGAAGCTTCCCCTACCCCTTTTCTCCTTTCGTCTTTCGTTTTACAACAACGGAGGAAGGAAGGAAGAAGCTCCACAGTGGCTGCTCCTCTTGTTTTACTCAACAACTTCTTCCAAAAGTCAGTTAACTGATGCCCTCTTTCCCAGCTTCACTCTCAGACTATTCTTTTCCCCCATGAAAATCTCTGTGTAACCATCCACATTTGCTGTTACCACGATGCTTTCCCAGATTTGTTTCCTCTTATTTATCTGTTTTCAAGCTCAATATGGTCTTCTATTTGCCCGTGATGTGCCCCCCCATCGTACTCTCCTACAAGCCGCCGGCAATACTTCGTCGTCTTCATCATGTCCGCTGGACTTCGGTGTTCTCCGCAAGCTAGCTCAGGGTGTGAAGCAACCAAAATTCGATGCGAGTACGGAGTGTCAATTTATTCGCCAGGGTCTCCGACTCGTCCAGTCCGATTATCTCAGACGAACTGGCATGTTCTTGCCTCCACTCGAGGCGGCTGAGTCTTGCTGGGATGCTTATCAATCGTTATTCAACGATTTCGAACGCAACTTTGACATCAGAAGCACCTGCGGCTTCCAGACTAGCTGGATCTCCCAGGGGTGTATGGGCATCACCACTCGGGCGGAGTTCGAGTCTAACGTGACTCAGGCGGCCATCAACGACGTCGTTTCCGCGTGCAACAAGTCACTGGAAAATGGATCTCCTTGTGCGACGTGTACCACCAGCCTTTCCAGCCTTCAGGCATCGCATCTCACCGGGCCTTCTGTCGGGAACCTCTCCGATTGTACGGGGTACCCGTCGATTTATGCCGCTGCGTTCGCCAACCAATTCGGACCCGCCGATAAAGGTACAGCAAAATGTTTGTTTTCCATCGATGCTACCAAGAAAAATTCCGGTAAGAAGCATAAGAAGACTGTGATTTTAGCAGTTGGAATTGTTTTGGGGGTTGTTTTGGTTCTAGGTTTGCTTGGGTTTTGGTTTTTATGGCGAAAACGAAAACAAAATTTGAGCAGATGGAAAAGTCACGTGAATTCAAGTATCGGCCCTTCAGCATTGGATTCAATCAGCGCAAATACTAATGTAATTAAGTTCACACTTGATGAGATTAAGATGGCCACGAAAAATTTCTCATTGGACTACATTATTGGGAGGGGAGGGTATGGAAATGTGTACAAAGGTGTACTGCCTGATGGGTCTGAGGTGGCATTGAAGAGGTTCAAGAACTGTTCTGCAGCCGGTGATGCGAGTTTCACACACGAGGTGGAGGTCATTGCCAGCATTAGGCATGTCAATCTTGTGGCTTTGAGAGGGTATTGTGTTGCTACGACCTCTTTTGAGGGTCATCAGCGGATTATCGTGTGTGATTTGGTTAAGAATGGGAGTCTCCATGATCACTTATTTGGGAGGACTGAACAAAAACTCAGTTGGCCGTCTCGTCAAAGGATTGCACTTGGGACGGCCAGGGGATTAGCTTATTTGCATTATGGCGCGCAGCCAGCTATTATTCATAGGGATATAAAAGCTAGTAATATACTTCTAGATGAGAATTTTGAGCCTCTGGTGGCAGATTTTGGATTGGCAAAGTTTACACCCGAGGGAATGACGCACTTGAGCACTAGAGTGGCAGGGACGATGGGATATGTTGCACCTGAATATGCATTGTATGGCCAGCTGACAGAGAGGAGTGATGTCTATAGCTTTGGGGTTCTGCTGCTTGAGCTTTTGAGTGGGAGGAAGGCCATTATGGCAGTTAATGATGGCCAGCCTACTCTTGTGACAGATTGGGCATGGTCATTGGTGAAGAAAGGCAGACCTTTGGATGTAATTGAAGATAACATGCCAGATTTAGGTCCCCCGGAAGTATTGGAGAAATATATCTTGATAGCTGTTCTTTGCTCGCATCCACAGATGTATGCTAGACCAACAATGGAGCAGATTATTAAGATGTTAGACACTGATATACCTGTTCCATCAATACCTGAACGGCCAATTCCACTAACTGCTGATATTGAAGATATTCATAGATCTGTAAGTGACAGTGGGTCTGGGCGTTTGTCCACTGCTTCTGGCTACCAGCCATACACATCTGAGAAAGACCTGGAGCTGACACCGAAGGAAGATGATGAGAATCCTCTTGACAGATAAAAAATGTTCTTCCTGTTGTATTATCTTGAGGTTGGAGTTACTGATGAAGCTAATTGTGGTTTGCTTCCGTAACTTTTCATTCTCAAATTTTTTCTCTTTCATTAGGTGGTGGTTCTAAAATGGATCCACCAATGTCCATTTAGCATATACTGATGTACAGTCAATGTAAATATTAGTACATTTTTGTCGTCCTGAACGTGCAAAGATTCTTGATATTTCAACCCATAGAGATTTTCTTGTTCGCATTTGCTTGGCTAATGACACTGAGGAATATGCAATATGAAATCCACAGAACAGATAAATGCATAGAAAATCTCTTGTGACATCTGGCTTTCATCACAATTAAGGAGTTCTGATGGAATGAGCTTGTTCTTGTTAGGAGAATTGAGATCCTATGGCAGCTCCCTGAAGATGCGATTCATATTTGTTGTCTGCAGTCAACATATGGCAGCTCCCTAATTCTTGTCCCCATTGTATATGTTCTACATTCTAGATGGAATGCATGGATTGTTGAGTAATTATTGGGAGCTGCAAGTTTGTAATCTTGAATATTTTAGGTAGCTGCTGATATCATATCATGTAACCCTTTGCTTGAACTCAATCTCCCGGCAAATCACTTGTCTAGCATTTTTATTATCAAATGGTATCATTGAGTTGGAAATAATCAACAAGTATCTTAATGATTTGACAAACCTTTATTTTTTATAAGGAAAACTTTAAATAATTACCAAAAAAGAGCTGGAAAACTTTGGCAAGATCTGGGGAATATGAAGTATGATAATATTTTTTAATTTTAAAAGTAAGTTATTTTGTCAAAAAAGAAGAAGTAATTTATTATCTTTCTCATTAACAATAGAATTTAATTTAAAATGATTTATTATTGATTTAAGGTTACTAGTAAAATTTTAAATAGAAAATAAATAAATATTTAATTTAAGATAGTAAAAATTTGATAATTTTTACTTTTTAATATGAAAGTGATAGATTAATAGGTCTAGTTTAATTAATTAAGTGATTTTGTTGTAATTTAATATTATATGTTTGAGTCATGCAATTTAAATTCATTTGCCATCTGATCAATTTTGTGTGGCAAACCCATGGAATTTTTTTAAATATATAATATTTTTAAAAATAAACGCGTCTCAATACCCATTGGATAGCTAGTTCAATCTGGAGCATTGTATGTGACACTGCTGTGGAATTGGAGTGGATTCATAAATCAAGGCCCATATACGCCATTGTTAAAATTTGGAGGCCCGATCGTTATAGCGTGAATCAACGTGCACACGCTAATTAATTGATGTAGAAAAATTCAGCAAAAGATAAGAGATGAAGATAAGGAATGACCATATATTTTTTTGATAAGATAGAAAATGGTAGCTTAATGGTTTAAAGAATATATTCACATGATAAATCTTAAAGTCGTATTCACATTTATGTTTCTTATGCATAGTAAATGTTATTTATTGCGATAGAAATAATGTCAAAATATTGAGAATAATAATTGTAATTTGAAGTTAAAAATGTCCTTAAAAAAAAATATTTTACGCATAAAAGTGGCAATAACAAGAGATAAAAATTTGTTTCTCTTTATAGTAGTACGTGGATAAAAACTCGCCTTGGAGGCCACCTGCACCCTGGTTCAATAAAATTGAGAAATGAAAAAAAAAAAAATTGGTGCCAAAAGAGTAAAGAAAATACTAATATATAGGGGTTTACGAGAAATGGCAGAAAGGCTTGTTTATATATATAATACCAGAAAGGCTTGTTTATGCCTTGAGAATAAATCGAGGAAACAATTTGGAATGAAAGCAAATAAAATTACAACATGGAATTGCATTTTAGATTTTCTTCACTCTTTTGCATATTAAAATAAAAACAAAGATTTTTTTTTTAAAAAAGGATCTTATTTTGACTAATAAATTTACTGTAATTATCTATAATATTTTTTTGGTCAATTCTTTCGATATATTGGTGGTCCAAATTACAGAAATTTTGAGTAATTGTTTTGTTTCCACATACATAGATACGTGTGGTAGAAGTAAATGATCCATATCTATATAAATTTATACGAACGTGCTCTTCGTAACAAATAATAATGACCTGCATCATTGGCTCACATGAGAAACAATCACGAAAACTTGTTTGAAATTAAATATTTTTATTTAAAATTTTATTAATAATTTATTTAATTTTTAAGATTTACATAATTTTAAATTAAGTAATATACCACTAACTACATTAATAATAAAGATAATATGATAATTTTATTATAATAATTTTTTTCTTAATTTTTATGTTAAGTTAAAAATAATCATTATCTATGGAGCCATATGTATCCCCTTTGAATTGACATGATTTAAGAAGAAAAAGAAAAGAGTTCAATTTCAAATTCTCTTTCGATAAATATTGGGAAAGAAAAATAAAAAAAGGACAGAGAGCTGCATGGACTTCACATGATTTATAGACTTTAGAGTTGGACTGGGAATTCTCTTTCGCCAAGTATTTGAGAATTGATAAGAAAGCGCCTATTTATAGTGGACCACATGCCTTCTTTTATAAGGACCAAATTGTAACTAATTCAACATCTGAATTAGGTATGAAATAGAAAAATACCTAAAATTGAACCGTTAACAAATAATCCATTTCGTCCCTATTTTTATTTAATTTATTTAAACATGAATGTTTATTTTTTTAAAATAAATATATTTTTTATTAAAATTGAATTGATAATTTTCTTAATTTAAGAGATTTATACAAGATACATTATTCATCATTTTAATTTAAGATATTTATATACCACTAAATAATAAATTGCATTAATCATTATATTAATATGAAAGATAGTTTAGTGAATTAATTAAAATTAAAAATATTTTTTAAATTTTAAAATAAATTTAAAAGTAAATTTTAGGATCCCGGACTGAGCAATATTTAAAGAGAGTAATATTGATTCCACAATTGGAGGACTAATACTCCGCAGGTGTGTGAGAGGTTCGGCATTGCGTAGATGGTAGTTCGTCGTACCCAGCACATTCACCATTTGGGCACGAGATAGATTTAATCCCCGCGCATAGTTTTGAATAGTTTGTCATTAGAACAAAAAAAAAAAAAGAAAATTATTCCTTCCTTCTCTTTTTTATAAGATATTTGAAGTAAAATTACATATATTAAAAAATTATTTTAATTTTTATTATATTCTTATTTATTTTAATCGTTATTAAAAAAATAATTATTTATTATCTCTTTATATCTCTTAATAATATAAGGATTAATTTAGAATAATATACACAATTATACTAAAAAAGTAACAAAATATCTTAAAATTAGAAATAATTCAGTGGTGTTAATCTTTAAAATTCAAAGGGATAGCTTCAAAAAATAGACCTACTCTCAATTCACAGGTATGGTTTTTCTTCAAAAAAAAAAAATAGAGATTTATTAGGAAGAAGAAAAAAAAAAGATTATTTATATGAAGATGAAACTCAATAAAATTATTTATTTGATTTTCCTTTATATGTGAACATCAATCAGTTTAACAATTTTTTAGATCCGCCAATTGTGCTTCGTAAGAGAATGATCTTCTGGCTTTCAGTAATTTTTCACTCTTGTCTTACATTGTTATGCATAATTGTTATCGGAATAACTTAATTTAGTGATAGAAAAATTATTGTTTGAGACTCTTAAAATTTGAGTTCAGACTAAGTTCCATCCTTTTTTCTATTTCTTCTCTCTCCTTGTTTGTCTTATAAGAGTTAGATTAGCAGTGTGGGTTACAAGATTCTCTGGGCACACACATGAATCACGCCATTTTTGTTCTATCGCTTGTAGCTTCCTCGAGATCCAAACGCAGTTAGGCAGAGCATAACATCGGTAAGCTGTCTTTTACCTCCTTGCATGGTCTTTGCTTTATATCAAATGTGGATGCAGATCTGACCAATTACAAATACAGGATAGAATTTCTGAATCAGTATATCACGTCTTTTATTCAGGAAAATCGGTGTTTGTGAATATATTTTAGATTAATGCAAGTTTTTTATTTAATCATGTGATGTATGAAAATTATACTGATGAAAAAGAATACACGGCAAAACTATAAAGCTTATCTTATAAGACTTTGGAGTGAACAAAATGACTTGATCAATGATGAATCAAAATTTCCTCAAAAAAATAAAAAAAAAATGAAAATGTATGACAGAGTGATAAGTAGGTATAGCAGCAGCAATGTCTTATAAACAATGGTTTTGGCTGGATGTGCAACTTGCTTCTCGGTCATGTCCTCTGGATGAGTAGCCGCCAGACTGGACAAGGGGACCAAAAATATTACTCCTTGAATTTAGAACAATTTATACTATGGGACAAATTGTTGCATTATACTCGATTGAATTTATGTGTCTTAATTGCTTCTTCTTCTTTTTTTTTTTGTTTCAAATAAAGATCCTTATTAAAAATCTACCCTTATTCAAACCTTTCACCAAATAATTTTTTAAAAAATAATACTCATTTGTCCATTCGCACAATGATAGTTCATTATTTCATTTTTAATTTTATATAAATATTAAATTTATTTTTTTATTTTTATATTTAACTCTAATTACTATTTCTGATTATCAATTACAAATTAATTTTATTTTATATTCACGCATTGAAATTAAATCATAAAGTAAATGAAAAACAAGTCTTAAAACTAACTAAAAAGAAATTATTAGTTTACTTGATGTGGAACAATTTAAGTAATTAAGGCTTATTAATAGTATAAATAGAAAAGTGTATATAAAAATTTACATTTTAAATAAATTAAATATCATTTTTTAATATGTTCTTAAAAAAATGTGTATCTTTTTGGAAGGGTGGGAATTGAGGGAGGGACTATTCACTATTCCTTATTCCTCAATAGCTTTTTTTTCCCCTAACATTACCATCTTTTGTTCATATTTATCTTCTACACGGATCTGCCACTTAAAGACAATTTTCAACTTATTGCTTAATACAAATGTTCAACACTGGTAATACCAACATGTCAGATTAGATGGTGAAACTTAGTCTTAGATCCATTTCATATTTTTAAATCCGTACGTAAAAATAATTTGGTTGGCATCATCTTCTTCAAGTATAATATCAGTATGACATTGATGCTTCTGTCCTGCACTATTTACAATTCTTGGTTCTAAATTTGTCAATCTGGTTGACTAGAAACATGGCAGCCCGGGAGGATGTAGAGAAAGGCCAGAACAGGGCAGATGAGGGGATTAGAGAGCCACTCATTTTACCAGTTAAAAGTGCTGCAGGCAGTGGACAGGCTGAAGAGGGCAGGAAGGAGGAAAGATGCATGGTTTACCTCAGCACATTCGTTGCAGTTTGTGGTTCTTATGTATTTGGATGTTGTGTAAGCATCTTCCTTGCAACTTTACAAGCCCTCCTAATGCCATTGCATTTGTTCAGAAACAGGACTTCAGTTGATCATCCCACTTGTTTGGTTGTTTCTTTTCAGGCTGGCTATTCATCACCGACACAGACTGCCATCACGAAGGATATTCAGCTTACCATAGCAGAGGTACGACGATACCCATCAAAAGTGCTCAAAATAAAGCATGCATAAATCCTATAAGAAGAGCACAGAGGACATGTATATTCATATATAATATAAATTCTGTAGATATTTATTCTGCTTGAAAGCCCTAGAGCAAGGAATATGTTATACTGAATATTTCCCTAAAAAAAAAAATGCAATTGCAGTACTCACTGTTTGGTTCAATATTGACATTTGGGGCAATGATGGGGGCAATCACAAGTGGTCCAATTGCTGATTTCATCGGCCGCAAAGGGGTAAGTGGAGATCCTTTTGAACCTGCTTATCAAACAACATTTGCAAATATATATTTGTAATTGAAAATGAAGTATATCTGAAATGCAAACAGGCAATGAGAGTGGCAAGTGGTTTCTGCGCGGCGGGATGGCTATCAATTTACTTCGCTGAGGTGTAGCAATTTAGAAAAAAATTAACTTATCAATGATTTTCCGCACATAAGGCATTTTGGAGAATATGTACTGAAACATTTCTTCATTGTGATTTAGGGGGTTCTGCCTCTGGATGTTGGAAGACTAGCAACGGGATATGGAATGGGAGCCTTTTCTTATGTGGTATGCCTTTTCCATATAGTCATTTGACAGGTTTCATATAGATTCTGTCATGGGATTAAAACCTATCTTTTCTTGGTGACAAGGTACCTATTTTTATAGCTGAAATTGCACCCAAAGATTTAAGGGGAGCTTTGACAACTACAAACCAGGTAAAGTATACAAGGTTTCTTGGGGAATGTTGATAGATAAACATGAGCAAAAACCTCATCTTCTCTAAATCTGATCTCATGCATTAATAGTCCCTACTTACTCTCAACAGCTTATGATCGTTTCGGGAGTGTCAGTTTCCTTCATAATAGGAACCCTGCTAACATGGAGGGCTTTGGCATTAGTCGGTAAGATCTTGATTCTAGGTGTCATCTATGTCCTCTATTATAACAAAGCACTAAGAAGAGAAGTAAATTAAAAATAAAGAAAAATATTCAAAGAAAGTTAGGATGGGAGATTCTCTGAGACGAACTCACTTCTTGCTTGCAGGACTAATACCATGTGCTGTCCTGATCCTTGGCCTCTTTGTGATTCCGGAGTCTCCCAGATGGCTAGTAAGGGGAACACTACAACATTATACACAATATATTTTCCAAGGGAATGAAAAATGTAGATAATGTTTGCTTGAAATATATATACAGGCACAGAGAGGATGTGAAAAGGAGTTTGAAGCTGCACTACAAAGACTTCGTGGCAAGGATGCTGATATATCTGAAGAGGCTGCTGAGATCCAAGTTCGTATTTCTCATCTCTTGAAATTCTCTATTTATAGGGTTGAGAGAAGTTGTAAATTGACAATCTTTTGTGCCATTGCTCTTGCAGGATTATATAGAAACCCTTCAAAAGCTCCCCAAAGCCAAATTACTAGAGTTGTTTCAAAGAAGATACCTGCGCTCAGTCATTGTAAATATTTCCTTTCTTCATCTCCTCCCATTTTTCTTCTAAACTTTTCAGTGCTGTTATATTATTAATGTGCCTCTGTTGCCACTGCTAGCTTCAGCAGATTGTTATTCTCATCTATTTTAAATATCATGAATAACACTTTCACTTTTCCTAACACAACTCCCATTACTGCCTTTTAATCAGATAGCCTTTGGCCTCATGGTTTGTCAACAATTTGGGGGAATTAACGGAGTTTGCTTCTACACAAGTAGTATTTTTGAGTCTGCAGGTCAAGTATCTTTTTTCTCCCTCTTTTACCTCAGTAACACAAGATCCAGGAGACACGCTCTAAAATCCAGAAATGAAAAGGAAATTGATTGCTTAACTCCTTTCTTGACAAAGAAAAAGAACCATGGAAAAGGTTAAAGCATATTCCAAACACTT
This sequence comes from Apocynum venetum, assembly GCA_019593545.1. Classification (NCBI taxonomy): domain Eukaryota; kingdom Viridiplantae; phylum Streptophyta; class Magnoliopsida; order Gentianales; family Apocynaceae; genus Apocynum; species Apocynum venetum. The sequence continues at coordinate 1,682,889 of SRSM01000324.1, forward strand.
AACTACCTCGGTAAGCATTGGAAACAGAATATCAGAACCGAAAAACAAGAAAAAGAAAACTGCAACAGGCAGACAGCTCTTTCATGTCTCCATGTAAAGAGAGAAAATATGATGTGGCTCAGAAAGAAATGAGTGATATTTTCTAAACAATGCCTCATCAATTCTACACTATATTTTAACTAATAGTATAATGATGTCCGTAACAACAGCATCTGCATAATTTTCTTGTGATATTCTCAACTTTAAGTCCAAATTTATTTAGATCCTATCTTCATCTGCATTTATGCAGGCTTCAACCCCGATGTTGGGACCATTATTTATGCTGTTCTTCAGGTGGCAAGTCTTCCTTTTACAGTCTACAGATATCTACAGACCTTTGGGTATCTTATCAATTTTCGTGCTTTTTTTTCAATCTTCTCATTGCAGATTGTGATCACTGCATTAGGTGCACTGTTAGTAGACAAAGTGGGAAGAAAACCACTTTTATTGGTAAATCTACTTAGAATGTCTTTTTTATTAGAAAGGAATCTTGTGCTGTCTACTGATGAGTTGGAGAATAAAAACACATTATTCTAGGTTTCTGGAGCAGGACTGGTTGCAGGCTGTGTATTAGTAGCTTTCTCCTTCTATCTTAAGGTAAACATTTATGCCAAAACTATTCTTGCATAATTCTCATATTTTTTTTTTGTCTTAAAGAAGCTGTGGTGCTAATAACATACTTTTGATCAGGAACATGAAATGGCTCCCACAGCAGTACCAATACTTGTTGTAACTGGCATACTGGTAATATTGTTATCTATGGAATCCAAAATTAATGCAATATATTCTTAATCCCTAAACCCAGAGTAGTTTGATTATTCTTTTGATCACAAAATCAGGTATACATAGCAGCCTTTTCAGCAGGAATGGGCGCAATGCCATGGGTTGTGATGTCAGAGGTACTTGTATTCTAAATTATTCACCATCTACTGCATGCGAATGTTGCTAATTGAGAATTTGTCTTTGAATTTTCCTTTTTGAAGATTTTCCCTATAAACATCAAAGGAGTTGCTGGAAGCCTCGCAACACTAGTAAACTGGTTTGGTGCATGGGCATGTTCCTACACATTCAACTTTTTAATGAACTGGAGCTCTTCTGGTAAGCAAGCATAGTAAATGCTATTCCTGATCTTCTTTCTTTATTTATCAGGATATATTATTGCACATTAAAGTAATGACAAACATGATAATTGTACTTACATATCTCAATGTGTTTGCAGGAACCTTCATTCTTTATGCTGCAGTCAATGCGCTGGCAATTTTGTTCATTACCATGGTAGTACCTGAAACCAAAGGTAGAACACTAGAACAAATACAGGCTTCAATTAACACTTGACCTTAAAGGTCAGTAAAAGGAGATTGTATCCTAAATGTCTTGATCTAGGATTTTGACAATTCCATAGAACTCCAGAACGATACACAATTCAAGCGTCCAATGGATGTCCTCATGTAATTTGCAGAAACCATTGTTCTTGATTACTTTCAACAGTACTTGATTTACGAAAGCATATCTGCATTGGAATTTCTAGATTATAAATTGAAGTAGAAGAATTATGAAGCATGTTCTCCTGAGCAACTCTAGTAACAGATAAAAACGAAACTATAACTTCAGCTAAGGTAGCAGCACATAAATTTTTAATTTATTTCATGTTTACTGTTGTTCATCTTTGTGAACTAATTTTAGAGACAAAACAGAGCAGAATGGTATTGTAGAGAAACAAGCACAGATTAACAACTCTTTGTCAAAGAATATTACACATTTATACATAGTACCAATCGGACATGAAACAGGATGAGTGGACATCCTCCGAATAACACCACATGAAATTACATTTTTACATTACATATTTGTGTGAAAGACTGAAGGAAGAGGCAAAATGGAAGTGCATGTGAACAACTGAATTTCCATTGTTCAACTCAAAAAGAGTTGCCCAACCTTTTCTTGTGGATCCTCAAATTGGAAAAGCTGAGAGAAAGTAAGGTTCTTCAAGGAATCACTTACTCATGATGAACCTAAGCTTCAATAGTTACAAACATACAATGGACCAAGATTCCAAGAGTCCAGCAATCTTTTGGCTTTTTATTATCTTTGGAGGCTTGTATTGACTTGCCGGGGAACCAGTTTCACTTGCTACTCTGAGTAAGCTGTCAAAGCTACCAGGTTTTACAACAAAAAATGAAAAAGGGCCAAGTTCACCTCTTGCCTTCATCATCCCATACATTCCTCCTAAGCCTTGTTCAATTAAATCACAGTACTTTCTAAGATCCCCAAGGGACTCCTGCAACTTCTCGTCTTGCAAAAGTGTAGAGCCTTCTTTAAATTCTACAAAAACCTTCAATTGCTTTTGCTCCTTCTTCTGTTCTAGGAAACTGGCAAACTCTACTATTTCTGTATCCATGGCTTCTTTTATTGCAATCTGAAAACCTTCCATAGAAGAAAGGAGGTCCCTTTCCGTTATTATATCATAACAAGATTTAGGAGCTCTCATCACAAACTCAACCTCTGGAGATGAATTATAAAAGCCAACAACTTTCACGATATCCCCCAAGCGGTAGCGAAACAATCCTCTATACGTTGTCACAACCACTTCATACATCTTTCCCACTTCCACACCAGAAAGCTCCACTGTTTCCTCGAGGGTCACAAAGGACTCGTTCAAATCAAAGGGAAGAAACTCAAAATAGGCCGCATTAGGAAGAATAACGTAACGGGTCCTCTCCGGAGGTTGTGTAATATCAAAATTCATTGCCACAGAGCACTCTGATGCAAAGTAATCTCCACCCAGTATCGGCATATCTCCTGCATAGAATTTGAGTTTTGAATAATACTGCTGCATACTTCCAGAGGAAACGGTCTTAATATAACGGGCATTTGGCCATAGTTGCCCAATTATCCCACCCCACGTCTTTTCCTCACAAATTGATTTAATCCTATTTGACAGATCAATTTCTGCCCCGGAAAGAACCTGAATTACTGAGTCCCTTATAGAAGGATCAGTAATAATTTCTGAACTTGGGAACCCATTTTCAAGATCTTTGCACAGCTGCTTCCACTTAGCCTCTAAGAGATTAAACGCCCCGATCAAGCCAGCAGCATAGGGTGCTCGAATCCCATCAACAAAATCGCATTGCCTAAGCCCACAAAGAAGATGACAGTACATTTGCTGATAAACATCAGAGCCCAAAATAACTTCTTTGGGACTAACGAGCATGGACAGAAATCGGGATGCATTTCGAGAATCAGTATGCAAACTATACGATGTGGCTGCCATAGCTTTGTATCCACCTTTCGTCTCTGTAACATTGCCCCCATAAAGAAACCAGAGAACCTTATTCGCACTGGTTCTTGGTGGAAACAGCCTGTGAATAAATCAAGAGTTTATTCTCAGTGGAGAAAAAGGTTTTTCTCTATCACATATAAATTTTTTCTCAAATTACATTTTTATCTCTAAAATTCTTTAAATTTTAAATTTTTTGTCTAACCTGCTTATATATGTCATCTATTTTATTAAATAAATAGCACTATTATTATTTTTATTAAAATTACACTTTAAAATAATTTCTTAATTATATCTTTTACGTTTTATAATATTAATATATATCATAAACATAGCATATTAAATTTTCAATAGTCTTCTAAAAAAAATATTTTCATTTTTAAAACAAAACAAAAATGACCTTTCCCTAAAATAAAAAAATAAAATAAAAACACCTTAAAAATTGCAATACTCACACAAAGTGGTAGATGATTATGAATCCAATCCATCTGGAGATCATAATTTGAAATGGAGATGATATGGAGGGTTGGATTACCTGCGAAAAATGGCGGCACTGCACTGATGAGCCATGAAGGAGGCAGCTTTGCCGGGAATTGAATCAAAAAAAGGAATTAATTTGGGCTGCATTGAGCTTGATCCAGAGCTGTGTAATGGGCCCAAAAGTACATACGAAAACTTAGATCTACATTTCCAAATTTGTATGGGATTGACATTCCGCGGGCCCCATCATTGGGAAAAATAATTAATCCAAATAAACAAACAAAAAAAGAAAGTAAAATTAATACCTGTAAAAGAAAAATAGCAAGGGATCAAAGGACATGAGCGGCCTACTATCATCACCATCATGATCGATGGGGACGCCGTCAGCCAGTCTGCCGATATAGTTAGCATAGTCATCATAAGAAGATAAAGGCACGGCACGTCGGAAAGTAGCTCCGTCTAAAGGCCCATCATGGCCTTGAAGGTATGGCTGGAGATATCGTACTCCAACACTGCGTTGGAGGATGGCGCTAAGGATTTCTCTCTGCAGCTGCTCCGCTTTCACAGTCGTCTCCTCCAGTTTTTGGATGATTTCTTCGTCTATCGTCATCTTCATATCAACCTATATATTCTGAATCGGCCGAAGTTAACAGTTATATATGGAATGAATTAATGGAGTTTTTATCATTAATTCCATCGCCAAAAAACTTCCATGATTTGATTTCATCGGATCTGAAAAGAGTTCAAAAGTCAACTTTGATCACCCACCTGTCCAGTTGTTTCTCAGCCCAGCAGAATGGAATTAATGTTTCGTGTTTGCATTCATATATACTGGGTATTAACGAAGTTTTATTTTTCACTAAACTTACCTAATACTCAAAACAATAGAAGACAAATATATTCGTTTTAGTCAAAATGGACAATTTTCTAATGATTGAGGAATCTTCTAGTTGATTTCTTTCTTAGAACAGTGGGTTTAAGAAAACGTGGTGTGCTTTACCAGTTCTTCTTCTTCTCTTTGTGATTTATTTTATTACAGTTTTCTGTTTTCTTATATTAGGACATGATTTTTTTTTTTAACTTTTAGTTTAAAAAAATCTCAATCACTAGAATTACTATTCCTTTCGTACTAAAATTATTTGTTCCATTTTTTTATTGCATAATAAGATTCCGTCAAAATACATAATATTTACTAATAATAAAAAAAACAAAAAATACTCTTACTAAATTTTCTTAAAATTTTTAAACATTTTTAATTGTCTTTTCTTCTCTTCTCTCTTTCTTAAAAAATTGGAGTTAATCAAATAAATCATTAAAAAAAATTATTGATACAAACAAATCTTTTATTCACGATATCTTAATTTAGGAAGTATTATTGTGCTTGAAAAAAAAGTTATTAAATATGAGAGGTTTAAATAATGGTAGAATTAGAAAAAAAGAGATCTAGTTATAAATGAATCTTTGATATAGAAAAAGGATAAATATTTTTTGTATGGAGGTTTCATTAGGAAAAGGTTTCAGTTGTACATAAATGATAAATAAAGCTAGTTTGGAAATATAATTATATATCTCAAGTAATGTTACGCAATAACGAAATTGTCACCATTTATTTCTTCATGATTGACATTTTATTTGAATTTTGCACCAGTGGGGAATTAGAAATAGAAGAAACCCTGGAGAGTTTTTTTTTTCCCCCTTGAGGTCTATTGTAATGGTCTCAGGGTGGCTCAACAACAACTTGTTGACTTAAAACAAATCTATTACTAGTATTTTGCAACAAACAAAAAAAAAAAAAAAAGGAGAAAAAGAAAATGTGAAACTAATTTAGTTAAGGTTATTCTTCCTTGAGGAATGGCGTGTGACTACGGATGCTTCCCACTTCCAAGTATAATTGGTAGTTTGCCTTTACCAGTTGCATGCCAGTAGTGATTTTTCCTGATCATGCAGTGTACACACTCACGCTCTCTCTCTCCCACTTTCCATCTCCGGGGAAACCCTAGTTTGATTCCGATCGAGAAAACCCTAACGTGAACAGTACTCCAAACTCTTGTGAAGCTTTTTCCTGCAGTGATCCTACTTTTCTTCCATTTTTTCTCTCCCCTCCTCCTCCAATTATGGAAGCTGAAAAAACATAAATAATTCCTTCACGGGATTTCTTATGGTTTTTCTTTTTCATCTTTTTCTCCTTCACTAGACAGCTTCGTTGGTTCAAAATGTAAGTTCTACGTCATGTGCTAACCATTTTCAATTCTTTTGACATCTTCAACAGAGGCACCATCGACGGAGAAACAGGAAAAGAAGAAGAGAATGATGTGAATGTAACAAGCCACAAGTCGAGATAAAGATACAGGACCAGACTTGTCCAGGTAATTCATGCCATTTTCTGAACCTATTTTTCCAATATTTCTTCCCTATTAGTATGCTTTCTGGACGTGTTTTGATCCTTATCTTTTTTCCTACTTCACCTTATAAGGGAAATTGGGGAACTCAGATTATAATTAAGTGATCATCAGATACCACAATAATCTTCAATTTTTCATCTACATGTACTTTGTCCAGACTCCAGAGTCTCAGGGTATTATATATGTTTAGACTAGCTAGCTTATATATATATATATATTGACCAAGAAAAAACGAGTGCTAGTTCTTAAGGTAAATTTCCCTAATTTTAAACTATAGACAATCTCCAGAAGAGATGGGGGCGGGAGCGGGATGGGGGAAGTAGGATGACTCTAGCATTTACACTATTAGCTAGATCTAGGAAGAAAAGAAAACTACTGTATTAAGAAGTACCATATTGACGCAAAAGGAATCAAATTTATTCGCCAATATTTAGTCAACTGATAACTGATCAATGCACAGAAAATATCAGATATCTCAAAGATTTCTTATTAACTTGCCCACCTAAAAGCAAAAATTCTCCTGATCAATTCCGATCTTAAATTGAACTCAAAAGCAGCAATATTATTAAGATGAAAAGCATCATAAGGGCAATTTGAGATCCCTGGTTCATTAATTAGGAACTACTGATGAAACAAATTGCAAACCCAAAATCAGGAAAGAGAAAGAGAAGCTATATGGTACTCCAGAATTTCACCATCACATATTAAAGTTGTTCTTTGGCAAGCTGCATCAACCACCATATACTGTATCAAACTAATGATGAAGCAACTAAACAATATGAAAGAATAGTATATACATAACTATGAATATCTCTATAGCCACGTACGAATACATGCAAATTTCATCCAATTACTGAAGCTAATTGAATGCCCAGTTTATACATCTAAGAAACGAATTTACAAGAGAGGGCTATATATGTACTAAGAAGTAACTATAAGGCACCTCTATATACTAGGATATTCTGATTTTGACCAGAAATTCATGCTACAACAAAGACGACTAAAGAAACTAAAATCAGTAATGCTGATAGCTCTATCAGAACAAGAAAAATAAATGGTGACAGTACAATGATTTGTTCTTGCACCGGATGCCACCCCACCGTCACAGCTTGTTTTGGAACCAGGTTATGTACATCCTACTCGAAACACCACCAAGAAAAGCCTCCCAAAACCAAGATTCAACGTAACCACAATCATATGTACCCAACAGTAACAGATTTGATCATTAGTCTTGTCAATCAAAATTTAAGTCCAAAAAGCTCAAAATAGAATCAAAACTTCAATGAGATTAATTTTCTTTCCTCTGCGGCCCTAATTAGTAATTACTCAAGTCAAGTTAACGATCGGGCATCATTACCATCACCACCATGCCGCCTCAATTCCTCTTCTTTGTCGCCGCTACCACTGCAGCTTTCTACTTTACTCTCCTCATCGTCTTTGACAGCAGACTAGTGCTACCTTCTTCGAATTCGACTTCATTAATATCGTCTTGAATGTTCTCGCTTGAGAGGAAGCTTAGCGTCAGGCGGCCACAGTGATGAACTGTCGCTAAAAGCTCAGGACGTTCGTTTGATACCATTTGGATCAGTAACCGTCCATGTTCTGCCCGTCTAACCAAATCGTATCTCAGCCGTCCGTACTGGTTCAAAATTGACAAAAGTGGCGGGAAACTTTCCATTCCTGACGACGAAGACTTGTACGTACCTATCCTTCTTGATCCTTCTCCCACCGTCTGCGACGGAGTAATTGCCATCTCCGCCCTCGGATCAGCGTCTGCGTCATGATTAGTGCTCTGATCAAATCCTAGGCTCCACGTCGCATATCTATCTTTAGCAATGTATCTTAGAGTGCTCGGCGTGGATTCGCCGGTGACCGGTGCTGTGTTTCCGGGGACGTTTGACATGACGTACGTACGATAATTGAAGGTTAAGTTCAAAACAATGGCGGCAAATGGAGTAATTATAGAAGAGTGCGCGTAGGATGGTTAGGAATGAGAATGCCTCAGCCGGAGACCGAAAGTTCCGGTAATTGAGATTTCTAAGTTTTTTTATTTTTATGAAAGAGATTTCTAAGACTTATTCTCTATCTATAACTCTTAGAAAAAGAAGCAGACTCAAAGTCACAGAGGAAAAAGAAGGGAGCGAGCGATGCATGATGATAATGATCTGATGTGGCAAACTACATTGGATGGGCGAACAGTAATTATATGGTATTTACTCTCTAATTAGACGAATAATAACTGATCATATTCAATGTACCCATCGAAATATTCATTTATGCATTTCTTAGATTTGAATACTTAGCAAAGTATTATTTATCCTTACCTTTTTATGGCATTCATTAATGAAATTTTCTTCTTCCCGCTGTCCCTAATTATAAAATTTTGTGATACTTTTTAGTGTTATTGTGCATGTTATTTATAAATTCATTTTTATTTTATTAAGAGAAAGAACAGATAATCATTTTTCAAAAAAAATTTAAAATAAATAAAAGTATAATAAAAATATAATAAATTTTTAATTCGTGTAAAGTTATTTATAAAATCTTATAAAAATGAACAAATGAAGCAGTATATAAGTGTCCCACTTTAATTTAATACTTTAAGGATGAAAGAAGTGTAATTTTAAATTTTTTTATATATAAGTGTCTCACTTTAATTTCAAAAAATTTCATTGTTACAAGATAACTATGTATTTAGATAATCATAATGAAAAAGTAATACTATTCCCTCTTCTTTCTTTCTTTTTTTTCTTTTCTGAAGGACATTTTCAAGATATAAATAATTTTAGTTTGTTGCACTGTAATTTCAAGGCATTTTATGAGTCAAGACATCTAAAATATCCTAAGATATTGAACCACGTAAAAAATCGAGAAATATAATATGCCTAGTGTTTAAGAGGAGAGAACGGAGAAAGAAATAAGGATAAATATCATTTAAGATTAATTTATAAAAAATGGCTTGTATTTTTAATAGAGAAATAAATTTTGAAATGACTCATATAACTTCACATTCTTTGTATGGTTATTATTAACTTTTCATTTTCTGGATAAATCTGATACCAAATAAAAATAGAAGATCAGTATACATTAACTAGATGCTTTATTGTTTTCCCAATAAATAATTCATTGAATGAATTGAAGCCAAATTCTTAAAACGATAAATGAATTATTGTATGAATTTATTAAGACATTTTTCAGAACTTTAATTTTTTCTAGTTACTATTACATCTGCCCCAAAATATAGAGCATTTTATTAGATATTTAATGTGATCCTTTTATATTTAAAATATATTTAAATTTAATTTCCTATTATTATTTATGTTTATAATATAAGAAAAAAAAAGTATACATTGATAATTACAAAACGATTAATATGTTAACAAGAAATTGAGATCAAATCAAATCTATACATGACGGAGATAATACATTGATGAAGAAGATCAAAAGCTCAGATCAACTTCTCCATAAATATATAGATGAGACTGTTCATTGTTAAATTAAATAATAAATATCTAATTGTTTTGAAGAAAAAAGAAGAAAATGGGGGCAAATCTGTAATTTTGCGTCTAAACATGTACCTAGAACTCTAGTAATTCAAATGGACCATGAAACCCAAAAGCCCTATAAAGAAATTTAGGAAAACCCAGCTGTTATCGCTTATCCTCTCTATTGATCTATCTCTAAAGCCCTTAACGAAGATTGACTTAGGCTCCAGATATTGGCCCAATCTGTTGACAGAGTTTGGGTCCATAAGATGCAAATGCTCGTCGTGGATCAAGATTACTAAAATGATCAGTTGTAATCTGTAATTGTGATGGTCAAATATTTAAAATTCATTAAATTATAATAATAATAATAATAATAATAATAAAGAGCCTTATTATTACTATCACTGGATTCACAGAGGTCTCCTACATAATATATACTATAAGTTATGGGAAAATTATGTATTTGAATTATATTTTCTACAATTTTGGTGTTTGTTTTAAAAGAATACTCATTTAAATATATATAAAATCATTTGTATAAAAGTTGAATCATCACGCCAAACCAATTAAACGCGGAAAACATTACAATTAATTTCAATTCCTGTGGTACAAATATTTAATGTACTTGAGTTGAAACAAGGCAATATTCATCTACATATATAAACAGCAATATTTTGTGCTATCTTTCATCAAGAGCACTGTTACCAAACATTATTTGCTGTAAGAATTTAAAGGAGATGAATTTACACATTATATCCATTTTTTAATCTTTGATTTCATTCTTGCCTAATGATTTGTGTTGCAGAAAAGAAGGAAACAAACACAAAATCTTCTTCCAGCACTCCTGCTTTATAGAAACAATCAGAGAAAAAGAGAAAAAAAAGGAAGAGAACTCTATCTTGATCATGTTTCTGTTTTCCATACACCCTTTGTTGTTGATGATGAATGTGTTATCTTGACAACTCTTTGCTTAGAATGTTGCTGCTCCCGCCCTTTCCTATGAACATATTGAGAAGGAAAATTTTTATCTACCTTAATCACATCAGCCTTCACTATATGGTGATCTGAAGTCCCTTTCGAAGAAAAAACCGAGTAAGAACCAGGAACAAACTTGTATGGTGATTCCGGTGAGCTAAGGATGTAATCGACTCGAGTTCCATATTTGCAAGTGCCCTGCACACCTGCATCATTCATGGGCAAGATTCTTAGGATGGTCATAAAGGCATACTTCCTCTTTTTTTTTTGGGTTGTAAGAAGGCAAAGTAGAAAATGACTTCTTACTTTGGCCTTTGGCAATCATGACAACAGACTCGAATTGGCCAGCAAAATCTTTAGCATCTGTGTATTGTTTTCTCTTTAGATACTTCATTACCTCAATCTTAGGAGTTGGCTTTCCTATCTCTTCATAATACTGGAGGAATTTGAATAAATTGAATGAAAATGAGAAGACGCCAATGTGAAAATGCTTTGCTAAAAGGAGAATGTGAAGCTTTTTTTTTTTAATATATATTTTATATATACCTTTACGATATCTGTCCATCTCTCAGAGGAGTAATCTGTTTCGTCTAGTGAATTTAAGCCTCCAGCTAAGATGTGAGGTACATCAGTAGATTGGATAATCGCATTTATCTGCTTCATTCTCCAGTTTTCATCTAAATGATCAAGGTGGGTGCAGAAGAAGTTGAATTCTCCTATATGAGGAACATCAATTGTGGCCTTGAGAACGTTTCTGTATAAGAGTCAAATTTCAGAAGAGATTTCATTTCAATCACAATCATCTTTAGAATGTCATTCTGAATATTCATTCATCATAGATATTATTGTTGGCAACGGAAGCCTCTATTCAATTATGTTAGCCCAAAAAAAGAATGAAGATAATCTTGATAAACTTTACAACAGACAGCTAGTTGTTATTCCAGATAACATGCTGACAAAGGCATATGCAAAGGACCCTCCAGATTTTGTTACCTAATACCTAAAGCATCAATTATAAACAAAAGGAGACAGCATGGTCAGTTTCTATTTGGATTCCAAGAACTATAGGCCAAGCAGTACCATGTCACCCTGACTTGTTAAAAAACCAACAAAACAATGCCGTACTCCCCCAGTTGGCTAACTTTGGAATTGACCATGCAATTATTTGCATTAGATGGGATTATTATTATTATTATCAAATGAAAAATGCTTTTCCAGAAGAAATCTTGCAAAAAATTTGATGTTCTTAATTCAAGAACTCTAACCAATTAATCAATACATGAAAAATTACTACCAGTTTTGCATTTCATTTCATGCAAGAACAGTATTAAAACGAAGGAGTTGAGAATTAATTCAAACCTGAAATCAGAGTCATCAAATATCTTTTGAGCTTTCCACCTCTTGATTGGCCACTTGGACAAAATGGCATCACCATACTCTGGTGCCCAGCTATCTGCAAATACATAACTCATTCCCAAAGCTGCAGCCAAATCAGATAAAGGTTTCATGCCTTTCTCCTCCTCAGCTTTTACATGCTGTAAAGCCAAGATATCAGCATTCAACTCTCTTAGAACTTCAAGAATTGTTCTTGTACTTGCGTAGCTTTGACCCTCGAATTCAGTGCTTGCTCTTGAAGGGATACTCACAGTTGATCTCAGAGGAGCCTTTCCCTTGAGAATTCTGCTAATACTGCCACTGCCAGAAGAGTCTTGCTGTTCTTGTTGGATAAAGCTCAATTGCCCACTTCGCCTCAGGGATATCTCGTTATCTGGCAAATTAATTGAAACCCTTAACTTTGATCTGGCAATTTTTTCCTGCTTGGATAGACCTTCTGGAAACCTCATGGAACTGGAACGCAAAGGAGATTGCTTTAGTATGCTTTTAGGACGATCATTCAAGGATTTTGCTCTCAAATCACAGCCTACAACTGGTTTAGACGTTTCCAAATCTTCATTTTCCAAGTCAAAGCTTCCTGATTTCTGAGTCTTGGGGACCGCAGGAGCCATGGAAAACAAGGCAGCATTAAATGTAGCTACCCTTATAGACTTCCCAGATGAACCATTCAATTCACTACTGGGATGAATTGCTGCCGAACCATTAGTATTAGAGGCCTCCTTTGGGTGGTCACGCTGTGTTCTTGAGTTGGACTTTCCAAATCTCTTGATGACAACTTTAGACTTGGAACGTCTGCGAATTGGCCATCCCAGTTTGAAGCAGAGGCGCCTCAGCTTCGCGTTGAATATCTTAAACATTGCTGAGAAAAAATGTGACAACTTCACACAGAAAATTGCTTCAAAGCTGGTGGATGTGGCATCAGAAGCCCAACTCCTCTTCTTCCTCCTCCTCCTCCTCCTCTCTCTCTCTCTCTCTCTCTGTACCTATCTATCTATCTATCTATCTATCTATCTATAGATATGTAGCTCTCTGCTTCAAATGCTAACTTAAGTAGACAATTTTGGGATGAAATGTTAATCCCTCAAATGCGTTTAAAGAAGAAGGATAGAACAACTACTGGCTTAGTTTTGTTAGGGAGAAGTTTGGTGGGGATTAGAGTTGGAACATAATAGAAGTCTTGGAATGAAATGGGTTGTTGACTCTTGGCAACTCAAAAGCAAATCAGTACAGGCAGCGAGAGAGAGAGAGAGAGAGAGAGAGAGTATGTCCAGTCTATCCTATTAGGAAAGTCGATAACTATTCATAATTATTATACTGATATAAAAAAAGAGTTTGACCTAATGATTGATCCTAATTGGACATTAGATATTTGATATTTTCTCTTTCATGTAGTAATGTGTGTTTCTAGTGGGTGAAAATTGAAAATTGAAGACTGAGAAGATCATAGAATTAAAAACACTAAAAGGTATCAAATGATGAAATTAGAAATTCTTAAAAATTAGCACAAGTGAGGTACTTAGTAGATCAAGTGGCTCACATATATACAAATCCCTTGAAGTGGTGAGTGCAAGAAAATATTTGACAGGTAATAACAGCGAAGGCATAGGAGGCAGGGGAGAAGTGAAGGTATGGGTGAGCTTTTATCTCGTGGCAGCATTGTACATAAATGTCCTCTTGCTTCTTTTTATTTTTCCTTAATAAAAACGACTTTAAAACTTTTGATTAAAATATGATTAGAAAAAAGCCAAACAACCAACGACTCCCGAATCCAGTTGTCTAAATCCATGCAGTCAGACACCCTCAGGCAGGCACATACTACAAAAAAAATTTAAAAAAGTACTAGTACTAGTATAAGCTATCCTCTGCCTAATGAATTTCACTCTCAGAAAATGACATTTTTTTATATCCTTTTTGCTTTGCTGGTTATGAATCAAATTTTATATGGGTCTTGCAGTCATAGATTTGTCATAATTATATCAAATCAATCTTAATTGATTATAAATTACATACTATTTAAACATTTATATCATGTTAAGAGGTAGAATATCTTATAAACATATAATTAATTTCTTAACTCATGTAATTTATAAAAATCAAGGATAATTAGTTAACTTTTTAAGATAAAAAAAGATCATTACTCCTTTTATCTCATTTCAATTATTCACTTTAGATTTACATAAGTATTTATACAAATTTAAAAAATGATAATTATATTACTAAACTTTCTAAATTGTCCTCATTTAATAGCTTAGTGTATAATTATTAATCTTTATAAAGAACAATTTTCAATAAATTATAGACAATTCATCTAAATCTTTCATTAATAATAAGGATAAAAGTGTAAAAATACATACTAAAATTATAAAATGAATAATTGAAATAAGACACAAAAAAATATATGAACAATTAAAATAGAATAGAACGGAGAGAATATAACTATTCCGAATATGAATATTGGCTGAAGAAGTAATTTACTTCAAGATAAAAATATATTTTTAAAATTAAAAGGTAACAAATTAAATTTCCGATCGAATGTAATTAAATGAAGGGGTCAAATATTGCCGTGGGAATTTTTGCATTGAACGCCACGTCACAGGAAACACGGCGGATAGTAGTGCCGTGCTTTATACTCCTTTCTGGTATGCAGTCAGCCCGTCCTCGGTTAATTTTTTTACAAAGCATTAAAATTATTATGGAAAAAGAATAAGAAAATTTGTGACCAAACATATACTAGTATTAATTGGTACTTTCGTATTTATTTACTAATTCTAAATAGGTGTCAAATTCATAGGTTTGTTTTAATTAATATCTTCCTCTCATTTCAATTGTCCACTTTAGATTTATAAAAATATTTGGGTGAATAAATGAAATTATTCTTTTAAGAATGATTGATAGTCGGAGTATTTTTGGAATATTTTATAAAAAATATATAATTTTAATAATATTAATTATATTTTTTTAATGGATATGAAAAATCAAAGATACTTATTATTCATTTATAACGGAATTTGGTTAACCTCTTATTTTATATAATTATTTATAGTTCCTTTCTCCGATGTCAAATGCATTATATTTTTATATTTGTTCCTTTGAATATATGGATTTTTTAACCTTTCTGCTATGCTACTAGCTGTGGATGCACATAGTAATGTGGATATCATGAAACCATAAATTACAGGAAAATCCACTTGATATATTAATTATTTGTCCAAATCGATGTGATTTTATGGAAAGAAAATTAAATAGAAAAAAGAGTAAGGGGCGCTGGGAGAGATATTTCACAATACAAATCTATATATGGTAAAAGATATAAAATATCTACAATAAATTATAAATTTAAA
The DNA here is from genome assembly GCA_019593545.1 of Apocynum venetum. Taxonomy (NCBI): domain Eukaryota; kingdom Viridiplantae; phylum Streptophyta; class Magnoliopsida; order Gentianales; family Apocynaceae; genus Apocynum; species Apocynum venetum. Next base: position 1,698,286 of record SRSM01000324.1, read on the forward strand.
AGAATAATAAATTTAATAAATAGTACTGTTATATTCATTATATCTATAGAGTTATAACTTATAAATGCGAGTGACTAACTACCGCCGGCCGAGCCTGCAACTCCAGATTATATTATTCTTTCTTTAAGATATTGATAGAGCATTGAGTATGATCCAATATGAAGTAATTGACGAGATCAGACTTCAATCTTTATTATCATTAATTCTTTTTTTTTTTCCTTCTTTGTTTTCGTTATTATTGTAATCACACGACAACGTCATGAAACGCGATGAGCCATGCAAACCTACCTTGGGACGTAAGCACAACTACTATATCTATATAGGAAGCCGGTCAGCCAAATATATAATAGGGTAGGGCCAGTTTTATTCTGCATGCTAATATCAAAACAAAGACAACTGAAAAATCACTATACCTACAATACTGTCATCAAACGTCATAAGAAATTGATATGGCATGCATTCGCCTTATTGAAACTATTTATTACATTTTGCATTTAGTGTTACTTGAAAATAAATTTTCAAGATCACTTGTAAAATATAAATTATAATGGATCATGGACCGTGATGATAATATTCAGAAGAAAACTTGTTTACTTTTATCGTTTGAAATTAAATATTTAAATTTTTCATATTGAGATGTTTCGAATTTATTAATGTTCATTTTTAAAAATAAACATATTTTTTCATATAAAGATCTATCACACCCAATTTCATATAGAGATCTACTACACATTTTTCTTAATAAAAATATTGTAATAGTTTCTTTAATTTCGAATGGAAGGATTATATTTTAACAAAAAAAATTATTGCGGTGAAAGGAGGTGCCGTGGTGGAAATTGGGAAAATTTGGGCACATATGGATTGTTATATTATTTGGGTTTACCAATTGGGAATTAGTTAGGTTTTGCAAAATGCATGCCAGCTCTTATTTCCTAGCTTCTTCTCTTGTATGTTTGTGTGTGTGTATATATATATTTCAATGAAAATAACGTAACTTAGATACTCTAATATCTCTGAAAGAGACTTATTTGACTCTGCTAACTCCTAAGCAGTATTTTGTTCGTATTGTTGATACCTTCGAGAAGTTAAGTGGGATTCTTTGATGCTTCTTGTCAGAGAGATATTTTATGCCCTACAAAGGAGAATAATCAGGGGTAGGTTTTCCAGCTGTAGGTAATAATCATTTCGTCATTATTTGGCAGTCATTATAAAAGGAATCTCAATGATGTAATATGATGAATATACATGTACTATCACTAAAATATACATGAATCTCAGCTGTACTATCCCTATTTTTTTTAAAACTGTCATTAAAATATTTACAGTCATGCAATAAATAAATTGTTATAGTTAAAGACTATAACTCATTTTAGATGTAACACTAGCTCATTTTAGAATAATTAAGAGTTAAAGACCTTAAAAGGGATCCTTTAGATTCAAAATTACTCGTAATCATGGATATAAAAAAAGAAAGAAAGAAAATGTAACATTATGACGACATTCTTTTAAGTTTGGACATGAATATTTAGAGAGAGAGAGAGTGGTGTCATCTTTTTACTACAAAAGAGTGAACTGATACTAAGGCAAAACAAGAATATACAATCATTCAATGCAAAGAAACTGTGACAAGAAGCTCCAGCCAAGCAAGTTTGGGCAATGTCTGCTTTGATTGGAAAGGTGAGCGGTGAATGCAATATGAATAGAATTAACTACGACTGACTAATGCTTTTATATTAGCAGTAGAACTGTAGAAGTAGTTGGTAGATATGGCTCTTTCACGTTTCAACTGAAGATTATTGGGAAGAAAGATAAATAAACATTTGCCCCTTATCTATTTTAATTAGATTAAGAAAAAAAATTTGCTGGAAATATTGATGAAATTATTTCAAGTTTTGACACGTAATGCCCAGCAGATTTCAAGTCTCTCTTTTAATCACTTGGACGTATCGACATGAAATTTCACAACTAAATCAGAATTCAGAAAACAATATCTGCCATTTGCTAACAAATATGAGCTGGCTAGCCTCTATAACACACAATCTCAGATGATTCCTGGATGAATTGATAGTTAGATCTATCTCAACCACAACGTGCTTGGCCACTATAACCTCAGGCCGATGTTAGGTATGGATCCCCAAATTCAGTACTTGGTCATTTTGCATGGGTGAAAGGCAACTGCCGTCACCTGGATTTTCATTACAAAGCTCCACACTAATTCATATGGTGCAAATTAAAACAACTCGCAGCTTAGCTCAAAAGGCACCCAGGAGACACTACAGCAGATGAATAAATTGAAAGGGTCCCCTGTCTATTCTTTTAGTATGAGCTAAAAGAGCTATGGAGCATAAAGTGACCACGGATGCACCCTAAGGCAAGAGGAATCCACTGAACATTAAACAGAAATGATATAAGAAAGTCACCCCATGTTCTGGCACTCCACCCAGATTGAGCTTATCATCCTATGTAATACAACTACATCAGCATAGGACCTGTCCGAAGATATCCACTCATAGCCTAACAATCATAAAAGGAAAAAAAGGTACAAGAGAGTGATCCAACATCAAACAAAAAACATATACAAATAGTAATCTGGCTACAAAAATTGCTGACAGGAACAAACAATCAATTAGGTTCCATCTGTTCAAAACAGAAAAAGGAATTGATTCATCAAGCCATAAACCATTGTAAACTTTCCACTACCCTCCCTCCTCTCATCCTATTTCCACAAAATAAATGACTAAGCCCTACAGGCATAATTTAACACCATAAGAACAATCAAGATCATCAACAAACAAACATGGTTCAAAATATATGCCTCCAAACCAGGTCTGTCTGGTTCAAAACATACAAGAGCTAAATAAGCTAACTCCACATATTAACTACTGTTATTTTGGTTCATTTTTTCTTTCACTAGTCTTATTTTCCTATCTAGCACTTAGCTTTTTCAGGAACTAACTACAGGTCAAGAACAAATATAGCATTGACTATCCAATAATCAACCGTCCCTCCAAAATTTCTCATTCATTAAAATTCCCCAGATTGACATCCTTTCCTTCTTCAGAGATGTTGAGAATCTTCAAATCGAACATTGATCCTCTCCTGAATTGGTGTCCGGCAGGAGGGGCAATCATTCATGCCCTGCTTCTCATGGAGGACATTACATTCTCCACAAAGCACCTGATGAGCACATGGGAAGAAAACCACAGACATTTCCTCTGTCAAACACATAACACACTCTCTTTCTGGTTGTATACTTCCTCCCCCAAAATTGTCCTGGAACACTGCCAATCTCTTGTTAACTGTAGGCACCTGAGATTCCTGCCAGACAGAGGCCATTTTGCTTCCTATTAAGCTTCTACCATAATTCATATCAAAGCCACCTAGAAGTGCTGCTATTTTCGAAGATTCAGAGAGTAATCTCAGTTGAGAAATTTCATCCTCGAGCTTTTTAATATATTGATTACGGCTTTGGGAGTTGCTTTCTGATGTCTCTCTCATGCAATCCTCCTCTGCTTTAGACTTCGCTTTCTGTTTTTCAGTTTGTTTCCTTATCTCCTCAGCTTGCACAAGATACTTTTGTTGTTCTCTTTCTTCCTGTTTCCATAGAGCCTGATATAAATTGTAATAGAGGTCAGAAATGAAAATAACAAGGAAAAAGAAAATTTCATCAATGCTACCTACCCCTGACCCCTTGAGAAAAACAAATTCTAATCCCTCAAGCCAAAATTCTCAAAGGAGGAAGCAAGGCAAGAATTGCATACAATTGTAGAAAATAATGGAAATCCTTAGCTCCTCAAGATAAAGAAATTCTGCACAACGCTTGCTAACATGGGGATGCCCATGGCAACCAGGAATAAAAAGTCTCAAGATTTTAATTTTTTCCATTTTGTGTCAGATAGAGCTGAATAGAGTACTAAATAGACAGATAGGCCTAACATTTATTTACACACAGGAAACGTGCTGTTCAGTATGACCAGTTAGCATTAATAACACATAAATTACATTTAATGAGCTTGACAACTTGACAGAACCACAGAAGAAAATTAAAACATTACAGCCCTGAGATTTTATCTTGGTTCACAGCCTTAAGATTTTCACATACAAATAGTCGAGATGAATATTCTCATAAGTATGACAACACACAAATAAAGAAAATGAATATCTTCGTATCAAGAAAATGTATTATATATGTTACCTTTAGCTTGCCAATTTGGTAAGATGGCCCTCCGCAGGCAAGATTCAGAAATTTATTTCTTAATAAGTTTTTGGTAAATATATTTTGTGCTTGCTCTTACATCTACTTTCAAGTAAGGATTGGGTACTAATGGCAAGTGAACGGTATCTCCATTTAGCTAAAATTGGTAAAGGATATCTAGTATTCAATCACAATTATGATTCACCACAAAATTATAACCATGTCAAAGAGCTAACTATCATGTTGGTCAAGACATAATCTTATTCAGCAATTTACCATCTACTGAACTCCCTAACTGAAAAATTAGGTTGCTCTAATGTTCCAGAAATCATAACCCTACCAAGACACCACTTTTGATACTAAAAACTGCTGAAGCCCTGATTCGATATTTATTTTTACGCAATATCACATCATCTCTTGCAAGGACTGGTTTAAGGTATGAAGAATTTTTATAGGTCCCCACAGTGTGTACAATCTAAGGATAGAAGCATAAACACTTAAAGTTTCAAAATCATTTAAAATAAACAAATGATATCAAGCTAGGTAAGAAACTGCAAAATATGCAAAAGAGATGAAGTGCAAAGTCAAAATTTTGCAAATATAATTTGAGTAGAAATTTCTTTCACCAATAATAGATGAGAAACAAAGGAAGTAGGCAAATTACTGGGTGCCATATTTATTACCAAAGAGCAGCACCACTGCATGTGTGCAATTTTGGGAGAAAAAAAATACTCTACAAATATGCAAACAAGAAACGCACAAAAATTGAGATCATCATGAGGGTAAAAGAAATAGGAAAAACAAAAGGCATCAGTTCAACTTTTTCCCAAGTATAACAGAAACCTAGCTAAAATGGCTGAATCAAGTTCATCTAATTTCTGCAGCTATACACTTATTGAAAATTTTAATATCTTCTACATATAATCATAGTATATTTACACTCATTTCCCGTTATCCCATAGGTTACCACACTTTTTTTCTTTTTTTAAGAGGATCAACGGTGATTCCCCACCTCCCCCATGTAGACTTGAACCCACGACCCATTGGGTGTAAGTGAAGCGTCTTACCACTTAGCTGCGCTTCTCATCCCATAGGTTACCACACAAATATGTACTTATTGGTGTTATTTTTAACATCTTATACACATGACCATAGAGTATTGATATATACTCATTTTCCATTATTTTGTAAGTTAACATCTTATAAAATATGCACCGCATATCATATATGTACTTTTTCTAATTAGTAGAGTAGCGCTCGCGCATTTCCCATTTCAAACAAGTTGAGTTTTTACAAAAACATATTACTCGATTGATCAAGAATAGTTTGTTAAGTATTTTCCAAAATAATTGAGCATGGGCTGTCTAAATTTGTCTTGCTTTCATTCTAGGCCAAACAAAATCACATACTCAATGACACAATACATGAAAAGCAAGTCAACATTTAAAGGAACGAGAGAAGAAGAGCTATGGAACTAATAGAGATAGCTAAGTGATTGACTACATGTTAATCAACTTCAGTTATTCTCTACATTTTAAAGGTAACCGGAGACAATTACTTTTTAAAATCTAGAATAATTGAAAAATAAGAATGTCAAAGATCATGTAGGGGAAGAACAGACAAAACAAAAATTTCTTCCTCACCATTCAACATCAACCTAAAAAGACATAAGAAAAAAGTTAAGGCTATACTATGTCTCCAGGTACAACATCTACCTAAACATGGGAAAGTCTTGGCTCATATAATATGATCAAATCAAGGATTGACTAATACTATGGAAGAAGAAAAACCTTTGAACTTTTAAGCAACATTGGCATGGGCAATTGGCACACTCAAGTTGCTTAGGACCCTAGATAGCCTACGCGCCCGAGTAAATGAAGAAGCACATACATATATATTCTATATGCAATACAATAAGTTTACAAGGTTAATAATCGTATTAAATAACTTAAATTAAACTTAAAGGTAAATAAGATAGATCAATGATTCCATAATCTTTTCAAAAGACTTAATTATCTTCCATTAATTGAGTTTGATAGAACTTTCTTCTAATTTCAATGGTATTAATGGTGTTTAATAGTGTTTTAATAAAATACATTTGGCCTTATACCGACTTTTCTCCAGTTTTCTGCAAGGAATAATTAAGATTTAGACTTTTAATGAGGTTGTTAAACTTTTAGAGGGAAAAAAAAAAGGACGCTGAAGAGTCCAATTTTGTTACTGTGGCACATTAAGGCGCAGTAACCAGGCACAAAAAAAGCACACACCTAAATAAATAGCCTTGCCTGAAAGGTTCCGAGGCACTTCTCTTAAAAATAGCAGTGCCTAGTTGCACACCTTGACGTCACAGCTCTTAAGGAAACTCAATTCAACTCAATGAAAGCCTTTATATTATAAATATTTTGCTTTCATTTGGTTCTATTTAGAGCCACTAGGGTCAATCCTTTTCCTCGTTAAGTACTAAAATACTTGTCACAGATGTAAATGGAGCTAACTGAGAAGGAATGCGAGATAAAGATCGGCCTCTAAAAGCTTATCTTAATCTCATGTTTTGAATTCGGGGAACGGTAGGAGGGGGAAACAAAATTCTTCTCTTAAAAATAGCAGTGCCCAGCCGCACACCTTAACATCACAGCTCTTAAGGAAACTCAATTCAACTCAATGAAAGCCTTTATATTATAATATTTTGCTTTCATTTGGTTCTATTTAGAGCCACTAGGGTCAATTAGCAGTGCCCAGCCGCACACCTTAACATCACAGCTCTTAAGGAAACTCAATTCAACTCAATGAAAGCCTTATATTATAAATATTTTTGCTTTCATTTGGGTTCTATTTAGAGCCACTAGGGTCAATCCTTTTCCTCTTAAGTAACTAACAATACTTTTGTCACAGAAGTAAGTGGAAGCTAAGCTAGAAGGAGGAATGCGAGATAAAGATTGTCCTCTAAAAGCTTATCTTAATCTCATGTTTTGAATTCAGGGAACAGTAGGAGGGGGAAACAAAATTCTTCTCTTAAAAATAGCAGTGCCTAGTCGCACACCTTGACATCACAGATCTTAAGGAAACTCAATGAAAGCCTTTATATTATAAATATTTTGCATTCATTTCGTTCTATTTAGAGCCACTAGGGTCAATCCTTTTCCTCTTTAAGTACAAAAATACTTGTCACAGAAGTAAGTGGAGCTAAGCTGAGGAGGAATGCGAGATAAAGATCGTCCTCTAAAAGTTAATCTTAATCTCATGTTTTGATTCGGGGAACAGTAGGAGGGGAAAAGAAAATTCTCAAGATATGCAACATATTTTCAATGTGAAAAGCGCATTTGTGAAAGATTGGAAAGAGAAATCAGTGGTTAAAGAGAGTTTGATAGATTATATTAGATACATTTGCTTGAAAAAAGATTTTAACAACACAAAATATGTAACATTATCATTATGTTGAAATAACACAGAGGAGAAGAACTTAAAAGAAATTGTCCAGTAGATGCATGAAAGTGAACAGAGACAGAAGATCTACAAAACCATATTCACCAAAGCTGACAGACAGCAAAGGGGTCTCCTTAAAAACACAAGAAACCAAAACATGTGCAATACATGTGGTGAAACATGAGAAAGGGGGACTCCTAAAATACTTGTCACAGAAGTAAGTGAAGCTAAGCTGAGGAGGAATGCGAGACAAAGATTGTCTTCTAAAAGCTTATCTTAATCTCATGTTTTGAATTCGGGGAATGGTAGGAGGGGGAAAGAAAATTCTCAAGATATGCAACATGTTTTCAATGTGAAAGCGCATTTGTGAAAGATTGGAAAGAGAAATCAGTAGTTAAAGAGAGTTTGATAGATTATATTAGATACATTTGCTTAACAAAAGATTTTAACACCACAAAATATGTCACATTCTCATTATGTTGAAATAACACAGAGGCGAAGAAATTAGAAAGAAATTGTCCAGTAGATGCATGAAAGTGAGAAGAGACAGAAGATCTACAAAACCATATTCACCAAAGCTGACAGACAGCAAGGGGAACTCCTTAAAAACACAAGAAACCAAAACATGCGCAATACATGTGGTGAAACATGAGAAAGGGGGGCTCCTTAAATAAATGAAGTCAGCAAGGATCTTTGTCATCAAATACTGTAACTGAAAGGGCCAACCTAGTGTTATAAGCTACTAAAAAGGGAGATAGTAAATTAAGAATCCTCCAAGGAATCTTTACAAGGATACATAAAGAAGTTCAAACTGCATAATTGTGAATGCTAATAAAATTATGGTAAATAAAATTATTCTACTAGAGCACAAACAGCATTATAAGATTTCTTTCCAGATTCTCAAATATTATTCTAAATTGCGCAAAAAAAGCCTAAAAGCCATTGTACTAAATCTAAATGCAACAAGGATTTCAGCATGGATAAAACATTATTACACAACAGATTCCTTCCCACTCCCACCACCAAGCAGAAAGAGTCTTAGTTCTGCCACTGCTCGAGAGACTGGAGTCATCAGCTCTTACTGACTGATTGATATTTTAGGGGGATAAAACTACTCAATTGGGAACTTCCTTCTGTCAAATGTAGTTGGAGCTAGCATGCATTCCATATAAAGATCTGCAAAAGAATTCTGCTGGAGTTTCCTGAATCTAACTAGATCCTCAAAGTGAGAGGATGCCAATTTTGGCATTAAAATCCATGAAGAAGGAAAGGTTATACAATAGTAATATAGTAACAGAAAAGAGACACAATCAATCAGTTCAAATATATATTCTTGGCAAATCAATAACTGGACCAATAAGTTAACAGTGCATTGCTTCTTCATCTCCTCTAACTTTATTATTATTACTCTTCATGAGTGAGAGGGACTGGAGAGCGGAAATCATACCTCTAGCTGGTTCTTACGTTCTTCAGCCCTTTCTAGTTGATGCCGCAAGTCTGCTGCTTGGTGCCTTAAAGTTGTAAGCTCCTCCTTCAGAAAAATTTTGATCTTATCCATTGCCTGGGTTTTCTTTAATGCCTCCTGCTCCCTCAGCAAAGTTTCCTCTAAATTTTTTGTGGCTCCAAAGGCCTTCTCATTAGCAGCTTCCAACTTTATTTGCAGTGCAGAATTCTCCTTCTCAAGTCTGCGAACTGCTGAATTGGCAATCTGAACCTGGTTAGTAGCATTACTAATTGCATTATCGATCTCAGAAATCCGCTTCAGAGAACTGTCATCTGGACCTTGCTTATCATTCTTGAGTTTTTCAGCCTCCTCTTTCTCTTGCTTCAGCATTTTCATCTCCACCTGATCCTTGCTAAGCCTCCGAGTTGCCTGCATAACCTTCTCATTTGCCCATTCATTCCAACCTTGGATTTCTTTATGCAGTGCTTTCAAATGAGAAGCTAGAGTCAGAATAGATTCCTCCTTCTTATCTTGAGGAATGAATTTTCCCAGAGATTCATCATAAGGGATTTCAGCACAACAATCATGCACCTCAGATGAGCCAGAATTATCACTACTTGTCTTTAAAGTAGGTTTTGACTCAAAAGCCGAAGATGCAGGATTTTTAGCATGTGCAGCTGGTAATGCAAAAACAGCACCCTCAGAAGTCAACGTAACAGGAACATCAGTTGGCTGGGGAACATTGTTATTGCCTTCACAAGTAGGACTATTAGCTCCAAAAGATGGGGTTATCTTTGAGAACGTACTCTTCATTACTACGCCTGAAGAACCAGATGGCAACTTCAGTGGCTTGTCCAACCCCATACCACCCCATGTAACCTTTGTTTTAAAAGCACCTCTAGGGCGACCCTTGTAACTTTTCTCCAAATGAAATGGCTTCTGCCTAAGCATCTCCCTTTTTGAACTACCGAATGAACCCTTTCGGCAAACCACAGATTTTTCTTCTGTGTTAGGCCCTTGGCTTACATTCAGGATATGCTCTCTACTAGTTCCCATAGATTTCCCAATAGGATCTGAGCTTTCCTTCCCTTTGATGGCCACTTCATGAACATGTGAATCTTTGGAGGTGGACAATTGAGTAGGCGCCCCAACTGTGAGATCATCAGAATTGGAACTTCGGCTGCTGAGAGCTACAGATTTTGCAAAGTGCACGTTGTTGAGGCATGCATGAATTGGTACAGAAGCCTCTGGTTTTAATTTAGAAGGTACAGAACCAAAAGAAGTTTCCTCAAACATGTCCTGGAGGGAAATGCTTCCTAAATGATTTCCATTCACCACACATGCATGTAAGAGGTTTGCATCACATATCAAGAGGACCCACATTGCTTCAGCGACAGTTATACCTGGCCTAACCTCCTTAAGCACAGACACCATCTCAATTATGGTATAATCCACTAGTTTGTCAAAATCTGAAAATACATCGCACCTTGAAGTTTCTAGTTCCTTTTCTCTGCTCATGAAAATCAAAGCACCATCCACAGCATTTGAAATAGTATCTTTAGTACTATGATAAAGACCACATCTCAAAAATGTCTGTTCAGCAATTTCCTTATTGTATCCACGTTCAACCATCTTCTGGATTGCTCTTTTAAAGGTTTGATGCAAGTTATCTGATAAAAGAACCTGGAGTTCAGGAACTATAGGATTAGCCCATTCATCTACTTCCTGTTCCTTATAGGCAGTATCAGACCCCTGTAGCAATCCAGCCTCATTTGAAGTGTTCCGCAGTTTCTCCTCCAACAACTCATATCTAGGAAATTCAGTCAAAGATGACATATTAATCTTTTCTGGAACAAACTCAGTCATAAGCTTCCTCTTATTCTTACATCTCTGTTCACGGGGTGAGACACAATAGTAGTCCTCATTACCACTATTATCATCACTGTCACCCATTTTTATAAATCTGCAAAAGTAAATCGTCCATAAGTTGCAACCTCACAAAAAATGATTTAGTTCTCAATTGTAGTACATCATAATGGCCACAAATGCATTAAGTCACCCCCCCCCCACCCACCCAAAAAAGAAAAAGGTTAAAGAAGAAGGAAATCATAAGTAGAGGCTCCAAAAATAGAAGCAAAACTATGGTTTTAACTAGTTTCCAAAATGTCACTAGATCCTCAACTAATATGTAAAAGGAAAAAACACATGTCAAAACAAGCAAAAGAAAAAAAACCATAAGATAAGAATGAAAAACAACACCTCAACTTCGCCTGACAGTACAAAGGCCTCCAACTGCAACAAGCTCAAAAGCAGAACCACAACACCAACAAAAGAAAAAAAGAACAACTCGCTACGCAGACCACGGACGTTGTGAACTGAAAAATGATAACTGCAATAAAAAAATTTAAAAAAATCATTATCAACAAACATAACTAGATACGAATACAGGCAACACATTATAGTTGCCATTTGATTCAGGTTTTCAAGGGGAAGAGTACATAATCAAAGCACCCAGACAACACAATTATTAAGTGAAAATTTGTTAAGCACGCCGCATTGCATATGTGATTTACTGTGTACAAGCGATAAACATATATGCCTGCTTCTATCTGTAAGCACTAAAAGCTACAAATGAATAAATAAATGCCTAAACATGAAGTGATCAAACTATATGAAGAAGAAAATTCACCTACAAAAACCTCAAGGGAAACCAGTTCCTATCCTACCCTCCCCCCAACAAACACCACCAACAAAAAAGTGTCAAATGTTTAAACCCTACACAAATTAAGAAAGCCCCATATAAGAAGAAAAATGTATCAAAGCCTCCAATCCACCACAGCAATAGGTGCCAATTTCCAAATGCACGAAACACATGTAAGAAGAGAATTTATCAAACTTCCAAACAGAAACCTCAACAGAAAATAAATTCCTAATGATGCCCCCTCCCCAAACCCCACCACCAACATCAATAGGTGCCGAATGCTTAAACCCTACACGAAATAAACAAATTTAAAAACCACGAATTTATCTAACTTCCAAACAGAAAACCTCAACAGAAAATAAATTCCTAGTGTTGCCCCTTCCCTTCCCACACCACCACTACCTTTTTTTTTATATAAATAAACACACCACCACTACCAACAACAACAAAGAAGTGGCGAATGCTTAAACCCAGCCAAAATTAAGAAAACTACAGATAAGGAGAAAAATCATCAATGTCGCAAACAAATTCCTAATGTAGCCACCACCGCCACAAACAACAACAAAGAAAAGGGCAAACAATTAACAAAACCTGAAAGACAACGAATTGGGTCGGTCGGGCGAGAAGAAGGTTCAGGGAAAAGCCCTATTTCGGCAGCATTTCTCAGGAACGGACGCCATTTTTGTTGTATGTCAGTGACTTCAAGAAGCTCCCAACAGCTCTAGGCTTCTCTTCCCACCGCGCAACATCTCTTTTATATATATACGTACGATGCCCACCTTTTTCTTTCCGTTTTTCTTTTTTCTTTTCCTTCACGAGTTGTTCGCCTGAGCTTACGGCCCACAGCCCAGGAAAGCAGTTCTGTGGTCCGGTTAGCCCGTATCTGTGGACCTATGATGTAAATTCTTGCGCCGAAATAAAACTTTTTTATTTTAGTTTTCTTTTAAATTGAATATTTATTTTCTTTAAATAAATATATTTTCTATCTAAATCTTCATTAATAATATTTTTAATTTAAAATATTTATATACAACTAATTCATAATATTCATCTCTTACCATATTAATTTAAGAAATTTACTGATTAACTCATGAATCTCACAATTATGTTAATATCAATAATAGTTGGGTAAGTTAATTAAAGTTAATAATATTTATTAATTTTTAGTCAAAAATTAAAAGTTTATATTCAATTACGGACGAAGGGAGTATATATATTTGTATTTAATTTTGTAAGTATTTTTATTTTGTTTTGAAATAAAATTATATTTTGATAAAAAATATTTTTATTAGAGATTAAAATATGATTAATATGTTTTGGGTCTCACGTCTTTGATAATATATATAATATATAATTAATAAATTATTTAAAATTATATTTTTTATTTTAAAAAATAATAAAAATATATTGTTTATATGATCAAGTAAGATCTATGAGTATAATGTAGGAAAAGGTTTTTTTAAATATATTTTTATGAGTAATTAATAAACTAATTTTGAGAACCAATCCAAAACTTGTTTGGATGGTCTTCATTTTTTTTTATAACATAGAGTTTTGAGTTTACGATTGATTAGATTTATACAATTGTTATTGATTTTTCGATTAATTGAAAAACATAAATTGCAGGATATGCATGAACAAATCCTGGAGTAGAATATTAATGAGGATACATTGATCTTAATCGTGGGATATGACGCTCTTTGTTTATTATTTGGATTATAGTTAACTAAAAATGACTTTCTCACACTAAAATATATAATATTGAGTTGAAAATGTAAATATTTTTTGTTAAATGATTTATAATGACATTTTAGATAAAATATACTGGAATCACTAAATCATACATTCAGCTCAAATTGACCCTAATTATTTATTGCAGATTTTTTAATTTTTTTTAAGAGGCCTCCTTGCTGGAATTTGAAGCAAATTAAAAGTTGGGATTATTCAAAGTTTTTAGCCTAATACATAATATAATATTCATACACGATTACTAAAATGACATCATTTTATGATACACTTTCTTTTTTACACGAGTATATATACTTAAAATTGGGAAAAAATAATGTAAACAATTATTGCATAATTAATACAAATGAAAAATTTCCAACTCATAATATGGTATAATTTAGTTAATCCCGATACGTGGTCCACTTAACAAGGATGAGAAATGGTTGGATGGCAGATGAAGGATATTTGTACAACTATTATAGTAAGACTATTCTGCTTATTATAGAGATCAAAGCATTTGAAAGGCTAATTATCAAAGATTAAAATTTTGTCATATGCACATTAATCACATGCTAAAAGTGCTACGCAACCATAGAATACATAAAATATTGTATTTTTTAAGGAAGGAAAACAATCGTAAATTCAATTAATGATATGAGAATTTATCAATAGTCAATGTACCATCGGTAAGAATAGTTCAAAATGTCCCCTTATACCATAGGCACTATCGGATCATGTTATGTCATCGATGGTCACCTTTACACAATAGATAAGTATGTTTATTAGAGTATCACGCTTTATTATTAAGCGTTTCGTCTCTTTTTCATGATGAAGAAATAATCACTAATACAAATAAAATTATAAAAAGGAATATAAAAATAAGTGAAATGAAAAAAAATATGAAATTAATTATTACAAATGAACAAAAAGATAATGCAAATAATAAATAATTTATTTATTTCCATTTGTAAAACTTACAATAATTTATAATATATCCATATAAGCATGAAATAATTTAGTTACATATATGAAATTATAATCATTAATAGAATATGAGAGTATCATATTTGTTTCCATTAGTAAAAATAATAATGAAATATACTAATTTAAAAAGATACTAATTAATTTCATATATAACATTATGGTCATTAATGAAATATAAATATATCAAATATCTATGGTAGCAAAACAAAATTAAATAAATAGATATTATATATATAATTTTGTTGCTGGATATATACCTATTTATATATTATACATCTATTTTACCTATCTCTCTATATAGTTTTGTCTCTGTATAGATTATTAATGATTGTAATTTTTACCGATGAAATAAATAGATTATTTCTTATTTTTCCAATTTTTTTTTATTGATTTTCGAATATTAACTATAGCGGGAGGTTAGCGATAACATGTCATGGTCCGATACTACCAATGCGGTAAAAGGTCATTTTTGACCATTTCTCCCAACTTGACCATGTCGGATTGTGCCCTATTTTTATTGTTTTGTTATTCTATTGGGTCCCGAAAGTTTTACCTAGTTTTGACAATTACGTGTTACAACCGTGCGGTTGAAGCAGATTCCCCAGTATCACCCTACTAATAATACCTTCTACTTGAAGGTAGCCCTAATTTCGATAGAGACAGCTGCAGAGGAGAAGGTCGCATCCGGGGCGACAATGGGCAAGGAGAGAGCCAAACCTGCTACTGGTATCGATGTCGTTTTTTGTTGCGCCTCTTTCAATTTTGATAATGTGATCTCATTTGATGATTTGATTCTTGAATCTATTTGATGTTGCGTTGCAGACATCGAGAACGGTTGATGTATGGGCGGTTCAATGTGACAAGTGTTTCAAATGGAGAAGAATTGCAACCCAAGAAGAGTTTGAAGAAATCAGAAGCAAGTGTATAGAAGATCCCTTTTTCTGCAGCAAGAAACCTAATGTTTCCTGTGATGATCAGGCTGATATTGAGTATGATTCAACAAGAACCTGGGTGGCTGACAAACCAAACATCCCTAAAACCCCAGTTGGTTTCAAGAGGCGTTTGGTTATGAGGAGCGATTACACCAGAATGGATATCTACTATACCACTCCAACTGGTAAGTCTCTGAGGTCTTCCACTGAGGCGGCTTCTTTCTTGAAGGATAATCCAGAGTACAAAAATATATCTCCCTCAGGATTTTAGTTTCACTAGGCCTAAAATAATGGAAGATACTGCTCCGGACAATGTGTGAAAGGAGGCCGCAGTCAAGGA
Organism: Apocynum venetum; assembly: GCA_019593545.1. Classification (NCBI taxonomy): domain Eukaryota; kingdom Viridiplantae; phylum Streptophyta; class Magnoliopsida; order Gentianales; family Apocynaceae; genus Apocynum; species Apocynum venetum. The sequence continues at coordinate 1,714,033 of SRSM01000324.1, forward strand.
AGTTCAGGAATGAGGATGACAATTTAAGGAGACTTGTTCTACCTCACCCTCAGAAGGGATTGAATTTTTAAGTGGATTTAGGGTTCTTTATTTATGTATAGTTATCAAATTTAGTTCTTAAATTTTTCTCTAATGTACTGGGAATCTTTTAAAAAGAACAAGTGTCTTTAAAATCAACCTGAATTCATGATTTCATGAGATATTAATTATGTTAAGCTGATATCGAGATTCCTGGTTTACAGATCAGTTCCAATACTACGTTTGGGATTGGAATTGAATGTCCCTATTTAACTCAATACAGAATACAAGAATTATGGAGAATAACACATGCCTTTGAAGAAATGATAACAATGTTCATGAAATTGAAGATTCAATTCTATACAAAAGAAATATTAACTTTTAAAATAGAACAAATAATTTACCTCTGCATTATGATATTTGTTTCTTTCCATTCGTATGATATGAAGAAAATATCAAAGTATTGTTTATGAATATATGACTTGCAACAAGTCGATTCAACAAAACAATTGAACTTGGTTAATGTGCCAAAAAAGAGCTCTTCCTCTCTAGCACTTCACAACCCTATATTTTCAGAAAAAAGGAAAAAAGAAAGAAAGCAAGCCACTCGGTCTCTTAGGCCTTAGCCCTTCCGTGATGGAATCCAGATTGGTCATGGAGAAAAAGAAAAAGAATTAATTAATACATTCTTTATGCATTAAAAAAAAAAAGGTTGTACAAGAAAAGGTTTTATCGTTATATGTGAAGCCACGGGATTCTTACTGAAAATTCCTGTGACCTAGTAATATTTACAAAGCCTTCTCAATACTCATTCAAATATGTAGTCAAGCAAGCACAAGGCAAGACGCAAAAATTCCTAAACCAGGATCTATTCCTTGACAATTCTTCCCGACTTTGAGCTAAAAATATCAGCGGGACTCCTGGAATTGTGATCTATACGTGTAGTGAAATGAAAAAAATAAAATAAAAAATGCTTTTGGTTAGCATTTCTACATGCTGTTAGCTCCTAACTATGCTGTTCGAAGTTGAATCTGTCCAGATATAGGGCGGAGATTCCGGCAATCTAGTCAGACTTCGTGTACTCGAGTAACATATGAGGTGACCTGTAAATCTTAACCAGTGTCCAGTATAGGACCTCCTCAATTCCCAACTCACCCTCTGCTCTTGCAGCATATATATCCTCGCAGATAGCAATCAACCTGAAAGAAGAAAAAAGAAAAAGAAAATAAAAAATCAAAGGTCAATATCTTGTTATAAATATGATACGATGCCCTTCATGCTGCATTTCAAGAAAGCTAGAATATTTATTCCATTCAACAGAACAATCTGTCAATGGACACTAAATAGTCCTCCGAAAACCAAAATTGTACTGGAGTTTCTGCTGCAAGAGTTTTAGAAATGCAAGTAGTGTAATGCAGTGCTTCTTGTTGCTCTCTCTCTGAAAGATATGCCATTGGAAATTGTCAAAATCCTGTATTCCAAGTCTTTTCTTATGTAGATCTTTCCAGGTGGTCTCCATACACCCGGTCATAGCAATGATTGCTAAATATGTAGGAGTACTCCAGGAATTAAACCTAAAAACCCACTCTTTAGCATTCTAGATTATGTAAAACAAGCATAAATATCATAAGACCATGAAAATGTTTCAATCAGACCTGCCTTGCACATAAACGAAATAATAAGTATTATCATTCTCATTAATATCCTGCTGCAGAAGATGCACAATTTTGCATGCTACAATTGTTAAAGGGTAGTGATTGCAGTACCTGTCACACGAGGGAAGATTCTCATATGGGATTCTCATTCGTAAGTCTGAGCACTGTAGTCTGATAAACCGACCAACTGCTAGCACAAAAGTAATGTAGAGACCCCAGATGCTGAATTTGCTCAGAGTCTCGCCAAGAAAACCCTCTGAAATGGATTTGACATATAGTAAATAACTTGCTCTGCTAATTTCTAAGAAAAGAACAAAATCAAATGTTCTAATATAATATTTGCAGAATGAGTACTGTAGCAGGATGACCAAATGGTCATTCAAGAACACAGTATCAAAAAGCGTTATCGTCCCCCAATGCAACACAACTCGCCTGAAACCCTAAAAACAAGAGCAATTTCAATTATCTGCTATTGCTCCTCTTCGCTCATGAGAATGCCCAAGATTACTTTACCATAATTTTCTATCCAATTTCCTTAAAGTTTTCTTCATTCCCTAATTCCAAAAACCATCGGTTTGGGTTTGTCATTCTTGGAGTGGAAAGATATCTCTTCCACCAGTGGAATGTGTGTATATCTCAAAAGAAGCCATTAAAGAAATAAAAGATGGAGATTTGACGGATTCTGCTCATGTTCTTCGTTTCATCTTAAGAGCTTTGCTGGACTGTGGCAATTTATTCAAATTATTATTACTAGTCTTTTCTGTAAGTTCCCATTTATTGTCTACTAACCATCAAATGATTGCAGAAGTTATCTCAGTTAACTCCCACTAAACAATTTTGTGGGCCTTTATTGAGAGTGTCATGAGAACTTCATAGCAGAGCCAACTTAGATCACTTTCCAAAAGAAAAAAGGATGATGGTGCTGTTAGAATAAATCACTTTGCAATACCACCAGGAAGTAGTGGCATGCTATTCGTTACAGCTAAATAAACTTGAATGAACTTGAAGGTAAAGGGCTCAAATAAAGAGGGTTTTCCAGGACCTTAGGGTGGAGATCCTAGATTTGCACCATGGTCCCTCTAATACGAGGTGATGGTGTCTTCAACCACAGTGGATCAGCAGAATCATAAGACAAGATAAAGGTTGAACAATACAAGGAATACCACAGTGAAACGGCAGTTTAGCCAATAAAGATGTAGCAATTACTTACGTGGGGTTTCCTCTGATACAATAATGGCCATTGGTCCTCGTAATCCTCCACAACCACTAACATCAAGTGAATTGATATCATGAAATGACCACCATTTGGAACTTCCACGATTAAGGACCAGATCAGCACTGACATCATCGGCCTGTAGAAGGTAGGTAATAGTATTATTTCATGTGGGAGAATTTTAAAAAAAAAAAAATGTAAAGTATCAACTCCTCCAGTTCAAGCAAAAATCAGTTAGATTTCAACCTCTAATTTGGTGAACGATCTAATTCACATAGGTTGTGAGCCTTTACCAACAGGCCTGAGCTGTATAGTTAATGGACAACTCTAGGAGCATCAGATTACATTATTTGTGGAATGACAAATGATGACAGATCACAGAAGAGTAATGTATGAAAATATTTGGCAGGATTTTAGATAGAAAAAGCATACCTCCTGTTCAAATGGCCTAACATCACCTGAGCCAGTGACCCGAAAATATCTCGGGTAAACGTTTAGGATTCTGAAGCTATCGCTGGTGCCATTCAGAACAGCCTCAACATCTGATGGCTTTGGACAGTCCAAAGAATCAACAGTTCTTTCATATTTGACAACTTCCTTGCCCTTTGGCCTGTCTCTTGTGAGAATCCAGGAGAGCTTAATATCCATATCACCTCTGAGAGACTGAAGAAACCTTCTCTGGACCACATCAGGGACAGTCCATAGAGCACTTGCATCAGATTGACAACAGATCAGTTGGACATCACGCACATTGTATGTATCTAAATAACCTTGAGAATCAAGATTAACATGAGTGTCTATCTGATCCCAGGGAAGTCTTTCACATAGAGTTGTCTGATATAACATCAACCTTCCAGCATTGGTCTTGATATCAAGCTGAACACTGGCATCATTAATGGGATTTGCTATGTTGGTTGGATTGCCACTGCTATACATCTGCAGGAATCAGTCTACTTAAATTAATACCTAATCACATGACAACAATAATCGATCTGTATTCAAAAGAGTACATATATTCAGCAAGTTAATTGATTAGTATCAAGTTCAAACTTCAGTCAAACAACTTCAGAGTAGTCTCAAAACCAGTACATATATTACTTTTTGCTGAATAAATAATTTAAATATGAAGGAATCCATACACACAGTATTCACAGGCAACCCTTGCAATTTTCAGGTACCAAAGGTATCATAAAAGTCCATCCAGGAAACTGTACAAGTAGTGATGAACTCCCAAGTTTAAAGCACAAAGGGAAAGGACACTATTCATAATACTCTTCATAAAAGAGTTTGAAGTAAATATCAGAACCTCTGCTGCTTATTTTGCTCCAGAAAACCCTCAAAATGGTTGTTCTGTAGTTTTGTTGAGCAAAAACATCCTTTTGATTCTAATTTCTGATGAGTCAAATATGCTTATGTTATATATAATAATTGGACATGGCCATGATTTGGCACTTATGAACAAGTACAAGTACTGCAGATTTTAACAGTTTCATCTATTATCAAGCTTATTTTATACGATTCCATGAGATCAAAGTCTATAGCCAATAGAGTTATTCTCTTTTTGAGGGGAGCACACTGGTAGAAAGGTGAAACAAAAGTAATAAAACTTCTGCACTAGGACCTTTTTCCTTCAATTGCTATTTGCGCACATATATACTTGTTTAATACAACATGAAAAATAACATACAAGCATGATGAGTTGAAAGTGTTGAGTATTAAATTAAATTAGGCAGCCTAAAATGGCTGCAATGTTTGGCAGCCAAACATGATTGCTATGAGTATTGTTTCTTCTACATTTGTGTACTTATATAAGCCTATATATATAGGCACTTATTGTAATCTATATTAAGAAGTCATTGAATACAATTAACATGGTATCAGAGCCATTTTTTCTGTGGCATGAACCTTTTTTTATCATTTGAAAGGTTCAGATTTTTTTTTTTAGTGTTTTGCTTCAAGAAGATTTTCAATCTCAAGCCTCCTCTATATATCCAGCCAATTCACATCAGAAATATATCTCCAACCTATTGATAAAATCTGCAACCTAAATTCAGAAACATCAGAAACATATATCCTCCTCTATCTGCAAGTTCCAACTTCTTCAATCTTCAAGTTGCAACTTCTTCAACCTAAATTCAGTTTCTATTCTCTATTCTATTCTCTATCTATCTTACATCATCATTAGGCACGCCTCAACCTCTAAAAACATCATTCGTAGTCCGGCAGTTAGAAGCTGTTGCCACGCACCTCCACGCACCTCCTCACTCTCTAGCGTGTGAGCCTCACGTGCCACTTGTAGCGGTCGGAATGCTGCGCCACTTCTTCCTCGAGCTTCTTCAGGTTCTGCTTAATCCATTTCAGGTGTTATTTGTCAGTTTCACCTTTGATTTTTGAAATGGGTCACATTTTTTTTTCTCTTAAGAATTTTATGCTGCAATTGTTTCTTATCTCCAATTGGTTTATGATATAAGCAATATAAGACCTTAGTATTAGGAATAAAATACAAGTCATGGCTGAAGAAGAAATATTGAACCCCATTTTCCAATCTCAATCTGTTCAACCAAAAGTTTATGTGCCAAATTTATCTGGTAATGTTGTTATCACTCATGATAAGTTGATAGGGTCCCAAAATTATCAAGAGTGGTCTTCTGCTGTGACAATGTGGTTTATGGAATAAGGGATAGTTGATCATTTGACTATCAATTCTGAAAAAATTCACTATAAAAAGAGATGTGTAGGACAGAGTTGATGTCCAATTATGCATTCTTCTATGGCAGTAGATTAGGTTTTGTTGGATAAATCGAACCACTATAAATCGTTGTGTTATTTGCAAATTTCTTGAACACATTATTCCACACTGTTTGAACACCAAGTATTTGATATTTGTTGTCTTAGAAAGCATTCTTTGATTTAAAGTTAAAAAATTCGGTTAAAACCTAATTCAACCCCCTCTTAGGTTTTTCAGGGTGAAACATCTTCTCACATAGCTAAGTTCTGCAAACTCAATTCTATGAAATTAGTTTATGATAATCAAGCTGCTTTGCACATTGCATTTAATCCCGTCTTTCATGAGATGACTAAATATATTGAATTTGATTGTTATTTCATACGTGAAAAATTTGCATTTTGAGACATTGTTACTATTTTCATTGGATCAAATGATCAACTTGTTGATGTCTTTACTAAATCTTTGAGAGGACCTAGGATTGAATATATTTGTCGCAAGCTTGGAGCATTTGATCTATATGCTCCAGCTTGACAGCCAAACTTGACTGCTATGAGTGTTGTTTCTTCTACATTTGTGTGATTGTGTAAGCCTATATATAGACACTTTTTGTAATCTATATCATCAAGTCATTGAATACAATTAACAAAAAGTATAAAACCTGTGATCTTTCATGCTGCAATTGACATGGTACAAGAGAAATTGTTACAAATGTAACTTATAGCATTTAAAAGAAATAAAACTTTACTAAATTGTCTATCAATCATCAAGGGACAAGATACTCTCCAAGGTCCAGAAACATTCCCCCCTCCTGTACACCTTTGAGGCAAACTCATCACTCCTGATAGGCAAGACCCATAACGATATTTCACATACAATCACAATCACAATTAACCATTTCAAATAAACAAAAGATCCACTATTTTGCTAAATTACCAGAGAATTTTACTGATACATTTTTCATGGGAGAAAGGGGCTTCAATCCTGTTGATCACTTTTTCACCAAGCAACTTTTGTAGCCAAACCACCCCTCCCCCCCCCCCCCCCAAAAAAAAAAAAGGGGGAAGAGAATAAAACCTTCTGAGAATTAGCTCAATCTGTCCATTCAAATCCATTCTCCTTGCAGTACAAAGAATGCAAAACACAAGCAATTGGTTTACAAAGTCTAAAAAGAATGTTATGATCCTGGTCACATAAGTATCTTCTTTCTGAGTGGCTAAGGAAGACGGTAAGCGTGATTGCAGGGCAGGGGGATGGGGGGGCCACTATGAATTAAAGAGACACATATTGACTCAAAGGTATTGGGTATCTAAAACGTCTTGAAGATCAGAGAATTGCAAGTTATTACTCTATTGCTAAAAGAAGATTTTGAAAATCATGCTTTCTCCTACTTACTCACTTCCTCCATCAACAACCGCATCAGCATAAATAAGAAGATTATCATAACACAATTAGATAAATGTTGGCAAAATTCCTGCAGCCAAAAATATTCTCAACATTACTATGCTGCAAATTATGTGCAGTGCAGCCAGAATGGTCTGACCTTCAACAAGCAGCTAGTACAACTAATAACTATTCCATGCACAGCATATGGCCATCACCTACATTGCACTTTATGTTCTGGATAGCAATATATGGTGTTTTAGTGAATGAAATACATTCTGACTTGCAAAATAAGATCAGTTAATAGTTTATACTCAAGTTAATAGATAATGGCAGGAATGCTTAGTTATGTAACTTACCAGCATAGGGGCCCAAATTACACACATCAATATAAAGAATAAGCATATCCCATTGCAGAATTTAGTCATTTTCGTCTGCTTCTCTCCTTGCCTGTGTGTAGCCCTATTTAGAACAGCATCGCACTTGACAAGATATAAGCTTGCATTTATGTCTTCCAACTAGGAAAACAAAAAAAAACTTTCACGTCAGTTGTGCAAAAGTACTCCAAGAATATTATTCATCACTGCAGCATTCATGATTAGACACACAATAAAGCTTGACGAAGCCAAATCAAGATTAACAGCAATATATATAGTTGTAATATAATAGGTTCCAATGGAGAACTCAATGATCTCTTAATATTAAGAAGGAAATTGTTTTATGCAGTGTCTTCATTTAACATGACACAGTTCCAGGGCCTTGCTTGGTTATGGGTGTTGAAACTTTAGATATCAAGAGATAAAATCAACTGGAGAACAAAGTAAACACAAACTGACAAACATGAGTTACCACAGAAGAAACAGGTTGAAGAACTAAATTCTACTGCAACTTTGGTTCATAGAAACAGGTATAACAAAATGATTCACTGCTAAGTTTCGTCTTCTTTGTGGTTCTAGGACTTAATTTTCTGGAGATTGGACAGTGGTTGCAATCATTTAATGGAATTCTAAAGGGCAAACTGTATTTCCTGTAAGCATAATCTTCTCCAATTCATCAAAGATATTTTCTCCATCACAACAGCACACTTTGCTTGAATAAAAGTATCAAATGTTACATGTTGCACTTAGATCATTGCTAAGCTTAGTCATAAAATCGTATGATACAAACTTGTCTCTAAAAGAAAAAAGGAAAAAAAAATATTTGAGATATGTCAAATCAATTAAGGTCCTTTGTCCATTGGTCCTTATGGCCTGAAGGTCTTCTAAGAGAAGTTGTTTTATATATATGTTCCTAAATTCCTACATCACCATCACAACATCTGTACAAACCTCCAGAAATGCAAACACCTAGATCAGAAAGAGACCTAATAATATGATGACAGTCAGGAGATGCATGTAAGCAAAGACTTTGTCCCACTCTGCGAAGCTTTCTCCATGTCAGCAGAACTTTAATGAACCTTACCTTCAGCCAATCGTACATGGTTAATGATGTTGTGGTGCACGACCAATCAAGAACACAACGCAATTCATACAGAAAAGGTAGAGCACGATAAAGTCGATAGCCCAAATAATTAACTCGAGAAACTTTGCTAGTGAGGAACTGGCGATAAAGAGTGCTCTTATGGGGCACACCATAGCGAATTTGTATGGCTTGGAGGGACAGAGAAATAGCTTTAGTCAAAAATATTGCACGAAGAGCTAATCCTGCAGTATTTTGTTTTGAAGTATCCATATGCCATGCATACTGTGTGGCAACATAGGTAAAAAGAATGAGGTTGAACAGATAGAAGACGACTTTTCCAGTGGCAAATGAACAGAGATATATAACACGATCCACTACGATCAAGAAGAAGATTGCCTGCATTAAGATAGAAACGAAGCATACTTGAGAATTAGTGAATCATCAGGGGACATGGAAGGCATACAAAAAAAAGGCAAGGAGCTTGCACATTTGAAAGAAGAATCAACAAGAATCACTGAGGCACTTAGCAAACAAACTTACTTTCAAATTAAAAATTGTTATAAACAATCATCAATCACATCATTAAACTCATTGCTCAGAGACACATACTGTAGCTTAAAAAAATGAAGATAGTTTACTTACTCACTCTTCAATTTCCTTCCTTTCTACATAACATCTTCATGTCAAGTTTCCAAATTTTGCAGATATTCAAAAAAATAATTGAGATTTCTGGATAAGACAAAAAAAGCATAAAATGTGCATACCATTAGAATAAATACAAATTCCTTTGGAAATTGATCCTCAAGCTGATAAACCTCGAGAAACTCACTCTTGTTTTTAATAACAGACTGATAGAAAATGGCAACCAGAAAGAACACAGACAAATCAACCCCAAATATGTATGCATAAAGATCAACTTCTCTCTTGCCACCTCCAATAACAGAGATTATAGGATAAGGAAATCCAATTTCTTCCACAAAACCAGCAGATTGTGCTTTAGTGATCTCTTTTGCTACATCAGCTGCTGGAGTTAGAGACTCGTACTGTTCAGTAGAACTGCATTCTTCGAAAGAAGAAGCATGAACCACTTCACAAACAGCTAATGCCACATTAGGGTTTTCTGTACTCTTTTCAATGCTTTGGATTTGAACCTTACTGGAAAGAGAACAATTATTAGGATTGTCATTCTTACATCTCTCGTAATGAACAAGCCACAACAAATGATTTATTCCAGATTCTATCCTCTCTGGCTGGATTCCATCTTCTGGCCATGAATGGACATTCATAGACAACTGAACAAAGTATGGAGGAGATTCTGCCTCCTGAGTCAATGATTTCCAATACCTACAGCAGCTCCTAATAACCATTCTGATAATACTTTTCAACAGTTGAAGCAGTTCCTTTGCCTTCTCACTTATGCTAGAAACCTTAAGGACCTTGTTTCGGTCCAAAACTCTTCCCCTAACATATCCTGCTGAAAACCATTCACCATCTTTTGCTGTTATAGAGCTCTGTATAAGAGTAAATAGGTAAACAAGGAAAAGAGGCAATGAACTAATGACAAATGATGATGTTATCTTTTTTGTAGGGAAGCCAAATTCCTGAAGAAGGCTTGACTGAATGCTGAATCCACAATGTTGGATTATGATTTGATAAACATACTGAACTAAAATATATATTTCTGTATATATTAGCGTGATAACCCAAAACACGCAGTTCGGACCAGTGTTCACACAAAGAGCATACAAGAAAAGAGCTGCCAGGTAAACCATTGAAAGCAAACTAAAATTCCAAAGAAACACCAGAACAAAGCAACAGTAGCATACAACATCATTGTTGGATCGCATTTGAGACCAGGCATGATGAAAGATCCTTCCAATCTGAAGAGTTGCAGTATCAGATGTTCTACTTTTGTCAGAATGTACAGAAGGGGCGCGATCCAAATGGCCAAGCCTGAATTTTTGGCTTTCAGTCTCCCCACACTCTCCAGCATCAGCAGTTGGGGGCTCATTAGAATCAGAATCCTCTTGTGCAATATTGAGAAAGCTAACAATATTGCTTACTGCCTGATTTCCAATAGATTGTACTTGGGAAACACCATCACCAATCAATTGTACAGCAGAAGCTAAAGGGTGGTCTTTTGCTGGGCCTTTAACTTTCTTTTGTTTGTCAGAATCTGCAAAACCACTCAGAGTCATGATTTCAGTCAAGCTCTGTGATCTCACCTAGGGAAGTTTCTATGGGCTGCTTTGAAAATTCTACTGCAAAAGGACTCTCTGTTCTTAGGCTGCTTGGGGAATCATGCAGATCAAACACCCCAGAGTCTGTATGAACACCAAGTTCCTGTTTTTCAGGGTTTCCAACTATCATGTTTGGATTTACAGCAGCATTCTTTCTCTTTCTCAGACCTTCACTAACAGGAGAAGTGCCCTCAACAGTAGAGGTAGAGTTCAGATTATGAAGCTGAATTTGTAAATTCAGCATCTCAGATTTCATCTTCTCCACTTGCAAGTTACGCTGGCGCTTCTTCTCCTCAGATACACGGATATGATGCAACTGTGCAGTCTTCCATGCAGCTTTCTTCTCTTGCTCCCCTACAATTGCACCAATTTGCTCTGCTTCAAGATATCGAAAAACATAATCAAACTCAGGCGAGGAAAACATATACGACTGAAGAGATACCAGAACAAAAATGATTATCTCCACAAGAGCAGATCTGGAAGTAATCCGAAACCCATAGTCATATTTATAGAATCCAATCATCTCGTATATGTAATCTATTGTCTCACATTTTCCTGCATTAAAATCACCCACGAAAGGAGATTGATATGCAAGAGAAAGAACAATGACAACAAAATTGTACATGCGCAGATACTTGAAGATCTTGTTTTTCTTCTTTAATATTGTGAGCCTCATCCGAAAGAAAATAAGTGCAAAAGCAAGATAACCGAGGTGCAGAATGTCATACTCAAGCGTTCCTGTGATCAGGATCAAAGCCAGCACAAGATCTAATAGATGACAGTAGCAGTAAAGCCTCAAATAGTCAAGGATAGTCCACATGCTCTTGGTTTCAAATGACAGTTCTCTCCAAACAAAAGCATTCTTCCTTTGAGAAACCATCTGGCGATATGTAAATGACCCTGAAAAACTGGAAGCATGATCTGCATGGAGCTTGAAGCATGCAAGCATGAACACCGTATAGTAACTGATCAGCATGCGAGGATCATCAACATTAAACCCTACAAGAGGTCAAAGGTGTAGTCACAACTCAGGGTAAGCAATGCAAAATGTTACCGTCGGCACCTTTAATGAACACATCAATAGGTAAAAAGTTGTCTCATAACTGCTCTATGTTTACAGATGTTTCAAAGATCCATGTAGAATAACCCTGACAAACAAAGTCTTATCCCACACAGGCCCTGAAACACATATTTGAACTGTTATTCAAAAAAGGGCTTGGGCAGGAAATGAACTTCCAAAAGGAAAATTTGGGAAAGATAAGGTTTCTTTGGCACCCCTGAAGAAAAAAGAAAAATAAAAAAAGAGAGATAAAAAGAAAAGGAGGGCATATGCAGGAGAAAAGGGCAAATAACAAGGCAAGAAGAATAGTGAAAATTGAAAAGCAAATGCATTTTCAAATTAATAAGATAGACAATACAGGAAAGTACTTTAAGGCGACAAAGTCCTACCAATATCCCAAAGACAAGGGGAAGAAAATTCTAGAATGCAGATGAAAACTTGTAATTGTATGAAGTCCTTGCAACTCTTAAGTGGAATCATATTTTTTAACACAGAAACAATGTTAAATGAAAGGGGTATAGGTATGTTGGAGCTGAAATATCTAAACAGATGAGAGCCATACCCAACCAACAGTCTCTGCAATAATCAAAATACATGTTTGAGCTTTTCCAGCAATCATGGCAATGCACATGAGTCTTGGCTGAAGCATGTTGATTTGAAGGCATCAAGTACTTCCACATTGCAAAGTATTCAAGGACAAGGATTGAAGCAAAAAAGAAGACAAATATTGGCCACAGTTTACGTATAATACGTCGCTCCAGAAGAACACAAGCAGCAAGTAGAGCTATATAGAGTATAGAAATCGCATTCAGAAGAGCAAAACTGGCCAAAAGTAATGCAATCATGTTAATCTCGAGGCCGAAAAGATTGAACATGTTCTCAATCCAGAATTTCAAATATATCTTTAAAGTACTCTTCTGCATTTCAAACCTCTCCTTTCTCTGGGTAAGAATCCGCTTTTTATTCCATTTATGACTCTCCTTTATACTCCCCCATATATGCCCAAATGAGTATTTTCTTGTGCTGCTCTCCTCAGAGTCTATTCTACTTGAAGAAACACCTTGAGGTGACTGGTAAAGACCAGAGTTTAACGATGGCCATGAATTGCTTGTAACCATCACCTTTCTGTCTGATTCATTGAGAGTAGATGATGGAATCTTTTCTCCATTATACTCTGCAACAACTGGCATGACATCTTCTGCTGATACAAACAATGGGCAAGGTTCCTCTGATTTACCTGCATCTAAAAGAAAAGCAGGCATCCTTTCTAACCAGCGGTAAACATTGTACTGAAGGGTACATGCAGCAATGACCAGCACTTTTGCTCTCAAGCAAGCTTCTATACCCCAGAAACCTGGTTTATATGTCTGAAAACCCAGGAGAAGGGATAAACCATAATGTCTTTGTCCAGGGAACATTCTAGCATATTTACCCCACATCTGAAATAGATACTCAGCGGTCACAAGGACTCCTGTATATATCAAGAAAATCTTGGATGGGACTCGGGATGCTTTAGATAAAGTTGAACAAAGGACAAGGCCAAGGAGGTATATCAAACCAAATGCGCTTATTGGAGATAATGAAGCATAGAACACTGAAACAAGCAAAATCTTATGACTATGCCAAATCAGAAAACGCCTCACGAACCCTAAAATTCCAAACTGTGCTGGATCAGGGTCTTCAGACCTGACTTGTTTGCTTTGTCTTCTTTCGTAGCTATAAAGCTGCATAACAACCACAATTGCAAGAGATTCCCAGACATTATCCAATAATGAAGCTTGAGGGTTGTAACCAATATACGTCTGAAGATCAAATTTTCTGGACATCCAATTCTCCAAAGTGGGAAAGATGTTCAAACCATAAATCAAGATGAACACCATAATTGCATATGCTTTCAGTGGAAACCATAGACGTTGTCTTGTTCTGCCAACTACTTGTCTTCCAGTGATCCAGAAAAGGAGAAGGAAAATGTACCCAAAGGACACAAAATTAGGCCTCACCAGGTAAACCATCAGAAGAATTGTCAGGAAGGCAATGTATGTTCCGCATGATCTGTATAAAGATAAAACTTTCTTCCCTATTGCACCAAGGTACAGAGCTATTTTCCTCTCTGAAAAAAAGAGCAACAAAATTCAGAATGCCACAAAAATATCGAAGAATATGAAAATGAAAGATGTTGAGCTATGTTCCTTATTATATAGTCCACTTTCCACCTTCATCAACCAACAAAAGAGAGAAGAAAAAGGAATTGAAATTATGTAAATGTTGTCATGTAAGAATTCCATATGATGGGCATCTTAAGACTCCAAAAGCCACCTTGATATCCACATTTACTTACAGAAATATGGCAAGAGACAGTTGGTCACAAGTATCTACAAACCGATTTAACTATTAAATTTGTTCTGCTCTTCCATTACTCAAGAAAAGAGGGGAAAAGAAAATTCAGAGAAAGCCTATAGTATGTCATCTTAGATAAATTTACCAGGATTGTTGTGGCTATCCCTGGTACTGGACGTGGCATAAACTGACAGGAGAACAGATTTGTTTAATCCAGCTTTTAAAATGCTAAAACCAATTGGAAGACTAGGGGTGTGCTGCACTACTGCTGAAAAGGAAAAGAGCATTTCGAAGCCATGATTGTGAATTGCACAGAAGCAGGCAAGTAATGCTGTTTCAAGTAAATCCCAAGAACTATCACTTTCAAGGAGACCTGCAAAAATTTACATAAGAGGCAGAAATCAATATATGAAACTAAAGCAAGATTCCCAAAAGAAAAAAAAATGATGTCAGAAAACAGAAAGAATGAGAAATGCATTCTCATTCCGCCCACTCTAACCTTCACATGCTGTCATGCACCGATCATCAACAATACATTACCTCCAAAGAGTACACCAAAAGTGAAGAGAGCAGATAAATATAAACCATACCTAACTGAGAGAGAACTTCCATACTAAACAAGCCTTTTTGCTCCAAAGTTTTCGAGACTAGATTAAGCTGAAGGATGTACAGAATAGCGAAATGAGCCTCACAAAGAAGAATAAGAGATTTGCGCATCCTTTTTGCAATGTTGTGACTCAGGAGGTAGATGAAGAAGAATATCACTGAAAAGTAAAAAAGACAGAATTTAGAACCAAATTTTTAACTGCTACAGGATTTGATTAAAAGAAATACTTCCTCCTTAAATTCCTAGCACTACACTTTTAGTACAGAATCAAATATATAAGAACAATCACTGTTTATCTTCACATACTGTATACAGCATGCATGAAACCAGGTTTCATTGCTATAAGGAAGATCAGCACCAGCACAATAGCACGAGAACATTTGCGCAAACCCCAAGCAATTGTAGCAACAATCAATACTTTTGTTTCTTCTTTCACTGGAATCAAAAAAGAAAATTCCATGGATCAGAAAGTAGTAGGAGAGAGAGAGAGAGAGAGAGAGAGAGGATTAACAAATTATTCCAATTATCATAGGACTATAAAAAAATTTCAGAAACAAAAATAATCAAACAGCAATAAGAAAGGCAAACTGAAAGCACTGACTTGCTCTTATAGGAGATCAACTACCTTAGAGTAAGTAATTAAAATTCAACCTTTAACATGAGTAGGTTATTGTTAGATAATGTTAAATATTAAATGTGGTGTATGACAGCCTAAAATGGCTGCAATGTGTGCTTGTGTATGGCAGCCTCAAAAGTATGCAGATTAAAAAAGTCTTTGTATGGTCTCAAACAATTACCTAGAGCTTGGTTTGATAAGTTCACAAAATCCAACAGAAAACAAGGATACATTCAAGGATAAACTGATCATACCTTGTTTTTAAAGTTTTCTTCTGACGGTAGGTGTTGGAATTCAACATGTGTTAATTGTGTGTAAAAAATAGTGTTTGGCAACCTAATTAGACTGCTATATGTGTTGTGGTTGGTAGTCTAAAATGGCTGTCAAGTTTATTAATTTCTCTTGTGTAAGTCTATATATAGGCTCTCTTGTAAGATATTTAGTATCAAGTTATTCAAAATGTAGTCCTATATTTTTTACATGGCATCAGAGCTTCTTATGCTTCTTTCGTGAGTTTGAGAAATCATAAATTTCTCTTTAAATTATGTTCTAAATTTGTTGAGAGAATTGGTTGCCAAAGTTTGATTCTTCATCTTCAGAGCACTATACTGCCCAACAGTACATGCTACTGGAACAATGTAACCTCCGAACAGTACCTACTACCGGAATAATACCTTCCTGAAATTTTCTCCGGTTTGTTGCAGTTTGCATGACTCAATCTCTGCAATCTGTTTTGTACCTGTTTGACAGTCAACATCAGTAGAGTGTTGGACCTCATTAGTTACTAGTTTGATTTTTACTTTGTAATTTTGGATAGTGTGTTATCAAGATTGTTACGTATCACCATCAACGTCACCTTCCGTCTGTTATATTTGTTTCAAGCTATCGTCAAGATATGTTTCACCTTGAGAGGGAGTATTGGAATTCAATATGTGTTAATTGTGTATAAAAGATAGTGTTTGGTAACCTAATTAGGCTGCTATATGTGTTGTGGTTGGTAGTCTAAAATGGCTATCAAGTTTGTTATTTTCTCTTGTGTAAGCCCTATATATAGGCTTTCTTGTAACATATTTGTATCAAGTTATTTAAAATATAGTCCTATATTTTTAGCAGTAGAATTTCTATACTAATAGTTTATGTTGATGACATTATACTCACAGGTGATGATATAATTGAGATGGAAAGATTAAAAAAGTGTCTTGTATAGAATTTAAGAACAATGATTTGGGAACATTAAGGTATCTCCTTGGCATGGAAGTTGCTCGTTCACAGAAGGGAATTGTTGTCTCTCAACGAAAATATATTCTTGATCTTTTAAAGGAAACTGGAATGAGTGGTTGTAGACTAGTTGAAACTCCAATGGATCCCAATGCGAAGCTATGGACAAAAAAAGGTGTTGCAATAAATACTGGTCAATACCAGGGATTGCTTGGGAAACTAATCTATTTATCAAATACACGACCTGATATTGCCTACTCAGTTAGTGTTGTGAGCCAAATCATGCATGCACCTTAGGAAGAACATCTTGAGGCAGTCTACCAAATTTTAAAGGTATTTGAAGTCTGCTCCAGGAAAAGGACTATAGTTTCAAAAAACTAAACAAAGGAGTGTCGAGGTATTTACTGATGCAGATTAGGCTGGTTTTGTAACTGACAGAAGGTCCACTTCAAGGTATTGTACCTTTGTTTGGGGAAACTTGGTTACTTGGCCAAGCAAAAAACAAAGTGTTGTTACCAGAAGTAGTGCATAGTCTAAATTTAAAGCAATGACACAAGGGATATATGAAGTGTTATGGATATATAGAATTCTTAAAGAACTCAGGAAAATAGTTAGTATGCCTTTGAAGATGTATTGTGATAATAAGGCTGCAATAAGCATTGCTCACGATCTTGTCCAATATGATAGAACTAAACATATTAAAATTGATCCACACTTCATCAAGGAAAAGCTTGAAGATGAAACTATATGCTTGCCTTTTGTTCCCTCTAATAAACAGATAGTTAATATATTGACTAAGGGACTTGCAAGGCCAAAGCTTGAACACGTAATAAGCAAGTTGGGTATGATTGACTTCTATGCACCAACTTGAAAAGGAATGTTTAATAATGCTGAATATTAAATATGGTGTTTGACAACCTAAAATGGCTGCTAAGTGAGCTGTTTGTCTTCTATATTTGTGTGCTAAGTGTCTCTTGAGTAAGCATATATATATATATATATATATATATATGTATATATATAAGTACATCTTGTAATTTAAATGTGTCGAGTTCTTAAAAAATGTATTAAGTTCTTGAATACAATCAACAGTTATCCATAAGGAGTAGTGTGAAAATCTAAGGCTAAATTTGAGTAAGATTTTGAAAGTATTTTTGTTTTGTTTTTTAAATGAATTGTGTTTGAATAAGAATTTTTAAATTGGGAATTGAAAGCTTGATATGATATTTTTTTTGTCCCACATTATTAAGAATAGTATAAAATGTATAAAATATAGTTAATAAATTGTTTAAAATTGTGATTTTAATTAAAAAGTAAATAAAAAATATTGTTTATTTGATTAAGTGGGACCTATATGTGGAGTTAAGAGAAAATTAAAATTTGTATGTGACAGAAATTTTGGAGGTTAAGGGGTGTTTTGAGAGATGTTTTAATGGAGAATTGAGAAAATGTTTTTAAAATCTTGCCAAATTAAGCCATAGGGATGTACCTTTAGTTTAACATGACCACAATGTGATTGCAAGACAATCAAAAACATAAAAGGAAAATAATTTGGAAAACGAGCAAGAAAATTTCCAACCATCCTAAACTGTAGCAATTAATGTCATAAGACACCTATTAGTGGTAAAAGAGAACTTTGAAATGCCTGAAACAGAGCAAGGGTAGATTTTCAATTTCTTTGCCAAGTTGAAAGAAATATCATGATATTTGGCATCTACCTTCCTCACTGTAATTGCTATTCAAGGATTGCCTCTCTTCATCTGATACACAGAGAAAAACAGTATTGTTGACAAGGTTACCAAGGGCAATGAGAATTCCAAGAAAAAACTGAGCAAGCAGGAAAAAGCCAGGAATGGGATAATGCCACAAGCCAACCATCTCCCAAACCTCCATGTCCTGAATTTCAAAAAAAAGATGAAGAAAAAAATCACTCTTAGCTACCAAAAAGTGTCATAATAAAAGACACTTAATTTTTCTTATCCTTATGAAGGTTTACCTTCCCAAGGTTCAAATTCATGAACGCAAATGCCACATTGAAGATATATGTACTGACCGCCCATAAGAGAATGAAGACAAGAAGTAGGCCATTTAATCTATGCAAACGGAACAAGGAAGGGAAAGCATACAAAATATAGCCAACATATACAAGTAACCCAAATGCGCATATGCTAGCGAAGTGGAAGCTCCAAAACGAAAGCGCAAACAAGGAGACCTGTCAAATACATCACAGGAGTTTTAACATATAAGAGTTGATAAAGATACAATATGAAAACTTCATATAACCAGATTTAAGATTAATCAATTTCCAGGAAAAAATTTACATGAACAGAAAATTGTAAAGGCATAACAAAGAACTAACAACCACAAATATACCCGTTAGCTACAAGTAAGCAAAAGTTGTAGAAATATATGATAATTGCAGTTGCAATTAAAAAGGGTCAATAATATAGAGACGACATCTGAACCATCCATCTAACGCCAAAGGTCCAAGGTAAGTTTTGTATTTATGTAGTTAATAGAAACCAGGAAAGGAAATGAAAGGAATTACTCTAAAGGACAGGGCAGGGATAAATAGGATCTATCATAACAGAATACCAAACACATTCAGGAAACCCAAATAAATGTGAAAGAACTAACTAACATCAGTTCTAAAATGGGTAAACAGTTTACAGATCTAAACAAAGTCTATTGAATAAAGATGTATAGATGCCAGCTCAGGTATAAGTAATAAGTAATACGTAATATGAATCACAATGGTGCTATTTCATTATAGAGCACTAATTGGCATGGATCAGTAAGAGCAAAAGAAATTTCTTTGTTTCTGATACATACTGGGAATCCATATGTGAAGAAGTTGATCGTAAAAATCTGGAAAACTGTTCTCCTTAGAAAAACATTGGCATGTCTCACACCAGATCTGCATAGATCCAAAAGGCATTAACAAGGCAAACAAAGCAGACATTATGGAATATTTTGGTGCTAGGGGTTGTTGGAAAGAGGAATAAGCAATAAAAGCAGCTCCTGCTCAGAAATTTAACAGCTCGTCTAAGATTTCAGCATTACATTTGGATTGAAAACTAAGGAACAAGAAAGAAAACTATCTTATCAGCACTAAAAAGAGGTGTGACTTGACAGACAACGGTAAAACAAAACTCAGAAAGTTTAGTAATTTATTGTAAGCCCGACTGAATGGTGCATGACTTATATTTCAATCTGGGTAATTTTTCCCAGAATCATTTAAATTCACTAGATGCCCAAGGCAGGAAAAAGAAACATCCACCTCAACAGAAGTTTCCTCTAAAGAGCATCAAGAGAGACTACTGAATCTTTAATAAAAGATGCTCTTTTTCCTCTTCTTTTTTTTCCTCCTTCCCCTTTATTCCTTTAGGTGTGTCTTTCAAGGACTTTAGCAACAAAGTTTCTTGCAAGACAAATTGAAGAAATTTTAGTTCTGATTAGGATCCTATCATTTTCCTGCTTCTTAAAAGAACTTTACATAATTTTCAGATTCAGAAGTCCTTATATAGTGAGTTGTAACAGAAATGAGGGACAATTATTGGTGCTGTGAGTGTGCATGTGTGAGAAAAAAGAGAAGTGGGAAAAAGGACCTTATGCTTGATGTACACAACACGTAAAATGTACATGGGATTTTACTGGTTGTGATATGTGGCAATTAGTGTAGTGCGAAGTTACCTTAACTCACGAATGAAAAAAGGCTGTCTTGTGGGAAGTAGCTGTTCAGTCAAGCTCCCCTCTCTCATGGACATGAGAAAATCCATTTCCTCTAAATCATGTTTCACACAGGATAGCTGTGACAGAACATTTTCCACATTATAAACAAGTAGGATTGATCTCATGAATGCTGTCTAGCATGAATAATTCTGATTCAGAATCCCAAATATATTACTTGACTAAAAAAAAGTGAAGGAAAAAAAAGCTTGAAGATATTTTGTAATCATAATACCAAGAACAAAGTGTGGATACTTCAAATGACGCTACATCTCATAATCAGAGACATATGCAGGACAACCATTAAAATTTTGAAGGATGAGAGAGGAATATATTGCGTGTAAATGTTTTATAATATCCATGCTGAGGAAAGGTTGTACAATCCTAACTCCAAAATCTTGTCTAAACAATTAATGCTAATATTCCACTAGTTCCAAACTGAATTCTGAATTAGAGTTAGATGGAAGTACATACCACATAGTAGAACATCAGCAGAGAAACACTGGCACAGATTTCTTGCAAATCACATTTTGCAGAAAGTTTGTACAGGCCAATGAAATTGGCTACAGTATGGTACATATGCGGGAACCTAATAGGGAGCTGATACACGTATAGTAAACAAATGTTGAAGCCAGCATATATCCAGAGAAGCTTCCACCACCTTGAATAAGAGCATAATCAACCAAAAGCATTAGCATTAAATAAGATGATTTTGGATTTTAGAAACATTTTCATAATCTGCTTATTCTTAGTGGATACACAGGATTTTTGGTAAAATAAAAAGGACAAGAGCACAAAAGAGGGGTGGGGGGGAACTGATACAAGACTACCTGAAAAGCCCTAGAAAGTTGCTTGTCAGAGACCAGTTGACAAGGCCCAGGCAGCTACATATAAAAAATGGTAACGAAAGCCAAGAGGGGTTGCTAATTCCAGCAACTAACTGTATTGCAGGAAGCACTAAGCAGGAAACCACCCTCATACGAGATCCTTCCATGCAAAACCAATACAAGAGAGAAAAATGTTAATTACAGACTAAGTCCAAGAAGGTTATGTTTAATGTCTAATGATCCTGAAAGTACCACAACTTAAACTGATCAACCCATATTTGATCTTTCACAAAAAAAAAAAAAAAAAAAACCTAACTCAAAAGAACTCGTGATATTTGAAAAGGTGGAGGAAGGATTTGGAAGGCAAAAAAAAAAGGAAAAGCATATCAGACTGAAAAGTTACTGCAGACTAGAGCTATCCTCCTGAACAAATTCAGGGATACAATTTCAAAACAGTAGCTTAGTAATGGCTATGCTCTTATTTTTCATTATTTGCAGAAAATGTTTAGAATACTTCAGAATAACATATTCATCTGATGATTTATTTATTTGAAGTGTAATGAAACTAATAAAACTAATTGGTCAAGGTTCCCAGGGAGAGAGCAGGAGGACCATTCATAAGAGGATGAACTGTTTGATCATTGCTTAACCCATAAGAGACAAAGCACAAATCCGATGCAAAATATGCTCACTGCTGCTAACATTTGGAAGAGCTACAATTGCTGAGTTTTGCCATAGAAAACAAAGACTATTTCCTCCTATCACATTCCTTACTTATACACAAAATATATTAACACCTGTTGCATAAATGACACTCACAGCTCATACAGAGAGGGAAAGTAATAAAATTCTTTTGTGAATAAACTATGCCCTTATTGTTGCTTCAGGATCATATTTCCCTTTCAGACCTTGCCATTCAACTCCTTAATGTATTTAACATTTACCATATTAGCCAATTTATTCTCCTCCAAACAGTCATCAATTCCTTCTTGTTCAGCACAAACATAAAATAATAGCAATTATAAACATAAAAGAATCTAACATTTTCATGCCCATATTATTCACATAAAACTACTAATACCATTTCTCTACCTTCCAAAAGAAACAAATGATAGCATGTAAACAATCATCCACAGGAACACTAGAAGGAAAGTAAATTGAGAAAGAAAAAAAACAAATTGCAAACCTATATGTTCAACCACTTGATGAGAAATGCCCCCAACAAGAATCTTGGGATTGAAATAAACCAAAATTATTCCAGTGGATCTCAGTTAGAGCAATGACAGAAACTAATAATTGTATCACCAATAAATATATAGCCACAGGAGATCTCCAAGATTGGACTCTGCAAAAGCATGTGAATTTTGTAAACTTTGCTAGGGAAGGACAGCTTACAGCAACCGTATGCACAACAAAGTTAAACCATGTCTTACCTCATCAAACCAACAAGCTTTATCCACCAACTATCTGCTACCTCCCATTCCAAACCAACAATGGCCAATATGATGAGAAAGATTACTTGGGATAAAATCACAAAAACTGAAAATATGAAAATGAACCACAGAAGTGGAACTCTCCATCTGGAACGGAATCCTGCAAAAATAAAGGAAAGCATGAAGTCAGAACACTTAAGACAAAAATAATGCACATAGGTTTATTAATCCATCATAAAACTTCAGCCAACTGCTATGACCCCGTACATGACCCACACTTTTGTGCAACAAATGAAGGATAATGATTTTAAAAAGTCAATCAAAGAAACTAATAATAACATAACATACAGAATGGGTACAATCCAAATAGATGGATCACAAGAAGCTACCTCTTTCCGGTGAAGCAAATGGTACAATAAGAGAAGCCACTAAATTAATGAGAGAAATCAAACTCCAATTTGTTAAGCCAGCTGCAAGGAAAAGGGTAGTCAGGGCACGGAGAAATGAGCAAAATGATACCAACTGTAAAAACCACTTGAATAGACGAAAGAGGAATTCATGATGTATTCGTGTGGATATATCTTTGATACAGCATACTAATAGGAACAACTCCCATGAGGTTCAATCTAGAGCAATATTGATCATTGTACTTGTCTAGGAAAACATTACACTGTAGACTGCACATTGTGCATAAAGAAATTTTACGGGTAACCCCAAAGTTTGAACATACGTTAATAATTTCTTTTTCCTTTTTTCCCTAAAAAGGGAAACATTTCTTCCACAAATCACAATAATGAACTCCACCTCTTCTACTAGAAGCATATATTCGCAGCGAACCAGAAGCACTGTGCTGAGAGCTCCAGCAACTTTTTCCGCGTATCCTAAACCCCCAAAAGAAAAGAAACCTAACACACACTAGCAGCTCGAGTACGATTACGATAAATCTTCTCCATTAACCATGCATCACTAGCTCCCACGTACAAAGTCAAATAGAAGAATGGAAAAAAAAAACCAAGTGAACGTTGAATTAGAAATTTTTCAAACTTACCTGCCAAAAGCAGCATCGGCAACACAAAATCAGCAAGAAAGCTTTCCATAATCAGCTTTTTCCTCAATTCAATCTCATTGCCCCAAACATGGATCAGGCCAAATCCAAATAAGGGTTTTTATCACCTGGACCCACAGTAAGAATCCCAATTGCAGAAACCCAAATTTTCTCTTCAAGAACTATAAATTAAGAACAAAGTACGTGCAGTGTAGTCACAATGAAAACCCCCCAACGAGTCGAGACTCGTTAGAGGGGGCTTTCTTTGTAATAAACTTAGTGTTATCGTTGAAAATTTTCTATCTCCTTATCATTAACTACCAGTCATCGCCAAAAGTTCCACAATTACACTATGATTTCAAGTACAAAATCCAATCAGAGTCCCACAATACACGTTGTGTTTATATACGATCCAAAAGTTGAAATTCATATATCTTATATAGTACGGAGAAAATTGGAGAAAAAGAGGATGGGTTCTTGAAAATTTTTCTTGTACTTCCCATTTAGGACATGGCAGGGACGTAAATTCTGTATATATCTTATAGTGATTTCTTCCGAATCAGGATATTCTTGCCATGTGAAAATGAATTTTTCTGTATTTTTAAGGAAAAGGAAAATTCATTTTGAAGGTTTCTCTTTCTTTTACTCCCAGCCAGATGGGCTTTGCTTGCAAACCCGTTATTTTAGTTTGAAAACAGTAGCAAAAGAAATATACTTAGCCCAATAAATTAAACTGCGTGATTTAAAAAACTATCGTAATTATTCTAATTTAGTTTAAACTATATATATTTTTTTTTTTTTTATACTAAGATTATGTATATTTTAATAGAATTTAAAATACAATTTAAAGTGAAATTTTGTTTTATGAATAAATTGTTTTTATTGAGTTTTAAATAATGCATTTATAAATATTGAATCACTTATTATTTCTAATTTGTTTTTATGGGAAATGATTTCTAATTATTTATTCATAATCATATACACTAATGCATACACTTTATCTACTTCAAAATAAGTTTCATTTTAGACATTTGTGTATTTATTAAAAATAATATAAATTTTAGTATTAAGTTTTAAATATATTTTTAATAAATATTACAAATCAATATTTCATTTTCCTCTATTTCCAAATTAATCATTTTATTCTTTTTTCACTAGGTATAAAAATTTGAAAATATTAATCATTTATGTTAAAAAATATTTATTGTCAGCTAAACAAAACTTCTAAAATGATACCAAAGCAGATATTATATTTCTAATTTGAATTTATCTTTAAAAATATGTTTTAATAATTTAAATGTTATATTAAAATTAAACAAAGATTTACTAAAATAAATTTTCCTTTCTATTCATTTAAACGAATATTTTTCAGTTGTTTCGATCCGATTATTGTATGTTTAGAGGCAAAATTCCTTATTTAGTCTTGATTATTTTTTCATGCACAATTTGATACTTGATGATTATTTCAATTTTTTTTTGGTCCCTAATTTTGTTGGGTAAATTATTAGATTCCGTTACAAATTCAAAACAATATAATAATTCAGAAGAAAAAAAACAAGGACTTGTGAATGTGTAATAGAAGGATTTTATTTATTGTGAATGTGTAATAAAAAAATTATTAATTTTTAAGATTAGTCAAATATAACATTAAATTTCAAACGAATTAAGTATTTATTTATTATACTCCCTTTATTTTATTTCAATTATTCACTTTGAATTTACATAAGAATTAAAATAATTATTAAAAATGATAATTATACAACTAAAATTTTAATTTGTTATCATTTAATAGAATTATTGAAAATAATAATTATACAACTAAAGTTTTAATTTATCATCATTTAATACTTAGTGTATATGTATTAATTATTATAAAAAATATTTTTTACTAAATAGTTGATAATTTATCAAATTTATTCATTAATAATAAATGCATAACTATAAAAATATATATTAAAATTATAATTAAACAATTAAATGAAACAATTCAAAATAAAAATGTAAACCATTAAAATGAATACTAAGAAATGCTATTTAAGTAAAACATTCGTTTGTGTTTTCTTCGAAAAAAAACAAACATTTATGCGCGTAGTTTTTTACCCCAAGATGGCGTATCTGTAAAATGGCGTCATCGCGGTATCGCGATTCTCGAACCTCCGATAGAGACCTGTTTCTGCACTTTATTCACCGCTGCACTTACCGGACGAAGATTGCTACTGTTGCCTCACTCTCTTGACGTTGGTCGTTGCTGACTTCAGAAGAACCTCAGCTCCGGCGACCCCAAAATGAAAATGGAGGTATCTCTTCCCCCCTTCCTCCTCAAATCGCTCCGTAACTTGATAGATATGCCGATTATTTTCGCTTTCTTTTAATAGTGTATTTTCACTTATTTAAGGTATCTTAATGCACTACTGCAGCAGTTTTTCCTGATTTCCCAAAAATACTAGTAGCTTCTCATTTCCATTTATACAAGGATTTCGCAGCTTCGATTGCTTCCGCTACTCTATACCATGCTATTATGTGTTTATACCTGAATTACATCGGCCTATTTTTCCATTTGATGCCATGACTATTTGTTTTGATTGGAAACATGTTTTTTTATGGTCAGTATTGGGGGGTGGGGTACTCATAGTATTTGGATTTTTCACAATTTGGCTCCGATGACTAATCACAAGGTGGCAGGGTTGCTTTGAAGAGTGGAGATTAAATGTCTAACCTTTTTCCTCGAAGTTCTAGATGTTGACATTCCTCAATGCCTGAGCAGATCTTGGGTGGAATAAGGACTGCCTTGAAACAAAGAGCGAGGGTAGACTTTGCAGAAGTCAAGCAAGCAGAATATATGAGTTGTCAATTGCACATGATCCTTTTACTTATCGCCCTCTACATATGCGCCACTGCTGAAGCTTCTCATTGTTCAACCAATGGCAAGTTTTCAGTCCTTGTGTATGTTTCATTTTTAGTTTCGATACTTTCATTTTTCATCTTTTTTCAATATCTTAGTATTATGGTATAATATAAGATGACTCGAATTTTCTTTATGACAACATAGGGTTTCCAATAGTGAGAAATATCACTGAGCTTCCACAGGATAACTATGGGAGACCTGGTTTGTCTCATATAACTGTCGTTGGTTCGGTTTTACATGGAATGAAAGAGGTAAAGTCCTTTTTCCGCTTTGTTTGGCAGCATTTCATGTTTGTTTGCAATATGCCTAGGCTATCCACTGTTTCCTCTAGTAGACCTGAACAGCGTTGACTTACTGTATAAGCATTAGAGGAGCAAGGATTCTTTTTTCAATTGTAGGTGTATATTCTAATTTAATTGAATAATCTTTAAACTCACATCTACAGATTGAGGTATGGCTTCAAACTTTTGCTCCTGGATCCCGGACGCCAATCCACAGGCACTCTTGTGAGGAAGTCTTTGTAGTACTAAACGGCAGTGGCACTCTCTATCTTGCCATGAATTCACATTCTAAACACCCAGGAGAGCCACAAGAGTACCCAATCTTTATGAATAGCACATTTCATATCCCTGTTAATGATGCTCATCAGGTTAATTTTTCTCCTCTTGATTTCTCAGTTGTTCAAATCTATTGCAATAGTTTAATGTAATTGGCTGATTCTTACTGTTGCTGTATCAAATCCTAATATGCTTATAAAAATGGTTGTTCAATAACCATTACAGATCTGGAACACAAACCAAGAGGAGGATCTACAGGTCTTGGTTATTATATCTCGTCCTCCTGTAAAAGTGTAAGACCATCTGCTTCATTCTTCCTGGTTGCCATTGATGTCATTATGTTTTAGTGCATATGTTGGTCCTTGCATGGTCCCTTTTCTAGAAAATGTGTTGTCCTTTCGTCTCTCTACAGGGATTTTGTGGTGTGTAGCAGTGGCACCACTGTGAACGCTCCTTACCTGTCGTTTTGCATTTTAGGTTTGTTATCCAAAGAACAAAATTGAGATTCTAAAACAGGGAAGGATAGTTTTGCTGAAATTAGGATTAGAAACTAAGCAATTTAGGCTTTTGCTTCTCATTTACGAGTCCAATGCAATATTCCTTCTTTACAGATAGAGAATGTAGAAAATCATGTATTGTTTTCTTGTTTAATTTGTGATGTGAATTCTCACATATATTATTAGCGTATGATGGTTGTTTATGTTCTTGTGTTCCATTTCAGGTTCATATATGAAGACTGGTTTATGCCACATACTGCAGCCAAATTGAAACTCCCTTATTTCTGGGATGAAGAGTGTTACCAGAAGCCTCAAGTGAAAGATGAGCTTTAACCTTTCAAGCCAACAGTACCAGTTAATACATTCAGGTTAAAGACAAATTAAAAAAAAAAAAAAACTGGAGATGTTATAGGCCATCTTTTGTCATTGCCACAGTAATTGTCATTGTAAATCCTGAGTTGTAAGGGAAATTGCAGGTCCACTTGATCCTGAGTTTTAATTGCTATGCAATGGAAATTTAACACCTCGATTGCGTACTTATTAATCTGTAACAAGTTTATGGAAAAACACACAGCACTCAGCAGGATGTATATATCAGACTTGCACTGTGTTGTACAAAAGAAAATTTTTAACTATGTATCGTACCAAAAAAAAAAAAGAAATGTAATACTCACATTATATTTTAATGGGTTTAATCAATTAATTTATTAGTTTTAATTAATCCGATTCATTAAGATTTATTATCTCACACGTATAAATAATAAAATAAAGATTAAGACAATTAATCATTTTTTTTTAAGCATGAATTTTTAATTTTGAAGTAATATTTTTTATGTTTTCAGTATTCATTACCAGTGTCGCCTACTATGATTGGTCGTCGACAGCTCAATAAATCTAAAAAAAATTCATTTTTTCTTATCATATAGCTTTTTATATTAAAAAATTCATAGTATTTTCAAAAAATTACTCCCTAGTTACTATTTTATTTTTCCAATAGAATTTTTTTTTTTTTTTACAAAGGGGAAGAGAGGGAGGGGAGGTGGCAAAAATAAAAAAGGAAGAAGAAAAGGGGAGGGCAGAGGGGAAGAAGGAAAAAAAAAAGACAGAGAAAACGAGGGGGGGAGGAAGAGAAGAAGGGAAGAAGAGAGAGGGTTAGGAGAAGGAAAGGGGCGGGCACATCTTTCTAAAATTTTTAATTTGATTTCAAACTTTTTAAAAATTATATTTTTATTTAATTATTTTTATAAATTTTCTTTTTATACCATAAGACTTTTTAAAATTTTGTTTCGATTCATATTTTTCAAAATTTTATTTTTAGTTCTCAAACGTTTCTAAAATTACAACTTGATCTCAAACTTTTTCAATCTCGAAAATTACCTTTTTAATATTCTAAAAGTGTTATTTTTCAAAATGCTAAATATTTCCTTTAACTTTTTTAAAAGCTATTCTTTTCTTTTATATAGATTATTTATTTATTTATTTAAGACTAATTAAATTATATTATAATATATGTATAATAATTTTATAATTGCGCATATAAATATCTATTGCATATGTCATCAAACAATAGGAGTTTAGATCTTATATAAGAGGAACTTATGTAGTTTTATAGGATTCTTTAATTCGATGACATACATTGACTATATGTATTTACATAATATATGTAATGTGTAATTTATTGTAAAATATCACACTTAATCCTACTAAGTATTTTGTACTTAATCTACATATTATTTACAGACTGATGAGATTGTGATGCGGGACGAAGAATGACTAATCATTTAAGAATTTTGAATTTTGTTTAATTTAAATTATCTTCTCATTTTCGAATTAAGAATATTATTGTTTATGTTTAGTTCATTTGGATTATAAATATTTTATTCTAGTAAGTTTGTTTTTGTTTTAAACTTATAATTTGAAATTTATTTGAAATTTGAAATTCTGATTCACTATTTGAAAATTTTAATTTTTTTAATTTGAATTATTCTTTTGACTTGAATATTATATTATATTTTGTGTATTTTTTGGAAATATGAGATTTGTATAAGCTAGAAGGTGAAGGAAAACAAAACAGGAAACCTTTCTGGTTGCTAGAGGCTGTCGTAGCCATTGGAGATGACCTGAATGATCAATTCCGCCGAGACTACTCTCACAGCCCCTGCAATCACATTCGAAAATGATTTACAAGAGAGTTTGATCTCTGTCGCTCCAACTATACAAGTCAAGCACTCCATGTATTGAAGAACAACAGAGTATGGAGGCGTCAATAGATCAACAGTTATATGATCATAAAATAGAGCAAGTTGTTTTATGTTATGTCAAAAACAGACTTCGATTAAAAAAATAAAAAAAAACGAGGCAGGTAGGCTCATTTTGAGTTTGCAGAGACGAGTTGACCTTTTAGCATCTGACGTCCAATGGCTCCAATATCTCTACCAGTTCAAACTAGGATTTGGAAACACAAAGAGTGCCAGAAAGACTTTAGAGACATTGAGCAAAGAGATGGGAACTCTTGTGTCCTTGCTCTTGCTGCTGATGATCCTCTTGGTATCAGCATTTTACTCTTGCTCCAGAGCTGATGCTTCTCACTGTCCGAGAGGCAAGTTCTGACTTTTTCGTTTCTATTTCGTAGTATAATTGTAAATTTAGTACAAGATGTGATTGGATTTTTCTTGATCATGATTCTGTAGAGTTCCCATTAGTGAGAATCATCAGCGAGCTACCACAGGGGAGCTACAGCATTCCCGATTTATCGCACACCACTGTTGTGGGTTCAATGTTACATGGAATCAAAGAAGTAAGATGCTTCCGTTCACAACTCTCTATTTGTCAAAGCCTACTACTTTAGAAACAAGAAAGATGACAATAAAAAATTTGTCTACTTGATTCTTCATTTCCAGTGACGGCTTTCCCATCTTCTATTCAATTCGAACATTTTGATTTATTATCATTATTGGGATTTATATGAAGATTGAGGTGTGGCTTCAAACATTATCTCCTGTACGTCGCACGCCGATCTAAAATTTCTTAAGAATCCACAAGAGTTAGCAATCTTCTCAAATAGCACATCCCACATCTCGGTTAATGATGTTCATCAAGTAATTCTTTTCCTTTTCATTCTTTTGGAAAAAAAGATTATTCTAGAGCTTGTGCAAGTCATTTAGCTGAACCTATTTTGGAGTTGCAATTGAACAAATGCAACTCAAAAGTGAATAGCAGATTATTGGAGTTGAAGCAAAATTTGCCAAGCAGGAGTGTGTTTGAGAAAGCAACCGTATTATGGGGAGAATTGTGGGGTCCACCATTTATTTAAGATTTTTTTATAAACAAATTATTTTAAGGGTTTCATCTACATTAAAATTATTAATGAAATATGAATGTGATATAATTGTGAATTGTATTTATTATGGTTGATAGAATCATATAACTGTAGTATAAAGTTGTAAAAAGTATAAAATGATATGAAATAATGAGTCTTAATGAATATGCAACGCATGAGAATGTTTTCTATAAATATTGACTTGCATCATGGATTGTAATTGTTAATTATGTCCATTACAGGTTTGGAACACAAATAAGGAGGATTTACAGACCTTAGCTATTATATCTCGTCCACCTATGAAAGTTAAGTATCATATTCTTCTTTCATCCTGGTTGCATTTGATCACTTTCGATTGTAAACAATGTTCATCTCGAAGCCCCTGCACTATAGGCTCAAGTAACTAGATAAATTGATCTCTCACTACTCACCTTTCATGGTTGAATTCCACCAAAATTTGCAAAAGTTACTACACATATCCTTTTTACTTGAAAATCAATTCATCTTTTGTCGTAATATTAATCAGCTCTCTAATTGAAAATTTCCTCGTTTAAAGTTTCATATATGATGATTGGTGTATGTCGCATACAGCTGCAAAACTGAAGTTCCCCATATTCTGGGATGAAGAGTGTTGCAAGACACCCCCAACGAAAGATGAGCTTTAACTTTTAAAGTCGTAATCATATAATCATGCCTGCTTAGACAAGTTTCTGCAATAATTGCAACTTGGAGCAGTTGTACAAGTTCATGTAATACAAAGAGATCTGATTTATATTGTCTAATACAAAAAATTCATGACATCAAAGTTCTTGCGATTGAAAAGTTACATCTCCTGCCAGACGTATGCCTGATCTGACACAATTGCAGAGTTAGAATTTTACAGAACAGAGACAATCTAAAGGTGAACTATTTTGGATGATACACTTAGACGCCGAATTACAAGAATTCAAGAATCAGACAAAAAGAAAAGTACAGAATAGAAAACAAGGATGTCATGAACGACGCTGGACTTCTTTCTCAGCAACAAGAACATAGAATTCTGCCCCAAGCATATCGTGTGTATCATGATTCTGTGAAATGCTTAAGTCGACTATCTCTGTTATTACCTCAACGGTGACCATGAAACCTAAAGTGGACAATACTCTCACTGCGTTTGCTACCCTACAGATATATTGCCTGATCTCTAGTGGTGTGTGACTCTTTTCTTGTTCAGAAGATACTGAACCTTCTGAGTCGTTCTGTTGCCCAGATTTGTCTATTTGATCTATTGCCATGTCATCTTTGACTGCAACATGTTCACCAACCCAAATGAATCCATTACAACCAAGTATCAAGTCAATGCCATATCGGTCTAGGTGATGGAAATGCTGTTTACGCCTTTTCACCAGATACGGGGAGATGCAGAGTAATTGACCTCTCTCAAGCTGTGAAAATGAAAGGGGGGGATAAAAAGAGTCAGTTGGAACTAAAAAACATGACATCAATATATAGAGAAGATGCCTAGTGTTGCAAGATGAGTTCAAGAAGTGTCAATAAACCTTTCCATACTTCTGGCTTCTTGCTTGCAGATGCAGACCATCATGCTGGAAACCACGAACTTCAGCCTGAAGCCATATAAGGTTCTAGCTTAAATAGGTGACTTCTAAAAAAGGACAATTACTCACACAAGCTAAACTTGAAAGACCAAAAAATAATGTCCATCTTCAGTGGATCCTCGTGCAATCAACTTCAAATTACTCACACCAATCTAGATCAAATTCAGCTTATCGCTATTTAATTAGCTTTAGATTTTATGTAGGTGAAATTTCTGAAAGTTGAAGATAAAGTAAAGATCATGCAATGAAAGAAAATATGGAAAATTTTGGCAGCCGTGAGAAAATTCAAATTTTTTCAACAGTCAAGAATAAAAAGGAAATGTTAAAGTGTCTATGTTTTGTTCTTTCCTTCACAGAATTTTTCTTTTCTCCTAGATGAGAGGGTAGGAGGAGAGGGGTTTAAGCAGAATAGAAGCTTCTTGTGGTGATGTAGAGTTCAGTCTCATAGGAAATAGTGGAAGCAGCAACCTAAAGGCCATAGAAACAACTTGAACTGAAGATCTCTCAAGCTCCCCACTGCCCACCCCCCAACAACAAACACACAAAAGAAAAAGGATGAAGAACAATGGGCTTACACAGATAACATCATTCTCTTCAAAAATGCTACGCATGTTGAGTTCATCAACTGCAGTTCGTCGCCTCTAGAAACAAAGGCAAGAAATCAAGAACAGAATCATTTAGCAATGATAAAATCACATGTAGATCAAAGTTATCACACAATGGGCCCTTCAATTGAACAAAGTAAATCTTTCCAATCACTAATTTCTTGAAGAACTACAATCTATAAAAATGGCTAAAGTCGAACAACCTACAAGTCTGCAACTTGGAAAAATTTATCAAAAAGCATTTTACAAAAAAAAAAAACTTTCCAAATTTGAAGTGCTTACTAATGCAAGCAGACAAGTTGAGAAATTTAAAAGCAATTGTAAGTAATTGAATCACACTTCACAGAGAAGAAGCAAGTACCTGGATACCGTCAGGTAAGTTCATTGAAGAAAGCATCAATACAGCATCTTGGCTAAAGTTAATATCCAGTCTCCACCTCTTTGGTGCAACCTTAACAAGATAGAAAGTCCAGAATGCACTTAAGAACAAATACAATAATTCAACTAAGTTGACATTGAAACTTATTAGCTTAAAAGACCTCTAGGCTGAACAAAATATACTATAAAGATGAAGTGTAGATAATAATTGAAATCAGCAATAGCAAATTTTAATTTGGTAAAGCCAACAGCTTCAAATTAAGTAGAAACACCCATTTGGTTACAAGCAGAAAAATTACAACAAAATATGCAAGAAAGAAATACAGGACAAAAAAGAAAAAGAAAAAAAAAATTGGGCAGTTCTACCTCAATAACACGGCCAACAATAATATCACCAACCTCGGGCTTGTACCTAGATAATACATGAGCAACCTCTGAGAACTTTTATCCAAAAAAAGAAAGACCAACTTCTAGGTATTCTTGAACTGCGATACCTGGCCCTTAAAGACCTAACATAGATAAGCTTGTTAACGCGCTCCACCACTCCGCAGACTGTTGCCACCATGCGACCGTCTATCTCCGACGTGCCATGACCCCTTTATCCAACAAAAATCAAGATTAGACACATTCCACTTCTGTTAGGTTCCGAATTAATAAAACCTATTAGCGGTTTCACCATCCCAAATTATCCCCAAAACAAAGTTCCAGATATACTTTGTGTCTAGTATTGATATAAATATACATACTTCAGGACACCGTCCTCGAAGTTGACCGGAATGGTATCGGCGACGCTGACGGAGGCATTCGAATTGGCCTTAGAGGAACGTGATTCCAAGCGTTCCAATGCTCTTTCTAGCCTTAGCTTCTGCGTCTTATCCAACGGAATTTGAACTCCCCTCATCTCCTTCCCTTCCCCTTGATGCTTTCCTGATAGTTGAGAGGAAATGTTACGAAACCGATACTTGAATCCTAAAAACCCTCACAAAACCCTCTCCGCAGTCCCACAAGAACCCTAAACCGGATGGCCAGATTTCTCTGGTTAAACTTAAAACCCGCCGTAGTTTTTTAATTAAATAAATCAATGAATTTAGTCACTAAACTATTTTTAATTTTCTAACTTTAGTCTCTAATGTTTTATTTAATTTTTAAAATCTCTAAATTATTATTTTTTTTTTAACTTTAGTTCTGGATTATTTTTTTATCATTGAACTTTTTTATCTTTGAACTATTTTTTTATCTAAAAAATTATAAACCTGAAAAATAAAAAATAGTTTAGAAATTTAAAAAGATAAAAGTAACAATTAGATACCATAATTGTAAAAGAAACCGTTCAAGGATCTAAAAAGATTAAACAAATAATTAGGGACAAAAGATGAAAAAGTAAAAATAATTGAGTGGCTAAATTTGATAATTTTTTGTTTGCATTATATAAATAAAATTTGACTTTTTTAAAAAAAATAAAAATATTTTTTTATTTTATTGATAAAAGAATTAAGAATAACTCATATATATATATATATATATATATGTGTGTGTGTGTGTGTGTCATCAAAAGTTAATCTTAATTCTTTTATATATTTTATTCAAATTCTCCTATTAATTATTTTATTCAGTTATATATTTAAATTAGCGCATAGGGATTATATCTTATCCCGCTTTTAATAGTTAAAAATGCTAATAATGTGTTTGATTGTTTTCTTAATTACGAATAAGATGTCAGACCATTATACTCTATTATCTAAACAGTTCCTTTATTAAAGAAGTTAATTGCGAAATTTTGGATTAAGAAGTTAAGCACTAATTTTGGGCAGGCTTGAGTTAATGTTTTTATTATTATTATTATTATTATTATTATTTATTTGTGGCCGAACTGTAGGCCTAACATTTGCGGAGAAAGTCCATCCAAAGGAAGATGATACTCTCACTTGCCTCCTTCATTTGTTTCAGGAGATGGGTCAGAATTGAAGGCAAGATTAGAATGTACCAATCAATGAAGTATGGCAAAACTTATGCGTGCATGACTTTTGCCATTCTCATACAATTTTTCTCTAGTAAATGCTACAATAATTCTTTTCTTTGTCGAGAAAAGAAAGGAATTAGCTCTCCAAAAAAAAAAAGGGATTGAGACTATATTACTTCTTCCGTCCACAATTAAGTTTCTATATGATTAAAATGTAATTTCTACTCTTAGTAGTTAAATATTTTATTACTTCTTCTGTTTACAATTGAGTTTGTATATGATTAAAAAGTAACTTCTATATTAGTACTCATATATTTTACTCTGAAATCGAGAAAAGAAATAATGAAATATGAAAAGAAATTTGTCCGAAAGATATGGAATGGAATTGAGGCATGGGTGCATAATAGAAGATCCTCCGAGGTTGGTTCTCTTCCTCAGAAGTAAGCCAACTTCTCTCCTTCCTTTTTCAATCAATCTTAACCTTTCCTAAACCTTCTCTTAACCAGCCTCCAATGGCTGCTTCCTCCCTTTCTTCCTTAATTTCTTTTATTTAATACTCTTAAATGCAAGGAGCAGGATGGCCTTCTGGAGCTGCTCTTACCTTAAACTCCTAATTGGCCTCCTGCCCTTCTTCTTGTTATTCATCAACACTTCCTCGGCATCATCCGCCACTATTGCCAACAATAACATCCCCATTACCACTGGTATTCGCCTTGCCATCATCAAGAATCCACTGCCCGATGCCCCTGTTTTCCGTGAAGCTCCAGCTTTTCGCAATGGAGAGACCTGTGCGGGAGGCTCCCCTGCTAATGAAGACCTCATTCACATAGCCATGACTCTTGATGCCAATTACCTGAGAGGCACCATGGCTGCAGTTTTTTCAATCCTGCAGCATTCCACCTGCCCTGAAAACGTTGTTTTCCATTTCCTATGGGTACGATATGAACCGGATGTGTATTCCAGCATTAAGTACACTTTCCCTTACCTAAATTTCAAGGTGTACAGATTTGACACTTACAAAGTCCGTGGCCTAATCTCCAAGTCCATCCGCCAGGCCTTGGACCAGCCCTTGAATTATGCACGAATTTATCTTGCAGATATTTTACCCACAGAGGTCAAGAGGGTCATTTATCTTGATTCTGATCTTGTCATGGTGGATGACATTTCAAAACTTTGGGATGTTGATTTGGGAAACAGAGTTGTGGCTGCACCGGAATATTGCCACGCAAATTTCACTACTTATTTCACAGAGGCATTTTGGTCTGACCCTGAATTGCCAATGACATTCCAAGGCAGAAATCCTTGCTATTTCAACACGGGAGTAATGGTGGTGGATGTGGAGAAATGGAGACAAGGAAAGTACACTCAGAAGGTGGAAGATTGGATGTTGGTACAAAAGCAGAGGCGTATATACCATTTGGGTTCATTGCCTCCTTTTCTGCTGGTTCTGGCTGGGAACATAAAAGGGATTGATCACAGATGGAATCAGCATGGATTGGGTGGTGATAACATGGAAGGAAGATGTAGAGGCTTGCATCCTGGGCCAATTAGCCTCCTCCATTGGAGTGGAAAGGGGAAACCATGGTTGAGATTGGATTCAAGGAAACCTTGTAGTGTTGATCATCTGTGGTCTCCTTATGATCTCTATCGGTCACCGAGGCATTCTTTTGAAGATTGATCACTCTTGATATCTATATAGGAAAGAAAACAATTGGGTAGTGTAGATAGATAAAGGGCAGGAAAAACATACATTAGGAGAGGAAAATATTTATTTTATGTAGGGTTACTTAAAAAGAAGACAAAAAAAGGAAAAGTATTGAGAGTTTGGTTCGACTTCAAGCGAAGATCTAACTAAGTAAAATGACTGGAAAAATGAGGGAGGGAATAGAGAATTAATAGGTTTTATGGATGGAGAAATTGTGAAGAATTTTTGAGCTTTGTGTTGATTTATAATGATGGGCAGTAAAGAGAAGCCATGATCAAAGTTGCTGACTTCCAATAATCAGTTGTTGATACTCTAATTCCCTCAGATTACTTCTTCTCCTCTGATCAATTCATATATCATGTCCCTAAATTATATTGACTCCTATCTAGTAAAATTATATTTTTCTTTATATTTTTATTTTTTGACTTTTAGAGAATTCTTCGTCCGTTTTTCCCTAATTTTCCCTCTTTCATTCTTTTTTTTTTTTTTTTGCTAATGAATCATATGAGATTATAATGGTATCTTTTTCATTTTTATTGCACCTCGAGGATTATGGTGATGAGCATTCTTTCTTGGAGAGCACAGGGCAAAAGAAAATGCTGAATGAAAAAAAAAATTGATTGGAAAAAGAAAAAAAATCTTGATAAATACACCCAAAAAAAAAAAGAAAAAGCTGGAAATGGATAACAATGTTTATGATTTCATATTCCAGTCCTTTTGCAGGGGACTAAAAGTTTGAATCCAATAGCAGTATCTTGTTGAAAATTATCAGAATCGAAATCTGAAGAAAGAAATCAAATCCCTCTTCAGTACACACTGACTGACAGATCATAAAACACAGAACTGATTAATCAAAACTTTCTTGGCTGCTCAAAGCCGTAACTCTTGCTCATAGTTTCCTTCCTGCTACGTATGAAAGCATCTGCCATTTCGTTTATGTTGGAACTTATCAGGGGAGGCCTTGGAATGTCTCTTGCATCAGAATGTTTTTGTCTTTCGCTGCACTGATACATTAGAGTTTGATCAGTCATCGAAATGAAGCCATTCTTCTTGGTGAAATCAACTCGAGAACTGAACATTGGGCCTGATATCTCAGGCTCTTCAGCGTGCCTGAAATCTATTATAACTTCATTGTTCAAAGCACCATTGCCAATATTTGTCTTGGATGGCCTAATTCTTATGTTTCTTGACGATCCACCTATGGCTATAGGCACCTCGATCGATTCATCCGGTGGCAGAGCAGCACCCAGGGTAACCTTCTTGGGGCCTTGACCAATGAGGTTATTAATGATAAAACTGATGAGCTGACGGCAGATGCCGAGAGGCCGCAATTTATCATTACGTTTAGACATTCTTCCACTTCTGGTAATTGAGAAATTGTCTTCTGATGAAAAAATAAAATAAAATTGGAGCATAGGAAATGCATGATCATATTCTATTCTTTGAACAAGGGGCAAAGAAAAGTGAGAAAGTGACTTCCAATTGAATCATCATTTTCACTTTAGGCCGGAAGTGTTCTGCTGGTTACTTTTGCTTTTTGTCCAAAACCAAGAGACTTCATAGACTTTATAGTCTCAAGAATATGTAAATTTCAGGAGGAATGAGGTGGTCCGATGACCAACCCTCCACACATGGTAGCTTGTGGTGTGTAAAGAGTGACAGAAAAGAAGTGAAGAATGCGATAAAAGCAAAGCGTCATCTGAATCATTTGATGATCCACAAATCAAAGAATCTCCCTTACGCCTTTACAAACGGATAACTTCATGTCAATTCTTGTTATTTGTTAGAAAGATCGTCTTCTTCTGTGGCATAGATATGTTCACAGCTAATGCTGTAGTTCATAATCCCCACATTATTAAGCAGGGTAGAGCAGAGATCGTCACTTTGGTCTCCTAATGTCTTTTTTAGCCATTTAGATTTCGTATATATTGTTTTTGAGCCATTTTAGTATTTTATTTAACCTTTTAGATCTTTTATGTATTATTTTTCAACTATTTTAATCTTTTTTATTCTTGTTTTTAGCCATTTTGATGACTTTTACACATGAGTAAAAGGAATCAAAATGATAAAAATTAATAAATAATGAATAAAAATAGCTGAAAAATAATATATAAGAGATTTAAATGGTCAAAAACAACCAACAAGATTTGGACAAGGTCTCAAATAATGAACTTGATTCCCTTAACAAAAGGTCTCACTTCGAGGCCTGGAAATGAAAAAACACTTGTTTCTAGCTGCTCAAAGAATTTGATTGAGTAACAAGCTGAATTAGTCGGTATGAGACATTATTTGAGAACAATTCAAACGTTTGAGAAGCATTATAATTAATATATAATATATTTTTATACATTATATATTATTTTTAGATATATAATATTAATATATATATTATATTATTTGAAATATATATAATATATATATATATGATATATATATTTTATATATTACATATTTTAAAAGAAAAATAAAAAAATAAAATTCGAACTCAACCTAATTAAGTAATTGAAATTTGATTCGTTAGATTAAATTAACCAAATACGAATATTCATAAATATTATAAACAAATAATAATAATATTTTAAAATCAAATATTAATCAAACAAACTCAAATAGCGTATGAATATTATTCAAATTCGAGTTCAAAAGATTCAACTTCAATTCGTTCATATACAAATACAATTTATATGGAAAATGAATAACAACTTGAATAAATAGTGACAATCCCATTTCTAGTCGAAAATAATATTTTCATTCCCTTCCTGTCCAGACTATACATCACCAATTGAAAATAATGTTTACCTCTTCATCATGATTATCGCTAATACTCATAATTCCATCCACATCTTTATCTCATTCCCCACTAAACGGGATAATTACCTTTTACGCTGTGAAGGGAATGTACACACTTTTATCTATTTGGCCATTTCCAAGTGGAATAAATAAGTTATGGGATTTGGATTACGTTATCTCCTAATATCATTAGATGGACCCAAGTGTAAGGTTATAGGATCAGCCAAAATGGCCAAAAGCCCATTCCAAAAGCCCATGGCGTATGCGTGACACGCCACCGGTGCTCGTGACCAAAGAAAGCTTCGTCCATGGCATATTCTTTTTTCGACTTGACGGTTTGATAATAATCATTATTATTGCAATTCCCGCCGGCAAACTGTAACCATTGACATTTTCCCTTCCGGCCACCGACGTCGGTCTGGAAAACTTCAGTTTTACTTGATTCAGTTTCAGGATGAATTTCTTCAAGTCCATTTTATCCGATGATCCGGACCCTCCCATTTCTGAAAAATCCCATGATTCCGAACCTGATTCCCCACCAAATTCATCTCACAGAAGTCGTGAAGAAAGTGCCGCAGTTAGTGATCAATCAATTGAGAAATTCTATCCTGATTCATCACCTGATAGTGGAGGTACCATTTCTAGCGGTGGTGGATGGAGCTTTGGGGGTTTGGTGAAGAACTTCGCTACCCGATCCGAGTCTGTGCTCGAGATTTATCGACGTGATTTGCAGGAATTCCGATCGGGTCTGAAGAAAGAAACTGAAATCATCCGTGAAGCTGCGAGTCGAGCTGTCAAGGAATTCCCGGCGTCTATCGAGGTAGGTGCGTCGGTTGCTCATGGATCGTTAGAGTCAGTTGGGCACGCCTTTGATGGAATGCTCAAATCGACAGCTGATATCATCTCACAAGGTAAAGAAACCCTGCTTGCCTCATCTGATTTCGAATCTGAAACCTCACCTGCGAGTCATGTATCAAATACGGGTCGATACAGCCGGTTTGATACTCAGCTCGGTGCCCTGCAGAACGATTCAAACACTTACTGTGAAGAGCCTGATGATTCGGAGGAGTATAAGAAGTGGAAATATGAGTTCGCTTTGGAGGAGAAGAGTGAGGAAGTAAGGAATTTGATTGGGGAAAATGGGGTTTTGGAGGGTGTTTACAAAAGGCTTGTGCCTAATGTGGTTGATAATGATACATTCTGGTGTAGGTACTTCTATAGAGTGTTCAAGCTTAAGCAGCAAGAGAGCATGAGAGCCAATCTTGTCAAGAGGGCAATTTCAGTTGATGACGAGGAAGATTTGTCCTGGGATGTTGATGATGATGTGGACAGTGAACAAGATAAGAATGCAAAATTAACAGGTGAAGAGGTGGAAAAGAAAACATTGAGTGTTCAAACTACAACCCCAGTTGAAAAGCAAGAGAAAACTAGTGAGGAAATGCAGAATATGAGTTCTGGAAGTTTTGATACGAAAGGAGAAGATAAGTCCACAGAGGACGTTGTTGATAAAGGAAATGTAGTTGAGTCATCTGAGGTGGCTGTTTCTGATGAGAAGGCAATTTCTGAAGGGAGTTCTCAGTTGAAGAATGAAGATGAAGTAGTGAAGGTGGATGAGAAGAATGTAAGCTCAGAAGGCAAGAGTGATCCTGGTGAATCTGGTAAAGACAGTGATGTTTCAATCATCTCAAGCCAGCCGTCTGTGCACGAGGAGGAGGACTTGGGCTGGGATGAGATTGAGGATCTTGGAAGTGATGATGACAAGAAACCTAATTCTATAGCTCGAGGTGGAAGTGCAAATGGTGCTGACCTTAGAAAGAAGCTGAGTGCTGCAGAAGAAGATGAGGACTTGAGTTGGGATATCGAAGATGATGATGAGCCCGTGAAAGCTTATACTGGTTGAGTGTCTACAAAAGAAGAGCTGGGCACTGATCATGCAGTAGGCCTATGAAAGCCAAAACATTAAAAAGATTTTAGAAACTTGGATCTGGATCAGCAAGCTAGTGAAAATATTGATACTTAATTGCAAGTACGTGTCAAGACTAAAAAGTTGTTCTTGCCATGAGATCAGTTTGATTCTATTCATGATTTGCATTCTTTTTTTCTGTTCCAAAGTCATCTGTGAGGATGGTTCTTCATACATAGTGTTACAAAGTTTAAACACGATTACCTATCTGTCTTGTGTATCCTTGACAGTTGAAATTAAAGTAACTATGTTTATAATTTTTCTCTTATTTCTTTCTTCATTGGCTTGACTTTCAAATATTCTGCAACTATTTTCTGGATTCCAAGCAACATTGATATGCAATACAATACCTTTGATTTCCACACAATTCTCTATTTACGGAGATGCAATTTACATACAAGTTTTCTTTCGTGATGGTTAGAAGATAAAGCAGTAGTAGAATTCTAGTCTCATAAACTGGTCGGCAATGAGGATCGCGTTCCCCTATTTCAAATCCTGAGTATGAATTGAAAAGAAAAAAATTGTAAAAATATTTTTGAAGATTCTGGGCATAAAGACCGACCGCTATGCACTCGAGCTTCATGCACTTTACTTTAGAGTAGATATGGTCAATGCTGTTCCTCCTTGCCAATGTGATCATTTGGGGGTGGCATTTTATCCTGGTGCAAAGTGAAATTCTCCTTCTGAATACTCTAATATTATACAGGCATGTTTTACTGGAATTTTTCAATCTCAGATGCTCACCACTTTCTGAATTCATCTCTCTTCTTTCTCAACAAGTCTGGAAGGCCATGCCATTTCAGACTCTGTCACTAGGAATCACTACAGATCAACCGGTTATGCATCTCTCAATGACATCCTGTGTTTTCATCTTTTAGGAGGGAGCCTCTACAGACGTCCTTAATGAGACTTGGCTTGGTGCCGGGAGGAGAGTGATTCCTGATTATTACATAATGGCTGAGACTCTCCAGAGATTATACTAAAAAAAAAAAAAAAAGGTCTCGATTGCGTCTATCTCTTAACACTACCTGCGCCTGCAGCCAGTCCCACATGTCAGCAAGAACCCCTAGTATGTTCAACCAGTTACCTCCAAAACTTGAGAACCAAGCACCATTTAGACTGAGGACAGAGGAAACACAAATATGCAAAGGGAATCTGGCAAATAGTTAATCTTGAAGCCCATTCTGCTTTAACAAACGAGTACATTTAAGTAATTAACATTACCAACTATCCTTAGAGACAGTTGATAGAGAGGGAGGGAAAACTTGAATACAAAATTCAGATAAGACTATTTTGCTAAATCACACTCGACGTAAAAACTCAACTAAATCTAGAGCCTATTTTGATCTTGAGAAAATGTACAACAAGCAATGCTAAAAACTAACTGTATCACAAGAGACGCGAAGTAACTCCTAACTCGGCACCAAAGCCTTTTACAATCATTGCATCGGTACCTCCTCAATGGGCATAGAAGAGAACTTGAGAATCACACGTAAGCCACTACCGGAGAACAACTTTTACTGCACTTTCTGCTCAACGTTGATGCTTGAATCAGAAGCTGACTCTGCTTTACATGTTTCAGAAGAAGAGGGCAGCGCAAGAAGCCGACCTCTTTGAGCGCGTGGAGGGAGATGTTTAGCAGGTTTTCTAGATCCAACAGTCCAGGGCAAGAATACACCAGTACCACCACGAGAAATCCTTCTTGGGCTCATAACCACTGGCCGAAGTGGAGCTAACATAACCATTGGGGCACGTAAAGCTCCCCACTTTTGGATCACTCCCATTGGCTGATAGCTATTTACTGCACCATTGGGTGTTGGCTGTGGATTCGGAATACCTGGATGCCATAAGTTCATGGCTGTAGTTGGAGATGGTATTGGTGCTAAGCTGCTTTCGGTCTGTGTTCGGATTTTGACGAATGTTATGCTCACCCTCTTGTTCGGGGATGAGCACATGACATGTCTTCCCACATCAGCACTGTTTCCCCTCATGACTAAAAGAGACCTGTGAAAATTCAAAGAGCCCAATTGCATTAAAACACTACTGTCTTAATTATAAGAAATGAGAGCTGGTGAGAAAATCCTCAGTAACATAGATTTCTAGTAGACACGGATCTAGTTCCTCACTTTTCAAACCTGCTACCTTAAAAGATTGGTAGTCAGATTCAGATAGGGAGAGAGAATTAACCTCTTTTGTGACTATCAATAGGACAATTGCAAAGCGGAGTTTGGAGATTCATTCTCCTCTTCATAAGAATGAAAATGACTAGTAGTCTATCATAAGTTCTGTGTACAAACAAGAACATGAAAAGAATAATATCTTCAAGACAGGATAAATTTGACATAACCAGGACAAACTAAACTGACGAAATCTGGTCTAGATTGTCTCAAAGGTAAGATGATATGGCTATAAGGAAAGTAACAGCATGATTTAATTTACTCTCTCATCCACACAGTGAATATTTGTTCTCTGTTAATACCAAACACCAATAGATAATCTTATGGTCAACCA
Organism: Apocynum venetum; assembly: GCA_019593545.1. Lineage (NCBI taxonomy): Eukaryota > Viridiplantae > Streptophyta > Magnoliopsida > Gentianales > Apocynaceae > Apocynum > Apocynum venetum. The sequence continues at coordinate 1,758,385 of SRSM01000324.1, forward strand.
GATCTTATCCAAATGATACGGGAGAGATACAAAATTCAAGCAAAAAAACACCTTAAGATACATACCCTTCCCTTAGAGTGAGCATGAGTGGCCCTGTATAGTTGCCTTCATTATCATTGACAAGAGTGCGACCAAAAGCCATCTTTGACTCAGAGAGGAAGAGTGTGGAGATGGGCTGGTCTAAATGAGGTGGTTTGAGGAAAGGCTGGGAATACTCATCCTACAAGGATAACCACGTTCACCAAAGTCATACACCTCGGAAACACAGTACTTGATTGTAATATGGTCTAAGAAGTCCATCCTCTACTGAGAGCCAGTTGTAAAATTAATCAAGTATAGACAGCAAAAAGAAATACCTCATCAAAGAAGTTAATGATGCAGCCATTTGGTTTCCGGCTTTCAGAAATTATATGCCACTGAACCAGGTGTTCAATGACACCTTGGAGAAGAGATGGAATAGGCTCAATATCACCTGTAAATACACTTGATGTCAGTAACACTATAAATCAGTGCATCACCAGAGATAGAAATCAGAATTATGACAGCAATTCATAAGACACAAATAGATACGGATTCTTCATGGAAACAAAAGATATAACCGGTACTATCTCTTACTCCTTTGATATTTACTTGCAGATTCCTCTTTTATTTGTCCGAATATTGGAACTCCAAGTTGAATCAGTTCTCTCTTGCTTCCTTTTAATTGCTGATTGTACAGAATAAAGGTCTCACCTGATTGCAGTTACACATAATTCAATCACCTTTCCAAAGTGTAAATTGTAGCAACAAGGGAAAATAAATTATTAGACAGCAACGTAATAAAGACAACAAAAATTTGATAACTAAAACATTTGGTTTCACATAAGTCATAAGTAGAAAGTTGCGATACTTGTAGCACAGGTACCTTCAGTTGGTACACAAAATCTCCAGATTATATTGAGTATATGGGTCTCTTGTTGGCAAATTTTGAAGAAAGTAAATCCCATTGTGAGAGAATGATGTTAATACTAAAACCAGAACGAGATTCAAGAATGTTGCAGGAGCTTCAAGCTCCTGCATGTGCAATATTATTTGTAATTGGCTTTTAAGCTTTAAGTCAGAGTGACAATAAGGTTTCAATAACATTATCCTATTACTGAAAATGAAATAGCCATAAGGAAAAAATTAATGCCCAAACCTGGTCAAGCAAACCTACAGAAGAGGTCCTTTACTATCTCAAAACTTCGTCCCAAAAGGAAAACAAGTTTAACTATAAAAGCATCACGAATCAGGGTCCACCTGTGAGTTCACCATTCTGGCCAGCAACCCGAAGTTCATTAACAAAGTCATTCAACTTAGAGAGCCCATTGTCAGTAAAAACATCTTCATACAACTTTAGTCCTCTCACAACGTTCACCTGTCAGTTATATAATTCAGTCCAGTGAGTGACTGCCAGCATCCTTCAGTAAATAACAAGAATCAAGATTGATTGAATTACACGCATTGATACAAAAAATTCTGAAATAGATTCTACAAAATGAAAAACTCACCATATGTCCTCTTACTGGCTCCTTGGCTACAAACCCTTTCATAATCTTAATCTGGTCACGCCGTGCTTCACATGCTTCATGATTTGAACATATCTCAATGTTTTCTAGTGAAGCTTGCACTTCTTGAGATCCTGCATTCCCGCATAGGATAGAATAAATATGACAGGTTTATGAGTTCAAAAAAAGGGTAATTGAGACCTTGGGCTGCTGTTATTGTAGCCAATATATTTCAAAAGTGCCAGAAGAAGTAAATTTCTGCAATTATATTTCAAAATCTTTTAATCCTTTCTGATTTCGCTACAAGAGAGAAAAACCATTCAATAATTCTGGTGAATCACAATAAAACTTCATTTAAAATATTTATAAGAGTGCAGTAAATTTGTCAGTTTTAAGCATATGGAGCCTCAGGAAATTGGCTTGAACAGAGTCATGTAAATCTCACTGAATTGCTTAGGGACATAGTCAAGTTGCAATTCAAGAAACAGAGACGGGTATAGCACTGCGATCTGTAGCAACCAGCAATCTTATAGGTTATAATGCACTAAATAAAATGGTAAGGCAAGCAGCTGAGGCAGACTTAAATTAGGAGAACCAGAACTGAGACATTCACTTATTCTAGAATTCAGATTGGGTTGATTTCAGATGGAGTTTTTTCCTCTTCCCAAATTTTCAAATGCTCATTACAAGTCAGGAAGATCATCTTTTGAAATTTGTCAAAGCAACCTAATTTAAACACTTATGAACTTATGTTAGGTTATAAAATTAAAGACTCTCAGTAAGGTCGGCAACACAACTATAACGGTGGCCTCACGTATCAATTGAGATTCATTAGTTTCCATCTGAAGGGATACTTGGCAAAAAACCAAAAGAAGAGAAAGTTATGTAGGTCACAAATTGTTGGATAATGACTTTTCATTTCCTCATCCTGGTGGAGCAAGGAATCTTATGCATTTAAAACAGTAGACGGTATTGGGATTTATCTTCAATTGAAAAAAAGCAAGGGTTCCAAACAAGAATATCCTTCCAAGAAGGACCATTTGCTTTCCACTAACTTCGCTAATTCCAGTCACCCTTTGCACTTACTGTCAATGATCTACAACTTTCATTTCCTCATGCTTAGTGACTTCGCTCTTCCTACATAGTATACTAGGCATATGGCCACACTGCCACATGTAACTACATTATACGCCAAGAAAACTCAACACTAATAACTTGGTCCGTTTACTGGTGTATTAATGAAGTCATGGTAATCTAGTTAGGGAAACTGCCAACGAGTCCTTAATCTTAATAGATGAAGGGAACATTCTAGGGATTTCTCTTAGTCGGACAATTACGGCCGTTTAGACATCGATTTAACCTTTAAATTATTATTTTATATATATTATAAATTAAAAACAGGTATCCATTCTCCCGTGTAATATAGGATATGCATTATTGAGGAGAGAAAAAAAGGAAATCCAAAAGAAAATTAGAAAATCCACTACCCTCGCCTTAGATTGATTACGGTTAAGAAAACATTGCAGCTTTCACAAACATCTGACTCGCAGGACACACTCCCAATCTCACAATCCATTGACGTGCCGCGACAAAAAAGGAAAGAGCACTAATCAAATTCCACTAACTCCATCAGTCGATCACCAAATGTGCCAATATGGAATAACCTTTTTCCTCCTGCCAAACAAATGAATTGAAGATCTAGTACTAGGGGTCTAGGACGAAACTACTCCCCTTTCCCAACTTTTATTAAGAGCCACCCACTCCACAAGGACCTGACCGAGTTGACTCGTCCGAGTTGTAAAACTAACCTAGGGATCGGAATAAAAAAATCTTAAAATATTAAAAAGTAATAAATAGAGTCAGAGAAAAAAAATTAGTATAATTGAATTCGCCACCTTGGTCCTTGGCCAACCTGGACCTCCTCAGATGGATCAAACAGAAGGCAGCCGTGACGTGCGTTAAGTAGCAAACGGTTAGGAACACAGGCCGCCCACCAATAAGTCAAAATTGATTATACACACAGGTCGAGGTAAATGAAGCCAAGTCCGCCAAGGCCCAGCTACCCCTCCCTCTCTCTTCATATGATTAACAGTGTAGGAATTTGCAACTCCCGAAACTAACTGTGACTGTAACTGACTGTGCGAAGGGGTGCCTACGTTGAATTGAGGATCAGTATCATCTTTACAGAGCAATTCTCCTCGACCTCGATTTAATCAAATCAAAAACCTTTTTGCACCAAAAGTTCCTGGACCAAAAATCTTTATCCTCTGCATTCATTTTCCGTACTATTTTGAATTTTCTTTGGGAAGAAAAAAAAAACGAGGAGGAGGAAAAAGGTGTTAGCTGGAGCGGAAATAGAGACGGGGCTAAAAGGACAGTTTTCTTTTGAAGACAATATTTACGAATTGACGGGAAAATATATATATATAATCTACCAGAATGTTGGACGATCGTTACGTTGTCGCAGCAATTCTTTACTTGAAATTCTTCATTTGGAAATTCAACTTTTACCAGGAAAAAGTGATTGGGAAAAAAAAAAGCAGAATTAAAATGCACAAATGGAGCTTTTTCAAATCATTAAATAGAGAGGAGAAAGCAATTCTCGAGTCCATAGTCTGGTGTGTGCAAACTTCGACCATTGAGAACTTTCTAAAAACAGAAATAGGTTCCGCAATAAATCCAACTTGCATATTAACAATCAAAGTAACCAAAATTGATTATCGAAGCAGTATTTGCGCCACGGAGGAAAAAAATAAGGAGCGATTTTTCTTTGATACTGGAAAAACTAAATTATTTTTTCACATTATTCAGAAATTTATATAAATAGAAGTGGAAAAGAATCGCTACATACCTGTATCAGTAATCTCACTTTCAGGTAAATCGTCTTTGGCCGAATCCTCATCGACCACCTCGCCATCGTCACCATTTCCATTCTCAGTATTCTCTGGAATTATTTCCTTCTCGGAAATCCAAACCTCCGGATTTTTCTCTTTCTCGGAGTAAGATAAGGCCTCATTCATTTCTTCCTGAGCCTTCATATCCTCCTCGGAGCTTTTTTTTTTCTCCTCTGCCTTCTTCGCAGCGACTTTCCGGAGTTCAAGCGTCACGTCAGCAATAGAATAGTATTTCTGCATCTGGAGGATCGGGATCCAGTTAAGCCTTCGACTATGGATGGCAGTAAACACCGACTCATATTCAGATCCTCTCCCAACGACGCCACCTTCCAGCTGAGCGATGTGGCTACAGAGAGCATCAATGATAGCGTTAGCCGCAGCGAATTCCCCCCTAAACCAAGCAATGATCGCGTCCTTGGCAAAGGTCTCCGATATCATGACGGGCGCCGTAGGCATCACCATTGGTGGCACTCGATCGGACTGTGCAACAACGCCGGCTGCCGGCGGCATCTCCTTCCCCAGCCTCTAGAAGGAAAAAAACAAACGGTGAGATGAATGGAAATGGTCACGTGTTGGGTTATGTGGGTGGAGAGTAGAAACAGAGATGAAGGTACAGAATCGTAAATATGTAGGAGAGAAAAGGAGGAGATGAAAGCGAGGGTTTGAGTCTGGAGGTTTTGGTGTATTTATATGATTAAAATTTATAAATTTGACCTTTTAAAAACAGGTTGCATGCTCCATGAGAATCCCGGCCGCTATGTTGGTGTTCACGTTACGGATGATTGCTCTCCCTGAATTAAACGTACATCTTTTTTTTTTTTTTTTACCCGAGTTAATTTTTTATTAAAAAACAATGATTTTTTCACGTTAGTTAATTAAAATTTTCTTGGGAAACTGTCCCTGTGACAAAAAGAAACGATGCATACGATTATTTAATACTGGTTTCATCATGAATTGATTGTGTACAGTTAACTTAGTTTATAAATTTAACAAAAAAAAACTTTTTAACCTCAAGTAAATTATTGCATATCAAAAGAAAAATTATCACTTTATCCTTATTTTTTATTAAATAAACGGTATAAATCACTTGAATTAAATAGTTTGTTAGTATAGGATATTACTTTTTAACAATTCAAAATAGAAATATGAATATTCAATTTTGAACGAAAGGAGTATAATATAAATATTTTAAATTTAAAAAATTATTATTAAAATTTTATAAATATATTTAATTTCGTACGAAATAAGTATATTATAAATTTTTTAAATTAAAGAAGTTATTATTAAAATTATAAATTTTATATATATTAGGAGGATGGATACTCAATTCTAAATATTAATTATAAATATAAAAAATAAATTATAAACAAAATAAATTTGAAAAATAAAAATAAATACTCTTCAAAATAGCACAAAAAATAAATATTGGATATGCAATATTTCAAAAATTAAAAAATAGAGTGAAATAAGGTTACGCATTGTACTCACGGCTCTCTAACAGACGTTGTACCAATGAGACGGGGCCATATCTGTACTCCCCATGATGGGCTACTTGATGACCTGGCAAAAAGAGTATTAGATGACTAGCCACATGGTGTGGTATTGTGGTGGCACACGGAGAGAAGCTTCCTTGCTTTGTTATTGTTTGTCAAGTTTTTAGAACCATCTATTGTTTGTCAAGAGAAAAATATTACTCACTTTTATTTATTTATAGATATTTAAAATTAAATATTTACTTTGTAAAAATAATTATATTTTATATTTAAAATTTCACTAAAATATTCTTAATATAAGAAATTTATATCTCACAAACTAATAATTTTTACCATTAATCTAATTAATAACAATAACAATAATGTGAGGTAATTTTTTTCGATCAAAAACTATTTTTAAATAAGTAAAATGTGAATATTAAATTTCAATAGAAAATAATACTATCTATTTTTACGGGATAAAATTAATGATGTTTATTTGGTTGATTAAGGTAATTAAATCTCAAATCGGTTCAAAATAGAAAGCCACTAGAAATTTCTTATGCATCAATATATTATAATAATATTTTCATCCCACTAAGATAGACAAATTGAATTTTCACACAGATTAATAAAACATATTTAATATTGTTGAAATTGTAAAATATTTTATTGTTTTTACTATTTTTCCCTTTCACTTTTCATTTAAAATTTTGTCAAATTTAAATTCAATTGTATAAAAATGTGTACAAATTTGATTTAAAGTATATGAAAAGTTGTGCACTTATATTTGGAAAATGAAATTTTTTAACTTAATGTGTATTATTTCAATAATTTTATAATAACAATATGTGTTAAATAGAGATATTTTAGGTAATTAAATTTTTAATAAAAAAATTTGTATTATAATTTGTGACGGATAAAAATTGAAAACAAGTCTAACTTAATGGGATAGACGTATTACTTCTTTTTTTTGTTTATCCATACTCCCTCTATCCATTCATTTAAATCGTTAGACTTACTTTTACACTAATCAAGTTAATTTTTTCTAAAATATCTTTAATTATTAATGTATTCTATCATAACACATGCTTTTCTTTTTAAAAAGATGAGATATGTGAAAAAAATATAAAAATAATTTTTTTATGAGAAATAATAAGTAAAATACGTTAAAATTCATAAAATAATTTATATTTACAGAGAAACACAAATGGTTTCAATAACTTTATTAATGAATGGAATGAATATTTAATAAGTTAAATATTTATTTTATATATAACTCGATCTTTATAGATAGGCATACTCGATATTGGTAACTCTATAATAAAAAATTTATTTCTTTCATCACATTTAACATATATGTAAATAAAAAAAAAAATCATCTATTATTTTAAATAGGAGGGAGTGAGTCGAGTGACATCCATAAATGAATAAGAACTTTTCCTTTTGTATATTTTGGCATGTTAAAAAGGGAAGTTGACGACAATTATATAACTGAATAATAAGAGTTTTGTTTTTTCTATGCTTTTGGTAAAGAAAAAATGTAATAACACTTGTAGAAATTTAGATTGCAAGCCAAAAAAAAAAAAAATTATCCTTATCCTATTCGAGTGCTTTAAAGAGGGAAGGGGAACAAAAATTCCACACAAATTAATTATTTTAAAATGTTTAAGGTTGGAAGCTTGGATCAGTATAAATATTTTAAATTAAATATTGATATTTAAATAATCATATTTTTATTTGAATTTTATAAATAATTCTTATTTAAAAAAATTTATATATCGTATGTGTAATCTACCACTAAATACTAATAATATTAATGATAAACTAAAAGGTGACATTTAAATTTGAATTAAAGTAGCAAAGTGGCTGCTAGTAGTAAGCAAACTTTTTAGATACTAATGTAGTGGAAGAGTCGGAGCTTTCAATTTGGTTAAAACGTTGAGCAGCTAGCTTGAAAATGAAAATAAAATATTATTTATGAATTTAAAATTGAATTTATATTTGTTATTTATAAGATTATTATTGAGATTACATGTAGTAATCAGATGTGAATTCATTAAATTGTGGAAGTTATTTGTAAAATTTTAAATAAAAATAGGTATAATTATTTTTAAAAAATATATTTAATTTTAAATATTTTATTTCAAAAGTAAAATAAAACATATAAATACTAAATGTTGGACTGATGAAGTAAAAAAACATAAAGATTATAAATTTTAGGAAGGAAGGGGGAAGAGAGAAACCACTGAGTATAAAAAAAAAATCAGCAAAATCAATTTTGAAATAAAAGGGGAGTCTCATTAATAATGTCCATATTCTATTTAAGGTACCTATGGAAAACCACAAATGGCAAAAGCAGTCACAGTCACGTTACTCACGTTATGAGAGCGCAGTAAACGTTTTAAGGATTTGGGAAGTAAAAGAGGGAAAGAAACAAAAAGGACACTAGTGATCCAGGCCCGTGTATTTCATGTTTTAGTTCAATACTAGGCTTCTACCTCCTCTTTGGTTTTACTAGTACTGCTCCTTAATTTCCTAAATATGATTTATCATAAATTATTTTAACTCAAATTAAGATTAATATATTTCAAAATTTTATTAAATTTAATAAAATTAATAAAAAAATACATTTTAAAATTAAAATATCTTTATTTTATAATCTAATCTATGGACATTTCAAATTTTAAAACCAATTACTTTTTCATGTTTTTTTTTTAGAGACAAAAAGAGAGACTATATTTATCTAGAAATTGTAAATAATAAAAAAAAGTAAAATGAGAGATAATGACAAATAAGTGTAGTATTAAATATAAATTATCAAATATATTTAAAATTCCATAATTAACGAGAAAAGTTCTAAACAATTATATTTAGAGACAGAGTAAGCAACATTTAACCCTTTGCTTTTGAGTTATGCATTTGACTTTTTTTCATATTGAACATTAATGAAATTGTGAAGAAATTGTAAATTGTATGAGCATCCCCTAGGGGGTTGGAATTGGCAGTGGGGTGTAGTTGACAAATTTGGATGGATGAGGGTTGGCAAGCTTAAAACACATGCTTGACTGATCCAAGCTTTCATGCGCGCAAGTTGGCAATGCCAAAAGCAATTCCCAATTCTTTACCAATTTTTAGAGTGTTTTGTAATTAAGAAAAAAAATTCAACTTGTTTAGTGCAACTTATAAAATATTATGGGAAACTGTATTTACTCAGTGTATATATTATATACACTTCTTTGTAATTAACTAAAGAAACAACTGAGTACTTTCCAACATTAAAAAATAAATAAAGAAAGAACTGAGTTATTCATGATTAACAAGATTTTGAATTAATTATTTTCATACTTATACTCCCTTTGTTGAAATAGTTAATTTTTTTTACACTTTTCATACTCTGCTTTATATTATAATTGACTCAACAATTAATTTTTAATTGAAATTTTAATTACATTTATTAAACTCCTTTTTAGTGACTCACCATAAACACTTTAATTTTTCCATATATAAAATGTTTAATTATATTGCACTCAAAGGTATTGATTGTGTTATATTTATGTTTAGAGTCTCAATATTACTATTGGGGATGAATGGTTGAGTTATCGAGTTAAATAAAAGTAATTTTGTCTATTGAAAAATTAACTATACTCTAAATAAATAAATTGAGCTATAATTTTGAATGTATAGAAATAGAAATTAAACTTATTTTAATATTACATAGGGATTAATTCATTTAGAGTAAATTTGAAATTTTATATTTAAAAAATCATTATTAATATGCGAGTTAAAATGTGGATCAAAACAAACTTTTTCTCCCTTTGATAAAAGAAAAAAGTGTATATTTTTCGTATTATTTGATATAACTAATCACGAAAGTTTTACAATTAATTATTATATAATTCATGATTAAAATAATAATAATTTTTGATAAATCTGAACTAAAAAAATACATTTTTTCACAAAAGTCCAGACTCCACCTCGATCATAAAAAAAAATACATTTTTTCCCGTTTTGGAAGTTAGTAGTACTATATTTTATTGTGTCGTGAAATCCACATTTTTGATGATCTCATAGTCATAGCACGAGGTTCAGAGATAATACTCGTAATAAATTATTTGGTATGAAGTAGAACGCTAATTTTTAATTGGATTTGAATTGCGCGTGGGTGCTTAGATAAGTAATTTACCTCCGTTTATACCTTTGATCCTGTCCCTATATTCCTTTTTAAAAAATAAAAATAAAAATAAACATATGTTTCATTATATACCTGGACCAGGAGTATATAGATATTTATCTTCAAATAGTTTTATTAAATATATATCAAAGCATTCGGCTTTGTTTGTCAAGATGATCAATTTCAAACTCTTATATTGTGTTTGGATGAGTCATTTTTAAATTTTTTTTAAAAATTTTAAATGAAACAATTAAAAAAAGTCATATTTTAAAAATTCAGAATTTTTAAATTACTCGTTTAGAAGTGTAGAAAATGACAAGATATAAATGTATGACAATTGATATTATGATAATTACATACTTTGTGAAATAATGAAACTTTTTTAATTTATAATAGAGAAAAATAAAAATCAATGATAAAAAATAATAAAATTTATCAAGATTCAATTATATGATTTGAAAAAATCACCTATTTATGTGGGTTTAAACTAAGAGATTTCAGTGTTATAAAATCCCTTATTAAAAAGTCAAGGATTCAAAAAAAAAATACTAACTAAATTACCCAAACAAGTATTTTATTATTTAGACTTTTGAAGAGGTGTATTAAAATGAAAACACTCCTAAAAAATCTCTACACAAACACACCCTTAATGTATTTTTATAAAGATGTGAGTCTATTGCAAGTTTACCTAATGTAATTTAGGTTTTTGTGATTGTATGAAATAAAATATATTATATGATTTTTTAAAATTATTTATTGCATATCCTTTTGTTATTAAAAATAAAACTTTTTTATTACGTATTGTTTCAATTCAATTATTAACTTTGAATTTACACTAAAATTTAAAATGATAATTATACATCTAAACTTTTTAAATTACACTTATTTAATTGTTAGTACTAAATATGTATGTATAATGGTTTTTTTTAATAAAAAAAAATTATGTATAATGGTTATAAAGTTGTATATGAAATAATGCAATTATTATTAAAAAAATGCTAGTGGATATTATATTCTTTTTTTACTTCATTCGAAACATATCAAATTTAATATTTTACATAATTTTAAAATATCAAATTTATATTTTCAAAATTACACAAAGTTAAAATTATAAAATTACATATTAAAATTAGAAATTAAATAATTCTAATATAAATATATGCTTTCTCAATTGTCACCCTGTCACATTGCGCCATAGTTTTTTAATAGTAAATACCAAAATGTGTGGTGAGGGACGTCATTATGTAACCATGGCCGTTTTCTAAGCTAAAGAATGTTGCCCGAACTAAAGATTCAAAATATATTGGGAAAAATCAATCATTTTAGTCCTTTTAACTATTTATGTTTGATTGATTTGATCCTTAATCATTATTTTTACTTCTTACTCTTTATGATTCAAAATATTTTAATATTTTATACATATTAAGGAGATATTTTAATTATCCAATATCCTCATATATTATGCTTTACCATTTTAAAACTAAATCATTTATTTTATTTGAGAATAAGAGTAATATTGAAAATAATATATAAAATAACTCTTAAAGTATAAATAAAATATTTTATATCTTGAGACGAAATGAGTAATATTTTTTGAATAATCGTCTTAGCAATTCTAGCAAAATGTAATATTTTTATCTTAATTCGAAATTGAATATTCATATTTCCAATTTATAATGTTCAAAATAAAATATACACTCTCACAAATACATATTTTTCATTTTAAATTATGTTATTTTCTTCTTAATTTAAGAAAAATGTACATCTCACGAACTAATTGATTTCATTATCCATATTAAATTAAAAATGAATATTTAATTATAAATGAAGTATATTCTTTAATATATATATATATATATATATGAGTAAATTTAATATTTTTTTTGTTTACCATCACTGATTTTTTTTTTATAAAAAAAAACGTTAGAATTGTAAAAAGTATAATTTAAATTCAGAACTTTTAAAATCAGTTATATCAATCAAACTGTACGTATTCTTCTACCATCATCGTTGTCTAATGTAAAAATTGTTACGGAGAACTAAAGATCAAAATTTATTGTATACACGAGCCAAAAAAAGTTCCCCAGTATAAAAAAAAAACTTTAGAATTGTAAAAAGTATAATTTAAATTCATAACTTTTAAAATCAGGTATATCAATCAAACTGTACGTATTCTTCTACCATCATTGTTGTCTAATGTAAAAATTGTTACGGGGAACTAAAGATCAAAATTTATTGTATTCACGAGCCAAAAAACAGTTCCCCAGTGTATGAGCTCGTGACCTCTTGTTGTGGAAGCAACGATGAAAAGCATTTGCAGCTGAAATTTGCTCACAGCTATTTGACAACTTATATAGGAGTAAGATGTTTGCATTGTCAAGGCACACTATACCCATCATGAAATGACAAGCCCTGATGGATGACCTTACTTTTTGCCACTTGACTCTTATTCCTCTTCCTTCTATTTTTTTTTTTTATGATTCAGGTTGATGAGAGTATACTTCCCAAATTCAAGTACTAACTCAAGGATCAGGAACATATCGAATCATATTTCTGATATCTCTATGCAAACACCATACCTACCTTTCTTCTTTTCAAAAGCTATTGTCTAATATGCTTAATTGTGTCAATTGCAATATCCCCATATCAACGAATTCATTACTCGTTTCTTTCTGAAGTGACAAAATATAAAATATTTCATTTAAAATACCCTCTTATATATTTTTATCTTTTTCTTTTCTACGTCCTAAAGTTTCAAATACAAATATATTAATCTATTAAGAAGGTATTGAGTATAGATTTTACTTTTTAAACAATAATATTGATATAAATTAAAATATTTGACGGATAAATGAGTTTTAGTTGGTAAGTAAACTTATTTATATATTTAATAATCATGAATTTAAGTTATACTATTAATAAAATATCATGTTTTTTTTTAAAAAAAAAAATAGTAGAATTGTTTCTAAAACTTTCATATTTGTCAAAGTCATAATTATCACAAGAATAACTAAAAAAATCGTAAACAAATATATCTCTACCCTAAGTTTCTCTCAAGACAAAATCATAAAAATTTAAAATTTTCAACTTGCACTAAAATACTAATAACGCTTTTCATTCGTAATTTTCTTGTTTTGCTAATAAAGCAATGACACGTGAAACATTAACGTGGCTGGAGGTGGCGTTGGCGGTGGCGGGCGAGGAGGAGGGGCGGTGGACCCGCAGGTTTATATTTCGGATCATTGTCGCTTTTTTTGGGTCCACCGTTAGAACTCCATTGTTGGCCAAGAGTCTGAGGATGGAAGAAAGGATTGTGGGTCCCATCAGGAGTTAGTTGTGGTTTATTTTCTCCGACGAGTAGTATGCCAATATGCCATTTAGGCAAAAAACCCGCACATGCACCCCTACCTTTTTGGCTCGGCAGCTCGGCTTTCTTTTTTCTCTTTTCTTTTTTTTTCCCAAAGGTTTAATTTTTTTTTTTATAAAAAAAACTGAGATTGGTTATAAATAAAAAAAATACGCCAATTGATGCACAAAAATAAAATTATCAATCCATTATAATCACAATGAATCATTTATGCCTTGTCTATTAAGAAAATTAGTATATTATGGGTCTCTACTTTTTCACATTTTAAACTTTTGTAATATATGTTATTTTGAATTTTATAGTATTAGTATTTTTTTATTTTAGTAATATATATTTTATTTTTAATTTAACAACATTATTACTTTTTTATCTTTTTATATTTGATCAGTTCGATTATTTTTTCGACCAAACTATACAAAATTGATAGCTCTTATTTTATTGTTCTCTTTTCTCCTTATTTCTTAATCTCTTTTAAATTGAAGTTTGTTGCACTACTAAGCACATGAAATAACATATATGTTTCTCATAAAAAAATGTGAGTCACTAATTTTTATTGAAAAAAATGATTGGATTGATCAAACACGAAAAAATAAAAAAATAATGATATTGTAAGATTGAAAATGAAAGACATATTATCAAAATTGAAAAAATAAAAAAATATCAATACTATAAAGTTCAAAATGAAAAGATACCTTAATAAAGTTGAAAAAGATAAGAAAATACGAGCCCTGAAATTTGTCAAATTTCCCTTGTTTATATTAGAGGACAAATCTTTTTGTCTATAAAAATTTGAATAGTGAATGAGTTACATTTTGTTGAAAAAAAAAGATTAAATTATAAGTGAAGTACCTAATTTATTAATTTGTTTTATTTTTGCACTTTATCGTTTGATTTTTTAAAAAAATCTCTTGATCTACCAATTTTATGCTCAATTATTATGTATAATCAATTTTAGGAAATGAAAAAAGGATGAAGTTGATGTCATATAAAAAGTTGGGAATTTTTTCTTTTTAATCAAAAGAGAAAGGGGTTTCCTTTTAAAGTAGTATAGTTGATTCTTAAAACATATGATTGGTAGAAGAAGTATGATTGAGTGAGTAGGGAAGAATAAAGTTAATTTATCAAACAACAGACATGTTTTTGCAGTTGTTAATGGAGGCAATGCATAAAAGCACATTCCTTATCAATTTTGAATATAAATATTTCTTGAGAATATTCATAAAATTGTGCTCAAATAATTGTATGAGTGTAGTATTGCTTTAGTGGCAAAACTAGGGATATTGCAAATATGTCATAATAAAATAGTAAAGAAAAATAAACTTCAAACTCAAACAACAGAATAATAAATAATAAATAATAATAATAATATTAAAAAGGTGTCTTTCAAATTCAAACAATCGTTCAACATAAAAATAAGGGCCAAACCAAACATATATCCCATGCGATTTTTGATTTGGAAGAAAGAAAAAAAGAAAAAGAGGTGTAAGTATAACCAAAACATCCTTTCTGATATTCCTTTTCCAGAAATCAAGGACTTATTTCATCTTTCTGAAATAAAGGATGAGAACCAAGCATATGCTACTTTTCATGAGAACTGATAGCATTGCCTTTTTAAATTACATGAAAGCCAAAACACAAAAGGAGAAGAGAACTGATTCACGCTGCTTTCTAAATAAATGAACCCAAAAACTTTTACTAACAACTATAAATATCTTCTTCTTTTTTTTTTTTTTTTTTTAAGAAAATAAAAAAAGTTCAGTGGTCATGGCTTACATAAGAGGTGGGGTCCACAGCTTCACCAAAATGCCCGATTCACTATTTTCTCCTTTTTAGTCTAAAGTCAAGCGTGCACATGAAGGAGACCTTTCCTTTGCATGGACCCGTCACCAGCCACCGGTTACACCACTCTTGCTATATAAGGTCAATCTAGCTTATTAACCCGTACTCATATCAAGTTTCTTCAAATTCATAACTCATGAGTGTACATCCAAATAAGTACACCTTTATATATATATATATATATATATGAAAAATTTACTTCAGAATTTTTTTGTTTTTTTTAAAAAATACTATTCTCTCCATCAAGAATTAAAATTGGATGTCTATTAATTCATATCGACCTCCACTAAAAAAATTAATTATAAATAATAACTTATTGTTAAAACAAAGACTTTCTTTCCTTTTTAAATTAAGTCAAAAAATAAACATCTAAATTTGAAAGAAAAACTTTTATTATAAGTGAGTTATTATATTACTGGTTAGTAGTATAATATATGTTAGTAGATTATGTATGAATATTTTGAATTAAGATTGCATGCACAACTTTAGATAAATAATATAGTATATTTTAAAATTGAGCGAGTATGATATTTTTATTTTCAATGGTATTCATAAACAAAATTTACTTTATTTGTTCCGAATTGAATGTTATATTTCAAAATTAAATATGTTCACTTTTCTTAAATAAACATATTTTTTTATCAAAAGTTTAATTATTAATCTTTTTAATTTATGATATTTATATTTAACTAATTTATGACTTCCACCATTCACCATCTTAATTTAAGAAATTTACATCATAATCGTTTATGAGTTTCATAATACATGATACTTTTTATATCAAAAGATATAAATAACTGAATGACTTTTTTCTTATTATAAAATATAAGTCATTTTATGAATATTTCATCATTAATTTTCAATATTACTTTATATCTTCTCACGCCCCTTTCTTATTTACAAGACAAGTCTTTATATTTTCTTATTCTCAAACAAATTTTTTTTCTTTCATATTTCTAGGGCATAATAAAATGTTTTCTTAGTTTGTGTAAAAAGTATTACAATGAATTATATTTTAGAATGAAATATTAATATCAAAGATAATTTGATAACTTAAATAAACTCAAATGATTTTCTTAAGTTTTAATTAAATTAAAAAACAAAAGGATAGAAGAAGTATTTTGAAAAGTATATTTAGAGTACTCTTAAAAAAGTACTACGAGTAATATTTTTAAAAATTAAATGTTAGATTGGGGCTATAGTTTTTTAACGAGAATCAATTGGGATATTAGTGTAGTTATTAATCATAATTGCTAAATACTATAATCATTATTAATTTAATATATTGTTTTAATAGGTAAAAATAATTAATAGTACATTATTGATTTAGGAGTTTGACAAAACTTTTACTACAATAAAAATGATAAAATATGACAAGATTTTAGAACACACAAAAGTCTTCACATGAAATCGATGAATACGAGTCTTCCATCACACGGGCTTATGTTAGTTATGTAGTCGTGTGTACGTGAACGGGGCAGCACTCCCAGCCGCTGCCTCGCCAATGTTTGAGCCTTTTCTCAACCACTTGGTGGGCATTTCGATGTGAAAATTTCGCCTTTTTATCTCTCTGCTGTATTCGGACGGCAGAGAGCAGTGATGCTATTGTTGTTTAATTCCAGATTCTTTCTACCTTTTTAGGTGGACTAAAAAAAAAAGCTTCGAGAGACAGACACGTTGAATGGCTACAAAGCGCACCAGCTGGTTTCCTGACCACCGCTAACTTATTTTGAAGGACCAGAACATCACTATAGAACCTTAGAACTTTAAAATCTTCACGATTTTTGTCTCTGTTTATTCACAGAATTATGCTAATAATAAAATCATACGCATACTTTTCTTTGCTCTAATTATAATTCGTATGAATTATCAGAATTTGAGTTAGAATTGGTAACTTCCTGTCTATTTATGATCAGGAAAATAGACAGGCACAATGATATAATGGTTACGTATTCATGATCATTACCAGTCAAAGAAATGCAAATGTCCCAAGCTACCTTAGACGCAAGGAATTGGCTTTCGTGGCTTAAGATCACAGGAGACGGATTGGAACTTGGGAGGCTGCTGCTTCTTGCTCCTTTTGTTCCTTTTTCTATTTTAAATTATTTTATTCCATTCCGAACTGATATTTCAATCAATGCATCATTTTCGAAAACCTTTAGTTAACAAAGCTTTGAAATCTTTAGTCTCTATGGACAAAAATAAAAATGAAAAAAATGATTTTTGCTTTTAAGTATAAATCATTCTGGCCTTAACCACTCATCTTACAATATTAGTCAATTTCACTACTACCAATGAAATTAATTGTCAACAATTTTATTTTAATTTATTCATAATTAAATATTCATCTTTCATAAATAAACATATTTTTATCTAAAATTTCATTAACAATCTCATAACTTTTAAAAATTTTATATCACTCTAACTCATAAATTTCATTATTCTCCATTTTAATTTAAATAATTTATATTAAACTAAGTTGTGAGTCTCATCATTCATTATATTAATATTAATAATAATTTAGTAATTTAATTAAAGTCAATAGTCTTCTTTAATTTTTAATCAAAGTAAAAAATAAATATTCAATTATTGACAAAATTACGAGTACATAATTGAAGATACTTTTCTCAATCTTACCCTATTTATTTAATAGTAGTATTCTATTTATCTTCAAAGAGATTGAAAAATATAATTATAAATGAGAAAGAAAATAAATTTTAAAACATTACAAGTATAAAATAGTCATATTTAAATATCCTTTATATATAGAAATATTTATGTGCGGAGTTAAAAAGATGGAGAGAGTATAAAAAAATAAGTTTAAGTAGCAAGTGTTAATTCAACTATTGTTATACCGAAACTAATCAGTGAGGGTTAATTAACAGTAACTCAATGAAAGGTCCTGTTTTCGGATGACATGACATATGATTAAAGTTCATCCTTGGTAGTATTTTATTTGATTGATTGAAAGAAATAATAATAATAATAATAATAATGCAATCAAGTAGTATAAAATCTGTCATATTAGGTGTCAGTTTATATATTGGGATTCCATTGCAAGCTATTTGTGCTGTGGAACGACAAAACCGTAACTGAAGTAACAAGATTCAGATTCTCAACCAATGGCATAATTTTAAACGAGATTACAAAAATATTATAACTACAGTATGCATATATATACATATATATATATATATATACATATATATATATATATATATATATTGTATTGTTGAAGGTAAATGCTTATGTATAATAATAGTATTATAGGCATTAAATTCTCTGCAGCTAGAACTATTTTTTTTCACTGTCAGAAAATATATATTTTTAGGTACTTCAAAAAAATACACAAATTTACATGGCCTTTTTTTTATAGATAAACTAAGATATTTTGTTATAGATCTTCAAAATATTATTAATTTTCTCTTTTCCCTCAAAAAATAAAAACTACTATTACTAGTTAAAATTTTAATTAAACATATTATATACTTGAATTTTTTTGTCTTGGAAACAATAACTAGATGAATAATTAAAAAGCGTAAAATGAAAAAGTCCAGTATATTATATTATAATTTCATAATGTGAAAAGTAAAAAAATATAGAAATATTTAAATAGCAACAAGAAAACACAGCAAGAAATATATAAATACTTTTTAAAAATAAACATATTTTTCATATAAAGTTATAATAACAATTTTCTTAATTTAAGAAATTTATTTCTTACTAACTAATGATTCCACTATTAACCAAATTAATAATAATGATAATGTAATAATTTTATTGAAGTCAAATGTTATTATTAATTTTTAGATTAATTCAAATTTAAACGTTCAATTATGAAGAAGAATGAGATATATATGATCTTGGGTATAATCACCCATTATAGGTATAATACCATTGTTGAAGGTAGACATGACTATTCATCATGCTGGACTGAAAAGTTTAATTTCACTAAACTACGATGTGTCTTGCAACTATGGACAACAATGAACAAGGTTTGTCTTGTCACACCACTTAATCATTGGAGATCAAAGATCCATTGACCTTAAAGCTTCAAAGCAATCAGGCACAAGGGTCCTCTCCCCCCAATCCCCATCCCTGCCCTTTTGTGGTCTGATCTCTTCCGTTCCCTCAAAAGACAAAAAGGAGACAAAGTGCAGAGGAGCATTGACCTCCAAAGCAACCATGTTAGTTATGGGATCTCAAAATCTTGATGCCATTTTATGATTATTCGCATGTCATACTTGTACTAATTTTATCACACTAATTATGATTTGGTCGAAGGAACGTAATTAAAGCACAGTTGGGGGGATGCAAATGTTGTCTCCAGAGAACCATTCTGAAATGATAAAAAATGTCCTTTGGTCCTTGAGAGAACCCTAAAGGCATGGTTGACGCCGTTTATTTGCCGTAGTTTGTTTTTTATGGGATAATTATGCTTTCTTTAAATCTCGTGGTTGCATTTCATTAGTCAACTCTTTGAGCATTCCCCACAGCCACAGTGCAGGCATGTATTTTTGAGTCTACCAGTCTTCAAGTTGTTGTATATGGGAGACCATTGTACTCTGTCTTTTTCTGAAGCAATGAATGGATTACTTATTAAAATAGAATATTTATTTGGGAGGACAATCACAATGGTCGAGTTAAATTATCATTTTAAAGATTCTTTACGCCAGTATTAAAAAAAAAAAAAAAAGGGAAAAAGATTGGTGTTAATACCCCTCAAACTTCAGTAAGTCAAGTGTTGATGAGTGGGCCAGCCCTAATAGATGAGTGGTAGTTGAAGCCCAAGATAGTTTGTGCTTTATCATCTGGCTTTTGGAGTGGTCATGAAAAGTTTTATACCAATGAATTGGGCACGTACAATACTCTAGTATTAACCCAACTGGTTGATCCATCATTCTTCAGTAAGTATTGATTTTGGGCCATTACATTAAATGATTTTCAAATCCTCCGATAGCTCGAAGCCCAAAATGTCTTGGGCTTTCCTTGAGTTAGCGCCATTGCAGTCTTTCTGAGAGGGATATTTTCCGTGTACGGCCGCGCTACAAAATGGTCTTGTTTGAGAGGTTTCATAATCAAAAGTAATCTGGACCTTATGATTTTTGAATGCCCTAAAATCACTTGAAAGTAAGATCAAACATGACAAAAAACCTAGTTAAGACAGGCAATATATATATTGTATAAATTTTAAAGATATACTCTTCCAGTCTAAAAATATAAATGAATCAAAATATTTTTTCCTCCTTAAAATACTCACATTTATTGTTTCCTTATTTTTTTTGAAATTTTCTTAATTATTATTATTCCGTCAATAGAAAAAAAATATCAATAGAATGTATCTATATTTTAAAACAACACAAAAGTCATCTAAGGTACTTATATTTTTTTTTTATGTAGATGAATTAGTTTCGTATGGAAGTCCTTTAAAAATTTATATTTTTGAATAGAAATGAGTAATTTTCATATAGAAGTCCCTATAACCTCCACAACATCAATTAATTTAATACTTTATGTTATAGAATTAAATGTGATATTTGATTTAATAAAAAAATTTAAAGTGATTATTTGATTTCAAAAAATTTATTATACTATCCTTGTAAATTAGTTATGTAAGAATTAGTGAGTGGAATATAAATTTTTTTAAATAAGTTAGTAAAATTTTAGAAGATAAATATGCTTACTTTCTTTTAAAAGGAAAATATCTTTGTTTTAAGAAAGTGATTAATTGGTTTTATATTTTTAAAATGAAAATGTAAGATAATATTTTTTCTAACTATTGTTTTGTGATTTGAAAAATAATACATCATCTTTTGTTCATCCTTTCCCTGACACCGTTACACCAGCCATACCTGATGAAGATGATCAGTGCTTGATTACATGTATTCCAATTTCTTGAATTAACTACAAATCCTTGGAAACAGAACACTCCCCCCCCCCCTTCCCCACACCCCTACAGATACAATTCAATGGACAAACAGTCAATACTATAAGTAATTTGTGTATCAATGGATGCAATCAAAACCCAATATCATCATCAAACTAGCATAATTACTTCACTTATTTATGAATAATACTCCAAATTTCTCTTCAGTACTCAGAACAAAATATGCACTATCAGTCACCAAGATGTGTGATTTTCATATTCTTCTGGGCTCTTGCGATGAAGCTAGAGATTTTGTCATTGAAGCTATCTCTTTTTGCAGGTGTTCTTGTAGGTGGCTTTACTTTGGTGGTTGCCTCACTAACGTCTGATTTGGTTCTCAATTGATTCTTCACATGCTCTATGTAAGCTGAATATTTATGGACATGATCATGACCGTCAACTTTTCCTGGCTTCTTATCTTCTTTAACTTGAGTATCATTAATGGGCTTTGCTACTGAAGTTGCAGATTGGGTCTTTGGCTTCAATCCTTGCTCGGGCATCCGGGGTTTTGCTGCAGATTCAACTTTTGTGATAGCAAAGGCTTTTATTCCTTGTCCTGGACTTTCTATCACGATCATATTTGATTGAGGAATCTTAGACTCTGTTTTCTTCTTGGGTTTCTCCACCAATTTTTGGATCTCAGCATTACCCGATGCAACAGTTGCTGGTTTTGTTGCCTGATTTTGGGAAGGAGTTCCTGTTCTATTTCCCTTGATCGTAGAATGATCTCCAGCTTGAATAGTTGTGGTGCTGATCATAGGGTTGGCAATCTTTTCCTTCTCATTCATCATGACCGAAGGTGGAGACTCGATAGGAATATTCACTTGGCCTGGATGAGTTTTGTATGGAGAAACTAGTTTCCTGAGGAAAAAATGAGTTTTGGAAGGGGAATAAGGGGTTCTTCCTGCAGGATTATTTGGGCTAACTTTACCATTTTCAGACATGGCGATCTTAGAACGAAGAGGAAAGCGATGAATGGATCGGAGAGGACAATTTTCTGCTACCGTTCTGTAAACTTTCTCACAAGGTCCCGTGGGTTTTGTGCCGACTTGCTTCTTCTCCATTGTTGTTGCCTTAATTTGGCTAAAACCAATATAAGTAAAAAGGAGTGATCTGAAACTCTCCGTTATCAATTGATGTAAGATTTGAGAAGAGTGGTCAAGCAAATAAATAAGAGCCGCATCACACCTTTACCTAATTTTCTTGACATGTTAAATTTTCACAAAGAGATGTGAATGCGACTCGTGAAAAGAGCAGCCCTGGCTGATATTTCCACACAAGATTCCCAACAGTGGGAGCTCACTTGCTAGCATCTCTCTGCTCTTTCTTCTCCAATTCTTCTTGGTCATTGTTGTTATTATTAGTGAGGGATCATATTCTCTACTTTACAGTGAATCATCTGAAGGAGGATCTTCATTTTCTATTTCAAATTGGTTAAAACAGCCTATAAAGAAGCAACGTGAATAATGGGTCCGTTCACAGAAATCTCAGAACCTCCAATGGAAATGGATATAGCTGTCTCTCACAACGGAACCGCGAGTAGTTGTATGGTCGCAGAAGTATACCAGAATTGGGGAAGTACATGATATCCACTTCAAGATGGTATCTGATTCCTGTGCCTCAAAGTCTAAAGTAGAATCGATAGTGTTATTACGAGCTTTCTTATTAATCATTGCTGCAGACGGACTTTTCCTAATCATTTCTCGGCGCACGCAGGTGTTAGGCCAGGAACAGGATACGTCTCGTATAAGAGAACATAGAATCGACCTCCTAGAACCATGTAAATAATTTGACACTACCGGGTGTTACAGTCATTTGAATGCATCCGATTCTATGGGCGTAGATAATGGGTGTATGAAAATAAACTTACCGGAGAAGAAAGATAAAATAACTATGGGTAATAGGAGGAAGATGCTCACGGCATATTACCAAGAACCTCAAGTGAAAACCAAGGGATGAAGAGGTTCGGCAAAGTACATAAAGAACTATAGAGAACAGAATTAGAATATTAGTTGTAGCAACTCAAATCTTTTTTTTTCTTTTTTTTTTCTTTTCTTAATTAGTAGCAGTAGTAGCAACTCAATCAATCTTGACACAGTTGGAGAAGCGAACCATTCTTACAAAGATGTGCTTCATGAAATAAATCTAATCGGGAAGGAAAGTACACCTAACACCGAAGCCATCAGAAACAAAGAAAACATCGCATGGCAAATCTTTAGCTCCCTACTATTTACAATTCCATATGCAAAAAGATTAATTATTCCAGTTTAACAGTGAGTACAAGTTCCCAAAAAAAAGAAAGAAAAAAAAAAGAACACTTTGAGTACAAGTTTTCCTGAAACAATTAGCCTCGAATGAGACATGAAAAAGTTAATACTTCCCTGGACATCTGGATTGATATTTACAACATCCTGCGACATTAAAGTTTTACTCTAAACGTTAAAGATATTACAACCTCTATAAGCATTGGAACTCCTCAAGGACCTCAACAGAACATTGAGAAGAAGAATCCTAGCTCTAATAAAGCCAATGACATCCAGGAACATTTCTTTCATGGAAATGCAATCCAAACGACATTTAGTGCCGGAAGGTCTTCACCACCTGGTCAAATCTTCTCCTACAGAGTGGACAGTTTGTCAAGTGTGAGGAGCATGCCATGCAACAGCACATATGGCCACACCTGAAAGTAAAAAAACAAACAAACCATCAGCCATAATGGCTACCAGAATTGTTTATCCTTACAAAGGGAGAGAGAGGTACACATCTTGCACTCCATCCTCTAAATATGCAAGTCAAACTAAACTCAAATAGGTCACCTAAAACCTATTACCCAAAAACAATCTAGCATCTATTGGAGTAGAATAATTTTAGTTTCTTGAATTTTCTTTTCCTAACATTTGAACCAAAAAGAAAATGCACGATCATTAGCATTAGTTAAACTGTGTGTATGTATAACAACATGCCTCTGATCAAGGCAAAATTTATTTGATCTAAACAAATATTTTAATTACAGAAAGTGTACAGATAATTTCCAATAAGGGTCATACTAAAACCAAAAATTTGAGCTCAATCTCACTAAAGAGCCAGCTAAAATGCTCCAGCCAAAATGATGCAGGGCCGGTAGACATGTTTTATTCAATATCCAGAATAACAAGGACAGAATTTTTTATTTTCCCTCTCTGAAAATTAGACATGTTTTCAATTTTGGACCCAGCGAAAAAAGACCAGTGTATAAATCAGATCCTGACCCAATGCCTACATCAAAAAATTATGCCACAGCCCACAGACAACTTTACCTTTATTCTTCACGTGATAGAAATATCAATCAAGTGCATACATAAAATAAAATAACATATCTGCCATTCCACTGAGGCAAAAAAATTGTACACTACACTACGACCAGAAGCTAAAAGAATTAGTGTGAGCCTTACGGAACAAAAACTGAGTTATACTCCTGCTCTAGGCATATCACACACAAATCTGGCAAAGTTCGATCCTTTTTAGTAATGTCGGTTCCATTCTCAGATTTACCATTTGAACCTGGAAATAAAATGAGAGAAAACAAATTCAATCACTAAAAAATTCTGTTGATGTAAAAGTATATTGATGAACTGAAGAATAAGAAAGCTACCTTCATCTTCTTTCTCTGCTCTTTTAGCTGCAGCAGTTATAACCCTACATAGACAAATATACATAATATTCAGATACACCTCATAAAAACCACAACAACAATATTGATCAAACTGAAAGAAAATAATAATAATGAGAAGAAGAATTTGATGTGAAGCAAACAAGTGTAGAAATTATATATATCATGTACCATGTCCTAAGGCCATTGAAACTCATAGTACTAGTTTATGATGAGAAATAAACTTATGCCACATATACACATTCCAAATATCAAATCTTTCCAACAATAATAATAAAAAGGCACTCAGAATGCTGATGCTCAGGTATAGCATAAAGGAAAAGGAGACCTAACTTGTATACAAACATGATTATTTGGGAAAGGAATCTCTACATACAACAATTACAAAAGGCTCACATAATTATATACATCCAAGCACAGTAGGTTAGTTAACTTCATAGACAAATACAGGTTAGCCAACTTCATGTTTCCGAATTTTCATTTATGGATCAAGGAAAACCAACAGGGAGGCTCGGACGGTATAAAGAAGTGCACAACAAATACATGCATGAATATGGTCTTAAATGAAAATGAGGCCTTGACTAGCTAATTGATGTAGATGAAAGAATGACATCCAAACGTATGGAGCATATGTCATTCTTGAAATGATTGCCAAGTACAAATGGCTCAGCCAAGCCCAAAATACAGATGCAAAAATCTCATCTTCTGTCATGCCCCTATATTGCAACAAAAAGCAAATCATCACAAGTTGCACTCCTAATCATGTGCGAGAGTCTTCATAATTATACCTCTTTCTCAATTCCCAATGACGCCTCCGTTCCATGATATGATGGAAAGCATGCTTTGCGATCAGATAAACACCAAACACTGTAAACCCTGCTGAAGCATATTTATACCACCTGGAAGCAAAAATATGCATCAAGAATATAAACAAATATAAACAACATAGAACACATGAAAACACATAAAAATCTCTTCATCATAGAAGAATAGGAACTCTTTCTTTTGCTTTAAGAGGGATAGAGAAGTTACCTTGCCCATCTCCCTAGACTTGCAATGACCTGATCAATAGTTTTATGAGACACATAAAATGGCCCTTTGTAAGGTTTCTGAATTCGGATCGCACCAATGTCGTCTTTAACTGCCTGATAGCAGAAAGTGGGAAGGAGAATTTAGAAGACAAAAAAATGTGTTTAAAGAATATACTTTTCATACGTGTAAACAGCTCTATCAAATGAATAGCATCATCTAGAATCCATGAGAAATTTGCAAACCATTTAATTGAAAAGAACATCAGGCTACAGATATCCAATAATCTTTAGCACTCTGAATCCAATAATAGTCCCATGATAATAGTCCCTTTATCACATCGACTCTTCCTTTTCAATGTACACACATGCAATGGCTGAAGATAGGGAGAAAGGAAGGAGATCCCAAATGCACTTGCTTGAGCGATACAATTGTCTTCCAACCAAATACTGCAGGTGCATATTCCAAATCTCCATATGAATATCCACTCTTCATGAACAATATAGTTGTGCCCGTCAATGGAAGTACATAAATTTGATTACTGATAATTTTTAACCAATGAAGTTGAAACATTACATGTTTTTATTATAGAGCTATATGTTTGTGAAATACAATAATTTTCCAATTTAATGCCAATGGCTGATCTTATACTAAAGGAGTAACCATACCTCACCAACAACAGTCAAGGGTGTGCCAGTGGGAAGAAGGCGCTCAATCCTTTTGACTCCAAGCATCTTAAGGGGGGAAAAAATCATGTCAGACAAGATGGGCCAAATTGCATATTCATGCAAGTTGAGGGCATTGAGAGTATTACAAGATCCACTAGATACTGCCAAACACAAACCTTAAGACCCTGGAGATAGTCCAATGTTCCACGTACAAGAGATCGACCTGACTCCTCAAAGACTTCACTTCCCACTGTCAATACTAGAGCTGAGGCACCACGGGCTCCAACAACATGTACACGACCAGTTCCATCATCCTGACATGGGTTGACTAATAAATATTAAAATGCAGCTTTTGGAAAAACATTGTGGTTTAAAAATGCACATGTTCTCTTTTACTGTCGCAAGTTGATGAAAAAGCTTGACGTGCAGTACTGTACAAAAGAGGGTACATCAAGCTCATCAATGTGTGTGTATGAGAGAAAGATCAACAAAGTAACCAATACTCACCAAGTACCATGGTACTTCTTTACACATTGAAAGCATTAGAGCAGAATCCTGTATCCATGAACCGGCATCATTGTGTTTTAAAAAATGTTGCTCTGCCTGAAAGAGAACAATGTAACATTTCGGAAAGCAATCATATCAACCAACAAAAGACAACAACTCCATCAATTATCATAATGCTGTCCAGAGATCCAATCAATGTACCGTTTCCTCCACAATTACGCCTCGCAAACCACTGTACTCACAATTGATTGGTGTATCTGATCCAACTCTTCCAGATATGGCCACAACCAGCGGCAAAACTTTGCATGCTCCATCCAACAATTGTGCTAAATATAAGAACTTTGAAAAGCATTAAATAGGAAATACAGCAATTTTTAACCTCAGAAACTCAATACACTCACCAATAACAAATGAAACTAATGTGAAATATGTGACTAGAGAAAAAGTCAATTAACGGAGAAAATCAACCATGATATTTCAAATTCCTATTGTACGTCAAAGAGTTTTTAATATTTTGCATTAATTCTTTCATAACAATTAACAACGTAAGACTAAACAAAGCGCCGAGGATAACAAAATCGTGGATTCGATAGAAATTCAGTTTGTACCCAAATCCTTCAACTGATTGACTCGAGTCACAGATTTCAGAACATCCGCATCCCTGTTCAATCAGGATTGTGCAAAAAGAGCAATAAATAAATACACATAATGCAAGGAAATTCAAATTCGATAGAATTAACTAGTGCGATAACAAAGGAAACACAAAATAAATAAAAATACCTTCCGCTGCTCCTTCCGAGAAGATATAGAGCAGCTCCACTCAAACAGCAGCTTATTCCACCCCATGGAACCATATTCACTTCAATAATCACACCGATTCCAAAACAATTACTCCAAAAAAGCAAAAGAATTCTAGTCTTCCGTAACTAGAGAAAATCGCATATTGTCATCAATAAAAGTATTCATCACGGCAAGTAGGTGCCAACTGAAGGAAACTAATGCAAATCGGAGGAGAGTTTCAGAGCGAGATGCGTTGATCGAAGACGAAGAGAGAATCGGATGCTAAGAGTGCAAGAAAAGGTGAAGAGAGCGAGCAAAGGTTGATTTGTGGACGAGCTTCGTCCCAACAATTACTGTTCCTTGCCTTCAATGGTTTTTTTTTTTTTTTTTGGAAAGGCCTTTTCTTCAATGCTTTTGCTTTCTATTCTATTTTTATGGACGCAGTTTCCAGTATCACTCTCTGTGGAGCTCTGCCAGAGCCTTCGATTCTTGTCAAATTAAAGGCATTGTCGCAATGGTGTAAGTTTACCTCGCTTCATAAAACAAAAAAGTAATTTTTAGGTTTTTCTTTTACCTTCACTTCTGCTACTTTTCTTTTTAACTTGAAAAGCTAAAAAAGAAAATTATTTTTTAAAAAATTATATTTTCAGCCATGTTAGTACCGTATATATTTTCGATCAACTATTTGATTATTCATTTTTATTTTCATTCATTCATATTCCCTATATATTTTAACCATTTTGATATCTTATTTTATGGATTAAAATGACTAAAAAAGTAAAAATATAGTAGTCAAAATGTTTGAAAACATAATACATAATAAATTTTAATTATTGAAAATAAAAATTAAAGACTAACATGGTTGTTTGAAAATAGATAGGAAATAACTATGATTGAAAAAAAATGTGAGATCAAAATGTCTAAAACTCAAAGATAAAAAGGACGAAATGGATCAATTTGTCAAGATGTATTAAAATTCCCAGACAAGATGAGGGGGCAAATCCAGAATTTTCCCCCCTTCTTTTCCTCCCAGATTGTGACCCCACGAAAGTTTAAAAGAGATGCTTCTGACTCCGGACCATCAAATTTGTAAGAAAATTTTATGGCAGTATTTAGTTCTTTTTGGCTTGAAATATTTTTCTTAAACATGAAACATAGAATCTTAGACAATCGAGCCTTTGTGAAAAAACAACTTCACACGGAATCTTAGACAATCGATCCTTCGCGAAAAAGCAACTTCAGCAACCCCATTCTTTCCCTCCCTTAACATATGATTTATGAACATATACTTGGATCATTCATCATTCACTAACATGTCAACTAAATCCATTAATGAGAAGAAGAAAAAAAAGGGAAAAAAAACAGCAACCGAGGGAATATGTGAAATCACACAAGCCCAAATCTTCCCAAAAGCATATATAGTTCTAGAAGAAATCTCCTTTTCATTTGGAAAGAAGGCAAATTCCAAGATGGGAGAGTTCCAAGCTATTCAAACCCGACTCATCGTGGGTGAAGGAGTTGTTCAGGTAGAGTGATGGTGCTAGCTTGACTGTGGTGGATGTATTTGATGAGAGTGCTTCCAGGATGGGGAAATGAGAAAACGCAGATGAGAGAGACGGGAAAAATGGATTAAGGGTAAGAATATAGTTTAAGGGATGAGGTATTTAGCAACAAAAATATAAATGCATTACATTACATTTAAATACAAAATAACCTTATACAACTAAAATAAACATTTTCATTCCTAAATAAATAAATTATATTTTAAATATTACAAATAATTTCCTAACTAAAGAGATTAATATCATACTAATCTCACAGCTATAAAAGCAATTTGATCACTTTCCCTCATCAATTTTCGTAAATAAAAAGCAAAAATTCAGTCTTAGCCAAAGAGTACAATAACATGTTTCTGCCTAGACACACATTCTGTTAAAATAAAAGAAAATAAACTTCAGATCATATAAATTTCACCCCAAAAACACGAGGGACAAAAGTTGTGCTGAGACAAATAATATGAACATGTCATTGAAGCTCAGATTTCCAGCCTTTATGATGTTTAAAAGAATTATTGAGAATTATTTATCACTAGAAAGGATAACTTTGTGAAAGGACTTTGATCACCAATTTAGCCACTGCAAAAAAGCGCGGAGGGCTCTAGTATATTTAATTTCAATTCCCACTAGTAACTTTTCGCCATGCCTAGAAATTTGAATAAATTTGCAATAGCCAGAACTTTGGCTTTCACCGACTTCCTAAGGGCATAAGAAAATTAAAAACTTTAAGTTTCACTATTCTCCATATCTCAACTCAAAACTTTAGAAACAACACCAGCGCCAACAGTTCTGCCACCCTCCCGCAAGGCAAATCTTTGACCTGCAAAGAGCAGATGACAATTAACTAAGAAAACCTTTGATAAGCAGAATATAAACACTAGTAGATCAACGTAAAAAGACATTAAACAATTATCCAAAAGTACAGTAGGACCTACATAAGATGGGGGGCATTCTAAGGAGTGACTAAACATAAGATTATGTTAATAATTTATTTTACCCTTTTTCATGGGTGAGGGTGACTTCTATTTTTCTAGTGTAACAAATTTGAACCAGAGAATATCATCAGAGTACGCTTTTCAAGAGAAAAGGATAATACCCACAACAAGCTGACAATTTTTTTTTAAAAAAAATGAAGACTATGGACAACAGCAAACTTTGGAATATATAGTTAAACACATTAAGTCAAATTTGGAAGGCTATGAGAGTAGTAGAAGGAATGTTGAGAATAGAACTATGGAAACACACCTGCTTCCAAGGGAACAGGTGTAATTAGCTCAAAAGTAGCAGTTACATTGTCCCCTGGCATAACCATCTTCACGTTCTCTGGCAACTCCACTTTACCCGTGATATCCGCTGTCCTCATGTAAAACTGAGGCCTGTAATTTGAGAAAAATGCAGTGTGGCGGCCACCTTCATCCTTTGTGAGAACATATATCTCTGCTTCAAATCTTTTATATGTTTTCACAGAACCAGGCTTTGCAATCACCTGTAACAACAGCCTTCTATGCTCAGAGCAAACAAAAACTAAGCTTGCTTATTTAATTTAAACTTGGAGACTAGTTTTTCCATAAAGCTGCTGGAATTTCCCAACACCCCCCCCCCCCAAAAAAAAAACAAAAAGTTCCATGTATTTCAATTCGCAAAAGAGAGAATGAATCTGACAAAAATCGAACAAGTAATAGAGTTGATAATAAAATTTTATTCTGCCAGACAGGTTATGCTATGTAAAAGTTACATGCAAGACATTTTTGTGTCACATCAGTGTTGTAATGCTGCTTCAACTTTCAGTGTCACATGTCATTAATTGTTTAAAGTACTACACACCTGTCCTCTCTGGATATCTTCACGTTTCAAGCCACGAAGAAGAAGACCCACATTGTCACCAGCCTGGGTAAAACCGGGAAGGAAAACAAATTCAGAGAATAGTTGCAACATAACTATTTATTTAATTATTTATAAAAATATTTTTTTTTTAAAAAAACCTCAGACAGGAAATCAGCCTCTTACTTGTCCAAAATCCAAGATCTTCTTGAACATCTCAACACCAGTTACCGTGGACTTCAGATTACCCTATGTCAAGGTGATAAACATCAATAACAAATTTCAAATACACAATAGTTAGGCATTGCGAGGGGTTGATTTTTGTTTAATTTTTTATGCATATGGTCAACTTTTGCCAACATCCACTGCCCAGTTCAAACTCATTAAAGTTATAAAAATGCAAAATCCTGTAGTCTTAGTTGATAAATTGAACAAATGCAACAATGTCCAAATCTCTACCAAAATACATGGATTTATCAGGCAATTGGAAACATAAGACAAAAGATAAAAAAGACAAATAGTTTGGTCAATACTATCCATGAAGGGCAGTGGCAACCATTCCCATGGATGATGTCGATTTATTACCCATGGCAAGATTTCAAGTTCCCCAGAAATGGTCAATCAAGTAACAAATTCTCAGGAACATAACTAAAATTTACCTGCATTAGCCCCAAGATCTCCACATCATCCCCAACCTTCACCGTTCCTTGCTCAACACGGCCAGTTGCAACAGTTCCACGACCCTTCAGAAGACAAATCAATATGATCAGCACCAGGTTCAAACATGCTCTTACAAGGAAAACTTATTATTCCCTTTTTTTCTGGTTGAATGCAATCAATACTTATTATTCACATATGCAGGGTACTATCCCTTTCAACTAAAATTTCTAGACCCATTTGACAAAGATGCTTAAAAGGGGAGCCCCATGCATCCACCAGAATCCTCAAAACATTACCATTAATGAAATTGCCTCAAAATAAGGAATAATTCAATAGTATCCAAAACTAAGGGAAGGAATACAGCTTTCAGCAAGACAACCACGGACAAAGAAGAAACTCTTAAGAAGCAAATTCAACATTTTTTTAACACTGACGTTTTCTCTCAAAGATGGAAAGGGCTCATGCCTGTTCATAATAAACTCAAATACATTGAAACTTAGAATAAGAAACAGAAAAGAAGTTGACACTTTCATCATGCTCCACTTGTAGACGTACAAACAAAAGAAATAATTTGACACATCCGATGATAAAGGTCCTTGATTGCTAAGTACATATAGGACATGTATGCAATTTTCACACCTGGATTGAGAACACATCTTCTATTGGCATCAAGAAAGGTTTATCAAGTTGACGAACAGGATCAGGAATGTACTCATCCACTGCATCCATCAACTTTAGTATAGCCTTTTTACCAATTTCTTCATTTGTGCCCTGTAGAGCAGATAAGGCTGAACCTCGGATGATGGGGATTTCATCCCCAGGAAACTTGTAGAAGGTTAGCAGTTCTGCAAAGATGAGAAGCTAACAGTAAATATCCAAGTGAAACTGTGTTGATAATTTATCATATTAAACAAAGACAGATCATACAACTAGAATAGCCCAGCTTACCACGAACTTCCATTTCCACAAGTTCCAGCAACTCAGGATCATCAACAGCATCTACTTTGTTCAGAAAGCACACAAGTGATGGTACACCGACCTGCAATCCAAAGGCAAATCAGGTTAAGCAAAGTTACTTAATTCACTTCCCACAGTGATTTCCTATCCTTGCTTGGAGAGTGGACAGATAGATACCAACCTGGCGAGCAAGCAGAATATGTTCCTTTGTTTGTGGCATTGGCCCATCAGGAGCAGACACAACCAAGATACCACCATCCATTTGGGCAGCTCCAGTGATCATGTTCTGCAGTACAACCGAGATTATCATGAAAACAAAGCCAAGGTTTTCAGAATCAAAGATTTGTCAAGATTCTTCAAAATTTTCTTCTGCTTCTCATCCTCTCATCACGAACAATAAATCAATCTGCTAACAGCCCATACTTTCAACAATTTCTTCTTCTTATCTGAAGGTTTCTGGTCTTTCAGACACGCTCAAGTTTAGGATCTATAATTTCCTCCCCTGTGTTCTTCTCTCCTACTTTTGTTTCATTACACTTGGTACAAATAAAGGATCATGGGGTCTATGATGATCAAATGATACATAACTATGTACAGGAGTTTACATAATAAGAAAAACCTAAGGAACAATATGCTGTAGATTTAAGAATAGTGGGGTAGATGAACTGAATCTTAACAAAGTTGATGTTTCAAATTGTCATTTCTGAATACTCTCAAGAGGTTCCAAATCACTGCAAAGTATTTCTTGATCCAATAAATAAAAGCATAAAAACAGTGAAGACCCTGCCTACCAAGACATTTCCATATTCTAAATTAAGAAGTAAAGCGGAATTTAAGAGGAAAGACTTGGTTTGCCATAGAATATTTTCTAGTGAACTAAACAATATGGTTGGCAAGCCATCCAATCAAATAAAACGAATTCTGACTTTTTAGACAAGCTTTGACAACTAAACCTAAAAACAGCCACATTTGAATCTTAAAACGAGAAGACAATCCTTCCTTCTCTTTAGGTCTGCACAACACTCCAAAATCACTTCCACAATATAGAGCTAGATATGTGAAAAAGTATACAATAGAAAAAAGCGAAATGCACATATTAAAAGTTGAACAATGAAAAATTAATTTTAACTCACCTTAACATAGTCAGCATGCCCTGGGCAATCAACATGTGCATAGTGTCTTTTAACAGTCTCGTACTCCACATGCGCCTGTGACCCACTCAACAGTCAAAATGAATAATGAAAGAGGCTATGTGATGACACGGTGGCAAAAGCACCAAGAACGAAGAATCAAAGAGAAAAGGAAAGCCAGCATCCAGACCGTGGCAATTGTAATGCCTCTCTTTTTCTCCTCAGGGGCTTTGTCAATTTCATCGAAGGCAACAGCTTTAGCCTTTCCTTCTTCTGCCAAGACCTAAATACAAACAGCAAATTACTTCATAATATGTATATGGCAAGGGAACTACGTGGAGGATGGTAGCGTAAAAAAAAACATTTCCACCTTTGTAATCGCTGCAGTCAGTGTAGTTTTTCCATGATCAACGTGTCCAATTGTTCCAACATTAACATGTGGTTTGCTGCCAACAAACAGATCATCAGAATTAACTACCAAATACATTCATTCATGATTTTATCTTTTCCTTGAATAATTATCAAGTTAAATTTCAATGTAAGAGCGAGAATCCGACCTCCACTGGCTTATATTCTATTAAATGCTAGCAGCCGCTTTACATTATGAAGGAATGTTCTCAATGTTTATAAATTTCAGTATTGTTTCCAAAGCCACGAAGCAAACTTCACATTACTTCAAATCACTAAATTCTGACCAAATGACACGGCCTCAAATTATGAAGACCGAGATCCAACTTTCACTAGCTTATTGTCCATTAAATGCTAGCAGCCGCTTTACATTATGAAGGAATGTTCTCAATGAAAGTATTGTTTCAAAAGCCACAAAGCAAACTTCACAATACTTCACATAACTAAATTCCGACCAAATGACACGGCCGCAAAATGACAACACTTAAACACAGACAAAATAAGAGATCGATTAGAAAAAATATTGAAGATAGCCAGAGAGACTAAAACTGCAACGCAACAGCCGAAAGAAAAATCAAAGATATCAAACTCACGTTCGGGTAAAGGTGGCCATGGATCTCCACCAAGGGTTAGAGGTAGAAGAGGCGCCATTAAAATATGCCGATTCGGAGACTGACAGCTGATCCGAGAGTAAAGATCCTCTACAACAGGAATATATTTGAGGAGACAGTGCGAGAAACCGCTTCGAAGTAGAGTTTCGAAATGCGACGGCAGCCATATCTTGATGACAAGAACGACAGAGTCGGAACTGGGGTTTTTTGAGGGTTTTAGGGCTTTACCCTAGTGTGCCGCTACTCTTTGGGTTTTACAAAATATCCGCTAGAAACCAAGTGGTTTCTTCCGGCTGACCCTCATGTTGTACATATTTTTGCTCACTATTAATATACAGATTCATTTTCGATTTTTTTAAAAATAAAACAAAGTTTTACAAAATATTGTAATGACTTTAGTACCCTTTCCCCTGACTTGTGTTATTTTATCTTCTTCTTTTTTAAAAAAAATAATAATAAATTGGAAGGGTAAAATGTATTTTCCCACAAATTTTGCTCAATAATAAGCACTTACACTTAAAAGATGGTAGTTTCTTTGTCAAAAAAGCAAAAACTTAGATCTATCCTTCGCTGTGGACTAAAATTCCCAAATTTGCATCTAATTAAGATAGAGATATATTTCCAAGTGATTCCAATAGTAGAAGATTTCAAAAAAAAAAAACGTATATATTACTATTTTTTTAAAATTCAATATCTATATTTATATTTAGTTTGTTTGAAATTAAATATCTAATTTCTTCAAATAAATATATTTTTTATCTCAAATTTCATTGATAAGATTTTTAATTTAATATATTTATATATAATTAAGTAATGATCTCCATCATTTATCAACTTAATTCAAGTAATTTGCATCTAAGTAATTTATAGATTTCATAATCCATTATATTAATGATAATTTGATAAGTTAATTAAAGTCAATGAATTTTTTTAAATTTAGCTAACATTCAATTCAGGACAAAGTATTATATTTTTTAATATAGCTAATCAAACGAAGACACAAAAAAAAAACGAAAATCTCCTGATCTGAAAGTAAGAAAAGATTAAAAAGTTACAATGGCAAATATAAATTTTATAATCCCGAACTATTTCTTCATGTTGCTATTCACCCCATAAAAAGTCCAATTGCTTCAATAGCTCCATTGAATTTTCACTGTTGCCCTTCATAAATATTTTAATTTGATTTTTCATTTGTCTTTTTTTTCCCCTCCTATTTGCCTGTATTTTATCACCACTTTAAACTTATCCTTCATTATTTTCTTCTTCTCATAGTAATATTCTTTACTTCTCAAAATCATAAACTTACATTGTCGTGAAAGATATTCGAAATGACACTAACAATTGATATTTATTGTTTTGCTTCAAGAATTTTATAATTACAATTAAATCTAAATCAATACTAAAAGTTGCTAATGGAGAATAATTTACTTAAATTTATCACACTCTAGTGAGATAAAAATATATAACTCCATTGTTAGAGATACAATCGAATCGAGCCAAACAAACTTATTCATTTTGAACTTATTCATTTAACATTTAAACATTGTTCGTATTTGTTTTATTATTAATTTAAGTTAAAAATATTTGTTCGTGTTCATTTGCTTAAATTCAAATTTTGTTCACATTTCGCTTAGTTTTTACCAGTTAAGTTTGAATAGTTTGATTAGCCCAAATTAGTGTTCAAATAAATAAAAATATTATTAATATAATATATTTAAAATTGATAATATATAATATGTTTAATATATTAATACATAATATATTTTATATTGAATATTAAATATATATATATTATATTATAATAGGTTTATTACTTACAAATGCTTGAACATGTCCATGTTTAAATAATAGACGAGTTAAAATTCATATTCGAATTTATTTGATTGCTAAATTGAAGAAACAATTAACGAGTTCGAACGAGCTTTGTTCGTTAACTATTCGATTAGTTAATATCCATTTATAAATACATTTTTAAAATTTTATTAGATATATAGTTTTTAACATAATTTGGAGTCAAACTTTGTTGCTTGTGTGTTGTGCCAGAGGGCAACAATGACCATTGCAGAAAGATTGGTTGGTGCTATGAAGAGAGAAGGAAGAACAAAAAATGAGAACAAAAAGGGAAAATCAAAAGATTTATTATTAAAAATTATGTGTAGTAATTCAGACCGATCTTTATTCATTTGTTCATAACAAATTCTCGAAAAATTAATTCTGTATTTTTAATCGAGCCCAAAAATTAGACAAAATTTAGGTTAAGGTAAGCCTAATGATATCTTTAACCTGAGATGAATATGAAACCCCACCTCCAATTATACCAACTCTCCCCTGAATATTAGATAAAACAAACGACGAACTGGACCTGGTCATGAAAGTAGAGGTTCTACCCTTTTCATATACAAAACAACGGTTTCCCTGACTCTTAAGCTTGACATTGAATCAAGTAGGCCATACTCCATGTTTTTTTAATTGTCGCAAATTGGAGATGTACATTTTTTAAAAAAATCCATTTTTTAAAAATAAAAGGCTCAAGTGCCTTTTCTTTAAAAGATTTTCTTTGTCAACATTAGTATAATTATATTTTTGTCTTGAAAATGATAAAAAAGAAGAAGCAAGAATTCAATGAGAAAAGAATATAACAGGAAAAAAAGTATAATAAATGTTAGTATTTAATTTGATAAGGTGATATATTTGTCAAAAAAGGGAAAAAAAGAGGGTAATATATACGGCAGGACAGCTCCTCCGACAAAATTGGGTATATTGTTCAGCCCAAGCTCACATGCTAATGCACTATTACACAAGGTTCAATTACTCAGATAACTTTTCTGGCACTAGTCCTGTTAGAAAGATGCTTCCATCCTTAAAACTTAGCTTGATGCCTGTGTTGATCACTCACAACAATTCATTATCGGAAACTTATGATTATCAACCCAAGAAGTGTAAAACCCATCTTGCAAGAATTTCCAGATGTCATCCAAACCTGAGGAATGCAACAGCCATTATAGTCACAGCCCGGAAGTATATTCCTCTGACATTTCTGTCTAAACTACTAATCATCTCTTCATCTCTGACACCTTGTCTTCTAGAGTTCTTGTTGATGGAGATAACTGTGTCCCGCAATTTATTTACTGCTGAAGATAGCCAAACAAGTCCAAGCCCCAGTCCAGTGCTCCAGAGTTTGGATGCACAGAAGGGGACCCTCCCATCAACAACTTTGTAGACAACAGAAAAGATAACAGCAAGACCAGTACCCGCAATGCTGGCAGAGAAATGTGTCAGAAGCTTTGGTATTTCAGGACTTGATCGCTTGAGGAAATGGATGAGAGTTCTTCCATTTAACTTCTTGTCAACCATAATGGAAAGAAGGGTTTCACATTCATGCAGGTAGTTGTTTCTGCAATGATCTCTTTCTTTACTACCTTTCACCTTGCTCTTCTTTTTTGGTGAGGTCCCGCGCTTCAATTTTGCAGAACTATAAAAATGTATTTACTTTTAGAAAGAAAACAAAATCAAGTTGATAAAGTTGTCCTGCTCTCATCTAAGCGAAAAAACAAAAATTCCTTTTGAAGGATATCATCTGAATGTTATCATTTAATCTAGCTACCAGAAAATAGTTGCAGAGCTTAAGTTCACCAGATTGCTCAGTACCTTCTACCAGAAAGTAACTCAAACAATGGCCTAACTCCTACTTCTTGCCTTCCTATGATTTTTATTTTGATAGCAGTTACTATCATAAGCTTTCTCTGCAGGAGGTGGAAGCAATGATATCAAGTTTTATATTCCCATTTGATTGAAGAGATTACCTTAGTGAGACCAACTATCTGAAGTACCAAAATCAACAAAACTCTAAAACTTGTGGATTATGAACTAATACTTCAATAAACAGAGCATCACAACACTTGAACTCTTGGGACTCACTTAAGCCTTGGGAAAGGTTTTGCTCATTTACTTTTTTTTAAATCCTAAACCTCTTTTTTAGTTTCTTATTATTTATGTCCTTCTGTTGAGTACTGTTACTCAATAATACGTGTTTGAAGAGGGGGGGGGGGGGGGGGAAGAAAGTAAGCTGAAACTTTTCAAGGGAGATGCATCAAGTACCTTTTCATAGGTTCAACGTTTGAAGACAATCCATGAGAATTAGTCTTTGCTGCTTTGCTGATCCGCCTGTCAAATAAATACAGAGTTAGATACTTTTAAGCAGCATTGAATGTAATTTATGAAATAAAGTACCTGAGTTTTCATAATCATTAAGTTCGTATTCAATGGAAGAATTTTGATCAAATAAATCAAGTTATAGGGAATAACTAAGTCGATAACATGTTTTCAAGGTGATATTGAGACCAGAGGACTTATGGTCTGGTACCAG
This sequence comes from Apocynum venetum, assembly GCA_019593545.1. Lineage (NCBI taxonomy): Eukaryota > Viridiplantae > Streptophyta > Magnoliopsida > Gentianales > Apocynaceae > Apocynum > Apocynum venetum. The sequence goes on from SRSM01000324.1 coordinate 1,797,725, forward strand.
TGAACAGACTCAAAACTTTTATTAACGTTGCTCAAGAACAAAGACTTTCCTCCAAAAACACTTGACATCCGCAAAAGCCTCAAAGATTCAGGAGGCAACACTTTTCATCTCAGGTGGATCTCAAAAAAATATTGCAAAACTAAACAGAATTGTTCACTCGAGACTTTCCTGAAGATAAAAACCAATGCCAAGATGGCTTTATTGTGCTATAGTGAACTCTTCAATGACAAGCTTCAACATTGCTAAAGGAGTTCAGGCCAGGTTATGGAGCGCATGGCACTATCAAGTGGACTCAGTTGCAAAGTAGAAAGGTATTTGAAACTAATGGATGAGCAAGGACCACCCCATCCTGTATCTTCATAAGTAATTACTTGGTCTTCAAATATTGAACTAAACCTAAAATTACTAGAATGGTGGCAACAAACTACTAAAGCAAGCAAGGAATGAGTCAAGTTTCAAAATGAAACTCAAATTATTAACCACACAGTTAAAACAAAGATGCATCTTGAAAGTGAAAAGCTGATGAATTATTCAAGTCAAGCTTCAGCTGAGCAAAGCAACAGGATTATGAGTAGCTAAACTTCTCACAATCAACTACAAATATCACAGAAGTCAAATACTTTGCAGCCTTTATTTTGTAAAAAAGTGTGCAAGCACATGTATTAGTGCATAAACACATATAAAATGGGCTCAGCTCTTTCTAGCTCATCTGCAGGCATCCAACTTTATCCATTTTGATTGTAATCTCTAAGCACATTCATGTTTCATTTAATTAAGATTGTATTACAAAACAAATAGCACAATAGGCAAAAGTACCTGTCGAAGTATGGGACTAGCATCGGCTGCTTCTTCCAGTTGATTGCATTATTTGATGAGTAGACCTCAGAAAGAGTTCTAAATATATACTTCATATCAGTGCAAGAACTGGCAACAAGTAGCTGGTCCTCAGGTAGATGATTAAGATAACTATGGCCCAAATCCCCAACAAAGAGAGGTCTCTCAGAGGAAATCTCCGTAATTGGAGAAATTAGAGAAGGCTGTGATTCAGCGTCAAGCAACAGATGCGGATAGTAAGGTGGGAGGGGTTGCTGAGGTATATGCATCCCTGCTGCCTGAGGTCCCACCAAATCAAAGGGCTTTAAAAAATCTATTGCACCTCTATCTACATCACTTGATCTTGACAAGAAAAATCTCAGGGCCCTTTCATGTCTGACATATGGTTTGGCAGTTAAGTGGAGTACCAAGTTTGGAGGAAAATCTAGTCCAAAAGAGAGATTGTATAGCTAATTAGTTAATCATCATCCAACTGAAACCACTGTATAAACTAACCATTGCAGAAACTTTCAGTAACATGTTTCATGACTAGATGATCTAACATATGATTCCTATAGGCTCATTTGAAAGAGCAGGAGTGGAAAAATTGAGTAATTGTAACTTAATCTTGCATGCAGAGTTGTATTTTACAACCATATATTACAATTTTTGACAGTCATGCATAGCATTCTTTAGAGAAAATTAATTGTTATTGTGATGCATACCTTCAAAATCAATGAATAAAGGCCTCCTCATATTTGAATGAACACTGAACAACTTGTCATCAAACATCCCATTTTTGGGTTTGAAGTGCAACTCTATTTGATGCATTCTTTGGCTAAATGATAATTTATGAATATCATGGTTAGAAGCAAAATTTGAGAGGAAATGCTGGCAGTCCTGCAAAAAAGATAAATAAATATATAAATAATGTAGTTATTTTGATAAATAAGAGAGAGCACATGAATAAACAGCAGTTACATTGAATTCAAAGCAGATTATTAAGGAATATCTTTCTGTGTGGTTTGTATCACTATTAATGTTGCTAACAGAAATTAATGTTGAATTAATACTGGAAACAGCCAAGAATCACAAACAGCCTCCAAAAAGTATTCAACTACTAAAAGGTTAAGGTCTATCAAAAACAAAACTCGCATCAGAATCTTGAAATTTCTCACAGTGCACCTAGTACGATTTAAACAGGCAAACCACACCTGAATTGAATTTGCATCCGTGTAGTAATAATGAGGGCTCAAAAATCCTCCCCTTCATGAGGGAGGACATCGTTGATATAATGTATGCCAATTGCTTTTTTGAAGAGACGACAAAATAACATGTTTAATGACAATTGAATATCATTCAAAGTACTTAGCATGAAAACAGAAAAAAGTTAATACCCAGCTCAATGTCACATTCCTCTCCTTCTTCTATCTTAATCAACGATGTTTTAGATGTGAGGCCTTGAAGGTGAGGGATACTGGAAAATCATCCTTTCTGATGAGTTTCAAAATCGGGATGAGTGGCGAAAAGATTAATGAGAATCATTCCCAATAAACTAAGAGGCTACCGTAGCTGGATAAGAGAAGCTTAAGAACATGAAGAGAGGCAAGAAAGACCTGGTGATAATCCAAATTATATGGATTAAAGTGACAGGCAGATTTTGTTGATTGAACAATGTCTGAATATCAATAGCATCATCAAATTACGATCAAAATCTATACAAAACTACTGGAGACAATAATACTAAAACAAACGCTTCAATCAACAGAACTCGAACATTAAATCAAAACCCGTTTGATCTTCGAAGAAAACAAACCAATTATCAAATCATTGTCCAATTAACCCGAATCTTGTAAATAATAATTGATTTTTCTCTTTAAAAACAAATCAATCGTCAAAACCATTGTCAAATAGAAATTCATATTTTGCAAAGAATCATTGGATAAAATTCTCTATTTTTAGATGAATTGAATCAAGAAGTATCCTATAATTACCTTAGAAAACCTCCCGTTGAGATACTCATACTGTGCAAGATTGAAACCATGTGAAGCCATCAAACAGAGTTCGGCCATGTCTAGACCAGAGAGAAAACCAGTTTCAGAAACCCAGCAGTGATTTCTGATGCTAGGATTTCTCTAATCTCTTCGTGTATGCTTTGACAATAGTATAATCTTGGACGTATCTGCGTCCGGACCTCAAACTTACAGATTTTATTCCAATCTTGATCGAGGGACAATAATAATATTACAAAATCAAATATAATTAGGAACACAACAAAATATTTATGGGTCCCTATTGTTTCTGTGATGGGAAAACGGAAAAAAATTGTGGTCGAGTTGGGATAGGACAACAAAGTCATTACAACTTCAAACTGTTGGACAAAAAACTTTATGGTGATTAGCCAAACGATTTAAAACTTTGTGGTGAACTGGTAATTAACCAAATTAAGTGCGTAAAATCTTACAATTAGACACCAAGAAATTTAATTTGTTAATTAGCCAAATTAAATCCCTTTCTATGACCCTATGAGGGATGTGTATGATAGGTTTTTGGTGATAAAAGACAACAATAAACTTACTTAAGACAAATTCTATACTAATTTTATTTTGATAATTATAATCATTTTAAATTGATTTAAGCCGAAATACTAGTTGCCTATCATAATTATAATTAAATTTGGTATTTACATATATTTAAAAAATCAAGTATATATTATTCATCATTCTAGTCTGATTGTATACATAATTTCCCAATACAAACACTTAACTTAAGAGCTAGCTGGTAAAATATTACAATTAATTATTTGAAATTTTGTAGCCTTTTGATAGTGCTTGAAATGATTGATTTGAATAAATTTTATCCCGAGATATTTTGTTGTATTGTTAGTAAAATTTTGTAAAAATGCAAAGATTAGTGGTACAAAAAGGGAAAAAGGAATAAAACTATAAAAATTATAATAATAAGTTAGACGTAACATTTATTTTCAACATTCAATTGAGTTGTAAAAATATGAACTTCATTGTCAACGAATGGCAATTGCAAAAAAAAAAAAAAAAGTTTATTATTGATACAATTTGTTTAAATGGGTTGTTATTTGTCACAATTAAAACTTCATGTGTACATTCTTCAAAAGGAAAAATATATATCTACTCCATCCGTCACATTTTATTTTTCCATTTTGAATTTTATTAATAGTTAAAAAAAATATTGAAAATAATATATATATATATACAATTAAAGTTTATAATTTACTCTTATTTAATAGCGGTGTATATATATTAATTTTTTAAAAATATATTATTCAATAAATAGTTGGACAATTCATCAAAATTATTTATTAATAAAAATTATATAATTATAAAAGTACATATTAAAATTATAAATAAAATAATTGAAATGAGACATATTTAAGTAAAAATATAGGGAATTGGAATGGGAGAAAGGAAGTTCTACAAAATTTAATATATTAATCAATAAAAGTACTTTTTTTTTCTCTCATTTTGATGTCACTGTCATTCAGATATGATACTTCGTTTTTTTTCCCTCATTCCAAATAATTTAAATAGGAAATGATTTACAATTAAAAGCATATAATAGTAATCACTATAATCCTCCGGGCTGGGGGGTATTTGTTTAAAAAAAATTGAGGTATTTTTACAAAGTTGAGAATATATAGAAAAAGCAGCTTAATTAAAAAAATTCATGTATATTATATAGTATCATATTTATTTTTGTTCGAGATTAATATATATCATTTATCATTAGTAATATATAAATTCAAATATTTTATTAATACTTTGATATACTGTCTTACATGTTAAATTCAACTAATATTGCATAAGGCATTATTCGATCTTTAAATTATTTGTATTTTTAGTTGTTTGACAATCAAAAGAGCTTAATCATTTCGCAGTTTGAATATTGAATTTTCCATGATTTAATATACAATTAGTGTACCTAAACTTTTGGTTTTGGACAATTATATTATACAATTGAATATTAAATATTAAATATATTTTATTTATTTAAAATTTTATAGTACAATATTTTTTAATGGATATAACAATAATTATTAAGTATTACATATTTGGTTGGTAAAACAAAAATTACACTCTAAAATATTTTAATATTTTTCCTCTTTGATTTTGTTAGTATAATTAAATAAATTTTGTTATTATTAATATTAAGTGTATTAATTATTCAGATATAAGATATAATCAAAATAAATTATAAAATTATTAGTATAGAAAATTACACATAAATAAATATGACAATTATTTAAATATTGAAAAATTATGATGTATAAATTACTAGTATTCTATTCATCCCACAAAAATAATCTAAGTAATTTTTTTCATACATATTAAGTAAACGACAGTTAATTTAGTTAGAATACAAATTTTATATACAAATTTTCATACGCACTATTATTAATTATTTTAAAGCAAACAAATTAATAAATTTTTATTGATAATATAATTTTAAGTAATTTTGTGTCTAAACATTAATGATTAGTTATAGATATTTATTTTCCAATTGCTTTATGATTTAATTTTAAAGTATGAATGTAATATAAAATTAACTTGTAATTTTTTTTTGTTATAGTAATTAAAATAAATGTAAATATAAAAAATAAAATATGAGATTTATATATAAAGTAAAATAATTTTTTAAATCATTAAAAATGAAATAGTAACTATGGGGATGAAGTAATATTTTCTAAAATAATAATGACTCTATTGCATTAAATTCGTCTAAGGCGTTTCCTAAACGCGCCGATACCAGTGTGTGGAATACATGAAAATGATTTACCAAAAAAAAAAAACAAAACATGAAAATGAGCAGCTGATCCTTTTCGTCACTCCAATAATTTCCAGTCACAGCTTCTGCCTCTATAAATATAGAGTAGAGTCTATGAAGCAGTTCCTTACTTCTTATCAACGGCTCTTATTCATTGAATCATTGTACATCTGAGTCTTCCCCTCTCTCTCTCTCCTTCTGACGAACGAAGCTGAGAGATTATTTCGTCACCAATCTCATGTGTCCCTTTTTCCGAGTCTTCACCCCGAAACCCTAGAAACTTAGCCTTCTAGAATTGCAGATTTCCTGTCAATTATAACATTTGCCTAGATTTCCTCGTTCAAATTTTCAGATAGTAGTACTTTTTTTTCTTCTTGCCTTTTGTTTCTCACTCCTTCCCCTGATTTGGTCAATTCATTCCAATTCCCTTTCAAAACCCTAGATCTGATCACGATCTTTGTTTAATCGGAGAATTTTGTTCAGAAAAATCAAGCGGTTTATTGTTATTGTGTCCCGATTGAATTGTGCATATGGTGGATATGGGGAGGGTTTACAACGCGGAATCCTCCAATCCGTTACCGTTGACATCATCATCGGCGGCGCCGCAGGTTACGACTTCGACATCGATCACGGAAACTGTAAATGGGACGCACGATTTTAAGATCACGGGGTATTCTTTGTCGAAGGGAATGGGAATTGGGAAATACGTAGCGTCTGATACGTTTATGGTTGGAGGATATTCTTGGGCGATCTATTTCTATCCTGATGGGAAGAGCGTGGAGGATAATGCTACCTATGTTTCGTTGTTTATTGCACTTGCTAGCGAGGGGACAGATGTCAGGGCGCTGTTTGAATTAACCCTTATGGATCAGAGCGGGAAAGGGAGACATAAAGTTCACAGCCATTTTGGTAGGGCATTGGAGAGCGGTCCTTATACACTTAAATACCGGGGAAGCATGTGGTTAGTTCCGTTTCTTTTTAATGCTCGTGTTATTCTTGTAATTTATGTCTATCATTGCGTGTACATCTTCTTGTACTAGGTGGTATTTGTGTTTCATGATGCGGTCCGGTGGTTGTATTTGCTTTTGTGAAAGTAAGTGCTGTGGATTGAGATTAGATAGCTCGACCTTTTAATTGGATCAAAGTGCAACTTCTTGTTCTCCTTAGGGTTTTGCTGGCTTTCACATACAGAGTAATTAGTAACAAAGCAAAGATAGAGAAACTACTTCATTAGTTCTGCTCCTTCGTCCAGTGAATTAGATGCTGTGTAGCAGTGTCATAGAAATACTTTGCAGGGCAAATTATGTATTGTAGTTAGGCCAAGATTCATACATTTATCTCTTATTTTTTATAAAATGGGATATCTACTTTTTAGATACTCGCTTTCTACTCTGAAGGAATTACTATCAGAGTATACTGTATAATGTATGGCTGCCCTTTCTTTTGTTTGCACATGCTGAAAATAACATTATAATGGATGTATTCCCCGATATGCTTTCATGGTTTTGTGGATTTTTGTTTGTCTTGCAAACACTTTTGGATGGGTTTTGAGTAACTGGTACACGGGTTTGTCATGGTTGACTCAATTCACTTGGCTGCAGGAGCCTTTTGGCCATATGCTAAAGGGTATTTTTGTGGTTTTATTTGTTGCATACACTTTGCTTACTCTATTTTAATATTTCATCTTCTAGCTGTGCTGCTCTTATAGTTTACCAGGAATATAGGTGTTTCTGAATTGTCTATAGATGGAGCAAAATGGGAAGCTGATTGATTTAAACATTTTAATGTTTGGAATTTGGATTTGCAGGGGATATAAGCGTTTTTTCAAAAGAACGGCATTAGAAACATCAGATTACCTTCTTGATGACTGCCTTCAGGTTCACTGCTGTGTAGGTGTAGTAAGGTCCCACACTGAGGGACCTAAAATCTACTCTATACCAGCTCCACCTTCTGACATTGGTCTACATTTCGGGCAGCTGCTCGAAAGTGGAAAGGGAATTGATGTAAGTTTTGAAGTTAATGGAGAAACATTTGCGGCACACAAGTTAGTGCTTGCTGCTCGGTCACCCGTTTTTAGAGCTCAACTTTTTGGCCCCATGAAAGATCAGGACACACGATGCATAAAAGTTGAAGATATGGAGTCTCCCGTTTTTAAGGTCTAGCCTTTAATTTGCTCTTTCTCCTTTCTTGTTAGTGTTTTTTTTCTTTTTGTATCAAGAAAAGCAACAACTATATATATATATATATATATTTTTTTTTTTTTTTTGCTTCTCCGGTCAAAGTTGTTGACATAGATATTTCTCTGTCAAATTGTTCCACTCCCTTGCTAGAATGTTGAATTATGTCTAGCTCTTTCAGAATCTCCCATCTCAACAAATAGTCTAATTTAGGAGGACTGCTGTTCAACTTGACACTTAAAAGATGGCCTTGTTCTTTCCAAGCATCATGCATCTTCCTTCCTGTTAACTTTGGCAACTTGAGATGTATTTTTTTTTTTTTTGACCGAATTCTTATAATTGTTTGACAATTCTACTCTTGGGTCCTTCGTTTGGAACTTGGATGGAGACAGAATTTAAAGAAAATTTATTGAATTTTAAGTTTTTGAACCTTTTTTCTTTTGGGACTTAAGAAGGCAGATTTGTTACTTACCTCGGAAAAAGAAATGGGGTGGATGTGGAATTTAGCCCATTTAGATTGAGTTGATGAAGGTTTATGCGTGGAAGTTGGCTAAATATTGGGGGGGGGGGGAATTCTTGTTTCTTATTTATTATTTTTTAAAAGAAGAATCTTAACTGTTGGTGAGGAAAATTGTGTCCTGGGGCTTAGACTTGCCTTGTGAGTTACAATTTCTTTTGTATGCTTTGCAGGCTCTACTTCACTTTATGTACTGGGATACATTGCCTGACATGGAAGAACTTACTGGTTTGAACTCTAAAGGGGCATCCACCTTGATGGCTCAACATCTTCTTGCTGCTGCAGATCGATATGGTTTGGATAGGCTCAGGTTGATATGTGAAGCCAATCTCTGTGAGGATGTTGCTATTAATACGGTTGCAACAACATTAGCCCTGGCAGAGCAACACCACTGTTTCCAGCTAAAATCTGTGTGCCTCAAATTTGTTGCGATGCCAGAAAATCTTAGGGGTGAGTTTTGATTTAGTGGTTTGTGTTTAACATGACATCATGGTTGGGGATTGTTAGATATGGAGGGTTGTCAGCCAGATCCAATTGGAGGATTGTTAGATATGGAGGATTGTCAGCCAGATCCAATTTTTTTCAAGAGCCAACTTCCTTTTTCTGATGCGTTGCCATTATGAAGCGTAAATCCAATTTTAGATATTTGGCCACCATCCTCCGAAGGAAATATGAAAAAAAAAAAGAAGAAAAAGATGAAAGAGAACATATGCATACACATGCTAGTGTAGTAGAAATATTTTTATGTCAAGATATATATATATCTATTTACATATATTTTGAGGCAATTTATATGGATATTAGAATGGCTTTTTTGGTGTCAACTTGAATGTCTAGATGCTTGAGGAACTAATGCTAATTTTTTGGCTGGTTCCTTCTTGCAGCTGTTATGCAGACTGATGGATTTGAATACTTGAAGGAAAGTTGTCCTCATGTCCTCACAGAATTGTTGGAATATGTGGCTAGGATCAATGAGCATTCTGTTATTGTCAGCAAACAAGTGAACGAAGGTATTTTGGATGGAAGTGATATCAATGGTCGGCGTGTGAAGCAAAGGCTATAATGGACTTGCTCTTGTCCAATATCTTTGTAGGTTAATAGGAAGTAGTGGAAATTATCTCCCAAGGTTAGAGAAATTTTTCCCAAGTTTAGCTTGACAAAGATGTAAATTTAGTGGTTCCCTTCGCGTCTCTCATTATCATGTAATGTGTAAGATCTGATTTTTCAGCTTTCTCCAGTATTGTATTCTTTCTGATGTGATGTGAATTTGTATAATTTGTGTACGGTTCTGATATGAGGCTATTAATGCATTTAACCAATTATGTAACTATTATTGATGCGCGTGTGGTCGTGTTGACTGTTTGTATGGGACTAATTCTTACATCTCTGATGGTTGTTGGTTTGATGTTGCCTGAGGAATGTGGGAAATGAAGTTTGCTGCATTTGTCAAAAATGTAAGATTGTGGGACTTTATGCATGCGTCAGAAGGAAAGCTTGGGATGTAGTTAATGGCAGTAGTTGTTTTCTGGTAGGTGCTCGTTGCCATTATATGTATATAACCTTCAATTACCTGAAAATGATGGCTAAAATGTAAAGGAAATTGAATAGTAGCACTTTGCATCCAAACTTCAATTGCCGTAGGACATTCAAACAAGATGTTGTGCCGAAAGTTTTCGATTGAGTCACCACATCTTTCTATTTAAATTCTAGTAATTATTTATCTCATAATTATTATATATTATATATAAAGAGACGACGAATTCTTCGTCCTCATCTGTTCATACAAACATTTTGGAACTGCGTTCAACAATGCTTCGCGTTTCAATTTCACCCACTCCCCTAAGCTCATCTCTGCTCATTTCTCACTTTTGTCTCCTCCTCTTTCAACCGTCGTCGCCCATCTGAATAAGAATTTATTCAGTTGTTTATTGAATCTTTTTCCATCATCTGGAATTCTTGATTTGTACCCAGACTTCACATCGCAGCTCTATCCCTCCACTCTCTAATCTTGGCTTTATTCCAGCCTTAGAGGCTGAGAAAAGATATTCCCTTAATGGTTTTGTTATTTCAGTTATGCTAAGTATATCTTTGCCCCATATTTGTAAAATGTTGCTTATTCTGGTTTGTTGGTGAGGATAGCCTGTGCGCAAGTGTTAGATGGTAGTGTCTGGTGGCTAGATGTTTTGCTGCTGGCATTCTGTTGTATTTGTTGTTGTACTAATTTTAGAGATGTGCGAATTTCCTCCATCTATTATTGAAATAAATTGCTTTAAAAAGAAGTCAATTTTAACCATGTGGAGGAGAAATGAGACTGAACATGGTAGATTGAGGCCTGGCAATTTGATAAAGTTCTACAAATGAGCAGATTCAATGATGCTTAGAGTTTGTGCTTTACTGCTTTTAATGGGCCTTTTATTGATCTAGATTGTATAGATTTACATTCTTAGACTGTAATGTTGGAAGATTCAATTTTCGCTATTTGAGGTTTTCCTCATTTTCCTCCACTTGTTTGTATTCGTAAAATGAATCAAGCCAATTTTGATTTGCATACAACTTCCCGTTGGCTATCGAAAAAACAAATCATGTTGTTCGCAATTGTCAAGAATGCTTCCTTTTTTGCTTTCACCGCTTCCTTTTAGCATGTCAAAGACTCCTCTTAAAAATGAAGTGTCGGGCTTGGGTTGGTGCGGACAGCGGACAATAGGGGGCCCAATGCAGATGCTTGGACTGCATTGACAAAGGGTCGCACCAACAAAATTTCACTAATAAATTTTTTAATTTAAAAAATATATATTGCATTAATTAATAATATTAATAGCTAATTTAACTAATAACAATGATAATTGTGTAACTTCTTTAATATCAAAAGAATTTCTTAATTTTTAAACTAAGTTAAATGCTAATTTCTAATTATAATTAAGTGAGTACCATTAAAAGTTTAGAAGTGTATTTGGACAAAATTTTGGATAAAATAAAATAAATTAATTCAATTCAATATTAATACAAACAAAAAAATCATTTGTATAATGATTTTATGAATTTTTTTTGGATGGATTGATTTTATGAATTGGATAAAAGATTTTGCATGATGTAAATACCATGTGTTAATTAAAGTATAAAAGTTAAAATATAATTATTAAATTTCCTAACTTTTTTTATTAAAGTATTAAGGGTTCCTTTTCCATGATTTTTAAATACATCTTTCTATTTTTTGCCAAAACACTTAATAGTGTGATTTGACTAAAATACCCCCACCCCTAAGACCCTTCTCTCTCATTCCTCCCTTCCCAGAGTCCCCCTCCCCTCCCCTCTTTTTTCTTTCTTTTTCTCCCCCAGTCGTATTTCATCTCCCTCTTCTCTATCTGTCTCTCAATGTTTTCTTTTAAAATTTGGCATTACTACTACAAGGAGTCCAAAATAATCCCATTAATTTTATTTTAAATTTTTTTTGTTTCATTTAATAGGATATTAGTGATTACGCATGTTGGATCTAGGAATGTTTTTTAAGGAAAATAAAATAAAATTATAAATTTAATTGATGATGAATCATTATGAGAAATGTTACTAAAAATAAAGTTAAAAAGAACAAAAAGTTTTTATAATAAAAATGCTCATTAAATTGCAAATCTCATCGAAAACTAAAATGCAATACTTCTCAAGAGCAATTAAAGTTAAGATTACTTTTAAGTTTTCTTAAACACTAATAAATCAATAAAATATTCTTAAATAAACTCAAATGGTTCATACAATACTTATTAACAAATAATTGTAAAAAAAAGAAGAAGTACGTGACAAACAATATAGAAGACATGATTTGAGAAATAACACAATATTATAGAAAACGAGGTCCGAATAATTATGGTGTAATTGAGTTTGTTATTGAGACTTTTTTTGTATTTCATGTTGCACTTATTTGATGAGACACTACATTTAGTATATTTTTTATTTTATTTTTATAGTAAGTCTTATTTTATGAACAAACTTTTAATTTTAGATATTTTAAATTAAAAATTCAAGGGCAATAGCCAATAAGCGGGTGAAACCAAATTCTAAAAACCCCCCCACGCCCTAGTTCATATCAGCAAAACTCTTCTGTGTTCGCTCCGACTACGCGGGTGAACTCCGTCGTTCGCACTCACCGTTCAACTTCAAATTTCTTCTCTCCGGCCGACGCAGACCACAGCGTTCAAGTGAATACAAAATGGTAACCTAATTCTTTTTTCTTTCTTTTTTTTTAAATTCAAGATTGGTTTTTCTTGCAGTTCTTGAACTTTCTTTACTCTGATTTTTTTTTTTTGTCGAAATTACTATCTTTATGTATCTTACCGCCAAATTTTTCTCAAGTTTATTCCTTTACATCTTCGTTGACGTGGATTTGCAGTTATTTTTCTCGTATTTCAAGGATTTAGTGGGAAGAGAAGTGACTGTAGAATTAAAGAATGATTTAGCAATTCGGGGCACACTTCATTCCGTCGATCAATACCTTAACATTAAGCTCGAGAACACTAGGGTTGTTGATCAAGACAAATATCCCCACATGGTAAACCTTTTCCTCTCTGGTTTAGGGTTTTGTTGTTTCTTTTCTTCCCTATAGGGTTTTCCCCTTGTTCTCATCTGATATGCGTACAAATAATTGTTTTGTAAGCTTGTGGCATTATGGATGCTCATTTGTTGGCTAAATTTTTTTTTTTTTTTTGTGTTACGTTGGAATACATGTTGGATCTTAAATTTATAATACTTAATTCTCACTGGAATATACTTCAAAATGATAAGGGCATTGTGAAAAATGGGGTTCATATCTCAAATGGATTAATCTTTGAAAATTTCAGTCTTTTGTACATGGTTACCTTTTCTAAATGGGCTTCTTGTAGACAATCAATTTTAATATGGAATGATTATATTCAGTCTAAAATTCGCAATGCTCAAAATATATTGCTATATTTTATTGCAGCCTGTAAATTTTTGGTTTATGAAATTAATGTAAGTGAGAGATTTGCAGAAAAGCTGTTGATTGGATAGGTTTCAAGATGACTAACCATATAATTTACATGATGTATATGAACAATAATTATTGTAAGCTGGTATATAATGATGATTGAGCGTATTGTGTACCTGTGACTGAATACTTTTGATGTATATGCTAAATGGTTCATACAATTTGAAGCTTACATTCTTAGAATTAATATGAGGTGGATTGGAAAATTGACGTGTGATTTTTTTGACTGATATGCAGTAGTAAAGAGCTTAGAAGGAAAATTCTAGTCATCAGTAATAAGACCAGCTAAATTTGTGATAAAGATATTTGGAAATGAAGACCATGTGAGTATTTTGAGTGCAGCTAAAATGAGGATATTTAGATGGAACTCTTTTGAAACTAGAAGAATAATAAGATTAAATTTAAGATAGTTGGATGTAATTAAAGATGGTGAGTAGATCAAGCAGATAACAGGAATAGGATGAAATTATGAGGGGTAGCTATGAAAGGAAATTGCATGCAAGAGGGTAATTGGGAAACACACAGCTTCTAGTTGTTTACCCAAGAACTTGTTTTAATAGAAAATAGAAAGGGAAAAGAGACAAATATGGCTGGACATAGTTAAGAATTGGAGAGGCTTTAGCTTAGTTAAGTTATTGCCAAAGTTAAATTTGCTCACTCACACGTTTTACTATTTTTGTTATAGGTTAAGTTGTGTTATCTGATGTTTGTTCTAGATTAACCTGTGATGTAATATGATGAGTTACTCCCTTGCTAGTGAAGCATCACTAATCCATGCCTTTCTTGGGATGCTGCAGATTTTTGCTTACAGCTAATTTACCTGGATGCCTTTGTGTGTCCAACAAATTTGTCGACTTCTCCATTCTTCTTGCTTCTGGACTGATAATTGTGCTAGTTTTAATTTCTAAAATGCAGACTCTATACCATTTAATTGTCCAACAAAGTCTTTCATGTTACTACCGTTTAACGGGTGGGACTTTTCTGCTAATATATGCAAAGCTCAAATTTGACAAATAACTAGATAATTCTTTTTCACTAAACTGGCTATAATATTTAATCTGGACAGACCTCAAGTTGGCTTAACAATTGGATGATCATTGCAAACATTATTTAGTTGTACACTTAAGAGGAATTAAAATTGGCTTTTACACGCAGCTGGAGAGTTACTGAAAGAAAAATGCTCTCCTTATTTGATGTTCTGATTTGGAATTTGCTGGTTCTGACTGGCATATTGAATAACCAGACCACACTATTTCCCTTACCTCAGCATTAATGTTTGCCTCTTTTGATTAATTTGTTGCATTTTCTTTCATCATCTTGCATTAATGCTGAAAATGTGCACTGGCCTGCCTTCAATTTGCAGCTCTCAGTAAGGAATTGCTTCATCAGAGGATCTGTTGTGCGATATGTCCAGTTACCTCCTGAGGGAGTTGATATAGAACTGCTTCATGATGCAACGAGAAGGGAAGCTCGGGGTGGCTAAAGTTCTAGTTTTTGTAATCCCATGCATGCTATGAACCTTTTATAGCTGAAGATCTATTTGATGCAGGCTTAAATTTGTAGCAAGGAAATTTTAACTTGTATTCTTGCAAGTGTGGCAATAGCGTCTATGCAAGCTTTTTCCTGAACTCTCAACCCTTGGGGTTATTTTATCCTGTCTTCTTTTGGTATGTAGGTTTACATTTTACTGCCTTTTTTTTTTTTCTATTTCATGGGAAGGTATCTGTAATTGATTTGACAATCATGGAGGCTTACGGTAAAAAAAAAAGAAAAGATGGTGTTACTAAAAATATGGATTTTCCAATTCTTTTCAGCTCGGATATATGAAATTATCTAAAAAATTATAGCGATATTAAAAAATACCTTTTCAATCAAATGAGAAACTAGCAAATTAATTCTCCATTTTTAAATAAGCCCATTTTCATCATTGACGTTCCGACTATTTCACTCTGCAATATTGAATATTGATAGTAGCATCATCTTAGAATGTTGAGCATTATTAAATCCAAAATTTTTAGCTTACCAATATTGCGTATCACTAAATATGCCAACTTACGGCTATTATTATATCGTGAATCTATATGTTTTGAGAAAAGGAAAAATTACGGATTTCACTGTATCTTCTCTTTCCTTATATTCAAGAGAAAATATATACTCCTAATGAAATTGATATCCATCATTTCCGCTATAATGTCATATATAATCGATGTAATATTGTGAATTAGATACATTTGCTTATCAGGTAATCAAACAATTGAAAATTACACAGCATAATCAAAGCTCAAATCGTAATTTTCTCTGGTCATCTCCATTTTAGTTTGCTGGTTTCTCAAGGCCAGTTGACAGTTCTCCGGTTAAAGCCTTGGCCATGAAGATTCATGATCTTGATCCGGTACTGGTTTCACCCAGTTCCTATTCTTTTTAGTGCATTCTTGTACTTCGTCGGCTTGTTTACACATAAAATCGTTTAACAAGTTTTGGGATTACACAATGTAGGAAATAATTGTGAAGGTGAACATCAATTGTTCTTCGAATGCCTGCCCAAAAAAACTGGAGAAATATTTGATGGAGATTAGTGGTTCGTCTCTCCATGAATACTTTTATCATCACCAATTTTCTTTTCTCTTTCTTGAATTGATAATAACTGGATTTTCATGATAGGTGTTTATACAGTTATTATAGATCCAGAGAAGAGCTTGGTCACAGTTAGAGGAAAAGTAGACCCCATGATAGTGGTTAATGCCATTACAAAAACAGGGCATTCGGCAGAACTTTGGTCCTATCAAAAAGAACCCAAGATTGAGGAAGATGAAAAATTATCTGAAAAAGGAAAGGAACATGTTCGACTACAAACTGGAAGAGAGAAAAGAATACATGGTCGTCCTAGAAAGCATCATCATCCCAAGGTGGGAGATTATGATCACAAGGTTGAAGATTATAATATACCAACAGAAATTGGTCCAGATATCTGCAAAGATCATTTCTGCAAACATCACAGAAAAAGACCAATCATTACTAACCGTGTGCCACCGTGGGAGAGCACCGATCTTCCTCACCATGGTCATGGATTTCTGAATTACCATGGAAACCCTTGTGATTATCGCCATCCAAGGACACAAAATGATGCATGTTGTTTGCATTTGGGGAGGCCTGTGTATGGATTCAATAATTTTGCCTACTTTGGTTATGAATATGCTCGGGGTTGTACCATAATGTGAGGTGGATTTTTATTTTTATTTTTTAACTAATATATTTATTGTAGACAAAAGATATATTTATTTTGAATTTTTAAAATCTTTGTGAGTAATTTACATTGTGTTTTTCAATTCATATACCATATGAAAACTTATGATACAATATATTTTTTAAGTATCCGTTATCGATTTGAGATATACAAATTTATCCTAATAAATTTTTAAATTATATGACATCTTTGGATGGAGTACTCTTGATGTTATCTTTGCTTGGATGCGGAATATATAGAAGGATTCTTTTCAGGCAATTAATTTCATAGAATCCTTTTAGAGATGAAGTTGAAAGTACTGACTGCAACATGTTTTTGGATGCAGAACTCATCTGTTTATATTTCTTTAAACTTAAAACCTACTTGATGAACCCGTTCATTTTCCATCCATGCTTTACACTGGGAAGAATTTTGATGCATATGTCCACCTAAATTAATAGAATTCAGAAAGACCTTAATCCCTGCCCGCCTGTGACCTGTCTCTGTGACCATTCCGATTGTAGGTAGAGGAATCTCAATCTGGTATTCCTTCACTCTATAAGTGAATACAAATTATTCTTGATAGAGTATGCTCTCTCCTTTCAACCAATGAACTACTTTAGGAGTTTTTGTTTCGAGGATGCAAACTTTTTGTTCAAATATAAACATTTAATATATCAAATTCTTTTTCCTTAAAAAAACTTGAATATAAATTAGCAAGTTATTAATTTATCATCCTTAAACTTACATTGTTTATTTAAATATTATATATTTTTAAAATAAAAATAATACTCCCTCCATCAGAATTTGAATGCATATATTTTTCAGCTTGAAATGTCTTTAATTTAATTTTTATTTTAATAAAATATGCATATTTTTATCTAAAACTTTACTAATAATTTCTTTAATTTAATAAATTTATATTACACTAATTAATTAATGATATTTCCTTTTAACTTAATTAATAATAAAAATAATAAAGTAATTTTTTCAAAAATAAATTTATATTTAATTTTTTAAACAAAACATAAATATTCAATTTTGCAAAACCGCAACTACCTGTTGTTGGACTTGGTGCCCATAAATTTGTGGAATTCGCCATACCCAACTTCAAATGGGAATCTTCTAACTATAATAACACCTCCATTACCAGAACTACTCAGCAATTAGAAGTGATTAAGAAACCTGCTTTACTGTTTAATCCCGACTATATATACCCGCGCCTCCATAACTGACTTTTAGTGCCCTCCGCTCCCCCTTCCGAAACCCAACCCACACGACACACAGTCAAAAGAGAAGTCTCTGTGATTGTGACGCTTCATCACTTGACACTACTTCATGAATGCCGTGCTCAACTCTCTAGCAGATCTGCTCTGAGTTCTGAAACCCTAAGAAATTCAATCTTCGACCGCGGCCATGGCGATGATACAAGCTCCGTTGTTTGACGAGGTGTTGGAATTGACCAAGTCAGCGCAGGAGAGGGGCACTGACCCCTTGATGTGGGCCATGCAACTCTCTTCTAGTCTTGCCTCCGCCGGCGTTACCATGCCGTCCTTGGAGGTCGCCGACCTTCTTGTTTCCCACATATGTTGGAGTAATAATATTCCGCTCGCTTGGAAGTTTCTCGAGAAGGCACTAACGCTTAGAATCGTCCCCCCTATGCTAGTTCTCGCACTCCTCTCTACAAGGTTTTGTGATTTTTCGACTTCTTTTTTCCTTTTTAAACCCTATTTCTTACCTTTTTAAGCTTAATCGTACTGCATTCAGCTTGACGTTAAAATAATGATATGGATTCTTAGGGAGTATTTATATTATTCTATTATCAGTTTTAATTTAGATATGATTATATTATATTTAGGGAGTTTCTAATTGATTTCCATTTGTTAAGAAAGTGTTAATTTCGCGATTGTTTGTAGAACTGCTTATGATTTCTTTGTCTTTTCTTCAACAGGGTAATTCCAAGCCGTAAGAGGCATCCTGCTGCATATAGGCTGTATATGGAGCTTCTTAAACGATATGCCTTTTCTCTCCCATCTCTCGTTAATGGTCCAGACTACCAAAAGTATGATTAGAACATTCTAATCTTTTTCTATTTTGATTTGGAGGAATATCAAATTATTTTCCTAAACTTAAAACCTTTCATAATTATTAATGTTGAAGTTATTGTGAACTTGATTTCAACCATTTGACATTTCCTCTTAATATACTCGAGGTACTTTTGAAATTATTGTCTTCTGAAATCCTTCTTAAAATTAGTATTTTTTTTTTAAGCAATGCACTTCACAGAGCATAATCTAATGCAAACGGATTTGAGTTTTAGTTTCACCAAAAAAAAAAAAAAAAAGATTTGATTTTTTAGAACTAAGTCATTGTTCTTTAAAATCCTTCCCTTAAATTCAAGTTCAACCTAAACACTTGATTAGGGTGTTTAACCCCCTATTATCTTTAACTAAGATTAGAGTCTAAACGAAGGATTCCATGTCATGTCCATACCTTCATGGTTTCTCTCATGGTTTTGGTAATTATGAATACGTAGCTAGTTTGCTAACTTGATTCCAATTGATATATTTGATGGAGTTGCAGGATTATGGAATCAATAGATGATATTCTTCACCTTTCCCAAGTATTTGGACTTAAGGCATCTGAACCTGGGTTTCTTGTTGTTGAATTTGTTTTCTCAATTGTGTGGGAGTTACTTGATGCATCACTTGAGGATGAAGGATTGCTGGAACTTACAAATGAAAAGAAGTCTATATGGGCAACCAGGAATCAAGATATGGAAATAGACAATCATGATGGCATTGAGGGAAAGAGAGCAGAACAACATGAAGTCATGCAGAAGATGAATACTGTAATGGCTGTTGAGATAGTGGGAGAATTTTTCAGAAACAAAGTTACCTCTAGGATTCTTTATTTGGCACGCCGGAACATGTGAGAATTATATCCTTAATCTCAATCTTATTCATCAGTCTAGTAGTGATTCTGTCAATGTAAATGACAGTCCGCTAATGCATTGCCTTCTTGTTTCTTGTTCTTTAATTTTGGGTTGTTGGGGAAATGCCCCAAAGAGAGGGAAGGTAAGGTAACTGGCTGCTTTGACAGTTACTAAAATCAGTCATTCATTGATCTTTCTATCATTTTTAGGTCCATTCACTGGGAACCTTTCTTTCAGCATTTGAGACTACTCATTGGAAAATCATCTGCATTGAAAAGTTCAAAAAGTATTTCTCCTCAAGCTCTTGCAGAATTGACATCCAGTACGCGTAAGGTCCTCTCTCGGGAATTCAAAACAAGTTCTCAGCAGAGGTTTCATGCGGTAGTGGCTTCTGGGTCCCTCATATCTTCTCCGGGTCAATGTCAAGGCACAAGTCGTTCCTCACTTTGGCTGCCAATTGATTTATTTTTGGAGGATACTATGGATGGATCACAAGTGGTAGCAACAAGTGCTGTTGAAACTCTGACTGGTACACTAGTTTATCATTCTCAGGCTACTGCTATGTCAAGAGCTGATACATGTGAAACTCCTGTGATATGAATAGCATAAATCAATGTTTCAGGTCTAGTGAAGGCTCTTCAGGCACTTAACAGGATAGGCTGGCAGGACACATTTCTAGGTGTGTGGATTGCAACTTTGCGGCTAGTTCAAAGGGTAAGAACCAGTGAAATTAAAACCCAGATGCCGTTCCTTCATGACTAACATTGCACAATCATTTTCTGTTCTTTCTTATGGGCATTTATCTCATTATATATTGTTATTCTGACATTCTGCTTCCTGCTCTGTACACAGAAGTTCACAGCAGTCTAAATTTATGATCTGATACTTTTCTTGTACGGAGTTGGCATAACCTACAAATGTTCTCCGTTTGTTTGGAATTGAATATCGTATTTTGACTTGACACAAAGATTTAGGAAAGTTTTACCTTTTATCAAGTAATTGAAGAGGTTAGTGGTCCTTAGATTAAGGGGTTGGTTTTGAGTGTTTAGATGGGAAATATGTTATTTTAAGAAGGCAAATTATTTTGGTGGCTCATGAACTTTTAAAAATAAGCTTTTGCAGTCAAACTTTTTCTTGTCCTAATTTCATCACTCCACTCTTTAAAAGTCCAGTTTTTTCCTTTCCATAAAAATAAAGAAGAAAAATTAAGTTACTGTTTTTGTCACGCTCATTGCTGGTGACTTCTTGTAAGGGTATTTTTGTCATTTTAAACAAAATTTAAAAATCAATATATTTTTTTTCTGAAAATTGCAACCACCTTCACCACCGCCAACCTCCTTTGTTGCTGTTGCTGCCAACCGCCATAACCACCACCAATGCCACTGGGCATATTTTGAAACTACCCTCCATGGATGATGTACACCAAATGTGAAAATTTGTCTCTGCATAATCGGCAATGGACCAGCTGCACACACGGCTACAATCTATGCTTCTAGGGATGAACTCAAGCTTATTCTTTTTGAAAGATGGGTTGGCTAATGGTATTAACCCTGGTGGGCAGCTTACCACCATCTCCAAAGTGGAATTTTTTTCCGGTTTTCCTGATGGTATCGGCAGCAGTAACCTTATGGAGGGTTGTGGAGCCAATCAGTTCGTTTTGACACTGAGATATTCACGAAGACGGTGAATCAGGTTGAGCTTTCGAAATCCCCTTTTCAAATCTTTACCGATCCAAGTCTGTTCTTGCAGATTCTGTTATCATTGTCACTTGTTTGAAGAAGGCGGGCTTGATTTGCTAGGAGAGGAGTGGGGATGAGTTGGATTTGGTGGTTGAAGAAGTGGTGAGGAGGAGGCAGAAGGTGGATTTACCAGGTTATCTTGGGTTTGGTTGGCGGTGAGATTTTGAGGTTATATGGATGGTGGTTGGCAGCGACTAATTTTATGGTTTGTAGAAGAAAAAGAAAAAGAGAAGGAAGAAAGAAGGATGGGAAAAAAAAGGAGAAGATGAATTTTTGAATTTCTTTTAAAATGATGGTAAAAATACCCTTAAAAAAGTCAGGTGCAACGCCACATGATAGACAGAAACAATAACTTAAGCATTTTTTTAAAAAATGTTTTTATTAGAAGGGAAGAATGCTGGCCTTTTAAAGAACTAGAGTGCAAAACTTGGACCTGCCCCCAACAAAAAAAGTCAGGGTGCAAAGGATTGATTTTTAAAAAGTTCATCAAGTGTTACCATGATGATTTGCCCTTTTAAGAAGGTGGAGATTCGTTTTTTGAACAATTCAAAGTAGTGGTAGAAATGTAGATATTCAATTTCAGATGGAGGGAGTAATGTTTATGCTTAGATTGTAGTATTACAGTGTATTTAGTTGACTATAATTCCTGCTCTAAAATCTTTTTGTTGTGTCATAGAATTGTTCTCCGGAATGTGAAGTGTTTCTCCACTGATCGTTTGGATAATGCATTAATTTGTCTACTTAGTGAAGTTACTAATTAATCTTGATTAGTTGATGGCATTTATTAAAGATGTCTTTTCACTTTTGGTTTTTCTAGGAAAGGGATATAAGTGAGGGACCTGTACCTCGCCTTGATACCTGCTTATGTATGTTGTTGTCTATCACACCACTTGCAATTGTGAACATAATTGAGGAGGAAGAAAATTTCGTGGCTGGTGAAGCTGACTTTTCCAGTCCAAGAAAAGAGAAACATTCAGTTGGAAGGCGTCGCCAAGACCTTGTGGCGAGCCTACAACAACTGAATGATTATGAAAGCTTGTTAACTCCACCACTATCTGTAAGTTCATTGGCTAATCAAGTGGCTGTCAAAGCAATGATGCTTCTTTCAGGTCTATCAGTTGGGAGTGGATATTTTGACGGCATGAGCTTGAATGATATGCCCAGCGGTTGTTGTGAGTATTCTGTTCCGCATGTCATATACCTATTCCATATGGTGGTGTCATGTCATGTTGCCATACCTAATAACACAGCATTCTCTGGTATTACCTTCTCGGATTTGGTTTTGGGACTTCAATGAGCAAGCTTTTTAGGATTTATTTAATCCGGGTTTATTAACCCATTGCTTCAGTTGCATGGTGGCATTACCTCTTTAATGGATTGCATCATTGTTTGGTTTTCATATCTTATAGAGCTCTTAGTTCTATTAAATGGCATTATGGGTTTGCTGATATTGCTTAGGAGTTAGTAAAATACCTGTGATGGGTGGTTCATGGTAAAGATTTGGAGAAAATAAATGCTTGCTTGGCAGTTGGTGGCACTCTTCTTCTATATCTTCATGCCATTTGTATTACAACATTCTTCTTATATTTCACCTCCATTCTTTCCCTAACCCTCTTTGCAGCTGGAAACTTACTGCATTTGATAGTTGAGGCTTGCATTGCCAGAAATGTTTTGGACACTTCAGCATATTTGTGGCCAGGCTATGTAAAAGGTCGCACCAATCAAATACCTCGAGGTTTATCTGGTCAAGTGCCTGGTTGGTCATCATTTGTCAAAGGATCTTCTTTAACTCCTCCGATGATCAATGCATTGGTTTCAACTCCAGCCTCCAGGTATGAAGACAATGATGAAATAGATAATTTTACCTTTTTTCGCAATTGCTTTTTGGTTATCCAATTTTTGTTTGGTTGGTTACTGCTTGTTTTCATCCTCCTAGATAAGGTCTTTCTGCAGTATGGACCTGAATGGTCTTTATATAAAAAAGTTAACTGGATGGCGTTGTCTGGGAGGAAAAATGTTATGTTGAAGAGTGAGGTGTGTGGATAATCATGGGAGGAAAGCTTTTCAGCTATGGAACAACTTAAATATTCTATGCATCGTATGACCTGGTTTGGGATAAAAAAGAATTGTTTTGTTTCAAGCCCTCCAATTCCTGGAAACAATTTCTGGGACTTGCAAACTTAAAAGGGAAACTGTCTTTTGGCTGTTTAATTGTTTGAGAGTGGAAGAGCTCTTTTGTTGGACCACCTAGCTGAATGAAGTTGGACAAATCTGATCAGGCTTGTGAAAATTATAGCTATTAGTTATATATATATATATATATATATATATATGTTTCAAAGGCAGTGTATTTTGATGATAAAAATGTTTGATACAATATGAACTATAGAAAGCCTGTAAATATTCATTAAAAAGTTGAACTTTCTAATTAAAAGATTACACAGAAATTTTAATCTGAAGCTTTGATTTTGAAAAAATTGATCTTGTACTTCGACACTTTCAGAAGTGTTTATATGTGGCAGAGGTCTTCTACACTTTTAGTGAAGTGGTTTTAGCTAAAAGATTTTATTCAGCAAATAGCCTGGTATATCAGGTGCTCCTTTTTGTAAATATGCTTGGTGGTAAGGCTACTGAATTTAAGCTCATGGGTTTGATGGAAGCTTAGCAGAAATTGAGAAAATATACGAGATTGCTATCAATGGTTCAGATGATGAGAAGATTGCAGCTGCTACAGTTCTCTGCGGGGCTTCTCTTATTCGTGGGTGGAATATACAGGTATTGCACCACTTATTTCTGGGAGTCATAGTCGCTTTATAGAGGTGTTTTACTCCCCCACTCCAATAGGCAACTTGCTATTTGCAAGAGGATCCATGAATGTTCAGATATTACCTGAAACTGAAGGTTAATAAATATCTAAATTAGATAGTTCTCCTAGAGGAATGGTGTCTCTTATTTTCAGATTTGGTATGGCCTTTTCAGCCATCGTTTAATGCCTCATTACAAATTGCAGGAACATACTGCGCTTTTCATCACAAGATTGTTATCACCTTCCATTCCAGCAGATTACTCAGGGACAGATAGTCATCTGATTGGATATGCTCCATTTCTCAATGTTCTTCTCGTTGGAATATCATCTATTGATTGTGTCCAGATCTTTTCCTTGCATGGTTTGGTAGGTCATCAAACTTCATTATCTCATTGTTTTGCTGATGGTGAAAATCTCACTTGAGACTATAGATACTGAATTCTGCATTCATGATTAGTAATATGATAGAATTGCAGTATGTAGTTGCATGATATATCAGAACTTCTCATAAAACATTAGTTGCATTATCTAAGGTATGTTCAATGCATGGTGTCTTGTTTTGTATATGGTGGTGGACTAATGATTCTCAACTACTTACCAGGTTCCACAGCTTGCTGGTGCTTTGATGCCAGTTTGTGAGGCTTTTGGTTCTTGTGCTCCGAATGTGTCATGGACTCTTGCAACAGGGGAAGAAATTTCTACTCATGCAGTATTTTCAAATGCATTCACACTTCTGCTGAAACTGTGGAGATTTGATCAACCACCACTTGAACAAGTGTCCGGTGATGTGGCGCCAGTTGGATCTCATCTAACTCCTGAGTACCTCCTGTTGGTGCGCAACCTGCAGTTAGCATCAGCTGGAAATTCATCATTGACCGAAGATTGTAAAAGCAATAGACTTTCACAACTCTGTAGTCCATCATCTAGAGAACCCATATTCATTGACTCCTTTCCCAAACTAAAAAACTGGTACCGTCAGCATCAAGCATGTATTGCATCGACCCTCTCTGGTCTAGTGCCGGGAACCCCTGTTCATCAAATTGTGGATGCCCTCTTGGCGATGATGTTTAGGAGAATAAACAGAGGTGTTCACACTCCTACAACATCAGGAAGTAGTAACTCATCTGGAACTGGACTGGATGATTTCCATTTCCATCTGAAGTTACCTGCATGGGATATTTTGGAAGCTGTTCCATTTGTTCTTGATGCTGCTTTGACTGCTTGTGGCCATGGTACATTATCACCACGTGAACTGGCAACAGGTTAGTAGTTATGACATTCCTGCATCAGAAGTAGTGTGATTGCTCCTCTTGGAGTATATTAAGGATGGGGAATTTCCTCTGTGCTCTGTTTGTGTGTTTGCTTGTGTATCAGAAACTGTAACTTTACTTTATTCGAACAGAAAAAGAAAAAAAGAAAAAAGGAAAAGGAAGAAAGGTGTAACTGTACTGTTTTGATATTTGATTTTACATTTGTTCTGAGATTTGGTGATCCACATAAAACCTAGTCAACCTGAACTTGTGAAATTCTAAAGAACGTCTATAATTCACCAAAATATCACTGACGATAAGTTTTGTATTTCATTGGTAAATTATATTCCTGAGTTCTGTTTTCTTCTATTTAATTTGCACCTCAAGTCCCCACTTAACTTCATCAAGTTTCACGTTTTACTTTAAAGGAGCTAGTTCAACTGATAAATTCATTACTTCATGTCTTAATAACTTATTTGATCCTACTGTTTCTATTAAGTATTCTTGTGTTTGTCTAGGTCTCAAAGATCTTGCTGATTTTCTCCCTGCATCATTGGCAACAATTGTAAGTTACTTTTCAGCTGAAGTCACACGAGGTCTCTGGAAGCCTGCTTTTATGAATGGTTCTGATTGGCCAAGTCCAGCTGCAAATTTAGCCTATGTGGAACAACAGATAAAGAAAATTTTAGCAGACACTGGTGTTGATGTACCCAGTTTATCTGTAGGTGCGCCTTGTCTTCTTTTTGTGATTTACCTTATCCTTATACTTCTAGCCTATTAAAAGGTTATATAAGGGAGAAAGCAAGAAAGGGATATGGATTTATCTGCTAAGCAAATTTAATTAATTGGAATGGTCCGAAGTGTTAATTATTTATAACTTAATGGAGAAAATTGAAATTTGCATTAGAGTAGTTTTTGAGATTATGCTGCAGGGAAAACTAAACTAATTCATTATTATTATTGTAGTTTGTCGTTTCTGAAGTTCTTTTCGTACAGGGGTGAGAGGAACCATTTCTAATATTCATATGTTAGATTCGCTGATATTCTGGTGTGGTTACAGGTGGGGGCTCACCAGCTACTCTTCCTTTACCCCTTGCGGCCCTTATCAGCCTTACAATAACCTATAAAATTGACAGAGTATCTGACCGTTTCTTGAACTTGATTGGTCCGTCCTTAAATAATCTTGCCACCAGTTGCCCCTGGCCATGCATGCCCATTGTATCTGCACTATGGGCTCAGAAAGTAAAGCGTTGGAGTGACTTTCTTGTTTTCTCTGCATCTCGCACAGTGTTCCACCACAATAGTGATGCGGTAATCCAACTCCTTAGGGTATGCTTTGCAACCACACTTGGATTGAATTCTTCCAGCACAAGCAATGGTGGTGTAGGTAGCCTTCTTGGTCATGGGTTTGGCTCGCATTTTTCTGGTGGTATTTGTCCTGTTGCTCCTGGCATACTCCTCTTGCGAGTTCATCGAGCTGTCAGAAAGGTCATGTTTATGGCTGAAGAAATCGTCACCCTATTGCTGGACTCTGTTAAAGGTATTGCAAGCAGTGGCTTACCTTTAGGGAACCTGGAGAAGCTTAAGAAAACAAAACATGGCACAAAATATGGTCAGGCTTCTCTTGCTGCTGCAATGACTCGTGTTAAGCTTGCAGCTTCTTTAGCAGCTTCAATAGTTTGGATTACTGGCGGATCAAATTTGGTTCAGTCCTTGATAAAAGAAAAAATACCTTCGTGGTTCATATCAGTTCATGGATCTGAGCCTAATGGAGGAGACTTGGGAGGGATGGTTGACATGCTGGGGGGTTGTGCTCTTGCATATTTTGTAGTGCTTTCTGGAACATTTGCTTGGGGAGTGGATTCAACATCATCAGCGTCTAAGCGGAGGGCACGGGTTCTCGCGCTCCACTTAGCATTTATGGCTAGTGCACTTGATGGACAAATCTCTCTTGGTTGTAACAAGGCTACATGGAGAGCGTATGTCTCTGGGTTTGTTAGCTTGATAGTGAGTTGCACTCCAGTCTGGATGCAGGAAGTGGATGTAGGGCTATTGAAGAAACTGAGCAGGGCATTGAAGCAGTGGAATGAGGAAGAATTGGCTCTAGCTCTGCTGGGAATAAGTGGGACTGGTGCAATGGGTGCAGCTGCTGAGATGATTATAGAAACTGGAGTTTGAATTTCACCGATTTCACTCGTTAGTCTCTAGTCCAACAGAATGATGACTGACTTAACTTGTTCTGTACATTGTATGTACATCATAGAAAGGGTAGTTCTCACTCGTGTCGAGCAAACTGCATTTTGAGTTAGGTTTGAGTTTGCTTTCATTTACATATACCATGTATAGTTCAAATAGAACACACAGCTTTAAGTGCTCTCCTTGCAGCAGGGAGTATCATTTATCGTCGTGTAAGAATTTTCAACAGCAAAAATCAAGGTTTTAGCTTATTTGTTTTCCGTGATCGCCCGCAATTTTTTCTTGCCTATTTTATTAGTTGCACTTCTTGTGGTATTGAAACTTTTTATTATTATTATTATTATTATTGGAAAGATAATTAAGCAATTATGTTATGTTAGTACTTGGGCGTGATAAAACCATCTCATAATAATAATACAATAACTATAAGAAAAGATGTAATCTAAAGCCAATTTTATGAAAGTCTATTTATCAATAATACAGTAACAACAGTGCGTTATCTATAGAAAATTCTTAATTAGGTTAAAATATGTCAATCTTTATTTGAACTTCTTGAATCTTAATTTTATCTTCAAATTTTAACTGATTTTATTTTATAAGAGTAAAACGACCCTTCCGATGAAACTTGAGGAATGCGATTGAATGTGGAGGGCTTCCAACTTGGATATGTTGGGCAGGACTCAGGAGGGATTTTTATTGAAAAAAAAAAAAACAAATTTATAAACATTTTCGGCAGGATATACTTAAAGAATAGGACTAAAAACCTGCGAGCAGGGGAGGAGGGTTTTAGCCTTTAGGACTGCTGCTACTGCTTTCTTAACCAAAAATGAAGGCAATGGTTTTTCCCATGGCCTCAATTCCCATATCTTCGGCCTTCCCATTCACTTGCACCCATTGCAGAAACCTGACAATTCCTTTCAAGAACAATCCCCCACTTGGCTCAGGTAAGGCTTTCTTATCAAACTTGAAATGTCCGGAGCTGCTGATACTTGCTATGCCTAATGGCTAATGGACTTCTTCTTTCTCCT
This sequence comes from Apocynum venetum, assembly GCA_019593545.1. NCBI lineage: Eukaryota > Viridiplantae > Streptophyta > Magnoliopsida > Gentianales > Apocynaceae > Apocynum > Apocynum venetum. The sequence goes on from SRSM01000324.1 coordinate 1,826,205, forward strand.
CCTCCTTTATGATTTTATTGATTCTTTCATTTTTGGGACTCATATAAGCTGCAGTTTGCCGAAGCAAGAACATACAAGAGCAAGATCTTTATGGGCTTCCAAAAGAATACTATGATGATGTATGTTATTGCTCCTTATGCTTCTGAACTTTTATGTTAGTTTTTCTGTACAAAAGAAAATGGAATTCAAGAACTTGTTTTGTATACCTTGAGAGCAGCGACTAACCTTTTCAGGTCAGGAATGGCAAGCTCATCAACGAGAAAAGACCAAGGAATTTCATCGAAGTCGTCAAGACGAAGAGGAGGAAGAAGAAAGAAAGATTGAAGAATATCGAGAGATTGGCCTGCGGCTGAAAGATTATCCCCAAGAAGATCTTCAGAAGGCCAAGAAATTGGTTGCCAGCTTCATTAGATCAGCTGAGGAAGTAGAAGAGGTGATGATTGAATCATTCTTTAATACCTACTATAGCAAGCATAGAGTTGCATTTCCCTATTCTACTCCTCTGACTCTAATTTCTGCTATAGCGAATTTTCCATCTTCAGTCTTTCCTCTATTTCTTTTCCTGGGGCCTAGCTAAAAAATTTGGTGAATCTTTATATGAAAGACCTAAACTTTTTCATCTGTTTTGATCCATGCAGAAAATCGAGGAAGCAGCTGAGAAAGGAGAACTAGATGAACTTGTTCTAATGATCATATGGAATCGCCTTGATCTTGCTAGGCGTGATGTAGGTGAACATTATTTTTCCCCCCTTTTCCCTTATGGTGTTGGTGCTATTTCTGGACAATTGCCCTATATCTGCCTGATATGTTAACCTTAATTGAGTTTTGGAATCATCCTATAATTAGACACGAAGTTTGTTCACCATTGTTCTTGAAGCTTGAAAATTTGCAAACCACTGCAACTTCTCTTTGGGAATATTGGGAGGAAAAGGTAAAAATAAAGGAATACTTCGATAACTTCTCCAACTTATATTGCATTGTGATATCTACAACACTTCAATTCTTTCCTTTTGCAAAACTGTAATTGAAGAATTTATGCTGGCAGAAATATGGTGTCTGTTTCAGAGTATAAGTTACTGACATTTCTTTGCAAATTCTCTTTGTAATTGAGAATGTTAACCATTTGATATTCGACACTTCTCCAGGATGAAAGAGATGCTATTAGAAGTCTTGATCTGCTGTACAGGCGGGTTGAGGTATGCTCCATCAGTAACCTTAGCCTATCAAAATATTTGATTTCTTATAGTAACTGTGCAAGACCAATTAAAGAATTATTGAAGTGAAATTCCTCTTAGTTCCATCTTTTGTGATGGTGTCAGCTGTAATGGAAGTGCAGATAATTGGTCTTCTAAGACCTTTATTATAACTAAAATCCAGGCAACCTAACTTAGCATCCTTGCAAAATTGGCAGATGTGTCATATCCCATTTGGCTTGGATTTCTTTTAAAATTTAAATATTATGATGTTGTTTACGATGTATTTTCACACATCTTAGGCTGAAATTCTGAAACGTGAGGCTACCCCGGCCATGAGGCTGCTTAATGATCTTTTGAATATGCATGATGGATTTGATGATGAAGGGTGGCTTAAGGAATGCAAGAAGCGCATGGGTGATACCTTCCCTCGAGAGGATCCTTTTAGTATCCTTGTGCCTGCAGGATTCGACATTGACAAGGTAAAATCTGAATCAAATAGTACTTTGATGGCATGACGACAGCTACTGTGAAATTGTGGTTGAGCTCTATTCCACATTATTTTTGTCACTAAACAGGATTTTTCCTAGATTTAGGGCATGAATTGTTGTGGTATATCTGGTGAAATAAATTTTCTTTCTGCTTGTCAGTCCATATCTGCCACAACCTTTGAGTGGGAAAAAGGATGAAAAATTAAAAAATGCCAGAAGTCCAACACCGAGATGATTCCAGTGGAAATCTAATACACGGTCAAAACCTTTATATACATTGTTTGGATAGAGCTTGGGGATTTCCTATTGACTTAGTTTTATAGAGAGCTTCCTTATTGTACATATGAAGGAGTTCCTTGTAATGATATTTTCTTTTTTTCTTTCAGCATCATGGCCCATTGGCACCAGCTATGGCTATGGAAGCTGATGATGTTCTTTTAAGGGCAGATTTTGTCCGAGAGGTTGCTGCATTGCTGCAAGAAGTACAGCTTGAGCAGAGTGAGGCACAAAATGCTCAAGGGCTTGATCCTGAGTCTGTTGCAAGTAGGTTGAAGCAGCAGGAGAAGCAAAGAGCTATACGACAAGTAGAAGCTTTGTTAGATCTGGCAATGAATTTGAATTGGTAGAAAGTAGGCTTTTGTTGCAAATTATGGTTAACCCTCTTTTGAAGTGTCCTCCTTAGGCATTGAGAAGTTTGTAGGGGGCCGAGAATTGCAGTTGCAAATAGAGAATTACTTGTGGTTCCTGTGTATAAATTTAAAACAGTCCAACGATGTGTCATGTATCCCTTTGGTTCTCTCATTGATATATCAAGTACTCGTCATAGTTTCTTCATTATATTATGCAATCAACCTGCAAAGGCTACTTGAAGAGGCATAAAATTTGAACAAAGATTTGTTAGTACATTTTTCTTCCCATGTCAATGGCATGTTCTCTTAGCCATTAATGGGAGGACTGGTTATTCATCCACTATCTAAAGTACCAGTTTGACATCCAGGTTTTCTTTTATACATAAAGGATTGAGATATGAATTGAACTCAGAACTTTTGTCACGCAATACTTCTAAGTAAAATAACTATATTGTTACAGCAGCTACCACATTGGGATTGTTACTAAGTGCTGGTAAGTTGATTTAACAACGCTTGAGCAGAAAGAATCTTGTTTCACTCAAACCTTAAGATGTAAGATGTTATATTCTACAACTAACAGCTTCTTTCACATGCGTGTCGTGGTGCATGTCATGACTCAAAAACTTCATATAGTAAGTCTGTAACAGTGTCAAAGCACTGGGATGCAACACAAGACACTCAAAAGAGTAACTGCTGATTCCACTGAAACAAAAAGCCTGGAGGACTCAAAATCATGTAAAAGTTATGGAGAGGATGAGAGCTTTATAAAAACTTGTGCACATGCATAAAACTACTTATAGCTCCGATTGAAGCCAGTTGCATTGTATAGAACAATTACCTTGGAGCTGTACGTCTCTATAAGCTTGAGGTTGAAAAAGAAAGTTATTGGAGAATGTTATTGCTATTCATCCTCTAGTCGAATATGGTGTTAAATAATCTAATATCTGAACCTCCCAGAATAACAGGAAAGGATCTCTATGCTCATCCATGAAAGCATAGAAACATCTTTATGGCACAGCATGCAGCAGTGGCAGGAACAGACAGTAAGATTGAATAGAAAAAAATCATTGTTCTGCAAACAAAAGATCAGCATGAACAGGGATGACTGTATTACAGATTGAACTCACTGGAAGAAGAGTGATTATTAGTCTCCTTTCTACACCAGGAAATCTCATGTGCCATGATTACCATGAACCAAAGGATTTATTGTACCTAAAAAACAGATATAAATATTCTTTGCTATTTTTTACTAAGAACTATCATACATACTGTACCTAATGGGGACTTCAATAGTATAAGAATGAGGAGCAAAAACTCAGAGCCAGACTGGAATTGATTCAGTTTGTAGAGCTCCTGGCTTCAAATAGGGCACAACTGTGAGACTTCATCTCGTATGTGCCTGCTCCATCCTCAATGGTAGCACCATCTGAGGAGAAAAATCCAGGAAAAGGGCAGGCTGTGTCAATCAAGCGAAACCACACCATATCTTCTGGAGCTGGGGGAAGCACAATGTTCTCCTTATTATGCGCACCATTGAAGACAATAAACAAGTCACCATACGAACTAGAATAATTATCCTTGCAACTGGCTTTCAAAACCATTGCCAGAAGTTTGCTAGACATGTCATCCCACCTTGGTGGAGACAAGTTTTTCCCATACCACTGAATACTCTCTTCTCTCAAGAAATTCCACTTCTGAAACAGATCTCTTCGTCTTACTCTTAGGGAACTTAAAAATGAAATAAACTCTTTGGTCTGGATGCCAAAACCAGTACTTAAAGCATTCCAATCCAAGGGTTTTCTGTCATCATATGCAGGAGAACCCCCAAAAGACTGACCACACTCATCTCCCATATTAAGGACTGGAACACCTTGAGAAATAAATAAAATGAAAAGAAAATTACGAATTTGTTTGAGCCGTGTTTCTAGTACCAAAGTTTTATTAGTTGGACCTTCTTCTCCACAATTCCAACTTAGTTCTGACACCAGCTCAGTGCTACTGAAGCTGACTAAATCCACAAGGGAAAGTCCAAAATTTCTGGCAATATAATTGAATGAGAATGAAGGGCCTCGTCCATCCAAGAAGATATCCCCACTTCCACAAAGCCGTGTTGCAAGGTCACTGAGAAGGCCCTTACCCCTTAAAAAATTTCTCACATCATAGCAAAATTTAGAATTTATCTCTGCCCATCTCTTCCAGTGGGGGAATAAAATATCCTTTGATTCCAGGACGTGTGGGTCCCAAGTATCTGCAATTATCTTCACTTTTGAAAGTATGGGATCAAAAGCAATCATTTCAACCAAAGGGGGGCGAGATAAGAACTCCCCATGAAACCCTCTCGTCAAAGAAGCAGCTTCAATGAAACAGAAACCATCAATGTGATACTCAATAACCCAATGTCGAAGACTATCCAAAATCATTTGTGTGACAATAGGGTAATTGCAGTTCAATGCATTTTTAATTGCCATGGCATCACCTGCTTTGACATAATAATAGGAAGAGTTATCAATTTCTTTCAAAGCTGCACCCTCAGCAGTGTGTGTAAAAACAACTTCTAAGAAAACCTCTATTCCAGAACTATGTAATTTATTCACCATCTCCTTCATAGACTTGATAACTGAGACTGCATCACCGGAAGATCCAAACAGGCTTCCTGGTGAAAAGAAATGCCAAGGGAAATAAGGTCCTCTTTGCTCATCAAATGGGAAAATTGGCTCTAGCAGAATGGCATTTACGCCAAGATCTTTAAAGTGATGCAACTTTTCAGAGATTCCAGAGAAAGTTCCTGCAATCTGATTAGATAACTTACTCGACTTATGTTTTGTAAAGTGCATAACATTCAATCTATAGACAACTAGTTCCTCCAATGGTAAGCAAGGACGAACCTCCTGGCCCCAGTCAAATGGATGGTCCTTACACAATTGTCCTAAACCTTTCAAATCTGAATCAGATTGACTGCCGATAGTTACAACATCCCCAATAAATTTAGCATAAGGATCCAAGAGAACATGATCTGGCTTTTCATCCGTACCAACCTTGCATCGATAACCATATTTCACAAAGGATGAATTACTTTCCATTGAAACATGCCAAATATCTCCAGATTGATTGACATAGGGATCAAGATCAATCTCTAAAGCAGGTTTGTCAGTTTTGATGTCATCATACAAGCACAGAACTACACTTTCTGCACTACGTGAAAAAAGGGCAAAATTCAAAGAGCCATCAGCTAAGAAGGAGAGACCCAGCGGAGAAGGATTGCCAGAACCAAAACCAACAGGCACAACAAAGTTTTTCTTCCTATGGCTCCTGATCTCTGATCTTTTTCCATCTAATTGTGGCTTCAGCAGAAAGGAAATGTAGAAGGGAGATAAGCTTGATTCATATTCTAACTCAACTGCTAGAGATTCTGAGCATATCTGCACGAATGGTGTCTCAATAGAGTTACATTTTCCATTGAGGCCAGAACTCTGGAAGTCTAGAGGCATGAAACATGATGAATCAGACCTAAATATCCCCCAACGCATAACCAGCCCACTCTGTGTACTAGAGAACTGCAGGTATGGAACTTCCACATGCACTCTGTATTTATCATCTTTCTTCTCGACAAGTACCTTCAACTGATCACCTGTTTCAGTCCTAAATCCATAAGTGAACACTTTTTTGGTAGCTTGAACTACAGGAACGTCTGATTTGGCCAAAGCACTTAATCTATGGCCTTGATAAGAACTTCTGGAGCTTCTCACAGTTTCACAAATATTTTGCGTTTTTCCATCCAAATTCATCATTACAGGCATCATTCCTTTCCCATGCTTGCAACTAGTGGAAGCAATGAACTTAGAAGATTCAATGGCTCCACAGCCAAGGCAATGCCATTGCATTCTGAAGGACATTGGCGCACATCCATTTTGATATGCAAAATTTGGAAATACAACGCTGATAGACATAAAATCTTTCGGCAGCTAGGCAACTTCTTTAATTCTTGCTGATATGTCTGTCAAAGATAGAATAAGATTACTGAGGCAGAAAATGAAGGTAAGAAGTTTTGTTATGCAAATAAGAAATTTTGTTATGCAAATAAAACATGCTATTTTAACAGTCCCAGAGGGGTTTACATTGAAGTACAACTAAATTTAGTTAGGAGGCATCTGAAAGATCTCCAAAGTTTCCAGTGAATTCTAAATGCAGGCGTTCTCTTCTCAATCACCTCATAACAGTTTCTCCTATATTGAAAAACTGACAAAAAACGAATTAAGACGGCATTTTTACTAGAAAATTCCATTCAACAATTAGGAAAAAAAAGGGGGAGGACATAAATCAAATAAAACCGATGGACAAAGAATGGCTCTTTTCAACAAGCGACCAAAATTTACTTTAAGAAACCCCCAACATTAACAAAGCATGGCTCTTTTCAGCCCAACCCACTTTCTCTCACACATAATAAAACAATGAAAAGAAGCAAAACATATCCTTTTCTCCATCGGCACACCCTACCAATAGCACAGCGAACTGGGTTCCCTTCCCCCCCCCCCCAATTTCTTGCTTAACATATGAGATGCCAACAGAAATATGGACATAAATGTAATCAAAATTGAATTCCAAAATAAAGAAAACATTGGGAAAAATGTAAACTTGATCCCAAAATTCAATTTCATGAAGTAGAAGAGGAAGCAAAAACAACTCACAATATGATGATAATGAGAAGCGGAAAATCAAGAACTTGAACGATGAGAGAGAAAAAGAAAGAATGTGAAAGACGTCGAGGTTTCAGACACAGGAGAAGACTAGGGGATCATCGTACAGTGTCTCTCAATGTGGCTGGCAGTGGCAGCAGCAGCAGTAGTAGTAACTAATAAGCGAATGAACCTTGATAACCGCAAAACATGTACAGCTCTACTCCTAAGATTTAGAGACTGATTTCTGTGCATAGCACCCACTCCCATCATTCCCCCGCAAATTATGTCGCACGGGGTCCCACATATCTTTTATGCGAAACTCGTGACAATTTTACTTTTGAGAGATTATAATACAATTTTTATTAAAGAAATTTTGTTTTAAAAAGTACTTCAAAATTGAATTTTTTTGTCAATTGAGAGTCATTTTGTTCTATAATGGGTGAAATGCAAATTAGACCCTTAAAATTGTAAAAAATTTCAAATGAATTCTTGAATTTCTAAGAGTCTCAATTTTTGGACTTTTAAAAAAAAAACAGTTTATTAAAAGTCATATTTTTTTTAACAAATTGAATGAAATTTAAAATAAAAGAACGAAAGTGATAGACTTAAAATCAAGAATTAAATTGAAACTTTTGAAAAGTAAAGAATTTTTTTTACTTTAATTTTTAAGAGACTAATTTGCCTTTCACTTTTTCTTATAATTTGACAATGAAGGTTAAATTAGGTTATGTAAAATTTTTTATGTTTTTTCTATTCTTTTTAAAAAAAACTTGTAAATCAATTAGCATAAAGAAACCTGTTAATGAAAAAAAAAACATTAAGAAACTTCTTCCTTTATGTTTTATCTGCAATTTTTTAGCTGAAATAAAATTCAATATATTTAAATCTAGGTAAAATTTATATCTCAACTTTAATGCGCTTTCAATATGCTTGACACTATGCTCACTTATTTTATTCGATCTATTCAATAAATTTCAACTCTTGATTAAATAAAGAAATAATGAAAGGCTACAATCGTTATTAAATTATACTAATTATTCTTATATATGTGGTTAGATTTTGGAATATCGAATATGAGAAGTATATTCATTTTAGAAAAGTGAATATTTATTTATTGATATTAAAAATGAAAAATGGAAAGTGACAAAAAAGTATTATCAGGAGGAAGGCTTATTATCAATTGGGCGTTCTGACTCCCAAGAGTCAATATTTGTGATGTGTTTGCCTCGTACCAGGATATCTCCTTAAAGTTTCTCTAATTGCATTAATCGAAAAAAAGTATATCAGAAACATGCCTCATTTATTTTTGGATGCAGGTTTGATCCCCAGTTCTCCCATGTCACAAACCCTCCTAATTAATTAAAAAAAAAAAAAAAACCATCTCTTCATCTTAGGTCTAACGTTTGGGTTGCATCTCATAGTCATATAGAAATTATTATCAGAACAAACTTTATCTCCTCTTTACTAATGCAAACCTAGAAAACAGACACAACGCATTGCACTGATTAGGGGCATTTAGCATACGCCACCTTTCCCTCGCGTTCAAATATAGAAAACATAACCTCGCAATGGGGCAAAAAACCTTGTGCGTCTAATATTATATATAACCTATGCATGTAAATTGAAGTTCATATAGTAATTAGTACAAATTTTGTACAGAGATCCTGAAGAACTTCCTAGGGAGATGAACTTCAAGGAGGTGTTTCTGATGTTACTAGATGGCCACTAGCAGGGATAAAAATATTCTGACAATATGGACAACTATTTGCAAAACTATTCCTTGTGAGATTAATAAGGACAAACCTTGGACAAGGAAAACAATAACATAAAGCCCTATCAATAACGAAAACAGCAATCACTGGTTAGTTATGAAGTCAGGATTATGTCAAATGTTGGTTACAGGAACACCTTCTGAAGCAGTTTTACTACCCCTGCGAGAATTCCTCTTGGTGGCAACAAGAGGGTTATTCTCCTTGTCGTCAACTGAAAATGTACTCTCAATCTGCACAGACTTGAAAACTGGGTGTATGTAAGCATCCTCAAGATATGCTTTTATATTCAGGTTTGGTTCTGTAGCCCTTTCCAATGTATCCTTCACCATTGCATCCTGTGGACATCAAATCAGATTGAAGATCATTTAATAGAACGTTATAAACATATGGGCTACCTAGAGGGGGAGGTTGCAGAATTTTCTAGTTTGAAAGTAGCTGCTGAATTTCTAGTTCAAGTCGGTTAGTTGCAGGGTAAAGAGGATCCAGTTACCGCACTGTAATTGCTTTCTTAATCAGAAACAGAGACCAGTTTGTGATAGTTTCACATAATAAAGTTCTTAGTGATCAGTGCCCCTATTGAAAAGCTCTCGACAGACAAAATCAGGTTAACATTTTTTCTTATTCCGGTCTTCAAGATGTCAGAACAGCTTAGTGTCCTTGTAACAGAGGAGTTAAGGCAAAGGCTAACCAGTGGTACGGGTGGAAATTTTACATCATCTAATAGACTTCAAACTAGAAAACTGACAAAGAAAAAGAAAAAAAAAGACAGCATGCTTTAATAGATGTTCTGAGATTGCAGTGAATTATAATGAGTGACTACTCAAAATCAGTAATTCTTTCAAATCTTTCTGTCCTTGTTTATATTCAACATCTTTAATTTGCATCAATTTCTCCAAACTGTAAGCATCGTGATAAGAAAGGCATCTCTCTCACCAGTAATCTTGATGATTCATAAAGAGGTTAACAATCTGACTAAGAGAAAAAAAAAACAAAAAAGGAAGAAAGGGGAAAAATGATCTTGTCTGCAAAGTAAAGAATTCAACTCTGACCTGTAATGGGAATACCGAGAATGCAGACTCAAAGCGCCCCTTGCAGAAGTAATGAAACCAGATGGTCAAAACTGGAAGAACAAGAAGTAGTGGCGTTGATTTGGAAGCACTTTTGGTGCTTAATAACCCAATCAAAAGAAGCTGTGATATTATCAAACCAACAATTATACGAAAATGCACATCTGGCCAAAATCTTGCTCCACTCTCGTACTTTTGATCATAGACATTGATAATCTAGCAAAATGAAACAATTTCAGAACATAGTCAACATTTGATTGAAATGTACTAGTGACTCTTAATGAAAGTGAGAAAGGCTACTAGACTACAGTCACCATGTTATATAAAGAAGGATCAATCAGATGAAAATGCTACCACGCCACTACCATAATTTCAATTTTTTTTTTTTTTTTAGCCAGCTTAATCTGAAAACCAAGTACAGAAATCCCTCAGAATTCAGTTTCATGAGAGAGAGAAAGAGAGAGAGATACAAATTCTTCAAATGCTTTCAAATTAGTAAGCTTCAGTTCATATCAAGAGATGTAATGTGGCATTTTAGGTAATAGTCATGGTGACAACTTCATATGAACACAATGAATATTTCTTCAATCTCCCAATTTTGATGAAGAGAAAAGAAAAGTGGAACATGAATGAAGCAACATCATGCTTCCTTTCAAGAAAAAGAAAATAAATACTAAATCATAGTTTATTGGGAAAGAGATATCAAGGAGGTTATCCAAATTCCAAATTTCAAAAGCCATGCAAAAAATTGTCTCTGAATATAATATTAAAAGCCCTCTTACAAATATCCCCTCCACCTTATAGCAAATAATACATAAAAATAGCTGTCCCAGAGCTAGTAGCCTTTTGGTATAAAGTGCTTACTATTAAATCGAAGTTTATCTTCATTTTCCCATAAACTACTGACAACATCATCTTTTTCATTCACAATCAAGAAAAAAGGGAAAAGAAACAAACAAACACACACACACACACACCTTCTAAATCTCTTTGTTCTTACCAGATAATAGTTTAAGTCAATAAAAAACATACCTGATGACGGAAAACCACATATGCAAAGGCAAAGAATATGATAATGAAGGGAAGCAGAATAGGTGTGACTACTGAGTACACCAGTCCCAGTAAGAAATACAGTTGGATGCGGGGCTCTGTGACAGCAAAATTTATAGAACCAGGATCCATAGCCTGCTCCCTGTCTTGATCTGTTTTTACCAAAAACGTATTCTTTAGATGGAACATAATTAATGGAACCAATCTCAAGATCTCAGCAGCAATCCCAGCCCAACCATCAACCATTATGTAAGTAATAAAGAAAGTAGCTTTCATTGGCATGGCCACACCAACAGTTTTTGGAATCCTGCAAGGAAAATATGACATTGAAAATTGTCGTTCATAAAATATAAAAAACACTTGACATCATGAAATAAATAAATAAAATGCAGATTGTATTTAATGGTATAAAAAGAAATAAAATCTAAATTTCTACCAAATAAAGTTGAAGAAAGTTGTTGTGAATCTATATATATAAGAAAAAGTATTACTTAAGTTCGCATTATACTTAAGCCCATTATCCAATATGTTAATTGTTAACTCCAGGAATAGTGTATACTCTTGCTGTCAGATGTAATATGTTTAATGCATTCTTCAAAAAAGGAAAAATGACAATGAATTTGCACTTGAAGAGAAAAAAATAAACTGAGAGACTACATGGAGAGAGGGAGTATCACTTAGGAGAAAATTGTTCAAGGTTGTGCATGAAAGATAACAGAAAGTATTGTTTAAATTTGTAGATATATTTAAATTACATAATTCACTAGATTTTAATAACAGTATACCTCCAGAAAAATGTATATGCTCGCTGCCAGAATGCTGCTATGTTTGGTGCATCATTAATAAAGAATTTAAGACAAAAGACATATAAGTTGCAAATCAAGAGAAAAAAGAAGTTCAAAGACTATGAGTGTAACGAGAGAGAGAGAGAGAGAGAGCTCATAGGAAAATCTGTTGGCCCATTTAAATTATGAAAATTGGCATTCAAGTTATTCATCATCAACTAGTGACATTCAAGTATAAAAAATCAGCTTGAACAACATGCTAAAATCCACTATAAATAATTTTGGTGGAACATTGCAAGTTATTTCAATACGGATTAAACTCTGTGCAATAGCATCTAACAATGTATTTGAGAACAAGAGAGGCACATACTCCGTTGCAGACTGATTAAGAAACTTCTGGAGCTGCTGAAATGCAGCTCCTGTGATGATGCTTCCAAAAAACACATTAACAAGTATAAACAAGTGATACTTCTGAGCAGATCTTCTTTCCAAATATGAAAGTGATGTGAATCCTTCTATTTTGGACATCATCATGAGAAGAGTTGGAAGAAGAATAAGAAAAATCTTCAATGCGATCCCCGGAAGAAAACCTTGAACAACTGACTCCATAAAATTCCTGTTTACAATATTCAGAAATTTATTTTTTGACCCACGGCATAACAAACATCTTGAAATTGCAAAGCACACATAGAAATAGTATAGAGAAGGATGAGTTAATATCCTCAGATGTGGCATACACATCCCAGACACCTAAATATTGAACAACAGACTCAATGAAATTCCTGTGGCCGAAATTAGAATACTCAGAAGTTTATTTTTGACCCAAGGAAAAACAGAAATCTTGAAATCTCAAAGGACATATAGCAATAGTATTGAGAGGGATGAACTAATATCCACAGATGTAGCATGCACATCCCAAACACCTAAAACAAGCATCTTTTAAAAGGAATAATCAGTTTTTCCTCCTCTTCCTGGGAAGTGTTTCAGGAATCTCAGATGGCTAACTAAGCCAGATGTCAATTAAACTGCCAGTATAAGAATGGTTTACATCAACAGAATTGGCTAGAAATTTCATTTCAAGTAACTGTCCTGAATAAGTGTGAATGTTCCCCAAAAAAATATTTTTAATTGGTTGCTTAAATCTAATAACAGGAATTGGCATGACGTGGCCTGATCATGTAAAAGAAAAACTAATGTGTTCCAAAATTTTTCCAGTGTATATAAGAAAGAAGAGCCACTACATTGGATAGAAGAATATTAACCAATTCACTGTAAGATATTCACTTACATTTCCAGCAATGGCTTCAAGAAAGGAAGAACCTTTTCAATGCCATCAATACTGGCCAGAGATTGAACGAAAGCAATAGGAATCATGAAAAAGAAAGTCAGAAAAAATAGAGCAACAGCCATTATCAATTGCCGGATGGTGAGTTCAACATATGGTATTGCCAGATTATCCCAATAAACATCACGTGGTTCAGGAGCCCATTCAGTCAGCCAAAGGGTAGGATTACTTGTTTGTTGAGTTTGGGCACAGATGGCAGCTCCCCAGCGAGACCTGAATGAAACAAATGCAGCAGGAACTATGGCCTTAGGATCACTCATAACCTTCTCTCGCTCCAGAGATTCCTAGACAAAAACAAAAGGGTGTGACATCATCATATTGTTCATAGTTGAATATGCAACATATCCTTCTTGTTAATATAGCTTATATTTTCCTCCTTAAGGCAGTGGACCCTCCCCCTGTGCAATGACTACTTCAAGAAATTGAATTTAACTATAATATGTTATTCTGTAATTTTCAGAAGATTTTTCATAAAATTTTAGGTAAATTCCTTTGCATATTTTCCTCTTTGATTTGTTTTATCATCAAATAATCCATCTAGACTGTACTTTAGATAGGTAAAAAGTGTGCCAAACTCTACTTAAAGCATGAGGCTTCCTTGGAAGTAGAGTTCAGAATGGTCCTTAGTACCTCCAGAACAGATAATCATATCAAGATATCTGAAAACAAGGCAATCAGTCATTCCTACCATTCCCAAAGTGCCAAGGGAACTGATTTCATAAAATATTTTCTTTCCATCATAACTAATACAAGCTTCAAAATCTGTGACTAGTAAATTCATAAAAGATTTAGCCAGTTTGACCAAGAAATGTAACTTATGCGGCAAAGATATCCAACCTGATCAACCAGGAAAAAGAGAGAGGATCAGGTATATGGATATGGTCAATAGACAAACCTTAGTTGGAAGTTAACGTTACATCATGAGTCCTTCTGATATCAGATTGACAGAGGTCATTTTTTCATGTTCTCCAACAAAAGAGTATCTCTAGAAGTGTAAGAATCACCACTACTGAAAACCAGACTTACCTCATCACTCAACTTCTGAATTTCTTCAGTGTAGTAGTCAATAGCATCCACAGTCTTTCCCCAAAGTCCCCAAAAACCTGTCTATAAAATTTGAAGTATAAGATGTGGATTCCAGTCCCGTGCATCATGTGATTAGATGAGAGCATCTGCAGGAAGATGCACAGATCTGAAAGTAATGTTGCTAAACACTCAATGCAGTGATAAGAATACCTTTGTCGTCGGCCTCTTTTTAGGGTTCCTCTCAAATTTGGTCTGGTAGTAGGTACGCCAATTTTGATAACTCTTCTTCTTTTCCACTAAGCTTGCAAGTTTATTTGCATTGTAGACAGCCTACAGTTTTTCCAGAATTATAGAGCAACTGGTTTAGAACACGGGGCAAACTACTCCAAATGGACTTCCAAAGATTGAGTCTTTTTTTATTAAATAAGAAAATCAAGCAGTTTTTTTTTATCCCATTCATATCCCAAATGTAATAATCAGAAGCAAGAAAACTCCCCCCTCATAATGATAATGTAAAAAAAAAGCACTTGATAAATGAAGACCTGGTGTAGAAGATAATGATCCGGATGATTTACACAAAAGAAATGTTCAACGTGCTCGCTAACGGATTCATCAGGATCTGGAGGTACATTTCTCAGAAGAACCTGCAGATATAGTTGGAACAAATAAACAGTCACAAAAAAAAATTGTTACTTAAATTTGGATTAGACAATCCTGATGCTACCCCATTGGCCTATAGGTGTATATTACTGCTTGTATCTAGATGTCAAATATTCTTTACAGAATTGCTTTCCTACTTCACTATTGCAACAGTTGAAAGGAGATTCTAGCCAAATGAAACAAAAGCAACATGTTTTCTCTGGTTAGGCATTATGGTGGCCATAACATGCTATTTTTCACTTATGATACATTGTTGTTTCTCAAAATCCCAAGCAAAGACTATAGCAATATTGTCATCCAATTGAAATCTTGCCAGTAAGGAATAAGATGACAAGGGTCAAACGATATCTAAGTGCAACCTACAATAAACTGCTTAATTTGCTTAGAATCAGATTTGCATGTTCTCATGAAATTACAAATGTATCAAGTAAATATTCATTATTATGACTCACCTCAGTCAAAACTAAAGCACTGTATTTTTTACTGTGTCTAATTTTATCATCACCAAGCATAATATTTCTGAGAATTAGAAATCTATCCACACAAAATATTAAAAAATGTAGGTTCTAGCCCTCTAAACGAAATCAACCTTATTAAATTGACCAGCTACATTCCTATATAATTATCTACAAACTATCGTTGACCCTCTACACGTATGATGTCAGAAATGAAAGGGAAAAAAATAAAAGATACCAGATGATTAAGAAGTAAATGTGACATGAACTTCAGAAAATGTAGAGAAGATGAATATTTCACTCATGATGTGGTGTAAAAATGACCCCAATGTTGGTGAAATTAATTATTGCCAGAAGAGAAACTTTTTGGAGAAAAAAGAAAAAAGTTTTCTTTGCCTCAGAAATGCACACCCAAAAGAAGAACTTATTTAACTACGTGCACTATTAAAACTGTTAAAAGCAATGAATTGCATCTTAAATTACTTGATACAAATATCTTAAAAGAGAGCCTATATATAGGCTTATACAAGATAAAACAACAACCATTTTAAGTTACCCACCACAGCACATATAGTATCTTAATTAGATTACCAAACACTACCTTTTACACACCATTAACATGTGTTGAATTTCGACACACCCTCTCAAGCTGAAGTATATATTGACGATAGCTTGAAACAAATATAATATTGAATGCCAGATCTGACAAGCAAAATGTGACGTGTCATCGTAACACGTGACAATCTCTTCAAATATGACAACACTCTTATTTGTTCAAAATTCGAAAGTAAAAATCAAATATGTAACTAATGAGGTCTTACACTCTACTGATGTCGACTCTCAAACAAGTACAAAACAAATTGCAAAGGTCATTGCAAAGGTCGAGGCGAGCAAACTGCAACAAACAGGAAAAAATTCCGAGCAAGGGTACTGTTCTGGAGGTTAAATATTATTCTGGCAGATAGTAAACCAACTTAAGAGCTTAGGATGAGTCTTCTGCTTTAGTGAGACAAGAAAACAAGAAATATGACAGAACAAATGTGGTTTGGTCTACAAATCAGAGAAATTCAAAGAAATTCCAACCAAGCTTCAGAGAGAAAACCATAGCACAAAATAAATTTCCAGACTCATCAATACCATGTTAAAACAAATTTCCAATAAGATAAAGCAATTCAGAGATATTCAGGCCACAAGAAATTGGCTCTAATACCATGTTAAAAATAATGAATTACATATTGATTATTTAATACAAATATCTTATAAAAGAGTCTATATATAGACTTACACAAGATAAAATAACAAACTTGGCAACCATTTTAAGCTACCAACCACAGCACATATAATAGTCTAATTAGATTATCAAACACTATCTTTTACACATCATTAACACATGTTAAATTCCAACAAAAACAATTAATGAACATGTGAAAGTAAAATATATAAACCTTGTCCAGACTGAAAAGCGAGTATTATGACGAGTATAGTTAATAGATTTTTGGAACACTCACGGTGAATTGATCAGGACGACGAGTTTCAGAAGCAATAAACCACAACCTCATGGTGGTAATAATCTTGTACTCCTTATACAAAACATAGCATGTCCAGAATGTGAATACATATGCCATTACTACATGTGCCCAAAGCCTGGAAAGGAAACAGGAAAAAATTTCCCTTGCCATGAGATTTGAAAAAGTCAACTCCTATAAATGAATCAAAGAATGATCATCATCAGTAAATTTCACTAAAGCCATGTCATGGGTAATCAATTAGCAAGTTTCTGCAATGAATACCTACTTCACAAACCACTGTGTTAAGAATAATACTTCTAGAAGGAAAAGGTTAATCAGAAATTACAAACAAGTTTATAGGAAATTATCTCAATCAGAAAAAAAGAGGAGATGAAATAATAAGTCACCTTTGCCATTTGAGTTGTTTTAATTCCATCTATAGCAAAGGAAGAACAAGAAAGTTGGAGCTCACATAGCTCAATTTCCTTTACAATCCTTAAAGATTTAAAACGTGCAGAACAGAGGATAAATAAATTTCTTCATTGATTTCTGATTAACTTGATTGTATCAATTATTGCATCTTCAAGCAAAGACTGCTGTAAGGAAAATAATTGAGCTCACCTGTCTGATCCAGAAGATACATTGGATATTGAAAGCTTGTCAATATCGCTAAATGTTAGATCCTTAATATTCTCTAATGTCTTCCCAGTGTAATTGACAGGCACCAATACCGAAAAAGCAAGTAGTGCTATTGGGACAAAGATCTTCAATCTGCTTTGTGAAAAGCCAAGCAACTTGTAAATGAAATTGTTGAAAATAAGTGATCATCTTTGCATAACCTTTTATGTACTAATTCAAAGTAGCACCCAAAAGAAAAGAAAAAAAAAGGTTAACATTCTATAGAACGGGATAGCTTAAATGGTGTAAACATACCCAAGGAGATAAATCCTAATATATACAGCTGAGTCAAGCCCTGCATGATCTATGAGCTCAGGTTGTGGCATTCTTAATGCTGCAGGCATCCAGTTCCAGAATTTCAAATACGTTCTGCAGTCTAAATTGACAAATCTATTCACAAAAGCTCCTGAACTTCTAGGGCTAGCTCTTATGCCCTTCATATACCATTTTGGGAAGTATACTCTGTCATTAATTGGTTGAAGTCGTAAAAAAGCAAAGGCAAGAAGAAAAGCCAATGCAGACAGAAGATTGATAGCAGCTGAAACACTAATATCGTTGACGCTAGCCATGTTCTTCCTTGAATATTATGGTTTTGACCTGTAATTCATGTCAAAATCAGTGAGACACTTTTCCGTCATTTCTCTCAACGGCAACTGCAGAATTCTATAGCTCCATGAATACTCAACGAATCAAATGCCACTATATCCCTGATAGTGGTTTGTAAACTTCATTTAAAGAGCAATAGGATTTAGAATACTGATTAATATGAACTTAGAACCCCGAAAAATGAAGAAATAAACAAATCTGCCGGTTTATGCTGAAATGAAGAAAAGAACATTCAATGCACGAACAGAGATCAGGCCAACAATTCTTTCCCCAAAGTATGGCATATTCAAAACGAGATGACTGCTTTAACTGCAAAACCGATTATATTTTCAAGAAATGGCCTTCAAGGAAAAGCTCCCAAACTTTCAAAAAAAAAGCAGCACAATAATACAAGCAGCGGAATCAAAATTATCAGCCCCTGAATTTCAACCTGATATACAGAATGAAGAGGAAAAACAACGAAAACTCACCAACAGAAGGCTAAACGAGCGCTATATCAAGATTCTTTAAGCATGGCAGAAGGCTAACGATCTTATCTCAATCAATAGATAATCACCAAATCCCGAAGCACTTTTCCCCTTCCCCTTATCTTTTACCAACCAAACGAAGCCCTCCAACGTAATCTTGAGTAAAGATACCCCTTGAGAGATATATATATATATATCAAATCAAGATTGAAAAAACCAATGAATGTACTTGGAAAAAAAAAGAACTCGTACAAAAGAATGTATAATGTATTGATATGTAAGCGACGACGGGTCGTTCTGGGATGAAAAGGGGACGGAGATTAGGGTTTTCTTGAGATGATTTTGAGGTAGGTTTGGTTGGCATTCACGATCCCCGGGGAGGGAGGAGAGGACGCCTGCAACAAGCTTAGGACGGACGGGACGACAGGGCTCTCGGGGCGCGACACTATATATATGGGAGATGCCATGACAGTTCATTTTTAACGTTGTAAGCAAGGACATTTTTTTTGCGTTTGAATTCTTCAATCCCAATATTACCCTTCGAGTAATAGCTCTTGTATTAATAGAAAGTGCCTAACCAGGGTTTCCCAATCCAAAATCTTAGATGTATTTAAAGTATTTTTCGTTTTTTATTTATTTTGAAAATGATAAGAGGTTGTTATATTTAGATAATAGAAAATTTTAAAAAAATTAAGATTTTGATATGGTTTTTATATTCTATGTTATTGATAATATTATAAATATATATATATTATAGATAATAAATTGTTTAAAATAAAATTTTAGTTAAAAATTATTGTTTTATATGGACATGTGAAACTTACACGTGGATTAAGATAAAATCTAAAATTTAGATGTAACAATAATTTTGAAGATAAAAATTTATTTTAAAAAGTATTTTCATAGAAAAAAATTGAAATAGTGTCCAGATTGATGCTTTTATTTAATGTAACATTAAGAATATTTAAAAATAATTGGTGTCCTACTCGTTTATTTGCGAGGAAAACACTCATCTCATTTTATTTTATTTAAACAGAACAATAATATATAAGCTTGTCCCTTCCTTATCACATCAGTATTCTTTCTCATTTTATTTTTCGGTACAAAATTGTATTAGTTGTGATAGAATACGATAGGATTTATTTTGATACTTATCTCTCTAAAATTAGTTGATTCACACATTAATGATTACTTGTTGATTCATGCTTTAAAATTTAAATAAACATATTTGGAAGTAAATGATTAATTTGTGTATTTTTTTCTCTTGAAACTCTATTAAAGAAAAGAAAATGATTGAATAAAACTGGCCACGTAGAGAATTATTGGATTTTGGTCAAAACAATGTGACACATGTGAGTATTTATGTATATATCTTTCCCTTGTAAGATTTAAATTAGCTAAAAAAATAATAAGCATATAAAATGCACCAAAACAGAAGTAGAAAAAAAAGATATCTTTTCATTATCATACATAGTGATTATGATTTTTGGAGTTGCTTGTGCTGTCATGCATATTCTGAAGCCATTTGTGGTAAGCATCAATATAGATCTGGATGAATAGTTTCTGTTTTTTCTTCTTCTTCTTTTTTTGGCAGGTAATTAATATAGGTTATGGTAGCCGAAATTAAAAGAGTAATAAATCACTGAAATATATTTTAAATTAATCTATAATTAAAATTTTAACCGATTTAAGATTGATTTGTGATAAATCATTTGAAAATTTTAATTAAAATAAAATATTTAAGTGACAGTTCGGTACACCTTCTATGAAAATTGATCTTATACTTCATATGTTTTATATAAATTGTCATTTTAAATATTTGCACATTTATCAAGTATGTTAAAAGTAATATTAAATTTTAAATATATACTCTAAATATATATTATAAATCAATATTTCATTCCTTTTCATATTAATGATCACTCTCGTTCTTTCTTAATTTAAACATGAATAGAATTAAAATATAATAATAAATAATATTAGAAATACGTTTAATATAAAATAAAATAAGTTAATATAATAACACTTAATATAAAAGGATGTATTATTTAAAAAAAAAAAGAGCGCATGCAATAGACAGCTTGGTTAACAAAACTTTCAGTTTTTTTTTTTGTTTTTTTGGAGGGCATTGGGGGGTGGGGGTGGGTTTGACGAATTAGATATTAGTTACAAAACTTTCATATGCAAGTAAAAGACTTCAGAAGGCCACACTTTAGGACTGCGAACAGGACCAAAATCTCCTTTTCTCTAAAGCACCAAAAATCTTGGACTTTTTATTTCTATACAAATTTTATCTTAAAGGAATTTTGAAACTAAATAGAACACTTTTTTTTAATAAATTGTTACAAGAGAAATCAAATAATACAAGCATTGAATGCTTTATTAATTAATAACGAAATCATTAATAGATAGCATACCTATCCAATATATTACTCATTTATATTACATAAAAAAATATTAACGACACATGCATTCAATACATTTTATTATTTCTAGATTTATTAAGATAATTATAAAATTCCTCAAAAAAAAGACAATTATAATTAAAAATATAAAAGTCCGGCCTCCAACTAAAGGGAATCATGGGAGGAAGGAAAGGATCCATACCAACTCCCGGCCCAATTTCGAAAGTACTGAATCACGCGCCATAACCCAGAAAAATCAATATTTTATTAAAAATATATTCCTTCGGTCATTAGTAGAAACGAACGGTAAAATAAAAGATGAATTATAAGAATGACAGACTAATTTTATTTTTAAAAAAATGAAATTAACAATTAATCTTATTAATGGCAGCTCAATTCTTTTTTAAAAAATTGGTCTTGTTAATGTCAAATCTATTTTTTTTTAAAATCAATGATAAACCTGTTTATTATTATTATTTTTAAATATAATCATGGATCTTTGCTCCGAATAATTTTTTTAAAATTATAATCATATATAATTATTAAAATAAACATATAAAGATATGATAATAATAATAAATATGAAATTATAATTAAAAATTAATAAAGTTTTTTATATATTGTGTATATTATAATCATATAGATAATTAATTTAGGTATTATAATAAACATATATATATATATGTATATCAATGTATATTTATAATATAATTATAAACCTTTGAATAATTAATTTTTAAATATTTATATAATTATAATAAATAATTATGTTTATCAATGTTAATTATATATTTATATTAAAATAAAATTATATGTAATTTATATTACTATATTTATTTATTTATTTATTTATATGTCTGGTCAGGTTCTGGGATGTGTGGGGCTCTCCTGACACCACATCCGATCTTGGCAAGGTCAAACCATTTTTTACACAATCCTCTGTTTTTTGAATGAACGGAAGGGTATAAAATGGGGTTACTCTCACCCAATGGATCAGCGTATATTTTGAGTAAAAAAAATCCATACAATTAATTAGAAAATTAACACAACCTAAATTAAAGGACTAGCTAATGGTCCAATTCATTTAATGATCTCAAAGCACATATGTAAATCGTTCAAAAATGTATATTTGATTGTATCTAAAATTAATGATATATTTTGACTTATCTTTATTATTAATAAATTTAGTAGGAATGAATATTAACTAGCATGTAAATATCTTAAATGAATGAGATTATTAGTAAAATTTTAATTTAAAATATTTATTTATTTTATAAAGTTGAATAATCAATTTCAAATAGTGTAAAATGAAAATATAAATATTAATGAAAATAAAAATGTAAAAATTTAATTATGACAATAAAGAATTTTTTAGTGAAGTAAGAAGTGACTCTCATCGAAACGATGCAGCAGAACGAATGAAGGCATGGAGTTCAATTTATACAAAGAGCGTTCAAAATACAAATAAAAAACCAACGGAAATGCTAATCTACTTGCATCTGTGGAGGATCCTGAGGGATCCGCTATGAGGATCTGTGGAGCTTACAATTAAATTTGGTTTTGGGCTCGGATGGTGATACTGATACTGATACTCTGATACTTTGATGAATTCGATAGGTTAACGTTTGCGGTGATTATTTAACTTGTTTAAAATTTCCCTCTGTCCCCATACTTTCGGAGGAGACGCTGATGGGCAGCTTCTTTGTAGAATGTTATGTACAATTTTCTATCCAACAGGGATAAAATAGTAATCTCTTAATTCGAAATTGAATGTTTACTTTTTTTTTTTTATTTCAGATTATTTGAAATTAAATATATATACTTTTATTAAATAAAAAAATTATTTAAAATTTCATTAATAATGTATTTAATTTATAATATTTATCTCATATTAACTCATGATATTCATCCTTCATCGTTTAATTTAAATTATTTACATTTCACTAAATAATGAAATTCACAATCATTATATAAAGTCAATAAATTTATTTAATTTTTAAATGAAGTCAAGTGTATATTATTTTTGGATTAAGCAGTTTATAATAATATGAAGAATTATAATTGAACCAGGATTACACAAGTCAAATGAATGTTTGATTTTTCTTTACTATTATTATTGAATTTAATACTGTATCTTCTTTTCTTTTTATTTTTTTATGAACAATACTATATCTTTTAACATAAATATCATACTGCTTTATAAAAGTCCAGCCCAGATGAAAGTTGCCTGCTTGATTAGTCCCCAATAGATACCCTCTGTCAAGAAATTGAACAACAAAAACTGGTTTTCTTGTACATCCACGTGAAAGAAAGATGAGATCCATCAACCCTAAAAGCATTTTGCAGCAGCTGAAGCTCCACTCCCAATCCCTTAAACCAAATGGGCTTTTGATCAATTTCATATCAGCTTCGTAGCGAAGGAAATCTACTAGCTCATTCTTATAAGTAGTTTGATTATTTTCCCTTTGAGATATACTTCCAGCCATTATGGCCGATTTCACTATTTAATGAAAAAAATTTCTCCCTAAAAAAAATAAAATAAAATTCACATCAGCTTCAAGTCTCAACCAATACTGTAGCAAAAAATCACAACCAAGAACGTTTTTTCTCACAAGAATTTGAGAAGGTGATAGGTGTAAATAATCGATACTATGAGTTATTTTATTATGATGGATTTATTTTATTTATTAGGTTCTTAATTATGTTATTAAGATTGTTTTTATTTTGTAAGGATTAGGATATAAATATCTAGTTACAAGACTAATTATATTTCACTATTTTATTTTACATTATTTTATCTTGACATAACTTTTGGAGAAACATAAAAAGGTTACTAGACAAAGTAATTCTTCTGATAATTACTCAACCCTAGATAAGTTCAATCTCAAGTAACTTTATGACTTTAATGATTTCTTAAATGTATATTATGAATTTAATTTGAGGATTTTATGAATAGATTAAAGCAATTCTTTCGAGAACTATCTAAGTTAAAGAAGAATTATTTGATTGAGGTAACTAATTTTGATATCTCTGATTTTATTAAAAAATTATTTCTCAAAAATTGTGATTTTTTAATCTGATTATTTTTGTATATAAATTATGAGTTTGAGTAATTTATGTTTTGAAAATTTTTGTATATTATGGCTTTATTTTATACTAAAAATATGAATGATTTTTGTAGACCTCGATAATGCATAATTTAAAGTTGGTAGGAATATGTTTCAACTTTTGATTTGATTCTGTTCATTCAGATAAAATTTTATTTGTTATTTGGCAGTGCCAGCGAGAGTTTGGGCTTGACGTCAGAGCTTGGGACAAATGAATGTTATTGTCGAATGAGTTCTTTAAATTTGTTTGATGAATATTTTGATTGATATATTTAAGCCACATTTTTCATGAATAATAGGAAAAATTCAGTTTCATATTTATTCTTTGATTTTATGTAATAATTTTTATATAGAAAAAGTTATATTTTTGTCCATAAAAATTCTACACAGTTGGCTTTATTTTCTGCATGATTTATCTATTTTTTTGCACAATGTTTCTATTGAGAAAAGTTCTATTTTTGTCTAGAAAAATTATGCACAACTTTATTTATTTTCTGTACAATTTTTCTATTTTTTGCTCTTTTTTAGAGTAAATTTTTGCAGCTTTTATATCCAATTTACTGCACATTTTTTTTGTGATATTTTTCAATAGTTTTCAATAAATTTTCAGCAATAATTTCATCAATTTTTACACTATTTTCCTACAATATTTAATAACTTTAGTAATTTATGTAGTATTTTTACACAACTTTTGTACAATATATTTTTACAACATTTTAGTGCAATATTTCAATAATTCTTTAAAAAGTAAATATCAAAATTTCCCAATATTTTATATATTCTCTCTAAAAATGATAAAAGAAAATTGTTTCTTTTATTTATACACATAGTATTGTATTCAAATACTTATAAGAACTTTATATAAAACGTATTATAATTATATAAGATTTCAAAAATTATATATGTATGTAATAATTCATTCATTGGAGATATCATAACTATTTACTGAATTCATGTATGCTCATTATTTTATTATCTTATGCTTTTATAGATGATGAGACTACATTTAAAAAATGTGAAGAGGACACTTGGTAGATTAAGACTTTGATCGTTTACTAATAGATTATCGGCTTTTTGAACTTTTATTATTGGAAGATTTGATAGTTATTTATTTATTGCACTTTATTAAACTTGATTGTGAACTTTGTTTTGGATTTTAGACTATTTTAATTGATGTAAGAATATTTTTATTTCATGAATTATGGTATAATTTGAAAGTATTTATAAGTAAGCTATACAATCATTTTATTATTAATATGGATAGTAATGTGATTTAATGTATAGTGAATTCTCTTAGATTATTTATACATTTTAAAATAAAAATATATTTATTTGAAGAATATAAACATCATTTATGTATATTTCGAAACAAAAGGATAAATATCTAAATTCAAATAGAGACGAAGTATATGAAATTTCTAAACGATGAAATGTATATAAAAATATTATGCCATAAAAAATAAGGATGTAGTGTATGAAATTTCTAACAATATTATGTTGGCTTAAAAAAATTCTTACCGATGAATTGCATGAAAAATTGAATTTATTTTATTTTTTACTCCGTTTGCTTAATGTCCCTTTGACCCCTAAATTTGAATCTTTGATGATTGTTAGCTGGATACATGAAAATTATGGTAATGTGGGTAAGGATTAGACTAATGAAACCTTGATGGAGTCATGATGATCTAGTTGAGTTAAATCCCAATGAGCATATGAAACATTCAACCGCGATTGAACTTCCTAATAATATCACATTTGTCTAAAAAACCAACTTAGCATTTTTTTTAAAAATAAACCAACTAAGCCTTTTAGCAAAAATTGCTGGATACAGGATCTTGGTATATTCTCATTCTGGGTTAAAAGCATATTTTCACAGTGAAACTAGAAAGTTGGGCTAATATGGACAGCAAAATACAGTGAAAGGACTAATATGATTTCTTTCACTCAGTATTGGACTCTCAACACTTCTGGGCCAGTATAATCCTGCCCAATAGAACGGCCCAGTTCACATACGTCACTCCATATTAGTACGACTTTGTAGTTGGTAGGTCACGTCACGTGCTCCGAGTTTTCTAAGCAGTGGATCATCTTAATGGTAACCCGCACGCCGCGCACGTTAGTGACTTCTCTCTTTAGCCTGTACATGTCATGCGCACATTAGCCACCCCCCTTTCCAAGCCAATTTCATATCTTATGTCTGTACCCCTTACCTTTCTCTTCCACAAAACGCTCACACCGCTCACTTTCTCTCTCTTCCGCAGTCTCTCTCCCCAGCGCCGCGCCCCCTCCTTCATCTGTTTTTGGAATATTAGGGTTAGGGTTTTAAACAAATAGAACCCCAAAAAATATTTTTTTTCACTTTTTTTTAAATTTTTTTTTTCTTTTTAAGTCTTACATGCATAATTAGGTTATTTGGTTGAGGATTTGGAAGCGAGTGTTCCGATTTTTATGTTTTGTGATTCTTGGGTTGTGTATGATCTTTCAATGCCTAGGAGAGTATACGTTGAATCGTCAGTCGTGAGTCCTAGGAAGTTTGGAAGCGATTACTTCTTTTTACAGAGTAGTGGGCGATTTTGGTGCTTTCTCAACCAGAAAGCCCTTACAATTCTATTCTTTTGTGTTCTTTAGTGAGCACATGTCTCTAATTTGATTGGTGCCTCTTAAACTTTTCTGTTGGTATGGGCCCCAGTCGAAGAAAAGGTACCAGTAGAGCTGCCGCCGCCGCCGCAGCTCGCCGGCAGTGGAAAGTCGGTGATCTCGTGCTTGCCAAGGTTAAAGGTTTCCCTGCTTGGCCTGCTACGGTATGTGTATCCTTCAAAAGCTAATCTTTTGTTTCAGTTTGTGTATATTTCTTCTGCTTCTTGATGCCATGTTCTTTTGTTGCCTTCTGATCATTTTTGGTTTTGTTTGTTATTGAGTAGCATTACACCTGGATCTGATGACTAGGTTGATTTTTCTTTTTTATTTCGTCATAAAGAACCATATAAAAATATAGATTATCGGCATGAAATTAGGAAGAGGTCAGTTGTTGATTCTTGAATGACCCATGTACACTCAGAACAGATATAAATTTGCAAGTTAAAAAAAAAAAAACTGTATCAACAACCCAAGACACATTTTTGTCTTTTCATGAAGGACGAGAATTGCTTGACTTTGGGAATAGTTAGAATAACCAGGGCACTAATTTTGCTGCTACTGTGGGTTCATAGTGTTAAATCTCAATTAGTTGGAATTTTGATGGATCCTTTCTGTCTGCTTAAGTTTCATTAGCTCTTTACATTCCTTCAAGAATCTAATATTGCATCTGAACCCCATCTGGAGTAATTTATTTTGAGAGGCACTCTGACCTTGGAGATTTATCTTATTCTTTCTGTTGTTAAGTTCATTTGATTTTTTGAGAGGCCTTCCATGCATGGAGGTATTGTTGGTGCATGGTATTTTTACTTTCATTGGTAGTTTTCTGCTCAAGTATGTGGCTGCGCATGATCTATTCAAGATGCAGAATTTATTGTTGTGGGTGTTATAGAAGTTTCTGGAAAAATGTGTTCCAGAGGTGTACCTTTCAAAGACAAAGAGTTGTGGGTAGGACAAGTTAAAAGTACAGAACTCTCTGTCGGAGGTTACTTCCTGAAATTCTGGGGATAGTTTCGCTTGTCTGAATTTTGTTCATTTTTAGCTACTGTTTTTATGTTTTTGGAATAATTCTAACTGTTTTTTTTGGGCAAGTTTTGATTATTGTTTTTACTGATCATATTTTTGTTGAAAATCTTTATTAGTATCAATTGTTTTAAATCCATGCTATTGTCTTAACAAGAGATTTGCTAGTAGTTATTGACTTAATTCCATACTTTAGGTTCTAATTACTGTTTTATTCTAATATGACTTGCAACCTTTAGGTTTAGAAGTAAAACAATCTTAATACAAGAGGTGACATCTGTTATCCTTTCAATATTGTATTTCCTTTAGTTAGCACTATGGACTGGAATTGTACTGAGGTCCTGACAAAAGATCTTTAGTGGTAGCAATTCTCTAAAATTTGGAGTGTTGGGGCCTAATTTCTTTTTTTTATTCAAATAACACTAGAAATCTGTAATCTTTGAACTCCTGTTCCTAAGAAATAATTTGAAGATGAGGTGGCACTTGCTATCCTTTCACTATTGTGTAAAGGAATTTCTGCATACAAGTTTGCTTCTGAAATCTGTTCTGCTTGAAGGTAACATTTTTAAACCTTCTACTGTGGAGGCAGCCATGGTGGCATCTTTACCTGGTTGTCCCTCATTTTTCTTAAATAATGAACTTCATCATTCAAGTTCTATGTTGTTTTCATGCCATAGTTCTACTATTTATAACTATATGTATGCTAGATGGCCTTTTAGAAGACTTTTGAGTTGGAAGAAAAAAATTTAGTCAATAATGCAGAACAAACTGTATTCTCCTCTAGAATTTTATTGGATTTTTAAATAATTAAATCTATGCTCAGATGTAAACAGTTCCTCTCCTCAATTGGTTATTGCATAATTGTGTTGAAGAATTTCTTATTTTAGGTGTACCTGGTTGCTCAAGTGTCTAGTATATAGATTATTGCACAAGATAATTGGAAACTAAAATTTACAGGACTTTGAATTGATTTTTTTTTGGTGTTATATGTAGTCTCTCTTGATGCCCGCTATAGATGATTCTCTCTCTGTCTCTTGCTTTTGCTTTTATATACCATTTGAAATATAGTGTAAATTATACAGTGAGAATCTTGGAAATATGAAACAGTCTTAAGGCTCTTAACATTTTCTTTATAAAGAAATGCAGTAGTCCTGGCAAGCTTGGTTAAAGTTGCTTCAACAAACATGATTTATTGGTTACTCTGTAATCATCTCTGATACATGAGGGGTTTGCCCCTTTTTGAAGTTTGGAATTATGAATATGAGTTAATAGTTGTCTTTCATTATATTTAAGTTATTTATTGTGTAATATTTATCCCACAACTTAAATTTCTCTAACATTTGGATGAATTGTGCATTTTTTTTAATTAAAAAAATTCTGACAACTAGTAGTAGCAGTAATTGCTTCACCTGTCCTTTTTGTTAAATTGAAAAAAAAAAGGATTTGATGTGAGTCTGCTTTTGCTTGCTTGTGCCAGGTGAGCGAGCCAGAGAAGTGGGGCTATGCAGCTGATATGAAAAAAGTACTTGTCTACTTTTTTGGAACACAGCAAATGTGAGTGCTACTGTTACTTTATGTTTTCATTTGTCAGTGTTACCTTCTAAATAAGTAATTATCTGAATTCTAATCTATTCAGTCCTTGTTTTTTGCAATTTTTATATATTTATTTCATTTATTCAGTCGATGAATAGGTTTCAAGTGAAATTTACAATATTATCTTCTAATGAAAATGCACTTATTGTTTTAATCAATTCTAATTACACTCTACTGTAATATAGTTGAAAAGAGGATAATCGGTGCAGGAGTGTGCTGATGCAGTTCTATGAAAGTTTTAGGAATAAGGTGTGCGTGCCTGTGGGTGGTTGTGTTTCAAACTGGTGAACTACCAAGTGACAACAAATTCATTTTATTTTACCATAATGCGATGGTGTTAATTTCTGATATTATTTCTTTATTGTCAATAATAGATCTTGTTTGTTTGCCTGTCTGTTCTTTTATATAGGAGAACATCGTAATATGCTTATCAGATATCCTTTTGGGTTACCATTTTACATGTGGATTGCCACATTTGATTGTGTCTATACACTTTTACTAAGGATAAACTTGAGATGCTGTTTGCTGAAGATAAAATTGAGATGTTTCAAAGACTTGGCAGTTTGGAAGAATGGCGCCAACTTATTGTCTCTCATCCATTATTTTGATATATAGAGATTAAAGGTTGAAAACGAATTGTTAGCTACCAAAGGAATATTAAATGTAGTTTTACTTCTTGACTTCTTTATGTCTAGATGTACAACCCTGGACGTTAAAATGTGATATGCTATGAAGCTTGTAACTTACTGCAGAAAAGTAGAATGCGAGTGAAGATAAATTGGTAGTGCAGTAATTCTAAGTTTCCACTGACCTTTGAACAGAACTTAGATATACTGTACTATTTGTTACCGGGACACTTTGTGTGGCTTTGCTTTTCATTAAGGGCGTATAGTGTATGAATAGTTAAACATTGCGGTATATGATTTCTTTTTGTAATTAACTACTGAATTAGCAGAAGCACCTTTTGATTTTCAATATGCATATAATATGTCCCTCTACCAGAAGTGAAGCAAACAGACAAGGGTCTGAAAGTGGGAATCCTAATGAGTCATCTAATATGGTTCAATTGAAGATTATTTTCAGGAAGATAAGTTAGTTGTTATTGCTCAAATATTTGTTATGGTACCCTAAGTATTTTGTCGTTATAGGATTTTAAGTTGAATAGGCATCTGGTAACTTAATGGTGGCAACTTGATCATGCTCTACAATCTAATCCATGCCTAAATGTTGAAGGGATATTCATGTTAATTAGCAGAGATTTATCAGGTATTTGGTAATGTTTGTTGCAGATATTTTTTCAAATTTTTTTTTCTCTTGCTTGAATGCGGATGTGCGTGCGTTGAAATTAGCAATATAAAATTGGAAATATAATTGCTTAAATCCTTTTCTGTTTTGTTTAAACAAACAATCCATGATGAAGTGTTAAAGGAGGAAAATTTTTTGGATTCTTGAAGAAATGGAATCTAGATGGTAAAGAGAGGGTGATGAAGAAGTTAGATGAGCTGGTTCTCAAAGAATGTGGAATAGGTTCTGAGAATTGAAGAAAGGAGGGTAGCACTGGTGGTATATGAATGATATAAGTGCTGCATTCTCTTTTTCCTTTTGTTTTAGCTGTTTCTTTCTTTCGAAGTGCATTCTAGTTCATTTTATGTAGAATTGGAAATTAGAGCACATGGCTCTGTTGCCATTATGGAACTTGGTCTCAGTAATCGCTGTTATCCATGATCTTAGCACAGTACATGCGTTTTGCTTATTGTCTGACTTTATGGTTATCTTTTATCTTGTAGTATATGTAACTATCATGTGAGTTGAATGTTGGTGATTGTCAATTATGAATGTTTACTTCTTTTGAGCTTGTGAACTTCACTGTTAAATTATTATCATAGTTGATATTGCTTTTGGGGATGATGGTTTCTTAAAAGCATGCATATAATATGGATAACTTCATGTCTTATAAGTATGTGGAATTACCAATGTACATGAGTGAGATCAGCAGACTGGCTGTATTTGGTTTTAATTTTGTAGTTTTGCACATAATTGATAGGGTTATAAAATAGATAGAATATAATAAATAGATTATTTGAGAGTATAAGTTTGATTGAAAAAGCAGAATAGTTAATGTGGATATGGATAGGTGGGACTATGGGCTTTCAAAGTTTTAAAATCTGAATTGAATGGAAATTTTGGAGGAAGGAAATGGAAATATTGTCTAACTGGACATTTTTTTTTTTTGGTGTGGGGGAACAACCCAAACCAAATCAAGCCTGATTCTCATAAGCAGTGTGTTATTGGTATTTAATGAGCATACATACACGTGCTGTTGGAGTTCTCTTGAGCAACTCCTTTAGATATTTTGGCATGCACCATTCTACTAATACATTTTCTTCTGAGATGTGACTAGATTATCTCATATTTTAGGATAATCAGTTGGTTAAAAACTGGAATATTAGAGGATTTTTTGGGAGGTGCTTCCTCCAATTTATTGCTTTCTCATCCTCCTCAGGGTTCAGATATGGGGTAGTTTTATTTTGTGACTGTTTTGGGTGAGGGCATGCAATTAGGGATGTCTCCTCACCTCCACAACTTCTCCCCCCAACCAAAAATAAAATAAAGGACAAATTTGAAAAAGAAAAGGAAATCCGAAAACATACCCCATCTTTCTAATGATGGTTAGTTTTTCCATATTGAGGGATGGATATATTGCCTAGCAAATGTTCCCCTTGTGACTTGTGTTGGACATTGAGAATTAAAAATGGCGCAGACTGCTTGTCTTGGATCATCAAATTTAATGTCACTTTTTAACAAGTCATCACTTTTTTGTAATAATTTTGTCTTTCCGCAGAGCATTTTGCAATCCTGCTGATGTTGAAGCATTTACAGAAGAGAAGAAGGAATCTCTTTTAGTTAAACGTCATGGGAAAGGTGCTGATTTTGTTCGTGCTGTGCATGAGATCATTGAAAGCTACGAGAAGTTAAAAAAGGAGGATCAAGTCAATAATTGTAACTCTACCAATGAGCAGAGTCTGATCAGTGAAAATAACAATACAGAATCATTGACTAAATGTTTTTCCAAAGATGAAGCTCCCTCAAAAACATCTCAATCCTTCAGGAGAAAGACGTATAGTTCTGCAGCCCAGGATGTCAATGCTAAACCTGAAGATGCTGCTGCTGTGATTGAGGATGATTTGCAGGATATTGAAATTCTATCAAAGGAGGTTAGCTCTGGTTCCAGGGCTGCAGAAACTAGCATACTAAATACTTACTTGACAAGAGGATCACAAGCTCAAAAGACTTCCATGCAGAGACGGCCTCCTTCAACTCGGCAGACTAGAAGCTCGTCAAGAATAGATGCCAATAAACTCCAGTCTCTCGTGACAACTTCTGGAAGTTATGCTAAGAACGCTGTTCGTGATGGTGATAGTGTATTGCGGGAGGGATCAGCTAGGAGGAATAAGC
Source organism: Apocynum venetum (assembly GCA_019593545.1). NCBI lineage: Eukaryota > Viridiplantae > Streptophyta > Magnoliopsida > Gentianales > Apocynaceae > Apocynum > Apocynum venetum. The sequence continues at coordinate 1,858,831 of SRSM01000324.1, forward strand.
GGCTCAGGAAATCGCCTGATGCTGATAGACACGAAGTTGATTCACCTGATTTGGTTTCAAATTGTAGCATTGAAGGGGATGATTCTGAAATTTTAACAGCTGACTCTGATACTCTTAGCTTGAACGAAGGAAGTACTGTTGAGTCGGATTGTAAAACTATACTACCTGATTCTGTTAGTGAATTGTGTCAGCTGGATGTTGAATTGAGCCAGAGGCTTGAGTTTCAAACAAATGCTGTAATCAATAAAAAGAAGAGGAAACCTAGTAGGAAAAGATCCACCAATGATGCTTCTGAATTTGCAGTTAAATCAGATGAAAAAATAGCTTCTGACTCTGACATTGCTAAGATTGAACATAACATGCCTAGTGATCATGAAAGATCAACTGAAAGATATTCCAGGGATGATGGTGATGAGCACCTTCCATTGGTCAAAAGAGCAAGGGTTCGTATGGGTAGAGCATCACCCATAGGAGAAGGACCGGAAACTTCACAAGATGCAGAGGAAAAGCCACCAGAAGGTTCTAACTGCATATCTGAGCTGGTCCATGGATCCTCCAATAAGGAAGGGGATGGATTTATGGATCAAAGTTCTTCTCTAGCTAAGGAAAAGACTGATAGTTCTTCACCAGAAAATCGGTGTCGGGCTAGGCCTCAGTTGTGGGAAGTTAGAAAGAATCAATTTGTTGGTTCATTAGATGGTGAAGCTGCTTTACCACCATCCAAACGCTTGCACCGTGCCTTGGAGGCCATGTCAGCTAATGCTGCTGAAGATAGTCAAGCGTCTTCAGAAGAGCCATCAAAGATGAAGCCTGAAAGTATTGGATATTGTTCCCCGTCAGCTGGCTTTTCTAAGTTGTCAATGGAAAAAAATTCTAGTGAATTCCTAGTCGGCAAAGCAGAGGAAAACAATAATGCTTCTAAAGATTACTGTATTTCTGATTACTCTGCTGTGGGTAAGATTCCTTCTGCAAAGGTAGAGGCTAGCACAAGTTGTGGCTGCTCAGAACAGGAGCATATGCTGGAGTCTTCTGACCATAAACATCATTTGGAGTCCTCTTGTAATGTCATTTCTGACACTGTTGTGGAAATATCATCTCCTAATTTGCCATCGGCTAACAATTGCGAACAAGATGCCATCATCAACTGCAATAATGGTTCACAAGATCTGATGATGCCTCCTGAGGATTGTAACACTGGGAGACTGGAGTTGGTCAAACACACTGCAAAATCTGATCATGAAGTCTCACATTTGGATTCTAAGCATGTCTTGGAGAGTAATGATGCCATTCATTCACCGAATAATGCTACCAGTATGTGTATGGATTGTGCAGATGACAGAGGTAATGAAACTAGCAAGTTGTGTCAACTCCTACAAGTTGAGAGTCAAGAACCTGCAATGTGAGTTTGCATATCTATTCTGGTTCTGTTTTGAAATTAATCAGTAGAGCAAGTCATTACTTAATTTTCATCTTTGTCTTAGGTTCAGGGGTATTGTAGAAACCGGACAAACTGAGAGGGGCTCTAGTGCTACGCCATCTTCAGCTCCTGTGGAAGGTTTGAATGTTTCACATGGCAACCAAAATCTACATTCTGATTCTGCCTCTGATGGTCAGTCAGGGGACAAAGCTGTCTCGATTACCTTGTCATCCTCCTCACTGACTGATGGCTTGGACTCTACTGCACGTGCAACGCCACACACATCAACATGCAATGCATCTGCATCTGATAATGTTTCTATTCAAATCAATGGCTCCTGCAGTCCTGCAGTTCAATCACAGTCCAGTGTTTTAAGAACTGCTGCAAATTGGAACAGCAAAGAAACTGATAATGCTCTGGCATCTTTTGAGGCCAGTCTTAGGACACTGACAAGGACAAAAGAAAGTATTGGTCGTGCAACACGTGTGGCCATTGATTGTGCAAAGTATGGTGTTGCTGCTAAGGTAGTAATTCGTTCTTTGGCATGAAATTTTACCCTTATATCGGGACAATTTCTTTACTTTCTGATTCTTTCAGGTACCTTTACCTGGTTTTTCTTTTATTTTTTTGGTTGGCATTTCTATTGGCCTTCTAGTCTGGCCTGTCCACTTCAAAATTCATGTGGTCTTCTGTTTGAAGCCAAAGGAAAATAGACTAATTGGTATCAAGTTAATCCGTTGTATTTTTAAGGTGCCTATGAATTTTTTTTTGACCTTTTGGTCCCTCCAAATTTTTAAGGTGCCTTGCACATGCATTTGTTGCCAAACTCCACTGACTAGAGTAGCAGGAGGACCTAGTAATAGCTAAAATCGCTTAGGGACCAAATGGCTGGAAATATTCTTTAGGGAGCTTATAGATAGATAGCTGACGAACAATTAGGAAGTTCCACTTAAATCTGTTTTTTGAATTTAAATTTCTTTTGTTCTGTCTTTGTTCTACTTGATTCTTTCTCATCATTGTGATATCTTTGAATTGCTGAATTGGGTCTACAACATTGTTTGGAACCAAAGGCTGATACAAGACAAGAAGGGACTTGGCTTAAAAATGAGTGTGCTTTCCGAAGCGTACTCTCTTCTCCAAGCATGGGCAAATATGTTTCTAAAGTGTATGAATGATGTAAATCTACTGTTTGTATACTGGGCACTTGATTTTGATCTCTGTTTGAAGAGGGGGAGGTGCCTGCTAGGTTGTCAATTAAGTTATGATTAATGTAGCCTATCTGTCTCATCAGTTGATTAGATATGTGTCAAATGAGTAGATAATAATTGAGTATAGGCATATTTCATGGAGTTGTGTCTAATCATCGAAGTTGTTTTATGAGATTTGTTACTTTCTTAGTTCGAAAGGTTAAAATGTTGATTCCTTGAATTAGGAATCTTCGAGAACAGTTTGCAAGTTTTTTAGCATAAGAAAATTGGGACTTTCAGTTATAAAATGGCATTATTTGTTAATAGTTTTAGAGAAATAATTTTTGGTGTGTGTCATTCTATTTTCTGGAAATGATTCCCTCCCCCCCCCCCCCAAAAAAAAAAAAAATGGGCCAAATACAATACTAACATTTGGTTTAGAAAATATGTGATTCTGTTTTACCATTTCGATCCCCTGATGGTCTAATACAATATTTTATTCTGTTTTTAGGTGGTGGAAATTCTTGCACGTAGTCTGGAACACGAGTCAAACTTACACAGACGGGTGGACTTGTTCTTCCTAGTTGACTCCGTTGCTCAGTGTTCGAAAGGTTTGAAAGGTAATAATATCACGATTCTCTTAGTGGTATCATATTTGCACCACATGATACTCAATAGGTGTTGTAACTGTATCTGTTTGGGAGATTTCAGGTGAAGTTGGGGGTATATATCCTTCAGCAATTTTAGCAGTGTTGCCTCGTTTGTTGTCAGCTGCTGCTCCTCCTGGAAGCAGTTCTCAGGAAAATCGTAGGCAGTGCTTGAAAGTGAGTGATTCAACTTCAATTATGATTCTGGACCTTGTACCTCCTGAAGTATTCCTCCTTTCCTTCCTGTCCTTGTATCTTGATGTATTTATACAGGTTTTTAACATATTGGTGGATTTTCTGGCTAGGTTTTGAGGGTTTGGCAGGATAGGAGGATCCTACCAGAGTCCATTATACGCCACCATATTCGGGAGCTTGATTCCCTCTGTAGTTCATCTTGTTCTAGAGCATTTTCTCGCCGCCCTTTAAGAAATGAAAGGTCTTTTGATGATCCAATCAGAGAAATGGAGGGTATGCTTGTAGATGAATATGGAAGGTGTGGATTGATTATTTTCTATTTGAAATAATTTTTTTCCCAAAATCAAATATAAATTTATTTAGGGAAAGGCAAGAGTTCCATATATTGGATTTTCTTTTCCCTTTGTGAGTTTTCCTGGATGTGTGTGCTGAATCTTACCTTGTTTCTGCAGCAATTCAAGTATTCAACTTCCTGGGTTTCGTATGCCCCCCATGCTGAGGGATGAAGATGATGGAATTGATTCTGATGGAGAGAATTTTGAGGCAGTTACTCCTGAACATAATGCTGACAAACCTGAAGGAGAAAGCATGTTGATCCCTGTGGTCGAGAAGCATAGGCATATCTTGGAAGATGTTGATGGTGAGCTTGAGATGGAAGATGTGGCTCCCTCGTCGGAAGCTGTTGCTTCTACAAGCAATTTGATGGGCACTGAAAATCAGACCTTTCATCATCCACCTGATAATACTGCTGTAGTTTCGTTTGCTCCCCCACTGCCACAGGATGTGCCACCAAGATCTCCTCCTTTACCATCATCCCCTCCACCCCTGCCTCCACCACCCGGTTCCTTTCCTCTTCATCCTGAAGGACATGATTCGATCTCAAATGGTCCCAAGTCTAAGGCCCATACATTTTCTCAGGTACTTTAATCCTTTTATTTTGTGTTCTCTTTTTTATGCTGTGCTACACTTCGTGGAATTAGAATTCACTGGAAGTAGCATTTGGCTTGTGTATAAGTTTCAATATGGTGTGATGTGAATTTGCAGAATATGGAAGATAGCTTGCAGAAATCTACTAGAAAGCAGTTGATTGCACCAGGAGTCAACTCTTCAGTCTCTGATTCCATTCATTATTCTGCACAGGGAAATGATGATTTTCATCCACAATACTCAAAGCAAGCATTAAACTCTTCTAATTCTTGTTCTTTCAACAGTCCACCTATTTCAAATCCAGTAGTTCGAGCAGTAAATAACATTCCATCAGCAGATGGTGCCTTTAACAAGGGTTTTCGTTTACAGCCACCTCATCCTGCTCCATCAAATCAGTTTTCTTATGTGCAAGCTGATCAGCGGGTTCAGTCACACAGGGATATTCCACCTCCGTCCCTCCCTAACAGATTTCATGTACCGAATGCCGAGAATGGAAACTTCTATAGAGATTGTGACAGGATGAAATTGGCCCCGCATGACTTTGGAGAGCATTGGAGGACACCTCCTTTTCCTGGTAAACATGCCTCCTAAGATGTTCATGAGATATTCTCTCTTTCTATGAGATACTAAAAGTTATTGTTTCAGGTCCTCGCTACCCTGATGGTTCTGGAATGCATTATGCACCTCCTCCATATGTGGGCCAACTTCGTGAGCCAGCATTTCCAAACCAGCGATTGAATTTCCAGGCCCGGGCTATGAATCACAGGGAACTAATGTCGTATAGGCCCCCTACTGGAGGTCCAATCCCTGTGGCCGCTAGAGGTATGTTTCTGTGGCTGCTAGAGGTATGTAATCAGCTCCCTAGTTACATAATCTTTTAAGGTCTAACTTGTTCTTTTTTCTTGTTTTGGCGTTTCAGGTCACAACTTCTGGAGACCAAGATAACATCAGTGGGTTTCAAGCAGAAGGTGTCATTACTTAACATCTCAATGTTCTAAAGTTTTTAAATTTGAAAGAATGGGGAGTTTTTGTTGATGCATTATCTGATTGTGGTCTCGTTTTGTTTGTAGGTGTAAATCCATTCTCTATTTGCAGCTTGGTCGAATGAATAGAGAGGCCATACTTTGTGGCCTATATTCTGAGAGAGACTTCCATTTCCAGAGTGAAGGCTTTGCCACAGAAGGAAGGCATCATGGCAAGTGCGTCAGCTGTACATATATATATATTTTGGAGTGGGTAGGTCCGTTGATCCTAGGTTGCCTGTTGGCTTTTTTCGTTTTGGCTGTCTAGTATAATTTTTGAAGTCTATGAGATAAATTGTTCAGTATAAGTTTATTGTAGTAGTCTGGCCTATGATTTGTCATAAGCTTCGACAGAACCTTTAGGATATGCCTGTAGAAGAGATCCCTTTCTTTTTCCCTAGTTCGTAGTCTCTGTAAAATCTTAGTGCTTGTACATTCGGAATAGTTATAATTCGTACCAGCCGAATCAGAATGAGTCATGCTGGCTGCCAATATTATTTATAGGAAAAACGGAAAGATTTTGCTTCATCCACGATGATAATTAAATTGAGTGGAAATTTCTGCTCCAGTATCTATTGGAAACAATTTGATGCCATACGGTTTGGCTGGATCTATGTTTCTTATTTCTCGTCTGGTTTGGTTGTTTTGGTATATCTACCTATGATGAGTGAGATTAGATAAGTTGATCGTTACTTGCGCGCTTCTTTGGGATCAAGTGAGAGGTCCAGCATCATAAAAAGACACGCATGAACATAGGAAATTTGTTCAAAATTGTATTTTTATTTTCATTTTTGCAATAGAATTAAGGATAATTGTTAATTATGATTACATTACTTTTATTGTTAACATAACTACTGATAAGATTATATATTTTAATTAGAAATCAATTTTTAGGTTAAAATGATGGATAGTGGGAGTGTAAATGAAAATGTATTTATTTTTTAAGCAGAATGAAATTTAATCGTAAACGTTTAAAACAGAAACTGAAGGATAAATTAGAAACGACCATTTAAAACCAAGTAATTAACGAAGTACTTTACTCTAAGCCTCTAGGAATTAGCGAACCTCTCTTAATACTCCTCAAAACCCTTGACAAGATAAGTGAGCCTAATTACAACTTAAGCAATTTACAGCTGTAACTAGTTCAATTTTCACCGTCGTCAAGATCACCAAATATGAATCCTTCACAAAAAAATCCAAGGGAGAGGTCAGATGATGGGCTGGCCCACAAATGCTGTCGGCCCATTCACAACAACACGATCTAGAGATCCATCATCGCGGTGGGTCCCTCTATCTAGGCTCCCGAACTCTTCGCCGTCGTCCCCGTCCTCATCCTCCTCATCCTCATCCTCATCCTCATCCTCCAAATACTTCCCACCTTCATCCGACGACAAAGGCACCAGCCAACAAGCCCCATGCAGGTGGCCATTCACGCACACGAAATACTCCAAACCCCCGTCCTGAGAACCAAGCCGCCGCGCCGCACTCTTTGGAACTAGCCGAGCGGCGGTCATGCTCCAAACGCGGGACCCACAATAAGGACAGCGGACCCACTCGTGAAGCTCCACTTGCCGCCGGATCAAACATTCTCGGGTCTTAGACCTCATGAATCCTCTAAATACCCCTCTGTAAATCCCTAAATCATCTTCATTTTCCCCCATCGCGTGCTCGCACGGATCGCTCACGTACAGAAGATCACCTCGGCACCTCTTAATCAAAAAGCTCTGTCCTGAAGTTTTCGAAAAACGAGATTCCTTGACGAAGTGAGCCGGCGAGTTCTGACTCAGTCTGAAATGCTGAGTCGACACGCAACCGCAGCAGAAGAATAGCAGCTTCGCCAAGGCGTGCCATCCATCACCCATCCGGCTACTGCTCGGCGCACCGTCAGTCAATGCTGTTATTGTGCGCGGTGCCCTATACAAGCATACCTCCCTCCACAAAAGCCTTTTTGCCAAGGCCCGTAGTTTTCTACACACGGACGCCATTTGACAGACCACGTGGATGTCCCAATTGATCGATTCAAAGACGAGAAGCAGAATTCGCTCGTTCAAAATCCCTGAGTTGGATGACTCGGGGTTAATTCTCCGCCTCTGAATCGAGTTGGCATTCATTTTCCGACAAAGCTAAGAAATGATCGGAGATGGCACTCTCAGGCGTGACCGGGATAGAATCGGCATATATATACGTCCCACTCACAGAATCATACGGTTGGACACGTGCAGGGACAGAAATCCACGATATATATTAACTACCTTCAATCATGCTTCAGAATCGGTAACGTGTCGTCCACCGATTGGATAAAAGACGCGTGTGATGAACCAATGGTGGTCCACTAAGTGTTATCGAATCGAGGTTGAACGTAACCTTATGGTTTGGATTTGGGAGGGTCGGACGGAGAAGCCACGTGTCCAGAATTAAAATATCTTTTTCATGGCTCGAAATATCTGAGGGACTACGTGGCAGAAAGAGAGGAGATTAGTGGCTGGAAACGTAGAAATATCTTGTTGGTGGCTTATATATTTTTAAAAGTGGTCTTAGCCAATAGTGGCGTCACACGTGGTGGCAAAGGGGCTGGACACGTACGTACCGAATTGGGATAGTTTGTCCTTTTTGTTGGCAAAATTTCATTTGATTTTTTGTAGGTGCTTCGAGCCGTGAATGATTGGTGCTTTGTGTGAGTGTTTTTTATTTCTTTTTTATTCTTTTGTACTAATTGGATGAGCCTTTCAACTTTCATGTATTGCAGAGTGTATATATAATTGTAGAAGTTTCTCTTGATATCAATAATCAACTATTGCTGATTCTCTCCCCCTGTTGCTCTCACATGCCGTATGAAATTTAGTGTAATTTATATATATAGTAAATTTAGGTCTTGGGCATATGAAACAGTCTTCTAGTCAAGGCTATTAACATTTTCTTTATCAGTTCTGCTTTGGAAATACAATACTTGTGGCGAGTTTAGTTATAGTTGCCACATGATTTATTGGTCACTATTTCATAAATTCCATGAAAAAGAAAAATGCTTAATCCCTTGTCTTGAACTGTCTTGTAATGACACTGCAGATGCCTTTTCTTCAATTTTTGTTGGTTGTTTTACTTAAAGGTGCATTGCATTTTTTATTTCTTAGATTTATGTATTTCCTGGAAGTTCACCTCTTCAATCAATCCTCGTATTGCAATGAGTGATGGATATGATTGTAGAACTATAGTTTGGGATTTAAGTTCACTATCTGCTTGTTACTGTATATGCCTGTCGTGCAATGTATCTCTCTCTCTCGCCAATACAGATATGGGAAGGCACCTGTTCATTCTTATGAAATTGGGCAATTTAAGATAGTTGATGCAAATTTTCACCATAAGTTGATGTAGCGATAGCTACTCATGATGAAGCGTTGGATAAAATTTCTTGGATTCTATGAAAGGGAAGGAGCAAGATGGAGGATAGAAGTTGAAGAAATGGAGTGTGGAGGTTAAAGAGAGGGTGATGAAGAAAGTTGTATGAGTTGGTATATTAAAGAAGGGGTGAGATGGATTTTGGGAATTGAAGAAAAGGAGGAAGTCACAGGTGGCTTATGGACGTTACAAGTGTCGTTTTCTTCTTCCTTTTGTTCCTTTTGCCGTGTCTTTCTTTCCCAGTGCCTCGAGGGTTATTTTATGTAGAACCGGAAAGAGAGGCACATGGTTCTATTGCCATAATGGAACACTTCCAATAAAGGTGAAGCCTTCCCTTGGTCTCAGTCACTGCTATATATTGTCCATGATTTTAATACAAAACATATGTTTTGCCCCTTGTCTGAGTTTATAATTATCTTTTTATCCTGTAGCGGCTGTGACTATCAATTTCTGTCAGTTCAATGATGTAGATTGCCAATTATGAATGTTAACATCTTCTGGGATTGTGTAATATATAGTTCACTGTTAAACAATTGACCATTGTTGACATTGCTTTTTTGGATGATAATTTCTTAGAAGCATGTGTGTAATATAGATAATTACATGTCTTAGAAGTATCTGAAATACCAATATACACAAATGAGATTAGTTGACATTTGATTCTCAAAAGCAGGGTGTTTTGGTATTTAATAAGCATATGGACACTGCCGAGTGTTGTTTGGAGTTCTTTTGAGCCTTAACTTGAATCAATCCTTTAGAGGGCACCTCTAATTTTAGCAACCAAGTCATGGCCAACTCTTACAAGTTGAGAATCAAGATCCTGCAATACGAGTATGCATATGTATTTGGTCTACAATGTGAATCTCTACATCAAGAATGGAGATTTTTCTTTAACATATTATCTAATAGAAAAAATATTGATGCAATACGATTTGTCTTCAAATCAGGTTGACTGCATCTATTTCTTGTTCTTCTCTTCTGATTTGGTTGTTTGGATGTATCTTTTGTCTTCCAAAAGTTCAGTCAGTTTCAGCAATCTTATTTGCCAAGGTAGCAAATAGAGGTCAGTTAAATGACAACTCAATTTAAGGTTGGCAATTTGCATGCCTTTATTAGCAGTATCTCTTGCAAGGTGTTCTCCATATTTATGAGTATTATGCTCCCTTAGCTGGTGTGGTAGCTAAACAAGTGCGGACATAAAGTTGGAAGTTGGTTGCAATTTTTTTTATGCAACAAATATTATTTTTTCAGGTTTCTGATTGAGTAGGGCAGAAGGCCCCAGAACCAAAACAACGAAGAGATGCCGAAATTTGTTTGAATGCGTTCCGCAATGAGCAGCATAATATTGTTGATTTGTTATCATTTTTAGTTTGACATTGTCTATAGCAGAGTGGGTTTTAAAATTTTTTTTAATACTTCGAGAAACAAGAAGGAAAAAATTAATTCTGGAAATATCTCTATCAATTAAATTATCAATACATTATTACTTCTAAATTACTCCGTCCCTATGGAGTAATATGAAAAAAGATGGATAAAGATGTTTATTTTTAGTAAAGTCAAATTTATTTAGATATCTATATTTTTATTTTAAAATGTTCAAATTAATTCATATCCCTCAAATAATAAACATATTTTCTATATCAAAGTGTTTTTAAAAATATTTGATAAACAAAAATATAAAATAAATTTCGTAAACAATATTTATCAATTCTTCATTATATCTAAATAACTCCATCCTCTAAGGTATGGTGCAAAGAGAAACAAGAAAAAAAATGTTATTTTTAAGTAAAGTGAAATATATATATATATATATATATATATACATAATATCCAAATTAAATGTTCATTTCTCTTAAATAAATATACTTGCTATCTCAAATTTTATAAATAAAGTCATTGATTAATGATTTCATAATTTTCTAACCTGATTTGTTTCACCCTTAAATAATAAGAATGATATAGTAAATTTTTAATGGTTAAATATTCTCTTTAAATTTTATATTAAATTAAAATGAGACATTCATTTATAGGAGTAAACAAAAAAGTTATTATTTATATTATATTATTTTAAAACATAAATGATTTATATATTTAAACATTTATAATATATATATATATATATATATAAGATATATTCTATCCGTCTGGAATTGACACATTTCTTTTTTAATTTGTCCACAATTGAATATTTATTTATTTTAAATAAACATATTTTTTATCTAAAGTTTCATTAATAAAATTCTTAATTTTAGAAATTTATATTCACTAACTCATGGTCAAGAATTTAACCAAAATAACCAATATTTTTACACTTTTATCCAAAATAACCTGAATTATTGAAAGTGTACCCAAATAACTCTAAACATATTTGATAAAAATGTCGAAACCTTTTTTAACTATGACATGTCTAGTAGTCATGTTAAAGTTAATAGCCTTATTGACATTAACATTTTATGTGACTTCGAAAATTGCACATTGATAAATTTTTTATTTGGGTTTATTGATACGTTTTTCATAAACATCTATATATTTATTACTCTTAGAAGTATTTACATTTTTTTTATAAAAAAAAACATTCTTATAAGCCATCTAAAAAAAAAGAAAACAACTAGTAGAGGTATGAGGGAGTTACGTTCATGCCACGGATGTGATTGAATCACCTCTGGTTCTTCAATTTGTTTTTTGAAACTTTTCATTTTTTCTCTTTAAAAAATCAAATTAATAATTTTTATTTATTATATAAAATATAAATTTGGAATAAAAAAATATATTTACTAATATTGAAATTGTTGCAAAATTGAAAAACAAATTGTAGATAAATATTTTAATTATTAATGTATAAATAAAAATACAATATAAAATTAATGTATTTCTATTTCATTCCCGGATAGGCCTAAATAAGTTCCCCCAAAGTTATTCCAAAGTTACTCCCAATCCAGTTCCCTTCATACGTCTACTAGTTGTTTTTTGTTTTTTTTTGTTTGGCTTATTAAAATGTTTTTTTAAAAAAGTAGAAAATAACAAAAAAAAGACGTAAATATTTATAAGAAGAATAAATAAATAGATGTTTATGAAAAACACGTCTATGAATCAAAATAAAAAATTTGTCAATGTATAATTTTTGAAGTTACGTGAAACGTTAATTTCAATAGTGTTCTCAACTTGAATATGACTGCTAAACACGTCGTAATTCAAAAAAGTTTCGACATTTTTATTAAATATGTTTAGAATTATTTTGGTACACTTCTAATAATCTAGGCTAATTTTAATAAGTGTAAAAAAGTGGATTATTTTGATTAAATATACTCATTACGTTATTTTAAAATATTTATATTTCATTAACTTATGAATCTTATAATTCATTACATTAATATTAATTATAATTAAATAATTTATTTAGAATCAAACATTTTCATTAATTTTTAATTAAAAAAAATAAATATTCAATTTGAATGATTATTTTTTAAATCACATAGTCTAAGTTACTTTAAAACTAGTTTTGAAGGAATTGGAAGACGTTACATTCAGGGAAGAATATTGCATGAGAAACTGATCCAAGGATTTCATCCAAGTCCAGGCCCAACCCCAAGCCCAATTGAACTCAAACTCTGCCATAGCTAAGCTGTAATATGGAAAATGACTGGTTCTTTCATCCAACCATCGGTCCTCTCATTTACTATATTTCAGCCTCACGCGTTTTCAATGATGACAGCCGGCCACAGTCCTCCTCCTCTTCCTCATCTTCCTCCTCCGACGACGGTGGTACTCCGACCCCGAAATGGGTGCTGCTTCCTCTGTTCCCCAAAAATCCATTCACGAGTTCGCTGTTAAGGTATTCATAGTACATCTTTGCCTTTGTCCTCTCCAATCTCCGCAATTCTATTCTCAATGCTGACAAATTAGGGATTTTGTTCCTAAATGTCCAGGATTCCAAAGGTAAAGATGTCGACCTCAGTATATACAAAGGGAAGCTGCTTCTAGTTGTCAATGTTGCTTCGAAATGGTAGGCCACTTTTGCCCGGCAAATGTATTCGACTGGAGAAGCTTTCGATTTTGTTTTATTCAGTTTTTTAATGCGTTTTTTCGATGAAAATTGGGGTTTTTAACTATTCTTCCCCCCTCTTGGAACAGTGGATTCACCAACTCAAACTACACTCAGTTAACAGAGCTTTACAGCAGGTACAAGGATAAAGGTGGGTAGGATTCTTCTTATATTCGTTTTCCTTCTTTTCAAAGTTACTTTCTTTCGAAAGAGTTTTTTCTATTGCACCCAAATGAAACCCAATTTTTTTTTTTCAAAATTTTGCTCTTTTACAGAGGCTTTGTCAATTTGGAGGTAAACTGAGTATTTGGCATCTTAATTGACAGGTTTTGAGATATTGGCCTTCCCGTGTAACCAATTCTTGAAGCAAGAGCCCGGGACAAGCGAGGATGCACAAGCATTCGCTTGCACAAGGTTCAAGGCTGAATATCCAATCTTTCAGAAGGTATTAACTCATAAACACCTACCTAGGCTGTACTAATCCATCTGAAAGCTTACACTGTTACACAAGTTAATGCAGCAGCGCTAGATGTCCTGTATGGTTGGTTGGCTTTTGTGAATGGCTGTTTTTTTTATTAGTATTTATTTTGGTCAAATGTTGTTCAGATTCAATTTAGTAGCCAGTTGTGTGCCCTATTGTGTCACCTGAAAAGGTTTCCTTACTGTATTTTTAATTTTCTAATAGAAATGATGCCATTGGAAGGGATATTTTATGATGTATGAAAGGAAGATTTCTAAGGAATTTCTAAATACTTGTGCTTGGAAAGAAGAACAAAGAAAGTTAAAATGAAAATGCCCTCCCTGAAATTTTGAATTCTGAGTTTCTAAGGTGTTCGACTCTCATTATGAAAATAGTTCCTGCGGATGTATATATCAGTCAGGAACAATTTTAGATCCCATCTCTATCACCTGGTTCTCTGCATCAGCTTACAATACAATGCCCTATAATTTTTTCATTTAATTTAATGGTTCAAATTCATAGTTGGCACAATAATCAAGCTGGTTTTTGATTCATGTAGAATAGGATTTCAGTGCCCTACCCCATTTAATGGTTGGTTTTTAAAATGAAAGTCCACCTGAAATTTAATGGTAGACGATATCAACTAGATTGATTGAAAAAATGAAAAGAGGATATTTAGCTACAGTTTGAACTATTGATGACCTGTAAATCTTTTACTAGTATATACTTCCTTTACACACCAAGTCTAAGGCTGAGAGATATGTTGAACCCAGAGATAGGATTTGGACTAGTATGAACACGTTAGCAAGTAAATTTTTTGTTAGTTTCTAAGTCGAGTTATTAAATGGAGTTACTAACACTTTCATGGTTTTGATCTATTCTTTAGCATCTTCCATCAACTTATATCTGAAGTTTGAGACCATTTTATAGAGATGACATTTATGTACAAGACTTTCCTTTTTTTTCTTTTGAATTTGTGTTCTACAGTTGACAGAATGTTTTATTACTTAGGTAAGAGTGAATGGTCCAGATGCAGCACCCGTTTACAAATTCCTGAAAGCTAGTAAAGGTGGCTTTTTTGGTTCTAGTATAAAATGGAACTTCACCAAGTTTCTAGTTGACAAGGAAGGCCATGTTATCTGTCGTTACAGCACTACTACTTCACCACTGGCAATTGAGGTATGAACAAACGATTCTCTTGATAAATTGAAGGCCATGCGAGCTAATATTTGAGTATCATATATTGGTGATGGGTAAAAATGGTCTCTTTAAGTAATATGCAGAATGCTTCTTGGTTTCATCTGATTAAATTAGAGCAAAAAAGAGCTGACAAATTAGGCTATATTTGGCATAACATTCAAAACATTTTTTTACATTCCCATAAAAATATCTCTCAAAACATTTTTTCCTAATTATGTACATGGACCCCATTCAATAACATAAATAACACTTTTTCATTAATTTTCAATTAAAATTACAATTTCCAACAATTTATTAATTACATTTTATAATATTATCAATGACGTGGGATCTAAAACATATTAATAACTTTTAATTCTCAATAAAAAAATTTTTAATCCAAATATAACTTCATTAAAAAAAAAAAAAACAGTTTCAAAACTCAATTTAAATATATACTTAGTTATCTTATCTACAAAAGTCAAATACCACTGAATCCCACAGACTACTTTGCTCATCGTTGTGACTGTTTCCCTCTCTTTCTTTTCTTTTCTTTTTGTCTGTGTGCTGGGGGTTCTGTGCTTGATAGAGAAAGTTCTGCGATATATACGTTCTTGATGAGTTGGAGGAATATTTTGAAGATGAAAGAGTCTCTAATAGATGTTCAGTTGAATTTGGGTCCACGCCCCATACCTCTCTTTGCCCTTTTGTTTTTTTGCTAGAAAGTGCAAATAAAATGCCTATTCTTCTTTTTGCTTGCTAAAACAAAATATATTAATAAATGGAGGCTTGAAATGAAAGGCGTATGGATATAGAAACCCTCTCCTACATGTGTACTGCTTCTGTTTTCAGTTGAAGTTTTGAGTTGACAATTACATGGTTGGATGACACTTTGCACGAGTTAAACTGGAACAGTGGGGCAAAAAGGCATTCGTTTGTTTCTTTCAAAAAATTTACTTCTTCCTATGGCCTTGTAGTTGGCTTTTCTTTCTTGTCTGTGCCGTCAGCTCCTGTTTCATGTACTCTAGTGACTGTAACTGAACTTCCGAACTTGTACTGTTTTGCAATCCTAGAGTTTACTGGGAATGGGTTTCACTGTTCTGATCATCTTAATATTTGAAAATAAACATCTAAATTGTTAAAGCTAGAGAAAAAAATTGCAGACCCCAGCAGAAATTGGTTACATTTATATCTGATTAACTCTCTTCCCAGGACCGTGCTTTCCATTTTGTTGTAGTATATTCATGTGTTTTTGTTTTGAAAGATTGCATTTATTGGCTTCGTTTGGTTGTGCAGGAAGACATAAAAAAGGCACTGGGAGATAATGTGACAGAAACAAGTTGAAATTGATAAATGCGGGGGTGATGCATGTCGTGAAAATGAAACTGTTGCATCATGTCTTATGAATTTTATCTCCGTGTTCTAATTTTTTGCATATGGTTCATCACTCGGTTCTGTAAATTCAGTGTATCTGTAATCAGTTGGGAATGATATTCAAACGTGGTATGTATAGTACAAACTGAACTTCATTCTTCGAATTTGAACTCCCTTCTTATTTCGTATTAGTTTGGTGCTGGCACTACTATGTAATTAGAATTCCATCATTGAGGTTCTTGTGCATTATGCAGTTTTAAGTATGCACCCTGTTATACTGTGGAAGATCATGTATAATTACAGCAACATAAGACTTTCAGCAAGTGCTGAATTTTCATGTCCTAAGGAGGAACTCTCCATGCTAAATGTCTTGGGGGGAAGAAAATGTGCAAAGTGAATGTATAAGAAACTGCCACGGGCAGCGAGAAATGAGCTGTGTTAAGTGCTCTCAGCAATTGAAATAAACTGTGGTTAAATGCGGATCTTTGTCCTCCCAGTATATGGTTGGTCATTTAGCCATTCACTAATGAATCGAATCGAATCAAATCAATTTGGTCACCAGAATTGTTGTAGGAGTTATGCAGATCCTAACGATCTTTGCCCTTTGCAAATGGGATGTTTGAAGGACTACATATATAATATATTATAAACAAATTGGTTTTTGATTCAGCTGAACTTCAACCCATTTTTTTCCTACAGATACAGAGCATTTCCTTTAATTAATTCATCTATTGATATTTCAAGAGTTAGTCAGCAGTCTACCATGAAACAGTGGTGGATAATTCTTGGCAACAATTAGCCACCATATTGTCGTCTGGTCACTGTGTTCGTATTAATTCGGTAGTTCAATGACCTTATTTATTAATTATCCTGACACTGTTTATTGTCTTCTTCTTTATTTGTTATACTAGTGGATAAGATTATGAAATGGATATGCCGTTCTTTAACACGGCAGCTGGACAAGGCTGAGCACGTGGGGTTGGGTCCTGAAATACTGAAACTCATTCATCGTGGACCATCACTCAGTGACAAATGTCAATCTTTTGGTTGAATGCTATCCTTTGCCGGTGTCTCACAGACCCGAAACCAATGCCATGTGAAGTTGCCAATTGATAAGGAGGGGTCACCACTCAAGCACCATTATTGCCATGAGAAAGAAAACAGAGAAAAAGAAGTCTTAGTTAGGTGATGTGGTTCGATTCTAACAAATTTGAATGACTTCTAACTGGTTTGTCTTGAATCAGTCTGGGCAAGCAATGATAGTGGCAGGCATCTATACATCTCAATTATTGTCTCTCTAAAGTTATTTTAGCTTCATGCTCATATATATTACAAATATTTAATTATGAGTATCTTATATTTCAAAATAGTCTTGAATTTAATTTTATTTATTTATAATTATAATTTTCTTTCTCTTTGAAGAAATAGTGACTATTAAATATATGATAAAATTGAAAAAATTATCATTATTATGTATTGATTATAAATCGATTTTATGTCTTGAAATAAAAATTTGAGATTGAAAATAAAATTAAAACGAATCATATTTAAAAACTAGGACGTGTGACTTCGGAAATGGACTGGCAGAATGAAATCAATGTGACAATTTACACGTGTTAACCGAGTTTAATCCATCAAGGAGTACCTTTTTCATGCCCAATTATGGATGTTTTCATGTTCACACACGACAGTAGGGTATGGCTTCTGGAATCTGGCCTGATACTCACGAGTAGAATATTGATTGGTGAGATGGGCAGTTTTGTCCTCAAGATTTATGGCAGCTTCTGCTAACAGTGTTTAGCAATATACATACCATGTATCAATGGCACTGCCACCGGGAGAAGGGAAAAATCAAGATTGAGTGGAATCAATTAATGGAGATTGCATACAAGGGGTGGGTCGATGGGACAAACCCCACACGTTTTTCCAGCTGCAGGGTACTGAACCCACCCCCCCCCCCCCCCAAAGAAAAACCTCTTTCAAACCTAACCTTGAGAAATAATATATATATATATATATAAAATTAATAGTATATTCTATACTCTGGTCTGACATCTAACATGCAAGAGAAAATGTCGTATGTTGTCTCTGGGCAATTGAATCAACCGGAAAAGTACAGTGTCTGAAGTCTTCAGCGTTTCAGAACTTGTAAGAAATGGACATGTCTCTTTGCTTCTTCCTGTCCCATATTAATTTCTTCTAAATTTTCCACTGAGCAATAATAAATATTCACTAGGGTCTTTTCTTTAAATTCCAAATGACCAAATATATTTCCATGCAAAACATTATCTACATTACAAGCATACATGTATGCTCTTGACCTGTATATGCATGTGAAACAATGATGGCCCTGCTTATCCTGTACATTATCGGCAAAGTCATTTTCACAGAGGTTGGCGAGGGGACAGGGAGAGAGGGTTTTTTGCACTATGCAAAATGATATTGTTTAATCCAATGAACCAAAACTGTTGGGCCAAAGTTTCACTCACCACACATTTTCTTCTCACATATCTTGAGATAACAGAGTGCCTCTGCCTTGGTTGGCTGCTTATTTAAGCACCACAAGCACTGAATTTGAACCCACCTCTCAGCTCAACTCAACAGTTTCATTTCAAATTTCAAACCCCGTCAACACTCACCAAGATTCAAGATTTCTTGCAGAAAAAGAAGAAAAAAAAAGATGGCCTCAAGTTCCCTGTCCTTTAGGAGTTCAAAAGCGCGGTCATTTGGAAGATTTTCGAAGCAAATTCGACAGCAGAGGGCTCGCCTTTACATCATATGGAGATGTACCGTGCTGCTTCTCTGCTGGCACGACTGACTTTTTCATTTCCCAATTGGGCAACTCCAGTTGGAAATGGAATGAATGATAGTCTTCTTGGAAGGAGTAGGTACAGCGGCATATATATACTAAAAAGAAGTATAATTTTGACACATCACAAACACTTTGGTCATCCTTGTATAGTTCCCAGTGATGGCCAGAGGGGTTTTGTTAGTCATCGAACCAGAATGTCATGGCTATCTTCTAATGTAATACACTTATCAGAAGCAGAATGATGACAATAAGTATACTTGGTAGTTTTGGTTCTTCACTTACCCGAATATGTCTAATGATCTAATTTTGTCAAATGGGGTTAGCCTCAGATGATGCAGAAAGCAAGAGAAGTGAAGCCGAATCTTGTTCTACTCCTGTTGAAATAACTAAGTGAATGCTAGATCCTTGTTTTACTAAGTTGAGATTCTAGTGTTATAAACTTTTCAGTTATGAGCTTCTTTTTGGCAAGTAGGTGTGAGACTATTCCTTTAATCTTGCAATTCCATTCCCATCTCCTCCAAGGTCCACGAGACATCTCCTAAACGTCTGGATTTTAGGCCTATCCAATTGAAGAAGAGCAGTAGTTATAGTGTAGAAGCTAGAGAGGCCAAATGATACATGCATTGGGAAAGTAAATGCGGATTAAACCAGTACTTTTGCCTAGTAATTAGTCACTCTATGGTCTACTGTTGCCCACGGACGAGGTGCGTGGGCAACTCTTTATTAGCTACAGACAGATGATTGGAACGATTGTTGTTTGATCACAAACGGATTGCGGCTGAAATTTTTTTATGTTCGTAAAATTGTCTGTTATCTTAAATGATATCTTTCCATGGAAGTGTTAGCTGCAGCTCACAGAATCGAAGAATCTGCATGGATGGGATTCAAATCCAGGGAATCGTGTTTACGTAAATAAAAACTTGTCCCGTTTATTCCTGACGTTGCGATAAATTCTTTTGGTGTGAAGGCAGTTTCAGTTCAACCAAAATGTTTTCGGTTTGGAATGTGCTCTCTCTTTTCCAGATATTCATGTCTTGTCGAAAGATCATAATCTGACTGACTCGGAGAATTTTGTGATGAAAGAAAATCAAGGACAATAATGGAATAACCAGAAAGGAGGGCAGAGGGTGGCCAATGAGTAACAATAACTCGATTTGCAGTGCTCATGTCGAGTTCAACTGTCAATCAGACGACTCCTTTTTTTTTTCTCTTTCTTTTAATAGGTTTATTGCCGATATTCCCAATTTGATGAGAAATGCCCTCCATGAAGGGAAGATAAAAAGTAGGAAATCCACAGGGAAACAGAAACGCATAAAGAACGCTTGATTTTGATCTATTTGCTGGCACTTCTACGCCAGTAGTATTTCTTAGAAACATTGCGCAATTCCTCACATTTAACATGCTCTCCATTTAGTCCCATCAAAGAAAATGCTTTACCTGCCAATCTCAGGAGAGATATCCACCTTCATATGAATTCAATAATCTGCTGCACCAAATATATTGCAGCCCCGGTAAACTTCATAAACAGACCTGTTGAATACCCATATAATAGGAGTTCCGTACTAATTTATTCTTCGGCCACTCAGATCTAGGTGACTTGGATGGTGTATCCTCTTACGAGGAGTGTGGAGTGCAATACTGTGCATGACTACTTCTTTCACAGAGTTCCGAAATTGGAACATGCGAATCCAATAGCTAGCTCAGAGTAAAATCTCGGGAATTGATTGACATGTGGATATGGTCATATAGGGTAGTTTCCCTGTTGATATCATAGGTGGCAGCTATCAAATAACAAAACCACAAACCGACTCTATTCACATATAGCTAAGAAGCTTCAGTAGGAAAATTTCCCAAATCATTATTCGCATCCAATCTAAAAAAATCAGAGTCGCCAAGATATATACACCATAGCAAAAGTGATGAGTATGTCCAGAAACTAGTGAAAAAATGAAACGAACTTCAAACCTGTTTTCCACCAATGGATTCATATATAAGAATCACCATTATCAAATATTTCCCATCCCTCTTCAATAGGAGCTTTATGATCACCTGTCACTGTTTCAGCTCCAAAGGACTCTGGCTCAATAAAAGAGGGCATAAGATCTGTTTTCTCTGCTGTCTCTGATGGATCAATTGGGTCATTCACTGGATCCACCTGTTCAGGTGACATGCTCTTCAAAGATGAACTAGAAGAAGCTAAAATGCAACTGGTCTGGCTGGAAGTCAGAGATTTGCTAAGTGGAAGGCGCTCATCAAACTTCTCTTTCAGCAACCTCACATCCTGGCATATTACAGATATTTCTCCTCTGCAAGGAAAGAGATAAATGTTACTTCCAGACACTGATCCCATGAGATTTGAACAAAATTTGTTCTAGTATAACCATTATCAAAAGCATTATACAAGACCTAGTAAAGTACTCACATAACCTACAATTTGTTAAATCCGAAGCAAATGCAGACCCTCTTATCACAATCGCAATAAAACATAAAGCAAACCTAATGGAAACATCTACAAACATAGATACAAACTCTCAGGCCAATAGGATACTTACTGCAATATATCAACTACATGGCCCCGGTCCATAAGAAATTCTTGCAACTGCAGAATATTACAACGAGTAGGGGATCAATATACATCACAATATCATTACCATCAACATTTACATGCTAAGTGAAGGATTCATCACCTTTGCATTTTCTTCTGCCTCTTGCTTCAGCATATTGGCCTCTTGCACCACCCTTTCCATGATTTTTTCCTGGTCAGCAAGTAATATCCTCCCTATTTCTTCCTTTTCAAGTTTCTCTCTCTTTGCAGCCTCCATTTCTTTCTCAGCTGCAGCAAACCTTACTTCCAAACTTTCATGCATCTGCAGAAACTTTGTGGAGATTAAATGAAAGAGGTCATAGATGCAAGTTTAGACTAGCAATTTATGTACACATATGCAACAAAATTCCATACGTAATTGAACCATTCAGCCTCAGCTAACCAGTCAAATCATATTTATCAAGGATACAAAAACTTGGACAACCAGATAGCTAAGCTTAATAAGAAGCTGCTTTTACAAGCATGCCTTCATTAGATAGCCTATCAAGCAATGAGCCATAAGATGAAAATGAGCTCAAGTACACCAAAATGTAGGCATATCAGATGGTATATGAATTTTTCAAATATGCAGCATATTTCACCAAGATCAAATCAAGAAATGGATAAAAATCCATAGGAGAAACAGAATTTGTGTGTAGGCAGTAATCTGATTTCAGCACCTCATCCAGAATTGCAAGACTTTTATCCCTTCCCTCTGACAAGCTGAGCAGGCGAGACTGAAGCTCCCTAACTTCGGTTGCCAGGATAGCTTTCTCACCATATACCTCTCCAGCATGCTACATTAGAAAAAAGTGCAAATGATTTTAGTTTCTAAAGAAACAAAAGTGTCACAAGATGGGTTACAGTACAATGATGCGTCAACCATATCATTTGCTTCCTTTGCATGCTGCAGCATTTGTTTGAACTCCTCCACACGCTTAAAAATTTCCAGGCTCCCTTCAGCTGCTTCCTGTTTTGCTTGTTCTGCAGCTTTCTCTTGGAGTTCCACTTCCTTCATCAAACTGATAACAGACTCCATTGCTGAAAACAATGTTTTCTGCCAAAATTTTCAGAATTAGATATATGCCCATGTAAAGGTTGTTGTCAAAAAATACACTTCCTTAACTCTCTGTTTTATGATTTATGTTTTAATCTCAAAGATACATTACAGAAGAAATTACCCTTCCTATCAACTTAATGGAGCCCCCCCTTTATTCTTCTTTGCTGATGCTTACCAAGAAATTCTAAGGAATCTGACAATTACTACACACCTTAACCTAAACAAATCAATTTTACACCTTCAATTTTACACAAATCAATGACAGACAAGAAGGCTGTCATTGACTTGAAAGCTAAATGAGGCAAGGCTTAGCCGCTCAGAAGCCATTCCCAAGGCTTCTAGAGCTATTGTAGCTGCAGGGGAGTTAATATTATAAATACTTGGGGGTAAACCCCCACTCACGCCATCTTCCTTAGCCACTAAGACGCCTTCCCTTCACAAGGAAAGGCTTACTAACTACAGGTTACAGGAAAGCGAAGCTGATATGTAGCTACTTGAGTGTAGAACTCTTCTTTCTTTTCTTTAGAAGCTGAGAGGAGTTCGCTTCAGAAGGTGAACTTGATGCTCATTGATGCCTGCGCTCATCACCCTTCAAGCCTTCGCAAGCTCGGCTTTATGAGTCGCCCTCAAGATAGGCCTTAGGCTTTCAAACGGCCTACATCTCTCGGCTTTGGGGTTCTTTAGGGAATACCTCATCCCCAGATTGGCTTCCAATGCCTGTTCTCCTTCCCTTCCCGTCCCGCCCATTGAAAACTCTTTTTCAACGCTATTCGACCTTTTCTCGACCAGGGTAATGGACCGAAGCAGAACTTCGGCCCTTGTTTGGGAGGATTTTGTAGTTGTTCAGTGTATGGGCTAAATTAGGTATTTATGGGCAAGGGTTAAGAATGAAAATATAGTACGGATTTAGCCTATAAATAAGGATGAAAGAAAAGGCACTATAAGAGGGTTTAGTCCATTAATAGTCTATTTAGCTATAGGAAAGGTACTACCTTATTCTATTTCCTGATAGGAAATAGGGGGCAGGGGAAGCTTCATTCACTCTTGAGTTCGCGTGTGTCGTGCAATCAAGAAGAAAGAAGAAGAGTAGATTTAGCTACAGGAAAGTTCCCGGGAGAATTCACAAAACTCCGTTTCCATTGAGAATTGAATGGAGTTTTCCCATATTTCGACCATAGAATCTAACAGAGACATCACTGTGGATATTCTGACAAAAAAATTAGACATGGAATGTCCTCGGAGAGTGCTTTATCGCGCTAGGTCACTGATATATCCTTTTTTATCTTTATTTGACAAAAAAATGGATTGCATGCGGATGAAATAGCCATACTTGCTTATTCGATTCAGCCTATATCTAAGTGAATTTGTAAGAAAATCTCTTCCTACTCGGGTCGGCTTAATCGGATAAAGGTCAAACTAATTGCGTAGATAATCAAAGCAGCTATTGTACTCTTCAACTGAGAGAGAGTATCTAGATGGAGAGGCAGGAGAATGCGAAATTGCAGAATACCTCACTTCTTTCCATACGGGATAGAAGGAGAGTTTTTCTTGGGGCATGGGTGTAGCGAGCAAAAAATTCCCTCTCAGACAAAGCTCTATAAGGTAAGGAAGAAAATAAGTCTTAACTAAAAGCCCAAAGGCTAGCCTATCGAAGTCATTTATTCCATTCTTTTTTAGTACATATTTCTGGAATAATCTTTTTAGGAGGGACAATTTTATATATTTCTGCCAAATCCTTCTATTATTAAGTACGACCGGTACCATTTCAAGGCTTTGGCTGCTTTTGAGATCGAGAGGAATGATCGCTAGTCGGATAAGACCCAACAGGCAAGTGGTTGCTAGTAGACACTAGTAGGATGCAAGCTGGTCATCTCCCTCACTCGAGAGCGTAGAAAACATTGGGCCGAGAGTGGTGATCCCTATACGCCCAGGTTATCTATTGCTATACTAAACTCAACGATAAGTGCTTTGCTACTTTTATGCTAATTCATCTGTCCTTTTCATTCCTTTTTTGTTCACCACCTCCTAATTGTATCTCCTTTGTTCCCTTTTTTTCTCTCTTTGTTGAAAGATGAGCACGGATGATCCAATCAATTCAATAATCAATGATAATGACATTTCCGCGGTTTGATGGTTGATCCAATCATGACTTTCGCTTCGATAGTTCATGGCTAAAACAAGATCTCGCCCCCCCCCCCCATGCCCCTGCCCTGCAATCACGCTTACCGTCTTCCTTAGCCACTCAGAAACCGTTCCCAAGGCTTACAGAGCTACCCCTTAGAGTCCACTTTAAAATTTAAAATGCATAGTTGTATCAACACAACAATGGATGTTACTTTGGAAAGTAATAGTAGCTAAATATAGCTCTTTACCATGTCATTAGATGTTACTTTGGAAAATATAACTCCAGTATTACAAGTATGCTAACAGTTTTCACTTTTGACAGCACTTAACAACTAAGGATTGATTCCAGAAAGTCTCTTGATATCCACATAAACTAGTAAAATGAAGCTATCTAATCTTGACAAGTGTCCCATTATCTCTGTCCTTCATGGTTTTAGATGCTTTCGATCACCTCTGATTGGTTTTTTAAGTAACACTGGAAACATTTCATGCAAATGGTTGGAGGGAATTATATATATGTAAAACAAGTAAACTACACATGTGTAATTTTAGAAATGATTGGTTTTAAATAATATGTAAAAAACTTCACCATCCCAATGCCAGTAATACCTTGTTATTTCTTGCATCAGCAATGATATCTTCAAGGAGATCAATGCTACAGACTTGGGCAGATTGGGTAACCCCTGTAGTGAAGGTGGACTCATCCATGACATCAACCAATTCATTTGGGGATTCTATCTTAGAAGCATTGGTTTCCGAATCATTAATTTCTTTCATTGAATCAGAGTTAAGGATGTCAGGCACATCTACTGACTTGAAAGCACATTGAGAAGAACTAAATTTTGAAGCTCCAAAACCTGACAGGGTCACATAATCCAAACAACTCTCCTGCCGTACCACCTTTCCAAAAGCACAATCATTTTCTTGATAATTTTCTCCATTAATGGACTCAGCATGAAGAGAATTATTTATGCTCTGATCCATGGCAGAATCCTGCTCCAGAGAATTTGAAGTGATCTGAGTTTGCTGGTCGGACACAACTTCAATACTATTTTCTTGATAACTTTCAGATGTTATTGCATCTTCATTTCTGGGGTCTCCACATATTTGACAATCATCTTTTGGTCCATTTCCATGTAGCAACACAGAAGATGGTATAGGAGAGGACACATTACCGCAAGCAGCCAACACTGTCTCATCAAAATTCTTATTTGACGTCAATTTAACAGTGCTGCTATCTCCATACATTTGAACAACTCCACCGTTTGCATCATGAAACAATTGATCATGATCGGATTCTGCGTCATAAAATTGGCCAGGCTGCTCTTCATCTAGACAGGTAGCAGTCTGGAGATGCACATCTTCTGTGCAAGGAGTTCCAGTGGCACCTTCACCTACTCCAACCCACAGGTACAACCAATGATACCAATTAAATATCCAAAAATCTACACAAAAAAAAAAATGAAAAGCAAAGTGAATAGATGCATTACCTTCAAGTGGTGGGACTATAGTCCTGCTCCCACTAGATGAGCTAGTTGTTTGCTCTGCAGTATTGCTCCCACTGGATGAACTAGGGTTTAGCTCTGCAGTATTGCTCTCATTGGATGCACCAGTAGTTGCATTTATATAAGGAATAACCTCTGTTAAAACCACCTCCACAGCCGAACTGGCATCTCTTGAGTGCTCAATAGCAACAGCTCTCAGAAGTCGATGATCAACCTATACCAAGGAATTCAAATTATACAGAGGCACTATCTTCCATTAAGTAAAAGTTTTACATAAAACATTAATTACACTATAAATCTGCACGATGGACATGGATGTGTACTACTTAACATTTAATGGTTGCCAGAGTAAACTGGAGAGGAACAAAGAAAGAAAAACTATAGCAGCAATGATAACCTCAATTGCTTGCTTGCAAGATTATTCTTCCTATAAAAAAATGGTTCATCGTCTGGATGTTTCCTATGGGAAATTTTCAGCATACACAAATATATTTCTCTCCTAGCATACAATCATAAACTTAGTCTTACAAATCAGTTACATTATGAATCACCATACTTCTCTTCTTGTTCACCAGCTTTTGAAGGCACTAGGCAGCAACATCATATCCAGATGATGTTTGCAATGAATAACTAAATTATATCTAGATTATGAACAAGAAAAATGAAAATAAAAGAATATTGTAGGAAAATAAAACCATAGTTCAAACTGAGGCAACTATTCTCATACCTCAGGGAAGATCTCCAGCAAAGACCTGTACACTTTCTTGAATCCCATCTTCAACTACTAATATCAAGAAATTAGATTTTAAAAAATAAATTTACTAGATACAATGAATGCAATAAGAGATAACTAGACTTCATTTCTTCTGAAAATAAGTTGCTAACAATTCAATTAGAATAACTTAAAACTACACAGTGAAGCACAAAAGTGAACAAAAGCAAGAAAGAAAATTATCGCACTAAACTTATTGGTAAAACAAATTAATTACCTTCCTGAAAAAAAATTAATAACTACTTCAATTAAAACATTAAATCAATTTTTTCCTCATTGACGACTGACGAGGCACTGCAGAATAAGGAGGCACGGTAACACGAATATGGCAAATATGAATTTCCAAAAAAAAAAAAGAAACCGATTAATGCAATACAATTAACGAACTGGAACTAGAATTTAGCGGAACTTAAACCGGCAGAGTCACATACACAAGCGAACAAAAAGCTAAAAAATGCATCGTACATAATAAATTCCAATCAATCAAGATAAGCCTAATGCCTAAAAATAAAGAATTAGGAACTTACAGGAATTTCAAGTAAAACAGTTTATCGATCAATTTCGCACCAACGGAACGTCAGAGAATAAAGGAAAGCGATGATCAAACGTGTAGCGAAGATGAAAGATATAACCTAGGCGACCGAACTGAGCGGAGAGTACTGACCTAGTTCCTTCTCGTGATGGAGTACTGTCTCAAAGACGATGAAGAAAGTGGAAAAGAAGGAATCGTCGATGGGCTGTGTGCGTATATTTATATAAAGGGGAGGGTAGGGTCGGAGGGAGCGTGTGAAATCCTGTAGGACTGTGTTATAAATTTATAATGAGGGAAGGTGCGGGGAGAGGAGAATCGCGCTGCTAAGGAATTGGACAGTTTAGACAATTTACTAAAAGACTAAGGATAATTAGGTAAATTCTGGCTTTTGTTTCTTGTTGGAAAGTTATTTACATTTATTGTTCTTTTTTATTGCCCTTTTTATGGGGGTGGGGACTGCTGACTCTTTGGAATTATGCAGAAAAATTAGGATAGAAAAATACGATGTTAAACAAAAAGAAAGGAAGGTTGTTTCAAGATTAACACGCCTCCTTTTGATAAGGGGGAGAAACTTCTATATCTATACAAACTATAAATGTGTTCAAAAGATAATTATGAAAGAGAGCAAAAAGAATTCAAATTTCAATATAAACCATCGTATATTACTCACATGAAATTTAAATTTATATTGTCGAATGATTTTTTTTTCACATCATCAACGTACTTTATCAACTCGACTATGCACGTAGAGACAACACACCTCCTTAATGTAATAAAAAAAATCAGTGAAGATTTTAAATATTATTTTTTAACAGTAAATTTTTGGACGGATAGAAATGTAATATATGATTTTTTTGAGGAAAAGTGTAATGTATGTATAAATACTTTTCCAAACTAATTATTGGTCAATAGGCAATTAAGAAGTCAATATACCAAATATTTTATTTAATTTTTTCAGGTATATCATTCCATTAATGCACCTAGAAAGGCATTGGAATATGAGAGGAAAAATAAAAATTATTGGATTAGAATTGGCTAAATCTGGTGGAATCGCTTATGTTTCAAGAATATAGCAAGATTACATCTCAATTCCCTTTGTTATTTTTTCGCATGTGACAGCATAAAATCTCATTGGAATCTTAAGAGTTAGAGCTATTTATTTGATTGGTTTTTTTATTATTAGGGGAAATTGGGATTCAGTAGGTTTTTCGTTCTCTTACTCCTAGAATAATAGAACAATGCGCATCAAATTTATTTCTTTTTGGAACTAAGATAAGATATTAAATCCAACTCAAAGCAATTCAGGCCAATAATCCGGGAGACTGCCGGACTGGAAAGGAATGTTACACTCTGACGCCATTAATTTTCTAATTATTTCATTTTTTTCCTAGTCCACTTCATTAATGCATCTGCCAAGCACACTTTTTTTTGATAAAATCATCTGCCAAGCACATATACAAACATTATTTACATACACTTCCATGACTGTACTGACTACTACAACACCCATAATATAAATACTATGACTAATCACGTTAGAGAAACAAGGAGATTAGAAACACCTTCCTTCCTCTCATTTTATCTTTTCTTTTTCTTTTTTTTGTTGGGGGAGGGGGGGGGGAGGTTTGGCCATCTAAAAGTAGAGCTACAAAATCAGTTATCTGGTTGCATTTGGGCGTGGGCGCAGCATGATATTATGACCTTGTGAGCTGCAAATCATCCTCAGTTGGCTTCTTTGGTGCTTGTCCACGCTTACCTGGGCCGACCTGGAAATAGAAAAGCAATATCCAAATCAAAAAGAGGTTATCATTACGCGGCTTGGTACCTGGAGGATCATCTTAATCAGAAAGTTTTAGTTTCCTTTAAAATCTGTCAAAATGAAATAATGCTTGAGCATCTCTGAATTCAAAGCCAACATTTTCTTGAGTGTCATATCAAGTTGCCCAGATATCTGAACCTCCACAGAACAAACCATATTTAACTAATGATTGTACTCGTCAACATTTTCTAGAAAATAAAGAAAATTTAAGAAAGATCAATGATTAGCACTGGTATGGTCTAGTCTTAAATTCCTTGCTTCATATGTCTTTAAATTCTGCGTCAGAAGCAGGAGTGAATTACCGTTCATGCTTTCTTCTAGTAAAGAGAGAATGATGTTTTTAGTTTTTAAGCTACAGCAATGGAAAACTTCTTTCATAATGTTATAGCCATAGGTTCACTGCAATCAAAAGAGTTAATATGCTTTCTGTAAGCTGATATCCATAATCAGATCTTAACAGAAATGTCGCAGGAAGAGACTCGAATGGAATGTTTTAAGCTTACAGAGGGTTTTGAGCCAGTCAGCCTCCTATTTGAAGGTGCTCGAGCAACAGATGAAGCAGCTGCTGCTGCAGCTACACGTATTCTGCAATAATTACCATGAAAAGAAGGGCAAGATTTAGAAAATCTTCAGTAAGCAAAATATACTAGTATACATAAGATTAAGGTAGAACGAGAGCAAAGAGAAAAAACAGCCAGCAAAGGCCATCCTTGAGACCTTTTATGCACATCGATGTACACATCCGTCTCATCTACAATTTCCTCCTGCATCAGCAAACAGGATGGTCAAAAGATCAAGATAACTATGAAATTTGTAAAAAGAAGAGATCAAGAGAAGGGTGAGCATACAGCCCCAAGGTAGCCCTATCACAATTATCTCACACCAATAATTTAGATCACTTAGATCCAACTTAAGCTGAGAGAACACGTTGTAAGCACAACTGGAAACAAATCCAGCCATCAAAAGGCTTAAGGTTGAAATCACTGTAAATAGAGCAGATAAAGGACCATACTTGCAGAAGCTCTTCAAAAACATCTTCCAGAGTGATTATGCCAATGACTTCTCCATCTTCAATATCCTCTAGCAGATGCATGAGACTGTTCATCACAAAACCATTTTCCTTTGGACTGTGTTTTGTTTCAGTGGTTTGAAGTGATCCCTTATCGACAGTGATTACAACGTTCTCCGATTTTTCATCAAGCTTATGGAGCAGGGGAGTAGTTAATTGCGAATCTGCAGGGTAACCTTTTACTTTTCCATCCTTCTCTCCCTCACAACGAGATTGGGAGTGGATGCTTTTCCCTTTAACCTTCACAACAGCTGCCATATGACTGCTTCCTTTTTGAAACTCGTTAAGAATATCATACAGTGGCATATCAGCTGGAACCCTGATATACATGGTAATTCAAACGAAGAAATTATGATTTAGAAAGACAGGAAAAGGGAGAAAACCTGAAAAACCAACCTTGGCATTCTCCTTATTGATACAGAGCTAACTGGAGTCTCCGTTTCAGGCCGTACAGTGAGAAGACTTTTCACCTATCTCCCATAGTTAGAAAAAAAAAAAGAAGGGAAAACCAACGTATATTCAGTATGTCATTCATTGACAACAAATGACAACAGAGATAACATTGACACTGGAGTTATTACAGACCAGCAGAAGTCCAATAATGTTCTTTGGATTTCCAGAGTAAACAGGTAAACGACTATGACCACGTGCAAGAATCTTTCCAATTGCCTCCCTACACAATATGATATTTGTAAGAAGGGCTGTTCTTAATAATAATAATAATAATAACTACAATCATAGTAGTACTAACAATAGTATTAATAGTAATAGTAACAGGAATAATAATATTAGTAGTAGTAGTAGCAGCCACCGCTGTTAACCTAGTCACAAGTATTACCCCTAGCAGTGTATTAGTGTCAATTATATATTGGAAACATCTCATTCGGTTGTACCATGCAACACCCAACCGAATGCCAACTAATTAAAACTGAAAAGGCAAATAGATATATTTCATGGCTGAACATGCATAGAGTTTAAAAAATGTCAATAAAATAAAAACACATTACATAGAGCACAGCCCAGATAATTCTCAAGCAATGATACTCTAATTTAAGCAATTTCTCCTCAGTAGATGATTACTCGAACCCGAAAACTGAAGGAATTTTGAGAAAATGAAGACCACTCACCAATCCAATTTCGAATTCACATCTAAAGAGAACGTTGACTCTATTGGCGTCATTGCCTCCTCTGCAGTCTGCACACATCAATTTATATTGTTGCATTACAAATTATAGAAATAGGCATTTCACACAAATAGAAATGTGTCCACATACATGTAAAGATCAAGAATGTTGCAGATATGCTTCTTCTTCTTCAAGTTAACACAATAATAGGAATACCAATAACTCAACCAAAATAGGTAGAAAACACCCATACAATTGAGCTTAAATTCAACACGTATGGCTTTCAAGACTTGCTGAAAAAGCAATCTTAGAGATGGAAGAACTTTCGTTCAAACTAGGGTCCGGAGTGCTACACCCTGACTAACACCTATCTTTGCCCCTACCCCCCTTCCTGCTCCTTGTCTTCCTTCCTTTGACTAATAAATAGAGTTATAAAGAAAATGTATTGCTTTTAAGGCCTCAAACTATTTTTTGTTCAATCTTAGAAAAAGATCTCACACTCTAGTGGTAATGCCTTGTGTGATTAAAATGGAACATCAAGAAATAAAATTTTGAGATAAATTATGGAAACCAACATTTAAGGTTGGCTGCAAATGGACCTAAGTAATTTTTCTTACTTCCCAACATAGAAATGGAGCACCATATTCCAAAATATTCTTGTAAAACCAGAGTAACAAAAGCATGTCTGATATAGCAACTCAAGCTCATGTACAAATTAAACCTTCACTGCAAACAAATGTTTCCCAAGAATTCTACCTGTCATGTTCAGAAGCCAACTTATTTGTTACATGGTCACTAAAAAATGACGCTTACATCATGCAGTAAAGGAGATGAGAAGTGTAGGCTTGGTTAAAGTGAATATCACAAGGAGAAAAATAAACATTCTTGTGATCCATATACTGCCAGACAAACCTTTTCCGTCAAATCCAGTGCTCCACTTATGATTGTAGTCTCATCATGTGTGAGTTCACCCCCTTTACCAGCCTAACATGGAAAAAGAGGTCCATCATTTATGCGAAGGCAAAGAATCAAAGCAATAAATGCCCAAGATCGCACACATTACAAAGAGTGGTTTCTGTCTAGCAACATGTACATTCCTAATTAAGCTTTTCTAGTCATGATAATTTTGTACCATGTCATATATGCATGTAGGACTTTAATTGGACAATGTTTTTCAACAAACTAAATAGCATCAAAGAAGTCTGGTTCAAAGGGATTACCTCTTGGCTATGGATTGAAACAAGAGCTTTCAATTGTGCTCGTCTGAAGAGAGCATCATGATGTCCCAAAGCAGCATCTAGAACCTAGAAGCACAAGGTTTTCAAATTCAAAAGCAACTACATCATAAGTTATACTCTATAGTCAACCACCCTTAGAACAAAGGCAAACACTCCATACAATTTTACCTTCCCAATCGGGTAAGAAATAGGATAGCAAATGACCATCAGAATGCGCACAAGCCATACAAAGTTTGCACCCACAGCAAGTCCATATCTTGAGCATATTGCTTGCGGAATAACCTAATCCAATGTAGTTAGTAGGATCACAATTAGTACCAGTTCCAGTTCGCAAAGCTATCATGTAAAAGAGATGGTTGCAAATCAGCAGAGTCTAGCAGTGCATGACAAACCTCTCCAAAAAATAAAACAAAAGTTACAGACAGCACAACAGCAACAACAGGATGAAAAATTTTATCCAAGTAAATTGGAAGAGCCTGCAGTGTACATAACCAAAGTCAATAATCAAGTCAATAGAATGCATAAAACTGCTTAAAGTCACGTGATTTAAAACGTTCGAGATGTTTCTGGGGGTGAAGAAGAAATATTAGCGGCTAGTATCATTAAGACCCCTCTCGTGCCCTGTAGATGTGATAATTGGGAATAGATTGATATCATTTGAACGCAAGTAATGACCAAGATTTTCTCAAGCTCCTTCAATAGTTACGTTAATGGTTTGCCAGTTGCGCCTGAATTTTACCTTTTTTCAACTTCCAGTCTATCTGACAAACAACAGAAGCATTAACAAGAAAAGAAGCCAAAGGCAAAATTAACTCACTTCCATCGCAGCAGCATTACAAAGCAGCAAGGTGACGAGAAGCTGATGCTGCTTTTGGACAACTGGTAATATGGTAGCTGATAACAGATAAAACAAACAATACATTAACTATGGCAATTTAGCTTCTTTTTTTTCTTTTCTTTTCTATTTCTTTCTGGCCAAGAGAATGTTCCAACTCAGGACACCGGAACTCAATTCAAACCCAAAGGAACATAATTGCTTATCTATATCACAATCGAAATAGCAACTGTAAACCAAAAAAGAAGCAATGCAGTGCATGTCCGAATCTGGCAAGCAAGGAATACCTAATTATGGAATTCCCTACATTGAATAGTTATACTAATGCAACAAACACCACAACTGAACGTCGTGTTATCACACACAGTTCACCTTAACCTAATAGACCAAATCAACTGCAAAATACGAAATAGAAAGAAAAATAATACATCACCACCTGCTTGTTTCTTCTCGGTGGATGTGCCGCTTCGTTGAAGAATCTCAAGTTCCACGAGACCAAGGGACATTAACCCCAAAGTAAGACCCGACATTATCCCGGCGAAAAGCACGAGAAGGCATGAAATTCCGGCGTAAACAAACCACCAAGGGTTTCCAAATTCAATATCCTGTGAATCCACCACAAAAGCCCTCGTTGTCACCGCCATCCCAGCCACGGCTAAAGCGTTCAAAGACGACGCCTTCATATCCAACAACTTCCGAGAATACCAGCCCTCACTGCTCAGTGCAACTACAATGGGGTGACGATAATGGGAGCGAAAAAAAAACGACAAAACACCGAAATTTATAGTGCGGTTTCTAACAAGAACTGAGGCTATCTGACTGAACAAAGCCGTGACCGTGAGAGGTAATAATGTAATATCGGTATTTGTGGAGTCTTTTTTATGTGAAGTCCTGGAACGCGTGCTGCAGTGTGTTGCTGAGCAGCGTACAGAGACGACGGCAGGGAGACAAGTAGGAAAGATGTGCAGGAGTATGACGATCCACGTGGATTTGGATACGTGGCTTGTTGGCTTCTGTTACAATGTCAAAAGCATAATTTTATTCTTATTATTATTATTATTATTACAACATCAAACCTCCGGAAATTAATGCTTTCTTTGTACTACAAAATTTTTTTTTAAAAAAAGTAAATTTTTTTATAACTACATACTTTTAAAAAATATACGTACTAATGTATATATTTTTTCTGTCAAACTAATTAAAATAGAAAAATTAGTGGAAGTAATAGTAAAAATAATTATCAAACTTCATACCAAAAGTAAGAAAAAACTAATACTAATAATAATTGAATAATTCAAGTGATTTGACATATTTTGCATGATTTAGCAAACTTCACAATTAAAATTAGTTGGCGTGATTATTGAATATGGGCTACATTTACAATAATAAAACAAGTGGTACTATCTTATCCCACTATTCCTTTGTCTTAATTTTATCATTTTTCCTTTTAAAAACTCTTTATGAATCTCATTGAAAGTCTTCTATAAACTTTGAAAAAACAATTTTGATATGATTTTATAAATCATATAAAAAAATACTACATATGTGTAATATAATATTTTAATACATAATTTATTTAAAATTTTCTCCCCATACATTGAGATGCTTCATTCTCGTCTCAACCTTAATATGATTTTTTTTATATAAATCTATTAGAACTTCTCGTACTCATAACACCTATTAGAACTTCTCAGAAAATATAAGATGATTTTTTTATATAAAAAAGAAGCTCAAAATATCCTACTAACTACTTTTATTTCTTTAAATATATCCTTAATTCTATTACTTTTATTTCTTTAAATATATCCTTAATTCTATTTCATATTTTGAATCTTTATATAAAAATATTCTTAAACTTTTGTCTTTTGTTAGAAGCATAGATTATGCATTATAAAGGGAGTCTAATTTGGCATTGCAAGGGACTAAAGTCTACAAATACATTGTAGACTATAGCATACAAATAAATAATAAAAAGTTAATTATAAAAGTTTAAAGATAATTTGACATAATTAAAAGTAGTGTAAAGATACAAAATATGAAAATGAAAATTTAATGGTGAGGTAATTTAACGATGTATTTAAAGAAATAAAAATAGTTAAAAAGTCATTTTTAGCCAAATTCGGTTTTTTTTGTTGTTAATCAAGTAAAAGTATAAGTTAATTGGAGAGTCCTCTATCGTTCTGACCCCTAGCGAAATCGTCTGGTGTCCTTAGCATATAAATTCTATGAAATTGATTTACCAATAAGACACCCGCGAAAAAGAAGAAAAAAAACGATGTCCGGCCATATTTTGCCGGACCTTCCAACGACATCTTAAACCCTAAACCCTCACATGCTCCCGTGTAGCCAAATTTCAGCATTCCAAAGGAAAACCCTAAACCATCAATTAATAAGTTAATTTCCATTATTCATCAGTTATGATCCTGCGATCTTTCCCTCTATCTTCTCGTGCAATCTCTATCAGAAATTTCAAACTTGAGTTTTGCATTCAATTCACAGCCTCAATTTCAAGCATCAAGGTAACTTGGCGCAAGGATCACAAGCTAGACGAAGCAATCGAGAATGATAAGCAATGGAGACTCTGTGCAAGAGTTGTTAAAGAGGTATTAAACGAACCTGGTCAAGTTATCCCTCTCCGGTACTTAGTAAAGCGACGGGAAAGGCTTCGGTTGCCCATAAAAATTGAAACTTTTCTTTCCCGAAATCCTGGTTTGTTTGACACATATAAGGGTCGGATCAGACCCAAATCCGATCCCGTTCCTTTTCTCAGGCCGAGCGATAAGCTCAGGCAGTTTTTGGACGAGGAGAAGAGAATTTACTTTGAAAATGAGCAGTTAGTCGTTTCTAAATTATGTAAACTGTTGTTGATGTCTAAAAATAAGGTTATTAGTGCGGATAAATTGCTAGAGGTTAAGAGGGAATTTGGATTCCCGAATGATTTTTTGGTGAATTTGGTGCCGAAGTATCCGGAACATTTTAGGTTATCTGGGGCTCCTGGTGAGGGGAAATCCTTTTTACAATTGGTTTCCTGGAATCCTGAGTATGCAAAATCTGTGATTGAGCGAAGGGCAGAGGAAGAATCTAGGTTAACGGGGATAAGGATTAGGCCTTCATTTAATTGGGAACTTCCAACTGGGTTTTTTATTAAGAAGGAAATGAGGGAGTGGGTTAGAGATTGGTTGGAGCTTCCCTATGTATCACCATATGCTGATGTTTCAGATTTGGAGCAATCATCAAGAGAAATGGAGAAGAGAAATGTTGGGGTTTTCCATGAATTGCTCTCTCTTTCAATTCATAAGCGAGTTCCCGTGCCCATTTTAGGTAAGTTTTGTGAGGATTATAGGTTCTCTAATGCATTTTCAAGTGTCTTCACAAGGCATTCTGGGATCTTTTATATGTCATTAAAAGGTGGCATTCAAACAGCAATGCTTAGGGAATCATATAAGGGCTCAGACTTGATTGATCGAGATCCACTTCTTGAGATTAAAGACAAGTTCATTGCGTTGCTGGCCAAGGGTCATAGGCAGAGGGCTGAGCAATTGAGACTACAAGGAGAAATGATTCAGAAGGAGATAAAATTGATGGCAAATGAGGAAAATGGAATTAAAACAGCAAAGTGAATAGCTGCGATTTTTTTTTGAAAAGCTGCATAGCTGTTGTAATTTCTGTGTTCTGTGAATTAAGTAGAATCAAGTGCTTCCATCAGAAGATCGAGTGAAAAGTATGACCTGATCACTGAATTGGATTAAGGTGAAAAGATGTTTTATTGATAAATACATTTGCGGAGAAAATATGTGTACCACGGATGATGTGCCTTCACGTATATCTCCTGTAAACACTTCTTATCTGTTTTAGAGCTTAGGTATGCCGAGATTCAAAAGTTTCAATAAATTGAACCGACATTGTTTACTGTCAATTGTTTCTACACATTTTATTTCGTCAATAGGTAAAATTTCATCAATTTAACTTGCAGCACTCTTATATTCATACGACTGGCCGGCAGCTGGCAAGCTCTGAAGATAGGCTATCTTTTCGAAACCAGAATACCCTTATAAAGAACTTTCCTTGAAGCTAGAAAAAGCACCATTCTTTTGAATGTTTGTTTGTT
Organism: Apocynum venetum; assembly: GCA_019593545.1. Classification (NCBI taxonomy): domain Eukaryota; kingdom Viridiplantae; phylum Streptophyta; class Magnoliopsida; order Gentianales; family Apocynaceae; genus Apocynum; species Apocynum venetum. The sequence goes on from SRSM01000324.1 coordinate 1,896,256, forward strand.
CTATCTCTGCTTGGCCCTTGTTTTTGGTCCTAGGAGGACCAATTTATTGGAGCAAAAAGACCCCTCCAAGCATATATAGCAAGTTTCTTTTAGGTATTATAGCACTTCATTAATGATATTCTTTGCCCTTGGTGGCAGCACATCCCTTGTTGAATTTCTTGCTCTTTCCCTTTGCATGCATCTTTAAATTTTTGGATGAGCTTGAAACATTTTCTACATTTTCTTTTGGTGGATACGAATCATGTCTGGAATCCGAAATATCATCTGGTTTCTAACAAAATTTGCATTTACAAAAAAAATTCTAAAGCATATACATAATCTCATAGAAAATATTTGTGCTCTTTCAGGATCTTTTGTGAATGTTGATGTTTGATAGGAAGTTTGTTGGATGGAGTTTCTTATGCCATGTTTATTTCTGTCAACAAGTGATCTTCTGCATTTTTCATCCCTCCTTTTGCTTTATAAGTTGCATGTTTTTGGAAAACTGAAAAGAACATATCAATAAGGTAGCCATCTAGAAATAATATGATTACAAAGTCCTTGGTCATACTTCATTCAGAAATTATATGGTGGAAGTATTTGCTTATTTACATAAGAGTAGAAATTGAAGGAATGTTACAGTTATGAGTCTGATATTACTTGCCAATTTTAAATCATTTGCATCTTCCCAACAAATGTAATTCTCTCAACAAGCTTGTTGAACTGTCTTCTCTGTTTGAGATCCATAATGATATTGTGGTGGATAGACCTCCAAGAATGTTAACAATCTTATTTTATGCATGTTCCTGCTGTCCAAGGTTGATCACCTAGTGGTGCCAGCTATTAGATTTTCTGAATGTCTTGAGGTAATACTACTGTTGTGCGGTGGGAAAAATACTGAGAGCGATTGGCTTTTCTCCCTCACCTAGTACCATTCTTGCAAACATCTCCTAATTTATTATTTTAGTGAGGTCATGATGAGTTTTTGGTGGTTGGTGTCATTTTGGTTTCTTTGTATAGGTTTTCTTGTAATTCATCTCTGATTCTCTAGTGTATTTCTTGGTTTGGTTCTTGTATAACTAAGCTTGCTTGTTAATAGGGATAAATTGTTATTTGTTGCTTCTTTATTATTTTAAAATGAATACGATATGAAAAATGTGAATTTCCAGGCCAAATTTTAATTCCTTGATATTTAAGAGTTGGTTGGTTTATGTGAATAGGTTTTTTCTTTGGGAAATTAGATGATGCAGAAGTTGAGGATGAAAAGGCAGAAACATTAGAAAGAGGTTTTCTGGTTTCTTTTTACTTGCATGAACAGGTTTACATTTGAACTGTTTTCCAAATCAGCAGGTTTGCATAGGCTGCACTTCATACTAGTCTCCCTAACCAATTTATTTCTCGGGGGAAGGATGTTTAGTTTCTCTTTCTCTTAGTGCATTTGTGATTATGTCTGCATGCAAGGGATGTTGGGTTTTTAAAGAAAAAAAAAAGTATTTTTCTTTTGGTGGGCTGCTGGGTGTGGTTATTTCAAACCATAGAATGAAGTTTGACTCTTAAACCCAACAATTTGTCATTCGAAGTTCATGATCCACATTTAAAAGCTTAAAAGGGATCAACTACAATCCTTACAGGATTCTTTGTCTTCCTGGTCTCTTCGCTAAAAGATTTGATGACGGAAATAAGTACATTTTTGTAAAACGATTGTATGCTGCAAATCAGAATTCTAACCAACAATCCTCTTAGTCTCTCCATTTCAGTTTCAAAGTTGAAGCATGCTTTCTTCATGTGGTTGGTACAGGTTGGGCAGTCGTGCTGGACAGTAAAGTAAATTTCCATTGGGAAAGAGCACTTCTCACAAATAATATGTTGAATTCCTAAATCATGCCCATTTATCAGCCTTTACCATTTTCTGGTTGATCAGAAAATTATCCAACTAGCAGACATGAAAAGATTATGAATGCACTGGTATATAAGTAACTGTAAGGATAGCATGCTAGCGTAAACAAGGTTGTGGAAGCAGAAACATGGATAGATCCAGCATTCTGAATTTGATACTCTTGCTGGTTTTCTTGGTGCTGCAACCAGGAACAGAGAGCCAGTGGTTGCCACCAATACCAATTGTTCCTAGACCTATTTGTATATCCCAATTTGCACTAGTGAATCAGGCATGTGCACTGTTACCTTATGTCCCATACTCTCCCCCCTCCCCTCTGTCACCACCTCCTTCACCCCCTCCCCCTCTCCTTCCCCCTCCCCCTCCCCCTCCCCCTCACCATCCCCATCCCCATCCCCATCCCCCTCACCATCCCCATCCTCCCCATCCCCATCACCCCCCTCCCCATCCCCCATCAAGTGGGCGAGATCGCAGAGAACGCAGGTCCAGGCACGGGCAGCATGAAACACCCATTGAAGCGAATTGCTGCAAATGGCTGGCTGAAGTTGACAATGAATGTGTTTGTGATGTACTGGTTTACTTGCCTCCTTTTCTTTCCATGCCTGTCCATCAGTATACAGTTGGAGTAGGGGAACTCTGCAATGTAACTTACAACTGTGGTTCAATGATACACATCTAATAGCTAATCGTTACCACTATGCATTCAAGCGAGACTTGTAATAAACAAGAATTTATGTTTTATGTCCATGGTCGAATTTGAATTATGTTATGTTTCATTTTCTCTTAAATCATGTAAGAGATTATTAAGATATCTGTGTTATACCCTGTTAGAAGTTATTGCAATGAGAGTAAAACTTTGTGTGTCATCTTCTAGATGAATTGTCCTCTGATGATGAGCAATGCAGACTATTACGTATCAAAACAAGGGATTCTTAGGCCAGAATTTTTTAATTTACATACTTCCCTGTAAGTTCTTTACATGTACTGTTTCTAAGGGGAAGACAGAAAGTTTGGTTGAGAAGTTCAGTTCTTCCACCGATAATGCAAGAGTCACAAGAATGGGAACACACAATTCTCTCATGGAAATTATTCAAGAGTGACAAGAATGTGATGGGGACTGGAAAAGAAAGATTACTTGTCCTGAAATGAGTTATTTTCTCTCTGCCAGGATGATCACCAAATTGGGTGGCGACATCAGTAGAGTGGCGAGAAATATGGATAATTTGGCATTAGACCAACTCCTGTCATTCAATTGGCTATAGTTGCATTTATTTTATATTTTGTAGGTTACATCAGTACACGTCATTTTTTCATCTTCTATCAATCCATATATTATATCACACTCATATTTTATTAATATTTTAATAAAATACTAAATTTAAGCATATTACTCAAATTTTATATTATTAAATTAGTAATTTAAAATAATATTAATATTCTGAGCAAAAGTATTTAAATTATTAAAAATATGAAATTTTACTTCACGATACACTTAAAAAATAATGAAAATTACAAAGCAAAATACATAAAATAATTTAAAAGTTAATATTGATATTCAAATGAAATTTAAATAACTCAATACTCCAAAAACTCTCTTAAAATAAACCTTTGCATATTTTAAAATATCAAAATAACCAACTAATTATATGCAGATGGGCCACATGCATTAAAAAAAACAAAGAGGCACTATAAAAATGCATTTGCAATCATTACTTGGAGTTGTTTGGAAGATGAACTCTACTTTTCACATTTAACAATTTATTAACCTTTTTCAATATTGTGCAACTCAGCTCCAATTTGCTCCATTCAATTTGCAACTCCCACTGGAGTTGGTCTTAGATTAATTGTGTTATCTTGACTAAATGATCTGAAATGGTGATTATGAATCTTGAAATTGAAGGGCTTTGCCTTCCTGCTTTCCTGACAGCGATTGAAATAATGTAGCAAAATGATGATTGGAGAAAAGAGCCTTTCATTCCAAGCTTATCAGAATAAGTCTTTTCGAGTGATCAGAGGAGCAGTTTGACGGTTTATGGCTCCCATTGGGCTGAAAGAATGGAGTATCTGCTACAGGTAATAGTAAATATGCATTTGATTCACTTATTTCTAGATGAATTAGAAAAGGACAATAATAATAAAAAAAGAATGATAAAATATATTAGATTCGATTCGCTTTTCTTTCTCTCCTTGAAGTGTTAAAGAAGTTAACCAAATATATTAGATTCGATTCACCTCTCTTCCTCTCATCAAATATTAAACAAATGAAGTGAAACTTCTGTAGGCAACAGGAATAAATGAGACAATCACAAGAGTCATCAGTTCGGAGATGGGATCAAATGGAAAATGATGAATCAAATCACATCACGCATGTTTGGTCTGATTTAATTAAAGTGATGATTGATCCAATCAGTGAGCGCACTGCGCAGTCTTTTCCAAATGTCAATTCAATGTGACTCAACTGTACGGCCAGCAGTACAAGCCTAACGACTCTTAGGGCCCATTTGAGGTCTTGCAAAAGCCTAAGCCGACGCGTTTTAGTAAGCATCATTTCTCCACAAATTGTGTGTTATGATTATAAAATGTTAGATATATTTAACCCAAAGCTTAGAATTCAATATCCGATGTCCACTTTTAGGATTCGAACCTTCAAACTTTGAAACGTGATTATGAAGTTAGTAGTATTCATAAGTCCGCCCACTAATAATATCTTTGTAACCTAAAAGTAAATCTATCGGGGTTGATTAAATATCTTTATTTTCATTTTGAAATATTTGAAAATAAATATTTATTTTTAAAATTTAAATATATATATATATATATCATTTAAAATTTTGTTAATAACTTTCTTAATTTAAAATATTTACATTTTCACTAATCATTTTTTTAAAAAGATTGTAAATAGATTAAGTGTGTAGAATATGTTTACAATCCGAACAAATCTAAGTAAGCATTGCAACTTGTTTCGACCTAAACTCTCTGTGAAGTTTCAATCTATCTTATAATTTCATCTTGTTTTGTGTTTATCTTTATATATATATATATATATATAAAAGCAGTTATCACTTTTGCTAGATAAAGATGTCTTAGTCGAAGCCATCTTTAATTGATTAAACATTAAAATCCAATCCATCAAGAATCAACTACATAGAGAATTGATTGACACAATAAAGGCGGGAAATAAAAGACAATATAAAAGATTCTGGCCACAGTTGTGATAGCACTGGGAGATATGGTTACGGGACCTGCAAATTAAATTGCTCCTAAGTTACTTTTGGGCATTTTCTTGATTGGGACTGGATTCTCGTCCATTAATTACTTCTCTCATCACAATAGAGATACACAAAAACGAATCTCTTTCAAAGCCCACTTATGTTATACATCGAAATCGTGGGTCTAAAACAAAATAATAAATTTGATAACACTTACATTAATTTTTTTGGAATTCTCTTTACTATGTCAATGTTTATATCATAATTTGACAATAAATAATTAAATTATAAATTATGCTAAAAATCGAATATTAACTTTTGATTTAATGCAATGATTAAGGATTTTTTTTTTGTAACGTTATCATATTATTTTTTATTATTAATATAGTAATGAATAATCAATTTTCAAATATTTAACATTAAAAATATAAACATTTAATCCCTCAAATAGAAAATATTATTATTTTCGCAAACTTATGATTGTGGAAGGGGTTATTTCAACCGATCCAAATGGAAATCGGACAAGTTAAATTTAATTGGCACCACGTGTACTCCTAGTCCGAGGTGATTTCTCCAATATTGGTCAATGATTAAGGTTGCAGATACATGAAAAAGACAAACTTTATCTAGTGACTTTTTTTTTTTTGGAAAAACTTATCTAGTGAGACTTGCTAAGTGTAAATTAACATTACTTTATATCGAGTTTAAACTCAAAAGCACCTCTCGAAGTGATATCTAAACTATGCTAAATATAAATTCCTTACCAGGAGATCTCGTGTTAGTAATTAGGGAACAACTCAGAGATTTAATTGCATACAATAGGAGTATGCAATTAAATTTTAAAAAATAGAAATTTTGACTTGTTAATGAACAATATATATATATATATATATATATGTGCACACACGCACTGATTAAAGATTACAGATTTATTTTAACAATAGAATGCATTTCGAAAATGCACTCTTTCCTAAATGATATAATTAATATGACAAATTCTCTCCCGAAAGAAATGCATTTACAAAATGCTTTTAAAAATGTATTTGGAAAACAGTTTTTTTTTTTTTTTTAAAAAAAAATTAACGATAATTAAAAAAGGAACAAAAGTACGACAAAACATCGTGTAATCATTTATGTATAATTGTTATGATAATATACAAACAGATATTTATATAAAACGACTAAGGTGGATCGAAATATTATTTAAGAAAGAAATCAAAAGAAGAAGGATGATATATATATATAAAAATAAAAATAAAAAATCGGTTTTTCCTGGCGAATTGGAATCATTTTACGGTAACTGATCCTTATAGAACATCGCTGACATGATCTAACCTCGTCATACAATCCGCAAAAAGTACAAGTGATATTTATGGCACTACTGCTATTCCAAAAAGGGGGAAAAAAAAAAGTTTTCAATACTCATAGTATCAAGTACTCCACTACATGATGAAGATAATATGGCAAATTGGTCCTTTTTTCTTCTGCATGAAGAGATAATGAACGCATTTGTTCTCTTCGGAATTTCTTTCTGTACTTTCCTCTCCTCCATCCATTGATTGAGAATTGCAGCAGCAGCTGAAGATAATGATGAAAAAACGCATCTGTTCTCAAATTAATTCCCCGCTCTCTAGCTAGCTAGTGAGTCGCAGCTGCCACGGCGGCCGTTTCCATCCTTACCCTTGATGTTCTAATGGCTGTCGCATCCTGATAATTGGCAACCTTATAATTATTATAAGTTCCATGATTGTGAAGGAATTGACTCACGATCATTGTGCTTGGACCCACCACCAGATTTTCCCACGCTTTATCCGCTTCTTCGCCGCGTTTTCTGAACACGTCCGTAGCATCTAGCCGGTGTATTTTCCATCCTTTTACAGTCCTCAGTCGGATTATTTTCTCTCTTTGGCGATAAGACAATTTGCATGTGTTACTTTTGGTCTCGTTTATAGCTTCCTCTAGTAGCCTAGCACGAGTGTCTCCATCGGAACACGGCGCCGTTCGGAAGAACCGATCGAACTCAGGGACCCCAATTGATTTCCTAATGCCTCTTGAATAATCACAATTTGGACTAAACATTTTACCCACCTCGTCTACCATGCCTCTTTCCACCATCCGATCAACTCTTTCGGACACAAATGATTTTAGCTCCGGCATTGATACGTCCACCCAAAGGAAACAACACTGGAATTTTGACCGAAATTTGTAGTCCGCGTCATCAATTAGTGACTCCATGAACGAATTCGAGCCCCCAACTATGAGCGGAAGCTTGCCGCGTCGTGCTATGGACTTGGTCGCAGCCGTAGCCATGCTACAGAAATTATTGGCACTAAAATCTGCATTGGGATCTATGACTCCTAGCAAGTGGTGGGGCACTCCCTTACGTTCTTCATCAGTGATTTTGTTTGTGACGATGTCCAGACCTTTGAAGACTTGCATTTTATCCGAATTCACTATTTCCGAAGGGAAACGTGTGGCTAGGTCGATGGAGAGTCTGGATTTGCCTGTGCCCGTGGCGCCTAAGACCACCACAACTTTGTCTAGATGTGGCAAGGGACAGAGGGATTGCATGTCAAGCCCACCTGGGGGAATGTGTAGCAAAGGACTAGGCTTTGGTATCACCATGGACATTCTCATCGTACCACGAAAGCAACAAAAAAAACAAGTACTGTTTGGAATTAGAACTCGGATCTTCACTATCGATCGCAAGAGAAATTTATAAGAAAATGAGAGAGAGGATATTTGTGGGATGTGGAAACTTGAAAACGTGCCCGGTTCGAACACATGGTTTGCCACATGCAGAAGGGAGAAACAACTGAGAGAGAAGAGTGAGTACGCACGTACAATTGAGGAAAGCCCTTTAGGACGAGGATGATGATGAGCTCGTAAAAGCTTGATCAATTCGAACAATTTAAACTAGTACGTGCGTACTATTGACCCTTTGCTAATAATGAAGAGTGTAGGGGGAAAAAAGAAAAAGAAAAGAAAAAACAGCTATGAAGATTCATGCACGAGCGGTGGAAATCTTTAAATTAAAATCTGAAGAGACTTCAGAGTTCACAGCACTGGCAAGTAGCAAAAAAATCAGAAATGGGGTGGAATATTTATGGTGGACTCTGAATAAGACAATTGGAGAATAGGCATTTAAGTCAACTGCGTTTTGCAACTGGGAATGATGTTTGCATTCTGATTTACATCAAGTGAATAAATATTGATTTACATCAAGGGCATCCCATCTACGCACGCACTGAAGGCTTACTCAATAACTATATAAAAAATTAATAAATATATAAATTTTTAAGTTTGTGAGAGTTTAGTGAAAAATTTTTAATTTTTTTTGAGGCTCTTTTTTTTTTTTTTTTTGGAGGGATCTTCTGAGAGGTTTTCAGTGCAAAATTTTAAAAAAAACTTACAACTTTATCAAAAATTAATTCTAGAAAAAAAAAAATTTCTCAGTGGAATCTTGAGTCCCCTTGTCCTCACATGGCTCCGCCCCCATAGTAGAACATAGTTGCCTTTTTTTTGTCATTATTAATCCTTGTTCTATTTGTTTTCGAATTGTGTCCTTAAGGTAAGAACTCATGTGTATATGTTGTTTGGTCATGTTCAATGAAAACAAAAAAAAAAAATTGGCGCAAAAAAAAAAAAATCACAGAATGTATTTTCAAAAAAAGCTATCAAGTCATATATGCACTCCTAATTAGATATATTTACAAAATAACCAGTTTCAACGGCAGTTGTTTAAAGGAGATGTATGAGAAAAAGAGTGACTTTTTTTTATTTTTTATCAAAGATCTTGATAATATTTGGAAGTTGAAGTGCTCAAATATTATTACCAATATATAAAGTCATGATTCACGAAGTGTGGCTCGGTATACTTATTCATGCTTTATGGTGGACATAGTACAACCAAATAGAGGAGGAATATGATAGGACGTGGTTAGAATTTTGTCATGAATTGGTTTTATATGTTTCCAACTAAATCGTCAAATTAAGATAACATAAATAATTTTACTAAACTTTTCCATGTCTATTCTAGTGGATGCTCCTCAAGTTTTCTATGACAACTTGCTATTTTAGTAGATGCTTTCAAGTTTTTACGAAAAATATATTTATAAAAATCGAAATTTATTCTCGAAATTTAAAATTAATTGTTCATTTTCAAATATAAATATTTTTCATATAAAATTAAAATACATTAGCAACGTCTTATTTTAAAGGATTTGTCCTTGTTTATACAGGGTTCCTTTACTTTTTTTGGTCAAAGTTTTTTTTTTTTTTTTTGACAAAAGTTCTTTAGGGAATTTATTCTTTGTGACTATAAATATTAAAAGGATTGTATAACAACTTGTACATTTTTAGAAAGTAGTAGAGTATAGATTTTTTTTTTTTTTAAAAAACATGTGGTCCACATATTAAGTTCACAAGAATATTCTTTTTTAAATTTTTTAACATGGTCTAACTAAGGGGGGGATGTGAGCCCGGAGAGTATTATTAATCAATCATGATAAGTAACGAAAACGGAAGTTTTAATGTTATTTACTTTCTTTATTCGACTTCTTTTAGGTTATTACTACTTTCTTATGGCTTATCAAAAAAAAAAAATCACGATACAACCTTCAATTGGAATAACGGCTTTTAATATATATATATATATATATATATATATATATATATATATAAGCCTTTCTATTCTGGCCCGGTATATATATATATATATATAAGCCTTTCTATTCTGGCCGGGAAAAGTTATTCTCTAAAGACTTGAAAGAGTAACTCCAACCGTATCAAGATAGATTCTTCCCACAAGTGAATTATGAAAGAGACAGAAAAAAGAAATAAAAAAAAAAGATTCTTTCTCCAAGTGGAGTAAGATGACAAAGACCCACTCAAAATTACTCCTGCGCTACGGTGAATTAAAATTGAATATTGATACTCATTCTCTCTCGAATTCAATTATTTATATTTTAATTTGTTCAAATTGAATTTATATTTTTTATTTAAAATTATATTAATAAATTTATTAATTTAAAATATTTATATCAAACTAATTCATTGTATTCACCCCTCAACATATTAATTTAAGAAAATTAATTTACACTAACTAACGAGTCTCATAATCTATTATATTCATTTCAAAAATAATTTTATAAATTAATTAAATTTAATGACCTTTTTCAATTTTTATTCAAAATCAAAAGTGAATATAATGGATTAAAAGTGAACTAATTCATTTCATAAAGTATTATTTTTTATGAAAACAAACATTCAATATTGGACACATAACAAAATATAAATATGATCGTTTAATTATAAATGAAAAGTAAAGAAATTTGAAGTATGAATTATAAACTTAAGAAATTATTCTCTACGTAAAAAATTAAATGTGACTTGGTAACATAAATAAGAAAAATATTTGTCTTTAAAGAAATTATTATAATATATATTTGTTATTAATGTCAACACAACACTAAATGAATTAATGAGATATAAACAATTTAAATTAAGGATATTATTTATAAAATTTTAGACAAAAATATGTTTATTTTTAAAAGGTAAACATTTAATTTTAAATATATCAAGACTGAAAATATGAATACAGGAAATTTATCAATTTTAATAGTGTGGTTCAAGTGATGCAAAAAAGAAAAGAAAAAAAAAGTATTCTTATCGGATAATCTTTCGTGTGATCTTCAAAGTTTTTCCTCTTGGCAATGGTGGGTGAAAGACAGTTCATGCAAGTAGAAGAAAGTGGAACTCATCACATATGATAATAGACAACTTTATTTAATATTAAATTAAATGTCTTTTTCGCCTGATACGTTAATTAATACGAATTTTTGGCAATATATAAAGTTACTCCATTATTCTCTACTAAAAAAGGTTATTTCATTAGCTTGTGTTTTGATCCAGTATTTGTTTGAGATGTGAAGCTTCTAAAAAAATATTAATTAATTTTTAAAAATATATATTAATTTTTGGACTTTTAAAATAAAAATAATACTTTGAAGAGTAAATATTATTAGTACTTATATTTTTTAGAGTAAAATGTTCCTGTTTTTATTTTAAAATATTAAAATCAAATGCCTTATTTCATAATATATATAAATATAATTTTTTTTCTCTTTAAAGTTTCGTATGTAATATTTTCTTAATTTCTTTTTATAAGATGTTACAAATAATTTTACACAAATTAAGAAATTATTTTATTTATCATTATAATATTTCTTGAGGAAAAAAATATTTATTATATATTTATCTCTTTAAATAAAGTACGAAAAAATTTTAAAAGAACATACACAATAAATATATAAAAAATATTTTATAATTAGAGGTAAAAAAATTTATTTAATGTATTTTATAAAAAAATGGAAATAATGTTTTTAAATTTAATGAACTCCTATTCTATTGACAAATACTAAAAATAAAAATATTATAATACTGAATTTATTCCAAAAAAAATCATAATAAAATCTTCTAAAAAAACAATATCATAATAAATTATTAATAATTAGAACGAACAGTTTTTATACAAAAGTCCAAACCATAGATAAAAAGGTTGTATTGTAGATGTGTATGACTATCACTTTGACCAGGTTGGCCCATCTGCTGAAAGTTAGGCCCATTTTTATTACGCTAAATTGTCAAATCGAAATCGATGCAATTTTTTTTGGGGGGGGGGGGGGGGAGGGGGAATCTCAAACCTAATTTTTCTGATTTTCTAATCATTACTTTGTCCTTTAAAAAAACAAATATACCATTACTTTGCCCAAGCACCAAAAGTGGTGCCACGTTTACAAAAAATATACTTTTTTTTTTGTTTTGAGGAAAATATACTATCTTAATTTTATTTTTTTTTAAATGCAAGTTAAGCATTCAAGCCAGAAGAGTTAAAAAATCAAGGGAAGTTTCCCCCGGTCACATTCACATGCGATCAAGATTCGGGAGAAGGAGGGAAAAGGGAAACCAAATTTTCAATGAATTTTGGCTCATTAAGTCAGTGCCGTGTTGATAATAAAAATTATCACGTTTAGTGATAAGTGACCGATTTCTATGTCTATCACTAAAGAGACAAAAAATATATATATATATATATATATATTAAAATAAATAATAATATACTATACTATCATTGATTAAGAGCCTATTTTAAATATAAGTTTTAATTTTTTTTATAAAAATATATAAATAACTGAGAACCAAGTTTGGAAAAAAAAATGTGATTGATTTATAAATATAATGAGTTTTAGTCATACTTTTAATAATTAATTATGGTGTATTAAAAAAAATGGCTTTGTGGTTTATGGATAGGATCATGGGAAGACGACAAGACAAGCAAGGAAATAAAAAAAATATCCCTAAACCCAAAAAGACAAAAAAAAGAAAGAAAAGGAAACAAATAATTTCAATTATTACCAAATTAATTGATCTCAAAAGCTACTTTCAGTAGGTGAAATGACTTTGATTGCTTCCACATTTGAACCTTGAATAATTTATAATTTGGTAGTAGCTAGAAACTTCATGATAGTGCAGGCCTTTATTGCGCAGACAATAAATTTTGCCGTAGATTTTACAATGATGGATGGCAATAGGAATTAGGATACGTCTAGATCTCGCACCATTTTTTCCCCCCTCTTTTGAACCTCGTGTCTCTCATTCCATTCATTTTATTTTTAAAAAAAGTTGTTACTAACATTTAAAGTTAGATTTTCCTCAAAAAAAAAAGAAAGAAAAGAAGATAATGTTTTGTTTTTTAAAATGACATATATTTTCATTTAAATTTCATTAATAACTCTCTTAGAATATTTATATCAGTAATAAATGTGGTCTTATATTTAATCACATAAATAATAAAGATAAGTAATTCTTCAATTTTGATAGAGAATCTAGAGATACTCTTTCCGCCCATACTTATTTTGTTTTTTTATCAAAAAAATAAAATATACGATCGAGAGAAAAGGCATCCTCTCAATATGGTCCTTAATGAATGGAAAGATGCACCGACCCCCTTTCCACTTTGAGAACGTGAGGAGGGAGGGGAAGGGGAAACACCACCGACTCTTCCGCCCCACATAATGACATAATCCCATTCCGACTAACTAGTAAGTAGCTTGCAATTGACACAGTTCTTACCAAGTGTATATTTCAAACGCATGCTTAATTAGTGAAGACGGTGATTCAGATGCACGACAACTGTCATCCCATGGTTGGCTTCAAGTCTCAACCACCAAAGCTACACTTTTTTTTTTTTTTATAAAAAAAAATGGCTGCCTTGGACCACCGCACTCTGTCCTCCACCCCTTTCATCTTTCTTCCGGCGGTCGTCGGTGCTGATTCTTAGCATCTTTAGTCTTTACCGTTACTAGTTTGACTGAAGGGGGTAATTATTACTACGGTTCCTTCAAAGGGTGTAGAATAAGTCCCTCCAGCGCACCGGATCTTTGACCATTAGCAAAGGAAAAAGAACTAAAAAGAATCATCCATAGTCAAATACTAGTTAAAATGCCAGCCGGTATAATGTTGATTCCTCTCCTCTAGCTACACGCTTAACCTCTTCTTTTAATCTTTCTTGTTGTTTCCTGGATCGAATATTCACCTTTATATACCAAGGCGACGATAAGTCAGTGTCCAGGAATCTGGGTTAAAGAATTGAAGATCTACGTGGAGGAATTTCAACCATACATGTTAACGACGGAGAAGGGCAGTGGCCTCAGAGTTTTTCTGAATGTTGAAACCACAAACAATATCAAACACTCATTGGGTCTGCCAGTATTCTATTATCAACTGTTAATACGGCATTCAATCTAAAAGCAAATATCAGTAGGAAAGAATGGTGAGGTTCAACCAGTGTAAGTGTGATTGAACCCTGCATCAATGATCAATGTAGGAATGTAGATAATAATCATTCTAAAACTTGGTATTTTCAAAAATGTAGGAGATCCCATCAAAGTTTCACCATTCGAATTCAAAGTTGTCTAGAAACTTATGGAGCATCGCTTTTACGGATAGTCCGGTCCGGCCCTCTAGCAGAGAAGAAATCCAATTTCAGTAAACTAAGGTTCTAAATTAACCAAGAAAAGTGATTAAGAAATGAAAGCAAAAGATAATAAAATGCAAAGTGTGTGGCTTCAAAAGCTCATCCTGATAATGAACTTTTAAGATTCATCTCCTTGAAATTAGCATTTGCATATGGGTTAAATCTCAAGACTGAATCATTTTGATTTTGATTTGTCTAAGAGCATCAGAAGAATTCTCTTTGAGTAATATAGATCGTTTTCTAGTGCACAAAAAAACTCATATTTAGGCTGCAAGTAACTGAAAAGTTATTAGTAGACCGATCTCCATGCCAAAAATCTAGATATGCGGAGGTAACCCTTCTGCCAAATCTGCTGGCATCATATAGAGGCCCTTGCTCTCCAACAACTGGGTTGCTGCAAAGGGGTTTACCTCCATTAGCTTCCCTATCATTTCTTCCAGAGGATTATTTAGTAACTCGTCACGCAGAAGGTAATGGCCATAACCCTGCAAATCATCCAGAAAACAAAAACATGCAAAAATTATTCATGGATAGCTGAGGAAGTGTTTTTTTTATGAATACATTATATATATATGGGTGTGTGTCTATATATATATATATATATATATATATATCTTCTTGGTTTAGAGGAAGTACCTGATGAAATATGAGAGGTGTGGACGATGGTTCACCTCCTAACCTGCTCTGGCTAAGATCCTGTAAGGCCAAATAGACAAAAAGCTTGAGCTTCAGTTAAAGACACCTTTAGAATATCATCTTAACACCGATAACAAAAACAATTACACCCCAAATCAATTTGCCTTCTGGAAAAGATTAGACTTTTGAGCAGTACTCCTGTAGCATAATGGATAATTTCAATTCAGGAGATATGCATGGCCCTGTTTACCACCATGAATTCAGAAATCTAAAATGGACTCCTTCGGAAATCTCAAGAAATATATAGCTGCATTTTAACTTATTGAAATATTTTTCTATCATTTAATCATTCGGCTAATAATATTATTTGCATCTTTGAGCTATAAATACTCTAGATGATTGCCTCTATCATTAGAGCAAGTGAGCAAATTTCACTAGATTAATATTTTCTTCTTAGTTGATTGGCTTTGCCTGTTTGCAAAGTGCCTGACTCTGGAATCTGAAATGCTGAGTCTTGAAGTCAGGAAATTGGCAAATATGCCTGTTTCCTATAAGTTACGTTTGAGGTAAAACTTGTGTTTAGACTACATTGTATTCCATGCAAGGTAGGAAATGCTCAGTGGCCAGCCAAAAATTATGGAAATAAACTACCTTTAATTGAGTCTTCAAATACTTGATATGGTCAATGATATCATTCATTGCAGATTCTTTACTAAGCTGCAAGAACAGAAGCCAAGAATTATTCCAAATCCAAGAAGGGCTTCCATGTACTCTTCATGCAAAATTGAAGACAACTATTCATCAGCAAGTGAAACTGCACAGTACCTAATACAAGTTTAAAAATCCATTTTCTATCAGGGTATGTTAAAGTTTAATGTACATAAAAATTACAATGATCCTCAACAATATGCAGTTACTAAGAACCTTGTCATACTAAAATGTTACAAATGCTAAGAGACATCTGCTACAAAACAATAGATTCCAGAGTTCAAAAGACGTATTTTTTGGAATTTGATGAAGGCTCTGGCAGTATACATACAACAAAATACCTCACCTCCTTTAAATGTGGAAGAAATTCCCTCATTGCTTCAAGTCCCTCAGCAATCTTTTCTCTTTGACTCTGCAGAAACTAGCCAGTTGGTTAGTCTGTGGAAAAAGCAGTCACAAATTAAAAGACAATGCCTGTGAGTTCGACATTTTTATATCTCACAAGGCTATCAAAGGACAGGATAAGTTTTAGCCCAGTATATTATCAAACTACCGTATTAACATAGCTAAAGGTTATGGAGGGGCTTCTACTTACACGACCAACATCAGACTTCTTTCTGGCCTTACTCTTAGGAATTTTGGGAGGGAAACCTGGTGTAGCAAGGCTATAGCCTTGATTTGAATTCTGCAAATCAACAATTAGCAATATTTCTTTTGGAAACTCTTCTAACATATTATTGGCAGAATGCTTTGTTGGACAAAAAAATTAAGGTTAACAGCGCATAGAGACGGGGGTAAAAAAAAAACAATTTAACCTCAGAAGGAATCAGATGTTCTAAGCCGGTTAGATTGGTCAGATGAGCTATTTCGTTGGATGGCTCGAGGCAGTTTACCTCCTGAAAACAGACCATTCAACTCATTTGCTGCCAAAACTTTTAAAATGTAACGTAGTGCTTTAAAATTATTTTTGCCTCACAAAATTGGCAGAACAAATAGCAACTGAAAATAGCAAAACTCTGACTAGATTCATCCGGGTCATTTCAACAAGGCGATTGGCCTTTCAAAAGTTATACCTTACGACCAGCATTGTCGATGGAAGCTTCGATTGGTACATCACCAGATGCTATAGAATAATTGAAATACGATATTTCCCTTCGGACTTCAGAAGCCCCAGTTTCTGTCATTGAGTCAATGTAGTTCTGAGGTGTTTGCTGGCAATAAATCCAGTGAGGCAGAGTAGTAGAAACAAGAGGGTTTCCATCGCCTTGGCCTGCCACGGGAAAATGGTGGCTTGGATACACTTGAGAATAACAAGAAATGGCGGAGCTCCCACCAAAGAAAGAATTATCGTGGCTCTGCGTTTCCATGTCTCCGGGAGAACTAATCAAAGCAAAATTAAATAAAAAAAAGTCAGATAAATGGTAATGCGCCTGTCTTACAAATAAGATTTAAGTCCAATTATGAAAAAGTAATAGCAATTTTTTTGAGAATGCTTTCAGAGTGACAATAAATTGATGACCCAAAAGCAGAAAATTAGACAAAATGAAACGTTAAAAAACATTTTCCGTACACAGATTTTTTTTTTTAAAACCATGAGAAATCAAACTGTATATAACAGCTACTGAACATTAACGTAGTAATGTATTGTAGGAAAAGAGAAAGAAGGGATAATAGAGATCCATGCAACTGAGGAATATTGAAGAACAAAAAAAAAAAAGATAGAGGAAAGATCTTACAAGTGTTCTGGTAAACTAGGGTTTTTCCAAGAACGAGAAAGACAGAAGAGGAAATTGGGGATGATTCAAAACGTTGTTACAAATGGGGATTTTGGATTATTGTTATAACTTATAGGTGTTCAGGGGGCATGGCAACTGATCAGGTAATACATAATACCAACGTTCGTTATTCTGCTGCATTCTGCATTGTAGTGGGCAAAACAAGTAACTCAGCTATTCTGAAAAAGAAAAGTACCACGTGTCAGTCAGATATAAAAGTAACTTGTTTCGCCTTATTTAATAGATCCAAAGATTAGGAAGGTATTGATTTTAGAGGTGCGAAGGGATTTATTTGTATTTGGACAAAAAAAATTGTCTGGAATAAAAATGTTTTTGGTAATAGTAACAAATAAAATATTTATTTGGATAACGATTTTATTTCATAGATTTGATAATATATATATATATATATATATATATATATTGGGGAATAATTTGATAAATTATTTGCTGTGATGTGGGTTTTATATGTTGGATAAAGTAAAAATAATAATTAAAGAATGAAATTTATGAAATTAAATTATGAATATTTATTAAATTTAGAATGTGTGTGACTTATGTATTCTGTGAGAAGTTTTACTTATCATAAAAAAATAATAAATAAATAATAGTGAGAAGTTTTAAGAAGAAGAAAAAAAATAGTTTTTGAAAATAAAATGGTTTTGGGCAAAATTGTTGCTCAATAATCTTCCAGATCATGAAAGTGGGCTTTGGAAATTTGGATGTGATCAAGCCCAGTTTTAATCAGGAGAATAAGAGCTGGGCTGAGCACTATCTCTTCCCAGCAATTATATAACTTCTTTCCGCACTTTTTTACTCAAATTACATTTTTATAACATTTCAAAAAAGTTAATTTTTTCTATTATTTTAAATATATAAAAATCGATTAAAATAAATTAAATATTTAAACATAAAACTTTAAAATTAAATCCAAATGCACATTCTTTTTTATTAATTTTAAAACTAAAACAAATTTTCACATTTTCCATTTTTGAGTCCAAAATGATCTTCGGCTACTCCCTTATACATGTATAAAACCTTACAATTTTATTTTCATATATTGTATCCTTATACTATTTTTAATTATGAAATTTGTTTTAAACTATTTTGTTGTGTCAAATAGAGTAGTTTGAACTTACCTTGGGCTTGGGATAATTGTTAACAAATTCATACTATATAAAATTATATTCGCGTATCATATAATTAGGCTACAATCTCAATAAGTAAATATATTTTAATTATAAAATGATCTCATAAATAAATATAATAACAAGGGTTTGAGTTTGACAATTGTCAAATTATTTTCTTTTAAAAGATTATTTCATAGCCCATAATCTCGACAATTAATCGAGTGTTTATTTTTATAAAAAAATTATGTCACATTTTATAGCCTGAATACATTTTTTTTTAAAGGTGGATAATTCTTTTATTAATCAAATTTATATAAGATAATTTATATAAATCTTATGATTTTTATTTAGTCATAACAGCATACATTAATCCCATGTCAGTATATACCCTTGTGACAATATAAAGACCGAGATTAAAGCTGCAAACGAGTCGAGCGAGCGCCGCTCGCGAGCTGCTTGACTCGAGTTGGAGCCGAGCTCGAGCCGGCTCGTTAAAAATTCAAGTCGAGCTCGAGCCCAAAATTAGTTTGCTCGTGACTCGTCGAGCCAAATAAATAAATATTTTTTATATTTTTTTAGGGTTTTTTCAATTTTTTAAATTTTTTTTTTAAAAAAATAATTCAAACTCGATTTTGGCTCGAAAGTTATCTTTTATTCGAACTCGAGTATTCGAACTCGAGCTTGTTAAAAATTTGACGAGAGTCGAACTCAAACCAGCAAAATATAGTCAAGCTCGAGTTTGGGATGGCTCGGCCTCGGCTCGGCTCGTTTGAGCCTACCCGAGATGCAGGTGGACTACTGGCCCATTTCAAAGCATCTGGGAGCATATTCCCCTGTAAGACATTGTATTGTGTTGTGTGGCGCTCTTCATCTTACGCACAAATTCTATCTCCAGACTCTTTTCGGTACCTCGTACGTCTCGTCCAAGAAACCAAGGAAAAAGGTAAAAAGAAAAGAAAAAGAAAGGCAAACTAAAACCACCTGCATCTCAACGAGCTGCCCCAACCCAAAAGAAGGTTCAGATCTTTTGTTTGTCTTTGTTCTGTCTAGATTCAACATCATGGCGACCTCTCAGATTTTGCAGAGAGAGGAAGATTTCCTGCTATGGCAATCCCTCTTTGAAAACCAAAAAGGTCTCTAAACTTTTCATTGATTTTTTGTTTTGGGTGCTAGTTCTATTTTTATGTTCCTATTTCTTGAAACCATACTTTTTCCTAAAAAAGATTATGTTTTCGGGTGTTCTTTCAACTTACCTTAGTGTAGCAGAATTTGGATTCGGTGGTTGTACTGAATCATTTGAACGGGTTTGAATCTGTTGCTATGCAGTTTGTGATTTTCATGATTTTTTCGGATAGATTAAGTGATTTTTCTATAGTGGATGATGGTTGCAGGAGAAAATGGGAAGTCTAGAGGGTCGGAGATTGAGAAAAGGATCGAGTTCCTGGAGAGCTTGACTGGAAGAGTAATTCCGAAGTTCCCCTTTTTCTTATGCATTTTGAGGAAGATTCTCGCAGTTGAAACCGGATCTTTAACCATTTAAAGGAACAAGATCGGTTTTTGACTGATTTAACATGAAAGTATTGTGGCAATTTTGGTCCAACCAACTTGCATTGTTGGAATCTTATATTTCAAGAACTCTATGGTACTTAATTTACCGAAGGTGACTTTAGGTCTTGGATCATTTAATCATAGCTATTCATGTCAGTAGTTCCAAACGTTTATATATAAAAAAAAAAAGTAGTTCCAAACGTGGCATTATATCCTTAAACCAGATTATTTGAACAGACTGTGTCCTTGTATTGCTAAGTAGATCAAGGTTCATTCCTTTGTGATGTTATTGACATTTATATGATGTTGATATAAAGTGATTGCTGCTTCAGCACATGACAGTAGTCTTGAATAATTCTGGACTCCAATCTATCCTGTCAAGGTTAGGGTTATTAAACATGAAATAACTGCCATTCTCCTGTCTATCCCTTCAGTGTAGAGATCCATTTATAAGGCCAATATATTGTCATGTCATATATATTACCTACACAGAAATTTACTGTCATATGTGTATGAATTATGACTTTTTGCTAATTGTTTGACCTTGAGGTTCCTTTGGCTTCTTTTGGCTCTAGCAGGTTAGCAACCGAAGATCTCGAAGATGGTTAAATGATCGTCTGTTGATGGAACTCGTTCCACCCCTAAATGCAGAAGAAATCAGAGGATTGTTTGCTCCACCACCTTGGGGTGAGATATAATCATGGAAAGCAGCCTCATTATGATTGGTTTTAGTATGATCATGCTGTCATGGAATATAATTGCTGTCATACTGATTTATGTAACTACATATAACTTCAATTTTTTATGATTTCATGCCATTAAATAATAGGATTGATATGTTGCTGTAATGGTCTTTTCTGAAGTTGGGTTCACTTTACAGGTGATGATGTGCCACTATCACCCTTTTGCATGACGAATATTGTAGAGTGGGACAAATTTAGAGTTGTAGACATGGATAAAGAGGTTTTTTCTCCCTTTCTTTACCATCTTTTATTACATTTGTAGCATTTTAAAACTTGCACAATACTTATATTGACAAGTAAACTTTGTCAGTCATGCTTGTAATCCTGCCATTTTAAGGTGTGCAGAAATAACATGATAGTGTTGTTTCCCAATGGATTGAATATTGTGGATGAACTATAAATGTATTGACGCATTTTACAATGGATTATCGAATATGTTATTGTGATTGTGAACAGGTTATCCCTGTTTCATTCATTTTCAAGTGGTTTTATAGTATAGGAAAAAATTACCATTGTTTCCCTTCTCTGCCTTCATTTTATTGCCTTGCATGATAGTACCTAATAACTGAAGTGGGTTTTATCACGTGCACATTTGTGAGTGACTTTGACCGGGGGTTGATATGTTTGTTGTCTATAAAATATGCACTCACATTAAAGTTCTCTGTACTGGTGGGATGCAGATTCTTCGTTATAGTTGATGATATAATGAAGAATCGATGATATAGTCACTGCTATTTTAAAAAACCACAAACTGCACTGCTCTCTGTGATGTTTCTCTTCCCATCTGCTTGAGAGTGATTAGCCCCCCCCCCCCCCCCTCTTCCCCCCACTTCTTAAAAATCAGTTTGTTCTTCTTTAGGCAACCATGATAGAAGCCCTTGAGGGCTCTCCACTGAAACAGAAAAGCCGTGTGGATGCAGACAAGGTTGCTGTACTTACTGCATGGCATAGAGTCAATTGTAGAACTAGAGAGGCTCTTCGCCGTAGCTTTCTACCAGATCTGATCAGAGGATATGAGGTGGGTTCAGGATCCACTTGGCAAAAGCATTGTCATGGCCTGTAATCAATTAAGATGAAAGTGTGCTAGTTAACTTGTTTACATTTCTTTCATTACTTTCCATCTTTTTTTAATTATTATTTTGTTTCTTTTCTGGCTCCTAATGGATGCTACATTTTTTGATTTAGGAGTGTCTACGAAATTTTATCAAGGAGAGTGGTGATGGAGACTTTCTTGTCTTAAATGTTCAAGATCCTTTTCATCGGTTATTACTGCATGGTGTTTGTGAGGTATTGTAAATGGGTTTAATTGTTTTGCCACATTAATTGGCTATTCTTGATGTTCTTATTAGAATTCATGATCTTTAGGTGACTTCCTAAATAAGAAAAGAGTCCTGATATAATCAACTATAAATATCTCATTCTATTTATTAAACGTCCAAAAAGTGGTCAGAAATCATATGCCTTGACTACAAAGTATGAGCCTATGAGGGAATGGTAGTGGGTTCTTCCTTTGTAATCTGATATTTACAACTTGCTTTTGTACAGTTTTATGACTTGGTCTCAGTAACAGAGACTGAATCAAAGGGCAGGGAGACATTGAAGATGACTAGGATAAGGAAAAAGGCTAGAGTTATCAAGCTCCCAAACATCACTCTGTGCAACTTCCTTAAAATGGCAAAAGAAGGGAATTGGTGATGGAGCAAACCTTTACGCTGCTCTTCATGTACTATAGCTTAAAATTATGAACCTCTTTGTTTAGTCCTTTATGGAAAGATGTCATTTACCCCTGTATCAGTAATTATTCATTCAGTGTTGGGTGGAAAGATGTCATCTGCCCTTGTAGCAGTATTTAATCATTCAATGTTGGTAGTTATAAACACGATGAAACGACTTGTTTCTTTATGCTAGATAATGATTTCCTTGTAAGTTCTTGTATTCTTAAATAATGTCAAGGATTCTTTTCAGAAGTTGTGGCCCTGTCTGTTGTTTCTTGTCATCTTTTTACTAGTATTATTTCTCTTCTTCTGACAGGTACTTTTCCTATTGAAACCACAATTTGCTGTGCAATGAAGAATATCCAAACTCATTAATGTGTTAAGTTTGAGGTCATTGGTAGCTGGTATTAGTTCCTAAGACTTGCCCAATAGCCACTGAAGAAACAACAATGACCAATTGTTTCTGTTATTTGATTCCTTTTTGGCAAACCAAACAGCTAATGGTTTGCATTGTGTGATGTCAGTTCCCTTGTTTCATTTAAAGAAGTTTCACTCTGGAGATAGTGAGTGCGGATATTCTTTTTGCTTCTGGAGTCCAGGAGGTGTAAAAGATCAATGCCCGATAGTGGAAATGTACAAATCGTGAATGTTTCTGGACAAAAGTTTAACCAATAAAACAAATATACATTTGATACTGAATCATCATTTCTGCGAACTTGAATCAATTTCCTTAAGAACATTGAATAAAAGTGCATTCTTGTCTAAAAGGAAAGAGTTATTGGCCCTTAATGTCTGCTTCCATTGTCAATTAGGTTTCTAGGGTTTCAATTGAAAATTATAGAACCTCTAACATTTCAAAGAAGAAACTAAACATGGAGGCTTGGGTATAAGTGGGGGATGTGTTGCAGAAGATACCGAAAAAAGCCGCCACCGGAAGTACTCAAGCTTCTAAAGGGCGGTGATGTTTAGGATGATGGAGATGATTTGGCAATTTTAGGGTTTTTTTTTTTATAAAAAAATTAATCACATGATCAGTAAAATGACGAAAATAACCCTTAATAATTGACCAAAACTAACCTGTCAAGTTGACTTTACCGAAATCTGACGTAATTCGGATCAAAAGGTTAAGAGTATATTTGAATTGTTTTTTTAAAGGAATTTTTGTTTTTATTTTTAATAATAACTTTTTTTATTGAGAATTGAAAATTCATTAACATATTTTGAATTTTATAATAATATTATAAAATATAATTAATAAATTATTTAATATAGTAATTATAATTAAATAATAATAAAAATATATTATTTATGTAATTAAGTGAAATCTATGTATAGAATTAGAAAAAAATATTTTTATAAGAAATTAAGAAATTAATTTTAAAAATCACTCCAAATATAGCTTTAATTTATTCAAAAATTGAAATGTTCTATAGTTTTCAATTGAAATTCTAGGGAACTAATTGACAATGGAGGCAGACGTTAAGGGCCAAATGGTCCAATGACTGAAAAGGAAATTATTTCTCAGTGCAAGTGGACCTGGGTAGTGGTTGATGAAATTAGGACTTTGGCTACTTTTCTCCATATAACCCCTTGAGTTTATAAAATTGGACGGTTGAAAGTCCACCAAGAAGTACAAAAAGAATCCCCTTTTTCCTTCCTCCTGCCTCAGACGTACAGATCAACTCGTTTGCTAAGTTTAGTGCTGCTGGAAGTTAACTTCAGCTCCTAAAGTGAGAAGGCTTCCTTCTGTACTAATGGCCAAAAAGCCCATCAAGTATTGTGTGGTAATAATATCTCCCTTCACTTTTTTCTCTTCAAGGAAGTGAGTTCTCAAATAATCGGCGATTTGAGGCTTGCCTTGTTTTTCCTTTTTTCTTTTTGGGTGAAATTGCATTGCAGGTGGATGCCTTCACAGACACTGCGTTTAAGGGGAACCAGGCCGTGGTGTGTTTGCTAGAAGAGAAGAAAGAGGAGGAGTGGTTGCAATCTGTTGCTAGCGAGTTCAATCTCTCTGAAACTTGTTATTTGACACACATTGTTGACTCCGAGTTGGAGAATGGAAGCCCCAGGTTTCAACTTCGCTGGTTCACGCCTGTGGCTGAGGTAAATTAATCCTACATGTTTCTTGGTTCGAGAATGAATTACCATCTTTCCTTTTCTATCTTCATACATTAGCTAATAGCAATCTGGCAATAAACCCCTCTGTTCTGGACGATAATACTATCACAGTGATTCAAATACAGGAAGGTTTGTAATTGTTTGGCAAACGTTGACATTGGGATAATGGACGACAACGTTCAGCCTAATTTATTTTTGTCCTTAGGTTCTTTCTTCTTCTTATTCTTTTTCCAGTTACAAAGATCAGAAAGTCATTTCCGTTGATATGTTTTTTTTCTGATCCTTCATGCCTGGTTTGAATCCAAAATTTAGAGTAGATTGGCTATCCTACCAGTTTAAGTGTTGAGCTTTTGCTTTCTGGAAATAATGAGGTAACGGTCCGTAAGAACTAGGTGACATGGTAGCAAAATCTTCATTTGCAGATTATAGGATTAAAATATTCGTACCATAGGTTAACATGCCATTTGTTCCTTAGCAAGGAAATAGGATTCTGATCATTGCCCTATTTACCAGTCATAAATGTTTTGTTTCTGTCCAGAGTCATTTTACGCTGTGTAGGCAAGATTTATCTGAAGTTTACTTCTGTCTATGATGCTTGCAGGTTAATCTTTGTGGACATGCAACTTTAGCAGCTGCTCAATATCTCTTTGCATGTGGTTTGGTGAATTCTGATAAAATCGAGTTCCTTACACTATCAGGAGTTCTGATTGCCCAGAAAGTACCGGAAAATGAATTTTCTAGTGCTATCAACCATCAAAATGGGGTGATCCAGCAGGGATTCTCTATTGAATTGGATTTCCCAGTTGTCCCCATTGCTGAGTTTAGTTCTGCTGAAGGTTCTGCAATCTCAAAAAGCCTGAATGGTGCTTCAGTGGTTGAGATCCAAAAGACCACAACTAATGATGACCTCTTTGTAAATATCCGTTTTTATTGAATTGATTTTTCTTCTTTCTAGCAAATGTTTCTTATAGTTGCTTCTTTGTGTGTGGTAGAAATTGCATAGTTCATTATTTGGAAAAAATCTGGAGAAACATATCCTAATGTTCACATCTGAGTTACTATGTAAATAATTTTTATGAGGTACTCTCATGTTTTGTCAGGTTGTGCTAACATCAGGGAAAGAAGTGGTGGAAGTAGAACCACAATTTGATGAGGTACAAAAATTACCTGGAAGAGGGATGATTATTACTGGGCCAGCTCCGCCTGGATCAGGGTTTGACTTCTACAGTCGATTCTTCTGTCCCAAGTTGGGGATTAATGAGGTAATTTATGCCTTCACTTTTAAAAGGCTTGAGCTTGCATCTAGATTTTTACTTTCTTCTGGTGTTACATTACATGATTTTAATCATGTCAAAACATGCAAGCAAGAAGGATTTCTGTATCTCATTTTATGTCATATAGTTGTGACAAATCCCTTATTAGTTTACTATGATAGTTTGGGAAGATCTCTTGCCTTTATGCCCTCAAAAGAGATATAGTTATTCCCATTCTGACATATTTGATGTGAATCTCCTTAATGCAAAACTACAAGAAGATATTTTTTTCTTGTTGAGATCAATACGTTTCATGATGGAAATGATATGTATTCAAAATACCGAATGACCTGCTCTTAATTTTCAGGATCCTGTCTGCGGAAGTGCACATTGTGCATTAGCGGCCTATTGGAGGAAAAAGCTGGGGAAACATGATTTTGTTGCTTATGCGGTATTCTATTTCTCTCTTGTTCCACACGTGTGTGCTTCTGATAGTTTTGACTTTCAGGGTCTTTCACATGTGTTCTTCATGTGAAGTGGATTAAAAATAAAATAAAATTGTAACAATGTCCCTAAGACCGCTTGTTGTCTTAATGCAGGCATCTCCGAGAAGTGGCATTATTAAGCTCCATTTGGATGAAAAAAATCAAAGAGTGTTTCTGAGAGGGAAAGCTGTTGTTGTGGCAGAGGGATCTCTCTTGGTCTGAAATAGTTCTTTGAAAAAGCTTGTATTGGACAAAGCGATAGATGTTTGGAGTGTGCTGTAGAACTTACATTTGAAACTGCAGAAAATGGCCATTCGCAACTTCTTGTAATTTTTTGAACATAGTAATTTCTTCATTGTCTACACTTGTTCTTTCTGATGTTATTTCTGTACGCATTTTTATGTGTAGAACTTAGATTGGTTTCTCTAGGTTATTACTGAGTTTGCTGCTTTATTATTCAATTTAGTTTTCTCAGGATTGATTTATCTGGGTAACTTGTTTGAAGCTCTGCTTTAACATTTCAGTTTAGTTTGAAACCTTTTTTAAAACCATTGTTAATGAAGTCGAGAGAGATTCTTTTTCTTTTCTTTTTTTCCCCCTCTTTTTTGGTTCGTTATGTTGGCATGCCGTTTTATTTCTAAACTTTTACCATTCAGTAATGGTAAATTTCCACGAGAAGGCAATGCCTTGTAAAAAGAACAGCATTGACTGACTTGAGATTTGTCAGTGGCGATGGCTATCTTTTATTCCTTTACTAGTTTTTTATATACAGACTGGTTGATAGAAATCAGAAGACAAATCCTAATTGAAATGCTGAAATGGACAACCTACCAACCGCTACAACCAGAACTCTTTCCTTTAATTCTCAAGCACATTATCTATTCTTTTGTGTGCTTAAAAGAAAAACTACATTCTGTTTACTAAATGGCCAACGTGAAGTACTGTTTGGTAACAATCACTTCCATCAATTTACATGTGCAAAATAACAATAAACAAGTAGAATTGATATGATTCTTGAGGGGAATTGCAGGTGGACGCTTTCACAGAAAAAGAGTTCAAGGGGAACCCGGCAGCAGTATGCATCTTAGAGGATGTGAAAGATGATGATTGGCTGCAAGCTGTTGCAAGAGAATTTAATCTACCAATAACTTGTTACTTGACTCCAATCATGGATTCTGCATCAGAGCACAAAATCTCCAGGTTTCGGCTTCGCTGGTTTACTATTTTAACTGAGGTTAGATAGTCCTGCATATTTTCCAGCCTAACTTTTCCTTGTTCTGTTTGTTTTCATTTTTTTGCTATATTCTCCCTGCAAGAGAGAGCAGTAGTATGACGATTTGACTCTTGGCTAACATAAAACATAAGGCATAATAAATAGAAGCAAGATAGATAAGGGGGCTGTTTTCCTTCATTCCATGAGCTTTACTTTTCTTGAAAACAATTATTTTGATCAATTTTTTGGGATCGAGCACTGAAGAATGTTATACCGGAGCCCTGAAACTCAGTAGAGCTATCCTTTACTTCCATTAAATAATATTGGAAAATATATTTAGTTTTATCTATTTGCAGGGATTCTTCTAGTACTTTTAAAATTTCTACCAGTTTTGAGTCTAACAAGGACATCATTTTGAGAGACTTGAATCTGCATTTGCATTAATAGAATTGTGATTGGTATGGAACATGGTTAAACCTTACCATCAGTGCTTGATATCTGATCATTCCATAGGTAAATGTATAGGATTGCTGACAACAAACTTGTTTTTTGCTTATTTGCACTAAAAAAACTCTTTCATTTTTTATTTTCTTTATGTTTGATTCATTGGAGCTTCTTTGTATTATTTTGCTTGCAGGTTAACCTTTGTGGACATGGAACATTAGCAGCTGCCTACTATCTCTTCACAAGTTTGGTTACCAAGAAAGTGCAAGAAACTGAAATTGCAACTTCTGTGAACTATCAAAATGGGAATGCTCGAAAAGAGGGGTTCTTTATCCAATTAGATTTTCCAGTTATCCCAATTGCTGAATTCAAGTCTGCTGATATCTTGGCAATCTCTAAAACATTGAATGGTGCTTCAGTGGTTGAGATCCTAAAGATAAACAATACAGATGACATATTAGTAACTCCTCTCTTCTTACCCAAATTTTCATATGTTGTTTCTTTATAACTTACAATATCTGAAAGTGTATAATATCAACTTTTTGCAAAAGCTTAAAACTTTGTGCCTCTCTTCTTGCTTTGGAGACTAAAATCTTTGTGGCTACATTTGATTCAATGACTACTGTTCTATCATCTCGAGTTATAATAATCACATCTTGACAGATCGTGCTACCATCAGGGAAGGAGGTAGCCGAAGTTGAACCACAATTTGATCAGATACGGGAGTTTACAGGCAAAGCTATGGTTATTACAGGACCTGCTCCGCCTGGATCTGGATTTGACTTTTACAGTCGTGTATTTGCCCCCAAGATGGGTGTTTTTGGCTTCAGTCTAAAATAATCTTGAGAGGTCTTCTTTGCTTCATGTTTGATGCTTAAATTGGTTCCTGTAGTCTTCTTGCAACATAGTTACAGTATACCAATACATGCAGGGGAATCTTTTGCATAGCCCTCTGATTAGTATTTCTCTGGTTGTTTTTCTCGTGCCTCAATGAAGCTATATTACCTAAATCCTAATCATCCTGCACTTTGAATTTGATTACTATAAAAGACTTCCATAAGTCTTAATCATGATAATTACTACCAAAAATAAAAAATAAAGAAGCCCTAATATGTTATTGCATGTACCCATTATTGGTTTTATGTTTTCAGGATCCTGTCTGTGGGAGTATGCATTGTGCCTTAGCTCCCTATTGGTGCAAAAAGCTTGATAAATGTGATTTTAAGGCATACTCGGTACTTTCTTCTCTTTTCCTGATACTCCTGCATATACTTGTGAATATTACAGTAACTAGAAGAATGCGACTCTAGCAATACTGACACACTATGAATGCTTGTCTATTAATTTAGGCATCCCCCAGAAGTGGTGTGATTAACCTCCATTTCGATCAGAAAAATCAAAAAGTAATTCTTCAAGGAAAAGCCATTCTTGTGGCCGAGGGCTCTCTTCTGGTTTGATTTATCCTACTACCAGACTACCAGAGCTCACAGGAAATAAATGTCTGGAAGAACATATTCTTCTCAGTGTATATTGGAACTTTAGCAGATTGGATAACAAAACTATTGTTTTCTACAGCCTGTTAAACCAATATTTGTATCTGCTTTGTTTGCAACCTATTTGTTAGAGTCTTGGTTGTATCTAAGAAATTTGTTGCTTCTTGCAAGATTTACACCAGTCTATATTATGCATCCTTAAATTGGTCTGTGCAAACAACAAAACCAGTAAAATCCTATACAGATGAAATGAGACATTCATTCAGGCTAGAAATTAATTCTTCCCTGGAAGCATAACTGCAGATAGACTCATGAAATTTTTATCTCATGTTATTATTGACTGTGACGTTGAAATTGGAGCATGTGGTAAATATGGAACAGCACCGAGGAGCTGAATCCAAGCCTCTTTAACCCCAGATCAAACTGCGACGAATTAGCTTCCATCTGATGCCCCCAACGACAATGGCTGCTGTTGGATTAGACCCGCCATCTACAAACCCCAGACATAGAACATCCTTGCCATTGTTCTTGAGACTCGCCATTGAATTAGCCCCAAAGATCCTCCAGAGTGTGTATTAGTGAGGTGATTTTTGGCTTCGCTCTAGAAATAATCTTGACAACAGCACCCTAACAACATAATGTAACTCATTGTAAGACCTTAACAACTCTAGGTTAGCAAAGTACCGTGCATAAAAAATAAAGAAACTCGCAATAGTAGCTCCTATGATGGTTGTTCTCAATCTATGCTTCGGAGTGTTTTCGCCTAAAAAGTTGATGAAATGTTTACTCATCTCGTTCTCAATCCATGCAAAACAAAGAGATCAGTCACTGGTTTCTGCATACTGATGGAAGAGGACAATGGAGACACCAAAGATGGTTAATGGTGGAGTCTAAGTTGATTCAAGATAATTAGTAGTCAATTAATTAATTATTGACAGCTAATTATACTTATTTATATACGTTAAAAGTTGTCTGATTTTGAATCTATAAAATTTTGTAGATAATGTCATCTGGTGTGGATACAACTATATGATTCCTTTCCCATACTTACGTGGCGGCGGATGCATGATTTTAAATTTGAAAAAGTGAGATTATAAATCGTATTTCGATGTTTGAGAAATATATATTATACAATTATACTTTTTTGCAAAATTAAATCAATCGAATAAAAAAAGACAAATGATTAAAAATAGATTTGATGGTTGCCTTCCTTTTTTTAAGTAGAATATTAGTCTATCATAAATTTTAAAAATACGAAATATCATTAAATAAGTATTATCTATTTCAAAATAACATCATAACATACTAAAAGCTCTTTTTCACAGAAATAAATCAATCAATAAAAAAAGACAAATGATTAAAAATGGATTTGATGGTTGCCTTCATTTTTTTTAAAGAATATTAGTCTATCATAATTATAAAAAATACGAAATATCATTAAATGAGTATTATCTATATCAAAATAATATCATAACATACTAAAAGCAAAATTGAAAAAGTACTAAAACATGACATTTTCATACGTAACAATTTTACTAAAATTATGAAGACAATAAAATGCATGACACTACATTGAGCAGTTATCTTCATTATAAATTGAATTCAACCAAAGGAAAATTGAAGACAAATGAGAAGAAAAACTTGAGAATTTGTAGTAGTATTTTCAAGATAAAAAAAAATGAAACAAAGAGATAGAAAGATTTTCTCTTAGCATAGAATCATAAGAAGAAATCATCTCTATTTATAAGGAAGAATAATCGAGTTTCAACCATTTATCTAAATAAAATGAATGTATAATGTTTCAATCATGTATAAAAAAAAATGACAATTATATTTTGACATCAAAGTCTACTCCAGACTTTACCAATTTACTGTCTAAATCTACGTGAAAGCCGCTTTAATTGTTGTACATTATTTATGTAAAATAACAAAAGCCACTTATTAATTATTTCATATTATTATTCCATGACTTTGCCATCAACACTAGACAAAATGACTGTTTTCCCTCAATTATTTAATTGTTGTACATTATTTACAAAAGGAAAAGTTTTAAAATGAAAAAAAATAGAAGATCATGTATCAAAAAATTGCTCTCGAAATTACAAGTAGAGTTATTTTGGATAAAAAAAGAAAAAAATGAGGTTATTTTGATTAAATTTTAGGTAGTTTGACTAAAGAATTGGAGAATCAGCAGTTTATAAAAATTACTACCAACGCTCAATCCAATCACTTTAAATTAACATCTTCTCGTGTTGTATATAGTAAAACCGAACCTCTGACCTATAGCATCATTCTGGGAGGGAAAAAACATTAAATTACAGCATCGGATTATGATTGAGAGTAAAGTTGAAATTTGCACACATGCTATTTTGAACCAAAACCGAAGAACTAAAGCCCATACGGTTAGATTCGAGATCGAATTGCAGTAAATTATCCACCATCTGATGTCCTCCAATCACGATCGGCGACGATCTCTGTTTAGTCCCTCCGTCCACAAAAGCCAGGCACCAAACATCTACACCTTCACTCGCTATTCTCACCATGGAATTGGATCCATGAACTCTCCAAAACACATCGGCACTTTGCAACACGAAATCTACCGTCGGTGCCATTGGTCCCAATCGTGAGATCGAAACATCACCTACATCATAACACGCACTAAACGGCTTCACGGCTTGCGTTACAGTAAGGTTAAGTGCAGCCGAAGATTCATTCACGAATGCTTCAACCAGAAGCTTGTAAATTGAAGAATGTAAAGTTGTGTACGGAGTTATTGTACTAAGCATGGCTCGACCAAAATCCTTCACGTTCGAGTCAAAATTTATAACTTTTCCGTTCACTTTTACGGCAGTCAAATTGATAAAATATCCCTCGGAAAGGTGAGTTAAGGTGCTGCCGCCGGCGTCCGGGTTTTTCATGAACAAGGGAGTGTAAATCAGATTTTTCGAAAGGTCGGTTTCGTGGTGAAAGTAGTAGGGCCCACTAGTCCCGAAAAACGCGACCCCAGGAGCCGAAGGTGACCCGGAGAGGCACAAAGCGAAGACACGTGGAAAAGAAAAACCGGTGCTAAGTTGAGAAATAAGGGAAAAGTTGGATTGACCAAGACCTGCCAAACCAGTTGCACCTTTCAAGCGATGGCCACGAAAGAAATTAGCAGACCATGAAAATATAAACTCGGGGACTATGCTGAGGTGGCCTGGGTTACGACCGTCCGTGATAGGTAGTGCCAGAGAATCAACTAAGGCCAGAGCCTCTTTTACAACTTTTCCTTTACCTGAATTTGCAAAAGACAGAAAACACAAATTGTTGGAACAAACATGAGAACCGAGGGTATGGCAAAGAGAGGAAGTGCAGGGAATGGAGTGATACGTTGAGGAAGTGTAATTCCGAGAGCAATCGACCCAATTGAAAGAGCCACCGAGGTCTAAGAGTAAATTTGTGGGCTGGGATGGAGTTTTTGTGTGAAGTGAAAGTGAGTACAAACGGGTGGATCTGTCTTGTTTGATAGGTGCTAGTACCGCGGCAGAGCAGCGATGAACAAAGCAGATGATGGTTAAGAACCTCATCAAATAACGGGCAACCATCATCTTATGTTGTTGAGCCATAGGTTCACATGATAGATTAGAATTCAAGAAGGCAAAGATTTAAAGCCTTGAGGATCGGAGCAATTATTAGGAGCAACCAGTAACGAACACAGCTGGCCAACAGCTAAAAAGAATGATGTCTGATGAGGAAAAATGGATTCAAGTTCAGTAGAAGTATTGCATGAATCTGGTGTTTAGATGACGAAGGTCGAAGTGAAACGTATCTTGCGAGTTCTAGCATTTTTTGAGGATAGACTTAAAAGTTTCCAAACAAGACACCCGGATTTTCATGGGAAGATGATCGCTTTGCCGTCCTTTTCTTCAGTGTTCTTCAAGCCCAAAACTCGGCTAACAGATTTCTCCAGAAATTTGGGAAACACTAATCAAGAATTACGTAAACGATTTTTCTCACAAGCTTCACTCATGCCTTTACACATTTTTATTTTGAATATCCGAAATTAAATTAATATCTATTTTCTTAAAATAAATATATTTTGATTAACAATCTCTTCAATTTAATATCATTAACTAATAATCTCATTTCTAACTTAATTAATAATAAGGATAATAATGTAATTTTTTTAAAAGTGAAATATTACTAAAATCTAGACTAAACTAAATGTAAATATTTAATTTCATTGTGTAATAAGTATTATTCTATTTTTTCCCCTTGTTTAGGGAAAAGAATTCCTGCGGGATTCGGTGGATATCGTGCCCTTATTATCAATTATGTTTTAGAATAATAATTATCCACCGAGATTAAATAAAATACTATACTAGCTTTGGGCATTAAAGTTTAAAATACACCATCCATTTCGAACAAAATTCTAATACAATAATTAAGAAGATTTTTAAAATTTTAAATGTTACTCCATTCATCCAAAAATATAAATTATTGGACATACTTTTACATAGATTAAATAACTTCTTTTGTTCATAAAATTCCCTTAATTATTATGTATTGAAAATTAGAAAGAGAAAATAAAGTTTATTTTGAGAAAAAAAATATAAACGTTTTGTCTTGAAAATAAGAAATAGATGAGAAGATAGATGAAAATAAATAAGTATAATATTATAAGAAGAAAGTTATATAACGATTTATATTTTTGAACGGAGTAAGTATTAAAAATATTTATTATTAATATGATTAGTGATAAAAATAAATGAGTTAGTGTAACATAAAATTTTTAAATTAAAAGGTTATTAGTAAAACTTTAAATAAAAAAATATTTATTTTAAAAATTATATGTTTAATTCCAAACATTTAAAATAGAAACATAATTATTCAATTTTAGATGGATGAAGTATTATTCTACTTCTATTTGTCCTTCTTTCTTTTTGTTTCCTTTTTTTTTGTTACATTTCTCTACTTTATGCCCCTAATAGTAAATGGAAGATTATGTAACGATTATTATTATTTTAGTTTATAACTAGATAGCCAGATTGAGAACTTAATCCTTTTTTTAAAAAAAAATTACCATATTGAATTTGATATAATATATATAATTACATATATATATATATATATATATATATGTTTCTAACAAGATATTCGATCAATTTACTATCTTATATTTACATTATTACAGTATTAGTATTGAAGTTTGGATTCATTTTTGTGAAGGGCAAGTAGGAGTCCGAGGAGTTGTCTCACGTGAGAGAGTTGTTCCTTAAACCTTAATTTCAAGTTTTGTATTGCTCAATAGTTATTTTAAATATATAAAAAAAAAAAACAAATACGGAAAGAAGGCTAATAAGGGGATTGAGATTAATCTGTTGTAGAGGACGAGGACTGGTTTGGATCAAGGGAGAGTACTGCTCATGGTCATGTACGTGGAGAGTTTCCACTAGTTTTATTTTTTTATTTTTTGAGGAAGAGGAATTCAAAATGGATCTAACTAGAAAATTTCGATCAATAGACTATGATAAATGGGAATAATCATGTAATTTCTAATCAATAAATGAGATTGCTTTAGAAAATGTGGTATTATTCGTGAATACTTTTACCTTTCTTTCAAAAGATAATGTTTACATTTTTTTTTATAAATTAAAATAAATATTATTTATAAAAATACAAATATAATATTTTTAGGGGAATAAATAAATATATATTATAAAATTTTACAAATAAATTTTAAAATTTAAGTAATTTGTAAACTCCCATTATTAGCCATTTAGTAAACTCTCATTTTAGTATTAAAATGAATTCTGATTGGATATGAGAATTTTTATTTTAATTTTTTTTATTAATTAAATTGTTTTTTTTAGGAATAAAGTGGGTTCTCATTAGGATATAAGAACTTATGATTTTATTTTTTTATTCATTCAATATTATTTTAGGATAAAAGTGACTTCTCATTGCGGATATGATACCTTCCCTTTTATTTTGTTTATTAAATAAATTATTTTTTTAGGATAAATGAGTTCTCATTGGAAGTATGAAAACTTTTGATTTTTTATTAATTATTATTTTTAAGAGTAAAGTGAGTTCTTATTGGATTAATAAGAACTTTTGATTTTATTTTTTTATTAATTAAATTATTTTTTGGGATTAAAGTGAATTCACATTGGGATATGAAAACTTTCGATTTCATTTTTTTATTCTTTAAATTATTTTTTTAAGATTAAAGTGATTTCTCATTGGAATATAGGAAACTTCCCTTTTTATTTTTTTCATCTAATAAATGAATTTTTTAGAATAAAATTGAGTTGTCATTGCGGGTATAAGAATTTTCCTTTTTATTTTTTCATTAAACAAAATTTTTTTTAGGATAAAATTAAGTTCTCGTTGGCAGTATCAGAACTTTTGATTTTATTTTTTTATTAATTAAATTATTTTTTAAAATAAAATTGAGTAATTTCCTTTGTATTTTTTTCATTAAATAAATGATTTTTAGGATAAAAGTGAGCATTTATTGGGACTTGAGAACTGAACATTTTATTTTTATATTATTTTTAAAAAAATTACGATTAAAGTAAATTCTCATTGGAGTAAGAGAACTTTCGATTTTATTTTTTAATTAATTAAATTAGTTTTTTAGGATTATAATGATTTCTCATTGGGATATCGAAACTTCCCTTTTGAACTAACCACATAAAAAAGTTCATAAATTTTTTTTCTAGTAAGATTTTATTTTTATTTATGAGAGTTAATAAAAAATAAAAGATTAATTGAAAAAAAATGATAAATTGTAATAAAAATGATACTTAACTAAAATAATTGAAAAGATGAGGGGACATATAGAGACAATTGAAAGATTGAGAGAAATTTGTTTTTTATGGAAAGTTTAAGGGGTTTAATGAAATTAAGCCTACTAATTATACTATTTTGATAAAATTGAATAGATTATGGGGCATATTGCTTCAATTATAAGATGAACGAAGTTCAATATTTTTGAATAAAAGATGAGGAAGGTTTAGTGAAATTTACCTTAAAAAAAAGTAAATTTTCATGACATCAATGAGAACTCATAGAATCATTAAAAAATATCAATAAAATATCTTTTAAGGTTTTTTTTTACAATAAAATAAAAAGCAAAGTTATTATTGGATATGTCAAGGTCATCCTCATCGTATGATGCGATGTATACCAAATGTTGAGTCTGTATCAATTCATAATGCAATCAATCTCAAATTTTGAATCAAAATGAGACCATCTAAGATAATTCATAATTTAGCATCAATAATAGTGCAAGAACCGTAAAATGAAAAAAAAACACAAATGCACCATCCGCTAGTATCTCTACTAATCCCTCATCACTATCTCTACCATCTTTAACACACTCATAAGTGTTCACTTTATGAGATCTCACATATGATCTATACTAAGGAATAAATACAGACAATGAGTGAGGAGCAGTATATAAGGTGACTTTAAAGAGTGAAGCGAATAACGTGTTTTTAAATAAGTGAGTGTGCTTGAACATTTGTTTTATTTGGAGGAAGAAAAAGTGCATATAGACTCTTTAGATAATCCGTTGAGATTCCATAAGTATGTTCTTGTGCTTCACATATTTATATTTTTTTATCTTCAAATAAATTTTATTTTATTTTTCTTATTTTTCAAGACATAATAATTAATTGTATTTTAAAAATAAAAACATTTTCTTGATACATGTAAAAGTTGTTCTAATGACTTATATTTCTGAACATGTGATTATTTGTTTAAAATTAAATGCTTGAAATTCACTTGAGATAAATATAAAGAAAAGGGTAATAACAAAGATATTCTTCATCAACAGTGCACTCTTGAGTAGTTTTTTTTTTTTACTTTAAAAGAGTGTGAAGTGAATAAGTGAATAGATTTAATTAAGAAAAATTACTCTCAGAAAACATCATCTGTCCTAATTTCTATAAAACAATGAAATTATTTTTTTCTAAATCCTTGAAAGTTATAAATTGTATAATCTCTTCTCTTCATACTAATCTTTTATGTATTCTTCCTAATATATATATATATATATATATATATATATATTTATGGTATCCAAAGCTTGACCTCTTCATATTCAATTGCGACAACTTGACCCTATCCGATAATCTTCATTATTTTTGGTCATTGGTCAAACTAAAATTTAACACTTTGACATTTCACGTGGGGCGATCTCTTTTTATTTTTTTATTTTTTTAAGTACGAGATGATCTTATTAATATACATTAATTTCCATTTTTTTAAGGAACAAAATCAACTCATTAAAAACCAGAATACATTAATTACCTAATAGCGTCAATTATATTAATATATATTATAATTTCACCATCACAATTATAAAAATCTAATGATTTTTCAAACATGGTTAAAAATTTAACAGTGCTGGTGTAAAACTAGTTTTAATAAAAAGATGTTACTTTATAATTTTAGAATTATTTTAGCATTTTAGAATTTTAGTATTATTTCATATAAAGTATATTTATAACATCATTTATTATTATCTTTTAATTTTATCTTTATTTAAGTGGATAAAAAACAAGAGCAATTATTAATTTAGATAGAGATAATGAGAAATTTGTAACTTAATATTTTGTATTATTTTCAACATCCTTATTAAGTGTGTAAATATATAAAATGGCATTTAATATGAAATGAATGGAGTATTAGATAATTAATGTATTCTGGTTTTTAATGAATTCATTTTGTTCCTAAAAAAATATGGCAATTAATGTACTTTCTTAGTTTCATTTTAATTATCCACGTTTATTTTTTTGATGTATCATGTCAATTATCCGGTTTCTAATTTTAATACTTACTTTTACAATTATACCCTTATTATTAATGAATAATTTGGATAAGTTATCAACTATTTATTAAATAATGTATTTTTTGAAATTGATTAATACTTATACATTAATTATTAAATAAAGATAATTTAATAATTTTAATTACATAATTATCATTTACAATACTATTTTTAATTTTTATATAAGTTCAAAGTAAATAATTATAATGAGATAAATAAATCCAAATTAAATAATTGACTTAAAAAAAAAATTCAATATGAAGAAAAAAAAAAAGAAAAGAGATCGTACTTTAAAAAAAAAAAAGAAAGAAAAGAGATCGTCCCACGTGAGATGTTGTTAAA
The DNA here is from genome assembly GCA_019593545.1 of Apocynum venetum. Taxonomy (NCBI): domain Eukaryota; kingdom Viridiplantae; phylum Streptophyta; class Magnoliopsida; order Gentianales; family Apocynaceae; genus Apocynum; species Apocynum venetum. Next base: position 1,934,799 of record SRSM01000324.1, read on the forward strand.
TTTTAGTTTGACCAATGACCAAAAAAAAAAAAAAAAAGAAAAGAAAGAAAGATTATGAGAGGATCAAGTGGTCGGAATTCAATATGAGCTGGCGGTCAAGCTTTGGATACCATAATTTTTTTTTTTTTGAGGAAGAATACATAAAAGATTAGTATTTAGTATGAAGAGAAGAGATTATATCATTTATATTTTTCAAGAATTTATAAAAAATAATTTCGCTGTTTTATAGAAATTAGGAGAGATGATGTTTTCTGAAAGTAATTTTTATTTATTAAATCATTCACTTATTCATTTCCCACTCTTTTAAAGTTAAAATAAATAAATAAATAAATAAAATCTAGTCGAGAGTGCTGTGTTGATGAAGAACATCTTTGTTATTATCTTTTTCTTTATTTTTATCTGAAGTGAATTTCAGGCATTTAATTTTAAACAAATAATCCTAATAATAATAATAATAATAATGATAATAATAAGGTCAAAGTAAAAATCGAAACCACGTCCTTCCTTGATCCTTCTCTACATTGAAATTTTAGATCAATCATAATTGGTGGCTTTCATTCTCACGCGAACTCCTGTTGCAGCTAATACTACGTGCGCAAGAATACCTATAAAATACTTCTTCACATTCTCTGGATTTCCATCAGATGCAAGCTTAACAATACTTTTTACTTACTTTCATAAAAAAATGGCTAATTCCTCGATTCAAGCAGTTTTTCTCTGCAGTTTCCTTCTTTTCACAGTCTGTTATGCACAGCGTTCTTTTCGTCCTCATGCTTTGGTTCTTCCAGTGTCCAAGGACGCGTCTACTCTACAATACGTCACCAAAATTAATCAAAGAACTCCTTCAGTTGCTCTGAACCTTGTTCTTGATCTTGGTGGTCGTTTCTTGTGGGTTGATTGTGAAAATAACTATGTTTCTTCAACTTACCGTCCTGTTAGATGCAGGACAGCTCAATGCTCACTTGCAAAATCCTCTGCCTGTGGAGATTGCTTCTCTGGGCCTAAACCAGGCTGCAATAACAACACTTGCGGTCTGTTTCCCGAGAACACTGTCACCCGCACCTCGACTAGTGGTGAGCTAGCTGAGGATGCTGTCTCTGTACAATCAACCGATGGGTCTAATCCTGGTCCCTTGGTCACAGTCCCACGGTTCTTATTCTCTTGTGCTCCTAATTTTCTCTTGCAAGGCCTAGCAACTGGCGCAACGGGCATGGCTGGACTGGGCAGGACTCGAATTGGGCTCCCTTCACATTTTGCTTCGGCCTTCAGCTTCCACAGAAAATTTGCCATTTGCCTATCGAGCGCCACTGGCGTAGTATTTTTTGGCGATGGCCCATATAATTTTCTGCCAAATATTGCTGCATCTCAGCTTCTAACATATACCCCACTTTTCATCAATCCGGTTAGCACTGCAGGAGTTTCCAGCCAAGTCGAGCCCTCTGATGAGTACTTTATTGGAATCAAATCCATCAAAATCAATGAGAAAGTAGTACCATTGAACACATCATTGCTGTCTATTGATACACAGGGCAATGGTGGGACAAAAATAAGCACGGTGAATCCCTACACTGTTTTGGAGAGTTCCATTTTCAAAGCAATCTCCGAGGTATTTACTCAAGAGGCGGCAGCTAGGAACATTACCAGAGTTGCTTCCGTAGCTCCTTTTGATGTGTGTTTCAGCGCAGACAACATCCTCTTCACAAGAGTTGGCCCATCAGTGCCGTTCATTGATCTTGTTCTTCAGAATCAAAATGTTTTTTGGACCATCACTGGTTCAAATTCGATGGTCCAGGTGAGCGACAATGTCTACTGCCTTGGATTCGTAGATGGAGGATCAAACCCGAGGACTTCAATTGTGATTGGTGGATACCAATTGGAGGACAAGCTTTTGCAGTTCGATTTGGCAACTTCAAAGTTGGGGTTCAGCCCTACGCTTTTGGGCATTCGAACTACTTGTGGCAATTTCAATTTCACTTCCGCTCCCTAAGTTGGACAAGGTGTTGAAGAGAATTAATGCCCAAGTACATGGATTTCTTATACCATCAATAATGGCTAAGAAAATTGGTCATAGCCAACCATAGCTCAATAGATGAGGTTTTTATTTTTTCCACTTCACATTTAATATTTATCGAACACCAGTGTATCTCTTTTATTAATATATATGTTAAAGAATTTGTTATGTTAAACACCTATTTTATTTAATTTTTCTATGCAAGCCAGTTGACTTTGTAGTGACAAAATATCTTTCTCATATTACTTGTCTTTTTTTTTTTATTCCCTTTTTTCTTTAGAGAAATTTTTTATAACATGAGTTAATCTTTAAATAGATATGAAATTATGCATTAATTTGTAAAAAAAATAAAACATGAAGCTTTGTTAATCTTTAGAAAGAGTGTTGCACAGCTCAAACCAATTTGAGCTATATAAAGTGAGATGTTATTCCTCAAAAAATAATTATTTAAAAATATTGTACAAGAAATTGATGGATAAAAATATTGATTTTAAAAAGAGTTTTAGAGAATAAAAAAAATTAGTTTAAGAACATATGGAGCTATTTTCCCGTGAAGAGTGAAGAAAATGATGGCGTTTCAATGACAAAATTTTACGTGTATTTATCATACCAATTGAGAAATTTGGAGAATGGAGAGTCAAATAAGAAGCATACTTTTTAAATACAATATACCCAAATTTATAAGTGTATCATCTATAATGTTTGAAATACTTAAATTACCCCTCAACCCAAACACACTTTCTCTCCCCTTACCACTCAAAGCACACGGGTTAACAAAAAAAAAAAACCTTATCAATTTGAACCAAAGGAAAATATCCGCAGAAAATATAGCAAGAAAAGATAATACTTGTCAAAACAAAAACATAAAAGAATTGGACAAACAAATAAAAAGATTTCAGAAAAAGGTGTATTTTTTTTTTTGGATAAATGGAAAATCATTCATTAAAACTACGAACCTCATTAGAAACATGGTGGTCACAAAATCGTCAACTGGGAGAGAGGAAATGTTTACAAAACCAAAACTACACTGGGACTTTGACCACTGCACCAAATATTGGGCATCTTGGTTGCAGCATTTAGGAACATAATCCAGGGACCATTTGTAGCAGCATCATCCACCAAAAGCTTTCTCGCCTGATCAATAAGTGGTTTAGCTCGACAGATTTCCTGATCGTTGATACCCTTTGCTGCAAGAATTACTCCCAGTGCATCGCCGTCAAAATCCACCCTGTTGCTGGAAGAAAAAGGTCACATTAAAGCCTATATAATTTCCAAAAGCATAAAGGAAAAGGAGACAATTTTATATAAAGTTGCCAAACCCCTTTGTGAACAGAGGGAGAAGGTGACAATAAGTATTCCTGAAACAGAGGGGCGATACCACCCTCGGCTATCTGGACTGAGGATGGAAGAGAGGAACTCTGGAAATTTTGGGCTGCGGATGAAGGATAAAGGTTCGGTGACCTGTGCCGAGCATGGTGGGACGCCGCATGGCTCCGAAGGTCGAGCCCTTGTTCTTTCCACTCGGCTATCTGGGCCGAGTTGTTCTCCCATCTGCTCGGCTATTTGACCTTAAACCTTATCACTGAAGCAAACTCGGAGAAGGTTAGAAGGGAGACCAATTTGTGCAGTGGGGATAGGGAAAGAGAAGAGTTAAGGTTTTATATGGTTACTGCAAACAAAATTGTTGGCCTCTTCAAGGAATAATACAATTCCAAAGCTATTTACAGAAGTCAGTGATAGCTAACACCTAATAATCTGCCTGGAGGTACCTTTCGTACATTGTTCCCTATAGTTTAATTCCAAAGCTATTTACAGAAGTCAGTGATAGTTAAGGATGTCCTTACAGTCCGGTTTCTAACGATATCACGTTTCTAGTGTTTTTGAAGTACTAGAACTCTAATCGTAGGCTTGTGTTTTGCAAGTACCTTATGGTTAAAATTAAAGAATAAGAAACACAGACAATCTGTTGACATGTGAAGGGAGGGAGAGAGAGACTGAGTGCCGTGAGTGGGAGTGGGAAGTTTGGGGGTGGGGGGGGGGGGGGGAAATGGGAGGAGACCAATAAGAAAAAAGCACAAAAACTGAGTCATATAGTAAAATTTGAGGGCGGTAAATGCAATTTACCTTAAAATAGAAACCGAAGGCAAGAATTAACCAGAGTACTGAACGACGTCGTTAGGTATCCTTGTTAAAAACTCTCTGATACTTCAGGCTGCTCCGCCGAGCCCTCCCTAAAACCCTTGTCCCAGACTGCCAGAGGAGGCCTCGTTTTTTTAACTTCACCCCGAGCTACGGAGCCCTAGCTTCCGTCTTCTTCCTTCCGCAACAATGAAACTCGTCAGGTTTGTTTCCTCACTATATCTGCAAAGTTTCAATTCCATGGTCATTTTGTTTGTCGAGAATTATATCCTAATCAAGTATCCTCTTTGCAGGTTTTTGATGAAGTTAAACAATGAAACGGTGTCGATTGAGCTAAAAAATGGCTCAGTTGTTCACGGTACCATTACAGGTATGCTTTTTTCTCCCTCCAGCCGCAGTCTTTCCTGGCATGGGAATTTTGTTTTTCTTTTGTGTACTTTTCTGATCTGCTATTTTAGATGCGTTTTCATTTGTGGAACCTAGGGTTGTACTTATTTATAGTCATCTTCTTTTTTGGTTGTCATGGTTATAAAAATTTGTTATCGCTGAAGGAATAATTTCTGTTAGAGTTAGTGGTTATATGTATTACGAGCTCGAATCTTTAGGTCGATTTCTACTAATTTGTGTTGATATAATTTAGAAAATGGGTTTCTGCAATCCAATTTTTTGATGGGGAATATAATGATGTTAAAATATTCTTAGCTTCATAAAGAAACCATAGGGCTGGAGTTTCCTACATATGTTCCTGCTGGTATGTTTTAGTGAACCTTGGTCATGTTACTATGACCTGGGCTCTCATTTTGTCTCACTATGTTTTATTTTCCCACGTTAGTGTTAACATTCTTGGCCATTGAAGTAAAATCTTGAGCAGGGCGAGATGTTGAAGTTGACCACAATTGTTGAAAGTAATCAGTTGTCTTAAATATAAAAAAATAAGGGTTCTAGATTGCTGTATCCTACATATGGAACAAATATAGTCTACCTAATAGGAATTCGAAGAGAACATTTCACTGGATAGGTTAAATTGGATGGCATCAATCATTTTCTCAATTGGCTTTCAGAAAGCAACTCAAACTTTGTTGAAAATCAAAATGCATCATGGCAATGATCATATTAATGTCTAAGTGCAGATGATGATAGTAATCATATTAGAGTCTTCACAGTTTCTGTGGTGTGTATGTTGTTAATGTAAGTTACAAATGCAAGAGGGGGTAGGATGAGATTGGTTGTTAGCTTCTTAAGCCAAGATTTGAAATGAAGATATTTTCACCTATCATCGACAAATCAAATGGAATATTTTATTTATTACTCCCCAACTTAGTACTGGCACTTTTTTGATTTGTTGGGGTTTATAACTTTCACTCCCAGCCAAAGACTCAAAAAGTTTTAATGATTTTTATGTATGTCTGTTTTATGTTTGTTTCTCTACAAAACTGGAAGTAAACGATCTGCCACACCCTTTCCCTGTGAATCTCACCCCAGTGCTTACTGGTTTTGTAACTTCCTTCATCTTGGCTTCCTGAAAGATTACAAAAGATAGTAATATCTTTTGTACTCCTATTGCTTACCCTAAAAATATTTGTCATAATTGGCATAAAATGGTTGATTCTCCTGGAAGATTAGCTGCTCATAGAAGATGGAACTTTAACTATTCATTTGACTTTGATAAGAAGCTACTGAGTATTCACAACACTCTTCTTATTTGTTTTTCAATTTCTTTTGCTCTTTCTGAATATTAGGTCTTCATCAAAATCTTTCATTCCTCACTCGAAAAAGTTTGCTGTAGAAGTGTGTAGAGTCAAGAGTGAATCAAATACAAGGCTTGAAACATGTTTGCATACAAGAATGCTTTCTTGCACCCCATACTCACATAAGCACCTGATTACAAGTTACTTATCTTGTTAAAAAAATATTAATAACAATTTGATTAATGCGGTTTTTGATAAATTCTATGATTTCTAGAGGTTAAAGTGCAACTTGGAAATATCTTTTAAGCTATCCTCACTTTCTTTCTAATCCCCTCAAAAAAAGTATCCATTTAGTGGATGAAATGAACTTTGTAGTTGTGTATCAGATTCTGATATCATCATTTCTGATGGTAAGATTTGACTGTGTTAACCTGCTTTCTTTTTCGAACTGATTGCTCTATGGGGTAAAAATTCCCAATGTATTTGAAATTTTTAGTGGCTTCCTGACCCACTGGAACTGATAAATCATTCCTTATATCTGAAATACATAAATTTTTCAGAGAGATGTGATACACTTTTCAGGTTTTATAGGTAATTATTGCACTTAGTGTAATGAATTTTATCATCATTTGAGATTTCTTTATGCAAATTTGTTGCTATTGTATGTCAAGTAGCAGTAATGAAAATTTCGCTGAATTTACTAGACCGAGGATTTGTATGGAATTGTAAAATATTTGTTGCTTCGTCGGCTGTAATTTCTCATGGTGGCTCTCATACTTTCTTATAGGTGTGGATATCAGTATGAATACTCACTTGAAGACTGTCAAACTTACTCTAAAGGGAAAGAATCCAGCGACATTAGACCATCTGAGTGTAAGGGGTAATAATATTCGCTATTACATCCTTCCAGATAGCTTAAATCTTGAGACTTTGTTGGTGGAAGAGACGCCAAGAGTGAAGCCTAAAAAGCCAACAGCAGGTACTAATGGTGCTGCTGTTAGATATGTTTTTTTTTTTTTTTTTGTTCTCTACTCCATCTAATAAATCTTTCTTTTCCTCAATACAGGAAAGCCTTTGGGACGGGGTCGTGGCCGTGGTCGTGGCCGTGGCCGTGGTCGAGGCCGTTAGATTTGTTCCTCTGGTTTCAATTTTTGTGGCATCTAGTTGTGTAAACATGTGTAATGAGAGAGTTTTAACTAGTCAATGACCTCCTGAATATTATGTCTCGAGAGATTATGCCAATCATAACTGTTGATGGTTGATGGCTGGTACGCGCTTATGATTTCTATATTAGCATTCGGCCGCTTTACAGTGGCATTGATTCAACAAATAGTTGCTTTGTCTGAAGGCTCTAGGGGGCTGCAATTTGCCATTGTTGGATTGACTATATAGAATTTGTTCATACGAATGTGAGAAATCGTATCCATTCAAAAAAGAATGTGAGAAAATTTTGTTATCGTAGCTCTCGAGTAGGACCGTTGCTCCTACCTAGTCCATGTATCTATTAGCCACAAAAACTACTGGGATAGAAGTGTAGATCGAGACTCAGCCTTGATTTTAAGCGGCAAATCATCGTTTATCTCCTACACCCTTGACCTTCCTCGCATTTGTCTAGTTCAATTGGCTTTTGTCTAAGGAAAGACAAACTTGGGTATTCTTTTTATACAGCATGAATGGAATGTGAGTGATCCAAAATCAAGACGTCTCTTAGTTGATAAAGAGCGTTTTTTCCTATTCAGCTGCTGTATCGTTCAATATAAAAATTAGTTTTGATTACTAGTGGTAATAAATACTATTTATGTTCAGAAATATAAGTTGCTGAACTTATTTTAACACAAGCTAATTTTTTTTTCTGAAAATATTTTTAATTATTATGTTTTGAAAATAAGAAAGAAAAAAGATTGCTTTGAGAAGAAGGAAAATATAAAGTTTTGTTTTGAAAATAAAAAAAGAAGGGAAGAAAGAGAAATGAAAATAAATAAGAGTAATATTAAAAATAAAAAGATATGAGAAAAGAAATGAAAATAAATAAATATAATATTGAAAGTCAATGATAAAATTTATATTTGGACTGATTTTTAAAATTAATTTTTCATAAAAATATTTTTTAAAATATTTTTTTCTAAACTCTATGTATAGATTGTACTTAATAATCAACTTTCAATTTTTAATAAAAAAATTTATTATTCAACCCTAACTTCATTTCAAAACAAAACAAAAAATACTTTCAATAAATGAATTATATTTTGAGATAATAAAAAAAATAATATAGTTTTGATATTTGATAACCAATAGCAATGGTGATCAATTATAGCAACCGTTTATGCGCTAGTAGCTACTATCGTACATGTTAGTATGTTACACACTTAATTATGATTCGGTATTAGTTCAGAAGTAAGAAGTAGAGGTCAATTATAGCAAGCCCGATTCATGTTGTATATGTGCTAGTAAGTATCATACATGTTACACACTTATTAATATATAGTTAGACGTACCATATCATACTTTATTATATCACAAACTTTTAGTAAGAAGACAATAATACTCAACTTTTCTGGGGACGGTGGGGAACTATTTGTCCGTTCGAAATTGATTTTATAAGAAAAGACCCTCCGTTAAGGCTATTCTGTGGCCTGTAAAGACTTCTACTTGGGGCATGATCTGGATCGTAGATGGTGCAATTAAATCAAATCCCTGATTTTATACAAATAATCTTTTTACACGTAATTGTGATTACTTAGAAAAATTACTATTGATCGTTGGGCTCCAAGAAATGGATATGTTGGCCCAAATCCAGTGCGCTCAAAATACAGTAGTAGTAATATAATTGCACACAATAATTAGAGAGAGGGTGAGAAGTCTCACTCTCAAAATTTCCACTTTAGGAACATTTGTCTGCACCAAAAAGCGAATCAAAATGGGGAAGTCAAATCCAGCGAAATCGGCAGCGGTGCTGGTCGGAGCCCTAGCATGTGGGTGGTTGGCAATAGAGCTCGCTTTCAAGCCCTGGCTCCAGAAGGCTCGCTCAGCCATGGACAAGTCTGATCCGGCTGGAGACCCTGATGACGTCGACGACGCATCTCAGAAGTCACCGGACGAAGCTCAAGCCTCCTCGTCCGATGCTCCCAGTCTCGCTACTGTTTGAGGCCTAAAATTACCCTAATACCCCTTTATGCTTTCATAGTTTCATTTTGTTGATTACTACTATAAAAAGTACTTAGTCGGTATCATCGTCTGGTTAATATCATTTTAGCGCGGGTTTTATATGATAATAGTTGTTGGAGTTTTAACTCGAATTACGAGTTTATTTTCTCCTAATAAAGCGGTTGTTATTTTTGGGTTTAAGTCTTTTTTTAAAAAATTTTTTTTGGGTCACTGGCCATCATAATCCAAAACATGGGATGATCTTCCAATAAACATTTGTAAATCATAACTATGCAAAAGTTAATTGTTCCTTGTGCGTCTACAAATGCACATGTTAAATTCCTAGTGATTATATATATATCATTGGCCTGCGTTTTGTACATCTTCAGATTCCGGTACTGGAATTTCTTATTTGAATATCTTGGTATTTAAAAATACAACATTAGGAAAGGTTGTCTGAAATTACTGATAGATTGTGTCTTTTATTTGTTATGGTTTTCGATGAAGCCAAGATTGAATACTGCCTTCTAAGTTTTTTCATGTTATTTTATTAAAAAATTATCAGTTTTTTCCTGCCACTCATGGAAGAACTGATCATTCAACTTTCTCTCATCAATGATTAATGATCTACTTGAGGAGAAAAGATCGAGTTCCTGACTTCCTGCCTCTGATTCTGCTGGAATATCCAATTTCTAAATGATTAATGATCTACTTAAGAGAAAAGATTTGACTTCCTGACTGACTTCCTGCCTTTGGTGGAATATCCAATTTCTAACTTGTTGTTATTGTTTTTTTTTTTTTTAATATTATTTTTTTTCTCCTTTATTGGGGGGTGTGGGTTGGGGAGCATAAATAAGGAAGTCAAGGAAAGCAGTTCTGCATATAAAAGATTGCAACTTGCTGCACCTGTTCCAGGCCCCCCCTATGATGGAGTACATGATTTGTTCTTTAAATACAGTGGTATGTCATTTAGAAGTGGTTTTTAATGAATGTTTACCTACAAGTGTGCACGGGCAAGTTTGGTATGTATCTCGTCATGGTATACGAACAACTTAGATTGTGTATTGGTTGGATTTGTCTCATCAAAGGAACACATTTTAAAATGCATCCCATTTAAAGAATGCATTTTTTGATTTCTCTGTCGCTTTAAAAACACATTCTAAAAATACATTCTTGTCCATAAAATTAATGAATGGGATTGAGGTAGATGAGTAATAATAAGCTAAGATTTTTTATATTTTTTTTAAAAAAGAAGTACCCTGTACCCTTTTCTTGCAGGGTTGAGTAATTATTTTTCTTCCAGGGTATGTTTTTGCCAAGTTTGGTGCAAAACCAAAATGTAAATCAATGTAGAACCACACAAAACCAAACTTAGACACGCCTAAATATGGATTTAATATGGTTTTCACCTAACTGGGTAAGTATTAGTTCACTGCTCTCAAACCACAACATTCTCATTTCCCTCTTCTGGACCAAAGAAGAATCAAGAAAGAGTGAATATAATTATCATTACTACTTGCTTGGTTTTAAATTTCAATAATAATAACAACAATAATAGATGAATTTAGATTGAACAAAATCTGGAACTTTGTTTGTCTCTAGATCATTGCCGTTCAAATTCACACTTTTTTTAATATACATGATAATTTATTGAGAATAAGACTTGAATCTATGACACTGAATCATAGGTGAGACCGATTAATCAACAAAATTGCACATATTTATCATTCAAACTTACACTTATTTAATTATTTTTGCCAACTACTAACTGCTAAAAAATATAAGAAAAATACTTAAAAAATTTAGATAGGTACATCTTTATAGAGGTATAATATGTGATACATATGGTATGCAATCTTTTTCACTAATTGATAAAGATTAGGGGCACAAATATCGCAATAACCACTAACCAGCAATAATAATATCAACTAATTCCAATTAAAACGAATATCAAATTTTGAAAACTTAGGCCTGTTATTGCACAACATTTTTCATGAATTCTTGACAACATATAGTTGTCGCCTTGGATCCCTATTATTGGCAAATGGTTAGCAGTCGTTTTCCTTTCCAATGAGGCTCTTGCTAGGTTACCTAAATTTAATAATAACTAACTTTCTAGAATCCTCTTATTCGAATACTCACGTCGAAATATGCTAAAATATCTTATCAAACTATCTCGTACTATATCACAAACATTGAATAAAAAGTGTCGGCAGTTAGTGATGATTTTGCGTAGTGGAATCTTGTAATCAATTAATACATAATTCATAATTAATATGAGAGTATTTTATGAGAGATCGAAATTACTACTCCAAAACTCAATCCGAATTATTAAAAAAAAAAATGTGCTTCTAATAAGTTGATTCGATGGAAAAGCTAGAGAGACAGACGTAATTTCTTATCCGGCAATATCCGATTTAATTATTTGACGCAATAAACTGGATTCGACAATTTTTTTGGACAGGATTGCAACTGGTTTGGTAATAAATCGAGATCATGGATGCATATGGAAACTTCTTACGCGTGAAATGAAACTTCTTTTTTTTTTTCTTGTTTTGAAAGGCACATGAAATGAAACTTAGAAGAGCAATAATAATTATAACGCTAACAATAATAATAATTGAGTTATGCAATTCGCAGATCTTGTACTTTCTTTATGTGGATAGTCGTTACTCGTTAGTCATTATTTATGAGTATTAATTAAGGAGGTTCGGTTTCACATCAAATAACCATGTAAGTTAATTAGTAGTAGTAGAATGTTTTTAACTCTTCAAATTGTCCAGCTAAGTAGGACAAGGATGTATATTATCTTTTGTTATTTTTGAATTTATTGTGTCTATTTTTTTATGTTAATTTTCAATTCTTTTTTTTTTTTGTCCTAATTGACAAATTATACACTCCATATGCTAACAACCACTGAATAAAATTTTTAAAAAAGGAAAAAGAAAAAAAAAACCATTCGGGAAAGGATCTTTCTCTTTGAAGGTTCTAAAGTTTAGCAATGCGAGTTTGATGTGGATTTATTAACTGAAGTTATATCACTTCAAGAAAAGAGGCAAATCTTTGACACTTCTAACTCCTCCTTGAGCATCAAAATCGGTTTGATTTTGGGCTTTTGGTAGGTTGGAGTAGTGTATTTTTCCGTAACAATTCTTTTCTTTTTTGTATTATAATATATTACCATATTATATATGGGTATTAAAACTTAGTCTTGTTACTTTCTTTGTCTTGAAATACTTGTCTAAGAGCTTTTATTTATATAATTCTCCATTCGTCCAAATTGATAGATATGTTTGAATTAAAAAAACACAATTAATGTTGTTGAAAATGTGTATTTGTATAGAGTATTCTTAAAAGAGGTCTTTAGCATTGAAAAGTTCGAGCATTAAAAACACTAATAAATTATTGAGAAAGTATTTTCTCATTAATTAAATATATTTTTCCAACAATTTACTCACAAAATATTATTTAAAGTGTGCTTAATACTTTCACTCTAAATAGAAGTATTTTAATCAACTAAGACATATATTATCATCTTGATAAGGAAACAAGTTTATAATTTGAAACAAATAAAAAAAATAAAACAAGTTTATCAAATTGAAACGATCAATTTATTTGTTAATTTGATAAATCAATGAAGCAATTGTTAATTTTTCCCCTATTTTACCCTTATATATTTATATATTAAACTTTGAAACATAAAGATATTTACTCTACCATTATTTCCTCTATTCCTTTTTATTGGGATATGTTGTCCTAATATACGGAGATGTGATAAGAATAATAGCAACAAAGAGGCGAGATAATAATATAAGAAAAAGAGGAAAAAATATTTATCTTGGAAATGGGAAAAAGAGTAAAGATAAATAATGATAATATTGAAAATAAATAGTAAAATATATTTAAATAAATTTCAAAACAGACTTATAATTAAGAATAATAATAAAAAATTTAACAACTTATAAACAATGACAAAGAATGACAAAGAGATAATTATTTAGATGAGAGAGTAAAATGTATAGACGGAGATAATTTTACTTTCCAATTGACATATTGATAATTCTTACAAAAGGTTTTTGAATTATGTTTTTATCAATTTTGATAATTTCTTAATTCTTGTAACATGCCCTAGATTGACTAAAGGAGTGTTAATATATATTTTTATTTTAAAGAAGTGTTAAGATAGTTACTAATCGAACTAAATGTGTTAAATACACATTCTTTATAGGGCAAACTGGCTAAATATGCTATTAAACAATTTACAATTCATCATTTATATTTTTTATTTTTATTTTAAATTTTTAAGTCCTCAATAATTTTCAAATAACTATTTATATTATTCTTCCATTCTAGTTCTTTTAAATATTGGTGGTGGTCCAAAGAAGGAGTATCCTATAAAAAAAATTATTTTCAGTAGTAATGTGATATAAATAATTACTCAACTTTTATTGAAAATGTAAAAAATAAATATAAAATAAGATATATAGAGGATGAATGGAAAAAAATTAATAATAAATTTTATGATTTTACATTATTAAAAAAATTATTTATTATTAAAATTTTTTTCTGCCTAAAACAAAAATCAAAATTAAAGATAAGATCATGGCATTAGCCGAACCTCAGTTTTAAATACGTGTTGGGTTGGGACTTTTGGGTGAAGCTGCAGGCGATATAGGAGCACGAAGCGCGAGGACCCGCATAGTAGAGTTCGTCGGGTGGGACCAGTTTGACTTCTTACGTGTCACTGTATCAAGCTGATTAAAAAGGGGGAAAAAAAAAATCATACTTGACCATCACCGCGTCGGAGCATCGGCCAGTATATATTGAATTGTCCCCTCAGATTATATTGACTCTTCACTCCCCTCCGTCCTTCCGTTCTCCTCTCCGACTACGGCCGGCGCCGAATTTCACAAAATTTTGATTTTCATTTCCTCATTCTTCCACCGGTAAATTGTCACTGAATTCTGAACGAAGAAATCCTTTGAACAGAGCTCCATTCTTGTGAATTGTCTTTCCTTCTCCTCCAGTTTTTCATAGATCAGGCAGCCGCAGCTACTCTATTCGATTGCCCATTCAATTTCCTTCCTTTTTTTTTATCACTAATTTGCTGTCCCTTTTCCTAGAAATTTCTGATTTTGTAGGACTTGCTCATAACTTGATCTGCTGTTCCGTCCTCCTCTGATCAGGTGTGTTCTCCATCTCTTTCATCTTCTCTTTCTGAAAATTACTGAAGCAGTATGATTATGTTCAGTTTCTTTTCTACGTCTTTGTTTTCGGTTAGTTTTTAGACCTTTTCTTGTGCCAAATCTTTGGTTCTATAATTTACATTTGTATTATCTGAATCAGATTCTTGAAAAAGAAGCGAGCAACCTTCCTCATTTTTTTTTTCTCTTTTTCCGCTCCAAGGAAGAATTGTATTCTGAATGAGCATGTGAAGTAGAGTTAATGAAGCGAAATGATCTTAAATAAGGCCTTCAAGATCAGTTAAGTGGTGATTTGGGTGATTTCAGCATCATATCTATGGGAATTCAGATGAATGCTGGTAGAAAATGCAGATATTGTGCATTTTTCTTTTTTTTTTGGTTGAACTGAAAACTGCATGCTCGGTGAATTGTTTGGGAGCCTAAAGTATTCTGTGATTCATAGGTTGGTAAATCGTTCCTATGTGCTTTTTTTTTTTACTCACTGAGTGGGTTGTCATGGGAGCAGGACCACAGCGGCTTCTTCGAAGCACCACACAACCCTATACTAATTCCCTTTCATCTGTGCTTTCGTCTTTCTTAATTCTTCATCCCCATCAAATGTGAAGTGATCTTCATTAAAATCATCAAATTCTTAAATATCTTTTTTATGAAGAATTAAATTCTTAAATTGGAAAGTTCAGGTGCCAAAACACAATCCTTTTCTGCATTAAATGGGAAGGAAAATATGTTTTTTTTTTTAAAAAAAAATTATGTTTCTGCACCAAAATCCTGAGGTAGGCATAATCAGGATTGGGCTTTAGTCTTCAAGTACAAATAATTCAACTCTGAAGGAAATGCGGTTTTTACCTTGAATGATTTTTACCAGAGGAGAATTAATAGAGGCTGTCCTTTTCTTGCTTTATTCAAGCACTCTCAGGAGGCATACTTTTTTTTTCTGTTCCCTCTTCCCCCTATGGAAGATACCTGTTTTTACATGAAAAAGCTGTTCTGCTTTTGAGCTATTTCATTATATACTTTGTTAAGACAAGTATATAGAATATCTGGCATCTTAGAAACTTGATTTAATCTGAAAGAATCCAATTCATGAGTCAAAGAGGGGGGAAAAAATGGAAAAAACTCTGTGCTATACAAGTTTTTGGTTGTGTAACCAGTAACCACCATTAACAGGTGAGATCTCTGTGAGGTATCTTTTGTCTTGTGATGGTAAGTGCCCAATGATCTCTGAAAATATTTACCATCTGAATGTTCTGCAATGGTAGGATGACTTCTTGTTGCATGATCAGATATTCTTTGTACTCTGCTTGTCTTGACTGTTCTGCTTCCAATTTGCAATTCAGATGACCAGATAACAATCCAATGTCTGCTGTGCCAGTTGAAAGTATGGCATCATTAAGCAGTGACTTATGCTATGACATACTCAGACGTCTTGATGGTGCAACCTTGGCGAGTGCAGCATGCACTTGTGCTGCGTTCAGCACTATATCAAAGGAAGAGAGATTATGGGAAAATGTCTGCTGTTCTATGTGGCCTTCAACAAGCAGGGATGATGTAAAGTGTTTGATATCCTTGATAGGTGGATTCAAAAAGTTCTATGCAGATTGTTTCCCGCTTATTGTGAACAAGGAAGTTCCACAGTTCAGACTGAATGACCATTTAGAGTATCCTGAAGAATGGACTGAAGCTGAATACTATGGTGATACGGATGAACTAGAAAATATTTCAGCATCAGATTTTGTCTCTATTGTTGACATAAGATATAAAGACAAAACGATCTGTTCGAAAGTTCTTTGGGGGATACCAAATGCTAATGGTGTTGATGGTTGGTTTTACAATTGTCCTTTCCGGATTGATCTGCCTACCAACTCTGCCCGAGATGATGAACAGGGAGGTGAAATTACACTTTCAGTCTCTGATGGTTTGCCTCCAATCACATCACTGGAGAAAGAGAGGAAAGACGGAAAGCTTTGGCAAGATCTACGAGATGGAATTCGCCTAAGTTGGATTGTTGTGAACAGAAAAATTAAGCAGGCTGCTAATCTCTCGAGCTGGAGTTCTCTTGGAGGACAGAGACATTGGCCAACGGACAAGGATTTCTTGATACGTTTTGGTTCTATTCTTCCTGCCAAGGATATTCTTCCATGTCAGGCAGTTGAATGCATCCTTATAATGAGGTTCAGAGTGATCCGCACCGAGGGAGTTGGCGAGACAACTCTCAAGCTGACAGAATTAAGCATGCAACTGGGAGATATGGAAGGTGCTCATGTAAATGGCAGAAACAGTTTGCTCGTTCTCAAAGAGGCACTGAGCTGCCGGAGGAGCAAAAATTATAGTGAGGCCCTCGAGTCTTGTCTATTGTACTCAAAGGTTCAGAGTGAATTGAGGGAGGAGAAGATGAGGAACGAAAGCAGGTTAGATAGGCTGTTTATTTTAGGCGGCATTGCAGCATGCATCACATTGTGTTACTACTTTTGTTGAACTGCAAACTGGAGATCACTTGTTCTCAGAATGTATCACCTGTGAATCCTAGGTTGTCTTAACAATGTTGCTATTGATCTAAAGTCTAGTTTTTTTAGCTAACTATTCTCCCAACTTTATGCAATCTATGTGAGAAATGCTTTGGTTGAGATATGATATGACAGTCAGATTGGATGTGAAAAATACTCTCATATTTTGTTCTCCCATTTTCTGTTCATCACACTATAATGGGTTCCATCCAGTACTTCTGGGACCAATTTTCAATCAAGATAGTGAAATGTTGCAATTATGCAGGTTAATCTTGGTTCTCTTTTGGAGCATATGATCTAAGTTCACGTGACTTTCTTTTCCCTTTAAGTTTGGGGACCCGCTACCCTCTTGATTACGAAACTGAAGTTAACCAAAGGATCATCTCGTTGGTGGTGGAACAATACCATCATTCCTTTGTTTGTCGATATTAGTGTATTTGTTAGTTTCAGCGGCCCAAGCCCAATTTAAAAACCTATATACAGGTCAACAGAAGAAAAGGTTTTCAAAGTTCTTGATTGGCTCGTCTCAACTGATCAATCCACTTTTTGGATGTGCAGAAAGTAGACAGACTATAAATTTAGTATATGTGTTTGTAATGTTTCCCATTTAATGGGTCAAGGTATTTTTGTCGGTTTTCCTCCCTCATATTTTAATCCATTTCTTTTTTCCCCAAGAAAAAATCCCACTAAGCATCACGAAACCCCGCCATCAACTCTCACGTCTGAGAGAATCTTCCTCGTTCTTCCCCACCATAAGTCGCATTTCTTCGCTCTTCTCCTGTCATTCATGTCATCAAACTAATGTGTTATAGTTTTCTCTAAGGATTCTTAAATGAATTTTGTCCTTATAATGTAGTAGTATTAAATATATTGATAAATTATACTCCCTTCTGTTCAGATTTATTGTTTGACTCAGTACAACAAATTTAAAAGAATACTTAATCTATAAAAAATTACTATAATATCTATGTTATAAATTTCATTAGTTGTTAGACTATTTGTAAATTCTTTAATTAAGAGGGGTGGTTTGAACTTTATATGCAAAATTTATTTTTATAAAAAATATATATTCAATTTTTGATATTAAAAATATAAATATAAGCATTTAATTCTAGATTGAATGATTATTATATATTATATATTTTATTTTTAGAATATATAATTTATAAAAACTTGATTATGTAAGAATCTTTCTTTTATTTTAAAGATTTTTTTTTTAATATACACGAGTAAAACTGATCTATCATCTTTTACTATGCACTCAAGGACTAAAGTCTTGATTTAACCTAAACCATGTCGATCCAAAAATCCACCAAATGAACCAGAAAAGAATCAAAATGGCTTTGTTTGTTGCAAAAGAAATCCGTTGTGCTATGAATGTTTTGTATTACTAGTGACCCCATTTCATCATCATCTTCAAAATCTGTCTCCCTCTTTGATTAGCCCCACTCTCTCAATCCTTTTATGACTTTTTTATAATACGAACGTATCACATCAATGACCCACATTCACTACTGTCTGTTCTGTTACAGTTTCTCTCGCCCATTTTCTTCCTTTCTTTGGGTTCATTGTCATTTTTCCTCATTATGTTTCATTATCATCCCTGTTGTCTTTTTTAAGAGCAGCCGCTCTCTTTTAGTCTTTGATTTCTCTACTTTACTAAATCCAGTCCCCAATACTAACATCTCAGGCACATTTCTGCTGCTTAGGTGAGGAATTGAGGGATGTACTGGTATAGTGCTTACCACACTGCGCTGGAAGCTCAGATATCTTTGTCAAAAAAATGCTTTGGTAGCTGAAGTTCAAAGATGAGTGAAGAGACTACCTCTAAAGGGTTCCAGAGGATGGCCCACCCGGAAATCTTCAAAAAATTCAAGCGCTTGAAGCCTAGTATCGAATATTCATCACCTGGGGTTCTTGGTTGCTTCTTTTTCAGTCTATGCTTAATCTTTAGCCTCTTTTTGTTGGATTACAGAACTGTAACGAGAGGGTTCCATTCGCGTGGTCGGACTTTAATGCTTAGTTGGTTCGGATTCAATGATTCTTTAGCATCATTATCAGAGAATGGGAACGGGAAAGTGGGGTTTCTGGAAGAAAGTGGTGGTTATTGTGATATCTTTGACGGTATTTGGGTGTGGGATGAGAGTTATCCACTTTATAGGTCAGAGGATTGTATGTTCTTGGATGAAGGATTTCGTTGCTCTGAGAATGGTAGGCCTGACCATTTCTATACCAAGTGGCGCTGGCAACCTAAAGATTGCAACTTGCCCAGGTTTACATCTTCTTGTTTTCTTAATGTGATGATTTCTATATTTGCATGATTGCTTCTATTTGTTTTTAGCCATACACTCGGATTGCTGAAAGATATGGAGTAAGTACTTATTCAGAAAAAAAGACTATATAAAGGCTTTGGTGCTTATTCCTGTGAAGTAGATTGGTTATGTACATCTAGGAAGTTGCCATTTACTTGTATTCCTCTACTTCTTGGTGTTCAAGGTCACGAGCTTCCTTTGAATTTAAAATTCCCCACCTACTATATTTTGTTTAGTCTCCAGGTTCAATTTATTATCTGCAATAATAAGTCCCTTGTAGTAATTATTTCCTATGCATGAGTATGCGCTATGTTATCTGGTTTAATCAACCATTCAAGCATCTATTGATGACAAAGGCATACTAGTATGTGTGAAAGCTGAAATTATTCCTGGTGCCCAAGACTGAAGTACAGTCTTCATTCGTTTGAGGGGCAAGTCTCAGGAACAGGGATGTGTGGAACATGGGCTAATTTGAGAGTTGATTTAAGGACATTTAAATATTTAGCTTAAAGCTATGGTTTGTGCAATGAATGTTATAGGGTGAGCAGAAGAGAGTTAAAAGGTTCACATGTTACTAAGACCTGTTGAATTTTCTGGTCAACTTTCATGAGAAACAGTGGTTCTTTGATCTGCTAGATTGCATTGAATTGAAAGTCCTAGAAAGTCTCTGGTTAGTCTTGCAGTCATAGTTCATCTCTATGTTTTCAGACTTCACTGTGTTCTGCTTCTTTTTTAACACATTTAGCTGACATGTTGTTTATTTGTTTCTGCAATCTCTTTTCCCTGTTAAATGAAATTTTCTCTAAAATGATGTTGACACAGGTTTGATGCCAAAATTATGTTGGAAAAGTTGAGGAACAGACGTCTTGCATTTGTAGGGGATTCCATTGGAAGAAATCAATGGGAATCCCTTCTTTGTTTGCTGTCTTCTGCAATTGCTAATAAGACTTCAATAATTGAAGTGAATGGGAGTCCAATCACAAAGCACTCGGGTTCCTTAATCTTTAAGTTCAAAGATTTCAACTGTACCATTGAATACTATAGAGCTCCATTTATAGTGCTTCAGAGCCGTGCACCTGCTGGAGCCCCAGTAAATGTGAAGATGACTCTGAAATTGGATAAAATGGATTGGAGCTCTTCTCAGTGGAAAGATGCAGATGTGCTGGTGTTCAATAGTGGGCACTGGTGGAATTATGAGAAAACCATTAGAGGGTAATTTGTTTCCTCCATCTTGTTCGTTTGACTTTGTTTTTGAAATTCCTTTATCTCAATCATGGATTGAAATAGACCTGGGATTTTGTGTTTCCTTGTTGCCTTCATGTTTTGTAAACATACACCATTAATATCCGTTTACCCATACACGGACACAACATGAATAACTATTCGTGTCAAGGTTATAAAATATGTATAGGGATATGTTTATTTAAAGTATAGCATGATACAAATATACAGTTAAGTAATTTAACCTATTTAAATTTTTGTTATTATTTTCAAAATTAATTTAGATACAGGACAATGCTAGTACTATATTATCCCTATAATAGTAATAAACCCCCCCTAGAATTTCAATGTCTTTTAACTCTGTTAAAAGGTTAAAATGGCATTTAACCTACTTAACGTTTGACGAACAACTTTGTGAATACTAGTTCCTCTCCTTTCTTTTGAAATGTTCTGAACAATTATTTACAACCGATCTGGAATAAAAAGGTTAGGTGAAAGAGAGGCTATCCACATGAATAGGATCATCAATAAAACCTCTTTGACTACTGCATGGTTGACTTATGAAGATCTTATAAGGGCATATAAACTTTTGAAGGCATATAAACATTTGGAGTGCTTCTCTTTTGCTCTCCAGGTGGAGGGGTTGGGATATGCATGTATTTTTTCTGAGTAGAGTGGTGCTCTGGCCTCTTACTTTCTATCATCCCTTTGTTCCATCTTACTGTTACAATTTTATTATCCCATTCTACTTATATGCTTATTTTCACGTACCTAATTTATTGAATGATGCAGGAACCAATGAGATCATGTAACTTTAAGTTGTTCTTTGTGATGTTTAGTTTTAACCTAATATGTTCTCAAAAAAATAAAAAAAAATAAACCTAATACGACTGCATTTTCTGAACTTGCATTTATACTTGTTAGGGGTTGTTACTTCCAAGAAGGTGCAGAGATCAAGATGGATATGAGTGTAGAAGGAGCATTCCAAAGGTCCATTAAGACACTAATTGATTGGATAAGAAGTAAAGTTGATATGACCAGAACTATTGTAGTCTTTCGCAGCTATGCTCCTGTACATTTCAGGTTTGTCTGATGACGATCCCCTCCCTTGAATATTTACCAAAACGAATAAACACATTCAAAGAGTAATTTTGGTTGAATTTTTCCTTGCACTTTTCATAAAATCCTGAGAATAGTTTCTGTCGTGTGTGGGTATATTGGAATGAAGGGATTGGTATTTACTATAACTCAGCATTTTCCTGTTTGATCTTCTGTTTGTCTGTCTTTCCCTTTCCCCCTCAAATAGCCATATAGCAGTCTGGCGCAAAATATCTATCGCATTATGAAATCAAGATATTGATTTTGCTCCTTTCTCCTATCTTTTCATGGGGTGGGTGTAACGCCCTGATTAATAGTAGGGAGTGACTGGGTGGTTTTTATGTTTATGCACAATATTCCTCTCTTATTGAGTTAATTATTGCTTAGCAAATCACTTGAATGAACAGAGGTGGAGACTGGAAAACTGGTGGTAGCTGTCATCTAGAGACATTTCCTGATTTGGGACCATCACAATTCTCAGCTGAAACATCAAGCGAATTAAAGATGATGACCAATGTGTTAGTTGAACTTGCAAAGCAGCCTCAACTGCAGAATATAGAAATATTGAATGTGACCAGTATGTCCTCTCGGAGAAAAGATGGTCACTCTTCTTTGTATTATTTTGGTCCCAAGGTTGGACCAGCTCCTCTCCACAGACAGGACTGCAGCCACTGGTGCTTGCCCGGTGTTCCTGATTCATGGAATGAACTTCTGTATGCTGTCTTCCTCAAACATGAGTTAGGTGGTGCACATAATTCAACATAATTTTCTTATTCATCCATATAAAGATATATAAAGATCATTCAAATTGGAGCAAACCAAATCTCCCAATACGTCACCATATGTTGCACACCAAATTATTGTTTTCTCCAGACTCAGATTGATTCATCTCAAAAGGCGATGGATGTCCTCATCCACTCGGTTAAGAGGGAACCAAAACCTGCTTGAAGTTGCCATTTAACGAAGCAGAGGTCAATCATTTCAAGGTATTATGTGCCATTTGCATATTGTTCATGTACCTTATTAGTCTAGATATAATTAAGTTGGTAACTGATACATATCATAAGATTTCTTCTTAAACACACTTGTCATTATTGTTCATGACATTGTGTAATCTGTACATATATGGATTGAATTTGAATTGTACACGGGAAACGAACTGTATATCTTTGAAGTACACCAATGAATGATGATTCAAAATTACAAATACTATTAGGGATGATGGACCATTATCATAAGATAACTCTAGAATCTGGATGGTCTGTCGTGGCTGTATAATGTCGTGTGTTAAAGCCCCACAAACGTTTCCTGTCCTAAATGTGGTATCCAGTTCGAAATCAAGCATCCAATTGACATGATTGATATTGCCAAATAGTATCAGAAATTTAATTCCAGTTCTTGTTAGTGTTCTCCATACGGGGATGAATGATGAATCTTCAACCTAATACTAAGAAAGTGGTGCTATTCATAAAACAATAATAATAATAATTTATTAATTAATTAAGGTCACGAGTGATGAATTCAATATTTGCCCATCCCACATCCCACATGATTGAGTTTTCCAATTGATGCATTTAAATTTTCGTCCAAGACAAACAAATAGACCAAAACGAAGGACAAAAGGCCAAAAGTACTGATGGAAGGACCAATGATTGAAGAAAACAAGACCTCATTATTGAGAGAGAGAGAGAGAGAGGGGAAAGGAATCAGATCAGATGGGTCTTGAGATAAGAGCAACTTCTATTGGAATCTTGGTTGGGATGCTATGGCTATGTTATACAGTATCAAGTATACCCAACACTCGGGTGAAAGACACCCTATGCAATAGTGGGGTGTATTTCAAAGATGATCCTTTTGCCACAAGTCTATCTTATGTTCTTTCAGAATTAGAAAGTGCAACACCAAATCATGAAGGCTATGACTTTCGCAATATTTCTCCATATCCTAATGCTTTTGCCTATGGTCATGCCAGTTGTAGCCATAATCTAACCAGCACAGACTGTGCCACCTGCCTTGTTGCGGCTAAAACTGCCGTGCTCAGCGGCTGTGATCTCAGGATTGGGGCTCGTTCCGAGCTCGTTGATTGTTCAATAAGGTATGAGCAGTATCCGTTCAGTGATTGAATTATTCATAGCTATTGGCTCCACAAAATTGGAATTGTTTTTTTGTGGGAGTATAATGGCTAATAGGATCCAGATTTTGAATAATAGATCTCCACTTGATCTTTGTGTTATGTAAAACTTTCTTGATTATCTCGTTTCATTAAATTTTATTAGCTTTGCAACGGTGAGGATTTGCACATCTGTTGAATACAAAAAAATAAAAATAAAAAATCAAAGAGGAGAATAATAAAAAATAAAGGGGTCGGGGAGGGGAGAAACTGGACCATATGCACTACCAAAAACAGAATTTGCTTCAAGTTTTAATAGTATAAAATTATAAGGTTAAAGATTTCTCATATACAGTACATATGATCCATTCAAATCACTGGTTCAAGTTTATAAAGTGAGGTGTCTCGATAATTTTCATCGTATATTGTCCCTCTAATATCCTTAGCACAGCACATTCACACACTCACCATTTTTCTCAGGGCAAACATTGATACATTAAAGTATATAGTTTGCACTTGCGATCGATTTGTTTATTTGAAGATCACATTTCAGAGAAGTCATATATTATTCACCAAAAATGTTACCTAGAAGTTATAAACGACAGTTGGTTTTTTCAATTGAAAAGAGGAAAGTTCTCCAAAATTTTCGACTTTTTCGGTTAGTACTTGTGCTTTCTCTGCCATCTCCGTCAACAAGAAGCTGAAACTAACAGTTGCAAAATGTTCATCTGGTTGGAGCCCTTCTGTTGTTTGCATGAGAGAATTCAGGAGGCTCAATTGTTCTTTTATCGACTGATATTTTGGGACCATCAAAACCTTGCATTGGCATCTTTTCATTTTCAAGATGCTCTCTCCCAACTCTCTTAGAATCCATGTTAGTGACAACCCGATTATCTCGCATGGTTCTTTGATCATTATTCTTTGAGTTGGTGCAGGCTGATGAAACAGTATATGTCAAGAAACAACAAAGTAAGCATGAAATAATCAGTCATTGCAAAGCAAGACAGTCCAAAATTGAAGAACTGTTAGCTTTTGATTAAAACAATAACTAAAGAGAGAATTTAACTTTAACAAAGTTACTCTTAGAGAACTCTAACGTAGCTGCAAATTACTCAAAAACATTTTCAATCATTGGAGAGATGGGTTGCCAGTACAAGCAATTCAAAAGGTGAGTTGTAAATGTGAGTTTTATCATTAAAATAAGTAGTGTGATGTAATTTGTGTAAAAAAATTAAATGAAATATGAGTGTGATGTAATATGTGATTTCCATTTATTATAATTTATAAAATTGTATGATTGGAGTGAATAGTTGTAGAAGATAAGAAAATAATGGGATCCATAAGAAATGAAGAAAATGTAACCATCAAGTATTGAATGAAAATGCTATTATTATTATTATTATTATTATTAAAGTATTTAGTAGAATTTTAAATAATAATAATAATTTTTTTTATAAAAAAAGTAGTAGACATACAAATAAATAAGATGTCCAATTGGATAAAGTACCTGTCTGGGGGACTGAATGCACATTTGCAGAGAAATAATGATTGCGGCAAGCTCTCTTAGAACCTCCCCGATCTCCAAATACTTCTCCCATGGATGAGAGAATCCGAACTTCCCATGCCAGGGCTCCCATTTTGCTAAGTTTGCCTATATATATATATATGCATATAATACATGAAGATTTCTAGGTAAAACTATTTTTTTCCCCT
The DNA here is from genome assembly GCA_019593545.1 of Apocynum venetum. NCBI lineage: Eukaryota > Viridiplantae > Streptophyta > Magnoliopsida > Gentianales > Apocynaceae > Apocynum > Apocynum venetum. Next base: position 1,959,943 of record SRSM01000324.1, read on the forward strand.
GACATTAGAGTCAAGGGAATTCCAATTCCTAGCAAGCTGGAGAACTGGAAAATAGTATCTTTCTTTAAGATAAGTGTGAGTAAAATTGAAAATTGGACATACCAGGGTTTCATCCCTTGATTTGGACTGTAAAACTGACTTGCATGCCTGACTAATGTTGGCACTTGGCTTTTCCTCTTTGTTCTGTATTTGAAAGTACTCCTCCAAACACTCTGCACAATAATCAAATCCAAATCCTTAAAATTACTTCTTAACCTAGAATATTTCATTAATCATTTTGAATCTCATTAGATGTCATCTATATATATAGACATATTCCAGTGGGATGTTGTCACTTCCATTTTGATGAGGTCAAGAAATTGGGCTTGCATTTTTCAGGGCTAAATTAAAACTGTTCTTTTCTTTTCCTTACAGATAAACGGGTATAATTAAGTCGTTAAGTACTCACCTTCAATACAAGAGGCAAGCTTTTCAAACTTGGAGGCAGTGGAGCCATGAAGTTCATCACTTGCCCACATAGGAAAGATGAGTAAGCTGGTGAATATGCACACAATAAAACCCATACCAATTGTTAAGAGACGTTCCTTAGCTAACTTCATTACCGTTTCAGCGCGCATACCAGAGACCGCCACCAGATTGAAGGTGAGAATGAAAATCATCACCCCGTAATCGTATCTCCTTTTCATTCTTGGGATCAATCTCGTGTAAGTTGCAGCAGCTCCTGGTTCAACATCAGTTACTCATCATTTATATCCCATGGACTGATGGACAAGTGCTGTCTTGTAGCACTGATGAAGATTTAAAGTTTATTTGGCTTCTTTATTATTAATTGAGACAGGTAAAATTGGAGTATGATATTGACTTTTCAAGTTTGATCAATGTTGGGTTTTTGTAATTCATTACCGATGATGAAAACAGAAGTGCCAACCACGATAGCATTGCCAAACTCTCCAGCTTTGTCAGCTAAAATTGCAGCCAGGCAACCCAGTCCACCTCCTAGAATAGTACCAATTCCCCTGTTTATGCCTTTGCTTAGTGTAGCACCTATGGTACATAATGGATGTCCAATAACTAATGATCAACATCCAACTTGCTAGAAGTATAGTACATAGAATGAAAAATAAAATAAAAGAACGCACTAACTGGTAAATGTATAAATGGTACATCTAAGAGGCATTTTAAACTTTACCTGCATAGAACTCGAAAACAACCACGACAGTCATGATAGCCCACATGGCATTCTCTCCAACTTGTTTGAAAAGTGGATCGAGGAGATACAAAAGTGAGATCAAAACCAAGGCAATCCCGACCTTGATACTATGAATCACATCCATCATAGCAGGATGGTTGCATTTCTTTCCTAGGAGAGTAAAAATAGAGTTGAAAGAAAACTGCTTCGATTTCAGCTGCATGGAATTTGTTGAAGAACTATCACTATGATCACCATTTGGAATTGATATGACTGTTGATTCTGCCATCTCTTTATAACTTGTTCAACTTTCTCTCTGTTTCTTGAATTCTCCAGTTTCTTACTTTCTAAGGAGTTGAGAGAGCTGGATAAAATGAAACCCGTGTAAGTTTATATAGAAGCACTCAGGAAATTAGGATTCAGCTATACAAGTATTGGAAGTAATTGCCATGAGTTTAATTTGTACAGTACATTTCCCATTTGCCATTTGTTTAGCCAAGAAAAGAAGTTGAACTAAACATGGAAATAAATGATGTTTCTACTTTTTACATTTAATAGAAATTTACATTTTATCATGCGCACCATCTGAAATATTAAGTTATTTTCCAGAAGGCTTAATGCTTATTTCCAACTGCTTTATTTTCTTGCAACTATTATTAGTAACACCTTCATTAGATATTAACACAAAAAATACTTGTATGGTTGGATGCTGACTCCAAACTGTATATGTGATTTGACTTGTATGTAACAAAATTTAGGTCAAGGATCGTGATACCTAATTTAGTCCAGTAAGGAGACATTGGCGACCTTGCAGCATTATCTTGAGCTTATTCCTCTTCTATTGCATTTTTTTCTCAATAAAGTGGATTGCAATGAGATTATCAAATGACTTGTGCGTTCCGAAATTTTGCCTGTTCTCGTTGAGTGCTTTGGTTATCATTTTTAGCAAGTTGGCTTACATACTCATTCACAATATACAGTGATACGGTCTAGATTAAATTAATTAGGCTTCATCATCGATTCTAATAATACAATATTTAGCAGAAGAAAGATTGAATTGAGAGAATTGATTGATGAAAGAAGTAGTATACGCAAAAACAACGAGAAAACATCCTCCTATTGATTCTTGATTCTGACAAATTGGAATATAAATTAACTTAACAATCATTTTCATTGTATCAAAATAAATTTTAAAAATGGTCAAATAATTGACTATATGTATGTGTATATATGTATGTATTGTTAGGCCATTGTTTCATCATGATCTTGCGGGTTTCGGGTTTGGGGTATGAGAATGTTAGTGCCACATTGATGCTCCCAAGGATTGTGGCGTATTTATGCGCTGCATGCCAATATAGCTAAGTTTTTAGTTTCCAACCTTTCTAACTAAATCAGGTTTTCTGATGAACATCGATGGAGATACAGTTCAGTGGGCTAGCTGTGATATTTATAAACGTCAGAAGTTACTAAGTTTTCATTTTCCAATGTTTGTATACTATAAATCAAGTTTCCTGATAATCATCAATGGAGATACACAATTCAGTGATGTTTTATGAACGACAGAAGTCAGGACCGACACTACCATTAATGTATATGAAGTTTTTACGTATATCAATCATGAGAGATAACCCCCATCACTCTACATTTGATGGATCCCTTGTACTGCATGCATGCATGCCATTAACTGAGAATCATGTTTGCTATATGCATATCTCTCTCAGATTAATTCTGGTCCTATGATTTCACACTGACCAGCCAATTGCTGAATGCAAAAAATCTGAACCCATTATCTCAAAACCTATCAGAAATATCTAATCTTGAATTTGTGCACGTACTTGTACAAATTTAAGAGTTATATTGTAGTCTCCTGACCATCATCGAGCGTGTGAAAATAAGGAGTTAATTTTGCCTTCCATCTTGAATACAACTATTAATCTGAGAAGAGGAAGGGAAAGTGCAATACTCCTAATCTCACGTCCAAAATATATAAATATGATATATGATTAATTACTATAAATGTGTTTAAATACCGATTCTTAATTTAAAATTTTTATTTTACATAACAACAACGATCGATAATGATCTACCAAAGAGTATATTGCGTGTTTCTTTTTCTTTTGAACCAGAAAATGACTCAGCAAACAAATTCACCGTACAAAACGTAGCCACGTTTAAGTTTTTTGTAGGAGCTGGTAATAAACAATTAAGCCAACTTCAAAAAGAAAGTGTCAATATCATTTAATTTATTCCCAGCATGTACAATTTGTTGTACTGAAGCCGTACTAGATATATCTCTAGCCACACAAATGAAGAGATGTGCTGAGCATTATTAGTCAAAATGAACTTTGATTAGAGATTGGAAAAGTTGGGCTGTATCAATTGCAAGCACATGCTTTGGACACGGCATAATCCACTACATTAGTGATTTGTTCATCAGGTGATTAGCTACCATGGAGAACAAAGTCTAATCCCTCCTACTCCGATAACGACAGCTAAAAGTTTTTGTCGGTCTTCATCATCACCACCATTAATTACATTCTGAGAAAAATAAAATAAAATAAAAGGGGTCATTCATTTATTTCTTAGACTTGCTTATGATGCTTTGTCTTACATGAAATTTATATAAAAAAAATATGATATTGCATGTAAGAATGAGTGTAAATACTCCATTTTGATATAAAATTTAATAATTTTTTTACTTAATTTCATTAAACTCCTTAAACTTCTCATTAAAAATAAAATTCCTCCTCAATTTTTCAATTGCTTCAATATGTTCCCTTCATCTTTTCAATTATTTTAGTTAAGTATAATTTTTTTTATTACAATTTATCATTTCTTTTGTTAATTAACATTTTTTATTAACTCTCATGAATTAAGATAAAATTTTAAATATTACTAAAAGAGAGAAAATTATATGAATTTTTTTTATTTGTTTAAACATGTGAAGAAAAAGAAAATCTTGATTTAACAAAGTACTTAATATATATCTATTAATATTCAACAACATAAATCTTTGAGTTATTTGTTAAATCAACATTTTTTTTATTCACGTGTTCAAACAAATAAAAAAGTTCATAGAGTTTCCTCTCTTTTTGTAATATTTTATTTTAATTTATGAGATTTAATAATAAAAAAATAAAAGGTTAATTGACAAAAAAAAATGATAAATTGTAATAAAAATTATACTTAATTACAATAATTGAATAGATAAATGAGGCATATTGAAAAAGTTGAAAGATTGAGGGGGGAGATTGTTTTCCATGAGAAGTTTAAAGGGTTTAATGAAATTAACCCTAATATTTTTTGCTCAATTCCACATTCAAGAATGTAAGGGTAAAGTTTATTTTAGCAAATGAGTTTATATGTGTATAAGAATCCAGTCCCTCCCTTTGGTAAGTGCACGGAGTAAAATATGGAGAATGAACAAGACCGTTGATGTGGATGGAAACCTGTCTAAATGAAGTACTGATTCAAGTCCAATCCAACATCTTCGAGAAAACAATAGGGGCAATGCATGTGTTAGTGCGTTTCATATTTTTCCACCATCAATCTTTTCTTTCGGGAATTTTAATTTTGACTTTGTCATTATATATTTATATATATATTAAGTAAAATCCAAATAAAACATTCAAATTTTTGTTGGTTTGTTGTAGCTTTTTCTTGATAAGTCTTTGGCTGACTGTGAAATTGGGGTTTAGAACTTAGAAGGATTGCAGCCCCGGAAAGTGCGTTTTATTTAGTCTATCGCTTCTTGTTGCCGATTGAACTATGAACCCCCTCCATAGGAGTCAGTGGACAGATTCTGAATATTGCTGTCTCTTCTTATATCTTTAATTATTATTTTGTATAAGCACAGAGATGAGATATCTCGCACCTTATGATTAATACCCTTCTGAGTGTGGTAATGTGATAACAATTTCTATTTAAAAATAAATAATTTAAGTGATAAGTTACTTGATATTAAGATATATTTTTAATATAAAAAGAAAAAAAGTTTCAGATTCAATCAAAAAAATGAGATAACCTTCCTAAGGTAAAGATAGTGTAAAAGAAGATCCGAAGTGAAAACTAATGAAACCAATGGAGAAAACTCAGCATGCAAAAGGTTATAATAAAGATCTATATAAGCGAATTAAATTCTTGTTAAATGGTTCTATAACTACGTTATAATCGATATAAATTTTTTGGTTTTGAAATTCGACTAAACTATTTTCCTTGAACTATTGGATATGAAGCTTATTTTAGGGCATGCAAATGGAATTGCATAGAAAAAGACACAAGATCCCCAGCATGTAAGGTACACGAATGACTGACAACTGACAAGTGGAGGCTGCACTACCACTCCATCCATACATCTCTAGACTCCGGTGGGGGTGGTGGTGGCGGCGGGGTACGATGGTTATTGGTCAATGGCCACTCACTAAGGCGCGCTGCTATTTGTTCAAGGAGTTAGGTTAGCGTCGCGGGTCAGTCTTTCTTGTTTCTCTTGACATTGAAATTAATCGTTCAACTTTCAAAACGTTACCTTCCGTCTTCTTTTATACTCATTTTATTTGAAATCAAATGTTAGTACTTTTATTTTAATTTATTCAAAATTAAATACTCATTTCTTTAAAAAAACATATTGTTTTATCTAAAATTCTATTAATAAATTTTTTAATTTTAAAAATTTATATATAACTTATCTTTACCGCTATCTTATGATCTTCATCGCTCATCAGCCATAGTCTTAATTTAAAATATTTACATTTCACTAATACATGGATTTCACAATCCATTATATTAATGTTAAAGATAATTTTATATATTAATTAAAGTTAATGACTTTTATTAATTTTAAATTGACATTCAATTTCGAACTGGGTAGAGTAATTTTTTAAGCATATTTGATAATTTTTTACAATATTACCATTATTTATCATTATATCTTTCCTTATTTTTGATAAGTAACTTTAATTTTTTAAAACTCTTTTTTATTCCTAACACAAAGATTTTGTTTTCTCTTCATATTTTTATTCTGTTTTTTGTTCATGAGACAAAAGTTTTATTTTCTCTTTTTTATTCTTAAGATAAAACAAATAAGGATATTTTTTAACTAAAATATTTATTTGATATGTGTGATATGATTTATAAGATCTTGTATTTAAGTACGAGAGAGGATCAAAATCATGGTTGTCCTTCCTAGCTAATAAAATCGTGGGAATAAGAAACACGGAATGGTCAACACAATAAATCGCTCCCTAATAGATTAATATAGTAAAAAATGTCACACTTATAAGAATAATTTTAGTTCTAATAGTAATTAAAATTGTATGTGTAGTACATGATAGAAATCTCCACTTATAGTAAAATAACATAATGTATTTTTTAAATGCATTGTCTATCAAAACAATAATAATAAATAACACATCTTTGACATGCACTATTTTTGCGTACGTGGACTTGTCCCACAATAGAATGAAAAAAAAAAACTCTTTTAGCAAAATTAAATAACACAATTAACAAAATGGAAATAAAACATTTCCTTGTGAAAACAAAAGATTAAAAAATTAAAATAACTGTTCTCTGAAAATGGTAGATTTCTGATCGTGTTGGGTAGTCCGTGGTCTGATCTCGAGTCTGCGATATTGCTGCAGTCATCATTTTTTCATTGAAAGGACCACACACACTTTGCCTCGAATGCGCTTTATCCTCAAGAAAATTTAAATTTTTTAAATTAATGTTATGAGTAATAAAAGTAGGAAATATAAATTCATTAAATTGAATATATTATTAAAAAAATTTCAAATAATAAATGTATTTATTTTAAAAAGTGATAAAATAAAAATAGATATTTTTTATGTAATTTTATTATATTATTTGTGTTTAATTTCATTTAAATTACGTTATTTTATGATTATTTTACATTTCCTATTAATATTTTTTATTTGTAGTGTATTTATTTATTTATTGTGTAAAAAAAAAAAATTGCTACAGTAGATGACACGTGACAGTGCTACGTGTACAAAGGGAACCACATCAGCCGATTCGTAAACAAAGATAACGAATCAGAGAACGACATGTGGAATTCGACTTTCACATATGCAAGAAACAAATGGCGCTGACACGTGTCATGCGTAAAGGATGCCGACGTGGTTGAATCTGAACGAATCTCGCACTTGGTAAATGAGTGACACGTGCCAACACGCGCAAAACAGATGGTTATTCGTGTGTTAAAGTCGAACTAATCATATGACGACACGTGATATGGGCAGAGGCTGAAAAAAGGCACGACCAATTAGATGTCGACACGCGGTGGCTGATGCAACTTTCTTCACTTCACGTGTTTTGTCCAAACCTTTTAAAAACTCCACTTTATCCCCTACTACTTTTATTTTTGTCAAATTTTATTTATTTTTATTCCAAATTTGGTCCTATAAAATTCTATAAATTGGGCACAAAATTTATTATATTTGTATAACCTTTTACAACCAAAAACTCTGCCAAATTTTTTTACCAATATTTTTTCATAGATCTTAAGTATTTTTAGAGTTTATTTTTGAAGGTTTTTGGATGAAATTTCAAGAATATCGAGAAAGTACTAACGAGAAAAATACAAGAAAAATTATCCTTCTTATTCTTGATTTCAATTTTTAAAATTATTTATTTGAGTCATGTATTGTGAGTAGTTTATTTACTATTAGAAAGAACATGTATTAAAGTTATTAATTAATGAAATTTTGAAATAATTACCGTTGTATAAAACATTGTAGTTTATTTTAGAACAAAACTAAATTAATTTAAACAATGATCAGTTTTACCGCTTTAACTTATAACTTTTAACTACTAACTTTATAATTCTAACTTCTAACTTTTAAATTTTACTTTTCTATTATTTAATTTTTGTATTAACTTTTTGTTAATTATTTTTTGTATTTATTTTCTATCATTTATTTTATTGTACTATTGGTGAATAAAATCGCCAAATTTACTTTTCATACTTTAAATTCCGTAAATGTGGAGAGTAATATCTTCATCTTTTATTCTTTTATATTTTCTATTGTGAGAGTTAAAATCTCTATATTTTTACTTTTTATGGCCGATAAAATCATCAAATTTATATTTTCTTTAATATTTGTAGTTTTGTAAATATATAATTGTGTAACCATTTTCTTTTATTTTGCAGGTTTAATTGTCCAAATTTGTTTAATTATTTTAGTCATCTTATTTAATCATTTGAGTATTTATATAATTCTAGTTGTTATTATAATAATCATGTTTAATTAATTAGAAATTATTTTTAATTAATCAGCTATGATTATTAATCTTTGATTGATAATCATAATAGCATATGTTAGTTTAATTAAGTTGCAGCTTTTGACTTAATTAATTTAAAAGAGAATTATATAATTTAAATTATGTTTAATTGAAACTCATTATTATATATAATTTAATGTTGATGATGCCTTATAAACTTAATGTAATTTAATTAAATATTCTATTCACGTTGGTTGATAGTGATATTTAATTGAATTAAATATTAATCTGTCTAAGGTGATCGAGATTAATCTAATTAGTAAAGATATGAATATGTTTGATCTGATCAAGATTTTAAAATCAACTACTTAATAAGTTCTATATCAATGATTTATCCCATTAAATTAATAATTTGATACAAGTTCCTTACTAACGTCTTTTTTAAATTTCTTTTCATTAAAAATCATTTTTATAATTAATTATTTTTTTAAAAAATAAAAATAAAAATATTTCTTTTAAGTTTGCTTAATTTAGTTTTGTCTTTATATAATTTTAAATCTTTCAAAATTTAATATTTGATTAATAAATCTGAATTTAAAATTTTTTTACAAATTTTCGTGAATACGATCCTTATTTGGTCTATATAGAAATATGAAATGTTAAATTTTATAGTCATACGCCAGACTAGTAAAAAAGGAAACATTTAATTAAAAAATTATAAATATTGAATTTTGGACCAAATGAATAAAATTTAATTTTAAACTGAAAATGTATTTTTTAAGTATTCGTTTTTAATTTTGTTGGTGCGAGTATGCGTTTTATAGTGGCTGGAAGCTGGGTTGAACATTCTACAAAGGTAACAGTATAGAGCAATTCTGTTCAGACGCTTAGTTGGGATCGAAACGTGGGGGCTTCTGTGTGAAATGTTAATGGTTGTTAAATCCAAATGATTTAGGGCCCATAAATATTTGGACTATGTGGCCATATAGTCCCACGGCTCCTATGTTTCTAGGGCCATATGCACTTATTCTCTCTAAGTCCCGTAACATCTATTGGGACTAGGAATACAATATGTCAATGTCCTCGTAAATTTTGGTAGTTTTTATTTAGTTATAATAATAACAAAAAAGAAGAAGAAAGAAATCCCAAACTATTATCTTTTCTCATGATTCATCTTCTTTCTTTTTATTTTTATCTGATTTTATCCTCCATCTATTTTCAAGTAACATTTTTCGTCATTCCAGCTAATTTATTGCCGGAATGACAAAACAACTTCAATTATTTCTTTTTTAAATAATTAAAGAAGGGTAAAAAAGGAATCTCAATCAATTCCCTATACCCAAAACACCTGACCCGTGCACTTGACCTCTCTTACTTTACATCATCTGATCATCCCTTTGTTCCATCTTACTGTTATAATTTTATTATCTCATCCTACTTATATGCTTATTTTCTACTACCTAATTTACTGTAGATTCCCAAAATTACATAGCGGTTCCAACGCCATAAAACAAACAATAATAATAGTATTCGCGATTCATCTAATTAATAATAAGAATAATGAAATTATTTATTTATAAATAAAATAAAATATTAGTAATATTTAAATTAAGTCAAATACGTACATTTCAATTTCGAATGAATTTAGTATATTTTTTCATCTTTCCCCTAAATAAAAAGCAAAAGAAAAAGAAAAATCATGGTAAATTCATATTACTGGACCACTCTTGGAGATCAAACTAGTTTGCCAAGCCAAACTATTATATACTCATGACTTTGCCTCCGGAAAGATAGCCAACGTTAGTTCAATAATAGGCCTTCTCCGTCCTTGATAATGATAAATGATACTCCTAAATGATACTCCTTCCTTTCCATTTTACAAGATGCATTAAATTTTTTTTTGTCTCCTAATTATATATAAGATATTTTGGTATTTCTACTTTATTAATAGAAAAAAGAGATAATATATATTTTATTTTATTAAAATAAGTAAATATATAGTTGGAAGTAAAATAATTTTAAAATTACTTAAAATATCATATATAAAATTAAAAAAAAAGGATGGCGGAGTAGTAATTCCATAGTTAGATTGGCCTTCGCTGGTTCTCTGTAAGCACCAGTCGTGTGAAACCTTTGCCATAGCGCCGTCTTCTGTAGACGACAAAAGGATCAATCCAACGCCCAGTCTTGTTCACCTAATCTAGTGGTCAGTTTGAACCCAAAAACCCACGTGGCTTCATAGAATCATTACATCTCACAGTCATACTCCCTTACTACTAGCTAGCCAACTAAAATTTCAAACTCCAGTTTTGCCAAAGCCTAAAACTGTCAGGTAGGCACCAACCAGTCAAAACTATGGAAGAAGAGAGGCTCTCAATATCAGGAACTTAATCATCGCTTCATATAATGTATTATTATTACCTTTTTCCTCCTCAGAGCTCCCCAGCAGAAAGGGTTTTATTAACCCTGCAATTTTTCTGTATCGAAGAATCTTTGTTCAGCTATCAAGGCCAACAGCCACTGATCTGGTTACGAATCTCATATGATTACCTGAAATTCTAGAATCTTTTTCTCGAGCCTAGAAAATTGCGTATCTCCTCAATTTCATCACATGCATCATCTAGCTACTACCGTTCCTATATATATATCCTCACCTGCAAGTCTGACCGCTCTACCCACCAGCCACTCAAAAGTTCTAACCTTTATTCCCATCATCATCTGATTTTTTTTTATTTTATTAGAAGTTTCTGGGTTTCAGCTTAGTTACATATCTCTTCTGTATTTATTTGCCAGTCACTTCTCTCTCACTTGCCGTACTGCCACAGGTAGAATTATGCTTTTCTTTTCCCTCTTGACAGTGGGATGAGAGGGAAATTTCTAATGACAAGGTTTGGGTTGCACAATCCTTTTTCGCCGGAATCTCCAGAACACTTTTTTTTAATATACATGACAATTTGTCAAAAATAAGACTCAAGAATCTATAACAGTTATAGGTTAATCAACGAAACTACACATATTTATCGTTTAAACCTACAATTCTTTAATTGTTTTTGTCAATTACTAATTGCTCAAAAATATAAGAAAAATACTTCAAAAATTTAGATAGGTACATCTTTATAGACGTATACTATGTGATACATATGGTATGGAATCTTTTTCACTAATTGATAAGATTCACTAAACGAAAATCATATTTTTTCAATCAAATTTATTGATGGATATTTTCGTTGAAATTTAAGATGAATCTTAGACAAAATACGGACGGAAAGTATGTTTAAACGGATGTCTAAAATCAATCGCTATGTTTCGATCACTTTCTGACTAAAATGTGTTAATTGATAATTAATTGGTAGATTTTTCACGCATTTTCGAGTGAAATTTGAAATATAATATATATTAGTTAGGAAAAAATTTAAAAATATCCGTAGATAATTCGTCACAATTTAATGATGGATTTCCTATGGAAATTAATTAATTATTTTTTGTCATGTTCGTCCAATTTTCATCTATAATTAGTTGAGAATTAGAGATCGATTGCCGACAGATGTTGCATTTTTCTTTTTTTAAAAAAATTGTGAAAAATGAAAAATATTTAGTATCAAATCTGTCTGTCATCCGTCTCCACCAATACAAAGATTTGTTTCCTCAACTTTTTCCTTTAATCTAAATAATTGTAGTTTTTTATTATATCATATATAGTTAGTTTATGAATACATCAATTTAGGCTTATAACATTTAAAAACAAATCTTAGTTAAAAATATAAGTTTCAAAATTTATTAATTAATTTGATATATAAAATATGTTTATATGATTGTGTGTGACAACATGACTATTATAAAAATATTTATAACATATACCATAAGATTAATATTGATGTTATATAATATGAAATTTTAATTCGCCAAATGATAAAGAATTCAAATAAGCATCATAAGTCATAACTAACGTAATTATGCTATCCAAAATCTTTGATGATTGATTTGAAATTCTCACTTATTTATATGTATATATAATTTTGTGTGACAACATGACTATTGTAAAAAGTATTTATAATTTATATCGTAAGATTAAAACTGATGTTGTATAAATTAAAATTATGCTCTTTATATTGTTCATTTTCCCAATTTGTAATCCTCATTTATTTGACTTAATTCTATTAAATTGAAAAATTATAAATTTGATTATATATAGAAATTTCAAAATGAAGCACAAAAGCGTTATCTATTTGAATTTTTTTTCGTATAATTTGAAAACAACGATTATTTTTGTGAAAATAAATGATTCATTTAGTAGATATATATCTTGTGAAATAATTCATCATAAATCTCTTACGATTACATTAACTATATTAGCTTTAATGCTTTTATTATGTTAACATTACGGTATCAAGTTAGTAAACATTTCTATTTATGTGCATATTTTAACCTCAATTAATGATGATAAATGTAATGAATACATCGAATAATAATGATATTGATAAAATATAATGTGTATAACATGTAAATATAATTTTAATCAAATTTATAATATAAAAGTGCGTATATGTACACATAATAAACTTATTTAAAAAACAAATTTTCTACTCTTGTTTTAGGATGTTTATTGATTTTTGTTTAAAATTTTTGGAAATAATTATTTTTAGTCTTAAATTTGTCAGTATCACAAATGGATTCTCGATGGAAAATTTAATTATTTTCAAATTAATAAATATTGGCGATGGATTTTTGACGAAAATTTAAAATTTTTAAAATTAATAATGATCGGTGATGGATTCCCAATGGACATTTAATTATTTTAAAAATTAATAAATATTGACAACGGATTCTCGACATAAATGTGATTAATTATTTTAAAAATTAATAAATATTAGCAACGGATTTTTCGACGGACATTTATTTATTTTTAAAATTAATAAATATTGGCAATGGATTCCCGAGGGAAATGTGATTAATTATTTTAAAATTTCATGCATATTTGCAACGGATTCCAGACAAAAAATTAATTATTTTTAAAATTAATAAATATTGACGACGGATGTCCTGACATAAATTGTAATTATTTTAAAAATTAATACATATTGGCGACGGATTCCCAACAGACATTTAATTATTTTAAACATTAATAAATATTGGCAACGGATTCTCGATGGAAATATGATTAATTATTTTAAAAAGTGATAAATATTAGCGACGAATTTCATATAGACATTTAATTATTTTTTAAATGAATAAATATTGGCAACGTATTTCCGATAGAAATGTGATTAATTATTTAAAAAATTAATAAATATTGGCGACGAATGTCCGATGAAAATTTAATTATTTTAAAAATTAATACATATTGACGATGGATTCTCGACGGAAATTGAATTTTTTTTAAACATTAATAAAGATTGGCGACGGATTCTAGACGAAAATGTAATTAATTATTTAAATTTTTTTAAAAAGGCAGATTACAGACGAATCCGTTTTATATATAAGTTTAATTAAAAATTAGACTTTTCCTTTATTTTCCTTTATCTCCTATTTCCCATATTTTCTTCCTCACCTTTGTTCCGTGTCAATAAGTCCTAGATGCCAAATAAGGTTTCTCAATTCAACATCGCCTACTCCCTATCCCAATTCATGTGAAGTTTTTTTTTTACTAGCGATTCTGTTCTGTTTGAATATTGGGCATTGCCCTGAAACTTGCCAAGTGTGTTGGGGAGGCTGCTTTGTTCTGTGTGAATGTTGGGTTTGTAGGCCAATTATATCGATCGTATCTATTCATCATTTCAGAACTCTTTTATTAAAAATAGGACTCCTCTTTCCATTTACCGAAGTATGGGCTTGAGCTCCCTTTTCTAAAGGGAATATGTCTTTCTCTGTGTTGAAGAAAGACGGGAAGTAGAGGTGTAGCTTTATCTTTCGCTTGAGATTGGGTGACCCTCTCTTATTCGTAGTTCATACAAGCAACAGGACTTGACTAAAAAGGTATTAAAGGTTGCTTACTTTCGTATCAATCTCGTCCTTACGAAATTTGTTTAATTTTAAGAATTTAATAAATTTGTGCGACAGTTTCTCGATAGAATTTAATTTGTTTTTTAAAAAATAATAAATATTAGCAACATATTACTGACGGAAATGAAATTATTTTTTAAAATAATAAATGTTGGCTACAGATTCCTGACATAAATTAAATTAATTTATATTGACAACGATTGCTGATGGAAATTAAATTGTTTTTAATAGCTTAGTAGATATTGCCACGTATTCCCGACGAAAATGTAATTATTTATTGAATAATAACTATTTCTCAAGCATTTTCGACTGATTAATTATTTTTTAAAAAATAAATATTGGTGACAGATTTTAGACTAAAATTTAATTATTTTTAAAATTAATAAATATTGGTAACGAATTCCAAACAGAAATGTGATTAATTATTTTAAAAATTAATAAATATGGGTGACATATTGTTGATGGAATTTTAATTATTTTTAAAATTAATAAATACTGACAAAGAATTCTCGACGGAAATGTGATTAATTATTTTAAAAATTAATGCATATTGGCGACAAATTCCAGACGAAAATTGAATTATTTTTAAAATTAATAAATATTGCTAACGAATGTCCGATGGAAATATTTTAATTTTGTAAAAAATAATTCATAATTGCGACAATTTCGCTACGAATTTACTTATTTTTATTATATTAAAAATTTAAAAATTAAAAATATCTGTCGAAAAGGTATCTATAAGATCGACAGATTCAAGATGAAAGGTTTTATCGTTGACCACTTCTTGCCATTTACTCTGTCGTCGAATTCGATCGAAAATAACGACGGATTACTTAGGTTGTCGACATTACCAACTACCTCATTTCTGTAGTAATATTCGGTCGGTAATCCGTCTAAAACCTTGGTCAGAGACGGATTACCAACCGAATATTTTATCGGAAATAATGGATTTTCATATAGTGATTGGAAGCATAAATGTCGCTTAACCTCTAAGCAGCAATAATCATGTCAACTAATTCCAATTAAAACGAATATCAAATTTTGAAAACTAAGGTATGTTATTGCACAGCATTTTTCATGAATTCTTGACAACATATAGTTGTCGCCTTAGATCCCAATTGTTGGGAAATGGTTAGCCGTCATTTTCCTTTAACACGACAGCATTTTTCTTAACTTGCATCATTCAATAAATTAGGTACGAGAAAATAAGCATATAAGTGGAATGGGATAATAAAATTATAACAGTAAGATGGAACAAAGGCATGATAGAAAGTAAGAGAGGTCAAATGCACGTGTAAGGTGTTTTGGGTGTAGGGCATTGATTGAGATTCCTTTTCTACCCTTCTTTACTTTTATTTTTTATAAAAATAATTGATGTTGTTTTGCTGGATTCTGGCAATAATTAGTTGGGAGGACAAAAAATATTACACGAAAATAGATTGAGGATAAAATTAAGTAAAATAAATAAATAAAATAAAAAGGATGAATCATGAAAAAAAAAATTGTCTATAGACGGAATATGAGATTTTTTCTAAAATGTTCTATTGTAGGTAGGGATATATCGAGTTACTAACGCTATGAATTTGAACACGACATGATTAATAACTAGTGTTCAATATGTGAACTCAAACATAATATGATTAATAACAGATACTTAATAACCCGTCAACACGATAACATATAATGCTTCCATATAAAATTGAATAAATTAAATTGAAAATAAAGAGTTTGTCCAAGAAATCATATTATGTTCAAGAGTTTCAAAGAAGTAAATTAAATTCACCATGTAAAATGCTAATGTAAAATTGTGCAGGGCATGTAGATATATATCTATTACTGCTACGTGTGAATGCATTCGAGCAAAACATATCATCACCATCTCAACACATTGAAACAAAAGTTTTTTAAAAAATAAAACATAAAACAGAATCATCGTAGTATTTATCAGAGTAGACAATCGCAGGAGAAAAACAAAAAATATAATAAGACTAACTCGTTGATTGAATATTTGTAGCTCAATGGAAAAATAACATTTATTGTGACATATTGCATTAATTTTTTTAAATAAAAAAACATCATTGTCGAAACAAAATATCTAAAAAAAATAGATCATTACAGAAGATATCTAAAAAAATAGAAAATTATCATAAAATATATCGCATGAGGGAGGAGAAATTTTAGGGTTAGAAATTAGATGTAAATAGATTTTTCATATAAAAAATATAAATAAATTAGATGAGCTTACGTAGGCTCAACCCATTTACAATCCGAACAGTTCAATGGATTGACCCACGAACTCTCAACTTTAAATCATTAATATCGTGTTGTATTCGTATATCGTGTCCAATATTATTACCGAATTGTAACTAAACGAGACTTAAGGTTAATCTGATTCATATAAAAAACTTTGCATTTGAAGTGACTTTTATTCTCTCTTTTTTTTATCATTCAATTTTCAACTTAAAATGAGTATGAAATGCACATATTCCTCGTAGAACTTACATATTTCCACTATTTTTTTATAATTTATATAATATATTAATAATATTTTATTTATATCTAATATATGAAATCCAATCAGAATCAAATCACATATTCAAATACAAATTTACATAAAATCAATCTAAATAATATTTTATTTTTCAACTTGGAAACCATCAGTGCTCCTAACATAGTAGGCTAGACTTGAAAGTCTATCATGAACTTAAGTTCGAATACATCTTTTACATGTCCAGTTTAGCTTGCAATACATATATTTTGTGAGTTTTTATCAACCAAAAAGGTTTTTCAAATGGCACTTATCACTAAGAGAATAAATTATGTTGGATATTTTTGTTTTTTGGAAAAGGACAATTATGCGGAAAATATAATTTCAATTTGAATCCTCCGGACCTTTCTTATTTTAAAGGTTCATTTGAATACATTATTTTTATAAAAAAATGAAGAAAAAAAACAGAATAAGTATGACTGTGAAATATAAATATTACAGAGAATAATACAGAAATTTCCCAAGAAGAAACAAACCACTGTAATTTGAATAGTGCACCTTTTTATTTTTTGTTGGGTTTCAACATATTTTCAAAAAGTTTTCTTTCTTTTTTGTGATCATTCATTGTATAATTTCTCTAGACATGTCATGTCTTCACCAAATTAATCTGGCGGAAGGGAGCAATTTCAGCCATCTAAATAAGTAGCCAGGGAAGAAAAGTGTGATATATCTGAAACTACGACTACAATGGGGGCCGAATGGATATTTTCATAAACTACAAGGAGCTATCCGAAATATCCGGAAATTGGGAGTTGACTTATATAAAGGAAACAGTGTATAAAGTTTTCATTGTCAGCATTCAAGTTTTGAACCAGTCTTTTTTTATACATTTCATTATATCCTCAGGGTCTGGTTTACATACTAATTTAATTTTTACATATATTATAACTTCACGATACCTAAGAAGCATTTCACCATCACCCACATAGATGAGCAAACTTAGTTGAATTGTATTCTTTCTTTCATAGGGATGTAAATCATCCGTACTGAATCGAAGACATTTTTACTATAAATTCATCTCTTTCGTCTTAAATTGAACGTTATATTTTTATGTTGCTAAATGAAGGTATTAATTAATTCAAATCAAATCAAGATCTTTTTTACTATAATAATATCTATGTGCATTGATTAATAATTATACTTCTTTCATCTCAAGTTTATATTTTTATTTTGAAACGTTAAAAATTAAATATTTACTTTTCTAAAATAAATATTTTTTTAATCTAAAATTTTATTAATAATTTCTTTAATTTAAGAAATTCACAAACTACTCAATGATCCTCATCGCCATGTAACAATAACAATAACAATAATAATAGTATTTGCGGCCAACAACCAACCTAATGCTCCCCAACACCATATAACAACAACAATAATAGTATTCGTGATCGATCTAATTAATAATAAGGATAATGAAATTACTTATTCATGAATAAAATATAATATTAGTAATATTTAGATTAAGTCAAATATGGACACTTCAATTTCGAATTCGAATGAATTTAGTATATTTTTCATCTTTCCCTTAAATAAAAAGCAAAAGAAAAAGAAAAATCACGGTAAATTCATATTACTGGACCACCCTTGGAGATCAAACTAGTTTGCCAAGCCAAAGTACTATAGACTCATGACTTTGCCTCTCGGAAAGATAGCCAACGTTAGTTCAATAATAGGCCTTCCCCGTGCTTGATAATGATAAATGATAATCTTTACGCTCCATTTTACAAGATGCATTAAATTTTTTTTTTGTCTCTAATTATATATAAGGTATTTTGGTATTCCTACTTTATTAATAGAAAAAAAAGAGATAATATATACTTTATTTTTCAAGAAAAATTAAAATAAGTAAGCATATACTTGAAAGTAAAATAATTTTTAAAATTACTTAAAATATCTTATATAAAAAAAAAGAAGGATGGCGGAGTAGTAATTCCATAGTTAGATTGGCCTTCGCTGGTTCTCTATAAGCACCAGTTGTGTGAAGCCTTTGCCATAGCGCCGTCTTCTGTAGACGACAAAAGGATCAATCCAACGCCCAGTCTTGTTCACCTAATCTAGTGGTCAGTTTGAACCCAAAAACCCACGTGGCTTCATAAGAATCATTACATCTCACAGTCATACTCCCTTACTACTAGCTAGCCAACTAAAATTTCAAACTCCAGTTTTGCCAAAGCCTAAAACTGTCAGGTAGGCACCAACCAGTCAAAACAATAGAAGAAGAGAGGCTCTCAATATCAGGCACTTAATTATCGCTTCATATAATGTATTGTTATTACCTTTTTCCTCCTCAGAGCTCCCCAGCAGAAAGGGTTTTATTAACCCTGCAATTTTTTTGTATCGAAGAATCTTTTGTTCAGCTATCAAGGCCAACAGCCACTGATCTGGTTACGAATCTCATATGATTACCTGAAATTCTAGAATCTTTTTCTCGAGCCTAGAAAATTGCGTGTCTCCTCAATTTCATCACATGCATCATCTAGCTACTACCGTTCCTATATATACCGCAAGTCTGACCGCTCTACCCACCAGCCACTCAAAAGTTCTAACCTTTATTCCCATCATCATCTGATTTTTTTTTTTTTTATTTATTAGAAGTTTCTGGGTTTCAGTTTAGTTACATATCTCTTCTGTATTTATTTGCCAGTCACTTCTCTCTCACTTGCCGTACTGCCACGGGTAGAATTATGCTTTTCTTTTCCCTCTTGACAGTGGGATGAGAGGGAAATTTCTAATGACAAGGTTTGGGTTGCACAATCCTTTTTGGGAGTTCGATCCGAATAGAGCAGCAAAATCTTACTCTTACTCAGGTTGCACCATCTTTGAAAGTTTTTTTTTTCCAGACATGCACCTAGAATATCATTTGGAAAAAGAAACAAATGGATTAGAATTTGTGCTTTGGTAAGTAAATTAAAGATGTCCACCCATACAAGCAGCCAGTTGCAAGGCATGCTGCAGAGGGCGGTCCAAGCAGTTCAATGGACATACAGTCTTTACTGGCAATTATGTCCACAACAAGGGTAATTAAGTAATTAAGTTACAAATTCAATTAAGTATCCCAATTGACTGTATTCATATATGCATTGTTTTTTAGGATATTAATTTGGGGCGATGGCTACTACAATGGTGCAATAAAAACAAGGAAGACAGTGCAGCCAATGGAAGTAAGCACAGAAGAGGCATCACTTCAGAGAAGCCAGCAACTAAGAGAGCTATACGACACACTTTCTGCCGGAGAGTCAAACCAGCAAATTCGAAGACCTTCTGCCGCCCTATCACCAGAGGATTTAACCGAGTCCGAGTGGTTCTATTTGATGTGCGTCTCCTTCTCTTTTCCTCCAGGCATCGGGTACGTTATAATTAGGTCCCTTCATCTATATATTTCTCCTACACAATCCAGTTCATGCATGAAACAACTAAACTTAATTATCAAAATAGAAATAATAATGAAACAAGTAAACTTCTCCTCAAGGGGATATGTAGATAGGGGGATGATTTTGGTAAGATCCAATATAAATCTTGTTAAATTTATAAATCATTTAAAGAAATACTTACTATGTTCGTTAAAAAAATTTAAAATTAGGCTTTGACTTTAAGGATCTTTGTTATTAATTAGACTAGTGGTGCAAACTATTACATCTCACAGATTAAGAACATTGTTAGCGAACTTTATTAATTAGATTAGCGGTGCATATCATTATATCTCACTAATTAAAAACGTTGTTACTGTAATTTTATATGAAAAATATATTTATTTAAAGAAATTGAATAACTAAAAAATAGTAATTCAATTATAAATATCCCAAAATGCAATCATAGACATCGAATTCGAGATGGAATGAGTAAAAAATTAAGATGATTCGAACCCCAGACTTCTTTGTTTGATACTAATGTAAAAATTTTACCACAATATCTAATGAAGTACTTTTTAAATGATAACTTTTACCACAATATTTAATTTCAGATGAATGATTGTATTTCCTTCGGAGATCAATATTACTGATCTCTCTGCTGCAGCGGGCGATAAATATGTACAACGACCATACTGATGAAGTACTTGTAGAGCTATCGGCTATCATATATCCTTTCTGTTAAGATTTTGAGCCTGAAAATTTTAAAGATACTATTTTTCCATTCCGGGAATCAAGTCATTGAATACTGCCACCGCCGAGTTTAAGATTTGCAATACATATAGAGGAGGGAAAATGGAGTGGTATCTAACGGTGGTTGGGAAATTAAACATGCAGATACGAAAAAGGAAATCATAATGAACAGAATTGCGAGAAACGCCTTTAGGTACAAACAAAATTGAAAGATGATAGCGATTCGAGACGAATTTAGTAGTATGATTTACCTGCTCAAGCACACACACACACAATTTACTGGCGCAGCTACGTGAGGACCAGGGGAACTCAAGTCCCCACTGGATTTATATATATATATAGAATTATTTTAGTAAATTATGAACTTTAAGTCCCTAAATTTTATAATTATGCACTTAAAAGCTTCCACAGAATTTTAAAAAAATTTACACTAAGCCTCCACAAAAAAAAAATATATATATATATATATATTTTCATCTTTTGAGTTAGCTCCACTCCTGGCTCCGTCCCAAAGATGATAGTTTTCCAATTGTTGAAACTTGCAACTCGAAAGCTACTGCTTTTCCCTTCCATTCTCGTACGTCCCGTTTTAATGAATTGGTTTGGAGAAAGAAGATGCACAATTGTATTCACAAGCAAACCTAGGAGTATTCAAGAAAATTATGCAGTCCAATCCTCTGCCCATTTTATATCCCCTTCGTAATAATATGCCAAGTGTCTCCTTGTGGCGGTTTTTTTATTTATTCAATGTTATAACAACTTAAGAAAATAGAGGGGCATGTGGTAATTTTCTATGAAGGAGACAGAAGATAAGTAAGTGAGAGGAACAATTTGATCTTGTGAGAAAATTATATATTATATAATGTAAGTGAGAATGATCTTGAAAAAGTGGTTTTATGCCCACTATTAGGAGGATGCTATCTAATATATTTTAAAAGAACTAACTAAAAATTAGTTGAAAATATCTGTATATATATTATTAAGATTGCATATGGGAGTTAATTTGTTATCAATCTCATTTGTTATGATAGATTGCCAGGAAAGGTTTATGCTAAGCGGCAGCATATATGGCTTACAGGCGCCAATGAGGTTGACAGCAAAGTTTTCACAAGAGCTATTTTGGCCAAGGTACCATAATTTCTTTTACCCCTAATTTTACAAGGAAAATGGTTTTCCTTTGGTTCTCAATTGTCTCTACTTTCGATACTTCTTACTGACCATTGCATTTTTTTTTTTCTCCTTCTTTTCTATTTGAACTATCACGCTGCAGAGTGCTCGCGTACAGGTAAAATTGCTCTCATTTTAATTTCTTTTTTTTTACTCATATAATTTGGGAAATCAATAACATTGCTGATTTGGGAAATCTTGTTGATGTAACAGACTGTGTTGTGTATCCCTTTGCTGGACGGTGTAGTTGAACTGGGAACGACAGAAAGGGTAATAAAGTCAATATCCTTAAGATCATATAAATTATAATTTCTATCAAAAAATAAATAAATAAATTATAATCCAAAACTACATGCATTATGGTAAACTTAGAAGTATACATAGAATATATGGATGCCTACGGCTGGACAATTTTCATTGTGTTTGAAGATATTCCCTCGTATTTATCTTTATATATATATATATATATATATTCCTGTCCCATTAAAATAACATATATTTTTATTTAAAATTTCACTTGATTGTTTAAATAATTCATATTTCACAAAACTTCTCTTTATGCATCTTAGGTTCAAGAAGACCTAGGATTTATCCAACACGTGAAAAGCTTTTTTGAAGAGCATCAGAAGCCGCAGCATCCAAAACCAACTTTATCCGAGCACTCCACTTCCAATCCAACTACTTCTTCTGGGCCATGTTTCATCAACTCTTCCTCCAACGGTGTCGCCGCGGCCGGTACATATACTTCTGTTACCCCTCAAGCACCTGCAACTAATACAAATCGAATAGAGGAAGATCAGGAAGAAGAAGAAGAACAAGAAGAAGAAGAAGAAGAAGTGGAAGATGATGAAGAAGTGGAAGACGACGAAGATGATGAAGGAGATTCTGAATCAGACACGGATAATAACGTCAGTCTTTCTAGGCCAAGACTTGAAAACCCTAACACCATCATCATACCTCAAACTGATCAAACAGCTCAGCCCAGTGAGTTAATGCAACTTGACATGTCTGAGGACATAAGGCTTGGATCACCAGATGATGGCTCCAATAACTTGGATTCTGACTATCATCTTTTTGCCGGAAGCGAAGTCAGGAACCTACAAATTCAGCAACTCCGACCTGATTTATGCCAGTCGGACTCGAACCGCAGATGGCCCCGTATTCAAGATCCACGGATCAACAGTCTTCAACCACCTCCAACTTCCTCAGGTAACAACATTACCAAATCCTCTGATTATATATGTTTGATTAAACAAATAATTGAGAGAAGTGATTTTTTCCCCCTTCATAATTAGGAGACTTCATGAAAAATTGTGCAGTCCTTCTCCAAGTATTTAAGTTGTCGGGTCCTTGTGTTGGAGAATCTGAATTATTGATATTGGTCCAAGCTTCGAAAGTTCAGAAACTTGAAGAACTACATGTGTACTTTGTCTTGGCTAAAAACAGAAGTCCATGCATTTACGTAGAACCATGCACATAATTTTCAAACAGATCCGGTTATACGTTGGTGCCGCTTGGGCCACATTGCAGGCCCAATGGTCTTCATTAGATTAGTAGAGAGCAGAGTATTAGCGCATAATGCCTTTTGTCATTTTTAATACACTGATTCCTTTTGAAGAAAAAAAGGATGAAAGTGAACTGTGAATTTAATTTTGACTCATGTCGATTTGGTTTTTGTTGTTATTTACACAGAACTCCCTGCATTGGATGAATTAACACGAGAGGACACTCACTACTCTCAAACAGTTTCCACCCTCCTCCAACACCAATCCAGCAGATCTTGTGACACTTCATCCAGCATTGTCTACGTCTCGTCCACCTCCTACTCCGCCTCCGCCTTCTCCAAGTGGGTCCCGGGCCATTCTCCTCCGGGCCACCTCGGTGGCTCCTCCCAGTGGCTGCTCAAGTATATTCTCTTCACAGTTCCATTCTTGCACTCCAAATACCAGGAGGAGACTTCTTCCCCTAAGCCACCGGAAACCACCACTTCCGAGTCAGCATCTCGGTTCCGAAAAGGCACCACCGCCCAAGAAGAGCTCAGCGCAAACCATGTGCTAGCCGAACGACGTAGAAGGGAGAAGCTCAATGAACGGTTCATAGTATTGAGGTCTCTGGTGCCCTTTGTAACCAAGATGGATAAGGCATCAATATTGGGTGATACAATAGAGTACGTGAAGCAGTTACGAAAGAGGATACAGGAGTTAGAAGCTCGAACCCGCCACATGGAGACTGATGAACGTTCAAAAAGTTCCGGTACCGGAGAAGCCAAAAAGAACATTGTCAAGGAGCAAAGGAGCAGTGGGATCTCAACGGCAAGGATAACAGGACAGGGGATGAACAATAATAATAATAATAATAAAAGGAAGATGAGGATAATGGAAGGGAGCAGTGGAGGACAACCCAAGGCGGTAGAGCTTCAGCCGGAAACAATGGGTGAAGGAGTGGTGCAAGTGGAAGTTTCCATTATTGAGGGTGATGGATTGATAGAGCTGCAGTGTCCTAACTGTGAGGGCTTCTTGTTGGACGTGATGCAGATGCTTAGGGAGCTTAGAGTAGAGATCATAGCGGTCCAATCGTCAATTAACAATGGGGTTTTTGTGGCTGAGTTACGAGCTAAGGTATGCAAATCCTTTTTCATCTTTTTTTTTTTTAAAAAAAAACTATTAATTTGTTTAAGATCTCTAATTAGCAATCCGATCCCATCTCATTTACAGTCTAAATTTGATGGACAGGTGAAAGAAAACGCCAACGGTCGAAAGGCAACCATAACCGAAGTCAAAAGGGCAATACACCAGATAATTCCACAGTACTCCATTCTATAGGCTATTCATTAGTATAAAGGACTAATTAATAGGTAAATGACGTGTACAATTTCATTCGAGTGGTAATTCGTTAGCCAAGTAGCGTTGATTGATAATTTGACATCTCCAATTTCGTTAATAATCTCACACATTCATGACTGAAGAAAAAACCAGATTTCTTTCAACCAAAATTGTTCAAAATCAAGGATGATTAAAAAGGAAAAAGAAAAAAAAAACCTTGATTTTATAAATATGCAATATTGTAAAAAGAAAAAGAGGAAAGAACTGAGCTATGTGTCCTTGTCATTTGTATGTTGCCTGGCATAACAAACCGAAGTATAACAACATGAAGGAACGAAATAGCAGGCACCATGGCACCAGTCTACCTGCTTAATAGTTCAATTAGAACAACTCTCCAAGAATTGCATTTCCCATCTTCTCTAAATCTGCTTCCGACAGGAGCGTCTTCTTACCCAATGCACCAGTCTTATCGTATGGCTGAGCCATCTTCTTTAGAAACTGCAGAGCCATAAGAAAAAATAATAATCTTAAGATCAATATAAACCCAAGCTGCAATAACTTTCGTATCATCCACCATTTGCTATCTGCAATTCTTCATTGTTAGTCGTCACTTGGAAATAGAGGTACACTTCATAGTTAAAATGCACCAATCCCGCAGAAGTACGAGCATAGAAAAACACTAGCTTGTTATCCCTCCCTCGGTAGTGAGTCCCTCTCTATCTCCCTATTAAAGGCAAATGGGGAGATAGGAGCCAAGCAGTGCGGGAAAATAAAATAGCTATAGAATCATACCTCTCTTGCTATATGCACTGCCATGTCCGTACTCAAATTCAGATGCGCATCCCGTAAATGTGACAAAATCCATCCAGGCAACTTAGAGCGCTTATCATGCCGGGTATACCTGGGTACATTACAGGACAATATGAAGCAAATTTATTTCAACTGGTCTCATTTTAATTAAGCGGATTACAGGCAAAAGTTATAACAAGCAGCACATAGGGGATGCAAAGCTGCAGACACACACAGGGTGAAGGCAGAGTTTCATAACATGGTTTTTCAGTTATAAAACACAGTTGCAAACCTCTTGTCAGCAAAAATCATCATCCCATAATCCGCTTTAGATCGGATGACTCGCCCAACACATTGAGCAGCTTGTCTCTGGAAACGTGTAAAAATAATTGTAAGAACACAGGTAAATGCCCAAATACAAATCAGAGTTCAATGAAGTAGTACCAGAGCATCAAAAGTCAGAAAATCTCCCTCTTTTATCTGGAAGGTGTCCCTTAGATATTCCAATCTTGCAAGCAGGATTCTGGAATTTCCAGCATGACATTAGCCACAGCCGAGTATGAAGAATTCTTCATTACCGAAACTACTGAATACTATTAAGATAAGCTTTGAACTAACATGGACATAAGAAAAATATTTCTATGACATATAATACTACACATTTATACCTTATAAACTTATTGGGAGATGCAGCAAGGCAAGAACTATAACAATTATCGCATGCCATAGTTGACTTACATATTTAGAAGTGTTACGAGATTATAAGTTGTAAATGTGTAATTAAAGGCTGTAAATTAGAAACAACTTGATTATAGGAGTTATTATAGGAGTGATTCTTGGAGTAACTG
This sequence comes from Apocynum venetum, assembly GCA_019593545.1. Classification (NCBI taxonomy): domain Eukaryota; kingdom Viridiplantae; phylum Streptophyta; class Magnoliopsida; order Gentianales; family Apocynaceae; genus Apocynum; species Apocynum venetum. The sequence goes on from SRSM01000324.1 coordinate 1,986,642, forward strand.
ATTGATTTTCTTTCCTAATTTAGTTTGTACAAAGCTGTATATATATGTGTACTATTCTCTTAGTAATATATACAAGAATTCTCCCAATTATCTTGTTAACGTGGTGTCAGAACTGGAGACACCTATTCCATTTCGAATCACATCATTTTTTGGCTTCTTTTATTGCTGTCCAAGTGAGCATCTTTAGTTTTCTTTAGTTCTACCCAAGTAAGCAGTGCTATTATTAATCAAGTCACCCAGTTATTCCGACAGTTATCTCGGCTTTTGTCTTACTCTTGTGGTGTTAGTCAGCTCATCACGAAAGTCCTCTTTTTTTCTATTATACAGTGTGCTACTAGTTTGCTTTATTGTTGGTTGAAGTGTATTTCTTATGATGGCGGATGAACAAAAGAACATGGTTATACCTAGTGTCATTCCTATTCTATCTAAAATCACGTACCAAAAGCTAAATGGGTCTAATTATTTATATTGGAGTAAGACCATTTGTTTGTATTTACAAAGTATTTTTAAGGATGACCATTTAACTGAGAACCCCCCTACTGATGAGACTTGTACTGAATGGTTAAGGGTTGATACTCAGTTATTTTTACAAATTCGCAACTCTATTGAGAATGAATATGTCGGCCATGTTTTTCATTATGAGTATGTCAAAGAATTAATGAAATATTTGACATTTTTATTCTCTGATAAAAGAAGTATCTTTCGTATTTTCGATTTTTGCAAGGCATTTTATCGAATTGAACAACAAGATCATACTTTGCAGACTTATTTCATGAATTTCAAATGCACTTATGAGAAATTAAATGCGTTGTTCAATCAAAATAAAGGACCAATTGGCTGATCTCAAAATGATAGTAGACTGAATAATAGTGGTTAGAATGTTGGAGCATAGGAGACTGGGAGAGTAGTCTGCTACTATTGTCATGAACTAGGTCACACTAAACGAATCTATCAGAAACTATTAAAGAAAAATCAGAAGCCTTCTGGATCTCGATCAGCACATGTTGTCACTACAAGTGATGCTCCTCACCCATTATCAGATCACACCATTATCATCTCTACATATGAGCATGTAAAACTTACCCTGGGTACATTATATAACTCATCTTAGTCCATCACTGTCCTTATTGAGTCAGGTAAAACCAATACATGTCCACCAATACCACCACCTTCTCAACCAAAACCATCTATCATTCAAATCTACTCTCGACGATCGAATCCTCGTGTGACAAGTCCAGCACCAGTTTCTTCTTTGTTGTCAAATCTAATGCCCAATGACATTGATTTTCTTATTGTTCTTCGTAAAGGTAAACATTAGTGTACTTATCCAATTTCTTCTTATGTTAGTTATGATCAATTATCTTCTACTTCGTGTTCGTTTGTTGCTTCTCTTGATTATGTAGTAATTCTAGTAATTCCCAAAACAGTACATCAAGCCCTAGCTCATCTGGGTGACATAATGCTATGCTTGAGGAAATGAATGCCATGACTGAGAATGGTACTTGTGATATGGTTGTTTTACCTGTTGGTAAGGAAGCAATTAACTACAAATGGATCTTTGCAGTCAAATTTAATTATGATGGATCAATGGCCCATCTAAAGGCTATGCACAAACATATGGAGTAGACTATTCCAACACTTTTTCTCCTGTGACAAAATTGACTTCCATTAAATTATTTATATCTCTGACGGTTCTATATGAGTGGCCTCTTTATCAACTTGATATAAAAAATACTTTCTTACATGAAGACCTTTAGGAGGAGGTTTGAATGGAGCAATTGTTGCTCAGGGAGAGTTTAGGAAAGTATGTCATTTTCGAAAATTCCTCTATGGACTAAAACAAAATCCACAAGCATGGTTTGAAAAATTCAATTAGGTAATAGAGAAGTTTGGAATGAGGAAGAGCAAATATGATTATACTATTTTTTATAAATAGTCCACTTTTGGCATCATTCTACTTGTTGCATATGTATATGATATTGTCATCACTGGGAATGATATGTAGGGAATCTCCTCTTTGATATCCTTCTTACATAGTCAATTCAATACTAAGGATTTGGGGCACCTAAAATACTTGGAATTGGGGTGACAAGGAGTAAAAAGGGCATTTTTCTATCTCAACAGAAGTATATTTTGGATCTATCAATAGAAAGTGAGAAATTTGGAGTCAAACCATATAGTACTCCAATGTTTCCTAACCAGAAATTCATAAAGGAGGGAAATGTTTTTTATAATCTTGAACGGTATAGACAATTAGTTGAAAAGTTAAATTATCTAACAATGACTCGTTTAGATATTGCTTATCCAATCGGTATTATAAGTCAATTTATGTCCTCTCCTACAGTTGATCATTGGGTAGCTTTAGAACAAATCTTGAATTATTTAAAAGGAGCTCCTGGATGAGGAATATTGTATCAAATCATGGTCACAACAATATTGATATTGAGTGTTTTTCTTATGTAGACTAGGCAGGTTGTAAATGTGTAATTAAAGACAGTAACTTAGGAAAAACTTGATTACAGGAATCAGTTTGATTGTAGGAGTTATTATAGGACTGATTCTTGAAGTATGTGATTGATTTACTTTCCTAATTTAATCTCTACAAAGATGTATGTATATATATGTATTATTCTCTTAGTGATATATACAAGAATTCTCCCAATTATCTTGTTTTATAACGAAGAAATAAAATTTTCTTACAATGTTTTCTCAGTTTTCATATTCGTTTTCACCTTTTTCACTCTTACCTCATATTCTTTCAGCACCCTTTCCTTGTCCACTCTATTTCCCCATTAACTTTCCAGCTTTTCCCCGTTGTCAATTAGATATGACAAGGCTCTTAAAGGTTAAAACAAGTTTAGTGATAATGTTTTGTTTATCAACTAATCTAGATGGCCCAATGTTGATATCTTAAAATGAAATCAAATTATAGTCACCCTCTTCAAAGCCCTTCATTGCAATTGTCTAATGAAGAAATAAAATTCAGGGATGCTAATCATGAGAGAGAGAGATTCTACACCACAAGATGATGATTTTTAGTTTACTTTTTTTTTTTTGGGGGGGGGGGGGGGAGGGGGGTTTAATAAATGGCAACTAGGTGCCCTTTCTACACTACACATACAGGCATAACAGTCCACATAACATTCAAGTGAGGACACAATTAATCAGCACATTTCTCCCCCCGCCCCCAAAAAAAATGCAAAAAAATTTAGTACATACCTGCTTAATGTGTACTGGAATGGCACGCCAAACATGATTACAAGTCTGCCATAATGCCTATCAAAATCTATACCTTCCGCCACTTTTCCCCTACAGTATAAAGCGCATCACTTGCAACAATCAACAGAAAATGCTTTTAAGCAAACCTAATCCTTGTGAAAACCTTGAATAGCTTATCCCATTTTTGGCCTTCTGTATATCCTTAAGATCCATGTCCAAAGAACACACGTGCATTCTAATCAAATTATGTAGATGATGATCTTTTCCATGGATAGCTTGAATGATAACATGCTTTAATAATTTTTCTACAGTTACATGATCAAAAGAGAGAGCAATGCAATGCAACTCTGGGATTACATGGCTTCTCCAAAGTCATCACTAAGAAAATTGTTTGATTAGGAAAAGAGAATTGCTCTGCAGGTGCAGCTCTTTCAACATAAAATCAGTGGATGAGGACAATCAGTACCACACTTCAAGGTGGAGAAAAATGCGAGAGGTGATTTAAGCTTGTACACAGGGAGAGGTTTTGGGTTATCAAAGGATGCTAAAGTGAGAAAAGAACTACCTGGCAACAGAGAAAAAGACAGCCCCTCTTCCACAATCACAAGCCTTGCGGTAGTTGTCCAAAGCCAAGGTAGTTTCAACAACATCCTGAGTCTCAATGAAGACTAGTTTGTGTTGCATTATTTCCTGAAATGTTCAAAGCATCAACCAAACTAAATAACACAAGAAGAAATGATTTACAAAACATGCACAAACACACTAATTTCTCATGTGACTTGCAGCATGGTGGGGGAGAAAAGGGAACGAAGCAGATAAAAGATGGATTCTTTTTTTCGGGTGCCGGTGTGGAGATAAAAAATTATCTAACATTATCATTGTGTTACCTTTAGAAGTCCAGTTTCATGCCAACTATTGACAATCCCATCCATATAGGAGTAACTGACAAAAAAGCAAACAATACCATCTGGGACAACAGAAACCATCTCAAGCAAAAGCTTCCCATAATTTTTTTCAACACCAGGATCACTTCTCAGGTCATATTTTGTGCTCACTGGAAGCTGATCACTGATAAGCCAAGGAAAAGGAATTGTGTAAATCGAGTGCACCTTTTGATCATAACAAAAATAAATGTTGCTTGAGGCATGCTGCATGCACAAGCAATAGTGAGAGACACAAATTAAAGACTCACCTGCCACGTGTGAGGACCATTGGGCATATGCAATCCCTAGTCAAGGACATTGTAAAGCTCCTACTAACCACTGGATTGAAATTGAGAAGACGGGGGTAGAGATCAATTGGGCTGAGAGTACCAGATGTTATAACAACTGATTGGAATCGTTCAAAAACAGGCTTTATGGCAAGAGAAGCATCATGGCAGCATAGCTGAAACGCCAATATACAAATTAACACAACTGTACAAGTCCATGCTAAGGCCAGTAAATAACAAACAGACTTTTTATTAGACGATGGTAAAGTAGAACTAAAGTTGCCTCTATTGCTTCATTCAATAATTTTAAACTCAGCCCTATACTACTGATTATAGTATTAAAAAAATGTGGGGAGAAACTAATACTGTGCTTTCATAACATATTATTCTAATAATCAGTCCCCAGATCTGGCACTACAACCACAAAGTGAGAGATAACATCGTGTCATGCTTCATTAGATGTCAAAGAAATGCAATCGCAATTCAACTAAGGGAACAGAAATAAGTTGAGACATAAGCAGAGACCTGTAGTACAGGGTCAGGAATATGTGGCATTCTCTCATCAAAAGGTTCAATGATAATTGAAAATCCTCTGCTGTACGTTCCAACAAGTGTTGCAAAATCACAAATAGTTTGAATGTGCAAAAATTCCTCTGTATCGGTGATCTCCAGAGTCATCATTAAAGAGTGAAGTCTGTCATAACAAAACTTCAACATTTTCTGATCTATTCCAGCTTGTGCACTAACAGATGCAACAAAGGCCACAGGACCCTCTTTTTCAACATTCTCAGTTTGTAATCGGCCTTTAAGATACTGAACTAATCTGCGAAGGACCGACAAGAAATGCTCTGCCCGCCTTATATTCCCAGGTACTGCTTCCTTTAGAATATCATTGGGCAAGGCAGGATTTGCAAGCCAGGCATCTGTAACTGTAAGAAAAGAACAAAATCCAAGTAACATGTGGAGTCACTTCAAAAGGTTAGGAGTGAATTGCATGATAATCTGCATGGTAGTCTAACTTACTAGGTAGATCTCCCCTTTGTGCCAAACCCTCAATGAGTCGACTATATTCCGCACGGAGTCGACCAGCATCAGTGGCCTTAAGCCTTACTAGCATATCAAACAAATTGTAAAAATTAGGAAATTATCACGCTTAACTGGAGAAGAAAATTTTTCAGGGACATAAACCACATTGGCATGTTTTCCTTGCAGCTACTTCTATCCATCCTTAGCCAACAATAGGAAAGAAAGGACAGAGAACTTTGTAGGCTTAACAATAGATTTAGTATATAAAGGATCTAATATAAGTTAACAATTGCAAGTGACTAATTAGCAGCTTCAGCATTAGAGATAGATACAACATGCAAATGTGAGCTTAGTAAATGCAAAACCAATTCTTTCTTAAATGGGCAAGGTTAAAAAATAAAATAAAAAAATAAAGAAAAAGAAAAAATGGACATGCTTATACCTTTCTATCTCTTGAGACATCCTACTAATATTTCTTGTAGCCCCTTCCAGTGTTTGGTGCCTGACACTCACGCTAAGAGCCTCAATGCATACATTATCGATGTTGTGGGCCTCATCAAATACTACAACGGACTCTCTCTGCATCTCCTTAGATATGATCCCTGCAACCTTGGGATCCAGCAAATATTGGTAGCTATAAACCACCACATTTGCACATTGGACCATCCGACGCGCTAAATAGTATGGACACCACCCTTGATCTTTTCCAAAGGCCCGAAGGTCCTGCATATTTGAAAAGAATACATACTAAAGATCCACATTTCAATATTTTCAAAAAATAGAAGTTCCCAACATTACCCAAAAAGAAGGATTTCCAAGGAAGCCAATATAGTTTAACACAATAGAACCATAAAAGAAATAAGGTGAAGATCAACTAAAAACTTTGAGGCCAAAAAGTGAAAATCAATACGAACCTGCAGGGTGTAAACTCCGGATGGCAGAATGGTATCAGAAGAAACCTTCTCATAATTCTCGAAAAATGAACAAGTAGGAATATTAGGGTTTTCAGCAGCGAGCTCTCGGACCCAACTGGCTGTTAGTTTCCGGCAACCGGCATCCACAGAATCTCTATTCTCCGCCGACACAACAGTTGGATTAATACACAAATTCTTTCTAGAAGACAAACCAATGGCGAGGATTTTCGCGCTGGGACCCAAGTGCTGGAGTTGATAATTGTGAAGTAATTTGAGTTCGGCCAAAGTCTTCTCCATCTCGTGAACAGTTCGAGTACAGTAAAGAAGTTTTACTGGATTGGAAGGCTTGGAGAAGGCGTAGCTAGTGATGAGAGAAAGTAGGGCAATGGTTTTTCCGGTGCCGGTGGGCATTTCAAGAAGACAGTGGCCCTTGGCATCTAGGGCACGCTTCAGTTCAACCATGTATGCATATTGCTCTGGATATATGTTGTCGTAGGGGAAATATACAGTCACGTCTTCTATTTGGAACTTCATCTTTGTCTTCTATTCCAGAAAGATCAAAGTTTTTCTTCCTTGGTCCCGGAGAGGCAGTTTCAGACAGCGAACAATCTACACTGTCTCCGAACACCGTCTAACTCTCCGGTGAACGTTCCATATATACAGGTTCACTGTGCAGTGCTGACACCGTGGGTACTGGGTTCGAGACAGACGGTGTCGTTTTAACTCTTTGAAGTTCACCGAAAAAGCCCAAATTCAACCAAAATCAAGATATTTAGGCCCATTCATTAGTGGGCTACAGGCCCATTTCTAGCTGATCCAACTTTTTTGTGTGAATTTAGTGACACTGCTCAAGGAAATCATGCAATTATTTGAAATTTAAAACTGTCCAGTATTTTATACTTCTCGTACATTTATTATTTTAAAAAAAATCATTACCCGGATAAATGTTTCTCGTCTTTTGTTTTTTTTTTTTGGGAGGAAAATAAACGTTTCTCTTTTAAAGGCTTCTAATTGAAAATCTACCCGCATTCTTCAAACTTCAGTAATAATTTAAATAGAGCAAAAGAAGCTCCTAATATGATCTTGCAAATTTGAAAGCAAGGAAGTTTTCTTGTTGAAAAGTTGGAACTTTAGAATAACATAGAATCAAACTTTGTACAAACTTTGATCTTGATTTGTTTGAGAAATTTTCTAAACTCAAGGTTTCTCCCAACTTGATGCCTTGGACTCGTGTTGAAGTATAGCAGTGGAGCTATTAGTGCCATGAATCATCAAGAAGTATCAGCTCCGATTCTACAGCTAGGCTTAACATATGAAGGACGTATTCTTGGCTAGTCTGGAGTTTGCAGGACATAAACATCAATCTTCAGTAGATGGTGCTTCAGAAGCCAGTCCCTTAATTACATGTCGACACTGAAACCTACAAAAAGAAAGAGATATCACCCTCTTAATGAACTTGGCAACATTTAACAATGAAGTTGACCTGATGAAGGATTAAATGGCCATTGTATAAGCAATTTCTTCAAGAACAAGAAAAGAAAACGGGAAAACGAGAAATCCCATAATCAGTTTTGGCAGGAAAAATTCCACAGCACAATCTATTAACAATCAATATGAGATTTACATAGAAGTTCAATAGCACCAAACTTGTATGGAGAGAAATTTGATTTCTTGTTAGAAAAATTCACTTTACCTCTGCTCCCGATTCTGAACTTCTGAATTACAAAATCACCAACTCACAAGGTGCATTTTATTAGATATAGACATGAAAAAAGAAAAGAAAAGAAAAAAAGAAGTGAGATGTGGCGGCTTAACATTTTACCAACAGAAAAAGCCTCTTCAGTCTTCATTAGCTGTAGTCAAGCTGCATATATCTAACCCTTAGCAGATGCAAAATGGAGGGAGCCTCCAACGCTTTGCTAAATTCCCCCCTCCCCATTTCGTCCCTTCCCCCAAAAATTTGTAAAAGGATTATATTAAGGCCTAAAGAAAGAAAAATAATGGGTGAAGTTTTAGATCAGCAAAACTAAAAATCAGTAGATGTCTAGATCAATTGGATATCAAAATTGCACCATGAAGGTCAAAAAACCAAGATCAATGTGGCAAAAATGAACATTTAATGTAGTAGAGAGGATTTTGCTGGTATAAAAGTGTACCATATGTTACTGTGTGATGACGATTCTATCAATGAAGACCTGGCAGCTTCAGAATTACCAGATTGAACATCTGCTTCCACATGATTGTTTCTGCTCTTAAACCGCAATTTGAATGGCACTGTCTGCAACATCACCACAAAAGCTTAACATAAGACCTTTTGTTAATTTTTAAAGCTACCAGCAGAAGAAAGCATCTGCAATTGTTTAAGTGCAATTGTTTAAGACACTTGTGGGACATAAAAGGAATGCTGACTGGAATACCAAGGAAGCTAACCAATTAATTTATTGCACCAATTCATCACCTTCTTGTGGTATCTAAAGTCACGCTTGGGAAGGAAATGCAAAGGCAAAGTCAGAGAAGAGGGAGCTTTAACCAACAAAAATAGCTTCGATGGACCTAGAATTGTTTCAACCAGATCATCTAACTGCATAAAAATCTACCCTTGAGACATGCATATATTGAAACAAAAGCACCACCAAATACCAGCACATGAATTTCTATCTGATCCAGCACCCATTGAGATCAGTGTCCGAATGGCCTTCACAAACATCAACATATAAAAGAAACAAAGTCAAAAGATGAGTTGAAATGACAAATAGCAAACAGAAAGGTCAATTTTTTTGTATATAGAAAATTAAAAACCTTTCTGGATATTCCCTCAGAAGCTCTGGTTTTGCTAAAATCTGCGGGAACCTTTCTTCCATGTGAAAAGTAGAGTTCATAGACATGTAGAGGCCTCAAGGGACTGGGTCCAAGGACCAGAATTACACTTTCAATATTGGGAATCTCAGTGATCAAGTGTTGAAGGGAATCCTTTAAACCAGCTATCGTTTTCATTAGCTTTTCGAATCTTCGTAATCCCTGCTTCACTTCTCTCTTTCTTGCAAAATGCTTTCTCCTCAAAGAAGCCTTCATCTCACGTTGGAAAACAACTGTCTCCTAATAAAAATGACACTCTTAGCTTTCCAAAAACTAAAAAAGTTCAAATGCAAACAAAAGCAAATACATTGGCTGCAATTTTACTCACCAAATCCTTATGCTCATTCTGCAATTCCTCAAACTCAAAACTAATATCCTGTAATACGCTGATTTCAAATTCGAAACATAACTTTAGGTAATTAGATCTCAGGGAAAATGTAATTCTTCAACTCATATACTATATTTAGTCAATTTTTTCAAATACTGGAAAGGAAATTGAATATGCCGGAAAATAGCGGCTTACATGGGGATCTGTTGGTGCATGTAAAGGACAAAAGCAAGGATATCAATAACGACGTGAAAAATGACAGAGCTATCTATGGAGTCTGCGGGTGTATCGATGTCCGTAAACTCCATCTCCGATCTTCCTTCTCCTTCTGCTGCAGACTTGCCCATTGCAGCACTTTCCGGAGGCTTCGATCGCAGACTGCTCAGAAATAGTCCAGGGAAGAATGGCTCGCCAGTGCCACTGCTACGTCATACTGCTTAAAAACCACCGACCTGAAACGAATAAAATAGACGCTCTGTACTTCCGTACTTTGGCCACCAGAATTCAAATCCTAACCGAGCCCACGCCGGTGGGGCAATCTGTATCCTCGAGGACGCATTACATCATGCGTTCTTATCTTGCATTTTTCAATTTGCCCACTCTTCCTCACGTCTAAACTAAACTTACAAAAAAAAATACGAATTCCTTCCGATTTAGAATAGAGTAGTAATAAAAAAAAATTTACCCGATCTCAATCCAAAATTTCGTTTCCTAAGTGTTTTTAAATTAATCCTAATTAATTAAGAATTAAGCCGATGTAATTTTTTATGTGAAATTGAATTGAATCAAACACTTCAAAGAAAACACTCCTTTCCCATCAATCCAATAAATTATTATTCATTTCGTTTCATATTTCATTTCATTTCAATTGTGACCTTTAAACTTGTACAACAATTTATACAAATTTTAAAAATAATAATTATATAACTAAACTTACTAAATTATTCTCATTTAATAACTAATACAATCAATTATAATCAACTCATCCAAAACCTTCATTAATAATAAAAATTATAAAAATAAATACTAAAATTATAAAGACGTAAACAATTGAAATAAAATAAAAAAATAATAAATTTATCTAATTTAACATCTCACATAACATGATATTATACAAACCTACATTATTATTATCCAAGACAATTTTTAATTTTATGATATATATATATACATATATATATATATATATATAAAGTTAAAATTTGCATGACACACAATCTCAGACTATAACTAGAAATTCTCGTCAAACATGATGAAAGAGAGAAAAAAAATCATAGTTTCCTGACATTGTGATAGGTTTGGATTCACATCTGCTCTTGACAAAAATATATACAAAAGTAATATTGAGGGAGGGGGGCGGGGGAACACTGGAACCCCTTTTTTTTTCTTTTAATGGCCATTAAATTGACAAGATGCGTCCTGAAACCTTTTCTGAGGCATATTGAGGATAGCAGCCATTACATTTATCCATAGCTGTGAAGTTACTGAACATCAATTAAAAGCAACTGAGACCAATCACCAGCAAAATCCAGAATGAATCAGCATCAGCTAGTCCAAACAGAGGACCAGCATAGTGATTCAAAATTGTTGCTTTTAAACCAGTAAATACTGTGGAAAGCATATTCATCGAATTTTACATGTGCCATTTCACTTCAACGTTCATTCACCATCTATTCTGCATTTCAACAGATCCTTAATTTGTTTTGCAGCTACAAAGGTTGCAAAACAAAGAGTTAATGGCTTTCTAGGAGCAGAAATGCCTTGTTTTATTGCTGGGTAGCTTTCTACTACTAACAACAGAAACATCAACTGCATCTGAAATAGGAAAGAGACTGCCTCCAAACTAACCTTTCTTTATCAGCTTTTATATAATAATTCTACTTCAAGAACCAATAAATTGTTTTATCCGCTGCAGCTGGAAAGCCTCATCCCAGTAATGGATTGTATCTAATCGAGTAATCGTCCATCAATGGCCCGTCGCTTCTTAGAGTGAGTCATTTCCCTCGAGATCCTTAAACTCCATACCGCCTTAATGCCTTGCTTAGACTTGGCATCACATTATAAGCTTGATAAGATCTTCTCAATTCAATGATTGAACCCACCTAGAAACAGAATAAATAACAAGAAAGAACATAGAAGCTTTAATATTTTTAATAATGTTGAATGGAATAAAGTTCAAGTTTGTCAAGTTCAAAAGTCCAAGGAGCAGACTTCAGCCTTTCTAAGAAACAAAGCAAACGAGCAGTCACAAGAATATATTTCAAATCCTTTCTGTTTAGAGCAATATATTTTATCATCTTTTCTCTGCTGTCTTTTTCAAGTGTTGGTGGGGGAATGATACCCCTGCTATGGCCATCACTTAAGACCACTTGACCAATTCAGATATTTCACAAAGGTGATGTTGTTAAGGTATCCCCTCCCTCTCTCCCCTACTAATAGATAATAGAAAAAAATGCCCTTCTGAAGGGCCCGATGACTTTCTCTTCTTATTGCGTAGAACTACCCTGCTGAAACTTGATAATACCACTTAATGCCAAATTTTCAGCTTTGTGAGAATACCCACATACACTGTTGAATTTTACTTCAGCAGCAGAAATTTCCTGAAGAATGTACGCTTTTGTTTATTTGCTATAGTGAAATCATTACGGCAGTATAGGTCTCATATAACACTACAATTCTTCTTTGACACAAAACTTATACAGGTTCTGACACAAGTTTTTACTCTATCAAAAGTGTAACATGAAATTCTAAATATCAAGACAGCAAATGCAGGACTAAGATAATGTTGACAAAAGAATCAGAGCAGAAGGTCAGAAAGCAATAAACTTACAATGATCAAAACTGAAGTGAACCCTATGGCAAATCCCTGATTGATGCGGCGTAGATAATGATCAAGTATTGAAGAAGTAGTGGCTAAAATACTTAGCAATAAACCACCTGCACAATGTTCATGATGTTTCACATCAAGCCCACCAGCTACAACAAAACTAAATTTAGCAAAAAGAACAGCCAAAAGAATACCCCAAAAACGTGTTGAAGCCTGAATTTTTGTCAGATACTTAATTGTAGCTTTCCCAGGCTTTATATTCGGAATTCTAGCACCCATCTTGTTCAAATAATCAGCTATTTCCTTTGGCATGTTAGCCTAGAGACAAGAGAACCAATCAGATAAGAAAGGAATTTGAATTCTCACATTCATCACAATGATGTACTGCACCTAAGAGATTAAAACAGTAGAATCTTTAGCATCCAAAATTGGGAGTCTCGTTGAGGATTCAGTACAATAATGAAGACATATGAAGTTCACAAGCTACTATAGCCCTTTCAGAATACAGAACAAAAACTTTAGGTTCTATACTATTTTGTCTTCAATAATTTTAAATCTTCATCTGAAGCAACAGAGAGAAGGAAAAATGATTTCTAGATAAACCCAGGGTTGCAATAGTCTTAGGAGTAAAACCATCAACTATATAAATTTTGAACATCAGAATTGTAAAGGAGATAAGGAAGTGGAAAAACTTCATAAAAAGAATAAGCAACTAATAGATAATTAAGAACTTACAATATCGAATATGTTGAATACGAAGACAAAGAATGCATAAATTGCATAATAAACCCATGGCGCACCAAGAGAAGTGTCGGGATTCAGGATATCTCTCACATGCTCCCAGAAACGTGAACCAAGGAGGCTGTTAGCAAGCTTTATATGAATCAGAAGAGATAATACTGAGCAATTATGGCACTAACAAAAGCAAATGCATATTAAGTAACCTCGCTAGGATGCCAGGAAAAGCCAACAGATAAGAGGTAGTTAGAATAGGCTGCATCCCTGAAGGATTTATGTTGAACGGGATGTAGGGCTCCACCTCAGTAATTGGAGAATCTTCCCTGTCCAAAATATCAATTGTCAATGACCACGTTATCACCAAAAACCAACAAGATTAGGCCTAATATATACCTGAAAGCTCTTTCATAAATTTGTTAAGCTAGATCATTATGCAGAAGCAAGGAGGTCCATATGCAAATTAGTTTTAATCCAGCAACTGGTTGAGGAATCAAAAAATACAAGCTTCTGCATAACCACCTTCATCTATGCATATGCATGTAGTTCTTATGCAGACACACACGACTCCAGCTCCTTGTATGAAAGAGACTTGGCAGATGGAATTGATTATATAAAAAAAAATTTATTAAGCTCGAGAGAATTATTATTTCATTAATTTTAGAAATTGCAAGACTACAACTGAGAATTTCCGCTCACAGGCAAAAGTTTAGTCCCTCGCTTTATACAAAGAACATGTAAAGAGTTTGTGTTAACAATCATAACACATTCCAAGCTCCAACTATAAATAAATCGGCTACTCCATTTCCCAGTCCCTTCTTGGTACCATACATAGACAAGTAGACAACTAAAGATGCATCACTCACCATTTCTGTGCTACTGATTTATCTATAAATCACAATTTCTTGTCATTCCATAGTAATGTACATGTGAAGTCAAGTGTTGAAAGTATTAGAATCTCGATCAACCAAGCCCACCAGTCTCGCCCCCACCCCAACCCAAAGAAAACCACAGGGACTTGAAGAAAAAAGAAAAACCCTATGAAAATTGGTAACAATAACACTCTTCAGTTTCTTTGAGTGAATCCCATACATACATTTCAATGTTTGCAGAAGAAACTAGTATTGATTTGTATAAAAATGACAAATTTTCAGTTAAATCTTATTTTTATGCATGTCTGCATTATGCAATGATCTGAAAAGGCAAAGCAATAAAACCTTGCAGCAGAAGCAAGTTTGAAACCATAATATTGAAGCTTAATTTTCCTGCAGCCTTCAGTCACAACAACTGCCCACATGGTCACCACAGTAAAAGCAGCACATACTGCCAGTATATAAGGCCACCAGCTTAAAGCACTTCCTGCAAGAGGTCACAAGTGGCCAAATTTAGATAAGTGTCCTTGCTATTAGTGAACTGTAAAATATCAGTAAACTTTTAGCTTCTCAACAATTTTTTTTGAGTATTTAGAAATTGTTTCCCGGAGGTTTATAATGACTATAGCCACAGAGGGTTCAGCAACTAAGGAAACCAAAGTGAGGGTAAAAGCTCCCTCTTATTTACACAATAAATGCCTCATTTCATGGGAACTCAATTTTTTCTGAGTGTAATAAGAGAATCTAGAAAGGACTAAGGCACTGTCAACCACCCATGCAGTATGCCATCTCTAGGTGATAACATAAACATACCATACAATCAAGTGGTAAAAAAGAGGATAAATGCTAGAAATACCATACATCTGAAATCATTCATCACCCACCTGAAAGTTGCACCAGCATTTTGTATAACGTATCCATGTAGCCAGTCAAGATCCCCACACATATAACCAACGATGAGCCTTGTCCTGAACCATGTGTTAGTCATCAGAGACTCCAGAAAACATGATTCAGGAACAAGAAAAAGTACTGTGAGGATTACCAGTAATGCACTATTCACATAATAATGATCGCTGGAAAACATACTTGATGTTTCACAAGAAAACTTGTGCTTAAAAAAGTTTTAGACAGCAGGAAATTAGAAATATAGCATTTGGCTTAATGAATGAACAGAACTATAATTTTAATAATAATAAAAAAAGTATGATCATTGACTGAAAGGATGTTCATCAGAATGACACAAAGAAACCAAAATAATAAATCCAGGTGTTTTGCAGAAATACCTAAGTGAAATAATAATTATTAGACGTGTACAAAATATTTTTAAATTTACCAAACCCAGACTCTGAGATTTTGTCGCAGATCCATGTCATAGTCATTGCGCCGCATACCAATAGCAATGATGTAACCATAACATGCTTTGTCCTGTCAAAAAAGCAAATATGTCAGAACATGTATTTCTTGTGTAAAATTAGTTAGACACAAACAAGTTATTTAGACGTTTTAAGCAATCCAAGTGATAAAATTGCACAGTGAGAAATAACAATAAAAGCAAGCAAATTAAACCGATCAATAAGATTCGAATATCTACCTACGTAAAGTCTAAAATGCCATTAGCATAAAAACAATCTTTATATCCTCAGCTAGGTAACCAAATAAACTCATTTTCTAGACAACCCTGACCTATAAAAGGATGTGGAATGGATCCAATTTAGGTTAGACAGGAACATTAACCTAGATGGCAATCTTTCTCACATCAAGAATGAAAGACAGAATAAGAGGATATTCAATAAAAGTATGTCATTCTGATCTTCTTAAAGTCAAACATAAGTTCACTTTAAGTATCACAAGATTAGCTCAATTTCAATCAATCATTTACAGACACACTAAAGACAAAATTGCTAAGCAATAGGTTAAACAGCACACTCTTCCATGCACAGACTAACACAGCAAGCCACATGGAACAATAGAACTGCTGCACTCATGCAGAGTATATTCATAAATGGTGTAGTTTTATGATGTCCTCATTTAGGATCAGAACAAGCAAAGCTTTCAGCATGGATTACTCAGGTGAACATTAAACAAATATGAAAAGGCATTTTTAGAGTGTATTACCTCCAACGAGCTCACAGGAAAAGGAAAAAGAAATCAAGGATAAATTTTAAAATAAAAATAAAACACAGAAACATTCTAACTGTCCAGAGATTTTTAATATATCAACAATAATATTGTTTATGACAAATGAAAATCAATCATAGCTTCAAAAATTAATAGCCAAAAAGGCACTAAAATACCTGTTACTGGCTGCATAAATGGAATATGGAAGTGAATAACATGCTAGAATCAGAGCCCCCAATATTGCAAAGCCAAGAGAAATCCACCATCTGAAACATAATAAGAGTTACGTTAAGGTCCTTAACTTTTGTAGATACTGATAGTAATAAGTGAAGTTGGCAACAAAGCAAACATGCAAGAATTTCTTCTCACTGCTTCAAATAAATAAGACACACATATAACTCTTAATCTTCTCTTGACCATCCAAGCCTTCTTTTCGTAACTTCACTAATGAAGGAACCACATGACAAAGGACCTGAACAGGAGTAAAAAATTAGAACAGGACCCATGGCTGTTCATTCCCAAGTAAATGAACTGGTTAGCCAGAAAGAAAATATCTAGGCAATGTAAAATTCACAAGTTATGCACAAATATGGGGCCATTTTATTTTGTTCTGTGGTAATGTCATATCCAAGTAATAAAATCACATACTACATGGCATCTAAACATATGCCTATATACAGAATTCATCGAGATTGCACATACTTTCATCCATGGAATTTCTGGAGACATCATAAGTTTAAAACCCAAATTTTCAAAAAGAAAACTAGCACATGCACCTAGTATCTTCACTCTCTGTAAATACAGAACTCCAAACAGCCAATAACAGATAAACATTGTAAGTGGAGCTCAGACCCAACAGACCTGCATAAGAATTGAGGCTGCAATTTGAGGACTGATGCCTAGCTGGAAAAGAGAAAGCTTGAGCTCTGGACTCCAATCGCCCAGTTCATCTGTAAACATGCATGGATAGACAACATATTGATGGGGTAAAGGAATTTTTATCATCTTTATTTGGGTAAAATAACCTTGACATCCATTTACATAAGTTTCTCAGGAAAATATAACAGAAGAAAAGAGCAAAGAATACAACAAATGCCAGTGCTGCATGCCTACAATTGGTTAATCTCATAAGGAAATATAATGCACAAAAGTAAATATGGCTTACCAACAGATCCTGAGCCAAAGCTCAGATAGTTCTCAGGTATCAAACGTCTATCAAACCCGGGAAGAGGGATGAAATATCCAACACGACTTAACACGAGAAGTACAGCAGTAATGAAAAGCCTTCGACGTATCTCGCTTTTAAAAAAATATTCTGCGGCATTATTCAGGACAGACCCCAGCTTAACAAAGTTCAAGAATCTATTTTTAAAATTGTGGCGGGACTGCACGGATTCAAAGCCACTAACTTTTGAAATAAAGGCATCTTCACCGCCATCAGCCAATGGCATAAACCTTTCATAACTTAAAGACTCTGCAGATGCTGCCTTAATGCTAAAGCTACTTCCTTTTCGCTTACCATTGAAATGATAAGAAAATCTTTCACTTTTCCTGTCTAACCAAAATAGCTTTCTACCATATTCGGAACAATTTGATTTGAGGAAAAAGGTTCTAGTAGATGATTGGCAACATACTTTCGTACTGTGGATAATATGTTTCCCTGCAGTTAGAGATTATTAAAAATAATTAGCCAAAATGCTCTAAAACATCAGAACACAGCACACTAAAACGTTCCGCCAGTTTCTATTCAGAAATTAAACAACAAGAATAATATATAACCCGAAATAGAAATGTATGTGATGACAAGAATACAAACTAAAAAACATTATTAATAGTAGTAATCTTGAAACTTAAATGATATTCTTGATTCTCCTTCTACAAATTTGGCAATAAAAGAATAGGAAAGAAAAAAATTTCATATCCAAAAGAAATAGACATAGATAACGAAAGTTTGCCTAGAATTTTCGTGTGCTTCCCGGTGAAGAGTTGAGGATGAGATCCCAACAGAGCAGCTTCCATGGCTGAAGAGCCAGCAGACTGGCTTTGGGTAATCGCGTCAGTGAGAGGGTTATCAGTAAAATCGTAATCCTTGAAATTTCTTGATCGTCTACGCGCCACTCCAATTTTCCATCTGTGGTCTCTTCTCAGCATTTCCTTTTATTGGTCCGCGAAATGATTTAAAAGGTTAAAAGTTTGTCAGCATTGATGACGTGTTTATACATAATTGGTTTGTTTTAAGAAGCTTGGGCTATATTTATGCACCCCTCAAAAATTATTTTTTAATCTTCCATCAATTTTTTTTGAGGAAATTTAAAACAATCTTCCATCAAATTTATTTTTAAACACTTTTTTATTTTAAGAAATTTAAAACACTTTATCTTTCAAATTTCTATCAAATTTAAATTTTAAATCCTCTGTTCAAGCACAAACTCACGCGAACAATTTATGAATACTTTTCAATTAAAATCACTCTCAAACAATTTATAATATTATTAATAATAATATATAACAATAAAATAACATATCAAACTATTAATCTTCTCTAAAAAAATTCATTGGATTCAACTTAGAAATATAGAAAAAAAGCCTTGTACAATTTTGGAGATTTTAAAAGAGTTCATAAATCATGGATGAGAAGACATTAAAACTAGTAGTTTTCTTACATCCATCTCGAAGCCCATATAACATGCAAAATTTCGACAAGGCAAAAGTCTGAAGTAATTGTTTAATCTCTTTCTTTTTCTTTTTGAGGGGAAATCTGAATTAATTAACATCCATTTTGTAATTCAGAAATAAAAAAATATACTCTTCATTTTGAAATTGTATTTTCTTATAACTCGTACGATAATTATCGTATGTTAAAAAAGAAGAAATTGATAATGTTAAAATAAAAAAGAAACAGTTAACTAGTTGTGATCGAATCAAAGTACTTATAAGCTTTACAATTACTCTCTAATATGTCATCGTAGACAATGAATATTTTTTCTGAAAATAAAATAAAAAATATCCACAATTTCTAAATAATTATTGGATTTTCCCCATTTTGCTACTATTATTTAAGATACATAGATCCACTAAATAAATCTGGAGCTTTTTTGTGGCGACTGTAGCAATAGAGATGATATTTTTCGTCTGCTGTTCGATCGAAGAGGAGCTGGCTATATGTATGCATAGAATCAATATATTGAGAAATCAATGTAATTGGGTGGTAGCTACTGGCTAGTAAGTCCATTCCTTTGGAAGGAAAATCTCCGGCGAACAATACTGGGCTGAGGCATCGCTCTTCTTTTTACTTTTCTGCACATTGCAGTCAACATCTTTGTATTGTTTCCTAGGCTCTGCATGTTGAAAACAGTATGTGCTAGTTATTAAAATCAGCCATTCTATTATAATAGGAAAAAGAAAAGAAGTATTATATATAAATGTGGTGTTAATGGGGATAATTGTTAATTAGGCACCTCTATGGGGCTTCATTTTCAAGCCGATCTCGTGGACATTGAGGTTGAGAGCTTGAACTACACGGGAGGGAAGGAGAACAGGAGGACAAGCTGCATCACATAATCAACGAAATTAGCCACAAGAATTATTTACATCTTCAGTCGGGATTTAATATTTATTTTTCTTAGAATAAAATTATTTTTTAAGTTTAAAGTGCTGCATAATTTAGAATATTTACATTTGATAGCTCTCACAATTAATCACATACAAAAAAATATAAGAATTAAAATATGTATTGTTCAATTTTGAATGAAAAAATATATATTAAAAGTGCATAAAACAAATTTTGAACAAAAATATGTCAATCGAACTTAAATTGTGGGATTTATCATCATCTGATAAGTGTCTTTTGTTATTCAAATTGATTGTATATTTACCTGGCTTAGTGGAAGAGTGAGAGTGAGTAGTTCCAGCACTTCGAGGAAGAAAAACTCCAGTGCCGCATGATTTTTGGCCTGAGTCTAGGAACACGGCTTGCATTCCAGGTCCACCAAATCCCGTATTGTTGGTAGGAGCTGGGTACCATGTTCTCTGGAGTCTTGGGCTGGTGGATTTTAAGTTGTTCTGCTTAATTAAACATAACCAGTAACACCATGTCAAATAAGAATGGCGAAGGAAAAATAGAACAGAGAAATGTTTAAGATGGTAAGATAAATACCAATTGATGAAATGGGTCTGCCGCCGTTTCCGGTGGCCTGAAGTTGTGGTTGTCGGAATGGTGCCTCGGATCATCCAATTGATCCTAAAACCCATAGAATAATATGAGAATGAGGAAGTTTAGTTAGTCATGACGGTGATGAGACAGACAACAATGCCTGCATGATGAAAAGTGAAGTTGAGAAAAACAAAACCCTTCCGGTGAAAACATGCCTCGTCAAGAACATGTAACGGAAGCCATGGAAATCCTTCTTCAAAGTCGAAATCTTCAGTTTCAGCCATTACTGTAAAGAGGAAGTTTAGTCTTGGAGAAGTTGTGTGTGGAGTTCCTATTCTCTGAACTGCAATCTAACTAAATATAGATATCAGTACCAGGCGAGATTATGTGGGAAATTAATACTGCTTGTTAATAGAACATAGTTGACCTTAATCTTAATTTGAAATTACTTAAATTTTGTAGTGATCAGAGGAGGGACGACGTGGGTACGTGGATAGGTTGGGTTGGGTTGGGTTGGGTAAACCTCTTTTTGCTCTTTGGTTTGGTTGTTGTTGTTGTTGTTGCAAGTTACTCTGTTCACGTAAGGTTATCATTTCCTGTTTTCTTATAATTCAAAAAAATGTGACCCTGAAATCTGGATTGTTTTTCTCTGATTCAAATTTTTCTTTTTCTTCACCATTCATTCTATAATTCAAAATACTTTAAAATATATAATTCAAAGAATCAATTTTTTTCTTAAATTAAATACTATCTCTTTTTGACTACTTTTAAAACAAAATCATACCTTTAAAAATTCAAATATAAAAGCTCAAAAACTTCAAACAAATACATCCTCTAAATTTCAAATTTTAAATTTTTAAACTTAATCTAAAACGCCCGATCTAATGTGGTAAAAAACGCCCTCCTATTTGCATTATTCTTTTTTTTCCCCAGAAAAATTGAAATTGGCAAAAGAAACACTGTAGTAGAAGGGATTGGTTTTTTATTCAATTCAAATCTCACATATCACAGTGGTTTAGGCATTATTAATACTAAAAGGGAGGAGAGGGAAAAAGCATTATTACAATTTTAAAGTTAATAAAAAAAATCAGATCCTAAGAATACCACATTTGGACAAGAAGAGGTAGCTGGCTTAGGCTAGAAGCTTCACGTCCGTAGAGACCCGTGTCTCTAACCCCCTTTACCCTTTACTATATAAAAAAGAATGCCACATTTTATAAGAACATACATATTTATATAGATATAATAATCCGACCAGATGGAATTGGAGAAGACAAGTAGGGACTAGAGAGGGACTGGATGGATTACGTATCATTCCTATGAAACTAATATTACAATTGGAGGAAAATGAAAAATTCTAAGCATGTCTTATTGCCAGGTCTGGAATTCCGTCGTTGAAGGCTTGAAGCCACTTCTTCATAACCACCACACCAAACCATCAGAATCTTGAAATGTTGGGTCGTGTTGGGTTTAGGAAAGCGGGTCCTTTTAACAACTTAACAAGGCAACCAGTTCTTGATCCTTCCTCCTTCGGAGATTGTAAGGTGCTTATCTGCCACTTTAGTCCCTCCGGCTAAGTTAGAAGGGGACATGCCTATGATTGGTCTGGACACAAATAACAACTTTTACTCTCCAAATCAAAGATGGCATTGATCTCCATCACTGACCGTGAAGAATTGTACCTAAAAGAGAATAACAAATGATGCATGCATCCACTAATATATCTTGACTCGAGCAAATGCACTTCACATTAGTTTTCCATAATCCCTTCCTATATTCGGTTTCTTTTCCTCCAAACAATGTGAAATACAATGAAATAGATCAAACCAAAGAATGTGAAATACATGAAATAAATTTGGGGATACAAGAACTGCAGTAGTCCTTAGTCTGTGAAGTAGCAGATGTGTTGCAGCAATACAGGGAGAAAAAAAGCTATAAACATAGCATTGACAATACAGTGCAATAGTGTTCGAGCATCATATATTCTTCTGCACTTCATCCCTTCAAGCATCTTAACGATTTTGGAAAACGAGTACGGCCAGTATGGGAATCACTGTAAACTCGCTGCTTTAGAGGCCTCGGCAACAGGGATTTTGTTAACGCAGTGAGGTACCCCACTAGCAGGTTCTTTCAGATAATCCTCATCCCAGAACAATTGGATCATTGTTCACAGCAATGAAGGATCTCCCCATATTTTGGGTTACCCTATATGTCAATGAACATAAAGTTTTATCCCATGTTCTGGAAATAATATGCCAGCGTATATCCCATGGAAAATACTGGTTCAAAATTGAGGGAGCAGCCCTTTTTTCAACAGTGTACTGAAATTAATCCAGTTTTATCTGGAAGCAAATAAGTGCGCCTAGCCAAAAGAAGTTGGAATTTCAGTTATGCACATTTTGCTGGTTAGCTTTATGAGCTGATGAGTTTCGTCATTCAACTTCACATTATCCTTTTTCATCCTCTCTGCAATTATGACTGGCATTTTACCAGCCTTCGCATAAGTTCGAAGAAGTGAGTTATATATTCCTGTAGTCACATACCCAGCACGTCGAAGAGTAACTAATAGTTCTTCAGCTCCCTCGATGTTGCCATGTTCTTCAAGGATTGCAAATACTTCCTGAACCATGTTTTCATCAGGTTCCCATTTCTTCACACTACCAATTGCTCTCTTGAAAAAATCAAGAACCTTTTCCATCTGGTTTTGTTTCATGAAACCTCGAGTCAAGAGCTCCAAAGTGGTATAGCTTGAAGGCATACCTTTTCCTACCATGTAGTTGTAAAAGTTCTCAGCCTTTTCCATATGACTTTTGTTTATGTAAGCTGCAAGAAGCAAATTTGATATCCTAGGATCTCTAACTGGAGAAACAGACTCCCATTCTGTATAAAGCTTCTCTGCTTTGTTAAGTTCATCAAGTTTCAATAAGGAAGCAATCATGCACATATACTCAGAATTGTTCAATTTCCGAAATAGTGACTTCAACTTCTTCCAAACCCAGTAAACTTGTTCTTTATTTTCGAGGCCAGCATGCAAACTAATAAGAGAAGAATAAGCACTGCGATATCTTTTAGATATCCTTTTCTCCATTTCACCCAAACAGGAAGCTGCTTTTTTCTTGAGTGAATTCTTCGCATAAATATTAGCCAATGTGCTATAAGTAATCCAATCTGGATCTATTCTTTCCTTCTTCAGCTCCAGGTATACTCTTTCTGCACTTTCAACGTCATTCTCTAGTGCACATACTGACAACCATAAGTTGTAAGTGACAATATCTGGTGAAGTATTCTTCTTTAACTCCTGAATCATTCCTGGAACCTTCTCCAACTGTTCTCCTGAGATGTACAGAGTTAACATGTGGTTGTAAGGCAGAGGATGCTTCAAAAAACCACATTCTGACATTTTAGCCATCAAAGCTTCTGCTTTGTCACACATCTTATGTTGAGTATATGTGTGGAGAAGAGCAGTGCAGGTCGTGTGGTCTCTCATTTTATCAGGCAAATCTTCAAAAAACTTTTCTGCACTGTTCAAACCCCGAATCTTTGCAATCAAGTCCAGATGGACAGCAAAATCCCCTGATTGCAACTTGATATCTTTCTGTGTTCTCATCCACTCACAAACCTAAAAAAACTCTAATCAAATTAGCAATAATTGAGATAAAGTAGAATATAGCATAACTTCTTTTGAATTTATCAAAGAGAGATGTTTAGAGTTGCCCCGAAAGAAAATGTGTAAATGGAATTTCAAAATAATTAAACATTATTATAACAGCATAACTGTGACTAGGAACAAGGGAATTCAGAAAACAGGCTTCAGATGAAAATCATCAATTTTTAACAAAGAGCCAACTTGATAATCCGGATTTATTCTAACATGAAATTCTTGCAGTAAACATGTTTTGCTTAAACCAAAAGCCACCCCAACAGAAAAGTATCGCTAATCACAAGCAACAACTTTAAGCAGTCCAAAGTTGATTTTCATTTCTCTCGACATGTCATTGCTCCATCTCAAATACATTCATCTACACATCCAATCACTGGCCCGTTTACATTTACTGAATCAGTTGAGAAAGAGTGAAAGTCAGTCCAGAAATCATCTTAGACAACAAATTCAACTTTTAAACAATGTATACACACGTCAACCGAACTACTCTCACCATAAAATACCTCCACATTGAAGTGAATAAGAAGAATAAACAATTTTTAAAATAAAGTAATTGACTAACTAAAGACTATAGGCAGAAAAAAGATGGAAATTAGAAAGTATACCTCGAGAGCATGTTTGTAGCGCTTCAATCTTCGCAGCTCTCGGACTATGCGGTTGAGTTCGTACTTTTGCACCATGTGACCTTCCTCCTGCCATTTCCTTATGGCGATGACCGCGCTGCGCTTAGTGCACACCAGACTCAAGAGCCTCCTGCCTAGCGTGTCTCGGCCACCGGACTTCGTCGTCTTGCTGGGGATTCCATCCAACTCGGCGGGTTTTACTATCGTTCCGGCAGCTTCTGCAGAGAAATACCGCACGGCGGCGAAGGATCTGCGCACCAAACGAGGGAACATCTTTAATAATCAAACACCTACGAAAGACGCTGGACCGTGCAGCGGCACCATGTAACGAGACCCAGAACCGGTATCTGGGAGTGTATTTGAGGCGCAAAATCCCTAATAATAGAAATAAGGGTGAAATCAAAATGCAAATTAGCATATCAAATATTTTTAATTAAGTCTTTTCTTTTAAAAAAATTTGCATGAATTTTTATTCAAATTTGATAAAAATGAGGATTTTAATTTCAGTTAAAAAATATTATTTTATTCTTTCTATCTTAATTTTCATTTAGATTCATTCAAAAATAGTATGTATTTTTTAATGGTAAAATATTCAATTAAAAATTTTAAAATTTAAGGAGTTTATTGAAAATTTTACAAATTTGAGAAACTTACTTGCATTTCATCTATTAATAATTGTAAAAATGTGTGATTAATAATTGTAAAAATGTGTTTGTGCAACTAAATAATGATCCTGCACCTTTTAATAACAATGTTTTAGAATGCCAAAAATAGCAATTAAAACATACTTGTGTAATTTGAAAAAAATTCGTGATTGCATAATTATATACTTAAATATCAAAATAAATAATGAACATAACTATATATTCCCGATCATAATTGAATATTTATTTTTATTAAATAAACATATTTTTATCTAAAATTTAATTAATATTCTTCTTAATTTAAGATATTTACATTTCGCTAATTTATAAGTCTCATCATTCATTACATTAATATCAAAAATAATTTTGTAACTTAATTAAAGTCAATAGTATTTCTTAATTATTAATTAAAGTAATAAATTACGAGAGTTAATAATCATCTTATTTGTGATCAATGTTAGAAGTTTTATTAATAATTTTATGACTATCCTAAATGTTAAAAAGTTATATTTTGTCTCGAGTATTATGCTGTCTAAGCACAATTGTAAGGTGCTAATACAAAATATGACTAGGCTAACTCTATACAACAGTCATTTAATGAACTTAAAAAATGAGTAACAACTTTTCCTTGTTTCCCATCGTACAAAATACATCTTAAATTGCTAAATCATTCTATTAACACGTACGTGCTACCCAAAAAAAGAAAAAGAAAAAAAGAACTGTTATTCTTAAAGGGAAAATTGCAAAATACTTACTCGAAAATGTAATGTGATCCACAATAAGAATATATCTTAATTAATTGAATTATAATATTCATAGTTTTTAAATACATGGCAAGTCATCGATTATCGTTCTCTGACACACATCTCTTTATTTTTAATTCAATTTACGTTGATTGTACGTTAACATTAATTAATTTACAAGAGAAGAACGAGAACGAGCCTATGTTGCATATTCGAAGGGATCTATATTGCATTACATTATACGATGGCACCACCATATAAACAAAGGACTATCTTTTTAAGTTGAGAGTTTTAGAAGATAGAGGGAAAACAAAAATGTCACTAATTGAAGTGCTCTAATTGATTTTTTAAAAAGAAAATAATAAAAATTGAAAAATTAAGTGTAGTTAAAAAAGTATAATTTATTTGTTGAAAAAGAAAAAAAAAATGAATGAAACTAATTCTAACTGAGTCTTTTTATTTTTTACACATCTAATATTAGGGGTGGCAACATAGATGTACATTCAATAAATGTCCAAACTCATCCATAATTAAATGATTTTGGTTCATTCATTTAACTTAAATAGTTTTTGTTCATTCTTTTAATTTAAATGGTTTTAAATAGACATTCATTTATCTAAATGATTTTTAATTACTGTCCATAAGATTCAATAAATATGCATTTAAAAAGTTCAATCAGATCAATTATCATTAATCAAATTTATTTAATTACATTTTAATCTCAATATTTTATGAAAATTACACTTTTATCCAAAAAATTATTTTTTTCTCTGAAGTAGTGGATCTCCCTTTTTCACACACGTACACACACTCTCTCTGTAAAACTCTTATTATAAAAGCAATACAACTTCTAATTATATTTACTGACAATCTTTTCTTTCACATTCACCAAAAGTCAGCAAAATCTAAATTTTTTTTCATATAATTACTGTAAAAGTTTATAAATCTTATACTAGATACAACATAAAAGCTTCCAAAAATAAATAACCATATTGTCATTTTCAATAGCTTTATATATGTCGATCATAATATTCCATGACAGATGATGACTTTCATTTAGAATAGCTTTTTAAATTTTCCTTTTTTAAAATTGGTTAGATGATGATAAATGATGGCTTTTTTAAAGTTAATTTAGTTAATTTATAATTCTAGAAATTTACATGAGATCATTTTTCAATTCATTTAATATAAATTTATTTATTTATTAAAAAAATCAATTGATAGTGTATTTATTAATTTTCATTTTTCAAATACATATAGATGATTAGTTAATTAAATATTTTAAAAGTTAATTGAACATGAGGTTAAATAATAAAATTTATATTAAGTAATTTAATTGAATAAAATTATGAAGAATCGCATCTAAAAAAATAATCAAAGTTATATAAATAAATGGGTATCCATGGACATTCATAAATTATTTAGAATCAAACCATTTAAATCATTTATAAATAGATAATAAATTTTTTGGATTTAAATGAATTGACACTCATATAAATTTATTCAAATGAATTTGAACATTCATTTTACCACCCCTATCTAATATATATATATATATATATATGTGTGTGTGTGTGTGTGTGAAAATTAATACATTTTCCATCTAAATATAAGGATTATATTTTAATTTTACATATTAAAGAATAAATATCTACTTATAAAATACTCAATCCGTTCGAAATTAAATGTCTGTATTTCTATTTTAATTTATCTGAAAAATAATATTAAATTTATTAAAATAAATATGTATTTTATTTTAAATTTCACTAGCATCCTCATTAGTTTAATAAATTCACATCCTACTCACCATGTATATGGTTTTAATTTTATTAAAGTCAAACATTATTCTTAAATTTTATACCAAGTGAAAAGTAGACATTCAAATGGAGGGAGTAATATAATGTAAAATTTCACAAATAACTAGAGTCATTTGTAATTTTCTCAAAATATAATTTAGAGTTATTAATATATATATAATTTATAATATTTTATCATTTATTTTTATATTTTACGTCACCTCTCTCATTATTATAATAAGAAGAACGTATTCTTAATAATTAATAGTATTTTAGGAATTTTTTTTATTAATATACGTAAAAGTTAGCTCAATAACTTATATTTTTGGACGAATTTAATAATATAATTTTTGTTTGAAGGAATAACCAATTTAATAGATTTTTTTTATAATTACTTTCTTTAACTTTTGCCAAATCAAAAAGGAAAATTCTTGCACAAGAAGATGTCAATTAAGCAAGAAAATTAAGTGCGGAGAAGATTATGCTAAACAAGCTGTAAAAAGTCCAAATATATCTGTCATTCTGCATCATCTACCTTCTTTTATTTTTAACATAACACAGTATTTTACATATCATATTTAATATACATCTTTAAATTATTTTACTTTAAATTTAACACACTTTTTACTTTAATATTTTTTATTTTAATTTTTATATAAAAAATATTATCTAAGCCATAAAATTCATCAGAAAACAAATCATTTCTTCAATTCATACAATCAAAATATTTAAATATTTTGTCTATTTTATACTTTACGCTATATAATTTTTTTTTAAACTTAATTTAAGACGTTTTTATAAATAGGAGAAGCATGAATACATTTTGATCCCTCTTTCATTTTGTTTTTTAGGGTATCGTACCTATCGGTAACCCTTTTTCAGGTTAAAATAAATAAAAAAAACCATGTATGCACTGTTGAGTGTTGACCCAAAGATAACATTGATGAAATATCTTACTTCCCCACACCCGGTCGAGTAACCAGTGCCGGCGATTATTCAGAGATGATCTACCCAATATCTCTACAACTTTTCTTCCAAGAAAACACGGAGCCATAGCCATTTATATGTGCAGCCGTCAATCAAGTCAAATTTTATTCACGTTCCACGTTCCACTCTGATCTTAGCTTTCACAATTCAATGCCTGGTGGTTCAACATCTGGACTCCGCAATAATGTACGAGTTGTTGTCGTCGGCGACCGCGGCACCGGTAAATCAAGCCTCATCGTCGCCGCTGCCACCGAGACTTTTCCCGACGAAGTTTCTCCTGTACTCCCTCCCACTCGCCTTCCCGCTGATTATTACCCCGATAACGTGCCCGTCACTATCATCGACACCTCCTCCAGGTTAACTTCTGTTTCTGTTGTACGGACGTGGTTCGTAATAGTATTTGATTTCGTTTTTACAATTATGGGTTAATTGAATTTTGGAATTTACTTTTGTTCAATCATGTAGTTTGGAGAATAGAGGTAAACTTGCTGAAGAGTTGAAGCGGGCTGATGCGGTAGTACTGACCTATGCATGTGATCAGCCTTCTACTCTAAATCGGCTCGATACTTTTTGGCTTCATGAGCTTCGACGTTTAGAGGTATCATTCGACGGTTTAACTTGTTGCAAATTTGATTTGTTTGTGATGCTATTTGACTCTGAATGTATTAAATAGCGTTCAAATATGGCACCACTGGCTACAGTTTGCTGTGAAGTCGTATAGCTATAATTTTAATCGACTGTTGTTAATGAATTCCATTGAGAATGGTGTTAAATGGAATGAGTTTCTTTGTATTGCTATTATGGCTTTATTAATTTATACCTTTGTATTTCTATAAATTGCCAGATAAAGGTACCTGTAATAGTGGTTGGTTGTAAGCTGGATAGACGAGAGAGAGACCAGCAGACGAGTTTAGATCACATCATGGCCCCAACTATGCAAAGGTTTCGGGAGATTGAAACTTGTATAGAATGCTCTGCCTCAAACTTGATTCAGGTCCACTGAATGTGCTAAATTTTGTCCTTCGTATTTTTCCAAATGCACCACTGATGTACTTTGACTTTGTTTTCAGGTTCCTGACGTATTTTATCATGCCCAAAAAGCTGTTCTTCATCCAACTGCTCCATTATTTGACCATGAAACTCAGACTCTTAAACCTCGTTGCATAAGGGCATTGAGACGGATTTTTGTAATCTGTGACCATGACATGGACGAGGCTCTCAATGATGAAGAGCTAAATGAATTTCAGGTTGTCCCTTAATTCCATTTCCAGCATATGGGGTTCTATTGTGCTGGTTTGTCCTTGAAATCTATTATTTTCGTTTCTTTATGTTTTTGTATAACATTTTTCAAACAATTGGAAATAGGTTAAATGTTTCGATGCTCCACTACAGCCTTCTGAAATAGTTTGCGTGAAGAGAGTTGTACAAGAGCACTTGCCCGGAGGAGTCAATCAACTTGGGCTTACCCTAAATGGATTTCTTTTTCTGCATGCTCTTTTCATAGAAAAAGGTCGACTTGAGACGCTTTGGAATGTCTTAAGAAGATTTGGTTACGATGATGAAATTAAGCTCAGGGATGATTATCTATTAATTCCATTCAAAAAGGCTCTTGACCAGGTGATTCTTCTAATGAAGTAGGCTTCCATCACTGAGCCAATCCTTTAATATCTGAGATAGCGTTCTTTTGCTGTCTATAAGAAGCTCATATTTGCCTATCTTATTTACTGGAGTGGCTGTCCCCTTGAAATAGAGAAGTATCAAACTTCGACATTTTCATGGAGATATGAAAATAATCCTTTTTTCTTCTGCATGTGTTGTAGAGCCAATTTTTGAGACTGAAACCTATGTACTCTTTCCAATCAGGTTCCATTATATCTTGGGACTTATGTAGCTTGGAAATAATAATAGGTCAAATGATAAACCATGCACTCATGGTTCAAATTTTTTTGGATATTCTTTTATTTCTCATTTTGTATTCTCTTTTTAAAGTGCCTCTGAATATACTGGACTTTACTAAAATATCATTTTAAGAATGCTGTTGCCTTCTTACAGAGTGTGGAACTAACAAGTGAAGCCATGGAGTTCTTGAAGGGGGTCTTCAGTACATTTGACACTGATAAAGTATGACAAAGCTCATGGTTCTCTATAAGAATAATTATTGTGATTTTATTGATGAATTTCAATCTGGCTATAATAATTGAAAGTTTTTATTGGGGATGGTGATATACCAACTCAATTTTTTTTGTTGAAAGTTAGAATTGTTACTGTAACTATAACAAGGGAATCAGGTTACTAATAGATGTTGTTGCAGTTTATATTGGTTGAGAAATCTTTGTTGGAAACTATTCTGCTTGTTGAAAAATAATTTGTGAATTGAGAATCTGTGTTTCTTCTGAAAGAAGATCCTGGAAAGTTCTTATGCTTCACTCAAACATTCTACAGCCAAACTGGATGTAGCTTTTGATTTAATAGAATGAAGTATTTTTCTGGCAACTTTTAGACATGATTGATATGACTAATACAAGTTCTTTTATAATTTTAGACAATGTGATGAACTGAAGTAACAATTATATGTACCTCTGTATTTGATAGGATGGAATTCTTTGGAATTCAGAGCTCGAAGATCTATTTTCAACTGCACCAGAGAGGTTGGTTTGTGTCAATTGCTTTGTCATTTAGTCTTAGCTGATCTGGCAATGTATTATTAGCTCACATTCTAAATTTTATGTAAGTACTGGTTCTTATTGACCATTTATGGAGGGTGCTGTTATTACTATGCAATTTTTTTTTACTTAAGCTATCAAACAGTGTTTTTAATTCTTGTGAAGTAAATTTGAATATATTGTGGTTACACATTTCAAAATGTTATAATATTTGAACTGCTTTCTTAGTGCAATGATTACTTCTTTGACACTTTCTCTCCTCTGTAGTGTATTTGTTTGTCATGTTTGCCTCTTTTTTCCAAGTTTTGAGAAATGCTTCTGAGAATATGAAAGCAATTTACTTATTGATGGTCAATGCCTCAACCGGAAAAAACATAGTCTAAGAGAATGCTCAGCCCAGCCATGCAACAACAAGGCCTGTTTAGGTAGGGTACGAAGTATGCAATGGAAATGAGTATCCTATGCTTTACTTATCTTATGTATGCATGCTTTTCAATAGGATATGAAAAGATATTTTGTTCTAGCAAGACTTAATGCAATTTGTTGAATTGAGGAATACATTATCACCCTTTCAGTTTGGGGGCTTTACATTATTGGCATCGTGTACCATGCAAATGAATCCTGATTAAGTATAATTAGAAACTTCTGAACTGCTAAGGTTATTACAAGAGTATATTATACTTGACATAGAAGACTCCTGAAAAAAAAAAGAAGCATTATTTCCAAAAGTTCCACAGAATACTCATAAGCTATGTCATATCAGCACTTGAAATTAGGTTGTTGGATCAATGCTTAAGCTACAACTTCCTAAATCTTGTGGCCCTTTATAGGATGCATCAATTAAGTCTAGGAATATAAGGTGGAGATTTTGTGTTAAACTATAACATGAAAATCTACTTCCAAATTGTTTGTAGTTTACCCTTGAAATGTCTTTATCTCCTTTGTCCCTCTTAGGAATTTCCATGTCAATGTGTTCTTTTTGTGCCATCTTTAATTTGTGCTTTTGTGTAATTTTGTACATGTCCTTGAATTGTTTTGGCAAATAATTGTTATCATTCCTTAGGCAGGGAGATGATAGCCTCTTGGCATGAGATTGGCATTATTGTTATAGTAGCTGCATTACATGCTTATTGATCACCATGGTGCAAAGAAGGGTTTCAGCATGATTAGCTAGTTATGACACTTTATTTTAGTAGATTTCATTTTATATATAATGCTGAGATTAAGATTCTCCGTGAATTCTAGTTAGTCTTACTTTCCTTTGCATTGATGCCTTTCCTTTTAGTCCATGGGAGGACGCTCCTTATAACAATGCAGTTGAGAGAACTCCATTGGGTGGATTATCTCTTTCTGGGTTTCTATGCGAGGTGCGTAAGACACTTGTTCAGTATTACTCCCTCAAGCTTGCCTACCTTTGCTAAGCTTGGCATTTGCTATAATAATTTCTTGCTATATGCCTTTGTTCTTTAGATGATTACTAATGCTTAATGGTTCCCTTTATTCATTGAAATGTTCAACTTCAGATTCCTAATTTGAATATTTAACTGGTGAATCCATACATAGAACTAAATTCAGGATAGAGTCTCTCTCTCTAATAATAAATATTACAAATCTTACAATTTGTTGGTTGGATAATGCATTAACTTTAGCTGTTAGTTTATGAAATAATTGTATTTTCTTCGAAATTTATGTTCTTGGAAGGTTTTTTTTTTTCGCCCGGGGGGGGGGGGGGGGGGGGGGGGGCTTATAGTTATTACTTTATGAATCAAAGCTGGGTGTCAAGATCTTTTTCTGCTATGGACCTTTTAGGTGGGCATTTTGTCTCTGTTTCATATATTTCTATAGATGTCCACTCACACAGAGCACATGATTGCAGTGGGCTCTAATGACATTGCTAAATCCAACTCAAAGTTTGGCTAACTTGAGATACATTGGATATAACTGTGATGCTGCATCGGTACTCCAAGTTACTAGGAGAAGATCAGTGGACCGTAAGAAGCAAAAAAGAGAACGAAATGTTTACCAGTGTTTTGTGTTTGGACCTAAAAATGCTGGAAAGTCTGCATTGTTGAGGTCATTCCTTAGAAGGTGTCTTATAGCTAAGCTCAACATAAATTTTCTGGTGGATTTTGATTCTCTTGAGAATATTGATATTTATTCCCTTTTCTCTATCTAGGCCTTTCTCAGAAACCTATACCCCAACAGGCGATGATTGGTATGCAGTCAATGTTATTAATCGACCAGGGGTGAGTACTATCGGCTTAAATCTCATCTCACACTGTTAAATTGTTAGAGCCTCTTTCTGTCTCTTTGTGGAAGTTTGTGTGGCATGGAGAGAGACACAAGTATATGCAAATACATAAATTCACAAAATGAAATTGCACGCACACCCTCATGACATTGTTGGCAAGCATCGAAAGTTTTAGTAGTTTAGGGCCTTAAACACAAGGGCTAATGATGAGCGTATTTGAGATTTGATTTCTATATGAGTGTAACATTACTAACAATTCACCTGATACATTGGAAGATTCTGGTTCTTTGATATTCAGTTAGAGAGGTGTATTTGTGACACACTGTATTTAGTGCAGGGAAATACTAAAACTCTTGTGCTCCGTGAGATCCCTGAAGACGGAGTTAAAAAGTTCTTATCTAGTAAGGAATCGTTGGCAACCTGTGACATAGCAGCTTTTGTTTATGACAGGTGGGTATAAATTGTGACAAAAGAATTTGCATGTAAATGGTAATTATGACACTGCAATTCAATGTGCTTCCATATTCATGGATGATGTCTTTTTCTGCAATTGGCTATGGAACTATCATTTTTCTTTGCCTTTCAAGTCTCATTTCTTATCCATACAAAAATGCCATTTCTAGTTTCTTTTTTGTTGAATTTTTCTTTTCACCTTATGGGAGATATGGCTAGAATACATGCTCATGCTTTCTGATTCTTTAGCTCGGATGAATATTCTTTAAGAAGAGCATCAGAGTTGCTTATGGATGTTGCGAAGTTTGGTGAAAAGATTGGTTCTGGGGTGCCTTGTCTCCTGATTGCTGCTAAAGATGATTTGGATCCATATCCAATGGCAATAAAACATTCAGAACAGGTATTTATCACTTGATAATTTTGATTTTGTTTGCGACTTATGTTCGTGGGCAAAGAGAATCTAACTAATTGTCCTTTTGCATGCAAGTTTTTGAAAAGATTTCAAATGTACATATAAACAGAGAATTAGATCTCTTCCCCCTCCTCCCTCCTCTCTTTCACACAACACCCACACCCCCTTCACAAACACCCAGATATGAAGGGGCACACAAATTTTAACGGCATGCTGCATTTTGTTTTAGATTTGTCAGGATATGGGAATAGATGCACCTGTGCATGTGAGTGCAAAGGAAAGAGATTTGAACAACGTATTTCTGAGACTTGTAACTGCAGCCGAGCACCCTCATCTGAATGTTCCTGAGACTAAAGAGGGACAGAGGAGGAAACGATTTCACCATCTAGTTAACTATTCTCTTGTGTTTTTATCGGGTATGCTTCTGAGCCCTTTGGAGACCCATGCTAATATCAAATGGAAATTGTGCGTGTTTGTTTAGCACTGCTCTTACCCTGTGTAAAATTATTCCACTATAGGTCTAAATAACAGCTCTGAGAAATTCTCTTTGAATCAGTTTCTGCCTTTAAGTTAGTTTTCATACTTCTGAATCTCAACCAACTTATAGTCTCAGCCACTGCCAGCTCCCTTTGAAATTGGTCATGAGTTGTAATTTCCACCTAAAGAAAGCTACGAGGATAAAGATAGAAAGAGGTTAAGAAGGAAGGGGGAAAAGAAAAACTTAAACAGCAGTGTATCCTATTTGTAATTTCTTTTGACTAGTCAACCTATTACTGCAGTTGGTGCTGCTGTTGCTGTAGTTGGAATGGCAGCATATCGTACGTATGCTGCAAGGAAGAACACCTCCAGTTAGCCTTGGTTCTTTTCTATCAACCATGATGCGTCACCTTAATGGTAAAACTGACAGGCCCATACCATTACATTATTTCTAGTTGCTTTGTAGTATTCAAACTATATCCCTATTCTCTTGTACATGAAACATCTCTTTTTCTTGGCAAGTGAAGATCAAATTTTGATTAGGTGTGTATGTATATATAATTATTGCTATTATTATTATTTGTTCTGCTTTCTTATTAATGATGAAACATTCTAAATTTTTTGTTGGTATTTTTATGACTAAGCAAACGTTTTAGAAAGCTCAGGCTCGCACGAGTAGGAATGCTTGGTCTTGCTATTGATGGTACAATGCTGAAATTAATGTCAAAGGAAAGTTCTTATATTTGTAAGTTGTAAAAGCCTCGTTGCGGTTCCTCTTAAGTCCCATCGTTCTCTCTTTTCTTCTTTCAGCCTGCCCTATGAACAAAGACATGCGAAGTACTTTGTCTCCATGCAGACTGAATTCAAGTTCTTGTAAGCTACTGGGTATACTATCCTAGACAATGAATTATAGAGAATTGCACAGTATAGTGCTGAGTGCATGCTCTCTTTTTACTTGAATCTAATATTTTGTACACTTTATTCATTTATTGTGGACATAAAAAGTTGAAGAAAAATCCTCGGCTGACAAAATGTATCTTGTTGATTGTGAACTTCAAGATATTTCTAATGCAGGGGCACACGAGTCAAGTGATGTTATCATTGTTCTTCATTTCGTAAGGAGAGAATTGGAGCCGTTTGAGGGGGAAGTGTAGGATAACATGGTTGGAAAAGGTGGAAAAGTAGTCTTGAGTCTCATAATTGATTCTCTAATGCAGAATTTGTGGAAGAAGTTCGTAGTCTCGCTAAGTCAACAGGGAAACCTGACAAGCACAAGTAGAGCACAGCTAAAGGCGTAATAATGGATGGAAAACTACGAAGTGTATCTTTAGCCCCAGCGGATACGTTGGGATTCTCATCCAGAGTGGGAAATCATTATCTTTGGTTGAGCCGATGTCTTTGTGCTAAATGCAAGTCCATAGTGATGTCAGCCGATCGCGATCGTTTGTCCTTGTAAGTATGCTATGTCCTATATAACTTTGCACACACAACTTGTTTCATATGTTTTTCCAGACAAATTGACATATTTAGCACACAAATTATTTTGATTTTGGATTGGTGATCAAGACACCTAATTTTTAAGAAATTCATTTTTTTTTTTACTTTGGAACTTTTTTAGTTTTTGATTAAGACATATAATCTTTAATTTTAAATTTTAAGACACCATAATTTTTTTATGTTGATTATTAAGGCATTTTTATCAATAAAATCGATAAGTATCCGATTGACTAAATTTTTACTATCACCCCAACACTATCTGATAGATGTATATCACTTCTATGCATCTTTCCCAAGTAAATGCCGCTCAAATCGCTAGCCTAATTGTTGAAAATAGTGACAATGCCGTTGCGGGCTGTGATGGAATTTCAGACAAAATTGTTGTATTTTCAGTCAATCCCGGCCAAATCCGGGCTGTGATGGAATTTAAGACAAAATTGTTGCTTTTTCGGTCAATCCCGGCCAAATCGAGCTTGTCCATCACTCTCTCATCAACACACACTCGGGCACACATTACTTATCTTTCGACCAAACTGTTGAATAAATTGATGAAAATACCAATTGCCATTGTTGCCTATGGGCATTGAAGGAATTAAACATCTATCAAAACGTGTTGGAATGAGTGATAAAATAGATGGATCAAAATGGTTTAGTAAAAATTTAGTCAAACGGCTATCTAATAGAAGTGTTTTAATAATCAATATAAAAAAGTTAAAGTGTTTTAAAAATAAAGATTATGTGTTTTAATCACAAAATTATAAAAGTGTGTATATTAAAATTTTTAATGGTTGATCAAAATGTCTTTGATAATTGTTTGTTACTAATGATTACTTAATGTTTTTATTGACTAAAATACGTTAATAATTAAAGTAAAAAAATTTGAATGTTTTAAAAATAAAAATAAAAATATAAATGTTTTGAACTACCAAATGTAAATAGATTTTGGGATAAATACGTCAATTTGTCTGTCTTTCAGCTTTTATATCATGGTTTTTGAAGCAGCCGTTGACCGAAAGAGAATGAATCGCATCTATAAGTTCAATCGGATGTTGGTAGGATTTTGTTTGATGAATTAGAGACATGGATTAAATACTATAAGGCTATGAATTACAATATTATCACCATCAGTATAGTGATCAGCTCCCTCCCTCCGTTTCTGAGATCAGTACCTGTATCATTTTAGCACGCTATTATATGATCACTTGTTTAAAAATCGGCTTTAACTAGATAAAATATCTTAATTAACTTATATAATGGTGATGAAGTAGTAATTAATTGTATGCTCAATAAAGCATCTAATGATTGTGGTAAAACGAGTCAAAACATATGT
This sequence comes from Apocynum venetum, assembly GCA_019593545.1. Taxonomy (NCBI): domain Eukaryota; kingdom Viridiplantae; phylum Streptophyta; class Magnoliopsida; order Gentianales; family Apocynaceae; genus Apocynum; species Apocynum venetum. The sequence goes on from SRSM01000324.1 coordinate 2,024,437, forward strand.
CGCTTTAAACATTCCATAAATGAAAAAAGAAAAATGAAAATGTAGGCAAGGCTACGAATCTTTGAGAGAATCCAGTGTCCCTAGTGAGAGGGCCCCTTCCGTATCCTAGTAAGATTCCATGAGGCCGTAACTAAATCCGCGCACGTCGGATGAAGTATGAAAAGAGTCGTGTTGGAAAAAGGGTTGTCGTTTTTTTTTCTTCTTTTTTTGAATAATTAGCTCGGGGAAGAAATGAACTCTCTCCTCTCATCAGTGTTAGAAAACGGGGAAGCATCCGCCCAAAACGGCACCCCATTACGTGGTCTCTGGTAACGGATCATTGAAGATGGAAAACAATAATGTTCTGCCAAGTTATGCATGAATACCAAAATAAATCCACTATTTCTTATTCTGAAAGAAAATTATTTTTCAGTTGGCAATTGGTTTAGCCTCTCGAATTCATGTGGTGTAAGGATGATAATTATATAATATATATACCTATTGACCATGCCTCTAACACAGGTCATGAAAAACGCTGCATGGAAGGGAAGGGAATTCACCTTCCATACTGAGTTTAATTAATGGTTACTGGTCCCTGTTGGGCTTCACCAGAAGTAATGCATGGAAATTAACGAGGTTTCCGAACTGTATGCTACGTCATGCTATACAAAATTTAAAGAGGCGCCCATGCAACACCAAAACAAAGCAATTTGGATTGCTGAATATGAGTGCAGATAAGCATCAAAGACTCTGGTTGGTGGTCATGGTTGAAAAGCCATAAGGTGTCATATGGGCCCTTTTCTCAGGAAACCTCTGGTCCTCATTTTCTACCTTAATTACTTTCATTTCTCCCTCCTCTCCTCTGAAATCTGCTTCCCTTATAATGGATAAACGAACGCATCACGGATATGATACAAATGGAAAGTTGATTGATCTTTACATCACTCCACATCCCACTAGTTATCACTGTATATCTAGCGATGGATGACATAAATAGTACCACTGTTGACTCCAAAGTGGTGATACTATTAAACCATGCATATGTTCCCTGTGACTCTGATACCACAGATTGAACAAAAACGGGTTAGACTGATGAGTCATTGACATGGATATCCAAATTTTGAGGATCAAGTAATTTGCAGAGGACGAAAATAAATAAGGAATATATGTTGAATTGGGTCCATCTATTACATAAATATGTGGAGAATAGTGAAACTTAAACACATAGGAAGACAAAGTGGGCAACACCAATGGAAGACCACAAGAATTCGTAGATCGTAGTAGTTGGACTTGATTTGCCATCTTGGACTGCCTTGTCCCATGCCAAGCGTCGTTATACCTTCTTAATTTCTTGAACAACCCAAGTGTGGATAATACGATGTTGTCTTCGTCTCCTAATTTTAATATTTTTTATTAGAATGAATATATAAGAATATTATTTAACCACCTAATTAGCTAACAAAATTACATAATGAATGGAACGAATCTCTGAACGATGCTCAATTTGCTTTCATTCCTCAGGTGGTTGACGACATATTCTATCCACAAAAGGATAGTGACAGATTAATCTTAGCCATTTGAAGAGAGGAAAACGTCATTGAGTCTGCCAAAGCCAAATATTAGATTTTGGACATGACCTTTAGCTCAATTGGAAGGGGGAGAATACGTCAAAATTGTCTCTTTTTAGTATAATAATATACGTGCAAAGTTTCATTTATGTTCACAGTTTGGTGGGCAGAATGCGGTGTATAGGATGGATTGGACATTTAGTTTGTTTTCCAAGGACCAACAAAAAAACAAACTTTCAATTTCATACGTGAATTGCATTACCATGCAATTATACATGAGTCATCTTCCTCTAACCACAGCCACCAACCAAAATTCTCATCATTTTCTTTTGATTCTTAATTATACGATTCTCTGGGAGGAAATCTCTGCAGCTTCCTTTTAGCACAGGCAGCAAGAAAAAAGAACTGAAAAAAAGCACCACAGACACCGTCCCGTGGCCAGCGAATTAGGGATAGGAACTAGATTTGCCTCGTTTTGAGATTTACTTTTTGAAATTGTCATTTTAGTTGCATATCTTTAAAGTGTATCTTCACTTTTATAACCAGACTGATTGTATATATCTCCAATCTGATCCTTGCTACATTTTAATCGTACAACTGGCTAGATTAATGATGTGATCATCCATTTTTCCATCCCCGGGAAGCAATTTTGTACAAGTCAAAAAGTCTCTGTCTTTCATGATATTGCATCTTCATTTGCTAGTAAAGTTCTAGCTAGATAGGCAATGGAATGTTAAAAAAATAATAATAATAAAAATAAAATCTCGGGCACATGACACTATCTGCAGCAGGTATCGTTCTCATGAACGTGAATTTCGTACCATTTCACTCTAAGGATATTCTTTCATAGTGCCCGAATTATGCTTTGGAGTTGAAATTGGGCAGACATGCAGAATTGGCTAAGCTGCTAGTAGATGATATGGGGAAAATTGAAGCTAATGGACCAGGATTTCTCAGAAGCACATGATACATTAAGCATATAAGGACACAATGATATGTGTATGTATATGCATGTTGGCTTTCTCTCTCTCTCTCTCAGCTTTCCACTAGTAATCTTGGTATGTAAGGAAGAACTAACTCCACGCTAAGGCATTGCCCTCCTCTTTTAAACAAAGGAAATCAATATGCTCATCTGGTCCATACCCTTAAGGAGACAAAAGATACTTCTTAGTCCTGAATTGAATTCTAGATGGATGGATGGAATAATAATAAATGAAGAAACTTCTGACCTGGTACTCATTCTTGGAGGACCACCTTCCTTATAAGAACTTCAATGATATCATCTTTATTTTGTTAAGATTACATCATTGGTCGTCGGTTATCTCATCGTGTCTTGGCGAATTTTAGTACTCCAGTGTTGCTTTTGTAATTTGCATCCAATCCAAACCAGGATAATTGGGCATAACATCAACATGTAGATTCTTGAAACGAGGCTAGCACATGGACTCACGGTTTCCTCTCTGTTGGAATGTCTGTCAATTGATGTTGTTGCTCCCAGGGACCTACCTCTCAAATTAAGTTCCTATATAGGAGTATTTTTTTTTTATGACATTTACGTACACCAGTCGTATGCTCTCCTCCTCCGTCTTTGTCCTTGGCCAGGCCAAGTTGATTTTTTCTCAGATGTCTGTCTCATGTACGAATCAGTAGTGGCAAGCCAATGCACATGCTGTGCCAACTGAATTGCTTTAACCTGCTAAACTATCTGCTACTATTGGTCATCTGAACCAGATGTTGAGATTGATTGTACAAGTAATTTAGTACTGGTATAATAACAAAAGCATATATTGAGTCACATCCCATCATATATTCATGTCATGTGCCGTGTAAATGATCAAGATGATGGAGACATTCACCTTCCTACCATGTTCTTGAAAGAATTAAAGTGGTTACAGTTAGAAGAATTACACCTTGTGATGAAATTTCACAATCGGATAGGTAAAGGGTGTCTTGGGTTTTATATACGTGGACCCTGAACACCCACTTCTTTGCCTTTTGGAGAGAGGGTAATGACCCTGTGACAACTTATAAGCTAAACCCTTAATCTTGAAAGAGTTAGTGACTTACTCAAGAATGATTAATGAAATCATAGTCGTGGATTCTGCTTAAGTCACTGAAGCAAGTAAACAATACTAGATAGTATACATTACAGATACAGGATGCACGGATAAAGTCTATGAGACTGCACGGCACATTACTGTTGAATAACCATAATAACTACCAGTTTCAAAAATCAAAGACTAGAAAACCCAGAAAGATAACTTAAACAATATGGGAGTAGTAATAATTAATGTTATACTAAAATCTTGCAAAGTCCAGTAGGGGACTCCAATTCTCTCCTAGGAAATAGCCACACAAAAGGTCTCCCAATTAAGTCCTCTGTTTCTTGGATCTTCTTCCTTGCACCTGCTCGGCCTTGGAAATTCTTCAGCTTCAATTTCACATTCCAATATTCCCCCACTCCCTTGCATCGAGCCCTCTTCTTCCGAAGAATTGTTTTCATCATCCCCATCACTGGCATAAACATCAGTGTGCTCTTCTACTCTGAAATCTTGTTCTTCAGCAGCATTTTCATGTTCAATTTCTTCATCTACACAGTTGGTATGTCCATCCTTGGACAAAGAGAAAAGCCTAAGCCTGCCGTCAATACGCTCAGATTGAAAGCAACTCTTGTGGGAGAAAGCAACAGCTTTTAAAACTAATCGACCCCCTTCACGATGAGGCCTCAATTGGATACCCTCTGAGCCACTAATTAGAGTTAACGGAGGAGGAAAAGTCTCATTATGTCTTTCCATTTTCTTTGTGAGGTATTCCCTCGACCTTGATCGTTGAATTCCTTGCCTACTCTGTATTTCACAAGAAAGACAAGATAAATCAGCCATGATTTCGTCATTGCTGTTGCCGGTTTCGCTTCCTAAACCTTCAGTACACATTTCCAAGCTTTGGGTGCTTAGTGTGGATGAAGAGCGCTTGGCAAGAGGATGAACATAAACTTGCTCTTCCTCTGATTCAATCCCACTTTGGTGGAGAGTGTTAGTGCTGGAGAGTGTTTGTATGAAGTTCCAGCATGAACCTCCATCATTGTTGCTTTGTTTCTCACCATCATCATGAGCAATCTTGTTGAAATTGAGGTTCTTCTTCTTATTCTCGTTCCAAGAATTCTCTCTCTCTTCTTGCTGTTCTTGGGACAGGTTTGGCTTTTGAGACCATGGAATGGATTGTGAAAGGTTTAATCTTGGTGGAGCCAAATTTTCAATTATGGGACGTGGTTCTAAGAACCCAGGTTCCAGACATGACTGCAACCCTTGACAAACAATTGCTGCAGACATTCTATTATCCGTAGATATGCAAGGAAAAGAACAGAGGAGGAATAACAGGCCAAGTAATTAAAGGGGAGTAGTGTTAGTTCTATCTAAAACCTTCAACAAAGGAAATTGAATACGTCAATTCAATTCATGTGCTTAAAAACCAAGGCTTAGGAAAATAATGTACAAAGAAATGAACATGTGGATTGGTATCTTGGTGAAACTTTAGATAGAAGAGTTTTGGTTCCTTTGCAATAGAGTTGCAAGGGAAGCAGATTACATTAAAGAGAAGTGACAAGGGAAGGGGGGTATTTATAGGAAGGTGGAAAAGAAATGTGCATAAAGGGGGTTTCTGTTGCATAAAGAAAGAGGACGGGAACTTTTTCTTGCCCACTAGAAATGCTCTACTTTTGCAATATAATGAAGAAAAAATATGGAAGAGAAAACTGAATATATGTGAGTTCTTCTTTGTACGGTTTTCTTAGATTGAATGGTTGTCTGTGAATTTTGTTAAAGGGTGATTAATACAAAGATTTCCCAGTGAGCATTATCAGTCCATACCTCAAATGAGCAAGCAAAATCAAATCAAATTCCCAACATCTATTATCAAAATAATTCATGTCCAAATCAAATTTCCAACATCTATCTATGTTAGGGTGGAGTATTAATTTAGTTATGCATGTGTCATAACAAAAGATAACATGAAGTATTAACACAAAGTAAAAATTGTGATTTGCGTAGGCAGTTCGATCAAACTTAAAGTTTATGTGCCACCTCAGTCAGTACAAAAGTATTTCCTCCCATGAATTCTTCCCAAATGTTGTGGTCTATTCAACCAGCTTCCTCCGAAGGTGTTGAATGACAAAGGTAGTTTGCAGAAGTAGATCAAATTCCTTAATAATGACTTTGGCAACATGAACTCAGACAACTTCACATCATTGAATCTAAACAGTTAAATCAGTACCGGTACCTCACAGTCATAGAAGAATGATGCATTGAACTCTATGATTTCCTCAATATGTTTTTCGGTGTGCATCATCACCTTGACAACTTAGATACCCCAAGAAGTAGTTCTTGCCTAAGATTTGCAAAACATATCTTTAACAGATCCCTATCATTTAGGAATGTTGTGGGAGTCCAAATCTTTGCATATATTATGTGAAAATTATCTTTATATCTCTTCAAATAATCTTCATGTCACCTTGATGTACTTTACCCAAAAATTAGATAAATTAAGTCCACCTATAAATATCCCAAATTATTCCAAGGATAATACAACGGCAAAAGCTTCTTTAACATATTGAAAATGAATTCTCGACATAGATTATAAGCTTGTCAAAAGCCAAATTCATTTCACAGTATTCAAACCACTAAGAAATCCATTTTATTTTCATTAAAGTTTGCAATAAGACAAGGGATTAAATGGTCTTCTCCGGTGGTCATTATTTAAATTGAATGTAGATTTTGGAAGGAAAAAAATATATATATTAGATTTAAGAATGAATAGTAAAAATAATAATAATTTGAAGAACAAATCCGAACCAAAATCTTCCTCACCACAACCTAATTTAAAGAGTTACAAAATACTTGAGCTAAAACGAGCATTTATTAAAATAAAAAAATTCATTAGAATTATAAAATATCACTTGATATTTTAAGCAAAGGAACATTTTCTTTGCTTCGTTTCTTTGGTTCTGTTTTTCCGCACACCTGAGTACTCAGTTGTAATGATAAAAGCTTTTATCTGTGTTGAAGAACGGAACTTTTTACCGTATAATGACAATTCGTGTAAGAATTTCGCATGAGTAATCATCATAACAGGGGACAAACTTGTATATGCAAGGAGGATTGGATTTAGAGCCAAATATGCTGAATCTATCTTTAGAGCACCAAATGATATTAACAACTATTTTCAGTAAAGAGTGAATGTTCACCGACTAATGTATAGAAAACTCCATGATCATTCAAGAAACAAAGAATGATAAGATTTCTCGATACTTCTTCAGTATTTCATATTAAATAGGTAGGGGAAAAAGAAGAAAAAAACCCACTCGCGATTGGTCAATCTTTTCAACTCAAGTTTACTGGAGAATCTTCTGTTATTTTATATTTCGACAAAGAACAACCAGCATAGGCCTTTATTCTTCCCGGCAAGCCAATGACCTTCCTTTGTCGTCGGACTTTGTTTGCATCTTTTATTAATGCATTTCATTTCAATGAATCAAGGCTGCTGCTGCTTCTCCTTTAATGGTATTTTTGGTGCTGATTCACATAACATTTGTTCATCTACAAGTAAATCTTGCTCCTCTGTTTTGAGAACTAGGTGTTAGTAGTATTATCATTAAAGGGTTCCTGCTCTACTAAATTTGTTTTGTTCATCCAATTATAGCATTTCTTTGCTTAATCTCTGGGTAGGAGATGTTTCTTGTGGTTTTGGAGAAGACTACTGGGGTCCCTCGTAGATATGCTGGTTGTTCAGATGCAGAATTGCACAAACAAAGATGGAAAAACAATACTAGTATGATTTTATTTTTTGGTAAATGAATACTAGTATGATTTAGTGATTGTTAGTTAGACCAATCATTTTTCCTCAGGAAAGAATAATTAATACACAGTATACACTCGAGAGTTTCTTGTAAAGAAAGGTAAATCAACGTTTTCCAGAGCAAGATGAGCTTATCCTGTCATGATACCATAATTTGATAGGGCTCATACTTTTTATCTTAACCCGACAAAGTTCCTCTGCCAAATGGCCAAAGAAAACAAAAGCGACACAGCAGATTGGAAAGAGGAGATTAGCTCTCTTAAGCAAAGTCTCAAGTTCAAGCTTTATGAATAGAGAGATAGAATTAGACATTATAAAAGCTTCTCTTAGCCTTCGGTTTGACTGGCGACTCAAGATTATTTGGGTCCAAAGTAGCTTCAAAATATCAAAAGTTATAGACGAAAAAAAGGGTTAAAAGATAAATGAGTACCAATGGTGGGGATTTCCAAAAGGGCATCAAAAGGCCCTGGGTGGAAGCGGAGTGTTCTTTTCTCTTCCGCATTAACTTTTGCATTGGTGTTACACAGAATGAAGGCTTACAATGCCATGTGAATGTTTGACCTATTGAAAGAATGCCTAAAATAGAAATGAACAAGTGAGCATATATTCTTGTGAACCCCTCCTTTCTGGACTCTTAACATGAAAACGTGCTCTATTGCCCACTGCAACATTTTTATCCCAATATTTGTTGCTCTTCATTTCCAAATCTTGAGAGATTGAAGAATGTACGTACATCCATGACATGTGTTATTACAGGTTCAGGTTTCATAATCCCATTGACTGGATCCCATGACATTTCCTTGAAAAGAAGATGTACATATTTTGCAGCGCATAGTAGTTGCTGTTACAATTGGTTCAGCAAATTTATTCACTACGTAGTATTACAATCAAGACACACACGAATGAGTGAAAGAGCAACTTTTCCTATACCATATGTTCCTCAATTAACCAAAATACACTATGAATCGCATAACAGACCAAACTCCTGCAAAATCTGTAAGATCTTTAGGAATTGTCAATTCATAGCACAATTAGTAGCTCCAACAGGTATAGAAAGACTTTTTGAAAACAAGGCTTACCAGATTTGTGAGCGTAAAACCGTGGTCTGGGCTACCACCACTAGCTTAGTAGCATGTCCCTTTGCGAATCAGTACCCATTCCCCTCGCCCGCCCCCTCCCCGTAGCTCACAAATGCAAAATCTTTTAGCCCAAATATTCTTTTGTCTTTGTTTTTCTTGCATATTGGCCGACCAAAACCTTTTGCAATTTTATTTATATATATAATGATACTAATACGTGTCATGGACACAGTCTACTAATCCTAAATGGGATCTTAAATATGGGCACATTCTTCCCCCCCTCCTGTTGCGTCCTCCTAAATTAATCATAACAGTGTCAACAGACAACTTCAGCACATTCTAATCATACTTGATTAACTATTATTATACCTTTAAGACCTAGAGCTGAAAGATGAGGAAACCATATGTGCCTTAAATTAGCCTGTCAACGATAAGTATAGGTCACCTTTTGACCATTTGCAAGTGCAAACTTTTTGTTCCAAGGTCTTTGCTCGTCTAACATATAAAATATAACGAGAGAAAATGCGATAAACTAACAAAAAAATGTCTTATTCGCACTGCTAATAACTCAAATAATAAGCTCAATCATCATAAATTAATCAAGAGACAAACTTTTTAAAGGCAGTTAAAGTAAAACAAACACAGCCCAAACCTTTTCGTGGGAATCTGAATTTGTAGAAACCATGACCATCCCTACTCGATGATGCCATTTCTGAGGCTTCTGTTTCCGGACAACAATGACGCACTAGTCTTTCCACCAATCACTGGTAAGGTGTATATAGCACATGAAGATTGTAACCAGAGAGACCCACAACAACAGGTAAAATGCATTAAACAATGGATAAAAATTCAAAATTATCACGATACATGGAAATTTTGAACTTCAATTTGTAAAGTTTGGAGGTCATTCTCAATGTCTGTTAACTCATCTAAGGTGCCTGAGAGTTTGTCCAATCTGTGTTGCATTTTTTCTTGATATGGCTCGCCAATAAATTTTACATACTTCTCTAGGTTCTCAATTGTTTCTGCAAGATCTTTCTGCATTGCCTCCTCAAGCTCACGAGCTAATGCATCTACTGTTCTTTTCACTTTGTCCACCACCTGTTGCCTACGGGCTGGGAAATTTGAAATTGCTAATAAACTGTCACAGAAAAAAACCGTTGATCAGGATATGTATTATGGTTATACCGAACATGAGCAAACATAAATATGCACGGTCATACAAAAAGTGAGGGATTGTACTACTACAGGCTATTCAAGGGCAGTGAGGTTATTTGTAGAGACACCCTTGTCAAAAATTTATTCATGTAAAGAATAAAAATTCTGAAAACTTTATCAATTGCAAAGATCTTTTCACAATCTTCACTGCAATTTAAGTTTCTTCTAGACCTTTTACTCTCTATCTCCTGTCCAACTATCTTATAATTTTTCATCTCCTGCGATATATGGCAACCTAAGAAGCATAAAGAAAAGATGCACTACCCTCCAGTAGAACAAAGGCCCAGGGCAAGGAGATCCTCCAATGTGGTTGGTAGTACAGATGTCAGGAGTGATGCTGATAAACCAGCTGCCCCTAGTCCACCAAAAGTCCCCAAGAACTGAAAAAAGAAGTTCGTTCATTAGCCTAAACTAAAGTAACAATATTACATCTGAAAAGAGATAGTCCAAGGAGTGACTAAAACCTAAAACAGATAAAACATATCAATCAGGGGAATGAACAGGGACCACAGCGATGGCATGGCAATGTATATAAATAATGAATACAGGTAGAGAAGATAATAGTTGTCTTCTTCCAAGCCAATTTAAGATCTCATCTGCTAATTCTCAGTTTCCCTTTGGTCAAAAAGAGGAGAAGAAGAAGAAGGTATAATTTTAAAATAAAAATAAAATAAAAAAACACCAAGAAACGTTTTGAACTGCGCCCTTTATCAGAAAAAAGTCACAGGTTGAAAAGAGTTGGAAATTCTTGATACAAAATTTCCTTATACAAAAAAGAAGGGGTAAAAGTTCTATCCCAGAAATGACTGATAAATCTCTCAAAAAGGCATCTTGACAAAGGCATAAGCAATTATGAGTACGAGATCAAAAGCCAAGACTAGTAACACCAGTGAAACTTCACAAAGACATTATCTCCACCCTGGAATAACTATACTGAAATTCACCATAAATAGAGGAAGAATATGCAGCCAAATCTGGTCCTCAAGAAGTAAGACACGGCCTGAAGAACTCAACAGAATTATGAAATAGAAGCCAGTATCTAAACAGCCACTAGAAACCTTAATGCTTTTTCTAAACCAACTGAATTTACTACATATTATACTTATTCATTGACTGAATTTCATTCATGAAAGAAGAACCCAGACACACCTTACTTTTTCTGTTAAAAAAGGAGTTCAAAGTCAAGAAAATGAACTTTCTGATCAGCCAAAAAATATGACAAGCTCACCACTTCACGAATTTCTTGCTCAAACAATTTGGAAGCAGCAGCAGCACGAAAATCACCAAGCACTTTTACACTCGATTCACATAATTCCCCTGGCAATCCATTTTTCACAAGTTGAGCCTGGTTAAGTGGATCACCAAATGAAGGCCATCTTTTCTCAAATACTTCTTTATATGCACTTCCTTCGCGAGTATTGCTTGCTTGTAACCATGCTCTGTATTCCCCGAGCAGGTTCTAAAATGCCCAACACAATTCACAGACGCAAAAATATAAAGGTCAAGTGATAAATTAAGAATGAAGCAAAGGAAGACTAAAATCAGTAGAAAAGAAGAGCAAGTAGCCAGTCTATTTCTTTCCAACATTTCAGTTAGAATTAAGGTTAAAAGTGTTGAACAAAAGAGAATCTCAGAAGTACCATAAAAAACAAAAAAAAAAAAATATATATATATATATATATATAATAACTTCTGAAGACTAAAACATATGGAACTTGTAAATAACAATTATGTCACCACATAAAGAAACTTTCTCCTTAATTTTTCTCCCTTGACAACTGAAGATTGGAACACAAATATACTCCAGAGTATTTATCAGACATAAGCTTGAGACATCTCCATTTTCATCCAGATGGTAAGTAAAACTTTCAATCCCAAATTGGAAATTACAGATAATAAAAATGAAGTTCTTGAGTAACAGAATTCATTTAGTATGAGGCTCAGTTCAGATACAAATTACCTTTTCCTTTTTTTTTTTTTCTTCTATTTCAAAAGATACAGAAACATAAATTCCATAATTTTCTGCCAGAGGCATGTTATTTGTCCAATAGAGCAATAGATATCTAACTCAAATTTGGCAAAATCTCTATTGTGAATAAAAAGACACTCCAGAAATATAGGAATTAAAAACTCTAAGAAATGGTGCAAGTTGAAGCTTCAAACAGAGCTAATGTGGACTCACTTGTACTTCAGAAAGTGCAGGATCAATGATGTCATTTCTAACAACTGAGGTAACTGGCATAGGAGCAGAATTTTCCCCCTTAAAAACGAAAGAAATCACAATATCCAGATTAGATAACTGGAGGGTTGATTCTACAAGCTTGATCACCCGTGCCTGTGCTTTATTAATCTGCGTATAGGTAAAAGGAAGCAATTTCATAAACACTTGGAAAACATATACACAAAATAGAAAAAATAAGGAAAATTATCACACAGATTATATGTCAATGCCAAGTATCTCGCTCATACCTGAGACGTTACTTGCCTCTCCCAAGAGATGCTCTCACTTTTCATTTTCTGGGCACACTCCTCTATGCTACTAAGAAGTTCATCCACCAAAGACAAGTCTTTTTTAGCTTCCCCGTACTCTGCTCTAACAATCTTTTGACAAGAAGAAAGCAGTTGTTCTGCAATCCTAAGTGGAGTCCCAAGCTTAAGCTTCATTCTTTCAATCCCTGTACTTGTTGTACTATCCAAAAAGCTGTGCAAGTATTTCTCAAGTTCAAAGAAGCTGCTGATTTTCCAATCAGTGTTTGCCATAAATTGTTCGTCATACTTGCCCAGAACATCAATGGAATGTGAGAGCTTTGCTTCAAGAGCACTCCGTGCAGAGACAGCATATAATGTCACAGTTTCAACATTCAGCAGTTTCCGAGCATTTTCTTTGACAAAGGCGATAGCTTCCTCAAGCTGCATCAGTCATACAAAATTCAAACCGAAGAATATTAGGCTTTTAGCTCTTGTTCCCTTCAATATTTTAAGCTGACAAAATCAATTGAAAATTAAAATTAGCAGTAAATGAAAAGGAATGGATTATCAACCTCGCCACTGCTTTGATATAGGTCAGACTTATTCAGCACAAACACAACTTTTTTCTTCCACTGTTGAATATAACGAAGAAATGCTACCTGTCAGGCAACAGAAACAGACACACGATCAGCTTGGTGGAGAAAAGAGGGTGGGAGGGGAGAAAGAATAAATTCCTTAAGGCAATATAAGAGAGGATACAAATAAGGAAAGATAGAAATGTACTTATTTGAAAACCCATTTTTTAAGAAATCCCTTATAAAAATATTTCCTCCGAAATCCTGTAAAACATTGAACAACTTTCTAGCATCAATAGCAATTTTCCTAGGAGAGACCTTTTTTATGCTTCTCCTGTTTCCATAACTATTAATAGTAATGGAATCATACCTCACTTTCACTCAATGGCCGATCAGTAGACAAAACAAAAAGTACCAAATCTGCTCGTGGCACAAATTCCTCTGTCAGCCGTTGTTGCCTTTGAAGAATCACATTAGTTCCAGGAGTATCAACAATAATCATCTGCTTTGAGGACAACAAAGAATAAAAACCAAATGAGTTGCAATACAAGAGCTCTTCATCCCCACACATGTCGCAGAATCAGGTACACTCCAGGGCAATGAACCCATGTAAAAGCATACAAAAGGATGAATTAATTATTTTCTTCTCTTGGAATACGATGTCACAGGTTCTCCACATCCCAAAACTAGAGTCGCTTTGGGAATTACTAGTGTTGGCATTAGACAAAATTCCTGATATAACACATAAGTCTAATTAATGGCTATCATGGGAGTTGTAAATGATTTTTGCTAAGAATATCATTTGAGAACAACTAAACTCATTCTCTCAACTTCAAAATGTAACTCTAAACATAGAACTACATAGAACAGAAAGCATGAATACAACAATTGTTTAGAGGGAGTAACCAATTGAGTTTGTATGGAGATCATAGATCATTCAATTAAATGTTTTTACCTACTTGTTCATGACATACTATTGTTACTCCAGATTTTGCATAATGATTGCATTAACTACATAAAACAATATATTTAGGACAGAACTTGCTTTTTAGTTCAAAGTGTTAGGACTACACTTTGCCATTTGTAGATTACCCCCCCCCCCCAAAAAAAAAACATTTTTAAGCTTCAGTATGCAATGTGCTTTAAATTACTATTAGAAAAGGATAAATGCATCACAATATATAGGATTAAATCAGAAAATATATGTGGATGCATAAGCGATTCTTTAGGAATGAAGTTTCAACAGATTTCTGCATTAAACAGCAGGGAGGAGAAAAAGAACTCACTTCTTTGAGAATTGGAGCAGGAAGATAGCATGTATATTCACCATCTGGATGCCTTTCACAATTCTGCTGCTCAATATCCATCCCAGAATAGCGTAAAAAGGTGATCTCATTGGTAGTAGGCACCACTCCATCTTTTAGGTACTTTTTTCCAAGAAGTGCATTTATGACTGTTGATTTGCCAGAGTTGAACTCTCCCTAAAAAAATCAAAGAAGTTGAATGCACCAAAACCTTCAGAAAGTAAAAAATAAAAGGTAAAGAAAGATTAGTCCCCCAAATAAATTAAGAAAGGGCATGCAAAGAAACCAAAGTAAAAAGATCAATTCACCACAAAGAAAATACTCCTTTTTTTTTCTTCTTTTACTTGTCACAATTTGTAAATTCTCTTTTTCTTTACTTGTCATCTTATGAATCAAGGTAACATTTACTACTTCTTTTCCATTATACCATTCTTATCTAATAATTGGAATACTCATCTAAGAGTCATAACTAAAGCATTCCAACTACTCCTCCATTAATCAAACTTTATAGGAAAATGAAAAGCTAGCCTATTTTCGCTAAATCTGATCATTCATCTCTGAAAAATCATTTTTTGAATGTGTGTGAAAGAGAGAGGATTATTTAGATTTGTTTAATAGGAGTTTTGAGAAAATTTGGAAGGATATTTAGTCTTTCTATTAAAAAAACACATGAATTTTAGAAATTTCATGGGGGATGTGAAACTCCAAAGTATGATGAGTTATTAAAGAAAAGGGAGGGAGTACAGAATTCAGTACGATTTTCAAATCCATTTTTTGTGATATATTATCAATGATCTAACCAATATATGGTGCAGATCTAAGAATATGCTGGTTTCTCTCGGAAAGATGAGCCAATACTTGATCTTTGCCTATCTATTTTTTTCTTCTTTTCTGGAACAGTTAGGTAAAGAAGGGAAGAAAAGAGGCAGAGGAAGTTAGAGAATTCAGAATAATTGCACTAACATGATGCATATCCTCAATAATGAGATTGTTTTTCTAAATACAGCACTTCTTACAAAATGACTTCTTGTTAAATGATTGGAAAAAAAAATAACTGAGAGGCACAAGCTCCCTGTCCAAAATGCATAATTTGTATATCTATCACGTGATGCAAGGAGAAGTTTGATGACCAGATAAACTACTTCAACACATTGAACGTCTGCAACTGAATCATATTGTGCAAAAAGAGAGGAGGGATGACCACAAGGCAAAGGAAGAAAACAATAGACAAGAATCGTGTTTAATCAAAACATGAAATAGTACAAACACACTAGATGAATGATCGGAGTAATGCATATGCTATTGCTGAAAAATGGAGTATTTTACAGAATAATGTTTGATACAACTCAGTAGCATCAATGTTATTCCTAGTTGATTAAACTAGTCAAAAGAACCTACCAAAGATGGGCCTAGACACAAAAGCTTAATTGATGACAATAATTAATAAACATAAATGGAAAAATTTCAATAGAATGAAACTAACAAGATAAAGCACTTGAAGCAGGGTAGAAAATCCAAGGTTGCATACAAATAGAAGCATGTATTTATAAATTTCCATCTTGCAATAGGACTTAAACATTCATATTCCAGTCAGCTGTAGTTTGGATGCATCAATGAAGAAAGAATCAATTTAGAGCGAATACCAATTTATATTCCTGGAACCAGAATTTGTTGAAGTTCAGCACACAATTACCACTATAACCAGTAAAAAGGGATCGTCAAGTTGAGAAACTGCATCGATGAGAAGGGAGACTTCCTCCATCTGCCATTTCAAGGTTAACATCATTCAGATTATCTACAGTCTGAAAGCATCAAGCTAGAAATAATGGTCAGAAGAACTTTAGCTACCAAATTTAACAATTAAATGATCACCAGTGGTGCAGCTCGCTTGATAGTATCTATTGCTTCCAGCAAAAATGATCTTTCAGCTTCTATAAGCTGACGTTCTTTTTCTTCCAATTTAGTGAAACCAGCCACCTTTGACTTGGCAGGAAGACCATTATTTACATCCAGTACTTTTGGCTTACCAAAACTTTGAACTTCTCCATCATTCCCCTCATTCAATGTGTATGTATTGGCAAATAGTTTGCTCAAATCATCAATGCCAAACACCTTTAATTCTTGCAATGAAATCACTAAGCCACTAGCTCCTGATTTAAGTATATGAGAAATTGTATTAAATGATTTCTCGCCGCTAATTGAATCCATCATGACAAAAGTTGGAACTCTCACATTCTCAAATACAGAGCTCACTAGTTCCTCAAATTGCCTATCCCCAGAGATGCTGTATATAAGAAAGTCAGCACCTTCATCTTTAGATGCATCTAAAGCAGCATCCTTTGACTGGACATTCCTGGCTACCAAAGGTAGAAAAACTGATTCAGATTTTGAATCTATCATCATATTCCTTGCCACTATTGCAGGAAGACCTGTTCAAAAGCAAGAAATTTGTCACCTACAATCTATAAATGAAATCCAGTTATCAGACTAAAATGTTTCACTGTGCTTAAATCTTAATGAATGTATTAAATCAAAACATTTGCACAATATAATTACAATTTTAGAATAGTGATTTATCACCATATATAACTCTTAAACCCCAGTGATAGTATTATAAATTCGACTAAAGTGACCTACTCTATCGTGACAAAAGTAGTAACATTCGCCCAGAAAACGTACTTTTTACCATAAAATAAAGTTATGCAAATAAGAAGCAATTTCAACCATGATGAAACCAGTAATGCTTTCAAAGAAAATACTAGTAATGACCTTGATCAGAGAGCAAAACCCCACTTGCGCTTACTGCCGCAGCAATATCTACACGCTCATCAATAATCAAGTAAGCCCGCTCCCTGATCACGGATTTCAATAAACAAGCGGCCTCGTACAATTTTCCACCGCTTCCTTCACAGCCATTAAGCACCACGATACCAATCTGGTTGGGCACAGCCCCATCAACAATATCAAGAACGTTTAATTTATCCTCCAATACCTCTTCGGAACTCAATTGAAGCACCAAATTAGGTACTTTGATGGAGGGTCTCTTGTAACCACCAGGAAACAACGTTCTTGGAGGCTGCTGTTGCGGCGGTTGGTTTAACGAATTAGAAATAAAAGAAGCTGCAGAATTGATTGAAGGAGAGATTAATGGAAGCGAAAAACGACGAGGGCGGACATTGAAACGGGGCAGATAACGGTGTTTGGGATTGAAAAGGAAATTAGGATGCTGTTGCAGGGGAGTACCAATGTGGGAAATTAATGATACCATAGATAAGAGATTGAAGAGAGCAGAGGCCGGAGAGAATCTGGGTTGGTGGAGCTCTGGAGGCCTTCTGGAGAAGCCGGAGAAATGACGGTGGAGAGAAGGAATGGCAAGCAGGAGAATGCCTGAGAGGAAGTGAGGAGAACCTTATCTTAAAGCTTCGGTAACGTTGGTGTGACTTCTAACTCCCATTGGAGAATTTTGGCTCCATAAAGTGACGTTATCTTCGTCATTTTTTATTTTTTATTTTTTATTCAAAACTCAACGTTATTTTTTCATAAAATATCTTTAATTATTAAGGATATATTTTTATTGAAATTCATGCATCTAGAATAAAATATGTGAAATATATATATATAAATAAATGAAGATATTATAAAAAGTAATAAATAAAATATTTTTAAAAATTAATAAAACGATATATATTTAAAAATAAACATAAATAACCTCAATGATTTATATTAAAAAATGGAATAGTGACGGCTTAAAAAAAGTACATTTTATACTTTATTTATATATATATATATATATATATATAAAACTAATAAAGTACTTTGAAAATTCAATAACATTAATAACATAATAAATATTCACTCTATTTCATTTTAATTATTCATATTTTTTTTATGTCTCTTTTTAATTGCCTATTTTTTAATTTAGTACGTATTTTTATATTAATAAAAGTTTTAAATGAGCTATCTATAATTTATTGAAAAGTGTATTTTTTTAAAACAATTAATATTTATATACAAATTATTAAATGATGATAATTTATAAAATTTAATAGTATAATTATAATTTACAGTATTTGTATTAATTCTTGAAATAGAACGATTATACGTAAATGTACTAATTATATCAACATAGCAAAAAAACAAATAACAAAGTAGAAAAACAAATATCCGATTAAATAAATTTTCAATATAAAAGAAACAATATATATACATAGAAGAGAGTGAATTTTCAATTACCGATAATTGAAGTTTTAATCTTCAATCTCTTATCTCTAGTATTCGATATCGACTAGGATACCAAGGGAATGTACACAATTATGCAAATTTATATGCTTGTGGCTTTTCACTCATGTTTTAGAAATTTTAATTGGTAACTGGCTAACTGATTGGGGGGGGGGGGGGGGGGAAGAGACAGGTGATGGTTTGAACTTTAAAGAAAGTTGAATTTGTAGAGAAAAAAGCTGCTACTTCGTTCCAGATGATTTTTGGATTTTGATTGAGTAAATTTTTTAATAAAAAATTATGTAATATTAGCTTAAATGAGCTTATCTGATATTAACATATATGGGCTGAGGGGAAATGTTGTGCTTCTGCCCCCCATGAAGTAGAGCCCAAAGCATATGCTTGCTCTATGGCCAATCAGTTTATAATTAACTATATATAATCATCATACTTTCAAATCTCATTATCTAATTTGATAGAATTTAAAATTCTATAACATTTTATGCATTCTCAATTTAGAATTTTATATAATTCATCAAAATTTAAAGTTCTCAATATGAAATTTAATAAATTTCATAAAATTCAAATATCCTCAAAAAGTTCATGAATTCAATAGAATTCTATTTTTAATGGAATTTTAATAAATTTGATATAATTGAAAGTAAAAAAATATAAAGAAACAATTATTCCACAAATCTGACATTAACCTCTCTGAATTTCATAGAATTTGTGTATTTGTTACTAATAAAAAATAAAAATAACAAATATAAAAAAATAAAATATCATGTATTTCTCCTTCTAAAACAATAATTCCATTGATTTTCATTATGGGGACATCCTCTTAGACTTTGAATTATAAAAAAAATAGAAAAATAAATTTGTTTCATATGTGTGAAATATGAGCATAACAATTTGTCTCTATCTCTCACAAAAAAATACATTAAAAAAATAGATCATATATGCATTATATTTTTTATATAAAAAACTTTTTATTCATTGTATAATTATACTAAAATAACAAAAATACATCAAATTCCACTAAATTCAATAATATAGAATTTCATGAAATTTTATTGAATCTAGTAGATTTTATGAAATTCTATTAAAATTCATAAAAATTTACAAATTCCATTAAATTCTATATTGTTCTCTCTCTTTAAGTGAAAGTTGTAGTCACAATTAAAATAAAAATTAAATTTAAAGACATTTTAATTATAAAATATTCACAATCATGTATTTTTAATATATGTAAAATGTTAACTTATATTTTGAAACAAAACTAAAATAATTTCTATGTCAACAACTAAGTAGTGAAATTAATATCATACGCAAAACTAATTAAATTAATATAAGAAATTATCTAATAATAAGGACAAAGTAGTATGAAGATTCATATTAAAATTAAGAAAAAAGCAAGTTATAAATAAGACTATTGGAAAGAACACACAAATATATATATATATATATATATATATATACACTCCACTTAAGGTAAGCTTGAATATCAAATTATGGATAAATTCAACTCTTTTTATTTTAATAATGTTAAAACAATCTTCGTCTTTTTTTTCCCCGACTTTTGTCTTGTCAAATTATATCTATCTCCCAATTGCAATAATTAATCTAACAAAAAAAATCCCCTTAGATTATTAATGGTGAATTAATCAACTTTTAGTAGATAAACTAATATATATATATATATATATATATATATATATTGGATGTAATGACTGTATGAAAAAAAGATATTTTTATGGCTGATCATCCAAATGAGTCTAATTTATGTGTGCATAAAATCAATTCAAAATTTATAAAGAACTTATTCATATATCAAATCATCAGTACATCTAAAAATTAATTAACAGTTATATGAAATAAACATGAATATTCTTGATTCAAATAATTATGTAAATATAATTTATCGTGTAGCTTTAAAATATACATTGAAATGAAAATTTGTAAATAATAATATCAAATATAAAAAGTCATTCATCTCTTTTTTATTTTACTATATCTATTTTCGATATATGAACAATTAAATTTGTTTTTTAAAGAGAAATCTTAGATTATTTTTCACCACAAAAACATATAATATAATTGTTCACACTAAATTTGTGTTTGCAAAATAAACAAGCCTAAAAATGGTAACAAATAATAATTTATATTAATTTAAAATTAAATTGTTACAATCTTTAGAATTCTGTTAATTCTTTTCCTGAACTTGTTTCTGATGACTTCAAGTTAATTTCGAGATTTGATTTTAGGAACTTAACTTGAGAGAAAAATAATAAGAGTTTTGTCTGTCATATTTTTGCCGTTTTTCGTGGAAGATTTTATTTGTGTCTTCTCCCGAGGTTAGCTTTCTATTTATATGAATAGGAAGGTAAGGAAAATTACCATTTTATCCATTTTAGGAATTATCTATTTATTTTAAATATTTAAGAAATCAATTTCATAAAATATTCAAACTTTATCATTCATAATACTTGTTGTGTCTTAATTGAATAAAATATTTGAATTAAATAGATAAATTTATACCATTTATTTAATTTAAACATGAATTTTTAAATTTTAAATTAAATTAAATTTTAATGCTAACAATATTGTCTTCATTTACTTATATATACTCATTTCTTAAAATTTTAAATTATATTATTACAAAAAGATCATATATTTTCAACAATAGATCATGTGAACTTCCATTTTTCCTTTTTATTCTTTGGGGGGTTTTTTTTCTAAAGAAAAAAAAGTTTGCCTGGTGGATGCATAAGGGCAATTTGGTCAGAAGAAAGCAATAAAAATGAACAATTTACTAGGGAAAAGTCCGGAAGTTTAATTTTTTGTTATAGAGTCAATAGGTCAAACTTCACAGGAAATTGCAAGAGCCTCCGTTGCTAACGTCCGCTCATTGGTCCAATATTTACTGAAAGTACCAAACCAATCTTCTCTTCCTTTTCTCCGTCATCGCTATTGTCGAACCTGTTCGCCGAGTTCTATTCTTCTACTACTATCGTTTTCTGCTGGGAAAGATTAAAGAAATTTATCTCTGTTTTTGTTTCTGTGTTCTGAAAACAATGGGTAGGAGGCCAAAGGCTCCGAGAGTTGAACCAGCTTCCACTGAGGTATGTGTTTGTAGTTTTTTTTTTTTTTTGAGGAAAAAGAATGCTGCAAATAAAGAGAAAACGCGGATCTTTCTTGATATCTTGGCTAGTTTATATGCGTTTTTTGGGCTGTTTTCATAATGATTTTTTTTAATTTATTTATGCATGCCAAGAAATGGAATATTTTTATGTTCTTTGTATGTGGGTGGGCACGGTGTTTCCAGTGTCGGTGTCTTGATCGTCTTGTTACTGGTCTATTCATTTCGTTTTTGTTTTTGAAAGAAGTAAACTGGGGTCTTTCTGCAAAATCCGAAGAGAAAGAAAGTTGGTACTTTTCTATGCATCCAACATTTGCGTATTGTATTCTCTTCACATAAAATTTGTCACGTATAAGTCAGTAAGTGTTGGTATTTGTGTGTTTTTAGGGAGGATTAGAGATCGCCAGAACTTGCGAATTTGTTGGGGAACAGGGATTTTCGTAAACTTCATTTGGTGACGTCGAATGAGAGTTTTGGTTTTCGGTTGATGTCAACTGTATCATCACTAAGCTTCCACCTTTATCGGGTTTTTTCCCTCTTGTGTTAGTGCGTTTTGGGGGGGGGGGGGGGGTTGGTGTCCGAGGAATATTCTTCATTTGAATTTTCTTTTCGGGGAATTTTTTTTTGTGGGAAGGATTCTACATGAATGACATTGGAATTTTTTTGGGGGGAAGGATTCTACATGAATAACATTGGAATTTTAGGGAACGATAATCATGAAGATAAGGTGCCTAGTATGGAAAATAATTAATGTTTTTTCTTTTTCTCCTTTTTATCTGAATAAGAGTAAAGTCATTTGCTTGTATTGCTTTTTGCTACTCTATTCTAAATACCCTTTATTATTTGTTGTGACATTTTATCTTTCCTTTGAAGTTTGTTTGCATCAGCTAACTGCATTAGTTTATAATAGACTGGTACTGACCCACCTGTGGAGATGACGGAAAACAAGCACCACATGGAAAATCCTGGAAATATATCTGCAAAGAAGAAAGCTACTAAGAGTATGAAGGTATTTGTTAGGCGGTCTGGACGTCTTAGGAATTTATCATCACAGAGGCCAAACAATGAAATGGCAGTAGAGGAAATAGACCTTGTTGATGATGAGCCTCATGGTGAAGAGTTGAGTAATGAGCTGAAGGAGCCACATATTGAGGAGTTGAGTACAGAGCCAATTTCTAGGCCAGGAGACTTGGAAGAGAAAATTGGCTTTCTTTTTCAATCTGTTAAAGAATTCAAGTCCATGGTATCTAACTCTCTCAGTTCCTGGTCATTACTTTGCCTTATTATATTTTATTGATTGATAATCTTCTTTTCGTCAATATCTGGATCAGGTCACTAACATAGCCTTTCCAACTGAACCCCAATTTCCAGAACTCGACTACAAAAGCTTATACACTGACTCGCAAAAGAAGGTTGCATTCTTTAATTCTATTGCTGGTTATTTTGTCCTTACCCCTAATTATGGTGATTTATACCCATGTAATGATTGTTTGTCATTTTAGATTGACTCCTTGGTTGATGAAAATCATGAACTTGCCAAAAAGTTGGAGTTTGCTCGTGGAAAAGTGGAAGCGGTATTATTTCTTGCACTAGATATAATAAACAATGAAGATTGAAATTTGTTGATTTAGCACATATGCATTTTTTTTAAGACTGAATTTTTACTTGCTCACGAATTGTCTACTTTCTGGATTATCATTTGTTCATGAATTTGCAACAAAAACAATGCAAGCTAAGATTTTTGTCGTGGCAGCAAAGACCTCTAAATGCATCATTTAGGACTTAGAAGTGAATCCCATTGATATGTTTCATAGGAGCCATGCAGTTTTGCTTAAAAGGGAAAAAACTCACAAAGTGAGTTATTATCCTTGTCTAGTTAGAAGGTCATGCTATCTGTGAGCAGTTATAAAATTATTGTAATGATAATCATTTTTCATCTCTTAAGAATATATCTTGATTCTGTAATCCATCCTTCTGAAGCATCATGATGCAATTTTGAACAGCTTGCTTCACAAAAAGACCATCAAGGTTTTTTTTTTTGTTTTTTTTTGTAGTATCTAACCCTCTCTATATTCTTGCTGAAACACTTGCATGCCACCACTCATAAAACATTTTTAGCATTAATTATTATAATCAGTATTTTCAATTTGACCTGCTAATATATTTATTATGGGAAGTAATTCTTAATTGTAGGACCAAATATGTATAGACTTATTATCCCTTGTTTGTATGATTCACTAGACAAATATTTGGTGTCCCATGGTCCAATAGATTAATACATTTTGAAAAAAATGAAAAAATGGTTTTGTCTTAATTCTTCGGTTATCTTTTGGATCAATGTTATACTTAAGAAGAAAGTTAATGTTGTTAAGTGACTATCTGTTCTTGATTTCTTAGCTTGTTTGAGTGACGTCTTCTGTGACATCATATATGGTCTAGAATCTAGATTATGGGTTTTTTCCCCTTAGAAATTATGTTTAATGAATAATGATGTATAGGTTTTCACTATTTTTTCTTTCTTTTTACGTTTGTGCAGTATGAGCAAATGAAGGATGCTATTGGAAATTTGAAGGAAATGATGCTCTTCTCCAATTTGTCAAAAGTCACTGAAGCAGTATTAAATTTTTCATCTCAAGCAGGAACTGCAAAATGTAACTTACCTGCAGTTGGTTCTCCTGCTGCTGTTGCTAATAATGATAACTTGCCAGTTGTTACTTCTCCTACAGTTACTAATGGTGATGAACCCAAGGCTTCTCCTGAGAAAAACAAACGTGGTAGGAAGAAGTCGAGGCAATAGTGTTGAAGGATTTAGCTCTGCTACTACAAACTTCTTTGCAGTCACTTCAGAAACAGAAAGAAGGTTTCTTAAGTAGGGTTCTTGTTACTTTCGGAAACAAATCAAATGGATTGGATGGCTTCTTGAAGTTGAACAATGTTTTAGCTTCTGGTACATACTCTGTACTCCTCCATTCTCCGATGTTGTGCACATATAGAGTGCTTGTGATATCTTGTAGCATAATTTCAACGTAGTAACTTCCCGTCTTCTTCTTTATATCGTGTCTTGTAGCACAATTCAATGTTACTCTATCACATATAGTGCTTGTGATGTCTTGTAGCATAATTTTAATGTAGTACTATCCCGCCTTCTTCTTTATATCGTGTCTTGTAGCACAATTCAATGTTACTCTATCCCATCTTCTTAAATATCGTGTCGTCTAGAATTATGTGTCTGATTGTAATTGAAGTGGTTTAAATCTTGGAGGGTTCCTTTCTCTATTGGGAAGAAAGCTACCCTGCCTAACACTAACAGAAGACCCATCTTTTGTAGTCATCACAGAGAGCCCCTTTTATTTGGGCTTCTTGTTAAGCTATATGTTTCGAGCTAAAGGGGAAAACTAAGAAAATTTATATTTGCGCATGCATATATAGTTATTGTTGCATAAGATCCACACATTGAAAATGAATTAATCCGACCATATTTAAAGAAAAAAAAAGAATGCATTGTCCTTGCCCCTCAAAAATATTGTCAATCGTAGCATTCTTCCAGTGATTTGCTGAACCCCAAACTCGCTGCCCGTGATGGAGCTTCATTCTCGCTACCATCACCATTGCTCAGGCATTCCTGATCTTCTTCCAATACAGAAGTTGTTGGAGATGAGAAGTCTAAGCGCATTCCGCTTATTAAGTTTTCATAAGATGCAGAGAGATCTTGTGAGGTGAACTGATGGTATTCCACTAGCTGGTGGAGGCATCGATTTTCCCTGGCCAAGTTGGCATTTTCATTTGCCAGTCTATACTTTTCAGCAAGAAGCGCTTCCAATTGGAGCCTCACCTGGACAAGGGTTGAATCAATATTAGAATTGCAGTTTCAAAAGTAGCAAAAATCAATAGTTTATAGTAAAAAGCACAAATTCATACAAGATCATCTTCTTCTGGTCGTATCCCCTTGCCAAATCCATCACGAAGCCTCTTATTCTCCTCCTCTAAAAGAGTGCAGCGTTCTTGCATAAAGAACAAATCTGATTTTATTGATTTCAGTTCTCTAGCCATAGCTGCAGCTTTTGTCGCCATGGAAACTGCAAGCTGCAAAGGATGGAAAAAATGAGGACTGATGCATTCAATATAAAATTCTTGCGACTATTATAATTTAATGAAATTATGGCAAAAAAGATACTGATACTCACATTTTTGGCCTTGTTGAGTTTCCCCAGTTCTTTTGAACCCTTCAGATGTTCCTCATTTGGCTCATCTGCTTGACCGTCAGAGCATTCTTGAAGATCCAACTTCCTCTTATGCCCCCTTTTCCCTTCTTTATCATCCTCTGCTTCAGCTTCTTCATCGTCATTTTTCCTCTTCGGTGGAGGCGGTTCCTCATATTTAGCCTTCTCCATGGTGCATTGAAGAATTTCAGTCATTGTGGGAGGTCTAGCAAGATTTCTTGCTCCCTGCCAACGTACACTTGTTAATACGGTTTGATTTATAGAATGGTTTGGACAATTTGCACAGAACGTCCAGCCAATTTAACAGAAGGTTCATCTAATATGTTTCAAATTCATCAAAGCTTATATCAACATTTCTTCCCAAAGAAGAGTATTTGAATTTAGACCAAAGATATATAGGATTTAAGCTATTTACAACAAAATCAAAGCATGTATAGGTAGTAGCTACCTGCAGAGCATTCTCCAAATTATTTGACAGTTGAGACAGAGTTTGGGCTACAGAGTCAAACCCTCTAACCAGAAGCATCGAGTCTTCCTTCAATCTCTTTGCCGCTTCTGGTAATCCACCGTTCTACCACCATACATCAGGAAAAAAAAAAAAAGGAAAATCCAATAAGACACAAAGTAAAAACAGACAAGAACTCTTAAAAATAAACTAAAAGAAGAAAAATCCTGCAGGCACCTGAGATGGATCGATAGGATTCCTGTTCTCAAGGAGGGTGTCAGTTCGATTGCGGAGGGTGCTCCAGAAACGCTTATCAGAAGATGGACTCAAGATTGGAGAAGAAGCCATGAAGGGTTGAGAGCCCTGAAGATTACACATTTGTAAGTTGACTGATTAATCAGATTAATAAAGTCGATTAAAGAAGTAGAGATATGAAGGCTTGGGGATGGATTTGAAGCATTGAATTAAAGAGATTCTGAGGAAGCAAACCTTGTCGAGGGAAGCAGGAGAGCAGGATTCCAGAGATGTTCCCATTTGAGCTTTTTGGATTTGGAAAGAGAATGGAAAGGGGAAAGAAAAGAGTAGAGTTTTGTAACGGCTAGTTACGTGGAAAGGGTATTTAAATACATGCGCCGCTGACGCCCAACGTTCCAATTATGGATGGGATTCACTTGTATTTACTTACTATTCTGCCCCTTCTCATAAATCTTGGGATTCATTACTCAAAAGTATCCAATGGTTTTTTTATTTTTTATTGCAAGTATCCAATGGAAACCATTGCTAACGTTTTAGAAAATCTCATACTTTCACTATATCTGTGGGACCCAGTTGATGCTAATCTCACCTGATATTGAAGACTAATAGACCGGGTTCAATCTTGTCTTCTTTTTCTTTTTCTTTTTTTGAAAGGAGGTTCAATCTTACTTAAATTTGACCGAGTGATAAAGTAAAAAATATAACAAAACATATACATATCAATATAACTTAATGGTTTTCTTTATAAACATAATACAATGGTATATAAAAATATTTTCTAAATACTAAGATAATATTTTAATTGTTTAAAATCAAATCTCTTTTTTTTTTAATTTAGTACAAAAAGAATTTTAAAAAGTAAATATGATTATTTCAAAAACTATATCTTTCAATTAATATTAATACGATGAAAACTTATCCTTTTTTTAATTAAATTATTCCATATTTAAAATCACTTAGATTAGTAGAGAGCTTGGAACTTAGCATGTAATTCTCTACTAATAATAAATATCCATTTATAAGTTTATTTTATCGTTAAAAATAATATCACAAATTACATAAACGTCAATGAAGGACCTATCTCCGCATATCAACAATTCCTGGTTCTCATTCTCATACAATCACCAACGACTTTTAACGATCAATGGCCACTCTTGCTTCTTCCTCTTCTCTCCTCTTCACCTCTCCCCCATCTTCCAATTCTTCTGCAAGCTTCTTTCTTGCCCTTACCACGAGGAGTACTCTCCCTCTCCTCTTTCTCTAGTTCTCTCTCTTCCTCCTCTCTGTCCATTTCTCCATCTTCCCCTGCTTACCCTGTAAGTTCGAGGCGTGTTTCTATCTCTGCCTTCGCTGTCAAGGCCAGTGCTGAGAAGAAAAAGGTGCTGATAGTCAACACTAACAGTGGTGGCCATGCAATCATCGGATTTTACTTTGCTAAAGAACTTCTTAGTTCCGGCCATGAGGTCACAATTCTTACCGTCGGTGAAGAGAACTCTGACAAGATGAAGAAGCCCCCTTTCAGCAGATTCTCAGTTAAGATATCAATTTTTTTTCTTATAAGCTCTTTTTTATGTGTCTGATTTTGGAAGTCCAGTTTCCGTGTCTTGCTGTTGAATATTTCTTGAGGAAAATGTGAAATTGGGATTATTTTCAGGAAATTGTGGGTGCTGGTGGAAAGACAGTATGGGGTGACCCGGCAGATGTTGGAAATGTTTTGGAGGGGGCTGCTATTGACGTTGTTTTGGATAACAATGCCAAGGACTTGGAAACCGTGAGGTTTGTTAATTTCATTCAATTATTATTTTTCTGCTGTTGCATTTTGCTTTTTTGGCCTCATGTGCAGGTGTAAAACTTCAAGCAACAAATGTAAATTCATGTTCAGAAAGGGGATTATCAAATGATTGAAAGTATGCTGACGTATGTATTCATTTACTCTTAGGCCTGTGGTAGATTGGGCCAAGAGTTGTGGTGTAAAACAATTTTTGTATATCAGCAGTGCTGGAATTTACAAGCCAACAGATGAGCCTCCTCATATTGAAGGGGTATGAATGATGCACAAATGGATAAAACTATTTTTAGAACAAGAAAGACTTTTGTCTTAAACATACTCTGGATATGACAGGAAGTTGTTAAAGCTGATGCCAGTCACGTTGGAGCAGAGAAATATATTGCAGATATTTTTGACAGTTGGGCAATTTTCCGTCCACAATACATGATTGGCTCTGGAAACAACAAAGACTGTGAAGAGTGGTTCTTTGATAGTAAGTTCATATGGATTCATTGCAGGATTCTGTGCTTCCTAAGTTTTCCAAGTAATATTAATTTGTGTTTGCTCTGCTTTTGTGGGAACCTACCTAGGAATTGTTAGGGGAAGACCTGTCCCAATTCCAGGCTCAGGAATGCAGCTGACCAATATTTCCCATGTCCGGGATTTATCATCCATGCTTTCTCTGGCTGTTGAAAAACCAGATGCGGCAAGTGGCAGCATCTTCAACTGCGTTAGTGATCGTGCTGTGACACTGGATGGAATGGCTAAGCTATGTGCAAAAGCCACTGGCCTTCCTGTAGAGATAGTGCATTATGACCCGAAAACAATTGGGGCTGATGCAAAGAAGGCATTTCCTTTCCGGAACATGGTAAGTGGTTACTCAGCTTTTGATTGGTC
Organism: Apocynum venetum; assembly: GCA_019593545.1. NCBI lineage: Eukaryota > Viridiplantae > Streptophyta > Magnoliopsida > Gentianales > Apocynaceae > Apocynum > Apocynum venetum. The sequence continues at coordinate 2,053,421 of SRSM01000324.1, forward strand.
ATTGGTGTAATCAGGGAGCACATTGATGCCACTCCTAAAATAACAAGCTTAATAGGACATTGCATGACAATTACAATAAGCAACAAGTTGGTAGAAGAAAACTAATGCTATATATCAAAGTTGGACGAATTGATTTATTTTCTGACATTGGATTTCCCAAAATATCAGCTATTATAGTGTCCCGTTTAGAATGAATTATTGCAATCCACATTACAATTCCTGAAACTGTATTTTGCGCAGCATTTTTATGCAGAGCCAAGAGCTGCAAAGGAGATTCTAGGATGGCAAGGCACAACAAATCTTCCCGAAGACCTGAAGGAGCGATTTGATGAGTATGTCAAGATTGGCAGAGACAAGAAACAGATGAAGTTTGAGATAGATGACAAAATATTAGAATCACTCAAAGTACCAGTAGCAGTATGAATTGGCTCATAATTACGTTATTTAGAGGATATTGGACTCATTTTTCTGCATCTCTCTGTTTAAAGTCTCTCCGAAATCTTGTAATACGTCAAATTTTGGCGACCCAAGTAAAACGCAATAAAAGAAATTGAATTCCTCCAGTACATTGTGATTTCTTGTTGAGTGGCTAATATGAGTTTGTACTACTTTTGGTGCTATGAATCCAGCATCAGATCGCAAGGCCTCACAGGTCTGGAAAATAAGCATTTGGTTACTCCCTTTTAATTTGTGGTGGAACTATTTTCTACATGTATTCTGTAACTTTTAAAGATTTAGGCTTCAAAAGCTGGTGAATACTTAAATTGAGCAAACACGCTCAGAATCGTATATTTAAAGAGCTGCTGTATTTCAGTGATACTTTTTCTTTTTTGGGGGGGTCAATGTATGTCTGCTGCAATATCGAGAGCTTGAGAAAACGAGGTAACACGCAACACAAAACATCATATCAAACTAAATATAATTCCAAATCAAAACATCGTGCCAAAGCAAGTATGCTAAAGCATCTTAGCAGACCAAGTAATGCAGTTCGAAGAACATACAACAGAAAAAATGAAATTATTAATAAAAACGAATCCTAATTAGCAACCAATGAAGATACACTTTGCATTACAGATGTCCCCAATTCAATAGTTTACGATAACGAATCCACTAGGACTTGCAAAATAAGCCATTCTATGATTGTACGCCTGCAATTTATTTCCTATTTCTCATGCTTGATATCAAGACCCTTCAGCTTACTCTCCAATTCATCATTATTATTATTACCCTCTTCTTCATTATCTTCATCATAGTCCTCTCCTTCAGGATCGTTCTCATCTAAAGGTCCAAGGACAGAAAGGGAACTCTTAAATATCACCTTAACCTCGTCAATACCCTCATCAGACACAAAATTACCATTGATGTTGAACAGTTTCAATTCAGGTTTACTCACAACAGCCAGAGCCAAGCTCCTAGCCCCGGCCCTTCTTATTAAATTGGTGCTCATATCGACTTCAGTTAACTGACCATGGCCCTCTTCCAGAGCTTTAGCGATAATGATGGCTCCCTCATCCTTCAATTCATTCTCAGCTAAGAATAATTTGGTTAGAAATTGCATTGTAGCTATACAGGCAGCCAATGCTGGAGCAGCATCTGCAGTAATGTCATTTCCAGCCATATCCAAAACTTCCAATGATGGAGCAGATTCCTTGAGAGCATTAGCAAGAGCCTTAGACCCTGCGTCCCCCAAATTCAAATAGCTGAGGTAGATCTCGGTCAGGTCAGAAAATCCTGGCAAACTCTTGCTCAATGCGATTCCGGCTTCCTCACCAAACATATTGTCACGTAAATCAAGCTTCTTCAGACTAGTGCAGCGCCGTAGTGCTTCTGCCAGGGCAACACCTCCTTCAGATGCTACCCTGGTCGATGAACATCGGAAGTCCTCCAGGACGGGAGATTGATTTACTAATTCAGAAATAGCAATTGCGCCCTCATCCCCTGTCATGTTATTATGAAACTGAAGAATCTTAAGCCTATCGGTTGAAGGAATTAGCTCACGTACTGCTCTTGCAGCTTCCTCTGAGATGCCATCATTCATCAAATATAGCTCCTCTAGATTACGTTGTGATTTTAGAAGTCCAGCAAATGCCCTAACACCCTTCTCACCCAGGGCATTGTTTGAAAGATTGAGATACCTGAGCTCACAACCTTCAAGAGCAGATGAAAATATAGTCATAACTTCTAGAGCCTCAGTCTCAGGCCTCCCTGCTACAAAATCTGATAGGTCAACTTCTGTCAGTTGATGCTTGAGAGATGACAGAACTGGCTCAGCTATACGGGCTGCATCCAAGCCAAAACTCCTATTGCTGAAACATATCTTGTTATATTTGTTGCCAGGCACCCTTAATGGTTTGAATAACTCCTCAGCCTCTACAGCTTCAATAAAAGCCCTGCGACCTCCAGATATATCAAATACAGTTTCAGAAGATGCTTCTCTAGTTTTTTCAGGAACTAAAACTTCTCCATCTTCCTTTTCTTTAGGTCCTCTTCTGATAACTTCCAGCATAAGCCTGCTGGATTCTTTTGCATAAAGGTGCACAGAAGAATTTCCATCTTCATCAGGCTCCTTCATAAAGTGTTGGTTTGCAGCAGCAAAAGCTACAGCTTCTATTTGCTTGGCATCCTCCTCAGCTTCTTCTTTGCTCAAAGGACCATACTTTCTAGACAAAATGGATGGAGTAGTAAGATTCTTTGTCATTCTTTCTACAAGCAATAGCCTGGTGCTTTGACTGGGAGGCCACATTTTAATGGAGAATGACTTAGAATCCATGTCAAAGATACCTGGAAACATGCATTAAAACAAGATGCCAGCTCGTAAGGAGACAATACCAAACTTTAAAAGCTAGCAATGAAACAAAAAAATAATAGAATCATAGTCAGAGCAATCCCACTAACTGCCTAGATGTTGCCTATAATATTAAATCAGAAGTTACTTGGAAAAAATAAATAACATCTAAATAAAATCAAATTTAAAAGGTGGCATTCAGCCTTCCAAGAGGATAATCCCAGATCGTCATAGTGATCAGGGCACATCTCAAACCACCACCAGGTGCACGCATTCAAGAGTCCAAGACTTCAATAAACATGAATTGGCACTTCATTGCATGGCCATCAGGGGAGGCAATAGAAAACTCAATAGTTAGCAAATGATGGACAAGTGATGAGCAACGATCTGTAACCTACAGGCTACAAGCAGCCTCCTTATGAGCTCAGAAATTTTGGAGGATGTTTAGGGAGTTTAAACCCCAGATAGGATAGAGTTTCTAATACAGCCTCCTCCTCACAAATACTACTTGAACAAATTCTAGTTAAGAAAAAGTCATGTAAAATCTATTGCACCATTTTCTTCTATTCAATAAGATGTGATTAATCATAAGTTACTGTGCTTATATTAAGCACAAAAATGTGGGACACAGTCCGTCACATTCACAATGCAGTGCAACTTATCATGTTACTCTTCTTGTGGTACAAATGTGCACTGTTACTGTATATAACGAAGGCCATATAAATAATCCCGGACTACTTTGGGCAATCTAAAATATTAAATAAACAAATTGAAGGGAAGAACTGCCACATACAAAAAAGATCCAGAACATAATTTAACAATAGAGTTATCTGCATTTAAGCAACATAACTGCAGTAAATTAAATCTTCAAAATGATACAGAGATTATTAGAACCAACAATTAATGTTGGTGGGGAAGGGCGTTACACTGACAATGCTGATGCATGTGATATGGCCTTATTGTGCAATACTTTCAAGAAAATATATGAATAGTCAAATTTACTAGTTGATCTCATAGATCCCCTAACTAATCAAATCAATTCATTCTCAAAAAGATCCACAAGGATATATAAACCTCTTGGCTCCCTAAAAGTGGAAGTAAATTAGAAAAGAGCATGACTAGAGAGTAAATGAGAACAGCCTAAAGTTGAAACCTGGGCACAAAACGCATTCCAACGTTTCATTAGCGTTTTCAGATATAAGGTGGAGGTATTACTAGTACTACAAGGCCAACTTAAACCCATTGATTTGTGTATGTGATTTCAAAATTTCAAGTACTTTCTCAGAAAAAAATTCTTTCCTGATCATTCAATTTCATTTAATCAAAGAATAGGTTGAAAGGACTACAAAAAAGGATACACCCAAAAGAATGATTGAAACCCAATCTATGGGAAAAAATCTCTGCACTAAAATTAACAGCATTTCAGGATGCCCCAAGGAATATCTGATAGTTTTGGTCGTGTGCGGTTTAAAATTCTTTCTACCTCTTCTGTATGGAAAGGAAAATTATCCAAAATTTTCCAATACAGGTCCATTCATTCAAATGACACAATCAACTTATCCTGCCCCCTCCTGAAGATGGAAATGAAATTCAACATGAAAATAAAAGCGCAGAAACACATTAAACTCAAAGTGTTGGGGAGGGAGGGAAGACTGAAGAGATGTACACCGCGTTTTTTTTTTGTTTTTTTTTTTGGGGTGGGGGGAGAGGCGATGCAGCAAAAAAAAAAACAATAAATAAGCGATGAAAATTCAAAAGCACTGAATAATATATCCTAATTTTAAAAAAAAAATCAACAAAGGGAAGAAACGTGAAAAATGTTCAGGGAAAAAAACTGTAAGAAGAATTACCGGCGAGGAAAACTCCGCGGAATGCAAGAACGATTGAAGACAGTTGAAGAAGAAACCCTAGAAAAGCGAATTAAAAGGTGAAGTGAAGTGAAGAGTAAGGGATTACTTCTACCACCATGATAAATCTATAGCGTTTGAGACACTTCAAATGGTGGTGGCGGTGTTTGTAATAATTGCAGTTTCAAGTGCTGGGAATTCGGATAAGATACGCAGAGAATTGAAAATTTTGCATTTGGGGATTTTGGAGGGAAAATGTACAATCTTTACATAAGACTTTAAAATAGCGAAAGTGGAAGGCATAGAAATTCCGCTTCTATCTATCTTTCCCTTTGTAATTGACTTAGCTTAGTAGGGTTAGTCTGTGGTGCAATCGCCGCACAGGGGATGGGAAATTAAAACCAATGTATGTTTGCCACCTCACTGGTTCAAAATAAATGGGCCGATCAAACTTATTGGGCTGGAAAGTAATGGACGAACATACCTTGTGGAGCATTTACTGGGCTATCAGTATGGCATTGAAAATATTACCAGAAAATAATGACCACTTTTGTGGCCCATAAAAATGTTTGATTTTCTAACAATAATAGTAAATGGCGTACATTCACAGAGATGATTTTTTTTTTTTTTTGGCTGAGTGAGATGATGTTTCAACTGATGAAGAAAACAGAGGGAGGACCTTACAGTTAGGCAATCTAATCACTTGTGACTGATGTCTATAATATTCGCCACTACAATTATAATATATTATAATTAAATATGCGTATTTTATATCTAAAATATCATTAAATCAACTCTTTCATTTTAATTTATGATATTAATTTAATTTTTTTGAAAATCAGCCGACATTAAATAGGAAGTAAGATTAAAAGAAATATTATGTATTGACAATTATAAAATAACTATTCATGTTTTTTTTAAAAAAGATAGTAATATTTCAAGTTAAGATGTTCAAATTAAAATAATTTATATTTTAAAATAGAGACAGTAATAGATTTAATGACACTAAAAAACGAGATGGATTATATTCATGCATGGTTAGGCGAAGTATGGAAGTTTGATTATAAAAAATTAAATACACATTAATAAAAAGCTAAAACAACAAAGACAAGCATTTGAAACACAAAGGAGCCAACTATGACTATGGATAGGGTTATATTCCAATACAAACTAATCCAGCCAGAAAATTTTGATATTGAGTTAAAACTTGTATTGAAACACTATTTAAATTAGTTTGATTACTGTTTGAATTCGAAATATTATTCTTATTTATTTAATTATTTATTTGCAATGTTAGTAAATATTTATGTTTGATTCGTTTAATATAATTAAGCGAATCAAATTGATTGATTAGTTAGAATTCAAACTCTAATTTTACTTTTATTTAAAATATATAATATATTATATAGCAATTGTTGATTACCGTACTCAATGTCAATTGTCTATTGATGGATCATTTGTTTTGGATAAATGCCAACAAAAGCAGCGTTGTCTTATTTGGCGGGATTTGCGCCATAAATTGGGTTTACACATTAGAGGACCACTACTGTTATTTTAGTATGTGATTTAAGTTTTAGACAGTAGTCTGGTCCTATGTGATTTTTTTATATTATTGAAAATATAATGTACACTACAGTGTAATATCGCTTCCTAATCTTTATATTTTTACCCTAATATCTGATATACTTTATAATGTACGAAAAATATATATTTTTTCTTATAATATAAATTTTACAACTATTATTTGAGAGTATATATATAGAATCCTCATATCATGTAATAAGACAAGAATTGCACAAAAATGTAAGTTAAGATTTACAATTCACGAGATAAATCCAACTTAGTCAGAGAAATTTGATGAATCTATCAATGCAACTAAATTATTAACCATGCAAGATAATATATAAAATATGAATGATAAATTCTACAAACCTTAAACCCCTTAACCCTAAAGCATAATAAACTTTAAGACTCTAAATCCTAAGCCCTAAAGTATTTTTTTTTTCAGGAAGTAGTGTAAGATAAGAGAGAGGAAATGATATCTTAAAAAGATGTCATACTTATTATATTAAATTTTTATAATAAATGTATTTAAAAATATATAAAAAGCAAATAAATTAAGAAATACTTGGATTTTTAAGATAAAAGAAGAAGAAGAAATAGCTATATCTTGTATTACATTGTCTATTATATGGGATACTAAACCAATGACCACAACAATGTAATTATGTATTTAATTATTACTCCACTCCTTGTCAAAGTGTTGTTATAGTATTTTACAATAAGAGTTTTTATATTATTAGTAATTATTCTCTTTATAATTTTATTAATATTTAAGTTGAGAGAAAATAAAAGTTATTAATTTTGAATGAGTGATTGATTTATAATAGTATTTATTAAGAATATACAATAAGTAATTGAAACTTAATATTAAAATTTATGTTACTTTTAATATTCTTAATATTTATACAAATATTTATTTTGAAAGGAATGTAATATTAAATTAGTTAAATTTTATCCATTGATAAATAATATACAAGCACATGCATGAGATCTTATTGGTGTGGTAGAGATGGCACTAGGCAAATTACAAGAAGATTCGGAATGATTTAAATTAAGAGATCCTTTATGATATTTGGTAAATTTGAGTTAATTAATTTCATTGCAATTGTTCACATTTTATTTCTTATTGTATCAATTTATTTTAAAAAAAATAGTACGAATTTTTATAATTTTATCTTTATTATTAATAAATAATTTGAATGAATTATTCATTATATATTTAATAATATATTTTTAAAAAAGAATTAATATTTTTATACTAATTATTAAATGTGAATAATTTATAAAATTTAATTATATAATTATTATTTATTATATTTTTAAAATTTAAAGTTAATAATTGAAATTGTGAAGAAAAGAGTATTATATTTTATCCATAATAACGACACGAGTTTTGGAATTGGATTGGATTTTTCCAGCGGGGCTTTTTTGTTGGTATTTACATATGTGTACACAGAATGGTAGTTCAGCCTTTCCTTTAAAAAAAAGAAAAAGAAAAAGGGCAATGGAAATAGGAAGTGGGACCGAGAGACAGAGCTGCACCGCACCGGAAAGGGTTGAAGAGGAGCTTTGTCGTTTTATCCACTCAAGAAATCATGAATAAAATAAAGGCACCGACACCAACCTTCGATACAGCCTTGCAGAGAGCAAGACTGACAGCCTTCGTTGTGAGTAAACCCCCCTCCACCCCCAGCCCCGAAGAAAGAGAAAGAGAAAGAGAAATAAAAAGAAAAAGAGAAAGAGAAAGAAAAAAAAAAGGAGCAAAATTTAGACTTAACACAGTACCCTAAATTCATCTTTCCATGTGAAGCGACCTATAAGCCAACTATTCTATTCTTTCTTTGGGAAGGGAATAAGAAGGAGAAGGGAAGAGAAAGATACTTTAATTAAGTACTATTTCTTCATTGAATAGTCCTTCCTTCCTACCTCTTTTCTGTACCAAAAGTGTAGAGGGATTTGTTCATTGAATTTAAATACTCTGTGTCACAGAGTTGGAGAGAGAGAGAGTGCGTTAGTTCATCCCCTCAGGATGTAAATAAGGAGATACGTACATTGTTCTGTGTCGTTTGTCTCTGTATATTGATCTGATGCAGCAGGAAGTATCGTACGTTATCGTATCTCATCGTGGTTGGTGCTCATGTAGTCGAAGATTCATATAAAAAGTAAATACCAGATCTCTCAAGAACTTGGGTAAGTTTTGCCTGATGTTCTTCATTCTTTAATGTAATGGGCTACTGCATCCGTATTTGTTTGTTGAATCTTTAATTTTTTGGGTGTAGTGTGAGCTTAATGGGCAGTATTTGCCTTGTATTCATTTCAATTTATGAGCTTTCTTTCTTGTTTATCAGCTCCTTTCTCTTGCCCTATTTGCGCCCATCTGATTAGTTTATTCACCATTAACTTTGAGGGTTCGGAAGTTTATGCCTTTTTATTTTCTTGCTAGTTAGATAATATCTGGGTCGTGTGTGTGAATGCAATTCGAGACAAGACGAGCATTGAATAATGCTATAGGGAGTCTCATATTATCTTCGATTTTGCAGGCATTACACATTGATTAGAGCATGAAGACTTTTAAGAAGCTAGACAACTATGTTGGATCATATTATGGCCAATTATGTCTTTAATGCTCTATCTAAACAAACGAATATGTTTGTTCAGCACTTACCTTTACCTTTTCTCTATCTTTTACCTCTGGGCTTTCACGTAAACACGCAATGTTTATATAACAATGAAGGTTTTCGAATATTGTGTCAATGAGGGATGTTTTTTACATCTTATATCAAACTGATGCTCTTCATAGTTCTTTCCTATTAATCAGAACTGCACAAAGTTATTCCTTTTTCTTGATCACTTTATCCTCCTATTTGGTGTTTTTTTTTTTCTTCCGACTAATATAATCTGGCTATTCAGTTCTCTTCCCGTGTTACTTCACAATTATTCTTATCTTTGTTTCCATAATTCATATCACCCGAGGCAGTTTGTTTCTTCCCTTTTCCCTTCTCCACTTCGTTGATTGTGATGCAGGATGAATAGCGTTTTACTTCTAAAAAAGTACTGTTTATGTTGTGGCATGGTTAATGCAGATGAATCATTAACATATCTATTTCTTAGTTTTAGGGTCTTTATTAGATATTTTGTTACATATTCTGTTTGCTTAACATTTCTTTCCTGGTGATTAAGTTAGCACTCTACTTTCTACTTTACTTTCCAGAACTGTAAGAGTCAGATACTGTCCTTGACGTTCTAGTGGAATAGCAATAGCCTATTTTCGTCTTCTTTCATAAGAACTTAAGAGTTGGCTAAATTAGTCCTATACTAGAGTTTCTACTGGTTTTGATGCCCCATTTCTTCTTCCCTGCATTTTATCACATTGTGCTGTGCATTTGTTTTTGGTTAGTGGAATTGGTAAAATGTTCATTGAATAAGTGTCCCATCTTTTATATTGAATCTTGTACATTTGTCAAAATGAGGGCCATATAATAATGATACTAATCAAAACGATGCAGTCAAATGAAAGGACCTTCCATGACTTCAGCTATGAACTTTATTTGTTGGTTGCAAGCTGAAATGTTAACCCAATCCTAACATTTAATACTTGGGTTTGAAGTGTTTCTACAAATATTTTATTTCATTTGTGCATGTGTTATTCTTTGGCACTGATAATCATCATTGTCATTTTTATTCTTTTCGCTGCATTTCAGTTATGGAGACTTTGGCTCTTGAAGCTGAGGATTCATTCTTAGAGACTTACCTAATATTGGGCCTCTGGGAATCAGGCAAGCAAAATGCAGGAAAACCTGTTCTGCTATCATACCTTTCTTTGCTTCTTGAAAGGTCTGTTCAGAAGAACGAAAAATTACTTGAGGCTACACAAGTAAATGATGTTATTACAGTATTTCATGGTTCAAGTGCTCCCTGCCTAAGCATTGCACAATACATGGATAGAATCTTCAAATATTCTTGCTGCAGTCCTTCCTGTTTTATTGTTGCACACATTTATATGGAGAGATTTATGCAACGAACCAATGCTGTTTTAACCTCCCTTAATGTTCATCGGCTTCTAATAACCAGTGTAATGGTGGCAGCCAAATTTGTTGATGATGCGTAAGTTCTCCAACCGAAATTTGTTTGTGATATTGTTAAGATCTTGTGAGTTTATTGTTATCATTTATAACTTTTGAGAATCCAATCTTTGGCAACTCTCCATTGGAAATGTGACTAACAAATCAACTCATTTATACGGTCATCAATTTGAGATCATGACAGATATTACATTTTATGTTTCCTTGTAAATTGCTTTGGTTCAACTTATTGTAAGTACATGTATGTTGATTCTGATATGGCCTTAATTTATTTTTCAGATTTTTCAATAATGCATATTATGCTAGAGTAGGAGGTGTAAGCACGTCGGAGCTGAACAAGTTGGAAATGAAGTTTTTATTTAGTTTGGATTTTCAACTTCATGTAAGTGTTGCTACCTTTGGGAAGTATTGTTTGCTGTTGGAGAAAGAAGGTAATGAAGTTAACCAAATTGAACGATCCATACAAGCATGTCGAATTAAAGAAAACTGGTCGAGTAAAGATGAGTCAACTTGTACTACTACAATTGCCAGATGAGTTACCTACAAAAAAATGGGAAAAAAAAAAAAAAACTTCCCAGATGAAGTTGCACAATTGAATTTGTTTGTTGCCACGGACAATTAAGAAAAATTCTCTCTATCTTTTTTTTTTTTTTCAAGCATTCCATTTACGTTACTTAGTTTTTTATAGAAAGTTTTCTTCATAACTCAAGTTTCTGCAACATGCTCATTAGTTTTTCTTCTGTTGTTGAGCTTGAGACTCTCAGTTGTACAGAACAAGTCAGTGTATTGGTAATTAGTCTTGTGTTTTTTATTAAATTGGAGACCACCTTCTGTAGGAAGAACTGGGTATTCAAGTTCTGTTTTGCCTCATTCAACAATGTATAGCATCACGCGCAAGTCATTTTCGGTGTTATTGCTATTGTAATTTTTATATAATTAATTATATTTACTATTTAAGTGATTATATTGTTAATTTTTTATTAAAAAATAGTATACTCATTCCTCATACTTTTTATAATATTTTGTGGTAGAATTTTGCTTTTTTTAAGAGAAAAGAGTTACCAATTTAATTATTTCAATTTTTCATTGATATAATTTTATTCTTTTTTGGATTTTTCAAGGACTTAATACGAATTCATTCTTTCATTTCTCTATTTGTTTATTGGGTAATAACATCCTATTTGTTAACCAAGGACTTTTTCTAGTTCAGGGAGGGTTTGGATAGTTGAATGAAGTTCAACAAACTTGCACATTTCATCGAAAATGTGAAGCAGAAATAGTCCATTTGTACGGTTGAGCTTTTGATTATCTTCTCCAAATTGGGTTCACTGACACCAAGGAAAAAAGGTCATTAACGGGGTTTATAACTTTATATACACAAACTGTTAGGAAAGGCCAATACAAAAGGTATCAACATTTTCCGAAAACCATTCAACCACCTTTTACTTGCTCAATTGCCTGTGGTGCACTCTGAGATCGTGATTTGACTCCTCAAAAGAACCAAAGTCCAAACTTCACACCATAATCCATACCCTGGAAAATCTTTTAGCGCCAGCACGGCTGAGGAGGCTAAAAGGACCTCTCCACTCCACACCCCCCCCCCCCCATCTTTGAAGATTCAGGTAGACAGTAACTCCATACAGCTCTAGAATCTTCAGAACATATATTTCCAGCAAATGATTATGGCCGGTAGAATGAAAATTCATGACACTATTTCAGTGGTCGCTCCAGGGCCATCCAGCCAAACTTTCCCTTACGAAAATCTGACAAAATGCGGAATGCAGCTTGATGATTATCTGCATTGAATAGTTGTCGTGCCAGCTTCTGAACAAATCTGAAATTTGAAATGGAGATGACGCAAACAAGTCATTCAATGTGGAACTGTGGTCTGAAATTCAATTTCTTCGTTATGATTCAGCAAGTTGAATTTATACTTCCTATTCTCAGTAGTAGTGCGTATAAAATATCATAGGAACTACAAAATGCCTTCTAAAACTTACATTTTACCACAGTGACCATCTGTCTCAATCTTGTAACGGTCATAAAGAACTTTACTCCCTATCAAGAACAAGGAAGAAAAGATTGATATGAGCATAAAGAGAAAACGGAAACTGAATTTGGGCACAGCATTTTTTCTTTCTTTTTTTCCTTCTGATCTGTGTGTAAAGGGAAAACCTTAGAAAAAGTCACTTTGAATATTTAAAGAAAAAGGAGGTGAGGAAGAAAGAGTAATTTAAAAAAAAAACAAGAACAAAAAGTGAGGTTAGGTTAAAAGAGGAAGAAAAAACTACAATGAGATAAAATATTTAGCAATTACTTGATGTAATAGTAAAAGGAATTTACCTGTGGCTGGAATCCTTGAAAGCATCTGAACAAGAATGGCTGCAACATCAACAACATCATAAGATCTCTCCCCAATGTCATCACAAATGGCAAGTTTCATTGCTGCTGACTGATCACTGATCCTCATTGGAATTATGCCAGGCGAATCAAGCAACTCTAGATCTCTTCCAAAGCGTACCCATCTGTAGAAGAAAGAATTAGATAGAGCACAACCACAATTCTTCTCATATTTTCATGCAATTGCAATCATCTATTAAGTAACTAAAATTGCTTCTGTCTTTTCTACATGATCCACATGCTTTATTCTCCAAATTAAAAGAATAAAATCCTCAAAGGACCAACTATCAATGTCATTTGAAATCCTTTCAGCAAATGCAGGCTTAAGTTTACTATTCTATGTCCAATTTGAATACTAAATGACGGGCAGATAAACCTACTTCAACTCTCTGGTAACACCAGGTCTTGGAGCAGCTGGACACATTCGACGCTTTAGCAGCCGGTTTATCAACGATGATTTGCCAACATTAGGATATCCAACTACTCCAGCTCGGACCTGTCAAATCATATGAAGCCCTAATGTAGGAAATAGATAATGGTAGATCTTAAAATTTTAAGAAATATGATCTCAAATCAAGTTAATTTATTCTTCAACCTACATTAAACTAGTTCAGTACAGAAAATATTAGAAGATGAATAGCATATATCCTCTTTTCCTACTTTAAAATTTTTCTTCAAAAACAAGTACTAGGGACTAGATTCCAGAAATTTGGGTCTCTTAGCCATTTGACTTGCTGTATAACATTGGAGGAATCCTATCACAATAATCAGTTTGAGAAGTCATCCCAGAAACTCACTGGACGAGGAAGTAGTCCTTTTGCTTTGCGCTTCACATTTACACCACCTGCTAATTCCTTTGCCAACCTACTTAGCTTCATGGTCCCCTGAATTTCACAGAAGATAGTAAATCTCTAAGTTATGATGCAGTGAATGGATAATAACAGCACAAAGAATATGCTTTCAAGTACCATTCCTAGCTGGCCATTTGAGAAGATCACTTTTATATCCTGCCTAGCATAATGAGTTGCCCATGCATTCCGGTCAGCAGTGGATATCATATCCTCTCGGTTTAAAACTAAGATCCTTTTCCGATTTCCAAGCCACAAATCCATCTGTTCATATGAATCCCAGTGAAAAATAATAAAGGGAATAGAAACAGATAGGCATTCAACAGATTCAGAAGATGCTTGCCTTACTCCCTCCATGTTCATTTAAATGTTCCATTTCTTCTTTTCATGCATATTAAGGATTTGCTAAATTAGATACTCCCTTATTTAATTTCTTGAAACAAATATTTTTCATTAATTATCTCTCTCTTTCACTGTCCTCTTGCTTTGCAACGTCAATTTTGGAAGCGGTAGAAGTTCTTGGGAAATAAAAACTTTGAGAAAATACTCATTAATCGAGTAGAGATCAATAATGATAAATTTGAAAAGAGATAAAAAAAAAATTTCTTTAAAAGAGGACAAGTATGTTTACACAAAACAAAAGAAAAAGGGGACATGTAAAAAAACATGGAGGGAATTCTCACAAACAGGAAAATAGAAGTGGTAGGGATTAGTGAATTTCGAAGAATTAAAACTAATAGTTTTTTATTTATTAAAACTAATAATTCAACATTTTTCCTTTTTTAATTAAAGAGGAAATGGTGTACTAGGAATGCCTCCGTAAGGACAACCATGAATTAGTGGAGACAGAACGCTGTGCATTTACAGTTTATAGAATGGTCATGGTTCCTTTTAAAAGTGACATATTAATAGCCTCGAAATTGGCCACAAAACTTATCATGAATTTCTTTAAATTGAGAATAACATGCACTGTATTGCATCTCATGAATGAGATGTTCACAATCCACCTCACCATGGGATGGCTGGAAAACCTGGAAAGGTGTAACTTGAATTTATTCATTATGAATGATCATAAATGCTAAATCATTTAATTCTTTTTACTAATACTGCAAATTAGAAGACTTCATTGTTTTCATCCTGTGGTAGAAGACTTCAACAATGAATGTCCTATAAGAAGCATAATATGTAAAGACATGAGAAAACCTTTCTTTGCTTGGACAGAGAAACTGCATAAAGCTTAGCACACAAAGAGATTACTGCGGAATGGCCAAGAATGCATATCAAAGAAAATATTGCTCAAAATAATGATTTAAGCAAACCTGTGGATGGCTAGTGGACATAGGAATCCTTGCATCTCGAACCTCTATAACAACATCCATCAATTTCAGTTGTTCCTTGAGTTCTTTTTCGGTTTTAGCAATATGTCCTGGAAACCACTATCGAATTCCCAGCATAAGGAAAATGTAGCCCAAAGTTAAGATAATCAAATCAGTTTCCGGAAAAAGAAGAGTAAAAACATACCATTTTTGCATCTTAAATTACTAGTATTCAAGTCCCCACCTTAGCCATACCTGAATAGGGCGCAACGGCTTTGTCCAGTGATAAAGATCATTTTCCAAATCAAGCCAGTCATATTCTTGTTGGCTGCTCTCTAAGCTATTACTGGATCTTAAATTCACATCTGATAGCCGTTTTAAAGCACTTCCACCAATAACCTGCTAAGTAATCTTTTTACCAACGCACTCCAAAATTTCTAAGTTGACTATCATAGACTTCAAAAAACAAATTTAGAATTTTATTTTTATAAAAAATTTCGGCTCTACAGGAGAAAGTGGATAAATCATCTATATTTGCCAACAAAAACACTGCTTCGAAGCATGTTATAAAACGTCTATTGTCTGTACAGTTTTCTGAACAGTTTTTTTGTACTAAGACTCCTCAATTCTTCAAATAACCTTTGTTTTTTTTCTGCCCAAATTGACTGTAGAACTTGTTTGAATGTTTCCTATAGCAACGGAGAAAAATAAGAAAATTCGTAACAAATCTTGCCTGGATGGTGGACGAAGGGGGAGGAAAATTAGTGGCGGAGATAGCGGAGGGCGACGAGCCACTTCGGAGTTGAAGTCCATTTGTGCCAAGTCCAGTGCCGGGTCTGTTAGCCCACAGACCGGAGAGATTGGCAGCCATTTGTTCAATGCTCTGCAGAGACCTCCGCTTTTGGGGATATCACTTTTAGACAGGACGCATTCTCCACTGCGTCCCATACGAATATTGTACTCCCATCTTTTTTAGAATATCTTATTAAACAAACTTTTTTCCCTCGTACTAATTATAATATGTTTTATTATTTTTTATAATTATTATGTATATTATTTTAAAATTTATACCTATTTTATTGAACGTGAGAACAAATAATTTATTTTTTAAAAAAGATTAAAATAAATAAAATTAAAGTGAGATAAAATTTTTAAAATATTTTATAAAAAGGGGCCGTGAAATTATTCTTTCTTGCGTTCTCTTCTCTAATTCCTTTTTCCGAGGACACTTAAAAAAATTCTCCCAACAAACCAATCGCTCAAATTCCTTCACTTCAACGAATTTTGCGTCAACGATCGGAAATCATCATTAAACTTGTTGAATCCTTTCCCGTGTACAATACTAAAATCCCTTCCCCCTCATGTATTTTGCATAAAGATTTGAAACTCCTTCTTAGCTTGTTATTGCATTCATTTGTAGATATAATTGCATCTAACTAATGCAGCCACAAGAAGAGAAAAACATTAAGCGGACGCATCAAGTCAAAATTCATTTTTAATGCATACATCCTATATCCGCATTCGAAATTAATCAAATTTTGATTTAAGACGAGATAATAAGAGTGCTGTTATTAATAACAAGAGCTCATGTTACGGTTGTGTAAATAAAGCGCTGCTAACGGTGAAAATTTTATTTCTCCTACACCAAACGGTAGCTTTTACACCATAATTCTCACTCCGAAGAATTTGCACGCATTTGACCCGGTTTTGTACCTCGTAGTAGCTCTCAATGTAGAAAACAAAAATAAAAGGATGTCAGAATTACTATTCATTCTTCAGATACTCCACACCTAAGTCTGATTGAAGTTATTATCAGATTGTAATCTAAGCTGAACATGTTTTTTTTGCAAGGAAAGCCAGATTTTACTCATGGTAAGCAAACGTCTCTCATTTTACATTTCAAATACCCATTCGGGCACCAAACAATTTTAACTATTTAGCGAACCTAATCGAGGTTGGTCATCACCCATTTCTGCAAATCCATCTCCGGCAAACTTGCGACTGCCAATGTGCAGCACCGGTATACGCAGTCAAAATCTGGAGTACGCATACAACTAGGAATGGCAGATGCTTCCAGATCAAGACAACAAATGATTTCCTTCTTGTTTCACAATTCCACTCTGTACATTCTTCTCTTGTGTCAACACAACTAAGTCAAAAGAACAAAACTTGCCAACTGCCTATCTCCTCAAGTCAGCATGGTTAGGCCTGCTAAGAGTCTTTACAAAATACTGACGTGTCTCTGGTAGAATGCGTTGAATCAGATTTGAATACCTGCATTTCGGGAAGGATTTTCTCAGAAAGTTCCATACCGCATCTATATCAAAAGCCATTAGTAATAAAGTAAACATACAAGTAACAGCAGAATAAACCACCTGCCAAAGTAAAATAAGGCAACACTAATGGAATTGAAGGGAGGAACTCTCATATCTTAAGCACTTTGGGGGTACCAAACAACTTCCTCAGTATCCAGAAACTTCTAAAAATCCGGAGGTACTTTGCTTTTTACCTGTTCTCTTGGCCTTGGCAGGGCAGGGAATGGGTAGGGGTGTTGGCACAAGTCTGTGTGTGTGTCAGAGAGAGAGAGAGAGAGAGAGAGAGATGATTTGTTGTCAATTGAACATACCATGGCATGACACTTAGTTTGTCGTAGTTCTCCAGGATAAACAAGATGCAAGCATGTCTCAAGGAAATAGCATTAAATGCTTCCGATAGTTCAAACATCATGGACACATTATCTACGGAGATATCCTGTTAAGTACAAAGGAGAAATCATCACACCATACATTCCATAGGCAGTGCAATCATATATTGATCCTTCTCTCTATACGTCACCTGAGCAATGGAATATTCACATAGACGTTTAAGTCCTTCCAAAAGATACTGGTCTGCAGCCCTCAAAAGATCCTGTGCAACATCTAAGTTGACATTAACTGAGCCAGTGTATATATGCCTGCAATCACAGAGAAAAGAAGAAGAAAAAACACATTACTATAAGAAACTTTGCAATGGCTGAACAGATCCAAATCCTCTTCCCTCCTAAACAAAAGTATTGCAAGTGAATTTTCTTAAATATGTACCTCATCATCAACTCAAAGACATCCCATTTAATATTTGGAATCTCTATGTCCTTGGCATCTCGCTCCTGCAGTGTCAATGATCAGAAGTCTTGATTATAAATTCACATTCAATGAACAAAAGGTGCAATCAAGTTTAAAATCCAGCTCCAGATGTATTACACAGATACCAATAACCAACCCATAAAATTCAATAAGCAGAGACAAATAATGCAGTGTTAATCTTTGAACTGATATCGAACTCACCCTATAACCTCCATCAAACATTGCTCTGAAGGCATCCGAAGAAGCAAGTAAACATATTCTGTGAGCATAGAATCGCTTACCTAAAATATCCACAATAAGAAATGGAAAATGATAAGAAAAATTAAGCCCATCAACTTCTGCGCTCTTAGAACACAAAGATGAAAAAACTTCACCTTCAATTAAAAATGTCACATCTGACAGTGTAGGATTGTTTACATACTGCTCACCCAAATACACCTGCCAAAACAATAAGACCACATAATTATTTCAGCATTATAAAGTGTACCAATTAAGCAGAAATAGAAAAAAAAATGTTTAAGCATGATAAACCAACATTCCACTCCAGTTCTTCCACAATATTTAGAACTTTAAATAGTGAAAAAGGGGAGCCATTAACACCAAGAAAACAACAGAAGAGGCCCATAAAAATGAATTGAAAATTCCATCAAGTGCTGTCAAAACCTAGCTTCAAAGCCTCAATAACAGTAAAGTAGTCGTTCCAAAAATACAATTCACAAGTCGAAGAAAACTTTAAGCTAGCTGTGATTGATAAAGAAACTAAAAGAGGACAGTGAGTTAGGAAAGGGTGAAGATTCACAGATCTATAACGAGATAGATTATGCAATTAGAACTTACCATATAGTAGCAAAGAAATAATACATATGGAAAGCTTACAAGCAAACATTTACAGCCTTCAGAAGCATAAAAATAAAAAACATACAAAGGTTCAAAAGGAATTATTCAAACACTTGGAACAAATTTTCGGTCAAAATGCCATATAAGAAAAATGTTGACATTACATCCTGTTTTTATAACTAAAACTTACCAAAAAGACAGGTTGCCAGTATGTAAAGTAAAAAAATATTTTAGGTACACGTGAATTTAGAAAGTCCAAGATTACAAATAAATACAACCAAAACTGATGGTGAAGAAAACAAGAACAAAAGTAGCAAATATCAAGGACTAACCGCCAGAAACAAATAAACAAACTTTATTAAGATGAAATAGGATACTAACTAAATTGATCACACCAAATAAACCACCTGAGGTATTGGTGACGGAGGAGCTGCATCTACAGGAGAAAGAGTGCTTGCTTTAGAGGACAATTTGCACAAAGCCACAGATGCATCTCTTTGATATTTGAGGTTTGTTGATTCAAAAAGCTCCAAAAGCAACTCAAGTCCTGCAATAGCAAATGAAAAGTGGCACACAATTACAAAAATATTTTAGGGTGTGGATTTATGAAAGCAGATCCTAAAATAGAAAGTAATAGAAAAAGCTAAGGTGAAGAAAATGATCTACCAATATTATCAATAAAAATAGTTCTCTGATCATCAGCAGAACAAAGATGGGCAAGAGCCAAAGCTACACGTCTTTGAACAACTTTCTCTCCCACACGCATCAAATATAACAAATGGCTCAACACCTGCATGATATTGTTTGTAAAGATAAGTAAAGGACAGGACAGAGAGCAACCATTCCACCATTTTACATTCATGTTCTACAACAGTCTACACTTGGTCAGAGATCCACAATAAGGACAAGCACTGAAGATTATAGCCCAAATAAACTCTGGACCACTGTCTATTAAAATTGGAGCCTTTAAGGGAGAAATATTTCTCTTTTATTAGTTTGGAAATATTCCTCATTTAAAAGAGTAGATCAAATGAAGACAGGCCTTCAACCAACCATTTTAGTTTTCCACTTATGCTGAAATACCATATTATGCATATTCATTGTACCAACTGAACAAGTAACTCACTCTTCCATGGATCTTCTCCTCTAATCTCTTCAAGGTTTTGGCTACACAATCTCTAGTGGGCTGCAAATATGGAACTTATGTTAACAGAACCTATAGATTCAAATGCTCAGATTTAAATAGTTAAATTCGCATAAAAAAGGGAAAAACTCAAATACAGACTTGGACAATGAATTCTCCATCTTGAAGTTTCTGAATACCACCAACTCTGATTAGGTCTGCAACATTATCCTACAAAATAAGTGAGCATAAGTAAAACTGGAGGGGAGAGGGGTTCAGAAACATCGAACCACAGTAAACTTAAGACTGTTAGCCAAAGCTTACAATACCTCATTATCGGCAAGACCATAGAGAGCAAATGCAGCATTATGTTGTAGGGATCCATTTTTTGAGTCAAGGAGCTTCAGTAATGGCACTATGCCACCACTATGAGCAATACCAGCTTGGTTGTGGGTGTCCTAGAGAGCAATAAAGAAACTTCTTTAAGGAAATAAAATCACAAGTAATTATTTCCTAAAATATGAAAGTTGTAAAATTTCAGGGTTATCTTATGCCACTATGCTCCAACCAAGGCAAGTAAATAAAGGTAACTCAATCTCAAACGAATACAAGCATTAAACCATTAGAAGATTATGGTCATGTGAATTTTTGAAAAAGAAAGAAAATTGCAAGTAGTTAAAAGACAAAAGAAAAAATGTTAAATACCAAATGATGAAAAAACTTGAAATCATGTACCTGTGCCAGCCTCCCTAGAGCAAAGGCTGACATTTCTCTAAGTTGAGGATCTGGGGACTGGAGCATGTCAATCAATGGTCTCACAGCACCCCTTTGGACAATGTGGACCTGCAAAACAACCATCAAAATAAGGAGTCATGTCAAGGAGTGCAAAGACTAAATAAACTGAAAGTGATCCATACAGAACATTAAAATGCTTCCATCAACCTTACAGTCTGAATCAGTTGCCGCAAATTGCCCCAAAAGCAAAGCAGCTTCTCTTTGACTCTCAGAACAGCAGGAACTTTAGCCAAAAAAGTCATGCAACGAGATTAGGAAATTAGAATGTACATGTTTTGAAAGGCCAAACATTCATCCAACAGAGTTTGATACAGAAATTAATCAAGGTATAACTAACAATGAGGGGGGGGGGGAAGAATGAAGTAGGTGCCACGATAAAATATGATAGAGACAACAGACACCTTAGTAATCCAATGACAGGTTGCAGTGCTCCGGCAACAAGAACTTCTTTCTTAATGTTTGGTGAGGAGTGAACCAAATTCCCAATAACACCAACCTGATAAAATCATATATTAGTCTAATGGGAAAGGTTGTCTGAAAAGTGTAGACAAGTGGATAGTTACAAATCAAAAACACTGAAACATCCAAATAAATATCCAACCGCTTCATAATGGATCGCAGAATCCTCAGACCGAAGCATCAAAATAAGAGTTGGTAGAGCATTGCATTCAACAATCTGCAATCAATTTGGTTTATTAAATAAAATAAAATAAAAAACAAACTAGAGTTCAAAGTAAATAACCCCTGTAGCACATATCACACGTCAACCATATGAATTAACCTGATTCTTGTTCTCATCATTTTTAAAAGCAAGTGTTCGCAGAGCTCCTGCAGCTGCTCTCTGCACCTTTGTATCGATGAACTCAAGCAATTCAACAAGTGGCGGGATACCACCTTCAACCCTAAGGAAAAAACCAAATAGGTAGAGAGTGAGGATCAAACAATAGGAAGAATTTCACTATAAAGAGTTGCACAATTACCCACCTAACACGAGATTTTATGCAGCTGTTTTCATGAGCAAGATTAGTTATAGCATCAGCCGCCCTCCTAATAACACCATTGACTGCCCTAGAGCTCTGGCAATTCCTATGCCTCGTCAGAAGATCCACTAGATGAGGCAGTGCTCCAGCATCAACAATGAGTTGTTGATGCTCTGGCTGCCAAAGGAAGCAACACGTATGGCAACTTAAGGACAAACAAAATAAAACAATATTCATTTAAGATGTAAATAACATGAGCCACATAAGACAGTCCATCAATGACCGTTGCTCATCTTGGACGTAGTTCATAAATGAAATGAAAAAGGAGATGACATGAAAGGTAAAGCAATAAAGTTATACTTGTTAGCTACAAACTAAAAGCTCATCCCTTAAATAGCCAACTGCCCCTTGTTGCCACTATTATGGACATTCTAATGTGATAAAGCTCAGAAGAAGTTTCAAGTTCAATACTATTATCGTTCATCATTAGATAAACCATTTAAAGTTAGAATACAACCAGAGTGCCTGTTCTTTCAACCGCCTAGATATGCATGTATTATACACTCCATGAATTCTATCACCTTGGTAATGAATGGCCAACAGTTTCAATAAATACAGAAATTCAACAAAACTGAATTGCCTATACTCCAAAGAGTATGAAAGCCAGGAATTTATGCGGAGAAAAACAATTCAGATAGTGAAATCCCCGCTAAGGTATAAAGTTACATGAAACGAGAGGTTTTCCAATGTGGAGCACGTTCCCCACACGAGAAAAAAGGCTATCTTAACGAACAGAGAGCAACTTCCGGAAGAAACAACAGGTTTCCTAATATTCTATGATGCTTTTTGTTACAACAGCCTCGCTCAAATATCTGCAGTATCATTGTGCAATCTCCTAAATGATCAGAAAATCATTTTCAAAAGCATAACAGAAAAACAATTGACGATAAACATCTTTCGACAAGGAAATAACTAAATTGAGAGGGGGGAAAAACTACTACGAGTACTTTAGTTATAAACACACTGTACTTACTTTAATAGCAAGAAGCCCAAGCGTGAAGGCACTTCCTTTCTCAACCTCGTGCTCGTACGGCCTTGAAGCGTCGTCTTCTCTCGCCGGCGCCTGGAGATGCCGAACCAACGCCGGAACCGCCCCGCAATCCACAATCAAGTTCACAATCTCCTCTACAATAACGGTAATACTCAAAAATTTAAAACCACACGAAGTCCAAATAAAATAAGTGCAAATGAAACTCAAATCTACACATGCACACTCATCAATAGCCAAATTGGCGGA
Source organism: Apocynum venetum (assembly GCA_019593545.1). Lineage (NCBI taxonomy): Eukaryota > Viridiplantae > Streptophyta > Magnoliopsida > Gentianales > Apocynaceae > Apocynum > Apocynum venetum. Next base: position 2,076,416 of record SRSM01000324.1, read on the forward strand.
AATGAAAAAAAAAGTTAAGAATTCAACTGTTTTGGCGCTACCGTTCTTAGCGAGTTCAGAAAGAATCTGAATAGCACGCTTAGCGGATGCTCGATCTGCCTCGATTGGAGAAAAAGTGGACTCAAGAATCTCAACTTGTGTGCGCACCTCGCGGGCGAGATCTTGATTAGCTTCGCCGGAAGCGATATCGTCGATCTTCCGATCGTCCTCAAAATCTTCGTCAAGCTTCCTCTTTAAGCTTCTCCTCGCTGCTGAGCTTGATGGTAGTTGTTCGTGTCGCTTCTGGCTATGGTTCTCCATGGAGAGTAAAGGGAGAGGACAGAGAGAACAGAGATGAGGAGAGAGGAAACGAGAAAAGGTGTGTGGGAGCGGAGGGGGGGAACGAGTGTGGGTTGTGCGAGCAAAGGGTAGATTAGGAAAACCATTTTGGGTAAGAGAGAGACATGGATTCGTCCGTGTGATGTCGGTGCGGACTTTCCCCGGGCAAGCCCGCGGAGATGAAAAAATAAAACTAGTTTTCCCGGGCATGCCCGCCCATCTGAATTTAGATGTTATTTTGAAAAAACATATATTCTTTTATTTAAAATTTTCTAAAAATGTGTATTATTTCCAAAAAATTTACTTAATTTATTCTATATTCATTTTTAAAATATTAATGTCATATTTAAATTTCTATATTTTCATTAAATATATATTTATCCATTTTTTAATTAACATTACAATTTTAAATATATGTTTAACAAACAAAAATTAATGACGCATTTAGCCCTTAACATTTATACTCTTGGAATTCAGAGCCCTATCTTCTTTTTTTTTAATTTATTAGATCCGTAATGTTTCTCATATTAGTGCATTGGGTCATTTTTTACCGAATTATCCAAAATTTCGTCCTGAGTCAACGTGGCCCTTAATTTGGTATTGTTTTAACTATTTTATAATCATATCTTACATCTTATTCGAAAAATAAAATCATATCAGAAATTTATACAAAAATAAAAACTATTACTCATATAGAATTTATAATTTTAATTATCAAACTGAAAATGAAATTATACACAAAAAAAACAAAGATATCTAATCCAATACAAGTAGCTTTCAAAAGCACTTTAAATACTTGCTTATCATTCATTATTTAATTCCAAATACCTTTCTTTTATCTTCCAAATTTTAATTCGATCCAAAATTTCAGTTGAAAAAGATAAATTCTGGATCAACATTTTATTCGTTGCCCATTGTTACTCGATTTTTTTTAAAAAAAATCCTTTGTTAATAAAATACTGTCAATGAATAATATTTTAATTTTTAATTAATAAATTTAATTACATAGTAACATAAAAACAAGTTACATAAATGTATTAAATGGAACTCAATCATAAAATTCATGAATACTTGTTTTTTATTATAAAAGAATCCATATTTATCTTCTGATTCATGTAAATGACATCTTATATCTTAATATTCAGGGTACTCATAGAAAATTAGACAAAAGTATATTCTTTTCCCTTTAACCATAAAAGATTCAAAGAACGCTTTAGAATAAGTAATGTTTGACCTTTTATATAAATAAAATAAAATAAAAAGAATAAGTAATGTTTGACCCAAAAGATGTGATTGAAACAGTGAGAATTTAGCAAAATACAAAAAAAGGCCTTCAGTATATCATATGGGCCAACATGGACAGAGGTCAGGCCACTGATATTTTATGTTTGAATTTATCCGGGCCAGATTTAGACCATTAAAGCAATTATACTATCAGATTTTATTGGACCCATTCACGAATGTTCATTTTTTTGGGTTACTGGCCCAATAACTTGGATGGCAGATTTGTAAGCAGAGCAATACTGAAATTAGATCTTACTAATTGCTATATATATGTTTTTTTTTTTTTTTGAGAGATAGAGGGAAAATAAATTTTCATTTAAGAATATAAATCAGCTATAAATCTTAATCATCACGATGAATTATCATCTAGGCTTGTCTCGTTTATAAAATTGTACAACCAACATTATACTTCCACTATTTATTGACATTTTTTATTTTGAGATATATAAAATTAAATGTTCATTTTCTTAAACAATTTAATTTTTATTTATAATTTTACTAACACTCTTGATTTTAAAATTATATCACTTAACTCGTGTAGTTATATCTTTAAACAAATTAATAATAAATATTTAGTAGTCATGATTTTAATATCTTTAAACAAATTTATGTACTATTTTAAGGTAAAATATGATATTCAATTATTGTATTAAATCATGATTTTATGTTCAATTTTGAAAATAAAAAGTATAATTCATATTCATATAGTAATTTGAAAACATTTTTATAAAATATATGAAATTGAATATTCATTTTTTACTTTGATTATAAGTTAAATAAGGTAAATAACTTTAATTAATTTATCATATTATCTTTGATATTGATGTAATATATAGTGGAACATATGAGTTACTATGATATAAATATATTAAAATAAGGTGATAAAGTGATGAAAAATCTCTTAAATTAAGGAATTTATTAATGAAACTTCAAATATAAAATACTTCATCAATCTCAAAATTTAAAATTAAACCATTTGCTTTCTATTTATTCATTTAAGATAAAAGGACAATATTGTAAAAAATATATAAAATAACTTTAAAAAACCTCGAAGTATATTATATTTTGGGTCAAATAAATTCTTGAAAATATCTTATATTTTGAATTATGTTTATTCGATGAAAATAAACATGCAATTATGAATAAAATAAGATATAAATGTAGATATTAATTATGAATATTAATTTTGGACGGATTAAAATGTTTTTGATGTATTAAAGAAATCAAAAGAATCATCTACCTCATATTCACAGCATAATGCAGGAGTAGCTACAGCAGATAGGGAATCGCCATCTAAACTGGACTGGAGATATAGGCATTCTATATCTATAGGTTCATAGGCTAGTCGATTTTTAAAATTGAGCAAAAGAATCAGTTTTATGGTGCCTGCTTAAAACCTAACAAGGGGTTTTTTTCTAAAGAATCACGCAGCGCATTTCTTGCCAGTTTTATCAGCTCAAGAAGAATTTCAAATGCTATTCTTTCTCCCCACTTACTAGTACTATACTACAGCTTAGACCATAAGACCAAGTAGGATTTTCTTCCGGCGGACGGTCCAACCCAAACCCCAACTAAAATAACATTTTAATAAGTTGACGCGCATATATTTTCAATGCCTAATAGTCAATCGCATTGAAACTCTCTAGACTGCAATCAAGTCGAGTGCTTGTGATGTGCTCCATCAAATTTGTATCCGAATTAGTTTATCGAGGCAAATTCGAATTCAAAATTAAATAATTGATGACTCTTCAAATTATTATTCGTGAATCATATATATATATATATATATATATATTTTTTTAAAAATTTTAAATTAAATATATTTTTTAAAATAATTTAAAATCAAGTTCGAACTCATTAAAAAATTGACAAATCAATTCGAGTTCGAACTCAAATTTTTAAATTATATCGAGTTCAAATTCAGTTTTACTCGTTTATATTCCTAATTTGAATCGAATGATGGAAGCATATGTAGAAAAATAAAATATGGCAAAGAGATATTTTGATGGAATAAAAATGATAATGAAAAGTAAAAGAAGAGGTGAATAGATGGGTCTATTTTATCCATCTCACTTCTTCGTGCTAATTTTTCATACTTCCATTATTCTTCCCAAAAAAAGACACGGTAATTGCTCCACTTACCCATTAAAAGGAGTATTAGTTACGCCAAGATTATTAAATAAGTTAATCTCATATATCTACTAAACCATGGCGTCTCTTTTTATTAAAACTATTTCTATATTTCTCTCTATCTAACTATTTTTTCATTTATCTCTGATATTAATAGGAATAATATTGTAAATAATCAATAAAATGCTTGTAGACAATTGTAAAACAAATTATAAATATAGTCAATATAAAAGTTATACAATGACTTATAATAAGGAAGAGAGGAATACTAGTATATCCTTATTTTCATAAATAAAAAATTATACAACAGTTAAAATTTAGTCTTTATATATGTATATAGCATTGATTCAAAAAAAATTATTTAATGTTGTTAAAATTATGCATTTTTATATAATATTCCTAAAATACCACTATATGTCAATTGTTATTGGTATGATAAGTTTATTTATTAATCAAATGGAATTAATGAGTTATTGAAGAATATGATTTTTATTCTTTTTTAGTATTGAGAAGCTTATGCATTATTGAGAAAGTGTTTTCCATTAATTAAGTGTATTTTCTCAACAATTTATCCATCATTTGTTATTCTTATATGAAATTAATATTTTCACTTTAGATATATGTATTTTAATCAACTAATAGTTAAATTATAAATAAGTAAAGTGATATAATTTATAAGAAACGTAAGATGAAAACATATTTGTCAATTTGTGACAGATGGGGTATATATATATATGGGTCCTCACTCTATTCTATTAAGAGAACACTACAAAGACAAAATTCAATGTATGGAGTTTGTTTCGAAATAAAAGAGAAAGAGAGAAAATAATCACTCCTTCCATTTATTTTCTTTTCGTTATTTGTAAATTTATTTTCTTTTTTTTACTTGTTATTTTACTAGATTAACGTAGCATTTATTATTGCATCCTATAACATATATATTCCATCCTACCAATATTTACTATTACTCCCACGTTTTCACTGTAATAGCCAGCTGTGGATGACGGGGATATCTGAGGTAGTCTCTCTCAGTATCGAATCTTTTCATAGAGTCCAAAGTCAGAGTTGCATCTGCAGTTGAAGTACTCTTTTCTTTTCTTTTCTTTTTTATACTTAGACTAAAAAATGTATAATAATTTCAAATTGATTATCCCAATAATTTTGTTATTAATGTGATTAAATAATACGATAATATAAATCAGGGAAATGTAATTTATTTAAATTAAAAAGTTAAATACGAATATTTAATTTTTTTATTAAGAGAGTATTTACAAGTTTATGGTGATGTTAGTATGACATATTTGTAAAATAAGTAGTACTGTACTAAAATTTAATTTGATCCCGTTATTTTCTTTGTATTGTAATGCCAGTGAAATCTTGATTCTTGATCATCTGGACTCTCTCTGCATGTGTGCCAAGTGTGTCAACAGAAGCAACCTCGAAGATCTCTGATGCATTTGCAGAGTTCCCATACCTGGATGCAGCATTATTTCTCATACTCATTGCCTTCTCATTATCAACAAATCTCTAGATATCCCACATGAACTGAAATATTTTTGCAGTCCACTTGCATGGCATTGATAATCATTTTCTAGCACTACATCAAGTACTATTTCATTTGAAGAAGACAACAACTCCATCGATCATCCCATGCAGAACAATTGAATCTTCACTCTTCTATCCCTCACATGGGAGACAATAAATTAATTTGACAGTATCTACCTATTCCGTACTCACTACTTTCTTCAAATATAAATCGACTCAATTTTACACATAACACTAATTTTTTAAATTTTTTTTAAAAAATGTTCTTATTTATTATATTTTTAAAAAATAAATAAATTAAAGTTTGTTTTGAGAAGAAAAAAATATAAATATTTTATACTGAAAATAAAAAAGAGTTAAACAAAAAAATGAAAAATATTAAAAATTGAAACATCAAATATTTATAAAATTTCATAAAATGAATTTTTTTATATGAGAAGAAAATCATCCAAATGCATATTACTAATCTTTGGCTCGGTCGTCTACATTAAAATGTAGGTGGGATTCCTTTCACTGTTCTCCTTGCTTCCTACTATATGCGACAATGGTAATCTTTCACCACAATATTGGTCAATCCGTTGCTAGATTAAATCGAATTAACAAGCCACTGACTTTATTTATTATCTATTTATTTATTATATGAGGTAAAGGTAAAAGCATCGAACACATATCTCTATGTTCCCGTGCATTAAATACTGAATTACAATTTATTTTGATATTTATAACATTCTCCCCCCCCCCCCCCCCCGCGGGTGTGGTGTGCCAGACAGAGCTATTTGGTTCTTTCAACTACAAGCGGTTCCAACAACTATGATGTGCTTCCTCAAAAAAAAAAAAAACAACTATGATGTGCCAAAAACTACCACAACAGTTGCAAGAATAAATGAATTTAGGGACTAAATTCATTTTTGTTTTCGGGCCCATTGAAGGGAGATGAAGACAAACGGAAGTGAAGTGCTTCGGAAGCCCACAGAAAAATGAATTTTTTTTTTTTCCAAGGGGACAAGATCTTATCATGATCTGATATTCATAGACGGCCTGAATATACTTTTTCATGTGGGTTTTTGAAGTGAGATACTACAAAGGAAGAAAAGACCGATCAAGGGATCGACCGGCCCGACCAGATATGCTGCCATGGCTCTTGATGCCACAGCTGGGTGGAGATCGTTTAAATTAGCACTATTTGATGAGCATTTTGGATTTGTATGTGCATGTTTAAATCGTTTTATATTTGAAGATCCATGAGGTGTTGATTCTTATGGTCATATTTGATTTTCTTTAGTTTTGCTACTATGATGAGATTTTCATAGGAAATCATTAATTCTTGTATCCAATCTATTAGCATGAGTTTTCTTTGCCACATGCTTTTTGGTTTATTGACGAGTTCCACGGTATGAAGATGTGGTTATGAGACTAGAGTCTTGGTTTGTTGATTTGGATGACTTTCTAGAAAGAGGTTAGTTTATGATTCGTAGATATGTTTCTTCTATTAATTGATTATAAATAGATTCTTTGTAAGAAAATAAAAAATATGACAAAAGGATGTCAATTAAACGATTAGATTAATTTGAATAAGTATATTAGGAAATCTTTAATATAATTTTTTTCTCAATATATAAAATTCAAATTAAAATGTATTATTAAGAGAATATATATTCCATATATCGGGAATTAAATGCTAACTTTATTTGAATAAATATATTTTTTATATAAAATTATACTAATAACATTTTTAATTTATTAATTTACTATCACATTAACTAATGATCTCACTACTAATAAAATTAATAATAAAGATAATATAATCACTTTCTATTATTAATGATTACTATTAATTTTTACATTAAGTCAAATGAAAGTCTTAGTGTTTTTTTTTTAAAACTTAAATTAACTAAAGTGTTTCTGGTTAAATTATCTAAAAAATTAAAGAGTAAAACGTGCACGATGTTAAAGGTAAGAGATAAATAATATCTAACATCACAAATTTCTTATCCTTTCTTGTACTGCCCTCACCATTTCCAAAATATATTAGCATATGTATCTTCTACCTTCTTTTTTTTAAAAAAAAAAAAAAATTCTTATTCATTAGTACTATATACTATTAAAGACATTGCTTTCCCAAAATAAAACAAGGCATTGCAGTGACATGCTTTTCGTGTACGGATGATTTGCCCAACGAAATATATTGGAGATTTTGTTTCTTTGCCATTAATATGATAATGCCTAAAGCAAAAAGATTTAATTAATGAAAAGCTAAAAAGTGTCCAAATGCTTGGTTTGGTGGGATGGGATCAGGGATGATTCGAAAGTGAGAATTACTTGGGACTAAATCTAAATTTGTAATATGCCCCATATCCCTTGAACAATACACTACCCTTCTTTTCTTTTCTTTATTATTAATTTTTTCTCCAAAAATTAAATATTCATAATCTACAAATTAACGAGCCTGTTAGCAAAATATTTATTTTTAAAAAATGAACATTCAATTTCAATTATTCCTTTGACTGTTTTGAAGAAATGGAAAAAAAGGAAAAATAAAAATCAATTCTCGAGTGCAGCTCTAGTTTTGCATTTCCTATTTTGTCACTTGGAATTACTTTCATTATGGTTCTAATTAACCTTGATCACACATTTCACACTGGGCCAATAAAAAAATATGACTACAGTCATGTGGGGATAGGACTGTTTTTTCTTGCCAATTAGTTCAAGACTAAAGGCGCCTTCGTAATTAGCTATGAAATGTTTTACCCTTTACTTTTTCTTGGGGGGGAAATATTTTTAGGATAGTGGAATGCCCGAATCTTACAATTTACCATCTTCTTTACAAAAAGAAGAATCTAAAAGACAAGAAACATGAAAAAAGCCTATAAACTAAAAAAATATCCTATATATTCTTAGCTTTTATCTCATTATATAAATATTATTTACGTGATGATTAAATTCATCATCTCTATTAGTTTTTCTTTTTAAAGCGTGTAAAAATTTAATAGTTTTTCCTCTCTATATATATAGAAGGATGGAATCCTCGTGTCAAGTAGACAAGATAATGCTATATATTTTTCAAAGCCAAACTGAAGTTACTATGCATTTTATTTACTGTTTGTTGTTAATGCATGTATCTATTAGGTCTCCATAATCCACAATGCACATAAATGAAACAGACAAAATATCTCCCTCGATTTTTTTTAAAAATATTATTCATTGTATTTCAAAATATAAAATACTTTCGATGTTTCACACGTATTAAGTAGAATTTATAGTTTTATAAAATACATTCATTTATTATGTCATACTTTTTATTGAAAATTTGAAACTAAAACATTTATATTATATTTATTCATTTAAGGGTAGTGATAATATTAGAAAAATATATAAAATAATAGTTAAAAGTTTCAAAATATCTTATATTTTGAGAAATTATTTATTCAAAAATTAAAGTATATTATATTTTGGAGCAAATATAATATATATATATATATATTTTTTAATCATTAAAATTTTCAATCCATAACAATGAAAGCAACCTGGGGGAGGCTATATTTGACCTCACTTCTCAAAACAAGTTTTTTAATTTTTCATATAAATATCTCTCAAAATATATTTTTTATAACACTATACATAGTCACACTCGATTATATAAATAATATTTTTTATCATTTTTAATTAAAATTACTATATTAAATAATTTATAATAATATTAATGATGTGTAATTCACAATATATCAGTCAATTTTATTTATAATAAAAAAATTATTATCCAAATATAAATTTATTTCAAAACCCAATGAGTTTGTTGCCTTGGGTTGATGGTATGAGGCCTCGAGATGGCTTGGGAAAGTAGTATTACTACTTTCGTTGGTTAATCAGCCAATGATATTCATATATACCAAACTTTGGGGAGCAAGTGAGTCGAAGATAGCATTTGTGTTATTGTCTAGAAGAAGTTTTATTCCCAAATTATATATTTTTTGGGGTATTGCATTCCTTTTTTGCCGTTTTTTTTATTTATTTTTAAACGAGTTTTTTATCCAAAAAAAAAGAGATAAAAAGAAAAATAAAGGGTGGCTGCAGTGTCAGTGGCATGACACCTTATGGAACGGTACAATGAATTGGGATCTCAAAGTATTATGCCAATGGATCAATTATTTCAGTTTTAGGGAAAACGTTAATTTTTTGTGATGTTGATGTTTACTCAAGTACAAGATCACACACGTTAGAGATTCCAAATCCTGTACCTTTCTAATTATGAAATTTTTGTCACAGATTTAGTCTATTGACGTATAGAAGTAAACAAGAATGTGATTAATGTACATAATTATTCATTCATTTGTTGATTTGAGATACATCTATTTTTATAATATTTTTCAAATAATTTAATATAAATAAATACATTATTTTACTTATCATTATATTTTTATTTATTTTAATCTTACTTGAAAAATCAGGTAATTATCTCATAATAAAATATAAATAAATTTAAAAATAACATACACAATAATCATAAAAAATAATAAAATATTTTATAATTAAAAATAAAGGAGTTTGCTTAATCCATATTATGAAAATAGATAAAAGAGAGTATATTTTTTTAACATAGTAAGATCATATACTAAATGTAGAGTTGATCATGTTATTATGAAATGAAAATGAACTTAGTATAGTTCTTTTCCATATCATCTCATATTAATTTTTCAATTTTTGGTCGAATAGATTCATTATAATTTTGCTTTCCTGTTGGAGGTCCCCGCACTTGACATTCTTCTCGGCTCAAGAAATTAATGCATGGAAAGCAATGGTATTCTATTTGGTTACAAGTCCCTGCCAACTGCGTAACGTCCATGTCTACCAGCTTGGCTGTGCTACGGCCCTAAGTTTCCCATAGATAAGCGATTATTTTAGCTGTAATTCTTGTCTTATGTAGCGTCATTTGATGCTGGCTAATATTTAAAAGGAATTTTTTCCCCCCAGGCGTTCATAGTATGTATTCTACCTAACGCCTACAAAAACATTTGTATATTGTGTAAAATAGAAAATTCTCAGAGAGTGAGAGGCAAATTGGAAACTAAACACATTGATTCGGGACCAAATCAAGCAGTGGAAGAGAACTATCAGTGGCTCAATCAGTCTCAGTCTAATAATACTAGCAAAAGTGCGAGACGCACCAACCAAAAGCAGTGGAAACAAAGAAATGTCACTGAAAGCTCTCTCAACACTGTAAATCTACTTTCCTCATTTAGGTTAAACTTTACAATAACTTCCAAGGATTGGAGTACGGTACAATCAGTTTTTTGAGTTACTATATTGGCACATCCCACTGCCACTTTTGGCCATTTCTCTCTCACTCTCCGTCCAGTTGGTTGACCGTGATTTCTGTCGTTTACTTCTTGTGTGTGAATATTTCATCTAGTACATTTTAGAAAAAAATTCGACTTCTCCCTGTAACGTGTTTTGCTTTCGATTTAGGCTAATCGAGCAACCTAAACATTACCTGGGCTATTATTGCATTACATATTTACTGCCTGCCTGGTAAAGAAATTGAGAGGGTGAAAAGAAGAAGATGAAGGGAGATTAATTAAATACCATTAGCTAGATGCTAAAGGTACAGCTATTCTCTTATTAATTGCATCTGCATGTACTACTAGCGCTAATCTCGACAATAGAAGAAACAGTTAAAGTAATTCTAATTCTGACAGCGCTTCTTAAAACAAAAAGCCAGGGTTAATATAATAAACTGAACAAAAAAGAAAGTCCTGGCTAAATAAAAAAAACAGACTACGATTAACGGCCTTTAGCCAGAAGGCTAACGTCGGTTTCCTTGCACGGACTCGGCGGTACACTATTCCTTCTCGATGCAACAAGACGTTGCGCGAAGTCAGAAACTCTCTGACCGTTCGTTTCCGTCAGTAGGCGTTTCCCGCCAAACGGCAATGTCTCCACCCCTCTCTCTTCCATCACATAATTTTCTTTCGTTTCCACTCCCCCGGAACTCCCGTAACCGTTTGCCTGTAAAATTTGGAACCGTTAGTAACTAACTCCGTTTGGGAAAGAAATAAAATACCAATGGTAACTATTTAACTCCGTTAGTCACCTGAATTCTGACGTAATCTTTTCGGTTCCAGCAGAAGGCGTTACCGAGCATTTGGTCTACAGTTTCAGAGATGCCGTCAAGTGCAATGCCGACAATGGAAGATGTCAAACAATCCCCATTTCTTTGCAATTTCAGGTTGGATGGAGTACTTGATGGACCGTTACCGAGAGAGAGCAGCAGAAGGTCATCGAGGCTGGTAACGGAAGGGAAATCTCGTTTGTTGTGCAGTACGTGAGTCACGGCAGCAGCCGCAGGGTTGTTCATGACAAGGCCGCCGTCTACGACCGTGCACGAAGTCTTTCCGTCGACCGAGGTAAGGTTAAAAGGCTTGAATAGAGATGGAGTGGCCGTAGTGGCACGGCAGACCTTCCAGAGTTCGAAGTCGAAACTTGGTGACTCTGATGCGTCGGCTCGGGAGAAAACGAACGGAGCGGAACTCTTGAGATCAAAGCAAGGAACAAGTAGAGGCTTACACGTGTCTTTCAACGTCAACACCTTACCGTCCTCTCTTCTAAAAACCTCCTTCAACACTCTGTCCATACTGTTCCCGGAGAACCTCCGGGGCCTCCTACAGAAAACACCGACAGTCTTCGCCTTGAAAAGCTCCGACTGTTTCTCCACAACAAATTTAACGGCCTCCCTAGCAGTGAACAAAGGACGTCCATTACCATCGTCGGCAGTAAGCATCGCAGCGTAGAGAGCTCCAATTCCAGTACCAGCAACAATATCGAAGAAATCCGAAATTCGAGAGTGAGAATCACCTGTTTTGGCACGGATCTGGTCTTCGAGAAGGATCAAGGCTGCTGCGGCAACAATGCCTGTTGTTCCGCCGCCGTCGATACTGAGAATTCGAGTCTTCTTGCCTTCACAGTGGTACAGCCACTTCTGCTCCAATTTAGAGAAGATTTCAAGTGTAACTTTACTAATCTCCATGATTCCTCCCCTTTCGTTCCGAATTACACTATAGCATTACAAGGAGAGATGAAGAAGCATATATTGACAGAAGCAAAATCCGTGAAAAAATTAGAAAGGTCACGCTTTCTTACTGAGAAGCATTAATGGCAGGCAATGCGTACAGCGTACTGAGATAGAGAGAGGAAGAAGGAAGGAGTGGGAGAGGACTGTGAAGAGTTAACACGAAGCGTGTGGTGGTGGGGAAAGAGAGTAATGCCGCTGCAGCCTGCAAGAGTTATATAGTTGGGAATTTATATTTTAATAAAGTTATATATTATATATATATATATATATATTTATATACCCGTCGTCCTCATTGCATGTCGAAATGGTATAAATGGCGTGTAATATAGATGAGGGTAAATTTCGCTACGGTCAGTTCCCAAGTTACCTAATTCTTTTCTTCTTTTTTTATTTGGGTAAAACTTTACTTTTAATAATGCTTTAGAATTAAAATGAGTTATACTACTCTGAATTTAATATTTTATTTTGACGTTCATTAAAGCTTTGGCATGCACATACATTAAGCAATTTATTAAATAGTTTCGGTTATAATTTTAGTAAAGGAGCATGTGCATTATATTAAAAATTAACAATTTCAAATATAATTAATGTGGTAGTATAGTAGAACTGTAAAAGATAAGGGTGGTAAACTTAGAAGAAGATTAATAACTGATTTCTTGATTTTTTTTAAAAAAGAACAAGCAATTTATGACAGCAAAAAATTATCTAAAAATAAACTTATTTAAAATGGGTGATATAGGTTTTGATGAGGTGCATCTAAAGAAAAGCTATAAACACATTTTAACAATATACTCTCTCAATTTTTTACAATTTGTAGATTTTTACCAAAAAAAATTTATTTGTCAATCTAATGAAGTCAACGTAACATTAACTAGTATTTGTTTTTGGAACAAAAACAAATACTAGTTATTGTTAAATCAAGTACTTGTATTAATTAGACTTTATATTTATTTATTTTTTAAAAAAGACTCTATACAATGATAAAAATCAATCAAATTCCACCTTCCTTTTCGGTGGAAGATGGAGTTAGAGGGCTTGATGTTTCTGCTAAAAAAAAATGATTCTGTGCACTCGGGGATGCACGTGCAAGAGAGGTTGGAGTTCATCGGATTCTAGGAAGCGTTAACCTCGGCTTTTTGGCCGGATTCAACCTTGGATTTCTCGTGCTTCTTCTGGTGTCTTTCGTTTATTAGTATTTTTTATCCTCCTTTGACCTTCCCCTCCCCATTTATTTGTTTCTTGAGAATAAAATAAGCAATACTGATACCTCAAATTGGCTATTCTTTAACCTTTCAAGAATCTTATTTCACTTATAATTTTAGATTTGCATCTATTCTTCAAATGAGAAAAAGGCAAAAAAGAAAAAGAAGAAGAAAAAAGAACAATGGAAATTAGTTCCCTGTACCTTTGGAAAGTTCAAAATCTGATCAAGTTTTATTACCTCATCTATCTAGAATTAAATTTTTACATTTCATTAGTACAAAAATAAAATAGAACTCTTCCCTCTAAACAAATTAGGCGTGATGAATAGTAGGACAATAAGATGCAAATCTCTTAAATTTTTTAAAAAATTATTAATAACATTTAAAAATAAAAATGTACTTATTTTGAAAGGAGGAACATTTTAATCGGAGAGGTTTATTACTATGCGAATATAATTTGCCCGATGCATTAGATAGATGTATTGTGGAACTGGAAATGGTACTAAACATTTGGGTTATAGAAATGAAGTTAGTAGTAATTTTTTTAATCATTTCCTCAACTTTTCAGGTACCGTACCACATACTTACTTTGTCATGGCCACAAGAGAATTGTCGTTTGCTGAATTGATTGATAGTTAGTACCATAAGAAAAAGGGCTTACCTAAATTAATCATTAAAGAAAAAGGGGAAACTTTGGACGACATTTTTCCTTCCCCAACACAATAACGTCCAACTACATGGAAACAAAAAGGCCACCGGTTCCTTTATCATTTCCCCAGAACTCTTGGGATCTTATAGCAGAAGCCATTGCGTTGTGAGATTCTTCCTTTTTTACCAGTCTTTTATGGGAAGATTTTCTGCTTTAGATTGCTTTTAGAGTTTGTTTTATTTTTCTGCTAATAATCAGAATATCAGATGAAGGTTTGGAGGGCTGGCAGAGATTGTTTTTCAATTTGAAATGGGAGTCTCAGCTGGAAATTGATATTGTTTTCAAAATTTCATGGCGACAGAGAACAGGATATGGAACTCCTCTAGCCTTTTTCAAAACCTCCAAACAATGCCATGCTCATCCATGGCTTGTCTTTACATTCCTTTCTTCTGTTGCTCTGTTGATAAGGCCGCAGGAATATTTGGCATATTCTGAAAGGAAAGACAAATCGGCACCATACCAGTAAACAAACTTCTTCACCAGGAATCATCTGTGATGATCAATCTATCTATCTATGGATGGACATCTGGTTTTAAATATCACAATTTCTCGCAATAATTACCAAAAAGAGATGTTCTTATGTGCACGTTTGCTAATAAAACAGGAATTCATAAGTAGGAAAGAATGATTCAAAGAAGACATACTTTCGGCTCGACTCCTCAATTTTATGGTCTATAACCAATAACGTTACACTGCAGCAGAGATAGCAATATCTAGAAGCATCTAAAACAGAAGGCAGGTGATTTCCATGTTATACTTTTTAAATGATATACAGAAATGAACGATTAATTGTGCCCAACAATGGGAGAACATTATGGCTTTCCTGACCTTGCGAAACTGAGACCAAAGTTTGCAAAAATGGCTGTCAAATCGTCCTCCTAAATACTTCGATAAGAAACCCTTCAATAACATTCAAGTCAGGACATTACCCACCCAGAACCTGCTTCGACAGTGAAACTGCATTTGGCATTGTGCAGAAAGACACTCTATCCCCACTCTTCTGCGACCAGATGGAGGGGTATTGCTTTCTTCAAAAAATGAAGCGCATTACCAGGAAAATAGCTGGACCATTAACATAAGCAGCCACAAAAGACGTCAAGATGTGGCTGTTCTTTTCCTATTAGCATATTATAACTTCACATTCATTTAGTGGATCAGAAATTGGTAGTTGATCAAGTGATCATCGAACCCAAAACTATATAGTCGAACGACTATCGTCATAAGTAACAGTCTATCCTGCAATCAAACCAAAGCCACACACCGCTGCCAACTTTTACATCAGCATTTCCCATTCTGTTTAATATCCTTCCCAGATCTCAAAGAAACAGGAACATCAGAGCATGTATCCCATAACTGCAAATGTGAATTAAAAGCATAACAAAGGTCCTCAATTGAAGGAATGGAGAAAAAGTTAGAAAGTAGTAAAATACTGAAATTTCAAGTTACCTCCAATTTTCCCTTGGATCCACCCACGGCCAGCAAAGAGGAACAATCATTTGAGAAAGAAATGGAAAAGACAGCTCCCTGGTAAGAACCAACCCAAATGAAGTTTTTAGACTTGCATAAATTACAATAACATATTTTAACACCCAATTTTCTACCTGATCCAGTAAACAACTACAATTCATTGTTGATCACAAATTTGAACGAGTTGATAAGAAAATATGACTTACGGCCTTTGGATTTTTAGATGCAATGCATGAGGGTTGATTGTTGGACAGATCCCAAAGTTTCACCTGTGGTAAAAGAAAATATGAGCAATCAAAGTAGCCATCTTTATTTAGACAATAGAATGACAAAAGGTAAACATATGTACCATTTTATCCATAGAACCGGTTGCAAGAAGCTACAAGAAGGAATAGGGCAAAGTCAGTTTGGCAATTGGGTGGAATTTAAAGCATTTAGCAGCAAGAAAAAGAGACATACATTTGGGACTGAATGATTGTATGAAACTGTAGAGACTGCCTTATCATGTGCATGGAGAGTGAAACTTGGCTGTAGCTCAGAAGATTGATTAGAGCTAGAAGCACGAATATCAAACCCAATAACCATACCATTTTCAAGACTGACCTGAATCAGACAGAGTAACAACTCAATTTGGAATCTAGATGCAATCTCATTACTACTTGTGTAAAGAAGAAACCATAATTGAAATAAAGAGAGATCTTTGATTTGAGCACAAACCACAAAAGAGTGTTCAGTGTGTGGATCCCATGCCAAGCTTTCAACATCAGCAGGAACTGACCATTTTAAACCAGTATGTGAAGGTATCCTTCCATCTTTCTGAATAAAATGATAGACAACCGCACAAAGTATGTCAGCAAGAACAAAATCAGTACATATGCCAATAAATTAACTCGAGAGGGGAAAAAATCATATACCAGGATTACAGAATGATCAAAAGAACCAGTGAGAAGAACCTGAGGTGCAAAATGATTCCAAGCAACTGCTTGTACCTAGAAACAAGAAAGAGTAGGAAGTTGATAAATAATAATTAGCAACCCCAGAAACTAAAGAGATCCACCTAAAAAAATTCAATCTAAGGCACTGAAAGTTTCTTTTTTTGCAACAGTTGGACCCGACCTGCTTTACTAAAAAATTATCGATATCATGAACCATCATTAGTTTGATATACTAATTTTGATCAATCACTCCAGCACTAAGGCACAACCATGACCGCAAGCATGCAGTAACCATATATACATGAATATGGATACACACACACACAGTACTTCACTGTGGGAGATGAGGCCCGCTTTCCTTCTCTATTTTTTCCCAGGGAAAATAGAGCATATTTTTTAGGCCATCCATAAAGGTTTCTTAAAGGTCAACAAATGTATTTTCCTCTTGACCAATTCAGATATTGCTTTGATTAAATGGGCCTGCAACAACAACCATCGCTGAACGTGTGCAGAAAGATTTAAGTTAGGAGAATCAGAATGGTGGACTGCACACTTTGAAGACAGTCACTTCGCCAAGTTGTTGCGTGTATCACATTTTCAATAAAAGTTTATCTAATTTAGATTTATTTTCTCACAATATTAAAGCCTCAGACTTGAACAATTAAAAGTACATGTATACAAACAAATTTCTGAAAATTTAATCAGATTTATAATTTAGACGCTCTCCTAGCTACTCTATCATTCGCATTGGATGAATTAGATACATATAATTCAGATATAATTAGATATATAGTGTTGACAGAAACTGCAAGGAAAGTGTCCCAACTTTCACTGTAATCCTTCCAGAAAGATTGACGGTAAATCAATCATCAGAAAAATAAACTCGCCTTGTCTGTGTGGTGCTCCATGGTGATACTACATTTTTCTGTTGCCACATCCCAAATCTTAACTAATTTGTCAGCACTAGCACTGGCAAGTACATTTCTGCTTATCAAGATTAGCAAATATTAAATTCCTGAAAAACAAATCTTATTAACAAAAGAATTCAAATGACAAAGGAATTTCATTAACCTGTACTCCTTGTTCCAAGCAAGACCAAGTACTGAATCAGTGTGACTATCATCCTTGTATATGATAGATTTCTGTAAACATGCAAAATAGGGAATTATAAAATGGCAAGTTTTCAAGACAATATATTACAATTATTTGGGGTCTTTATCCTTTAAAACACATCAACTAAACTAAAAAATTGAACAAATCCTACAGCAAGAGGGGGAAAACTATTGTTGTTTCACTTTCTGGAATTCCTTTCCTCTTTCCTCTTCCCCCCACCCTCTCCTTTTTTCCTTTCTTTTTTTTGGGGGGGGGATGAGAATTGAAAAAAGGCTAATAGTTTGAGAATCAGCTAAGGCCTTCAAAAAGGGGTTAAGAAAAAATGCAACCAAAGTTACAAGGACTGAATTGTTGGCAAAAATTCATTATGAGGCATCATGAACCTTCTTTCCATTCTTTTTCTTCTTCTTGTCAACAATGCCACCTAAGATAGCGGATGGCTGCACTTCATCCATCTGAACACAATAGAAGTACAAGCGGTTGGTCAAAATATCTGTATTTTTCAGGGTAGAAAGAAGAGTCTAACAGATAAGACCACAGAATACGAACAATATCAAGGTCCCATATTTCAATTGCAGGATCCATTGAGCCCACAGCTATGAAATTCCCTGTCAAGAAGTAAACATATCCATTCAATACCATATACTGTTCTGAAGCTTACATGATCTGACAAACTAGTATACATATTTCCATTAACATGTAAGCTAACAGTATTATCGCTAGAAGTAGTTATTAGTCAATGTCAGGCACGAGTGACCAATATTTGCTTCGCCTCAAAGTTTTATAGGATGCCTCGCTGTTTGAAAACTGAATCAATAGAAACATAACAGTAAAAACCTTATCCCTCCTTTGTTATTGAGTGGATCATGCCTCTTCAACAGACTGAAACAATAACCTATTGACTCGACTGAACAAATACACACCATTTTTTCTCATCTTAAGTTGGAAGTTCTTTTGCTCAAATGAAGTAGACGAACCTCTATATTACACCACTACCTCTTCTGAGCACAATGCAAAAGACATAACAACCTAAATACAAACAGTAATAAGCATGGTAGTAGCCAAAGTGGTGCAGATGAAGGACAGATCTACTGCTCTTCTTGCTAATAAAAAGGAGAGACAAAAGGAAAATGAAACAATTCACAGAAGCATTACAAAAAAATTTCAAAAGAGAGGAAGCAAAAATTAGCGGACAGCACCTGGATATCACACAACACAAAGTGGAAGATAGAATAACATAGTAAATGGTTTGTGGATTAAAATTTAGAATCAAGAAAACACATGAGTTGTCAAAACCAATCATAATCTCCTGACATGCCAATAAATGAGATAAATAATTCAAGAGAGCAATACTAAAACAGGTGGATCTTGCAGCCTTCGGAACGTTAAGAGGAGTACCTTTTTCTCCACCTTTAACAGGGCAATCAAGCCATGCCAGACAAAGAGGAAATGCTGGAATAATAATATCATGGTGAACATACATGTTTGAATCACCTCCTGAGTCCTCCAATATCCAGACCTGTTAGAAAAGATTGATCTCAATATGTGCATGATCAAGTAAAAATAAACAAAAATGAGGCAGCATGTGGATAGGTATTACAACACCCACAATCATCAAACTAACTAGTACATGCCTCCAGATGACTGACATCATCCTCATTTCTTGCACAAACTATGACTGCATCTTCAGGTTTTATAGTTGTATCCTCGAGCTCTTCAGAATCATCATCCTGAATTGACAATGAAGAGAAATGTCTAAATGTTCAGAAATGGAACAAAGAAACGCATACATCTGCTAATGCAATATCGGAAACTCCGCCATTACAAGCAACAGAAGTAGTAAAGTGAAATGATGACAGGAAAAAGCATACATCATGATCATTCAGATAGGGGTCCATCTCGTTGCTTGGATAGTATAAGTTACTGAGCCCAGCACCAAAGAGGTCGACATCTGAATTTCACACACAAAAAAAAAAAAAAAGGATTAGAATTAAAATTTGAGAAATTTAGTACAAAAAATGGTAACAACATAACCCAATGCATGAGCTAGGGCAATCAAATACGGGTTCAATACTCATAGCCCCAGTATAGTTGGAGTGTAACAACAAGATCGTAAGATTGAAATACAAGAGAATATATTAACAAATTAAGAAAGTGAAAGACTAAATAAGTAGAAAATTCATGAAATGCAATTTAATATCATAAAGATCATTTACAGATAAATATATACCATCGTCTTCTTCATCATAATTATCCATGTCTAGTTTCTCCAAGGCATCTGCAATGCTGTCAGATTCTGTATTTGTGCTCTTGGAACCTTTTCCAAGTGCATCTGCTGCAACTAGTGCCTGCGCAATTTCTTCATCCTGCTTAGACATGCCAACATCCATACCTTCATTGTCATCATCGTCATTATCACTATCATTCTCCAAGTCATTATCTACACTGCAATAAACAAATAGATGTAGTTAGTTTAGTTTAAAAAATGTAATGAAATTACCCTAAAAAAATCATCCACTTCTTTCAGTTTTTCGACTATATTTTTCATATAAAGTCAGCAGCGACAAGACCAAGTTTTACCGCAATAATGCAGGTATGAGGTATCGTGAAAAAACTGCCACTCATGGCTTGCCTCTTAATAATCATTTCAAGAATTACCACTAGACTTCTCCAGGTACAAATAAGGTATGCAACAAGAGGAACACAAGTTCTGAGCACAAATAACTTACGCCAGAACATCACTCTTCAGAATCTCTTCAATCTCTTCTTTTGGAGGTGGCTCAGCCGCTATAGGTTCCGGCTTTGATGCACCTTTTGGGACCCAAGAAATAGCTGCGATCATTCTTCAAACTAAGCAACTCGCGCTAATGTGCAAGAGGCAGAAACGCAAATTTCCCCTGGAACCCATAAAAAAAAATTAAAACCCAACTGAATATGAGATGACAAACTTCCACAACTAACATTCACGGAATTTCCACCTGTATTCAAGTGCTTAAATATGATCCAACAAAAAATTCTCACAGATTAATAATTGATGCAGAGAGCATTATTTGGCCTCACTCACTCCTCCCACGACTCACTAAGCAATTTGGAGAAACTTCACCTCAGCTTCAATTGTATGACAGAAATGAATTCCGGTGATGTCGATACGAGGGACGAGTTCAGGGGCCGACTCCGGCGAGCGAACCGGTGAGTGGCTTATGGGTAATGAGGATTGAAAGTCGAGACAAATCACAAAAAAATACTAGGGTTTAAGCTGGCTGAAACGGCGAATATTGTAGACAGGGTTTTTATAATGATCGTTAGTTTTGTTAACGGCGCTTTTTTTCTTTTCTTTTTTTAAGGTGCGCTAAATCTAACCTTCATTTTTTGTAAATGTAATCCTCATAGATTTGTTAGGATATATATATATATATTTATTTATTTATTTATTTATTTTTGGGTTTAAAAAAATTATCTTTACTAAAAACTTGAACAATCTTCAATTTTTACAAAAAATCAATTTAATGAATAATGAAAGGGGAATATTTTAGGAAAACTCGTTATTGATGGAAGTATTTAAGAAATTTAAAGATATAAAGTGTTATATTTAGTAATTTGAAGGGTTATATTTAGAAATTATGAAAAAATGGGGGAAAAATTAGATGAATCCAAATAATACTGAAACCGACGGGGTTTTAACCAAAATAACCCCTCTTTTTTATATTTGATCCAAAATAACCTTAATTGTGAGAGGCATACCAAAATAACTCAAAACGTAAATCGCATTCACGTCGTCATTATTTTAATTTTTTTTTCATTTCTTACTAAGAACGTGAATGGAATTCACGTTGTTGGATAAAAAATAAAAAAAAAAGCAAAGGACGTGAATGGCATTCACGTCCTTAGAATTAAAAAAAAAAAAAAAAAAGAGATCATGCACGTTTCTGTGATGAGTCCTCTTCTTCTTCCTCTTTTTCTTCTATATTTTTCCATTTCATCATTATTTTTTTCTTCTTGCTTTCTCTTTTTTTTGTTGAGTTAATTAGTTTATAAAAATAATAAATAGAAATTAATAATTGTGTAGTTTTTTTTAGCTAATTAGTTTATATTAAAAAATTACTAATTGATTTTTTTTATTTGTTGAGCTAATTATCTCTTTTTTAAAAAAAAGGAGAAAGCAAGAAGTATAAAAAAATAATGATGAAATGGAAAAAAATAAAAGAAAAAGAGGAAGAAGAAGAGGACGTTCCTCGGAGAGACATGCATGACCTTTTTTTTTTTTTTAATTCCTAAGGACGTGAATGCCATTCACATCCTTGCCTTTTCTTTTTCTTTTTTTACCCAAGGACGTGAATGGCATTCACGTCCTTGGTAAGAAATGAAAAAAAAAATTAAAATAATAACGACGTGAATGCGATTTACGTTTTGGGTTATTTTGGTATGTCTCCCACAATGAATGTTATTTTGGATCAAATATAAAAAAGAGGGGTTATTTTGGTTAAAAACTCGAAACCGTAAGTGTAAAAAACACCTCTTCCTGTTATGCACGAGAAAACCGATTCATTAATATAATTAAATAATTTTTTATTTAACATTATCGAAAATTTGTTAAGGTCAAATTGATTTTTTAATGCTTATAAAAAATAAGTTTCTTTAAAGTTAAGAATCAAAACTATATATATATATATATACTTTTAGAAAAGAAGGAGATACTATTAACAAATTATCTATTAATTTATTTGTATATTACATTTTAGTTACTCTAGTTCAGTATAAATTATTTTATAATTTTTTATTTAATTTGGCCTAGTTTCATTTTTAAAAAATTTTTAATAAGAAAACGGAACAAAGAAAAAAAACATAATAAATACCCTTTATATAAGCAGGTGCTCTTTTTTTTTTTTAGGTATAAAACAGAAAAGGAGGGATATGAATGGCATGTACGGTGCGAATTGAATATGAACCTTTAATTTATGGTTCGATAAATAATCTGAAAGCTCGTTTAAAAAATATATATATATTTCTTAAGGGTAAAAACAATTATATCAAAAATATCTTCTTCTTCTTCTTCTTTTTGAGGATTTTATCAAATTATCTTATGTTTGCATTTTGACAAAAAGGGTACAATCTTCGAAGCAGCATATTTGGTTGCCAAATTTTTAACAGTTTTTTTCTGCGTCATAACTTTCTTCTAATTTGTAATTCTCCTTGAATATCAGATATATATATATATTCTATATTTGAATATCTTGGAAAAATTAAGAACTTGAACAAATATTAGGAAATGACAAGATTATTGATTGAAAATTGAGAACTTGACTCATACCAGACCAAATTCACTACATTAACAATTATTTTTCTATTATATTTTACTACCGAAACATAATTTTGTAAAATTGTACAATTAAATATGTAAACTTAACAGTAACACATTCTTCAAAATAAAAGTTTATTTAAAATAAATCTAATAATTATTCTAAACACCAAATCCATAGGCTACTGATACTAACGCGAAAATGGAAGTGTTACTATTGATACCAAACCTGATAATAAGCCCTTGTACAGGGAAACCGTACCAGAAATCGAGGGAGTTGGAGCCGGCCCATAATGATATGGGCTCCAAGGAGAAAGAGGCATGGGCTCAGGTTCTGGAAGAACTCTCTGACCTGCTTCGCAATGGCCCAGAACTCAGCAAATGAAATAGAAGTGAGTGGGCCTTTTAATGGTGAAAATATCGTGGCCAGTGTGCATAGTGCCATAAGAGGCCGTGGCATTACACAAGTTGAAATTCTCGTGAGTCACTCGTATCACATTGTGATATTGTTTGTTGTACTCAAATACTGCAAAAATAAGGAGAAAAAAAATCAGTTAATACTTGCATGGATGAATAATTTCATCATATAAACTTAGTAGGTAAGAATAGAAATAGTATCCTTCTCACTTGAAACTTGATGGGTTAGTATGCAATATTTATATTTCAAAATATAACCCTTTCATTATTTAATTCTCGATAAATTAATTTAAACATATCAGTCAAAAGATAAAATAAATCAAAATTAATCAGAATAGTGAATAGAAATATTATTGAAAATAACACACAAAGTGTCCTGTTTGAAAAAGATTCAAACAAAAACCAATCATAGGCCCTTTGTAAGGAAGAAAAAAACAATCAAACTTTTGTAATAAGACTTTAAATCCTATATTAGAATTCTCCAAAGGGTTTGACGGTAAAATGAGAGGATAGAATGTACATCATATTCAACATCAAAACATATCCATATCTACACTTTTAGATATTTGTAAAAAATGAAAAAAAAGAAGAAGAAGAATAGAAAATACAAAGGAATAATGTCTTAGAGATGATTTTGAACTTACAAATTTGGCCCCCAAAGCGAAAAGTCTTGATAGCTGCCCAAGTTTTGTAATCAAATTGGAGGGTGTTTGTCCAACCAACAGCATCACCTACTTTATATGTCTCTCCATTTGATTTTTCACAAACAACCGCCATCAAAATCATGATATTCTTTGGGGAATTCAAGGCTTAACCTTGTAGAGTGCCTAATGCAGCAGGGAAAAGGAACTTCAAGAAGGCCCAAGGAGTGTTTTCCAACAGCATGTATTATATATGTATATGTGTGTGGGGGTAAAAGTTATTATTATTGCATGTTTGTAACCGAAATATATTAACTTATAATGATGATTCTATTGCCCAAGTAAATGTCACGCAATCCTGCATATTTCCTATTAATCAATGATTCATATTATCCTAATTAATCTCATGATGCAATTTCAATTAACATATCGCCAGCTTTTTACAAGTCTTCAAACTTTTTCTAGCAACAATATTCATAATTCCTGACTTTGTTTAATTATTTAAGAATTTTTAACTGACCTTTATTATGCATTCCTTAATAAAGTAAGAATGAAATGATAATGAAAATGAGATGGAAGATATCCTCTTATTTAATTTTACTTAAAATTGGCTTATAAGCTTAACCCATATGTCTAAGACATTAAAGAGATATAAAAAAAGAATAAAATTTTTTTGAACTTCATCAACGAAACAAAAAAAAAAAAATGTTGAAAACGTAAGTGTCTATGGAAAATATTCATAATCTCTTCATAGACTATTTATTTATTTTGGGGTTAAGTTCATAAAAATTAAATTACTAGTAGAAGAAAATCAGAAACAGTTAATGCTGGGATTACAAGTTCTACTGAAGTTCAAGAAGAAATAGAACAGGAGCAGTAATCCAAGCTTATTTGAAAGAAACCAAGTGGATCGATGAAATAACACAGTGAGCGGCAGCTATAATCTTCTGGTATTGTGAAATTATCACTAGAAAGCATTGCCAGGAACAGAGGCTGTGGATTGAAAGTTTCGAAGAACCCTGATATCAATCTTCATCCCGGCCTGGCAGTGGGCGGGGAAGCCACAAATATAATAGTAATGGCCGGGACTTTTGATAATTATCGAGTCATTGCCCGTCGTGTAGGTGGCCAGAGGAGTACTTCCGTTGCAACTGTGGAAATCAGAGAGATTCACAAGCATCACATTGTGATTTTGTGCATCATACTCGAATACTGTCAATATTTGAGGATGAGATCAATCAATTATTAGAGCTTCATCTTTACAAGAAATAATGACAAAATTGTATGGAAATTGGCAGTTTAATTTTACCTATAATGTCTCGAACCAGAAAGGTTCTAGCAGCAGCCCACTCGCTGTAATTAACCTGACCAATTGCAACTGTAGTCCAACCAGAAGAATCACCAATCTTATGAACAGTGGTGCCCATTGACAATATACAAAGGGCCATTATTACCAACGAATACATCTCTATTTTGGCCAAATCCATGAGGAAGAGACACTTTTGTTTTTACCTTTTGTTCTTTTTCTTTTCTTTGAGGAAGCAAGGCCAGGAGTTTGGAGCAAACAGAAACTATGGACGAAATTACAACTTATAAATCAATCACAGTGACATTATAGGTACATGATCGAGGGCGCCTCTTGGCTCTGTTTTTCTACATGAATTATCAGTTCAAAATGATGATCAAACTATATCCCATCACTCACTTCACGCCATTTTGATCATAGCTAAGGATAAAAATATTTGGAGGAAAATAAATCTCATAATCCAAAAAACAGAAAATTCTTTTTTATTTTTTTTTATTTAAGTCAAATAGTCTTGCAAAATAAAAGCTTCATAACTTTTTTTTTTAAAAATGAAATATTTAATCAACATCCTAAACAAGATTCCTCTATGTTTTGAGTTTGTATTAACATAAGTGAGTTTTATCAATAAAAAATAATTTTATTTTAATGTTTTGGCTGCAATTATAAGTGAACCAAATCTACCTAATTTTTCATTGTAATGGTACTTTTTAAATTTGGTTTCTCAAGCAAAATAATTAATCTTAAAAAATTTTAACTTTTAAACTTCATTAACAAATAATTATCGAACATTCATTTTCTACATTCAATTTTAGTTTTAAATATGTTTATGCTTTTTGGGTCAAAAATTATTTTTATACTTCAGATTTATAAACTTAGAGAAGGAAAAGTGATAAATAGTTACTTTTTTAAAAAGTATATATATACATATATATATATATATATCTTGCAACTTGGACTCCGGGGCGGGCAAACCATTTGGCCCGAAATTATTTTGGAAGACGAAGAGAACGGCACGGGCGTTGGAGTGGTCTTACAGCTGCAACAATTGGGTGGTAATCCTTATCCACTTTCGGTTCTTTCCATTTCCTTCCCTTGACCTATATCCAATTCTGATTTCAACGGCCTGAACAATTCTCCTGCGCATTTGAAAGAACACCTTTTCCTCGGCAATGGCGATGACCTTATCGCCTTCAACTCCTGTTGGATCCATTTGCCAACACAAGCCCAACGGCGCTGCCAAAACCTCACTCTCCCTCCAAACTCAGGGTTCAATACTGAACTTCCCGTGTATTTTCACTGTGCAATGTCTTCTCTTTTTAAACAAGTAGAAAATGCCGGTACTTACTGTACGGAAAAAGATTGCAGGTCCTCAGGTTATACGAAGTAAAGTTTTATCGTGGGGCGCTGCTTCAAATTATGCCAAACTTGAACTAGGGGTTAGGGGGTTTAATGTGAAATCCATTCTTGTACAATCTCGGACGAAGAGGTAGTGGAATTTGAATTTCAATTGGCTGTTTAGTTGTTTGAGTTAGATTTTGGGCTGTTGTTGGCCATCCTGAAACTGAAGTCCTCGTGTTGTGTTCATTGTTTTGCTCTTCCTCTTGGTTTGGTTATTTTTCCAGAGCAGGAGTCTTGAGATGTGCAACTATTGAGGAAATAGAAGCTGAGAAGTCGATGATTGAGAAAAATGCTGTAAATGCTCTACTTGACTGTTTTATAAGAGATGTGCCAGCTATGTAAAACAAGACTAGTACGCTTAATATTCAAAGGAATTTTTTGTCTTGATTGTTCCTTTGCCTTCTCTTTGCAGAAAGAAAAAATGGAGAAGACTATAGAAACAGTTCGCTCAAATTTCAGCTCAATAAGAACGGGCAGAGCAAACCCAGCTATGCTGGATAAAATTGAGGTAAACATTCATAACATGACTTATATCTCCAAGATGTATATGCAAGGTGTATCTTTGTGTTATGTATGGGGGCTTGTGGTCCTAGTCGCACAGAAAACTTTCTTATTTCAGCATCTACTTGGATCTTGGCGTTGTTTTCAGTAATGAGTAGATGAATTTTCTTATTGACTAGTTTTTTACTAAAAATCGTGTAACTAGCATATAGTGGAATTGAGAAAATGTCTTGGAACAATGTGGCTCTTTGTACTTCGGTTATTTTTTGCTATTGAAAAACTTATGGAATTCCTAAAGCTTGAAATTGGAAAATTTTCTTGGGGCAATGTGGTCTTTGTTCCACTGTGAATTTCTATGGACCAGCAAAATGTAGGCATTGTTTGATATTTGCTATAGCATATAAGAAAATACTATGGCCATTGGTGATTATTTTACAATATTTGATGGCTGAACATAATTATATTTCTCTTGGATTTACCTTTTCATTCCTAGGTGGAGTACTATGGAACACCAGTCAGCTTAAAGAGCATAGCTCAAATTAGTACTCCTGACGCAAATTCACTGCTGGTGCAACCTTATGACAAATCCAGGTATAGTTTTCTAATCAGAATACGGAAAACAGATTTAAGATGTTGCAAACATAATCAAAGCCTATCTTAACCCTGCTGTCAACTTCAGGTGCATATATTTAGGATTACTGTTCTTGCATGTGCTCCATAAACTAGAAGACAATTAGAGATCAGAAAATTATTATTTGATATTTGGAACATCACATGAAAAACAGTGTTAGATGTTCTATGGCATTAGATGCTGTATCTCACTGAATGCATCATTAGGATCACTCATTGCGTAGGCAAGTAGGCAAGCATCTCTATGGCTTGCTTAATTAACTATATTGAATCTGCCATATGCAAGTATTTAATGTTCTGTGATGTTATCAGTTTGAAGGCTATAGAGAAGGCCATCGTAAGTTCTGATCTTGGTATGACCCCAAACAATGACGGAGAAGTTATAAGATTAACCATCCCGCAACTGACATCTGAGAGGCGGAAGGTACAGTTTTGAGGTTTTGTGTTTCTTTGACAAAGCTAATTGTCTCTTTTACATTCTCTCATGATGTTGGTAATCTCTATTATTTGCTCAGGCAGATCTTCAAAGGAAACATGTTGTATTCTATCAAGTCATGCATGGATATCTTGATTGTCATTCTCCTTGCTATATACTATCTCTGAGAAAATGCCTTTTTTCACCTAAGTTCTTTGTACATTGTGACAGTTAGAAGTGTTTGATGCAGATTTTGGATGCCAGTTTCATGTAACCTGTTGGTAGGAAGCATTCACCACTGATTGCAGAAGCTTGAAATGTCTCTTTAATGTTTTATTAGAAATCCTCTTATTTCTGGAGTATTTGCTGGCATCTTGAGATTCAATTTTTCACATGTCATTTCAAAGTCCTAGATGTCCTTTCCCCTACTTTTCTGGTCTTTGCTTCTTTTTGGAAACTTCAAATGATATGGACAAAATTAATTTGGTTAAGAATGTTTTAACATCCATTTCCAGTATTCCATTGCATCCATTTGTGAAGCATCCAGCATTTGCAGTATTTTGTTGCATGTGAATATCGAGAACAATAATTTTTTGGCTGGATATTTTCTTGTGGTTGTCTTGACATTACTTGAATATGCTCTGTCAGAAGGTGATAGGGCTGCTATTGAATTTAATTAAACTGAATCTTCTATAACACAATGGAATAACAATGCCGATGATGGTTTGAGAATTCAGTAACTGTGGGAGACTTTCATCTGAATTTCTGTTTTTCTTTCTCTTTTCTTTAACAGGAATTATCAAAAATTGTGGCTAAACAGGCTGAGGAAGGCAAGGTATGCTGCTTTCTTAAAAGTGTGCACTGTACTAGATCATATATGGAATATGTTGGTTCTTTTTGTCACAGTACCTTGGAAGCACTGACCATCTGGGAAGCAGGCGTTGGCATGTTAGCACTTAATATGAAAAGGATTGTCTATTCCTTGTGGTTGGTCTGACTGCTATTCTAGTAGTCTAGAGCCGTCATATATTCATACTTCTTAAATTTCTTTGAGGAGTCTGGGGAATAGCTTTAAGTTGAATAACATTTTGATCAGATGAATTTTCCTGATTGATTTATATCCGTGAAGAAGACATATTGACTTGTATGCTTTTACATGAGCATTCGTTACATGCCACGCAGAAGCAATTAGTTCACTTGCAGAGAAATCTACTATAATGTGCTTTATCAAAATTTTTGGTGTTGTGATAGTATTTGTTTCTCTGACTGATTATTTGTCTTGGAAACTATGCTCAGACTTGCTGTGGTCGTTTTTTGTAGGTTGCCATAAGGAACGTACGAAGAGATGCAATCAAATCCTATGAAAAGCTTGAGAAGGTTTGTACTTCATCTAGCTGTTTTCTTTTCGTTGGTGTATGTGGCAAATCACCCGTTACAACTCTCATTCATGCAGGAGAAAAAGCTTTCCGAAGACAATGTGAAGGACCTATCAAGTGATCTACAGGTATCTAATATTCAGCAAATTCCTACAAATGAAATAAATTGGCAGTTGACTTAGAGCGGGCAGCATTATTCTTAAAAGAAGAAATATTAAGGCATCTGGCTTTGAACCTGGAACCATAAGCATAAGACAAGTATTTCAATAAAACTCCACATTGCAGTGTGGCAAATTAGTTAAGGAGCTAGTTTAACTATCCGTTAGGGCAGCTACAAAAATCTCCCTGGTCAGTTGTCCTGGATCGTCCATCTGTGAATTTGTTATGCAAGTAAATACTCTAGCGTTAGCTGTTCTATCCATTTCAGTTCTTCGTCCCTCCTAAAGCCATTTTTCTTCGGCTGTTATTCTGATTTAATTAAAGAAACATAACCAGTTGGTAATTGATGATGTAGATGCAATGATAGTTGAGAACATGGAGCCTTCTACTATTCTGTTGAGTTTCACAGGTAGGGAAACAAGAGGAAATAATATTAGTAGATTTGTTTGTGATGGGTATTAATTTTTCTCTTAAGATCCCTGAAATATTTTTCTCAGAATTAGTTTAAGCAACCACAATGGCCACTTTATTTTTGAAGTTCAATGAATTCCTGACTTCTTAATTGCAATTAGTCAAATCTCTTGTTTGAAGATTGCTTCCAACCTTAAATCTTTCTGGCGTGTGTGCAGAAACTGACAGATGAGTACATGAAAAAGATCGAAGCCATCTACAAACAGAAGGAGAAGGTAAACCTTCGATTCTGATTTTTTTCCTTATTTGGGGTGAATGTGATTTCCATGGCACCAAACTGTTCATTAACCAGGAAATATACAAAAGAAAAAAGGGCAGTATTGTCCCTAGTATTTTGAACCTACTTTCACCCTGGCTTGCCTGACACAATGGATGCAACTGAAGCTTCACAAACCAACTGAGAAAGAAGTCTTCTTTTGGGACTGTCTACTTTATCTTATCAATTCATTGTTTCTGTTATTTTCTTGGTGATTTTTTTTTTTTTTTAAAAAGAGCTGTTTCTTTCTGCTTGCACACGACCTTACCATAAAATTTATTGGTTTTTTTTCCTAACTGGACAATCTATGACATTTTTTCGTGTTCAACTCTTTCCAGGAATTGCTGACAGTTTAGCAGCAGTTTGTGCAAGGTGACACTGGATTAGTTTGCTGTGCAGACAGTTAACATCTCCCTCTATGCCCAATTCCCCTTTTCTGGTGGTTTTAAGTCTTTTATTGTGTATTGTATGTAAAAAGCAGCAAAAAGTGACGTTAAATTTTGTTGAAGTTGGTGTATGGGAAGGTTGTAATATAATTACTGCTCTGGGCACAAAGCTGAGGGATCCTTATTCTACAAGACCTGACAAAAAAAGTTTTGTTACTTGACTACTACTATGCCTTTTTGCAGGTACAACTTGACTGTTATTCACTTACAAGTTCCTTGGAAAGGACCCAACTTTATTACAGCATTTACATTATTGTTACAAGTAGTTTTTAATAATTTATCATCTGGAAAAAGTCTCACAACACTAACTTTAAAAGAATATATTTTTAAAATGCATTTTTAGGGCAAGAGTTGCACAAATCACTCCAACCAGTTCTAATTCATCCGCCTGGGCGGGGCCAATGTCTGTTCTCAGAAATGAGACGAGTCTGTCTGTTCACTTCACTTGTTGGGTACTTTACGCTACTAGTAGTAATTTAGCTTTGTGGGTACCATGTGTTTTTTTTAAAATGTACCACGGCTTCTGCTACTTTTGGTGGATTTTGCAGCTTACTCATAAGAATAACGACAGTGTAACCAAAAAGTGATGATTAACTCAATGCCCATCTGCAACATGTCGTGGAGATTGGCAATTGGTAGTACTAGACTTTACATTAGCATCTTTTAGCTGCTTTCAGACTGTGTGGACCATTTCCTCTCCTTGCGGGCATCTCATGGTTCTGAGGCTCTGAGCTCTCTCCAGTCTCCACGGCTCTTCCAACTGCTTCTACCTAACCTTTGAGTAACGGGATCCATTTGGGTATTTTGTGGTTGAGTCTTTAATTTGCCGTTTATAAATATGTTTTAGAGTATTGGAAGAATTTTTTTGAGCATCAAAATTTCATTAACATTTACCAGGGATTTGTATCTTATTAGTATATCACACCTAATCATGAATATTATAATAACTTTATTAAACTTAAACAACATTTTAAAATTTTATATTAATTTAAAAATTAACATTTAATTATGGATGAAATGAGTAATTTTTAATCAAACAATTTATATATATATTTTAAAAAGAATGAATTATTTTTTTATTTCTTAGTTAGAAAATATAAGTTGTTTGATGATTTTTCATTGTATTAAAATATAAGTATTTTTATGAAATTTTATGGATATTTAATTATTATTTATATTTATCCCTTTTATCTATTTTTTATTTCAAATATAAAGTCTTTATATATTTTTTTTCTCAAATTAATTTAATTTATTTTTTATTATTTTAAAGATATCATAATCAATAGCATTTTAGAAAAAAAATTTTAAAAAAAGATTGTGTATAAGTTAATCAAAACTTTTTAGGTTTCATGACGGGGAAGTACTATTTTTTTTTTTTTTAATTGATTTCAAAACTAAACCGCAGTCAAAAAGTCTTTACTTTTCCGAGTCTCGATGGCAGACAAAGACATTTCTTTGACTTTTGACAATATTACTAGGACTATAATACTATTGTTCTCCACTCCTCCCTATCAAAAGAAAGCTTTTGATTCGTTTCATTTCCCGAGTTTCACATCGAGAAGACGAAAACCCCAGCCATGATACACTTGCATTGAAGTTTCCAAAAAATAAAAAATAAATGAAAAAGACACCCAGAATTGGTACTTATTTTAATCCAAACAAGTGCCCCTTACAATATGGAAACTCTTTCTGTACTCAGGAATCATTTTAATTGGCCAATCTTGACCCCATTATGCAACCTGCAATGCTAGGATAATAAATAAATACACCCTAACAAAAGAAAAACTTTATGAAAAAAAATCTGAAAAGATGATAAATATAAAAATGATAGTAGTATCTTCCTGGTGGTCTTGTTTGTTATGTGATGTGAATTCTTGACTTCAAAGTAATTGCTGGATTCAGACCAGATTTGATTTACTAATAATTATGTTGTTATGTGTTCAGAGTTTGGTGAAATGATCAGATCGTGCAATTTAATATTTGTCTAACTCTGCATCTGTTGAAGAAACTAAAATAGAGTAAGATTCTGTTTTGGCGGTTGATCATTTTTGAACTTCGAAATGCAGCAAAAAAGTAGGGTATTGAATTGAAGCACTGTATTTGGACTTTTAGCTTCTTCTAATAGTAATTTGTAGATTCTTAGTTGAGGTTTTGTGAAATAGTACAAGTTCTCACTTCCCTCTCTCTTTTTAATTCACTTTTCAATTGCAAACATGAGTATAACCGGAATCATAACAACAGTCATGCTATTATCATCTAAAAATCGTATGATGTATTTGAACAATCAAGATTTGTGAATTATATACTAATTTTTCATCAAAGTTCAATGCCACAACAAAGTAAATGAATTTATTTCCATAATAAATTAAATACACATTAATTAGTGAGATGATAGTATACTTACAGTCATATCCTTTATGAGTTAATTCTCACTTCTCTCTCATCTATTGACTTGGTAGGCTAATCTTTGTGTTAATTTGAATATATGAAAATAACAAAAATTAGTCAACTTAAACTCATTATTCATAAGATGTGTTTTCTCAAATAGAATACTCATTCATAATTAAATATTTACTTTTGATTTAATAAAATAATTAATAATAAACTTTGATTTTAAAGAATTTAACATAATATCTTTATCATTAATGTAATTAATGTCATGACCACATGAAAAATACAACACATACAATTTTTTAAAAAAATACAACTTTATAAATTCTATTATTAATGTGTTACAAGTCTATGTTATAACAATTAAGTATGTTTAACTTGGTTGTTAAGTAATCTTACTTAGATATTTAAATATTATAAATTTGAATTATATTATCAGTAATTATCATATATTTATTAAAACAATACAACTCTATAAATGATAAATGCTTGTTCCTTATTGGAAATGTTAAGTTGCATTGTAATGCTCAAAAAATTGATTTTGAGTTCCGTTATTCAATTTGGAACTTTTTAAAGTTACAATTAGAGATGATCTTTATGGAATTTGATAAAAAGTGTATATATATATATATATATTAAAAAAATTAAAATAAAATTATGAATATTTAAGTTTAAACAATGTGATATTTTTTTTTTGAGGGGCAAACAATGAGATGCTACTTTGCCTTTTTATTCATCTAGTGAAGGCCCAAGGCTTGGGGTATTAATTTCCTTTTCCTTTTTGGGAAATTATGTATCAAATTTAAGAACTTTCGATGTTTTACTACACTATTTTATTTTTTCCTTCAGTTCATAAATGGAAGTTGAAATTAGGACTGGAAATATTAGACATGATACGCGAACATAACACAATATTAACGGATTAGGTTTGAGGTTTCACGGGTTGGCGAGTTCGCGAGTAAACGGGTTGAACCCGCATAATCCGTGGGTAACCCGTCAACCCATTTATTTTTAATTTTTTTAAAAAATCATTTATATTCTTAAATTTAAGTTAGGTTCTTATATCTAATCTCTAAATTTTTTTATTATAATGTAGTGAGCTAATGAGTAGTGTATTTTGGATTATTTTTATTTTGTAATTTTTTTAATTCATGAGTTTTTTTGGCATATTCTATCTAATCACTACATAAATGATAATGATGACGATTTTAAAAAAATAAAATAAAAATTAACGCAAGATATCACGAGAATGGTTATTCTTACATTTAGTTGTAGGGATTTAATAAATAATTTAGTCTTAATATATTTTATGCTTTTCTCCTGCAATATTTGTATGTTTCAATGAATGTTACGATGATTTTTTTTCAACAAAAAACTTTTATTGTGATGAGTTGGGATGATGATAATCTATTTTGTTGAGATGCATTCACGCATAACATTAACAAACAAATATTTAAATGGTTTGTACAATTTTGACATTAATATTTTGCTATTTTACATACTTTATACAATTTTTTTCTTGGATTGAACGTATTTTTGTCTCAGTCTTTCTTGTACATTGGCTCTCTTGATTTTCAATTTAATTTATTGTATTTCATATTAAACATAATATGATTTTCTCACTAAAATATGTGTTATTGCTTTGACGGGTTGGTGGGTTGCTAAATAGGGTTATCATGTTGGTGGGTTAATAAGTTACTAAATAGGGTTATCGTATTAGCGGGTTGGTGAATTACTAGGTTTATCGTATTAGCGGTTTTGCGTGTCATGTTCACAAGATTTTTTAACATTCGGGTTCACATAATTATTAATCATATCGTTTTTAGATAAGTGTTTTAATAACTCGACAACTAATTGGAGCGGAAGGGGTGGGGCCGCTTGTGAGAAAAAGGAGGCGGAACGGGTATTTACTTCGAACCGGTCATTCAGGACTCAAACCCCCACGTGATTTGCTATTGTTAGTACCGCCCCAGCTATTTGCCAATCCAAGCAAGCAGTAAAGATAAAGATATTTATTCCACACATTCCTCTTCCTCCTGCTTCGCACTGACAAATGTACCCAATTAAAACTTGCCACGTGTAATACAATCCTGCCATCACGCCTTGCACCCGATTTTCTTCTTTCCCTTTCACGCGCCAAACAATAGGCGGGTCTTACGTGACCAATCTAAGACTGCAGGGTGGACCTTGACACGTGGATATTCGGGCCCACTGTGAGACATTTTTTTTTCATTATTCCAGCCGAAAGCGACCTTTCTGCCACGTAGGCAGAAGCCAATATCAGCCCTCGGATCAAAATGCCATCCATACTGATGCACACGTCACGGACAAAACCCGGTGCCGTTCAGCATGGATTTAGAGCAATTAAACAGAACCACCGCCAACAAACGAGAGATTGAGAATTGAGATGATTTTGAGAAGAGAGCAGAATAAAGGGTGAAGCGAAGAGAGAGGAGAAGAAGTTTTTCCCTTTCACTTTCGGCTTTCTATGTAGTAGTAATATTTTTCATTTGCAGAGAGAAAATCTGCTATCTTCTCTCTTAGTTTCGGCTTTTCTCGAATCTCTCAGTGTTTTTTCTGTGGAATTTGGTGTTGAATTGTGGTCTGAGATCGGTTTTCTTGAGTTTTGAGCTGATGAAAAAAGTTAGAGGTTTATGGAGAGGAACTGGGAAGCAAAAAGGGGGAGCTTGGCGGCCGTGAATGATATTGGACTGTCTAGACGCCTACACAGAATTACGGCTCTCAGAGATTCACCCGGTTCGAAGAAATACACCATTATCTCATCTCTGTTATGCTTTAGATTTTCTTTATGTATCTATGATATTTGGTTTTTGTTTGGCTTTACTTTCGGCAGGTGAAGAAGGGCAGACGGAGACGGTAAGGTCAAGAGAGCGAGAGCGAGAGCGAATGCATAAACTGGACAAAGTCGGAGATCGAGATCAAGAGTTGATGAGTCAGCGCAAGAGAAGAAGAATGGGCAGGTGCTTGGAAATGAGTAAACAACGAGCTGTTGAATGTATTAGTGATGAGGACAGTTCTGGTTCGTCAGGGGAACAGAACTACGAAGAAGACTACGAGCAACCGTCGTTGTTTATGTCAAATCACGCTCTTTGGAGGACTCGTACTCCAATCAGAAACATTAGGTCGATTTCGGGGTCGAGAATTGCCGATGAGATGATTGGTTCTGCGTTCCCTAGAAGAGCTCGGTCTGGTATGGAGATTTGCTATAGAAATCTTGAACTTGAGTTTTATTGTTAATCTGAGTCTTGATCATTTCGTTTATTTACAAAAAAATAAAAATAAAAATTGCAGCGACAGTGAAACGGTTAAATGAGCGCTGGAATTCCAGTCTTTGGGGATTTGGGGAACGGCAGACCCGGAGGAGACTTTCTCAGTCGCCCTTGAGCGGAAATGTTGATATTTCACCTTCGTCTTTAAGTGTTTCTCTCAGGAGAAAGATGGTCGGTTCTTTTCTTCCTGAAGTTCCAGTTGTTTACTTCTCACGTCCCTTTTAGTCGAATAAACTGACGAGATTTGCATTCTTGCATTTTACCGATATTTTCCAGAAACCACTAGGGCCTAAAGGTCTGAATTCTAAGGTTTCTCGCAAGTCTCTCCCATCAGTTGTGGATGACGTTGAGATTGAGGTGATCGAAGCTCTGTTTGATTTGATGAAGCAGTCGGGGTGTTCCAAGAAAGATGAAAGAATCCGTGATAATGTCTCTACGGAAAATCTTTATTTGATTAGCAATGATGATTTTCATACCAAATCTGTACATTCTTCGACCGTCTCTGAAAATATTGGCCACAGAGCTCCAGATTTGCCGCCGGAGATTAACTCTACTTCCGTTTCCTGGCCTGAAGGTGGTAGGTGTTTGCCAGATTTATATATTTCTCTCTAACAAAACATTGTGTCCCATTCTTTAATTTCAAAGTTAAGAGTTTTCTGGTTCTTATTGGTTATTTGTGCGTTTATTATTAAATTACCCTTTTCACTTTTTGCTTTGCGGATAAACAGAATTGAAAACTGAAAGCGAGTTAAAGTTCGGCAAAATGTCGTCTGATGCACTGGAGCCAACGGAAGAAGCTAGTCTTGAGAGGGGGAAGGATTCAAGGGAGCCAGCCTCAGAATCTGTTGGAGAAGATCAAGTTGTAGTTGCAAAAGAAGAATCTACATCAAGTGAAAAATCAAATGGTGATGGTTCTTTGGATTCAACGATGTCAAAAGCAGCGTGAGTATCTTTTAATTTACATTTTCTATTCCGCAAAAACACACGCACAACTCTCTCTATGCCTCTCGCTGTATGTTAGCTCATACACGTCATTTCGCGTTTGATAATTTCCGTTACACGGCTTTGACCAGGAATTTGGCATCAGAAGTGGTTGTGCCATTACCGAAAAGGGTGGCAAGTTTTGAGATTGATTTGATGGTGAGAATGGCTAGAAAGTATTAGAGAAATGAATTTGAATTTGTTTCCAATTTCCAGCACGGCTTTTACTTCCCTCCCCCCTTCCCCACCCAAGCTCTGAACTGGACGTGTTGTTTTTGGCAGGCTCCTCCACCACCGGTACCTACTTCTCCAGACCAGGATTGCTCGAAGATCAGGGAGCCTGACCTTAAACTCAATTTAGAGAAGCCAGAGCAAGAAAGTATCAGTGGTTGCAGCTATAACAGCTCACAGCAGGTGGGTCCAAAGGAGCCAAATCACTGCATGGTATCTGATTCTAAAAGGCAGAATTATGGTAATCCACTACTCCTTTCTGGTAGCTTCAATTCCCTACCTTTTCTTGTATGTAATTGGATAAAAGTTATTTTTGCAGGTCATTCGGATTCATTGCCTTCCTCATCTGGTTGGCCAGGCACTTTTCCTTCCCCAGGGTGTGACCTCTTACCTGAATGCCTTTTTTTCCTCATTTTATTTTGCTATTGGTGCAACATTAAAAATGCTCGTGATCTTGGTCTTCTACAGATATATTGCTCCCCTTAAAACACTTCCTCTTGTGGATGAAGGTTCCAGAACTACTGCATCGCTGGTCTCTCCCTCTTTCCTTATGCTTTATCAAGCTAAAATCTTTTTCTTAGCATTTTTGTGGTTTTTTACGATAATTTTGCTCACTACTTATTTACTCTGAAAAATTATGCAGATAGCTCCATTTACCCTCTCTCATCCTCGGTCAAAGAGATGTTTGACCCATCTGTACATTGCTTGCAACATTCGCCAGCATCAGCAACTTTCCAAGAACTGTGTGTTGCCACCAGCTACTGGTCATGCTACTTTGCATGAGGCCAAGCTCATCAGTGGCAATCCTGCAACATCAACATCATCATCGAACTCATTTCTTGGGAACCCAATGCAGAGAGACCTACCAGGCAGGCATGCTTTAGCAACCCCTCCAGTTTTAAGTGAGAAAGGTAAAATCTCTGAAGTTGCAAACGCTGATGCTACAGAGCGTAAGCAGCTTGTGCCTCAGCAAACATCGGAGAAAGCTCCAGCAGTCAATTTGTTGGTATGCTAGTCTCATTTTTGGATTCTCTTCGAATTGATAGTTTTCTGTACAATGCTGGTAATGTTGAATTGTTATGTTGCAGCAACCTGCTCTCATCTTTCCACTGAGTCAGCATCAGGCAGCAAATGTGGCTGCACAGCAACCTGGACTGAGTAAATCTGTTGCAGTAATAGGCAAGGCAGCTTTGTCACGAAATTTAGCTGGGGTACCGGTATTAGGCTCTTTGTCATTACCTGCCGGAGCAGCCGCAATGAGTTTCAATTGTGCAAATCTCTCTGCCAGTGATGCTCCTCCATTCATGACAATATTGCAAAGCAATAATGTGCATCCCTATACAACTTCAACAAATAGTGGAATGCCTCTGTCAGTTAGAGGAGGCCAGACACCTGTTTTTCCTTTCCTTAATGCTCCTTACTATCCTTCTATGTTCTGTACTCCTCAGAATCAGCAAAGACAATCCACATTCCAGCCTCAGTCCAAACCTCTGAATCAAGTCCAACAGGCTTTCTCCACTACTGGTGCCTGTAGTGGCTCAAAATCATTCTATAAAGAATCGAAGAATCAGCAACAGACAGTCACACAGATTAGTACCCATGATTCTTTTGGCTCGGAAGGATTGCAAGTGGAGCAATCACAGAAACATGTACTGGAATCACATTCATCTAGCAAGTCTGTTGATAGCCTAGGGTCTCATGCTCAAAAGGTCAGCAATGGTCAAAACGATGGATTTCAATTCCAAACAATGAATTTTGCTCTAGTGTCTCACAGGGGTGGCAACCAGCAGCAGCCAGGGCCTGAGCGCAGTGTGGCAGTCGTCCCCTCTCAAGCTGGATTTTCATTGGACTTAAATGCTTCAGCTAAACTGGGATTCAAGTTTTCATCACTGCCGCAAGAAGCTGCTGTTTTGCAGATGATATCTGATGGTCAGCTGGGATATCAATTTGTACCTTCTGCTCAAGTTGCGCAACTTAAAATTTTCCAGGCAGCAGAAAAAAAGAATGTAGTTAAGCAACCAATGCTAACGAGAAAAAACCTCTCTCGGCAAAGTCTGTTGATCATTCTCTTAACTTCTCCGAATTGGACCCCGCTAATCTTTCAGCTTCCGCTGGAAAGAAAGTTGCTCTTGATGGTTCAGCTCAAAATCAGAGTTCTCTACCACCACCTACTGCTGGAAACCAGTCTTTTTCTTCCTCTTCAACTGCAACTACTGATGTGTTTTCAGTTACTACTTCAAAATTTCAGCAGGAACAGCAGCAGAAGGAAATGATTCAGCTTCAGAAGCAGCGTGCACAACAAATGCAGCTGACCAGTACAGCTCAAATACAGGCACCAATCCCTAACAACTTCCATTATTCTTTCAATGGCTGCAACAACCCAAATAATAACCCCTTGTTTTCACTTGTCCATAACAACTATGTCTCGTCTTCCCATTGGAAGAACATGCCTGTTCCTACAACTACGCAAGTCTCTTCATTAGCCACCACCTCAAGCCCTAAAAACCTTCCCCAACAACAATCAAGTAATTCCCCAGGTCAGCCCCATGTATCCTTCGGTAGCAGTTTGAACTCAGCTTTGTTATTCCAAGGGCAACAATTTATTATAAACGGCCAGCCCACTTCATCTATAGTTGATGGGCACTTGGAAGTGACAACATGAAAACTACTTTTGGATGCAGCAGAGCCGTGACAGTTGTGAAACTGCTACTGTGATACACAACTGTCAAATGAACTATGACAGAAATCTGGCTCAGCCTGTGGGAGGGATATGAGACCAGGCTCCGCCTGTGCCAGCAAATGAATCAATCTTCAGGTTATTATTGAGGTCATGACATCTTCGAGAACGAAGGTTGCTAGTTGCAGATTGAAGAGTCAGTTGGTTGCGCATTATATGAATGTCTTCGAGGCCAATAGACTTGAGAAGGTGTGTATACTAGAGGAAAACAGAGGCATTGAATAGTAGGCGGCTAGACAATAGATGTTGAATAGGCAGGTGAGAGGCCAAGTAGGAAGGAGAAACTGGCTTTGGAAGAGGCATGGGGTCTGTGATTTTGAAAGTTATTTTTCTTATTAAGATATAGTAATAATTTGATTGGTTAAGGTGACATAACATTGACTTGTGTATGCTAGAAAGCCTAGAATGACGTATTAATGCACTTTCTCCCCT
This sequence comes from Apocynum venetum, assembly GCA_019593545.1. Lineage (NCBI taxonomy): Eukaryota > Viridiplantae > Streptophyta > Magnoliopsida > Gentianales > Apocynaceae > Apocynum > Apocynum venetum. The sequence goes on from SRSM01000324.1 coordinate 2,117,559, forward strand.
GTTTGTTCTTGGTCCATTACTCTAGCCTACTCTGGACTCTGATGCTTTCATTATTTTCGCGATGACATAGGCATGCATATGTTACTAATGGTTTCTTCTATTTTAGCTGGCGTATATAATGTGCCTAGTTCTGATGGACACAAGCATGCCAAAAATGTAAGGGAAAGGAGGTTAAAACAGTGCACCTACATGCTTGGGCAGCATTTGATGGTAACCTTCAAGGTTATAAATGCTAACTCAAATTACTTGAGAAACTCTTATCTGAATCTGTCCTTCCTCTCTCTATTCCCTCGGTACCGACAGATGTGTTTACAATTGAATTATTCCTGTCTCGGAGTAATATCCAAGCACCATAATCCTTACTGGGGACGAGAAGACGTATGCATGAACATGCATTTCTTCATTTGGAAACTAGAGAATTTGAATTTTAACAAGAAAATGCTTGGCATCACAGGCAAGAAAAACCTTCAGTATAAGAGTGATACAAGGTGAGCGAAGGGAGCCTCACAGGCTCCTAGATGAAGACTATGGTACTTATATTTTATTTAGCCATAAAAAAAAAAGCCCTTTACATTAAATTATGCATGAAGGAAATCTGTGCCTGGAGTGCAAAGTCTTGTTTCCTAATTTATGGTACTGAAGATGATAGAAGATAGACCGATGCACGAGAGAAAACTTCCCTCCCTAATCTTCGTCAAGACTACTTCTGGAGAAGCGAGATCAAATTCTGCTCAATGTCTTCTTTAGCTTTTTGATCAAATGGATCATCTCCAATGTATAGATCTAGGATAGAGCGACATAAAAGTTTGCTCTGGATGCTTCCCACCTCCTTTCCATCAACTGCAGTCATTTGATTAACTCAAATTACAATAACTGAGAGTAGAGTGTGTAATGTAAAGCATAAAAGGTTCCAACTAGCTAGTCATCTTTGTCAAATAGCAGTTTTATCAAGGTCAAGATATTGGTCAAGATTTCACCCATTATAATATGGTCAAGATATTGGAAATCAACTTATTTGCTCTTTCAAAATGCATCTTGTACGTAAAATTTATCAGTAAAATTTCAGCATTCACATCGCCAACTGAAAGAAAGCTGGGAAGAGTATGCAAATGTAAGAAACATAGCCAGGAGGGAAAACAATTGAGCAGATTCAAGAATTATTTTTAGACAAAGACATTCAACAAAATAATTATTCAGAGAATTTGGAAACATAGCCATGAAAATGGCTATATACACAAGTTTTTCATGGGGTTTTGACTCTTTAATTATTGTGATTTTCATGGTTGAGAGCAGAAATGTGGCAGCATTAAACAATAAACTCCTGAATTCTTGTTTCTGCAGTTTGCATGTTTTAACAGGACAATCAATTTAAACATGGTCCCAACACAATAATCAAATTTATCCGGTTGTGCAAGTCTTTTATCATCCCCATCTCACTACACAACAAGAGGATTTCCTAAGAAGCATCTTGCAGTATTTTTGGAAGATTTGTAAAGTTACAGACTTGACTTTACAGTTATGGCCAAGTGGTAAACTAGTATTGCAAATTGAAACTGTAATTTGAGGCGAATTGAATGACAATGTATAGAATATTCATGAAAATCCAAGGTGGAATTGTTTTCAAAGGGTTTGTACAAAAATCTTACTTGTTGTACGAAGAACATGACCTCTATCTCTCGAGAGATCTATGATAGAGCCACGAGGTATTTTGTATTCGTCCTTAAATTGAGAAGTAAACCTGCAAAAGTATCTTATGCTTATGAATAATGTATGCAATATCATACCAAGAACATGAATGAAAAAGGTTTAATTTCTGATGAAAAGCTGTGCATTGTTTTGACAAATATGGAAAGAGAAATAAAGATTACAGTATAGTAAGCTGAATTCCTACTTAATGAGCAGGCTCTGTACAAAACAAAGTTATAACTTCTTTTCTTTTCTTTTTTCCACTGGAACTTCCTTGTTTTCTAACCTTGTTTGTTCATCTTTCTTCTCCCATAAGGGGGAGGAATCTGGGACAAGGTTTATAAGGTAACATATGAGACTCCAACTGTAACTAATATACCTAAAGATCATATGACCCAGCAGGAAAAAAATAAAAACCCATAAATTTGGAAACTGTTTTTATTCCTTGGAAGTGCTTGGTTTATCATAAGTGATTGTATTATAGAAATAAATGAGTAGGATTACCTATGAAGTAGTTCTTTATCATCACTTCCCCCAAATTTCTGTAATCTGCTTCCAACAGACTGCTGAAAAGCACTGCGTACAGATTTAATGCTTAGTCTGCCATATACTATTTGAAGTCTAATAGTCATACATATATCACTTTCTATAAGATCCTCCTTTAACTCCTTTTCTTTCAATTCAGATGTTGAAAGTTTCCCATGTTTGTCACTCAGAAATTTCTTGACGGCATTATCATCAGCATAGACTCCTACACCAGATATCACAGTAATACAATGAGGATCATAACAACCTGAATAATGCATACAACTGAAAACTAACGCTAGGAGTTACTCTGAAAGTGTAAAACCAAGATATCTTGCAGCAATCCCTATTCCAAATTAGGGGGAAAAGAGAAAACAAACATCCATGACATGAAATTCATTTGAAAATTGCCAGTCATACTTTAGATCACTGAAAAAGTAAAAAACAATTCATGACTTTAACATTCATTGATAGCAAGCTACCTTAACAAGAGAAACACGATTCAAGTCTAAAAAAATTGGAATTTGCAAATGCTTCTAGAAGAGATAGATAAACTAGAATTAGTTTCCACATTACAAGATCAAAATGTGGTACGGTACCAAAAGCGTAAACATCGATGTTCTTCAAACCCAAAATTGCCTTATTCCGCACCCCAGTTCCAAGAAGTCGCTGAGAATCTTTCAAAATTGATGGGAATGACATTCCTGTCCTCGAATCAGTTACTGAAACTGAGCTATCCGCGAGAGTGATAGAACCCCACATAGGTGGGAACTGATTTCTATTGAGCCATGGACTGGAGAGCAGGAAATTCAACGGATTTTCAGCAAATGATTTACTGGAGTTTTGAGATACAACAATGCCAGCCGAGATTCCGGCTCCGACAACGGCCACCGAAGATGCAGCTATGGCAGAGTAAAAGAAACGCTTAGAAGAATTGGAGGAGGTGGCATTCGGCGGCTTCGGCTTTGGGGGCTGAGAAAACGAGAATGGAAATCGGAAAGAAACCATTGTTGCTGAGGTTCACTGCAGCTGGGTTAGTCATGATGCCAGCGTCAAAGGGTCACGTCCTATGCACGTGACATTAAGTCTGCATGGGCTGGATCCCACCCAAATCCATAAGACATATTTGCTTGTTTATATGTTACTGGGCCTAATCCGAATTATGAAGCCCAAGTTCTCTTCTATGAGCAAGACTACTTAGTTATTTATGATGCACTTCATTTTCTCTTCTCTACTAACTTTATAAAAAAGAACTTCCGAGATTTGAAATTCAAATTCCATTATATGTATATATGTTTAAATTTTCATCCATTAACCAAACCATTAAAAATATTTTAATAATTTATACTTATATTTGTTATTCACTTAAGTATGAACAATATCCTTAGGGCACTATAACTAGTCAAACAAGTATTTGAACACATTAGGTCACTCTTGTCTCCATTATTGGCTTGATTAGCTTTTATTTAGACTCATTTGATTGTCAAAGAAGAAAAGAAACAGAGAGGTACATCCGAATAGCCAATTAACATCAATAAGTTAATAAAACTCCGTCACCTTTAATTTATAATACTATTTCCATTCAAAATTAAATTTTTAAATTTTTATTTTAATTTGTTTAAAATTAAATATTCACTTTTTTAAAATAAATATATTTTTAAAATTATGAATTTCACAATTCAGTATATTAATGTAAATAATAATTAAGTAAATTAATTAAAGTCAATAAACTATATTAATTTTTAATCAAAATTAAAAATAAACATTCAATTGTAAAGTAAATCATAATATTATTTGTCATTATATTCGGCATCTCTTTAACAGATTATCTTATCCAAACCAATTGAGACAAATATTCGTATTATTAATTTATTAGGGTACCAAAGCTATGCGGGTTAGAAAAGAAGCCCACCAATTATCCTTGTATTCATCTTCAGTCCCATAAATGAGACTCTAATTTTGAATTTCATAAAAGTTTCTAACTCATTTCGAACACATTACACATACACAAAAAAATGGGCTCCTTCCAATATTTATCTTGGATTCCGTTCTTAACTCTTTTTCATTTCATTTTAAATTACAGGAGTTGGACTTAATTTTCCTTTTTTTTTTTTTACAGAAAATAATTCTCCTATAAGGAAAGATGGACTGTATTTTTCTTTGATACATTTACACAATTTCTTTTATTATTTATACAAACACGTGACTGCCTTTTTTTTTTTCTTCCTATCCTTGCAAAAAATAATTGCAAAGAGGATCAAAACAACTTAGCTTTCATTTAAAGAAAACTAAAAGTTTAACTTATTTTAAGCTATGGAAAACATGACCCCGCGGCCGGGGGGGGGGGGGGGGGGAGGGCTCTTCAGGAAACTAGAATACTTCATCCTTTCTGTGTCTTTGAAACTACTATTAAACAAGGGATGAATATGTCCAGAAATGGTTTTGTAGGCTAGTAAAAAGGAATTGTAGCATCTCCTGCGATAAAAGAAAACAGCAGCAAGAAGAATAATACAAACGGGGGTCGATCAGCATAAAGGGTTAGGAGAATAACGAAAGATTCCGTCTCCATATTATAAACAAACACTTCAAGAAGTGTACAGATTTTTGGATTATTTCTGTTGCGTCAATGGTTGCTGCTTAACACGTATCCTTTCATTTCATGTCATAATCTCTTGAAACAAAATGGGCAGTAGCTTTCAAGAACTAATGCTTGAGTTAAATGATGATGTTTGGGAGAGTATTTGTATACTTTGGATAGATAATTTCAAATTAATATAAATTGTTTTAAATTTTTACATATAAATTAATATTCTATTTTGTTTTTTTTTAAAAAAATCCTTCCAATAACATGTAGTCATTCTTGTGGATCTTGTCCGGACCATCAAATCCCCACAATTTTCATGTCCTTTTAGATGGTCCAAATTATGAAGATGTACTACTACAATCAAAAAATTCAAATGTCCAATAAATTAGTAATAATCAGTATATAGAAGTTGTAGACTAGGTAATAATTGCAAAGATTGACCTACTCAGCGATATATATATATATATTTGGTAGAAAACCTGCTCAGCGATATGATATAATCATGGGAATGCCTACTTCAAGGAACAAAGCAAAGCAAAGGGTAGTTGCTGCTGTCGGCAAAACAATCTGAGTCTCAAGTTCTAAACCATAAATGATGTCATGATTTGGTGACTCAGAATCCCTCCCATATCCATGTATAGATTCATGGAAAGGAGGGAATGGCCGAATGGTGAAGATAATTTAATTTACTTTTTAAATTACTAGTATTTCATTTCAAAATATAAGTTATTTTAAAATTTTGTAAATAAATTAAAAATTAAAAATATTTCTTTAATCAAACCATTTAAGAAAGAGTGAATGACAAAAGACATCACCATATTTTCATAGTGTTTTACAAAAGGAAATTAAAAAATAATTTTACAATATTAATTAAGGTGCGTAAAATAATTTTAATATAAAATACTACAATATTTTAAAAATCAATTTTTATTTAAACACTTTGACTATTAATGAAATAATTATTTGCAAGTAATATATTTTTTAATTTCATTAAATTATATCAAATTTGTTAAATTTATCTTAAAAAGACTAAAATATCTTTAAAAAATTACCTTTAACGAATGTCAAACGGTCAAAATTGATATAGGAATCATTTTGATCTAATTTTCTTGTAAAAAAAAAGTATAGTAATCTTTTTATAAAATATTATAAAAGTCTGGTGATAGTTTTTGTCATTTACTATTTAAAATATTAAAGAGTAACGCAAGTAATGCTAAGATGAAAGTGGAAGTAAGTGAACTTAATATATTAAAAAAAATAGTAAATACTTACTAATCCAACAAAAGAAATTTTAGACTTATATGTTGCGAAGAAAATTAAATACAAAGAAAAAGGGAACATGCCCGGTTCTGCCATGAGGCAGCCATCTCAAACCTCGGAATTTTTTAAAATTTAGGGGTCCAATATTTTTATATACTCTAGTTAATTTTTTTAAGGCCCAAAATATTATTAAATTTTTCAGAATTTTTGGAAAATTTAGGGCTCCAATATTTTTAGATATCCTAGTTAATTTATTTTAGAACCAAAATATTATTATATTTTTTAGCATTTTTTTAAAATTAGGGTCCCAAATTTTTTATATACCCTAATTAATTTCCTTTTGGCCAAAATATTACTAGATTTTTATTCATGTTGTAATATTTACTACAACACAAGAAAAAATGGAGTTTAGATCATCTTACTATCAAAACCCACCAAGTGGTAGATATTAAAAAGCCTAAGGAAAGAGAATTAAAGAGAAGTTGCATAAATTTTTTTTTATAAAAAAAGACAAACTTTATATATTTTGTTTTACACATTCATCTATTGCATATCAAATCATGTTAATTATACATGTTACGGTGGCATCAATAAAGATAAGTTTTTTAAAACTTAGATCGTTTAAAAGCTATTAACGACTAATTATGTCTCGATAAAAACTAAATAGTTTGACAATACTATTTATTAGAAGAGAAATTCTTCAATATTTTGATTGTGAGTATTTCATTAGTTTTTTACTTTCAAAACTAGAGTTTAAAAAAATCGATAATAATATAGTAAGTTTTTATAATGTTTTTGTTTTCTTTTTTTATTTTAAATTATTGTTCAATATATTAAAAAATGAGAACCTATTTTTTTTAGTTCGTCTCGGGCCTGCCAACCATTAAAGGGACTTGAGTGATTTTGAGTTCCTAAGTCAACACTTTTCAAAATTATGTTTATAAATCTGGGCATTTAAGCAGGCTAATTGAGTGACGAAAATTATCTTTTGCAAGGGTTCATTGAACTATTGGAGTCTAACAAATGGGAAGTTTTGAACTTGAGCTGCTGCTTAGTCCATACATGCATCTGGATATTTCCATGTCTAAAGGTAGCAATTAATATCTTTTGATTTGAAATTTCTGATGATTATCAACTCTGCACTTTACCTATTATTGACCATGTAGAAAGTCTTTCCTGCCATTGGCCATTCCCAGTAGCTTATTTATAATATTATGACTTTTTGTTTTTATTTTTTTTCCTGAAATTTTATAAAATAAATCAGATGCATTATATATTTTATTTTTTAAGAAAATACAAACTTTAAATATATTATAAAAACTCGTAAGGTAATATTGTTTCCATTTTTCTTGACTTTCTAGACAATAAATACTCCCAAAATACAATTTAAAGAATGATACGACTGTATTCGGGACATAAAGGAGTTTGACATATCTAATCACTTTTCAAAGTATAATTAATATAAAAATAATTTATAAGGGATTGAAATTATTATTCATAACTCAATTTAAATAAATTTTTTTAAAAGAAGAATGATATGACTAATCAACTACCCTGTTAAATTACTATTCTTTTCACCTAGTGTTTGGCGGCAGTGGGACAGAAACACTGAACGTACCTCCTCTGAAATTTTCAAGTTCCAAGTCACTTGATTGGTCAATTTTAAAAGCTTTCATTAATCGTTATTTTTAAGATAATACAACATTCAGTAAATTTCAAGATAATACTCTTTCTGAATGTTGTACCTTAAAATTTACAACATTAATACTTTTTCTTGAATGCTGTACTCTTTTTTCCTATTTAATTTAATATAAAAATTAAGAAAAAAATATAGTATTATTTTCATTATTAATTTAAAATAAGGGGTAAAATTATTTGTAGTTAAATGCAATTTTTTAAAATTAAAAAGATTGTTGATAGAATTTTAAATTAAAAACATGTTTATTTAAAGAAAATAAACATTTAATTTCGAACATTTTAAAATGAAAATATGAGTATTTAATTTCATATTGAGATAATTTTTTATTTATTATTATTCTAGCATCAATTAATAATAAGTAGCAAATTAGAAAGTGGATTTTTATTTTTTTTGTGCTATAGTTTAAGTATTTTTTGTCAATGTTTATGCCTTTTGCCCCCTAATTCTAAAGAGCTACTCCTAGTCCTTTAGCTCTTTTTCTTGACCCCTTTTGCTTTGCAATATTTTGATTAACAGCTAATTAAATTTGATTGTATAGGAAAAAAACAGTAAGTAATTGAGTTAAAGGGAATTTAGTTCTTGGGGTTGGACGTAAATAAACACTCAATTGAGGTGGAGTGGTGCATTTCACTCTTAAAATATAATATAAAATATATTTTTAAAAGTATATAATGAAAATAACATGCATAACACTAATCTTGAAGCTAGTTTATGAATAATAAGTAAATAGTCAAATAAAATTTAGAAATCCATGATTAAGGGGGTAAGTGAGAGGGAAAATGGGGAAAAAACTGATCGAAAGTTTATAACAGGTACGTAGAGCTTTATGGATGGGAGTATAAAAGGACATTTTTCATGTTAAAAGTTATAAAACTAAGTCATAATTTGAGTGGAAGAGGAAATTTTCCAAAACTGCGAAGTGGAAAATAAAATTTGTAAAACATAAAAATAAAAAAATAAAAAGAGAGAGAGAGAGAGAAGAGAAATATGCGGTTTAGTTGAAACGAATCACCTTTCCAAATTAAACCGAAGTGGAAGACGATCTTGTTTTCCTCAAAACAAAATAAATTGGCAAAAAAAAAAAGAAAGAGAAATATACTCTCTCCCTCTCTCTTTTTATAATATTTTAATTTTCATTATACCCTTATTTATTTTAGTGTTTATTGAAAAATTGATTATTTGTTCTCTCTTTCTCCTTCTCAATAAAGTAAGAATAAATTTTAAAATAACATACATAATAACCATATAAAATAACAAAAATATTATAATTAGAGATAAAGAGAATTTTTTTAATGCATTTTATAAAAAATAAAGAAAATAGTATATAAGACTTAATTAGTTGGAAGTTAAAAGTTAAAAAGTCAAATTTTAAAGAACGACTATGAGTATATATATAATTGAAAAAAAATGGTGAAAAACAAGAAAAGAATACTAAGTACGGGTTAAATGCGCATAAGGTGACATGATTTTCAAAAAAAGTTAATAAGAGGACATTTTTAGAAACTTATGCTACATTTTGATTGATTTTCAAAATTAATTTTTCAATTTTTCATAAAAATATCTTTTAAAGCACTTAAATGTTTAACGAGTTTTTACTCAAAATATATTATATCTCAAAAATATAATTCGACGTGTATCAATGTGAAAGAGAATGTCTGATATATCATTTTATGATTGCAAAACACACATAAAAAAATATAACGAATAGCTCTGTCGATCAAAATAACCAAACCAAAAAAAAAAACACCTGTGTTCATGTGAACGGCGTCCACCGTCCCCAAAAACTGACCACGCATTCTTCTTTGTTTACTTCATCTAGTTGATTTATTTTGGCTGCAAAGAATATAAAAGTCTACCAATATTTGGTTAGACCTTTTAAGGTTATCAATAGTTTTCTTTAAACCATCAATGTTCAGCTAAGCATGTGTAAAATGCGTGTAAGGTGACATGATTTTCAGAAAATAAATTAATAAGAGGAGATTTTTAGAACCTTATATTTTCGAAAATTATATAGTAACATGACAAAATCTAAGAAATCTACATGGTTAGGTCATAGGTGGAAAGTGCCAAAAAGGAAATATACTAAGTTATAATATATATATATACTGAGTTATAATATCATATTTTCATGAATGGGAATCGAAGAAGAAATTTTTGGAAATAATATACTGACTAACAAAAAAGAATACAAATGTGCAGCCATGGAAAGTGTCCATGTTGACGGTTGAGAGCCGGAGAAGGAAAAAAAAAGAAGAAAATTTATAACATGAATACTTACCGACGGGTCAAACTCTCATTGGTGCTTATATATTGAACAATAATGAAAGAGTAGTTTTTATTTACAAAGATGTAAAAAATAGTAATTTTGGTCCACAAGATCAAGATTGTCCTTCAAAATAATAGCATTTTTGGTCCACAACATTAAGATGGTCCTTCAAAAAGATTAACAGTGAATAATGTAACATTATACAGTCAATTTTTTCCGTTATTATTCTTTTTTTTTTTTGTACTTTATCCAGGATTAATTAGAGATGCACATCCTTTTAAGCAAATTCATAAAAATTGTGAAATTTTAAAGAAAAATAATATGATACATTTTGAAAATATTTTCAACATAAATAATTTGTTTTTATGAGTTTACAATTTTACATATATGTTATAAAAACCGAATGGGGCAATAGTATAACAAAAAAAAATATAATACTAAATATTATCTTAATTTTATAAAATAGTAAGTATTTGTTAAATAAATCGAGCAAAAAATAAAAGGAAATGGACCAAGCTTACGTAAATTTCGCATTATTAATATAAATTGTTATAGAATTTCTATGAAGTAAAGAATTTATTTATACTATTGTGACTTATTTAAGATAGTAAGGTCCAGAATGAAAGGTCCACGATGAGTTGTATTAATTGTATATAATTTTTAATTAATTCCAATTTAGAGGTGCACATCGTTTTAAGTAAATTCATAAAAATTGTGAAATTTTAAACAAAAATAATATGATACATTGTTTTAAAATATTTTCAACATAAATAATTTGTTTTTATGAGTTTACAATTTTACATATATGTTATAAAAATCGAATGGGGCAATAGTATAATAGAAAAATATAATAATAAATATTATCTTAATTTTATAAAATGATAAGTATTTGTTAAATAAATCGAGCAAAAAGTAAAAGGAAATGGACCAAGCTTACCTAAATTTTGCAGTATTAATATAAATTGTTATAGAATTTCTATGAAGGAAAGAATTTATTTATACTATTGTGACTTATTTAAGATAGTAAGGTCCAACATGAAAGGTCCATGATTTAAGATAGTAAGGTTCACAATGAGTTGTATTAATCGTATATAATTTGTAATTAATGACAATTTAGAGATGTACATCGTTATAAGTAAATTCATAAAAATTGTGAAATTTTAAAGAAAAATAACATGATACATTGTTTTAAAATATTTTCAACATAAATAATTTGTTTTTATGAGTTTACAATTTTACATATATGTTATAAAAATCGAATGGGGCAATAGTATAATATAAAAAATATAATACTAAATATTATCTTAATTTTATAAAATGGTAAGTATTTGTTAAATAAATCGAGCAAAAAATAAAAGGAAATGGACCAAGCTTACTAAATTTCACAGTATTAATATAAATTGTTATAGAATTTATTGTGATTTATTTAAGACAGTAAGATCCACAATAAGCTGTATTAACTAACGTATATAATTGGCCAAAAAGAAAAGGACGCGACTGCCCTCGATTTCATGAATTTGGAAATTTGGATGATCCTCCATGCACTCATTAGCGGGAATCTCCTGGGAAGTCGTTTCTGTCTTCTTCCCCCTCTCCTATTTTAGGCATTAAAACCTGATTCCTTTTATAAATATACACACACACATTCCTTGAGTCCTCTATAGTATAAGTATATATAGCATCCTCAACTTACTTCTGAACCTCTTCAAAACAAACCAAAGGGAGAAAAACAATTTCCACCACCGCTTCCAACAACATGTCTTCTTCTGCTTCAGCCCCTCAGTTTCTCCTCTACTCTCCGGGGAGGAATCCTCGCTTTCTATCATCATTTCCTCCGGCTATCAATGGACCAGCAGAGACTTTTACCGGTAAGATTTAATTCATTAATCATGAATTCCTCTGCCTTTTTCTTCGGAGCCACAAAAAAAGAAAAAAATAAAGGAAAGAAGGGCATGCACTATGGCTGGTTGGTTGAGTATGCCTTAACTGATTGGTTGCCTTTTCCTTTATCCCACCACGAGCAACAAGAATGCTTCATCTACCCTTCTTTTTTCTTTTTGTTTATTAAAATTTTACTGTTCATTTATTTATTCTAACCATTCTTGATAACTAAATGCTCTGGAAAGGAATCGAAAAGAATTTTCCCAGTTCTTTTTTGTAAAAAAAAAAAATAAAATTAAACGGATCGATTACTAGGGGACCAGAAATGAAAAAGTTTCTGGTACTCTGTTACTCCCTCTCCATCTCACTTCCCTTCCTTTATGTAGTCCTTGCCTCCTCGGAGTTCTAAATAATTAGTCTCTGTTTCCTTTGGATTAGAATTGAGATTGAGCCAATCACTTTTCTGGATAAAACAGTTCTTTGCTGGGGGGTGGGGGAGAGAAAAAGAAGAAAAAAAAAAAAAGGATAACTTTGAAATTGCAATAATTAAAATAAAAAAAATCTTTTCTCTCTTCATATCCATATATAGAGAATTGAATACTGTTCTCTTTTTGTGGGAAGGGCGCACTGGGTTCGTCATTTTACATTTGGTACAGTGGCCTCGGAACCGTACATAGAGACGATGAAATGGATTTATGTGATCATGTTTATATATGCAGTGGAAGTTCCCTGATTTTATTCCAATTTTTGTAGGTTTGTGGCCGTCTGGGAAAGGGCTTAACTTTACTTTTCGCCTTCAGTGTAGTACTGTTTCCAGTCCTCGTACTCAGGGTGAGTATTCTCTATCACAGTGAAAATAACGTTGTTTTTGTCTTCAAGCAAAACAACCCACTGATTCGTTGGCACAAGACCCTGAATTTAAACCTTTAATTCCTTTCCATTCCTTTCCCAAAATAGTGAAACAACAAAATGACGTGTGTTATTATTCGATTGCAGAAAGTCGAGACGTGGCCCAAAATGGCGTCCCAGTAATTATAAAGTGGCCTGAGACTCTAGAAAATGAAACTCTCGAGCAGGTTTGGAAAATAATTAATTAAACTCATCGATCAATCAAAGCCTAGCTTCTTCTTTTTTATGAAAATTAATTAATTACTTGAATAATTAATAGCCATATAAATTGATCTTGATTCTTTTTGCAAAAGTTGGTGCTTAAACATGTGGAGTCCATACGGTCAGTTCTCCGTTCCATGGACGATGGAGAAATAAGTATATCGGCTTACGACACAGCCTGGGTTGCCCTTGTGGAAGATGTTAACGGAAGCGGCGCTCCTCAGTTCCCTTCCAGTCTTGAATGGATTGCCAACAATCAGCTTCCTGATGGCTCCTGGGGTGACAGACATATCTTTTTAGCTCACGATCGCATCATCAACACCTTAGCCTGTGTTGTTGCATTAAAATCATGGAACATGCATCCTGACAAAAGAGAAAAAGGTACATATATTATAATATGTATGTTTAAATTTCCCTTAAATTTTCATTCATATATATGTTTAGTTTTTTTGTAAAAATTTTCAATCTTATCTAAAAAGTACAACGTCACTCATGTATAGAGGGAGCCCGCTCTGATAAGTACCATATATAATTTGTACATTTATCAATTTATATATATGGTAAAGTTTTGCTTAATATTTGTATGTAGGTTTATGCTTCATCAGAGACAACATGTGCAAGCTTGGAGATGAGAACAGTGAGCACATGCCTATCGGTTTTGAAGTAGCATTTCCTTCGCTACTTGATATAGCTAGAAAGTTAGATATTGACATTCCAACTGATGATGATCATCCCATTCTTCAAGAGATTTATGAAAGAAGAAATCTAAAGCTCAGAAGGTACATATATATACACACACACGCACAGGTGTGCATAGTTTCAGAATCCAATCTACAGTAATGATAAGGATTTCTGCTCCCCACTTATTTTTTTATGAGGGATAAATCAAAAGTTGCCTTCCATCTTTCTTAATGTTTTAATGGAAAGTATTGGTCCCAAGTAAGCCCTTTTTTATGTGTGTGTAATTATTAGTAATGTATGCTTTTGCTTGCAATAGGATACCGAAGGACATCCTGGAAACAGTGCCCACCACATTACTCCATAGTTTAGAAGGAATGGCAGACCTTAACTGGGAAAGTCTACTGAAACTCAAGTGTTCAGATGGTTCATTCCTATTTTCTCCATCCTCCACTGCCTTTGCCCTCATGGAGACCAAAGATCGTGATTGCCTCCAATATCTAACTAAAACCGTTGAAAAATTCAATGGGGGAGGTAATTAAATTATAGTCGGTCATGTCCGAAAGTACCTCTAATATTCCTTTATATTGATCTAGTACTCGTTAAATAAATAGCTAGCTCATGATCTTTGCATTCTTGCCACTTAGTTCCGAATGTCTATCCTGTGGACTTATTCGAGCACATTTGGGTTGTTGATCGACTGCAAAGGCTTGGAATTTCTCGATATTTCCAGACAGAAATTGAGGAATGTGTCAATTATGTCAAAAGGTACATGATATAAATCAATAATCCACGTCCTTACATTTGTCATTATTTTCCTATCAAATGAATATTTGATGAATACATAAATATATTTTCCTATAAACAAACATTTTCAGGCATTGGACACACATTGGTATCTGCTGGGCCAGAAATACCCCGGTTCATGACATTGATGACACAGCTATGGGTTTTAGGATTCTAAGGATGCATGGTCACGATGTTTCTCCAGGTATATATATATATAATTATATATAAAATGAAAACATACATATATATATATATATATGGAAAAAATAAGATAATTAATTACGTAGTTGGTTTATTGATTTTGCAGACGTGTTCCGACACTTCGAGAAAGGTGGTGAATTCTTTTGCTTCGCGGGACAGTCGAACCAGGCGGTGACCGGAATTTATAACCTGTACAGGGCTTCTGAGATGATGTTTCCGGGCGAAGAAATTCTTGAGGATGCCAAGAAGTTCTCTTCAAATTTCTTACAAGAAAAGCGAGCAAATAATGAACTTCTAGACAAATGGATCATAACCAAGGATTTGCCTGGGGAGGTAGTACACTACTATACTTAAAAAATTGTCTTGCCCATATAAATTATTATGGTCTTACAACACAAGAAGCCAATTTAATTCCATTCCAGGTAGGATATGCACTAGATGTCCCATGGTACGCGAGCTTACCTCGTGTAGAAACAAGATTCTACTTGGAGCAATACGGTGGCGACGACGATGTTTGGATTGGCAAGACATTGTACAGGTAAAACCAAGTCATAAAAATTACCTTCCATGCAGCTGTTTTCTACGTGAAAAATGTTACGGTAATGTTTTTTATGACTGTATACTCAATATTTTTTAAAAAAAGAAAGAAAGAGATTTCTAATTAAACTACTATTTTTTTATTGCTTAGTTTGGGTTCTCCTTTTTAAACTTTTTCTACTCACTTTTAGTTTTTTCTCTTTTTTTCTTTTTTTTTTTTTTTTTTGTTGAAAAAAAAATCAAACTCACCACTCGTCGCAAGAGGAAGTAAAGTTTTTGTTTGCACTTGAACAACTACTTTAATTATGTCATGAAATATACTTTGAAGATTTGCCTACTTGGTGGAGTGTGGAAAGTCGTGTCATTTAAGTAAGACATGACTTTGACATATATTCTATTTCCCCGTTTTGTCTTTCAGGATGTCCAATGTTAACAACAACATTTACCTTGAACTTGGCAAACTAGATTACAATAATTGCCAAGGAATGCATCAGCTCGAGTGGAAACTCATTCAAAAGTAAGTTAATTGCCATTAATCAACGTCTCCAATAAGTCTCTTGAAAATGGAAAAGAGGAGTGTCAGAAAGATTTCTAACCACACACAAAAAAAAAAAAAAAAACCTAAATTGACTCACTTGACTTTGAATTTGTCAGCATGGTCTAATTAACTCGTAACTTTTGACATGCGTAACAGATGGTATGCGGACTATGGTCTGGGGAAAATAGGATTGAGTGAAAGAAATCTTCTCCTAGCATATTATCTGGCTGCAGCTAGCATATACGAACCAGAAAGGTCAAAAGAGCGGCTAGCTTGGGCAAAAACCGCAGCGCTTATTGAGACAATCAAATCAAATTTTGGCAGTGAGGTCTGCCAAGAGCAGAAGTTGGCCTTCTTTCGGGAATTCGAGCATGGCAGTGCCCTGCCCTATGTAAATAGCGGAAGGTAGCTTTGGAATAGTATCATTTTAGCCATCAAATTCAAATACTATTTCATGACTTGTTTTCTTTTCCTTCTGCTTGTGTTTATAATGTGCCGAAATACCTCTGTGGCATCCAAGTCGGGTCAGAAAGGATAGCCCGTTGGGCTAACTCTTGAGACAACAAAAGGGCAGAACCACGTAGTGTACAATAGTATGGTAGTAGGAGGATTTTTTGAGGCTCTAATAATTTTGGCGCTGCATGCAGGAACAAGCCTACAAGGCTCGTCTGGACACTGCTTGGAACTCTAAATCAGCTCACACTGGACACAATAGTGGTGCACGGCAGAGACATCTATCAACATCTGCGTCATGCTGTGAGTTGCAACTATTACTTAATTAATTATCACTAATTTTGTATGTTATTCAACAAATGGTTGCTGATTCTATGGTTTTTTTTTATCTATCTTCTTAATAATTCTTCTGTTTTTGACTGGGTGCAAATGAAACGTAGTGGACAAAGTGGTTGCTAAGTTTGAAAGATGGATGTGACATGGATCACGGGGAAGCAGAACTCATAGTGCGCACGCTGAATCTTTGTGCCGGGGATGGTCGATACGGATCAGAGGATCAATTGCTGTCTCATCCTAAGTATCAACAACTTATGGATGTCACTAGCAGAGTTTGCCACCAAATTCGTCAATTTCAGCTAAAAAATGCCGAGAGCAGGTGGAATAACATGGTGGGCATGACAAGCATGCCCATAAATTCAGACATGCAAGAACTGGTTAAGTTAGTCTTCTCCAGATGCCCGGAAGATCTTGATGCTGAGATCAGGCAGACATTTCTACTAGTGGCCAAGAGTTTTTATTATACTGCACATTGCAACCCTGGAACAATTAACTTCCATATAGCCAAAGTGCTCTTTGAGAGAGTACTCTGAACACCTAATTATTTGCAAACATGATAGAGATAGAAAAGGATATTGGGAACAAAAGGAAAATAATTAAATGTAAAGAAAATCAGAAGATTACTAGATGTTATACAACTCTTCATTAATTAATGGAAAAATAGCCATTTGGATTTCATATATTTACTATTTTAGTTGATTTGGTTGCTTATCAATTTTTTCCCTCATTTTGATTTCTTATGTAATTTTTTTAATCATTTTGATCTCATTTACTCATAAGTTAATTCTAAAAGGCCAAAGCCACGAAGATAGGCAAATGAATTGGCTTGTCTTCATTAATAAGTTAAAAAAGTGTTATACATTTTGTCTATGAAAGGTTTTGGCTTGCAAGAAATCGATCAAGTGATCAACAACAGCATTGAGATGCCCATCCAAGAAAGATTATGGTTGATTAGGTCCTAACTAAATACACTAGCTTATAGATATAGTGGGCACATTTCACAAAGCACATTATGGTTGTTCATTGCCAGGAATAATGTACACTTTGAGTTGGCTCATGTGATGGTTTTCTATATATTGTTACACATTGATAATGGCAGGCAAGATCACAGAATGAGAAATGAAAGATGATGAATTTTCCCTTCTAGATGAGGTGGAGCTGAAAGGCAAATCCAAGACTGGTGATTCGGTTGCCGTTCAAGCGCAGCATTGGCATGGCAATGGGTCAAGAAAGAATCTATGGCCGATATTGTACTGTACTTTTTTGCGTGGTGAATAAAAGTGGTATTTTGTCAAAGTGACATTCAATATAGGTCAAAGACTATCCAAACCAGGATACCAATAATCATACAACAATACTTAATGCAATAAAAACAAGTCACGTATTTTCAGACAATTTGTATTTTGTAAATACTCTCCTAATCAGGTCAGCCCATATACTCAGTTAAGTCAAAATCCTTTTTTCCCATAAAAGGATCGAGACAAATAGAGGGTCGATATTTGCTCTAGATGGAACAGAGATGAGGTTCCACAAACCTTGGTTTCTGATCTTTCATTCTATGAATATGTACTAAAGCAAGACATTTTGTTAGGGTTTTCCAAAAAAAAAGACATTTTGTTAGGGGACCTCAACAACAAACATAAGCAAATATAGATGATGGATTTTATCCATAAATGTATAAACAAGAAGGAAACACTCGACATCAAGAAAGAGGGAATGGGAAACCATAAAAAGACGAGCAAGAAACTCTGAAAGGGAATCCAATACCAATCGCTACATAACTGGAAAAAGGAGGATCTCATGAGATCTCCCACTTTCACAGCAATGCCAAAATGGCCTGGACATGAAAGAAAGGCGAACTGAGTGTTGAATAGAAATGTCAAAGAACCCAAGCAAAATGAATGGCCCAGCCCCTTACGCATTTACCTGTTTGGGAAACGTCTTTGGGGGGACCCTACAAAAGCTGTTCCTAGTTCTTGTGTCTGGTCAGTTTTTGAGCTCACGACAAGTACACGTGCAACTTAAATCACTGTCTCAGATTTTAGTTGGGCAAAGCGGCGAACAAGAACCCACCGCAGCAGATGGGGATAAATGAAATCACCATAGCCTTTGAACTTTTGCACGCATAATCCATCGAGCCCCACTCTAGGGCCTATGCTCTATCCTTTCTCATAGTGGATGGTGGGGAGTTTCGACTCACTTGCACAGTGAAGTACATTTGGAGACTCTTACTGTTGAAAAGGTGAAGTTCCAGTGAAGCCCCATGCTCCCAGAGACGAAGAAAAATGCACTTAAAAACCATGAATTACACATCAACAGAACTTCAGCAAATGGCCACTAGACAAGCACACATACCCACTCTTCTACCTTAAAACCTCCCCCAGACCAAACAGTACTTCAAAAGGAGTACTCTACATTGGCGATGTAGCAAGGGATCCTCAATTGCTGGATTATTGATTTATTTCAAAATTAGTTCTAGTGTAAGTCCATTCACAGCCCCATTTTGTGGGAGAGTGACCTTGCCTCTATTTATTTTTTTTCTATCAAGTTTCGAACTTACATCCAACTATATATTAAAAACAGTAATTTAGATTCTTCAAAAACAAAAACTACTCTGAAGTTAAATAGCAAGATACAATGATGATTTCAAGTTTCCCCTAGACCATTGGTGCCTATATACTGCCTATCCAATTTCCTACATGTTCATATTGAATCAGGTATGTCTGTCCACCACACTATACATAATACATCTCATACCAAAAACATATTATGAGGAGTATCAAACACCTTTTACCACATAATATAGGCATACCAAGTACAAGGTAATGTACCTCATGCGTGCCTCGGATCCATGTTGATGGTACTATCCACGGGATCTGTTAGGTTTTTCAGACTGGCAGCACTCTTGAACTGCCACGGGAGTGGATGAAATTTTCATGAAGCCTGGACCCAGCATGATTTAGTTGAAACCAAACATCAGAAGGACAGAACACCTCTGACGGACTGGCAGACAGCAAAACCCAAACAAAATTCAACTCCTAAATGTGATAAATAAATAAAAAGTTGGATGAAGGTAGCCAAGCTCTGAAGACAGAAAGCCTCGGCATAATGACGCAAAATAATGAAACAACAGATTTGCATCATTGTGAAGGCCTTGTTGCAAAAAGCATGCGAAGACACTGCAGTTCATGGGGAAAAATTGAGTAGCATTATATCTCACATTGAACAACCACGGATTTGTGAATGCGAATAGAAAAGACACAATATGAATGTTGGAAACACCAACTTCTTTCTAACTCTCTCTCTGCCTTCTGATTTAGCAGGATTGAAGGCTTAGGGGTAGGAGAAGCAACAATATAGTACATAAGCTACAAAATTATCTTACAGACATAATGGACAACACCACTATACTAAGATGGTTATCCCAACAACACAAAAGCATCACCATGCTCCTTTGGCAAAGTTCAAATGGAAGCTAATCATACTCCAGTTCATCTGGTGTTACTGGCCGTTTTAAAGGGATGACGGACTTCTTTTCTACATCTCGTGATAATGCTTTCCTCATATCTGAGTGGGTAAAATAAAACAAAATCAGTAGTGAAATCAACAAGAAAAAAAACAACAAACTTCCGGTCGTTATATTAAGGTACTCACCCAATCCATCCTCCTCTCCAGAGTAATATCGCAGCACCCGTCTGTATATTACATACCCAAGCTGAAAGAAAAGGAAATTAGATAACAATTAATCAACATGACTAGTGAAATCATACATAATACTCAAATTAACAGTTAAGAATGATATTCTTGAAAAAAGACAAAAATGAAAACTCAATACAACTTAAGATAATTGAAGCTTACCTTCTCATACATCTTTATGGCAGGAGAATTTGAGGCTCTAACAAATAAGTCCACGAAATAAGCCTTATCACTGCAAAACAACAATTCATCTTAAGGACCAAAGCTCTAAGCAGGAGACATTGGCTAATTTTAACCATGAACAAAAAATTACTAGGTGAACGGCCAACTAAAATGGCTAGCAATGAAGCACCAAAACAAAAGCAGTGTTTAAACAAAACAAACCACAGTGATATGCTAATTAGACAAATATCAAGCCTAACAATTAGGCACAGAAAACTGAATGAAGTTGGCACTTTTCTGCCATTTGTTTAACAATAAAGGCCTTGTATGGGTATTAAATGACCTTGCTAAAGAAAGAAAGGCCGGAAACATCTCAAAAAGAAATTCAGCCCTGTCAGGGTATTAAATGACTTAGGTGAAGAAATAAAGGCCAGAAATATCATGAAAAGAAATTCCTATTTACATTCTCAACATACACATGTAGAATAAGGTGAAAGAGATGTCCTCCTACAGGTCATTTTATACTGAATCTATCAGAGGAAACCTACTTCAAGCTACAAGTAGCATAGAGAAAATGTATGAAGAGGAACTCAGCAAAGAAAAGAAGAACAAGAACAAGAAGCATACATTACACCAAGAAGATCTAATAAAAATAATAGATTTGAAAAATGGTACAAAAAATAAGGAGAACCACTGAGACAAAAAATTTATAAACTACTCTTTTGGTGGATGTCTTTTTCTTTTTTTTTTCTTTTCTGCATCAGGGGGGAGGGGGTTTGTCATTGGTAGGGTAAGTGAAACAGTTCTATTATTTTTTTAATCTAAGAACAGTTCTATTTTTGAGACAATATTTTCTTACATCTTGTCACTAATATCCTCCAGCAGGTTCATCAACTTCTTGGCCAATTGTTGCCTACGGTACTCAGGAGCTACAGTTACTGCAGTCACGTGTCCATGCCAGGATTCACCTTGTCCTTCAACTTTACCCATAACTGCAACAAGTCCAAAGCATTAGTTCTTGTCAAAACTTTAGATCAAAAGTAAACAGTTCAAGTTGTCATAATTCAAACATGAGAATTGAAGAAAAATGATCTTCCTGTAAATTCCTAGTCCCTGGTTGGCACCCATTCTCAGATAGCATTATGGGGACAAAAAAAGGAAGTGTGAAAGTGAATAGGAGTTTATTTAAGATGAATCAGAGAGAAATCTTTAGGCAAAATGTTAATAAAATACCAAAAGACATGTTTCGATCATGATTCATGTAAAGCTGTACGGTCAAGTGGCATTAAACCATCTAACTTAAGAAAATAGAGTATATAGTACCCCCTCGGGTGGTAACAATGATCCCTGCATATACCAAGTCAGAGATGCAAGGA
The DNA here is from genome assembly GCA_019593545.1 of Apocynum venetum. Lineage (NCBI taxonomy): Eukaryota > Viridiplantae > Streptophyta > Magnoliopsida > Gentianales > Apocynaceae > Apocynum > Apocynum venetum. The sequence continues at coordinate 2,139,336 of SRSM01000324.1, forward strand.
TTTGTCCCGTGCAAAATTATCCAAAAATTCCAGCACATCTAAGGCAACCATGACTGGGGATATTGTTATTACGCTTATCTAATGTGATATTGTTATTAGTGCAAATTGCAAAATATCAGCCCAACCTTCCATCACCTCCAAATAGCCACAGGCCACAGGAACAAAAAAATTAATGTTTTATGCCCCTCTAGAAATTAAAATATAAGCCACAACTCAGAAAACCACATTCTAGAAGAATTTATAAATTTGTAACTTCATTTTAGGGAAGAAGTGCCCAGCTGATTGCACAAAAATCAATTCTCGCAGTCGAAGCAACTACAAAACCTCCGTACACCATGCAGGCAACCCTAAGCTGCAATTTCTAATTAAATCTTCAAGGCAAGATTTAAATTGTCAACAAGAAAATGGTAAAGGCATTTTTCAAAATGTTACATATATCACCTTCCACACTAAAGAGGCAGGACAAAATCTGATCATCAGGCAGATGACAGCTCAATAGCATTCCTAAATTAAAATGTCTTGGGAGGACATGGGACCCTAGCTCACATATTTTGTTTCAAGTCCACCACTACTTTTGGCATATCGAAACTTGGAGTAAGCATGAGAGATGTGCAATGCATCCAATTTGCTATTATTGACATATACAGAATAGTTGTTCACCACTCTATTCTCTAGCCCTTTTTCTTTTCCAGTGAAATCTTTCTAGACATTTGCATTTGGAGTTCTTAAAATATGTTTTAAATAGGAAAGAAATTATAAAGCGGTTTCTATAAAATTCTTTTTCTTTCCTGTATAAGGATTTCTCATGCTTGACATATATAGCCGCCTTTGCTCTCTGAGTATATATTCTAGATCTCGACTCAAAAAAAAAGGGAGAAAAAATGGAATAACTTTTTTTCCATATGACACACCATCCCAACCAGCCATAACCACAGCTCTATCCCAAAACTAAGACCTTATTGCAAAAAAACGTGATGAAAACAGTGGATTGACCGAGGATAGTCTTTTATCTTTATTTATTAAAGACAATAAGAAGGTAAAATGAATTGTCATCAGAAGTCATAAAAAAGCACTGGAGCTTCAAGGTTTATTACTTTTCATTTCTCTAATTGAAGTAACTGGAAACCTGAGGAGATGACATCCTCCTATTAGATTTAGTATAGAGGAAACATCGTGAAGTTTGCTTTTCCATGAACAGGGTGCAGTGCAAGCCTGGAAATACTCTTAATTCCTTTTTTAGATGTCAATTCCAGTTGCTCTTTCCTTACTAGCAATAGCAGAAAATCTGAGATTGAAACTCTGTTTTAGAGGGAGAGAAGCATGTGAGAAAAATCATCTGATTTTCCTTTCCCTAATTCAACCAGAGCCAAGTGACAAGCTTCGCCCATCCAAAATGAAAAGAAGGGGAGGACTAGTACACTTAGTTCAAAACAACCTTTCCTCTGAAACTTTGTCTCCAAATTGCATTAGATTCCTGTTTCCTCTATTCAGATTTATATCCGAGATAATGAACTCCCCACAACTGTATAAAGCTCACCATATTTCAAATCACAAGTCAATTTCCCATAATTGGCCGCAAATGCAAGCGACTTGGACAATCCCAGTACTTATCCTGCTAATGGCATACCGCAAATTCAAATTCTAAGGTGAAAAACCAACAGAATTTTTCCCTGGCAAAGAGAAATTGGAAAAGTAATAAAAAACAGTAGATCTTTTCCCTAGCAAACATAACATGGAAGAGAGTACTTCATCAAGAGGACATCTAGATAACCTTCTGTTTTCAACCTTAATGCCAATTATGTCATACACTACACAGAGCTCACATGCTCCTAACTCTCCAAACTCACATGCCAAAATAATACGCCACAAACTATTTACAAACCAATGAAAAACGAAGCAACAACGAACTGGAACAAACGAGAAAATCAACTCACTGTATCCCATGATTCGGCTGCCCGGGGCTTCAGCCACGTGAAAATAGTCCGGCCATCTTGCCAAGTAGGTCATGTAGAATGACATGTTGAACTGGTAACAAACACGAAATTATCAGTGAAAATATAAGAATTTTCCTTACATCCATCTAAAATCCCACCCAGAAAGCATAAAAATTTTCTCCGACAAGAAAATTTCAGAAAGGAATTCGTATACATCTCGAAGAGAGAAATTCTGAAAGTAACACATACGGTTTCAGTGAGATGGTCGAAATTCACTGATGAGAATCGGAGTAGGTCATTGCAGCAAAATCTTCTAATCGTCGTCATCTGTGCGCCTGTCTTTCTCCCGTTATTGCTCACCGTCTGTCGTCTCCAGAGACCAGTTCTTAAGTGCCCCGGCGAAGGGTGTATAATTTTATATTTTTACTACAGCAGGTTTAGATAATTACTATTCCAACCTAAATAAGTCGAATTTTTAATTAAAATAATTTTAATTGTTAAGAAAATATTAAAATCACTCAAAATGTGAATATCATTCTAATCATCGTTTTTTAATTTTTTTTTCATTTCTTACCTAAAATATGAATGTCATTTACGTAAAAACTAAAAGAAAAGTAAATATCAATCACGTTATTATATTTTTTTAAAAAAAATTCATGCGCGTTTCTCCTAGAAATGTTCTTCTTTTTCTTTTATTTCTTTTCATTTCATCATTATTTTTTTCTTCTTACTTTCTGATTTTTTTTAAAAGGTAATTAGTTCAACAAATAAAAAAATCAATGAGTAATTTTTTAATATAAACTAATTAGCTCAAAAAAATACACAATTATTAATTTTATTTATTATTTTTATAGACTAATTAACTCAACAAAAATTTAAAGGGTAATAACAAAATACTATTTATATGCATATACGAGACCAATTTATATGGTTAAGAAAAAATTTAAAATTTTGATATGATATAAATTATGAATGTAAAAAAATGTTTTGATAAATATTTTTATAGGGGATGATGATTTTTTTTTTAAAAAAAATCTCATAGAATTTAGTAGTATTTCAATTAGGAGCGGCAAAGATTTATAATATTCATTATCACATATTCTCTTCGTCTCATTTTAATTGTCTATGTTTTTTTCTTGAATGTCTTGTTCTAATTGTCCACTTTTTAATTGTAATACATGTTTTTACAACTTTACTCTTGCAATTAATGAAAATTTTGGATTAAATATTCACAATTTATTAGATAATGTATTTTTTAAAAAATAATTAATATTTATACACTAATTATTAAATGATGACAAATTATAAAGGTTAATTATATAATTATCATTTATAGTAATTATTTTTAATTATTGTTCAAATCTAAAATGGACAATTGAATTTGAATGAAAGGAGTAAAGCCTAAGATTACACACCACACCCACGTTTCATTAATAAAAAACTAAAAGATTAAGCGTTAATTGGTCAAAAATTATTCTAAGACCAAATATGAAAAGGTTTTAAAAAAAAATTATAATTGAAAGTAATACGTTGTCAAAACAAACAAACAAAAAATTTGTATTGAGTACTTTAATTATTATATACCATTAATTTATATTTTTCAATATCAAAATTTTTGTATGATGATATGTTAATTACAATATTTAGTTAATGATTTTGTGTATGAAAGTTAATAATTCATTATGTGTAAAAGTGTATATATATATATATATATATATAAAGGAAATATTTATATAAAAAGTAAAAAATTCTTAAGTTCGAAATAATGAAAAGGTTTATATATTATTTTAGTACATTATTTTTGTGTTTCAAAAGTCATAAAAACATTGATAAAAAGTTTTGTAAGAGTTAATACTATATAAAATATTAATAACGGTATGTTATAAATTGCTCTACCTCTATCTAGTAATGGATTGCAATTGAAATTTTTGAAGTTCATTATGTAAATGTGCTTATACTATTTTATTTAGTATTTTTATATATTTAATCGAATTGTTTACTTAGATTTATTGATTTAAGTTTCACATCAAGAAATTCTTAGAAATTTCAACTTCAAATGCACTAACGACTACTTTTAAGAAAAGTAATTTGGAAGAGAAGAGAGTGGGTAAAGGAGCTGCTCTGGTGGGCAACACATTCACCTGCTCAGTGTTGATCGTGGGTTCTCGATCCCATAAGTTTTCCCCTTCCCTTTTGTCATAAAAATAAATAAATTTGAAAGAGTAAAAGAGAAGATTGTGGGTGGTGGTTTCTCTTATTTGGGAGTTTTGAGGCCGAATAAAATGAAAAAAAGATAAGGGTGAAGGGGATATGGGTCCTTTCATGGGGAGAAGTTGTATATCTTCAATTGTAGAAAGAAAAAGATAGATGAAGTAGAGCACTCCTCTTGAGAAATACAACACAACTAAAAATTTGAAATGTCATAAATAATCCTTTTTTTCTTTAAAAAAAAAACTTCCTAATGAACTTAAAATTATCCTAATCTTTCATGTAAATTATATTATTGTTATATTAAATTCACAAAATTCTAAATTATATTAATGATATATAAAAAATTTAAACACTATTATAAACACATATAATTGTGCAAAATACACTCATTCATTCAATATAAAAAAATCAGATAATATATTTTAATATAATTAAAAAAACATTTATTTAAAAAATATTAGGCTCAGCCCGAATAGCCGAGCTTCGAGCTCATAAGCTCGGCCCAGATACAGGAGCAGAATGCTCAAACCCTCAGTACATCGTGCCACGACCACGAGGGTCGTTGCCGACTCGCCCGAGATGGTTGATAATCCTTCTTCTCAGCACGGTCTTCATTTCTGAGCTCAAAGCTTCAACATAGGCCCAGATATCCGAGGGGATGCCAGACCAGTGGAATCTCAAATCCAATTTTCATTGCAGTTACACATCATATATATAAAAAACCCAACTCAAATAAATGATAAAATACACAAATAATTCAATCCATTACAAAGTTTAACTTTTCAATCCAAATGAAAATTTAACTTGAAATTAAATAACAATACTAAGCTCTTAGTTGTGTTGTTTTGCCTTGATTGTGTAAAGATGAGCGAGAGACAAAAAGATAGAGAGCCGAGAGATGGAAAGATGAAGAGAGTAGAGGGAGACAGTGAGTTGGGAGGGGCCGAGATAGAGAGAGAAGATGAGAGGGGTGAGGGACGGTTAGTAGATGGAGGGGTATGGCTGGGGTTTTGTGTGAATATGAGTGAGAGGTGGAAATATAGAGTTGAGAGTGGGAATGGTACAATCTGCCAATGTTGGGAGAGATGCCAAGAGAGATGAAGGTGGGAGTGAGGGATGATTTGGTAAAGTGATGGGTTTCGCTGGAGTATTTTAGTTATTTTAATTTAGGAGTGATTATATTTTAGGTATTTCTAATATGAAGTGCGTTGTACTTATAAATTTGGGCGTTAATGTTTAAAAATTATAAAGAATAACAACTCAATAATTTTTTTTATAAATGCTCATTAAAAATCTATTATCAACTTTTTTAAAAAAATTAATAATATTAATATAAATCATCTCACTTTTTTTAATATATATTTTTAAAAAATCTGCTTCTCAAAACTCCAAACCACAGTTATTAAGTACTAACTTGATATCCCCTCAAAACAAAAACAAAAAAAGAAAAAGAAAAGCTAAATTCATAGTTTAAATGAAGATTGATATCCTTATATGAAACTAAAAGCAATGAGTACAATGATCTCATTTCTGATAAAAAACAGAGATTACAAAACTGAAGGTAATTCCCCGACCGTTTGATAGCCCGTTTATAAAAGCCGTTATAAGAAAAAATCCGCCGCCCCACATTAAACCGGCAAACCGGGACAAATCACCCATAGACAGAAATACTAGAAAGTAGAAAATAATATCTGGACCGCTGGGCGGGATTGGATTTGACTGTGCTCGAGTCTGCAACTTTTAGGGTTCTTGAGCTGACAAAGGGAGAAACGAGCGAGAGAGAGAATCCGGCTTGGCGAAGCTATGGATATTCTGAAGCAAGAATTGTTGAAGAAGCGCCAGAGCCTTGCCGAAGACGTCGGCGGTAGAAAATATTTCAAGCGTTCCGAAATTGAACAGAAACGCCTCCAGAGAATCCGAGAAGAAGAAAAACGCGAAGCGGAAGCCAAAGCCCTACGGCTTAAGCAACAGCAACAGAAGCAGGAGGGTCCTAATTCTGGTTCCTCAACAAACCCTAATTCCAAACCCGAAATCCCTAACTCCAAAACTGATTCCGCTGCCTCATCGTCCAAGACCCTAACTGACGAGCAAAAAATCGACGGACTCAATCTCCCGAAACAAGAAGTTATTCGCCGCCTCCGATTCCTTAAACAACCCGTTACTCTCTTTGGTGAAGACGATGAGGCGCGTCTCGATCGGTTGAAATTTGTGTTGAAAACGGGATTGTTTGAAATTGACGATAGTGATATGACGGAGGGGCAGACAAATGATTTTTTGCGAGATATTGTGGAATTGAAAAAGCGTCAGAAAACGGGGATTTTGAGTGATAGGAAAAGGAAGGCCGTGGAGGACTCGGGGGAGGACAAAGAGGGAGGAGCTGGGGATGAGGATTTGAGTGGGGATGGGGCTTCCTCTGGGGTGGATCATGACAAGGATTTGAAGAGAATGAAAACTAGTTTCGAAGAGTTGTGTGAGGAGGATAAAATTTTGGTGTTTTTCAAGAGGTTGCTAAATGAATGGAATCAGGAGCTTGATGAGATGAGCGAGGCTGACAAGAGGACCGCCAAGGGGAAGTCCATGGTTGCCACTTTTAAGCAGTGCGCGAGATACTTGAATCCTCTGTTCAAGTTCTGCAGGAAGAAGGTGAGTTTGGTAGCTCATTTATATTAGCTTACTTGTACTTGCTAAATTGGGTTTTGCTTGTTGATTCCATTCCATCAAAATATACAAGCCATTTTCAGTTTCTAGCCTTCAATAACAATAGGTAGAAGAAACTAGAAAATTGTCCAATATGAATGATGCCTATGAAGAAATCTTTGGCTCTAATCACAAATTTGAGAACTAAGCCAATTAATACCCAGAGGGCCCAACGAAGTTACCAGTGCATGAAAAACTATCCAATTAATAAAAAATCAGATTCCAGTTATCAATCTAATCCTATCATGCAGTCAATAAGAGTTCTAAAATCAGAAAGCTACAGATTCTAAAATAGCCAGAACATATATGTGATGGATAAATGTGTCTCCTACTATGCTAGCACAGCTTGAAAACCTGATTTTGTGAAATGCAATTCATATGCAGAATTGATAAATAGAAATTTATGGTGCTAACTGGAGCTTTCAAATGTTGGAAGAAATTGCATATTATGACTGCATTACTGCAATAAGAATATTAGGGAATTCTTAATCAGTTTGTCGATTAATGAAAAAGGCAATCAAATCAGTGAAAGAGCCAGAGGTTGCTGTCTTTGCATCTATGTTTCTGATTTGATGGATCATGTTAACTGAATTGCATAAAATTCTTGTGTCTGTAGTTTTCTTGTGAAGAGCAGATTAGCTAACTAAATGGATGTTTGTACCTTACCACTAGCTATGAGCACAAACATTCGTGTAGCGAATACAAACTAGTATATGGATATGACTGAACATTCGTGTATTGCTTGCAGCTTGATCTTTTGGGACTTCCTTTCCTTTGATGATCAGCACATTCTATTATGGCCTAACAAATCTTGTCATTTGGCACTGGCCTTATTCTTTGGTTGTTTTACCGCACTCATTCTTACATATTTCTTTTCTTCCCTCTCTTATCTATATTTGTGTGCTTAAAGTAAATGTTGGGGTTGAAGTTTGACAATTATATCCTTCCTTCTACTTGTTTTCTCTAAATGCCTTTTTGAGCCCTCCTAATTATGGGTACTAAAGATCTGTTTTGCTTATTTATTTGTTTCTTTCTAGGTTCTTCCCGATGATATTCGACAAGCGTTGTTAGTGATGGTTGAATGCTGCATGAAGCGTGACTACTTAGCTGCAATGGATCATTACATTAAGCTAGCAATTGGAAATGCACCCTGGCCTATTGGTGTTACTATGGTTGGCATCCACGAACGTTCGGCTCGTGAGAAGATTTATACCAACAGTGTGGCCCATATCATGAATGATGAGACAACTCGTAAGTATTTGCAATCCATTAAACGATTGATGACATTCTGCCAACGACGTTATCCTACCATGCCTTCCAAAGCTGTTGAGTTCAACAGTCTGGCAAATGGTAGTGATTTGCAGTCTCTCCTAGCAGAGGAGAGGTTTAATAAGGGAAGTCGTCAAGCTTCAGAGGAAAGACTTCGCTTGATGCCAGCTCCCAAGGATAACTAGTATTAGGGAGTTTGGTTTTGTTATTATTGTTGATGTTGGTCTTTTATGCTCTCTTTGTAAACCTTATGCTTTGTTGCACTTGTTTCATTCGGTGGAGCCTACAATGCTCCTGACCACGCTTACGAGTCAGGTACGGAATGATATAGTGACTGTACTGTGGTTTCAGTGCCGTGTCCTGTACATTTGTAATGCCTTCCTTTGCGTTACTTAATTATTTTTCCTCTTATTTTCCTAAATGTTTTCCTGTCATCCTATGCGTAGTGCATGTAATGACATTTGTTCATAGTTTTCAGATAGAAACTATTGGAAGAATTTCTGTAACAATATTTGATTATTCCTTCATTCTAGACTAGTTGTTCGACTGGCCTGTACAAAACCTTGTTCAAGCAATTATTTTCACATTAATAATAAAATATATATTCTCTTCATTTTTTTTATAAGAGGTTTATAAGCAAATTTACATAAATTAAGAAATTATTTTACCTCATGTTTTTATAGACAAGGCGTATTTGTTTTATTTATATGAAGGAGTATATATTATATTTGGAATGATTAAGAAAATAAGTAAAAATAAAATAATTATAAAAAAAATCAAATATATTATATTTAAGGACAATTAAATTTGTTTATTTCATCTTAAAATAAGCATGAAAATGGAGTATTATGTTAAAATTTTCAAAATTAAAATTTTTAAATTTTATTCAGTATTAAATTAATTGTAAATATTCATTTCTGAATGGAAAAATAATGTGATATAATTTTTTAAGGATATAATTTTATAATTATAAATAAAATATTTATATTTATTTTTTAAAAAAATTAAAAACATTAATATTTTATTAAATGCATATATCTTTGTCAAGTGAATTTTGTTAAATCAGTTATGCCATACATATGTGGGGTATAAAATTATGATCCCCTCTACGGTAGAGCTCTACCCGGGGAGCTAGAGCTAAGCATAATTATTCTCATGGCCATGGGGTAAGGTAGTATAGTACTACTGGCGTTTCTATTGCGGATTCATGTAATTCCAAACGAAACGCCGAGGATGTTCAACCTGCTTACGTAAGGGCAACTCTGTCTGTATCCCAAAGTAGAAGAACCTGTACACGTAAGCCTAAACCGCCCCACGTGTCTCCTCATTCTCTTGTTCCGTACATCACGAATTCCACCTACAAGTCATCAACGATAACGCCATTATCAGACGCGCGCAGCCATAATCACACGCTCTTCTCTTTTCTCTCTACCACACCGGCACTGCTGGGCCTGTCCGTCACTCGATATGGATACTATCTTGCTCCACTGCCCTTCTATGGCTTCCCCTAAACCCAAGCTCAAACGCCCTTGTTGCTCTCCCTCCACCGATTCTATTCCTAGGGTTTCCAATTCCTCCGGCAGGTCCAGGATCGATCATGTCGATTCCCTCTTGGAATCTCTTTTGGGACTCTCCGATTCCTCTCTTTCCCTTCTCGACCTTTCCTTCGACCGCCTTCTCGATTCTCGACCTTGTGATTTTGATAAGTCTGACATCATCGATCGGGCTCTCAAGTTAGGATCCGTTCTCCTCGAAGCAGCTAATCGATCTGCCCGAAAGCGCGCTTCCATGCATAACGCCGTCGTTTGGGCCCTTCCTCCCGATCTTACCATCAAAGTATTTTCTTAGTCTTCTTCCGTTTATTGTTTTTTACCCCGCAATTATGCATTCCTTATGCTTCATTTCATGGATTACTGTTGCCGATGTACTTGAAAGGATGCAGTTGCATCGTGCTATAACATTCTCATTCATGGAAATTTATTACTTCGCCTTTCTTGTATATTGTACTGATTACTGAATTGGGCAATGAGTGAATTCCATTAGTTCACTAAAGCTATCTTCATTATTCTCATTTGCCGGGTTCTGTACCAATTCCAATTGATCCATTTTGTTGTGTTATCCACTGGTACCTTGTCCTATTTCTTATTTTTTCATGATTGTATCTGGAAGGCATCATCGCAATTCAGCTGTCCTATGAAATGGGCTGAGGTTTGATTTACTTATTTTGATGTACTTACTGATGATGCAGGTCTTCTCTTTGCTGGATACACAAACATTATGTTACGCAGCAGCTGCATGTTCTTTCTTTCACAAGTGTGCTGCAGACCCCATGTGCTATGCAAACATTGATTTGACCACTGTTGTTCCAAAGGTCAATAATACTGTAGTGTCAACAATGGTTCAACGAGCTGGAAGATCTCTTCAGTAAGAAATTTTGATATTTTGCATCATGGTCTGTGTTCCCAATGCAGTACTTTTTTCATTATTGATGCATTGGAGCTGCTGTCCTGATAAGCTTTGGAATTATCATCTATAGACTATTGTACCTTCTAGATATGCACATTGTAAATTATGATCCTTGATATAAGCATTTCATAATATATGAACTAAGATTCCATGTTGAGAGACTGTTATTATAGAATACTTCAACAAACCTTGCAACGTTGACAAATGACACTGACATTTTTTCTATGTACTTGCCACTAGTATTTCAGATGTACTAGGATAGTCTGAAATATTACTTTATCACATATTGCCATTATACTTCGTCTGTCTTTTGTTTACAGATCTCTTAAACTAGGTCTTGTCCCTGGCCCAATTGCATCCGCTGGATCTTCTCAAGCATTAGTATATACAATACGGAATTCCACTGATCCATCAGGGTTTTCATGGAATGATAAGAGATCGAGACAAGGGAAAGAGTCATCAGTCCTCACAAGGTCTTGCTTGGCATCACTAACTGTTAATGGTGGTACTCAAGGGTATTGCTCCTCCATTCTTTTTTTGTATTTTTATATTTTTTTTTTTAAAAAGCAAAGATTTGATATCTTAAATTCAGATGCATCTACTCAACTATCTTATTCTCTCTAGGTCACTATTGAAGAAGCTTCACCTTTATAATATTGAAAGGATGGATAACACTGCACTCTGTAATGCATTATCAGCGTGCCCTTCTCTGCATGACCTAGAAATTGTTGGACTGTAAGTATTTTGTCTGTTTTAGAATTATTTGTTAGCTTTCAAATGTTTTTTGATGGTGCGACGTGAAACATTTTAAGCAAGAAGTTCATTGATACTTCTTTAAATGCTAATTATGCTATCTAAATGAAGTTCATTGGCTAAACAAGAATTGCAATCTTTAGAAGCCCAATGCAAAATCTGTCTTCAAAGAGAGAATGCATCAAGGCTAATAGAAGTATCCATGGTGACTGAAAGTCCTTTTGCAGGGACAAACTACTTAGTTGTCAAGAGCATGTTTGATCTTCTTGTTTAATTGCATAGATCATGGTAACATGAGTTTTTTGAGTCAAGATTATTTATTACTTGTGTTTCTGCCTGTCTCAAGGCTATTGCTTCTTGCAAACAATTGTATTGTGATTGTTCAATTGATTATATTTTCTTCTAGGGAGCTTTTGTTCCCCTACTGCTTTTTTTTTTTTGGATTCTTATATAATGTTTGATGATGTGCACATCTAGTAGTCAGATAATTTGCAACACACGTGCTTTGTTACTTTAAGCTTATTAATATGGAGTTAGTTTTTGCTTGTAATAGTCATGTTGAACTGAGGCAGACACTGGAGTCGGTGAGCGAATATTGTCCTCTGATCACTCGTTTGTTCTTTGAGTCTTCGAAGACAGGTTATTACTGTTCTCCTCTTGTCCTCCACTTATCTAACTGCATAATTTTCTGCTTACTGTGGTTCCCTGTGTATAGGGAGAGATGACAGTTTGAAGTTGCCAACATGTAGTGATCTTGTCTGCAACTGTCCTAATCTATCATCTTTGGCACTTAGGGGGTTTAAACTACCTGACTACAAGGCTCGTCTTCTTGTCAAGGTGTGTATTTTTTACATGCTTATGAGCACATTTAGCTGTTAAAGGCTCTTATGGTCGTTTTCTACCTTGAATCAAGATCAAATTTGTATAAAGCCTTTCTGTTGGAAGCTTGGTTATATAAAATTTCTTCTTGGCAGTTGAAGTGATGCCAGTGGAATTATGCTCAGTCTAGTTTTGCCTTTTCCCATAAGTTTATCATCTTGATTGCTTCAGAGTTGCAAACTCATTTATGTAGTGCTCCTAACAGAATTGCATATTCTGGTTTATTCTGTTTTAACTTGGTTTGATTGGTATAGCATGAGTGGTTAAACATCAGCAGTAAACCTAGTGTTCAAAATAACCACCGAATTGGTGATCTTGGTCAAATCTTATTGGGGGAAAAAGAAAAGTGCTTTAATGTGTAATGTCTCTGCAGGGATTTCGGAAACTAAAGTATGTTGACTTTTCAACATCCTATTCAATCACTGGTGCTTTTCTCAAGTATGTTTCTTCTGTATAAACATTTGTTAGTAATGTTAGAATCTTTTTTGTGCGTGATTAAATTTATTTCTTACTTTTATTAGGAACCTTGGAAGCACTGTTGGCGGGAATCTACTTGAGGTTCTGATATTGCGTGACTGTATGCATCTAAAAGAAGTGAGCATTGCCGTCCATTCATTTTATCCTTCCCCTTGCTTCTCTCCCTCTCTCTAAATTTATATAATTTTTTTCAGGTGGAAGTTGCACGTTTATTGTCAGCAGTTCTTTCAGGGGATTTCAAGCATCTTAAGCATCTTGTGGGTTTACTAAATGCTCCTGCTCCTGCTCCTGCTAATTCATATTTTCACCATAAATAACTGATCTCATCTCAATTAAAACTTCTACAAATTCCAAACAGGACATATCCAATCGAGAAGGTTTAGCATCGGAAGGTGACTGGTATAGAAGATGTTGCAGCACAAGGTCAAATGATTATAAACAATTTTATTTCAGGTACATAAATCTATTTGTTAATCCTAACTGTGACGAGGTGGTGTAATTGCAGCTTCATACCTGTAGACCAATTAGCAGAAGAGAGGCCTGAATTATTTGTTGTGGCTGAATTCCCTGAAGGAAGGTAGGCTGGATTATTTGGTTGCTGAACTATTTCTTGTCTATATGCACTTGTACCGATGCAGGCTGAAAATTATCATTCAAATGATCTTTTTGGTTTTCTTCTTCTTATTATTCTTGGGTTTCCTGTTCTGTTATGCAGTTACATTGAGGTTGAGCAAATGATAGGAAGTGATATCAGCAATGATTCACTGCCAAGTAGACTGACATCTGGTAGCTCAAGCTTTACCAGTACTTCTGACAGCAGTTACAGTAGTGATCAAGGCAGTGGCGAGGACGGTCTAGATTGGAGTTTGACCATCGACGAAGAAAGTTCAGATGAGTCAGAATCTGTATCTGGCTAAGATGATCTTGTTAGGAAAGATAGATTGACCTTTTTTGTCTGCTGCATGACTATGGTACTCCTCTCTCTTTCCTACTTTTTCTAACTTGTGTATTTTCTTCTTCCTGCACCTCTGATGCTTGTTACTCATACTTAACACATATTACATGTCCTGACCAGTTCAAGGACTTGTTTGCTTGGACCTGCTGAATTCATGATTGTGTGTGATTTAACTTTCAGTAAATCATTAAACAAATTATAATGTTTCTATGGTATTGATTGGTTTATATGTGTGTGTGTATTATAGCTATATATTTGGTGGTTGTTTTGTACATTGCATTTAGCATATGGTATTTGCACAAAGTAGGTATGAGTGGAGCAAAAATAGCTCATGTTAATTTTTAGGTGAAGGAACAGGCTAGCTTCTATTATACTTCTTCCTTACAAATAGGCTTTTGGTTACCTGTGGTGAAACTTATATTAATTTTAAGTCAACCAACACAACCTAATTTGTTCATATCAAAGTAATATTTTGACTTGAAATTCTTATCCAATAGGTTTGAAAGATTTGCAAATCACACCAAAAAGAGAGAATTTGTAATTTTTTAGGGTAAGCTCATCTTTGATTGCAAGCATCCATGTATGAGTAGGAATTTGCTGGTTGACTTTGGATTGCATACATGGGAAGTAGAGAGTTAGACAATTGCTGTTTGGTGTCAAGATTTTTTTTATGATATTATTTAAAAATTTTAAATACTAATTTTAATCTTTAAATAACAATTATCGTTTGTCCCTTATTCTTGTGATATGGGTTCAAGCGTAAATGCATTAGTAGCATCTTTCCTCTTGGTTCAGGTTGATAAAAAGCTGTGATGAAGTCAAACCTGACCAACTGATGAGATAAGATAAGTCCATGACTATTCAGACCAAGTGGCAGAATGGAAACTTGGTAAATTTCAATGTGGATTAGCAGTTTTCAGGTTTATATTCTCATGCTTCTAACAAATTTAGCTCCTTCATGTTATTTTAATCAGGAGAAAACGCATTCAGATCCTCTGATGTGGCGTCAATGTAGGGTGTGTTTTTGGTACACAATTTCCAGCCGGCCTCATATGATTCAGCAATCAGCATTATCTGTCTTTTGTAAACCTCAGTGCCTCATTTTCAGCTGTCAGTAAAATTATTTGCTGCCAAATGTATCAAAGAGAAGTTAGTATGTTGGCAGTTGGATCACAGAATTTTGAAGAAAGTTAAATGATATATTGATGATATGACTAAATTTTTGTTTTTTCTGCTCTCGTTACGTGTGGATTTGGTGTCCCAGACTCGATGCTTGTGATTTTCTGGGCCAAAATTAGAAAGTATGAAAGCATAAAAAGAATAGGAAAGACGCATTTCTTATGGGAATTGAAAAGGCAGATATTCCTCGGTCATGCTGCTTTTTCTTTTTTCTTAAAGATAATTTGCACTCCCCATGGTTCTTTTTTTATCACTGGAGGGAATATGGAGTGATCCATGGGCACAATGCTTTTTATGTTAGGTCAAGCAATCAAATGACGCATGTGATGATTCCTGATTGGAATCAATTGAGGTCTGTTTCTTCAATATCAGGGAATGTCTTCTTTTATTAGGGCTGAAATTAAGTATCTTTTTAGTGCACCGTGCTGAAAGCACCAGGGGGACTTGTTAAGCTTGAGGCAATAACTGAATTATTGTTAGCAAGGGGATCAAAACTTGTTTGGTAGCACTTTCTCATGTCCATTCTTTGTCAGGCTGCCAGCCAGAATTGGAGAAAAAGGAGTAGGGAGTAGGAAAGACGAAATAAGCAGGACTAAGTTAATTTTCATTAAAAAAAAATGCAGGGCAAAGTTTAATCGCTATATTTAGTTTCAGTGCAAAATGAACCTTGTATTTTTTAACTCATTCGCGGGTAACAACATCATAATCCTCGGTCACTGCCTTGTGCATTCCCGAAGCAGGATCGTAATGACAGCCGGAACTCTTGCTGTAATTAACCAGAAGTTGGATCGCCGGCAATTCTCCTTACCCTTTTACTGCTTCTTCAAATGTCCTTTTTCTGATCATAAACACCGTAACAACATTCCCCAGCTTCGTGGCATCATCAATTTGCTGATGGAATACTCGCTCTGCTTCATGTATCATCGTTGCCCTTTTGCCCTTTTCTTCTTCCATCAATTGCTCCACAAGAGCCCGGGTTGATTCCATGACAACAAGAGATGGGAAGTGATGGAACAAGACCAAAGCCATCTCAATAATAAGAATAAGAACTTATGCACGTTGAATATCAAGAGTAGCAACACGGACTTGATGACTAGAATGATTCTAGCTATAATAATAATACTTTCTCTATATATAAAAAAAAGAAAAGAAAAGTCTTCCAAATAACTTTTATATTGTTTTATGATTTTATAGTGATATTTTATTGCTTATACTCAACATTACTCCGTACTGATAGAAGTGTGATAATAGAAAGTTAATAAAGAGAATTTTAAGAAAATAATTAAACAAAAAGGGTATTTTTTTAAAAATTTTTTGATATGTACATATTCTTAATTAAATGATTTGTATTTTTTGACAGAGGTGAGATGAAGTGAATACAAAACTTTAGGCCCACTAGATTTGCAGGACTCCTCGTTAAGGCCAATTTTTAAATAGGTATCATGAAAGCCCAATGTTTAAATAGGTCTCATGAAAGCCCAATTACTTGCAACAGAAAAGGTTATGTGAATCAAGTCCAGCCCATGTTTTATATTATGCAGTTGTTCCATGTTACTCAAACCGTCAAACGTGAAGCCGATGTAAGTGTCACAGACTTGTTATTTCCCGGTCTGCTGAAACGGGTGACCGTCGGCGGGTGGTTGCTATCTCACTGAAATATGTCGTCGACAGCCCAACCCTACCGCCCATACCTGCTGAAGACAATCCTAACGTCCCATTCACGCGCCATCTCCTGCGTTAAGTTTTCCAACAATGGCAAGCTCTTCGCCTCTTCTTCCTTGGACAAAACTCTAATCGTCTGGTCATCCGAAACCCTATCCGAAGTCTCCCGCCTCGTCGGCCATTCCGATGGAATTAACGATTTAGCTTGGTCCTCTGACTCCACATATATCTGTTCCGCTTCCGATGACTGCACCCTCCTCATCTGGGAAGCACGCTCCGCCGAATGCGTCAAAACCCTCCGCGGCCACACCAACTTCGTTTTCTGCGTCAATTTTAATCCCCAGTCTAACCTCATCGTTTCGGGCTCTTTCGACGAGACGGTTAGGGTATGGGATGTGAAAACGGGTAAATCGAATCATGTAATTCGAGCCCACTCCTTGCCAGTGACTTCTGTGCATTTTAACAGAGACGGTTCATTGATAGTATCGGCCAGCCATGATGGATCTTGTAAAATTTGGGACACTGCTTCAGGCGCTTGCCTGAAGACGCTCATCGACGATAAGGTTCCGGGTGTATCGTTTGCAAAGTTTTCACCAAACGGAAAGTTTATACTTGTATCCACGCTAGATGATACTCTTGTAAGTATTATTAGTGTATCAAATTTCTGCAACCAACTTATTTGCTGCTGAATTTATTGGCACTGTTGTTGGATTTTACTTAATTTTTCTTAAATTGTGATTTGTTATTTATTGTTGGATTTTAGTCTTTTATGAGTTTGCGATACTTTTGCAAATGCAGAGGTTGTGGAACTACTCGCCAGGGAAACCTTTGAAGGTCTACGGAGGTCATGTGAACAAAGTATATTGCATCACACCTACTTTCTCTGTCACGGCTGGGAAGTACATTGTTAGTGGATCAGAGGATAAGTGCGTGTGCATTTGGGATCTTCAAGGGAAAAATATGCTTCAAAAGCTTGAAGGCCATACTGATGTTGTCATCTCTGTATCTTGCCATCCTATAGAGAATATGATTGTTTCTGGTGGGCTTGACAATGATAGAACGTTGAGGGTCTGGGTTCAAGATTAATATATGTCCAACAACAGTCTTAAGGTTAGTTCTTTTCTTTTCCTTTTTGCTCCTTCAATTTTTAGTCAAATAATATATGTCCACTTATTTTGTTTCTGATTGGATCCAAACAATTGAATGCTTGCATTTTTTGTCTGCTAAATACTTTTAACAGGCCCGTGAAAGGCCGATATTATATTTCTGCAGCTATTTCGGAGAACAGAGTTTCATTTATTGATACATGCATGATTATAATACCTTCTTCTTCTTCTTTTTTTGGGGGCGGGGGGGAGGTGTTATGGTGTTTCCTATGTAATTTTTGAAGGCGCTAAAGGAGTGGCTCTAAGCTACATAAGAAAATAGCATGTTAAGTACAAGATGGGTATTTATGCTGCTATCACAGCCTGAAATTTCGACATTACTACATGAGTTAGTAGGAATTTTGTCTTTGTATTTCTGTGGAAACTGATGTAATTAACAGAAGCAAGAATCATCAAATCATGTTTAGTTCAATCTTGTATTTCCTATGGTGTTTTTGTAGTCATTTTGAATGTGTTTATGGCATGCTATTTGATCCTCTTCTGCTCACCCTGCTGCATGTTCTGGCTGAGAAATGTAATGTAATTTGTTCTCTCTCATCTCATGACTTTTTCTTCATCTTGGGGGAGGGGGGAGTGGGGGTCCCGGGTTGCATTTCAGTCCAAATATATCACATGAATTAGATGTCGGATATCTGTGGTTGACTATGCTTATTGCTGGGCAACTATCCACTATTTTGGAGGTTTGCAATGATGTGTATGGAGTTGTGTGCCGGAAGACTTTTATATATATATATGGATATTCAGTGGGGAGGGGAAAAAAAATGAAATTATCCTCCATCCATTTTTACATCCTAAAAGGTTTGGTGGTTGAGAAGGAAGCATATATAAAAAGAGGATGCTTGGTCCTAATTCTTTTAGATGATGATTTCTGTTCTTCCAATTTGCCAGAGCAGATATTTTTCCACTTATTTTCTGTATCTGCTTGTTTCATGCGAATCTAGTGTTTTTTCTTGGGAGGATGATGGGTTATATTTTGTACGGCTGATAAGAACACTGGGTAAAATGTATCATTCACTTCGTTCTTGCCTCTAACCTGATTACAAATATCACTATTTTGCTTTCCCTTAGCGACACTTTCTGATATATTTTTTGCTTGCGTGCTTTTCACAAACAAACTTTTTGAGATTTTGTCAAATTTGTTTATCCTCTAGATTTCTAATTGACTCAAATTGTTATTGATCGTTTCAAAACAATGCACATTTCTTTGGAGTTGCTCTCCTTTCAGAATGGATGGTACAGCAATGAAAAACCGCAAGAAACAGACACCAGACTGCATCCTGAGAATATCTCCTCCATGTATACGTTTATCAATCAAGGCCTAGTGCAACAGATGTTTCTCATTCCCTATATATGTTTATCAATCATATAAATGTAAATATGTGAAGTTCGCTTGGAGCCTCGTGGTTAACCTTTACTGTTACGATTAATGGAGATAAGTTGTCGCCAATATCACTTGCGTTGAATTCATTTTGCAATGCCAGACTATTCTATCGTGGCGAAATATACACCTAAGGAAATTTGTCATGCATCATTCCTGATTCCCGACTTCAGCCTCTTTCAGAGCTCGTTGCTTTGTCTCCCGCCATATGTATCTTCTAGGCCACTTGTTACCTTCTCTCTTCTCTCTGCAATCATATCTGAATATGCCTGACATAAATTGTAAAATCAGTTGAGTATTCTTTGAATTTCCATAGTGCTTTACTTCTTTCTTTTCCATTTTTCTTGGAGGGGGGAGGGGGTCTCTACATGCCACTCTTACTGTGAAGACTGAAGATATCATGACGGATAAATTCATAATGAATTAGACAGGATTAGGCAGCAAGCACGAGGAGGAAATGCAACTATGTAACAGAAAGCATGCAACTGCTATATGTTAGCCAGTGTGAAATACGGCTTTTGGCTACCAAGACCTTAAAGACAACTAAATTCTATGGATTTTTATTTCAAGAATATATCGAACCAGTCAGGGTAGACTTGTTTTGATGAAGATAAAACCTATAAAAAGAAGAAGAGGAAGGATATTGCCAATTCAACTAAGGAAGTTTTACACAAAGCCAAACATCCTAGACAATTCTAACAGGACTGTTGTACATTTGTATGCGTTTCATGGATATCCTTATACTCCCTCCCTCCCTTTCTCACGAGATATAACAAACAATCTAACTTGTCTCTGAACATAAAATTTTTTTCTATTTTTTATGATTTTTTCTCATTTATAGACTATTTTTTTTTCTATTTATTTTCTTCTTATTTCAAATATAATAAATACTTTTTTAGATAAATAAATCAAATAATCATTGCTGCAATTATAATAAATAAGCTTAGAATAAGGAGTAATGTAGTTTTTTAATTTATGTGAAATTACTTAAAACATCTTATAAAAAATAGGAAGTAATAGATATCAAGCTCCCTACAATGATAGTGCGCCAAAGTTACATGCTTATTACTTTGGTCTTGATTATCCTCGTTCGCTTTCTTGATAAGAATATGCAAATAACCTATAAACACACATAACTGTATATGGTCTAGCCTCTTTACTCATTTTCGTGGCACACTTTGAATTCTCAATGGCGTGATTGCAATCAAGCCAGCAGAAACTGATGCTTATAGAAAAGAAAGCACAATACTTGAATAAAGTTTACAAGAGCAAGTGCTGAGGATACCTTCGGGTATGAATAGAGAAAGATGTACCACCATGCGCATACTAAAGTCAAAACTACTGCTGTAACAATAGTCGAGTGCCAAAGAAGCCAGCTAGAGGTAATTATTAGTACTCCTGTCAAAGTTATTGTCCATGGTTGACACCTGAGAGAAGTTTAGATTTATCAAAAACACAAGGAATTTTGTGCTATCAAGATAGTCATCATATAGGAAAGTATGATAAGTTTAGATCATCTATTTTTTCCCTGAAGGAACCAATGCATAAGCATCTATAGTTTCAATTAAGTGACTCTGCGAAAGTGCGAACTATACATAAAAGAGCAACTAACCATGTACCATGAAACTTGAGAATGGCTCAGTTAGTTATAAAATTGGTTCAATATAGAAATGAAACTTCACATATTCATGTACTTGAGAATGAGGGGTTGGATATCAAAGAGCCAAAATACAATTATCTAACACCATTGAAGCTTCTAGGAATTAATTAAGGTCATGCATTTGACCACTTAACAGCTACTGGGGTAGGATGCTGAGGGCATTAAACAATACTGATTCAGAGCTTAATCACGTAGTTTGGCTAAAGGCTAAAGCCTGCCTTCTGGGCATGTTACTTTCATGAAATCTAAAACTAAGAATTTGCTGATCCAATCCAACGCCAAACGTGAAATTTCAACTTCACTAATTATTTTCTCAACACCATAGAGTTCACTGAAAGAGATGGTACCAAATTTGTAGATTAAAATCAACAGAAAAATACATAGTTTAAAGAAGAATTATAAGTAGAAACTGGAAAGCCAAAATATCACTATTAATGCGGTAGCTTATTCTAACTAAATCTAATTAATCAATTGAGATTCATAATCTCAGTTCTACAAACTTTTCTTATGAAAAAACTAGAGGGATTTGAATGAATCAACTGTGAAATTAATTGAGGGATATGGAAGAATTAGAGAGCAAGTACCGACCATGATGGCTTGGTGTCCCAAACAGAATCATATTCGAGGGAGAGATAATTGAGATATCCATCCATGTCTTGAACGACACCGTCTTCATCGAAGAATGTGTTTTCTTCTTTCAGTTTTCGGTTGTTACTACTTCTGCTGCTTCGGCAAGATTTCTTGAGAATAATCTTTGCTGGAAAGGAAGGGGAATGGAAGAGTAGGGAATTGGGGAAAGAGGGAGGAGAAGGAGTACAACGGGGTCTTGGAGAATGAAACGGGAGGGCACGCCACGGACAAACGCTCTGAGTCTGAGCTATCATCTTTCTGGACTGATATTCCTCATTGTGACGCCTGTTATCTGTATATAATAAATAATTTTCTCTGTTCGAATTAAATTGGAGATTTTTAAAATGTTACTAATCATCATTTTGAATTAAAAAGGTAGTTAAATAAATAGATGAGAAAATTAAAGAGATGGATGATAGAACACTAGAATTTTTATTGAAAAATAAATATTTAATTTTAAACATTTAAAAATAAAAATTAAGTATTTAATTACATATGAAACGACTACATAATTATAATAATTGTTTAGAAAAAATAAGAAATAATACTCACCAACACTAGGAATCATATTGTGTTCTCTCTAAATTTTTGGGAAAAAAAATCACCAATAGAAATATTTTTCTAAAAATAAAATTTTCAAGCTCTTTATCTAAAAAATCACCCTTGCAAGCAAATGGTATATTTGGATTGAATTTTGAAATTATTTTTTATTTTGTTTTAGATTGAATTATATTTGGATAATAATTTTTTTTATTGATAATTGAAAGTTTATTTATAGATTTTGAATTACACATTATTATAATATTATAAAATATAATTAATAAATTATTTAAGATTGTAATTTTAATTAAAAATTAATTTAAAAATATTATTTATATGATTGTGAGAGATATATGCATAGATTTAGAAAAAAATATTTGAGATATATTTTTATGAAAAATGTAAAAAAAAAAATTGTTTTGAGGGTAGGCCAAATATAACGTTAACTATTTGTGGTGTAAAAGTTATAAATGAGGTAAAAGAGTAAAAGATCTCTTGTCTAACTCTATTCTGGAAGTATTATATGCAAAAAAAGTAAAAAATGTTGCATAGTTTTGCTTCTGCTTATCCGAGGATGGCCCAGAGAAACGGCCCAACTCACTCCAAATATCCACCTCAGGATTCAACCGGAGCCGTTTCACGGAGCCCAATACTCTCTGTACGCCTCGATCTCACCCTTTGTCCTGCAACTAACCATTTTAGGCCATTGGATGATACACAGTGGTAGAATGGCCCTGACAGTCCATGAACCACTATCCAGTTTATCCTTTTGTTATATTATTACATACCATATTAAAGTTCCCGAACTTCGTTTTTTTTTGGGATAAATTCCTGAACCTCTTACTAAATGGCGCCAAAGGACCTCCACCGCCTACGGTGGTCACCGCCAGCGCGTAAGCGCATCATGACAACTTTTAGCATGAGAAAGAACGAATCCGTGGCGGATGGCGGATGTGGTGGAAAAGAAAGAGAATTGATATTCTCCATAGCACAAGAGAGCGAGAGACGGGAGACATAAATCCTTGTAATTATGCCATGGAATAAAACGAGGCCATTGTTGAAGAGTTCTTCTTGAGTGATTTCAAAGCCGTTGACGAACACTTTCTTGGTAGAGGCGGTGATGACCGGAGCGGATGTTATGGTGAGACAGCGATAGGGGACTGGGGTTTCAACCTTCATGCCGAAGGCTAAGGTGCCAAGTAGAGAGCGTAGAGGCCTGAAACGGAGCATTTCCGCGGGCTGCTGCGTGGTTATATATATAGAGGGGCGTGGACAGTGGAGAGCTGTTGAATCTTGATTTTTCAATTTAGTTAGTTATAATAGTAAGAAGAAACCTGTTAGTGCTCTTTAGATTTTTGTTGTAGCATTCCCCAGCTGTTTCTAAATGTTTTAGTAATACCGATCCCTTACTCGGGCAAGGCAAATATCCAAACTCACAAACACAATAGTGTTATATATTGCATTAGATGTTCCAATCTCACAAAAAAGGGGAGAAAAAGGAAGTGATGTGTTGAGTCCCATTTGTAAATCTACACCCATAAGTATGTCAAACATTTTTCAAGAAATATCATCACTCGGAAAGTGTATATACTATTAGCTACCAAAGAACATAAAATAAATATATAAAAAAAAGGAAGAAGAAAAACAAAATTTACTCGTTCTTCCAAGCATACAGAATCAGGGAAAAGCCCTGACCTCTTGATGGGGCATTCTCAAATCTGGAACCTGACCAACTGAATACAGAAGCACTGGGGAGAGACTGGCTGCTCAACAATTTATCAGCTGAAATACTGGTTTGGAATAGGAAAACTGCATTGCCCATTACACTCCCAAATAGCCAACTATGAACATCCCAATAAACTTCCACAGGTAGCCCATCAACCAAAATGGTGTTGTTTCCCCTGAATTTCCATCTGAGGTGCTTTACCTGCATAACTGCTTTGCTATCTACGCGGATCACAAGAGATGGATCATTGATGGCTCCCGTGTCGCATTCAATCTGAATATCATGTATCTGTCCCTTGTCACAAAATTGAGCCTTAGCACTGTAGAATTTCTTCCCAAAAATGTGTTCTCTCTTGGCAACAAAAACTGCAGCTCTGGAAGAAACAGGCCTTGGAATGCTCATTTTCTTGTGAACGTCCCTTTCCAAGTCGCCCAGGAGTAATACCGGTTCTTGATCAAACACCACCGCTAAATAAAACCCGGCTAGTGGTTCTGGCCCAGATGCAAATTTTGCAGAGGAAAAATCCCAATATATGTCAATAATGCTGGAACCAATATCTAAACTTCTGAAACCTTTCCTTTTAGAAAATAACCATGGTTTGACATCAAATTTGCAGAGGCTTTGGTTGTTGGAATTTTGAATCCCAACACTGACCCCTTGACCCATTAAGCTCTTGGTCCATGTAACAGTAATGAAGCATGGAACCCCTTGCAATTGACAATGATAGACACCAGTGACAAGATTTTGCGTAGCTCTACTGCCATTCAAGGATGAAGAAGAGGAATCAGCAACCTGAACTCCACTTTCATTAAAACAAGAAGGAAAATCCCTCATCTTTCTCGTGAATTTCCACCTTAATCTCACCCCTCAAGCCCTCATTACTGAATCTACGACGAGCTCTAGAAATTGTACAAGATCAGGGAACGGCTTACAATAGTAAGAATCCGAGAATTAGAAGCCAAAAACTCACGGAGGATGATTTTGACAGTGTCTTGAAACTGAAGGTGACTATTCTTTTTCTAGTGTATCGTGGGATAGAGAGATTTGGGCATGCTTCTCTGTCAAATCAGGGTCTTTCCTAAAAGCATATCCCAAACCAAATTTTTTTGTCGAAGGAATGAAATCATATCGCAGAAAGGAATGAGAGCTAAAAGACAAAGATTTGCAGAGGGGAAGAAATTGTTGGGATTTCACACCACACGAGAAATGAAACGGCAAATTGGATGCAAATGGCCAAACGCACTTATTATACAGCTGAGTTAGCGTTACAAAATGGAAAAGTAAGCCCTTTCTCATTTGTCATTAGTCATTTGGTTACTTCTGTCCCTTTCTACATTATTAGTATCATCATCTCCATATGCACGACTCAAAAATGTCAACAGAGATCTCAAAGAAATTAGCTTCTTATTTGGTGTATATAAATAATTTCATTAAAATACTCTGCCATATATTCTGTTCTTGATTTCAAATCATGGATTTATTTCTTTAGAAAGAAAAAAAAACCAACGAGGATTTTTTGCTATGTTTAATGAAATTTAAGTCTTTCAATTGGAGAGAATCCATTCACGATCGATCACAGGTAATGCAGCAACAGTACTGCTGCTGAATGTTATGGTAAAAACAAAACAAAAATTTAAAGGGGTCGTCAACCTCTCTTTTTTTTTTTTGGGGGGGTGGGGGTGGGGTTTATGAAAATAAAATTCTGTCTCACCTAAATAATAAATATCTTCTCAAATGTAATTTTCGTATTTATTCGTAAGTTGGAGGTTTTGGGCCACTATAGCGACCATTGGTTTTCAAGTCTTTTTTCCAGCTCCGGCCTCCGATTGGTTATGTATACATGAAAAGGAATTGGGATAATGATCTTTCTTTTTCCCCTTAATATTTGGTTTGGAGTTCGGACAATCAAAATCAGTAACCAATGTTCACGTTACTAGTTGAAGTGTGGTCTGCACTACGTATCAACAATAAATAATTCAAGATTTGGATGATGATTTTTCTTTTTCCCCTTAATATTTGGTTTTGAATTTGGATAATAAAAATCAGTACCCAATATTCACGTCACGTTATTAGTTGAAGCGTGGTCTGCACTATGTATCAATAATAAATAATACAAGAAACAGTCAACTTATACCCTTGCATGACTGGAGACATTCTTCTGCTTCTTTTAACTTTCATGTCTTTCTTGAATGTAAATATTTCATAATATTGGTACTCTTGAAGCACAAGCTGCTAGCAATAGATTTTGTTGCAAATGTGGAGACAATAAAGGTCGCACCATAATTCAACCATTTGCTATTAAAGTCATGACCATTTTTCCCTTTTTTTCCTTTCTTCTCAAGAACTTTTAAAGAATTTAGCTTTAAAACAATAAAATGAGTGTACTTTATAGAAAAGGAGATTTTGCATATTAAGATCAGTGAGCAAGTATTGATTTAAAATAACAATACCATCGTGTACTTCTATTTTTTATATATATACTCATATTATTTGTGGACATATAAACAATTCCTTTTTGTTTCTCTTTTCCTTCATGCCATGCCATTATTATTGCTAAGCTAAACTGGTCATTTTTGGTAGTGCTACATATCCATCATATTTTGAGTTGTCAGGGCTATAAGGTTTAAAGAGAAAATAATGAAGGCAAATAGAATAATGAGACAGTAGTCTTTCTCATGGCTTGTGGTTTGCCCTTATTTGAGTGACCATCATACCTAATCATAATAACTCTTAACAACCAATAATCATGAATAGCTTACCCTCATTCTTTTTTTGGGGAAAAGAAAAGGTCAGAAGAATTTGATTGACATATATGGCCTTTCTAGCTTCAACCCCACCCACCCCCATGCATGTGCTTGAGAGGACTGGTCATACATAAGTTGGGTTGCATGAACCCCTAGCTCATGTAAAATCCTGGCATCGACAGGCCATGTGGAAGATCATTTTGGACCGACTTTCTTGAAAGATACCCATCATCATTCTCCCGCTCCATGTAACTTAGATCAGTTTTTATATTTGGTTTTCCTGGAATACTCAAAAAGGATCGATTTCACTCGAGAACCCTTTGCAATTGGATAATTTGGATTTGGGGTTTCTTTGTGAATAAATACTATTTCATTTTTCACATAATGTCTTCCACCTATCACGAACATTATGAGAGACAGAGTCGCTTCAGATGCAAGAATATGTAGACAAAGAAGGCTCTTTCATGAGTACTAAGAAATGAAACTATCATCAAAATGTTTTTCTGATCCAGTGTCACAATCTTAGCGCAAGCACTTAACACGTCAACGGGGATTATTCATCCCCCTAATAAGTAACATCAAAACACAGTAGATGCATCATCAAGCATGGTTAAGACGTCATAGTGAACAAATACTGAATACATGATACGAGATTTAATTCATGTACAGTATCGACGTAATAAAATGATATACTCCCATAGATGTTTTAACTGATGCTGTATACAAGGAGACAAGCAAAACCAATACTAGTAGTAGTAGCCTCGGGCAGTTTCTTTCCCCCAAACACACCAAAGTACCTAGTGGAGTTTCTGCAGGCTGCTAAAGCGCATACAACCAATTGCCACGCCAAGCAATTCTTCTAGACAAAAAGAACCACCACATCCTCCATTTCCCTCTTACTCTAAATTGACACTACTAGTAATTGCTAATGGACACTAAAATTCATCAGAACCACTCCATACATGAAAATCAATCTAAGACCCATGGGCACAAAACTTCATCAGCCTACTAGTGAAACCAGCCCCACCTACTGCAAAATGGATTGAAAACCTCAAAAGGTATCAATTTAGGTAAGCCCCACCCTATAAAAACAATTAAAAAGAAAAAGAGTGTCATTAAGAATGTGAAGATGATACTCACTACCAACATCCATTCTTTATCTGGAGTTTGAAGAACATCAGCATGTCACCATATGCAACATTGATGTTCAATAATTGTTGAATGACATAATAGCCAGTCATGCTAATAAAGCAAAACTGGCATATTACATGAGAAGCAGATGCAATGCAAACCAATCTTTTCATGGCAATAAGGGGCAATTGCGCATTGTTTTCCCCCCTTTGTTATTAACTTCTAATATCACCATGACTCAGCGCACAGCTGCAGCATTCACGAGTTCCAGTTGATAATAGATATCAGTTGCATCTTGCCTCTGAAGGCAACAGCCAGTTCTTGAGAGCTTATCAGATTACAGTTTTGTTTTTAGCAGCGCCCCGAATAAATAAATGATGTTCTATCGTCACGCATCTGACAGTTTGAATCCCTTGCAAACATATATTCTCTCACAAACAGGAAGGCCTAGCATGTGTCTCAATTATTACCTGAAATCTTATTTACAGATGTGGTATGGAACTCATAACATTCTATAAGAATATACTAAAATCTATACCTGAAACATTTATTCTTCAAATGAATAAATACACCTCAAGGAGGGCTCTATCTAGTATAGAAGTGACAATCCTTCTTTATATATCTCGCTCAATTTCCACATCATCCTGCAAGCCCCCTTAAACATAGACACGCAAAC
This sequence comes from Apocynum venetum, assembly GCA_019593545.1. Classification (NCBI taxonomy): domain Eukaryota; kingdom Viridiplantae; phylum Streptophyta; class Magnoliopsida; order Gentianales; family Apocynaceae; genus Apocynum; species Apocynum venetum. The sequence goes on from SRSM01000324.1 coordinate 2,167,469, forward strand.
ACACTTGTTCACTAGGCCCAATCTATTTGCATACACTTGTAAAAACTAATCATCAGCATCACAGAAATGACAATAGCAAAAATAAAGAACACAAAGAGGAAGGGAAATTAATTGCCAAGTCTCGCCAAAGCAGTTGTTGCAAGAGATTTAGTGAACGCTGAGAATAGAAACATGAAATCATAAACAAAATAGGGACAAAAATTAGCCTCGTATCTTTATTTAACTATGAAATTCACAATAGCAACGGAAATAAAGTAACAAAGTGTAAAACACTTGGCTTTCAATTTTTTTAGGCAGAACCAAGAGAGAAGGATAACAGAGTTGTGTATCTTTCTTTGATCAACAAACTTCCATCATTTGTATTGAGTTTCTTTTTCTTTTTTTTCATGGGTGGGGTGGGGGGAGATAATAGTTGACAAGGGCCTCACCAATAACATCAGAAGAACATGTGAAAAGATTGTTGATGGGAAAATTTGGCCATGTCTGTAATTCCCCTCTCAGTCTTTAGTAAAGAGGAAGAGCCACAGTCCCAATCTTGTAATGATCTGTTAAATGGTAATTGGTTAACTTATGTAGTGTATCCAACAAATGTCAAGTCAGTATTGAGGCAGTAACAACTAACCTCTGTCAGCTTTATGCCAAAGGATAAGATGTCAAATAAATTATATATCCCTCATTTCAGAAGGCGCAAAACAAATTTTGTAGTGTGAATGGGTGAGTTATAGCAAAGATAATAACCAGAATCTTAATCCACTCGAACTACAATTGGCTAAAGAACCAACACTAGTTAAAGCTCCAACGGTAATATACTAAGAAATAAACAAATGACAACAGAATCTGACCAATGCAATTTATTCTCATTGTGAACAATGTTTTCTAGAATTTTAAAAGCTGCAACCTTTCTGGACATCCCAGAAACTGTAACTGTTACCGCTTCACTACAGGATACAAGAAAGAAGAGAAGGGAAAGAGGGCAAAACAAGCAAACTCAATAGCTCTCAAATCTTGCAGTCTTCCAATAACCTAAGCAGCCTTTGCTGATGCCAGTATTCCAGAAAGTCTATTAAAAAAATAACAACTTAGACCAAGCAAATTACTTGCTGGTAGAAGGTAGAAGGATTGTCAAGGAATACGACTATCTACAAGCAAAGATATGAACTACTTAAGAGTAATCAGAATATCAGATGAATGAAAGACAATGTTACAGGTGGATGTTGTAGCATTCAAACTAAATAAGATATAATAACACTAAGATACAGAGATATCTATATTTGATTAAAGCACAGCAAACTTTCTGGTTTACTCCAATACAAATGCATAAGCTAATTTATAATTCTTCTCAAAGCCCATATTCAATATGGTTCCTTTGTCCTAATATTATCCTGAGATAGGAAACAGATTCCTCTAATAGAGAACACAAGCAACTCAATAAAGAATTTCAGAAATTCAACGAGAAGATCTAAAGATCAGCATAGAGGGTTAAGGGAAACTACTATAAATTGGAAAATCTGAAGATCCTTAAACGTATATTACATGCATTCTTTTCCATGATATCTGAGGTGAAAAAGTGTCCTAACCCTCAATAAACTAGCACAACTGAATAGGAAAAAAAGTGTTTAAAATAGTAATTATAAGTGAAATTGAAGAAAAAGCATACGTTCAGATCAGGTTTCAGCTCCCTCAGAAGACCTTCCACCAAAAGGATCGTGGGAAGGACCAGAATCCTGGCTAATATGACGATCAACAAGCCGCTGCAAATCAGCCATAACCTTCTGTTCACGCTTGGCCTTCTCCTCATAATTAAACATGGCCAGAGCACGCTTGTCCTCGGCACTGTACACCTGATTTTCTTTTCTGATACGAATGGCATTCATTCTCTGATGCCTGCTACCACTCATCACATAACCAAGAGTCTCAAACTTCTGAATCTCATCAGCGGACAGACCCACCTCTCCTCTTCGTGGGATACGTTTCCCTTGCTGAACGTACTGTGCAATAGCATCTCCTTCACCGGGTCTAAGGGCTCCACCATAACTAATATGTCCTTCAGCCTTTGGCAATGGCATTGGTCCAACTGGAGGCTCATTTTCTAGAACAGCTTTCTTCCGAGCCTCAAAAATTTCTTTGAATTTAAGAGCCTCGCTATCAACTTCACTTGTTTTTCCTTCCTCCGCCACCATCTGCTTATCCTTGTCATCCTCGGAAACAGAAATTTTGTCCGAAAAGAAGCATCACTCTCAGGCACTGATTCCTTCATTTTCTTGCTGTCCTTTGACCGTGAAGGCTTCCGCATTTTTGCCTTTGCACGATTGACCTCAGAATCATCACTTTCACTCTCATCTTGGCTTTCACTTCCATCAGAATAAGATTTCCGCCTACTACTCCTTTTCCTCTTACTGCTCCTATTGCTCCTGTTTCGCCTAGTCCGCTTTGTTCTGGACTTCCTCCGTCGTCGGGCTTTCCTGTCTTCTTCATCTGGGTCCTCACTCGATTTGTCCGACTCACTTTCAGTCCCAGATACAGACTTTGACCTTCTCTTTCTACGCCTAGAACTCGATTTCCTGCTTCTCCTCCTCCTCCTCCTCCTCCTCGATCTTGAATCATCCGATTCAGAGTCAGAAACCTCGGTGAATTCGCTTTCGGAATCGCTTCCACTCTCTGATGACCTTTCAGTATCCGACTTGGCAATTTTTTTATCTTTATCAACGGTTTCCTGTTTTTCATCGCCCTTTCCCACGAGGTCCTCCTCAAATGCTAACTCCTCGGGTTCATTTGGATCCCTGGGAGGACTAGGCGTGCAATTCCAAATGCAATTCTCAAGCTTCTTTCTCAATTTCAGGCGCTTGAGCCTCCGGTACTCTTCAAAGCTCAAGCCCTTAAGCTCTTCATCAGATTCGGAACCAGCGTGACGATTATTTCTATAGTCACGATCGAGAAACGGTTTCTTTCTGTCCCCATACGCGCGGTCGGACTTAATTGGATCGGACCTAGGGCTTCGTCTAGGGTAAGAATAATCAGGGGAGGGTCGACGGTCACGATTGTCGTACCTTGCATATCCATTATAGATTGGGCTATGACTGCGACTCCTGCTCCGGCTAAAGCTTCTACTTCGACTGCGGTTCAAGCTAGCGCTACGGCTGAAACTGCGATTCCGGCGGCGGAAATCTTCGGTAGCATAGGGCTCGGGAGAGTGGCGTTTATAATCCCGGTGGCTGTGTCGTTCGAAGGGAATTTCAATGGTGGAGGATGGTCTACCCATCGTAATAGGTGTAACTATTTGATTTGGGCTCTTCGCCTTTGTATTTATATTTATACTCGTCCTTCTTCGCTAATTCTTTACGTAAAAATGGATTAGGAATGAGGACTGTCAAAATGATATATTTAGAATGGGATAATCTTTTTACAACCGTTAATCTTTTAGTGTTAAAAAAAAAAAAGAAGTTAGAAATTGATGAAAAAAGCTTCAAAGATTATACTTTGACAAAATTAAAAAGATAGGTGTATTAGCATTAAATAACAACACCATGCATGAAAAAAAAATGAAAACCATATATCATAAAGGAAAATATGTCATCTTTGCAAAATAATTTAGGCTAAATTAATTGGAGCAAGAGAATACTCATTTTTGTAAAGAATTATATGTCTAATTTTGATATAGTATAAATAATTATTATAACTTTAAAATAATATAATGTATTACATTATCTCTATTTAAATATAGCTTGTGGGGTGGAACTTATGAGTTTGTTAAATCAAATCAATTAAATTGAGAAATTTGACAATGAAAACCTAAAATATACTTCTGAATTAGTTTTGTTTCATAAAAAATATCCAAAATCTTTATATTTATTTTTTAATGCACATGGACTATTTTTTATTTATAAAAAATACACATAACATTTATTTTTTTATACCCATAAACTATTTACAAATAATTAAAATATTCAAATCACCAACATACATGAAAACTCTGCTAGAAAAATGAAATCAACAATTCATTGGAATTTGTTTTGAAGAACAAAACCTACTTTCACAAAAAACTCATCATCTATTTTTTTCCCTTCCAAATGCCAAATGTACATCCACTCACCATAAACTCTTGTCATAAAGCCTCACCATCAGTATTTGTACATTTTGGAGGGAATTTTTTTGGGAGAATGAGTTTTTAATTTTATTTTTTATGGAGAAAAAATAGTGATGGGTCGTTTTTATTCATCAAAATCGAGGTTAGTAAATTGGTGGATTAAATTTTTTATTGGGGTCTCTGTATATAAAGTGGTTTTGATAATTTTAATTATTCAAAATAGTTTATAGATACAAAAAAAAAAGATTATAAGTATTTTTTTATTGATAAAAATAAAGTTTACAAGCATAGAAAAAGAAATATAAAGATTATGAATATTTTTTATAAATAAAAATAGTTTATGGGTATATATCATGAATTTCTCTTATATATGTGTTTTGGAGAGTGAAAGAAAATAAATGAAAAGAACAAAGGCACAGCAGGATTTTTTTTTTAAAAAAAAAGAAAAATTATTTTAAAAAATATATATAATATGACGAGAACAAGCAAAAATATAAATGGGCTTCCATGGGCTGCAAAAGTCTTTGGAAGCTGGAGAAAAGGGTCCAATTAAATCTTTCGAGCATGGTGCCTGTCCAAAAACATATTTAAATTAGTACTACTATTCGGGCCTAGCCCTGGCCCAACAATATCCTTTTACCATCTATAATGTATAAACCCTAGTTACGCTTTTACAAATGCAGAAGCTACCTGCCAAGAGAATCGCTCGAGTCGGAGGCGCAGAGGGCAGAAGAGGGAACGCTTGAACAATCCAAGAAGAAGAAAAGGGTAACAATCTCCCATTTGCTTCCCACTATCCATTTATTTCCTTCTTCCGCTAGTTTTTTTAGATTTATATTGATATATTTTGTAATACGAATGTAGTTCTCAGGGAAAGATGGCGGAGAAGGCGGTGACCATCCGAACGAGGAAGTTCATGACAAACAGGCTTCTATCCAGGAAGCAATTCGTAAGTTTTTTTGTTTTTATTGAGTTTATTAGATTTTTTTTATGCTTTCTCAATTTGGTTCTGTTTGTTTGGTTGTTTGTGTGTTGTAGGTAATCGACGTTCTACATCCTGGACGGCCTAATGTTTCCAAGGTATTTGATCTCTGGGTTTATGCTTTATATTTTGGTCGTTGCATATTTGGTAGTCAGGAACTTAAGATGTTATTTTACATTTTCATTAGTTGTTCATATGTGGTTGTTTTATTCAGTAATTCACTAGTGAAGGCTAGTCTTCAGGAGTCTTTGTATTGCGATTTTATTGTATTAGGAATGAATTTTTGTAGTGGTGTTTTTGATAGTGTCACAGTGTGAATCTGACTAGTTAAGTACGTTTTCTCTTTCTCGCTGAAGTTTATATTTTTTTTTGTCTTTTAATTGTGTGAATGCATTGTGATAGAGTTTCATTTGTTCCTATTGATATCATAACTCTTCTGATGGTATGTGTAACTCCTTTTGTTTCTACGAAGGCTGAGTTGAAGGAGAAATTGGCACGGATGTATGAAGTGAAAGACCCCAATGCCATCTTTGTATTCAAGTTTAGGACACATTTTGGAGGAGGCAAATCAACTGGTTTTGGATTGATCTATGATTCTGTTGAGAATGCTAAGAAATATGAACCAAAGTACCGGCTCATAAGGGTAACTAATCTCTCTCTCTCTCTTACTGTTCCTATTCTGTTCTAATTGTATCCGGATTAGCTTTTCCATATTTTTTGATCAATATGAGTTTAAATGCTCTCGGGACAATTCTTTATACTGCCAACTTTGCTGGAATATGTATCTTATTTTTATAATCTGCATGCTTACATAGAATTTGAATCATTAAGTTATTCCTTATCCTAACAAAGCACAGAACAATGAACTTTTTTATAGAAGGAAATTCTAGGTTAGCATTGTTATTTGAACACAGATGCCATAACATTCTAGGTTGGGGCACGTGGACTGGAGAATGTTTGGCCGGGTGATTGTATAGTTCATGGTGGTTAAAACGTTGTATATTTTGGCAGAATGGTCTGGATACCAAGGTTGAGAAATCAAGGAAGCAGATGAAGGAGAGGAAGAACAGGGCCAAGAAGATCCGTGGTGTAAAGAAGGTTAGTGAATGAAAATGTCAATGTTGGGAATTTTGAATTTTTTCTACCTTTTTCCCTTTTCTGTTTGGTGTAATGTAATGTTTTCTTTAACCTACGATCCTTGCAGACTAAGGCCGGAGATGCTGCCAAGGCTGGAAAGAAGAAATAAATTTGTTGGAAACTTGCAGAAGAGTTCTTTTAGCACCTCATTACTGTTAATTTTTGCCTTTCTTGATGAAGACATTTTAATGTTTGAAATCTTCAGGCTCAGTTATTTTAGTTTTGACTCAAGGGAGGAAATAGTTCACATTATCTCTCTTTGTTTTTTGTTTGGCGGATGCATACTGGAATTTTTTGCCTTAAATTTGATTTAAGGATATTTCTACTGTTACAAACCCAATGGAAAATACGGTCCACTCAGGACATACGTGGCAGCAGGTATCCGTTGGCTATCTAAAATGCAGAGCTAAGGCAATTGCCAAAAGCCAGAATTTTATAAAAAAATTGGAGGTTTTGGTAGGAAATGTCCCCCTAACAAAAAAAGAACTCTACAACATCTTGCCATAAAATAACGGCGATGAACTCTCAGCCGATCACTCCTCTCAGGTCCAAAGATGATCCAAGTCGTTCCCGCTGTGGAAGATGGCCGTGCGGAATGAACCATATAGTAACCGTCAAATTGTTTCTCTTGACTCTCTCCGTTTGAACCCAATTCCCAAATTTCCATCGATATTTCTTTGCTTTGCCGTACATAGACACCCGACCAAAAATAAGAAAATTTGTTTCGATATCGGAAGAGAAAAATGGAAACATATTTGTCTCGATGGGTTTACCAGGCAGATCTCCAGCCACTACTAGCTAATTACTAAGTTGACTGAACTACTACTTTCAAAAAAAGAAAAAGAAGTTAAACTACTATTGTTTAAATCAATAATTGTTGTCTAATTATTAGGATATACTCAGTTTTTGTATTCACTTTTAATTTAATACTATAACTAAAAAGAGATTTTGTTGTTAGTGGAATATGAATATTTTAAATTAAAGGAGTTATTGTCAAAACTTTAAATAGTTAAAAAAATATTTATTTAAGAAAATAGATATTTAATTTTTAATGCTTCAAAATGGAATTGAACATTTAATTCCCATGGATTATTATTTTTATTTATTTATTTATTTAATCATATTTGACAAATAAATAACTTGATTTAAAAAATCAAAGTAATATCAATACATAATTTACCCCTATATGTACTAATAAATTCAATAGTGCGCTTATTGAATATTTTAACGTTAAAAGAAATGGTAGATTTTGCACCCTGGTAGGCAAAGATTTAGTGTATTAAAAAAATTCGTAAAACGTAATTGATTAAGGAAAGAAGGATAATAAACAAAATCTAAAATTTTAAGTGACTTTAGTGCATTATTTGAAACTACTAGTATTATAGAAAATATAATAAAAACCCAATAATTCATTTATCGAAGTTCTTAAAATGTAATCCTCTTGTTTACAGATATAGTTTACTATTTCATTTTTAATTGTTCAAAAAATATAGTTCATTTTCTATATATAATCTTATATTTAATTTTTTATTTTTACATTTAAATCTAATTACTATTTTTTTTATTAACCACAAATTAATTTTATATTGAATTCAAATTTTAAAATTAATTCATAAAGTAATTAATGAAACTAATCTCTATAACTAACCATTAATATCTAGTCACAAATTTATATGAAATTGTATTTGAAAGTCAAAAATATTGGTTTGTTTGTTTTCAAAACATTTAAGTAATTAATTATTAGTAAAGTTATATAAAAAATATATTTATTAAAATCAACTAAATTAATTGTCATTTTTTAATATGTGTAAAAAAAATTTGACTATTTTATACTATTAAGTATTAAATACTATTAAGATATTTAATGAATCTCCCACAAAACAACATAGATATTTAATGAATGCATTGATTATATCTTAACAATCATTTCACTAATTTGTCAAAGGGATGAAATAAAAATTTAACTAAATTTAGTCTATTTTATGAAGTTAATTAATGAAAGACACACAATAAATTTATTAAAATATTACTATAATGTTAATAATTAAATGTCTACATTTTTATTTTAAAATTTATAAAATTGAATGTTTTATTTATTAAAATAAACATTTATTTTATATAAATTTTCATTAACACCCTTTTTAATTTAAAATTTTCACATTTACTAACTAATAAAAGTTATTTTTAATTTTTAGATTAAATCAAATATGAACATTGAATTCAGAAATACAAAACTCTAACTAAATTTGATTTGAATACATTTAGCCAAAAAAATATTCATATACCTAATTCATTAAGGAAAGGAAGTTAAATAAGTTAAAAATCTAAGGCAAAATTGAATTATTATTAGAACCGTTGCACTAGTTAATGTTCTGTTCCGTTCAGTTTGATTTTTTTATGCAATTTTGAGACACACGCAAATGGAGGGAAATTTATCTAAAGACGGCCCACATATGAAAATACAACACTGCCCAAATCCTCATACTCCCGTTCTTGCCCTTAGTATCCGCCCATTTGACACTACATGACAAACGCATATAAAGGACCAAAACGTAATTAACGCTTTCAACTCCCTGGGCCCTGCGGACCCTGAATTGAGTAAACGACACACCCTCTCAGTCTCCCTCTCTCTCTAAAACCCTCTAATTTTTTCCCCTCTCTCAATCTTCTGCTATTATATCTAAACCTCTCCAAATGCCCTTGAATCTGTTTCAGTTTTCTCGTATATTTTCGTTTATAGAACTGAAATCGTCGATGGAAGTCGTTCCCGGAGCGTTTATCTGAGGCCTGACGGAATTTTCTTTCTTCTATTTCGCTTCATTGTAAGTTTTTGTTGTATCTGTGTATTTTTGTTTTTTTTTTTCTTTTGAAGATTTCATGTGTTTGTTTTCTTCTTTTATTATTTTTCCTTTTTGTTTTGTTTGGAAAATTGAATTAATTGGTGTTGTGTTTCTCGCCTTGTTTTATTATCCGTTTGTGGTTGTGCAAAAAATAATCGTTAAGATTGGTGTGTACTGTTCACATGTTTTCTATGAGCCTTTCATTCGAATTTATCGAAAATATTTTTTTTTTAAAGGAAAAAGGATGTTTTTTTTGGTTTGCTCATTTGTAAGAACAATCCATTTGGAATTTGATGTGATGGTTTCATGTTGTAGGCTTTTTAAAAGTGAAATGAAGCGGGTTTTGAGATCAAGTACCTTGCACAAACGGCAGAAGGGTCTCCTTGATTTGAACAAGGAACCGTGTGAAAATACAGGGTTCATATCAGATTCTGATTCTTCTGCTAATTATGTTTCAGTGGAGGGAAACTTTGGGGAAGTTAGAAGCGTGTCTCATTGTTCAGATCGTGAGAAAGATGCTGCGAGTGTTGATATGTGTCTTCCTTCTGATTCTGTTGCTGACGAACTTGGTAATGGACATAAAGGGGGTAAGGGAGAGAATGTGGATGGTCCAGAAAGTGGTGATGCGGTTCATGCCAAGGGTTTTGAGGCTGACTGCGTGTTGGTCAATTCATGTCCAACCAAAGAGGGGACCAGTGAGTCTCAACCTTCGGGGTGTGCCAGGGATACCGCTGGTGGTGTTAATGAGGATATCACTGCTGGTAGTGGTGCCTGCACAAGTGGTGGTGGTTCTGGCAAAGGACGACGAGGCAGAAAGAGAAAGATGGCTGGGATTCCATCCACTGAAGGGGCTAGCAAAAAGGATGCAGTGATGTTGGTAAATCTTTCATCTTCACAAAATGTAGTTGAGGAAAAGAGTAATGGTTCTGCAGGACACCTCAAATTAGTAAAATCTGAGGATGCGAGTCAATCTATAGTCAAGGAAATCGGTCAACATGCGGATAAGATTAAATATCCGGGTGCTAATATGACCAGTGATGCTGCTGGTAATACTAACAAGGATAGCCAGGACTCTAGAAATAGTCGCAGAGGGAGGAAAAGGAAGATAGTGGAGAGTGTTGGAGACAAGAAGGATAATGAGCTTATTGATAACAAGGATGAAAAACTGCCTTTGGTTGGTAAGGCTCAAGTCGGAAGGCTTTTGAGATCAAGGACAATGGCAACAACTGATGGTGAGAAGCAGGCTTACTGAAAAAGAGAATCTAGGGGTTGTGGGTGTACAAGTGAAGAAAGAAATTGCTGCATCAGCTCGAGTTAGGCAGAAGGGTGCAAAAGTTTTGAAGGCCCGACGTGGAAGACCCCCCAAAATGCACGCTGAGAATGGGAATTCCAAGGTGATAGTCAACAAGAAGGTTGAATTGGGACCTCAAAAGAATGTTAAGCTACCTAAGGCAGGAAATAGTGTTAAAGATTCTATAGGTAGTGGGCCATCAGAATCGTGGGATAATCAAGGCAAAAAGACTGAGAAGCATAAGAATAAGAAAGAAGGTGACTTGGGGCGCAGAGAAGAAAAGCAGTTAGTGAGGGATGAAATAATTAGTTTGATAAGAAAGGTAGGATGGACGATTGATTATAGGCCCCGGATGGGCAGAGATTACAATGACGCAGTGTATGTTGATTGGGATGGCAGAACTTACTGGTCAGTCACCTTGGCTTACAATAGCCTAAAGAAGCAGGTTGAGAATGGCACTGCAGATATTAGGGCCGCATCTGTCTTTACTCCAATATCAGAGGACAAACTCGGCACACTGTTGAGGGTTAGGAAAGAGAAAAAGGGAATACAAGAAAATAAACTAAAGGTGGGAAATAAGACTGGAAAGAAGGTTACTAGAGCGAAACTTAAGAAATCTGCTGTGAAGTGCCCGGTTGTTTCTGAGAGCAAGGAAAATTTTAATTCTGGGCCAAGTCCTAGAGATGTATCATCAAGGAATAAAAACAAGAGAGATACTTGTGAACAAGGCAGTTTGATGGTGACCTCATGTAGGGGAAGGCCAAGATTAAACTCTCTGATGGCTCGTGGCTGTGAAAATGGGCTGGATCCTCATGGTGATGGTTTCGTAGTGTATGAAGGTAAGCGTAATCTTATCTCGTGGATGATTGATATGGGAACTGTTCCTCTTGGTGTGAAGGTGAAGTATATGAACCAGAGGAGGACAGTTTTAAAGCTTGAGGGGAAAATTGACAGAGAGGGTATATGTTGTGGTTGCTGTAACAAAATATTGACACTTCCAGATTTTGAGTCTCATGCTGGTAGTACACTTGTTCAGCCTTTTAATAACATATATCTGGAGTCAGGACCTTCACTGTTGCAGTGCTTGAAGGATTCCTGGAGTAAGCAACAGGAGACTGATGATATTGGGTTTCATTTAGTCGATGTGAATAGTGGCGATCCTAATGATGACACATGCAACATATGTGGAGATGGTGGTAACTTGATCTGTTGTGATGGTTGCCCATCAACATTCCATCAGAGCTGCTTGCAAATTCCTGTATGATCACCTATTTTTTCCCCGCTTAATGATTTTAGATTGTCTGACACCCTGCATACAAAATGTACCGAAAATGGTTTAAATGATGGGAATCTTTCTTCGCCCTTCTTTTTGGTTTTTCCTCTTCTTACCTTTTCTTGTCTCTCACCTATGCTATTTGGTGTATGTAACGCAGCAAATTGCTACTAGAGTTCTGGTTTTATTCCGTATATAGGAAAATAAATTAGTTATATGGTATCTCATATAGTTTATAGTTCCATTACTTTTTCCTCTTTGGTTTATTCTATATCTGAAAGATGCAGAGAGGGATGGTCATATGGTTTAGCTGTGTATGGATTTAGTCTAGGCTATGATTACCTAAAGGGATTTGTGGATTAAATAGACTTGCAAATACTATCGTTGTGATGAAGATGCTAAGGTGGGTTATGGGAAGAATTCTAGGCTGAGGTTAATTTTTATTATTTCATTGTGAAGGCTAATGCAATTGGAAATGATTGCTTAAACTTTTCCTTTTTTTTTTTTTTCTAATAAGGGAAAAAGAATGTATTCATTTTCCTTGTCTTATCGCAGAAGTTTCCTCCTGGAGAGTGGCACTGCATATACTGTTCATGCAAATTCTGTGGGTTGGTTGGTGGGAAAGCCTGTCAGAGAGTTGATCTTCATGACACAGATGACTCTGCATTATTGGCTTGCCTTCTTTGTGAAGAAAAATGTAGTTTGAAACATTTTACAGTCCTCCAATACATTTGAGACCTTAATCTCTTCCTCTGATCATCCTACGTTTGATAGAGTTGACCTAATAACTCATTTTTACCCTTTTGCAGTCCATTTATCTTGCATTGTAGAGAATGATGGTGATGGCCTTTCTTTCTGTGGGAAGGGATGCCAGAAGGTAATATGCCAATGATCTGATGTAAATGCTTTCCTTTTGCGACCATTTGGCCTGTAATTTTACTAGATATACTGGAACCAGTTAATTTTTTTAATCCTTTGTTAATACCTATGGATTGATTTCATGTAAAAGTATTCCTTTTCTAGAGTTGTAAATGACCTTGAGTTTATATGTTGCAATTGTACCATAATGCTATTTATTTCCTTTGAAGTCTTACATTTATTCAATGTGTAGTTATATTTAATTCTGTCATCTTATGAGTACTTAGCTGTTGTTATATGTTAAGGTCATGGTCTATATTACATCACGATTCTACCTTGTGCCACATTTCACGTAGTAATTTGGCAAGAAAGACATAGTACTGAGGGTGCATCCATAGGGGTACTGTTCTGAGCAATTGTAAGTTGCTTTATTTGAAATGAAGACATCCTAATTGGACTTGAAGAATTAATACATCTCAACTGCTTATGATAATATCTCTTCTTTTAACCTCATTTTTATTAGGTATACTTATTTCTTTGTTTTCTGCTTAAAGTGAGAATGGATGGTGTTGAAGGTTTAGTAAATCGTTCTCAGCACTTCCCCTTAAGTATAGCTAATGCTAGGAAGTCTTCTGTCAAATTCCTAAAGCCACTTCAATCAACAAACGAACTGCTCAAAACTTTATTGCGGTTCAAGATGATCTTGTGCACATGAACTTTATTTTGATTCATGGTCTATTAAGTGACAACTTTTTCATAATTATCCTTCTTTTCTTCACCATTCCCTTGCTAAATATATAGTTCAAGTTCTTAATTGCATGACTACAACTATTTTTGAGAGCAGCAAGCACTAATGCAATCAAAGTTCTCCCTTGACATGGGTAAATGATGCTTGATCCTGCCATTTCTATTGAGTTGGATTCCCATGTACTGGAGAAGGAATACTCTTGAAGTATGTCAAAGGAAGTTCTTGCTAGGAATTTAAGCAAACATTCTCCATAAGTTGGTTTGCTGGACTTTCGATAGTCTGATATGACATTTGATTTTTTGGATCGGTTCTTAAGCATGATGCTAATGAGTAAGAATCACCCCCTGAAAGTAAACTGCGGAATATCTTTGCACACCCTCCTAGATAAGGAAGTTTCAAAATTTGAATGGTTCCTATTGATTGAAAAAGGAAGGAAAGACTGCATCAAGACTTCTGCTTTGAATGGTGTAGTAGTGGAAAGTAGCCAATGGCTACCACTCTATCCTGCACTAGTTAATCATTACTCATTCAAGTTGCGATAGATGGTGGTATAACATGATTTGTTATAAGCATAGATTCTAAAGATAGAATATCATTGGAGAATGCTCTTTAATTTTATTTTTCCAGATCCTAACATTTGACATGTGGTATTACACACGAATATTACCATGCTTTTCCCCTCAATTAGAAATATTAAGAAATGAACTTGATTCCAAGGTGAAATTCCCAAACATATCTGGGAAAGAATGCATAAATGCATATCTGCTTCCTTTTATCCTTGTCCATATAAAGCATATTTTCCAATTAGAAATATTAAATGCTGGAATCAATTTCAAATAAAAATTCCATGTGCATATTTGAAGGATAGTCTTGGAAACAATATCTGAATGCTTGTCCTGCCAACTCTGCCCTTTTCTGTGTAAACTATGATTTTTGGACTTTCTATAAAGGCTAACAATGTAGAACAGTGAATTGGAGGAGTAAGTGAATTCTCTAAAGTATTTATGGTGTAGGGATCCAATTAACATTCCTTTTGCCATTATTTATATTCAAAAGATTTAGATAGGACTAGTTGGCAAAAAGCCTCCTTCTCGCACTTGTTACATTTGATTCAAAATAACATCATGTAATTTTCCGCATTCCTAAATCGGCTTTTATTGAAGAAAAGATGGTGACAATTTGTTGACCCCACGTTTGGCACCAAAATGAATTCGGAGCTAAAATTCACTGTAGGCTAAGATTAGCTCAGAAAAATCAGGAGATTATACTGTAAACTGTCTAATTTTATCTTACTATCCGTGTTCTATGATTTGCAAATTACTTGTAAGCTTTTTTGCCAAATGTGATTTCATAACTTGATTTATAATTTTATCCTTTACTCAGTTAAATGTTATTTCTCTTGCTTGATAGCTTTTTGAGGGCCTACAGATGCTTCTTGGTGTGAGACATGAACTAGAAGAAGGATTTTCATGGACTATAATTCAACGTCAAGATGTTAAAGAAGACACAACTTATAGTTCTGATTCATCAAAAATCGAATGCAATTCCAAATTAGCCCTTGCTTTCTCCGTTATGGATGAGTGCTTTCTACCAATAATTGATTTCAGGAGTAAAACCAATATGGTTCAAAGTGTGATCTACAGCTGTGGGTAAGCTCTCTTTAATTATGTTTGCTTTGCTTGTTGCACGTGTCATATTGTGATTGGCAGAGATGACGATTGGAATATGTGGGACAGTTCATTAAATGCTCAGATTTATTTTGTTGTGTATTCCTAATGCAGGAGCCAGGTTTATGAACATCACCTAGAAAGCTTAAAATATTGTTTGGCTTCAGTCTATGTTTAATGAATTGAATTTAAATATACTATATCTGCATGAGAGAGTAAATAGAAAACCCTCTTGTTCTGGGGGTTGTGAAGTTGTTGCTTAAGGTTACTGCTACTGATTTGAAAAGCATATGCTTAATTATATTGTATCAACTATCACTATCATTACCTTAAGATGCTTTAACATGAAATCATTATGATAGTGGTGGTGCCATGAAGCACGTACAAACTGAACACAGATTTTCAATTGAAGTATGCAAAGTTTTGTAGAGTGGATCATAATGCTTTTGGCATTTGAATGAATATATATATATATATATATATATATATCTATCTTTTATCATATTGAATTGCTGACAATAGGGAGATCTTTCTTTTCTTATTTTCATGTTCTTAGTATATGTGCATTTTCTTCTATGTTGCTAGATATTTATTCATGTTCTATTGATTGTTATCATCCTGGATGTTAAAGGAATTGTTTACTTCATTCTTTGTTCCAGATCGAACTTTAGACGGCTAAACTACAGTGGCTTCTACACTTGTATTCTTGAGAGGGGTGATGAACTTGTCTCCGCTGCAGCTATAAGGTTGTTCACATCGGTTTTTTTTCCTTAAATTTAATTCTTCTTTTCATAATTTTTAGTATTCCTATATGTTTTTTCGAGCCTCACATGCCTTGTGTGCCTCCTTTTAAATGTATCTCATTTATCTTATAGGAGCATTTCTTTCAATCGCGATACATATTTTTAATCACATGCATGATATCTTTAAATGATGTTTAAGTAAACAAATGACTTGGCTGATTTGTTAAGATGCTTTTTTAGTAGTCGTCATTTTTTTGAATTTGTGTTGTGCATGCATTGAGCTATGATTTTGTTAAATAATCTTGTTGAGTTATATGCTTGTCAGCTTTGAGGAATATCTTGAAAATCTCGATACAATTAGTACTGCATTTGGTAAATTGCACCTAATAATCTTGAAAGTTAAAGAACCATTATTGGTATAGTACTTCATGCACAGTAGCCCAATTTCTTTTGCAATTTCTAAGGCAAAATATGACTCCTGGAATTGCTTCTTTTCTAATTGATAGAATACATGGCAATCAGCTAGCAGAGATGCCCTTCATTGCAACTCGTCACATGTACCGGCGTCAGGGCATGTGCCGGCGGCTTCTTTGTGCTATTGAAGTGGTACTTTTCAGTGTTAAGACACTTTCTTGATGTTGATGATTTAGTTAAATTTGTTACACCATTTATTAGTAGAAAAGAAACCAATGTCATGGAATTAAAGGAATTTCTATAGATTAATAAGTTGGGAAGGTTTTTAACCATGGTAATCAAAGTCAAAAGTTGTCTGGACAGAATCCTTGCATAATGAGTCATTTAGTCATCTAAAAACTGATAAAATTGCTGGCATAAATAGTTAAGTGTATAGAGTTACTAGTAAATATTTTTCCAATAAAAGATTTCCTAGAATGATAAAGATCAAAGATCAAACTAGCATTCCCATATGGGGTTCAAATTCTTTTTCTTCTGTGCATGTTCATTCATTTTAACAGAAAAAATTGTGAGTATTTGAATATGAGTATCCAGCAAAAATTTGATTCAAAAGCCATATAGTTCCTATGGGTACATGAGAAATGTATTGAAATACAATAGGTAGATTCTACTTTACTATGAATCTGTTGATTCTATATTATACTATTGCTTGGACAATAGGGTTGCCTGTCAGATGTACCTGTCCCACCAACTTGCTATTTTTAGATGTACTGAAACACTCTAGCCTCCATCCAAAATTACTTGGCCTAGTTTCCTTTTCGTTTTGTCCCGAATTACTTTTCCTATTTTTAAATAAATTTTTCCAAGTTAGCCCTTCTACCAACTTTCCTTATTACTTAGTTAACTTTTCAATGCTACCATTACCAATTTTATTTGACCAAGATTATCTAGACACTTTTCAATATTAATTTTAAAGCTTCATTAATTACAAAGAGACCTGTTAACTTATTTCCTCCATTTTTATATATACAAGGACGAGTAATTAATGTAGGTATTATTTTGTTAGAATTAATATATGGTTAATTTTTTTTTTATTTTGGCACTTTAATTACTCCCTCTGTCCCACTAAGATAGGCTAGTTTTCTTTTTTCATCTCTTTCAAATTATAGTCAATTTTCTTCATTGAGAGTGTTTATTTTCTAGCTACCTATAATACTTCTTTTTAATATACTTTTTTTCTTTTTATAAAATTCATTTTCAAACTATTGGAATGCTAAACATTAAGTTAAATATTTTCTATCTTTCAAAGAAAAATTTACCTTTTCAAATTGCAAACATAAACTAGTAAAGACTCTTTTAGAAACTAGGAATCCTTGTAGGATTAGGACAGCATCAATTTCACATAATTAAATTTGAACTAGACCAAATTTTAAATGTAAGAGTGAAAGGGCAAATTAGGAAGAATATAAAAATAAGTTACAATTCCAAGTACATTAAATATGTTTTAATAAAGTGCGAAAATGGTGGCTGCCTATCTAAGTGGGACGGAGGGAGTATAAAATTTCACAATTCCTTAATATGTGTGAATATGGTAACTAAGCCAAGTAATTTTGGACATAGGGAGTATTTGACACTTGCATGGAAAACATACTTTTGCAATATATTACACACCTTAAAAGTTATTGG
This sequence comes from Apocynum venetum, assembly GCA_019593545.1. Lineage (NCBI taxonomy): Eukaryota > Viridiplantae > Streptophyta > Magnoliopsida > Gentianales > Apocynaceae > Apocynum > Apocynum venetum. The sequence continues at coordinate 2,185,192 of SRSM01000324.1, forward strand.
GCCCACTTTATAATGCTTTAATATCTCCATATTTGACATAAAGTCCATACTTCCATGCATGTTTCCTCCTTATTCCACTGTGCTTGTGTTCTCAACATTTTTGCAGTGGTTTATCTTGGAATGCATTTATGTTGAACTTCCCCCCCCCCCCTCCTGAATGAATTTGTAAGTTTCTGGTATTATTAAGAGGGCTGGATTCAATTATGTATAGGTTAATCTTTAAACCTACTGATTTTGTAGCTCAAATATTCACTCTCCACCCTACCCTAGTGGCTCCAAGTTATCTTGCTATTCATGATAATCTTTTTGGCTCTTGGGTGTAATATCTTTGTTGTTCTCAGGCTCTCTCTTCTCTTGAAGTTCAAACACTAGTCATTCCTGCTATATCTGAACTTAATGAAACATGGACAAAAGTGTTTGGATTCTTACCAATTGAAGAATCAAAGAGGCAGGAAATGAAATACATGAGCGTGATAGTCTTTCCTGGCATCGATATGTTGCAAAAGCCTCTATGCAAGCCTCAGTTTATCCAAGGAGAAATAACAACTGCTGCTGGTAAGAGATGACTGCTGTACCTGTTGCTTTCCATTTTCCTTTATTATTTTTTGCTTAGTTCTTGTTTCTCGCTATAGGTACTGGAGTTTCTCAGCTTCAAATTAAGGATGTCAAAGGCAGTTCCAATCCTGGACCTGATTCTGATGCTTCTGGGGTGAAGCTTCAAAGGGATGATGATGAATCAACTATTCATGTCGGATCTGGTGCCAGAGGGCATGATGGTTCCTTGAAGGATGAGCCTGAGAGTAGAAATGCATTGGTTAGTTTAAATCTGTCTCTTAAGTATGAAAACACCATCATTTTGGTATATCTTATGATAAATTTGAGATTTCTAAGAGGTCTATTTATCATTCTTCTGAATTTGAAATGCAGCATCTCCCTGAGGAAACACCACTGAAATGCACCAGTGCTCAATCAGGCAACACCACTGGTTTCCCTTATACAGAAAATTCCATTTGTAACTTCAACCTTGGCCAAGTCAGTGCATGTCAAATGGAAAGCAATTCCTTAATGAGTTGCAATGGAGGAACTCTAGAATTGAATAATATGGAGAAAATTTGTTATGTTCCTGAGGATGGGAAAAAAGCTCTTACATCTCAGAACAAAAAAGAGGATGCTATTGACATTTCAGATGCACCTCATTATGATACTTCATTTCAAAGAGATGCTCTTAAAGTTCATGAACCTGGGTTAATTAATCATGAAGCCGAGCCAAAATCTCTTAATGGAGTTTCTCTTCCTGATGACTCTCACTTATCTTCAAAAGGAGTTGAGGATTGTTCTTCCGCAGGCTACTTTGGAAACACCCTCGACAATCGTGAATCCTTGTGCAACTTAAGCACCCACCCTGATGTTACTTGCCTCGTCATTCCTGGCAATACCAGTACATGTAGTGTACCTGAGGTAATTAGCCTTTGAAATGCTATCTAATTAGGAAATTAAATAAGTAACTTGGTAATACCACTAGCTCTACTGCCTGTGTAATATCTAAGATGATTGCTACTCATGAAACATCCATCCTCAAGGCATTGAAAAGCATGCAAGTATGCCTGTGTCTTCTAATTGATCTGATGGTCGTATGCTTTCTGAATCATTACATGTGAATGATTTTTGGAATGTAAAACTATTACTGCGAATTTTACTGATATGTTATATCTAGCATATATGTAAATTACTGATATTTCTTCTTTTTGACCCATTAGTTGGCTGTTTCAGTTGTCTAGAGTTAGCTATTCTTAGCCTTGTCCAGATAATAGCTGGCTCTGCTCTTGTAATTTTGTTGATTCTTGAAGAAATTTATTCATGTGAACAAGATTATAGACTGTATTTATTCCCCCCCCCCCCCCCCCAAAAAAAAAAAGGTGAGATTATAGACAGTGATTCTCTGATAGGATGGCAGAGATGCTGACCTTCTTGTCTTATTTATGGTGTTTAGGAGTGGTGACTTATTTTCATATATTAGGAGAGATTTGGTTGAAGTATAATTTATCTTGTTTTTATGCCTGTTTTCAAGCAATATGAGTAGCATGACTTGTTAATATGATCACTTCACTTTGTGTTAATTGAGTTATGCTCTGCTCTGATGTTTTGTTTGTGGTGGGATTATTTTATTTTTGTATCAAGTTTCTATGATCACCTACTGGTGGCTGGGTTTGATACCTAGATGCGCAATTCTCCTTCAAGAACTTGATGGATTCTGTTAAAAGATGGTCTGATGAACTTACTTCATTGTTACCTTTGACTTCTGAGGGAAGCTATATAATCTTGCTTTCTGGATTAGTCTTTAGCTTCAGCACTTTGTTCAACTCAGCTTTGTTTTTATTGTAATAGGTGGATGCAAGGTAGATAGGAAGAATGGTAAAGCTGCTGCCCAATCTCACAGTAGTTATGGGATGTGCAAACTGACCAAGTTTGAAGAAAACTTTAGTTGCTGCCATCTGACATGTTAGACTATTTTGTATTGAAGGTCTGGCATTTGACTCTAAAATATGTAGATAAGATTTCTGTGGTAAAGAAGTTTGTAGGGCTTCTTCTGCCAGATTACTAACAGGTTAAGGATTGACCATACATGGGGGTGAAGACAAATGGTGCTCTATTTAGGTATGCTCATGCTCTTATTGTAAAATCGTTTTGATGCTTTTTTTATGGTAGTGTTCTGAAAATGTATTTACACCAACAACCCTACCCCCCAAACTAAAGAAAAAAAAAAGGGTAAATAGATAAGAAAGAGTTAAATCTCATTTCAGGCTTTTTTGTCAAAGGGAATGGGATAATTTAAATTGTCATCAAAATGCAAGCATGCAGGAATACCTTTTGATCTTTATACGGTGTTTAGTCAGATAGGATAGGATCCACACTACTTCGCCTACTACACTTCTTCATCCTTGAATCACTTGAAGAAGGATGTATTTCTAAATGTCATTTATCGGTTCTCTATCTCTGGAATTCATTCTTTGCAGGGGCAGCAGACATTGTGATTTAGCACAGTACATAGGTGAACTTCATGCTAACGGATGTCCAGAGGCCAGCTAACTTGCAGTTGATGGTGGTAGAACTCTTTCATTGTCCTTTATATGGTGGGAATGGACATGGTATAGTTTGTCCAGTGGTAACTCAACTGTTAGATTTGTCTGATCAGAATCATGGTAAATTGTAAATAGAAGTTAAAAATTCAGTACATGGAGGATTGCTCGTTGCATATTTGAGCCAACTCTATTTTTGTTGCAATTCATTTGACTAATTGATTCTGGCATTCTATTGTGTCTTGATGATGAATGTATCTTCTATATGTGGTTAATTAACTTTAGGCATGTGTTGTGTTACCCCATAGATGCATGGTATTTTGGCTTTTAGTCCACTATAATAACTTCATTACTAAGCTTTTTGTTAACAGAAAGAAAATTAGGGAAAATAAGAGAGTGGTTGCATCTTGGCTCAGGACGTTGAGTAGGACAAGGCAAGAATATATTTGTTGACCAGCAGTGGTAAAACAAAGTAGGAAGATTCCCTGCCACTGTTTTTGTCGGAGCAACTTGGTTCCATTGGCGTTTATATTTACAGAAGCTTTGGCTTCATTTGAATTCAAACGTTGTCAGATTCTATGAAAAAAATATAGAACAGAAAGATTCTGTTCAATTAAGATTAACGACCAGATAAAAGTTTTTTTTAATTTGTTTATCACAAGACAATCCCGTGAAATTATCAGTTTCAACTGTCCGCTAGTTTGTCCGTTAACAAAAAAAAAAAAAAGTGGTACCTGCAATAAAGACAAACCTCCCAGTGTCTACGTTTCATCTGTTTGAGCTGAATTTAACCAATTACTTAGCCCACAGGTTTCCTAGTTATCCATCGGGTTAGGGAGTTTTATTTTTATTTTATTTTCGTGATAAGTATTTTTAACGCCTCTTTTAGCATTTTGGGATGGTAAAATTAGATGGATTCTTTACCATGAAATGGTCGGATTCCTATCTACTACATCCCTTGTGCACTAATTAAGCTGAATAGACTTTATCTGCTTGTCCATTCTTCTAATCCCAACAACAACTTTTGAAGACTTCAATTGTCTTGTCTCAAATTAAATCATCATACATCACTCTCCCCAGTACAACCATTTCTCCCCCTAAAAAAAAAAGCCACACGGTTGTACAACTGCCGCTGGCTACCAACAGTCGCGGGGGTCCCTTGCAATTCGAGGACTGCATTTTGTGCTACAATTAAGGTTTGTGTCGCGATAAGATAAAAAGACGAAATAATTCAACAGTAAGAAAATAATACTTGAATGGCATCGTTTTATGTTTATGTTCAATATATATATATATATATATATATATATATAGTGTGTGTGTGTGCTTGTAACATTTATTTGTAACATTACATCGCATTTTAACATCAACTTGGGTGGTCAGACTTCACTGGCAGAGCAGAGGAGGAGGTCGAGTAAGCAATTCTAGCAACCAATCAAAACTCCTGCCATTCTTACTTCACCCGTTCTAGGAAAAATATAGGCAGGAAAGAATTTCCTGACTAAAGAGAAAGTATGCTGTTATGTACCTAAATATATGCATAGATATCCGTCTGCAAAAAATCATTCATTTTCGGGTATTTGTTTTGGAGGAAAGTCCTGCCATTTTACGTTCTTCTTTGTTGTAGAATTTAACACCCACGTCTGCTCAGCTACTAAAAACTACTTATCAATTCCATTATATTTTCATTTTGAGATGGATAAAATTGAATTTTAATTTTTTAAAAATAAATATATTTTAATTTTGCAGCTTCACTAACAGTGCAAATTTTGTATTTTAATAATTTATTCAAGATCAAAGACTCCTTATTAATTTTTATATTATTAAATATGAATGCTCAATTTATAGAAAAAATAATTCAGTTGATTATATATATAACTTACGCTTTCATTATAATCTTATACTGTGTTTATATATAATAATAATAAAAACATTTGGGCATCAGCTTCAAAACCAATTGGAATATAGGTTGAGAAGGTTTGAGATGCTTATCACATTTGTTCACGTGAAAATCAACTAACTTTGCATACTTACCAAAAAAAAGAAAAAAGAAAATCAACTTTGCATAGCCCATAGGTCTCTCTCTTACTTTGAAGCTGAATTCGGGCACGTTTAAACATGAATTCTAAGACAGCTTTAGTGATAGTTGGTCAGATAAAAATCTTGTTCTTTCATCCTTTCAGATCAAAGTGCCTGAAAAAGCAGATCAACTTTTTAGGTCTCTGCCACAAGAAACCGAAGATCAAGACGAAGACTGCTTGATATCTGAGAAAAAGTAGTCCGTAGGAGTAACGAATACACTGCTGCTATATTCTAATTAGTCCTTGAAGATAGCAACTTAACTTTGGAATGGAGTTGAAAGTTTGAAACCCCACTCCAAAACAAAAAAGAACATGTGCAGCGCAGCGGGATAAGATTAGATAATTGATCTATAATTGAAGACAATGGGGACCGGAGGAATGAATACCCATTTAACTGTCAGCAATCATATCGTGGAAAATTACTAGAATATTTAAATCGTAGCAGATCACCATAATCTTGTCCAACCAACATTAATAATAATATCATTAATTACATGCATATCGACGTGAAATCTTACATATACCGTCGGAGGAACCAGATTTCCGGCGACCATCTTCCACGGGTGGTGTCATGAGACTGACGAGAAGATCGGCAAAAGCTCCAACGATGAACTTATGGGTGCTCTTGGGATTAAGAGATAGATAGCACATGAGAAGCTCGTGCAAATAGTCCCAATTGGCTCTGGCATCAATCAAATCATTTGCCTCCACCATTTCCTGCATTGATCGCCTAAAATCGACAAAAGGATCGGGAGAATAGGTAGGAATCGCGATACTTCCTCCAACGAGATTGTCGGGTTCTGGTGGGTCAGAGGGGGATGAAGAGGTAGAAGCCAAAGACGAAGTAGATGAAGAGTCTATAATGGAATTGGAGCGTCCAGGTGAGGAGAAGAAGAAACGTTGGGAAGCGAAGACGGAAGCAAAATCAGGAGTGGCGGCTTCTTCGGCATCGGAATCTGAGGAGACGTAGTCGGAGGTGGTGGAAGCAGCAGAAGACTTGGCAGTGGCGGTGGTGGTGCATTCAAATGTGAAATCGTAGAGTGAGTTGAAATTCTTAAAAAGGATGGATGCGGCGGAGTTAGAGAGTGGACGGGTTTGATCTTGGCCATGGACGGAGGATTCCGGCGTTGTGGGACGCTTGATTTTTGCGAAGCAAAGATTGAGATTTTTGCCTAAAGTGCTTGGCATTGTAGGCTTGAAGCAGAGTGCGGTCAGGGGAGGAGTTGGATGTGGGTGTAAGCCTGTAGGGAAAGTGCAGTGCCTGTATTTATTTAGGGGCAATTGATGAGGGAGCGCTGAGAAAATTTCAGCAGTGGTACGGAACACCTTCAGAAATGCTCTGTTATTGTGGTGCTCTGCTACCTCCCTCTTTGAAAATAACCTCCATGTGACACTAAATAAGTACAAAAAAAAAATATTTTTTTTTTAGGAAAACTTATTTTCTTTTCACTAAAATATCCTTATTGATTCTAAATCAATTCATTTTAATCTCTTATTCTTTTCTTTTCCTTTTTTCATGTTCTTGGGGAGATAAAGAAAGATTCTTTCTAAAATCAATTCATTATGATTTTGTAATTTTTCCTAATATTATCTTAACTATAATTTTCAACTTTTTGTTTTGAAGAGTGAATGTAAAATTAGAAAAAAAAATATCGTAATAATGTATGATATTTTGGAATAAAAGATTGAGATTAAAATAAAATAAATTTCAAAATGAAAGTTATACATTATTTTAAGTACAATATTATTCCTATTTCATAATAGATGACTTTTGATTATTTAAGTACACATCGCGAAAATAATAGAAGTTTTTATATTACATCATACCTATTGGTGCAATAATACTTTTTAAAAGTTAATTACAATAAACTATTAAACATCTATTATTATTCTTCGTTCATACAAGTTTTTCTCTTGATTGTAGTATTTCCACAACCCTCCCCCTTAAAAAAAATCAATATAATTCGAAAATTATATATACCTTAAAAAAAATTAAAAGTTTTCCAACACATTTTACCTACTAAAATGACAAGCTCACAAGTCACAACCCAAAAAAAAAAAAAAAAAATGCAATTTTAATGTATAATTTTATAAATACACACGTGATGCACTCAAGTCGTTATTTTGCTACAGGCTAAAAAACAAAGGCTTTATATTCATTGATACTTCATTTATATACTCATTAACAAACTTCTGAAACCTTTTTACAAAATCATTTATTTTATCACTACTGAGTAGAAGAGGGGGGAAGTCTCTCCTATTTGGGCCACAAAACTCCAAACTGCATGTGCGACTAATTTTGGTGAAATTATTATTGAAAATGACATAATAATACCTAATGATACGACTAAGATTTGAACACTCCCAGTACTTCATTTACTCATTCACTTGATTTGATTGATTTATTTAATTTTTTATACGGATTAAAAAAACATAATTAATGTTATTAAAAATGTATATTTTTTATAAAATATTTATTTTTAAAATACGTTTACCATTTATCATTAGTTACAAAGTACATTTAATGTATTTTTTAAATATAAGTAATCTCACTTTGAATATAAATATTTTAATCAAGTAACAAATATTATATATAAGGAAAGTGATTTATAATTTAAAACAAAATAAAATGTAAACAAATTTATCAAATCGAGATGGAATGAAATATTAATTATCCCAAACTTCTAAATTATATTTTGTTGGTGTTTTAAAATTACTTGAGAATTTTGCATAACTTGAACTGATAAAGTGCAGGACTGCATCTGGCCCTCTTGGTTGGTGGGAGATTTTGTAGTTTCTTTCTACTTGTAATGCAAAGGCGACTACACAAGCCGTATAATGAAGCAAAGTGTGTGGACCTTCTTCCCCAACTCCATTCATGAAAATTACAGAAAATTATTGCCACCTGAACTCAATACATTTCACAAGGATAGAAACATCATGGGAATTCGTATTTTTCATATTTTTCACTGGACTGATGTTACTCAATATTTCAGGGGAACCATTTGATCAGTGCCTATTTCGTGCTAGTCTCGCATGATAATTATTCCACAGGTTGAATGATTCTGTATGTAAAATGACAAGAACCCTGGGCGTAACACCAGTGATATAGATGTTAGAATATGGTCTTTATGGTCGCTAAGATCAATTAATATATCATACACTTCAATTGTACTTTAATTATAATAAATTGTAATTAATATATTATAATAAAAATCGTAACTCCTAAATTAAGGATCACTAGTAACTCCTTAGTAAAATTCTTTTTTATTAAAGATTACTACCTCCACTAACTTAGAATATAGAAATGAGTTACATAAGTTTCATATGTTACAAGAGTTACAATATGAAGAATTAAAAAGTCATACTAAATGACCTATGATGGAAAGTGTCATACTATTGTTTATAAATAGGATTTTTGGTCGCTCTGTCCACTTTAATCAAGTTGTGTGTTATTCCATTATTATACACAAACAAATAAGAGAGTTATAAGAGGGAAGATCAAGAACCATATTTGTTCATCATGTTTTAATGTATAAGAGATATATTATATATTATATTATTCATGTTTGAATATGACTAATGATCTTTTTATTTTCTAACATGTGGTATCAGAATCATGATTGAAGTCATACTCTTAAATCATTTGATTTATGAATTTTATGTTTATGTACATAGATATACTTCTAAGTTACATTAAGGTGATTCTTATTAGTTTTGTTAATCATTTTAAGAAGTATATTATATATATTATGATATGTTCAATTATCTTATATTTTAATATGATGATTTGATTTTTTATCTATTAACATATCTTTCTTCAAGCATCATATTCTTTGATTTCAAGATGAAAGTAAAATATTTTCAGCCACATTAATGCATTGTTTGACTATAAAGAGTTTAATACAATCATTATTTATGAAGTTTTAGTTGATGAGTTTGTGTCATCAAAGTGACTCAATTTAAATAAATAAATAAATATATATATATATATATATATATATAAACTAATATTGATGGCTGTATAAGTATTATGGTTATATTAATTATAGATTATGTATTACCCAAAAGTGATATATTTTCTATAATTATTTTTATGATAGATTTGTTATTTACCCAAAGGTATATAACATATGAATCTTATAAATTATGAATGGTAAGTAAATAATGGTTACTTATTTATTATAGAGTTAATCCATAGCACGTCAACTTTTCAACCCAAAGGTAGAAAAGCTTAGTGATGCACTAGATTACTTTTAATATGTAATCATATAATTTTTTTGTGTAAATTTTCAAACAATTACTCCAGCATCATTTTCAAGTGGTTTAGCTAACATTCCAGAGTTGAATGTGACCAATTATTCAAATTGAAAAGACCAAATTCTTATCACCTTAGGGTGCTTAGACTTGAACTTATGCTTAAGGATTAGTGAGCCACCATATAAAGGTAAAGGTGAAACTACATAGGTTGATAGTGATGTGAACATAAGATGCTATTTTTGCAAAAAGAATGGAAATAAGCAAATAGATTGCTTGAAACGAAAGAATTGATTTTCAAATAAAGGTAATTTCCTTTCATTTATGTGTTTTGAGACCAATTTGGTTAATGTTCCTTCCAATACTTGGTGGTTAGATTATAGTTCAACCATTCACGTATCTAATAACTTGCAGAGATTTCTTACAACCCGTCAACTAATGACAAAGGAAAAGACCATAATGATGGGGAACAAAAAATTGTCAAAAGTTGAAGCCATTGAAACCTATCGACTTATTCTTGATTCTGTCTACTTTATTGACCTTCATGATACCTTTTATGTACCTTCGTTTTCTAGAAATTTGGTTTATTTCTCTTGTTTAGACTTGATTGGTTATGTCTTTCATTTTAAGAATAAATCACTTGTTATTTTCAATGAAAATGTTTAGATTGGTTGTGGAGTTTTGTCTGATGGTTATATAAATTAAATCTTGATTATTCTTTCTCTAACTCACTTTTTACCCTGCATACGAATGTTAATGTTGGCACCAAAGGTAGTCATAATTCTGAAACTTCATCTATGTTGTTGCATAAACGCTTGAGTTATATTTCTAAAAACCGACTTGAGCAACTTGTAAAGGATATAGTTTTACAAACTCTAGACTTTATGAATTTTAGTACTTGTATAAATTGCATTAAAGGTAAGCAAACTAAAAGTACAAAAAAAATTGTCACTAGAAGTTCTGGACTTCTTGAAGTTATTCATACTGATATTTGTGGACATTTTTCTTCCTGCATAAGTGGAGAAAAATATTGTATCACCTTTATTGATAATTTTTCACTTTATTGTTATATCTATCTGATTAAGGACAAATATAATGCCTTGACTATATTTAAAATTTTCAAGGCAGAAGTGAAAAATCAGTTATGTAAGAAAATTAAAGTTGTGAGATTTGATAGAAGTGGTGAATATTATGGAAAATATGACGAATGTGGTCATAATTTAGGAAATTTTGCTAGATTCCTTCAAGAAAATAAAATTATTGCGCAATATACAATGTCAGAAACGTCTCAGAAGAATGGTATTACTGAAATGCGTAATCGAATATTGTTAGATATGACTCATAGTATGATTAGTGGCTCAACTCTTCTAATATTTTTGTAAAATGAAGCTATTAAGACAATCATGTATATATTAAACAAGGTTCCTATAAAGATTGTTTCTAAAACACCATTTGAATTATGGGTTGGTAGGAAACCTAGTTTAAATCATATACATATTTGGAGTTGTCCAGTTGAAGCTAGACTTTACAATCAATAAGAAAAGAAATTGGATTTGAGAACAATTAGTTCTTTCTTTATTGGTTATGCAAAAAGATCAAAAGGTCATTGATTTTATTGTCCTAATCATTCTACAAGAATTATTGAAACCAATAATGCAAAAATTTTGGAACCTGAAAATAATAGTGGGAGTAATAGAAAAAGAAAAGTGAACATGAATCCCGAACAAAATGAATCTAATGATTCTCTAATTTTAGATACTCAATAGGAAAATGTTCAAGATTTTTCATCACTTCATAAAGAAAATTCTATTATTATTGATCAATCCAAGAATTTAAGTACACAAAGTAATTCTCAAAATTTGTGCAGGTCTAAAAGGCAAAAGAAATCTGCAATTTCGGATAATTACTTAGTGTACTTGCAAAAACTAAATGAAATTGGTATTTGTGAAGATCCATTGACGTTTTCACAAGCCATGAGTAGTAGTGAATTTGATAAATGGATGGATGCTATGAAAGATGAAATGACATCTATGAAAACTAACTAAGTTTGGGAATTGGTTGAATTACCTAATGATTTTGTCCCCATTAAGTGCAAATGGATCTTTAATATCAAGAAAGATTCAAAAGGTAATATTGACCGTTATAAGGTTAGGTCGGTTGCAAAAGGATTTACTCAAATAGAAGGTACTGACTATAATGAGACTTTATCTCCTGTTTCAAAGAAAGACTCATTTAGAATTCTTATGGCATTAGTAGCATATTTTGATTTAAAGTTGTATCAAATGGATGTGACAACAACTTTTTTAAATGAGAATCTAGATGAAGAAATCTATATAGAATAACTCGAAGGTTTTGAGGAATATGGAAAATGACAACTAATTTGCAAGTTTAAAAAGTCTATATATGGTCTTAAACAAATTTCCCATCAGTGGTATCTTAATTTTCGTAATACCATTACTATTTTTGGTTTTCAAGCAAATACATTTGATGATTGTGTATATCTAAAGGTCAGTGGGAGTAATTTCATATTTTTTATTTTATATGTAGATGATATTTTACTTGCAACTAGTGATTTAAGTTTATTGCAATATATTAAAAATTATATTTCAATGAACTTTGACATGAAGGATATGGGAGAAACATATTTCGTACTTGAGATTGAGATTTTTAGAGATAGATCTAAAGGTACTCTTGGATTATCTCAAAAATCTTTTATAAACAAAGTTCTTGAAAGATTTCAAATGCAAAGTTGTTCTCCAAGTCCAGCCCCTGTAGTCAAAGGTGATAAGTTTGAAAGTCAATCTCCTCAAAATATTTTTGAGAAACATCAAATGGAAAAAAATTTCATATGCATCTGTCGTTGGAAATCTAATGTATCTACAAACTTTCACACAACTGGATATTTGTTTTGCAGTTGGTATGCTTGATAGGTTTCAGAGTAATCCAAATTTAGATCACTGGAAAGCAATCAAAAAATGATGCGGTATCTTCAAGGTACTAAAGATTATATGCTCACCTATAAACACAGTGATCGTCTTGAAATTGTTGGATACTCATATTCTGACTTTATGAGTTGTCAAAAGTCTATAAAGTCTATCTCATGATATATTTTTATGTTAGCTGGAAGAGCCATTTCATGGAAGAGTGTCAAGGAATCTATTATTGTATCTTCTTCAATGGAAGCTGAATTTATAGCATATTATGAAGCTATATCTCAAGCAATTTGGTTACGAAATTTTATGCTTGGACTTAAGATTATTGATTCTATTGCAAAGTCTATGATCATATATTGTAATAATTCTGTTGCAATTTATTTTGCTAAAAACAACAAGTCATTTAGTAAATCCAAACACATTGAGTTGAAATATTATGTAGTGCGTGAGAGGATTCAACAGCAGAAATCGTCCACCATACATCTTAGTATTGACATGATGCTTGAAGATTCATTTACAAAAGGATTGGCGCCAAAAAAGTTTATGAAACATATTAGTTCTATGAGACTTGCAAAAGAATTGTAAAATTGGACACATTAAAAGGTTTGATGTTATTTTCTTTTTCTTTTTTTTGTGCAGATTATTATAAATAACATCATTGACCATTATGCATTTCTTCCTTATTTTATTTATCTACTAAAATGTGATACATGGAAAGAAATATATTGTTATATAATATATAACCGCCACGATTCATTTTAGAAATTTTGTAGAGTAAATATATTTTGTGTATGGCCATATGACCATTTAAGAGTTATCTACTTTTAACTTCAAATGGTCATTTGTACAAGTGAGAGATAGTGCACTTATATAAAATCAGACAAGAAAAAAAAAACATCAATACGACATGATTAGATACTTTGTTTTCCTAAAAACGGCGATTAAGTTGGTTTATAGATGAAAGAGAAGCGAAGCTGGTAACCAACCCCTCCTCAGCCTCAAGGCTCAAAAATCATATCAAAAGCTAGCAAACACATGGTGGGGAGACAAATGGTCGACCATTCACCTACCATTTTGCTTTCTCCCTTGTGTTGTGTGTATAACAAGCCATGGCAGAAGGTCACAACTTTAGACTGAAAAATTCATACGTACCAAATTTAGCTTATTTCCTGCAAACTTCGTTTTCAAAGTTTAATTATTCAATATGGGTTGCCTGTTATCTGCTGCTTTCGAGTTAAATTCCTTTAAGGAAATGGTCCCTTTTTCTTCTGTCCAATTGTTCTTCAATGAGATTACTAGTACCAAACATTTTAAAGATGTAATATCTGATCTTAATTGGTCAGGTAAAATGTCCAAAGTTATACGTAACTTTACAATCACCATGCACGAATAGGGTAAATACCAAATCTAACAAACAAGATCTAGTGTATTAGGTTGGTTTGAAAGTGTTAAGATTTGGTTAAAGTAAGGAGCAAGATACAAAGATTCAGGTCATCTATGTTTCTTAATTCCATAGGATAAAGGCTTGGTTCTTCGTTCTCAATTTTAGTTTATCGTGAGCATTTAGTTTATCTTAAACTATCATTATTATATCAATGTAACTTATAAAATGTTGATACTTAATTATTTGGCATAAGAAACTATCACATAAAATAAGTAGTACTAAGTCACTATAATTTAAATAACCATTTATTTCTCGAGAAAAAAAACAAGATAGTCGATTTAATTTTGATTTCTTTTGATGAATTACTTAATTTTGATTTTGATTGCATTGAATTAGAGATATTTTTGAAAAAGTTAATTGTTACACAGGTGAGTACTAATCTCTTCAATCTTCTTCTTGATGGGGATGGAATGGCCTAATGTCTGAGTCCGAGGCTACATATTTGCAGGCAACTTTTACCCCCACAAACTCTCTTTCTTTGAATTCGAGTAGCTCTACCTCAATAACTGCGGGAATTTATCAGCCAAAGAGAGGGGTTAGTTATCTACGTAGATGTTCTATACCTTTTGTGGTCAACAAGGCGACACTTAAAAGGAAAATATCTATCTATATTTAATTTAATAATAAAATGTAAAAGAAATATTTAATTCTGAACAAATTTATATAAATGTTCGAATATAGAGAAAACTGGATACTAACAATGCAACAGTAAGTTTGTTGGCCAGCTGCATTATCCAGTGCTAACAAGGCATTATTATACTACTAATCATGGGAATCCCTCTGCAACTAATGAGTTCCAAGTAGGGATTATTTTTGGGGTTTTGACATATGGGGATTTGTTTCGAGTTGTAAGTGCAGTACTGGTCCACTGAAGGATTCCCACGTGAGAGAAGACGGTGAGTTAAACTTTGATCTGAATGTGGGCTGGCTCTGACTCTTCTCTGTGTTGTTACGATCACAATAATTCATATCATCTTCTTTATAAATCCACATTCCTCCTAAATGAGAGTTGCAGAAATATTGTTTGACAACTCAAATCCATTATAATCAAACTCAATCTGATACTACTATTCTATTATACTACATACTGTCTATTGTTATTGTACAAGTTCCTCTCACTTTCTCTACACTTACGAGGAAGGAACCCAAGTAGTCTTTGTGCTACCCTCGTATTACTACCATCGCATGCCTCTGATTCATTTGGGATTCCAAAAGAACTTTCGGACCTGCCAGATGAAACAGAAAAATGGTCTTAGAAAATTATTACTTGTTTTTATAGAATCTATTGTAAAGTTAATGGCACTGCCCCTCAAAATTTGAATGTTTATTTTTTCATGTAATCTCATTATTTATCATATTAATAACAAGCTTCACATAATTAATTATGCATAATATCTTTTTGTATACGAACGCGAAGAGGTTACTAAAAGGAGCAATACTTATGTGACTTGGAGGAAGGGGGGGGTGGATCTTTCTTGTGTTGTTTCCTGTGGGTGAAGATTCTAAAACAACAGAAAAAAGAATCTTGGAGCAAGAGCTTGTAATATCTGTGGATCGTGGGCTCTATGACAGAGTTGGAAACCCAATATTGGATCCAATTTGAAACCAGGCCTAGCCCATTATCTACTTTTTCATTTTTGAGGAAGTCCGTTATCTACTTATTAGTTTTTTCTTCTTCCCCTAATTGAACTGCTTAACGGTCTCCTGAAAACATCAAAAGGAGCAATACATATCTGGCCGTCGAAGGCCGCTGCAATTTTTATTTTCATTTTTTTAAAAAAAGAAAATTCACGACTCTCCCTAAAACCCTACTCTAAACCTCTTTCAAGTCGCTGCGAGTTGCAGTGTTGCCGAGTCCTTGCTGCCGGTGCCGGAACCCTACTACAAACCCCTTTGAAGTCGCTGCGAGTTGCGGTCTCGCCGAGTCTTGCTGCCGGTGTTAATTTCTTTATCTGCCGGGTGAGTATTTACTGCGGTAGTAGTAGTAGTGTCTACCTTGGCATTGAATTTCTTGTGTTTTCTGGAGCAATTATTTCCGTTGATTGAGGAAATAATTCATCTCTTATCCTCTTCTTGCAGTTTAATTCAACGAAGTTGGTTTGCATTAGAAATGGCTCGTTTCCGAAATGTAAGTTTTTTTTTTCTTTTTCCTTTTATTGCGTCTGTTTTGTGTTGGTTGAGCCTGATTTGTGTTGTCTTGCTTTGTTTCAGAAGAAGAGGAAGCCTTTTGTTAAACCCTTTATAAAAAAACAGGCTAGTGTGGATCATGTAACTGGAGATAAAATACCAAAAAGCTTCGTTTTTGCGAGAGGAAAACTGCCGGGCTCTCTTAGGCAATTGCAAATGAACTTAAGAAAGTTGATGCTTCCTTTTACTGCCCTCAAGCTGAAGGTAATTAAGTGCCGCCAATTATTCATTCTTTATTTGGTTGTTGGAAGCATTGTTATTCTTGAAGAAAAAGAACTTTTCAACTTTCTGAAGGGGTTGATATACTAGGTTGGCCATGTGAATATCTAGATATATACATATTATATTTTAATTGGAACTTTGTACATTAAACTGCCTCTTATATATACAAATTTGTGAACTTATAATTATATACTTGAATTCTATACATAACAATGATGTATAACTTTCAATAGTATATAGAGAAGTCTTATATTGTAGCAATAGCATATTAGATGAATTCATATAAATAGCAAATAAGCCTATTGAACTTCTCATCGTTACTAGTGCAATTAAAAAAGTGATGACTTAGTAGAAAATATAGAAGTTTGTCGAAATATAACATACAAAATATCAATAGGGTAAAATGGTATGTGACTGTAAAAATTAAAATATTGAAGTATAGAACAGAGATTAGCAGAAGAGTAACTTGCAAAAAACCAGTCAAAAGTTGTAGGAACACATAAATTTAGATAGTTGAAATGAAAATAAGCTAAAACTGTTTTGAAGCATAAGTTGAGTTTGAAGGTTTAGGAGTACTTCAAGAGAGTTTTTCAAAAACATCAATTTGGAAAGTTGAAAGGATTTTGAAAAATAATATGATATTGTTCATATATTATAATTGAAATACTTAAGAGTCTAGTGAATTAAGTTTTTATCCGATTTTTCAACCTAATTTAATAAAACATTTCTTTGACAACAAATATCAAACGCTTAATGTGCTAGTTGTTTGAGTAAAAATGTATTCAAATAAAATACAGAAAGTAGAGCAATAAACATAATGATTTATAGTAGTTCGATTTATCCAACAAAATCTAATAAACTAAATTGATTTATCTACTCAAGAATTTTATCAAATCCCTTCGCTAATCAAATAAATGATATTACAAAAGAAGCTTCCTCAATTCACCTTAGAGTTTTATAATTAATCTCTTAATCAATCAAGACCCACTCAACCCTTGAGTGTTACAACACAATCTTGATTATACAATAATCTTATCAATTTTCTTAATAAATTCCTCACAATACAATTCAATTCAAGTTTCACCCTAACACTTAGGGTTTTGCTACTTGCAATATTGATATAATTATAATCAATAATAAAATATAGAGAATTTGATAGATATCACCTTAATGTGAAGATTGTTCAAAATTCACCTTTAAATGTAAAAACTCTTCTTGAATGATTTTTAAATGTAAAAACTCTTCTTGAATGATTTTAACAAGATTGAAAAGGGTTTTGGAATGTTTCTAAGATGATATAGAATCAATATATACAATATTTTTGCTTCAAAATTGTTTTTAGAAAGACTTTCAAAGTTTTAATATTTATAGGTTTGTTCCTAACTATAAATTGTTATAGGGTTTTAGTATTTAGACTTTCAAGACTTTCAAAGCTTTCGGAAACTTACTAGCAATTTGCGATCGATCGGTGCATCGTTCGCAACATCATCCGTAAGCTAACATATTCATTTGTGTATCAACAATACTCTAACACAAATGATGATTATAGTATCAATCCAACAAAAGTTTATGAACTATTTAAGTTTTGAAATTACGATGCATGATTTTCAAAATAACAAAACATATGATAATATATTAAAAATATTCTGAAATAACGTTTTAAGATCATAGAGTAACCTTTAAAAATAATGACTCAATTAGAGGTAAAACTAGAGATATCAAAATATATTAAACTCTAAAACTATACCACTAGTTCCTATCTAATCCAATAAATGCTTGTCTTCAAATCTTGATAGTCTTGACTTGTATATTTCCTTGAAAACTTGAAATCTTGTTCTTGTATGGATTAAATCATGAATTCAAAAACTCTATCACTTGTTTAAATAAGGCATTAGTCCTCATCACTGTTTGTCTTTAATTAAAATTAAAAGATTAAAAACTTTTGACTAATTTATTGCCAATGAAAATATTATGTACTTTATTGAACTTTTGGAATGAAAGCTAAATGAATTATTCCTTCTTGACTGCCATGGATAATTCTTCTCTTCATATTTTTGAAGAGAAAGACGCACCATCAAAACTCAAACTCCAGCTAGTGTTGTTGAAGAAAGTATAGAGTCATTAATGGTACTTATGCTTATTTCTTTTCTGCTGCAGGAAAAAAGACGTAATAATCTTAAAGATTTTCTAAATGTTGCTGGACCTATGGGTGTTACGCATTTCCTCATTTTATCAAAAACTGATGCTGCGCCCTACTTGAGAGTTTCCAGAACTCCTCAGGGGCCAACTCTTACATTTAAAATACATGAGTACACATTGGCTGCTGATATAGCTCAATCTCAGTTACGGCCTAGATGCCCTCCAGATCTTTTCAAAAATTCGCCCTTGGTATATATTTTTTTCTTTTTAACAGAACTTGAACGGCCAAGTTGTGAATTGTTCAATAGCTGGTTGGGAATTGTTTATTTGGTTAGTTATGGCCTTTGTTCACTTGGAAAGTTTGGAAAACGCAGATCGTGCTTTCTGGTTTTGGAACTGGAGATCAACACCTAAAGCTCACAACTATTATGTTTCAGAATATCTTTCCAGCAATAGACATAAACACTGTAGGTGAAGGAATACGCTCAAATTCTGATTTTAAGTCTCTTGAACTTTTCTTATTAATACATGTATTGCAGGTCAAACTATCATCTTGCCAAAGGATTGTATTAATCAATTACAACAAAGAGACGAAGCTTATGGACTTTCGCCACTATTCTATCAGATTACAACCAATTGGTGTCTCACGCAAAATTAGAAAATTTGTGCAGAACCATCAAGTACCTGATTTAAGAAGTCTTCAAGATGTGAGCGACTTTGTGACAAAGTAAGACTCTCTCTCTATATAGTGTGCGTGTGTGAGAGAGAGAAATTCAATCAAAATGAAATTGCCGAGACCCTCTTGCTTTTTCTAGTTTGGGCTCTGATTATTCCCAACCATCTTTATTTTTCATGATAGGTGGTTTTTATGGTTTAGTTTATACAGTCAATTAAAATTTTCAGTGCAAAGTGGAAACAGTTGAGCAACGTTGGTTTCTCATTTTCATCACTCATGTTTAAGTAGTAGTACAAATTTAGAGAAGTAGGATGTTCTAATGGAAGGATAAAGATACTGAGCATTCTTTTCTAATGGAAAGTCCTACTTTACTCTTCTGTTATTTTTACTCACTTTTTCTTTTCCTCTTTCATGAAGGGCTGGTTATGGGTCAGAAAGTGAGGCAGATGATGAAGCAGCAACTGTTAGTCTACCAAGCGATCTTGGTAGAGTTAATCGAGCCACTTCAAAAAGTGCTGTGAGGCTTCAAGAGATTGGGCCCAGGATGACTCTGGAGCTTATCAAAGTTGAGGAAGGATTGTGCTCTGGTGCAGTTATCTTCAATGCATATGGTATTTAAATGCTTTTCTTTTATTCACAAGTTTGCTGGATTTGTCAGTGAATTATGCACCCCCAGCAAATAACTCCATTCGCAAGTCTAGCCTTTCAGTTTGACAGTGAAGGACATAGACTTTATACCTGGACAGTGAACAGATGGAAACATAAATATGATCCATCCTATCATAGCAGTTTGTGGAACTAGCTGCCCCTAATCAAATGAAGGCCCTTCGGGATTAAAATACTATTGAATTTAGCTTTGGTTTAATTTTTTTTTTTTTTGGGGGGGGGGGGGGCGGAGGTGGGCACTTGCTTCCATTGACCTTTTCTTGTTTCAGATTTTATAAATTAATGCATCTAGAATTTTGCACTACAACCCCTTCGTCTCTGTCTTTAGGTGTAAGCAACCTTTCCAAACTTTCAATCTATGGAAAAATATCCAAAACATAGTTATTCCTCTACAAAATTTGACTGCTGTATTGGCAAATTTGCATCTTATCACTTTGAGTCTGTGTCCTTGAGTAGGTAATGTATAATGGACCGAATGTATGAGTAACCAGTATAGAGACTATTCGCCTTCCAATGTATTGTGGCACCTTTTTATGTCCTTTTAAGAAACAATCTTACATCTCTCTCTCTCTCTCTCTCTCTCTCTCTCTCTCTCTCTCTCTCTCTCTCTCTCTCTCTCTCTCTCTCTCTCTCTCTCTCTCACACACACACACAACAATGAACATACCTAGGTTTATATGAATTTCATGAAGTATCTTCTGTTTCTTCTAGCATTTGTTGTCAAAGCATGTATCATATTTTAATAGTTTTGAATTCTAGTTGTTGAGCTCATTTATGGTGTCCTTCATTACATTTTGTACTGTTGTACATATTGACTTTCTGTTTCCATCGATGCCAAAGTTTAGTGAGAACAAATACTCCAGGCGAAAGAGAGAGTTCCACCTTTGATAATTGAGGGGCAGTTATGACATTTCATTGTGAGCTGAGGAAATTGTCAAAAGATTGTTTCTGTATTCCATCTCCCCCCCTTCTTTCTCCTCTCACTAGTAAATTATTCTAAATTAACTTGCATTCTTCTTCGGTAAGAGAGTTATCTGGATGTAATTGTGAACATGCATGGAAAAAGAAGCTTAATGATTCAACTGGATTTTTGTCTGTTGGTTTTCACTGCTGTTAAACAGTTCTGACTTATGGAAAGTGCTACTCTGTATTCTTTCTTTGCTATTGCATTGAAAGATTGGGATGCATGCGTAATGCTTGTACTATGGCGTTACATTCGACCTGTTCTTTGCAGGAAATATTGATACAAAAGAGCAAAAAACAGAAGCAGAAGAAGTTGATGATGATAATGAGGAAGGAGAAGGAGAAGAAGATATAGAGGATTATGATGATGAGATTGATGCCGAATGAGTGAATTAAGAAAACCAGTATGGGTCATTCTTCGAATACAAATGAAGTTGAATCCATCGGGCACATGATTGACTGTCCTGGTTGTTCTACTATGAAAGTAGCGGTTGCCCTTGAACTTTTCTGAATAGTTGTATCCCTTTTTCTTATCCTGAGGAGTAAATGGTAAAATGAGTGCCAAGTTAAATTTGATTCATTGAGAGATTTTGCTGTTTTAGTGAATCATGTGAGATTATAGCATGTAGTATGCGGCATGTTGTTCATATTACTCCAAGCACAATGAGGCTGAAGATTCCGTTCAATTTGGAATTTTGAAATCTAGTTATTATGTTGCAAAGGGGCTGCACAACATGCTAGTTATCTGAGTTTCTGTTGCTGATCGTGTAGCTCTATCTGAGTTTCTTTTTTCCAACAATACGTATAGAAAACCGAAAGAAATACTAGTTATCGATGTAATTTAGAGAACACAGCATCCGCGGCCGCGCGTCCCTCCCTCTTGATTGAGACTTGCAGCGGTGGCTATAGAATGAGCCACCCCACCTGGATGCGGGCTATTTCTTGGATCATTCCTCGATTCTGCAGCGGCTACCCTTTTTGCATCTTCACTTGACGCCAGTTTGTCACCCGGAAGCCTGCCCGTCGCATCCTATAATATAGACAATTAACTCACGTTACCTGATATTATTTGAAAAAGGAAGAGGAAATCGAAACAATAATACGGTTACAATGATTATGTTATAAGATCTTTCTAAGTTTTAGTTCAGATTCAGTGAAAGAAATACCCCTAAAACATCGCCGAGTTTAGTCTTGTCTTCATTTCTCATAATTTGAGGATTTAGAATGGCTGCAGCTTGAGCTTCTGCTCCTATCCCACCAGGCATCACTTCTCCCAGGCCAGTGGCTCTTACTTCAGCCGCTTGTATTGCTGCGGCATCACTCTGATCCACTGGTTTGTCCCCAGCTGCCAAAGCTGCTGCTTCAAGCGCTTCTCCAATGGTAATTGCTGAATCAGCTGCAGTCACAGAGGTAGGCGACTTTACTCCGCTTCCTGCAGGCTGACCCCTTAAGTTCAAAAGCAGCAGCAAAATCATCGATGATGGTAAATTCATTTTCTTGATAGAAACAATGAGATTCCCCCCCCCCCCTCCTTCTCTTACTATACCGTCCCCGAATATATGTCCTTTAAATGTATTAATTTTAAAGTCACCATTGTTTTAATTTCAACCATAATAATATTTTAACCATTGTATTATAATATTTCTGACTATTAATACATAATTAATTATACTTTATAAACTTTATTTCTCTTTCTCAAATGTTATAAAATAAAAAATATTTTAAAAATAATATACTCGCCTTTAAATATCTAAAACTTATATATATAGGGAGGGAATAATTAGCTTCGAAGAGGTCGTCAATTACCTCTCCGGCGACAGCCTCAGATATGACAACACGGTCACCGACATATCCATCAGCTATTCTGACGCCTTGATCTCTGGCGATATCAGTGGCATCGTGGTGGCCAACAAGGCCCAGATTCTCATTTACATCGGCAGCTGATTGCATGACAGCTGCGGGACCACCCTTCTGAGTCTGGCCAGGCATCATGGTTTCAGCTGCTTGCATAGCATCTCTCGGCGCCACTGGCTTTGATGCTAGCTCACCTGAGACATTGAAAACATCCCCATATCTAATAGGCTGTTCCTGGCTCATCTTTCTCTTCTTAATTATATTGCACTCCTCTGTTTAGGTATTCCAACAGAGAATACTGTTGATTATAATCTGTATCTAAGTTTACAACGGTGGCTGTATATGTAAGTTTGAAGTAGCAGCTGGTTGACTACTCGGATTACTAGGCATGCAATTAATATTCCACGTGTGTGTTTAGGTTAAAACTGGAACACTTCAATGTATTGACAGTACAGGTGGGGTTTGGTTTGCATGCATGATATATAGCACAAAGGAGCCTGATTTCTTTGTGCCTCTTCAGCTTCTGCCGGTGGCGGATGCAGAGTTCCACTTATTTGATTTAAAAAAAAAAAAAGTTAAAAAACTAAGGAAATTTATTTGTAAAAAAAATGAATTTTTTTTATAGAACATAGAATTTACTCTTTTTAATTAATTAGAACAATTTATTTATACGTAGATTTTATGAATCCGACATCAACTTCTGCTTCAGAAAAAGAGAGCACCGTATAGTATTGAGATGACAGGTATGATAATAGCTAGCTCATAGTCATAGCCAGCCAAAGATCTTGATGTATCAGTATTACAATGTACAAACTATTCATCCAAATATATATATATATATATATATATATATGTATCAGTATTACAATGTACAAACTATTCATCCAAATAAATATATATATATATATATATAATGTCCACTCTACATGTTTGAGAAGTATACAATTGGTTTATGCATTTATACCATTTCTATGTGTTTTTTTTTATAAGATATTTTAAGTAATTTCATATGTATTAATAAATTATTTTATTTTTTATTATACTATTATTATTTTTTATTTCAAACAAAAAAATATTTCTTTTCTTTTTACATGAGTATTTATTGTGTTTAGAATAAGGATAAAATAAATAGGGTAAAATAGTTTATAATAAACAAAATAACTAAAAAAATAACAACGCATTTTATATTTAAGAATAAGTACATTTTATAAAAGATAACAAACAGAGTATACCGTTGAATGTTTTTGGTAGTGTAAAGCAATTTCTTATATTGTAGGATAACTTTAACCTTTTAAAGCATAATTATTTTATGAGTTTATTAAAATAGTGAGAGAATTGTTTATTTGGTATCTGAAGTTAGATCATTCACCGACAAGATACTAAAGATTTTTTTCTTATTGTTATTTTAATATGAAACAAGTTTTAACTGGTCGAAAATCCTTTTCTAGTAAAGTCTAATCTTCGACACAAAAACATATTAATTGTTTAAGTGGGAGCTTTTATTCAAAAAATTTACTTACATATAAGTAACTCGTGTATTTTTTATCCAAAAAGAATTCATAACATATTATAACTTACTATTAAATAGTATTGAGTTCGAAATACTATTTTATATGTAAAAAATACAAGTCGCTGATTGACTATGTTTTGTCTCAAAATATAAATAGTTTCACATCATTTTATAAATATTTTATCATTAACTTTCAATATTATTCTTATTTATTTTCATCTCTCCTCTCAATTTTTTCTTATTTTCAAAACAAAACATTTATATATTTTCTCTTTCTTATTTTCAAGACATAATAATTAATATATTTTAGAAACAAAAAAATTATTAGTTTATCTAAAAATGGATTCAACCACTAATATTTCTTGGAATAAAGAATAAGAAATAGAGAAAGATTAGGACATTACTTGCGGCTAAACAAGTTGTTGAGGTCTTTCTGGCCTAATTTTGCACTTCATTTGTTACAATTTAATAAGTTTGTTTTCTATTTTTTATTTGTTTGAAATTGTAAGTTACTTTAATTATTAATTAATCAAAATATTTATATTTAAAAAATATATTAAATTCATTTTGAAATGATAAATGGTAAATATATTTTAAGAATATTTTATGAAAAATATATTTTTTTCAATAATATTTATTATTTTATTAATTAATGTAAAAAATCAAAATAAATCTATCAATTTAAAATGAATAAAGTATCATATTTATAGTGTCAATTTACATTAAAAGCCCATTGGACCAGAAAGATGAACTATTATTATTATTATTTTCCTTTTCTTTTGTGTTTCCAAAGGTGCCACAAATATTTTCAGAAATTTCAAAGGAGAAAAGGAAAAACTTGGGAATTTGCATTAGATGGAAGGATAGTTAGTTAGTTACATACTACAGAGTGGTGAGCACACTGAAGAAAAGCATTTACAAATGCGTTGGGCAACAAACAAACATAACCAAAATGCAATGCGTTGCCCAACGACCAAAATGTACAGTATTCCTTCAGCTAATAAATGCAAATTCACCCCCGTAGTAAGAGTTGGACTTCTTGGCACTCGAACCTCGAATTAGTCACGCTGAAGTAATTCCGGATATCGGGGATTTCAATCAAATTGGTACATCTCTTATTTGACACTCGATCAGAAACAAATGCTAATCCAGGAGCTAACTCGCTTCTCTAAGAACACTTCACAATGAATTCAGAAGGACAAGTGCTTGTGGATGCACGGTGCTAAAATCTCAATCAATGTTAGCTTCTGCCACTGAAATATTCTTTGGCTGAGAACTTTTGTATTTAAAAGGGACGTACTGAAAAGGACCTTAGAAAAAGAATATGTGCTTAACCAAGTTGCAAAGGAATAATGATGTGCAGGAAAAGAGAAAATTCTTTAACCTAAAGATAAAAAGGTGAATGCTTTTCTTCCTTGGCGTAAGACTTTACCGCTATCAATCTCTTGTGGTTCTCATATCACAGGATGAAGGTAGTCACATAGCGCATACTAACAAAGCCAGAGGACAAACGGGAAAGCACAGAACGAATCAAGGCCCCATTTCAATTGCACCTAAAGATTATGACTTGTGAGATTGTAGAAAAGGGTAAACGAGACAAGCACCACAGCCACATGGGGACCAACATCTAATTCCCAGAAATTTCTCCCACCAAAAAAATATTGCTAGAACTGAAAGAAAGGACAAATTGTGTCAAATAATTGTCTCTATATAAGCTTGCGGGCTTGGTTTATTTCTCGAGCTTAATTATCCAGTTTCTCAATAATAACCGGATATTTTCACTAATGTGGCAATTAAAAGCAAGCCAATGCAACTTTCCTTGCATTCCAAATATTGATAATGGTTATGAAAGACAAAAAAGATGACACCGCTTTCCTATAACCATCAGCAAAGACTATATAGGTAACAGATAATGTCACCAAGGTTTAAAAGAGAAAAAACTAAGACTCAATTCAGTCAGATTCCACAGTCGAGCAGATTTCCTACCAATCCCTGCGAAAGTAGATCATTTTCACAGGGAAAATCAATGACATTCAGAAGTGATAGAAGTAGATAACAGCTTGTACAGTGGAGATGGGGTTCTTCTGGTGTGAGCCAGGTAATGCAAATAGGCAATTGAGTTGACAGGTGAATTGAATAAAAGAAAATATTATTAAACATCTGAATTGAAAAAATAGTTTGTGCAGATGCTCGTGTGTTCACAAGCTGTGTCTCCAATGTGGTTCAAATAGTCTAGTTAGCATATCCATGTTTATTGCAAAAAGAGAAGATAATTAAAATTTCATGTCCCTAATAGGTGTATGAGCCTAGAGATTTGAGTGTTAACCGATCTCCGTGTGTATACTTTTCATAACAATATACAACAGACTTCGAGTGCTAAAGGAAAGGATTGTTGTGGACTTGAGATATCAATGTACATGTATTGGTATATCACCTGATGGTTACCCATGGAACTGCTGCAGCGTGAAAGTTCACAGAGGGGAAAGTTATCAGCACCAACAAGAAGCTAACCAAGAAGACAAAGCTTCTGGCATAAAAATGCTAATGCTTTTGCCTGTCAGGAGTTGTATAACTTTACTTTTAAATATTACCCAAATTTAAATATGAAAAGCACATCAACCCAAACATCAAAGTCAAAATTCCCATTACAAAGATATGGAGAACAAGAATGATCTCCCTGTCCAGACAAAACACTCAAAATTTTTGAAAATAAAGCACACTCTAGGTATAGTTGCTAGTTTAACTGGCTTTCAATCTCCTCTTCCCTTAATCTATTTCTCCTCCCTATGTTTGGAGGTCAAAGAATGAAGGACCTTTTGGAAGAAGAATACATACTTCTTTTTTTTTTTAAAGGAGAAGAATGCATACTTGACTACACTAAAAATGCACAAATCCCATGCTACATCACTCACATTCAACGAATATCAACAAGAATAAGAATAAGACAACACTGTTCAGAAATGAGAGGTACTGATATGTTTCACACGCAATCAGTCAAACAGGAAAATTTAGAACAACATCATAAAAATTGAACTTCCTAAAACATGATTGCCAAGAACGGTATTGGGCATTATTATCTAGATGATTTAAAATTATCCATAAATTCCAGAGTAGGAAGTGTACACCCACAGAGTTTCAGCAGAAATTATATGGCCAAGACATGAAGCAAAAAGTACCTAACTGCATTTTTTTCTCAATGAATTCAGAATTCAGACATGTCACATCAATATTAAACACCAAAAATCACAGTGAACAGCTAAAACTTTGTATAAAACTTCTTCTTATGCAAAAATACTTGAATAATCATAATTCTAAAACTAACCAGCTGCTACAACAAATCAAGAATTCTAACCAACAAATAATCACAGAAGAACTGCCATCGTTCTGATTTAAGCCTTTAACTCAGTCCATGTCAGGCATGGCAAGGAGACAACAGCAAAACGACCTTTATTCGATAAACCTTAAACGAAAAGAACATGAGCAAAGTTAAATAACATACCCATCATCTATTTGCAAAAGGTAAACTTTCATTTAGCAGCAAAGCATCCAGATTTAGTTCTAAGACATTGCATCCCCATTAGGCTCTAAATGAAAAGGGGAAATTTTTTTCATTTATTGTTTCTAACAGTTACTGTACAAGAACAAATTGTCCTGCTCCTCCGATATCACCACCCTCGTCTTCATCAAGATCAGCTTCTCCGCCGCCTCCTTTGGGCACCGTAATCACCAGGTCACCGTCGTTATAAGTCGCTGTAGCAAGCTCCGGACGTGTAGACGCCGGAAGCCGAAACCTCCACAAGTCAAGCTCTAAATCATCCACAAAAGATTCACCGACGGCGTCGTTAGGTCGAATCACAATCTTGCTGACCCCAGGATAGATCTCGAGGGTATGAGCCCTGACATCCTGGCCGATATCATCGGTTGAAACTACAAATTTGAGGAAATCGGCAGTTTCTTCAATGGAAACATCAGCATCAGAGTGAAAAGGAAGCTCAAGAACCTTTGCAAAAATATGAGGCAATCTTCGAAGCTTCTTCTGCCTGCAAGCTAAAGCCCCAGCCTGAGAAAGGGAGGATGCTATGTCGTAGTGAAAGGTTATGTTACGCTTCCTGGGCACAGGATGAACCTTCATGGTTATCCCAGAAGTTGAAACCAAAAAAAGAATCCAAAGGAAAGAATTCTCCTCAACTGAAATTTTCAAGAATCGGACAACCCAATTCTTATATAATAGTGAAAAAGTGGGAGGTAGTAATTGCGAATCTTTGTTTCCAAAATTGAGTGTAATAAGGAAAGGCTGAAGATGAAGTAGGGGATAGAGATGAAGTTGTGCTGGAGGAGGAAAGGGATGGTGTGTTATAATTGCCAAGAAGATCACCACGAGGGGAAAAATTACGCTTTGTGTTTGTCGTGTGGTTCTCTGGGACCTGCCCGGGATTTTACATACTGGATTTGCTCTGTCTATTGCAATTTGTAGAATAACGAAAGAATGACAAGATCCGATCTTAAAACGGGTACTGCCCCGATGTCTGTGATTAGGTTTTCTCCGTGGGGATCTCATCTCGTTTCTGTTTAGTAAGTGTGGTAATAAAATTAATATTTTTTTAATGAAAATCTATTAATAATATTTAAATTATATCAATTAGAAGCGCATCATAATTCAAAAGATATTTTATGTTGGATTATCACAAAAAGTAAATGATGATTTTCTCTGTCAAAATATTTAAGAAATTCTCCCTCTATATATATATATATATATATATATTGTTAATAAATCCATGATTGAGTTCTTCATGTAAAGGTAAAACTTTTATCTAAAAATAAATAATGTATTTCGATCAAATTTTAAATATATATATATATATATATCTTTAAATGTTTAATTTAATATTACTTGATTTCTACAAATTATATATAATTAAAATAAATTTAATGAATTGTTTAAATATGTTATTTAAGTTAAAATATATTTAAAATACACTTATGTATTAAAAATTTGTTTTGAGTTAAAAACTGAATACTAAAAGTCTAAAAAACAAAGGAATTCCCGAATTCAAACTAAATGAATAGTAATGCTACTATATTGTGGGGCATACATACATTCATAATATAATTATTGTTAAATATCGTATCATTTTACTAAATATTCCACTCTTAATTTATAATTTTAACATTTAACTTTACTCTAATTTTACACATTTTGTCTCATCTTCATCTTTCCTCCACACCTCTCTTTCATTTGGGAATATTCATCGTATTTCTTCAATTTAACGCAATTAAATGTTAGTTTGACCCTACTCATTGAACATTATTTATTTGTTGTCATTGATTTTGACAGTTATTGTATGATAAACATTACCTTTGACAAAATGAATCAGTAAAATGGACAAACAGATTATTGTATGAAAAGCTCTTAAGTTCAGTTAGTAATACACAAACAGATTCCCAGAAATGAACGAACTCTTAATTTTATTTTAACTTTTTTCAGTCATGCAATGGACCACGACAACACCTTGTCTATTCCCTCATTTTTTTTTTTTTTTTTTTTTTTTGTGACGCGCAGGACGAAGAAGGAAGGTGCCTGGAATTTTCCAGACCTTTTCTGCTGCATTCAAAACCCCAAAAGTATAGAAGAATTTTTATGCAAACATCAACGCCTGAAAATACTATGTAACTTCTAGCTTTATAAATTTCACGACAAGATGATGCAAACCATACCAAAATATTTATAAGATAAAAATGTTAGAATAATTAAAGGTATTTTAATTTAAAATATACATGCTTTATCTTAACTTTATCAACTTTATTTCAAACAAACAAAAAAAAAACTATATCAACTTGAATTTGTGTGAAAAAATTTCAACAACTTATATTGATTTTATTTTTTAAGGATAGAAGGAATCGAAATAATTTATGATACCTCTTGTTTTATTTATAAAATAAATCATGTATATTTTTGTAAAATAGTGAAAGTAAATTAAATTAAAAGAAAATGGGGGGGGGGGGGGAGTAGTGTATCACGTGCACCTGTCAATCCAATGATAGGTAGTAGCAGCTAGCATTAGCAATACCGGAACCGGAGTTTATTCCGTCAAAAAGACGAAGGTCCAAAGTCTGTCTTTTGTCAATTGTCACCAACGATGGGTCACTTTTTGGATCTTTGATAATCACCAACGAAGCAATTAAATTATACCCATCATTTTATCTATGGACACTACCTACAGTCACCCCTCACTCATTTCTTTATTTCATTTCTACATTATTCCACAACACACTTGCATTAAAATTACTCATAAAACTTGTGCCTCGCATCCCACCTGCCCCCATGCTTTTGAGTCATGACTCGAGAAGTCGTCATTCATCCTAATCTCTCCCTATATATGATATTCTAAATTGGATCAAGTTTACATTCGATCCATTTTTATAATATATTTAAGGTAATTTTATATATTTTATTTTATTTTTTATCATATTTTTATTTAAATATTTCTTTAAAAATGAAGTATTTATTTTATATTTATTTTTCTTTTAATAAAATATAATAAATTTAAAAATAATATATACGATAATTATAAAAAAATAGTAAAATATCTTATAATTAAATATAAAAAATTTACTTAATACATTTTATAAAAATGGATAGAAGGAGTATATATAGCCAAATTGGGTATGATTGTATCTGTAGTTTTTACTTAATATACTAATATAAAAAATAATAAAATAATTTTTATCTCAAATAAATCATTTTTTATCATGAAAATAGTTAGCAGTAAAATTAATGTGTTAATTATATTTAATTTTAAAAAAAATTAAGAAGGTTATTTATAAAATTTTAGATAAATAATATATTTATTTGAAAAAATAAATATTCGATTTTAGATAGCATTTAAAATAAATAAGAAGAACAAGACTTTAGATTAAAAAAATCCATCACATATTTAAGACCTTGTATATTATTAGTGAGTATTATCATTTCGTATAAATTTTTTGAATTAATCATTTTATTAGGAAAAAATAAACTTATTTCTTATGAACTTTATACTTTGGAACACTTAATTAGGAAAAAATATCCATGAGAAATTGTTCTAAGAGTATAACTTTACTTACTTTGATCACAAAGTTTTAAAAGCTATACTTTTAGTATAATAACTAATATATTGTTCAAGAGTTTAATCTTTCTTTTAACTATGAACTAAAAATTTTAAGTATTTGACTATCAAACAATTATAATATTATATTATTTATTAGTAATGTAGTCACTAAAAAATAAATTTATTAAGTTAAAAAGATTACTAATGAAAATTTATATAAAAATAAACATTTAACTATAAATATTTAAAAATGTAAATGAGATTCAATCCCGAATAGAGGAGTATATGATATAACCTCATAAGTTATTATATATATATATATATATATATAATTTAACCTCATAAGTTCATGGGTATAAGAATTAGTTAAAAAGCGCCCCTTAAGTAGGGGGATTGAATAATGTTATTTTGATTTAAGAGTTAGAATGAATTGATCTTTAAACAAGCGAATGCACCAAAAATTATTTTTTCAAATTGGGCCTAGGCCAACTAATTTATAGAGGGTGTGCTCTGAGTAGCCCATCTTTAGGTCTGGGCTTGAATCTGGACAAGGTCCAAACAATTTCGGAATTTTCCCCTAATCACCAAGATTCTTTTCCTCCTTTATGACAAAGAAATAGACCCTGCAAAATTTTGAGGGGGATAAGTGCGACTGCGTGCATTTCTTTTCCCTTTGAGACGCCAAAGAAAGGAATATGACCAATTCCATAAATTGTGAATTTATGGTGATTGAATTACTATTTTGTCACAAGAGTTCTTTGAAATGACAATAATGGTTGAAAGATTATAACTTGCGAAAGATGCCACTAAGTAGAGGAGGGCAATACCTAACTATTCATTTTGGTAAAAAATTATGAGATACAAATTTGTTTCTCACATGTACTAATGATGTACTAACTACTTAATGTAGTTTTGAGTCAAAATACCAAAAGAAAAATCATAATAAACCAATATAATAACGAGTGGATTTGAAATCACAAGACTTTCATAATATAAATCATTTTAGATGCAACTTTTATTCTAAAAATATAAGTCACTCCATAAAATTTAATATATTTATCATAGCTTTTCAATAATATCCTTACTTTTTTTTGTTTCTCTTTCTCTACTTAAACAATATGTATGTTATATTTCTCAACTTATTGAGTAATTTGATTACAACCCTTCAGATAATATGACTAAAAAACATATTATTTTCATACTTTTCAATTCTTGCACAAGTTTTAAAATGATTTGTATTATTCTATTCATATATTATTATAAAATGTTAAAAGTAATTTATTTTGTCCATAAATATAAAATATTTTATTACTATATCCGTCCTTTATTATAAATAATTGAATGGCTTTTGTGTTGTATGTTTTACAACTTTTCTATGAATCTTTTATTGCTTATTTACAATAATACTCATATTAATAGAATAATAATAATTAAAAAGAACGATATTGTTAAGAGAAATTAAATAAAATAAAGACGACATGAGGAAAAATAGTCACTTAGTCTTGATAAAATTTTGTCAAATGATGTAAAGTAAAGGAGGAAGTGAGTACTTTTATGGATATTTTGTATAATACTTATAATATTACTATACTTATTTTTATATCTCATAGTAAGATCTTTCTTATTATCAAAACATCTCATAAATATCAAGCGTAGAGATATGATCTAAATGATGATATACATGAACTCAGATATATTATATATCTGTGTAAAATTTATTTTATAAATTTATAATAGGGGAAGAGGGAGTAATATTCTGAAACACAAGTGGTCATTTGTATTGAAAAGTGCAATATTAGCTAAGAATCTTAAGCCAAAGTTGTAGGTAGCTCCTTCATCTAAAAGTAAGTGTCCTAAATGCTTTATTTTACATTTGTCAAATTTTATAGCATAAAATAAGATACCAATATGGCAATATATTCTTCTTTAATCTTTTCAAAGTACAACACCATTTTTTAAAAAATTATTCCTTATTATCTTCACTTTTTGCTCTTTATTTGAAAAATTATCGTAAGTACGTGTTTATTTTAGAAAGATAACAAATCACTCGAAACAAAAATAAACAGCATGCTTTTATTTCTCCCGGAAGGACTAATTGATCTCTTTATTAAAAATTAAAGTAAATACTTTATTTAATTAACGAAATAATAAATACTCTGAGTCAAAGGATATAAACATTGTTGAACATATCTCTTAGACTTGAATGTGTATTTAGTACAAATCCAGGTTTGGGAAGTATTTAAAAAATATTATTTCTTCAATGCATCTCAAGTCCTACCAATCATCAATCGTAAATTTGGCAGCATCAAATTATATATTGATACCATTATCGTGTGCAGAAATAATTCAATTTTAAATTATTAACCCCGTTTTCTTTCTTTAGTATAACAACAAAAGCACCACTATTTTCCAAAACATGTATAAATAAATGGTTAAAAAGGACGAGATGAATAGAATAGGAATATGATAAGTCTCCTCATAACTGACAAAACAATATATAATTTCCCTCCTCATTAAGAGGGGGGGGGGGGGAAGAGTTTTTAAGTAAAAGAGAGAAAATAAAATATCATGACAGATCAATTTTATTGCAAAATTATCTTAGAAAAATTATATACAAAGAAGCTGGCTTATATAATTTTTTCTTAAACCATCCCTCCATTCAAAATTGAAGCTAGTATTATATTACTCTTATTGTTGTTATTAAGAGATAATACTAAAATTAATGAGGACTTTTGAGTTTAATTAAGTTATTAGAGCATCTTTAATGCAGGTGTAGGCGGTCAATATTAAGTAAAAAATATATCATATAAGGAAATTTGATAATGTAATTAATTTTTTCATTTTAATGTATAAAGTATTGATTGGAATATTAATATGTTGATGTGATAACAAATTTTATTCACATTGTCATGTAAATTGTCAATAAATAATGATTGTATGTATCATAAATTGACTCGGCAAAATAGAAAAGAGAGAGACAAATAAATTTTGGAAAAAAAGGGAAAGAAATTGTCGAAAAAATTATGAGAAAAAGTTTGTGAATTTATTTGAACATATAATTAGTTCTACTTTATTGACATTAGATATTTAAAGTATTTAATTAAATATTATATTTTTATTTAACTGTTTATTCAATTAAAAATAATACGATGTGTTTGATATTTAATCTATTAAATGTCATCTTATGTGACTTTACTTAGCTTTGAAAGTGATCGTATATTATCTTGCTAGTTAGTGTGTGATCACATAAAATATTGATATGTAAATTATTTAATTTAAAAGATTGTTATTAAAATTTTAAATAAAATTACATTTATTTTTAGAAATAAAAATAAAAAAATAAACATTTAATTTCACTAGTAATCATATTTTAGAAGATTAAATATAAGTTGTTATATTAAAATCAAGTTCTTTTGTTTTTATTTTGGTAAATTACTAAAATCAAGTTCGATATTAAGAAAATAATACTTATAAAACTTGTAAAGAAAATATAGAAAAAGTAACGTAGAATGATTCCATGCTATATTTTGATAACGAATTTTCTCTCTCTAATTCCTCAGAACTTCTTACTTAAAAAAAAAAACGTAAGAGCCAATAAGTGATATGGGTGTGAGTCCAAGATACACCTCCCTACGGTGTAACTGCGGGTGGATGCTGAAATTAGGTTGCAAAGGCGACACCCCCACGGCCACGGACCCACAGCGCCCACCCCCTGCTTCTATTCTATTACAGTCTACGAATACAGATGGGCTAAATTTTATCTTCATCTAATATTTGTCCAGATGTGATGACGTGAGAATAGAACAAAACTCGTTTGTGGGCCCGAAACGTACCTGATATTTACTCTGTTCCGTGACCATTGACCGACTCTTTTTTTTGTTTTTGTTTTTTTCCCCTTTTCCCCAAATCATATGTAAGTTTGCGTTTTGACAAGTCTTTATTTATTCGAAACTATATCAGTTATTTATTTTTTTTATTTTTAAAGAGGGTAATTCCTTAATTAGTAAATTCATTTTCTATCAGCATTACAATGAATTCTCTCTAACAATAAAAAAACTCCATTAGTTAACAAATGGGGTTAAAATTCAATCACTAAATCATACAAGCTAACAATGAATAATTATCACATCCATAATTATTATTTTTTTCAAATATTTAACATTTATAAAGTTAATATAACATTTATTATAATACTTTTTTTTGTTCTAATTTATCCATCTTATTTTCACTCAACAAAAATTTGTCTATCTTATTGCCAATAAGATATTTAGATGCATGTATATTAAGAATTTGAATTTTTTTATAGAATAAAGTGTTAAAAATTTATAAGCACTCTCGTGGTTAATGACATCCGAATGATACAAATTTTGTATCATGTCGCACAAAAGTCAATTTTGGAAGATATAAGATCATATTGAAACTTTGAATTTTAATATGAAAAAAAAGTAGCATTCTTGTATAATGTTGAAACTTGAATAGAGGTAAAGCTTTAAAAAAGCATAGATAATCTTCGTATTAAATCTATAAAATATATAATTTACGACAAATAAAAATAAAAATTAGAATAAAAAAATGGGGCAAATGAAATATTTTTATATTGTACTGTTATCTCATTTAATTATAGCATTATTCTTTTTTTTCTTCAAAAAAATATAAATTATAGCATTATTCTTGTATCATTTAGTAAAACAAAATCATCCAATATAGAGGAGTCTTCTTATACCCTTTTAGCTACTTAAAAAAAAAAAAACCCCTTTTTTTAGTAGAATGACATTGAATAAATTCATAAAATTGTATTTTAGTAGTTTATTATTTAATAATTATTATACAAGGAAACTGCACTTTTCTTTTTGACAAATGTATGAGTTTTAGCATGATAAAGAGGACTATTATCAACGAAGTCATTGTTTGCTACCAATAATATATGTGTTTGAGGCTCTGTGTTGCAATCTCCCAAATTACAAGTTATGTAGCTAATTTCTAGAATACTACACAAAAAAGGTAATTTAATATCACACTTTTTCTTTGATATATTAATAAACATATCAAAAACTTACTGCTACGAACCATAATTTTAATAATCAAAGTTTTAATCTACAACTTAGTAAAAATATATATTTTTAATGACGAGAGAAATTATAATTATAGTCTGATAGTGTGTGTACACGAAGAAAAAAACTGTTTCCTGACATGTATCTTAAGAAGTTTTATCCTAAATTGAAATACCAATCTTATCTTAATTACCAACTTGACAACCCTAGTTAGCATATAGGAGTATATTATTATTCACTTTATCCCAACTATATATTTTTTTCAGCGTAAATTTAAAAATTATATTTAATGTAATTAAAAAAGTATATATATAAAAAAACTCTCATTCTTCCCCTTATACCTATCTTAGTAGATTACAATAGAAAATTTATTTATTAATATTTATTTATATAATTTTCAAGATGAGAATTAGAAAAGTTATTTATTAATTCACATTGTTTTACCAAAGATAAAATAGAAAAAAATAAATGCACTATCAAAATGATAAATAAACTATAATTTGAAACATTAAAAAAAGAGAAATGAGTCATTTAACTTTTTACACTTATATTCCATTTACGATAGATAAATGTGATATTTTATATTTAAATTAATTTTGAATTTAAGTTTTTATCCTTGTTATGACTACACTTGTCAATATATTTAAAAGAAAGAACATTACAAGGTAAAATTGGGAAAAAATTATAATTCTATAAAAAACGGAAAGATTGAAATTAAAACCATTAACTATTTTTTTTTAATGAACATATTAACTATTTATATTTTGTTAAGGATGTTGTATTTTGTGCTGGAAAGTTGGCAAAAAATGATTGGATAGATATAAGGGTAGCGCTTGAATGGTCCTCTTGACTCTTGAGTTAAAAGGGAAAATATTTATATATAAAAAAAGGGAAAAGAAAAGCAATAATAATTACTCGTGCTAGAAAATAATTCTCCTCCAGCTCATTGTTGCACGTTCGGTGTTGATGACATTTTCGTAATTACTTGCACAACTAAGGCTCTTATAGTAATCACTTGAATAATATCCCTCACTCTTCGTGATGTGCGTGAGCGGACATTCAAATACAACTGTGAGTGACTTGAGATCCGGGCCTTCTCGTTTCATAAAGCTCCAATCTGAACTTTTCATTTTCAATGGCGTTGTCGTGATTTATACATACACCCATTCCTCAAAGCACCACCAAACCCAGAATACCTTACCCTATATAATAGATATATATAGAGAGAGGAAGTATCACTCTCAACCATTCCATCACAGTCAGAGCTTCCTCACGGCCTCCTTCAGTCTTTCACAGTCCTTCACAGTCCTCGCCTGTACTCAGCAGTTGTTCAACACATCTGGTAATCTTCCGCTTCTTGCTCTTAAGTATCGATCTATGAAGTGTTCAGTTATCTGTATTTGGTATTTGTGATTTGGTTTTAATTCGTTTTTTTTTGTTTGTTTCATTTTGTACATGAATAGATCTGAAGGAAGAGAAACGAAAATTGATCGTTGTTCCAAAAGAAACTTAATTTCAAAAATACATGTTCCATGTATGGCTCGGGTTCACTGATATTGAAGTTGATCTACTCAGATTCTGGTGGTTATGGAGAAGATCTAGAACTTATTGTCATATGATAGTATTGAAAAGCCCTCAAAGCCCAATTTTTCGTGGTATTTAGTCGCTCTAGTTTAACGGATCTTTTGTGATTATCACTGTAGTTTCTGGTTGTTGGATTATTAGACTAGTTAAGACTGTTAAGTAGTATGATGGAGACGCTTGTTGTTGTTGCTCAGCATCGGAATCAGTACTATGGCAAAAGCAAAGGTCACGGACCTGTGCGATTTGGTTCTTTTGGGTCCTCTCCTTCCAAGGACTTCAGAGGGATCAATTGCCGGACTTTTCAATCCGGAGCTGGTTTGCTACCGACTCCGTTAAAACAATCCTTCCCTGTTGCCAGGAGGTCTTTTTCTTCAATATCCCCCAAAACACCTCTGCCATCTGACGGTTCTCGTTCGGAGGAACCCAAAATCTCGAAAAAATTCTCCAAAAGTAGTGCAATCCCAATACCAATTAAACTGAATGTTGATGCTGATGAGCCTCGTTCTTCGATTGATAAGTTTCATTGCTCTGAGCGCTGGGCTGGACCTACTTATTACAATTCACCTCCCCCAAGTTCTTTGCCCATACCCAAATTCTCTCTCCGTCCAAAGCGAACTGTCTCCCTTAACTTGCCCTCTTCAATCTCTGATATTGATCTGCACCCACTTGCCAAGTCTGCGCCTACTTCTCCTACCAGGGAACGCAGCCCTTCACCAGATGAGTTGTTTGACGATAGTTCCAGGGAAGGTAGCCCATCCCCAGATGATTTGTTTGATGATGATATTGACTGTGCGACCAAGACCCTTCGTCGCATTCTCAACCTTGATCTTACTGATGATGAATGAGTAGTGGGAGTCATGAGGCTCCTGTAAATAAGAACTTTGGTTTTCTTTCATGCTTGATTAGTGGTAGAATGTGCATATGCAGTGAATAAATCAGTCTGCAGAATGACCGAGTAGTATTAGGCTGGTTGTAATTATGTAGTCTTGGCGGTGCAAGAGCAGTTCTGGCTGTGGTGGATCAATGTCTCCAGATGTTTCAGAATATGTTTTGGGTTGGGTTTGAGCAATGTAACCATTGGATATGCTTGAATTTAGATTTGGATGCTAGAACACAAGGCAGGTGGTGCATTAGATGATGACTGCAGGATGCACGTTTTAAAGAAAGGTATCCGGATGTTCAATTGGTTGGTGCTGGCAGGTCTTTTAGCTATGTTGAAAGTTCAATTATCTACGAGGCTTAAGAGACTCATATTCCAGATGAGATTCCAGAGGAGGATTTTAAGTCCTTGAGTATGCGTTCTTTGCAGGTGTATTCACTTTTTGACTCTTCCTTAGGGTAGAATAGGCTTGATTGTATATATCGTAGAATTCTCACTTGGTTACTAACACAAGTTGATGGGATGCATGGTTATTCTCCTCATTGATCAGTCCTGCTATTCGCCTAGGATCACATATCATATCTAGTGTAGATCTGCATCTTATCCTTCAGCCCAATATACTTGCTAGAAAATCTTTGTATTGCTTCATTTCAAGTTTTCAACTTTTCACGTCCTTTCTTTTTGCTCCCATCTTTCTTTCTTTTTCTTCTGAACAGGATCTGACTTTGGAACATTTACCCTTTCACCTACTTTTCTGGGTTTTTGAAAAAGAGAAGTGGGAAGGGATTGTAGCGTCTAGAATTAGATGATATTTTCGTCTGCTTAGCTTCTTTTTTAGTTTATGGTTCATCTGGTTTGCACCTTCCAATCACAAGGATGAATAGCTACCTCCGTCCTTGTGATTGGTGGTGGATGTTGCACCACAAGTTGCAGGTGGAGATGGTTGATCGTACCGAGCTATTCATGAGGTAATCTTTT
This sequence comes from Apocynum venetum, assembly GCA_019593545.1. Classification (NCBI taxonomy): domain Eukaryota; kingdom Viridiplantae; phylum Streptophyta; class Magnoliopsida; order Gentianales; family Apocynaceae; genus Apocynum; species Apocynum venetum. The sequence continues at coordinate 2,224,782 of SRSM01000324.1, forward strand.
CTTAATTTTCTCTACCTGAGCAAATTCTATTTGCGACATGCAATCTCTATTTAATTCTTCCTAACGTAGCTTTCTTTCCGACTCTTTTGAACAGTGGTTTGTTAATGGAAACCATGAAGAAGAATGATCCATGTTGAACTATAAACTCAATTGCTCCGCACCGGCTCTAGATTCTAGCTTCCTTTTATTTTGGCGAGTCACTGCAGAATATAGTAGAATGTGTTAAGTGTCTTGGGTCCTGTGATCCTAGTAGTTTCCTATGTTTGATACTGTGTTCCATTTGCAGCGTCTATTTGTATCAGTGCAGTTGGATGTTCAGCTTGCAGAGTCATGCTAGTAGAGTTGTTTGTATGATATGGGATTAAAATGTTTCGTTTTGTCTTATAATTTCTCCTGAAGCTGGTTGGTTCCTTGGAATCGAAGCTTTGTTATGGGAAATTGGACAAATTAAATTCTAGTTTTAGCTGTTGCTCGTTTAAGAATCAGTGTGTCCAAACCTATTGAAATGTTTCGTGGTCCTGGAAATTAAATTGAGTTTCGAAAACTATTATTGATCAGAACCAAGATCACTGCATCCTTCTAAATGCAACTTTGGTCATGATCTGTTCATTTATTTTTTACTCCCCCCCCCCCCCCCCGGGGAAGTTCTACTCTATTTTGTTTTAATTCTTAATAGTTCTTTTTAAGTGGATTTGAAAGTTTTTAATTATTAGTCGCAATGCATCACCAAAGAAGCATATAGTAGGAAAAATCTAAAACAAACTACTAAATTTTTCGTAGACTCGGGCTTTCAGTTATTTTCTGGAAATGAAGAACGAAGACATCGAAGGGCGGAATTTCATGGACTAAGAACTTATGCATTTTAAACGCCAGATGTGCTTATTCACACCATAGATAGTAGGATGGCCATTAGTTGCATAGGCTATCTTTTAAGGTGAAAAGCCCTAGATGCCCTCGAACATTAAAAAAATATTGGTTTTTATCCTCTAATTTTGAGATGCAAAATGTTTGCTCCCAATAACTTATAGAAGTACTAAAATTTTGGACTTCCGTCCGTTTTGAACGTTAAGTCCTAACTGAGTTTGGACTTCCGTCCGTTTTGTGTCTGTTGCCTTTTCTCTCGTTCTTGTTTCTTTCTCCTTATCCTTTCCATAATTTTCTTGGTATGGTCTTTAATTCTTTGCCCTAGTTAGTTAATTAGACTTAGTGCTCATTTTCTTTTTTTCTACCACTATTAAAAGAAAAAGGGGGGATATGTGAGGAAAAAAAGAAGAAAAAACATTGAAAATTCCAAGACGTGAAGCCCAATCTCCAAGTTTGGATCTCTAGCACCTTAAATGAGGTAAATACCAATCTGAAATTGGTTAGAAAACTCTGAAGTCCCCAACACAACGGCCTGAAACCGCATCCACCACCATTAACAATCATATGCTTTTCAATAATATCATCCCCAATGATAGGCCTTGTTAAAAGGATCTTCATTCAATGGCGTGATGGGACTTAGGACAAGAGAAGGAAAATTAAGAGTACTTAGGGACAAGATCTCGGGCTTGTGAGGTGAGTAGCTTGAATTTTTATACATTGAAGAAGAAGAAAGTGAAATGTTGGTGAAGAAGATGGGGAAAGTGCTGTTTTGATCCAAGTTCTTTGGGTTTTAAAAGTGCAAAGTGAATGGTCTAAAAATCCCCTAAAAATTGGCATGTGAGTGTTATTTGGTTGGGTCTCGTCACTTAACGTACGTCTAAAATGAACGAAAGAGTAAAATTTTAATACTTTTAAAATTAAAGGGCAAACATTTTGCATATTTGGTTCAAAAGATGGGAGGGGTGGGGAGTTGAGGGGAAGGGGAAGGGAAGGGTAATAAAATAGTTTTACCTTGTTTGGTTTAATTAGATAGTAGGAGAGAGGTGAAAAAATAAAATTATCTTCTTTGGTTTGCAAGGGAAAAGAAAGAAAAATATAATTAAATTGAATATTATATCTCTAAAGTATTTATTTTTTATAAATTTCTTCTTTAACTTTAAATATAAAATTCTTGATTTAGATGAAAATGTAAAATAGGAAGAGAAAGAAAAGAAAATGAGACGAGAATGAATAAATGAGAAAATGAGAAAAATATTAAAAAATGAAATTATAAAAAAATTATAAGGATAAAAGAGGTATTTTATAATTTTTAATTTCCCTCCTCTTCAAAAACTCTCATTTTTTTAAAGGGAAAAAAATCAGGGAAGGAAAGGTATTTTAATCTCAATTTTTCCTTTCACTTTCCCCGAGAAACTGAACAAAACGAGGAACGTTTTAAAATATATAACCTACCCTCCAAATCCCCACAAACAAACAGACCGTTAGAGTTCGAGGGCAAAAATAGTATTTTCGAAAGTTCATGGCCACGAGAGCTTTTTACCCATCTTTTATAAATTAGTATGATTGAAGGGATCGATTAATCTCCACTCAAAGTACTAGAAAGTTCCGATATTACCATTGCGTAAGAATTCTGACACTTGTACCTAACCAGCCGCCTAATAGTGGCGGGGCATTGAATGCAAATAATAATAATAATAATACTCACGTTTCTTTTTTGATATTAAATGGTTAACTTTCTAATTTTAATATTTATTTTTATATTTTTACTTTTATTATTTATGAATAATTTGAATGAGTTATTAATTATTTATTGGATAATATATTTTTAAAAAATAATTAATATATATACATTAACTATTAAATAAAGATAATTTATAAAATTTAGTTGTATAATTATCATTTTTAATATTCTTCTTAATCACAAGTTCTAAGTGAATAATTGAAATGATACGGAAAGAGTAATAAAGATAAATATTTATTTTAGTTTGTATTACTTCCTTCGTTTCATTTTAATTATGCACATTTTTTTAATGTCCTTTTTCAGTTTCTAATTTTATTACATATTTTTATAATTATATAATTGTTATTAATAAATGATTTAGATGAGTTATCGATTATTTATTAGATAATGTATTTTTTTAGAATGGTTAATACTTATACACTAACTATTAAATTAGGATAATTGAAGAGTTTAGTTGTATAATTATCATTTTAAATGCTTGTACAAGTTCATAGTGAACAATTGTAATGAGACGGATGAATTATTATTTTTTGTTTAAACTTTACTTTTGGTCACTTGAATTTTTAAATTCTTTCTTAATTAGTTAACTACTCCCAGAGTTCAAAATTGTCAAATTGAATATCAACTTTTAACTTTGATTAAAAATTAAAAAATTTCATCGACTTTAATTAATTTATTAAATTATTATTGACATTAATATAATGAATTGTGAGACTTATGATTTAATAAAATGCAAATATTTTAAATTAATTGATAAGTGGTGGGTTAATGAGTTAGTTGTATATAAATATTTTAAATTGAAGAGATTATTAATGAAACTTTTAATAAATTAAAATATTTAAATTAAAATAAAAATATGAACATTTAATTTCGAACTTAAAGAGTGTATATTTTTTTACCGAAAACTAGTTAAAATTCGACAAAAAATGCCATGTGTAAGAAGTATTATTTTTAATCAGTTTCATCGAATTCTCAAATAATTAGTTCTATTCACATTTGATTTGAATCGGTAGGTTTCTTGTATTTTTCTGTTACATTATTATATGAAGCAAACAATATATATTAGTGTATATATAAAAAAATTAAAAGTAAAATGACTTAAAGTCAATAACACAAATTAATTCAGATTATAAAATGTTCAGTCTTCAATAAAGGATTATACTTTATTCGTTTGAAATTGAATGTAAATATTTTATTTTAATTAAAAATTAATAAAAAATTTAAAAATTAATTAACTTATTAAATTTTATTTTATATTAATATAATGAACAGTGAAATACATAATTTAGTGATATGCAAATTCATTAAATTAAATTAGTAAATAGTGTATATCATGATTTAGTTAGATACTACATCCATCTCAAATAATAAATTACTTTGAACAATTATTTATTTCAAAATATAAAATACTTTACGACTTTAGATAGTAATTTTTGTATTTTTTTTATTAGTATTCTTACTCTTAAATGAAGAAAAAAAATAATTTAATTTCAAATTTTTAAGAGATATTATGACATAATAAATAAGAATATTTAAGGAAATTAGAATACATTCTTAATATGTGTAAAATAATCAAAATATTTTATATTTTGAGACGGAAGGAATATATATCTCTTAAATTAAATTATTAATAAAATTTTGAATAAAAAATATATTTATTTAAAAAAATATATATAATTATAAATAAATTAAAATAGAAATATAAACCTTTAATTCGAATGAAATAATTATTAATTTTATTTGTTTAATAATTTTGAAGGTTTAACTATGTCGACCTTTGATTTATAGATTGTGGAGACTAGAAACGATAATGATGACCCTACTAAAGGAGCAACGTGGCGGTGGAACAAAATGGATGGGTTAGAGAAAAATGCAAAGAGCAGTCGTAAGGTATAAAACATAGACGAAAATTGGAGTATTAGGGTTTTGTTTTTAAAAGGTAAAGTAATATGTAAAATAGTATATACAGTATGTTTGTTTTGTGTATTTCGTTTTTGGTTTGGTTTGATTTGATTTTTCTCTCTAAAAAATAAACCAACTAAACGATGAAATAAAAAAATATTTACTTTTATTTTGTTTGGTTGAACGGCTCGCTTTGTCAAAGCATCATATTCCTAGCTACTATAATGCTTTGCAGAAATAGACACGGAAACTACGTACTTATAACATCTTCAATATATTATTAACGTCAAATAAAAGTTACATTATATAAGTAAAGTTAATAATGTAATCAAATTTTTTACTTTAATGTATAAAATTGTCATGTTGTTGTGACAAGAATTTTTATTAATAATGTCATAACGATTTAGACGTGGCAAAACGGGCGGCTCGGCTCGACTCAACGGGCCAAGCAATGTAATTGGGCTGGATCGGGCCGGGCTGAAATTGTATGTGCCTGGAATATTGAGGCCCAGCTCAATCTCTACATGGGCCACGGGCCAACGGGTCAAAATGACCCGAAAATTTATAATTTTTTTTTAAAATTTATGATTTTATGTTGATTAAAAAAATAAATTTATTAAACCATTTACAAATAAACAACACATTTATAGTCTTATTTTGATCCAAAAAATACTAAAATAGCCAATTATGTCATCTTAACTTTAACAAATTTAAATCATAAAAGATAAAATAGAATGTTATGTAATGTTTATATATATAGCTTGCAGTACATTTACAATTTTACACCAAAAACTTATAAAACAAACCAACCATAGCAAACAAAAAAAACATTTAAACAATCAAACACAAATATAATGTTCATTTATTTACTATATAAACAAAAAAAAAAATTAAACATCATTTACTACACAAACATCATTTGTGTATTAAAAAATCATTTACTACACAAACTATGGGAGTGGTTGGAAATTTTTTTTTTTAAACCTAGCCGGCTCATTAGCCCACGGGCCGAGTCATTTAGGCCCGATTTTTTTCAAGCCAAGAAATATGAAACCCAACTCATTTTATATTGTGGGCTTTTTGGACTGGCCTGACGGATCGAGCTTATTTTGCCACCCCTATACCGATTGTCAACAAAAACTCATTAAAAAAAGGGATAGAGATACAAATTGTCAAAATAAGGAAAAAGAAATTGAGAGAAAAAATAAGTGAGTTTATTTAAACATATTAATTACAGTATTGTATCGAATTTTTTTTATTTAATATTTATTTAATTAATAGTAATATAGTGTGATTTGACATTTTATTTATTAAGTGATGTTGATCATAAATAAATTGTAAATTAATTGAGTAGATATTAAATAAGGGAAAATTCCCATTCAAACAAAAAAACAAAAAGAGAGGCGAGCGAGGGTAGTTGTGATTATTTCAATGTTGTCAATATGACTAGATAATTCCGTGGCAAATACCAACACTAAAATCATTTTTGTTTCTTACTCTTATTTTCGACTTCCAAACTAGGGGGAGAGGACAAAATTTCTCCACTCATTACTTCTGTACCAGTTCTTTTCCCCTAAAAACACAAACATGGGGCTGGATTCCCAAGTTAAACAATTCATGCTTTTCCCAACAACTACCGATTTCTTGAATTTGAGTAATCTTTCATGGATTAAAGAACAAAGGCGAAAACAGATTGGATCAGTAAATACTCAATCTTTGATTAATTATTCCCCATTGATGTATCAGCATAGAATCATATCCTTTCGGATAGTAATAAACTTTGACATAAACAGCATAGAAAATTAAAGATACGAATAAACACAAGCTAAGAAATAAAAAAAAATCTTCACCAGCAGAGCAACCAGTCTCTTTTACATATCGTAGTGTATGATTGCTGCAAGAGATGAACAATAATACACCAAGTTATCAGTCACCTGTCACTCCCCTACCAAATGCCCCCCCCACAAAAAAAAAAGGTGGCCAGTTTTTTACAAGCAAACAAATGAGCAATATCTTCAGCATGAACATCAGCAAAATTTTTACATTGTCTCCGTACCTCTCCTTATCTTTATGTGCATGGGAGAGGATAGAAGAGAGACCAAAAAAAAGAAAAAGAAAAAGTTCTTGCATATATATATATAAACAAGAACTTCTCATCAACATTGACAATACAATCTTCATCTTCCGCCCCTATTTTAGAACATCCTCACTAATCATTGCCAACCATTCTTTTTTTAAGTTGGGGTTTTTTATTTTTCTTTTTTGGAAACTAAAGGCAAAGGCTGATGCTGAACTCTGAAATTACCAAGACACGGTAGCATAGTGATGATCATTAATACATGAAGTAATCATCATCCAATCCGGAATTCTTGACTCCTTCAATGACCATCTCGTGGCAGCGACATTCATGACTGCAGAACGCTTTCTCACCCCTGCAGTATAAAGAAAAGGGATATATGAGTCAGGTGAGACTAGGTTTTATAAAAAAAGAGGAATGACCTCAACTTTCAGAGTGCACACTGATTGATACTGGAGAAGTACATTCATGAAAACCATATCATCATCATCCTCCAACAAATAAATTCGAGCTGACATGGGGGACAAGGCTTAATTACCAAGGGAGTACAGGAAAAAAATACTATTTAATAGACCTGCACAGTGCAATCAATTATTGGGATCCAAAATACTACCAATAATTTCTCAATTGAATATGTCTGAGGCACCATTTCTTTCCCCAAATTTAGTTTCTTAAATCAATGCTTTTTCTTATGTAAAACGATTTTTTTTCAAAAAAATTCTCTCAATTGAATACTACGAGTAGGAAGTATTGACTACTGAGAAGTTGCAATACCACACAACCAAACTGAAATTATGCGTGTGTTTCAAGATCACATCTTGAACTTCAATTAAAATTAATTGCCAAAAATCCCTTAATTAGAATTAGCCGATTCAAATAATTGACATTACTAACCTGTACATGTAGATATCCGTGCCATCTCCAAGTTTGTTCTTGCAAGTATAGCAGAATCTCAAAAAATTCTCCGGCGGAGAGTCTAAATTAGCAGTTGAAACTAAAAGACCATACTCCCTTTTCAATTCAGATAAGCTTCCAACTCCACAGCAGCTTTCAACAATGCAGTCGTCAAAAATATGGGTAGTTCTCGGATTAGGCCCGTGAGCGATCACGCAGGTATAGTCCTCAGAGAGCTCCATTTCACTAAAGGAGAGCCCCTCCGAGATAACCTGTGGAGACTCTTTTGGTTTAGGAGATACAAAAGCAGAGGAAGAACCCAAGAACTGTGAATTCCTAGTCTTGATTCCAAAATCAGCTGGAGATTTAGGGGTGGCATCCGAAGAAGGCGTAGAGGTGGGAAGAAGAGGAGGGATTTGAACTTTGAGTTTTGCTCCAAATAAAACCATCTTGCTATTGGATTTAGAGAAATCCTCGTTATATTTTTCATCATCTAGAGAATCTATGAGAGCAAGTCCAATGCCATCTGTCTTCTCGTAAATATGTTTATCATTTTCGGAAGAATTATTATTAGTAAGGCTGAAGAAGTTCCTATCGTACCCTAAGGGGTTGCCCAGGTTGAAGAAAAGTTTATTGTCAAGAATCGAAGTTGGGCTATTTTGACTTCCAACATCGGATACACTTCTAGTCAAGAACCCATTGAAAAACCTTGGAGAACCCATGAAGGATGAAATCGGTGTAGTCTGGTTTTGTGTCGGAGAAGGTAAACCACTGTGGTCAGTCATACGATTTTGTTTGCTAGCCACAGCTCTAGATCTATTCCTTAGCAATATCATTAATCTCAGCCAAATTTCCTGCAAAATTGTTGCACAATTCCTGGAAGAAAGAAATGAAAATAGTACTCAACAAGAATGTAAAACCATAAGGCAAAAAGAAGAGACTTTCTGTACACAAGTAAGAAATCTCACCTCAAATCATAAGAAACACTTAGATCCAAACCATAATGCTGAAGTTACCAGAAACACCAAAAGAGAAGGGAGGAAAATTCATATTATGGGTATGGTTGCAAAAAGCCTACAAAATCTCTGTGGCCTCCATCTCTGGAAGTTCAAAGTCAAAGGTAAAGCTAAAAGTTGCCACTATAAACTATTTTTCGTGTTTAATCAACAAAAGAATGGTATCAACCACACACAGGAAGAATGAGAGAGATACACAATATTTCCAATTCTCAAGTTGTTTTGAGTTGATACGTTTTACAAAGAAATGGATTTCGTGTAATTGTTCTTGAGGATCCGGACTCCGGTCTCAGATGTCACTGCAAAATCGCCTTGGGTTGGCAACTTGCAAGGGAGTAAGAAAGAGCCAAAGAGGGCAGGAAGGCAAGGGAGGCCGGCCAAACTTGGACTGCTAGCCTTTTTATAAACAGGACAGAAGAGAAATACGATAACCCGTCGGATCAGCCTTCCGGAAAAGGGCAAAAAAAAAAAAAATGAAAGAAGAACAGACTTCAAAATTGTTTTTTAAATTATATATAAAAATATATATTAAAATATATTTTTAATAATCAATAATAATTTTTTATTACTTTTAATTTTAATTTTAAATAAAATATTAATTATATTCTATATATTTTATATTATTATCAATGATATAAAATTCAAAACATATCAATTATTTTTAAATTTTTAATAAAAAAATATTATTTAAATATACTTTCATTTAAAAAATAAAATAAAATAAAATACACTTTCAAAATTCAATCTAAATATATTCAAAGTTTTTATCAAGTAATAAACAACTTTGATATTAAAATTTTTTTCATTATCTTGGTATTAATATAATAAGTATGGTTCCCTTTATTAAAAAAATTATTAATAAAATTTTAAATTAAAATATATTATTTCACAATCTGATATTTAATTTTAAATGTATAAAAATAAAGTATTAAAATTTAAATTGAGACCAGAAAAGTAAAAAAATAGCAATGCTAAATAATTTTTATAAGTATAGTTTTATCTAAAATTCCAATAATAAATAGATATTTATTGTGTCTTTTTATACTAATACATTGATTTTCACCACTAATTAAAGATAGTTTAGTAATAATTAAATTTATAGTCAAAAGTTCTTATTAATTTTTTTATCAATACAAAAAATATTCAATTTATTATATAAATTATTTATCAGTTTTTTATGGAAATATATTTATCATTAGATTTATATATTAAACTCAAAAGGTAAAATATTTAATTTTAATTAAAGTAAATACATAAATTTGAGAGCATAATTTTTGTGAAAGTTGATTTAGACTGAAAACAAGTACTAATATCCTAATAGGATAACAATAGCAGTCAATGATCTAAAAAGTTATACAATTAGAGCTTTTGTTTGTGGGTGCATCATTGCTACTAAAATGATAACTACCACAGACAGCCAGAAAAGATATATCAATAATTATGGGGGCGTCACATAGAAAATTAATTTTAAAAAATGTACACAATAAATGCATTAGTATTAGAGTTCGTGATAATAAGAGTAAAAGATGAGATATAAGTTCAAAATTGAATATATATATATATATATATATATATTATATATTATACTTTAAATATTTTTTAAAATTTATAATATTTATTTATATATTATTAATTCATATTATTCGCTATTTATTATATTAATTTAATATTTTATCCAATTGCGTGGTTTGTTTCCATCTCTCTTTTGTCCTTTCTTTCCCATTGTATTTACAAACCTCCTCCATCATCATGATCATGACCAGTTGACCGCCACCACCTGCAATATCTTTCAATTTGCCCTTTCATTTTTCCTTTTTTTTTTTTAAAGAAAAAAAAGTTGTAAAATATTTAGCAAGGTCTCTTTCATCATTTTCATATCTTTCTCTACTTTACCAATTTAAGAAAGCCACGCACTCGAAGGCCCACTCGCAAAGCTAGCCACTACAACACGACTCGCTCAATTAGCTTCATTCTACGACGTCGTTGGACAGCCATGCATATACATTGTCATTATTGGGGATTTGTATTTTCTGTTAGCTACTCGTCATGCTTATCTGCATTTTGACTTTTAGTAACGCTTATCTGCGATATTAATTTGAAAATATTTATTTATTTTAAATTAATTGCAATGGAGAAAACCTGCAACTACTACTACTTCTTTTAAGAGGGTTTTAATTACTTATGATATTATAATGTCGGGTTCGGATTGATTCGTATTAACGTGTTCATATTAACTTGTTCGAATTGATTCATGTGTTCATATTAATTCGTGTGTTATTTCGTTTATATTATAAGAAATTTATCTATTCAAATAAAATATATTTAATAAATGAAAACTATTTTAAAATAATTTTAATACTCAAATTATAATTTTTATAATTAAACATAACTAAATCATAATAAATTTTATTTTTAAATTTAATTTAAAAGTTTAGTGTAAATAAGGATTGAATGGTTAAATTTAGTATTCAAATTTTATTGAGTTAAAAATAAATTTTTATTTTTTACTCGTAAATTAAATAAGTTAAAATCTAATTTTTCAATACTCAATTTAATTTAAACGAAAATCATTTGTTAACAAATATATTGTATCGTATCAACTATAACCCGATACTATAAGTCATTATAAATGTGTCGTATCTTGTTAACGAATCGGGTTCCTTGTTTGAGTTAAAGATCTTCTATTGTGTTAGACAAGAAGTTAAATATTTTTTTCTTCTTAGTTATATTTGAGTTAATATAAGATTTAAAAATAATTTTTAATTATAACATCTTTATTATTAATGCATTTATTAATAATAATGAGTTATTTGATATATATATATATATATATATTTAAAATGAGTAAAGTCATTAGTAAAATTTTAGATGTAAAATAAATTTATTTTTAAAAAGTGTATATTTAATTTAAAAATATTTTAAAATAAAAATATGAATATTTATTTTAAGATAGAAAGAATAATTTGTCTTTTTTGAGTACTTGATAATCAAATAATTTGTCTAAATAATTATTCTAGTTTTAGGTCATTATAGGTGGTTTGCAAGCAAAAGATTGATAAAGTTCTGGTACAAGAATATGTACTAAATCTAACATGAAATGTGTATTATAGTCTATACTATGATTGTAAAATATTTTGGCAAGCATTTGTAATTTTAATGTGGCGAATTGGATGCAAATGCTTATTATTATTATTTTTAAAGTGGCCTTTAAATCTCAAATTTAAACCTTTAATTTTTTTTTTGGAGGAAAAAACTTTAGATAAAAACATAGTTCTCATGCCTTCAAATTTATTTTTTAACATGTAATTATGCCAAGCTTGTTTACAACAATTAGTATCTTGGCCCTTAATAAAACTAATTATATTAGTAAAATGAAATCTAACTTAAAATCACAGTTTGTTAAGAATTCTTTTAAAAGCATATTCAATATATAAAGTCAATATAAAAAAATTTATGTCATATCATCAAATTCAAGGATGCTATTAAAATTTATTAAATTTATGTAAATGTCATACTTACATGTCATTAATAATGTAAATGATAATGTATCTCTTAATATGTTCTTTAACATATTAACTAAATATATATAGATAAACAATAATAATTTTTAATAAATTCACCAATTAACAAATGATATATAGATAATATAATTTATTTTTGACATTATGCATTGAAAATTATCTTTAAAATTGAATGTTAATTCACTAGATATTGAATTGACACTTAAATTATTAATTATGACGTAATATAATTATTTTTTAATAGATATTAGTACATTGAAGATAATATAATATAAATGTCAAATATGAGTAAAATTACAATTCTCGCTTTATATAGTAACATTATTATTGGAACGAGTTTTGTAATTTTTTATGGATAGAACAGAATGGTCAGCAAAGAAAAAGAAGGGCAGAAGTTGTATTTGACGTTGAGAGAAGTTCCATCATTACATTTAATCCCTTTTACTAGTGTTGTCGGGCCTCTTGGCCCACTTCATTTCACTTTTTGGGCCTAGCAATCCCATCATTTTTTCCAGGAGCTGGAGTGCTTGCTTGACAAAGTGTTCATTACTCTCCCACTTGTATATCACCCTACTTCCTTTTTGCTTTTCTCAGCTTTTCTAAGCCATTGTCTCATCCCGTGGCCACTGGGAATATTAGGAAACAATACCCAATGTAGAAATTCTTTAAAATATATATATACACGTAACAGCTTCATCTAATTGGGCAGAAGCCTCTCCATCTTTTGGTCTTTAACTTACCAATTGTCCAAAATAAATTAGGAGCAGTACGTAAGATAAAATATTTACAAATTAAACTAGTTTGGCTATTGATAGTTTTCTAATGGACTAATTCAATAGTGTATATATATATATGCCTAAAGGGTAGGGTAGAGTAGAGTTGTGGAGGAAATAGGTGTTTGGACATTCATAAACATTTTAATAATATATTTTCAAAGATAAAATATAATGTTTAAGTCATCACTGTATATAGGAATCTCGCGCTTCATCCTCTCTCTCACGTTGTAATAAAACCAAATGAAGAAGGATGATTTATTTTTATTCTCTCTTGTTTTCTTATTTTGGAAAGAAAGGAGAATGCCGAATGGGAGGTATTCTGTTGGGAGTGCATTTTTGTCCTTTCTCAAGAGGTGGTCACGATGTAAAATCAATGAATTAAGGATAAAGATGCCATTTGAATTTCTCCGAATAAACTTTCCCTTAAAATCTGCTATAAAAATTTCTCCCTGATGGAACATCGTAGATAGCGATGCTTACCGGAAAGCTAAAGAATTCTTCTGCAGGAAAAATTGCCACCGCTTTCACCAAGTGGTTTAATCATTCTTTACCCAGGATAAATTTTGTTTCTTTATATTTTTTAAAGGAAATATTTGATATAGTAAACTAAGTTCATCTAGATTTTGTATTTTTATTTATCCATAATACGTTATTATGGGACGGGAATTTACTACAAGAGCTACGCGAATTTAGTCTTATCAGAATTTTACTATTTTATTATTTCATTTGCTGGCCTTCACCTTCTTGGTCCGAGGGTGAGGGGTATGGGATTTCGGTTGCTTGCCTTTGTCCTTGTCGCTGCACTGAGTTATTTATATATATATATTTGTAATGTAAATCTTATTTTGTCATTCTTAACTGTTAATGATATATATAACCCTTATGTATGAGTATGACCATATATTCAAGCAGTTATACTAAATCAAAAAGCATACGTAAGCTAAGCTGTATTTTTCTACATTATATAATATTACACGCCACGATTCTGTGTATGCATATTATCAATAATATCACTGCCTATCATTGTTCAATGCATTTTTCTAACTTTGACTGCTATCCTCTGGCAGCAAGGGGTAGGATACATCCCTATCTTAATTTCAACTGAAAACAAAAGAGAAATAACGTTCTTAATAAATATTAGTTGGTAGCATTACCCTCTAGGCATTTATAACTAGTAGTACTCTGAACGGCAGGACAGGAGTTTCAACTCCAGACCTCTGCGCCATTCTGCTTGATTGGGCGGCCACTTGCTTTAGTTAAATGTGTCCTTACACAGGCTAACCAAAACGGGGGACCAATCAGAAGGAACAAACAATCTTAGAATCTGTGAATTCGGGAGCAAGGAAAAACAATACAAAATGGATTCAGAACAAAACAGGGTTTTGTTGAACAAGCATAAAATCCCTTTTCCTGTGCATTGTAAGATTTCTGATGATGTTACAAAGAAAGTATCTAACTGAGAATCCCCAACTAGAACTCCAACACTCCTTTAACATGCAAATGGCTACTTCAGTGACTCTTCTCAATGCATGGAAAAAGTAGGATCAGTCCTGCCATCAAAGAAAGCCAGAGTTTTGACGTCTTGTCAACCCTGCCTGATCTTTTTATCATTTCTACCCCTCTTCCTGTATTCCCGCTTCTCCTTTGTATATTGCTTCTTGATTAACAGATTGCGCATTGCTGTTTTCACTGCCTCGGCAGCTATAGCAAACGCTTGTTTCTCAATTGACAGGGTTCCTTGCAACTTTTGAAGCATTACTTGTCCTCCTGGGACATCTTTATCATCCAAGATTAAAGTCTCATGCTCAGCTGATTTCAAATTGCTGTTGCTGAAACCTGACAATACTCTTACCCGGGCCAAAGACGTAGAATCAGAAGAATTTAAGCTCGATACGCCCATGACCATCCACAACAACTGTTCGGTAGAGGAAGATCCAATGCTTGTGGGAACAAAAGTCTCCTCACTAATGGAAATCACCTGAAATTTTATTGAAGAAACAATTATAAAATGTTCGTTTAAAGAAACAAGTACACCATTTCACTAAATTTTAATATTTGAGCAATTAAAACGAGCAGAATCCCCATCATTCTACTCTCAACAGCAACGGAACTTCTCCCTTTTGGATGGTTTTGAGTTACTAGATGGTTCGTGTGTACTCAGTTTTATAGCTCATGTAACACGTCAGTTGTGACATTTTCTATTTAGAAAATAGCCCCCGTCTTGAATAAATGTACTCACTTTGATAACAGAGAGTGTTTTAGCAGAAAGGTTACAGCTCAACAGCATAATTCCTGGCAAACTACATAAAAACAAAACATCAGATATCAGAATTTGATGGTAATAATCATCTACAACTTCACAGTGGCGGTGACAGATCATAAAAGAATAATGAGAAACTTACCTCTGGATAGCCACTGCAACTAATGCACCATCATGAGAGGTACAGAGATCAGTAACAACAAGCAGAGACTCATCTTCTCTTCCATTAGACTCTGGAAGCCCTGCCTTCCCAAAAGAATAAAGCAGTAAAAGGAACTTCAGAATTCAGGAATTTATAAATCTAATAACCAGACAACCATATAAACCAGCATTATTCTATCAACAGCAGAGCAAGGAAGCACAAGACAGCCACAAAACAAGCTTGTTAGACCACCACAATAACATAAGATGATAGTTGCTTGCTTTAATCAAATCAAATCAATTTTATGACTCCCCACAGGCAGCATTTCTAACAGCTCAATAAGCCAAAAAGAACAGAGAAATTTAAGAAGCAGATATCTTCAAGTATACTAGGATGAGTAAAGAAAAGGTACTTTTTCTCCAACAGTGCATGTATCAAGAAGGCAACCAATGGCGAAGTCCCACAAGCGAACCTGGGAGTAAAGAGCCATTCACACGTGCATAAATCTAGAAAAACAACAAAAAAATTTATTTATTATAAAATATGATAAAAAATTAGATTTCAATTAACTTACGGTTGAATCTCCACCTCCAGAGACTAAATATCCTTGAGGATAGTCCAGACTGCAAACAAAGGCAAAGGATGACACAAACCTGAAAATGGATAAGAAAAAAGGTGCATCAGAGGAGCTCTCCCACACCCTCAGCACAGATATCAACCAACAAAATTCAAATATCAAATTTCTCTTCTAATTTGTCATCTTCAAGCATTTTCTATTCTAAGATTGAGCATCTCTATTGACTTACTAACATATTACTACATTTCTAGTACCATCAAGACCACTGAGAGAAAAAGAAGTATCTACAACACAAGTGTGAGAGCAATAGTTCCATATATATAAACTATTAAATGTTTTTCCCCCTTTTGCATGAATTAGTTCCATTTATTTGAACAATTAAATTTCTAGACTATCTCATTTTCATAAAGAAATATAAGTTAGGTAATCTGTGCAGTCTTTTCTTTAGGGAATAATCTCTGCAATCTTAAAAACTTTTGATAGCAAGTTGTAATGTTAAATTGATGATACTTGAGTCGTTCACATCATAATCCTCTACTGGTAGGAGTATGGAAAATCCTACCAATCCAATTATAACTTTTTATTCTGTCTACAAACTAAGGAACAATCAATGAATGCATTGATAATTCTTTAAGTGAAAATGTTACATTTGAATGATGTGAAAAAGAAGTCTGCACTACAATTAATTCTCAAATTATATATTCCCAATTACTTATCTACTGAAACACGCAACATTAGACCAAGATAAACTATGCAATCCAGATATTATTATTATTATTATTATTATTATTATTAAAAAGGAAACTCAGTTCTGCAATAACAAAACCTTTTGATTAAAGCTATAAATATAAATTATTTGTTACAGAGCTACATAGATAAGAAAATCTGATGGAACAATAAATCCACGTGGCACCTATCATCAGTATAATATTTATTGAGTGCTTTTCCTCCATTTTGGGTTCTTATCTCATTATTATTTGGTTTTCAACTTATGCATGACAGATTAAGCTAAGAAGACAAATTCAATTCAATGATGTTAATAGAACCAAAGACCACCATGGACAGGCTTGCATTAGTCGCTACCTTCTTCAGAGGGTAACAATCAATAGTAAAACACCTAACTCCAAATACTTACTCTGTATGACCAAGGCAAAAGCTTTGTATTTCATGAGCTCCATTCAGTGGATTCCCAGGAAAAACTGTAACCTGTCAATACAAGAGAAGCAGAATTTCAATTTGACAAGTATAACAGGAAATGAAAACATAAAAAACCATAGCAGTAAACATTTCCAATTCGGACACATTAATTTACACGGATTTTGAAGTCCCGATCAGCACTAATAATGAACCGTCCATCTGGTGAAAATTCCTGCATATAATAAATTTTAATCAGAACTGGGCATGTAGCTTGCGTGAAAGAACATAGAGAAACTGAGACTATGAATACTGCCTATAAATCTTCCAAATCAAATCCATAAAACAAGAAAAACTCCGGACAGCAGCCCATAAAAAGGGCCCTCATGAGCACGATTACAGTCAAGTACAACAGATGAGGCAGGGAGGTAAAACTCAGGAATAACATATTGTAGGGGATGACACCGAGTCAAACATAACAATCAATTCAACACAGACAAACATCAAAGATAAAAGATAAATATATGTAGAATCACATACCAATCTAGTAATGATGCTACAGTAATGAGCAAGAATCGGAACTCCTTTCTTATTCCCCAAAGCTTGTTTGCTCAATCCTTCAAGATCCACTAAATATACGACACCAAATTTGTCCGAAAAACATGCAAACAAACCGTCATTGCTTATTGCTACTGCACTCACTCTCTTCTCTGACAACCTGAATTGTTTATTTTGCATTTTCTGGTGAGTATAAGTTGCTCAAACAAAACGTCAAAAAAATAAAAATAAAAATTGCTCAAACAATTAATTAGCTCCAGCAACAAAATTCCATAAGAAATAACTTACACTGTATGAATACAACGCCAAGAATCAGTACTCCAAATTTTAACAAGTTTGTCGTCACCAGCTGAGACAAAAAGCTTCCCTTTTGCACCATACCGAATTGTTCGTATTGAATCTTTATGAAAATTCGAGTTCCCGCTCTCTTCTGAATCTTCTAGTAATGTTGCCGGACAACCTTCTCTGCATTGAAACTGCAAATGTTAACAAACGCAGAATTGTAAAAAGATGATGCTGAAAGAGAGGGGGTCAGAGTAGCCATACTGGAGGTTGAAGACTCGAAGTTCCGAACCGACTGCAACTGCAATAGACTTTTGTGTCGGGTGGACTGCGATTAAGGCCGGAGCCACCTCTGTTTCCCGGTGTTGGTCGCCGTCGTCCTCCATTTTTGTTGAGGGAGCCTGGTGGGTTCTAGGGTTTAGGCCTTTTTCCTGGGGGGGTTTTGCAGTTAATAGTCCAACAATCTTGGGGCCCTATAGTTAAGAGCGGACCTCTTCTAATGGCCGTCCATGAGCCCAGCCCAAGTTCTTTTTCTTTTTTGATGTATAAGTGGTCCTGCATTAGGCAAAACTATCCAGATTACAAAGGCCCAGTATCACTTCCTCCTATCCACCATGCGTCCATGCGTAGGGATGTCAATGAAGCGGGGATTATTGGGGATTCGATCGCCCCGTCCCGTTGGGATTCAGAATTCCCCGACTTCAGTGGGGGCGGAGGCGGGGGCGAGTTGTAAAATGTGGGGATTAGCGGGGGCGGGGCGGGGTCGGGGATTGTTTTGTCCCCACTGAATCCCCGCGGGGATTCACGAAGGCGAATCCCCGACTTCGGCTTCAGTATCTCTAATAAAAATACTATTTTATTTCTAGTATTTTTTAAAAAAGAAAACAATTTTATCCATTTGGTTACTTTAAAAAAAATTTAAAATAAATTGAGTTATATTATTAAAGAAGTTTACATTATTATACCTAACTAACTATAAGTTTATATTATTAACTATGTGGATTCAAATGAGTTTATATTATTCACTAATTAATTATGAATCATATTATTAAAAATGTAAATTAAAATAGTTATATTATTATTTATGTAACTATATATGAACATTAAAAAAACTATATAAATATGATTATTAACTATATTGATTTAAATGAGTTTATATTATTAAATATATACTTAACTAACTATGAATTATATTATTAACTTTATTGAGTAAATGAGTTTATATTATTAACTATGTAGATTAAAATGAGTTTATATTATTGACTAAGTAATTATGAATCATATTATTAACCATGAATCATATGTGAAGATTAAAAAAAACTATATAACTATAAATTATATAGTTAACTATATTAATTTAAATAAGTTTATAATATTAACGATATACTTAAAATAGTTATATATATATATATGTGATGATTAAAAAAACTATGTAACTATAAATTATATTATTAATTATATTTATTTAAATAAGTTTATAATATTAACTATATACCTAACTAACTATGAGTTACATTATTAACTATATATGAATATAAAAAAATATGTGACCATAAATTATATAATAACTATATATCTAACTATAAGAACCTCATTGCATGGAATGACATGTGTTGAATTGAAGAATGAAAGCTCAATTTTGGAAGATTGTTTATAATTTTTAAGGATAATAATTTATATTTATATTAGTGATTGTATTTGAAGTTTTTAGTTTGGAAGCTTTATTTTTTAAAAAATTTTAGTATGAGACAGACATGTTTAAATGAGATTGTGCCTTAATATTTGTAGTTTACTATGATGAAATATGCATTGAGTTTATTTTAGATTTTAGTGGTATGATGAAATAGTTTTTTTTTTTAAAAAAAAAAATTTAAAAATTGAAGTGGAGTCAAACAGGGGTCAAACAGGAATCAAAACGGGGTCAAAACGAAGCTGAATTGGGGGCGGGGACGGGTGTTCTAAAGCGGGGTCGGGGTCGGAGGTAGGGGACTCCGGCCCCGCTTCACCCCATTGACATCCCTATGCGGCAGGATTACGTTCGATATTCCATAATTAAAGTGAGTTCCTCGGAGAATAGACCTTCTCTTCTGATGAATCTGATGTAAGTTTTTTCTTTTCCCTTGATAACATAATATTTAAAGTTATATAATACTGCTTCGTAGATTTAGATATATTTTTTAAAAATTTATATTTCAATAATTCATATAATATTTTACTAATCACATTGATAATAAGAATGCATTAATAGAAAATTATCTTTAAATTAAAAGTATATATTTCATTTTGAGCAAAACGTAATAAATAATTCTCTCCCAATCACATTAATAACAATAATAAAATAACTTTCTTATAACAAAGCGTAATAAAAAAATAGTACCGTACCATTTATCACATCGATAACTCAAGTTATCATATAGCTAATTAGGCAAAAAGAAAATACACTCCATTACTGCAAGCTGAGGAATTGACGCGTCTTAACTCTATTGAAAGTTTGAAACCATAAAAGAGAACAACGGTTGCATGTGATACTCCAAATCCAAAGAAAGAAAGGCTACAAGTGAACAGATTAAAATAATCAGATAGAGCAACCAACTGAATCACACTGAATTCCAGAAACAAAGACATATACCAAGACTTTGAAAAACAAATAAGGCGCGGCCATTGCTTACTAGCACATTGTATTCCTAAGGTTACAATGAATGTGATCTGTTGCAAAGGTAACTAGACATAGCTGGAAAGTTAATCTACAAACCACCAGCAAGAGAAAGCAAATATGGATTACATTGTTGCATATACAACAGGATGACTGACTGGCAGTAGAACATTCTTTAACTTTGTTTCGTGACCTGAAGCAAAGCCCTCATCATAATACAACCGACGGCCTAAATCCTCAGCTGTGTACAGCCAAGGATAGTTCCCCGGCACCGAGTCATAGGAGCCATCTGACGCCAAACAGGCCTCTCACTTCCAAGGGTCAGAACATCAACATCAGACATCATCTTAATATCCCAGTTCCACCTCTCCGGCCCAATTACTCCACCAATCACATAAATATCATCTCCCAGACCAATCATTGCAGATCCAATTCTTCTACGAAATTCGGATGCTGAAATTATAACCTTTCTCGATTCTCTCTCCTGCTTGTATATCTGTCCATGACTCATTACATAAAGCTTCCCTTTAACAACTGCTAGGGGCCCCTGAAGCCACCCATAGTCATGAACTGTCCAACCTTGCTTCGCATTTTCCAAAACCTGCACAGTGGACAATCCCTTGTGCAGCACATGAACCTTGCCTGCAATAATCACTCCTGAGCATGCAGAATTGTGAGTATGGTGCAGATCAGGAATTGAAACCCACACATTCTTTTCAGGATCATAGATTTCTGCTTTTGATATTGATTTCCTGCAGCTGGTGAAACCACCAGCAACAACTATCTTTCCATCCAAAACACAGCAAGCAAACATGGCACGCGGCATAATCATGGATGCACATAAAGCCCACTGCCGGTTGACAGGGTCATATGACCAGACCTCATCAGTTGCAAAACTTCCATCCTGGTCTCCAGTCAAAGGATCCACAGCATCACTGCCACCACCTAGCACAAACAACTTTCCTGCTGTAGAAACAACACCAAAATGGGCAAGATGCTTAATGTTTGACGGGAGAACAGGGAGAGTAATCCAAAGGTCACATCGAGGATCATAAAGCTGCCATAGGTTATCTGGATCAAATGCACACACACATAAAAACTCCTCGGATGAGTTAACTTCTTCCCGAGCTTTGAAGAGTTCAGCACTTCGAAAGGCCGCTTGCCAGGAACGTGAAACAAGTTCTAGCTTGGGATGGAGGTAAAAGGGAACCCGTGCAAGACACCTGAGGGCAACAGCATCAGGCAGACCTTCAATGAGTTCAGACATGCTAGTTAAGCTCGCATTTAATTCAGTTATGTGCTGAATAATACTGATGTGCACACTGGAAATTTCTGCACAAATGCAAAAATCTGAAGTTAGGTATATAAAATTAATCTAAACAAAAGATCACAACTTTAACTCCAAACATAGATATGTTCAAGCAAGTAAACATCACATCATTAGTTGTTTGGATATTGATTAGAAGCCCTTTCCTCACAGAGTATCAGCAATCTGCAGGTTATGAGCAACCATAGTTAAAACATTAGATGGTCACCATGGAATTAGGCTAGTAATGGAATTTGTGATTGACCATACTGATCCATGATGTAACCCTAAACACATCTACATCAAAATTCAGCAGGAGCAACGTGCAAGGTGTCACATGAACCAAGGATGCAAAGCTGAAGGACCTTTAAATCAGATATAGAGGATGCAACCACACTATGGACTAAAAGATCAGATAGAAGAGTCCAGAATACAGAGATTGCCCCATATCTACAATGAACCATAAGCACTCAAGGAACACTCTTATATGAACAAACAGCAGATCTGAACATAAAAATCTGACTATCAACCACATAACACTCTCCATCATCTCACTGAACACAAAATAAAGTAAAGCTTAGAAATTCTTTGCTTAAGGTATGAAATACTATATCCATGCCTATGAATTATATAACCAGAGTCAGAAACTAAATACAAAAGACAAGAAGGGGGGAAATGGTTTATATTGCCTTCCACAAACATTGCTGCAGAAGGAGAGTAAAAAAAAAAAACCACTCTACCATTGAAAAAACTAGAAAAGAAAAGGAATGATTTAACAAATAAGGAAAAACAGTTTTTTTTTCCGACTTTTAAATCATCAACTGTAGGCCTCCAAAGTAGATAGAACACAACATGTATGATTTACTGGTAAAATAAATAATGGAGATTCTAACTGTAATCTGTCACCGAAATGTACCATTCATGAACAATGCCCTCTCATGAGCAAGATTGCAATGAGGAACTACAAATGTGCATAATTCATCCATTCATTTTAAATTTCTTGAATAAATGATCTTTTTGATGCAGAAATTTGTATTTTCACCTTATTTACATTTCTAGTTTGAACATATTTCATACTTTGAGTAACATTAAACAGCCGATTATCAGATGTTCACACAAATGTGAATAATATTCAAGATTCTAGACCACATCATAACTGCAAAGCTTTTTCAATCAGATGCATGCTACTACTTTGGAATCTGTATGACTTTTAAGAAACACAAAAGAGGTTAGAGATCTCAATTTCCATAGAGAGTTAACTGCAGAGTATGTTGTAAACCTTCAAGGTGTAAGAGAAATCTTAGTCTGAACCAATATATGCTTTCCTCAAAAAGAAAAAAAAAGGAAGAAAACGAGGAGTCATAGATCCCGGTTCTGCTGAATATTTTAGCCCCTTTAGACTGAAAACTAGGATCCAAAGCACATGTATGCTTATACACAGAAATTGCTTAAAAATCATATGACAATTGGCAAGTAACTATTGCATCATTCCCACTCAAGGTCTTTCACATCTTTCTTCACCTAGAACAGTATGTCATTGGCAAGCTCACACTATGTGATCCTTTTTCCTATTGCCTTTGAGTCTTTTGACTATGTATTACAAACACATGCATATACATATACATAGAGAAATGTACTAACAGAATTAGGAGTTCCCCTATATAATTTGTTTCTAAAAACAAAGATATAATCAACTCAATATACATGCATAAAAACATTCTTACTAATCACAGCTCCTAGGCTCCACTACATAAGAATAATTTGCTTTCCAGACAGCATCGAGGCTATCAACCTCATCACCATGACTTTTGCAGAGCAAAAAAAAAAAAAATTGCAAGATAGAAAGAGCATTCAACATAACTTCAGTAGCAGAAACAGGAGGTAAATACCCTCACCTCCGCTGAAAACAAAGAGGCGTGAAGAAAATTTTGCTGACGAAAGCTTTTAGTAAAGGTGTGTAAAAAAACCTTAGAACTGTTCACGAACATGGACCTTTTCATAAAAGTGGGTCAGGAAATAACAAAATTGATACGTAACACGCTGTCGGTGTCGGTGTCAGTGTCGGTTTCGGCGCCGAACAATAAAGGCAAGAACAATGCACTTTACAAAATGGCCATGATTTTTTAAAAGAACTTTATGTTATTCTTTTATTAAAAGAAAAGTAAATATGCTAGCAATAATCCAACCAGTTTACTGCATATCAACAAATAAAGCACATTCTAAGGAATAAAATCTATCTCCAGAGAGAAACAAGTGAAGCAAAGTCTGGTTTTCCCTTGGCCAACCAAAATCTTAGTCCTAGTTCACATGAGGGTTGCAATTAAGTCAAACCCCTCAAGGAACCGGCTTGTTTATAATGAAGAACAACTTTGCATTTCATACTAGCCTAAAATTTTTAATCTTTAGTGCACATGAAAGGAATATGATAGACATTAGCAAGTTAATTACTAGGTCAGAAGAGTAGACATACTTATCCGGAACATAAAATGCTTTGAGTATTGAGTTCCAAACGGTATATTTGGTAGTCACTGAGGAAATATTGGACATGCAAATCATGCATTTAAGATTTAAGCATTTACCACAAGAAAGAATCTACTGTCATTTAGAAATTAAGCTCTATTAACTCTTGCACAATCTGAATGCACAGTTATCTACGACGAAAATTATTGAATATAGCTGGTTTGATAATAACTAGAAGCCAGAAAAGGAAACACAATCTTCAAGCACCAGCCTCAATCTCAAAAGATGGCAGCTTTCACATAATTGTGGGCTATGGAGCTGAAATCCCCCAAACACTCAAAGGAAAAGTAATCTTGAGAAAATAGCAAAAAAAAAAAGAAATTTTTTATCCAAGCCCCTCAACTAAAACCTTCATCGGAGTTAATGGGCATCTATAATCTAAACAGTGGGGATAAAGCCAATTAAGATCACATTGAATTCTACATGCATACGATCAAGCATCAAGGTGGTATACAACCGACAGCAATCCAAATATACACTCACACCTGAAAGGTTTAAAAATTCAATATCCTTCATCCATAATCAGTTAATCAATCAAATGAAACAAAATCCAAACAATTAACATTAAATAAAGAAACTAGTAGAGAGAAATCGGAACTAAAGCCCTGCGATTCAATCAGAGACACATGCACTTCCCCAAAACAAGAGCAGAAGAACAAGCGCCACTACAACATTCATTCACTATTTAAAAGCGTGAACCCACTTTCGAAAAAAGGAAATGAGAATTGGGTTTCAGATGAATTTCAAAAAGAAAATGCCTAAACCCAATTCTTTAATTAAAAACCCAATCAGAAATGATTCAAATTCAAGCCAAACATTTCAATTCTAACAAACAAAAGAAGAGTCCTTACCTGCAAGGTACAGAGAAAACCAAGAAACGAGAATTCTAAGCTCCCCTATTCAAGAAATGGATGGGAAAAAAATTTGGAAAGTATATGTTCTAGACCTTCTTTTCCTTTAATTTCTCTATCTCTAATCAAAGATGGAAGCAACCAACAAAGGAAACACAAGTGCTGCGTTTTGTAGGTATATTTGTAATGTGAAATGTGTGTGTTTTCTTTGCGATTTTGAGCATTCAAAATAAGGAGAAAACGTAACGCGCGTTTACCCTAAAGAAATGTTTTTAGGGAATGCTGAGGATATTCCATAGTCTTTCTTTCTCTTTGGGGTGTTCTTGTTTCAACAGGGATTGCCGGATTGGCACGTGCGATAGGTTGACGAGATTTCTTATTTTTTATTTTTGTTTTTGGGTTGGGCCTTTTGATTTGAGCGTAATTGATTCTGCATCTTAATCCACTTGATTTGGTGGGGTGCAGTCTAGCTGGTTCCAGTGAGGATTTGTTTGATAAAAATACTATACTATTTTCATCCGTTGATTTTTAATCTCGTTTCATACATATATTCTATTAATTTAACCATCTTCATCCTCCAAAAAAATAAAATAAATAAGACTATAATCGAATGGAAAAAATCTTATTAACTCAATGCAAAGGCGAGAAATCTTCTTTTTTATCCTTGATTTGAAGATTAATAGAGATTTTTTCTTTCTAAATTTCATCAAGAACAAAATCATTCTCAACTTCAATTCACCTTTTAATACAATCTATACTTTATAAAACGGAAAGATTAATCTAAATAATTGTAGTTAAGAAGACCATGGATCCAATCTTGATAATATAAATAAAATATAGCAGAACATTTATCAGTTGACATAGTTTGAAAATGATAATTAAACTGATAAAATATATTTGAGAAGAAAACACGCTCAAAATAAAAAAAATTACTAAATATTGCATCATATCACTCGATACTGTATTCATTTTGACTTTTTTGTCATAAAAAAAAAAAAAAAACCTCATACAAATCAGCCAACAACAAATGGGGAATAGCCATAAAATAGCACCACCCGAATCAAGTGAAATCTAAAGACCAAACAATGGGATCAACTAAACAAGGAAGAAACAATGTGCAGCAGAACCTTGAGCAAAGCACAAAACAAGTCCCCGTGATCAAACCAAAAGCAACCTGCCCAACCAAACACACAACAAAAACAACGAGAAAACCACTTATACCAAGTTATACCCATATCACATCTAATGTCGACATGCCCAGGACCACATTTGTTATTTTGGTTGAAATGGTTGTGCCCGAAAAAAGGATGTTGGATTCATTGGATGCACGCCCAGTTGAAGTATTCCAGGCACTCCTGAGAGAGCTCAGTTGATCCTTTTAGGCATACTCATCCTATTCTTGGAAAAGATCATCCGGGCATTACGTTTTGGCAGGAACGTTCATAAAAAAATTATAAAATTCAAGAGTTTGAGACTAGAAGGTAAGAAAACCAACAAAAATCTATAGTCGAAGGTTCCGTTTTCTCAAGGGTTGGGATTTTGTTGCTATTTTCGATGTTCATTTCCATGAATACCCTACTCATCATTTTCAATCCAAACTCCCCAACAAAATTTCCCTCACATCTCATGCCAATGCTCAACGCATGCTTTTGTAGACTAATTTTTGACAGAAAATTTGTGTTCTCGGGAGGAGGGAGAAAGAGGGGAAGAAAGATAGGAACAAAGAGTCTAGAGATAGAATTGTAATCTTAGAAGTACAGTGTTAAGTAATAACGTGCGTTATCTAGCCATCATCATGAATAGAAATTAGGTCCATGAACACCAACCAAAGACAATTTATCCAAGTGGTGATGGAGTTAAATTTTGAGCTTGATATTGGGTTGAAACCTCTTTTTTTTATTTTTTTTTATTCTTTCCCTACTCTTTGAACCTAGCATATTTCACCTTTCTTGGTGAAAGAATCTTTAGTAATTTGGATTACTCGTTTTAGGGCAATTTTAGAAGAACAGAATGAAAAATTGGATATTTTCGTTTACATGTAGTTATTTATGTTAGATACTAGTAATTAATATATATAATTATCGAAGATTCTTTAATATGGCTTTTCCATCGTTAGGATCAATAGATTCCTTTTATGTTCCTTAATTTACAATGATTTTTCTAATGTAAAACAGGGTATTTTGGAATTTTATATTTTCTTCATTTTATAGGAATTGATGCTAATCAGTTTGTATTTTCTGAAGTGTAAGGTTCCATTTTGGATCTCGGATTTAGTTAAAAAATGTTCGATTATGGTCACAAAGATGAAAGGTCATTTCTAAGTTCATAGCCTCTGCGGTAGCTTCATATCATTCCCGAGAGGAATCCATACATGCTTTATTCAATTGTTATTTCATGCTAAAATTAAATTTGAGATTAAAAAGAAAAAGTATATGATGGTTATAGCAACCAAAGTAAATAAGAAATATGTGCATGAATAAAACTGTGGAAGGTAAGATGCCAAAATGAAAGTATTCTTTCATTCTTTTTCATCTATCATTCTTAATATTGTCAAATATTTTGAAATGATTATCTCAAATTGAACATGTCAAATCACTTTTATAACTAAATTATTCATCAACAGTTCAACTTGTGTTATTCCAACAAACACAAGAGCAAAATAACAAAAGTGAATTTAATTGGCAGGTGAAGAACCGTTATAAACTTAATAACCGCAATAGTTCAATAAAAAATAATGCTAATATCATATGCAAGAATCTCTAGATAGCAAAAAAGAAAAAATGGTGGGGAGGGGGTTGGGGGTGCTACTTATGCATAATGTTCCCATATATACTTAGAGAGTGATCAATGCTCAGTACGAGGAAAAAGCTCAGACAAATACAGTGGAAATTGAGAAAAATGAAGCCATTATCACTAGTATGAAGAACAGCCCATCATCAACAGAGGACATCTTGATTCTGTATCCATCCGATGCATTTCCACCAGGGGCAGTTCCTGGAGAGCCACCAGAGGATGTATTTGGAGCTCCCGGGGGCGAAGTAGCTGTTACTGTAAGTAACAAATTCCATATTAGAAAAATCAATCTTCCAAACCCCTCTAAAGATTTACTGTATCTATTTACATAATCATGTCTAAGTCACAGTCAAAATTGGACATTTCTATTTCTTTTTTGGGAGTCTAAATCAGGGAATTCTTACCATTGCATTGGCTGATGGATGGAGTCTGAAGGTTGCAAGCTCCGGGGAGTGCCAAAGCCTGAGTTTGATTAATATTAACTCCAATAGATGGAGCACTACCATTAATAATCTCACAAAGACATATGGCATGCTCCTTGATAACATTAGCAAGCTGATTGCAGCACCCTGAAGAGGGATTTGATGAGTTTCCTGTTATGTAGTTCAAACATGGCGAAAGGCTTATAAGCACGTTATTACAATCCGATTGAGCCGTGGCTCTTGACAAAACAACAGCTACAAGAAAGACGGAAAACATCAACTCCAAAATCCTTCTTGATCCCATCTGATCTTCTCCTCAAATATTTGCTTTCCTAAAAACAACTGTTTCAATTCTTTCTGAGTGTTATCGGTTATTACTGTGGAGTACTATTGCTTGATTCAATCCATATTTATAGAGGAAATTTGGGTTGGGTAACCAAACTTCAATTTTGTGATAAAGATAATAGATTAGTTGTTAACATTTGGTTATTTATGAATTTACTAGAGAGATGCCCGGGTACGTCGACATTTATCTGTGATGTATGATCTTGACATAAACAACTTTCAAGAAGCTTAATTATGAGATTGATTGGTCTTTCTGTAACGTACATAAAGGGCGTGACTTTAGCGTAATGTAGACGATGAAACGTACGCCGTGAGCAGTGCGTCTCTGCCCATCTAACTTTTCTTCTTTCTTCTTATTTAATTGAATGGATGCTGACTTGAATTTTATCCTATTGTTCTAAACCGCCCAATGACCCAGATAGTTTTAGGGTGTATTCAATTATCATTTTAAAAGTTTACATTATTCAATTATACAGGTATTTAATTAATACATTTTATAATTTTAGATAAGTCATACAATATTCAATTTGAAAAGAATTTTTAATGACTTTACAATTAAAATATAAAAAAAAGGTCTCATTCAAATATCATATATTCATACTCTAATATGATATTTGTAAAGACTTTTAATGTAACAATTTAACATATTCTAATATGATTCAAAATTTTAAAATTTAATTCAAACTAATAATTGTGTAATATTTGACCAGATTGAATGGCGAAACGGGCCACATTTTAGTCCAATCGGTCAAACAAAGAGGGATAGTTAGACTGGATTGGCACGCACGGTTCAATTTTTTACTAGTCTATAATTATGAAGTTTTGTCAAACTCGATATGAATAGTCTGATCGGACCAGGCCAAGAGGGATTCTCGTACTGACTCAAATTTTTTCGAACTAGGAGTTGGCCTAAAAATGAGCTACACAGGCCTTGACAAACTCGTTTTGCAATTAATCATTTTGATTGAAATTTTCATCTTGTTACATTGTCTATTTTGCTTGAATATAGAAATTTAAATTTTTATTGATCGATATAATTACGTAATATATTTATCCTCTTAAAAAAATTTGCATATTTTAAAACATTATCAAAACCTTTAACTTATAATAATATTGGAGACAAACTTGCTAAGGATGGAGTAGAAATGCCTTTTGCATTACTAAATAGTTTCTTGAGAGTTTTCCAATTTGTATGCGCATGTAGTTTTTGTGTTAGGCCATATGTGATTCCTCGTGCTTTTTGCTATAATTTGATGTCCTTTAATTAATATATTGATTATCTTACTTTAAAAAAAAATGTTCGACGAATAAAATTGAAGTTTTTGTTAGAAATTAAATAAAGAAGATATATAAAAAAATGTGAAAGATTTTGAATCATATTTTGAAAATTAAAAATAATCAAGAAAAAAATGCACTATACTTCAATCAATATGTGGAATGATGTCGAAAATTTTGATAATATTGAACGCTATAAATTTTTATTCATGAACTTTATATTATTAAGAATTTAGATGATTTATTTTATAAATTTTTATTAGAGTTCAATTTTTTTTTTATATATTTACATGACAAGAATTATTTTAAAAATATATAACATTTTTATTTTATTTTTAAAGTAAAAATATAAAAAAGTTTCAACAAATTTAAAAAATTGCATAATATAACTGATCACAGGATTTAGCATGTTTTAACTCTTGCAGTTTCAAATGAAACTGTCAAAAGGTGAAAGGACAAGTGGTGTTTGCCTGTTTGGCAACACTGTGAATTACAAGTTATACTAAGAAATCCTCACTTTTTGTAATGACAAGATTCAATGCAATTCCAGAGGGATAGATTTTAAAATACTAATTCTATTGGTTGAATGACGTCAATTGTTGTGCGTTTAATTATTTTTCTTGATTCATGCTTTTTCCATTGTCCCAAAACGAAATACCAAGCTATCATCTTGATGCATTTCAGAATCTCAATAAATTGAACAATAAACAATAAACAAATACAAGCAGGTAATAACAGGCCTCCAGGCCGGAGAAAATGGAGATGCAATCATAAAACGGGCTGGAAAGAGGGACGTGAAACAACTCTCTTATAACACATATCAAACATGAAACCTAGCAGGATGTTCAACAGTTGATCAAAATCGAAGCTACTGCAGCCAGGAAGACAATGGAAGTGCTCAGATGAAATGGCTTTTCGAGGTTTCCAGGAGATGTGTTCCTGTTGGTTGATGGGACTGCCTTTGATCCTGTTCCTGGGTAAACATTTCACTCAAATAGTTAGCATATAGAGAATATACATCATACCCAGCATGCATATAATGTGAACAGAAATGCTAAGCTTAAATCAAGCTAGTCAAAGTCTTTTGAGCACCTGAGGGAACGGTTGGAGTTTGTGCTGTGGTTGAACTAGGAGTTTCATCAGTACCATCTGCTGCAGAACTGGGAGAAGTTGCAGGGACGGCTGCAGGGGAAACGGCAGGGGAACTTGCTGGTCCGATAGCAACAGCTGTGAGATGACACAAGGTTAAAAAAATAGTTAGCATTCCATATTGATTCACAATAGACTAGGCATTAAATAGTCTCGAGCTCTAAAGTTAAGCCACTTTCGAGCTTATCGAGTCCAACTAGAACTCTTTCTAAATTTTTGGAGTTCGAGTAGGCCTATGCTCGAACTAGGTGTACACCATTAGCAATGAATTACAGTAAAAAGTCAAAAGAGTACCACTGCACTGGCTAACTGGAGGAGTTTGGACATTGCAGGCACCAGGAAGTCTAAGAGCAAGAGTTTGATTGATACTGATACCCATGGGAATGCCAGCCCCGTTCATCAAACCGCAGAGGCACTGTGGCGTTGATTTGATAACACTGTCAAGCTGTGAGCAACAGGACTGCGATGGAGTCGATGTATTTCCTGTGACATAACTTAGACATGGGGATAAGCCCTGAACATTGCACCCTGATTGAGCTTGTGCTCCATGCCACATCATCAGCACAAGAAGAACTAGGCCTAAACACATATCAATTCCTCTTGGTCCCATAACTTTACGTTAGTATTTCTGCTGAGAATGTCAGAAAGTGAGATTTTGTCTGATGGTTTTTGCTTGATACGATGATCGATTGGTGCTTGATGGCAGTGGCAATATCCCTATGAATTTATATACAAGGAACTGACTAAGCGACAGTAAATCTTGGTATTTTGGTTGGCCAACTTTTCCTAAAACAGAGGATCTTAGGTAACTACAAATTAGTTTTAAAGATCAAGATTGAACATATATAAACTCAGAAAGAAAGATTTGTAAAGTAGAGACTTGATCTTATTTGATCATTGGATAGTGAGCCATTTAACAAACACTGACACTGATAATACATAAAAATGGATTTGGTGAACTTCTTAGTTGTACCTTACAACTGAACTTATATATTAGAGGCAACTATTTTATGTAGTCGGTAGTCTTGATCATTTTGGCAAGCAAAATAGGGTAAGCTTTCATTCCAATTCTTTTGTAAAAGAGAGATGAAAAGCTCTATTTTATACATGTTCAAATTTGTCCATAGTTTCTGGAATTTAGCAGCGGGCACGGGGAATGATATCATCTGCCATAGTGAAAAGTTAAACAGTGATAAAACAAACAGAACAAACAGAGGTAAACTAGATTGAAGAAAAGTTATGACGAACTACAAAGATTAAATGCAAACAAAACTTTTCTGGGATGTTTTTAGGTATAGTAAGCTATTCCTCCATCCTTCAAATCTTGTCAATTTTTACTATTTTTGTTGTACCAAGAATTTTGTCAATCTCTTAACATACATTTAGTTCAAACCATTTCATGTATAGGTATTAAAATTATTAGGCAAAATAGTCATTTCAATATCTTTTTTTTATTATTATTTTAGCCGATTTAATCTCTTATATTTTTTTTAGTCATTTTGA
This sequence comes from Apocynum venetum, assembly GCA_019593545.1. Classification (NCBI taxonomy): domain Eukaryota; kingdom Viridiplantae; phylum Streptophyta; class Magnoliopsida; order Gentianales; family Apocynaceae; genus Apocynum; species Apocynum venetum. Next base: position 2,257,343 of record SRSM01000324.1, read on the forward strand.
TCATTTATGTTTTTTTTTTCAGCCATATTGATCCTTTTTACTTATAAATTGATTCATAAGTTTTGATTCAAACTTATGAGCAAAAAAATTCAAAATAGGTGGAAAAAAAATGAGAGACCAAAATGATTAAATTCACGAAGGCAAGGGATTAAATTGGCTAATTTTCCTTTCTTTTTTTTTTTAACTTTTTGGTTTTATAAATCTTAGTGTCTTTTTAGTTTGGTTAAATATTGACAAGAATAGTACATCCATAAGCACTTAATACTCGACAAAGTATATATGAAATTTGTAGTTCTAATTATTAGTGATGATACCCCTCAAAAATAAAATAAAATATTAGTGATGATAATACTTCTTCTTTTTTGTAGGATGGTAAGATGCACTTGGATATAAAATTGTGGGAAAAGTTATTCACCAACAAAAAAAAAATACTTTTTTTAATTTTTTGATTTTTTTTTGTTCATAAACAAAATGGCGCAAGATAGATCGATTGAAGCAGAGGGGGAAAGTAGAACATCAACTTAATTACCTTTCAATTCTTTTTAATTCAAATGTCATCATGAAATTAAAGTATGTGAATTTGACCCTTTTTAAGAAAGTGAACGTGGAAGGAACTAAAAATTACACACACACGCATATATATATATATATATATATATATATATATATATATTGTCATTGTTTTAAAGAATTTGGTAATTTATTCAGATGGTTCTTAAACTTTTCTCAAAATCTAATGAAATTCCATTTCCTTTAAAAAAAAATATTATGTTTGTGCTAAAACTTCATGTGACATAATCAAACTTCTTCAAATGGAAATATACGTGGTTTTTAAATTGATCTAATTGTTGAGTGCCTTGATTTTTTTTTAATTTCTTTTTTGTATATGTGATTTAACTCGATTTATAATCTGATGTAGTATTTTTGGGAGCAAAACTCGAAAGGAAAGGAGGCCGTCAATGGTAAAAGAAGAGAGGCTTGGGCTGATAATAATAAGTAGTTGACTTTACTTTGGTTTCTGTTTATTTTTCAATTGCAACAACAGATCTATTCAACTTATATAATTTCCATTCAAATTTCATTATTGTCTTTCTTTTCCTTGTCTATAAATTCTACTATCTTTTTCTTGTGATCACATTGTTAATGCCATAAATGATCAAGAAAACATAATTAATCTTTAAACACATAATAATAATGAAGCTACAACATGAATACTCTGATTGATTAAGGGACAGCAATTGGAACGATCAATGCCATCCCAAAAATGTTACAAAAAAAAGAAAGAAAGAATATAGATATATGATAGAAGTTTTGCTCCTCCAGGTGGTGTCAATGCAGTCCATGCTAATCATCATTCATCACCAAGAAGTTGTAGAATCGTCAAAGAGCTGGTGCACATAATGCATATGATGCAGTGAATAGAAGAAAACCTACAAGCTGGAATGATGCTTTCATGTTGCCTCCAGCTGAGGAATCAACTGTTGATGGAGCTGTTTTTGATCCTCCACCTGCATTGATTTCTCAATTACATATTTTACCATTTTAAACTAAAAAAAAAAAAAAAAACTGAATCTTTCTTATACCAAAAGCACTCATTAGTTTTTAAAAGTAATATGATTTTACTTGTGCATTAATTGAACTCTCTCCTTATCGATGAATGAATTGCTACTATAAGTACTCTATTAACTAAATGCATGAAATAATATTATTGCTGTTGCACAAAGTATACATATATTATATTAGACAATGTATTGGAAGATTTGAGTTAAAAACAGAAGTATCTAAAAGATGTTTAACAAGATTTGTTTGTAAAAGAAATTCCTGAATTTTTGCAAATACTGTCTGCTTCAAAAATTGTCAAGTGCGCACCTGATGGAGTGTTAGGTGTTTCGTTCGATGAATCTGCTGGAGAACTCTCTGGAGAACTAGCAGGGTTACTTAATGGCGTTTGTCCATTTGCAGCTGCAATTTTCCATTGCCAAAGTTATAATTAGTTTATTATTTTGCAAATCTACAATCTATATATGCTCTTAAACAGAATTATAACAAAGTAATTAGAATATCATCTTACAATTGCATCTGCTCACTGGTGGAGTTTGCACCTTACAAGTATCAGGCAATGCAAGGGCCCGAGTTTGGTTTATGGTAATGCCTCCGGAGGATGAACCGCCATTCAGCAGTAAGCATAGGCACCGCGGCTGTGATTGGATCACGCCGGCAAGCTGTGTGCAGCATGAAGATGATGGCATAGAGGAATTTCCGGCGACATAATTTAGGCAAGGGAGACAAGCCCATCAACGCATTAGTGCAGCTTGATTGAGCTAAAGCTCCAGTCCAGTACATGGCCATGAGAATAGTGACTAGACAGGGCACAGTCACTAATTTAGAAGCCATAACTGATGAATCCCCCAAGAAAAATGTCCCAAATCAGAATGGAAAGGAATTTCTTGTAGAAGAAGGATTTTTCCTAGGTTGGAAGATTGAGATTTGAGTGAGGACTGAGAGCTTAGCAGGAGTCGATATAAAGTTTCTTTTTGAAATAAACAAACTTAAAGTAGTTGCCTTGGTTGGCCAACTTTTATAATGATCAGGATTTTTTTTGATTTTGTTTTTTAATAAAAACATACACATATTGCAGAGAAATTGCAGTTAGATCACTAGTTTGAAGTTTTCATGAGAGTACAACTTCATTTTTTTCTACTATTAAATAACTCTCCATAATACATTTTGTACTTTTATACTTTTCATTTATTGTACAGTCCTATATTTAAATTTATTTTTGTCAATTAAATAATTAAATGAAGGATATTTGATCAATATTCAAAGGCGAGCATATAATAGAGTGCATCCACAGTCGACTAATTACTATTACATTGATTTTGGAAATTTTGAGAGATGGACAAAGTCAAAGCACTAGAGTTAACCTTCCTATCCGAATGAAGAAAAGTTGGGTTTCAAACAATGAAGAATACTATTGAGTACAAGAAACATGAATGCTGAATTTGAGGTTAATAGTAGAAGGGAAATTGCCACGTTAGTTAAGGTAGTTGAGCTCCAGAACCCAACTCAAATCTACCGGTACATGTTCCCCTCCAAATCTCTCTTTTGAACCATCGATTTTAGAATACCATATAAATTGCCTACATCATAGCCCAATTTCTCCATAATTCTATTCTGAAGAGAACTTGATCTTATGGGAAATTCAAGGGTACTTAATCTAGTATTAAATACAATATGTGCAGCTTTAGTACTTGTTCTATCATTTTACAAGGTAAATGGCCAAATTACCACGGCCTGCACAGCTTCTATGGTCACTAGCTTCACTCCTTGCTTAAATTTCATCACTGGAAGCAGTGCAAACGGGAGGACTTCACCTTCTGAAGACTGCTGTGATTCAGTTAAATCAGTCATGACAGATAGTGTTGATTGCATCTGCCTCATAATCACTGGAAATGTCCCTCTTTCACTGCCATTCAACCGAACCTTAGCCATTTCACTCCCACGAGCTTGTAATAGTGGCGTGCCATTACGCTGCAAATGTAACTTTTCTCATTACCTTTTATTCTCAATTGTAAGGATTTGTACACATTAATTCTCTCAGGTCAGAAACTTCCTAAGTATGTTTTCTTGTATTTTGCAGCTTCCGGTGCTCCGCTACCAGCCCCAGGTACTATTGATATACATAATAATAATCCCTTGAGTAATAATTATGAGAAAAGTCATGGCAATATGGCCTTAATATTTCTTCTTTGTAGTTTTCAATGTGGTGCGGTGCTCTTCTTGTTACAAATACAGGAAAATATTTCAATTTCTATTGATAAAGTCTGAGCCTGAATTTTAATTTTCTGTACTTCCATGACCATGGGAAATTAAGGAATTTTTGCTCGGTTAATGAGACAATTCAAATTGGCAGGTCCTGTCTTATTTACGCCACCACAAGCACCCACTTCCCAGGCTCCAGTCCCTGGTCATGCCCATGCACCAGGCCATTCTCATGCCCGTGCTCCATATATTATTAGTCCAAGAGGTAAGACTCAGAATCTGAAGACAATTTTTTTCTTTTCAATGACCTAACTTTCCCTTCTTAGAAGTGCTCATTCTAATTCCCCAATTTTGCCTTACTTTAACTCTCTTTTAAAATAAAAAAATATTTTCTGTTCAAAAGCATCCAAGGAGGCATCATCAGCTCTCGTACCTGCACCACCTCCAGTTGATGATACGACTGATCCAGAAATAACACCAGCATCTTCCCCCAAGGCTTCACGTTCATTACCTTCGGGGGCACATCCAGGCATCAGGCCAGTGCTTAACCCTGCACCGTCGGCTGCCAGTCCCTCTAATTACGATTCTGTACCCCCTCTTTTGCTAATGTTGATAGCAACATTAGTTTTCCAGACGCTGCTTTAATTTACTGTGTCAATGGGTTCTTGAGTTTTTTTTTGGAGGATTTATATAGTACCAAATTAAGCCAAGGAAAAATGATATATAGTGTATTATTCTTGCCATCTTGTGGAAAGAAAGGAAAGAAAATTGTGAATTGAATCTCCTACACTAGTCCAACTGTAAATTCATTATCTAAATGATTTTCATGCATGGAGCTAGGGATCGGATAATATATAACTCTCTTGAATGAATAGAAGAAACTACCGTAGATTTCAATTTCCAATTCTTGAATTGCTATCCGCCATTTGCTATCTAATTGTGTCCGCAGTGTTTCTTACACGAATTCAGGCATGTCGCATCCTCACCGTCGAGGCACCTAGCATCAGTCAGTACTTTAAAGCACAATGCAGCCTGAGCTAAAGGCATATCGGAAATCAACAAATTAACTGCACAAAAACAACACCATTATCAATTTCTAATTTCGTATAGTAATGATATACTCGCTTCCTCCAAAATTAAACATTTACATTTCTATTTTGAAATATATTATTTTTTAAAAAATAAACATATTTTTATTCAAAATCTACCTAATAACCTCATTAATTTAAATAATTCACATCTTACTAATTCACTATTCCTATAATAACTATCCTTATTAACAACTCCTTAATGTGAGAGTCTTTTCCTTATTCTTGTATAATTAAGTAAGATGTGGATATTCAGTTTTCATTGGAGAGAGGATTGAGTTAAAAATGAAAATGATGCAATAGAAAGTTTGCGAGGATTTCACTATTTTGGACGTAGTTGTTTTTGTTAGCTTTGAGTGCCATTCAAGCCTTGGCCTTCATACTTTTACTACTGTGATACAAAATTAGGACGATTTGGTCCACGACAGAAATTAGAAATATGGATGAGTCTTTGGGTATACAGAATCACATATAGTATTAACACGAGTTTTTTTCAATATGCGAGAAATGAGCTTTTCTTTAAAAAATAAAATTTCTAAATAAATATTAAACAAAAAAATGCTCGTTTTTTCAAATTAAAAAAACATAAATAGTTTAAATTATATGAATTAAGACCCATTTAATTATATGTTTCGAATTATTCACAGTGTGGATATATGTTACTCCCCAGTCCCCGTATGTGACAACATTTGAGAGAGTTGAACATTTGTTTCCACTCGAACCGTGTGCAATGCCCAAAATTTAATCTCGCACGCACCAGACTCCAAACTCAGGCCATATACACGATGGTGGCGTTCCCGACTCGTCCGTACATATGCAATTCAGGATACGATCACATGAGCTGATTCAGCCCTTGGCCACGAACGGTGAGCCCCGTCCACTTCCAACCACGCCAAAATCCAAATCTACCACATAGGTTTACAGCAAAACATAGGCTGTTCTTTTGTGCTCCATTCATTATCTTCTTGATTTTCATTTTTATCTTTGCACTTTCTCGTTATATATGCGGCGATCAATCTCGGTCTCTCATTCCTTTTAAGTCCCTTAGCACTAGACACGCAAGGCAAACACTGTACAGATGTCTTCCATGCGTGGGTTGCTCTTGAAAGATCCTTCATGCCCCCCCCCCCCGGAGCTCCATTCCTATCTTTAGGTTCTACCATGCTCAATCCCGCTATATATGAGATCCCTCTAGCTAGGTTGTTTTCAGTCGTCCGTTAATCTTTTCTTTCCTATAATTGGGAGGAGTAAAACTAAATATGTTGAAAAACAGGGTTATATTTGCTTTTGCTCTGTTGATACTTGTATTTGCTACCTTTGCTTTGGGTGATACTCAGGATCCAGAGCTAGCTGACCCAGAGCTGAAGCAATGCAAGCATCAGTGCAGAGCCCAACTGGGATCTGATCAGGCCCAAAAGAAAGAATGTTCCCAAATGTGCGACTGGTATCACAAAGTGAAAGTGAGGAGGGAGCGCGAAAAAGAAGGTGGCGCCCAGCAAGGAGGAGAGGGAAAGCAGCACGAGGAGGAACAAGGACAACAAGAGGAGAGCCCCTATGTATTCCAGGAACATCATTTCGCCACTAAACTTCAGACCCGACACGGCAGATTCCGGGTTCTTCCCAAATTTACACAGAGATCAAAGCTGCTCCGGGGCATTGAGAACTTTCGTTTGGCTATTCTTGAATCCCAACCTCGAACCTTTATTATCCCAAGCCACTGGGATGCTGAGTACATCTGCTTTATTGTCCAAGGTATGTAATTTTTTTGTTTCTGGGCTTCAACTGTTTGAATTAATGCTTTAGTCACACTGAATTAAACTTTTACATAAACAAATTTAAACGTCGATTGGTTTGGCGCAGGCGAGGGAACTGTCAGCTTGGTGCGGGAGGAAAGGAGGGAGAGTTTCAATATCCGACAAGGGGATGTTGTTAGGGTACCTTCCGGGGTCACGGTTTACCTGATCAATAGTCACAACGTTCAGAACCTTATCGTTGCAAAGCTCCTCCGGCCAGTCTCAAATCTTGGAGAAATTGAGGTAATTAACTGAGTTATATCTGCAACTTTCGGAGTTTTTATGATCCCGTGAGAGATATTTAATTGATTTGATATGTTTTCTGCTGTAGGTATTTTTCCCAGCTGGAGGTCAGGAGACAGGGTCGTACCTCGGGGTCTTCACCCCTGACATACTTACAGCCGCACTCAACGTGAGTGTTATCATGTTTTCATCATTTTTACTAGACATTTATTTACGTTAGTGCTTACCAAATTGATTACTGCTGTCCAATCAGACAAGGATGGAACAACTGCAAACCATCATTTCTGGTTTCCGAAAGCAGAGGTATGGAGCCATCATGGAAGCTTCGGAGGAGCAGATTCAGGCCCTTAGCCAACATGGTGAAGGAGGTATCTGGCCTTTTGGAGGAGAGAGGAAGGGCACAATCAATATTTTCAAGCAAAGAACGTCACACTCCAATGAATTCGGCACGCTAAATGAAGTTGACGTTAATGACTTTAGGGAATTGCAAGATTCTAACGTCGCTGTCTCATATGCTAATATCACTCAGGTAATTAAGCAGCTTTCTCTTCTGACTTCTCACTTCCTAGATCTATCCATTCTTAAATTTCCATCCCATCTAAACTCCTTAAAGTGATAAAAAGGGACTAACTTCACAATCGTGCACAGAACGCCTTCCCTCTCCCTGATGGAGGGGAACATTTTATATCGTCCATCCTATAAGCAGAGGAACCAAACATGGAATAAATATATTGTCTTTGCAGGGAGGTATGCTAGGTCCGTTGTACAACTCAAAGACAACGCTTGTATCTGTAGTGGTCGATGGATATGGACGCTGGGAAATGTCATGTCCTCACTTGGCTTCACAGCATCAAGGGAGTCAAGGAAGCCAGCAAGAACAGGAACAGTGGGGAGGTTCACAGCCACAGGGGCAGAGCACCGGTACCGCACGTTATGAGAAAGTGAGCTCACGTCTGAGGTCTGGTGTGGTGTTCATCGTGCCTGCTGGCCATCCTTACGTGGTTGTTGCTTCGAATAATCAGAATCTTGAAATTGTTTCCTTCAAGATTAATGCCCTCGGAAATGAAAGATTTCCTCTTGCTGGTAATCATCTTGCTCTGCTTTCTATCAAATCAATCTTTTGCAACAAGATCGGAATTTTCAGTGATTTCAAGTGACCCACGTTTGAATTTATTCAAAACCCTTTTTTGCAGGGAAAAGAAATGTAATCAAACAGTTAGAAAGGGTAGCCAAAGAGTTAGCCTTCGGTGTCCCTGCAAGGGTTGTGGACGAAGTCTTCGGGAACCAACAGGAGGAGTACTTCTTCAAGGGTCCTGGGGGTGGACAACAAGAAGAAGGCCGAGCTGATGCTTGAGATGTAGCAGCCCCTGCTGTAACTTTGAGCTGAGTTGCTAAGTTTGAGAGCCATGTAAATTAACGTTTTTATATAAGATAATATGTAAATTAAGACAAACCACTGATAAAACAATAAAACAATCGTTGGACGAGTACTGCTTATCCTTTTGGAATTACTACATATTAGCGGGAACGAATTGAGGTGTTTTGTGATTGGCAATAAACAACAATGTTTAACGAAATTTGATCAGATTGTCAAAGTTTATTGATTACAATAAGAAATTTTTGGTAATAGTTGATCATCTACGGGAATAAAAAAAAAATTAAAATATATAGTTTAAGTAAAAAATGATTTAGATTAATGGTAAGCACATCTCTAGATTGAAGGTTCGACGTCCCATCCCTAACGTATTAAAAAATATATAGTTTAAATAGTTAAATAAGTCAAATAACTTCAAAATAAGAGAATAATGAAAATATAAGTTATTAATATAAAATGCATTATATAAGATTAAACAAACTCTATTGTTCATAATTATAAGATTTGTCGGCTACTTATCATTATTAATGTTAATGTGTATGCTATTTTTAAATTTACGCATATTTTATTGAATGAGATAAATAAATAAACTAAGTCATATTTTTTTAAAATAAATAATAATAATTTATTAATTTGTGTAAAATTACTTATAATAATGAATGAATGAAGTATTATTTTAAAAGAACAAAAAGATTTTTTAGATGGAGAGTACCTATTAATAAAAGAAATAGGAAATTCATATTTCCACTCTTATCTAGTTACAGAATTTAATTACAACGACCATTAAACTTAGGGCCTATAATAAAGACGATTCATTTTCGCATGTGGTAATTTAGTTGCACATAGATAAATTTTTGGGCACTAAATGACATAGTTCTGGGAATCAACAATACCATACTAATGTAGTACAGCAAAAGTGTATAAGAATATGTACACATTCACAAACAATTTTGCCTTAATTCTAACTTCAATTGATAGAAATATCAGTCAAATGTATGCAAAAATACAAAGCCATATCTTCCATCCCATTGAAGGCCAGCAAGTTTGAACACTGTACTGCAAGACCAGAAGGTAAAAGAATTAGTGGGAATTTAAACTTGTTATGTGTGATCCATTTTGAACCTAGAATCAAAATGAGAGGAAACAAATTCAATCACTAAGAAACCCTGTTTATATAAAAGTGCATAATATTGATGAAATGAAGCATAACAGCAATATTGATCAAAATGAAATATGCTCTCTGTAGATAATTGAATGTCTATAATATATAATACAAGAGTTAAGTAGAGCATTTGACATTATTAAAATTATCATATTATTCTTATCATTAATGTGAATAGTGGTAAAATCATCTGAATTAGTAAGATGTAAATTCTTTAAATTAAGAAGGTTATTGATTAAATTTTAAATAATAAATATGTTTATTTCTAGAAAAAATTTAATTTTAGATAATGTAAATATTTAATTTTGAATGTAAATTCAAACTTAAGAAAGTAATAAGAAGAAGAAGAAGGTTAAAGTAAAGTAAACTAGTGTAAAAAAAATACTATATAAATCATGTCCCCTGTCCTAAGGCCATCCCAATGGAGTATAGACATGATAATTACATAATTAGTCATGCTTGAATATGTACACACTAAAATTTAAATATTTCTAAGAATAATAAAATAAAGCTATGAAAGATGTCGATGCTTAGCCATGGCATAAAGATAAGAGAGACCTTGGCCTAACTTATGTAGGTTAAACATTAGATGGAACGATTTAATTGAGTTGCTTTCTACAAATAAGAGCACTCAATTGCACATTTCGAAAAGACATAAAAAAATTTAATTGGAATTTTTAATATTCTCAGCCAAATTAAAATCCAACATAAAAAGTAAAAATTATGAAAAAGAATCATAGTGAAAAAAAAAAATACAGGTAAATGCATCGGCTTCTAGGTTAATTCTTATTGGAAAGAGATAGTATTTGCATGAAAATTTTGGAGGGAAAAAGTCTTTTAATAAGAAGAATAAATAAATTTTTTTTAAAAAAAAATTGATTGAAGAAACCAAACTAAATAGACCCAGTTATGATGGGGATTTCCAACTTTCACCCTCGGGCTCTGCCTAAGAAATAAAATATAAAAAAAAACTGCTGCGGGCAGAGAAGATAATGAATTTTTTTAAAGACAAAATATAGAAATAAAATTATAAAAATAAAACATGAAACAATTATAAAAGGAAACACAGTAATGTGTAAGAATATTTTCAACATCAATATATTAATCTAATCGTGTATGTCATTTTTATTTGTCAAACCTATAAGGAATTACTCCAAAGTGTTATACGCAAGTATCCATTTTCACCATAAATGTTTTACTAGATGGTCTTTTTCTTATTTAATTTATTTATTTTTGCTTAGAAGAATAGATAGTCTTTTTCTTATTTAATTATTCCACATTAAAATACGCATCTCAAAGAATGGTCAACTGGTCACTTGAATAGGCTCCAGTTCATTTTCATCATTGAGCTTCATAAACTTAAGCACAACAGAGTATAGCGGATCGCTCCTTGAAATTAATACTGCCATTCTTTATTTAATTAAAGAAGCACAATAAATATAGTGTCTCATACAATGAACTACTCAGTATCTTCAACATAATGAACGGTTAAATCTCTTTTCGGACAAGTTACCTTCATAAATCCAAAACCTCGTCCAGCGCTTTTGCTTACGTCTCTCTCTCTCTCTCTCTCTCTCTCTCTCTCTCTCTCTCTCTCTCTCTCTCTCTCTCTCTCTCTCTCTCTCTCTCTCTCTTCATTTTTTTTTTTTTAAATAGACGACTCATTAATTGAACTCTCTAGAAACTCAAAAAGATACATAGTGCACCGAATCACCTCCTAAAAATGTTTTGATGATTTGGGAGAAATAAATATTTTATCAAATTTCTTTAAAACAAAGTGGTTGATTTTCTAACTGCTACAAAAGTTACCTTAGTGAACTTAAATCCCCGTCCGGTATCCGTATCTTTGCTGACGTCTCATTGGTTAAACTCTAGAAACTCAGAAAGCGACATATTTCACCGAATCACCTCCTAGAAATTGAGGGGAAAAAAATAAAAGAAACACGTTTCTCTTCTTTAAGTTACTTAGTTGAAAAGTGCTCTTGGGGAATTGGGACCCACAGCAGCCTATAAATACTTGCCGTCTAGCATCATCGCATCTCTTCTCCTCCCCTATGATTTCGCTCTAACAACTCCTCCCTCTATATATTGCTCTCTTTCGTACGGACACGGGATTCCGTCCCCCTTGCATAAATATTCCCCACTAGACTATAAAACCCTAGCTTTCGTTGTTCTTCACGCAACTCCAATGACTGTCAAGCGCAGTAGAACCGGCAATGACTCTGAGCTGGAGCCTTCTGCCCCTCCGAAGTCGCCGCTGAATCAAACCGCCGTTCGATTTCCACCGTCGAGGAATGTGGCTCCTCCTCCGGTTCAGGAGTGTATTGGCGAATCCAGTAGTCAATCGAATCTCGGAAGTTTCCTGGAGAGGTGCCAATATTGCAGGAAGAGAATTCCGGAGGGAGTTGAAGTTTTTATGTACAGGTACTCCTCTCCGGCGCTAGTTTCTGGCTGATTTGTAACTAATCTCAGTCATTATTGTGTTAATGTGACTTCTCCTTTTCCTCCATTGAATTGGTTTAATTCTGACAGCATTCTACTCCATCTTTTATTGTTTGCAATGTAATTGATGAAACCGTTATTCTCTCCGTCCATTTAATTTTTGCCTTCGTCGAATTTCTGAAGGTGAACTATAATTTTCACCGACACAGTATGTCATGATTAATCATTCCTCTTATGATGCTTCGATTTGTTATTAGATGTTGGATATGATTCTAGTGATTTCCGTATCAGCGTCCTTTTGTTTTTTCCTTCGCTTTTTTTTTATAAAATTAATTATATCGTCATTCTTCTGAATCTAATCCGAACTCTACTGAAGGAAGGAAGTAATAAATTAATCCTTTTTACGCAGGAAGAAAAAAATAGATTTTTCTTTTAAATTATTCACATGCACTTTTTTGTCCGAATCTGAACTTTAAAATAAATTTTGGTGCAGAGATTTCTGTGCATTCTGTTCTATTGGATGCCGTGATATTCAGATTTCACTTGACAGACTTGCAGAAAGACAGGCAGTATTTTATCAAGAAAGAGTGATTCAGGATATGAAGAATGTAAAGAGTCATCCTGATTGTTAATGGTGCCGACTATTTATTCCATATCCATTCCAACAGAAATTGTTTAGGTGCAACGCTGGCAAATTTTGGGATCGGCCTTGTGCATTATGCATAGAATATATACTCGGTATCTAAGATCTGGTACGTGGGTCCTGTATAGTTAGTTACTCTTGTTTTGAGACTAAAAACGCAAAATGATCTTGAAGGTTTTTAAGATGATAATTAAAAGATTTTCATATCTTAGTTTGTTTAGAAAATCAGACCCTTGAGCTCAAAGCCTGTAATATTTTATGCATCTACTTGGACACATACTTTTGCATACTAATTGAAAAAAACAAAAGGAGAGATTCCCTTAAACCTATGGATAAGAAGTGCGCATCACTTGTGAGTTTGGGAATCAAACAGGTTATAATTCTATCATCCAAGATGGGATTTATTAGGTTTTGCAGAAATATTTCTAGCGCCATCAGGAATCTAGATGGCAATTTTTCATTAATAGCGAGGATTGACCAAAGAAAAATTGAGGTTACAATACAAGGAGTGAATTTCTAATCTCCGACTTAACCCTCCCTGATTGCTATTCCTAACAAGGAACGCCATGATTGAACCGCCATAATTTCAATGAGGGCTATATTCTTGCAGTCCTTGGGGGAACAGGATCCATAGATCTTCTAAAGCTTTAATTAAGTTAAGCTGACGAGTTCCTCCCTCTGATATAATTCAAGTTTAGCATATTATTTTGGAAAAAAAGAAAAGCACAGATCATGGTAAGCCTGTTGGAAAGGCTACTAACATGATGATTATGATTTATGATGATGCTCTAAAGAACTTCGCGCTCACGTTCTAGAGCATGTTTGGAGTCTTTTTGCTGATGGATGCTGATGAGAGATGTAGGGTGGATACATCTCTCTGACGTATAAAGTACTTTTTAAGAAAAACACTTGAAAAAGGACTTTGATGCAATTGATTCTTCATAAGTTTCTCCTTTTTCCTTTTTGTGTGCACGTGTTTCACCTTACAGCTTGGGCTGAAGAAGTTGCTCGTCCTGAAATGATAGCCAAGTTAGCCCAATAAAAGTCCATATAAAAAAGAATGGGCTAGTAGACCTGATAAATACAAAGACATAGATCCTCTTGGGGCTTTCAGCTTTAAAAAAATCTAAGTTGTCATAAACGCTTACGATGGGGGAGTCCAATTCAATAATCTGTTAGAGAGTAGAGAAGCCATTTCGTTCGAACTACAGTCCATGATACCCATTTTGGTTAATGAAAGATAGACAAATAGTACAGCCTTTGGAAGGTAACGATGGCGTATTACCATTACCATTGCAATTAAACACACTGTCACGTCAATTGAATAAATTCTGGAGCTGGGGAATGGGGATGATGGCAGCAGTAAATCTTCTCCTCTACCACAGCCTGTATTTGACCTCTACCCTACGGCAAAACTAATATTGGATCAGGGTCAGGCATCAAATAAGGGATGACCAAGGAAAGAAATAGTTTTCCATTTTCTGCATTCACGGTTTTGCATTACCTAATTACTACTATACAATCTACGTCAATCACTCATTCAACTCATCTCCTTGCCATTCTTGATCTTCATTCACTAACCCACGGGGAGTGGATTTTCTGTTCCCATCTGACGACTTAATTCACAAGCCAAAGGTCTTGTAAATGTTACTGCCAATTTGTGCCATCGGGTGACATCAGACTTCCCTATAAAATAAGTACTACCTCCAAATTAGGACAAGCAATCCACTACAATTTACTCCACCTTACTATTGGTTTGACCCTTTTTTAAAACAACCCAACAGCACCGCTATTGATTAGCAAGTCCTTGATCCGGGGTAGCCCTATTTCTATTTCTATTGTGTTTGACCACACAAGTTTTCTTCTGGTCTTGGAGTTCTTGGTTTCATCAACCCATGTACTAGATGTAGCTTAGGGCGTTTCCCCTGTGATTTTCTTGAGGTACAAATTCATAAACATGTTCAGATGATGGCCACTGATTGGATTTGCAATTCAATTCCATAGTGTGGGGGTCAGGTGTGTCTGCGATAATTTAAGTACTACAAGACCTTTCTTCAAGAAATAGAAGCATATGAATCGCACTCTTTGTCTTTGCAGGAGTCTCTAATCAATTCATAGAATTATTGGTGCAGTCTACTACCAGCTCCCTACACCGTACCTTCCCTCCCTTCAATTTTTTTTGCTATAAGTAGGTAAAAGTCCCAGTTATAAATTTGAATCGTTCTGTGGCAATATTCTGGTGTCGTCAGATTCCCAATCCCATGACGTAGCTTGACCACATCTCCCATCTTGATTACGTCAAAATTATCTCTGCCTACCTGCACAGCTGAGCTCCTCACTGTACGGTTCCATTGGCTTTTTGTTTATGGGCTTCTGAAATCTGAATCTGTGGGTGAGCAGTAATGGATACTCCCTGTTCTCCTAGTCCTACTGGAGCTCGTAGGATTTTCTGCGCACGTCCAGCCAAAACGTGACTCTTATAGACAAATTCAACGAAACAAAATTTATATACATCCACAACAAATAGATGACAGGCTTAATAATCACATGCCAATGCCATGCCTGCCAGGATATCAATGTTGAAGATTTGATTTAATTTCAATATACTATTTTATACGATATCTTTTGAGAGGAAGGGGTGGCTAGGAATCAAAGGATTCCCAGGGGAATACCACAGTCGTTTGTGAATGACGCCAATTGGTAAATTGTCCGCCCACCCCCACCAAGTTGGGCTTCTTCTACTGAATTGTTTGTATATGCCTAGCCGGCTTGGGGGAAGATTCTTTTATCAGGACTGCCAAATTTCGTAGATTTCTTTGTGAACATGACATGAGGAAGGATGAAGCAATTATTTGAATATTCACTTTTTAAATTAGTACATAAATTAAAAATTATTCATTATTTAGTGATTTTTTTATATAAAAAAAATGTAGTATTTCCGTGCAGAAAAAGAATCTTCTTATTTTCAGGCATGATGAAAATCAAGAAACTTCGGTTTTTTTCTTTTTTTTTGAGGAAACTTTGAATATTTATGAAGAAGAAAAATATGCAAGCAGACTATGGTACCCTCAAATAAACAACTATTTTGTCTATTTATTATGGGTTTCCTAAGACTCACGATTAACTATTTACGTTTTGTCAAAATATTTATAATTAATAATTAGATTCATTGTTTATAAAAAAATACTTAAATATATTTTTGTATATTATATCATAATCTTATAATTTTTTGGAAATAAGAGTAAAAATAAATAAAAGTAATAAATTTTATCATTTTAAGAATTTACAAGTAAATTAATAATTTTTAACAAGATATTTTGAATGAATAAAAATATGTTATTAATAAAATTTTAAATGAAAAATATAATTATTTTAAAATGATGGACATTCAAATTTTATAAGCAAAGAGACCAATGTGTAGGGCTTTATAAAAGGTCGAAATTTTGTCTTTTATTTTAAAAAAAATGACAATATACGAATCCAGGCTGAATAAAGTCGCCTCGTCCAATGACATAATACCCATTTCCTTTTCTTTACATTTTTCTTAGGAAAAGGAAAACATGGGAAGTTCCAAACTTGCCATTCCTAGGCCCTCCTTGCCCAATTTGGATCTTGTCACCCTTGCAAGGATCATCTGAACAGGATACGACGCCGATAATAAATTCAAGCAGGACAAGATCCATCCAAGCTAACGCCATTATTCACCAATTCGTAGCATGTCTTTGGTGACTTCCTCCTTCCTCTTTTATTATTATTATTATTTTCCTCCTTCCAATATGATTTTTATCTCATTTACTAATTGATTTATTAAAGAAAAGTGTGCATTTACACCTTGCACAGATGTTTAAATGAAAAGGAATAGTAGCATTCCCCCACCCCCCAAAAAAAAAAGGAAAAAAGAATACCGAAACAGTAGCAGGGTCTCGAGAATAAAATAATTTATCATTTTACACATCTTTCCTTTGAAATGCAAGTTTGTGCATGGGAAAGGTGCAAAATCTTGACCAAATAGAACAATCATTCAGTAACATCAATGGAAACATATGGTCAAAAAGGGTCAATTTCTACATTTAAACTCAGTACTAGTATGAGATTTTGGTAACATTATCCATCTGGAAGGACTTTTTTTACCCACCACTTTGGTAGATAAAACTCCATAGAAAATGATAAAATATACAGTATCATCATCAGTTTTGTACAGCTAAAAGCTGGTCAGTGTCTCATACTTCCAATTTCTTCACCATCACTCTAATTTTAGTACTACTATACTAATAATTGTTACTAACAGTTTTAACACTAATCACAAAAAGCCACAGAGAATTATACAAGTTAATGCAAAGGAAAAAGCAAAAAGAAGGTGTCGAACTGGTGATGTTGGTACTGCTACAGTGTTTATCTTATTTATATTTTACCAAATGTCACTTCTGTCTGGGTGCAGAGCTTTATGGGATACTCCTATTTATAACTTGGGATTTCGAGATCGTCCAACCATGTCCACTCCATGTTACATGATTTATTTACTCATGAAAAGCTCTGATCATTTTGTTTCATGTTGTCCTCTCCCATTGTTTGCTTTTACTTTTCTTGAGAATACAGAATCACATCCCTCAATGTCCTGCTTCTATTTTGGTTGGGGGATTAAAGAAGTCCAAATCCTTGCACAGATAAAAGACATGTTTTTGTTCTTATTTTTATAATTGGATCTGTTTCTCAACTCTTTCCCAGACTACATGCCTAAAAATGCTTGTTGCAGTACAGCCTGCCCTCAGCTGATATATGGTCAGGCAGCCACTGCTGTGGTGCACACTGCAAAGAAAGCACTTAGCCCTGAAAAAGTTGGGCAAGAACAGAAGTCAGAAAACCAGCACAAAAATGGGGGACATTGTCTTGTATCCCAGAGGGGCATAGATGATGGATGGATTCCTACTGTGTTGTTTTGTTTCCTTTTGTTTCACTCGGCATGCACTCATGTTTTCCTCCATAAAATATGGTCAGTACTAATCTAGAGGTCATGTTTGCTGTAACGACTCTTTTTAATAACCCTCACTATTGTTCTGTTCTCTCCTGTTTCTTTTCTTTTGAATAGGTTCTAAGTTATGAGTCCAGTTTGCAATAGCCCTGTTAATGACATCCTGATGAGATTCCCGACAAATATGAATTTGCACAAGTTAGAAGAAAATGAACTGGTTTTATAAACTTATATTTTGTGCTGGTGAAGAATTAATGGCTGGATAGCAATTGAAAAGGACTTCAAAGTTTGGACGTCAATTTCATTTAGCAAACCCAGACAAGTGAATATAATTTGGTATCAGAACACTATACAATACAAAGAGGAACTGAAAATTCCAATTGTGAGAGAGGCAGAGCTTTAATCATTTCATCTGCTGACCATACTGCAACTTGCTCCCCACAAAATTAAAGACTAAATTGTCTAGTGGCCCTTCTTATTGTGACACTATGATAAGAACCTGACAAGCTTCTACGTACCCACATCCATTCTATTCCTTGCTTTTTTCTTGTGAGACGGATTAAAACGAAGTGATAAAACAAGAATGGTCCCTCAAATTTCAGTAAAAACGCTTGCTTCTCACTCAAATTTTTGTTTTAGACAGCTACTGTAAAAGAAGCTCCATCTTCCCATTGTGTTTCTCATTTTCTCATCCATCACCCGTGACTTTGCATTAAGGTTACCAACTGATCCAACCAACAGCAACAACCCCTTGCCCACCGCCGCCCCTACTTTTTTTCTTCCAAAAAGAGTGCATAAGATGCAACTACTTCCAATACTCTTGAACAAGGATTAGGCAGCTGGCATATCAGATTGTCCGAGAGAGAAAAATCAGTTTACTTTGCATACCCAAGTGTTCTGATAGCAGTTGGAGAGAGATTAATTCTCAATACGCGGAATTCGTCACAAGGGAAGAGCTCAGTTGACATAAAATTGCAAGTACTCTGTTGATATTAAGAGAGTCATGGAGAGAATTAGGCTGGATAAATAAAAAACACAGCGGGTAAATTCCAACTGTAGATTAATCAGTACATAATGGAAATAAGACAAACCTTATTTTTCTATCAAAGGTGGCAGCGCCAGGAACTTCCAGTCACAACATAGGCATTGTTTGCTGCCAACCTTCCAGTGAAGGACAAGAGCATCAGCCAAAAATTAGACCAGGAAACACATCTTTTAACTTTCCTACAAGAAACCAGGACACAAATTCATTAGAGACTTTTTCCAGTAAACTTTTTGTCTGCAAAAACACTTATTTCAGATGAAAAACAAATTCAGAAAATTAATCCACCCTAAAACATTACAATAGAGAGCAAACATTATCTAAGATTTATGACTGGACACAAAAGAATAGAACTTTTAGATGTCATTAGAAAGGCATTTTAAGAGAAATGAGAAAAAGAATTACCTGGCATGGAGTACAAAACTCAGATTGGACTACTCAAGGGATTGAAATCCTGCTCATGCATGAACCATTCGAACATCCTTTTCAAAAAAAAAAAAAGCATGCCATAAGTAAAATGAAATGGCGAAAGAATAGCATTTCAATAGAAAGTACAAAAGAGTAATGCTTACAGGGAACTTACTTGAGCGCCAATATCATTCCCTTAGTTTTTAGCATTAGCTACAGTCTATTTGATTCTCCACAAGGGGAGGCTTTGGGGAATCATACTCTAAAGAGTCTCGCAGAATCAACTGTTAAGCGGAAAAAAGAGGACAAGTTAATGAACACTGCTTGGGAATAGGTACAAACATACAGAGAGAATGAGAGAAGAGAGAAAGAGAGAACATACTTCCTAAGAGTCTATTGTCTATAAATAATTCAGACCACCGTCTCCATGGGAATATGGCAACAACTCTTCCACCTCAATACGAGCACTGGCACAGCTCATACTTTTCTTGATTCGGCTACGGTTGACAGATTCAACCTCAGCTAAAAATACACTGTATACTGGTCTATGATCTGAGAATCTAGACTCTCCACGAACATAAGATAATTGATGGAGCCCTCGACCATACCACAATATCCGATCACACCTTCAAAAATGAACAAATGCGCTTTATCAAATGGCAGAACGAAGGATGACCTTTTTTTAGCATTATTCTTTAAATGCAGATGAATTCCATTTTGGGTGACATTACATTGAATTTACTCATTGCAAACATCTGACTAAAGAAGAATTACCATGCAGGTGTTCTGCGTTTCTCTTTTGAGTGCATGTCATCACCAGCATATCTATCTGAATTATTTGAGTACTTGTATGTAGGAGGGAAATATATTTTTCCTTCACACCATCCCTCAAAAACACGCCCTTGCCTCTGTTCTATGCGCAGCTGAAAGAAAATTATAAATCAGATTTTAGATAAGGCAACTACTGATCGTCCAAGTACAATCAATTTCTGCAAATTTTGGTTTGACTTACCTGATCATTTTCTAACAATGCCTTCCAATTGCGCATTTCCACAAATGCCTTGGCAATTCGATATGACAAAGCAATCCGATAATTCAAGTCACCAAGCCATATAATTCGACTAGACAAAAACAGTGACGAATGTTAAATATTTGCAGGAGAGCATTCAAAATCGAGAATAGAAAATGAAAAGCATTCACAAGCTAAAACAAAGGTCTTACTCATGCTCTAGAATAGTTTGAGGAGAGTTCTCATCGCCCATGCCACGAACTCTAGGAAACCTTGTTTTCCGTTGAATTTCCAAAACATCAGCATTTCTTCGCAATTCATCACCCTCTTTCTGTCCGGAGGTTAAATGACTGCAAACGAAGCAGAAACTTGTTTGGTGCAACGACATGCTGATTGAGATTGAACCCTGGAAAACCCCAAAAGACAAGATTACAATTTTTTCACACAGATAAGTTGATCTCAATTTAGCTAGATTCAAGCAATGGGGATATATACCTTGTTTCCAAGATAGCCCATCAGTCCTCTGCCCACACAAGACACTTTCAAGTTGTGAACGTAATCCCTCAAATCACTCCTTATCCATACAGTGAGAAAAATCCCAACCATCTGCTTACTTGCCACCAAACAATACCTTGATTGCCCCAGATGCCTATCCCTATCTTCAATGGAGACAGAACCGCTGTATGAAAATGGTGAGTAGTATGTTGAGCTGGGCGAATCATTTTCAACATTTTCATCATCAGAGGAACCACACCATCTTCCATTAGCATCATAATCACTTGGCCGGTTCCCGAACATAACCCTATCACAGACACTGAATCTACGATCAAGTTGAGACTGGGGCATTGACATATCATTTCCTGACATTCTCATGCTTCGGTTTAGCGACTGAAACGAGTGACGATTGAAAAAGGATGAGGTGTTTTGCCTTGATAATCCTTCAAAGTCAGCATCCAGTTCTACAATGGGATCAGGGATTGGTGAAGGCGTATGGAAACCGCCACTTGTTCCAGGAAGACTGTTCAAAGTCTTTCTGATGAGTGCTAACCATTTCCGAGCTGGGCCATTGTCTTCTGTACCCAAGACATTACCAGCATTCAACGGAACAATTTCTTGAAACCTAAATTTGAAAGGAATAAATAAGGCCTCATGGCTGACTATTGCAACATACTACGGCAGTGGCAATGTTCTATTATTCATACTCACCCAAGAACATAGATGTCAGCAGGAGGTGACGTGTGTAGCCAATCTTCAACATTCAAATAATTAGGAGGAGATTTTCCAGCAACATTCCACGTAGCTGCAAAGATTCTGTACAAGAATTGGATAAAAAGAAATAAATACGAGTTTTCAGATAGCAATATCTAGAAATAAATTTTAATAAAAGAGGTCTGTTGAGCAAACCTGTAGTTATGCACATCAGTGACCTGAGATGCATCAAGATCGATCTTACTTCGCCGGACTCGATCAGAGCTCCTTTTACTTGGTCTCTCTGTTAATTTTAGCAGTTGATGGGATCAAAACCATACATAAACACGATTTAAACAGAAAGTGAGAACAAGTTCAGTTTATTTTTTTCTTTTGCAAAGTCATGAGCTTTAATAGAGAATGCTGTGGTCCAAAAGAAAATTTGTGACTGTCCGGTTCTGCACCTGTTTTGCTTTTCCTGATAGGGCATGCATTTCTCTCTAAGAAATTGTTCCTCCATTCTTCATCATCACCTGAAAAAGCAAAGACATAAAGCCATTAAAGCTGGCTCATTTCATACCCCCAGCATCCAACCTGTATATTTCAAACTTCAAAACAACAAGACCAATAAAAATCATAACTATGAAATCCAGAAAGAAGAGAGAGAAAGGAACAGATCTTAAGATGCAATACAGCCCAATAAACAATGAATTTCGTGAGCCATAAAATTTGAAATGTATCACTTATTGTAGCACAATATGCTAGAGCAAGTCTGATGAAAATCATAAAGGAAAAATATTTTCTGTTTCCTGATGTCAATAACAAATCAGTATAGAAAATCTAGACATGGGAGAAGCAGGATGAAGCGTCAGTCACCTCCATAAACGGCGTCGTCTGCCTGAAAATCCTCGTCTTTGCTTTTGATATTGAACCATTTCTTGACCAGTGTCTTGGTCCATGAAAGCTTCATCAGATGCAAGAAAACCCAAATCAGCAATACTGGGAAAACAATGCAGAGTCATAATAAATCACAGTAGATTATATAAGCAATTCACACTTTCTCCCACACAGACCTTGCTTTTCTTGGAGCTTCCATCTCTCATCGTTTCAGCTTCATATACAAGTTATCAAATGATCCACGAAATAAAGATCAAGAATTTCTGGTTCTTTCCCTTCAGCTATTAAATGAAACTTCTTGGTTTCTTTGCCGAGAAGAGAATATGAATGAAAAATAACCAATATTCTATGAACTATTCAAGATGAAGAAGACAGGGATTTCCCTTTCAATTACAATCTTGCTGTCAAGAATTAAGGATCAGCAATAGAAGCTTCCTAATTGCTCAAAACACAAAGATAAAACAATAATAGTTCACAATTTTCTCACGTAAACAACTGAACCACAGAACAAGATCCCAATTTCTTGACATTTTAGTTTCTACTTCTCCGAGCATAAGTCCAATCAAAAGAACCCAGTAGGATTATTTTCTCTCTTTCTTTTATGAGTCAACCCCAGAAGAAACAGGAGAAAAGAATTTAATGGGTGATGCGTGGAGGGAAGAAGATCCTGAATGTAGAACGAGACAATGCAGAGTCACAAAGAAAGATAGTAGAATTCAGAGAGAAAGAGAGAGAGTGGTTATGTGTCTGAAGAATTGTTCACACTTCTTAAACCTCGTTCTGGGAACAGAGCAAAGTATCGATTTTGAAGAGAATAAAGTGCAATTGAGAGAGGGGAGCAATCCCTTCTCTCTCTCTCTCTTCCTCTCGAGGCCTTTTGCCTCAAATCCAAGCCCTGCCCCAGCCTGTGAGTGGCATAAGGCAATTGATTTCACGGTCAGCCCACAACAAGGCTCAGCCTGCCCCAACTCTTGCTTTTCTCCTTCTCTCTCAAACTCTATATGCGTGTGCGTATTTATATTTCTCTCTCTTAAACCTTTGCCCGCGGTCAGCAAAGTAAGGTTTGATCTAAAATCCAAGCAGAGTAGCCATCATTTCATTTTGGTCTTCTCTAGTCTTGTGGCATGAGAAAAAGTAGTTACCACCCAAAAAACAATCCACAAAAGCATATAACAGAATTTTTCCCCTTTTGACACGACTTTATTTTTTCCTAGTTGTCTCCTATCCTAAGAAGAGAGATTATGAAAGTAGCATCTAAGACAATGGCAACTTAATCTTATTTCATAGTATAAATATCAAAGAAAGAGAGAAGACAAATTTTGGGTTTTGGAAAAACAATGTGGTGTGGTGGTGGTGGTTGTTCTTGCAGTTTAACCATTGACTGAATGAATCTTTTATATGGGAGTTTATGTATGTAAAAAACCACTGTTCCTCAAGCTGCCTCATTGGGTTTTGAGAAACCTATTGCTTTATGGGCTTTTTTGTACAATGAAATCAAAAGGGCTGTCCCCGGTTTAGATTTTTGTGTTTGGAATTTTTTGTTCCAATGCTAATACGAATGTTCGAAGTATTTATCCCCTCAAGAACTCTTTGTGTAGTTACATAGAAGAACAATGTGTTCATTTGTTTAGCCATAGAGAAGCCCTTTTTGGCTCAATCCATATTCATGTCTACGGAATTCAAAGCGATAGTCCCATTTTGAGGCTTTTTGTTTAGTCTTCACAACTTGAAGCTTATGCATGGATTCATGTGAAACTCTTGGTGCTTTGAGGGAGGTTCTCATTTTACAAAAGTACACAATCACATAGATAAATGTAGGATCTCGTTAAGCCAATCAAGGTTGTAAAAATTCTCGCCCATCCTCAACCGACGACCCACGCGATCTCCTAGGTTTTCGGGTAAAACCTTCGTTAATCCTAATATTTTACCTAATTAGAACAAAGCAATTTCTTGGATTAAGCTCTCTAGGCCAGAAATCTTTGATAGACAAATCTTAATACACATGCTGCATGTGGGAGACCGTGTCTGTTTCCCCAAGCTTGGTCTTAATCTTAATCAATTACTTAATTAATTAGTTTAAACCTTCAAGGATTAAACTAGGATTAAACTAATTAATTAAGCCGAAGGCGGCAAAACCATCCAACAGGGCCTTAATCCTCATCTAACAACTAAGAATGAGTAAGAAAACTCCAAAAACTTCCCCCAATTAGGGCATTAACTTGAGTCTCCAGTGAAGCTTCCACCACCAGCAATATAGCACATTGGAGCAACTTTGGTCCCAGTAGGCAGTAATAGGCTGGCAAGACATTGTCAAAGCCAAGCTACTTGTCCGATCCAAAAGTTCATGGACCTTAGTTTATTTTCGCTAAGAAGAGAAAAGTAATAAGAAACTAAAAGGGTTAGTTTGTGGCCCTCCATTTTGCTCACCAGAAGTATCTAATCAAGCATTATAAATAAGTATCCATTATGAGCTATAAATTACTATAATTGGTAGAACTAGAAGACGTGCTTTTCTTTTATGCATGAATTCATTAATAAATGGATTCATTACTAGTAGGCCAAGAAGTATCCATTTGATGCAACGCCGTAAAGCAAATCATACGAAGATTGCAAAAGATAATAAGGCTTCTATAATGGTTGCATGTCGTTCTTCTTTCTTTATTCTTCTTTTTGGCCTCAATTCAATTTGCGAATGTCAATATGTCATATAGTCCTAGAATATTTTTCTTTTTCCCTTTTTTATATGCAATGCCAAAAGGCAAACAACAAGAAGATTTGCAAAAGAGAATAGCCTTCTAATAATGACATTGTACTTCTGGTAGTACATTAAATGCTTATAGTATCAAATAGTAGTCTTTTGCTCTATTGTGGGAGGTGGGTTCAATAAATACGGGTCAATTTTCTTTTCTCATCTTGATACCAGGCTGATAGTAAAGATTTGGAAATGTGTACTGCTACTCTGTATTAATATCCTGTGACCATAGGTATGTACCCATATGAGATTCAAGTAAGTAAAGTTTATGATAATTTTGTGGTTCTTGGAATCTACTCTAACATGAACTACACCTCATCTTTATGTTCCAGCTAATAGCAAATTGACACCTACGGTTCATTTAATTATTATATAAACTTACAATTCTGGAAATTGAGGAATTGTATGACAGTGTGTATAATAAATTTCATAATCTTGCCACCAAGAAGCGCATTAACAGCAACTGGAGTACACTTTTGTACCTAGTGTTCAAATCTTGATGTTTATGAAGCTAAATACTTCAGGAGTTATCATTTCAATGAAAATACCAAAAGAAGGTTACCATGTGCATGATTCAAAATGTAAAACATAAGGAAACCAATTGTGTAACGGAAGACAGGGTAGTATCTTAATTGGGATATGACATGTTTTATTTTCCTTTTGAAAAACAATAAATGGAAAGACAGAAGTACAGATAATTATGTGCTCTGAAACCCAGTCAAGACTCAAGAGCAGTTGTACTAAAGTAAACGTTATACACAAATTAGTCGTATTTTCTACACCATGCAAGTGAATACCCCTCAACAGATTCTACAGGAAAAGAAACTCTGATGGTTCTTTTTTTTATGACCCGGATTATAGATATTAAAAAAAATTTAAAAAAGGAATATATTCTCCTCTGCTAGAACGATTTTCCCTGGCTGAGCATGCTGAATCAGAGATTGAGAAAAGCTGAAAATGAGAAGATAGGGGAGGGAACATCTTCTTTTTTTTTTCCTTTTATTTCATAGGTTGAAGGAACAAGAAATTAATGTTTAAGTAATCGTAATCTCAGATCAAATTTCAAAAGATAAAAGTTACAAACTGACGTGAAGCGCACAAATAAGTCATTTTCACCAAACACTCAGCATGCACCCACATCATCCCATTCACTCACTCGGACAAAGGATCTCCGTTTACCCCCTTATTGGCCATCAAATCAATGCAGCCGTGCCAATTTGGTTGCTTTTCTCTTACTTCCATAACTGACGCTTCAACACATTATGATGTTAACAATTTTTAAATTTTCATTGCAACAAGAAGATATCTTGATGATATTAATCATATATATATGCGGATTAAAGACAATCACCCTGCTTAAACCCATTATATATTGAAAGTCTAAAGCAAAGAAAAAGATTATGAAAATTTTCAAATAATAACTCTAGAAATCACTGTTTCCAAAAAAGCGTGGCGAAAATGTTTTATCTAAGAAAAATCCTTCCAACAGTACAGAACACAATGCACAAAAGCTCTGGGTGGAAATTGCAATATCCACTTAGTTACAAAGGCATGCATTCATAACTAGTTATCAGTTCCTATCCCACTCCATATGCAAGTTCAGAATTATTTCAAGCTCTGAAATTGAAGGCCGAGGATCAACGGCATGCACACTAATAAAGCAAGTTGATTGATTCCTACAGTAACCAAATACATTACGAGCAAACCTTAGAAGACAAAAAGCAATAGTCAGAATTTTTCAGGATAAGCATGTAATGCACAAACACGAGTATGCAGAAGCCTCTTCCTTCTTAAGCCACCATCAATCCCTTACCATTTTTTCTTTTCTCTATAAAGGATTCTATTGACATCACTAACAGTCAAAAAGGGCATAAAACAGTAGAAACTGCTAAAATCTATTTTATTAGGGTTGTTTCCAGACATCAGCGTGCCCAAGCGACACGTCCTCCAGAAATTTCGAGTTATGTACATGACTCAGTATTTCTGAATGTTACTGAAAGCATAAAAGCCTTATTATTCTTGCTGAACAATATAGATTCAATATTACACGCAGTGGGGCTTGATTCTGTAGTCAAATCTATTCACGTTCAGTTAGGAAAGATCCATTTACAATCTGCACCTGCAGTTCTGCCTTGACCGCCAAAAAATATTTCACTTCTCCTGTACAGATATGAGAATATCAGCAGATGTTATAAACAAAATGGCCAATTTATATGTAGAGTAATTCCCAACCTTGAAGTTTCTCAGAAGTTCCAAATTTAACCCCCAACTTTATTCGATCTATTACCATCCTTGATAGTAAAGAGAGCATTTCCATCAAAGACCTGTTGGCCAGGAGTAACTTGAAAACTGACATAACCAGTGGTTGGTGCCTTTACAACATGCTGTGTTACAAGTGAAACGTAGAAAATTTTTAAACGGGAGAAGATAATCAACCAAAGCATATGAGTACAATGCAGAAAGAAAATCTATCACTTTTGCAAACCTCCATTTTCATTGCCTCCAAAACTAATACAGATTGCTCTTCCTCGACCTTTTCTCCATCCTTTACCATAAGTTTAATCACCAAACCAGCCATTGGGGCTACAGCAGTCCCAGGAGGATGAGATGTTGCCTCAGCAACAGGCTTCCGATGGGTTTCATCATCATCGGAGAGTTCAAGCCCCATTTTCCTCACAAATTGATGATGGTTTGAACCGTGCCAAATATGAATGTGCTCATTTTGATCCTATATGCAGGGAAAAGAATTGGATTTTTTCAGGAAACAAAAATTACACAACTTATCATACTTCAAGTGCAGATTGTTTTTGATTGAACACATTTATCAATAAATGGTTTTTCTTAAGCAACACACACACACAACAATACTTAGAATTGAGAATACAAAACAGTGGTCAGTTCAAAACATTTAACCAGAAGTTGTTTCTCGTTATATGAAACACTAATGACGAATAAAATAGCATATGAAGGAGAAGCACACAAACACAATGGATTTAAGGTACAAATTGCATCCAATTTCAAATGTCCAATGACAAGTTCCTCATTCATCCACTTGTCAATCTGCAAGTGCCAAATGAGGAATGTTTAGTGCACTATCTGGTTCCAGAGTATTACTAAAACAGATAGACACCGTGACAGGTGATAGCAGCTCTGTTAAATTGTTGTGGGTAAGTGGATCTTATAGGTGGCTATAACAGATGCATATCAATCCAAAAAATGATTAGATCTGCAGAATGTAAATTCAAGTGGAGGAGAAGAAATCATTGTATAAGAGAAACGTATCTTAGCTGCGCCCATTTCCAAGAACAATGACGATACAATTGGCACATAGAAATAGATAAATTTTGTTCCATATTCGTCAGAAATAAATGCAAAAAGATGTTTAACCTTAGAGTAAACTGCCAAACTGACGTTCATGCTCAAACCACCAACTTCAACTCTAAAATCAAGGTTGCCCAAGTGTGCTACATGAATTTCCAATCCAGGAGAACTGTTTTCTCCTGTCTGCAAATTCATAAAGAGGCATTTTCAACAAGGAAAATATACTTGGAATATCAATAGGTGGTTCATACAACTAGTATCTTCAATTTAACCTTTCTTGAAAGAAAAAAATACCTCAACTACATACTTCCCATCTGGTAAATAAGTGATAAAAATCTTGACTGGTCTCGGGCTTCTGTTGTATTCGTCGTCCCACCCAAATTCCATTGTTTGTCTGACATATTTATGGACTCTAAAAGGAGGATGAGCATACCATAGAGAGAGACCTCCTGCCCAAATAACCAATTGATAACTGCAATAGTTTACAGAGAAATTAAAACACTAAGAGAAAAGAATTGATCTTGAAACTACCAGGGATACTTTCTCTCAACAGTACATGTTCTTTTTCACAAAGACAAGCAGCTAATATAGATACAGCACGTTTAGCAGCATCATAAGCTTCTTGGGCTAATACTGGATCACGTG
Organism: Apocynum venetum; assembly: GCA_019593545.1. Lineage (NCBI taxonomy): Eukaryota > Viridiplantae > Streptophyta > Magnoliopsida > Gentianales > Apocynaceae > Apocynum > Apocynum venetum. Next base: position 2,286,082 of record SRSM01000324.1, read on the forward strand.
AATCATAGAATAGGTCATCTTTATAGTGCTCAATGAAATGAGTTTCAACTTCACCATTCCTGAAAGCCCCATGGTTTGCAAGTTTTAAGAGAAAATCAATATTGGTTGGCAGACCTGCAACCTGTATAATCAAGAGATAGTAGTGAATTTTAAGTGATTTATCCACTTGGGAGATGACAAAATCGCACAAAAAGGGTCACAGAACACAAACCAATAATTTTACAGAAATTGTCCTGTTGTTCAAGCTTCAAAGTAATTTTTTAACTTCAGCAGATATTTTGCAAGCAATTTTCAACAAGTCCATTAAACCCATGCAAGCTATATCTCTTACATGAGTGATGGAGATATAAAAAAGCATTTATAAATCAATCTTCAGAAGCACCATATCATCATGCAACAGAATTATAGCATATAAATTGTGCCAAACTCAAAGTTAATCTATCTCTAACACAGCATATACCTGAAAACTAGACAGGCAATCCTTCATTTTGATTAAAGCAGCACCACGATCTTTACCCCATACAACAAGTTTAGCAATCATGGGATCGTAATGCATGCTCACTGTATCACCTTGCTCCACTCCAGTCTCAACTCTAACTGCTTAGTCGGATAGATTCACTATGAGCAAAACTCATTTATAACATGAAAAGAATGAATATCAAACTTAATACATACAATTCACCTAACACAACTATTGAATGGCTGTAAAGAACAAAAAATCTATAATAAAAGGTTGGTGCCCCACTAGACTAAATCCCAAATAAATATTCTAGATGAAGGATAGAAAGATAGAGGTAATGATCCTTTCTGCAAAGAATCAATGCAGTATGTAGAAACGACAAGTGCCTCGAGAGATTCTTAAGTGCTCTTTCATCAGTATCATGTCATATATAGTGTACCTGCTGTTGATGATTGTACAGGACAATAATGATGAAGGACACCAGTTGCAGGAAGAAATCCTTTCGGGACACTTTCAGCATATATGCGTGCTTCAAAAGCATGGCCTACGAACAAATTAACAAATCACAATTACCAACTATTAGTGAAGTTACAAACATGTGACCAAATATTTGAAAAAATTTAATATGTTATTTGACTAGATAAGCATACATTTTCAAAACTTAAGAATAATCAAGAGTTTATAAGACATAGAAACAAATATATAAGAATGCAAAACGCAATAATCACAGTGCGCCAACCACTTGCATGGAAGTCCGAATGAAATACCTAGGCAAGGCTGAATAATAACATAATTCCTCAAGGAATATATGTTCAGTTTGACCACAAAAAATGCATTAGTTATGGAAGCAATGTAAGTTGTGAAATGTTCTCTTCTCCTTAAGCCTTTAATATGAAATTAACCATTTGGAACATGTAAGACAATTTGTGAGAATAAATTCCAGAAGTAGTGGAAAAACAAGGCCTTCAGAAGCTAACCTGATAAAGGAACTTGTTGTTGGCTTATGGGTAGAGATTCTCCATTTGCAACACGTATTTGCCATTCAACAAGATCTTGGCCTACAATCATCTCAGTAACAGGATGCTCAACCTAGGGGGGGAAAATTATTGTTATTGCCTCATCGGGTTGCAGTGCATCAGAAGAAGAGAAAGAGGACACAGACTGATCAAATCACCTGAAGACGGGTATTCATCTCCATGAAATAAAATTCCCCTGAAAGGGTATCAACAATGAACTCTACTGTTCCAGCATTGTGATAATTAACTGCCTTGAACAATTAGATAGGATCAAATAAATTAGTTTAATAAACAGAAGAAGGCAACTACAAAAAACACAAATAGAATCCTATTGTCACCTTATCTTTTTCTTTTCTCTTTTTTTTTTTTTTTGTGGGGAGGTGGGGGGAATGCAAATGTGCCTTTGGTGATTGGAACAAAAGACCTCACTCTATCTAGGATGGATTCTATCAACTAATAACTCTTTAGACAGAGCTCAAGTATGTTACTTTTTTCCAGTGATTTTAAGATAGAGCTCTTTTCCTTTACTTACAGAATTTGTTTTACAATTTCCCTAATTCATTATATTTCCCTTCTTTACACATATTTTAACCCAAAAATATATATTTGACCCAGCTTGATTAATTCTTTCATACCCCCACAATTTCTAATACATGAAAAGTGGATAGAATGGGAGCCCCAAAATCCAAGGTTTAAAGGTTAAAACTCAAAGGACAAGAGAAGTACAAATGCAAAACAATGAAAAGGGTCTTCCTAATGCATTTCTTTTCTTTTCTTTTCTTTTTTGCTACCTTTTTGCCCCTGCTCCATATGGAAAGAAAATGGACAAGGGCATCTCAAATGCTATCAAAGATTAGCACTACTGTAATAAATTCCACTAGTATGAGACTTATAGACAATAGTGAGACAAAGAATCTCAAACTAGGTTGACAGTAACCATGACCATAACTTGCATAAAACAGAAAGGTTTACATATGGATAACGCCATAAACACAAAGACAAAATTTTCCCAAGATTCATTAACTTCCCAAAAGACACGATATATAATATGCTCAGCATGAATGATCAGAGAAATACAAGAACCAGTAGCTATAAAAGTGAAACTTAGCAGCAATACATCATATCATCTGGACCATACCACTTAAGAGTACATGTATATCACCTTTGCTGCAGCTACAGCAGCTTGACCCAAATGGGAGCGAAAGCCATTGCTAATATTTGGCTGCATATGAAAAATTATCATGGTCATCTAAACATACGTATACAAAGAAAACACAGGACAAAGAAATCCAAAAAATGAGGGATATAATACAGCAGGAGCTTCTTCAATAATTTTCTGGTGCCTTCTCTGCACACTGCAATCTCTCTCATACAGATATATTATATTACCTTCTCTGTCCCCAAACACCTAAAAATCAAGAATTTCAAACAATAAAAGGCATTAATACAGTCATCATAACACAAAGGACATGCCAGTTTTCGTGAAGTGACTGCCAAAGAAGAAAAATGATTTTCAAACAATACTACAGAAAGATCACCTTCCTCAGCAAGAACTGACTGAGTATTAAAACAGTCACAAGAAATACAGAAAGAAAAGGAAAAAGAAGAGAAGAAATAGAGAAACAGAAAGGATTGATCAAATTGTGTAGAAAGTACCTGGACTTCTATATGTCTTGGCTTCATAATATATTTCTCAAGCAATATTGTATTAACACCAAATGATGCAGCAGCCTCACGTTGTGCTCCCAAGAACGAATCAACAAATTCACTAGGTTTCTGTACAATCCTCATACCCTGTAGTTAACAAGACCCACATAGAAAAGGATTAAAAAAAGTCAACAAAGTTCATCATGAAAATTTTTAGCAGAAAGAAAGAGAAGAATTTGGTTTGTGACACTAAATTCTTGCCTTGTCGCCCAAGCAACACTTCTTGACTCACTTACATGTCATGGCACACTGCCTTATGTAACTTTCACATTTTAAAACACCAAAGAAAGGAAGCTCAAAGAAAGTCACACCTTTCCTCCGCCACCATGAGTTGGCTTGATGAGAACAGGATATCCAATCTTGTCTGCTTCTGATATCATGAGATCAATATCTTGTTCCTGACCATGGTATCCAGGGACAAGAGGAACCCCTGCTGCACCCATAATTCTCTTTGATGCACTGAACAGGGACCAGAGAATGATTTATAAAAAAAAAAAAATTTAAAAAAAAAAGATCGTCACAATAAACCTTATTAGAAGGAACAAAATTCTACACTCTATTAGGGATCAGAAGGGCAATAATGAGGTAACAACTTTGCTCAGAAACTAATTTGAACAACTTGATTTCAAGAGCAAGTACGTCTTTTCAGTGTGTTTGTATGCCTTACTGTACGACAGACACAGTGAGAGAGCATATGAACCATGACTGACAAAGTTCAAGCACGAGTCCATACCTTTTATCCCCCATGTCACGGATTGCAGATGCAGGGGGTCCAATAAAAGTAAATCCCTTGTCCTCACAAAGTTGAGCAAAGTCAGCACTTTCGGATAAGAAACCATAACCTGGGTGGATAGCCTGATCATCAAGGAAGATATTCTGAGCATTATTCAGGGACATTTTTTATCAGCTATACCTTCTTATGTTGACAAAATATCACTCCCTTATTTTAATTACTTCTTTAGTCAAAGCAACACAAGAAGTCTACTAGATGAACGTCCAACGACAAGGGAACAAGAAAGAAACAGAGACCGATACAAGATCAACAATTCAGAGTCAGTACAGATGACCAGCCCATGCATAAAGCAAATAAGAAAACAACAAATATCACAAAAAATCTTTAAAGATTATGAAAATAACTTCATTCAAAACCAACTAGCTGTTAGTGGTAAGCGGATATCTATGTTTGTTCCATTACCGAGGCAAAATTTTATTTTCTTACTTCATCAAAAATTACCCAAGAATTAATAAAACCGATCACCTTTCCCATCTCCAAAACTTCGAAAGGTACCAATCCGAAAAATCAGATAACAGAATAAGTTAGCAAAATTAGTTTCCTCTTTATTTTCCATTTTCAATTTTACATTCTCACCTGAGCGCCAGTTTTGGTAGCGGCTTCGATAATCGAGGAAGCGTTCAAGTAGCTCAGCCGAGCCGGAGCAGGGCCAATACGCACGGCTTCGTCAGCGGACTTGGCATGCAAACTGTGTTTATCAGCATCACTATAAAGGGCGACAGTTCGAATGCCCAATCTCTTTGCAGTTCTAATAATCCTACATGCTATTTCGCCTCTGTTCGCTATCAATATCTTCTCTATTCTTTCATTTTTCTGATTTTTTAGCTCTGCCGTTGCCGAGAAGAATCTAGAATGCAGAACCCTAGGGTTCCGACGAATTCTGCGCCTGAATATGAATGTCACCGACGACATCTTTTGGAAAGGGCAAGTGCACTCTGTGAGGAGTTTCCTTGGAGGGCAAGGGGTTTGCCCGGATAGAGATCAAATGGAGTTAGTTCCCTGTGCCAAGAAGAGTTGTTTTACCAAAAAAAAAAAAAAATTCTCTTTTTCTCTCGTTTTTATTTTTAATTATTTGAATTTTCTTTTGCGAACGGATACAGCTGGACTTCATTTTTTCTTTTCTTTATTTCTCTACTTATCTGGTGCTTGCGTGGCAGTACTGGTACTGGATAAGCTAATTACTATCTTTTTTTCCTTTTTCAAATTTTTTCTAAAATGAAGTATGCAAATAATAATAACAATTCCTTCAATTCGAAATTTGATCTTCACCTTTCACTAAATCAAATAATTAAAAATATATTTTGACCTTAAGTAAATTAATACTATTATATTACCTTTATTTTTTTCCTTTGTCAGTAATAAAATTAATAATAATATTACATAAATTAATAAAATGTAAATTACTAAATTAAAAAAATATTAGTAAAATTGTATATGAAAAATATATTTGTCTCATGAAAATAAATATTTAGGTTTGAAAATTTGAAATTATTTAACTTCAAACGGATGAAATACTGTGAAGAAGTGTATCATTTATTAATAGAGTATTTGACATGCTAACTCATAAATTAAATAATTAAAATATTTTTTAAAATTATTATTAAATATAAATTGAGTTTATATGAAATAATCAAATGATAAATATAATTATACTGGATTATTGTATGTATCTATTGAGTATTATTTTTAGTTTGACAATTTAATTATATGACATTAATTGATACTTCAATAATTTTATGATTTTTTATATTGAGATTGTACCATTGAAAATATTGAGATAAGATAATCCTAGCCTCTTGAAGTGATTATTCTAATCAAGTTGTGATTAATATGTTATATATCTTTGTATGGTTGAAATAATGATTTTTTCCTTAGTTCTAGAGTATTTCCCTTCAAAACAAAACAAAAATTAAAATATTCAATCATTTTCAAGTTATTATTTCCTAAAGGAAAGAACACCTATTTCAGTCAAATGCCAGAGCTCTGATTTTGGCTAATTTGCCTTCATTTTGTACTTTCTTATATTTTTACTCTTTATTTTGTCTACATACTTTAACTTTCTTTATTCTTGGAAAATTTCACCTATATTCTTAATCTCCCATGTTTATTCTAAAATCTTTACAGATTTGTGTTTCTTTCTCCTTTCTCTTGCAAAATATCTTTTACATATACTATATCTAAGTCTCTTCCTAACTTTTCACCTCTTTTCTACGCAATTGGTTGGTGAAGGTAGTGATTTTGAAATTGTAACTTAATGAATCATTGATATGAAATTATGATTCTCTTCAATATTGATATGAAATTATGATTCTCTTTAATATGATGACCAATAAAATTGTGAAAGATGCTTTAAATAAATTGTTAGTATTTATTTTTGTCTTACTTTTAAAGTATTTCTCATCTCTGGAGTGATGTATTTTGTGTTGTTATAAGCTTTAAAAACTCGTGCGTAACTGGTTTATTATGTATCTTTAATGATACGTGCTCTCGCTTATAAATAAAAAAAAGAAAAAAAGAATGCATTACATTGGCGCTGCCTTCTACAGCAGTTGCAAAGTTATGTAAAGATGTACTGCTATAAAAGTTTGGGCTAAAATTAAAATCAATTATGTTAATTTCAAAGTGGAAATGAAACATAATGGACTCGATTACTTGGGCTGAAAACAGAACATCTCTTCTTCCTGGACCCAATGTTTTGGACAGGTCCATACTCTTCCTTCTCCCCCGAGTTGAATACTGGACTACAAACATAACCCGCGTTTTTTTTCTCTCTCTCTATTTCCTCCTAATAATTTTTTTTTTGCTTTATACACCACCAAGCACCTCCCCAATCTCATAACCAACAAAAGACAGTTGAAGGACAAGTTTTCTAGCCAGTTGTCCAAAAAGCGCTCCAATCTAATGGAACCAGTTAAAGGACAAGTTTTTATTTTTCTTTTTTTTTTCTTCAAAAGAAATGCACTAAGAATCTGCCAACTCTCATGAGTTAAGTTTTACCCAAAAAGAAAAAGGAAAGGAAGAAAACTCTTAATAGATAGGGAGGAGAAGAAATTGGATTAAGACTTCACTGTTTTTACTTAAACTGTATAATATTCCTTTGGCCTAACATTGAGTGCTTATATTTTTTATCTAAAATGCCAAAAAAAATAAATATTTTATATTTAAATTTTTTAAAAATAATCTCAGTAATTTAATTTAAGATAAGTAACCTATTAAAAATGAATTTCGCCAAGAAAGATAATGTAATGAATTAGTTATGCTTAATTTTTTTTTCCCCTTCAATTTTTAAAATTTTGATTGAATTAACTAAATCAATTTTAAAGTTATGTATGACTTCAAAAGAACACGTGAATGCTGGCCAAGGAAATATGGGACTTTTGACCTCAAAGTGAACCTCGGCCCACTTTCAATCTTGTTCTTGTCTTTTAATTTGTTTTCCACAATGGAAACAAACGCAAAAGATAAGTTGAATAAAAGAGAGAACAAAAATATTTTCAAGTTTATTCATCAAGATCTTGAGTGACATCTTTGAATTTGATCCATGGATTTGACTATTTTACATTGGAATTAATTAAGATAATACTTCTATATTTAAAGAGAATTGTATCCTCCATTGCTCTCTAAGCATATATCTTACTTTGTCATTGGAGAATTTATGGGGTTTACCTTCCCAAGGTCAGCTTACTATTCTCTTTTTTGCAGGGCAAGTTTAGAGATCACATGGAAGAACAACGTCAACTTGAGAAATAAATCCTTAAATCTTCAAAATGTTCACTTCACCCCTAAAATTGCTTCCTCTAATGATAAAATAGCAAAAATTCTATCTAGAATAACTCTAATCCTCTCATGAATTGGGGAAAAAAAAACACAAAAATCAAATACATATAAACAAGAGTTCCTCCAACTCCAAAACAAAGCTTCCCAAAAATTGATATTCCACTCATTAGTGGTGCCTCTGGGAGCATCATCAACAGGCAATCCGGTTGTGGTAATTACCTAAAAGAAAAGGAGGAAAAAAAAGAACTGTTTACTCGAAAAAGAATGCAAGAAGTGGAAAGGCTGGCATTTCTGACTAATAGCAGTTTCATTTTGAAAAATAATTTTATGGATTAGAAAAATGATGATTCCACCCCCCCCCCCCCCCTCCTCCTCTCAGAATCGTTAGAATTTAGATGGTATAAAACACAAAAGTCATGAAAGGTCCCAGGCACCACTGGAACAAATAAATGGTCTTAATGTGGCTTACCAAACAATTCCATCTCTTATCCTTGGAGAATTGAGTATTGGCTGTCCTTCTCATCAAACAAATTGTCGGCCTCTTTTTAGAACTTTCCAAAGGGTTATCATTTTTTTTATAAAAGCTTATGAGCATGGGATCCACAACCGTTATCTTTAAAAATACATTTTAAATAAATATTGTTTATACGCATTAATCTGCAAAAGATATAAATCGTTATTGAGTAAGTTTTGTGCCATAGATTCATTAAGAAAACTTTTAACAGAATTCGAATACCTTAAAATTTTGAAATCACTACTTGAACAAACTCAATCACTTATTTCGTGCGATCATCATGTTTTAGTTTTACCAGTTGTTATTATTATGGTGAAGTTCGCTTGAGGAAATAAATATAGTTGGATTGGCCTTTTATCCCATCTGTTTCAAAACAAACGAGAGAACAATTTGATCCGTCCCTAACTCCCTGACAAAATCATCCTCGTCAGAAACACTCGGGTTAGAATTGAATATAGTTTCCTTGAGCTTATCCTCATACTATATTACTGCTCTACTATGTCATATCTTCACACAAACATTTTAAAACAATTTTATAAATAAGTTATTATTATTATTAATGTGACTAATAATACTGAATATATATCTCTTAGTAAACGAAAAATATTTCAAAATGATGAATTATTTGTAAAATTCTTAGTAAACATATATTTATTTTTTGTGTGAGAGATAATTTTTCTCCAATTCAGATAAAGCATTTACATTTGTATTTTAATATTTATTTTTATAAAATGAACATGAAGTATTTAATTCTAGCTTAGTTAAAAAAAGAGTATTCACTTCTAGATTCGTTGAAATAGAAAAGATAATGGATGTCATCCTACTTCTACAACGAGTGCGATAATGATTTATTAATGTAGCAGTAATATGAAGATTCTTCTAAATATTCAGACCAAATAAAACACAAACATGATATAAGGAGTTTGAACTTTGAAGTATGAATCAGTAAGCATTAGTAGTACTTGATTTTTCTCTGATTGTTTCTTTACAATACTTCTATAGTTAATTACCTGATTCATAACAGCATCATATCAATTACAGTTGGTGTTCCAAATGTAGTCTAAGCTCATACAATTTTTAATACATTTAAAGTGTATAATACATTATGAATATAGTCGATATAAGTTTTTTCCCCTTTTTGCTAAATGAAAAAGTTCACTAAAAGTAAATTTCATAATGTTTTTTCTTTTATAATATAAGATCCATCATTTAAAAAAAAAAAAATAACCACATAGAGTTCTTTGATTATATTGACAATGAGAATTTGTATACAATAAATGAAATGACGATAGCAAAGATTTACCTTATGGATAATTTGTTCATTAAGTCCTTGATAATTTTTTATTTTTTTTATCCCTTATACATTGTTTGGCTTCTTTTCTTCATGATTATTTTAACTGGAATTTTTGCCAAAAGAATCCAAAAAATGTAAGTGAAACAATTGATATATGATAAAAAAAAATATTAAGGACCAAAACGTTTATATTAGTAAACTTTAAGGACTAAATAAGTGAATTATTCATATAAAAACCTTTTCAATATAATCTCAAAAGATTAAAAAACAAAAACAAAAAAGAAGGAAAAAATGGCTCAATGGGAAACATAATTGAGGCACATGCATCAATCATAGCTTTTGCTTCGTTAGGACACTTACTATACTCATGGCTAGTAATACCCAGCGCTATTATTGATTACCTTTCCGGCTTTCCCCATCCAAATCCTCCTCTTTTTTCTTTCTTTTTCTTTTCTTTTGCTTGAAAAGTATCTATAAGAAATACTTTTATATTCACATTTTAAATCATTTTAATCACATTTTTATATAAAAAATTAAAACACTTTTATATTCAACAAAAAATGGTATTTCAAAAAAATAATAATAACGAATGAAAATGATGTGTTTTTATTTTATTTTTATTTTTATTTTTAATCAAGTAAAGTAATCAAGGACAATATATACATACACGTACAACGCGGCACTAATGAAAATATAAGAAAGGAAAGGAAGACCTCTAATCCTTCGTATTCGTATCTGTAAAGTTCCGTAATGATGGAAAATCGAAGCAGCTGCCGCGGCTAAGTATCTAATTCTAGATTGTATTATCATCAACAATGTGATTTGACGCCCAACGTATAATTTTATGGAGCATCGTATGTGATTGATTTATATATATATATATATATATTATATTTTCATAGGCATCTTTCAAAAATCATTTTAACTTAAAAATTCTTATAAAAAATATACTACTCTCACATTACGCGTTCTTATTTATTCTAAATTTTAAACATTTACTAGTTTAATAACTATATTTTTGTTATTTTTAATTTATCTAACAAATAATCCCAACGTATAAAAAAAACAAATAATTTTCTAGGCATTAATCATTTTAACTATAAAATAAATTTTTTTTATCTAAATGAATTTTCTCGTTTTTAGTAATTTTTTTACTGCAAATTTCTGTCTAATATATACTTTTTAAAAAAAATCAAAAGAGATTTACTCTCTAAATATATTAATAGTATTTTCTTAATTTATGATTTAATGATTTAAGAGATTCAGAAGCAATTGTCAAATTAGATGTTCGATGGCGTGAGAAACGTGGGCCATTTGAAGATAGAGAATTTGTTGTGGTGTGAGAAATGACGACCGTTGGCACCGGCCAAGCCAACCCTAACTTTTTAAAAGCTTCCCCAACTCGTTTTATATGCCATGTGTTCTTCACTAATTTCTTTTCATTTTACCTATATACCCTCATCTACCTTATAAACTACTTCTAAACCTAGTTCAGATATCTCGGCTAGTTAATTTTATGATAACATAATCCACAACAAATGGAATGGATAAAGTAATAATTTAATCTCTACTATTATATTTAACTTAATACAATTATTTCAATTTTTTTAAATTTAATAAAAAAATAGAATATCATCACCATTAAAATAATTAAAAGGTGACACCATAAATTAATTGTTTATAAATATTTTAAATTTAAAATATTATTAGTGAAACTTTAAATGAAAATGTATTATTTTAAAAATGAACATTCAATTATAGATATATCAAATTATAAATATAGATATTCAATTTCAAATGAAGAGATTAATAATTTAGATGAATATTGTGAAGGTTAATTGTTTAACGATTCTCACTAATAACAATAAAATTAATCAATAATATATATTGGATATATTCTCCCAATTTTTTCCCCCAAATTTGCATACTATTATTTGTTTTAAAGGTCATATTATTATCCGATGTATGTGTGTGTATATAAGCATTGTTAATATCATGTCATAAAAAAATATAAGTCAATAATTTGAAACAATATATCTATTTTACATATTATTTATTGTTGTATTTTGTGAATTGTAATTAAAAAGTAGAGATGGTTAAATATTCATGAATGGATAATAGCTTTGGTTAATGTTTTACATACTAGTTCTTTTACATTCATAATTAACCTTCAAGATCCAGCTAAGGAAAAATATTTTATTTAACTAGGAATACTAATATGCCTGCATTTCTTAAAAGAAACCAATTTTTTTAAAAGAAAAAACTTGTTCATTAATAAGAAAAAAGAGTCTTTTCCCCTCAAAAAAAACAAAAGAAAAAAAAGAAAAAAGAGCATGACCAGCGCAGGAAACGGTTAACCATTGGGGTGCACTGCGCAGTCAAATCTCCTTAAACCCCAATAAATAAATAATAAAAAAAAGGAAAAAGCCATTTCGAATAACGCGGGGGACAACCTTGTCATTTACTCTTTCACCAAGAAATTTCCGTCAGCAAACATAATATATGGAATCTTAGAAAAGAAGGGAAATATTCGACGTAGATTATTGTCTTTCCTTAATTTGTCCCTCTCCGTTTTTAACCTTTCCTCTAATATATATATTTTAATTTATTTTATTTCCATTTCTTACTTGACGCTTCGTCAAAAAGTCTCCGAAGGAGTAACAGTAGTAGTACCATAACAGCATAGCACAGCATAAAAGCAAAAGCAACTCTAGTGAGAGAAAGAGAGAAGTAGAGAGATCTAACAGCAAAGCAAAGGCAAGAGTAAATGGGTTGACAACAACCCATGCTTGAGGAGAATTCTATTTCTGGCAGATTCTGATTGAGTTTCCATCTGTGTTTTCATTATTTGGTTCTAAAATTTTTCTTTCTTTCTTTTTTATTCTTTTTTCTCCGGTGAGTTTTTCTTCCCTCAAGCCGCCAATTTGCACGATCATCCTGTAGATTTTAGTTGTTTACACACATGAAAACTTCTTTTCTACTGGTATTTGTATGTTCATGTTGAGATGTATATATATGATTTTGTTGGTATGCTGATATTTCCTGAATTTTTTTCCCTTTTTTGACTAGTAGATTCACTTATTTGTCTGTTATGACGATTCTTATGATTTTTTATCAGAATTTTGGATGTTTTCATGATCCAGTGCGAAAATTAGTTCTTTGGTTTGAAAATGATCAGGCATATGAGTGAAGTTACAAATTGAATTTTAGTTTTTGGATGATCATGCAATTTTTAAGTGGAGATATGCATAATGTTCGTTACAATATTGTTTTTGGGAATTAGACTGAAGGTTTGATGATCTGACGTACTCTGTGTTGTTTGATCAGGTAATATTTGTTTGATCGAGTAATATTTTCATTGAAGGCGAAAGGCTACTATTCTGGTCCCTGGGTAGTTGTGGGACTGGATATTTTTTTATTCTTCTCTTAATCAGGTGATTTTCTTGCTGTTACTAATGTTCTTTCCGCATATTGATAGTTTTCTCTTATTTTTACCTTATATAAGAGTTTTAAACTGAATTCTTAGTTTCTGTGTGTTTTTTCCGTCTTCTCGCCTAGGTGCAAGGATTGTGAGATCAAATCCCATTTCTGCTTATTACGATTGAATTGGGTATTTGAAAGTTCTGAACTCATCGGTGTCATAGCTTTTATACACTATTTGGTGTTTGCAACAGAGAATTTGTGGCCTTGATTGCAAGTATGGCGACTTTGACACATACTAATTCCACAAGGATGTACTCTTGGTGGTGGGACAGCCATATTAGCCCCAAAAATTCTAAATGGCTTCAGGAGAATCTCACTGGTAATATTTTCTTGCATAACTGGTATTATCTATTAATTTTCTTTCAATTGTGACTCAAATAGGAGGTAGGTGTGAACTTCCCTGCTATGTTCTGTTGTTTGATTACTATTTGGATGATCTTCTTGTCTTCCCTTCGGTGATACTGTTTCCTGCTTTGATTTTTGCATTTTCCAGTGAACTATTTTATCAACATCCTTCCTTGTTGTCTTCTCATTTATTTGTTTAAAGAGAAAATTAGTGTGTTCTCTTCCTTTCTTATTTTGTTGGGTTGTCTTATTTATGGATTTCTGAATTACTTGACAGACATGGATGTCAAAGTCAAATCAATGATCAAGCTCATTGAAGAAGATGCTGATTCATTTGCAAGGAGGGCAGAAATGTATTATAAGAAACGCCCAGAGCTTATGAAACTGGTAGAAGAGTTCTACCGAGCATATCGTGCACTGGCTGAAAGATATGATCATGCCACTGGGGTCATTCGGCAGGCACACCAAACAATGTCAGAAGCTTTTCCCAATCAGGTTCCCCTTGTGATTGATGATTCACCAGCAAATTCTGCACCTGGGGATCCTCGAACACCTGAATCCACACCTATACGGGAATTTTTTGAGCCTGGTGATTTGCAAAAAGATGCTTTGGACCTCTCAGCAGCACATATGAATGATAACCGGAGGAATGGTACATCTCCAGGAGAATCGGATTCCATATTGAGGAAAAAGGGTTTGAAGCAACTGGCTGATCTCTCCAGTTCAGGAGATCACACAAAATTTGCAGAAGGGAAGGTGAGAAAGGGCCTCAAGTTTCATGAGGCATTCGACAATAAACAAGGCTTGCAGAATAATGAGAACCGGCCTGAGCTGGTGGGTGACTCCTCGGAGATTCTGAACTTAAAGGAAGCCCTTGTCAAAGTGGAAGCAGAGAGGGAAGCTGACCTGATTCAGTACCAACAAAAGTTGGAGAAATTGTCAGTGCTGGAATCAGATATTTCCCGTGCCCAAGAGGATTCAAAAGGTCTTAGTGAGCGTGCAACCAAAGCTGAGGCTGAAGTTGAAAGGTTGAAAGAAGCCCTGGCTAAGTTAGAAACTGAAAAGGAAGCCAATCTTCAGGAGTATCGCCAGTGCTTGGACAGGATATCAAATCTTGAAACTATTCTCTCTCATGCTCAGGTGGACTCTGAAGAGCTTAAGCAAAGGGCCTATAAAGCTGAAACTGATGCTCAATCCCTGAAAGATGAACTTGCTAAGGTTATAGTTGATAAAGATGCTGCACTGGATCAATACATGAGTTCTTTAGAGATGATATCAAACATGGACCATAAGTTACAACGTACTGAAGAGGATGCCAAAATGTTGAAAGAGCGAGCTGAAAAAGCTGAAAATGAGGTTGAGAATCTGAAGCAGGCTCTTTCCAAATGTGCTGAGGAGAAAGAAGCGGCAGAAATTCAATACAGGCAGTGCTTGGAAACTGTCTCTGTTTTACAGCATAACCTATCCACTGCTAAGGAGGAAGCTCAACGGCTAAATATTGAGATAGAGAATGGAGTGGCCAATTTGAGGGGTGCTGAGGAGCGTTGTCTTATATTGGAAAGATCTAATCAATCTCTTCACTTGGAGTTGGAGTCTGTGATGCTCAAGATGGGGAATCAAAGTCAAGAACTTACAGAGAAGCAGAAAGAATTGGGTAGGCTCTGGACTTGCATACAAGAAGAGCGTTTGCGCTTTGTAGAGGCCGAAACTGCATTCCAAACATTGCAGCATTTGCATGCTCAAGCCCAGGAAGAGCTACGGTCCTTGGCTTCAGAGCTGCAGAATAAGGTCCAAAATTTAAAGGATGTAGAAGCTCATAAAAAGAGTTTGCAGGATGAAGTTCTAAAGGTGAAGGATGAGAATAAGAGGCTTGATGATCTTAGTTTGTCTTCAACATTCACAATAAAAGATTTGCACAATGAAATTTCTAACTTAAGGGAAACCAAAGGAAAACTGGAGGAGGAAGTTGAGCTTCGAGTGGACCAAAGAAATGCTCTTCAGCAAGAAATTTACTGTCTCAAAGAAGAATTGCATGATTTGAACAAAAAGAACTCATCTATCATAGAACAGGTGCACGCGGTTGGCTTGAATCCAGAATGCTTGGGATCATCTGTGAAAGAATTGCTGGATGAAAACTCAAGTTTGAAAGAAACCTGTGAGAGAGAAACAGCAGAGAAGATAACTCTTTTGGAGAAATTGGTAATGTTAGAGCAGCTTCTTGCGAAAAATTCAATTCTGGAGAATTCCTTATCAGATTTAAATGCTGAACTGGAAGCTGTTAGGGAAAAAATAAAATCTCTGGAGGAATCTTGTCAATCTCTTTTAGAGGAGAACTCTACACTTACTGATGAGAAGGTTTCACTAAAAGCTCAGCTGCAGATAGCAAATGAGAATTTGGAAAAGCTCTCGGAGAAGAATACTGTGCTTACAAATTCCCTTTCTGATACTCATGATGAACTGCAAGGATTGAAGACCAAGTCAAGGAGTCTAGAAGATTTTTGTCAGGTACTTGTGGATCAGAAGACTTGTCTTGCCAGTGACAATGAGAGCTTGACTTCAAAACTGGGAAATGCCCAAGTGAGACTGGAAAACCTGGAGGAAAAATATGCAGAACTGGCAGAAAAATACTCTGGTCTGGAGAAGGAAAAAGTGACATCTGTTTCTAGGATACAAGAGCTAGAGATTTCTCTGGAAATGCAAAAGCAAGAACACGCAAAGTTTGTCCAATTGAGCAAGTCACAGCTGGCTAATCTTAAAAGTGAGATGAATATCTTGCAAGCGGGGCTTGAATGGACAAGGACAGAATTTGATAGGGAGCTGGATAAAACATTTGAGTCTCAAACTGAGATTTTTATCTTGCAAAAATGTGCTCAGGACCTGGAAGAAAGGAATTTTTCTTTATGGACTGAGCATCAGAAACTGTCAGACACGTGTGTATCAAAAGAAAACTCAATTTTGGAATTAAAGGAAATTAATCTTAATCAGAAGACTGAAATGAAGTCAATGTCTGATGACGCCAGCACTTTGAGGACAAGGATATCCCAATTACTCAAATCTCTTGACATTGTTTTAGAGTATGACTCTGCAGGTAGGACAGAACAAGACCAAATTTCTTTCAATCACATATTAAATGAAGTTGGACAAACAAAAAACTCTTTATATGAAAGTGAGGAAGTAAATCAGCAGCTGTCTATGGAGATCTCAGTTCTGGTTACAATTCTAGGGCAACTAAAGTTGGAGACTGAAAATCTTGAGATGGAGAAAAGGATCCTGGATCAGGAGCTCAGAAGCAGGAGCGAGCAGTTGGTTGTATTGCAGAATGAAGCCCTCATGCTTCATGAGATGAATCATGAATTGGGGTCTAAATTGAAAGAGGGAGGCCACAAAGAGGAAGTTTTGACAACTCAGATGTTAGATTTACACAAGAAGTTATTGGAGTTAGAAGGGTCAAACCAAGATTTGCGGACACAGAATGCAGAATATCTGGAAGAAAGGGAATCCTTGAAAAAGGAGTTCTTACTCTTGGGCGAAAAGTATCGTACTCTTGAGGAGGAAAACTCTGTTTGCTATGGGGAAATGTTATCTCTCAGCATCTTCTCATTTTTGCTCCAAAATTGTGTGGACGAGAAATCTACAGAATTAATGGCACTGGCCGGTGACCTGAACAATCTTAATGCTGTCAATGACACCATTACGCAAAAGTTGACTTTGACAGAAAGGATGTTGGAGGACATGCTAATTCAGAAGGAAATGGAACTGCAGCAACTTCGTGACGAGCATGAGAAAACAAAAATTCAAGAGGAAACTTCTCGTTCTGAGCTACAATTGTTAATGGAAGAGATTTTAATGTGGGAGGAAAATGGTTCAGAGGTTTTTGGGGAATGGCAGATTTCTAATATCTGCCAAATTCTATATGAGCAGAAGATTCGTGAGCTCAGTGAAGCATATGAGATTGCTAAAGGTGAAATTGCTTCCAGAGACATTGA
Organism: Apocynum venetum; assembly: GCA_019593545.1. Taxonomy (NCBI): domain Eukaryota; kingdom Viridiplantae; phylum Streptophyta; class Magnoliopsida; order Gentianales; family Apocynaceae; genus Apocynum; species Apocynum venetum. Next base: position 2,303,457 of record SRSM01000324.1, read on the forward strand.
TATCAAGCTTCTAAAAGAAAGGGCAAACACATTAGCCAGTGAAAATGTAGGTCTAAATGCACAGTTGGCTTCATATGGGCCTGCCATTTCTTCTCTGGGAAAATCTATATCATCCTTGGAAAAATGCACCTTCCTGCATGGGAAACTTGAGAAACCTGTAAAGGGCGAACTGGAGGTATGTGTATTTATCTAAATAGGCTTTTGGTTGCTATTTTGCTTTTATTATTATGGAAGTATATTAAATCATTCAATATTAATCAAGATGGAGCCAGTAATTACATTCTGAAACATTCAATAAGAAATTTCACATCAAGGATTCTTACTCAAATGATGTCACAATAAAATTGCCACATATATTTTGGTTTTATATATCTCATCTTCCTTTCAATGTAATATTATCCCCTGAACCAAAACCTCATATATCTAACAAATATTACCAATATTATATTCATCAAAATAAAATGTTACAGATATTATGTCGAATTATCTTGTTTAGCCTTGCTCATCTTCGCCTTTTAAAAGCCCATCAGCCTATGATCCTATACGGTCGTAGCAAGAATTTTTTGCAGGTTGGTTTAATGTGATGAAGTTGTCCATTTGGTGATACCTTGATACTCTCCAAGTCAAACTTTTATTGTTGATTGGGCAGCCTACTTGCTACGGATGATCATTGTTCTGTGCTTCTATTAAATTAGGCCTTATTGCTTTCAACATAGGATAAGCTCTTTGATGGAATCCTGTGTGTGTAATTTGGGGACTGGTGGTGTCAGACTGGCCTATCTCCAGAAGGCTGGAGTATTTTTTATATAATTAAGACACATGTTTGCTATTTTCATATTACATCTTGTTTTCATTTTCCCTTGATAGAAGAGTTAGAAAATAAGATATCTAATTGTTACTTCACAAGGTGTGCTAGTATCCTTTTCAGCCTAAATTTTTAAATCTAAATTCCTTGGGTTTGATTCTCCCATTGTGCATAAAATGCAATAATTGATATAATTTTCTGATAAATATACCGTGAGGAATACTAGTCCCGAGGATTCACCTTTATAATGCTAAAGCAAACTAAAGTGGAAGTGCACATGATTCACGGAAAACATTGTACAGTTTCTCTGCCATCTGCCGCAAAATGGAAACTGATGTTCTTTTCCTTGTTTTGTAATTATTTTATCCTTAGGACACTGAACATTTACGGGAAAACAACACGAAAGACAATGAAGAGTCAACAGTGACTGATCCAATTTCAGACTTGCAATACTTTCAGAAGAAAGTGGAATCTATTGAGAAGGTGGTAACTCAAGCAGAACATCTCCTGGTCCAGGAAAATCTGAATGTGCAAGCAGAGCTGGAGGCTGCAATGCGACAGATTGCAGAGTTAAATTCTGAGAGCGGCCATAGGAGGAACTGTAAGCCAACATCTGAGATGGACAATGGGCTTTTGACAAAAGATATTATGCTGGACCAGGCATCTGAAAGTTCCTCATATGGAGTTAGTAGGAGGGAACAGGTTGGAGCTGATAACCAAATTTTCGAGTCATGGGAAACTGTTGATCAGGATGGCATCATTGATCTTACTGTTAGCAAGGCAAATAAGATGGCCTATACACCCACGGAGAGAAGTGAAAATCTCCATCGGATTAAATCAGTCAAGAAACAAAAGAGTGATCATCCATCAGATGCATTATTTGAAAAGGAATTAGGGGTAGACAAATTGGAGATTTCAAAGAAATCTACTGAGCAATTTCCAGAAGGGAACAAAAGGAAGGTCTTGGAGAGGCTTAATTCTGATGTTCAGAAATTAGCAAATCTTCAAATTACAGTCCAAGACTTAAAGAGGAAACTTGAGATCATTGAGAAGAGCAAAAAGGGTAAATCTATGGATGAATGTGATATTTTGAAGGAGCAGCTGGAAGAAGCAGAGGCTGCTATCTCAAAGTTATTTGATCTCAATGGAAAATTGACGAAAAATATTGAAGGTACCCCTTTATCTTCTCATACTAAATCTTCAATGGAGCCAGAAGAAAATTCTAGTGTCAGAAGGAGAAGAATCTCAGAACAGGCACGAAAGGTATCTGAAAAGATTGGAAGATTGCAGATGGAGGTGCAAAAGATACAGTTTGTCTTACTGAAGCTTGATGATGGGATCGACATCAAGGGCAAATCCAGACTTTCTGAGTCTAAAAGAAGAGTACTTCTTCGAGACTATCTCTATGGTGGTGGATTAAAATCAGGCCAACGGCGAAAGAAAGGACACTTTTGCTCATGCGTCCAGCCGGCAACTGAAGGAGACTGAATTATCTGAATTCATAGAAAACTTTTTGTGCTAAGTAGCATAATTGTCCATATATCTTCTTTTTTTATTTTATCAATTACTAGCTAGGTTTAGAGTATCTCTGTGTTATTGTGTCGCAAACAAATTTTAGTCCCTTATATGGAGAATCGGCTGTATATTTCTAGCCCCCTCTCCCAAAATAAGTTGTTCTACTTCATGTGGTTGAGATATTTATTCAGGGTTGCACATCTAATATTTCGTACATTCTTCATTTCTTTCTGTATCCCAACTAATATTCCTTGACATTAATTCGTTGCTGCTCTGCTCTCTCTACTGAATTTGTCGCGGTAGGAACTGCATGGTACTGAATGCATAGCAAAGATTTATGTTAAACCAGCATCATAGCATGTCATTTGGCTCTTTTCCTGGCATAATCCGTTCTTTTCTATACCTCTACTTTCCCCCTTTTGTTCCTAGTGTGCATGGGGTGAGGCTTTAGGAATTCTGAAGGGAAAACAAGATGTGCTGCTCAAGAAATTCTTCAAAGATCAATCAACAAAGATACATCATAGTTACTGCATAAGAATAGGTCAGGCGAAAACATGAGGGACTATGGGAGCTGATCCTCTGCATTAAGCTTTCTGCTGCAAATGTTTAGCTAAGTTTGCTCTCAACATCTTCCCCAAGGGGTCAACTTGCTTGCACCTTTGCCCTGTGTAACCCAAGTCATGATGACAGGACAAGGCAATATCTCGACTGAAACAATCTCCACAGTCAATAATGATATTGTGAAGTAAACAACAGACCAAGATGATGCTTGGCAATTTCCGCTTATCTGGTCGCCACATAACCTTGTTGAGAATTCTCCAACTGCCTTTCAGCTGTGAGAATGCCTTCACTGCTACTGATCTGGCAGCCTCATGCCTCTTATTGAAATCTAACATAGCAGCTGCGAGGTCGTCACCTTCAAAGGGAGTCATAAGCCAGGGAAGAAGAGGGTAACCAACACCACCTACAATATATTCCCTAACATCGGCTCCTTCAAATAACCTTCTAACACTCACATTCAACCGGTCACCAGACTCGCAAAGTTTGTAAAAGCCAGAGAACTTCAATAGTCTCGATACAGTCATTCCCCCCGGCCAACCTGTCACAATGTCTAAGAATCTCATCTCATTATCAACAATTCCCTGCATGAACATGCTGAAATTGTTCTCTTGATCACACCAATCATCTGAAGTTTGAACTGCAGGAAGGGTCATTACTATATGAGTTGCATCAATTGCTCCACAGCAATTTGGCAACCCAAATGACACCTCAAACTCAGACTTTATCTTCTCCATTTGACTGGTGCTTGGCCAATTAAGGTGATGCTTAGCGCGTTCTTCCAATGCCTCGATGAATCTCCATGTCACCTGAGAAACAGTGGACTGGCCAACTCCAAAGGAAGCTCCAACTGAAACCTGAGATTCTCCTGAAGCTAATCTTCTGAGGGCAATAGCAACTTGCTTCTCCACACTAAGAAGCCTTCCTTCTATATTAATGAGACCTGAAGGAGGCCTCGAGATAAGATCTTCTCTTACAAGGGAGCAAATGTACTCAAAAGTCTTCTTTGATACTCTAAAGAAATATTTGAATCCTTCTTCTTCATCAGAAGGTACATTGGCATCTGCAGAAGGCGAAGTGAAAAAGAATGAGGACTCCAACAGTGGCACTATAGAAACCCTCATTTTTCACGATTTCATCACTAAAATGTTTAACTTCAAACAGCATTTTCCCTTGGCTTGAATTTACCAAAATTTAATTCTTGATAATGAATTAACAAAGATAGATCAGAAAATAAGAAAATCATGAAATAAGGTACAGTCCCCCTTCAAAAATCAAGCTAACAGTTTCACCACCATAGTAGAATAACCACATATTTGCATCCAAATCCAAAATTGGTACTAAAAAATGATGAATCAGCTCTCTACTTTGAGAGACAGTAGTGAATGAAGTGATCGATCAAAGAAGAAAGGAAAAAAACAGAAGAAAAAGGAAACCTGGACCTGAACAATTCTTGTTCCAGAAGGAATCCCACCACTCGGAATCAATGACAGCTCCATTCTCTAAAGGAAGGTTTCTGACGATCTTGGTCTTGTTCTTCTTGTTCTTGATTTTCTTAAATTTCTTTCCATCTTTCTTCGTTTTCTTGGATTTCTTGGGAGGGGCCATTCGAGAAATTCAAGAATTCTTTCACCGAGAGGCCGCAACTCTCCAGTTGTAGCGCTTTCTGTTTTCCACCGTCAAACTAAAGAAAATGAAAATGCATATCACCAGTTTCCTGGTTTGGACAAATTGGTAAAAATTGGGAAGTGCATTTGGATTGAAATAAAGTGTTTTTTTTTAAAATTATAATATTTTTTTGTTTTAGATAAAAAATTGTTTGAGAATTAAAAGTTTGATCTGATATTTTTTTGATTCACAAAGTTAGATATAATAGAAATTTTAGAAGTAAAAACTTATTTTGATATATATATTTTTATGGTAAATGATGAAATTGTTTTTAAATATCCAAATTGATACCATGATTAAAAACTTGTTGGGATGATTTTTCGAGTAAAATGTTTATGTATTTGCTTTTGGAATATTTTTTAGTATACTTAGCTTTATAGACCAATAATTTACGTTTGGTATATAATACAATATAAATATTGAGAAAATGGTCTATAAAAATTAAGTATATATAATTCTATAAAAAAATATAAAATAATTTGATAATATTTTGGAATATTTCATTCAATTATTCAATAAAAATAGATAATTTTATAATTTTTGGATGAGTTTTCATTTTTTAGATACATTTATTGATAATACACTAATTATTAATAAAGTGAAATTTAATACATTTTATTAATCTCAATAATTTATAATATTTTATCGAATTATAATATTTTTTAAGTGCAAGTTCAAATGGAGCAATAAAAGATTTTATTTAATTATAAGATACTTCTATTATAAAACTCTCAGTGAAATTCAAGTAGCGTTTGTAGTCCAACGGTTAGGATAATTGCCTTCCAAGCAATAGACCCGGGTTCGACTCCCGGCAGACGCATCTTGAAATATTTTCTAAATAAACACTGGACTTTTGTTAATTCTAATCGGTCCTAATAGGACTGGTGATCGAGGCCCAATTCTGCTCAAATTATATGGGACATTTATCTTCTTAACAGGTCTTTTGGGCCAATTCAAATTAAATTTCTCTGGTTCGATTTTATTTTTAATAAACGTGTTCGGCTCAATTTTAATCTCAAAGTTCAAGAAGTCTTCATTTCGATAAGTTGTGGATTTTCTTGAAAAGTCTCTTTGTCTTCCATCCATTCTTGATCACAAAAATTAATTCAAAATTCTTGCAAGTATTCTTTCCTTTTCCACCAACCACACCCGTCCCCATAAAGCCTGCGAGCAGTTGGATTGAAAATTTGTGTTAATTTGTACCAACAAACCATTCTATGGTCTTTGGAATTTTCGAAACAAGGAAAAAGATAATCCTGATTATGTCACCCCTCGAACATTTTGCATCAAGGGATAGAATTGCTTTCTACAGGTAATGAACAGTGTATTGGTGAACTTGTATAACAGTTTTATATCAACAAAACTTTGATCCATTTCAGATTAAAAAAAATTATATCAATATTTTCCTTATATAGAGGTAAATGCATCTCACAAAATACATTTCCTTGGATGATAAAGAGCCATCCCATCAATAATTTCGTGGCATTTGGCCAAAAATTCTGTCTATATTGCGATCAACTTTATAAACCCGATCAGCAGCTCACACATTATTACTCCATTTTTGTGCTTTATCTTCTACAGACTTTGGCTTGCATGTGTGAAGAAGGAAATTGCATGCTCCAACAGCTTCTTCGACCGTTAAGAACATCCATTCCTGCCCTAATGCCTCCACAAATTTGGCCTTGTTCAGTTTCTTCATCACCTCTGCTACTGGATTTGCCAGCCCAAGTTTTAGTCCTCTGCGATCCATGTTCCTCTTTACCTCTTGAAGCATGCTAATCCCGCTCGTATCAATGTTACCAACAGCTGCCAAAGAAAAGTACACACACGATTCATAACTCATTAAGGATCCCATACTTTACATTGTATGTGGATTGCTTGCTTACCACTCATATCAAGTATAACACACTGTAAGCTGGTCTCTCCTGATGAGTTCAACTTATCTTCCTCTTCGTTGATCCATCTTGAAATTCTGGAATCATCCAGATCATTGTTTTTTGGTTAGTGTTGTCAGCATCAAATGCATGAATAAAATTGTAATCGGCGGAGGCGAATGCAAATTTTTAAGTAACAATCTTAGTACTCGAACAATATTTATTTAATAATATGAACCGAGGTAAAGATTTAGACACGAAACCTCTGGTATGACGATAAATTTCTATAAATTTAAAAATTTAAGTCAGATAATACAATTTATACATGCACCTTTCTCGCAAGTAACTTGAGTTGGCAAAATAAATTGGAGCATCAATCTCTAGTAGGAGCACGCCAGGAACTGTTTTGGCATTGGGATATTGATCCACACTGCGATAGATCTTAGTTTCTGGGAGGTTTCCAAGAACTACAGTCTTAGGCCTTGCGACGAAAAGCAGCACCCTAAGCAAAGACAGCGCAACCTGCATTGAAAATTCGAAATGAACCAGCCGTTAATGAATTTTCGTCAGTTGACTCGGTTCATTATTACCAGAAATTAAAAAGATACAAATGTTTTTATGTATTCTTTGCGTACCGCAATGACTAAGCCGATTTCGACACTGCCAAAAACGACGCCAACATATGCACTGATGCAGACAAAGAAGTCGAATTTGTCAATATGCCATAGATGAATTGCGGCTTCGTAATCTATGAGGCCGAGCATGGCTGCGATTATGATGGACGATAATACCACTAGCGGGGTGTAATGGAAAAGGGGTGTAAGAAACAAGAGTGTGATCATCACTGCAAATGCCATTACTATGTTTGACACTGCTGTTTTGCATCCTGCATTGAAGTTCACTGCAGATCTCGAAAATGGCCCTGAAAATTTTCATTTATATTCACAAATTAGCACCTACACATATTTTGTCGATGTATAAATTGTTTTCCTTTCTTAATATGATATGAAAGTGCGAAACACTATACACGAGAAAAACATTATTACCGGTAGTGAGATAACAAGAGACGAACGAGCCGACAATGTTCATGGTTCCAATTGCAATCATTTCTTTGTTTCCATCAATATGGTAATTCTTGAACATAGCAAAGCTTCTGCCCACTGCAATTCCTTCCTATACAAGATAAATAATAATACGTTCAATTCTGCTTTACCATAGCACTGACCGTGAAATGTTTCTTTATATTTACTTAATATTCTATTTGAATATTCATATTTTATTTTAATTTATTTAGAATTAAATATTCAATTTATTTAAATATATATATATATATATTTTTAATCTAAAATTCTGATAATAATCTTTTTAATTTAAAAAATTTATATTCTACGAACTCACGAGTCTCATCATTCACCCCTTAAATTTAAAGGATTTAAATACTACTAAATAATGAATAAAATCTAATATAATTTTTAAAAAGACAATTTAAATAATTATATTAATATAAAAAATAATTTAGTAAATTCATTAAAATTTCAAACACATTTTTTAACTTTTAACTAATTTAAAAGTGAGCATTTAATGATAAAGTAATATAAATTAATAAAAACATTATATTCAAAACCAATAAATAATGAGAAAGGAGGGCTTACAGCAAGTGCAATGATACCCGTGACAATGCCAGTTTTAATCGTCGTTGTCAGATAAGAAGACCCAAAGGCCAGATCCTTTATTGACGGAGGATTTAATCCTTTCTTCAAATGTCCTATCTGCATTTTCAAAACCAGATGTTTTTTTTTTTTTTTTTAGAAAAATGGTAAATATTCCCATAATGATCTAATAACAAAGACAAGTCTAGCAAAAGGGCCCACTGACTGCAATGTTTCTTCAATCATTCTATGGTCAAGAACAAAATTCGAAGGGCCCAGTTATGCCAAAGCCCACCATTCTTTAACGCCAAAAAAGGCAATTATTATTGCCAAACCCGGCCCACCTTACTTTTCTTGATATCAAATGGCTACATATAATAATATATGGAAGATGAAAGAACACAAAATGGAACGATTCAAAGAAATCCCTAAATTGATCTGTTTTCTCAACAAATCATATTCCTATAATGACACAATAATTAGATCAAATTGACAAAGATGTCTGAACAGCAAAGTCCAAATTCAAGCAACCACAGAAAATAGGCAGCCCAATAATTTTTGCTTAATTGGCGTGATTAATTTTAATACTATCTCAAGAAATAACACAAGATGTAAATTGAACTCAATTAATATTTTATATGTTATCATGATACCATCAAGAGAAGGAAATTAAGTCTCACCACTTGAACACCATGGCGTTCAGCATGGGTCAGGTAAACAAGAAGGCTCCCCAATATGACAGACATCAAAGGAGCCATTGCAGATATCCAGAAGAGGTTCGGCTTCTTTTTGCTCTGCAATATCCATCAAACATCAATAAAAAGCATGAGGTACTCGAACCTTTTAAGGACATTAGTTCAACAATGATTTTAGTTTGTGTGTGTGGATCAATTAACCTTTAAAGACCGTGGCTATCATTAATTTGCAATTCATGTCATAGAGCAAGTTCATGTGAGAATTTTACAATATTAATTTAGTCATAGCAGTTGTTTTATAAAGGAGAAAAAAAAGAGGTCATAGTAGTAGCTTATTATTGTCACTTATTAGGATGTTAACGTCCAAATGAACCTCATTTATTTAAAAACTTGTTTTTATAATTGAACTTGGATTAAGTAAAGAAGTTGTTCAAGTCTTTAGACAACATTAATTGGTGAATATTTTTAGGTATTAGAGTCTATCCAGGATCCATCCCTTTTACTTGTGTCTTTAAGACTCATGAGTGGAGTAGGTGAAGTCAGCAGGAGATCAACGTCTCAAGGCAGTGACTAATTATTTCCAGCAATCTAACTACTAATTAAAGAAATAGTGGTGCAAAAAGAGTAATTACTACGAAATAAGATTAAGGAAAAAGAGGTAATTATATATGGTTTGGTATACTCACAAAAAATCTTGCAAGGAGGAGGTAGAATAGAAAGCAACATCCCAACACTGCACTTTCCCATCTCCACTGCAAACAAGTTTTTTCTAGCCAGTCAGCCAACTATTTATTATTAAAGTAATTAATAAGAGAATAATTAATCGTTTTTAACGTAAAAGTACGTACAGAGAAAATAATTTAAGCATGTGAAATTAAGGGATGGAAACCTGATGGGTTTGGCTGAAAACGGAGCGCATTACAGAGACAACATCTGTTTCCTGAGTGAAATGGTCAAGTCCCAGTATGCCTTTTAGCTGCTGGAGACAGACCACTGTAGCAGCACCAGCCATAAAACCTACTATCGTTGCATGCGACAGAAAATCTACAATGAACCCTAATCTGAAACAGAACAACAGGGGAAATATAAATAAAGAACAATATGTAAACAAATGTTATTATTGAATTTTATTGGTTATAAGCCATAATATTCTATTCACTGTCTTGACCAATCATCATCAAAGGTACCAAAGAGAATTTCTAGGTAACATAAAAATATGGACCGATCGCAATTTTTTTTATAATATGCTCTACACATGAAAAATGAACTAAAAAAATTTCAGAATTTTCAACTGTGATACCATGTTAAATTTTATAAATAATCTTTTAGGTAAGAAAAAGTGACTGAAATAATATTCTGGCTATCGACCAAATGATTTTTGTTTGCTTGTCTGATCATGCATGTGTAGTTGTGTGCCTGTGACTATTGGGTTCGTGGAGAGAGGGAGAAAAATTACAAAATGTTCTCTCAATCGTCAAATCTTTCTTGTCATATTAGACGGAGTTACGTACGATTGTTCTGTACTCATAATGCAATGCATATTACCCACCTCACAATTCCCAGAGTCGCTTGAAATACACCGGCGAAGAATGTAGCTGCAAAAGCCAGATGAAGATAAAGTGTTGGGTTCTCATTTGCGTTAACTTCGTTCCCCAACATGGAAGCCGTGAGAAGTGACCCAACAGCCACAGTTCCAACTGCTAAATCTCTTGAACTTCCCATTAATGCATAAACCAGTGGTGGAACAAAGCTCGAATCTGCCCACAAAAAGGAAAATTGAAATTATAATTAGCTAACTTCTTCAGATTAAGTAAATATTAATACTAGCTAGTGTGTTTGTGTTTCAATCTTACATAGGCCAAGGATTGGTGGCAAGTTAGCCAGCTTTGCATAACTTATGCCCTGAGGAATAGCAAGGCTGGCTATGGTAATCCCAGCTATAAGGTCTGACTTGAAGAATTCTAAACTGTATCGAGGTCCCCACTCGAAGATGGGGAAGATATACTGAAGGCCCAATATAAGCCTTTTTCGTGGTGGCTGGTTCTTGAATTGACGTAATGGATCATCAGGAAATAAGGTTTCCTTTAGCGTGTTCTTTAGTGACTTGAGAAATGGTTGCGGTGGTGGAATCGATACTCGATACGATGCAGTACTCTCAAGATTCATTGATGGGTACGCATAGTCTGTGTTGCCCATCTGGTACTTAATTCAGTAAAGAAAAAGAAAAATCACTTGTTTTGGGAGGTTAGAAAATGTAGAAGATTGAAGTGGATTGAGAGATGAGAAGGTGGTGCGCTGAAGAGAGCTTTATAGAGAGGGATGATGAATGAAAATGGATCCCATTGAGTGCGCAGTGGGACCAAATATCCCAATTCTTGATTTTTGCATATGTTAATGTCACACGTAGCTAGGGAACAACCTATAGTAGTGTTCTGTTCAAAATTTAACCACTGCCCACCTCCGGGATATTTTCATTTTTTTGGTCGAAAAAAAAGAAAGAAACCACCAGAAAAAAGAAGGGAAAAAAGAGAGAAAAAGGTGGCCGGTGCCACACAATTATGGGCTGCTGGTTACCCAGCCCCTTTCTTCGTCTTCGATACATCATATACTAGCCCCCCCTGACCTTGGACGGGGCACATCTTAAAGATCCAAAAAAACATTTTGCTTTAGATCCTTCCTATTTTGTTTTTTTTTTTTTTGTATTAAAGTAACTTTTTAAGGAAAAATTGCCATTGTGAATCATAAAAACATACGAAAGATTCAATTTAGTTTTTCATGACTATCCATATCTTTATATTTTTACTTTGGTAACTTTAATAAATATAATACAATCGACTTAAATTAATGAACATCTAGTACTTTTCCTTTGCTTGAACTTCTATAAAATTGTGATGAGGAAGGAGATTTAGTAGTTCAGATTGGGGCAGAGAAGCTGAACTAAATCTGCACTGTCCAACTTAATTTGTAAAAAGTTAATTGGTGATTGAGATATGGTGATCTCAACTCTTTCATGATTGTGCCAACCCACATTTCCAATATCTTTCATATACAACGAATTGACAAAAAATCGCTGACTCAAGTTGACCATTCATCAAGACCTTTCCAAGAAAGGAGTTTAAAGCTTTCGATCCACGTGTTTTGGTCCTTAATTAGATGGAACTGCTTCTTTTTTCTTTCTTTTTATGACCTATATTTCGAATTTGGACTATATCCTAGGACAATATCATCATATCATGGATCACTTAGAAACTATTATCAAATTAAATGACTGAGTTATATTTAAATTATTTGTTCCCTAAACATGTACACTAGTACATATAAATGAAATAATTTTATATCATATTTCACTCTATTAATATTTTGGCAATGATAGAATTAACGAGTTGTGTCTGTTGTGACAAATGTAATTGCTATACCAATAGCTTAACATCGCTTAGTATAATCATTAATAGGTCAATTAATTTGACTATGTGATATTAGAGGAAAGAATTTGGGTTGTGTTGTCCATTGGAATAGTATAGTTTGTCCCATTTATGGAAAACTTTCATATGTTTCCCTACTATTATCTAAAATTGTCACAATTAATGTGAAAAATAAAATTTGTCAAATTATTATGGAGGAGATTGAAAGGAAAAAAAAAAAGAGAAAGTCACTAAAGGATCTAGAATAAGAGAAATTATACATGATTTTGTCTTCTTGGTTGGGCTAAAGTACCTCGCTAAGTTAGGCAGCTCTGTCTTTCTAGTGACCACTAATTCCCTTCCAAACATAATTAATCATAAGGTCATGCCACTAAAGTGTGGATATCCCCATATTCCAAGTCGTTCTCAATTCGGAAACACCTCGCGACCACAGCTCAAGAAGAGAAGTTTGCCTTAAATACATCATTAATAAATCAACGAATTATAATCTTATATCATTGAATTACTGTGTTTATTGTTTTTGGTAAAAAGTGCAGCATGCATATAAATTTTCATAAATTTTGATTTTAACACTCAATTTTTATTTTATTAATATATATATTCAAATTTTATAAAAATATAAAAATATGCACTTTCATCCATTAAATAGTTAAATGCTAAAAGGAAGTCTTGCATCATTAGGGGGCATTTTTGTCGTTATCTCTCATTACTTTCTCTCTCTAATGGTTTTCTCTCAAGAAAAACTTCCCAAAGGTGTCGCCACCGCAAGGCCACCATCCCGCCGTTGAACTGTACCGATATTCCGGCAAGCCACCGGAATCCAGCAGCCACCGCCGAACGGGGTACATTACAATGTTCGTCTCTCAACGACAAATCCAACCTATGCTTCCACGGGTCGATTAGAGACGATCAGCCACTACTAAACTCTTTCTTACACCCAATCACACAAAGCCCACTGCATTGCATGCCAAGATTTATTCTAAAAACAAAAAAAAAAATTTTGAAGAACAATTTCGACAGGCGTGACGCCAAAACTGCGTCAACTTCCCACTTCAACTCAAGCAAAATCCGGCCAAATAAAGATAACCCGCTTCTTCCATCATCTTCCCAACACCTTGGAAACAATTTCGAGCTCCCCCAAGCATATCGGCCTTCGAATTTGCCAAAAAGACCTAAACAACCATTTATTTGCCAAAATTGTTTTGCCCATTTCTTCATCAATTCAAGCTTTTACCGACCAAAGTGAAAGCCAAAAACCATTCTCCTCATCCCCTACAATCATCCTGCAGACTATCCAAGATCTTTCAACCCATGAAACAACCAAAAATATTTTTAAAAAATTAGGATAATAACAAACATGCCTCCCATGTGATGCATGCCTTCCCTTTAGCATTTAATTACGAAATTGATGAAAGTGCATATTATAATACTTTTACAAAATTTGAATGCATGATAAAATGCACTTTTTACCTTTTATCTAAACATCTAAGTATATATGTTGGACCAGAAAAGTTTGGTAGGTTTTTTCTATTTTGACCCAAAATGGCAAAGAGATTAAAACCCTTTATTCTTTTCCTAGCCTTCTGATTAAACAGAATTAGAAACTGTGACTAGTATATTGTGATGACCAAAACCCATGATCTGTGACCGGTGTTTTCGTCAATTCTCTCACACGTGCATACTTAGTAAAAATAAATAAAATTGTAGAAAAGTGTTAGTATCATCTTGTATGATAAACCAGGTGATGAAAGGGGAATGAATGATTCTTTTTTTCTTTTTTTTGAAAAGGGGAAATGAATGATTCTAGAGAACGAAAACGAAAAGAATACTGCATATGAGGTGAGGTGAGGTGAGGTGATAGGGCGAAATGATTAATAAATTATCGTGTCAGGACTAAGGAATTATCCAATAGGATCACGGGCAAGGTTATCCTACGCTAGAGACAAAGAGGACAACTATACTCTATCCTTAGCAAGACTTGCAAGTATAGTTGATGAACCTCTTCCTAAATTAGATTATCATATTTCTATCTGTTCCACTTTTATAAATTTGTTTTTCATTTTATTCTGTCTCAAATTATAAATTTTTTTTTATTGAAAGCATATACATTTGTTAGTTTATAAAAAATATATTTATTTAAAGCGAGATTATTTATATTTAAAAATACATTAAATTCATTTTAAAATGATAAATGACGATAGTATTTTAGAAATACTTTATAAAAAATATATATTTTCAATAGTATTAATTATATTTTCTTAATCAATGTAAAAATCAAAACAATCCAATTAAATTGAAAAGGATAGAGTAATATAAAAACTAAATTAACCCCCCACCCTCCAAAAAAAAAGTACTCTCACAAAAAATTTTAATTCTAAAAGTAATAAAGAAAATTCCAAAGTCTTTTTTTTTTTCTGAAAATAATTGTTGGGCCAACATATAAAATATCAGGAACGAAAACTGATCACGCAGTATACCCGGGACGGTTAAAATAACAAAGCGGTAAGGCTGAATTTGCAAATAATGCAATGTCATATTGCCTGTCTATTGAATTTTTTCTTTTTGGTTTTTCTTAATAACAAGGAACTTGTTACTTATGAGCTTAATTCTATTCTTTTTTTTGAATGCTTTGAACCCGTAGTAGAATATACTATAATTTCCAGTACGGCACGCCATCTTGTGAACTTTGATCTGCATACTCATCTGAAAATGTTCAATGTATCGGCAGCCCCAACTTTCTAACTTATCAATCTCATGTTCCTCGTGCTAATATTTTTCAATATACTAATTTGAATGTAATCTCCTGACGAATCTTCCGACACTAATATTTAATGGACGCAAAACTAATTAATCAGACTACTCTTCATCCCACCTTCTCAGAGTACATTCATAGTCATAGTTCTTGAACTCTCCTTCAAATTTAAGGTCATGTGAGCTGTGTGGGGAGGGGCCCTTTTTGTTGCCGAGCTACTTTGGAATCTCTTTTTTTCCTTTCTTTTGATGAGGGAGAGAGTACTCCCCACATATATCATTTATAAAGAAGGTTCCTTAATCAGGCGGGTTGTAAATTGAGGGATGCGTTAGACTGACAGAACACGTGTGAGAAAGCCAATAGGATAAATCTTCACAATATTTCAGTAAAAATTTACTCCACACGGGATCCGAACCTGCATTGCCGGCTTTTTTTCCTTTCTTCCTTCTAATTTTTAAGAAGGAAACCTGCAATCGCTATAGATAATGCGCACAAGCATACATGGCTTACAAACTGCACTAATAACGATTAAGACAGCTGAGACAAACGCTAGATGATAAGTTCAAGTTACATGATAGAATTGAACTCGTGTCAATAGGGGGGGGGGGAGTTTTACCCTCTGCTCGGCCAACTCACGGGATTGAACTATAATTCTTTTTCTTTTCTTTACAATCTTTTAATTGCCAAATCATCAGGACAGGTGAGAGAGGTGGTAGCCTAGAAAATGTTGTATTGTATACGTAATCCTGTTTTTCAACATGTAGAAATGCCATCACTCATTTCCTATTTGCATTATTTGAAGACTGCAGTTGACTCGGAGATCTCTCCTCTTGCATTATTGATTGACTCCCCAAATTCCATGAACTTTTTAAAGGCACAATGGGTGAGTTCTATATATTTCAGAAACACTAACAAAAGCAGAAAATAAATGTCTTTTTTTGTGTGGATGCCGTGAGTGTATCTGCATTGACTGATCACTCCTCTCCTCTCCTCTGCTCTGTTGGCCAGGTGTTATCACTAATACAAGAAAACCACTAGTAATTATTTGTTCTTCCTCAAGTGTGCAAATTTCATCTACATTTCTGGGCACATTCCCGGGCTAGTGGAACCACCATTGAGGGAGCAAGACATGTGACATGGACCCATCCAAACGTTTGTTGAAACTGTTCGATGCAACAGAAGACTGCATCGTAGGTTACTACAAGGAATATTGTATCGTACTATATGGCAATTTTTTGAAGAAAGTATACGTATACGTTAATGTGACTTCACATCTTCTTTTTCTTTGGGCTAATTAATTTGGTCCCCATGAAACTCATAGTGGGAGTGGAGAGAACAGCAAAATTATTGCAAAACACGAGGCGCGCTATCAATTGGAAGCAAAGTTAGAGGACAGAGAAAATAATGGAGTAAATAATTCTTGATTTTTTTATAAAAAAAACTATTTTAGTCCTCCAATGATTATTTTGAAATTTTTTTATCCTTCATATTTATCATTTATCAAATAATCATCGAAAGTAAAATAATAAACAAAAATTCATTTGGGATCCACCAGACTAGAAAGTAAATTCCGCACTGCTGCTGAGTCGTCGGACAATTTAGTTGTGTGATCGCAACAAAGGCTTCTTTGGGCACTCCATGTCTCTGTGAGGGCGCGGCAACTTGATCAAATCTCGTCCCTAGGAGACTGAACAGAGTTTGCGCCGGAAGTCAGAGGGCCCATACTACCTGCCGGCCCCAGGGGTTAGGCATTTCTTATATGACAGAAAGAATAAAAAAACTAAAAATAATAATTTGACCAAAATAGTTCAAGAAAAAAAAAATACCAATGATTAAATGGAGAATTTACTGTAAGAAAATTCCTTCCAATTGGGATTTTTCCCTTTTTTCTCCTTAGATTACCTCACAAACGAAAACATTCGGCAAAGGTTGATTAAGTTTTGTCCCATGGATATACACACATGCATGTGTTTTTGTTATTTTTGGTTTAGCATGTGCTAAAAAATACTTGGCATTTGTAGGAATGTCAACTCAAGTTTCACATTATAAAATTAAATGAAAATAGTGTGATTTATAAGTGTGAATAAAAGTTCAATTAATACAAGACTTTTTAATTAAAATTTAATAAAAAAATATAATGCATATTTTAACTCAAAGCGAACAATAATAGAAAAGAGTGTTATTTATAATAGTAGATAAAAACTCAATTGAAATGAGATATTTTTTTATTAAAATTCAAGAGCAGATTCGGTTTTGGCTTAAAGCGGAGAATATGATACAAACCTGACTCCACTTCTGTTAGAAGGAAATTGAAAGATGGCATGGCCGCAGAGATAGTTTATGGACGTTCTTGCTTATTTTTTTCCCTATATCCAAAGAAAGGAATACTTCTGGGGGATGGGGTAAGAAAACTAGGTATATGCTGATTAAAGCTTATAAAGCCAGGAGTATTGGGGACTTTTGGATTCCATGTCCAGCAGACCCACCATCTTTGAGTACGTATTCGATGGGATTCGCAAGACATGAATTGTGGACAAAAACCATTGCACCAAATTAAGTGGATCAGAAGACGGTGGTCCAAACTCCAAACATACGTAATGTTCATATCGGATCATATGGAAAAGCAATATTGCTTGCTGCTTCCCATACCTTTCATTCCAATTTGCTCTCTGGGAAATATATATTATACATTCATTCAGAAGATGGTATCTATGTCGCATCTGCATTTTACTTGTATCAGATATCCTCCTCCTATATATATATATATTCCACTAAAAGAAAAAGGCAATAAATTATGGGATCCACTTTTGCATGATTTTGACTCCCTCTTCCACGCCAATTCATTAATTGACCTCTCGATTTTCATGTGGTGTAATCTTCCCAACAAGTCCCTTTTTATTCCAAGAAAGCATTTCACTGAAAACACCTTTTACTAGTTGTATCATTCCTTCTTTGTTCTTTTCTTGTTTTATCTCGTGATTAGATTTCAATTCTGAATGTCTATTTTTTAAAAGTAAATATATTTATCATATAAAATTTCACTAATTATCTATTTAATTTAAAAAATTTAGAATACACTAGCTCCTAGGATCTTCTCACTACTAACAGAAAGATGATATGAATATCACTCTTTTTTTTTTTTTTAGAAAATAAATGTTTACGTTTTTAAGATAAATACATTTTACATATGAAGTATTGATCATAAGTAATATTCTTAATTTCTATATTAAGTTAAAATTAGAAGGGAAAAAAGGTATAATTTGGATAAGGAATCTATTGATGATTGAAGAATTATAAATTCTATTTGAGGATAAGATTGGATAGAATTGCAAAATGAACGGTTCTTCTCAAATTAAATAAAAGGTGAGAATGAAGTCTGAGAAGTGTGGAAAATTGGAATCTAAAAAGAAGCAGAGGGAAAAGGGCTTCAGGTTTCCTATCTCTGTTCCTGTCCGTCAGGTAGTTGAATGCGATATATGGGTGAACAAGCTATGCAGCCACACATTTGTATTTATATCGGTCCCAAAGTAGTGAAGCACTAAATTGCCTTTTCTCCACTCCATGTGGAACCCATGCTTCACCGGCCCACAAATGTTTCTTCTTCTTCTTCTTCTTCTTCTTTTCTCCCTTTTTCATTTTTTGGCTATTTATTTATTTATTTTGTTTATACCAATTGGATTTATCTGCATTAGTATGCACAGATGTCTTCACAGAATAAAAGCATAGAAAAATGAAAATAAATGAACACGTGTTATAAACGACATGTTTAGCATTTATAGTGATTTTTTAATAAAAATAAAACTAGCATGTAAATTGAATTTAAGATTTGATATTTTTAAAGGAAGTCCATGCGATAAAAAGGGAAAATAAATATTTAGCCGAAGCACAGCCCAGTTCACTTGCAAGAAAATGGGCGCCCTTTTCCCAAACGAACGGAAATAAGAACAGTAATGGGCCTCATGAAGGGGCAGTCCGAAGTACATGAATACATTGAATACATCAGATGCCAAAATACAGGAAGATAAGGAATTGCTCCCAGAGTCACAGTTAGCCACATTATTTTTTATATTAAGGTTAGATTATAATTATGTAAATTAGTGAAATGTAAAATCATTAAAATTTAAAAAATGATTAGTAAAAAATTAAATGATATATATACTTATATTAAGAAAATAAATATTTAATCCTAGATATCCGAGAAGAAACCACGAGCCTCCAATCTTTCGATTGAATTTAAAAAGAGTATTATACTAGGAAAAAAAAAGTCAAAAGGAATGAAGGATAGGAGTCAATGTAAAATCTTTGATTTTTGTTTTTGTCCCTTTTTACCCCTTCAAACACGTCAATTCAAATACTACTTAAAAATCATGTCATCAATCGAAACATAGATGAGATTTCATCATCGGTTTCTCTGGTTCTCCTTCCTGGTCAATTTATGAGAGGTTTTGAAGAATTGAATGCGGTGATGAAAAAATCCGAAATGCTGGAATCTGTGGAAAAATCACATTCCGAGAAGCGGGCATTGCAGTCTTTGCAGATGGAAGATCACATCCCACCAACCAATATAATTGGATGGGGAACACACCTCTGACCTCACTTCACCAACTTCTAACTATGGCCACTTCACCTTAGATCGACCGAAAATGGCGGATTCAGAATTGATGCTGATGCATAATTAATAAGGCGCCATCATTTATTACCTTGGACAGTTTTGGACGTCCATGGTCCACCCTTCTCCCCAAGCAACGCTCGCTCGGCTTTGCATGCATAAATAAGCAAATTAATTAAAAGAATAAAAGAGAAAGTAACAAACAAGAATATAGAGCTCCTAGTTTAGTAGGTAGCGCGTTCTTACGCTCATTACTATGTAATGATAAAAAGGAAAGAATATACTTGATTTGGTTAATATAATCTACATTTATTGTTAAATATATATATATATATATATATATATGTTTCATTTTTTTTATGAAATTTATAAGGCATATCATATATAAATGAATTATAAATTTAACTTAATCCTTACCATCCACTGCTTCCACCACACATCTTAAAAAGTTTTCTTAAGAATTTTTTTTCAAAATATACCATGTTACAATCGGGTCAAACTATAAATTTCAAGGCACTTAAACAAAAAAATTTAAAATATTTATTTTGTTTGGATTGAATGTTGCATTTTTATTTTTTTAATATATAAAATTGAATGTTTACTTTTTAAGATAAATATATATTTTATAAAATTTCATTAATAATTTTATTAATCTAAAAGATTTATATTTTGCTAACTCGTATGATTCATGACTAATTGCATAAATGAGAAGGATAATATTTTAACTTATTTTCGATAAAAAAATTATCATTATATTTTATATTAGATAAAAAGCAAAAAATTAACTTTAAACAAAGAAGTAATTGTTTTATAGTTTAAATAATAAGAGCATTTTCCAATTGCATAACACATTATAAATCTCTATTTAAAAAAAACAAAAAAATAATATATATATATATACACACACATATATATATAGGGACAATAGAAACACAAAAATATCTTGTGGTTGCATGCTCCAAGATTTGCTTAACATGCATTAAATTGGATAGGAAATAGAAATGAAGAAATTTAGAATTGAAATGAATAAAGGACGTCATATATTACTCTTTTTTTATTACATATGGGGAAAATGGAATGCGATACTCGAATTTACAATTTCAATGGTGCGTGTGAATATGTTTTACCACCGAGTTACCTTTGTTTGCTCAAATTTGACCTCTTATAAATGATTTTTCTCCTCTCATTTTACTCTATTCTTCTAAAGTAACCTTCAACCCTAGATGATTACACTAATGAAAGAAAATACAGGAAAAAGGCCGACAATTCTATGTTTTATTGTTAATGAAATTGAAGAGGCAGAAAAGAACGAGATCCCTGCTGTCTAATCAGAAAAATTTTCTTCATTGATACTGCTGTCTAATCTCAGTTTGTTGAGAAGATTTGCAAAAAAAAATTCCACTGCTTTCATTATCAAAACGAGTCATTTGCAACTATTATTACTACATAGATAATCTATTATGTTAAGTTGACGTGTGCTCTGTTGCTATACTAATACAATACAGCTCTTTTTATAAAGTATAATACTTGGTTACTGCTTACTGGAATGTATGCAATGCATTTTCAATAGCAGAAGTATTTGTTAGGTAATGAAAAAAAAAAAAAAGAAGTTTGATTGTAGAGTTAAAATAGAATTAATTGAATATATAATATTGTTACTGATTTCGAGTTTTAGAATACTTTATTTATTTGGAATTGAATATTTATATTTAATTTAATATATAAAATATTTATGGAGAAATTTTTATGAAAAAAAAAGATACTACCACATTATTAATGTTGGTAATGATGATATTATATTGACAAAATATAAATTTATTAAATTAAAAAACTTATTAGTAAATAGTATTTTAAATATAAAATATATTTATTTTTTAAAAATAAATATTCAATTTCAAATATATAAAAATAAAAATGATAAATATACAATTCATAATATACGGAACGGAATAATACTATATTTATTAAGCACTTTTATTTATTAGTAGTAATATTGGAAAAACCTTTTTATAGAAAAAAAAATTCCGATGTGTTTTGTCTTTTATGTCGGCATTTTATATATTTAATGCTTTTAGTTCTTTCCAATCACTCATCGTATGCTTCTAGTTTTGGAATCAAAGACAAGCATAGCGTATCCATTTTGTTTGTATTTGGTTAACACGTTCTGAGAATTCAAACATGCCAAAGAATTAAACCTCCACCCCCTTGGTATCCTTTGAATCTCTTTTATGGATTTTTTTGCCGTATTTGAATAGTATTTTTATTATTTAATAATCAAATAAAATTATTTATTTGATTTATTTTTTTTGAAATGCATGACCTTTGTAGAAATAATGTCTTATAACAAGATATACAGGCGAGACCGAAAATAAAAAAAAGCTAAATTCACTTGTCAAATTATATATTTGATCAACGTGAATGAAATTACATCTTAATATCATTAATAAAATTATAAATATATAAAAATATAATTAATATATTATTTAAAGAGTATATTTTTTTTATTAAGATTATGTGAATAAATAACATTTATATGAGTTATATTAGAAACAAAATATAAATTAAATATGATAATTTCAAAATATTTTTGAGTCAGAGAATGGAAAAAAAAAAAAAAAACTAATCCCCCACAGTTTTGATAGCTGTGATTGTGAACCAATTTGGTGGGGGTATCCAATACCCAGTCCCATCTGATAGCGGTTACAAATATGTTATCATTTTTTCAAATTTTTATAAATATCTTCCAAAAAACATTTTTATATTTATTTCCAAACTCACATAGGTTCCACAACTCCACTAAATTATATAAATAATAATATATTTCGAATTAAAATAATCATTTCAAATAATTTATTAATGTGAAAACCAAACACATCATATCAAATTTTCAATTATCAATAAAAAATATTATCTATTTACAACCTATTTCAAAATTATTTTAAAAAAAACGTTCAAATTCTAATCCAATTTTAATCTAAAAGTCCAATCCAAATATTTTTTTTAAAAAATAAAGTTTGACGCCTTCTGACCGACGACTGATCAAACCCTGTGTGGAAGGCATGTTTGTTCTTCACATTCTCCTTTAAAAAAGAAAAAAAAATTGTTTTGCTGCTTAAATAAGAATAGTTTTTTGTTACTTAAAAAATTATCGCGTGAACAAAATAGAGTAAAATAAACTCCAAATCATAAGGTGAATCAAATGTAATCAACCTTTGAATAATTAAAACCAAATTTATTCAGCACGAAAAAGTCAAAGTTTTGAAAAAAATATTATGAGATAAAGAGATCAGTATTATTTACTAAGAAAAAAGAAAAGAAAAAAAGACCGAGATCATTACCTGTACCGTGATGACTGATGTAATGAATCAGGAAAAAAAAGAAAGAAAAGTCTAGGGCTGAGCCTACACGGATATCGTAGGATATAGGAGCCCGTGCAGTGGGGTCTTTGTCCTTTTCAGAATCACAAGAACCAACAAACAAAGGATTTTTCTGTTACTTCACTTCACTTTTGAGCCCCCACTCCATATTTCTTTATCTTCAATTACGAGGACATGTATGTACGTTTCTCTTTTCGTCATAAAGAAACGCAGGACGCTTGTACGCTTTTTATTTTTATTTTTTATATATGTGAACATAAAATAGTTGCACAAATGGATAAGAATTTCATAATTATAACAGGTATTATAATTTCATAAATCTTAAGTGGGTAAAATGTATTACACACTTTCTTCATAAAATATAAATCGTTAATGATTTTTTTAAAAAATATAAATAATTTTATAACTTTTTATTGATGTTTTATTCATTCTTTCTAATACTATCATTGTCTTTATATTATTATTATTAATTATAAAACTTTTTATAATTATGAGAGAGATAGAGATATCATTTTATAAAATAAATAAATAAAAAATAAAAACATTTTAGAGAAATAATAATTCATTGATATATAAATTTTTTAGCCAAATAACTTATATTTCGAAATAAAAAGAGCATCAACTAAATAACCAAACAATTACTATCTTATACTCTTCATATTAAATTCTTCTCCAGCCAGGTTGAAAACAAAAATTGACCCAAAAAAAAAACTCAACTTAGATTTTGTGTCTTAAGCGCGAGCTAAGACATTAATTCAAGATATTTTTATACATTAAGGTTGATTTTAGCAATTCAATACAAAAATTTGGCCATAGAAGTGCCCCTGTAGTATCCAAACCAATAACGTGTGGATTACTCTCCTTACTAAGAAAATTAATTTAATTTATATTTTTTGTTCTAATATATCAAAATATTAATATTTATTGTTTTTTTGTTTTTCATTTTTTGACAAATTTTATATCCACCAAGTCTACACAAAAATTCGTCACTAAGGATTTTCCTCTGTCTCAAGGAAAAACCAAATCTCCTCAATATTTTCACTAACAATAATAAGATTACTTCCTTATAGTCAATTTTTCGATCAAATCTACAAATAATATTTAATTTTTAGACAAAAAAGTACTAACTAACAATTTTTTTTTTTTTGTTAGGAGATGATCCTAATATACGTTACATTGAGATATTCCAAACTACAAATGTCAATAGCCAATCGTGGATGATAACATATGGGGCTTGATCTTAATGGCTACAAATAAATAATTTATAGTATTTTTCTAGATAAAAATGATTTTGAGTTGTTTTTATCACTTTTGCTTTTAGGTAAAATAATACTTTTTGAAACAATTTTTAGTATTTAATCCTTTAAAAATATAAATATTTCTCCATTAGCGTAGAAATGTATTTTAAGAACCAATCCAAATATGTTTTTATAGTGTCTCATTTTGTGCTTGATATTTATTTTAAATATTTTGAAATAAAAAATGAAAATTTATTTTGAAATGAAAAAATAGTAAAATTTATTTAATTAAGATGCACTTCTCTTACTTTTTTTTAAAAGTACTTCTCTTGTCTTGTACTCCTATTTAATTCACGTCCACTTCGGAAAAGCAAAAAGCGCTCCGCTCTAAACGCTTTCCTCTCCTTTGGCCCCCCCCCCCTTCCCTTCCCTACTAGCAGTGGACTGGGTGGCGTGTAGAAAAGTTTTTGTAAGTTTGAAATTTTCTTGTCCCCTTCAGGTTTCGCCCCCGACACCACTTTTCTTTTGGCCCATTTCGATTATTTGGAATTAAGATTAAAATATTTCGCAGCTTCTCTATTTTCCGCTCTTTGCTTTTTGTATTTTTATTTTTGAGGAACTATTTTCCCCTCTTAAAAGCCATTTATTTTGTTCGTCATACCTTTCTTCTTCCTACTACTGCTACTTTCCTCAACAAGAAACTTCTCTTCCTACAGAAATTATTTAATTCTGCTACCGTCGTTATGCCATTGCAAAACTTCAATCTCCGGTAGCATTCTGTTTCTTTTCCGGTCAGTTGTTTCTCAACTTTGTCATGCTTTTTTTCCTCCTATTACTTGCTTGTTTTGTTTAATCAATTTTGCAATTTTTTTGAACTTCCTGATTCATTTTGATGTAACACCCAACACCTTGTTGAATTATATGAGTTATTCTTGATTTTTCAAATGTTCGTTTAAAGGATAGCGTGAATTTGTGTATCTTCTGCTTGTTGTTTTAGCAATGAATTTGATGAAGCAACGACCTTCGCCTAGGCAATTTTCCTGGATCTCTGCTCTGTGTTTCCAACGTACCAGAGAAGAAAAGGAAGTAAAAAAAAAAAAAATCACTTCTTCTTGAGCTTGAATTATTCATGTATTTTGAGAAATGTACTCGTGTATTATTGCAGTATCCCTTCTTAGAACATACAAAATTGCTATTATTAGACTTTTCGTGGGGGAAACAATTTAAACATCATAATAATGAGAAAAAACAGAATCGAAAATATGAAGAAATTTGACAATTAGGAGTTTTTCAATGACAGATAAAGGACTCGACTTAAACTCTTGGCTTACCGAAGGATAGGTTCTCTGTGTTGCTTTAGAGGTTTTGGTTGGCATTGGCTTCAAATCGCAAACCATTCAATTTTTTTCGGGGGCAAAATTCCACTTCAAGTTGGGTTTTTTAAGTTTCCTTCTGATGACCGCACCACAAATTCTTCTTTGAACGTTACCACTTCTCTTTTGTGGTTGTCAAATATTCAAATAGAGCGAGTAGGGTTTGATTTTCTAGAGCTTTTAACTTTCTTGAGCCGAATCGTCACAGAAATTATTCTTACTGATCACCTTACGTACGCTTCATTGGAATGAAACTTACCGAATTTCCTGTTGGCCTCTGTTAGTGCAGAGTTGTTGCCACGTTTTTTCAAGCATAACTTGAACAGGCATTGCGGATCCATTGCCAGTATCACTTGCTGAAGTCTTGATCAGAAGCACATAGGATGGAAAATTATGAAATATTAGAGCAGATAGGAAAAGGCTCCTTTGGTTCTGCTTTACTTGTGAGGCACAAACATGAAAAGAAAAGGTGAGAGCTTCCATATTTTGCTTTCTACATACATGTTTCATGTAATGGAGTTGACATGTTAAAAGTAGGCTATTAGTCAAGGTATAATGTATTCTCTTCTTTGTTTAACTGATTGATCATTAATATTTAAAATTGTTATCCTTATTATTAAAGGTATGTCTTGAAGAAAATTCGTCTTGCTCGCCAGACAGATAGAACCCGGAGGTCTGCCCACCAGGAGGTGAGTGAATTATCTATGATTTTCTCATTCCTGATGAAAAATGTCCTCTATAGGCCTTTTAAGCTTTGTTATATTGTAGTTTTTCTACACCTTAAAATTTTTGGAATTCAGCTAGTGCCAACTGGGCTGGCTGCAAAGACTGCGGAACTATTAGCAGCAGATGATATATAATGTTTAATGATCTGCAACCGTTTAGCATTCTTCCTTTCTGTGTTGTGCGATCAGATAATTGCCAAACACTGCCTTTTGTTTTGGCTACTAAGACACATATTTCTGGGCTAGCTTGAGGCATATGCACTTCACCTTTTGTTTTTACTCTTTGACTTGATGGCCTTGAAAATGCCTCAAATCCACTTGAACATAGCATGGGGTGGTACTATTTGCTCATTTAAAATGTCTATCACCTGGACATGAATTAAAGTAGCATCACTCCATCTTTTCTGATTGAAAGTTAAGCCTGATAATCTGTTCTTGCAGATGGAGCTTCTTTCCAGAGTACACAATCCTTACATTGTTGAGTATAAAGATTCCTGGGTGGAAAAGGTATGTAAGATCCAGAAACCCGTGTTGGATTAACCATTTCCTTTCCCAGACATTGCTTCACGTTAAGGCTTGAGGATGATTTAAAATGATGAGCATGATGAATCAACTCAAATTGCGACAAGGGCTGTGTCAGTGGCCTTGATTATTCACTCAAGTGCCACTTTCCATGGAAACAGAAATCTAAATGTACTAGTGGTCGTCTATAGTGCATAAAGCAGCTGGAATTTATACCTTAGGTGATCATCTGATGAAGTAAATTTTGGGTCATACTACTGTTGGAATGTGTATGAATGATTGACCATTAAATTGTTTGAAGGAATTTTACATTCAGACTGCAAAAGGAAAAAAAGGGCGAAGGAATTTATACCGGCACATTGCCCAAATTATTTTATGCTCAATGATTTTTTTTTTCTTTTCAGGGTTGTTATGTTTGCATTGTGATAGGTTATTGTGAAGGAGGAGACATGTAAGTTGGTTAATTCAGCAAATAGATTCTTCTGAATATATTTGTCCATTTTTCAGATTAATGATCATAGTTCTCCTTATTCATATGACCTTTTTTGCTGTTTCCATTAACACAGGGCAGAAGCTATTAAGAAAGCAAATGGTGTTCATTTTCCTGAGGAGGTTTTTATCTACCTCTTTCTGTTTTTTTCCTCTCTTTCTGATTCCATGCAACTATGCAAGTAGATCTGATGTGTAGTTGTTGAAACATGTGCAGAAGCTTTGCAAGTGGCTTGTTCAGTTGTTGATGGCTCTTGATTACTTGCATACAAATTATATACTTCACCGAGATGTCAAGGTCAGTGATTTTCCTCTGCAGTGTTCCTGTAGTAAGAAATTATTATGCATCTATTACGCCATTCCTCTTTGCTGACATCTGTATTTGAATCAGTGTTCAAATATATTTTTGACAAAAGATCAAGATATTCGTCTAGGTAATAATGCATTATACTTTCTGTTGTCCTAACGGACTTTTCAGTTTGCAAAGCATCTTACTCTTGAATTTGCCATTTTCTTTTTTATGAGTTTTTCTTCTTTGTCTGGCCCTTACAGGTGACTTTGGTCTTGCAAAAGTATTGACCGCCGATGACCTTGCTTCCTCTGTGAGTTCTTTTGCCCTTTTTTTTCAACTCCTTTTTCCTTTTTTCTGTGTCTGCATTTCTTATAAAGGTATCAATGGATCCATGCAGGTAGTTGGTACTCCTAGCTACATGTGCCCAGAGCTTCTTGCTGATATACCCTATGGTTCCAAGTCAGATATCTGGTCTTTGGGTAAAAGCCAATTCAATTTGTGGGATCTATCATGATATCTGCATTTGTTACTGTTCTTGACATTACTTATTTGCTATTCAGGATGCTGTATGTACGAAATGACAGCCTACAAGACGGCATTTAAAGCATTTGTAAGTCAGGTTTAGCTGTTTGCGAAGTTGTGAATTACTGTTTTTGATGGGCAAGTACTGATGGGAATCACTCTTTGGCTCTTTGCCCCTAAACCTACAGCTGTTGTTATGTAATTGGTGTAATCTTGAAATACATGTTATGTTAAAAAAAAGAAAAGGTGGAAGATATTTTTGTTATGCATCTGATACAATTGAAGCCAGAGGTGTGAAGAAAAAAGGAAAAGAAAAAGAGAAGACTGTATAAATTGCTTCCTAATTCTCTTCCCAATGTTGTTTGTTTTGGGATCTGGTTGATGTTCAGGCTATAGTTGTTTGTTTCTTATGTTAGAGAGTGCTTTGCAGGATATGCAAGGTCTAATCAACAAAATAAACAAATCTATTGTGGCACCACTTCCTACCATGTATTCTGGAGCATTGTGAGTTGACCTACCCTTGTCACCTCCAATTTTAGTGAACTGTTTCTTCAGCTACCTGTATTCATGTGATTCTTATGTCCGTTTCCAGTCGCGGCCTCATTAAGAGTATGCTGAGGAAAAATCCAGAACTGAGACCAAGTGTAAGCATTGTTACCCCTTTCTATTTGGTCACAAGGCATTCCAAATGAAGTCTGATTCATCAGAAGATCTGAAATACAAAATTTTTGTCTGAATTAAGTGCTTTTGACTCTGGTGCAATTATCTTTTGTATCTTCCTTTTTTCTAGGCTGCAGATTTGCTCAGGCACTCCCAACTTCAGCCTTATGTCCTCAGCATACGTCTCAATACAAGTAATCTTAGGAGGCAAACCTTCCCAGTTCAACGAGCCAATTCCAACTATACGAAAAAAACTAGATTTCTGGTACCTGGAGCTGTTACTGCATTTTCAGAAAAAGAAAGAAGGAGATCATTTGGCAACAATAGGGCCTTGAATCCGAGTGTTTCTGGAACTGAGCTTGATTCTCCTTGCTCTCGAAGAGCCAAAGATTTTACAAGCAATTTGGACAGAAGATTCTCGCGGTCTTCTTTTAGTGGTTCTTGTGATGAGATAGGTGTTCACAAGACTACAACCTCTAAATTTTCCTCTTCTGTCAAAACACCAAAGCTTCCTTCAGCAAGAATCACTTCCACTCCCAGGATAGAGACAGTTCCATCGAAAATATCCAATCCTGGTTCAACTCGTGAGTTGGTAAGTTTTCTGCTGCCTTTTCTGCAATTATATTATTATTATGATTTGCTAGTTTTTTTTTCTAGATTTTTTTATGTTAGAACGATGACCAATCTTCTAAAAAGACCTAGCTTGTCATGGTAGACTTATGGCGTTATACTTTCATGGGCAGCTTCCTGTGTCACATACTCCAGCAAATAAACCATCTAGATCATCAAGGCGCATGTCTCTTCCAGCCACCCGAGCCGTCAAGTCTGAATCACCTTACAAACCCAGCACTGGTCTCTTACATAGCGTGGAATCTCCCAATGTCTCCGTTAATGCTCCACGAATAGACAAGATGGTCGAGTTTCCCTTAGCTTCCTCTGACGATCCCCTCCTTCCTATTCGCAGAACTTCATCTGTATCTGCTCAGTGCTCTACCGGCTCACCACAAAGTGGTGAATGCTCAATCACAAAAGACAAATGTACATTCCAAATACTCGACAGAACCTTTGCAACACCACAAATCTGTGACCCTGCTCTTGAAGTTGTACAAACTGGAAGTGATTGTTCAGAGCACAATGCAACAACTGCCGCATCAAGCCGTTCTTCTTCAGATTCTCGACGTAGGTTTGACACATCATCTTACCAGCAGCGGGCTGAAGCATTAGAAGGATTACTTGAGTTTAGTGCACAACTAATGCAGCAAGAACGCTTTGAAGAACTTGCCGTGTTATTGAAGCCATTTGGACCAGAAAAAGTTTCTCCTAGAGAAACTGCTATTTGGTTGACGAAGAGCTTCAAGGAGAATGTTGTCTGATGAGAGCCTTACTCACTATACTTGCTAAAAGCTGTTACTCCCTGCAAGTTGAAAGACTAACTCTGGTCTCGCAATGATGACCGAGGAGAGCTAGCTAGGATTTCTGATTCCATGTCCAAACTATGAAACATTGATGAAGAGATGTAAACTGAATGAATATCTTGTTCATGAGAAACAGAGGTTTTAACACATTACACTTTCACGCATTCTTTGTGGTCTGTCCCCTTTGTGGGGATCAGAATGCCTTTAGTCCAGCAATTAATGTTATTCTGCTATTGCCTGGTCTTTTATGTCTATTGTGTCTGGGTTTGATAGTAAAAGATAAAAAATCTGTTCTAGTCTTTCTTGTGTAAATTGTATTCTGAGGGGTAATAATGCAAACATGACTGGGAGCCTTGAGAGCTTCAGTTTTGCGGTTTAAACGACGTCGTGATGGTTTAAACGACGTCGTGATGGTGTTTGCCTAAAATCCCTCCGGCAAGCCGAGCTGAGAATTTTACTTCACGCCTTCTTTCTCAGACAACGATTGCCGTCCATGGAAGACGCAGCAGAAGTTTTGGAACTCTTCGAACTCGAATACTCCGATCTGATACTCTTGTCTGCCAATGAAGACTTGTCTTCATCATCATTATCTTCATCTTCTGAGAAAATCCAACGGCTTGGGTCGATCACCGAACAGATAATGGAAAACCTAGGGCCCAACGGACCTGGACTCATTGCTATCAAATCGGTCCCCGGAGCTTCCCACCTTCGTCGAAGTCTTCTTCCTCTGGCCCGGAAGCTCGCTCTCCTCAACATTGATGATCGGAAATGCATCCTCAAGGTACAAGTTAGTTCATCAAATTATTAGGTATAAAAAATATTATTCCTTTAATTCTGAAAGAACTTCCTGCAAACGAATTATTGACAAAAAATTGATTAATCATTAGGAGCATAACTTGGGTAGTGACGTTCCTCTCAAGAATTTGGATAGAATAGTGTCGTCCTTTGCAATGCAACTGAATTACGAAAATCTCGGGTTCGATAGCGCTGAAGATCAAGAAACTGTTTCAATGGATGATTTAGATGCAGAATTCAAGGATCTTGGGCATTCTTTTAAGAAGCTTGGGTTTCTAATGATGGAGCTTGGGCTGTGTCTTGCAAGAATTTGCGATAGAGCCATTGGTGGTCGCGAGCTTGAAGAGAGTTTGTTGGAGTCCTGCTCGGCCAAAGGCCGTCTAATACACTACCATTCAACTATCGACAATGCCACAATCAAAGAAGCTGCTAAAAGGAAGGGACGGATTAATGGTGGATTTCAAACAAATGGGACGATAAAAGCCCAGCAGTTTGAATGTAAGAAGCAAGATGTCAATAATCAGGCAGAGTTTTGGCAACAATGGCATTATGATTATGGTATATTTACAGTTTTGACCGCTCCAATGTTCACCTTATCTTGTGAGACAGAATGCCCTCCTCCAAATAGCCATACGTATTTGCAAGTATTTCATCCGGAAAGGGAGACCGTTTTTGTGGTTGATGCACCTCCTGAAAGTTTCATTGTTCAGGTAGGGGAGTCAGCCGATATATTATCAAAGGGGAAACTCCGGGCTACTCTTCATTGTGTTCGTAGGCCAGCATCACTGGAAAACTTGAGCAGGGAAACCTTTGTTGTTTTCTTGCAGCCTGCTTGGAACAAAGCTTTCTCACTTTCCAATTACTCTGTTCAAGCCTCAACTCGGAATCATGTTTGTGTGTCTTCTGTGAAGAATTATGCTGGACAGCAGGACTTGAACAAATTATTCCCAGCCATTCATAGTGTAGTCCCACCTCTTGCTTTACGGATGAGAGATGGCATGACATTTGCTGAGTTTTCAAAAGAAACTACAAAGCAATACTATGGTGGTAGTGGTTTACAGTCGAAGCGATAAGAAATGGCAAACACCGTCCCAGGGGCATAGCCCCGAGTGGGTAAGGCAATGTGTGATGTGGGGAGAAAAGCCTCCGGCAACGCAGGTTCGAATTCCCGTGTGGGGGCAAAGTTTCACTGAAATATTGTGAAAAAGGTTTGTCCTGAGATTTGAATCCTGTTGGCTCTCTCACCACATGTGTCCTGTCCACTCGGGCACATCCCGCGATTGACAAACCCGCCTGGTCAAGTGTACCGTCTGAGACAGGTGGGGGAGTTCTCCTCTTCTCCCTCATCAAAAGAAAGGGCAACACCTTTGCCCCTTTTACTTTATGATCCGACTTTTATTTCATAGGAACCTGTCTTAGGTTTCTAAATTAGCTTGGACTTGATTATAATTGGGGTTGCCCCAATCCCTTTTTGCTGCTGTTGGATTCACTTTTTATTTATGTTTTTGGGTGGAACGGGAGCATCTGTTTGAGTATCCATTATAATGATTAACAAATAGTAAAATGCAATGCAAAACTATAGAAACACATTGCCTTGGCTCTGTTTTTAATTTCACCTTGACAGTACTAAGTTACTTGATATGGGTAAGTATTGGATCAGCATTTTAAGCCCTCATTTATTGGTTTCTGGGACAAACTAGGCTATTCCTCTTTGATCTTAAGAAACGCAATGGCTATTTCCGAGTAGAGGATGGCTAGCACTAACAGAAACCAAATGCAGACTTCAGCTCCGATCACATGG
Source organism: Apocynum venetum (assembly GCA_019593545.1). Lineage (NCBI taxonomy): Eukaryota > Viridiplantae > Streptophyta > Magnoliopsida > Gentianales > Apocynaceae > Apocynum > Apocynum venetum. The sequence continues at coordinate 2,336,213 of SRSM01000324.1, forward strand.
AGTGGGAAGGGGATAAATACTTTAAACTGCCTTAACCATGCTTTATTTGGTTCTACAGGTAGGGGAGGGGGATGAAGAAATATTTCATTATTTATAATTTGTCACCTCATCTGTCCCTTATTTCCTTTTGATACTTAAGATATGATTAATTGTTATGCTCTTCACCTCTTTTAATCCCTCTAAAACACTTCAAACTTAGAAGAAGGGGATAGGTACTGGATGTCATGTGAACCTACTTTCTTCATTTCCTCCCACTTTCTAGCTTGTCACATCATTCTTAGAGATGAAGGCCCACGCTTTAAGTGCATCTGCATTTTTTTTTTCTTTTGGGGAAAAAATCTGCAAAGTTATTATAGTCAGTAAAAGATAGAAATTACTGGAGATGAAGATGTTAAACACTCGAGAAAATCAAGAATTATTGGATGTATATTAATAAAGAAAAAAGTTGCGAAAGTGAAAGAACGAGATGATTGCTTAGAATTTGAGGCAAAGGGAATAAAGTAGTCTCTTTAATCGTCAGACCACAGTAAATCATGGTCCCTTCCTCCTTGATGCAACGAGATGCAGAGATCTTTTAAAAGAGACCAGGCTCCCAATCTGTTTTCCTCGAAAAAGCTTTTGATCGGGGTTCCAGATAACTTTTTGTAGATGAGAGAAAAAAAGGAGAACCCCATTAATCTCAGAGAGAATGACAACCGAAAATGATGTCAAAAGAGGGAGGCCATGACGTCTTCGGGCACGCCTGGGAAAAATACTCATTTTTGCAGGGTACAAAAATTAGTTTCTTTCCTATTTGTCTGGATCTCTAACAAGGACGTTGGTCGGCCTGTGACGTTTGCGTTTGCCTGAAATATACACACATTCCTGTACAATCGTGTCCTTTGCGGTACAAAATGTCAACAGTGAGCGCCCACTGCTTCCCTTGTTTTGCCATCCTACCGGGTGTCATTTGGAGGACCAACACTGACGAGTGATGAATGTTCAAATTCCAGCACGAGGACGGAGTATTTTTGAATTGTAACCTCTTGCAGGGAAGAACAAACTTATTATGAACTTCGAAAGATTTCCTTGACATTGTTAGTTTTGATGGAAACACGTTATAAAGAACTATTGATCAATTGATTTCTAGTTTAAGAGATTAAGATTCATTCAGATTCTCATGTTTAATTTGAAAGAATAGTCAAAATTTGAACTCAAAACTCTTCTATTAACATTATATCTATTGTTATAGAACTTTTGTTTTTTTTTTTGAAAATATGGGGGATGGGGTTAGTAGGTTAGTGAATTAGTTTTAGCGTGTAGTTGAACACACATATGTATGCTGAGTGGCAGAGTTTCATTCCCCCCCAATGAGCTGTATGTCTTCTTCCCCATTGTTATAGAACTAACGAAACAAATGAATTTTAGGCATGAATGAATTTGACTCAGTCTAGAGTGACGGGTGGTATCATTTCCTCATTATTCAGCAATCTACTTGTTCCTTCATTGGATCCGGAAGGAAGAAAAAGTGGGAATTGTCTCACCATTATTAAGCCTACTAACTTTGGACACAAATCCATGTGGTTAGATGGAAATTTGAGTTAAAAATACTTTTGGTTCATTCCACTATCATAGAAGCAGATCGCTACCATTATTGCGGTAGACCCAAAATTTGCACTTTAGTGTGAAAAATGTGAAAGGCAAAAGTGTAGATTCTAATCTTCCGTTTGAAGTCCAAAACAAAAAGGAACGAGGATAAGGGAGGGAGGGAAGAGGGCATATTGGAAAACCATTTTCCCACTAAATGTTCACTTAGGAAACAATCAGACTTTTAGACTTATCCCTTGCATATTGTTAAATTTAACGCACGAAATTCTTTTAACCAATCTACATCCCAAAAAAAATAAAAAATAAATAAAGAAAACCCCAAAACATAAAGGCACATTTCCTATTCTCGTTGCAAGATTGAGGCCCTGACAATTCGTCAAACCAACCTGTTTGACTGCTGCTAAGTTACCCATGTGGGTACTATAAGCCTATAATAAATATGTTATATGTCCTTGTTTTTTGTTTATTTATTTTGAGATGGGTTTTTTTGTTTATTTTATCTTGAGAACATAAAAAAGAAAAAAATCTAGTACAGTCACACACTGCAGATCCTGTCCAAAATTTGTCAATTTCTTGATCATGCTTTATAAAAGAAGCTCGAAGTACTGCTTCAGCTTCACTCCTACACCACAGTCACTAACCAAATAGTTCAAACCTAAATCACAACCCGCCCCTGTTTTCTGTTTCTTTTTTTAAACTGAATCTTTTCAATTCCATGATGGACTCAAGTTGGTCGGATAAGAACTCCGCCGGTGGGATTCAGCTGCCGGAAAGCCCAAGAGAGCCTATGGAATTCCTTTCAAGATCATGGAGTGCCTCTGCTCTGAAGGTATGCAAGACACTAGCCTCTCCAACTCCTCCATTGCTTCACAAGGCCAAATTCTCTGCCAATAATGCCATACCTGAAAGCAATCCCACTGAGGAGGAAGAGTCTGCAAAACTTTCGGGGAATACATTTTCTTTTGCTTCCTCTGCCACTTCTCAGCTTGTGCTGGAACGTATTATGGCTCAATCCGTACGTACAGAACAATTAAAAAAATTTCACAAGCATAATGGTTTCTTCATCTAATTAATCAGCATTAAATACTCTGGAATTGGGAAATTTTTTATGTTCTTGGGTTTATCCACATTTGGTAATTAATTGCCTTGTCTAGCTTTGTTTCTAAGTTGTTTTAAACATGGTTTTGGCAGGAAATATCACCATTAACGTCAGGAAGGTTATCTCATAGTAGCGGACCTCTGAATTGTCTGACTGAAGAAACCGATAGCCCTCCAGTTTCTCCTTCTGAGGAGTTCGAAGATGTGATCAAGGTAAATACTCCCATTGTACTTTACTAAGTTGAAAGAATGGTTCCACCATGGCTCATTCAAATTCATAATTCTAAGGATTTAAAACAATAGAATGTTCTTATTTATGAATAAGTAGCATGAATAAGAATTTAATACCGTTTTCCTTTCTAAAATTTATTTTTTAATTTTTCTATTCTCTTTTTAATTATTATTTTGTTTTTTTAGAAAAAATAAATATTTGTTTATTGAAGAGTTTTTAAAATTGTTAAAATTTATATAAAGACAATGTTATTAAAAGCTTATAAAACTGAGAACTAACATAGTCATCCAACATCACGGAGGAGCAGCACAATAAAAATGGTCATACATTCTTTTGTCTTTAAAGAACCGAGATAAATTCATGATCCAATGGTTGAAAACATGACAAAACCACATTGGAAAAAAATCCCTTTACTACTCCCACCACTATTTTCCTTTTCCCTTTATTTCTGCGGGTAACGTTATTCCTCTGTGGCTCTGTATTTTATTCTGTATTTTCATAAAACAGTCTCTCTGGGACCTTAAAAGAATCTTTTTTTTCTTCTTTTTCTCTTGTTACAAAAGAGGAGCGGGGTACTGATTAGTCAATGATGGCGTCTCGCGTTCAGATTAAAAGTTGATGAGAGATTAACATAGCGCCTCCATTTTCTCTAGTGTTTTGTAGAAAAGTGGAAAACACAGGATACTTTTGTTATTCTCGATGGTACTTTTACTTACTTTTCAAGAACGCTTTAGACATCTGTTGATCCACTTTTGACTTGCTACGGCACATAATTTCACCCTTGATTTGAAAGTTAGAAGACAAAATTATTGTTTCTTACAAACGATTCATATGTATTTCTCAAGGAAAAGATCTTGAAGATAAAAGATGAAACCAGAAAGAAGACATGCAAGCCTAATTGTTTTCTGGGCTTCAACCTTATTCACCTAATTGGTTTCAAGAAGTAGCATAGAATCATAGACTAAGTAGTTTTACCAAATTGAGTTTGTGGGAAAACAGAGATACAAGCCCACCAATGGCACTTCAAGCAGGCTTTATCTATTCTGTTTGTATTAGGCAATAAAAGGAAATCAATCAAGTTGTAAAAGCAAATGATTATCTCTATCTATTCTTCATTTTATTTTCTTCTTCTCTAACACTTAAAAAGATTCTCAGCATAAATTCCCTCAAGGACTACGGGTTTTCATAAGCTGCTAAAAAGGTTCTTCCTGCAAATTATGAAGTTTCTGAACCTAATTGCCCAAGTAGTTCTTTCAAGCCTTCCCCAGTTAGCTTAACTTGGAACCTCTGAGTCAGTGTACCTTGTCACAGCCGTCAACCTTATCCTTTATCTCTTCCTTTCCTTCTATCATCTGTATTATTAGTGCCTGTCTGCAGAACTGGGATGTGGGAGCCTTAATTTACCATGAGGGACATTCGCTATATTTCTACTATTCTGATATGTTCATTATGAATAAAAAGGTTGTTCACTAAGCTGACTTGAATAACTCCTGCAGTATTTGCGCGTAAACAACTCTCTACAACCCTTGTTTACTGGGACTCGCAATGGTTATACTAATGGTGGTGGTGGTGCTAGCACCCCTGGTGGTAAGACAGTTGGGAGGTGGTTGAAAGAGAGAAGAGAAAAGAAGAAAGAAGAAACCAGAACCCAAAATGCGCAGCTTCATGCTGCTGTATCAGTTGCTGGTGTAGCTGCAGCTATTGCAGCAATTGCAGCAGCCACAGCAGCTGCTTCTTCCACTGGGAAAGATGAACAGGTTGCAAAGACAGATATGGCTGTTGCTTCAGCTGCAACACTAGTGGCTGCACAATGTGTGGAGGCTGCAGAAGCCATGGGCGTTGAACGGGAACACCTCATATCAGCCATTAGCTCTGCTGTCAATATTCGTTCTCACGGTGATATCTCAACTCTTACTGCTGCTGCAGCCACAGGTTTGTAAATCACTTTCTTGTCCATTTATAATTGGAACACTAATAACTTAAAGGGTTTACATGTTGCATATCTATGGCAAACAATACCATTTTTCCTGACTAGAATTCTAACTAATGTTTAACTACTTCAAGATCCACATTTTCCGCATTACTATCCTAATTTTCTTGGACCCTGAAAGTTGGAAATGCATAATTAGAATTTTGTACTTTTTAATGCCTTAGTTGAAGTAAGAGGCGATATATGACCATTGAGCAGAGATAATTTCTTAGCTTTCAGCAATGAACTAAAACTCTTTGCATATGCCACATCCGAAACATATAAGAGAGTAAGCAAAGCAAAGTAGACGATTTCATTTTCAGTAGTATGCCACCAAGAGGGGAAAAAAGAGAAGAAAAGTTCAACTCCTCCTTCACATGTGACTTCAAAACTTGACCTAATCCATAATTGTTGTTGTTACTTTGCAGCTTTACGAGGAGTAGCTACCTTAAAAGCAAGAGCCCTTAAGGAAGTATGGAATATTACAGCTGTCATCCCTGTGGACAGAGGGCTCGGCATAGGCACATGTCGCAACAATGAAAATGATTGTGCTTATGGCGGCCATGGGGAGGGACTTGTTCTTGAAGAAAACTTTTTGGGTGTTTGTAATCAGGAATTGCTTGCAAGGGGTAGAGAATTACTCAAAAGAACCCGGAATGGTACAAATAAAACTAACACAGTTACATTGTTATACATTGGCTCCTATACTAGAAATATCTACTTATGCCATTACGTGTCTTTCAGGTGATCTCCACTGGAAAATTGTTTCTGTTTATATTCATCGTAGTGGACAGGTGATCTAGATCGAACTGCTCTTTCTTCTTCTATTGATCTTATCCTAGTTCAATTGTCTGAAATATCAAACATAATTTTTTAGGTGATGCTGAAGATGAAGAGCAAACATGTTGGAAGCACGATAACCAAAAAGAAGAAAAGTAAGGTTCTGTAGTCAGCATTCCTTGGACCTAAATAGCTTGTACTAGATTTTGCATTAACGACTTTTCTGGTTGCTAATTTGGCACAGACTGTAGGTACTCGAGGTCTGCAGAGATGTCCCAGCATGGCCAGGAAGGCACCTTTTTGAGGATGGAGAGCAGCGTCGGTACTTTGGCTTGAAGACAGAAGTACGTGGGGTTGTTGAATTTGAATGCAAGAATCAGAAAGAATACGATATTTGGACCCAAGGAGTTTCAAGGCTTCTATCCATTGTGGCTGAAAGAAAAATGAAATATAGGAAGTAACCACGGTTTCAGAATGAGGAACTACTGACGCTTACCGGCAGAACCTGTAGAGATAATAGTACTAATTAACAATTAGAACCTTGGGGGGGCTTGGATTTGATTCACCACAAATTCATAAGTAGGAGAAACTCCTCTTCAGAATTCAGATTGGGTTGCTTGGGACTTATGGCTTTTAGTGTGAAATTTGTTTTCAAATGTGTAGTAACTTCAATTATGATAATGTTTCTACATTCCTTTCACATACCATTTGCCTGATTACATAGTCCTGTGATGAAATGAGTCTGAAATCCGCTCGAAACGAAGCATTTGTGTAATGTGAATGATGAAAGCCTTACCTAGACCTCTTTCTGCTCATGATTCTTGTCCTCCCCACAACGCATGCCCTTTCATCCTTAAGACGCCCTATAGTATTCAATCTGCTTTTAACTGAAGAAATAATTATCACCAAAATTTAATTTGGTTGCTATAGGGATTCTGGTGCTAATGCACCCAACTGGTTAAGCACTTAGGTAGGTACACAAATTCCATGACAATCTTTTTGGCCCAAAGAGCAGAGAAGACAGTAGTGTCAATCTGAATGAACAAAGGTACATACACTTCCAACAATTCGTGTAACTAAACCTACAATTTTTCTTTTTTCTTTCTTGGAAAATTTAACAAAGACTTCATCTATGTACCATAAAACATTCTCCCACCTATTCAAGAAGGATTTAATACATGAATACATTTGTGTCTCCGCAAATCATCTTCAACTGTCAGCAGCTCTGAAAATGGTCAGTAGAGACAGGAAGAGGTTGATGACATCCAGATATAAAGCCACAGCAGCCCATATATATTCATCATAAGTGTAGCGCTTAATCAGATTGTCAGTGTCATATATAATATATCCGCAGAAAATTATTGATGCCAGACACCCATAGATCATCACCGAGATCTTTCCAAGGGGGAAAAGAATCTACAAGACAGGGACATAAAATCAGTATTCCCAGAGGCACATTAGAGTTTAACAGGAGAAATGCAAAATTATGAAAAATCCACAAACCTGAATAAAAGCAAAGACCATAAGCACAAGAATAGCACCAAATAAGAAGGGACCAAGGAAATTGAAATCATGCCCTCTCTTTGCAGCCCAGAATGTGTAGAGTGTGAGGCTTACTACCACAACGGCAGTCAAAATAACTGATTCCAGTATAACTTTGCCTGCCAGAATTCAAGTCAAAATCAGATACACACATATTCCATATAACAAGTGCAACACCACGTTCCTGAATAATTTTTCCTGTTGAAAAAATTCAAGTGAAACAAGATGCTAGTTTGATAGTGAACAACCGAATCAATTCCAATAGAACCTATTGTGAATGAATTGCCATGCAAAGGAGACAGGCGCCACCATAAAGCATCTCACAGAGGAGTCTAATACCGAAATGGCACAAGACATGAATGTGCAAAGAGTGGCTTCCTTTTGACACTAGATTTGTGAAACCTTTAAAAATATAATAATACGTAAAAATAAAAATAAGTAAAATAAATAAATAGAGTGTTTATCTAGCTTTAGTGAAATTTTTAAAAAATTCTCATTTAAGTGGTTCTTATTAAGTCTGAAATTTTAAAAATCACCTCATCAAATTATCCAAACAAGATTTTTATAGTAAGAATTTTACAAATACTGAATTAAAAAGAAAACTCTCCTCATTCAAACACACCATTAGTCATTAAGATCCACGTTTATGCAGGTAGTACTTTCCCAGTATAGTGGAGGACAACCCTTTACCAATATTTTTATCCATAGGTAGAAGCAATTTTCTTTCTTCAGTCACTTCAATTTCTTTCTATCGTTTGTAGAACAAGACAAGCCGGCAATCACAACACTCTTCCTCAAAGGAGGCATCTGGTAATCTTCTGTGCTATGCATCACTGGATGTAATTAATGCATAATTCTCCTTTACAAATTCCCAAATTCTCATACAACCAGTCAATCCTAATTTCATAAGCATCAGCATACCTAAATTAGTATAAGGCACAAAAATTGAAAGAGAAATTCTTACCCTTGGTAAAAGCACAAGTTAAACCAATCGCAAAGGCCATAGCCAAAGTAAAAACCCCAAGAAGAAGGTAGTTCACCGGATGCTTCTGGTAGTAGTAATATAACGGACAAAGAACTGCAAATAAAAAAAAAACCAACATCCCATAAAAAATCAAACTACCCAGTCTATCTATATTAGTAAAAACAAAAACAAGAAATAAGATTATTCCAGCGTAACATGAAGAAAAAGGAAATCTTACCAATGAAGGGAGTAATGATGAGGACAATATAAAGAGCCAGTCCAGCCCCGGTGGTGGCAAAAAATACCTGGATAGGACGAACGGCTACAACGACAGAAGCGACGGCTATAGTTAAGAGCAATTGTATTGTCAATATTGAGTAAATCTTTCGAATAAAAGCCCAACGGAGTTCAGGGCTCTCTAAGCATCATTGGGTACAGCGGCCTGGCACCGCCTTCCAAATCATTTTTCCGGTACGGTTGGTTCCACATGATCTTTTTCCTTGTATATCAAAAAGATTGCGAAATCCGAACACTCTGATGGTAGATGCTTGAAAGATTCTTGATTTCTCACTTCTTGTGGCGAATACGAAGAAGGGATTAGAGATGAATTATATACGCTAAGCAAAGGAGGTGGTGGGAAGAAACGGCGTTGAAACGTGAAGTTAGAAAGTTCTTGATTTGTCGAGTGCACGCTGGGCAAAAGAGAAGCGAAGATGAAAAGCAAAATGAACAAAAAAAAAAAAAAAAACGGAAATCGGATCGAATATCCAACGTTCGAGAATTCTCGCGGTTGCGACTTTTATGCTCTTTCGGTGTTTTCTTAATAATGCTGATATTTTATTTTATTTTTAAATATAGTGTTTTTCTTTTTTGTTAGAATGAGTAAAATGTACCTATTAAAATATACTAATACAATATCTCCCCCCCCCCTAATTTTCAATGTAAAAAAAAAGTCAGAGATAAACATGACATGTATTATTTCAACATAATTTATTTATTTTTTTTCATGAGATGTTTACTAAAATTTATTGTTTAAACAGGAATTGGCACATAATGGAAATTAAACTGAATGGCTATTCAAGTTTCCTTCTCAAGATGCCATGTACCACACATTTCTCAATTTTCATTTTATGGATAAATTTTACTAAACCTCCTATTATTTTATCCAAAAACACTAAACTCTATTCATCTTATAATTAAAACAATATACTCTATGATATATTCAATTTTATCAAAATAATATAATTAATAAGCTTAATTTCATTAAGCCCCTTAAACTCTCCATGGAAAACAAACTCCCCTCAATTTTTCAATTGTCTATATATGTCCCCTTATTTTTAAAATTATTTTAGTTAAGTATCATTTTTATTACAATTTATCATTTTTTTGTCAATTAATATTTTATTTTTATTAACTCTCAAAATTAAGATAAAGTCTTACTAAAAAAGAAAAAAATTATGAACTTTTTTATGTATTTAAACATGTGAAGATATTTGTTTTTGGATTTGATACATTAGAAAATTTAAAACATATGACAAAATAAAAAAATATTTACCTTATAAAACAATTAATATTCAAAAATTTTAAGAGTTAATCAAAATTTTGTTTCGAAAAGTAATCATAATAAACAACAATATAAATTATGATTATTACAGTAATGATTTATTCAATTTTAAGTTTTGACATTCTATTTTAAGTGTCATTATTATAATTTTTTCTTTACGAAGATGTTTAACGAATCATTGAGAAGGAAAATGTTATTGTTTGAACATGACTTGGCAAGAATGGAAATAAAACTGATGGCTATTCAATTCAATAAAGATGCATGTACCAAATTTCTTAATTTTCATTTATGTTCTTTTTTTTATTAAAAGCCTAGATTTTTCAATTTTTATGTTCTTGACTCAAGATTTAAGGACATCTATCTCTAATTTTGGGTTAATCCAATTTATCCATGAAGGTCCAATTGACACACCCATATCATTTATTCATCTCGAATTAAATCTCAAATGATACAGGGTCAGGACCCCAGACCTCATCTGGTACATATGATATAACTATGGAGCTTATAAGTCCCGATCCAGGAAAAAAGAAAAAAAATGGTGACCAAGCCTAAATCGTCACAAAAGGAGTTTCAACTTGTACACGGTCCTTCTTCGTTCGAGAAACATTAAGAATAATGGAACAAACATGTTTTTTCCTTTTTCCAAACATATTTGGACCTGTGATTGCACCAACTTCATTTTTCCAGCTTCCTTGCTTGGTGAATGAGCAAGCATCTCCTACTCAAACCACGCATCAACTAAATAATTATCGAGTTTGAACATCTCAAAAATTGGGACAAATTCATCGATCGAAGTGCTTATAAAATTTCAAATTAATTAAGAAAGTTGGAGATTAAGATTAAGATTAAGACTAGCCGGTCAGAAGAAATGGTACTAAACTTTAGCTACATCTTATATATTAGAGAAGTATAAAAAAAATTTTGTTCACATACCTTTGTGCGCTTGAATCACTAGTATATATATATTATACTCACTTCAGTTGCCTCGTTTGCAGACAGAAGAAGTACTAGAAGAAGGGATCATCAGGTTCAGGATGACAGCATCTATCTCTGACATGAGACTGGAGTTGATCAAGAAAGATTTGTTCAGAAGCGCCACTGAAGGTAATTGGGATCGTGTCAAAAGAATATACAAGGACCATCCCTCAATACACACGGCAAGAATCACAATTTCAGGGGATACAGCCTTGCATATGGCTGTCTCAGAAGGCAAGGCACGAGAAGTTGAACAAATTGTGGAATTGATTCTAGAAACATGGCATGGGATGGCAATGAAGGTCCTGGAGATAGGAAATGAACTGGGAAATACACCACTCCATTTGGCCGCATCCCTGGGCGATGTTTTGATGTGCGGATGCATTGCAGGAATAGAACCCACAGTACTTGTTGGCAAACGCAACCGTGACGGTGAGACTCCCTTCTTCTTGGCGGCTCTTCACGGTAACAGAGATTCTTTTCTCTGTCTCCATTCCATCATGAATTCAAGAAGTGATGGAAGAGAAGCAGGGTACAGACACTCCAGGAGGAGTGACGGCGATACGATTCTTCACTGTGCCATCTCAGGAGGATATTTTGGTAATTCACGTCATGCATTTATACTAGCTACTTTTACCTTTTAGTAGGCCACAAAATTTAATTTGCCATCTAATTCTAATCATTCATATGAATTGTGGCACTCTTGAAGAGTCAAATTCCAGGATTATTCAAAACAATTAGGCACCCAACCATTTGAAGAAATTGTTGCCAAATACAACAAGAAAGCTGTCGCCATTTTTTCTTGAATTTTTTTTTCTGCCGCAAATTTCTGTCAAAATTTCCAACCATTCACACTCCCTCAAATTGGCTATAAATTGAAGTACTCTTCTCAATTGTAAATCATCCCATTAAGAGTGGTGATTGTAGAGAATAAATCCAAGAAGAGATTGAGAGAGTTTAAGAAATTTCTTTTTTCTTCTGTCAGTTTGTTTCTTTCTCTGCAAATTCTTTTCTTTTATTTTTCTTCTCTCAAAATATTTTCAAAACACTACAATGATCCTGTGAATCACAACAATTAGTATCAGAGCCATCTTAGAAGTTTTGGTTGAAAATTGCAGAGAAAATCAAATTCCGATCAAAATTTTGGGTTGCTGGAATTGTGCTCAAAATGTATATTTGAGCATACCATTGGATTTGTCTCATTGAAAGGAGTTCAATGCAATAAATGGTGAATCAAACCGACGTAAAACGACTTCAGAAATTGAATTTGAAATTTTGGTACTGTAGCTGAAATTTGCAGAATTTGCAGCGCGGTTTAGCTGGATAAGACGACACTGTGCATTTGCTGTTAGGTCCCTGGCAGAAGTTACTGTTCATTTTCAGATTAATCCCTGAACTATCGAATATTTTTACTTTAGCCATTGATCTATCAGATATTATTAACATGACCCCTGACTTTATGATATTTTCAAAGAGATCCCAAAATTTTTGAAAAATTTAAATTGACCCCAAAACTTTTGAAAAATTTCAGATTGACCCCAAAACTTTAAGAAATTAAAGTTTAACTCCAAAGTGGTTATTCCACCATTTTTGACCGTTTCATCATCTATTTTGTGAATAAAGCTTTCAAAGTGAAAATGGCCATAGAAGAATCAACATCATATTCAGGAGCTATGATTATGCTCAATGCTACCAACTACACGCTGTGGAAACCTCGGATGGAAAATCTCCTCAGCTGTAAAGACTTGCTCGATCCCGTGGAACTGAAAGGAGTAAACTCTTATGCTTCTAAGTCAGTAGAGTGGAAGAAATTGAACCGGAAAACTATCGGTCAAATCCGGCAATAGATTGACCATAGTGTCTTTCACCACGTTGCACAGGAAATTGATGCATATACCATTTGGAAGAAATTGGAAGATATGTACCAAGCCAAGACCGCTCGGAATAAAGCTCTGTTGATGAGGCGTTTAGTTAACATGAAGCTCAAAAGTGGAACTTCAGTTGCTGAACACACCAGTGAGTTCCAAAACTTGGTAAACCAATTATCTTCTGTAGAGATGCAACTTGGAGATGAAACACAAGCACTTCTACTTCTCAGTTCTCTTCCTGATAGCTAGGAAACACTTGTAGTTTCTCTCAGCAATTCGGCCCCAGATGGCAAACTTACTAGGACTATGGTTAAGGATGCATTGTTTAATGAGGAGGCTAGAAGAAAAGACATGGGCATAGATCAGACTCATGCTCTTGTGACAGAAAAGCACGGGAGACAACAAAAGAATAATAGAGGCAAATGGAGAGGCAGAAGTAGAAGCAGAGGCAGATCCACAGATGGCAGAAAACCAACATACAAGTGTCATCATTGTGGAATAGAAGGTCATATGAAGAAAAACTGTTGGAAATTGCAAGAAGAGCGAGGCCAAAACAGTTTTCAATCAAATAAATGTGGAGAAACGCTAGTTACTATTCCTGGTGATGTAGCGTTCTGTTCAACATATGACGAGACATGCCTTCATGTCTCAAGAGAAGACACAGAATGGGTGGTAGATACTGCAGCGTCCTACCACGTGACTCCCCACAAGGAATATTTCACAACATACAAAGTTGGTGACTTTGGAGCAGTGAAGATGGGAAATTCAAGTTCCTCTGGAATTGTAGGAATTGGTGATGTGCAAATAAAGACAAGTGTCGGAAGTACAATCACTCTGAAGGATGTCAGACATGTACCAGATCTTCGACTGAATTTACTTTCAGGAATAGCCATTGATAAACAGGGCTATGATAATCACTTCAGCAAAGGCACATGGAAATTGTCAAGAGGCGCAATGACAGTCGCTCGAGGACATATATGTGGTACATTGTACAAAACTCATGGAAAAATATGTAGTACTGAAAGTATCAACGTAGCAGAAAAGGAGGCTTCTCAAAATTTGTGGCACCAGAGGCTCGGTCATATGAGTGAAAATGGGTTAACTACATTGATAAACAAGAAACTTATCAATGTCAACAAAAACGTTGCACTAAATCCTTGCAACCATTGTCTATTTGGTAAGCAACACAGAGTCTCGTTTAATTCCTATTCAACAAGAAGATCAGAGTTGCTCAGCCTGATACACTCTGATGTTTGCGGTCCCATGGAAGTTGAATCACTAGGCGGAAATAGATATTTTCTGACATTCATTGATGACGCTTCTCGAAAAGTATGGGTGTATTTCTTGAAAACAAAGGATCGGATATTTGAATACTTCAAATTGTTTCATGTCATGGTAGAACGTGAAACTGGAATGAAATTGAAGTGTCTCCGGTCAGATAATGGAGGCGAATACACTTCCAAAGTGTTCGATGCTTATTGCAAATCATATGGCATTCGACATGAGAAGACAGTCCCACGCACCCCTCAACACAATGACATAGCTGAAAGAATGAATCAGACAATCATGGAACGTGTTCGGAGTATGCTCAGTATGGCTAAGCTACCAAAACCATTCTGGGGAGAAGCAGTCAGAGTCGCCTGTTACCTAATCAATAGATCACCATCAGTACCATTGGATTTTGAAATTCCGGAGAAAGTATGGTCTGGAAAGAATCCATTATATTCTCATCTAAGAATATTTGGATGTTTAGCATATGCACATATATCCAAGGAGCTCAGATTGAAGCTTGATGCAAGGACCACTCCATGCATTTTCATAGGCTATGGAGATGAAGAATTTGGATACAGATTATGGGATCCAAATGAGAAAAAGGTGATCAGAAGTAGAGACGTAGTATTCCATGAAAACAAGACAATAGCAGACATTGAAAAACCCTCAATGTCTCAGAAATCAATTGTTGATGCTCAGATTTCAGATAAAGCATCAGAACAGTTCGTTAGAAATGATAATGCAGTACCAGAAGAAGAAGAAGATGTTGAGCAGGGGGAGCCACAACCCACATTGTCAGAAATTCTTAGATCATCACAAGACTCAAATGATGGTGAATCTCCTCAAATTATTAATCAAGAAGTTCGTAGATCTGAACGAGGTCAGATTCCGTCTAGAAAATATCCAGAATCCGAGTACCTTTTACTTACTGAAGATGGAGAACCAGAGAGTTTCCAAGAAGCCGTATCTCATAAAGACAAAGAAAAATGACTGCTAGCAATGCAGGATGAGATGAAATCTCTGCACAAAAATAATACTTATGAGATTGTAGATCTCTCAAAAGGGAAGAAGGTACTGCGAAACAAGTGGGTGTTCAAGCTGAAGAAAGATGGCAGCGGAAAAGTGGTGAAACACAAAGCTCGATTGGTAGTCAAAGGATTCCAACAAAAGAAAGGAATCGACTTTGATGAGATTTTTTCACCAGTAGTCAAGATGACTTCGATCAGAGTTATTCTTGGTCTGGTAGCTAGCATGAATTTGGAGCTTGAACAAATGGATGTGAAGACAGCATTTCTTCATGGAGATTTGAAAGAAGAAATTTATATGGAGCAGCCAGAGGGATTTGAGGTTTCTGGTGATAACCTCGTTTGCAAGCTAAAGAAAAGTTTGTACGGTCTGAAGCAGGCACCAAGGCAGTGGTATAAAAAGTTTGACTTGTGCATGAAGAGTCAAGGCTATAAGAAAACTGCTGCAGATGAGTGTGTTTATATTCAAAATTTTTCAGATGGGAATTTCGTTGCTCTTCTACTATATGTAGACGACATTCTGATCGTGGGAAAAGATGCAACGAAGATTAGTCAATTGAAGAAGGAACTGTCTAAGTCTTTTGATATGAAAGACTTAGGACCAGCCCAACAGATTTTAGGAATGCATATAATTCGAGACAGGAAGAATCGGAAGTTATGGCTATCTCATGAGAAGTATATTGAACGGGTGTTCGAGATGTTCAATATGAAAAATGTCAAACCAGTCAGCATTCCACTTGCCAACCATTTCAAGTTGAGCAAGAAGACATGCCCCTCATCTAAGAAAGAGATTGGGGAAATGTCATCAATACCATACTCATCAGCAGTTGGAAGTCTGATGTATGCAATGGTATGTACAAGGCCAGATATTGCTTATGCTGTGAGTATAGTGAGTCGTTTTCTCTCTAATCCAGGAAATGAGCATTGGGAGGCAGTCAAATGGATTCTCAGGTACTTAAAGGGTACATCAAAATTATGTCTTTGCTACGGGGGAGCTGATCCAATCTTGGAAGGCTATACAGATGCAGATATGGCAGGAGATCTTGATAGTAGAAAATCTACTTCAGGATTGCTCTACACTTTTGCAGGGGGAGCTGTTTCATGGCAGTCAAGACTACAGAAGTGTGTCGCATTATCCACAACATAAGCAGAATATATTGCTGTCACTGAAGGTGCAAAAGAATTGTTGTGGCTAAAACGTTATCTCCAAGAACTTGGAATCAAACAAAATGAGTATAAGGTACATTGTGATAGTCAGAGTGCTCTAGATTTAAGCAAGAACTCCATGTACCATTCCCGTACAAAGCACATTGATATTCGCTATCATTGGATACGCGAAGTAATGGATCGACAACTATTGAAACTAGTAAAGATTCATACAAAGGAGAATCCAGCAGATATGTTAACAAAGGTAGTCACACGAGAAAAGCAAGAGTTATGTAGAGACATAGCCGGAATGTTTGTTCCGGATATACCTGGAGAGGAAGAATTGAAGAGTTAAATTCCAGGATTATCCAAAACAATTAGGCAGCCAATCATTTGAAGAAATTGTTGCCAAATACAATAAGAAAGATGCCGCCGTTTTTTCTTGAATTTTTTTTTTCTGCCGCAAATTTCTGTCAAAATTTCCAACCATTCACACTCCCTCAAATTGGCTATAAATTGAGGTCCTCTTCTCAGTTGTAAATCATCCCCTTGAGAGTGGTGATTGTAGAGAATCAATCCAAGAAGAGATTGAGAGAGTTTAAGAAATTTCTTTTTTCTTCTGTCAGTTTGTTTCTTTCTCTGCAAATTCTTTTCTTTTATTTTTCTTCTCTCAAAATATTTTCAAAACACTACAATGATCCTATGAATCACAACAACTCTATCTGTGACACATGGAAGTATATGTATGTATGTATGTATGTATGTTTGTTTGTGTGCATAATATTTATATATCTATTTTGATATAGCAATTATTTTATTATCATTGGATCGGTGGGTACTATCAATTAAACCCAATGTCTGAACATGTGGTGACGGGTATGAAGCGTGACAAAAATGTCGTAGTAATATTGACTAGTATTGTTATTTTCTTGAACAGATTTGGCATTCCAGATAATTTATCTGTATGAAAATCTAGTTCACTCTTTCAATGAAAAAGGAATTTCTCCACTCCATCTTCTGGCGAGTAATCCTTCAGGATTTCCAAGTGGCAGTCCCGTGACAGGATTTGAACAGATCATTTATCATTGTGAGTTTCTTTCCTCAGTTCTCATTCACAAATTAACGATGAAAGAAAAGATTATGACTTTTCCCATCCTATTCATGTATCTTTGACAGCGGTATCTGTTCGTATGCTAAAGGCTAATATCCAGTATCGCCAACCTCAAGTCGAAAGGCCTGGCAGGTTTCCTGATAATTATCAAACTTGCTTAACCTTTGCTCAGGTGCTCCGCATGTGTAAGTTTAATATAGTTTTTCGATTATACTGTGTAATTATTAAATTTCTCTACCTAAACTAATAGGAAATACCATGTTAAATTTGCAATAAATTAAAATTCAACTAATAAAAGGGGCACAATTTATACTATTATACTAATGCTATTTCCAAATCCCTAAAAAGAGACATGCTTTAATTCACCAGTTTCTGTTGCTGATTTATGCTGCATTTAGTTATGAAGCTGAGCCATCTTCTTTGATTTAGTAATTGGGATTGGAATTCCGAGACGACGACCACCAGATGCGGAGGACTTCCATGTACAGGATCTAGAGGACACCCAAGGGCAGCAGAAACCTCAGCCATTTCCACCCAATTATTCTACATGCTTTGATTTATTTAAGCTTATTGTTTTGAGCTTAGGTAATCACCAAAACGATTTGTGTATCTTACATGTCACAATACAATTTAAACTACAAGGAAATTGCGACCAACCTCACTCAATTGCTGAATTTTTATTTATTTCTTTATTTAAAATCAAGGTATCATATACCCTGGAATTGTTAAGAAGATGAAAGAAAGAAAGGAGAAACACACATGGTTGTTGCAGATCATGGATGAACTTCTTCAACGCATTTATATGTATGAGTACGTAGATAATGGTGGAATTCCTCAACATGCACTAAGCGAATGTGAAAAAGGGCCGTACGCGGTTAAGGATGGAGGTGATGTGGAGTTCAGCGAACATATATCCAAATCTGCAGATTATTGTGATGCTGAGGAAGAAATAAAAAAACCAAGGAATGGTACTATCATCTTATCTCTATTTCAAGATTTTTTATCCAAAGCGTATTAATTTAGCCAAAGGGATTTGGCGATTTGGGCTGGGTAAGTTGCACTATTATCTTAATTAATTAATATGATTAAAGGTAAATCTACATGATAGTTGAGTATGAATTGTTTAAATTAAATTAGACTAGTAGAATTTTAAATGGATAAATGGAAAATATAATATACTTATTCTAGAAAAGTAAATATTTGATTATTTTGTATAATTTGTACCAGAGAGTGTATATATATATACATTAAAAGAAGTGGTTTGGTTGAGTTTAGAAAGGGTAATTAATAAGTACTCATCATGTTATCAAATATACTACATTTAATACAACAATCAAAATCCAAATTGAAGTACAATGACTAACCATGGACAGGGGAAATGAGTACAAGGGAGACACCACTACTGGTTGCTGCAAAGCATGGCGCGGTGGAAGTGGTGGAGAAAATTCTTGAACTTTTTCCCGTGGCCATTCATGATATGAATTCCGTGAAGAAAAACGTAGTTCTACTGGCAGTAGAAAATAGGCAACCCCATGTTTATATGCATTTACAGAAGATGAAGTTCGTGAAAGATTCCATATTTCGCAAAGTTGACAGGTATGACAACAGTGCATTGCATCTTGCTGCAACGCTTGTAGGATGCAAATCTCCCTTCCCCGGTGCTGCTTTGCAAATGCTATGGGAGATCAAGTGGTATGAGGTACGCATTTTCAGTACTTTTATATATAACAAGCAATCTTTATTAATTATTTTTATTACTGCATCCACTCGAAATTAAATATTCATTTTTTATTTTAATTAAAAATTAATAAAAATCTTTGACTTTAATTAAATTCATGAATTAATAAAATATAAAATTTTTAAATTAAAATAGCGAGATATAAATCTTTTAAAGTAAAGAGAGGTTATTAATGAATTTTTGAATAAAAAAATATTAATTATATTAAAAAAATAAATATTCAATTTTAGACAAATTAAAATAAAAATTTAAATGAAGTATTATTTTCTAATAAACATCTCGAAAAAATATTTAAGAGTATATATGACACTCTACTTATAGATAGCAGTCCATTATTAGATCACGAGATGTGCTTCGTATAATACAGCCCATGTGGTTTTCATCTAGATATATGTAATATTATAAAGCTACAACATTTTTTAAAAAAATAAAATAAAAATTGAATATTTTACTTTATAGTTAATATAAAAAATTATACCGTCTATCTCTTTTTATAAATCGTTAATTTTTTTTAATCTTGCTTATAAATAGTTTTATGGATTTTTCTCTTTCCTTATTTTCTTTTATATATATATATATATATATATATATATATAAGTATTTTGTTATATGTGAATATCTCTCCAAAGACATATAAAAAAGTATTAAGAGAGTAATAAAAGTCTTTGATGTCAAGAATTACATATTACTCATATTCTTGCTATTAATTTTATTAGTGATTGAACTATATAAGTTATGAAAATATAAATATATTAAATTAAAAAAAGTTATTAATAAAACTTTAAATGTTAAATTTAATTATGTTTGAAAAGAAACAAAAAGGTTAACAATCAATTCAACTTGACCGGAGAATATTTATGTTGTTGTGGTTGGCTTATGACAGTTTGTGAAGAACTCCATGCCACCACACTTCTTTGTACGCTTTAACAAGCATGGCAAGACCCCAGAAGATGTCTTCACCGAAACGCACAAACAACTTGTGATAGACGGTGAAAAATGGTTGGGGAGAACCTCCAACGCATGCTCCGTCATGGCAGCCGCAATCACCACCGTTGCCTTTGCAACATCGTCAACTGTCCCAGGCGGTGTGAAAGAAACTACCGGCATGCCGATCCTAGCAAAGGAACCTGCATTTAACACGTTTGCCGTATCATCACTAATCGCACTCTGCTCCTCCGTGACGGCGTTGGTAATGTTCGTATCAATTCTCACATCTAGGCACCAAGAACAAGACTTCCGTACAGACTTACCCAGGAAACTTCTATTGGGCTTAACTTCACTCTTCATCTCGTTAGCTTCCATGCTGATGTCATTTTGTGGTGGGCATTTTTTTGTTCTCAAGGACGAACTCAAATTTGCTGCTTTCCCCGTTTATGCAATAATTTGCTTCACGGTCACATATTTTGCTGTAGCGTACTGCCCATTCTATTTTGACCTGATCTGGGCTACCTTTGTCAGGAAAGTGCCAGAACGTGCTACCAAGTAATTTATTCCTCGTTAGCCACAAGGACAGTGGCTCATATCATATCAACAAGGATTTTGCTTTTTTTTTTTTTCTGGAAACCAACACAAGGAATGGCATTAATTGAGATATCTTTCTAGTTGCTTGTATTGGGGGACTTTGTGTTCTTCCATGTAATAAATAGACATCTTCTGCGGCTGTGTGTTCTGATACTAATGGTGGATTAATATTTTATTTTATTTATTTCTTTTTTTTTTCCCATCATTCTTGGTTCTATTGGGAGGTTGATGCTGCGAATGGCTACTAGCGTTCTTTGGCCCGGTAGTCTCTCTTTTTCTCAATGGGATGGGAAGCCTTTAACCGTGAAAAAGTAGGGGCGTGGGACTAATGCCTTGGTGACAGTTTTTTCCAAGTAATTATAGTTTTGAAAATCTAAGGAATTCAAACTAATGGAACTGTCCAATAATCTTTTTTCCATTTTAATAATTTCGACTCTACTTTCCCAATTTTATATTTAATCTCTGAAACTTGATTGGATTGTATATATTATTAGTCTTTATTGAGTCTTGTACAATTTAATGTGGATGGGTACTGAGACAAGATTATTAAAATGGTCCGCCTCAAATGATATATTGTATATATTATTAGGATCTTTTAGTTGTACTTTTTTTTGAGACATAATTTTAAATTGTGTTATATTAATTTGAGTGTAATTTTTATGTATTGATATACTACTTGTAACACAAAATACTACATATTGTGATATGTCAATCTAACATGATACAATAGATTATGTCTAAAATTAATTATTTAATTTTTTTTAAAAATTATATTTAAAATTTTATATATAACATACTTAGCATCAGAAATTTATATTGTATTAACACATGATATTTTACTAGTTACCACGTTATAATTTATTTATGATAAAAAGATCCTAATTTCAATTGCTATTTACAGACAAATTACTGTATTAGTCTAGTCTGTATTTGCACTTGATCTTACGTTCCACAAATAGAAAGAACAATAGAAGTAGCATTTTGCTTTGTGCACTTTAATCGAACTCCGACTTTACTACCAGAAACAGAAAGAACAATAGAACTAGAAACTTTACATTTTAAAAAAAAATTACTATTTTTTTTACAACTTTATATTTAGTTAGTGAAACTTGATTAGATTGATTTAGTTTCGATCGAGTCTCACAATATAATGTGAATAAGTACCGGAGCCAATATTATTACAATGGCCCTCCTCAAAGTTTTCCTCAGTAATATACAATTTCCTTTCTTTTTTTCTTTTTTCTTATGAGCCATTGAGAAAAAAATTTCTTTTAATTTTATTACTTTTTAGTCATAATCTTAGCACCCTCAGTCCTTAATCACACATCACCTTTAATTTAATGAAATTTGAAATATTATGAATCTAGTTAAGATTTAGTTTAACTTTAGTTTAAGTATATAAATTATATTTTGATATGTTTAAATTACGTTAAATTATCTTTGACTTATTAATCATATTTTTTGAAAGATGAATTTTAAATTGTGTTATATTGAATGTAATTTATATGTGTTGTTGATATATGACTTGTAATAAAAAATAAGACAGATTGTGATACATAAATCTAACACAATACAATTACTTTATGTCTAAAATTAAATACTTACTTTTCTAAAAATATATATATTTTATAAAATCTTATATATTCTTAGATTAAGAAATTGATGTTGTATTAACGCACGCGCGCTATCCCACCGGCTACCACATTATAATTTATTCATGGTCAAAAGATTTTTTTAATTTTTATATTACTTTAAGATTGAATATTTAATTATAGGTGAAAAGATTAATAGATCCTTTTTTTTAAAAAAAAGAATTTGAAACGGAAAATATCAATTGCTATTTACAGAAAAATTACTGTATTAGTCTGTACTTGATCTTACTTCCAAGAACAGAAAGAACAATAGAACTAACCTTTTGCTTCGTGAACGTTTATCCTACTCGACTTTACTTCCAGAAACAGGGAAAGACCAATAGAACTAGATTTTTACTTTTTCCAACTTGTTTGCTTGGGGAATGAATAAAGATGAACATAGAAACAAAAAGTCGAGCTTCCAAAAAAGTTCTATCTTGTCTTAAGAGCCAAGTATTCATACTAAAGCTAACATGCAATCAACACATGTACACCGTTCAAAAAATTAATATGTTAGTAAAAGTGAATTTCTAAGAAGATATTATACGTGATACTCGATTGAAATAATTGCATATATATATTAGAAAAAATTTAAAAATATAAATTTTGAATCCATGAAAATAAAAATGTAAATATTTAATGTTATACATAAAAGGAAGGGGAAAAAAGGAAGCAACATAGATGATGGTGTGGATCCTTAAATAAGCCCCATTTACAACTATATATACATACTCCAATTGCCTTGTATTAACAGCAAGAGGAAGAAGCAGCAGTGGGAATAGGAAGAGGGAGAGAGGATGGAAACACCTAAAGAGAAGTTGTCCATGGAATGGGTTTGGGATCGAGTTAAAAAATTATACAAGAAATTTCCGGGATTACACAGTGAGAGAATCACAAGATCAAGGGACACGGCATTGCAAACAGCTGTCTCAGAAGGCAATGGAGAACAAGTTGAACAACTGGTGAAATTGACTCATGATAAAGAAGCCCTGATAATAGGAAATGAACGTGGAGACACACCGCTCCATTTGGCAGCATCATTGGACACAGTTCAGATGTGCAAACGCATTGCAGAATCAGACCCTCAACTTATTGGCAAACGTAACCATGATGGTGAGACTCCATTCTTCTTGGCTGCTCTTCACGGTAGGAAAGATGTTTTCCTCTGTCTCCATTCTATTCTTTCTACCAGGAATGATGGAGAAGCTGCAGGCTATTCCTACTCTAGAAGGATTAATGATGGAGAGACGATTCTTCACTGTGCTATTTCAGGAGAATATTTTGGTAATTTTTGTACTTTACTATTACACATTTGCACTTCATGATACTTTTAGCAAGTTACAAATTTTTCAATAAGAGACAATAATATAACTACTTAATGGGGAGGATGTAAAATTTATATTTGAACACGAACCTCCCATTCTAGTACTATGTTAGAATAATTTCCGTCTCATGTAAAATTTAACATATTTTCAAGTATTTTTAGATGAATTGAAAATTTTATAACATACTCTTCACTGGAGTTATGATTATCTTGACCAGATTTGGCATTCCAGATCATTTATCTGTATGAGAATCTAGTACACTCCTTCAATAAGGATGGATTTTCTCCACTTCATCTTCTAGCGAGTAACTCTTCAGCCTTTCCAAGTTGTAGTCATCTCAGAGGATTTGAAAGAATCATTTATCACTGTGAGTTTCTCTCCTTGATGATTATGATTACAGAAAGATTAATTAGCTCTTTATGATATGGCGTTCATGGGATAGAACTTAACTATAGGAATTGCTTCCTCTGATCACAAATTTGTTATCATCTCTTCTCCAGGCACATTTGTTGATAAGCTAGAGGCTCCCACACAGAATCACCAAGCACTACTTCAAGAACTTGAAAATGATGATGGTGCCAAGTATCCTGAAAATTATCAAACTTGCATTAACTTTGCCCGACTACTCCGGAAACCTCTGGACATGGCTGGTAAGTTAATTAAGTTCCAACATAATCCATTTGCGACCAAAATTGAATTTATATATTTTATTTTAGATATCTAATTGAATATTCACTCCCTTAGATTAGATACATACTTTTTCTTAATAAAATATCACAAAATAACTTCATTAACATACTAAGTACTATATTAAGTTTAAAAAAGAAAAAAAAAACCTTAGCTTAAAGAATTTATTTTTACTAACATATATATGATATCATTACTAATTATGTTAATGATAAAAGATAATGATGAATTATTTATCTTTTTAAAATTTTTATATTAAATTAAATTAGATATTAATTCTAGATAGATCATGGACATCACAGCGCGCTGAATTTGAATTTACAAAAGTAACACCTACTTCTTTACGGCCGCAGCATCACACTCTTTGCTCATTTATATATTTTGCATTTAGTATTAAGCTCAGCTATATTCCTATAATTTGCAGTGGACTGGGCGAAGAATACAACCAGAGAACAACCAGATGAGGAGAACTTGGGAGGACAGTGCGGGAAACCTCAGTTTTTTCCAGAAAATTATTCAACATGCTTTGAGTTAATTAAGCTCATGTCCAAGGCCATGCTTGTTGTTCTAGGCTTAGGTAATTAATTACCAATATTTCTGTTTTTAAGGCTGTTCAGGGAACAAATTAAACAGCTTCTAATGGGGCAATTTCTGAGATGCATATATTTTCTACTTTATGTAATTTCCAAGGTTTTGCGGATATTGTGAAGATCAAAGAAACAAAGCAGAAACACGTATGGTCTGTCCAGATCATGGATGGACTTCTTCAGCGCACTTCTATATATAAGTATGAAGATAATGGACAAAATCCCCATAATGATGGAGCATCATTACTAAAAGAAGGCGAAACAATGCCGTATGATAAACAGCAAAATGATAAAGTGCCAATATACGTCCTTCCAAACGGCCATGGTATTTGTACTACAGTTGTATTTTCACCTCATTTAAACGTTTAGAAATTTAACCTTTTATCTGCGTGGATATCCTGTTATAAAACAGAGACACCCATATTGGTTGCTGCAAAGTATGGGGTGGTGGAAATGGTAAAGAAAATTCTTGAACATTTTCCTATGGCCATTCGTGATATGAATTCCGAGAATAAAAACGTGGTTCTGCTCTCGGTGGAAAATAGACAACCCGAGGTTTACAAGTTCTTACTGGGCATGAAGATCGTGAAAGATTCCATATTCCGCAATTCCGACAACGAAGAAAATAGTGTATTACATCTTGCTGCAAGGCTAGGAGAACCTTGGCTCATCCCCGGTGCTGCATTGCAGATGCAGTGGGAGATTAAGTGGTATGAGGTAAGAAACTTTAAGTAATAACCATTTTTCTTTTTCTTTTTTCAATTTCCGTTTTTACTCAGTAGTACAGATCGAACTAAAAATTTCCTTTCTTCTAAAGTAGAACTAGTTAAAAGACATCTAATCAAAACACTTGACTAAAATTTAGTCAGATTTGATTAAATTTATTTCATTGACTTAGTCAAGTAAATCGATTTAAAATATCTATTTTAAAACATTTTCTATTTTTATTTATCCTTTTTTAATTTTAAATTTTGAGCTCTTATAATATTTCAAGCCAATTACGGATGCGATTTGATTAAACCCTATTTCTCCTACAAATAAATAGATATAGAGATTCTCCATATGGCCTAAAGAACTTTTTTTAAAAATAATCCCCTCATAAGAAATTTATGAACGTCAAGTCGATTTACTTGATGCAAATTGGAAATGATATATAAAAGAAAGAGAGAAAAAGTACAAGAAGCTGCAGACTCCAAATTACTTGATGCAAATTAGTTAGTAAATGATCTTATTTATATATTTTTTAAAAATTGACTTTCAAATCATTATTATTGTGTATTTCAAAAGAAAAAAAGCAGGTCAAGTCAGTCTTTTCCTCTTTAAAAGGAGAGTTAACTTCCATGAATTAAGTTTATATATATATATATATATATATATATATATATATATATATTGGAGTAACGTCTTATTGAATTTTCTGTGCAGTTTGTGAAGAACTCCGTGCCAAAGCACTACCTTGTACGCCATAACAAGCACCGTAAAACCCCAAATCACATCTTTACCGAAACGCACGGGAAACTTATGGAAAACGGCGTCAAGTGGATGAGCGACACCTCCCAATCATGCTCCTTTGTGGCTGCGCTGATTGCCACCGTTGCTTTTGCCACATCCTCCACAGTTCCAGGCGGTGTGAAGGAAAATGATGGTAGACCCAACCTAGAGAATGAGCCCACATTTCACCTGTTCGCCATATCATCACTCATAGCACTCTGCTTCTCCGTAACGGCGTTAATAATGTTCTTAGCCATTCTGACCTCCAGGTACGAAGCAAAAGACTTCGGTACCAGCTTGCCCAGGAAACTTATCATGGGCTTAACTTCACTCTTCGTTTCCATAGCTTCCATGCTTGTCGCGTTTTGCGCTGGACACTATTTTCTGCTCCAAGAAAAGTTCAGATATGCTGTGTTTCCTCTATACTTATTAACGTGCTTGCCTGTCACGTTTTTTGCCATAGCGCAGTTCCCACTCTACTTTGATCTGATATGGGCTACCTATAGGGAACTGCCACAGCGCAGCGCGGCTACAAATTAAAGTGATTCCTTGCTAGCCAGCTCTTGTTCTGGGATAATGACTCATATTCACATGTAATTGTAATATCAATTGTCATTTTTAAAGTTGCACGTGTCTTGGTTTATTTTTCTTTTCTTTTTTTTTTTTCTCTTCTCATTTCATTAGGAATAGGAACCATCAAAACTGGAATGGCATTAATTATTTGAAAGTCTGAAAATGGTGATGTCTTGGTCTTTTGTATTCTTTATTTTTGGATCTACATCTACCAGTGATCTGAGATTTTGCAGCTAAAGTTATATATGCAGGCAATTTTTCGCTTTTAGGTCCAAATTAAGAAGGACTTGGCAAAAAAAGAACGGGAAATTGAGAAAACAACAGAACTCACACGTGTTGGGAATTCGAACAAGTAGGAACATAGTTAAAACAGTACTGTTGGAGGGACCAGGGAGAAACAGAAATCAGACCTACAATAAAAAATTTACAACAAAAAATTTATAAAATTGAATAAAAAACTGCAATAGAATATACTTGGGACATTATTATAAAGAGCCAAGGGAATGGATAAATAGTGGGGAAAATTTTCAGGAAAGGCCCTTAGTCCCCTTCAAATGGAGAAGAGATCAGAAATCTCACTTGGCATAGAAAGGTTTACTACTTTACTCATCTAACAATTTTATTAACTCATTTAGTACTTAGAGTCAAAACGTTT
Source organism: Apocynum venetum (assembly GCA_019593545.1). Classification (NCBI taxonomy): domain Eukaryota; kingdom Viridiplantae; phylum Streptophyta; class Magnoliopsida; order Gentianales; family Apocynaceae; genus Apocynum; species Apocynum venetum. The sequence goes on from SRSM01000324.1 coordinate 2,363,554, forward strand.
GTAATTTAATATTTATTGAATACATAATTACCGAGACTTTTCAAAGATAGATCCATTTTATCTTCTGCTTCTTGGTAAAATAGTAATATGAGCCTATCTTTAAAAGTCCCCACAACTTCGGCTATAGGCCTAGCAAACAAAACATTCGCCTGTCATTAATGCATTTTTATTTTTTACTCATAATCTTAGCCCCTCAGTCCTTAATCATGCATCACCTTTAATGAAATTTGAAATATTATGAATCTAGTTAAGATTTAGGTTAACTTTTAGTTAAGTGTATAAATTATATTGTTAATCGTATTTTTGAAAGATGAATTTTAAATTGTATTATATTGAGTGTAATTTATATCTGTTGATATACAATTTATAATACGAAACATGACATATTGTAATTCATCAATCTGAACATGTTACAATTACTTATATATAAAATTAAATACCTACTTTTTAAAAAGGAATATATTTTATATTTAAAATTTTATATATAACATCCTTGGCTTAAGAATTGATGTTGTAATAGATCCAAAAAATGAAAAACAAAAAAAGATTGAAGAATTTGAAACGGAAAAGATCAATTGCTATATATTTACAGAAATTTTGCTGTACTAGTCTGGACTTATACTTGATCTTTCTTCCACCAAACAGAAAGAACAATAGAAGCAGTCTTTTGCTTTGTGCACTTTAATCGCAGTCCGACTTTACTTCCAGAAGCAGAAAGAACAATAATACTAGATTTTTACTTTTTTCCAGCCACTGACCCTTTCGACTTTTTCCAACTTGTTTGCTTGGGAAATGAATAAAGATGAACATAGAAACGTCAAGTAGAGCTTCCATAGAAGTTCTTTCTTATCTTAAGAGTCAGCTATATATTCTTACTGAAGCTAACATGCAATCAACCACACTTCCATTCAAAATTTAATATTTAATTAGAAGTGAATTTCTTAAAAGATATTATACATGATATCCGGGAACACGTATAATACACAAGGAGAAAATCACAAGATCAGGGGACACGGCGTTGCATGTAGCTGTTTCAGAAGGCAATGGAGAACAAGTTGAAACAACTGGTGAGATTGATTCATGATAAAGAAGTCCTGAAGATAGTGTTGGATTCTGCCCTCAAAATCAAGAATGGCATACACCCAATGATGAGTCTATATTGTCTGAACAATAATCTTGTGTTTGTTATTATTGTTAATTGGGATTCTGCTTTGTTTACTTCTGGTCTGGGCTGAAGGAAGGAACCGGATCGGATCATACCAGTTTTGGCTCGCGGGTCAACCGTGTGGATCGGGCAAAACCGATCCACACCCGGATGTCCTAAGTATATATTGTTCTTTTCTTCATTCTGAAACCTAAGCCAGCCAGCCGCAGAAAGGTTTTCTGGCCTCTCTCTGTGTTTCTATCCTCTCAAGTACTTATCTCTGTTTCTCTCAGAAACCATTGGTTTCTTGCTCTCTGTATCACGGATTAATCCGTTCCTTTGTACTGCTTGAGCGTAGAGAACTGTCTTAAGGCTTTTTGTACTTTGTACTGAGGGTGTAAACATTACTGATTATAGTGAGGGTGTGCTCCGACTGAGCACCGTGGATTAGGATATTCCGAACCACGTTAATCCTGGTGTTTTCTTGTTGCTTTCGCTGTTATTAATCTCTCTGATGTGTTAGGCAATTAATCCTAACAGTGGTATCAGAGCTTTGGGTTGCAGTTCGATCCGTGCCAAGCCAAGACCGGCTAACACCAGGTTCTAAACGTATTCTATAAATCCGAGGCGGATTAAGGTAGGTACCTTGAAACCCTAATTTCGCCCTACCCTAAATTTTAGGGCTTTTGTTTTTAAAACTCGGAAGAGACCTTGACAAGTCTCATCCCTTTAAAATCTGACAAAACCCAGGCCTGGCGGGTGCCCCATAGAGGTACTGCGTATCTGTGTCCTGGTGGTTTTTCTTTTTCTTTACAAATTCAGTTGTGGGTGTGAGTGAGTTCTTCTTGTAAGGAGATTACTGCTTATTTATATCTGAAGTGTTCTGGTTTAACAATTCACGTGGGTTGAATGTGACTGATCATTCTGTGATAAATTAGGTATAGATATATATCTGTTTCTGCTATCTGCTTAATTGGTATAAACTGTGCAGTATATCCCTAGTCATTTCTACTGTTAACTGTGCAGTATATTTCAGTCATTTTGTTAATCTGTTTGTGCCTTCTGCACCTCTATTGTGAACACTAATGGGCACTGCAAAAATTGATATTGAGGCCTTCAACGGCCAAGGTGACTTTGGCATCTGGAAAATGAAAATGAAAGCCATATTGATACAGAACAAGGTAGGCCCTGCTATCTGTGATCCTAAGTCCTTTCCTGAGTCATGGAAAGATGAGGTGCTAACTGAAAAACTTGATTTGGCACACAGCACACTTATTTTGCATCTATCTGACAATGTGCTTAGACAGTTAACTGATCTTGATACTGCATATAAGATATGGAATAAACTTGATGAACTGTACTTGAGAAAGTCTCTTTCGAACAAGATTTATCTGAAAGAAAAACTATTTGGATTTAAAATGTCTGCTTCAAAGTCTCTTGATGACAATCTTGATGATTTTAATAAAATTATTGTTGATTTGTCTAATATTGGTGAAGTTATTTCTGATGAGAATCAAGGTGTTATTCTGTTAAATTCCTTGCCTGAATCCTTCAAAGATGTGAAATCTGCTATTAAATATGGCAGAGAAGATCTTACCCTTACTGATGTTAAATCTGCTCTGCAATCAAAAGAGTTAGACCTTAGGATGGAAAATAAGGGGAATGGTGAGAACCTTTATGCCAGAGGTAGACCAGAGAAAAAGGAATTTAATATTAACAGAATTAAATCCAGGAGTAAGGGTAGATCCAAATCTAGAGATAAAGAAAGAAGGAAATGTTTTTACTGTGGCAGAGAAGGCCATCTGAAAAACAAGTGTTTCAAACGAATTAAGGATGAAAAACTGAATAGGAAAGGGAATCACTCTAGCATGCATCATGATAGTAACAGCTTGAATGAATCTGACATGGCTGCCAATACCATGTATGCTGAGGTCTTATGTGCCTCTACTTCTACTAATCGTGTTTCTGATGAATGGCTACTTGATTCTGGGTGCACTTTTCATATGAGTCCTAATAAGGACTGGTTTATTGATTTTGAAAATACTTATGAAGGTAAGGTTTATATGGGCAATAATGAACATTGCCAAATTGAAGGAATAGGTTCTGTGTGCATAAAAATGCATGATGGTGTGATCAGGAAATTAACTAATGTAAGGTATGTTCCTGATTTGAGGAGAAATCTGATTTCTCTTGGCATGTTTGATACTAGTGGTTACTCTTATAAAGCTGAGAATGGCTGTCTTAAAGTTTGTAAGGGTTCTTTAGTCATTCTGAAAGGTGAGAAAAAGAATGGTCTTTATGTCTTGATTGGCTCTACTGAAAACAGGAATACTGCTTTCTTTGGTAAGCACGTATCTGACAAATCTATGTTATGGCATAGAAGGATAGGTCATATTAGTGAGAAAGGTTTACAAATTCTTAGTAAACAGAATTTGTTGAATGGTGACCATGTTGAGTCTATTGAGTTTTGTGATCACTGCATCTTAGGAAAACAACGTAAGTTAAGTTTTTCAACTGGCACACACAAAACCACTGAAGTTTTAGAATATATTCATTCTGATCTTTGGGGTCCTGAAAGGGTTTGCACTTATGGGGGGAATAGGTACTTTCTATCAATTGTAGATGACTTCTCCAGAAAGGTTTGGATCTATCTGTTGAAGTCCAAGGATCAAACCTTTGAAAAGTTTAAAGAATGGAAAACTCTTGTTGAGAATCAAACTAATAAGAAAGTGAAATTTCTTAGAACTGATAATGGTTTAGAGTTTTGTAATCAGAACTTTAACAACTTATGTGCATCTAGTGGCATTGTTAAACATAAGACTGTTAAATACAACCCCCAACAGAATGGGGTTGCTGAAAGAATGAACAGAACCATTATGGACAAGGTAAGATGTCTCATGATTGGCTCTGGTCTTCCCAAACCTTTCTGGGGAGAGGCAGTCAGCACTGCAGTCTATTTAATAAACAGATCTCCTTCCAGTGCTATTAATTTTAAAACTCCTGAAAAATTATGGTCTGGTACTTCACCAGACCTAAGTAATCTCAGGGTCTTTGGGTGTGCAGCCTTTGCACACCAAAGGGAAGGTAAATTAGACCCCAGATCCAAAAAGGGAGTCTTTTTAGGCTATCCTAATGGAGTTAAGGGGTATAAAATCTGGTTGAAAGGTGAATCAGGAGTGAAGGTTGTCATTAGTAGAGATGTCATCTTCAATGAGAGTGACATGCCTTGTCTTAAAACTGTTTTAAATACTGACACAACTGATCTTCCCTCAAGTAGGGAACTTCTTATTGAGGTGGAGGACACTTCTGAAACACAAATTCAACCCACAATAGGTGGTGGGAATGAGGTATTAGATGAACAAAATACTGCCCCTACTGCAGAATCTTCAGGTCAGATACCTGAAGTTGTAGAACATGAATCAGAAATCAATTCTGATGATGATGGTAATGAACATTTTGAAGCTCATGATCTGGCTCTGCAAGATTATCAACTTGCAAGAGACAGAACCAGGAGAAATGTGAAAGCTCCTGAAAGGTATGGATACTCTTATCTTACTCACTATGCACTGGCTGCTGGAAAGTTGGTAGAAGAAAGAGAACCAGTCAACTATGAAGAGGTCCTGAGGAGCCCTAACCTTAAGCTATGGCTAGCTGCAATGCAAGAGGAAATAGACTCTTTGCACAGGAACAAGACCTGGATCCTTGTACCAAAACCTACAAAGAAAAAGGTTGTTGACTGCAAATGGATCTTTAAGGTAAAAGAATGTGATGATTCAACAGAACAACCTAGATTCAAAGCTAGGTTGGTTGCCAAGGGTTTTACACAGGTAGAAGGCATTGACTACACTGAAATATTTTCTCCTGTAGTTAAGTATAAAACAATCAGAATTATGTTATGTTTGATTGCCTTTTATGATCTTGAGTTGGAACAATTAGATGTTAAAACTGCATTCTTACATGGTGAACTTGAAGAAACCATCTTCATGAGGCAACCACCTGGTTTTGAAACAAAAGAAAAAGAAAATGTTGTATGCTTACTGAAAAAATCCCTCTATGGCTTGAAACAATCTCCCAGACAATGGTATAAGAGATTTGACTCATTTATGATAAACAATGGCTTTGAGAGGAGTCATTATGACAGTTGCTTATATTTTTCTGGAAACTCTATTGACTCTGCCTTGTATCTGCTGTTGTATGTTGATGATATGCTAATTGCATGCAAACAGAAAGAAAAATTGAACAATTTGAAATGCTTGCTTAAGTCTGAGTTTGATATGAAAGATTTAGGTCCTGCATCTAGGATTCTTGGCATGAATATTCATAGAAACAGGAGTAAAAATTCCTTATTTATTTCTCAAAAATCCTTTCTGAAAAAGGTTGTTTCTAGATTTTCTATGAGCTCTTGCAAGCCTGTTAACATGCCTTTAGCTGCTCATTTCCAGTTGTCCACTAAATTTTGTCCTACAACTGAAAATGAGAAATTTGAAATGAAAAATGTGCCTTATAGGATGGCTATAGGTTCTGTAATGTATTCTATGGTTTCTACTAGACCTGACCTTGCTTATTCTATAAGTTTGTTGAGCAGATTCATGGCTAACCCAGGTAAAGAACACTGGTCTGCTTTGAAATGGTTGTTGAGATATTTAAATGGCACTTGGAATTTTGGTCTACATTATTCAAAATGGTCTGATGATCTTGATCTGGTAGGTTATGTGGATTCTGACTTTGCTGGTGATAAAGATGGTAGAAAATCTACTACTTCTTATTATTTCACTATTGCTGGAAATTGTATTTCTTGGAAATCTCAGTTACAATCTGTTGTTGCTTTATCTACCACTGAGGCAGAATACATTGCTACTACTGAGGCCATTAAAGAAGCCATTTGGCTTCAAGGTTTACTGAAAGAATTGAAATTCATAAAAACTAAGGCTATTATTTTCACTGATAGCCAAAGTTCTTTGCATCTGTGTAAGAACCCTGTCTATCATGAAAGAACCAAGCATATAGATGTCAAATACCATTTTATCAGAGAAAAGGTTACTAATGGTGTTGTTGATGTTGAGAAAATTAGCACTCATGATAATCCTGCTGATTTTGGAACTAAGATTTTGCCTACTGATAAATTCTTTAAATGCAGGGACTTGCTTCACATTGATCAAACTGGAAATTGGCCGAGAAAGGAAGTGCAATGATGTTATTGGAGCTAACTCCCTCACTATAGTTGTATTTTTATTTGATTTTGAGTTCAAGGTGGAGTTTGTTGGATTCTGCCCTCAAAATCAAGAATGGCATACACCCAATGATGAGTCTATATTGTCTGAACAATAATCTTGTGTTTGTTATTATTGTTAATTGGGATTCTGCTTTGTTTACTTCTGGTCTGGGCTGAAGGAAGGAACCGGATCGGATCATACCAGTTTTGGCTCGCGGGTCAACCGTGTGGATCGGGCAAAACCGATCCACACCCGGATGTCCTAAGTATATATTGTTCTTTTCTTCATTCTGAAACCTAAGCCAGCCAGCCGCAGAAAGGTTTTCTGGCCTCTCTCTGTGTTTCTATCCTCTCAAGTACTTATCTCTGTTTCTCTCAGAAACCATTGGTTTCTTGCTCTCTGTATCACGGATTAATCCGTTCCTTTGTACTGCTTGAGCGTAGAGAACTGTCTTAAGGCTTTTGTACTTTGTACTGAGGGTGTAAACATTACTGATTATAGTGAGGGTGTGCTCCGACTGAGCACCGTGGATTAGGATATTCCGAACCACGTTAATCCTGGTGTTTTCTTGTTGCTTTCGCTGTTATTAATCTCTCTGATGTGTTAGGCAATTAATCCTAACAGATAGGAAATGAATGTGGAAACACGCCGCTCCATTTGGCAGCATCATTGAGCAATGTTCAGCTATGCAAATGCATTGCAGAAACAGAACCTCAACTCACCGCATATTAATTTATTTAGGGTAAAAAATATCTTAATTTTTATATTAATTTAAAAAGTGAATATTTAATATAGCTGGAAAGATTAATAGATCCAAAAAATGAAAAAAAAAAAAAGATAGAAGAATTTGAAACGGAAAAGATCAATTGCTATTTTTTGCTGTACTTATACTTGATTTTACTTCCACAAACAGAAAGAACAATAGAAGTAGCCTTTTGCTTTGTGAACTTTTATCTGACTTTACTTCCAGAAACAGAAAGAACAGTAGAACTAGATTTTTACTTTTTCCAGCCACTAACCCTTTCGACTTTTTCCATCTTGTTTGCTTGGGGAATGAATAAAGATGAACATAGGAAGGTAAAGTAGAGCTTCCAAAGAAGTTATATCTTATCTTAAGAGTCAGCTTTTCATACTGAAGCTAACATGCAATCGACACACTTTCATTCAAAATTTAATATTTTAACACAAGTGAATTTCTTAAAAGATATCATACGTGATATTATTTAATAGAAATTTTTATATATTTATATTAAAAAAATGTAAAAAGAAATTATTAATTTTGGACACATGAAAATAAAAATATAATAAATAAGTAGGTACAGTTTGAAATTGTCCTATCGACAATTATCTTATATTATTTTTTAATAAAACATAAATGATGGTTTGGATCTTTAAATAAGCCTCATTCACAACTATATATGCATACTTCAATATTGCCTTATATTAACAGCAAGAGGAAGAAGCAGCAGTAGGAATAGGACGAGGGAGAGGATGAAAACATCTAACTCAGAGGTGAAGTTGTCCATGGACATAGGGCTAGAGTCAATTAAGAAAGATTTGTTCAATAGCACCATGAAATGCGATTGGAGTCAAGTTAAAAAATTATACAAGGAACATCCGGGATTACACATGGAGAGAATCACAAGATCAGGGGACACTGCATTGCATGTAGTTGTCTCAGAAGGCAATGGAGAACAAGTTGAACAACTGGTGAAATTGATTCGTGAAAAAGAGGCTGCCCTGAAGATAGGAAATGAACGTGGAAACACACCGCTCCATTTGGCAGCATCATTTGGCAATGTTAGGATGTGCAAATGCATTGCAGAGACAAACTGTGAACTTATTGGCAAACGTAACCATGACGGTGAGACTCCTTTCTTCTTGGCTGCTCTTCACGGTAGGAAAGATGCTTTCCTCTGTCTCCATTCTATTCTTTCTACCAGGAATGGAGAAGCTGCAGGCTATTCCTACTCTAGAAGGAATGATGGAGAGACGATTCTTCACTGTGCCATTTTAGGAGAATATTTTGGTAATTTTTGTACTTATACTATTACACATTTGCACTTTATTATACTTTGAGCGAGTTACAAATTTTTCAATAAGAGACGATAATATAACTATTTAATGGCGAAAATAATATTTAGATGACATATTCTTGGCTGGTGTTGTAATTATCTTGAACAGATTTGGCATTCCACATCATTTATCTATACGAAAATCTAGTTAACTCCTTCAATGAGAAAGGAGAATCTCCACTTCATCTTCTAGCGAGTAACCCTTCAGTCTTTCCAAGTGGTAGTCATCTCAGAGGATTTGAACAGATCATTTATTACTGTGAGTTTCTCTCCTTGATGATTATGATCACTGAAAGATTAATTAGCTCTTTATGATATGACTTCCATGGGATAGAACTAATTAATTATAGGAATTGCAATTCCTCTCACAAATTGTTATCGTCTCTTCTCCAGGCACATTTGTTGATAAGCTAGAGGCTCAAACACAGAATCACCAAGCACTTCTTCAAGAACTTGAAAATGATGATGGTGCCAAGTTTCCTGAAAATTATCAAACTTGCATTAACTTTGCCCGACTACTCCGGAAAACGCTGGACATGGCTGGTAAGTTAATTAAGTTCCAACATAATCCATTTGCGACCAAAATTGAATTTATATATTTTATTTTTAGGTATCTAAATTTGAATATATTTACTCCCTTAGAATAGACATACCCTTTTTCTTAATAAAATATCACAAATTAATATCATTTCCAGTGGACTGGGCAAAGAATACAACCAGAGAACAAGCCGATGATCGGCCGGACCCGGGAAGACAGCGGAAACCTCAGCTTTTTCCAGAAAATTATTCAACATGCTTTGAGTTAATTAAGTTTATGTCCAAGGCCATGCTTGTTATTGTAGGCTTAGGTAATTAATTACCAATATCTCTGTTTTTAAGGCAGTTAATCAGGGAGCAAAACAGCTTCTAATTGGGCAATTTCTGATGCATATATTTTCTACTTTTATGTAATTGCCAAGGTTTCACGGAAATTGTGAAGATCAAAGAAGAAAAACAGAAACACGTATGGTCTGTCCAGATCATGGATGAACTTCTTCAGCGCACTTCTATATATGAGTATGAATATAATGGACGAAATCCCCATGAAGATGTAGCACCATCGCCAAAAGAAGGGGAAACAATGCCGTATGAAGTTATGAATGGAGGTGATGTGGCTTTCAACCATCTTACCGAGCCATCCCCCCTTCCAAATGAACACGGTATTAGTACTACAATTAAATTTTCACTTAAATGTTTATAAATTTACCTTTTTATAGAATGCGTGATTAAATCTTATTTTTATCCATTAAATGATTATCATTTACATAGTGGACGTGTAATTTATTTTTATTTTTTTTAAGAAAGTGTGCATGTTATTGAAAATTATCTTATTGTACCTCTAAATGTTTTACGAACAGGAGGAGAAGATGATCCGAATGCCGAAATTAATAAAAGAGAGACACCCATATTGGTTGCTGCAAAGCATGGTGTGGTGGAAATGGTAAAGAAAATTCTTGAACGTTTTCCTGTGGCCATTCATGATATGAATTCCGAGAAGAAAAACGTGGTTCTGCTGGCGGTTGAAAATAGACAACCCCATGTTTACAGGTTCTTACAGGACTTGAAGATCGCGAAAGAATCCATATTCTGCAAATTTGACAAGGATGAAAATAGTGCATTACATCTTGCTGCAAGGCTAGGGGAACATAGACCTTGGCTCATCCCTGGTGCTGCATTGCAGATGCAGTGGGAGATTAAGTGGTACGAGGTAAGAAACTTAAATTATAACCATTTTTCTTTTTTCCTTTTTTGTTTTTACTCAATAGTACATAATTAAAAATTTATTTCTTCAAGGGTAAAAAGAGGCAAGAGTGATTTAGTTCAACTGAAGTTCGAATTAGACTTTTCTATTTTTCTTTTTCCCTTTTAAAATTTAAAATTAAAAAATTAAAACTTTGAACTCTTATGATATTTTTGAGCTATTATGGGTTCGATTGGATTATATCCTCTTTTACAAATAAATATGGAGATCACATACTTGGAGATATAGCCTAAAGACCTTTTTTTTTTTATTATTGTTTTACAATACCCATATAAGAAATTATGAAGGTTATCAAGTCGGCCACAAATTAGGTTCAGTTTGATTGACAAACGGGTTAACTAATTAATCTAAATATCATGAATTTGACTTTTAAATTATACTTTCGACTGTTATGTGTATTTTTTTTAAAAAAAATTAATGGTTTTTTCTCCTATTAAAAAAAAAGGAAAATGAGAGTTTACTCCCAAGAGTTAAGTTTTTTTTAATAAAAATATATAACTTTTATCTCTTCAAAAAAATTCTTGGAGTAACGTCTTATTGAATTTTCTGGGCAGTTTGTGAAGAACTCTATGCCAAAGCACTTCTGTGTCCGCTGTAACAAGCACGGTAAACCCCCAAATCACATATTTACCGAAACGCACGAGGACCTTGTGAAAAACAGCGGCTATTGGCTGAGCAACACCTCCCAATCATGCTCCCTTGTGGCTGCGCTGATCGCCACCGTTGCCTTTGCCACATCATCCACAGTTCCAGGCGGTGTGAAGGAAAATGATGGTAGACCCAACCTAGAGAATCAGCCCACATTTCACCTGTTCGCCATATCATCACTCATAGCGCTCTGCTTCTCCGTAACGGCGTTAATAATGTTCTTAGCCATTCTCACCTCCAGGTACGAAGCAAAAGACTTCGGTACCAGCTTGCCCAGGAAACTTATCATGGGCTTAACTTCACTCTTCGTTTCCATAGCTTCCATGCTTGTCGCGTTTTGCGCTGGACACTATTTTGTGCTCAAAGACAAGCTCAGATATGCTGCTTTTCCCCTATACCTAATAACTTGCTTGCCTGTCACGTTTTTTGCCATAGCGCAGTTCCCACTCTACTTCGATCTGATCCGGGCCACCTTTAGGGAAGTGCCACAGCGCAGCGCAGCGCGGCTAAAGTGATTCCTAGCTAGCCAGATCTTGTTCGTGAATAATGGCTCATATCCACATGTAATTATAATAAATTGTCATGTTTTAAGTTGCATGTGTCTTGGGGGTTTTTTTTTTTTTTCTTCTTGTTTCATTAGGAATAGGAAACAATAAAACTGGAATCGCATTAATTAGTTGAAACAGTCTGGAAGCTGTCATGGTGATTTCTTGGTCTTTTTTATTCTTTATTTTTGGATCTACCAGCGATCTGAGATTTTGCAGCTAAAGTTATATATACTATGGCTGACGGATGGACCAAAGCAATCCAAAAGCGTTTGTAATTTAATAATTCCTTCATTCAAAAATATAAGTTTGTATTAACTTTTATCCATATCAATACAATTTTTTTATTTCTAAAATACCATTAATTATTATGTCTTGTAAATAAAAAAGAGTAAATAAAGTTTGTTTGAGAAAAAATAAAATATAAATGTTTTGTCTTGAAAATAAGAAATAGTTAAAAATAAATAAGAATAATATTCATAGTACGAAATTGAATGTTTACTTTTGATTTTATTTAAAAATTAAAAAAATATCATTAATTTCAATTTACTTACAAAATTATCATTAATATTAGTATAATAGATTCTGAGATACATGAATTAATAAAATGTAATTCTCTTAAATTAATATGGTAAGTTGTGGAGATCATGAATTAATAGAATATAAATTCTTTAAATTAATAAGATTATTAATAAATTTTTAAATAAAAAATATATTTATTTAAGTAAAGTAAATATTTAATTTCGTACAATCAAATATTTTTTTATAAATGAAGGGTTAGTCATTACATTCAACTTCATCGAGCTTACGAGTACCAAATCCTATTCTAACACCAAAACTGTTTTGAAGAATTAATGATACATGAATATTATCAAAAATTACAAAAATCCTTAGTCAAGACAAGAGGGTGTCTTAAACATCTTAAATGTTTGCATTTATAAATTAACTATATTATGAATTAAGAGTTTAAAAACTTTCTTGAATTTTTTTTATAAAATATATATATATTACTAACATATATCACCATAATACTAACTACATATGTACATAATAAATAAATAAATTACTTATAATCATAAGAAATTCTGGCTGCTTTTTAACTATACCAATCTCTAGTGCGTTGTCGACGTGGTCCCGTCCAAATGGTTTATCCAATAAGTAGGCCCGCTTATGAGACAAATCAGGCAATAGAGATGGTGATTAACTGCAGCGGCGTGCATTTTTAATTGTAGATTGCCACCTTGAGATCTGGCCACGTATCATAACTTTCTTCCATGAATCTTTCTTACCAGGAATTATTGGATCGGCGTCAACCAACACAGTAGTAGCCTCCTAGGGTTGTATGGCTTTGATTGTCTGGCTTGGAGGATGTGAAAATTGAATCCCCCCTATTCCAAAATTGAAATTTTATTTTTAATTTTCATTATTTACCAATTATTCAAACAAACTCTTACATTAAATAAGATAAATTTTAATTCTCAATATTTTGTTTCTATTCTCGAAACATCTATACAAATTTTAAAATGATCATCGTAGAATAAGCCTTATGTATAATGTAGTAGACTCTAATGCTAGGGAGGTTCGATAATCCAACTTAACATATGGAATGATTTTCAATTATTGCATTCCTCAATATTTTAATCCACGTGTACTTTTCTCCCTTTTTGTAGTTTTAATTTAATTCTACATACAGATTTATTTGAGTTATCTTCATATCTAATGTTAATTATTGTAATCTCCAAAAAAGCACAAGTCATGTATGCATGAAAGTCATTCACAAATTCATCCCAAAAAAAAAAAAAAAGTCATTCACAAAATGCATTTATTATAATTGATAACAACGTGACAATATTTATATGAAGAATAGCATCGAGGAAAAAAGACGATGATTGACTTGTGACTTATTTGTGGGCAAATATTCTATTTCAAGTAATTGGCTTATTTTCAATTGTATGTCACATCATACATTATCAACTTAATATTTAGAATCCTAATATATCAATATTAAAATGAATACACCTATTTCAATTTGACTTATGGTGTCATCTTTAGAAAACTCTGGCCTAAATTGTGGTTCAAATAAGATTGAGACTACATAGTCACGAGTGCATTGATGGAATGAAAAAAGAGTAGGATATGCTCCCATTTTAGTAATGTGTATTTAATTTTTGATAAAAATAATTTTTTTTATTTTTTTATAGGATTGGACATTGTTAGAGAAATTAATGGATCATTCACAAATATTGATTAGTCCACACAAATTTCACAATTTACATGATAGTAACACTAATGAAATAATACTATTATCCTCAATCATAATAAGTCGCAAAACTAAAAATTGAATCATCAAAAAAAAAAAGAACGAAACTTTATGGATACTCTACCCATAATAAAATGTTAAAGAGCATTTTATTCTCTTTAACTAATCCACACAATGAAGAAAATAAGAATTATTATTATTGCTTGCAATGAAAAATATTCTTGAATCCATTTAATCCTGCTAACTAGATTTTATCAATATATTCTACCCTAAATTCAATGGATGGCAATTAAGGGAAAAGAAAAGAGAGTAATTCAAATTATTTCAAATCTTCATCCACAAATGAATTGGTTAATTTAACAAAGTTGATTGGTTTTGATCAACCTCTACTAAAGATAATTAGGTTAAATGATCCTCAAACTTTTTTTTACAGTTTTTTAATTAAATTTTTTTACTTAACCTATTATCAACCTTAAACCTTTTTTTATTTTAAAAAAAGTACCATGTAATTTTCAAAATTTTAAAGTATTAAAATAATATATTTCATAAAAGTATTAAAGTAGTCTTAAAGTCTATCATATGACAACAGCTGAATTTAGGAGTCTAAACGAGTCAATAATTGAGTCTAAAAATATTAAACTCAAACTTGACTCGTCTAAGTTTGAAAAGTTAAGTCAAGTTTTTATTAGATGTTAAGGTTTTGTTTTGTTAAAAAATATATTAATATATAACTTTTTATATATTAAAAATAAAATTTGCAAGTTCACTCGAGAAGGCACAAGCTAACTATTATTTGACTCGAGTTGAATCAAACTTGAGTCCACCTTTGATCAAATCACTCGACTCATTTATAATCCTACATTAGACTATTATACTAGCAAGAAATAAATATAAAAATCAAATCATAAAATTTTGAGAATGAAATTAGATCGAATAAAATTATACTTTTACACAATATTTTAAATTTATAAATAAATAAAAATAAAACTAATATTTTCACAAAAGTTAGAGGCATATAAATACTTTTCTTCGGCAAATAGAGATTTCTAGGTACTAATTATATTTTCTATTATCTTTATTTTTATTTTCCTTCAAAATTGAAGTATATTATTTTTAAATTATGAGTTATACGTAACCAATTAGCTCCTCAAAAAAGGACTATTAGTTACTTATAGTTTTAGAATTTAAAAATACTTCTTCTTTTTTGAGTAAATGGAGATTTAAAGATACAAATTACATTTTATATATATATATATCTTTATTTTCTATTTTTCTTCAAACTTGAAGTATATTCTTTTTAAACTATAAGAGTTTTAGTCACGATTTTTTTTTTTTTAAAGAAAAGAAAAACACTACACGAGTTAAATTCAACTAATTCGCTCATCAGTAAATGAGCTGGCTTAGAAAATAGAACAGCCTTCCTAAAAAAAAAGCGAAGGAGAACACCGTAAATTTGTAGATGGGATAGGGACAAGATTGTAATATTGAAGCTAACAATTACGTGGCGTTCTGGGGTTGTAGGCTTGACGCCTCGTGCCCCCATTTATCGTCATGGTTAAAAAAAGCCCCGAAAACAAAGCGGCGACGCCACGGCCAATTCCCGAAACTCGAAGCGCGTAGACACCACCAAACCCACACTCCCCTCACTCTCTCAACTCTACTTCTCCTGCTCAGTCCCCACTCTCCCGCCGGGAACATTCCTCAAACCTTCAATTGCATCCGTCACCGTCGATCGGAAACCACCGGAGTCAAATTCTGACAATATGCCGCCGGAAGAAACAGTAGCCAAGTCTCCTCTTGACAAGCCTCTCCATCAGCTCACTGAAGACGACATTTCTCAGCTCACTCGCGAAGATTGCCGACGTTACCTCAAACAGAAAGGTACTCGTTAGGAATTGCAAATAAACAAACAAGTTCATGAAATTATTGTATATTCTGAAGAGTGGAGACTTGAATAAAGTAATACTTTCAGAATGTTTTTCATATTCTCTTTCTGGTAGAAGAAAAAAAAAATCACCCATGTGACGCTGAATGTGTCCGTACAGGGATGAGACGGCCGTCGTGGAACAAATCTCAGGCGATCCAGCAAGTGATATCGCTTAAAACGCTCCTGGAGACGTCGCCGGACTCGGTCGCCTCCAGAAAAAAGCTCTACATTCCCCGTCTCCGTCATGATAATGTTAACAATAACAGTAATAATAATCCCCTACACAGTGTGCGTTTTACTCATCCTTTTGTGCTCTCTCCTCTTCTCTCTTTCTGTGACGATTGAATGATTCAGCTAACACGAAGCACTTTTAGCTCTTTGATATTCCATAGTAATAGCAAAGGGTGGTAATAATGCATGGTTATTGATCTGATTAGTAAGTAACTGATACTAAATGTAGGTTCCTCAGGGAACAAGTGCTGATGCAGAAATGTCCGAATCAGCTGAAGAAACAGTGCCACAACACGCAAAAGACGCTGACAAACCTGAAGTTTCCGGCAATTACGTTGCTACTGATAATGATACTAATTCTCCCAGGTTTAGTTCATTATATGTCTAGTTGCTTCCGTTTTAGTTTAGAATGCAAAAGCGAAGAAGGTAGTCTAGTTGTTTATTATGCATTTATTATACAATGTTAACTAGTTAGCTCTTAGTTCTTATTTCTTCCACATTTGGTAACCTTTTTTTTTTTTGGTGGTGTTTTTATCCCGTGGAAGGTTTCTTGAGGGAGTGTCAATGGCTAGTTTGTTTTACTAATAATGTGTGCAATCTGATAAATGTGCGATTGAGATTTCTCTGCAAACTATCTTGCTATAATGCATATCATTATTGAAAGGGAGTGGCTGATTTGGAGCAGTTTTGGGAATATGCTCTTCTTGGGAGTGGTATCATTATTACTATCATGCTTGTTTTGGATTTGGGAAGATTAGGTCATTGTCCATTGTAGGAGAACAAAGACATAGATTTCCTGTCACCTTGGATTTCTTGCACTGCTTGTGGCCTAGAACGTTTGCTGTACTTCCTTAGTGGTGTCTGTTCTTAGATTTCCTTGTGTCTGTGCTCCATGCCTTGGTCATCCACAAAAAAGGGTGGGTGGCTAAATGCCCATGCTTATGCCTAGCCAAAAGCAAATGTCATTGGGGGTTTGGGGATGAATGAGCTAGGAGCGTCCTGAGAAGTCATATCTAGGATGCCAATTTGATGAAGGGGGTAACAATTGGGGGAGAAGTTAAAGCTAAATCTAAAGGAAAGATCCTTCAACTGCTCTGGTAAAAAGATTAAGTGAGGCTTAGGACATGAGGAAGTGCAGTCTATTATAAGTTGAAAACTCGTGTATATAGTTTGATGAAGGGTGGTTTGGTGGTATCAACAATGGGCACGTTATATGTCAAAATGTACTTTAGCACCACCATGTGGTCCTGACTCAGCCAACAAACTTGCTCAGGATCTATGCTTAGATCGCTGCTTCATATCCCATCTGCCATCTTAAGTGAGCCCTCATAGGAGGGTGCCACCTCTGTAACATTGCTTTGAACTGATACAACTCAATAAAGACATTTTTTATCCATAGAATAAAAAAAAGAACCCCCAACTTATCTTGATGGGATCTTTCCCAGGGGATATCCTGTCACGAGGTGCAAGCTCTGCTCCTACATCAGACTGGGGTTAGTCCTTCCTGATCCTGGTGAACCCATATTGAGCTTGTGCTGTAGGGGTCATCATGTGTCACAAGGTGGGTTTAAGCCTTGCAACCTGTGGTGAAGCCTTGGAGTTAATTAAGGAATTCCTTACATGTTGCCATGCATTATCCTTCAATTTTCCCACTTGTCCATGTTGTACCTGTTGGGAGTGGAGTTTATCATCTAATACCTAATGCTCCAATTTAGGTGCCATCATGTTTGAAGTCTATGGGCCTGAGAGGTAAATGAGGAATCCCCTGCTTGTTATTATCCATTGTCCTTCATTGTTTGACATGCTCATGTGCTGTGCAACAGCAGATGTCTTATTTTATTGGTTGAGTGCCTTAGTTTCTTTGATTTCTACAGTAGATACATGGATTTAGGGATGACTTCATAAATTTTTAATAACATCTGCAACCATCAATTTTTCTGTTGAATTTTACCTTTCATATTGTGAATCAACGTTCAAGGTTGCTTTCTGGAAATTGTGACAGTATAAGAATATCCATAAAGATCTAAGTAATTGAGATTCATTATGTGAAATGAAGGACAAAATAATCTTTAGGGCTCTCAAAATCCATCTTTTGTTCATCTATTTTATTGCTCTTGGCGTCTAGTATTGTGCAAACTATGGCCACAAGGTCCTATAGATATTGGCCCTCTTATTTCAGGTTAACACCCCACCCCCCAAAAACAAACCCAGAGAAAAGGGGGAAAAAAATCATTCCAAGTATCTAATTCGTTGAAGCCCTGAAGTTATATTCAAAAGAGATGGAATTATAGATATGTGCTCTGGAAAGGTCCATGGAGTCACTGTTCATTTGCTTTCCGTTTTGTTAGATCTGTTTTTGCTGTCAGCATGGTAACCTATTACTAGATAACTGGCATAGTTGTTAATGGAGGATTATATTGAAAGATACTTCTTTTTTTCCCTGATTTTCTTTTTGTATGATTTTTGGGGATATTTTATCAGCTGTCTCCTTACTGGCTTCGTTGGCATAGATGCATTGTGCAAAACACCATATAAATCTTTAGTTTTGTGATCTTGTGACCACCAAGTATTTGCTTTGCACATTTTCTTGTACCCATTCTTTTTGGGTCTTCTTCCGGTATCTTATTTTCGGGCCTCTATCAACCTCCAGTTTGTAATGCATGTGTGCCATTGACATTTCATTCAATAAATTCTTCTTTATTGCCCAGTACAAGAACTAAGCTTACATAACCCCACCTCTCTCAGAACTGCAAGTTCGGCAAACACTTCTATAGGACAAATGACGATCTTCTATTGCGGTAAAGTGAATGTCTACGATGATGTCCCAGCTGATAAGGTATCGAGCTTCCTATAATTTGAACTCCTCTACTTGCTAATTTATTCCTATCATGGGCTTCTAACAGTAGCTTTTCAGGCGCGGGAAATTATGCATCTTGCTGCAAGCCCACTTAATGAGCCTCAGGAATCTCCATTTGAATGTTCTCTGGCTGTGCAACCTCCATGTCACTTACAGACTAGTGTCAAAGTCAGTCCAGAATCTGCAATCCTACTTTTTCCTACTGCACAAACAGGTGACTATATCATGTGTAATTCCTGGTTTTTGCATCGTCTTTCCCTTGATGGCATAGACAAAAACATTGAAATATCAACATGAGCTTTTTCTGAAGACCTATGGACAATGTGGTTTTGGTTCGTAACTTTTGTTCTTGATCTTGCAACAGTTAAAATGAATGAGAACATTCGGCTGCATGCAGAAGAATTCAAGTTTGCTGAAGACAATCCTGGTAAATCATCTATTCTCATAATTTTTTTCCTTTAATGCCTTTTTTTATATGAAATAACCTGGAATTACTTTGGTTAGACTTTGAGGAGCAGTAAAAAGCAGGGAAGTAGTTCTTCTAGCTGAAAAATGATGATTATTTGGCCTTCTGAGCAATTCTTGAAATTTGTATTTTAAGTATTTATTATGACTTGTACCTTTGAGTTACTCTACATTCTTTAGGTATACCTGGAAAATATATGTTTTTGTCCCCTTGCTCCCAAAGGGAGTCAAATTACATTCTAGAAGAATTATCCTATCCAAGGGTTTGGCACAATGGTGATTCTTCATAGTCTACATTTCCTCCTGATGTCTTCTTTTTTTACATTGATTAGGAGCAGCAATTCTTCATTGTTGTGTAGTATTGTCTTAAAATATGCTACTAGGGGGATGGGGCATAGTGAGAGCTGAGAGAATTCAGAACTGCAAAAGTTAGTTGACCATCTAAGTAGTGTTTTTTGTTTCTGCTTTCACAAAACTTCTTGAATATTTGAGCAAAAATGCACCGAAGTCAAACTCCTCGACTTTGCTTCCATTTAGCGAAGTGAACCCTAGGTGCAACTGATATGTTTGGGCATTGAAAATTTTGGAGCATTAATATGGATCCACTTACAGTCATAAGACACAGAGAAGCATAAGTATCAACCTAAGAATGCAGTCTTGTGCTAGTTTAACTCATGCTTATGCTCATTTATTCTTTAAATTGCAATTTGCTAAAAGCAGTGGAAGGTCCAGCAAGCAGAAAGGCATCAGTTCAGAGATACCTTGAGAAGAAGAAAGACAGGTACTTACTATAAGTAAATCAATTTTTTTTGTGTGAATAAAAAATGTGGACATCTATTTTTCTGTTCTTTTGTTCCTCACGACTCTGTTAGATGAAGGTTTAAGAGCAAGAGAAAGGTAGGATTGACTTCATCCAGTAGCTTGGACGTATATATAAACCATCAATCAGGGAGTCCTGCTGGAAATGAACACTCAAGTAGAGCCGAAGCTTCCTCTCCGTCCCAAATTAGACCACTAAATGCCCCCATGAGGTGCAGCTCTGTGGAGAATAATATAAGCACGAATGCAAATCTCTCTGCTGACCTTAGTGAAAAAGGTAATAATGTTTATCTTGTGGTGTTCAACTTTTCATCTCAGGTCATTAGACCATCTCTTTTGTTGCTGGAAAAAGTTTATTTAGACTTTAAAAAAAGCTATTATAAATGTCTCTCTGGGTTATTTTGGTGATATACTTGTAACATTTTTCTTCCTTTCATCCTCAAGTTACATAGATATCTTTGTATACATCCAAATTCATCAAAAGCTTTCTTACAGTACTGTGTCTCGCTCTTGAGCAAATTATTTTTCCTCTTTTCTTTGTTTTTGGTCAATAACCTCTGAGACGAACTTTCGTTTTCCATTGACCTCTTGGTGAAGGATGACTTCTTGTTTCTATATACTTTACATTCCTGATCAGCCAACAATTTAACACTCTTGGCTAGCAAAGAAGTAAGAGGAATCACTAATCAGTCAGCCTTGAGAAAAACTGTCAAGCACTAGCAAAGGAAGATTAGTTTTCAAATAGCTGTTGTCTGCCATGCCATAAATTGCACTGTCATTTCTACTTGCATTTGTTGTTTGTATCTGTTTAACTTTTTCTCCATCCCCTAGTTACATTTGATTCCATCAAGCGAGCTCATCAGCTTATCTTAATTCCTTCAAGTTTATTGTCTATATTTAGCTGAAATTTTAGGTGTGGCTACACAGTGCAAGATGCATGGTTAATCTTTTTTCTAGTTAGTTATAGCAGCTTTGGAACAGTGATTGAATAGTTTCAAATTAAGCTGTTCTATTGCCTGCCAGACATAAAGCAGTGAAGGGAAAACCGAGACAGAGCAGACATGTCCGCAGAAGGTTTGTATTTCTTGGAAGGTGTAGGTTATATGTATCCGTGATGAGCTGATGCAGATGGAGAATCCTTTGATTAAGTTCTAACTTATAGTCTACTACGAGGCCATTTATTTTTCCCTGTCAAATGAGGAAACCGATCTGAACCAGTTTCTCACTTCATCCCATGTTTTGCCTTTCAAAGCATGGGGGAAATCAGTTGCGATGAAGAGGCTGTTGTTGATTTTCTCATTTCTTGCAACTTCTCTTTTCAAGGCACTGGTTCTCAAGGATGTCCAAGCGGTTAGGTTTTACTAACACAGAAGGATAACTTTAGGATTTTAACTGTATGTGGACAATTCAGCCTCCAAGATTATGGCTGTACAGAGCTCTGTAATCTTTTATTAAGCACTACTTCGTGCCCACAAGATGTAAATCCTTCCGGTTCCACAAATTGTAGCACATGATGCATCAGGTTAAAGAGATGGCCGCTTCCCTAATTTGGTTAGTGTTGTTACAATACTTTCTCTAGGGATGGGTTTAGGTCTTAATAGAATGTTTTAGAAGCTTACTTTATATTCCATGAGCTGGAGCCTGACCCAGACAAGAGAGCAGGCAGCTGACAGTCCTTGAAGAGATGTTCTACAGATGGTTAAGATGTAGTTCATTTCATAAGTAAATGATTATTTTTTAAAAACAGTAAACAAAAAAGAAAAAGGGGAAAACAAAGGAACAGAACAGATGCTTTTCATTTCGAATACCAGTAATACCTCTCAGGTTTTCCATTCTTCATTCTTTAAGGATGTACTTTTAAGAAGGCATTAAGTAAAAACTCCATACGAGAGCTGGTAATTATTGCTAAAGCTTGCGGCCTTACGAGATCAATTCTCATTACAATCTCTATTTCAAGGTGGTAAAAGTTCAATTAAATTTTGCACAAGAATTAAAATAATTAGTAAATAAATGGTTTTATTTATTTATTTTTTAAAAATAAAGTAGACAGTTTTAGTAAGCAATGGTTTTGCTTAGAATAATTTATATATTAACTTTTGGTGGGATTAATTCGGACTTGTTTGGGAGAAATTGACTCTTATTTGGTAAAAAAACTGACCAAGTTCGCAATAGTTCCACTTAAGCTTTGTATAATGCTTATTTTATGTTTACAACGTTTCCAGTTCATTCTTAGCTTGGACTCTTGGCATTGTCCAATTTTTAAGAAATTCAAGTACGATTTTTCTTGTAACATTGGATTTGTTCCTAACGATAACATTGTGGTTTCATGGGACGTAAGCATATGCGGCCGGTTTACTTTGTTGCTCTGGGAAAAAGGAAAAAGGCCCAATCCTGTCTTTGTGCTCATTGACAATTATGCATATATGTGTGTGTTTTTCTTCGTCAATTGCATAGAAGCACATGGGCTACCCCAGGCCGAAAACTACTTAGGAAAAAATGAGTTTCCACTCTGTTGAACGTGTGAGACTAACACGAAATTACGAGGCTAGACGGGTCCACCCACTCTTGTAGATAGGGATCTCAGTCTAATTTTCAACTCTAATTTTTAGAATTTTTACCTTAAATAGACCATTTCTCAAAAATAAAATTCATCGTTTACCCCAAATGTAAAAAAGGCATGTTGTATACCTTTATATAAGCGGAGGCTTATAAGGTATGTATGATCCATCAATGAAAAAGATGAAGTTGAACTAGAGCTATCTTCACATTTTGATAATACGAAACTTGAGGTTTGCCTTTACAATTAACGAACCAAGAAGTTTAATAACCAATCGAACAAAAAGAGAAAGAAGTTGAAGAAGCCACCTGCCGTGCAAAGTGAAATCTAGCAATCTTATGCAAAGTCCTTGCTCCGTCATTGTTAGTCATGAACCGTTCATGCTTCATGATTGAATCTCACTCCTCTAACAAATATCAATTCATGAGAAGTAAAAAGCCAATAGATACACTACCTCATTCTCTCGCATGAATTGTACTTAAAAGAACTCTAGCTCATCAATATTTCAAGACGTCATATAAATATATAAAATTATATATAATTAATATAAACATAATTAGTTATTATAATTATATACACAATATTATTCAAAGATTTATAATTATAAATATACATTTATAAATTCTTAAATTAATTATCTATATGATTATTGATATACAGCAATATTATTATATATATATATATATATTTATTATATGTTTACCCATTCTAATCATTCTTCTTCTTCTCGACATCTATTCTTCCAATACTTTGACCTCTCCACAACTCATAAGTAACAATTTTCCAAGGATACTCTCTCCAAACCTAATAAGGGTACTAACCATAACCATAATCATCCCTTCATCCTTAGTCCCAATAAATAAACCACCATGAGTTCATGTGTATTATAACTCTCAGGATTAATTATTAATTATATATTTTTTAAAAAAGTTAGTTTGTCATTTTTATTATTAAACTCTTATTTTACAACGAGTCTTTTTTAGCGAAGTTCTTTTTTACCAACGCCTAAAGGATACACATTTGGCCACAATGCTCATAGGAGCACACACACTCAAAATTTGGAGAGGGATATATTTAAGATAAAAAAACCGAATTTTGACTTCCCATTTGTCTCCGTGAGAGTTCAATAGTAAATTTTTTATGCATTTCTTTGCTCATTTGACTAGGGAAGAAAAAAAAAATACTAATGAAAAGGACTGGGGAATAACAATAAACAAAAGCTCAAGAATCACCTCACGTGAGCGAGAATATATTATGGTTAGGACGTGGATTTACATTTTTTCCTTTTCTTTTTCTTTATGTTTGATCCTATATGTAAACATCGCACTTTGCAATAATTTAGATGGTAATTTGGGTGTAACAGCATACCGCTCATACTATCATGAATCTTGTGGTTTTATTTATTTATTTATTTTTTCAATAGTATCTTCAAGTTACCTCGCTTGACATATACATCAATTTTCCCTACATTTAAATGAATAACTTTCTACATTAACCGAATATGTGTTTAAAAATCTAATATATTATTTAAACTTCTAAAAATGAGTTATTTTATGATTTTTTAAAAATATTTTGCTTTTAATATTGTCTTCACTTGTCATTATTTTTTCTCCGACATCTTTTTTATTTCTAAATTTTAGATAAGCAAACTATTTTCGTCTCCCAAAAAATAATAAAGAAAAGAGATGAAAATAAGTTATTTTTTAAATTTGATGAATAAAACCTCAGAATAAATAAGAGCCCTTTACTAAAAATGTATATATTTATGTTAGTTTTATCACCTGTGAAAAAAATCTACAACTTAAATACTTATAAAGAGAAAGGGACACAAGTTAACAATTGTTTAATCTTAAATTTGGTTTGTAAGCATATATGACCAATGTGCTTTTACATAAGTGCCCAAGGAGCTGATTTGAATTAAAGAAAGAAAAATATAAAGTGTGTGGTTTTTTGGGTCATTGATGGTCGCTTAAAGTTAGGAGGTCATCTTTATGTCCAACCCAACACAGCACAGGCCTTTAATTCAGAAGCTGAAAGCCAGACAGTTTTGATTCATGACTTTGAATAAAATGATAAATCATGATTCATCATCATCAACTGGATTTGAAAATGAAACTTGAAATCAGAGAGTGCCTCAAATCTCAATACAAAACTCACTCCAAAAAAAAGAAGAAGAAAAAAAGAATTACAGCAAGTGGACCCACGTCTTGAAATTGCAAGATTCTTCCACTAAACACAATTTCAATTCACCCAATAATTTAAAAGGGCAAAAAAGGGAGGGTCCCAAATCCAAACCATTCAGACATTTCTCCACTGAAACTTCCAAATCCCAAGCCAACAATCTCCTCTACGACGACGTTTGGATGGGGGTTGGGTTGGTGACTGGTGGTGGTGTCGCTTTCCTGCTCAACCATTGTAATTATATTTTGTTATATTATTGTTGAAGATGTTTTTGTACTTCCAACGAACAGCAGGCTGCAATCTTTGTGGTCTCCAACGGCAAGGAAAAGAAGAAAGCAGTGTAAAAACTTTCACTTTTACCAAACCAAACAAAGATTAAAGAAAAGTGAAAGCCTGAATTTTTTCCTTTGGATTCCTTCGCTTTCGTTTCATGCGCTCTGCAATTGAGCTCCTGTTTCCAATTGGGCTTGGCCAATTGGTGGGTTTGGTAGTCTTGGTTGTGGTTTTGGTTTTGACCCTCATTTTGCTGACCATTAATAGCTCAGCATCTCAAAGAGGTTAGTGCTTTTTTTTCTTTGGTTTGTTTAGTGGTGTTGGTTATCAGGACGTTGGATTGGGTTTGATGTGGTTTTGGTAGTTTTGTGGCAGAGATCTTACCTAATCCATATTGGGTCTTTTTTTGGGGTTTCTGTAAATTTGTTGAGGGTTTCGATTTATGGGGAAAGATAAGAAGAACCCATCGATTCTGTTGATTTTACATTTCAGAGTATAAAGGTTTTGATGATTGTAACTGTAGCAATTGTAGGAAATATTCGTTTGGCATTGTGTAGAGGACTCCCTTTTCAACTCTTGTATGTAAGTAAATCTTAGGCGTGTAGATTGATAAAAAGAATCCCAGATTGGAATTTCGTTTGTGAGCAAATACATTCTAATCTTTGTGTAGTAACTTATTCGAAAGGTTGCTGCTTGGTGGGTTAGAATAAGGGATTTTGAGCTTGAGTTCCTTGTGCTAGTGAAAATTCCATTTTTCCTTTTCCCGTAATTGTAGAGAAAAACCTGTTTGGCTATTGTGGAGATCTGGGACTTGTTTAATCTGTTATGTCCCATGAGGACTTTCTTTCCTTCCGAGTCTTGTAAGGAGCCACAGCTCAATTCCATTAATCCACAATCTTGGCTTCAAGTTGAAAGAGGCAAACTTTCCAAATTCTCATGTCAGTCTCCCTCTTCCATGTAAGTAATGTTCTTTTCTATTGTTCTAACTTCACTCAATCATCAGTTTCTGCGCATTTGTTGCATAATTAAATGTCTCTAATTTTATTATGCTTGTAGAGAATCACTTATCAAGGTCCCCGAGCCTCCCATTCTTCCATTTTTCAAACCTGTTGACTATGTAGAAGTTTTAGCTCAGCTTCATGAAGAACTGGAGTCATGTTCCCCGCAGGAGATGTCAAAGCTCTACTTGTTGCAGTATCAGGTCTTTAAGGGTCTTGGGGAAGTAAAGTTTATGAGAAGAAGTCTTCACACAGCTTGGCTGAAAGCAGGCACTGTTCATGAGAAGCTTGTATTCGGGGCATGGTTAAAGTATGAGAAGCAAGGTGAGGAGCTCATTTCTGACTTGCTATCATCTTGTGGAAAGTGTGCGAAAGAATTCTGGAAGATTGATGTTGCTTCTGAACTTCCTGCAAGCGCAAACTTTTGTTCTCCTGGAGTTATTGTGGGACATGGGAATAGTATTGCTAGAACTGTTTCTTTCCTGATTGGAAAAGAGAAAATTATGTGTGACAGGCAGAAGATAGCTTGTCTTTCAGCTCCATTTCAGGCCATGCTTAATGGTTGTTTTACAGAATCATCTCTTGATGACATTGATTTGTCTGAAAACAATATTTCACCCTTAGGTATGAGGGCAATCAGTGAGTTTAGCATAACAGGAGATTTGAAAGAAGTGTGCCCCAGTCTTTTATTAGAAATATTGGTATTTGCCAATAAATTTTGCTGTGAAACTCTAAAGGATGCTTGTGATAGAAAACTTTCTTCTCTGGTTTCTTCTAGGCAAGATGCAGTGGAGCTTTTGGAGTGTGCTCTTGAAGAAAATGCACCTGTGCTTGCTGCATCTTGTTTGCAAGTGTTCCTTCACGAACTTCCTGAAGCTTTAAAGGATGGTGAGGTGGTCAAATTGTTGTGCAATGTAAATAAGCAGCAAAGGTCAATTATGGTTGGGTCAGCATCATTCTCTCTGTATTGTTTATTGAGTGAAGTCTCAATGAACCTCGATCCAAAGTCAGATAACACAGTTAATATCCTGGAACAGTTGGTGGACTGTGCCGAAGATACTCGGCAGAAAATAGTGGCACATCATCAGTTGGGATGTGTTAGACTCCTTAGGAAAGAATGTGATATAGCTGAACAGCTGTTTGAAGCTGCACTAAGTGCAGGGCATATTTATTCTGTTGTTGGCTTGGCTAGATTAAGTTACATCAGGGGTCATAAGCTTTGGGCATATGAAAAACTCAGTTCATTCGTTTCCTCTCTCACTCCACTTGGATGGATGTTCCAAGAGAGGTCACTTTACTGTGAAGGTGACAGGAAAGAGGAGGACCTTGAGAAAGCAACTGAGCTGGATCCAACCCTGACTTACCCTTATATGTATAGAGCTGCATCTTTAATGAGGAAACAGGATGCCCAAGCAGCCCTCAGAGAAATCAGTCGGGTTCTTGGTTTCAAACTAGCATTAGAGTGCTTGGAACTACGATTCTGCTTTTACCTAGCTCTGGAAGACTACCAATCAGCTATTTGTGATATTCAGGCTATTCTCACCCTTGCTCCTGATTATAGGATGTTTGATGGACGGGTTGCTGCATCCCAACTACGCATTCTCGTGCGCGAGCATGTTGAGAATTGGACAACGGCTGATTGTTGGCTCCAATTGTATGATAAGTGGTCCTCAGTTGATGATATTGGATCACTCTCTGTGATATACCAAATGCTCGAGTCTGATGCAGCAAAAGGAGTTCTGTATTTTAGACAGTCTTTGCTTCTCCTCAGGTAAATTCATTAGGATTCTTCTTATGCATTTCATCAGGAATAGAAAGTTTTTGAAATATACACATTGCTCAACCCTTGCAAAAGTATTCTTTCCTAAACATGTGACATAAACTAAACCATAGCCGACATATTAAAAAACAAATGAGAAGAAGAATTACTATTGACTATTGATGTCAAAGCTTTTGATTGTAACAGACTTGAATTATAGGTTCAATTATCATAAATTTTATTTCTAGAAAACACTGGATTTTCCCCCTTATTGTATTATTTTAGTTTTGCTGAAGAAGAATTTCTGTTTAAACTCCTATTCAGTTGCCTCTTGGGCTTAACAGAGCCAAGAATTAAGGGTTTGTGGTGAGGGGTAGACTGTGGAGTGGTTTTGAAATGATTTATGCATCTTACTGGAAACGTTAATTGAAAATCTTCCAACCTATTCAACTAGAGAAATTGACCTCTTTTAAATAACTTTTCTTTGATGTTTTCCAGGTTGAATTGTCCTGAAGCAGCCATGCGAAGTTTGCAGTTGGCTCGCCAACATGCATCTAGCGACCATGAGCGCCTAGTTTATGAGGGATGGATTCTGTATGATACAGGTCATTGCACAGAAGGGCTCCGGAAAGCTGTGGAGTCTATTAATTTCAAGAGATCTTTCGAAGCCTTCTTCTTGAAAGCCTATGCATTGGCTGATTCTAGCCTAGATCCATCTTGTTCCTCTGAAGTTGTAGCACTTCTTGAAGAAGCTCTGAAATGCCCCTCAGATAGACTTCGCAAAGGTCAGGTACGGTTGATTTTCTTTTACAGCAGGATCTGGACCTCTTCTGTGTTATGTTTGGCTCAGGCTGATAATTGTTTTCTGCAAAACAAAGATTGTGAATTACTTGTGATTACTCATTTTATGCTTCTGGTGTCAGCCATGCAGTTATTTTAGTTCTTATATTTGCTTATATGCTTCATTTATTTGTTGGCATTACTCATGTTTGGCTGGAATTCTGAATAAATCAGTGACGGATGATGAGTTTCTAGAAATAAAAAGATTTAAGACAATCAAAGTGATGAATAACACTTCTCAAGATAGATGCTCATGTTTGTGGGTGTATTTCACCTCTTTCCTTTTGTTTTAAATATCCAAATAAGAAGAAATATTTTCTATTACTCATGTCTATGTGCTTCCTCCCAACCCTTGGAAAAAGTGGATCGGACTTCAAGGAAGTAACTATCAGCATACAGAAGGAATCTTACAGGCAGGCTGTGGCATAAATTTGGTTCTGTTACAAGAATAGAACTATTATGCTGTAATTTGGTGAATATTTGATTTTGAGGAAGCAAATATAGACTAACTATACCAACCACCTTTGAATGTGAAAATTGCGAAAATTTTGGAAATACCTCAAAGCATCATTTATAAGGATTATCAGATATGGCATGACATAAAGTTTAATCACTTGCTGAAGTCCTGATAACCTTCACATAATTAATCTTTCCAAAGATATCAGAATGTTTCATCATACCCTTTGGATTGGGAAATATCATGGCAGGAAAAAAACCCTGAGCGTGGGGCATGACTATATAAACACCAAATGATGATGCTTCAGAAGTTATTCCCTGTGGACCTTTGTTTTTTCATACTTCCACACATAATGGGTTTTGTCTGAGCGCTAGCCTCCCATCTGAAGGTAAAATGTGCTGAAGTAGTGTGTGCTAGGGGGGGGGGGGGGAAGTAGACATTGTGGTGGCAGCCATGCATACTCGATTGTTGTAAACTCTCTGAAAGAGATCAGTGTCTTATCTCTCTGCCCAATTCTTAATTACTGTATCATTCACGTACAAACATCTTGATCTCTTCTAATTATTATTCATATGTTTTAATATTGGTAGGCCCTGAACAATCTTGGAAGCGTATTTGTTGACTGTGGAAAACTAGATGAGGCAGCCAATTGCTATATTAATGCCCTTAAGATTCGACATACTAGAGCTCACCAGGGACTTGCTCGTGTTCATTATCTGAGAAATGATAAGAATGCTGCGTATGAGGAAATGACGAAACTGATAGAAAAAGCCCGCAATAATGCATCAGCCTACGAGAAGAGGTCAGAGTACTGTGAACGTGAACTAACAAAGGCAGATCTAGAGATGGTCACAAGCTTAGATCCTCTTCGAGTTTACCCTTACAGATATAGAGCTGCAGGTTTGATCTAGAACCATTTCTTTTCTTTCCAAATCTTGTAGACAGGAAATTAAGTTCGCACAAAACTAGTATTAACATGATAATATTGGTCCTTGCAACAGTTTTGATGGACAACCACCAGGAGAAGGAAGCCATTGCAGAATTATCAAGGGCAATCGCGTTTAAAGCAGATCTTCACCTTTTGCATCTAAGGGCTGCCTTCCATGAGCATGTTGGCAACGTTGCGGGTGCCCTGAGGGACTGTCGAGCTGCTCTCTCAGTTGATCCTAAACACCAAGAAATGCTTGAACTTCATAGCCGTGTAAACAGTCAAGAACCTTGAACCAAATGGGGAGCAAGAAAGATGGAAAGCATTTTACATGTAAAAAATTTTTACCGCCGTCCACCAATGTATAATACAGTGACTTCATTGTAGCATCCGTGTCAATTCTGTGTCTTAAAATTTTTGCAATATGCTCATTTTTTTTCTTGGGGGCTAATACAAATTAGCATCTTTGCCATCCTCTCCTCTCTAGGTATTCTGCGAACAATTTGATTATTAACTAATTCTCATAAATAAAATTTTAAAAGGTAAATCTTTTTTTTATCCTAATGTTTTAATTGCATTCCTAAATTTATTTTAATCCATTATCATGTCCAACTCTTTACTGTTTTAACTTTAATTTTTTTTTAAAAAAATAGTTGAAAAAAATGTAGATTATAAATAGACTATAACTGTTTTTTTTTAAAAGGGTAAAATAATACTTCAAAATCTCAAAAAATTAAGACGGAGTAGATAAAATAAAAGTTTGAAATGAAAATGATACTTTCAAAAATAAAATCAAAGGTAAGAATAAATATAAAATAAAAATTAATATCTTAAAAATTGGATGAGTAAGAAAATATTTGATTAGCAAAGGATTTACTTTTTGTTAAAAAAAAGAAAAAGGAATTACTTTTATGAGATAGATCATAGAAGAGGCTTTCTTTTTGTTTTCGTGGCAGTGTACAAACCCAAAGGTATATAAATCAAACCACTCTCGGGAGCAATTTGTGTTGTCGTCTCCACCCATTTTCCTATCTGTGTCTGTGTAGCCTCAGTTGCTCTCTCTTTCTCTCTCTACTTGGATTTACGCGAAGACTGTAAGTTTTGATTTTTCGATGCATTTTCCATTTTCTTTTCTTCTGCTTTGTTAATAAATACTTCTTTTTTTGGCTGATAATTGGGGGATAAATATGCTCTCTTTCTTTTTTTGGATCAAGGGGATAAAATATGTTTGTGTTGGGCGGGGGTGGAGGTTGAAAACTGAGAAAGTAATTAGGAAGAAACGTAGGAGGAGAACCACCGTGGAGTTCCAAAAGCTCCGATGAGCTGCCTCAACATGGCAAGTCCACCCTTCCATAGCCCGTCCAGACTCCGCCTCTCCCCCAACCCTGCCCCGAAACCATGTTCCTCCTCCTCCAGCTTCAGCTCTTTCTCAATCTCTCTCTAAAAATGTATGCCCACTTCATCGTCTCTCTCCTTCCCACTCCTTCTTTCCTCTCCGCGTGACGGTGGTGGTGATGATCAGTCACTCACGGTGGCCCGTACAGTATTGATCCGGTCTTTGAATTTCCACGTCACCAGGCCCTTACGGTTAATGAGTGTTATTGACCGTTGATCTCACGGGCCCACGTTGAACCTTCCTAAACATTTTTTTTTAATGATATTTTTGTTTGTCGATCTTCCTATATTGCCCTCTTCTTAGTAAATATGCAGCCATTTCTATCATTTACAAATTTTTTAAAAGAAAAATATGGTGTTATCTTGGGATTTTTTTTATGTTTTTCTGATTCTTTTCAGGTGCTTATATTAACTTAGGATTCAAGTGTTGATGGGAGGACATAAAGTGGCACTATTTCTAGGACTATTATTTGTGTTTGCTATTACGTTTACAAGTTCTGCAACAGATGTTTCTGTTGAATGTATGATGGAATATGATGAAGGTGGCGCTCGTGGCGTTTTTAGATCACCAAACTGTCCTCAATGGGTTCTCCCGACTAAATCTTCTTCTCTAAATCACTTGAAGAAATGCCAGTTTGCTACCCTTAAAGGGCGCAGGGATTATCAAGAAGACCGATTGGCATGTAATCCTGCAATGATAGTACCAATTTTAGGTACCCTTCACTTTTTCTAATTTCAGAAACTTAAATTCAACAAAAATGGCATTTTGAAATATAAACTTACTTAGAAGTGGAAGTCTGGCTATGTTCTTATATTTTTTTCCCCATCATCCAGCGTCATTTTTGCTAGAAGAGATGTCCTATTAATTGTTTGTGACAAAATTTCGATATTTGGGTCAATTAAGAATGTCCAGTGGCAAAGGCTTATTTTTGTGGTTGTGTTGGCCTTTTTCTAACTCAATCACAGATTTTTATAGCCAGGTGACAAGAAAAATCTCATGAAAACATAAACGTCGCAGATAAAGAAGGACAAAAGGATGTGAAGTTAAGTGTAGCAGCTGTCTTTGATGGCCATGGAGGTAAAGAAGCTAGTGAGTTGGCATCCAAGAAGTTCCTCGAGTACTTTTTCCTGCATGTTGTATTCATCAACTACAAGCAAGCATTTCAGAATAAAGAGAATGCTTTTGAATATCACCACAAAATCACTGCTGAAAGGTTGGTATTCTGGACCTACAGGTGCAGAATTCGTAAATAAATATGTATTTGGATTTGTAAAATTCTCTACTTTACCCCTCTTCTGAGAATTGTAAGTTGTAACAGATGCCATATCCAAATCCAAGCTACTAATGTCCTGTTGGATTTCTGCATTCCTCCATCTTATAAATGTTTCCTCTGAAGTTAAAATGTTTTTATCCTCAAGCAGGTCTTTTTTATAACACAATGTTGCATCTGTATGTTTTTGCATCAATAACAGCCTAATTATGGCAAGTTATTTTTAACTTATTTAACATTCACGAGATGATTGAGTTCTTCTGGCTTGTTCTGAGCAGTTTCTTTCTCAATTTTGTGCAGTTCTGACAGTATACTACCGTCCAATGAAAATTCATTGTATGCGATTTTAGAGGATGCTTTACTGAGAACATTTAAAGATATTGATTCAGAATTTTCTCAGGTACATCTTGTCTGGTCTTGCTTGTTCAATACTACTTTAGGCTACTAATTCCAATTATTTTATTTTATCATCTCCAGAAAGCTAAGAAAAGAGGCTATATGTCAGGATCCACTGGCACTGTTGTTCTGCTTGTAAATGGTAAAGTTTTGGTCGGTTATGTTGGTGATTCAAAGGCAGTTCTATGTTCACACGAAATTCATAATGCTGAAGGTCTCTTTGCTATCTTTATTGTTTGCAGACAATATTATTCTCAAATAGTAGAATGATGAGCCAGTAGAATAATGAACACAACCAGTAGAAATGCTCCTTTTTTGGTTTTTTCCCTATAAAATATTGTTATGCAACTATTGACCTAATTCTGCTTGAATGCTACAAGGTAATTTGGTGGTAAGTAGTGCCGAAGAACTGACAAAAGATCACCATCCAGATAGAGAAGATGAGAAGGCTCGAATAGAAGCCGCAGGTGGTTCTGTTCTTGGATTGAGTGTCCCTAGGGTTAATGGCATGTTGGCCCTGTCCCGAGCTATAGGAGATGTGGACTTTAAGAGGTATTTCTACTCCGATCGAGTCCAAACTGGCTTAAGTGGCCAAATTTCTTCTCGTTTATGTATTCTTCCCACGCTTTTCCTTTTCCTTCCCTCCCTCTTTCTTCACTCACATTCCTTTATGTTACTTGCTTTGGTTCTTGTAACTGAGATATGTCTACCAAAGAATGCCTGGTCTTGTGAAACTGCAAAGTTTAGCTATCAAATCTGTACTTGCGTGAAATACTGGATAAGAAATGGCACAGAGTTCATTCTGATTCTACTGATCTTGCTTTTCTTTTCTTTCTTTCTTTCTTTCTTTTTCCCAGTATTGGTGTTATTGCTGAACCTGAAATAATCGGTTGGCGGAATTTGGCCAGTTATAACAGCTACTTAGTTGTAGCATCTGATGGCATATTTGAGAGGGAATTGATGACTCCAAGAAACGTTTGTGATATTTTAAACAAGACCTGCACTAGAGACACTACTGAAACAGGTTCTGGTAGTTTATCTACTTGCTCAGCACCATCTTCGCCTTCACTGGCAGAGCGCATTGTCAATACAGCATTTGCAAGGGGCAGCTACGATAACTTATCAGTTATCCTGATTCCACTGGAGTCATCTATTTCTTCAAGATAGCTAGCCAAAGATGTAGTATTAGACAAAAACAATTTTGTAGTGGCATTTATTGTTTATTCATCTTTGGCCTGCCACAATTTGCACCCATTAAGTGGTTTAGCCTCTAGTAATTTTTGTCAGACTCAAGTAGCTTCATATTCCAGAATGACACCTTCAAAACACACAAAATGCAGCTAGACTTCTTGTTTCTTTTGAGGGGTCAATGAAAACCCTCCTTCGGCTTTAGAATAAGGGGCGGCAGAGAAAACAGATATCATCAGTCTACTGCATCGATATGGCTGAGGAATTTCTCAAAGGCATAATTTTTCATTAGATATAGTGTATACAGTGGAGAAAAAACAAATCGCTGCGGAATTTTCAGCTAAACTAAAAAGCACCCATCTGAGACCAAAATCAACCAAAATTATACATTGGTGCCAACTCACTCCAAGAATTAACTGTGCGGGCAACAACTAACTTCCTTTGCATCTAACTGTGCAATCGTACTTAGAAGAAGTATTTAAGATTTTGCAACAGCATGATTCTATATAATGATTTTCAAGAACTGAATCAACCACGCACTTAAAATTCTCTACAAGGTCCACCAAAAGATGCTTGGCAACTCCGAATCAGGACTATCAATCAATCACAATGTCCCATGTTCTCCCAAGAGAAGTGATCTCATGGCTCTGAATTTAGAAATCTGGAAAAGAAGATAAAAAATTAAGACTTCGAGGGACTAAAGAAACCTGACGAAGAAAGGTATTCTTTTAGTGATAGAGTATACAAAGTACCTTAAGACAGTGTCAGTGATTAGACAAAGTCGCTTATCCTTGGATCTTTATGCTACCTCATACTTCAGAAGGTGGTGGAAAAATAAGGATGTTGTAGAGCATCATCAACACTTAATCGATCCTCCTATTTAAGTATGTAAAGAATAAAGAGTGTTAAATTAAATTCAAAACTTTGCAATAAAAGGGAATAGGGTTGGCTGCGGAACTAGTATTAAATAATGTCAGATCTAGATTAGAAAGTAAGAAAAGAAGACCAGTTCCAAAATTTTCATTAAGCCGAAATCAATGAAAATGCTAAGCAGAAAATTGGGCAGTTCTAATGTAACTCAGTGCACTTTCAAAAATCTGTAGAAGTTTAATCTTCTTACTGGATTCCAATGCAACAATTCACGGACTAGCCGCAAAGCCCATATATTAGGAAACCTGTGGAAATTGGAACTCCAGAATGTGAATGACAAAAAGATCAACAAAATGCTGTGTAACAACACAAGTATCCCAAAATAATCTGTCCTTTTAGTAGTGTATTCCATCTTTATAAGAATGGTAATTAAGTCGAAAGAATCTAGCAACTTACCCTATCTTTAGAGGATCCTTACTCTTTATTTGATGGGAAAAGAACTCTTCAGAGCATTTCCAGGGAACTGGAGAAACAAAACCCTGAAGTACGGCATTCTTCATCAGTTTATTTTTACAACAAAAAGTAACAACAAAAAAACTTTCCACCACGGGTGGGTAAATTCAATATTCATAATCCTTCTATCCTAATGCATAGTTACACAATCTAGTCTAGGTCTCCTCAGAGATATTGAAAACCTTGTTACAACTCGTATCACATGCATAGTTGATAAATTGATCAATATATATTCCTAAACCTCCAATTTTACCATTTTACACAAAGTCCTTTGTACAGTGACGAGCCTTCTTCACTTGCATTAAGACTGAAACATATAGAGTATACCACCGTATAAAAGCATTTTCCATAAAGCTGTATGTTAGATCTCCAGAGTCTAATCACCTCATGTCCATTAAAATAAAGCAAGGATTAAACTATAGCAAACGAAATTTCAGTATAAAATAGGAAATTTGGGTTAAAATGGAAAAAGTTATCTAAAACTGCAACCGCATTATGTCTTTGCATGACTACATGCAAAATCCCTTTCTGCCAAATTTGATGGGTGAGCAAGCTTATAAATAGAATTCAATGATGAAGAACAAACTCACATGGTCATTTGTACCCCCAGTACGATGAAGTCTTGTAGGAATCCCAGGGATTAGGATGCACATCTCCATAAAGGATCTAAGTCTGCAAACAAAATAGCAACTATGACTAAATCTCAGTACTTCAATGGGCAAAGATAAGCAGAAGATACCATCTTCTGTTTCTCTGGTAAGAGTAAAATTATGTTCTCATAGAAGTTTCCATCCAAACATAGACATATCTAAAGGTTTCATTTTACTGGATTTCAGGTTACATAACAGAATGCCCATAAAGTGGCCCAGAGCACCCAAGCATAAGTACTCGTATTGAAAGGTCCCAAATGAGAATCCACAAACTCACATATTTGAACATCAGTTGTTGGAGGATTCATGAATACATCACTGGAAAACAAATACTTTCTTCCCAGTTTCAAAACCATTCTAAGAAGCATAGGCCAAGAAATACATAAACCAGAATTCTCAGAGCAGACTGCATTATCCCTATGGTTAAGTTGCAGGATTTTTCTTTTCTTTACTGTAAAGAACATATAGATAGACAGACCAATTTATTTCAAAATTCTATAATGTGTGCAAAGATGAAATGAAATAAAGGGGGAATATCTGCAGCCAATGGAGTCAGGTTGTCAGAGGCAATACTTCAATTACAACACATTAAAGGTTAATATAAATAATACCATTTACATCAAATTTTCTTATGCATTGCACATTAACTATCCTGCAGCCAAGGAAATCTTGCAAGTACATAGGGAAAAAGAAATTCATTTCAAAGAAGTTTCAGGTATTAATCGTCGTAGTGGCCAATTGAACCATTCATTATACAAAAAATTTCTTATTGTTTCATCATGCCAACAATTGAATACAAAGTGGCCATTTTTCATGTCAATTGGGCTCTTAAAGGTTGATATCTTCTCTACATAATGTACAATTGTCACATAATGGCATGAAAAAGAAGTCTCAATTAATTTCTTCATATAAAGAATGTTGCATCAAGCTGACAGGAGGCATTCGATACAAAGATGAAATTACTTGTAAGCAAATTCCCTTATGCTCTCACTCCAACCATCAAGGTGCTGATCTAGAAGAGCACGTGTTTTGGCATTTATCTGAAACACATTTGGTGATCCAAGAATCAACTCCAACATGACAGCACCAACACTCCACATATCGTACCTGCCCAATAGACAGTCACAAAGGACAAGTCCAGCAAAATTTCATCTCATGAACTTTAATGATATAAACACCAGTAGGGAAATGATATATGCAACCCAGAAACCCTTGTTATGAATGGCATAGAGTACCATAAATTCATTCAAAAGCACAGAAATGACAATGGTGTATCAAAACATAATTGAACTGAATGGCCTGATATCTATCCATCTGCGGTAGTTTCTTGATGCAAGACAATCCTCAAATTATAGACCAGCAAAAAGGCTTAAGAAATTTGGCATAGTGGCCAAAAGGAAATCCCTTTATCTTCTTTTTTTAATATAAGATTTAACTATAGTAAAATATGAACTTTTTAGATCACTCAAAATAATATATAGCTGGACCTTTCTCTTAAACCAATAAAGCTAGAATTTAAACATAATAACATTCCTAACAACAATAAATTGAATAATATAGTAAATCACGTCTTTATTTCAATCCAATATAGGTAGGTAAAAAGGTAAGTACATAAAGAAATAGATATACAAATTTCTATTTTAAAAACAACTTAGTGACATCTTTTTTAATTTTTGAAGTTTTAGTTGGAAGATAAGGCCTAAACCTTCATTTTTAATCCCAGTTTGAATTATATAGGTAAAGCACCGAGGCAGTAGGGGCAAATTTCCCCCATTTCCTCAATAAAACCTCCACAAGGATCTCAATTTTGTCGCTCATGTGTTAAACAATAGAAAATTATAAAATTAAGATGTCCAGGAATACTGCATTTTCATAAAATTGATGCATAAAAAAACACAAAATTGACAACTGCACCAGTACATGTCAAAAATATGGGAGTTAAAAACAAAAGAAGATCAAGATTGAGTAAATTAGAAAATGGAAAAATGGACATAGTCTTACTTTACAATGGAGTGCTTTAGGCCTTGATGCCAACTGCTATTCAAAAGAGCTTCTGGAGGAGCATACTCAGAAGTTTGTTCAGCTCTGGGAGATAGAAAACCAAAGATGAAATAGACAACCATCTAAAGCAGAAAATATTTCATATCCTTGTGTTCATGCATTACCCATCATCACAGAACAAAACTTAGAACCCAACTAAAGATGATTCTATTGTTTTTGCATGTTCATCTTAGAGGAGAGAGGGACACAACTATACACCATCAGTATGTCAGCCTAAAAGTTACTCAAGGCCAATTTTTAGCAGGGAATTCGTTTATTAATAGGCCCAATTAATTCAAAGGACAACTTTCTCGCAGTAATACAGAAAAGGACATAAAGAATCATGTAAACCTGCAATTCTCAGAGTATGCTCTTTATGATATATTACAGAATCTGTTAGATTGCTTGCAACACACATTGATTGAGACAAAAATCCAGAGATATTACCTTGAAGGTCCCATGGAACCATACAAATGCTTCATCGTGAATTCATCCAATGCACTTCCAAAATCAATAATCCGCCTGAAAGTCATATAAACATTAGCACAACAACAACAGCAGCAATAATAATAATAATAATAATAATAATAATAATAATAATAATAATAATAACAATATTTAATGGGGATGTATAACCCAAAG
The DNA here is from genome assembly GCA_019593545.1 of Apocynum venetum. Classification (NCBI taxonomy): domain Eukaryota; kingdom Viridiplantae; phylum Streptophyta; class Magnoliopsida; order Gentianales; family Apocynaceae; genus Apocynum; species Apocynum venetum. Next base: position 2,402,497 of record SRSM01000324.1, read on the forward strand.
TTACAACACCATAGTACAAAGACAAATTTTGTTGCTTATCTTGGGAAGACAGCTGTTCCCAAATCAGCAATAGAGCAAATATAAACAATCAATGGGGCATGATCAATTTTATTACAAATATTAAATCTCCTTGGCAATACTAAGAAAATCTGAATGAAAGAAGTAATCTTCCTATCCTTCTCTCCAAGCTCCTTCATCTTCATGTGCATATACTTTTCAGGATACTCAAATCAGGGTGGTAAATTCTTGATCATTCAACAAATACATTAAATTGGCATTTTAACAGTCATTCATGCTGCTAAACCAAAATATCAATCTCTTTGGCAGTTCAGACAGCCCTTACACTGCAAATATCATCTTCCTTTTCTATCCAGATACCCAACTTCCAAAATCTCCACACTAGGATTTCAGTGAGCACCAAAAACTTTATCCACTCAATTATTAATCTTAGACCTAGTTAGGTAATAGAGCATCATTCACATCTAAAGAAATCGAGGGAAAGTAATTTAGTAGATGAATAAATGCCAAGATTTTTTTCCTAGGAAATTAGCAATTTGTGGCAAGCAAAAGAGAAAGGGTACATAAATTGGAAACAGACTCTCAGAAATAAGAAATTAAAAAATTAGAATAATGAAATAAAAAATTTAGGTTTCACCCGAGTACATTTTAAGAGTGTAATTCTTATCTCCACTTGGAAATTCTTTCAAGCATCTCCCAGAATCCTGATCCTCAATGCAAATGACCATGTTCTCTTAAAAAGAAATGCAAACATATTCCAAGTTAGCACTTTGACAAAAGAATGAATCTCAAGGCCTAATGTATACAAGATGGAAAGAAAAGTATAACGTTAAGTGTTACCCTGGGAAGACAAGAGGTTAGCTTAAAAATATGCACATAATATAACTATACTACCATTGGATACTCAAAACAAGCTCAATAGATAATTCTGCTAACAATGGACTGTCCTCATACTTGGGATTAAATTATTAATTTATAACAGATAATGCCTGCAATAATATTAGTTCATTCCAAACACAAGCAAAATTAGTTTTCCAGTAACAAGATAAAAACCTTCAATTTGTAACAAGATCATTTTGGAAAGTTCTATATAATTAAAGATCATATATTGAAGTCCATCTTGCCTTACCAGGTTTAATATCCCTGTGGGTGATATTCCGGTCGTGACAGGACTTCAATGCCACCAACTGAGCAAACAGGCACAGAAGAAAATTATAATCCGTGCATAATCAACATAAAATGAAAGGCAAATCCTTTCAGAATGTCATGGATTTCAAGATAATGGTATACATATATCAATTTTATAATCAACTAGTTGAATAATGATGACTCCCTCACTCCAGATAACACCACACACTTCAACTGGCCATGTGAAAGAGTTGGAACTGGGAGGGAGGGAGAAAACAACTGTGACAGCATGAGCAAACTAATGGAGATAACACAAAAACAACGAAACAAGTCAAGCCTGCAATCTTCAACATGTGCTAGAAGTGAAGGAAAAGCAGATAAGCATACCAATTGCCATATGAGATTTCGCATTTCCTCCTGCCCTGCTTTTGTTGTCTTCAACCAATGCCACCACTTTGATGGATGCAATATCTGTACACGCTTGGCATGTCCATCCATTTGTTCATCAGTTCCCACTTCTTCAGCTGTATAGAGAAGTTTTGACAAGGACACACCTTCATGATGAAATACAAGCCATATTTCATTGGAGCGAGACTCAAAAGACTCAACAAATCTAGCAATATGGTCCAAACCATCTTCACAAGCAGAGTCCGGTAGTCCTTTTTTTCTCGAGAAAATATTTTCTGAACTCCAACAGTTCTCAAATCTTTGGTCAGCAGACTCATTGAAGTCCAAATTGTGGCAAACATCTGACCTAGACTTGCCATAGAAAGAATTAGGCACTTCAACCGGCATTGTACCTCTCAGAAACCTGGAGGCGTTCAAGAAAATTTCACCAAAATACTTCTCCCTTAGCCCACTTAAGTAGACAGCAGCTCCTCTTTCAACCTGTTGCAGAATCTCTCGCTTTAAAAATGCAGGTCTCTCATCATTGAGAAACAGGCACACTAAATTAAGTCACCTAATAGAATATCTTCAAGACTATATAGCCTCATAAACAATCAAATATATCATCTGAAATGAACATGTGTGCCTAAAACATGTCACAGAAGTTAACCCTAAACTGAACTGAACATTATTATCAAAAGAAGTCTCGCAGATAGAACACGTGAGACTCTCCAAGGCAGAACTCTTGGTCATAAGAAATTGATAATTGTAATTAGGTGGGGAAGAGAGAGCAAGCTTGAAACTATATTCACCTAGAAAAAAAACAGAGCAAGAGAAAGGTGGCAAAGAGGTATTTCATTCATTGCAGAAGCTTTCCTTCTGTGATGGATGTCAATAGCCAAATCATTACTTAGCAGTAATCTTATGGAATAAAAGCTGATAAAGAACAAAAATAAGAGAGGAATGGTTAGATATGCACTAAAGGCTTAATTATACCACAAAAATCTCTGTAAATGAGCAAAAGCTGCAATAAAAATCATTTCAAGCTAAAAGAAACCAGGAGAACAGGATTTTCTGCAGACTCTTAGCTTCCTAAGTATCTGAGAGAGAGAGAAGAAGAAGAAGAAGATGAAGGTGCACTAAATCAACTGGGAAAGATCTTTTAGAACTATCAACTGCTTAAACTTCTGAAAAAGCATTAAGACAAGTCTCAAGACAACTAATAACTAGAAATTCATGTAAACATCATCTTCCTACCTTTGACTGTTTGAGCAGTCTGCAAACCTCTAAGTTGCATAATTACTAAAAATTCCTAAAAGGAGACCCTTAAACTTTACTCCCTCTGTTATTTTTTTCTTATAAAATCAAGATAGTATTAACTACCTTTTTACCCCCTGTACCATCTCATTCACTAGTCCTATTTAAAGCTTCTAATACTCATCCAATAATCCATTTATGAAGGGGTATCTTGGTCTTTATAAAGTTACATAAAATTTCAACATTCTTAAGGGGAGTGAAAATGCATTTTGTGACAAGTAGAAAATGAAGGGGGTAATATTCAAAACTTAAACTAGGCTGCACATGATTCTGAGTCTGCCAAATTGAGGTCAATTACAAGTCTTTTCACTGACTGCATCAGGGAATGCCCCAACATGACAAGAAGTATTTTCTCAAGCACAGTATACAATTGGATCTCCAAATAGAATGTATTTTAAGCTTTCAGAAACTAAAAGCTAGAGAAAAATCTGTTTGGAATCAGTTTTAAAAATTTTGCACAGAAAACTAATTGGTTGTTAGCTGATGCTATGCATCCCTCTTCCAAACAAAGGATTGTAGACTAAGCCAGCTTTCAATCGGCTCAATGCAAGTGTTTGATCAAATCTTTTAACACATGTTTCTTGCCTTAACCAAACCCAGAAGTTTACTTCAAATTCCAGCACAGTTTTTCCCACATTTGAATGCCATAATTTAGTCAATTACCATTATACGCTTCAAAATGAACATGTCTTCATCCCGACACTGGTCATTGCAATCATCAGCAAAAAAGCTTGTCTCCAAATGTTCTTCATGGCTCCTCAAAGGCATAGTATTGAAATGAAATCCTTTATCCATAGAAGATCCCTGAAATTTTTTGTTTGAACAATTCCACTGAAAAGCAAGCCAAACTTCACCATATGATCCACGGTTATACCTCTTCTTTAATATGTACCTAAAAAGAACATCACAAGAAATTATGATGGAAAAATAAACAAATAACACCAACAAGACATAAGGAAAGGATTTCAAAAGTTATCTGTACCATTTTGACAGCAAAACCAAAGATCAAAGAGAGATAAAATAGTGAAAAAGCAATTCTACAAATCTACAAAATTGATAATATGCATTAATTTTAAGAAACAACTCAAACCCAATATTTCCATAAATGTATTGTCAAAGCTAGAACCACCCCATTTACATATCAGATGCCTCTAGTTTCTATTTCACGAAAATCTAGCCTGTGTTTTTTATAGCTAAATGATGAGTACCTGCTCAAATCAGTCAAAGAGAAATTTGTCGCTAAATCTTGGAAAACTAAACATGAACGCTGGTGGGGGGGGGGACTTGGGAAAGGTAGACATCACCAGGCATGAATCTTTTCTGCACACTTCCACAGTTTCAAAACCTAAAATCCAATAACTAAAACAAATTTCCTGTATTGATTAACACAGATAGTTCATACAGAAATCAACCACCTCGGTAGAGCAGCAATGTCCAGCATAATGCAATTTTCTTCTAAACTAATCTATACTGTAATCAACTCCAGACAAAACATAAAAAGCGCACCACAATTATAGGAAAACAGCTACCTAGAATCCAAAGTCGTGTGTTCATCTGAACCATTATTATGGAGTGGAATTGATCCAAGCAACCCTAGGAACCTAGCAAATCCTTCTGGATTTGTGCATTGATCATCATTTGCATCAACATTCATCCCAAAGAGCATGCACATGTTCTGCTCGCTATACATACTTAAGGGGTCCACCTGAATCAATAGAACGTAAAAATTAGGCTGTCAGTTACACATGCAAATAACTGAATAAGCGCACGATTCAGTACGAAAACAAGTTGAGACAAGATAGTAATGTGCATTAATCAAGACAAAAGGGATTTGCAACCATGAAATATGCTATCCAGGCTAAACTTAGTGGAATGTGGCGGGGGGAAAAATGAAAAAACTGAACAGATGACAAACACAATTATGAAATGAGAGGGAAGAGCTGTAAGTGAACTGAACTTTCTAGAGCAACTGTGAATTTGTCACAAGCCACAGCAAACATAATGACCTATCCTTATTCTTTTTGGTTGCCAAATGGAAGGAAGAAGAGAAAATCAAGTTTACATGACGTTTGACAGAGAAGGCGCCTTACTAAGTTAGGTATACAACTTACCAAAACTATGATCAACACTCCCAGACAATGCATGTGGCTGGCCATAATTGTACTCTTCATTATCTTTTTCAACCCAGAATGTATAATCGTCAACTTCATTCAGGCTTTCCAATAAATAAAAACATCCAGAGCTGCTTTGTTTGCTTTCAACCTGTGCACAAGAAAGCATATTGATGGCTCAGAGCCAAGATTGTACATAACCATTCATACATGAAGCTTTAAGCAAAAATTGTAAGAGAAGTGGATGAAGGTAGAATTCATCTTCTTAACAGCAAACATTTGCTGTATGGAGAAATTTAATATACAATAAATTATGACACACAAATCCAAGCAAGTCACTGTTCACGAAGCTGTCCATATGATGACTATGTGCCAAAGGTCTCCCACTACTGTAGAATGAAAATCGAATAGAAAATCCACCTCTTTGATATACTTATGACATTAAAGTTTGGCTACAAGCCTTACCAATAATCTATCAAATATGGCAACAACTGGATGCGCTTGCTCCAACTCCATGAGTTCTATACCATCAGAAGAAGAAAATTTTAAACACAATAGAGTGACAATAAAGTAGAGCACAAACAGAATCTAAACTTGTTAGTCGGAACATATTACGATCTTCTAGGAATGTTCATTTGCAGTTACCAAATAACCCTGCTGTTGTGTAATATTAGAAATTTCAGAGTCAATGAAAAGGAAAAAAATAATAATGAGACAAATTTTCATCTAACAAAAAATCATAATCTCTCTATAAAATTGAATGTCATAATTTGACTTGGAATGATAATTCAGAAGTGTGTTTGACCATAGACAAGATACCATCTTCCTTATTAATTATAAGGGTAGTCACTTGTTGGACTCATCATATGTTAGCAAGATTCCAATTGTGAAGATTCAAGTAGAAATATGTTTATTTTAGGAAATAGAATTTATCAGTTATGATATTGACTTGAATGCTTATTGCTAGCACCAGAATTATAGCTGACTACTAAATCCTATCTTAGAGCACAAGATGAATTAAACCACTAATCATGTGAGGCACAACAAATTACCATGAACAAGCACATGCCATATTAAATCTCATCTAAAAGAAACTGACCAATTGAGAAACTGCAAAAACCTTTTCTAAGCAGTTAGAGATGAAAATTGTAATGGGCAACATGCACAAATAAACAAGAAGTTCTCAGTTTAAGAAGAAATTGAAAACTAAAGGCATGAGATGTCGAATAAGTATGCATCACCAAATAGAAGCCTAAGATCAACAAACGTCACCTGACTGCTCGTTAAGGTGCTTCTGATACTCTAGAGCTGAACAATCAAATTTCCCAGCTCCATTACATATATTCTCCACCACAGCTTCGGGAGCCATTGGCATTAGAGGAAGTACAACAGCTGCCATGTTATCCGTGCTGCCCTTCTCAAGTGCAGCATTTATGATGCAATCTGCCAAAGAGTATGAGCAAGAGTAAGTCAATTCCACCCTAGTGCTATCAGACTCTGATTCCCACACTATGTCACATATGTCCTGTGAGTTCAGCTTTTCAAGTACACCATCTGTTGCGGCCACCAAATAGCTGTCATTGACTGTCAAAGGTTGCCAATCATTCACGTCAGGTAGGGATACAACACCATAGCTGATAAGAAGAAAACATAAAATTAGGTTTTTTTTTTTGTTCCAATCTAAGAACTTACATTATCAATTCATAGGGCACAAATGAAACCAGGAGAAACTTAAAGTTGAAGATGATCAAATCTATAAGTGAAGGAAAACGTGCAAATTGCATACATAGCTTAATTGAACCAAAATTTTCAATATTTTACCTTTTAAAGTACACATCACCAATGGCTCTGGACACAGCCAACTGACCATTAACTCGAGCTACACCACCCCACTCAGAAACATATCCTCCAGCAGATTCCACTCTTGCTCTTTCTTCATCTCTATCTGGATGGTGGTCTTCTGTCAGTTCCTTGGCAATCAAAAAGTTCCAGCCACTAGCAGCTGCAGTTTTCAGGCTGCGATAATCTTTAAGGATTGGAAAAGCCCCGTCATTCCTACTCTGCTTGTACAACCTCAACAAAGTAGCTGCAATTAAGAAGATGACAGAAATAAGCTACAAAGGAAAAGTATCCCCAACTGAAAACATTTTTAGTCATAACAATGTCCTTTAAAAATATGAAGCTGTCATGTTATACTCCAGAATAACAAGCTTATCAGAACACATGAGACAATAGGTTTGATGAATGAATCCATCAGCCCAACAACCCGTGGTGAATGTAAAAGAAGGAAGAAGAAGATATGTATCCTAACCTCTAGCTTCGCGAGGAGGTTGATGTATTTCAGAGCATAATAATGCTTTTGAATCTCCAATATTTGCAACCAAAATTTGACCATCTGCTAATAGTATGACAGTGGCCGTGGAACCAGAATCAAAATTGCCTCTAAGAGCATCCTTCATAGCTTAAATTAGCATAATGTCAACATAAGAAAAGAGATAACCATTGCATCCCTAACTTATATATCAATAATATATACAAAATGAGGAGATAAGATTCATACATACCTTAGCAAACACCAAGTCAATATCATGAAGTGATTTCAACAATGCTTCTTTTAACACTTTCAAATGAAAGGTTCCATCCGATATAGCTGACAACTCCAGCTTAAGCCTACATAAGGATTACCAAATTATCCTCTCAACTTCTCCATCAGAAGTAAAATGTTATGAAAACAGTTGAAGCTTCTTAACTACAACATAGATGCTAAAATATCCACAATCAATAAATCCACAAAAATGATGCCGTATGTAGAATAAATCCGTCTAATTCAAATAGAGAAGAAGTTCTTATTCAATGACATTGTTCGCATGTTTACTGCCATTTTTACTTGTTTATGATACATTCTAATGACAATGGCTCATACACAGCATTGGAAATTAGCAATTAATGAAGATATGATGTTATGGAGGTTTTTTTGTTTTTCCCTTCTTTTTTTTTTGTGGCTTGATTAGATAAATAAATAATCTAATAATCTCGTCTTGTGCAGAGGGGTCAAACTTCATTCTTACTTCCGTAGCATTGGGTAAAACTTCCCCTTTTTGTGATATGATGCCAAAAGTTTATAAGAAGAAGCTTGGACACCTAAAAGTTCAAAACGCGAAGGTAAAAGTCAAGGGAAAACATGGGACCTCCCAAGATTTACTACATGCTGATCCAGTTCTTCCTGCTTGAACTTCCGAAAGAAATAACCTTCTCCTTTACTTGGCAACCTTCCCATATACTTATCCAACAAAACGGAAAATGTTGTATCTAGAAGAAAATAGGTATGCAGAGTAAAATACTCCAGCAATGTTTTCGAGGCCATTTCACTAGCATGGGCACCATTATGACCATCGAAAACCGCTATAATGCCAACTGTCACCTCAGTAATTCCTGTAGGACCTGTGACAATAAAAAGACCTTCACATTATAATCAGATTCTGATCATAACCCTAACTCCAATATGCAGATAAAGATGCCTAATTATAGCTATATATCTCATTTCCGGCTGCAACGATGAAATGAAAATAGAAGTATTTACCAGGAAACGGAATGCGAATGTCGAGAGCACAGAAAGTCCGATCCTCCTGACTCTTACGGTGACCCTGGTGCATGGCCGATTGACACCTGGTGTAAGGCGGACCACTTTGTGACCGTTGATTGTAACGGTAATTTGAGAGCTTCCAACGCGGGCATTTCGGGGACTGAAACACCGCCGGAGCACCGCCTTCATTGTATACCGCCAAGCACGTCAATGATTCTCCGTCGCTACAACGATTTACAAAGAGCAGAAACCCTAACGCAATTGTGAGAAGAAATTGTTGTGAAAACATCCTTTGTAAGCGTGCATTATCTGAATCGATAGAGGGAAAAGAGAAAAAACCAATCAAAGAAAAGCATAAAGGAGGAATGTGGGAAAAAAAAAAAAGTGGGGAAAAATCGATGCACTTTCAAAATGAGGGCGCTTTATAACCCTTCTGGTTGGGTCAGTGCAAAATCACTATGGGCTAGAGAGTTTCAGATTAGATCAAAACAAGAAGAAAATGACCCATCTGAATCTGTCAAAGCCCAATGTTGGATATCCTCGTGTAAATTAGATACCTGATCTTTTTTACCTAAAGCGCAAGAATCTTCTGTTTGTCTCTTCAAGCTAATCTTCTAATTACAGCAAATACGCATCTCTAGATAATTCAAGAATGAAGACTCCTTCACTCTTTCCATACATACACGTTTCTTTTATAATATAACGTTTAAAATTAAATTATTTATATTTAAATTTTCATATTATTTTTATTAATTTAAGAATTTCACGTATTGTGATAGCATGTGACTCATCACCACCCTTCATTAATTACTTTACAAGGAAAACTTATATCAAAAGGTACAAAAGTCAATATTTTATTTTAGACCATTGATGTATAACATAAAAAATTAAACTATTTTTATTTTGAAATAATTAAAATTGAATGTCTATCTTTTTAAATTTTACATATTTTTATTTAAAATTTCACTCAGAACCTTATTAACATTTAACGCGTTCACACAATTAATCACATTTTTAAAAAATCACAATTAACCATATTAATATTAAAAATATTGTGATAAATTCTTTTACAATTAAAAATTCTCTTAATTCTTATATTTAAAACGTTTGAAATTAAATATTTAAAATAAATCCGTAATTCAATCAAAGTCACTATTTATTATTAAATTAAAAAAAATGCCACTTGACACCGTTAGAAAGCTTGATCCGGTCTCTAATCTCACGTGCTAACTAAAAGTACTGGTGGATTTCAATACCTACCGAAATATGTACAAATTGATGGAATATTATAGGCCACGGACAAGCACCACAGTCGTAGGCTCGTGGCGATATAGGAATAATCTACGAATTCAGGTGGGTTTCCTTCATTCGCACTCGGCAGTGTATAATAAGGAGTAGTAGTTATTTTTTCACATAAAATTTACAGAAACAATAAGGATAATGCTACCTGGAATTTCGACACGTAGAATAATAGTGTTAGTTTAAGAACGAGTCAGCATTACGTTACCTGCTGCTACCTTGAAATTGAGGATTTTTATGTTTCTTGTAGTTCAATTATTATAATATTTTTAATAAACAAAATAATCCTTACGCTGTAAATCCCGCTCAGCTCACAACGTTTAGAAGTTTCGCGAAGGATCAAATTTTATATTATACTGAAAAAATTAAATACTAAAATACACACTCCTAGATTTTTGTACTTTTTATTATTTTTATTGATGAATGTTCATTTATTTTTATATACATCTTTATCCATGCATTTATCAAGGAGTGCATTTTCAAATTTGTATTTTATTATTTTACTTCATTTTATAACTTTTCATTTCAATCTTATAATTTTCTATAAATTATAACAAATGATACACACATATTACATTATATATATATATATATATTATTAATATTTATAATACAAAATTAAATAAAATTATACTTTTTAACATCATATATATATTTTAAAAGATTTGTGGAGACCATTAAATTTGCAAATGCCACTTGCTCTTCCAAGCAACTCCAAAATGCCAAGTGAACCAAGTCAACATTCTCCAATTATATGCACATCTCATGTGAATTGTTTTCCTCCATTTGTAATTTTTATTGAAGATGCTTTAAAGACATTTTATAGAAATAATATATATATATATATATATGAGCATACGAAAGAAATAAATTAATTTAATCTATGTAACTTTTTAGTCAAATAAATTATATTTTAAGACATATTAAGTTAATCATGAACAGATTACATAATTGGAAGCTTCTTGGGAGAATGTGATAGCATAGGCCATGGACAAGCACCACAAGTCGTGGCGATACAGGAATAATCTACGAATTCAGGTGGATTTTCTCCATTCGCCATCTCAAACCTACGCAATTTACAATAGTAGTTATTTTTTAACATAAAATTTAGAGGAACAATAAGGATAATGCTACGTGGAATTTCGATACATAGAATAGTTTCAGTTTAAAAATGAGTCTTGGAAATGAGGATTTTCATGTTTCTTGTAGTTCAATTATTAGTCTTATTGTGGGGCTCAGGCTCAGAAATTAGAATAAGGAGAGCGAAATGCGTGTGTACGTAGTAATAAGATTTAATAAATAAAATAATCCTTACACTGTAGATCCAGCTCAGCTCAACACCTTTAGAAGTTTCGCGAAGGATCAAATTTTTATACTAAAATATTGAAAAAATAAATACTAAAAATACACACTCCTATCCTACTAGATTTTCGTACACTTTTTATTATTTTTATTGATGAATGTGCTTAATGCTCATTCTCTCTTTCTATATACATATGTATATGTATATGCAATTATAAATTAAGTTTACATGAATTTTACAATAAGAAATTAATTATAACAATAAATTGTAGCAACAGAATTATAAATTGCTTTTCTCGTGGTTTGCTAACAGCAATTTTTTTCTTTTTCTTTTAACCAATCACAGGAAAAGCATAATTATTTTTCCTTTTTTTTTCGTGGAAAAGCATAATATATTTTTGCTATTTTTCAAAAAAGAAAAAAGGTTTTGCAAAATTTATGTGCAGATGCCGCGGAACACTATAGCCTACTGGGGGGGCAACGTGTCAAACTACTGATGAATTAGTATTTCTTTATTTGTTGTCTACGTGAAACTACTGTTATCTGCAAACATAGGCGCCACTCTCGAGTTGTATTGCAAAAAGAAAAATAAAATGGATTGCATACTTAGATCAATGTCACGAGTAGAAAGATTTGGTATGGATCATAGAAAGAATCAAAGATGTACGATGAAATTTGGTTCCAATGATTTAAGAAGGTAATTAGATGAATTAAAGTACACACAATATATCATTCTAGCGTCTCCTATTAATGAGTGAAATATGAGATTTTAGTCACACAATAATTCTACTCTTAAGTGGAAAGGAACAAAACATTTTTAACTTTTAAAATAGAAATGAACAAAATATATTTAGCTTTTAAATGTAAATGAGAAAATATAAATGTAAATATTTATTTTTAAGTCATGTTAGATTAGATAAAATTGAGTTGTATATAATTTCGAGTTGGATTAAAATTTAGTTTAAATTTAAAATCTAGATTGTGCATGGCAATTTTTTTTGACAATCATAGTTGTTGGCATAACGAATAATTATATATAAAAAATAACAACAATAATAATAAATAAGTGACGTCCATCTACAAATCTAACCGTTTAAATTTTCTTGAATACAAATGTTCTTATAAAAATGGTCTAATAGTTCAAATCAATAGCCCGTTTTTTTATTTTATCATATTTTTTTACAAGGTATATATTATATATAAAATATAACAATTATATATTATTATTTATAATATTCGCTAACGTTTAAATTGCTCGTAATCAAGTTCATTTGATTACTAAACAAATAAGTTTAGGTTTTTTAACTCGATTTGTTTAATAAATGAATGACCCTTAATCCAATACGAACTAATTTCGTTTGTGAATAACATTAATCTTATGAACCAATTTAAAAAATGGTGAATCTAAATGATTTTTCCGTTTTAAAAAAAATGATTTCGAATTCTTATTCTTAGCATGAACTAAAATATCCATGATTGTGCTTAGCTTATAGTTTCCCATAAAATGCCTTTCAATTTTTTTTTAAAAAACAACACTGGATTAATGCACTTATATATTTATCTCTTTTGCTTATCTTTCTATCTCGCTCTATGGTTTTCAGTAGTAGTCTTCACCGGTTTCTTTAATGGTTTTCACCATATCAAAGTTTTGGCTTTTGCAAGATCTTTCATCTAAGTTGCGTATTTATTTTCCTCTTTTTTTTAGAATTATTATCTTTTATTTTGTTTTTTTCCCTCAATAGGGATTCTCTCTTTCTTTTTTGGATTTTTTTTTTGTTTGCGTTTCTTTTTAATCTGATTATCATGGAAATGAATGGTTTGGATGGATTTGCTTAGAAGAATACATTGGTGCTGAAGATACACAGGACAAGATGTTTCCAATGTCATCAATAAAAATAAGAGTTGTTGCTATATACAGTCGTAGACAACCTTTTTTATCATAAGTTGACCATCAAATAAATAATCAACTTTAACACAACTTGTTTTAAATTGTTTCAATACTTATTTCTTCTTATGAAATTCTTACTATTATAGCCGATTAATTTAATTAATAAATATTTTATTATTTTTTTTAAAAAATATTTGTATTTATTTTAAATATATAATTTAAACTTTAATTTTTCATTTTACAACATTTTTAATTATATAAAAAAATAGGTAACCAAGCTTAAATGAGAAAAAATAGTATAAGGATAGACAGAGATAAAATAAAAGTATAAGAATATTTTTATAAAATAGTGTAATGACACAAAATATGAATGAAAAAGAAATAATTGAAGTTCATTCTGAACGAATTTTTCTAATAAGTTTTTTGCTTGGGTGATGCTTCCCTTTCCTTTGCCCCACGCGCGAGCTTTAAGAAACCGAACACGGGTTCTCTTACTCAGAAAATAATTTGTTAATAATAATGAACCACTTTCAAGTTGCATCATGATATTGACAAGATGTAAGATATTTAACGTCGGCAATTTTGGGTTTATTTTTTACTATCGTATTGAATAAGCAGGGTGTTTTGTTTTGAAGTAGTTGAAATTTATCTAATAATTATTTCGTTTATAATTGAATTATGTTAATATTTTTTAAATTTTAATTAAAATTAAATATTTATATTTTTAAATAATAATAACTTTTTATTCAAAAGTTAATTAATAAATTATTTAATTTAAAATATTTATATATCACTAATTTATAAATTTTTATTATTAATATAATAAATAAATTAGTAAGTTAATTAAATTAAAATATTTTATTTGATTTTTAATCAAATTAAAAAATGGAGCATGAACAAGTTGTAAGGGGTGTGGAGGGGAATGTTTTAATTTACTCGTACGGTCTTACCCCTACTTTTAACGAAAAGGAGAGAGAAAGAAAAGACAGATGAAACTTTAAAAAAAAAGAAGAAGAAAAGAAACAATGGTTAAAAAGGAATCCTGAAAAATAAAGATAAAATATAATGGATACATTAATAAATATTGGATAAAGTACAGGCTAAATTAGTCATTTAAAATCGGAAAATTGTGAATTGCGAGATTCTTAATTTTTGTGAAATAATAAGAAAAACGGAAAACAAAAAGAAATAGAGGGAGTATGTATTTATTGAAAAATTTAAATTGTGATGGTTATTTTATTTATGGACAAAATTATTGCTCTTTTTTTTTTTTTAATAAAAAAAGGTGATGATAAATTAGCTATTGATTTTCTAATACCCCAATATTAAGGTGGGCCCCATAAACAACTAATAATAAATATTCTTTTAAATTTTTGTGAGAAAAAGGACAACTAATCAGAATTGTACTATTTGCAGAACCATGCCTGGGCCCGTCTCCTACCTCCTCCATACCCTGACCTTCCAGACGCTTCCTTACCGATAAAAGAAAGGAACCTTCCCATTAAAAAATAAACATTTCCTCAAATAAAATAAAATAAAATAACTATTAATTAAAAAAAGAACCTCCAGAATATTTTTAAATTTTTCCCCGGAATACAAAAAGGAAACACGGATCGGATTCATCTATATAAAAAAGCGAAAAATCACAGGTCCCTCAATTTCTAGAAGTCTAGAACCTTCCACCCATTCCATAGACCAAAATATTTTAGTGTAAAAAGAGCTCTATAAATGGAAAATCTCCAACACGCGTATCCGAAGCTTCTATGAGCCGTGCACGCTTTGTATCTTTATTTTTACCACCATTTTTTCACTCTCATCCCAACAAACTCTTTCTAACGACATAAACGACCTTCCAAAAGCCACTTCAAAGTGTCTCCTTTTTTCAGTCATCAAAAACAATTTCATCCCCTTTATTTCAAATTCTCCTTTAATTTAAGCTTCTGCGAATTTCTAAAAGGTTGCGGATTGATTTGAAGTGAGTGATGATGGATCCTCTGTTTTCAGTGAAGGAAGAGTATACAGAGTACGGGGACTACTGTTTGTCTAGCGAGCCACCGCCGGTGGCGCCGCCGCCACAGCCAATGGAGGGGCTGCATGAAATAGGCCCACCTCCGTTTCTGAATAAGACCTTTGACATGGTGGATGATCCAGTCACTGATAGCATTGTTTCTTGGAGCAGAGGAGGTCATAGCTTTGTTGTTTGGGATCCTCATGCGTTCTCTACTGGTCTTCTTCCTAGATTTTTCAAGCACAATAACTTCTCCAGCTTTGTTAGGCAGCTAAACACTTACGTAAGTACTCTCTTAATCTCGAACTTATCTGCCATGAAAAAATGGAAGATTTCGGATTAACATTTTAGAGCTGAAAAACCAGTTTCAGATTTAGTCTCATTTCATGGTCCCTTGTTGTGAAAAGAAAAGAAATACTCAGGAGATTACCTTTTTGAGATTGTACAGGTGTAGTTGATTGTTTGTTCTTTTTATGTTTCTTTCAAAAGATATGGTATATCTTTAAGGAGGTACGGTTGTATCTTTCAATCTTGTCTTCTACTCCCTCCACCCTTAATCGTATCGTATTTTGTATGTATATTTTTATTTTGAATAAAAATTAATAACAGATATCACCCTATTATTTTTTATAATAATGGATTATAAAATGTCCGAGTTATTATAATGTCATTCAGTTAAATTAATTTTGTATTTAATAAAATTAAATATTTAATTATGCACAAATATAGAAATATAAATAGAAACATGTATTACGTACGGATGAATGACTATTTAGGACACTAAATGTTTCTGCCAGAAAGTTCTAGAATCCATTTTCTTTGTTTTCCTTTCTCTCTTACCTATTGGAATCACTGTGTCTTCACTATCTGGATTTGCTTTTCTTCCTCCTTCCTAAATTCGAGGCCCCAATATACAATTCCGGACAAATTTAGATATTTTAAGTACTTTATTTGTCGGCATTGAAGTTTTTATTTGGTTTAAAATAAAATTTAAATATAAAGTTATTATATTACATTTGTTCGATGTTATTGAGTTATTAAAATATAAATTTATTAAATTTTTTAATATGAAGTTTGGTAGTTAAATATTATACGAAAAGCATATTGATGAAATGAAAATGAGGTGTTTATTTTCTTTTATTTTTATTTTAATGCTTTCTTTCCAAATAAAAGTAGTATCTATACATTTTTTTTAATAAACTTGTCCTTATTTAAGATTGCTACCGGACAGAATTAGTATTTATTTTGAGAAATTAAAAGAAAGATCGAGGTTTTAAATTATTTTATAAAATTCTAATATACTTTGAATTTGGAAAGAGTAGTAGTAGTATTATGCATACTGGAATTTGATTCTGAATAAAGGAATCGGTTGGCGCAGGGATTTAGAAAGATTGATCCAGATAGATGGGAATTTGCCAATGAAGCATTTCTCAGGGGACAGAAGCATCTGCTGAGGAACATCAGAAGAAGGAAGGCTACTTCCCAACCTCTCTTCCCACAACAAGTTCTTGGTCCTTGTGTTGAATTAGGGAGATTTGGAGTAGATGCAGAAGTTGATCGATTAAGACGCGACAAGCAGGTCTTGACGATGGAACTTGTGAAACTTAGGCAGCAACAGCAGAATTCCAGAGCATATCTTCAATCAATGGAGCTGAGGTTACAAGGAACCGAGAAGAAGCAGCAACAGATGATGAGTTTCCTAGCTAAAGCTATGCAGAATCCAGAGTTTATTCAGCAATTAGTCCAACAGAAGGAGAAAAGAAAAGAACTTGAAGATGCCTTTACCAAGAAAAGAAGAAGGCCAATTGATCAAGGGCTTAGTGGGATTATAGATGGAGAATCTAGCCATAGGGGTGAAAGTTCTAACCCAATTAAAGTTGAGCCTTCAGAGTTCAGAGATCCTTATTATAATGGGTATCAAGTGTCTGAATTGGAAGCACTAGCACTAGAAATGCAGGGATTCAGTAGACCAAGAAGGGGGCAAGAGGAAGAGCGCGACGATTTAGATAAAGAACTTGATGAGGGATTTTGGGAAGAGTTACTGAATGAGGGATTCGATAATGAAGGGAATGCCCCTGAAAATGAAGAGGCTGACAAGGAAGATGTAAATGTGTTGGCTGATAGGCTTGGTTTCTTGGGTTCTTCAAGCCCCATATAGGAGCTGCAATTTTCCCCTTCTTTCTTGACACTCCAATTCCTCCTATGGAATAAACTAATGTTACGTTTCTATGATACCTTTCTCACTGTGTAGTTAGGTCAATGCCCGAAGAAGACGAAGATGCTGATTTCTTGGCCAAAAACATAAGATTTTGATCGAGCAGAACTAGGAAGCTGGCAATGATTTTCATAGCTAGTCATCGGTTCATTGGTAGACATCTTCTATAGCTACTAATTTTCTTTCCATATAACTTTGTGTAATTTAGACCTCTCATGCTATCAAAAGGACCCTCTTCACTTGAATTTCTTTCTATTGACAGGACAACTTTTGAAGCTACAAATCCTCAAGAACTTGTTTCGGGTTTTGAAATTCCACTTAATTTTTCCCTTCCCACCTCTGCATTCATGTGATACAATCTTCCTGGTACTATTAACGTTCGATCTTTCATGGAAAATGATGATATTGAGTTGCAGGCACAGCATGGCAAGAAGTATCAGCAACCAATCCCTGAAATGCCTTAAGGTCATTTTTCTGATATACATTTCTATGTCCTCAATGTCACAAACTGTTCCCAGACCAAAAAAAAAAAAAAAGAAGGAAAGAAAAAATTTACCTTTCATATCACTTTCTTGTTTTAGATAATTGAGAAGTTGCTGATGAGATTCTGGACGTGGTTGTTGCTGTCCCCATAACTTCAAATTCAAGTGGAAGTTCAAAACTGGTCGGTTAAGATTTTTTTTCCCCCTTTCTTTTCATTCTCCTCTTCTTCTTTTTAGGCCAAAGCAAAGAGATATGGTCGGCAAAACTTTCAGGAAAGCAATCTTTATACCGAGTAAGATATTTGTGGTCAGACCGAAAATATCTAGAATCTGTCGACTATCAGTAATTTTCAACTTTTCATCACCTATACCATTTGAAAGAGAAGAGAGGGCAAAACAAGGGTCTTTGCCAATTTTGACTCTTTAAAAGTTGAGAAGTAGTATTTGATTGGATTTGACGAATAGTAATTGAGAATGCCTTCTTACTTAGTAGCATATGGACGTGTTAAGTACTTAGTCAAACCAGCTCCTGCTATGAGTTGGATATAATTCTTTATCTTCATAAAAAATTTCAATGTAATGCTTATCCTTTTAAAACAAATATATTTTAAAAATAATTTTCTTTATATTAATGATATTTATATTCACTGACACCGTTACTCTCATTACTGAGCACATTAGTAATTAGCAAGAAGGCTTAAAGTACAGTATTAGTTGGGGTTATCAAATTTCATTAGCAATCTTAATTTATTTTTAACTTAGGTTATGCACTCACATAGTATTTCATTTTTCTCCTTTTCTCTCTTTTTTATTTAAACTACTAATAATTAAGATCTTTTTTGATAACACAATATGCAGTTGGGAATATAAACAGACCTTTCATTTTCTTTTCTTTTTTTTTTATCAAAAGGGATTAGGTATTATTCCAAATTCAAAAGATGTACACTAGATAGTTACAATTGAATCAGTTCCATCTCATTAGAAGAAAGGATATCCAATGATTGATTTAAAACATTCCTAACTAAATTCCCTATTCAAAAGGATTCCTTTACAAAAGATTGTGGGTAAAACAAAATTCCCTATTCCTAAAACACCACAAAATATGAATAACTTATCTAAATATGAGCCTCCAATGTTCACAAGTCCAAAAAGTCTCAACCAATGTTCCATTGGCACACATCCATAAGGTCCAGGAGGCTCTGCTTGGACCTGGAAATCTCCACAGTGCCTTCCAGTTAAAACTCTCATATGCAAAGGCCGAAGCATTGCTTGATCCATTAGAAGGTAGGCTGATTTCACCGAATATTCCATGTGACCCTTGTCCTTATTCAAGCCTTCATTAACAGACACTAAGGCCAGTGGTTGTACGATGTCTACATGCAGAAAGGGCTTTAGTAGCCCTAATCTGACCTTTCATTCAAAAAATCTTTGGTGATCTTAGAGGCTGCATTTTGATTGGAATTTAAAAGTAATTTTTTTTTTTATGGATCTTGATTTGATAATATTTTTGATGTTTAGATAAGAATTTTTGTTGGAGAATTGAAAATTTGATATAATATTTTTTTATTTTACATTGTTAATAATAGTATAAAGTATAATTAATAAATTATTTTAAATTATGTATTTAATTTATAAATAATAAAAGTATTATTTATATAAATATGTATATAAAAGTGATGAGTCTGACATTCGACAATGACCAAAATAAGACAAGCAAAAATTATGTGCGATTCAGAACGCCGTACGTCAACAGCACCACAGAACGGGCCTGGGCCTGCCCACGCATCGAGAAGATTCCTTACAGATTTATACTCAGAATATTTTCAGAAAAGGAAAAAGCCCACTAGCAAGAAATTACTAACATTTAAAATTCAATTAACAACCTTTCCCAATTTCAATATTTATAGTGATTTAATAATAATCATATTACTAATAATAATGTAACTTCTTTAATGTTAAAAATATTTTTAATTATTAAATTAAGTGAAATATAAATATTTTAATTTTCGATGCACTGAATTGTTTTTCCAAATTTTTAATTTATTAATTTTTTTTGAAACAATTTAATGATTTATATTTTAAAAGACAAATACTAAACAAAAAATTGAAAATGATAGAGACCGCTCCACGTCCACCCTATAGTCCTGCAAGATCTTGCAAGTTTGCTTAGGCTCTTAAACTTAATTTCAAATTAGAAGAAATTGCATTGAAACTTCAATGATTAGACATTATTTTATTAATCATTAATCAAACACTTTAAGATATAATACCCCTTCAATGAAGTGCCTAAATTTGAAAAGAAAACAGCTTGGTCATAGGTTTGGTCCCTGATATATATGCTGATAAAAATCAACAGAGACAAAATGAAAAAGAAAACCCTTTTTAATTCCCTCATGACTTTACATACATACAAATAATGATGGGATAACAGATGCATTCCAAATTGCAATAATGGGTTTCAATATATCCTGATTAGAGTAATGGAGCAGCAATTCCACAAGAGAGAATCTGCTAACAGAAAAACCCGTGAACTTCAAACTATGGCCCTCTCTCTGTGTGAACTCTCAATGAAAATGAAATTTGCAGCATTTTTTTAAATTTTTTTTTTAAAAGTGCATATATGAAGATATATATCGCAATCATCACTCTTCACAAGAGACAAGGTAGTAGCTAGAGGAATATAACATGTGTAATTTTTTAATTGGAAATGTCTATTCTTAAAATCCGACTTGTTTTGCTACGAATTAATAATAAGGATGAATTTGGCACTTTTAGTAATTATAAAATGATGATAATGTGTTTGACTATTTTAATTTAAAGGCGATTTTAGAGATTAGAGCGCGCGCACACACACAAGCATTATATTTATAATAAGAATAATTAAATAATAAGTTAAATATTTATCTAAACTAATAAAATGAACAAGGAAAGCATAATAAAATTTAAAATGAAAAATGTGTTTTTATTAGAGAGAAAAGTAGTAATACTACTAATAATATTTATCTGTACTAATAAAATGAACAAAGGAGTAGTATTTAATATTGTTGTCATATAAAAATAATT
This sequence comes from Apocynum venetum, assembly GCA_019593545.1. Taxonomy (NCBI): domain Eukaryota; kingdom Viridiplantae; phylum Streptophyta; class Magnoliopsida; order Gentianales; family Apocynaceae; genus Apocynum; species Apocynum venetum. Next base: position 2,423,298 of record SRSM01000324.1, read on the forward strand.
AGAAAAAGACTAATAGAATTGTTAATTTACTTAATATTCAGTATTAATGCCTATGGCTATAAATAAATAATTAGGAATGACTTTGAATTTGTTAAAATATGAATATTCTTTCTTTTGGAAATGCTAAGTGCCCGTACAGTTTTGATACACAAACAGTTAGAGAAAATGCCTGCATTTAAAACCCAAAAACTCACGCAGACTACTCGGATGGGTGAATTTAACTTTGATAAAGAAAAATATGCTTTTCTCTTTTGCTTTTGCAAACAAATAGCTCAGTATGGATGTGTTTTTTAATTATAATTCCCAGAATTAATTTAGGAGATTGAATTGAATTCTCCAGTTAATTAATTAAAGAAGGAACTAGGGAATATTGTGGTGTAATAGATGAATCGAAGTTGTTTAAGTGTTTCAAGGAGCAAATGGTAATTAAAGAAATGGTTTAAGCAAATTGGGGATGACGAGTATCTATCGGCCATTTGAAGTAGCATGGCACATGATGACTATACGTTAAAAGGTGAATATTTCTCTGGCCTTATCCCAAGAAAGAAAAGAAAAGGCACATGAATCTACCTACAAAGTAAGCCCACTGATACACATAATGGAGATCAAAGAACCAACCCAAGATTCTTCAGTCTTAGGAGTTTCTTTCTGAGCCCCAAAATCTTTTAGTTTAGAAAACTTATCAAACCATAAAGTGGTAATATATATATATATATATATATATATATTATGGGTCGAGGCTTTTGCATGAGAAAGCTTGTAGATTGGTTGCATGGCTCTGTCCAGGAGTGTGATCCTCCGGCGAAGCCAGAAGATACTGATGGTTCCCCCCCCCCCCACCCCCCAAAATATATATAACATTTTTATTCTCCGTAATCATGCATCGTATGTATAAATGATACTCAAAAATGTTATCAAGAATTCATTCACTATAGAAGAGTGGTAAAAAATAATTTCATCTCTACGTATGGTTTTTGATTTGGGTTTCGAATAATAAAAAGTTATAAAGGAGAAAAAGAAACCTAAATTCCCCTCATGGTGGGGTTTTACCTCGAGAGCTTTCCTTGCAGGAATATGAGAGAATATTATTAATCACAAAAGAAAGAGAGACAGAAAGGGGGAAAAAATTCACATGAAAATAATTAAAAAGAAAGTAACAATGAGAGCATGAGCCGCCTGCTATAGAATCTCAGGATGGTTGTGAATTGCTACCATATCTAAAACAAGCATATAATTTATTTCAATTATATGGTAAATAGAACATGACGATGGATCCAATTTCTGTTGTTAATCTGGATCAAAATTCATGAAGAATCTTTGATGAAACATTCTTGAAAAATATGTATTAGCCCCATATTTTACAGTATGACTTTGGCGATGGTATGATTGCAAAACCCTTTTTGTACATAAGTAGTAAGATAGAGATTATTAGTTCATATTCTTTTTGTCTTGAATTGGTTATGATATAAGCAAAAGGGTCAAGAGATAATTCAATCATGATAGCCGTGGGGCACTAGAAAAGTTTGGAAGAGCTATAGGCGGGCCTCTGATCAGGATCATCATCTCCAGCACTTTGCCTTTATAAGTAGGCTTTATTAGCAGTTTCCCCTTCCCCACCCCCACCAGTTCTTGAACCACCCCTTCTCCTCCTCAAGCTTTTAAGCTTCCTAGCAATGCTCATGACTTTTAATAGCATTGCATTCAAATCAAGACCCTTTTTGGATTTGGGTGTTTTATAACAGGAACAAGGGAAAAAGAAAGTGCCAACCTAAAAAGAAATTGTCTTGAATCATGAGAAATAGTTGGTGTGGTACTAAGGGGATCCTTCCTGGTCTTTGCATATAATTTGGCATCATCTACTTCTCTCTCTCTCCTCTTTTTTTCTTTTTCTTTTTTGCTAAATTTCTCTCTCTCTACTTGTCTTTCTCTCTTTATCTTTCACATACATGAACACATATAAACACACACATCCCCCTTTACAGAAATTTTAGCTTTTTTTGGGTTTTAATTTATTACTCTTTTTTTTTTTTTTTGCTATCTTCTCCAAAAGTCTGCTACTGTAATCATCACGTTCTGTACACCATTTCTACCTACTGATACTCTCTCCTCAGTCTTCACATATTCTCATATAAATATATAGATATAGACGATATGCATTGATGACTACCAAAAGGAGAGGGTCATTGGATAGTGAGAAGGTCTATAGAGAAAGAAGACCGTCTTCCTTCTTGTCTGTTCTTTCCATGCTTGTTGATCAAATTGAGTTAAAATTGTTTAAACATAGATAGAAAGAGAAATCTGATATTTTTGTTGCAGAATTGCTCAGACAAAACCAAAGCCAAGCCATATGGTAAGAATAAGATAGCGACCTTGAGAATCACCCATCATCATCTCTTCACGAGATTTTGCTTTTGCCACCCACTGAATCTGAATGATGCCTTTCTGAGGCGAAATGCCACAGCTGACATCTGTACTCAAAACGCATCACCACTTAATTTCTTGTATCTCTCTCTCTATATCTCTATTGTTGATCTTCTCTATTTCTGGGCTGTTGTTTTTTCCCTTCTACCTCTTGTTTTTTCTCCTTCCGGAGGTATTGAAGTATTTAGGGACAGTAACTAGTTATAAGACTCAAACAAAAAACACACTTAAAAGATCAAGAGTCAAGATTTGTTGTGGGCTAGAGCTTGTTCATTTTTGTTTTTCATTCTTGGAGTTTTTTCTTTTTTGCAGGCCATGTTTCCTACTGTCTTATCTAATTCAACTTCTCTGTCGGAGGAAGCAAGTGTATCTTCTATCGCCAGAGTTCAAGATTTTGGTAGCTTAAATCCAATGGTTCAAACCATCTCATCCCAACTGCCACAGAAGACCAAGAAGAAGAGAAATCTCCCGGGAAACCCAGGTAAGTTTTTGACTATATATACATGGTCTACTATATATTACCATTTTTGTACTTTCATATATATATACATGCCTAAAACTTTGACCTAGATTCCCTTTGTCGGTGTGTAGACCCTGATGCTGAAGTAATTGCATTATCTCCAAAGACCCTATTGGCTACAAATCGATTTGTTTGTGAGATCTGCAATAAGGGATTTCAGAGAGATCAGAACCTTCAACTTCATAGGCGAGGCCACAATCTTCCATGGAAGCTGAAACAAAGAAACAACAAAGAAAACAAGAAAAGAGCGTATGTTTGCCCTGAACCCACATGTGTTCATCACCACCCTTCAAGGGCACTTGGTGATCTTACAGGAATCAAGAAACACTATTGTAGAAAACATGGGGAAAAGAAATGGAAGTGTGAGAAGTGTTCAAAAATTTATGCAGTACAATCAGATTGGAAGGCTCATACCAAAACCTGCGGAACAAGAGAATACAGATGTGATTGTGGAACCCTTTTCTCCAGGTAAAAAAATTGTTTTTTGGGCGATTATTGATTTATTGATCCTTTTCTTATTTTTTTCATCTTATATATACTTTTTCCTTGAGCTTGTATATATTTCTGTCTTTTCTTGTCACGGAGTCCCAAGTAATTAAACCTCTGGTATCATAAAAGCTTTCGATGTGGCTCATGCCAGATGATGATGTTTTGGTTGTTGTTTAAAATGGGAATTCTGTGTCCTGAAGGAGAAGCATGGTTTATTTGTTTTTATGTTCAGCTTGGTTTTGTTTTCTGGTTGTTCTTTCACAAGAATGGTAAGCTGCTGTATGACACAACTTCTGCAGCTTAAGCTCATTGGCAGATACATCAAGAAAAGGATACCATTTAATGCAAGTGTCTGCTAACGGGGATACCAAGGAACCTGAAAGCAATACCTCTGAATTCTCACAATTATTCAAAGTTTTTCAAATACTTCACTGTTTAACAATGTACTATAGCCAGGCCAAATGCTAGTCCTGATGCAGATCCAACTTCATGCCATAATTATTTACTTCAATTTTTTATTTATTGAAGTTCTACTAGAGATGGTAATGGAGCGAGAATATATAGTCTTGGAGACAATGATGAATTCTCACTCTCGCCCAAGGAAAAAAAGATAAGAGAAAATTTCACGGTTTAGCATACCTGATAACCTTCTACGGGAGGACGTCATGATTCTCTTGCAGAAAGTCCAGAGCATCATCATAATAAATGATGCATCTGCAAAAACATTTGACCAGGAATATTGTGATCTTTCATTTGCTAATTTCCCTTCTCTTAAACCTTTCAATTCTTTTGTTGACACTACATTGATCATGTAGTTCTGCGAGAGCTTCAGGTTCATGTTTTGCATGGATAAAAATCTTTTATCATCGTCATCGTTGTCGTAGAAAAATACTTTTTGTTTTGACTCAGGAAGTAAATTCAAATTGTTACAACAAATACTTTATACACGGTCCTAATTAATCAAATAGTCAAATTCTCATGCAAGAAAACTTTGATACGGTTTCTTCCAAATTTCAGTCACGAGGGATTTAATATTTCCTCCAGAGATATCGTTGCTGTGTTCCCAAGACCTACTTTTTCTTGTCTCTAATTAATTCTCATGATCCAACAGGGACAAAAACAAATTCACAAATATTCCTCCAATTAGTGGTTTTTTACTACAAGATTTGTCTCCTTCTGTTCTTCATATGTTAATGTGTTTGTGTGTTATATATAAATTCACAGGAAGGACAGCTTCATCACCCACAGAGCATTTTGTGACGCTTTGGCGGAAGAAAGTGCAAGACTCTCGGCAAACTCAATTTTGGCAGCGCAGGCAAACGCCACCACCGGCGGCGGCGCCCATCTCTTCCACCTGAATTCACAAAGCCCATCATCCCTATTTCCGTTCTCATCCCAACAGCAGAGACACTTCCCAAATCCACCGCCGACTCACATTTCCCTCAATCCGTGGGATTCTTCTCAAAACCCTAACCCTAGTAGCCAGAACAACGACAACAACATTAATCAAATTCACATCAAGCCTGAAGCTATCCACATTCCAATCTCTTCATCCTTCTACCAAGAACCACCACCACATATAACCGGCGGCCACCAGAAATTCATAACACATGAGCCGGCCATCCAAACCCTGACCTCAGCCACAGTTCTCCTTCAAAAGGCATCAACGTTGGGTGCACACACTGTGGGTCACGTGAACTCTATCATGACCCAATTGGACAGGAGCAGTGCTGGTGTTATTAGGCACGTGAGCACCGGAATCATCCCACCGGAGTTACCGAGTTTCCCTAATTCAGGGAATCTTTCCACGTGGCAGAAGAGTGACCGGCTGACAAGAGATTTTCTTGGATTAACTGGAGATCATGATCATCATCAGTGCAGTGGTGGTGGTGGGAACGGAAATGTTGACGTTAACGTGCATGTGAACAACATGAGGGGTATGCTATCATTCGTTGGGGGCGTAGAGTTCCCCACATATGAGCGTGACCTTTCGCTATTGAGGCATCCGCACAGCTTTGGTTTTGCAGAACCTGCATCGGAAACCTGGGGAAATTGCTGATTCTACACTCTGCACTACGGAGATGGCATTCACAATCTACACTGTAAGGGGAGCCTCCCAAGAAGAACATTAATTTACTAAGCTAGCACCCCAAGAGAAAAAAGAAAAGAAAAAAAAGTTATGTGATTTTCATATCGTGGGTCTCAAGGAGAAATATGTCATATCCATATTTACCTTCTTGGTTTTTTTTTTTTTATATTTTTATAATCAATGTCCCTCTCTTTAGCTAGTTTATTTCAATGAAGTCCAATGGTTCTCATTGTGTTCTCCGAGAGGTTGATATTTCATAATCACCTTTTATATAATTATGTTTGTTTTGTTGTCACGAGCATTCTTTACGGCCTGAGCTCCAACTCTCTTGTACCAATATATATGAAAAAATCTGTCGGTGGTCATGTATGAATCATATATGTTATGATCACAAGCAGAAGCAGTGCAAAAAACTCATATGATACGTCGAATATTTTGATATTGGAAACGTTGGGAAAGGGCAGAAGGTACGTTTTGGTAGGGGAAGTATAGATATAGCCAACAATACTAATTATCATACTGATTGCTTTGGTTGTATTTTATCTTTTCTTGTTTCTGTCATAAACTGCATTACCGATCTCCATGATTTATTTGTGTGATTTGACACTTTTTGATGAATCGTGGTTAATGAAAAGCCAAAGAACCAATGAAGAACTATAAATAAATATACTTGGGTATTGTATAAGGAGTTCAGTCTTATCATTTTGTACGATGATTCTCCACAATGAGTTATTCCTCCTTACTATCGATTGATCAACAATGACCATCAGAGAATTGGATCAAAGCAAAGTAACACATGGGGGCCACAAGTACATGTAATCAGTTTCTCAGTAGCGAGGGTGTTACTGTTTCAGATTTGATGCTTCCTTTATTCAAAAAATAAAATAAAATTGAGTGTTAATATTTTTAATGTATAATTTTTTAACATAAATTCGATTTAGGTTCGAAATTCAATGTTTATATTTTAAAATATTTGAAATTGAATATGAAGTTTAATTAAATAAATATATTTGTCATTTAAATTTCTACAAATAACTTTCTTAAATTAAGATAATTATGTATTGCTAAGTAATGGTCTTCCCATAACTATTAATCAAATTAATAATAAAGATATTATAAGGTTAAATTTTCTTCTTAATAAAATGTAAACATTCAACCAAATTGAGAAAATATAATTTTCATTTAATTCAATTAAGAGGATTTATATATCACCATTTCACGTGATTACACTGCTAATCACATTAATAATAAAAAAATTATGATAAATTTTTAAAGTAAAACACATTTCTTAATTATTGTATTAAATCGAAGATATACATTTACTTTTAAAAAAAAAATAGTGCCATTATAAGTTTTAACTATTCCATGATTATCAGCTTATCCGCTCCCACTTCTTTGTTTTCACTTTTCCCGTTCGTTCTGAAAAAGGCTTTTAAGAAGAAGAAAAAAAAAGTAGCTAGGATGTGATCATGTGAGGTAACCATGTCGGTGAAGGGCCATTTTCAGTGTTCTTAAGAATTGTCAATGTGCAATTTCTTTTTAGTACCAGAGCTATATGTGTAACTCCTTTTGGAGGTCTTATTATTAATGTTATCAGACCAAAAAGGACATGGCAGTGCCCGGTGGCTCCCAGTCCAGTTTGATGTGGTAGCTTTTTAATCAAAATCCTAGTAAATTAAAATACAAATTTTCAAACAATTAGATATTCTTGATCCCAATGTATTAAAAACTACAATGCTTCACTTTAAGTCTCTACCGTAATTCTTTCTTCTTCTTTTTTGGGTACATCAGGCCATTGAGGAAGTGAATATGACCCAATACACTGCACTTGGTAAAGAGTGTTTCTACTAATAACTAGGCTACTTTATTAGCACCTGTCTTAATGCCAAGACTAAAAAGAAAATTACTAACTTCCTCTTGCAACAATGAGAATGTTTGGGTTGCCCAAAAAAAAAAAATTATATTGAGAAACTTAATCCTCTATGAAATGCAAGCCAAGCTGTTTTCTCTTTTAGAAATTCATATACAATTTATTTTTATAAGAGGAGTGAAAGGGGATCAAGATGAAAAAATTTTACTCTTACATATTTTTACAATATTACCTACAAACACAACACCTAACCTCATATATATATATATATATATATATATATATATATATATTAGTTTTAATTTGTCCTACAACCAACCAAGGACCATCTATGTTTTTATGAAATACGGAATTTTGGAGAAGTGCACAGTAACTCAGTAAGCATCAAGCTCAACCTCGAGTTATTAGAAGAGTTTAAAAAACATTAAACTGCTATCTAGATAACATATGTACATGTTGATTAAATTAAGAAAATGATCTAAAATGAAAGAGAAATTTTTTTTATCCGGATCACTTTTGCCTCACTTTCGATCGAGTCGCAAATTCCAATACCCATAGGCGCTCTCTTTTCACTAGGATTCGTTACTTCCTTCTTTTTTCCCAAAAGAAAATAGACAAGTAAAAGTTGAATACATATGGAAAATTGATCGATTTAATCCCTAAACTATTTTCCATATAAGATTTATGTACTTTCTTTTTGAGTCGTAAATTATTTTTATTAACTAAATCAATATGGACCTCAACATCTGCGACAAAATTCATACACTACTTATATGTGTTACTTTAAAAGGACATTTTGGTTAGAATCACAATGATTTAAGGAAACTTTCACTCCAAATATACATTAACTTGACTTATTGAAAATAGTTCAATGACTAAATTGACCAATTCCTCACACGTATTGCTGCAAGAAGTCTGAAAACCAATTCTAGGAGAAGCCAAGAATTTCTGAACTTTCAGGTAAAGAGTACTCAGCAAATTAAGATTTTAAGATCTTACATATTGCTTAGATTCGAGATGGATTTAGCGAGAACCACATTTCAATTTCAACGAGGATCATTCAAAGATATTCCCTCTTCTTTGTTATGCTCAGGCATGAGCATGAACCATAAAGAGTTTTTGATGAAACCTTTTGTAAAGCAAAGTAGAGGAGAGACAACAAGAGAGGAGGATGCGAAACCTGGTATAAGCGTGAGTGTAAAAAAGAAGACTACTTAGAAGTTGATTCTCTATGTGTTTTTGTGCGAGTGTTAGTGGTGGTCCGGGGGCATAGTGCAAACAACATCAAAAAGAAAAGGGAAGAAAAAATATATAAAGAGAAAAAAGATGATTAGAAAATTAAAAGGAAGTTGAAAATGTCAACGGCTGTGAAAAAGATACTCGACTCTATTATGCAAACAGTACTGAAAGTTTTTGGAATTACAATGTCATGCTTAGCCTCACATCCTTTTTTCTTACGACAAAAATTCTTTTCTCAAATTCCGTGCAAGTTCCCATGCAACAGCCTTTGCTTGGCTTGGCTGCTAAAAACCTTCAAAAATTCAAAGAATAATACTACCACATCATATCACCCAGTGCATCAGAGAATGTGATTCTTATTTCTTTTTTAAAGAGCTGGTTCAGCAGTGCAGTATCAACAAGATTAATATTTTTGGACTAATCCATCACACAATTGATGGAAATTACTCCCCCTACGTGGTAGTAATGCATAGGGTGAGGCAAGGGGTATAAAGAACATCCAGATCACATCTAGGATCATGTCCCCTAGACTAAATTGTGTGATGAAAGATAAGTATATTCAGATTGGAGTATCAAAAAGGCTAAAGAGAAGAGGTGCCTAGGAATTAATGAAAGCAGGGAAACTAAATGGAATGGTATATCCAAAGCTTTTAGAAAGTATGCGTAAGTTGCAGGCTTAAGGTACACATTACATACCATTTGCCTAGTAGAAAAGATTGCCTCTTTTTATCCAAGCTCTGCACCACAACAAGACAAATGAAAAGCTTCTCTTCTATTCCCTATTCATCTTCCTCTCTTCCTAAAGGACTTTGTTCGTGTCAACTTTCCTCCTGGGAATCTCATCTTCACAGGCCTACCTTTTACTATCTTGTCCTTCCTTCCTTCCATCCATAACCAATTATTATACCTTCCCTCTTTTTCATGCTTTTCTCTCTCCACACCACCACGAAAACCGCCCACCCAACCCCCCCCCCCCCAAAAAAAAGAGTGAAAACTAAGTCGATCCTTTTATTTTTAGACACCAGCGAAGGAAACTTTTGAACTCTCACATTGTTATAGTCCCAAATAGTAATGGTTACAGAAACAATATGATAGTGTTCTATGGTACAGCCTAAAATCACCTACCAATTTAGTGATGTGTGTAAGGACCATTAGTTACAGTATGTCCATAGTGAAACGGAAAGTATTGAATTATGCTTAAGGGGACCCCTTGTTTCCCTTTAATCCCAGACATTGACTTTATCATTGAAAAGCAAATTACAAAATTTAGAGCAAACACAGAAATGAAACTCTCAATACCTGCAAGATGACAGCTTCAATCACTATGCCTGCTAACTACTAGATAGCTTCCTGGAAAAATCGTAGTGTCTCCAAGCCTTAATCTCGATATTAGTAAACAAATATGTATTGTTTCATTTTAAACAACCTTTATCCTTTTACATACTCATTAAAGTTTTAAGCAATGAAACTCACATGCTCTTAAAAATCGCACCAGCTATATACCTTGGCCAATTTACTCACCTTTTCCTCTGGCCCTATATATAGAAGTAAAGAGTTATCAATGGACTAAGAAAATTTTAAAACAGATAAACAACATAAGCTAAAATCTTGCTTGTTGCATAAATTATTTGTCCATTAGTTTATCAACACAGCCACTCTTCTACAGTGCACACTGCGGGCTCCGCAAGTAGCACTGATGTTAGTGTTTCAAAACTAGAAACAACATATTCGGATAATGCGTAATTGAAAGAAAAGAAGGCATTCATTAAATACATTGTCAATTCATGTTGCAATTCTCATTCACTCATTATGGAACAATGATGCATTAACTTAATGGGTTGAACCTAGTTCTGAAGCAACTATTTCCAAGGTTGATTAAGAAAATTTGTTTAAAATATTAAAAACCACTAAAATGGGCTTGCCAAAATCAAAGAAAATCGTTGCTCAATCCTGAAAATTGATACTATGTATAGACACCTTCATATCTAACAGCAGAATAGCCAATAATTCCATACAGGGCTCATAATTTGTATTACAATGTTAGGAAAACACACGCGACCACAAATTATAAAAGGGAACCCTATAGTTTCAGATAAATTTAGTTTTGGAAACAATTGGAGGGACCAGTATCTTTAGAAAAGCCCTGCAGTCTATCTCTCAACTCACCAAAGGTTTTGACCACCAAAATCGATTCCCAGATACTTATCCAGTACATTCTTGTATGCCTGTGGAAACAAACAATTTCCATAAGAATCTCTGTGCTTATATAATCTGAAGAGCTATAATTGAACCAAAAAGGAAATTGGCACACTCCTATTGTCATCCTCCATAAATTCCAGACAGATAATTCACACATAATGAAATGAGCATAAAGATGCAGGTATAGATAAAGATGGCCAAGTATGCACCTACACATCATTAGTGCTAAAAGAAAAGTGAAGAGACAAAAGTTAAAACAGAAGGGTGGTCATGATGAAAGTAGCATCCAAAAAGACCCTTCCATTAGCAAAACCTTGCATTAAACAAATATAAAACGAAAAAAAAAAACAGATTAGATAAATCAAGATACTAAGACAACACTTTCAGTTAACAAGCCAATAGCTACTGTAAATCCTGTATAATCTACTTCAGTACACTCTTCCACGTGATGAAATCAACAGAATGATGTCTAGATATTGATAACAAAACCAATGCATGCTGCTCCTCTAATGCAATTTGTCCTCTCAAAACAAAAATATATTGAAGAAAGATGCAATTGGCTCTTCAAGTAAGAATGCATCGGCATTGTTTTTATGAAATGCTGAAATACAAGCTTTATTAGATCCATTGTGGTATAGAATATTTAAAGCAATGTAATACTTTATTCTTAGGTCTTTCTTAAATCTCGGTAGAAACAATGAATATTTATGGACTTCTGTAAACAAACATAACTTAAGAGAATCTAAAAACTTGCTGTCAGTAGGTGGATATTAATTACCCAAAAAGGATGGATTTTACTCACAGTTGCAAAAGGTCCAGAAGATGCAAAAGCCAAACCAGAAGGCAAGATTCTATCTTGCCTCTGGTAATTGTGTAAAGCAAGTGCAACTAAATTACAGCCTGATGTTATAGTCTTCAGAGAAATTGTCTCAGACCTTAATACGTCTAGAAAAGTTACACAACAAAAACCCTCCCTTGATGCCAACAAAAACCATTCAGGGAAGAAATAAGAAAAGAAAAAGAGGAAGTATATTTCAAGCTGGAGGAAAACCATATTACAGATGTGGCTTCTGTGGATAACAACGCAACCACAATCCTGACTCTACCATGCATGGGAGAGATGTGTAAATGTATTTACATATCCCAAATCTGGCTGCAACGATGAAATAAAGATATAAACTGTTGCATTACCTGACGTGAAAATGACTCTTTACCATTTAGAAGCACATCCATTGCAGCAAACTGGTCATCAAAAACACTATAAAACATCTGGTAAAATTGGTTTCTGCAAGCATCATGAAATGATCAACAGAGATAAAGCTCAGATGACCACATTTTTTTCTTGGAACGAAGACAAAGAATTAAACAGTTTCAACATCAGTACCTATATTCTTCCCCAATCAGTCGATCCATCTCCTCAAACTTTCTAGTAAGGACTTCAGCACCCACTGGTGAGAGCGCATGCAATATCAAAGCTTCCAGAGTTCTTGGGAAGTTGTGCTGGAAAATGACAAAGTCAATCTTGAAGGAAAACATAAAACAAAGTGGACGAAAAGAAGGAACAGCTTCATACACAATTTTATTTTATTTTATTTTTGTTTCACCTTCAGGCAAAATATACAAGCACAGATATAGGAAAGGAACAATGGCTGGGAATCTGGGGCAGCCACATGATTAAACTTCAATAAAATACAGGCATCTAAATGAACAAAGTGGTCTCAGGGCCAAAAGATAGAGAAGAAGACAAAAATAAATATAAAGAAACAAAAGGACAAACCCCCTCAATTCTATTCAATATTCCAGTTCACTTGGCATCTAACTGTTAAATTGCGACATCAGTTTGTAACTCTCTGTTCAAAGCAAAAGAGAAAATTTACTTGTCAATTGGTCCCTAGCCATTTTGGCCATTACTGCCATATACTATGAATACCATGAAAGGCTAATTTAATCCAGATTCAGAATAACTCCAGTCTTTAGAGTAGAAACCATAATCCAGAAGAAGACATTCACTTTTGATAAAAGCCACCCAGACTAGGATAGGCAATTTTGACTTAAAAATTTCAACAACTAGTTCTAAGGTTAAATTGGCTTGTTATCTTTCTAGCGCAGCTCAAAGACTAATACACTGTTTGGGACTCAACAGCCATCAGCAATAGCTTGATTCTGAACATGTCTTGTAATTCTAAGGCATGCCTGAAAATACTACACTCACCAACCAAAAAAGAGGAGATGCAGCACTACAGGCAAGCAGCAAGGGGTCAGGTTAAACGAAAAGAACATTCCTTGTTCTCTAAATAACATAAAGTTCTAGAAACCAATTGCTGTTGGTTGAAAGAGTTTTTTAATAACAGAGAATACAATTACAGGAATATAGCACATACAAGCATATGTCTAAGTAAATATACAAGCAGGTGTATGCATTTGAATTTAGCAAACACTAGAATACATCTGACTAATATAAATAGATAAAAAACTAATAACAATGTGCACTGATAGTATGAACTCACTGCCATCGCAAGGAAGACAAGTTTAAGGCCATGAGGTTGGAGACACCACAAAATATTAGCAATTGGGTCATCTTTCAAGTGAAATAATTCTTCTTTCATTATTTTCTCTTCAGTAACCAGATTGCTCACTGAGGTGCAATTCACTTCTTGGCTTGGGTTCACGCGTTCATGTACCAAGGCCACAAGTTCATGCAGAGACTTAATGACATAAGGATCCAGTTCATGCAACGCAAACCTCTCCTTCAGGTTCGGATTCAGATCTTTCTCTTCTAAACATTTTTTTTCAGAGTCACGATCCAAATGCTGGTCAGTCCTCTCTGGTGAATTGCAAAAATATTCAACATAAATATTCTTCACCTTTGAATGACACACACGGAAAAAAAAAAAAAGGAAGAAGAAAGTGAAAGAAAAGCATCCTCTTTTTGTGATTTAATGTATTCATGAAAGAGTAAACCTTTCAACATTGTTTACCTGCAGTTCCATTATTACATGCACCATGCCCATTAGCATCGGAAGGCATATAGAGCATTTGATCCTGCCCTGATCACAAAAGGGATGAACATAAATTTTCAATGTCCAATTTTTTAAATCAATGTTAATGCTCATTACATCATTATAATGCTGGTGAATATCTTGCAAGAATGATGATATTCATGAAATGTTTCATACCAAGAGGAAAAAGTATGCTGTATCCCTATACAAAACTTTGAAACTCAAAGGTTTGAATAAATCATACAAGAAGTACGATGCAGTGCTCCACTTAACCATATTCAATTTAGCTCAATAGAGGATCTCAAGTCATGTAATGTACAAACACAAAAACACTTCAAGCATTTCAGCAAGCAGATTCTTTCATAACATAAATCAAACTTCAGAAACATGTTGTCAGTTGAACCAGAAATATTAATCTTAAAAGGCAAGTATAGGAAAGGAATGTCTCACCATTTCTGTGTCAATCAATCTTCAGTACATGATCAAAAGAACAACCAGACAAGGGAGAAAATGGAAACATTAGTTTATTATCATTATTGATAAAAATCAAGAATCAAAGGGAAAAGGGAATACCTCCTTAGAATTCTTCGGAGATAATATGAATCCATGTGCTCTAATAAGCTAGACATCGTGTTTGAACGCCACCAAAAGTTAACAGCAGTGGTTAAACATTCACTGTCAATCTGGTGATACCTAGGTAATGACATAGAAACTAAATGATTCACATTATAAATTCCACGAAATAAACCAAATACCGATAAGAAAAACTTCTTCTTCTACAAAACAGGCAGAGCTAAATGCCTAAAGAAACTACTTGATATATCTTGCTCAGTTTACTTTCTTCATCTCAGCAAACCAAACTCTAGACCTGCCAATGCTAGTGCTTTCTCATTGGATTACCACACCAGATGCCCAAAAGTATTAGACACAGAGATACTGTTTGTACATGCCAAATTGTTTTATCAAGTCTTCTTATGAAAAGAGAAATTCATGTTACTCTGACGGGATGCTTCTTACAGTCCTAGTCCTGGATCCCTCAAGGATGACATTAGAGTATAACTGTGAAGAAGGACAAAAAAGTCAACACATCATATGCAACTTACCATCCTTCAGGAAGAAATAGTGCGTCCCCCGCATGAAGAATAACCTTCTGTGAATATTCTTCAGAATATTCTGCCCTTGGAAATGCATGATAATTTGATTTTTCCAAAGGAACGGCACTGAAAAATGTAAACATAAAAAGATTAAAAATGTGTAGCAACAACATGTCTCTTGCGTACATAATGTATATAGAGAAACATAGTTGTTCTTCTCAATAAGGAAAGAACATTTTGTACCTGTGATTTGAGGCCTCCCCATATATAGGCAGCGGATATAAGAATGGACTTGCAGAAGGTGGCCATAAGACAACTAATAACCAAGAAAGGATGATACAAAGGATCAGGATCAATCTAGATTTAACAGTACAAATCATCAAAACTTGAAATCGTGATCATCATACAAGTTATAAACACAGGCATAAAAGAAAATAAAAGTAAAAGTAAAAAGTTGTGTTTTGACGAAAGCATCCCGCCTCTTGTTGTTATTGACTAGCAAAAGGTTTCAATAGAGTATAAAAACTTAGCCACATTCTTTAACACATCAATTCTACCACATTCTTTCCACTGTTCCCATTTTTTTCATTTTTCTTGTCTTCCACTCTGCCTTTATCATGTCCTCCCATATGTAGGTGCCATGCAGTGCCCCCAACATGGGCAGTTGTCACAAAGATATATAGATAGTTCAGTTGTCCAATTTAAACTACTAACTTCACAGTGTTATAATTTATTAAAGTCTAATGAAACACAAGTCCAAGGGTAAGAGCATCAGCATAAAACTTCAAGATCACCATCTCAAGCAAAAACAAGTGCCCAGCAAAAGAAAAATGCCAAGATTAAATTCAAGAATAACCAAAACTAGTAAATCAAACCTTGTTTGCATCCAGTGACTATGCATAAAAGGTTATGGTGTGGATCATAATGTGTGCTAGATCTAGTCTGAGCACTGTTCATCCATAAATTGATAGATGAGACGGTCTTCTTCTCAAGAAATGGAGGCTGTACCAATTAACAGAAAAACACTTGCTTGAAGACTAGATTCTGAATAGAGTAGTAAGCCATAAATATTCACTACTGAACATTCAAACAACAAAAGAAAAAGAACAAGGAAACTGCAGCAATGGATGTACCATTTCAATGTCTTCCCTCAAGGTTTCCAGCTGAACCTTCTCCGTAGATTCAACATTTGAAATTGGCACCTAATCAATAGTTCAGTTCCAGCTTTATTTACTTTATGTGGACAAGTAAACCTAGAAATGAGAATTGGGACAAAAGAATGCAATACTGAATAGCAACACACATTCATAATCAGATTCTATATAAAAGAGAGAAGAAAAAACTCCACATAGTTCACCCTACAAATTTAAAACCTGAGCAAGATAAATCTGCTGAGGAAAACCATGTTGCTCATCCTCAGATTCTGCAGAGTAATGCTTCGTTGATTCGAGAAATCTATCTTCACTACCATGTTTGCGTTGAAAAATATCTTTGCAATATCCAATAAACGCACAAAATGGCAAGGAAACCTGCAAATTTTTATAAAAAATGCACACGTGAACAAAACCGATTTGACTCGCCCAGAGGACCATTCACAAAGTTTGTAGAAGCTAACTAATTACCCTCTCGTGGCTCCTAATATCACCATTGAAAACCGGTGCTGATCGAGAGAGCATAGACTCGACAATCGAGGAGCCTACTTTTTCCTGGATTTCATACATAGGTATGGTAGGTGAATTGCATAGATAAAACATGTACCAACATTTTGTAAAATTAGCAGACAATCAATTCATAGATTATAAGACAATGACATGTATACTAACTACATCATCAACATTGACCAAAGGCTGACATTTTATTAAATGAACCGCAGATTAGCCATCGCACTACTGCACAGTGAATAACCTTACTGCGATTTTATTACGGAAAATGAAAGTTTAAATCAATGAAAGAGACCTGCAAATACTCAAGGCCGCCATTGGAGGGGTTCCACTTAGAAAAAGCTTTCCAGTTGCTTATACAGCCACTAAAAACCTGATTATGGAATGGTAATATAAGCAAATTTTACAATAAATCTATACAAAAAATTTGAAACAGAGAAGACTGCAGACCAAAGAACATTAATTAGTATGTGGCAATTATCGAGTGAAGAAATTACAGTGGGGACATTTCTGGACTCAATTTGAGAAGCGAATTCTTCAGGAGATGGAATTCCATCGAACCTCCGTATTTGCAGAGATGACGGCGGCGGCAGTGGCGGAGACATACTTGGGTTCAGCTTTTTAAATTCAAAAGAGAAAAAATATATATTTTCCTAAAAAAAAAAATTAGTTCAGATATTTCGCGCTTAGCTACACTTTACCGGACCGGCAGATACAGCTTCCCTTTGTTTTTTTCTGTTCTTTCTATTCCACCTGTTTCCGGTTCTTCTCATCTTCTTAAGCCCGCGTGGTTGATGGGTGGATTACACTTTATCGCATTGTGTGTTTTTTTAAAAAATAAAAAATATAACGGAGAGTTACTAAATCTAACGCCTCCACAATACATTTTGACTGAATTTAGATAATATTATCTTTTTGGTAATTCTCACCTAAAACAACCCAACTTTTGTCAACTTATCCTATTAAAATCAATTTGAATGATATTCATCAATCTATATCATCAAGCAATAATAGATTTCAAGTAAATTTAATCAAAATATTTAAAAAATAAAATAAATACTTTTTTTTCTTTTCTGACAAAGGTTTGTAGAAGACCATGGAACTCCTTCATTGATGTATGTGCACACATACATGAAACTCAGGAGTTTTGTGTGAAATCTTTGAAATATTACACGAAATGGCTTCGTGAGTTTTAAACTATTTTAAGCCAAACATTTACATAAAATATGCAGCTTGTTACACATAACTCATATTTTGTTTTAAAAATGATTTATTTTTCGAGTTTTCTTAAATATTTATATTTATATTTTATTAAGTAACTTGTTTATTTTTGCATAGTTCTTTTAAAACATTTCTTAATTTTTTTAAAAACTAGTATACTTTATTTCTATACAATAAAATATAGTTGTTTGATGTTCATTTTTTATAAAAGTTACTATTATTAGTGTCTTTTGTATTGCTTGATTAGAGTGGATAACTCAATAATCTTATGCTCAAAAGACTTTCATCGATAGGATAAATGATTTTGTGTACTAGTATTTGGAATCATATTTATCCTTTGAGCAATTTAGAATGGAAACAATGGAAATGAATTTGAGTATTTCATATTTTGGTGTTGTTATCCTTGGCATTTGGGAGGAATACAATCTTCATTCTTAATTTCTTCAAAATTACATATTACTTATGGTTGCGAGACCTATTTGACACTTTTTAATTAAAAAACAATGTAAAGTCTGTAATTATTGAATGCCCTTTTATATAACTCAAAGCTCTTTTCAAGTATTTTCATGTTTAATTGGCCAAGAGGGTTGGAATGTCCAAGTGAGAATTATGATTATGGAACATAGGGTATTTTAGTATTGAAAAATGTGAGATTTAGTAAAAATTGTGTGACATTGAACAATTATGTTTGTTAAGTAAATCATCATGCATTAAAAATAGGCTAAGTTTAAAAAAAAGAAGAAGTAAATTTTCATTAAGAAAATTTGATAATAAAAGTCAAAATTACATAAGATGGATTGACTATAGTAGTCAAAATTATATAAAATGCTTGTACAAATGTTAATAATATTGTCATTTTTAGTGAAAGCTAGAGAGATGAATGGACATTGAAAACTTTCATGGCAAGATAAGTGAGCAGATCTATAATGAACAATTATCAAATTAGTGTATATGAAAATAAAGATCTTGGTCTTCAAAATTAAACACATATGCAACATTAATTCCATCAACCATATATGTGCGTTGTATGAAATCTCTATCTTCTTGTCCAAAGGATTACAAACAATAAGAGAAAATAAATAAAAAACTTTTGAACTATCAATAGAGTTACATAAGTCGATGCATCATATCGAACTTAAATTATAACTCCTATACACGCTGGTGTAATTCCAGCATAATCACATGAGGCTAGACAAAAATCTATCTATTTTCTTGCCAATTGAACTATGTTACAGGTAATTTTATTGCAAGTTATTAGGGACAAAACCTAAAAACCACAATCTATTTAAATTGTTCTCGAAGATGTATTGACTTATCTTGATGGCTTTAGCCTATGCTTTATAATCCTTTTGTACTTTAATTGTAAAAGTCATTATCTAGAAGTTATGGACTAGTGCAAAAGCCTCAACCAAAAAAGCTTCTGAGGCACTCACTTGTTCAGTTCAAGCAAAGATTATCAACCCTTCAAAGAGTTAAATTATTTGGATAGTCTCCTAAGTTAATAATTTGTTCTCAAGTTAAGTAATTTCTGTAATTATTTAAAAAAAGAAGAAGATAAAAAGTTCAAAGTTAAATGTATGTTACACAACAATTATATGCGTTCTATGTTATGTTTATCTTATTAAATTTCAATTTAATTAAAATATACTTTATTCTTTTATCAACTACACTTTCTAAAACAATTATTTACATATTATTAATAATCTAATAGATTAATATATTTGCTTTATATGTAGAACCCACTAATATCACATTATTTCTATAATAAATAAATAATAGTTTTTTATCTAAAATGATTTTTTTCATTCTAAAAAAAGATAAAATATTTACTTTTAAAACTTATCTGAATGCGACAATAATTATTTTTTTATCAAGTCTAAAAAAAAAGAAGGAAAATCGTAATCCCAGATCTTGAACGATATGTGGCTAATAAAACCTCGCACCATATATGTGACTGATAGGATGTCAATGGGGCGAAGCGGGGCCGGAGTCCCCTACCTCCGACCCCGACCCCGACCCCGCTTTAGAACACTCGTCCCCGCCCCCACCCCGTCCCCGCTTTAGAATGTTTGAAGAAACCCCGACTCCGACCCCGACCCCGCTTTAGAACACCCGTCCCCGCCCCCAATTCAGCTTCGTTTTGACCCCGTTTTGACTCCTGTTTGACTCCACTTCAATTTTTAAATTTTTTTTTTTAAAAAAAACTATTTCATCGTACCACTAAAATCTAAAATAAACTCAATGCATATTTCATCATAGTAAACTACAAATATTAAGGCACAAGCTCATTTAAACATGTCTGTCTCATACTAAAAATTTTTAAAAAATAAAGCTTCCAAACTAAAAACTTCAAATACAAAATAATGAAATATTTCATATATCGAATACAATCACTAATATAAATATAAATCATTATACTTAAAAACTATAAATTATAAACAATCTTCCAAAATTGAGCTTTCATTCTTCAATTCAACACATGACATTCCATGCAATGAGGTTCTTATAGTTAGATATATAGTTATTATATAATTTATGGTCACATATTTTTTTATATTCATATATAATTAATAATGTAACTCATAGTTAGTTAGGTATATAGTTAATATTATAAACTTATTTAAATAAATATAATTAATAATATAATTTATAGTTACATAGTTTTTTTAATCATCACATATATATATATATATATAACTATTTTAAGTATATCGTTAATATTATAAACTTATTTAAATTAATATAGTTAACTATATAATTTATAGTTATATAGTTTTTTTTAATCTTCACATATGATTCATGGTTAATAATATGATTCGTAATTACTTAGTCAATAATATAAACTCATTTTAATCTACATAGTTAATAATATAAACTCATTTACTCAATAAAGTTAATAATATAATTCATAGTTAGTTAAGTATATATTTAATAATATAAACTCATTTAAATCAATATAGTTAATAATCATATTTACATAGTTTTTTTAATGTTCATATATAGTTACATAAATAATAATATAACTATTTTAATTTACATTTTTAATAATATGATTCATAATTAATTAGTGAATAATATAAAATCATTTGAATCCACATAGTTAATAATATAAACTTATAGTTAGTTAGGTATAATAATGTAAACTCCTTTAATAATATAACTCAATTTATTTTAAATTTTTTTTAAAGTAACCAAATGGATAAAATTGTTTTCTTTTTTAAAAAATACTAGAAATAAAATAGTATTTTTATTAGAGATACTGAAGGCGAAGTCGGGGAATTCAGTGGGGACAAAACAATCCCCGCCCCCTGCTAATCCCCACATTTTACAACGCGTCCCCGCCTCCGCCCCACTGAAGTCGGGTAATTCTGAATCCCAACGGAGCGGGGCGAATCGAATCCCCAATATCCCGCTTCATTGACATCCGTAGTGACTGACGTTGCCCGTGACCTACGCTGCTACGCTCCCTCAGCTTTCGAAAGTGAAAACGCGTGGGAACCACCTAATAGTTACGCTAGCAAATGGACCCGCACCGAATATCTTGGGCCGCGTCAGCCCTTTGGTCCACTTGATGGCCATTTTTCTTTCCATTATGCTTACTATTATAATCATGGAGATCTTTATTTTCTTAAGGGATAATAATATCCCTGCAAAGAAGAGAAAGGGAATTCTGAATTTTCCAGGACCACAAATCAATCCTAAGATCTACAAGGAATTTAAACATGTTAATCAATTGCAATAATTCAAACACCATATATAAATTATTAGCCTATTAAAAATTATTATTCCCTATAAAAAAATAATATTTGCATTTGATTTAATATGAGTACTGAAATGAACTTTTGATTATGTAATATTTATCATAATATATTTGTTATTAATATAATTAAAAGTAAATTTATTATATTAATTTTGTAAATGTGCTATCAATTTTTTACCCCTCTAATTACTTCAAAATGAATTTACTTTCTCATTTTCTGCAAGTGAGTGAGCAACTTGTGGGAAAAAAACAAAGAAAAAGGAAAAGAAAGAAGGAGAATTTGATTTGAATCCTTCCGGTTTAGCGAGCATAGAAGTTGAGATTATCCTTTTTTTATTTTTTATAGTTGACAATGGCACCTTCTTGAGTATTTATAACATGATGGGCAGAAACCAGAAAGTGGAAGTGTCAACTGCCAATCCAGATAAATCACTTTGGCAATAAACAAAAGCCCTAAATCAGGATGTTGATTAATTGACTTGATCCATTCTAATACTGCGACACTTGTGGTTTTTTCTATCTTGCCTGCCCCATGAGCTTGAAAGAGAAATTTCCTTCTTACTGTTTGTTAAGTTGGTAAGCATTTAGAATTGTAGATCATGGGTCAAACTCAGATTTGTAATAATATATTTCTCGATGGAGACTTTGATTCTGACTTTTTAAGCCATTACGAGAGTTTGAATTGACGCTTCCAGACAGAAAACCATTCTCCAAGAAATTAACCAGAAACGAAAAACCAAAATAAATAAAACCGAATGCTATCTGCAGTCTTGTTTCTTGTGTGTGTTAGTTTTTTTTTTTTCTAAAAGAAAAAATGGTTATATGTACTTATCTATATGAATTTTTTTTTTGAGGAAACATATTTCATTTTGAGTTGATACATTTTTGTAAAAAATAAATAACTATAGCAAGTTGCCTTATTATTTTTTGTAGTCATATTATGTTTATTGTTAACATAATTAAAGATTTTTCTTAATAAATATAATACATATATAGAATGCAACGTATATGGAATACATGATACAAAATGCATATACTTTATGAAAGGGGAAATTATTCATTTGATCATTTCAAGTTTGGGGTCACTTATGTTTTGTTTCGTAATACTTTTTTCTCTTCTAGTTATCCGTGAATTTACGAGTTATCAAAAGATTTTTTAAAAAAATTTTGCATGAGTTTTGACAAAAAAATCAGCCCTTTGTACTATTTTTAGGGCAAATTTTTTACAACACTAGAATGCAAGATTATACTCCTGACTTTTTTTTTAAAAAAAAAATTAGTCAATTCATTATTTTAAATTTAACTTTGTGACCATTTTGATATTTTTTTTTACAATTTATTTTGACACTTCGTCTTTAACTATTATAGTTATTTTGATATCTTATATTTTATTCGAGCCATTTAGATCCGTTCTATATTATTTTCAACCATTTCAATTCTTTATTTATTATTTTTTAGTCATTTTGATTTATTTTACTCATGAATAAAAATTATCAAAATGATTACAAAACAAGAATAAGAATGATCAAAATAATTGAAAAGGAATAATAAGTTATCTAAATGGCTTAAACAAAATATAAGAGACTAAAATTCTCTTCTTTTTTAACTTAAGCCGAAAAAAGAACTATAATGAAAAAATAATCACAGCATTTAATACCTCAAACTTGAGAGATCACATAGGTTTCCCTTCATCACTTATAAACCTTTCGAATATAATAATATGTTTACCAAGAAAAATCAAACAATTAATAGTGAATAAAAAAATGCTGTATTTCTCTTGTCGTGGTGGTAACGAAGGCCCTCGAAAATGAATTATTCAAAAGGGAGAAAGATCTTGGTAATGTTACACGCTTAAAGCACAAATTGACATAAATTAAACGCAAAATATTTACCACACGCCTTAAAATCGATGGGGATTTTCTTTCCATTTCGGATGATAGAATGAAGGAGGTTTATCAAATGGTCATTTTTCTATTAAAATTAAAACTTTGTAGTTTGTACTCATCATAATGGAAATTTCCTCGAAACACACACAATTGTTTTTTTTCTTTCTTCTTGAACGCGTTATATACTACTATTAATTAGTTTTGGTTTTCCTTTTATTCTTTCAAAGCATGATAAATTGCTCATTTAAACTAAATTTAAGTTCTCACGCGACTTTGATTTTTGTAAATCTCGTGATTAAAACAATTTTATAAATTTTGAATAGTATATAGCATACAATAACATCGATATACAAATATTTATTTATTTATTTACTTAAGAATTTTGAAAGATAATAATCTACTTATACATTTATCTTCCTTTATTATTTATTCTCACTCTTTCCTCTAGTTAATCCAAACTTTACTTGCACATCACTCATACCAAATTAATTTTGCCTTGATCCTGGTTCCTAGCCTAATTTCCTTGATTTGAGGCGGAATTTGACATGACTCAATTTTAATATTTCAAAAATAATTGGACTCTTTTATGAATTTAATTTAAATTATTAAGACTAAAATATAAATATGATACCCTTAATTAAATAAATTAATTTCTTATTTTTTTTTTTGGTCTACCATCGTGTTCATAAAAGTGCCTCGGAAATTTAAAAACATCCCAAATGAATGTTAAATAGCCAAATTATGCATTCAACAAAAAAACTAAAGTTATTATCTCTGTTTCACCAGTACGGAGTAGTTCTTAAAACCCCACCTTCTCCCTTGGCGCCTAGTTACTGCAATTAATTTGAAAAAATATTAATCTAAATTTAAAAACTGGAAACACTATCAAACTGCCCAAATGGCCTCTTCCTGGACTTTTTATTCATGTACAGAGACTAAAGCAAAAAACAGGTCAGTGTCAACTAACCCCCAAATCTTAAATGAAAAGAAGGCAAATAAAAATAAAATAAAATAAAATCAATCACTACTCTAGTACTTGTTGAGAGGCCTTCACGTCTCGGCAGTCGATTGCAATAATCCACGTGGAATCCTCATGTCCGTGGATCCCGGACATTAGCAACTCTAGCAGGATCTTATGGTAAGAGTATGCGGAGGGAGTGGTGGAAAAGGAAGAGAAAAGGATTTAGTATTTTATTTTCTTATAGACTCACTTTTTCCCTACTGACTAAACTTAAAGCATAAGATAATTATGGAGTGTCTTTTTTTTTTTTTCCTTTCTTTCTTAAAATATTTTTCATTTTTTAATATATTTTATATTTACTATGGAATATGAATGTATGGAATACATGTATTCTCTCTGTTATAAAATAATGCTCTTACTATAGATGTAAAAATATTAAATTATCTTGATCAATGGTTAATTATGAAAATCATATCATTTGATAATTTTGATTGGTATATCTCAAGTATTTTTCAAAAAGAATAATCGTATATATTAATAAAAACATAATACATTATTATTTTTTTAAAAGAATAAATAATATATGATTTTCTGTATAATTACATACCTTTATATTTTTATTTTGAAAATTTTTAAATTGAATGACTATTTTACATTTTTGTTGTCTAATTTTTTACATTAATAACAAAATTATTGTAATAGTTTTCTTAAAATTAAACTTTTTAATTTTTTTATTAAATTAAATATGGACGATTTTGAGAACGGTCAGGGAGAGAGTGTTGCGTGTCCGAGCACATTTGGTTGTATAGGGAGATGATGTCAAGAGCGAACAAGGAGGGTTTAACGAAAACCTTCACAAGACTGTTCTATTTAGACGACATTTAAAAAAAAAAAACGGAAAATATGAAAATAGAAAGTACAAATCCAAAGAGAGAGGAAAAAAACAGAAAGATATAGAGCGAGAAACAAGGCGCGGAGTGGCCGTCCGAAAATACAACACGGAGAGAGAGAGAGAGAGAGAAATCGCTGCAATCCTTCCCTTTCAATTTCTCGTCGTCGCTTTTTCTTTAGGAAATCTTATTTTTTTTTGGCCATCACCATTCTTTAGGGCAACATTTTCATAGATTAGACCTTCATCGTCCTCGATAATCTGAAAAAGGAAACAAGTACTGCTGATTTTTCTCAAAATTATACGCGGAGCTAAAACCTCCAGATCAGCACAAGAAATTCTAATTTGGAGATATAATTATTTTAAGATATTCAGATCTTGTTTGCCTTTCCCCTCAAATTTACTCCGATCGATCAGTTCAATAATCTGATATTCCGATCACATTCTTGTTCTTTTGTTTATATAATTTAACTCAGTATATTTTGTTTGGAGCTAGAGGTGGTACGAAACAATATTTATAGATTTATTTTTGAGATTATCTTTTGTTTTTTGGAGAAAATTCGGAGTCTGGCGAGCTTAGAAAATCCTTCTAGACAGGTCTAGAAGGATTTAGGGTGTTGGATCGACGGCCGCCGGAGAGAGTTCTCGGATGAGAGAGTACTTCGAAAATATTTTATGTTTCAGAAGAAATCGACGATGAAATGGGTAACATTGCTTAAAGACTTCAAAGAAAAGGTTGGTCTATCTCAGTCTCAATCTGCAGCGTCGTTGCCGTCTCCTGCCTCTTCTGTTTCATCCTCTTTCACTGACAACAATGCCACTTCATCCAACCAAGATTTTGCCTCATCCCCTTCAAGGTTCCCTTTTTTTCATCCTTATGCTTGAAATGAGCAATAGACTAGATGATATTGATACTCTGTTTTTGCTGATTTTACTTGCTGCTTACTTTTCGATTTTCTTGGTGTGGGATTGCTTTGCAACTGATATTTCTTTGATGAAGATTTTGACTTTTAGTTCAAATAATAAATTGATTAAGAATAAATGATAAAAGCTTAAAAACAGGACTCGAATATTTGCCAGAATTCCCCATTTTTCAAAATTGTACTTCTTTTTCTATATATGTATAGAAATATGTACATCTGTAATAGCAGCTGGCGAAGTGGGTACTAGAAGTAAATTGCATTTTCTTTCCTTCTTTCTACATTTTTGGGTTGCAAGTGGGCAATTGAAATAAGCTGCCGGATGGGTTTTGTTAGAGGTGAATGTCAGATTTGATACTGTAGTCGTTGTTTAGTTGAAAAGATAACTGTGGCAAATCTGTAGCTTAATCCACTGCAAGTGATATTCGACTGATAACTGAAAGGCTCATTTCTTGGCTAATTTGTGATCCTCGGTTGAAATGGATAAACTGAAGAATAGAATGTCAAGCATCTGAGTAATTTTTTGTATTCATTGGCACTAATTTTGTCAAAAGTTTAACGAAGAAAAGAATAATATAGAACTATTTTGAATAAAACAAGTAGCAGTATGCATTCAGTTATTGCTAGAAAAGAATATTTGCTGTCTACTTCTTAGGTTACTCTTTAAGTATGATGGAACTGCTAGATGCTTACAAATGGAATTGTTGGCATTTGAATGTTGGGAGTTTGAATATGCAAATCATTAATTAACTGTACTGTACCATATCTTCTCTAGATCAGTTAATTTGCAAAAATCTCACGACCGGATAATCTGATGATGATCACTTGTATATCACGCACTATTTGAAAATTGAAATACTTTTTGACCACTATAGGATGGCATATGCATTTCAGTAGACATTTGAGGGGATTTTGGGATCTAGTTTTCGAAGAGATAATTTTGGGTATGGCTTTTGGGATAGGCTGAATATTAAATATGACAGAATGAATAGTGACTGAATTTTTTACTGGATTGTGAGTGTTTGCAAGTGCTAAGATCATGTGAGGGTCAAACTTCAGTAATAATGCACTGATTAACTGGATTATTTTTCTTTTCAATAATGGGCCATTGAGGAGGCACTGTCTGTCTGCATAATAAGAACGGGGGTGACATATTTTGTTTATTAAAAGACAATGTGGTGGTGGAAGTAAGGATAATTTGGTACTGAAGATACTAGAATGAAATTCAAGGACGATTGATGAAAGATGATGTTGTTGCCACTTCCCTGTGAACTTTGACATCTATATCTCCTATTGATAATGTAAAATTTTGAAGAAACATTCTTGTCAAAATTATGTATCTATCCCCTCCTGCTAGAAATGGAGGGAAAAGAAAGAACAGGCGATTTATGATTAGTTTATGTATTTCAACTAGTTTGCATTTGAGTATTGTTTTTGCTGGTCTATCCTAGAAGATGATTGTCTCATGGATTGAAAAGACATTGGATGGTATCTCTATTAAATTGCTGAATTGTTTCTACACTTTTTATATTTTTGTTGTCTTTGCTTTGCTTTTTAGGATTAATTGTAAAACTTATTTAACATAGGAGTTTGTATTTTTTTTCTCCACATGGAGAACATATAAACGTATTGGTTTGTTGCCTTCTAAGAGCATCTTTGCTGAGCAGGACTAAGGGATGATGCTATAATTGTTTTTTCCAGTTGCATTGTTGCTTTACACCCCTAGATATATTTATTTCTTTTTCTTTACTTTTTTCTTCCTCCCTTTTGAGCTTTCTGTTACAAATCAACTTTTTATTCCTTCTCTTTATTTGCTTTTGTTTAACCTTTTACCCCAAGAGGTCCTATGAATCATTTTGCTTTTGATTTGGCATTGTGGCTTTTGTTCCTTCTCCTTTGTATTCTTTTCTTCTGTCCACTTTATGCATTTAAATGCAAACAGGGGTGACATATTCAGTTATGCTGTTAAACTCTCTCTGCCTCTATTATTTTTTCTTTTCTCTTTTTATATCTAACCACTTCCTGTGGAAGCAGAGACAAATATGAACTGGAATTGGACTTTAAGAGATATTGGGAAGAGTTCCGATCCTCAAATTCTGAAAAGGTATTTGCATTTATGTGACGTATTTCTTCCATTTTCTGTGATGTATGGTGCAGAGTTAATAGGGCTTGTGGTTTTTCTCTTGTCACGCAGGAGAAGGAAAAGGCCTTGAATTTGACGATAGATGTTTTCTGTAGATTAATGAGGCAGCACACAAATGTTGCTCAACTAATTACAATGTACGAGGATAGTGTTCCTTTCTTTGCTCTGTGCTATGCTTATATTTCTTCTGGGAAAATTGCTTGCCAGACCTTGTGGTGTCAGTTTGGAAGATTTATGGGTGACTATATCCTTAGTGCATGTATAAAATCACCAGCCTTTGATATTTCTATTGAGATAACCCTTGAGACATTTTTATACTGCCAAGAAAATTTTGATCAATCATCAATAAGAGTGCTTTTTAAGACAGTTACCCTAAATGTATGAAATCAGAGCTTAAACTCTTGATGGTGCATGTTAAATTCTGCAGTTTTTTATGTTTTCCTGCATTGGATTATTTAACTTCATTGTTATTTTTAATATGTATGATTGTGAAATATTTTTGCTACTTCTAAGCTTTGCTCTGACAGGCTGGTAGAGACACACATTTTCTCATTTGTGGTGGGAAGAGCATTTGTAACAGACATTGAAAAGTTGAAACTGAGCAGCAAAACAAGATCATTGGAAGTTGGTAGAGTTTTAACCTTTTTCTGGGAAACAACAAAGGTTTGGATTATTGTTTACTCTGTGGTTGTGTTTGTATCTGAACTTCCATACAATTTTATTGACATTTACATATAAATCTAAACAGGATGGCATTCGACCTGGTGCAAATTTATTACACGCAGTGGAAGTTCTTGTATCTGGGGTATGTTCATTGGTCTTACATCTAGGATATTACTTATCTCACTTGAATGTGTTTGTTTTTTGGTGTCCAAACTATTATGTTCTCCACTATACTTTGGTTACAAAGATCTTTTGTGTCTAAAAAGAAGTATACAATAAAGTTTCAAGGAAAAACTGACAAATAGGAACAGAAAAGTGGCATGGCATGATAAAGATAAGGTCATCAGTGTTACTAATCTTATTGTACTGTCAAAATATCTTTTAACCCTGCTTTACTAAAGCTGAAGCGTGTTTCTCCAATACCTTTTGTTTTCTTGCTTGTTTATTCCGTAACAAGAAATGGAAATGTATTGAGATTGTTAGTAGTATGAAGATTTATCTTTTCTTTGTCTGACCATTTCAATACTGTAACTTGTAATTTGATGGCTCTGTGCCTACAGCCTATTGATAAACAATCTCTGCTCGATTCTGGGATCTTATGCTGTCTCATCCATGTTTTGGGTGCTCTTTTGGGTCCTTATGGGGGGAATCAGAGACAGAATGTTCCTAATAACCAGGACCCTTTGGTAACACAAAGAAATGGTGAAACAGAATCGGTACATCGTCTTGAGGTAGCCTCTTTTACTGTTCTGCTGCTCTTGGTTTCATTTCACACACATGAGCTTACACCCCTCCTTTTTTTTCCCTTTCTAAATTGCCAATTTTGTTTTTTACTTTTTCTGCTAGGGTGGTTTTGGATTTGAATTATGTTTTTGAGCACCTTACATCATAATCAAATATGGATTACGTGTGCATCTTGCTGGCTTTTGCTTTTATGTAAACCATAAGTTTTGAATGGGTGGTTTGTCTAAGATCATTTTAATCTTGCACCTATTTATTTTTTAATTTTCTCTTTTGATCCCCTGTACAAAATTGTATAACAATAACCACAAACTCTTTGAAGAGCAGAAATGACTGTTGAACCAATGTGTTTTGTTGAATTGGCAATTAAAAGCTTGTGTATATTTTGACCCAAATTTCTGCAATGCTAAGGGAGCTGCTTTTGCCAATATAGGTAGAAGGGAGTGTTGTCCATATTATGAAAGCATTAGCCAGCCATACTTCAGCTGCACAAAGTCTGATTGAGGACAATTCACTTCAGTTACTCTTTCAAATGGTTGCCAATGGTTCTTTATTGGTCTTCTCCCAATATAAGGAAGGCCTTGTTCCCTTGCACACTATCCAGCTTCACAGACATGCCATGCAGGTAACCAACTAATTGGTTCTTTTGATGTATTTGTATAATTAGAGAAAATGTTGAATGTATTCATGGCATTAAATTGTAAAATCAAAATCTTCTCCTTTCTTGATCTGATAATTTTGTTTTTCAGATACTTAGTCTTCTCCTGGTTAATGACAATGGCAGCACCACTAAATACATACGCAAGCATCACCTGGTAGGATTTGTTTTTCGTTGATTTAATCAGCTTTTACTGTTCTGAATTAGTATTCATGAATAGAAAGGTGCAAACAACTTTTCTTTTTGCATTCTATCTCTTTTAAGTTACAATAAGAAAATAGAAATAAAAAAAATATCATGAGATAATGGAGCAACCAGGTTATGGTTTTCTTATCTTCATGTTTTGTCATTTTTTTGCATGCTTGTAGAATTAAGGTTGCAGTTGACATTTGCTCTTTAGTACTGATACACGTCTTTTAAGTGGTAGTTTGATGATGGAGGCTTTTGGTAGGACCTGGAATTAACAATTTGGTGTTTAAGATAAAGAATGATTTTGAAAGTTCTGTACTCAAACACTTGGAGACGTTGACTCTTTTTTCTTCTTCTCTTGGATCCTTGATGAAATATTTTGATTTACATGCTAATGTGAGAGGGAGAACAACTTGCAAATACCCTTCTCTTTGTTCAATTTTGTGCAGCTTCTTTGTATATTTTCGGAGGTACATGAAAATTGACCTTGGAAAGAGATTCTGGAGTGGCTTTAGAATAAACTTAGGAAATAAGCTAAATAGACCAATTTTTATTCCAAAACAATGCTTCTGAGTCTCTCTATTTTCATCTTGTGAAAATTATTGGGGTGTCAATATTGAACATGACACGCGAATCTGACATAATGTTAGCGGGTTATGGTTGGTGTTCGTGGGTCAATCCGTTTAATGTTAAACATGTTCGGGATTGTAAACGAATTGAACCCATGTAACTCGCCAACCCATTTATTTTTTGTTATTATTTATTTATTTTTAAAACCCTACATCCTTAAACTTAAGTTTAACTTATTATATCTAATCTCTAACTTCATTTGTTTGTTTTTTTTTTTATTCTAATGTATGAACTAATGAGTAGCGTTTTTTGGGATTTTATTTTTTTTGGGTCATTTTTATTTTGTAGTTTTTAGGATTTGTGAGTCTTTTTGGGACATTTATGAATGATGATGATATTTTTTTTGGGATTCATGAGTTTTTTTAGGCCTTATTATATTTAATAGCCATTTATCGTGACATAAATGGTAATGATCTTCTTTTTATTGTTTTATCTTATCTTTTGATGCGGCTATGATGATGTTTTTTTTTTAAAATTAAATCTTTTGTGATGATCTATTTTTTTTAGATATTTTGTTGTGACGATGATGGTTTTTTTTTTAAAAATTTTAAAAAAAGTTTATGCAAGGTGTTGCTAGAAGGGTTCTTCGATTGAGCTGTAGAGATTCAATCAACAATTTAGTCTTATTATATTTTCTACTCTTCTCTTGCGAAATTTGTTTGTATCGATGAATGATATGATAATTCTTTTTTTAAAAAATCGATGAGTTGGGTTGATGATGATCTCTTTTGTTGGAATGTATTCACATATAGTATTAACAAATAAATATCTACACGATCTGTACAATTTTACATTTTTCAGGTTGCTATTTTACATGATATGTATAATTTTTTCCTTGGATTGAATATATTTTTGTCTCAGCCATTTTTATACATTAGCTTTCTTGATTTTCAATTTAATTTACTGCATTTCATATTAAACATAATATAATTTTCTCACAAAAATAAATGTTATTGTGTTAGCGGGTTCGTCTGTTGTGTTGACACGATTATTAGCGTGTCGTGTTCGATTCACAAATTGGACACCAGTATTAATCGTGTCGTATTCGGGTTCGTGTGTTAGTAGCCCGCTAACCTGCGAACTCGACATGACAGCCACCCTTATCGATTATCATCAGACTTGTGTGGGAGCGCCGGTTCCCTTTCAGGCACATGTGGCTGTAACAAGTCTATTGGTGAACAAAATGAAATAAAATTGGATGAAATACAACTTTGAAGCATTAATTGTACCTCTAAGATAAGAATACATGGTACTGAATATATTTAGTTCTTGCGGAGTGAAGTGATGCAACACCACTAATAATTTCTTGGTTCTTCAAATAATTTATTCATAAAGTCCTTTTCCTGGTTGATAATGTTTTCGTGCTTATATCCAAGAAAAATGTGGGAGTTGCATCTTTTTGTAATTCGTTGATAGCTTTACTTCTAGGTCTTGAAAAGGAAGCATGCAATTGCATATCTTCATTACTAGTTTTCTCTTTCCTCTTCCTCAGCTTTTTCTTTTGTCTTTCTGTTCTTAATCTTATGTTTCCTATAATTTTAAGATTTTTTCCCCCTCTCCTTCTCCTTGTATAATTATTTCATGTGTCCTGTACTCATTCTCTTTCCTGTGTCAGATAAAAGTACTTCTAATGGCTGTAAAGGATTTTAATCCTGATTGTGGGGATGCTGCTTACACAATGGGCATTGTGGACTTACTTCTGGAATGTGTTGAATTATCATATAGAGCAGGTTAGATGGCTTTTCTCTCCTTGATGCTTGAGAGGAGTTTTCTCATTCTAAGGTTCTCTCTAGTTTGTCTTTTTCAAAGTTTCCAAGAACTGAAATGTATACTGTTATATGCTTTGTCTGTTTAAGTTCTCAACAATTGGATAGTTGTCTGAATCCTTCTTGTGATGCTGATTCTGGGAAATTTTTGACTTGTAGAGGCGGGTGGTATCAGACTTAGAGAGGATATACATAATGCCCATGGTTATCACTATCTGGTTCAGTTTGCTTTAATTCTTTCAAAGGATAAAGGTGGTCAGACTTCTGATTCCAATATTTCGAATCAAGATCCTGTGTTCGACCATCTGCATTCTGATACTGATTTTGAAAGGAAGAACCCTGGTGAAAAAGGATATCAGTCTGTGCCTGAAAGTCTCTCTCCTACACTAAGTAGGTTGCTTGATGTTCTTGTTAGTCTTGCTTTGGCAGGTCTTGCCGATACTTCCATTTCATCTGGGTCAAAAGTGTCAAAATTTTCCCATTCAAAGCCAAGTGGACATGGCAGAAGTCGGACATCTTCATCTGATAGAGTTGCAGATGAACTTTTGGAAAAAGATAATGACAAAGTCAAGGACCTTGAAGCTGTTCAAGTCTTACAAGACATTTTAATCAAATCAGATAGCAGGGAACTTCAGTCAGAAGTACTGAGTAGAATGTTTAAGATATTCTCAAGTCATCTTGAAAATTATAAGTTATGCCAGCAGTTGCGTACAGTGCCTCTCATGATCCTCAACATGGCTGGGTTCCCTCAAACTTTGCAGGACATAATTCTGAAAATTCTTGAATATGCAGTAACTGTTGTCAATTGTATACCTGAGCAAGAGCTGCTTTCTTTATGCTGTTTACTTCAACAACCAATAACATCTGAGCTGAAGCATACTGTCCTTTCTTTCTTTGTGAAACTTTTATCCTTTGATCAACAGTACAAGAAAGTTTTAAGAGAGGTTGGTGTACTTGAAGTTCTACTTGATGATCTGAAGCAGCACAAATTATTGCTGGGTCCTGATCAGCAAAAAGTTGATTTAAATCAATTGGAGAGGAAATCTAGTTCAAGCAGTTTCAAGAAACACTTAGACAGTAAGGATGCAATTATTTCTTCACCCAAGCTATTGGAATCTGGTTCTGGGAAATTTCCTCTCTTTGAGATAGAAAGCACAATTGCAGTAGCATGGGACTGTACTGTCTCCTTGTTGAGGAAAGCTGAAGCTAATCAAGCATCATTTCGTTCTGCTGGTGGAGTGACCTTTGTCCTTCCTTTTCTGGTGTCTGATATCCACCGTCCTGGTGTTCTTCGTGTATTATCATGTTTGATTATTGAAGATGGAGCACAGGTTTGCAGTTCTCTCATTATCTTTGTTTCTTTTTATACTTCTGGTTCTGATTTGATGTATTATTTGCCAACGGTTTCTCCTCATGACGACTACTTGCCTTTCCTTTTATGGCTCTGGTTTTGGTGTCAAAGTGCATAATCTTTTGGTTCTCAAAACAATACTAGGCTTGAGTAAGATTGAGGTGCACTTATAAACAGGCTTAGTTGTAATTGTTTACTCTTCATCATGTTAATACAAGGCCACGTTCTGAAATTCCTTGAAAATTTATTCAGCTAGATAAGGGATGAAATAACCATGAATTTGGTATGTTCTAGATCATCATGTGTTTCTCATTTTCGGAGAGATTTACTAGCATGTTTGCCTCATATTTTTGAGAGTTGTCCTTTCCAAGTAATCTGATTATTAAAAGTAAAAAAATTGATACTTACCTGACCTTGGTAATGATTTTTCCAAAAACAGCACTGCGATAGCCCCAGGAGAATGCTAAACTATCAACTTAGTGTAAAAGTAAAAGCAGGATGTGAGAATTCAGAAGATAAGCAAAAGGTTTAAATAAATTAGGAGACTACAGAAGGAGAGAAGTCAATAGTCATGTCTGCTGGCTTGCCCTTGCTAGTTAAGTTTTTGGTTTGTACATAGGAATATATGATATTACTAGTAATCCAATAAAGTAGCTGCATATTATACATTATTTTTGTTCTTATTTTGTTTTGGTGAAGTCACATGGTAGATGGTGGGAAGTTCATCATGGAACTAGAGGAGTTGCAACTATTTTTCACATTGTGACTACTTTTTGTACAGGCTCATCCAGAAGAGCTGGGAGCTATTGTTGAGGTTTTAAAAAGTGGGATGGTGACAAGTTCTTCTGGATCTCAATACCGACTAGAAGATGATGCAAAATGTGACACTTTAGGGACCCTTTGGCGAATCCTGGGTGTTAACAATTCTGCTCAGAGGGTTTTTGGTGAAGCTACTGGTTTCTCTCTGCTGTTAACTACTCTTCACAGTTTCCAGAGTGATGAAGAAAGCCGGAACCAGTCTTCTTCAATGGTGTACATGAAGGTGTTTACATATTTATTGCGTGTAATGACTGCAGGAGTTTGTGATAATGCTGTTAACAGAGCAAAGCTACACTTGGTTATAACTTCACCAACTTTTAATGAACTTCTTTCTGAGTCTGGATTGATATGTGTTGAATGTGAAAGGCAAGTTATACAGTTGTTACTGGAACTTGCTCTTGAGATAGTGCTTCCTCCATTCTTGGCATCAGAAGCTGCTGCACCATCTGATGAATTGGAAAATGAATCTGGTAGTTTTCTTCTATTTACTCCATCAGGTTTTCCATTTCCTGATAAGCAACGAGTGCATAATGCTGGTGCTGTTAGGGTGCTGATACGCTCTTTGTTGCTGTTTACGCCAAAGATGCAGTTAGAACTGTTAAACTTTGTTGAAAAGCTTGCTCGAGCTAGCTCCTTTAATCAGGAAAACCTTACATCTGTAGGTGCGAAATGATACTCATTCTCTTTTAATTGCTAATTTCAATAACTTTATACTCATTTTCTTGTTCAATTTAGGTTGTGTTGAGCTTCTGCTGGAGATGATATACCCCTTCCTTTCTGCCTCATCGCCTCTAGTTTCTCATGCGTTGAAGATTGTGGAGGTTCTTGGAGCTTATCGGTAAAGACTTGTTGACAATTTTAGAAACTTTTGTCATGCATCTATTGGTTATGCACTTGTGTTGAATCAGCAGTCTCCTTTTGACAGGTTGTCAGCTTTAGAGCTTCGAGTGCTTGTTAGGTATATCTTGCAAATGAGATCAGCAA
Source organism: Apocynum venetum (assembly GCA_019593545.1). NCBI lineage: Eukaryota > Viridiplantae > Streptophyta > Magnoliopsida > Gentianales > Apocynaceae > Apocynum > Apocynum venetum. The sequence goes on from SRSM01000324.1 coordinate 2,459,460, forward strand.
GTTCTGGCCGTTTTCTCTTTGATATGATGGAAAAATTGATTCTAAGGGAGGATAAGGCTTCAGAAGATGTTTCACTAGCACCATTTGTGGAGATGGACATGAGCAAGACTGGTCATGCTTCCATTCAAGTGCCACTGGGGGAAAGATCATGGCCTCCTGCAGCTGGTTATTCCTTCGTCTGTTGGTTCCAGTTCCGGAACTTCCTGAAATCACAGGCCAAGGAAACTGAAGCTTCAAATTCCCGACCTTTGAAAAGGAAAGGAATAAGTGGTGGGCAGCAGCATGGAGCCAATGTTGTCCGGTTATTTTCTGTTGGATCAGCAGATAGTGACAATGCCTTTTATGCAGAACTTCTTCTACATGAGGATGGTGTTCTAACCCTTGCCACAAGCAATGCGTCCTCATTATCATTCTCTGGCTCAGAAATTGAGGAAGGCAGGTGGCATCACCTTGCAGTTGTGCATAGTAAACCAAATGCTTTGGCTGGGCTTTTCCAAGCTAGTGTTGCTTACGTGTATCTTGATGGAAAGCTTAGGCACACAGGAAAATTAGGATACTCACCATCTCCTACTGGGAAGTCTCTGCAGGTAACAATTGGCACACCTGCAACTTATACCAGAGTTAGTGACTTGTCTTGGAAGCTCAGGTCTTGCTACCTTTTTGAAGAGGTGCTATCACCTGGTTCTATTTGTTTTATGTACATTCTTGGAAGAGGATATAAGGGTCTGTTTCAGGATACTGATCTGCTACAATTTGTTCCAAATCAAGCATGCGGTGGAGGCTGTATGGCCATTTTAGATGCTTTAGATGCTGACTTGCCTTTGGCTTCTAGCACACAAAAGCCTGAAAATGTAAGCAGGCTAGGGAGCACAAAGGCGGACCGCAGTGGCTTTGTTTGGGATATGGAAAAATTGGGAAACCTCTCACTACAGCTTTCTGGTAAGAAATTAATATTTGCATTTGATGGTACGAGTGCAGAACTTCTTCGAACTTCTGGAGCTTTTTCTCTGCTTAATCTAGTTGATCCAATGTCAGCAGCAGCTTCTCCTATTGGGGGTGAGTGTAATCTTTGGGTCCTTTTTTCTCATTGTTGTCCCAAGCCCTCATATATCTCAACAGTCTATCTTGTAACTTGTCTTTTGTTGACTCCAATTGCACTTGTCTCTCTTTTTGTGTCGTTACTGCACCAGGAATACCACGCTTTGGACGGCTTCTTGGTGATATTTATGTTTGCAAACAGTGTGTCATTGGTGACACTATCAGGCCAATTGGTGGGATGGCTGTTGTCCTTGCTCTTGTAGAAGCTGCTGAAACCAGGGATATGTTGCACATGGCCTTGACATTACTCGCATGCGCGCTTCATCAGAATCCTCAGAATGTGAGAGACATGCAGAAATATCGAGGTTACCACTTGCTGGCTCTATTTCTGCACCGCCAAATGTCATTATTTGACATGCAATCACTGGAGATCTTTTTTCAGATTGCTGCATGTGAAGCATCCTTTGCTGAACCCAAGAAGCTTGAAAATACCCGGAGGAATATATCTCCTGCTGCTTCCCTTCATGATGAAAGCAGCTTTGAGGATCTTAATTTATCTAAATTTCGTGAAGAATTTTCTTCTGTTGGGTCCCATGGAGATATGGATGATTTCTCTGCACAAAAAGATTCGTTTAGTCATGTTTCAGAGCTTGAAACTGCTGACATACCCACTGAAACATCCAACTGCATGGTCCTGTCAAATGCTGACATGGTTGAGCATGTCTTGTTGGACTGGACCCTCTGGGTAACAGCTCCAGTTCCCATTCAAATTACTCTGTTGGGCTTTCTTGAGCATCTAGTCTCCATGCATTGGTACAGGAATCATAACCTGACAATTTTGCGAAGAATTAACCTTGTTCAACATTTACTGGTAACACTTCAGAGGGGTGATGTTGAGGTTCTGGTGTTGGAGAAGTTGGTTGTATTACTAGGGGTCATTTTAGGAGGATGGCTTTCTTCCATCTGAATTGGAACACGTAGTTAGATTTACTATTATGACATTTGACCCACCTGAACTAACATCACGTCATCAAATAATAAGAGAGTCAATGGGGAAGCATGTTATTGTAAGGAATATGTTACTTGAGATGCTAATCGATTTACAAGTCACCATCAAATCAGAGGAGTTGCTTGAGCAGTGGCACAAAAATGTGTCATCAAAATTGATTACATATTTTCTTGATGAAGCTGTTCATCCGACAAGTATGAGATGGATCATGACTCTTCTGGGTGTTTGCCTTGCTTCATCCCCGACATTTGCACTTAAATTTCGCTCGAGTGGGGGATATCAAGGTTTGGCACGGATGCTTCCAAGTTTTTATGACTCCCCTGATATCTATTACATTTTATTTTGTCTGATATTTGGCAAGCCTGTATATCCTAGACTACCAGAAGTCCGTATGCTTGACTTCCATGCTCTTATGACTAGTGACTGGAAACTACAAGGAGTTGAAATTTGTTGAGTTGTTGGATTCAGTGATTGCCATGGCAAAATCGACATTTGATAGGTTGTGTACCCAGTCAATACTTGCCCACCAAACAGGTAATCTTTCCCAGGTTGGCGCTGGTTTGGTGGCTGAACTTGTGGAAGGAATTGCAGACATGGCTGGGGATCTTCAAGGTGAAGCATTGATGCACAAAACCTATGCAGCACGCCTTATGGGTGGACAGGCTTCAGCACCTGCTGCCGCTACTTCTGTCCTGAGATTCATGGTTGACCTAGCAAAAATGTGTCCTCCTTTTTCTGCTGTTTGCAGACGAGCAGAATTTCTTGAGAGCTGTATTGACCTTTATTTCTCTTGTGTGAGGTCAGTGTTTAAATATTTCTCTCCCATCTACTTGATTATTATGTTCATCTTTCAATGAACTTCAAAAAGGAAACAAGTTGATGACTGATTAAATAATCATTATGTATCAGAAAAAGATGTTAGAAATAGGAAGAAATGGGCTAAAAATGTGATATTGTGTCTGGAACTTTTTGAAGAATAAATTGGTATAACATGTAGGGCTACACATGCTCTGAAGATGGCGAAGGATCTCTCAGTCAAGGTGGAGGAGAAGAATTTAAATGATGCTGATGACACCAATAGTTCACAGAACACATTTTCTAGCTTGCCTCTTGAACAGGAACAGTCCAGTAAGACCTCAATAAGCACGGGGAGCTTTCCGCAGGGGCAGGTTAGTACAAGTTCTGAGGATGGGCCTCTCATGCCAAATATTGTGGAAGGTCATAAATCCTTGCAGGGCTCACAGAAAGCAGTGAAAGAAGATTCTGATGGTGTTCGAAATTCAGGTGTTGAACCAGGTGATCTGGCCTCAATTGCCACTTCTGGCAGTAATGAGTTCAGCTTCCGTGATGCTAAAAGCACATCAAATTACACTCATCATGCTGATTCTCAGAGTTCTGCATCATTCACAACATTTGAATCCCCTATTTTATCCGAGAAATCTAATTCTAGAATCATGGTCACACCATCACCATCACCATCTCCAGTTATAGCATTGACTTCGTGGCTGGGCTCTGCCAGTCAAAATGAATCAAAAGGTTATTTCACCTCCAACCCTTCCATGGAGTCTTCTGCATCCGTCAGTGAAATAGATTCCTCTTCTGATGTAAATACTAGTTCTCAAGGACAACACGCAGCAAACACATTGTTTGTGATAAGCCCAAAACTGCTTCTTGAAGTGGATGATTCTGGCTATGGTGGTGGTCCATGTTCTGCTGGTGCTACTGCTGTTCTGGATTTTGTGGCTGAAGTTCTTTCTGATTTTGTGACTGAGCAGATAAAATCTACACCCAGTATTGAGGTTATTTTGGAAAGTGCCCCTCTATATGTAGATACTGAATCTGTTTTAGTTTTCCAGGGATTATGCCTTGGTAGATTGATAAATTTCCTGGAAAGGCGCCTCTTGCGGGATGATGAGGAAAATGAGAAAAAGCTAGATAAGAGTCGTTGGTCCTTGAACTTAGATGCATTGTGTTGGATGATTGTGGATCGAGTTTACATGGGTGCTTTTCCCCGGCCTGCTGATGTATTGCAGACTTTGGAATTCCTTTTATCCATGTTACAGTTGGCAAACAAAGATGGTCGGATTGAAGAGACAACACCAATGGGAAAAGGGCTTCTTTCAATTGGAAGAGGAAGCAGGCAACTTGACGGTTATATACATGCAATATTTAAAAATACAAATAGAATGATATTGTTCTGTTTCCTTCCTTCATTCTTGATCAGTATAGGAGAAGATGAACTTCTTTCAAGCTTGGGTTTGCAAATTGAACAGAAAAGGATCTTCCCTGAACTTGTCAACGGAAGATGGAGGGGTGGATATTTGTACTGTGTTACAGTTACTAGTTGCTCATAGGAGGATAATATTTTGCCCCAGCAATCTTGATACCGATCTTAATTGTTGCCTCTGCATAAATCTCATAGTGCTTCTCCATGATCGTAGACAAAATGCAAAAAACATGGCTGTTGAGATTCTAAAGTACTTGGTGGTGCATCGCAGGGCTGCATTTGAAGACTTGCTGGTATCTAAGCCAAACCAAGGGCCTTCTCTGGATGTTTTACATGGTGGTTTTGACAAACTTTTGACTGGAAGTTCATCTGCATTTTATGAGTGGCTTCACAGCTCTGAACAAGGTGTCAATAAAGTATTAGAACAATGTGCTGCAATCATGTGGGTACAGTATATTGCTGGTTCAACAAAATTTCCTGGAGTGAGGATAAAGGGCATGGATGGTCGTCGTAAAAGAGAAATGAGTAGAAAGTCACGGGACTGCTCAAAACTAGACCTAAAACATTGGGAGCAGGTTAATGAACGGAGAATTGCCCTTGAATTGGTCCGTGATGCTATGGCTACTGAGTTGAGAGTTGTTCGTCAAGACAAGTATGGTTGGGTGCTCCATGCTGAAAGTGAGTGGCAGACACATCTCCAGCAACTTGTTCACGAGCGAGGAATATTTCCAATATGTAAAACCTCAACAAGTGAAGAGCCTGAATGGCAGCTTTGCCCCATTGAGGGTCCATATCGAATGCGCAAAAAGCTGGAAAGGTGCAAATTAAAGATTGAAACCATTCAAAATGTTCTAAATGGACAATTTGAGTTAGGTGACCTTGAATTGCCCAAGGAGAGAACAGAAAGTGAACTCAGTGATTCTGATGAGTCCGATTCATTTTTCAATGTCTTAAATGATAATGCAAAACTAGATTCTTATGATGATGAGATGTATGATGATTCAATTTTGAAAGAACCAGAAGATATCAGAGAGGGAGCTTCTAGTAGAGGGTGGCTTGACGATAGAGACAGTAGCATAAATGAGCAAAGTATTCACTCAGCTGCTGAATTTGGTGTGAAGTCCAGTGCTGCTTCCTTCCAAAGAACAGAGAGTGTCCAAGGAAAGTCAGATCTAGGCTCGCCAAGGCAGTCTTCTTCCACGAGAATTGATGATGTGCGTGTTGAGGAGAAATCTGACAAGGAGTTAAATGATAATGGTGAATACTTGATTAGACCTTATCTGGAGCCTCTTGAAAAGATAAAGTACAAATATAACTGTGAGAGAGTTGTGGGTCTTGATAAGCATGATGGTATATTTCTGATCGGAGAGCTCTCACTATATGTCATTGAGAACTTCTACATTGATGATTCAGGGTGCATAAGTGAAAAAGAATGTGAAGATGATCTCTCTGTCATTGATCAGGCTTTGGGTGTGAAGAAAGATTTTTCCCTTGGTTTGGATTCTCATTCCAAGTCAACTTCTTCGTGGGGTGCAACAGTAAAAGCATGCGTTGGGGGAAGGGCATGGGCATATAATGGCGGTGCCTGGGGAAAGGAAAAGGTGGGTACTAGTGGTAATGTGCCTCATCTTTGGCGAATGTGGAAGCTTGATAGTGTTCATGAGCTTCTGAAGCGTGATTATCAGCTCCGGCCTGTTGCTATTGAAATCTTTAGCATGGATGGTTGCAATGATCTTCTTGTTTTCCATAAAAAAGAAAGGGAAGAGGTGTTTAGAAATTTGGTCTCCATGAATCTGCCAAGAAACATCATGTAAGTCACTGCTCCTAATTAGTTAAGTTTCCTACCATCACATTCTCTTTCTTTTAGTCCTCAGTTTGCATAATCAAATGGGCATAGTATTGGTTGATCTGTGAGCATCTATTATAACTGGAAAATACAAATTTAGCTGGTTAACAACATAGTTTTCTTTATTGATCCTTTTGGAGCCTCAACTGCTAGGCAAACTACTTCAGTTCAGTTGCAAGTAGTATGAATTCCATGTTCCCATTCATAAATTCAAAAATATCTGAATATTCAATATGGAAAGGCATGTCCAGACATATGATATGTCAGAAGATCGATGTCAGGATCAGTTTTCTTTTCCTTTCAGAACAATTGTATGACCTAGCACTTTAGCCATGGACGGATCTATAATGGGCCCTGATGGCCTCACTGACCACTTGTCCTTGTGTAAATAGTATTGGGTTTGGAATTAAAATTATGGGCAAGTCTTATTTTTTTCCTTTGAAATTTTAACAACTATTTTTGTAATATTTGGCAATAATCTTCAAAATTAGGTAAAGAGCCATTAATTAAATAAATCTCAGTTTTTGCTTATTTTTTGTTATTTTGTTTGTAATTTAACTTTTTTCCTTCTCGTTTCATTACCTACATATATGGGAGTAAAATGAGATGTTTTATGCCATATTCTTTCAATTTGTTGATATCGAGTTCAATATTATGGTGAGTCTATTTCTAATGGCCTACAATGAGTAGGTCCTAGTATATTCTAGGAAGCTTATATTTTGATTTAGATAATCGTATGTCAGAAAAGGAACAGGGAATGCATGCATGCACATACATCCATACATATATGTGGGTATATGGGTATGTGTGTTTTTAAACTTTAAAACCTCTCTAGGGGTTTATAACTTTGCCCTCACTAGAAAGAAATTCTAAATCCTCCCTGGCTTTAGTGATAGCTTAGGTTAATCTTCCATTTAATAATTGAATGCATGTAAAGCATCCCAAAAAAAAAATAAATTAAATGCATGTTTTTTTTATAATATATATCTAGATTATTCAGATAGGGAGGTCTTTCATGATTGAGATTCCTTGAGTCTGGTATCCTAGTTGCGCCATGTGATACTTACAAGCTTATTTCACCATACTACAAATGCTTTTCTTGGACTATATTTCGTATTACAATCAAATCGATAACCGATTCATGTGCCATAGCTTTCTAAGTTACTATCTTATCTTGTATTTTTGCCGTATAAACTTGGCATAAATATTGCTTACTTGTGTATTCAACAGGTTGGACACAACAATTACTGGGTCAACAAAACAGGAGAGCAATGAGGGCAGTCGGCTTTTTAAGGTTATGGCCAAGTCATTCTCAAAGAGATGGCAAAATGGAGAGATTACTAATTTTCAGTACCTCATGCATTTGAACACACTAGCTGGTCGTGGTTATAGTGATCTTACTCAGTACCCTGTGTTTCCTTGGGTACTAGCTGATTATGAGAGCGAGAATCTGGATCTGTCAGATCCCAAAACATTCCGTAAGCTTGATAAGCCTATGGGCTGTCAAACATTGGAAGGAGAAGAGGAGTTCAGGAAAAGGTATCCTTTAACTGCTCATTAGCTACTCCCAAGCCTTGTAACTGCATTTTTATTTTTCTTTAATATTCTTGCTAAATCTTCATTTTCTTGGGGCTCTGTGATCAGATTCTTATTTATTGCATTATTTGCTTTCTTTCTCCATCAGATTTGAGAGCTGGGATGATCCGGAGGTTCCCAAATTTCATTATGGTTCTCATTATTCTAGTGCTGGGATTGTTCTTTTTTACCTTATACGACTGCCACCATTCAGTACTGAGAATCAAAAGCTACAGGGTGGGCAGTTTGATCATGCTGATCGACTTTTCAATAGTATAGGAGATACGTGGCTAAGTGCTGCTGGAAAAGGAAACACATCGGATGTGAAGGAACTAATCCCTGAGTTCTTCTATCTGCCAGAATTCCTTGAGAATAGGTTCAATCTTGACTTGGGTGAGAAACAATCGGGGGAGAAGGTTTGTCTTAGTTCTTCGTATTCCTGGATCCAGAAATTCTCCTTTTTAACTTCTTCACTGGGTAACACAGTTTTACTTTTTGTTAGGTGAATGATGTTATCTTACCTCCATGGTCAAAAGGCAGTGTGAGAGAGTTCATCCGGAAGCATAGGGAAGCATTAGAATCTGACTATATTTCCGAGAATCTACATCACTGGATAGACCTAATCTTTGGATACAAACAGAGAGGGAAGGTGGGTGTTTTTATGTCGTTCTGGCTCTTCTTATATTTTTGGGTATTTTACAGCTCTTTATACCCCCTCTTTAACACCTCTAGTTTCAGACAAAGTAGTTATGAGCTATTTTATAATCCTGTCTGGCTTGCCAGTTCAATTGCTCTCATTTAATACCAAATGAAAAACTGGACATAATTATTGACATATTGTGTTACGAATTCACAGATAATAAGGTTTCGATTCTTTTCCCTTTTCTGGTATCATTTGCTTCAAAATAGGCTGTTTCCTTTTCTTGCCGCTCTAGGTAAAAGATTTAAAGTGAAATTCAGTCCAATTTGACCAAGCCCTTGTTGTAATGGTTTTTACCAACATTAGATATTGAATATTTCCTGATAATCAAAGATTGGATCCAATAACATAACATATATTTGGTTGATGATGTATATCATCTATCCTGCCTGTGCATGACTTTTTCTTGCTCTTTTTTTCCCAGTTTAATAGATAGTTATTTATTTCTTCTTCTTTTTTTCTTTTTTTGTTGTAATTTAATAGGGTGCCGAAGAAGCTGTCAATGTTTTCTATCACTACACATATGAGGGCAGTGTTGATATAGACTCGGTCACAGATCCAGCAATGAAAGCATCAATTCTAGCACAAATTAATCACTTTGGACAAACACCAAAACAACTATTCCTCAAGCCACATCCTAAAAGGCGGTCTGACAGAAAAAATCCTCCTCATCCTCTTAAGCACTCTCCACATCTTGTTCCTCATAAGATTCGTAAGGGATCATCTTCTATATCTCAGATTGTGACATTGAATGACAAGATTCTTGTGGTTGGAGCAAATAATTTGCTGAAGCCTAGAACGTATACAAAATATGTTGCATGGGGTTTTCCTGATCGTAGTTTGAGGTTTATTAGCTACGATCAAGATAAGCTTCTTTCTACTCATGAGAATCTTCATGGAGGCAACCAAATACAGTGTGCCAGTGCTAGCCATGATGGTCAAATTCTGGTTACTGCAGCAGATGATGGTTTGATTAATGTTTGGAGAATTGTGAAGGATGGACCTCGTTCCCTGAGACGGCTGCAGTTGGAAAAGGCACTTTGTGCCCACACTGCAAAAATAACATGTCTCCATGTCAGTCAGCCTTACATGATGATTGTGAGCGGATCAGATGATTGTACTGTTGTGCTATGGGATCTGAGTTCTATGGGTTTTGTTAGGCAGCTTCCTCAGTTCCCTTCTCCAGTTTCAGCAATATATGTGAATGATTTGAGTGGGGAAATTGTAACTGCTGCTGGTGTCATCCTTGCTGTTTGGAGCATCAATGGTGCCTGTCTCGCATTGGTTAATACATCACAACTTCCATCAGATTTCATTATCTCCCTTACTGGCTGTACCTTCTCAGACTGGATGGATACTAATTGGTATGTCTCTGGTCATCAGAGTGGGGCAGTTAAGGTCTGGAAAATGGTTCATTGCTCTGAGGAGTCTGCTCAAGGCAAACTCAGTGGAACTCGAAGTGGAGGTTTAGTACTTGGAGAGGAAGTGCCAGAGTACAGGTTGGTTTTGCAGAAGGTACTGAAGTTTCACAAGCATCCTGTTACTGCCCTTCATCTTACTAGTGATCTAAAACAGTTGCTGAGTGGGGATTCTGGTGGGAATTTGTTTTCATGGACACTACCAGATGACAGCTTGAGATCTTCAACTAATCAGGGGTAATAATTTGGCATGAAGAGAGTGTTTTCATATTCAGCTCCATAAAGCCGTCTTTTGATTTGATGTAGTGTTCACTGAACCGGGGTTCTTGCCCTGGTTTTCCTGGAAAGACGGAGACTTAATTACATGCCATGAGAATCGTCAGGACACAAGTTCCAGCCCTCGGCTGACACTAGAATTTTGCATGACATGGGGAAGCCCTTGATTCCTGTGAAGCATAATATCCCTCTAGTGCCTTGTGCTTTCGGGACCGAGGACTCGGAAGATGGGTGGTTGCGTAAGTTATCTTTACTAGAATTTGCGGGGGCAGGATCTTTGACTCTTAGAGAGGATGGATAGTGTCTGCTTCACCTGAAGTTTGTTGTACATAAGTAGGTAAATGAAAGGTACAAGGGGGTTGTATAGCCGGAAGTGTTGTCCAATACTTTATGGTGGCCCTCGAAGATAAGCGAGATCTAGTTTTAACAGGGGATAAGTGATTGATTACTCTTTCAGCAGAGATTTTCTTGTTTTGCTGAAGTTCATTTTCCACGAGGGAAAGGGAAATTATGGTCCTTCGTTCGTTTTGAATGGTGTAATATCCGATTCTTTTGTTTCTTGTATAAAATTAAAATGCAACGGAGGTTGAAAGGGTTTTACCTTCATTATTTATTTTCTCCTAACTTTTTTGAATGGAAAGTTTTGGTCAAGTCTTTACTGCCGCCTTCATTTTTAATCTTCTTGGTTGGAACAATTTGTAATATGTACAGAAATGTAAGAAGTTTTGCCATCCATCGATATACCTTAAAGCTATAGCTATTTTATAATCACGCTTAATGTCCAACACTTTTCGAAGAATCAAGTGTATACATGCATTTCTGCAGTAATTGAAGTAGAAAACGAGATGTGTACTGTGCATTATTCAATGATCCCAGATTTTCCTTCTTGTAGAAGGGCAGTGAATCTCATTCAAGAAGAATATAATTTATTCACTTCAAATCTATATTTACATATAATAATATTGTTGTATTAGACGGCAGTATTATTGTAGATTCTATTAGGCTGAAGTTCACATTTACAGTGTCGTGTCGTTTTTCTTCTTCGTTGGGCTGTGGATAAATAATTGCCACTAATTAATAAAATTATCTTTAAATAATTGATTGTGTATTACATATATATATATATATATGTATATATATGTATATTAATGCACTATAATTAATTTATTTTTATTTTAAAAAAATGAGAATTGTTGAATGCATTTAGATAATAATTTTTTTATTGGGAATTTAAAGTTTGATATGATATTATTAAATTTCACATTATTGATAATAGTATTAAATATATAATATAATTAATAAATTATTTTAGATTGTATTTTTAATTAAAAAATATTATTTATGTGAATATGTTGTACCTATATATGGGGTTATAGAAAATTTAAAATTTGAATGTGATAGAATTTTTTTTTTCAAAAAATTGTTCTTATAAATGATTTTATGGGGATCGATGAATTTCATTTTAAATTCCAAATAAAATAGTATTTGAAAAGATTCATTATTAATAGATTAAGACATCATGGAAGTAAAAAAAACATAAAAGGATGAAAACTCATCGTTTTCATTTATTAAAAAATTTAAAATAATGAAAACTACATCATTTTAATTTATTAAAAAATAAAAATGATATAAAATATTCTATTAATGTTTTAGAAAATTAATTAAACTTGTAAAGAAAAAGTATATTATGCTATATAAGAATTGGAAAAGGAGTGCTACATTAAAAATTATAATCTACCTTTACTAACACATTTTGAAATTGTTATACTTACCATGTCTTATCTACCGATTGAATCATATGTCCATTTATTTTAAAAAAATAAATACAAGTGCTATGTGATTTATGTTTTTAATAAATAATTTTTAAAAATGTTTTAAGTTGCAGTCAAGTGTTCTAAAGTATTAAAACATGCTAAAATCATATAGCATTAAGTTTGCTTTATGTTTCTTTCAGGGGTGTTGAAGTATTAAAATATGTCAAAATCATATAACATTGAGTTTCTTCTGCCGCTTCTTTTCCTTTCGTTTTTTGCAATTTGTCTCGAATCTTGTATTGGTCTTCATCTGGAAAAAAGAAGAAGAAAGAAAAGTGTTGGTTAAGTAGAAAATAATAAATAAGTGTCCACTTTATGTAGTTGTCAATTGTTCAAAAGTATTAAAAATTTAAAACATTAAGTTTGTTTTAGGTTATCATAAGCATTAAAACATGCAAAATTAGGGAACATTAACTTTCTTTTGATACACTTCATTTCTCTTCCACTGCAATATATTTGAATTACTGCAAAGGAAAATACAATATGAAGTTTACTTTATTTTACAAAAGCAAAAAGTAATCAGCTTGCAAATGTCAATTTATTTAAAAAAGATATGCTTATTTTTACAAAAAAATTCTAATAGATACATATGCAAAACAGTAATATTGTAAAATCAAATCTTTTTTGCATAAATTTAATCTTATGATATATTTGATATACAAGAATGGAGTTTAACTAATAATGAATTTTTACTTGCACATTCTTTATATGTAGTACATATAATGCATAAAAGGTAATTAATATGAGAATACTTCTTTTTTTTTTTGTAATGCATATCATGCATGAAAATGAAGTTTAACTAAAAATGAAATTTTCATGTTGTACCTTATTAATTTCTAAACAAATCTTACAATTAGACATGACATTTTGTCCAAAAGAGATAATTTATTCAGAATGATGAATATACATGCCTTTTATGTTACAACATGTAATTCCTTATCATGTTCGGTTCGGTTCGGTTTTAAACCGAAATTTCACTCTTTTTTTGTTTTTTTTTTAAAAAAAATTCAATGACTTTTTTTTTTTTTTACAAAAAAAATTCAATGAGTTTAAATAAATATGATTAAATGAAATGATGATGTCAAATACACAAGCACATTCAAAAAATAGGCGAAAGAAAATTTATCAATTAAATCATATTATTATATTATTTACACATTTTCAATGAGAAAAATATCGAAAATGATTCATAATATACCAAAATATGATGAATGAACTTCTTTTACAATACTTAATAATCATCTTGTGGATACAAAAACACTTCAAATAGAAAAAGATATAAATAATTTTTGAAGTAAATAAAATTGGTTAAACATTAATTATAATTTTTTTTTTATAAAAAAAAACTTCGGTTTTTCGGTTTAACCGAAGTTTCTAAAGTTGAAACCGAAAACCGAACCGTAATTTTAAAAAATTTCGGTTAACCGAACCGAATAAACCGAAAAACCAATTCTCTATTGAGTTAGTAATTCACATCTTTTAGAATAAGTTTCACTTTTTAAAGGAGGAATTTTTGAAGAGAAGAGAAAGAAGATTTCTTAGACATGTTAATGTATTTTAATTTCATTTATTTCACTAAATATAGTTATGTCATAATGTGATCATATTATGCATCGTTGAATCATAAAATTAATATGCTTACACATTATGAACGTATTTATGAAAAATGAACATTTACTGAACAAAAGTCCCCACTTCAAGCAGACATTCTTTACTTGTATTTTTATAAAATTCTATGATTGAGGTTGAATCACTTCAACATTTAAATTAAAAATTATCTAATTACTCAAGAAGAGAGAGTAAATAATAAATAACTTAGAACATAAGCTGCTTCATCAATTTAAAATATAGGCTTCCCCAAAGAAAAAAAATACAAGCTTTTTATAAGGTCAAAAATTATTTTAACTCTCTAAATTATTTTTTTATGAAAGACTAAAGTATTTCAAAAATATAAAAACTTTATGTTAGAGATGTTTTGAGCATAATTTTAATTATGTATCTACCATGTGATTGATTATAAATAATTAATATAATCTCAAAACTTGTATGATAAATACTCAAAAAATTAAGTTAAATGAATAGAGTATGATATATACATTAATATTCTAGTTGAGTATGATTTATCTATCGATAAGAATATTTTTATTTTATAGAGTTTGAGAGGAAATATTATTGGAAGGATAAATTTTTTAAAATTAACTCAAAAATGCCTTGCTTTTATTTGGGAGTGGAAAGGAAATGACTAAGTTAAGTGGGAAAAATGTAAGTTAAAAAATTCCGTTACCGGGAATCGAACCCGGGTCTCCTGGGTGAAAGCCAGATATCCTAACCGCTGGACGATAACGGATTTCATGTATGCTAATTGGCGACAAATGGGAATTATATACGTATTATAATTCCTTTTTAAATCCAGCCCATTTCTTTCCGGCGGCGACTTTGCGGTTATGGCTGGTTTGATCCCGCATATTTCCGTCACCGGCACAACAATCTCGTCGTTCAATAGAACGAATCCGCCTCTCACAGTATCTGGATTATCTATAAAACCCAAGAAAAATTCTCTTCTCAAAGAAATTTCCAAGCAAGGAAAGCTCGAAAAAGCCTTCGACGTTGTTACGTACAGAACCAATAATCCTTCTGATAATAGTCTATATGGAGCGTATGCCATACTTCTTGAGATTTGTGCAAGCCAAGAAGCCTTATCACAAGGAAAGCAAATTCATGCCGAAGTTCTCAAGTCAAGGGGTGTTTATGATTCAGTATTTTTGGATACAAAACTTGTGTTTATGTATGGGAAGTGTGGGTCTGTGTTGGATGCTGAGAAAGTGTTTGATAGAATGCTGGAAAGAAGCATATTTTCTTGGAATGCTATGATTGGAGCATGTGTCAATAATGACCAATCTTTGAAAGCGTTAAAACTGTACGAGGAAATGCGTCACTGTGGCTTTCCTCTTGATGCACATACATATTCTTGTGTACTAAAGGCTTGTGCTGATATTGAAGATTTATGTTGTGGGTGTGAAATTCATGGACTGGTCATTAAATTGGGTTTTATGTCAAATGTTTTTGTTGTGAATTCACTCCTTGCAATGTATGCTAAGTTCAATGATGTCCATGCAGCTGAGAGGTTGTTCTGTAAAATGAGTGTGAGAGAGGATGTCGTGTCATGGAATTCAATTCTTTCAGCTTATATTAACAATGGGATGAGCACAGAAGCTCTGAGACTCTTTAAAGAAATGCTATATGCCAGTATATATCCTAGTACCTATACTTTTGTAGCTGTTCTTCAGGCTTGCGAAGAGCTATCATTGGGGAATATGGGGATGTCAATTCATGCTATTGTTCTGAAATATGGTCATCATCTTGACACATATGTTGCAAATGCCTTGGTTGTTATGTACACTAGAAATAGTAAGATGGATGAAGCTGCAAGAGTTTTCTGTGACATTAAGGAGAAGGATAATATTTCATGGAACTCAATGCTATCAGGTTATGTACAAAATGGTTTGTATGATGAAGCAGTTGATTTGTTTTGTCAGATGAGTGTTGGTTGGCAACCTGACGAGGTATCAGTTATAAGCATGCTTGCAGCTTGTGGAAGATCAGAAAGCTTGTTGCACGGAATGGAAATGCATGCTTTTGCTTTGAAAAATAGAATGGACACTGATTTGCAGGTTGGAAACACACTTATGGACATGTATGCAAAGTGTGGTCGAACAGATTACATGGACTTTGTTTTCCACAGAATGTTTTGCAAAGACTATATTACTTGGACGACAGTCATTTCTGGTTATGCTCAGAACAATTGTCCCATGAAGGCCTTGCAATTGTTCCGAGAGATGCAGATGGGAAAAATGCAGATTGACTTACTGGCTATTGGAAGTGTCCTCCTTGCTTGTTGTGCTTTAAAGTGTAATTCACTTGTTAAAGAAGTTCATGGATATGTAATCCGAAAAGGATCATGTGATCTTGCTATAGCAAATAGTTTAGTTGATTCTTATGGAAATTGCGGAAATGTAGATTATGCACATACCATTTTCAGAATGATGAAAATTAAAAATGTTGTATCCTTTACGAGCATGATATCGTGTTATGTGCATAATGGATTCACAAATGAGGCTGTTGACCTTGTCTATCAGATGAAAGAAACTGATATTGAACTGGATGGTGTAGCAATATTGGGCATTCTATCTGTTGTGGCCAATTTATCAGCCTTGAGAAAAGCTAAAGAAATGCATGGATTCCTTCTTAGGAAGGGGTTTCTTGTTCATGGTTCTATTGCCAGCTCTCTTGTGGACACATATGCTTCCTGCGGTATTTTGGATTACGCAATAAAGGTTTTCAATTGTGTCTCAAAGAAAGATCTGGCTGTATGGACAAGCATGATAAATGCATATGGAATGCATGGGCAGTGGTAGAGAAGCAATTGGTTCATTGAGGAGGATGGAATGTGAGAATCTTCTTCCTGATCACATTGCTTTCTTGGTTGCTCTCTATGCATGCAGCCATTCAGCACTGGTTGATGAGGGCAAACAAATTTTTGAATCAATGCAACATTACTATAAATTAGAGCCATGGCCAGAACATTATACTTGTGTGGTTGATATGCTTGGTCGTGCGAATTACATAGAAGAGGCATTTGAATTTGTTAAAAATATGAGAACAGAGCCTACAACTACTGTCTGGTCTGCTCTTCTTGGCGCTTGCCAAGTTCACTCCCATGAAGAAATAGGAAAAGTAGCTGCCAGTAAGCTTCTTGAACTGGATCCACAGAATCCGGGGAATTATGTATTAATATCTAATGTATATGCTGCAAGAGAGAGATGGCGGGATATGGAAGATGTGAGAAGGACAATGAAAAGGAAAGGGCTAAAGAAAGATCCTGCATGTAGTTGGATTGAGGTTGGAAATAAGGTCCACGTTTTCATTGCCCATGACAGGACTCATCCAGAGTCTGATGAGATTTATCAAAACTTGGATAGGATTACTGAGAAATTGAGGAGAGAAGGAGGCTATGAGCCTGAAACTAAATATGTTTTGCACAATGTGGAAGAGAGAGAAAAAATTAGGTTACTTTATGGACATAGTGAAAGGCTGGCCATTTCATTCGGTTTTCTTAAAACTGCAAAAGGAACACCAATACGAATCACTAAGAACCTTCGTATCTGTGGTGATTGCCATACTTTCAGCAAGTTAACTTCGAAGTACCATGAATGTGAACTCATTGTGCGTGATGCAAATAGATTTCATCACTTCAGGAATGGGATTTGCTCCTGTGGAGATTTCTGGTAACGGTCCTCACTTTTGCCAAACATGATTATGTTACGAGCAATGCTCTGTTGTAGACAGACGCTATCTGGCGTCCAGGCCTAGATGGAGTACCAAACTGCTTGGCAATAGTCGACATCACAGTATTGAAAGCTCTTTAATTCAGATTCCCCATTTTTTGTACTTATATTTTGTGTGGTTCGGGAATTAGATTCTGCACGTTTGATGAAATTGCACCGAAAAGAATAATAATAATAATAATAAAAAGAGTACTTTAAAGCCTTACTGCAAGTTAGTAGCAATGTTTGATCCCCAGGAGGCAGCTTGGAGCAAAAGGAAACAAAAGACCTTGCGATCTTAGCAAATTTTGTAAATGAGAGTCTTTTCAACTGAAAAGTAACCCAGTTTGCCCTCATGGATGTTTCTTGCCTTAGTGAATGGCTCAGACTCACAAAGACTTCCATTCAAAGTTTTGCACAGGGATTATTTATAACCTTAAGGCTCCAATGACAAGAAAAACAGCAGAGAAAACAACACAGGTTAACAGTGAAGAGAATTTATCAGCATTTTGCTGTTTGATAATCTTATTTCTTACGATAGTCAGATCAGCAACTCTTTTCTAACTCCAAAACCGGGCAGATATAAACCACAAAGCGGGCCATCTGGGTTCTGGAATAGGAACCCGGTAAATTACTGTTGAATGACAAGGTGGAAATCAACACACGAGTCTATATACCGGCCGGGGGTTAAAAACTAACGGCCCTCTAAAGTAGCCATAATCTAAGCCTACACGTGTCTGCTGCCAAGATTTTTTTACTTTAGTTTCTCTCTCGAAACAACTAGCACCATTATCCCTTCTGTTTATTACAAGTATTTCCACTGCCCAAAGACAGTATAGAACTTTCAAGATTCTTTGATTCCATTGGAAAGGTGCCAAAAAAAATCCCACCTTCGAATCGAAGTACAGAAGAAGAAATTGTACAGTTGCTCGTTTTGGAAACATAGTGGAAAGAAGAAAAGTGAAAATGCTGGCAGTTTTCCATCAGAGCGTTGCAAAATGCCCAGAAACCATGAAGTGTGCTAACTCAGACTCTGCTTCGTTATCTGCATTAAAAGACGAGTCTTTGCGGCAATATTTCTTCTTTTCGCACCCAAATTCTGTTTCAGTCAATCTTGGTTCCTCTGGTTTCATGGCCTACTCTTCTCATGGGCAGAATATACTTCTTTCTAGGTAGTGTACTGTTACATTGTTGCTCTAATTTATTTCTTGTTTCTCGTTGTGTTTTGTAATACAATTGAGTTAAGCTTTGATGCATTGATGCGTTTTCATGGACGCTATAATTCTCTGGTCTTATTTTTTATTTTATTTTATTTTTTTTGAGGTTCTGGATTGCAAAAAAATGCTACGTAATTTTACGCCTCTTTAAGTAATTTCGTGGACGATTCTTCTTTTACTATGTTCTCCTGATCTTTATTTGCTTAATTTGTCGGGTTCCTGTCCACTTATTCGCGTAAAATTGCTACTCTTGCACTGTCCTTACAAAATTGGTGTTGGAGATGCCTTGCCTGTCAAATTTGTGATCCATTCTGAATGTTTCTTCCAACTTGACTGATTGACACTTGGAAACTAGGTTTCGGATAAGAAGTATCTCTGCTTGTTACAAGCTGGTATTCTAATATTTCTGTGCATGCTATGTCAGGTTATTTGCGGCTGTGGATGACATCTTCTGCTTGTTTCAAGGGCATATTGAGAATGTAGCTTCCCTGAAGCAACAGTATGGTCTAACTAAGATTGCTAATGAAGTTAGCATCATCATAGGGGCTTACCGTACTCTGAGAGATAGAGGCCCCGATCCAGCTGATCATGTTATCAGAAACATCAATGGGAAGTTTGCTTTCATACTCTTTGACAGCACCTCAAAAACTGTGTTCATTGCTGGGGTGAGTTATCAATTCTGACTAGGGTAACTACGTTCTTGTTATATGTTTTTTCTGGATTGACAAGATAGATTTAGTCGGATTTCTTACTCAAATCATATAAACATCTTATAAACTGACTTCGTGGCCATTGGATGTGGGCATTCTTCTGGTATAGGATGCTGATGGGAATGTAGCTCTATTTTGGGGAATGGATTCTGAGGATAATCTAGTGCTCTCTGATGATGAATTGGTTGTGAAGAAGGCATGTGAAAAGTCTTTTGCTCCATTTCCCAAAGGTAAGAAAACTTCAAGAAGAAAACAATCGAGTTTAGAGAGTTCTATGTTCAAAAGAAGATCCTACTTTATTTTATTTGTCATGCTTTCTTGAAGGCAAAAATTGCAGAAAGTGCTCCAGAATTTGGCTTTTTAGGTTTACAGGAACCTGGGGCCTCATACTTGTTTTATACTCTATGTCATCCCTTTGGCAGTTTTTAATTTGTTCGTGTCATTTATGGGTTTTCTTAACTGCAAATGACATAATTTCATAGCATGCATATAGCAGCAAACATTTTGTCCAACATTTTTCCTATTGTGGGTCTTCTTGCCTGGAGTCTGTGCCCTGGATAGCATTTTATATTGTCTCAAGGTAAAGACACTTTTCCTCATATCTCAATCTTTTTCAGGCTGCTTTTTTACAACTTCTGGTGGCTTGAGAAGCTTTGAGTCTCCCCTCAAAGAGTTAAAGCCAATACCTTGGACTGATAGTTCAGGCCACGTGTGTGGTGCTACTTTTGAGATTGATGAGGAGTCGAAGAGGGAAATCAGAATTCCAAGAGTAGGGAGCGCTACAAATTGGTCTCAGTACTGACGAAATCATTGAAATTTAGAATTGAAAGTATGCATCTTTGTACCAACTCTATGATTCATATTTTCTTAATTTACTTCATCTTTCTTGTTTATTTCTTGGTCAGTATGGCTGTTTATGTGTAGAATGGAGATAAGCGAAGTGCTTGTACTCGGTGGTTATTCTCCATGTTGATGGTACTATTTAACTGGCATCTACTAATGATAAAGATCAAATCACTTGGACAATTTCTCCTTCTTGTCATTCTTCTTCTCACCATCCTTGAGAGTTAATGTGGTGCTCCTCTCAGTGACCTCATCCATTGTAAGCTTGTGCCTGTAGAAGAAGCTTTTTTTTATGTTGAGCAACATCTTTCTTGTCATTATTATTCTTTCTGTATGTACTTGATATCATGAAGCAATTTGTTTCATGTCCTCAAAGTAAAATGTATTCTAGTCCAATTCCTGCATACTTTTCTTTTTTACTCAAGATTCCCTTGTATTTGTCCAGATGGTAGCACTTCTGCTTCATTGAAATCGTTGCATAGAAGATAGAACAACAATCTTATCCTACAGGCGATTATGGCTAAGTGTTTAAATCATTTGGAAAGTCCCTGTTAGCAATATTCATGTGAATCATATCAGA
Organism: Apocynum venetum; assembly: GCA_019593545.1. Lineage (NCBI taxonomy): Eukaryota > Viridiplantae > Streptophyta > Magnoliopsida > Gentianales > Apocynaceae > Apocynum > Apocynum venetum. Next base: position 2,480,037 of record SRSM01000324.1, read on the forward strand.
TGCCCTCAGTAAGTTAATGAAAATGAGGGCTCAAATATTTGATCTCCAGCTGCAGAGAAATTGAATTACTTTAGCTTTGTGAAGTTACTTTCTGTAGAAATGTTTCACTGTCTTCGTGCCTATGCAGATACAGAGGGAATGATGATGGAATATTCTAATGATTTTTCTTGAGGTCTTTTAGCCATTTGGAATTTGCTCAATGAGGGTTAATGTTTATGGGTGAGAGAAAGGAGAGAGAGACTTGTGCTGAAACCTTGATGAACAAGGATTGGAAAATTTTACCCGGGAATATAGAGACAAGAAACCTTGAGCAGATAAGAAATTGTATTATTTCATCATGGGAAAGTGGGCTGAATACATATAAATATATTTTCGAATAATGAGAATTGTCCTGAAATGATAACTAAAATTCTCCACCTACTGCTGTTGAGACGACTAGATTTTAACTCCAGAAATACTCCTTTGCATTACAACCTGTGTTAGATCATGAGATTCATCTGTGTTGTGGTAACCATTCAACATGCAGAAGACAAATCATACTAACAATTACTGGGATTCTCATAATTCACTAGGTGAGTGGTTATATGAAGTTTAGATACTGATTTTTCCTCAGAAGGATGATTGTCTAACACTTCTGAGCTCCTGAGGTGCTTCTTCCTTTGTGAAAGCCTTTCATGCACTTCCTTTTTGAATTCTTCCGAAATGAATGCCCCCAAAAAGAATATCCTCTTTCTTGAATAAACATGTTTCCAATCTTGATCCTCCACCATTAGCCTCAGTTAGAAAGAAAGGTTTTGGATGTGGGACTTTTTATGGTTAAGGGGGAGTAAAGTGTCATATTGGTTAGGGGTCTTCTAAATTTTTGGATATTCAATGTAAGAAAGGAAGGAGTACTTTCTGAGGACTGACAGTGATCTCTGTGATCCTGTCTAATAGACTGTGGTTAGTGTAATACTCCAAATCTGCCAATTTATAGAACAATGGTCCTGCTTAAGAACTGAAATTCGGACAGCTTGTGTAATATTCCATTAAACCTAATCTTTCCAGTAAACCTAATTTTTCTCCGCTAAACCTAATTTCTCCATTAAACCTAATTTCTCTACTTAATTCCCAATTAACTTTGTCTTCCACTTTAGCCACCAACACTATTTTTAAAATGTAATTAAACTGATTTTCTTCACCTATAAATACTAGAGATGAGATTAAGAGAATATTTACACATACCTTCTAACTTTGAGCCTTGAGGTAAGACTCTTATTTATGCTAAAATTTTATACATATCATTAAGTCTTTCTTTCTTCTAGCATATACTATAACTTTCTCTCATCCCTTTTACTTAAAATTTAAATTCTGAAATTTTCAATTAAATCTCTAGAATTCTTAAAACCCTAATCCCCAAATTCATTTTTTCTAAAAAAGAATTCCAGAGTTAACCATATATTCTTCAAAATTCCAGTTTCGACCTATAAATTATGAAATTCCAATTTTACCCTAAGTTTATGAAAATTCCAGATTTACCTAAATTCCTAAATTTGACTTTTAGGATTTCAGATTTACCTCTAAACTTGTAGAAACTTCAGATTTACTCGAACTTCCCCAATTCCTTCAATTCCATTAGAATCTAAGAGAGGTTACTTATGATTGTTGGAGAGGAAATTTCTCTAGACTTCATAACAAGTGCTTTGCATATTTACATTATGTTCACTTGTTTGAGGTGAGGATTTCTCTACTTTAATGATTTTAAAATTTATGTAAATATTTCTATGTGCTACATAATGTATATGTTTAAATGCATTTTTAACTCATAGAATGAGACTTTCCAATTGAAAAGGGGACTTCGATCCATATGAAAATGAGACTTTATGTTCATATGAAAAGAGAGCTTTTGCCCAACTGAAAAAAAAAATTTTTAGGCTTCGGTCACCAAAACTTTTAAATGTAAATGTATGTATGTGCATATTTATATTTATTTGGGCATGATATTTCTATTTAGTACTTTGTACTCATTCATGTTTAACTAAACATGTTTAAAGCTTATTATTTCTAGATTTATTTTTATATTGAATAATTTGAAGTGTGTTGTTATTTTGACTCTAAATTAGAATTTACTATTTGAGATTTCAATTAGGGCTTTTCTATGATTTTGGAAAGTTTTATTTGAGAATTTCTGATTTGAACAATTATGGTTTCAAACCCTCAATTGATTTTATGTACTTTTTTCCGCGCTTATTACTATAAATAAAATTCGGGTTGATACAGGTTAGAGAGATGCCATTTCTTTTATTAAGTGAAATCTGGATTGCTTTATATTTTACTTCTTGATTTAGAATTAGAAACTGACTAACAACGTTTGAATCTATAAAAGTACATGGATAATATTTAGAACATAAAATGCTTCACTCCGGTTAGCATTAGAACTATCTTGAGTAACCGGGAAACATTTGCATCACTCTGTAGTTTGCCCCTGTCATGCCAAGAAATAGGCAGCAGTTGTGCTTTTCAGTTCACTTGTTATCTCTCTGCTGAATTTATCCTCCTTTTACAGCCTCATGCAGAAGTAACTCAGGAAACAACTTCAAATCTGCAGACAAGTTGTTCGGAGAGAGAATACAGTTTAATTATATCTCTGTTTCAGATCATTGGTTTTGGTAGCAACCTGAAAATATTATACTGATGACACTCTGCACCATAAACTATTCCTTTTCTTTTGCAAGAAATGCACCATAAACTTTAATCGTCTACATTGCGTTTGCCCCAGGTTATAGTTAATGATTCAATTTAACTCTCTTTAGTTAATCCTGATTTTGGAAGTAAATTAATAACTCTCTCTTTATGCATCATTGGCAAAGTTTCATCAACATATTTTATTGCTGCATTGGAGTTTTGGCTGCAAGATTCTGTTTCAAATCTAAAAAGCAAGTTTATTTACAATGGCAATGAGGATTCAACTATTGTATGACCCCTTGAAGGAACTTCTGATGTGAGGAACATGCAAAATGGATATGCTTGCCATAAAGATTTTCGTCATTGCTGACCCTGTTTACTTGTTATTTGAACAAGTGAAAATCAATGTGTTGGTGGTCAAACATGGTTGTCACTATTAAATATGTACAGCATAAGTTGGTTTCTGTTTTGTTAAATGTTTCAGAAAAAGAAAATGGGTTGCTTTCTTAGACAAGTACTTTTCGGTTAAAGGGACAAGGTCAAGAAGGGGGAAACCATTTTTCTGCCTCGAACCACAAATGTTTACGGGATCCTAACAAATTTGAAGTTGCGCCTGCTACTCAGCCAAGAGGCTTCTACAACTTACAAGAACGGGCTGTAGCTTGTAGGGGTAATCAGTACCTTATGGGTGGAATTTCCACAATATGGGCATCCTTCTTTATTATTGCATTAGGATTATAGCTAGGAGTGGTTGTCTCATCATGGAATAGAGGTTTTATGGTCCAAAATAATGCAACTAAAATACTTTTGAGGGTGAAAGTGAAACTACTCTTGATACCTAACCAATCGGAGTGCATTAATTTATCCCCATCTTTTAATCATGCAAAGAAAATTTTGAAATCTTGAGAGCATTCATTGACCAAGGATGTATTGTGGATTTTGTGCCTCTGCAAGAGGAAGCACTCGCTGTGTGTGTATGTGTGTGTCTCCTAATATGAAGCATCGGTTTTCTATGATTCTTTCTTGTTATATTTATCTCCTTAAATGCTTGGTTTTGATAGTTACTAGTCATGCAAAGAAAATTTTGAAATCATGAAAAACATAGACCAAGGGTGTATTCTGGATTTTGTACTGCTGCAAGAGCAAGCAGTGTGGTGTGTGTGTCCTTATAAGAAGTATTATTTTTATATGATTCTTTCTGGTGATATTTATCTCATTTGAGGATTGTTCATCTAAGTAACTTTAGAGGATTGTTCATCGAGACACATCCCTTGATTTCCATCCTCCACAAAACGGTACAGGGCAATGGAGGCCGTTATTGGTTAGGGGTTGAACCTTTTATGGAAGATACAATACAAGGCCTCCCTTTTGGCTTAGGGGTTTGTGCATTTGTGTCCTTAATCCTCATCAAAATAGGTTGGCAGCTCAGATGCATGTGAAAGGATAGACTAAAAAGGACAAAACTGGTGCAGCTGTTTTGCTCTTATTCATTCATTCGATGTCATTTACTCGTGTCTACCTCTCCTTCCTTGCAATTCTGGCCTTCCTTGGCTGAGTAGTTGGAGTTAGCTTACCAAGGCCAAAGCAAAGTTAAAATGAACCATTTTGTCAACTTCTTGTGGCCTTCTACTTTCCCAGATTATTAAATTAAAGAGAAGTATACCACATAGGACCCCTCTTTAATGATTTTAGAGTCTATTCTATTCCTTGCATGCTCATAGTATGTGAAGTTTTTTTACCTGAGACGTCAATGCTGCATCTTTTTGGACTCTGCTCGAATTTTTTAGACAGCTACTTTCATTTGAATTTCGATAGTATAGGACCATGTGCTTATTTGTGCTTTGTCCTGAATTACATTAACAAACCCTATCAACTTCTGAGCAATGGACATAAAGAAGATACAGTACAATATATATAGATAATGCATCTCTCCCCATTCTTGATTTTGTCTCCAATAACATAATGCTATTATCAAATTACCAGAGTTGCTTTCTTAGTTCCCTCGGGGACTGGACACTTGTTGGACTTTGCACATCGTTGATAGTAGACTTTTGCATAAATGGATATGAACTTTGTAGAATAAGTGTGTAGTGTACTATCTCTTTAGCAGAGAGGATATTTATGTGGAGAAATTTCTCTTCCAACAAAGAAACAGGACGCCCAAAGAATCGTTTATTTCATTCTTTTAAAACTATTAGGACATTGAATAAAATAGCTATTGGGAAAAACGCTTGGTAGCGCATTATTATATTATGGAAGAGAATGAGATAGAATATCTGAATTGCTCGACTTATTTTGTGTAAAAATAAGTACACAAAATAATGAAGTACTGAGTTATTTAAAAGAGTAAAAAGAAAAGAAAATAATATTGGGATTGAATACAATTATTACACCTAGATTTTTTTTCTTTGCAAGAAATACCATTAGAGAACTTTTTTTTTTTTATTTTTTATATTACAATTGTGAAAGAAGGAAAGCCTAGGAAACTTTAACACTGGGACCAAGCTTTACTTGTCCTAGCATGAGAGAACTAAGAACTAAAAGTATGGTTGAAATGGAATGAATAGTTGTTGAAATGAAACGACAAGAACACTATATAGTATGAGAAAGATTGACCGAATTTTTAGCCAAAGAAACTTGGACAAGTGTTGGACTTCACGTTAGGACTTTAAATTCGGTGTTTTGTCGTGTCGTAATCACGGACCTTATATTTACAGGAAAAAGGAGGAAAAGCAATAAATAAAAATTTTTTAAAAAAAACAAATCACGGGGGCTTTCTTCACCACAGTAGCTTAAAACGTCTGGACGCTGCAGAAGCATTAAACATAAGCCTGTAACCCTAGTCATTGTCCTAAAAAAATGAACCCTTTTTATTTTAGAGTGTAATTTTTAATTAAATATATAATTAATGTGAATATATGTAAAATTTGGATTGGATGATTTTAAGGGTAGAAAAGTAGGTGGAAAAAGTTTTTGATTTAAGAAACGAGAGAATATATATATATATATGAGATCCAGAGAGCAAGTACCGTTTCCTAAGTAGCATACAGTAAATGTCAACTAGTTTAGCATGAATGGCCATTTTTGGATACTTTATTTGAATCATAATTACTTGATTTGAGAATAATAACTAGAGAACTTTGCTTTTTTTACTACTACATACTAATTGGCTAAAGGGTACTATTTATAACATTTGGTTATTTACTTTTAATTATCGTTGCATTCGTAAATATGTTTATTTTGGGAGAATTGAAGTTGTGCTTTGGACAAGTCTTGTATTCATTAGAAACTACGCTGACTAGAGAGCAAAGCGAACAAGAACTGAAACATGCGTTGGTGAGGAAGGGAAGGGCTTAACTAGAGGAACCACCAATTGGTTGAGACGATTGTTTTGGGGTATTCGAGCTAGGGGTCGGACTTAGGATAGGAGTATCCATGCCAATGAAGTAAATGTAAAAAGAGAAGGAAGAAGAGATGCCTGTGCTGCATGTCTAACAATAAACCAGTAGGTAGTAAGTATATATCACAGCTTAATAAAACAAAAACAAAAGAAGAAGAAAATCAAAGCTGAAAGCTGTACTGGTCCATATGCAATTTGTACTGTAAAAGCAAAAAATTTCAACCCAATAATTGCAGGGGAGTGCAGTGCCCCCCCCCCCCTCTCTCCCCCAAGCCCCCTCAGCTGCTCCTAAACAGTGAGCAGTAAAAAACACAGAAGCAGGCCTGATTTGGCCTTTGCTCTAAATTTCCAATCCTTGTCTTTCTTTCCCACCAGTATTTTGGCCCAACCATCCCCCATGCTCATGCGTCATAATTGGCCACAAATACAGAGAGAGAAAGAAAGAGAGGGAATGGGAAGAGAAGAGAGAACCTCCCTCAGAGCCAGAGCCCACCAAAGGCCAGCCCCCCCCACGCCCCCACCTTCTGCGCCGCCCTAGTCTTCCACCACCTGTAAAATATGATGCTTACATCTACAAAGTCTATATGCATAATAGCTTCTTCTTAACTGCTGCTGCAGCAGCATTCACTTTTTATCTCTACCCTTTAGGCTTAGCTGCTGCCCTAAAGATGCGGCTTTAAATCACTGTTACCAAATGTGAGTCTCTCTCTCTCTGTGTTTATCTTTTTGTTGTAATTATGGAACTGTATGGCCAATCAGCCGTATATATGTCAACCACTTCTTTTATGCTTTAAATCCTCTACTACTACTACTACTATATATAACATGCAATCCCTTCCTTACTTTGCCATCTTCCCTACCATGGTGATGGAGACTTCTTCTTCCCTCACCCTCTCACAATAGGTCCGTTTTATTCAATTAGTCTTTATTCTTTGGGGGGGCGGTTTCTTCTGCTTCATTTGCATTTTAGATGATTGCTGTTTGCGATAAAATGATTCATTCACCATGTACACGGTCGCAATCATTCCATCTTGTTTTGACATACAGTTTTCAGTGTTCAGTCATATATATGGAGTCAAATTCATGGCTAGAAATTGTATAGTATCCTTCAATTCTTTTCGTTTTCCCCTTTTCTTTAATTGTATCATGAACCCTTTTAAATTAAAGACCCTCCTGCATTGTTTTTTAGCACCCAAGATTTTCTAGTCTGTATCATCTTACTCTAGAAAATAGAGAGAAGAAGAGAAGGGAGGAAAATGGTGGTGAGGTTGACCTAGCTATGGCGGTTTGAATTTAGTCAAGTATTCGTCTACAAGGGAACAAGTGAAGCTGCCAGCATGATCTATCCAGGGTTAGAAAGAACAAATTAGGGTGACACAGATTGTATGCTAACCCTAGCTAGGTCATGCTCTGACAGCCTCACTCCTTCCTCTTTGGGGACCCAAGACGTCCTTCAACATCTTTTATCAATATCTGTCTTTCATCAACAGAAGCAAACTATGCCTCTAAACTCCTGTAAGTATATTCTTCCTTTTTCCATATCAAATACGGTCCTTACCTACTTTATGCCTCTTCTCTGTTGCTTTTATTTTCACTGCTGAATATATACTATTTAGTTCTTCAAAGCGTTTTAATGATTTTTCCAAGCTATCTTGTCCAAGTAACAGAGCTCATGCTTCATTTGCTTTCTCAAGCTTTGTCTGCATTCTTCAGAATGAGGATCTTGATAGGTACAAGACCCTGCTACTGGTTTTGGATTTTTTTTTCTTTTTTTTGTTTGTTTCAATTATAAAGAAAATACAATTGTTTGGATGTTAGTCCTGTACTAAAAGCGAAAAAATAATCTAATTATCATCTATGTTCCCTACGCCCATGTTTTCTTGTGGGAGTTTAGTTCAGTTTCTGTTTATACTATCATTGGAATATCCATCATTAATGGGGACGAAGAATTATATATCAAGAAGTGGAACCAAGCCATTGGAGAAATTGCACTGCTTGAGAGAGGGGTTCTCGTGTTGTACCGTTGGATCTCTAGTTCGCCTTTGCTAAGCATCTTGCTTTGTGAAGCAGGAAAATCATTTGACGAAGCAAATATTGCACTTTTTTTTTTCTTTGTTTGGGGGGGGGGGGGGGGGGTAGTTGGGGAGAATGAACATATGTTATATGTAATTCAGTTGAATTAAATCGAATTAACGTTTTTGCTTATCCAGCACTATGTATAAAGCTGCTCATTAGGTCTCAAATTCTTCTTTATTTTGGGGAAGACTAAATGCTGCCTTCTTGTAATCCTCCACGAAGGGCTGACATGATTATATTTCATTCCATTTTCCAGCAGTATTAGAAATGGAAATGAGCAATAACCCATCCAGAACGGGAAGAGTATAAGATCAGTTAATTTAACTAAGGTTTATGTTTCCAAAATACAAGTCAATATTTTCTATACGAATCCATCTTCATTACTAATTGTAACTAATTTTGTTACTAGAGCTTTCGCTATTGACTGTCTAATCTTTTCTAAATCTCATAATAATGGGGCACCAATAATTGTACACAAATTTGATCTAAGATAGTGATATTAAATAATGAAACCATTGACTTTCATAATTAAGTCTTTTCCTTTTTTTTGGTCGTTGAAAAACTAAACTTACCTCCTAATTTTATACAAAAGGAAAACAGACTTCATTAAGGAAAAAAAACACTAATCAATGGTTGCGATAGGATAATTATCACACCATTTCAGAGAATAAAATAACATATTTCTTCTAAAGAGGTGATCAGCAAGCATATAATCACTTTTACGAACATAATTAAGCTATCTTAACAGAATCAGACAAACGTCAGAAGCTCACGAAATGAGCTCTACAATATGGCCAATCGGGGAGTATTTCAGTTATAAGCTCGAGATTAAAAGGGTTATATGAATGATTCCTAACTCTTAAACCAGTAGCTAGAGTATGAAAGTAGGTCAAGGAGTATGAATAATGTATAAATATGTTTATTTCTTCTCAATCTTTTGAAAGACTCTTTATCAATATAATGTGTTGAATATATATTATTCAAGCATTCTATCATAAATTTACATAATTTAATACGAAAAATTACTTTAAAAAAGTGAATATTTAAGTTTGAGTATTCAAAATAAAAATGAGAATAATTAATTTCAGACCCATATGGTAAGGAGCATGAACATTTCATATAAGGATAATCTTTAAGGAGGTAATGCCTCATCCCATATTAAAAATAAGTTAGAATAGAAAATAATACAGTATATATTAATTAAGATAGGAAGAATGATTACAACACATCAATTCGACTCCCCAAAGGAAGTTTTACCCACCAAAACGGTTGTCAAGTGGAAGTTGGCACTTTTTACCCTGGATTTAATTAAAACCCTTTTTAAAGTATGAATCTTCCATCACTAAATTAGATGGGTAGATTAAAGATAGCTCTCGAAATGAATTAGATTTAATAGTGGGAATCATGATCACAAAAACGTATTATATCAGTCTTCAATCACCTAAATAAGTGCACTCAGACACTTGTATAATTTTCTCAAGGCTGTTATAAGAGATATGAGAGACAAATTTCTTTAGTAGTACCACAAGATTCATATTAAAATATGGCTTTAGGATTCGGGCCAATTTTTTAGCAGCTTTTATTGAGAATATCAAAATTTGCTTCTTTCTGATACTTTGACAAGGGGTGTGACTCTGCATCCATCCATTGGTTCCATTCACTAAAACCTACCAAAGGAATCAAAACAAGTTGAAAACAACAGAATGTCAAAATCACCACAACTTTCAAAAGAATCTGTCATTTTCTCGATTTTCCAATATGAGATTGTTTAGGCTTTAAAGATTAAGATGCCTATACCTATATTTGTATATGTATATGTTACTTAATCCATGATAATGTCTTTAAAGAGTTGCCTTTTCTTGTATAGCTGACAGCAATTGGATGCAGAAGAAGCAGGCACCCGACAAATGGCATTCCATATTTTAAAAGAAAAAGCCATATATCCCTCCTTCAACGAAAGGGAAGATACAATTGGCGAGGGTGGGGCATATACATAGAACCATGCCACACACACCCCCACCCACATTTGATAAAAATATTATTTTATATATATTTACACATTATTTTAAATTTCTTTTATACGATAATTATTAATAGTATAATTTAAACTCATTATTTTTACAATTGTAAATAAAATTTTACCGATTAAATTGTATCTAATTATTGTCTTATATCTTAAGTTTAATTTTTTTAAAATATATCTTTAATTTCAAATCATCCAAAATTAAGTATTGGATTTGTGAATCTAAAACACTGTAGCAAAAGTGATATGTTTAGAGACATATCAAATCAAGCCATTTTAATCATATATATATATATGCACCCTTAATTAATTAGAATAACATATGAGTAAGTAATTATAAGGTCACACATGAGGCTGTTTGGTGAGATGCCATTGCTTTCTCCTACATGTTGGATATACAGAACAGAAGCCACGGAAATGGTCCCCCATGGATACCATGTGTTGCATTCTTGTTTTGTGTTTCATGCCTGATGATATAATGATACGTGTGTGTGTGTGTGTGTGTGTATATATATATAGAGAGAGAGAGAGAGAGAGAGAATATACTATATACATATGTAGATAATTATATGGAAAAATAAAGGTCTATAGGTATAGTTTAGAAAGTCTCTCACTGGGTTGTGTGCATGGGGATGGTGGCATGGGCGTGGCAATATTCAGCTTGTCTCACTATGGACCACTGGGCTGCTATCTGTTGCTTCCTCTCTTAATTTACTATAATTGCAATTAGGCTTTTCAGTTCCATAATAACTACTAAAGCTTTTTTTTTTTCCAACTAAATGCTTTTTATAAGATATGGGATCTCCTTCCTCCCTCTCCCTCTATATATATCTCTCCCATTTTCTCTGCCCATAGTCATATATAGTCCTGATGAAGCGGAATCGTGCACCAGCACCAGTTGAAGCTGCCAGCATGATCTTAACTTCCTTTTTTTGTCTGGAGGAAAGATCAGATCATGTGGTAGCCTCACCTGTTGATGGGATCACGAATTGAATGGCTTAATTATAACTATTCTCTCTCTCTCTCTCTATATATATATATATTGTGTGCAAGCCACATCTCTTTTTCTTTGCATATATACGTGTGCCCTGCCTGCCCTCTTTAATTTTTCTTGCTCAATTTGTATACACAATCCACAGACACTTTATCAAAAACCCTAATTCTCTGCAAAATTTCTTGTTATGTTTCCTGATGAATGCTGAATTGAATATTTGAAGCCCAATTATCAAGTAGCATATATAGCTCATATGGAAGTGGTGGAAAAGAACCTCCTCAAATTGTATACTAGTAATAGTGTTGCCAAGTCCTTCCTATATATTACGCTAAAAGAAAAAAAAAATAAAGAATAACATATATAAAAACCACATTAGCCCTTAATTTTGTCCTTACAATGAAGGGCCTTATTCATCAATGTGCTTCTTTTGATTCTAGTATATATTACATGATGATCTGTTTTCTATTCTCCTCTTCTTTCTTTCTTTTTTCTTTTTCCCCAGAAGAGATAAGGGAATTGGGTTCTTGAAAATGCATCAAAACATTGTTGTACGTGTCAATGGTCAAAGTTTTGCCCGGGGAATCTTGCAAGGAGGCGGGAGGATAGTTGGAGATGTTTGAAGTTAAATTTGGAGTGACAGAATTTCGCCTGTCCAGATTGGGTTGGTGCTTTTGATATCTCTGCTCTCCTTATCCATCACTCAAATGTTGATTTGTTAATTATATTCCTTGCTGGGTTGATCATGACAGATCCTATTGGTTGTGAGCCCAATACTTGGTTCTTTTTTAGTACTTTTTAGTTAAATACCTGTTACCAACCTTCTATTGTTAATAGTTAAATTAATCACATTCTAATTCACCATGAAGAACAAATGACACTTAAAAGAAGAACCAAGCTAGCAAAAGGTGAAAAGGAAAAGCACTTGAATCTTTTTTTTTTTTTTTTGGGAAAACTAAAGCACTTGAATCTTTGGGAACAGCAATAATATGCTAAATGATCTTTTCTCTATGTGTTGCTGTCATTGGATAACTCTGTTAATTTACTTGGAGAGGTGCATGTTCGGTGGACAAGACAAACATCGCCTCCCACAGTTTATGAGACTTTTACCTTATAAAACCCTTTTCCTTTTCTCAAAACATCATCCCCTGTTAAAAGTTTAGTAGTAATAATGATGATGATGGTGATGATGATGATAGTGGTGGTGGTGGTGGTGATGATGCAGATGATGATGATAGAGTTCCCAATTAAAAATATGCCTTAAGGACTGAAGAAATCTTGTATTAAAAAATAATAATCTTACACTATCATTTCTTAATTTTTCTAGATATTTATATTAATGGGTTTTTCCCCTTTATTAAGTCTTCAAATCTTTTAATACATTATTTAACTCTATAACTTTTATTATATCGTTAATATTACTATATTTGTTGAGTTATACTGGTATGGTAGTGATTTAATACTAATTACAATTAATAAAAAATAAAATAATTCTTTTTTGTGGGCTGCTAAAAAGTTGAATTGGATTCTTGGGATGAATTGCCACAGACAAAAGCCTACTACGGTCCGTCGTTTGGCATTGGAGTCTTAGTTATATATATATATATTCTTCCTCTAAGAAAAGGAGCGAAAGATTAGATGGTGCCAATTAGCAATTAGCAGGAGCGAAACAAGACTATATATATTTACGTTCTGTCAATCATACCTCATAAGGGTGTAATTAATTACATGAGACAAAGAATCACCGAACTATTTAGAGTTTGTCAATTAATATTATTTTTAATTGAAATTAAATTAATTTTTTAAAATTATTTAACAATATATAATAACCACCTTTCAAACTATATATATATATATATATATAACCAAACCCATTTTAGATTGGGTTTTATCTCTATATTACTTAAGAAAAAGTTATATAACAATTTTAAAATTATTAAAGAGCTTATTTATTAATGAAAAGAAAAAAAGACAAATAAAAACGAGTCTCAAAAAGTAAAAATTACAGATTTAGGGAAATCCACCTTTCTTTCCCTCTTTCTCTCGTTCTTTCTTTTATCCCAAGCAAAATCCACACAATCAAACTAATTTCAATTTTTTTATTTATAAATAATTAAAATGAATTGAGTCCTTCAACAATAATCTTCCGAAACCCTATAATATGCTTGTAGACTTTTGCCCTCTAACGTCGTTTTCTCTTCTCTCAATAATTCATCCGTGAAGATAATTGAGGCATCCATCGGCAATGATTTGTACGGCCATCGACACATTCTACTTGACAGATGAGCAACTAGAAAATTCACCTTCTAGAAAAGATGGGATTGACAAGATCACAGAAACCACCCTCAGAATCTATGGTTGTGATCTTATCCAAGGGGGTGGGATTTTGCTTAGATTACCTCAGGCTGTCATGGCTTTCCTCATTGTTTTTCATCGCATGGAATGTAGGAGGGAGAAATTACCGCCATTGGACTTTTTGGATACATCATCTATTTTAGATTTGAAGCAAGATTTGGTGAGAATAGAAAGGCAATCTTTTGAAAGAGATGGGTTTTGTTTGCCTCCGCATAAGTTAATTTCAATTTACCTTGCCACGCTTGAAACGCCTACTGAACTGAGGCAGGAAGCGTGGAATCTTGCCACTGATAGCTTGCGCACGACCCTGAGGATGTGGCTTGTGGAGTCATCTATGCAGCAGCTCGTAGATTTCAAGTGCCTCTTCCTGAGAATCCTCCTTCGTGGAATGCTTTTGATGCTGATAAATCTAGCACAGATGAAGTTTGCAGGTCCCTTCCCCACCTATATACCCTCCCCAAGGCACTGCTGAGGAAAAACAGAGATCATACTGCTGAGTGCAGGCAGCAAGAAATAGCAGTCTGAGACTGATGGGATCATGGACCCCTTCATTCAGCATACGGTCTATATCTCGGCATACAGACCCAAAATTTCTCTATGGTCATAGGGAAATTTTTTATTTAGCTTTCACTGTGTTTGCTGCTATTGTTACAGAGTCTAATAAACCATACTAACTACGTATAACTTGACATTACTTTTGGGTTTTGCCATGCCCTCATAATCCTCATAATTTGTAAATTTGATTCGGTCATTTGCTGATACTTGCAAAAGGAAATAATATATTTGCAACGTCAATTGGGAAACGCCATTAGGCCTTCTTAACCGTGCACCCTCCCAAATAACGTTCTACGTATCAGAAAAAAATGGTACAGAAAATATTATCTCAGGATAAAAAGATAAATACACTTTACATATTTTCTTTATGGAGCCAAAAAGAATAAAGCCCTCTGCTCATAAAACAGCAGAATGTTCAATAAATAAGCTCGTGAAATTCAAATTATGATTACCCAAAGAAGAGGAATACACCTATATCTATCAAATACAAAAACGGTATAAGAAGTCCCCCATCGAGCATCTATATCTAAGACTTACACTGGTTGCCTTAAACCAAAAAATATCAAGAGCAAAGCATGGGATAAAAGAAATTTCACAAAAGAAAAAGGACAGAGAACGGTTTTTTATATCATTTTCAGAACAGCCACCAAGCAAGCAAAAGGATGCATCAGATCCTCTTCCTTCCTTGACCTCAGCTTTTAGGAATACTCACAGAAACACCCAGGTTCAGAGAAAACCTAAGAATTCCATTATGGCAGAGAAACATGAAGAAATAGGCATGCTAAGGAATCAACAGTCTCTAAAATGACACCACTCGCCTTTGGATACATTGCTTCAGATCTCAACCATTTAACACAACACTCAGAGCTGTATGTTGTCTCTGCTTGTCAAAAGATTTTGAAACCAGCCATTCAAGATGTGGAAAACCTCCCCGAGACAACACAAAATTTTGGAAATATCCACTGCATGGAAATGCAATCCCCTTCAGAGAAAATAAAAACGGGGTTCCAAAAAAGATGCATAAAAGTCTGCAATATAAATTGTCTAACCAATACTTAATAATCTCATGGGATGTAACATTTTGCAAGCTCAAAACTGGTAGGGAGAATGCTTTGCTTTATTGACATCATTAAAAATTTTGAAATTAGGAACTATGACTTTTTATCATTTATTGGGTCAAAGCATACCATCCAACAACTACAAATAACATGGGAGCCAGAATTAATAAAACAATTCATCAGTCAAAACCCAGCCAAACAAATACGAAACTAATCTATCACAGGCATTAATTTATCATGAAACTTTACTTTTAAAAGAAATGCAGCTTCACTCCTAAAAAGCACAGAGATACAAAATTTTCAACATGAAAAGTAGTGAGTAATCAGTTTTGACGAGTAATTTCTTTATATTGGGTTGTTAAATTAAGTTCATCCACTTAACTTCCAGTCTCTATACCTCAAAATTTGTCATTTTCCACTTCTTGCATCTTAGGGTGACATGATTTTACTATTTGCTTTCAAACAAATTATAGATAATTTTTTACATTGACGTTTTCCAATTGGAAGTTGGGAGGAACTCATTTTTAAGGAAAAGAAAAAAAAATGGAACAATGGGTTTGTTTTCCAACAAAACATTACACAGCGCAATTTCATGTTAAGCTCCTTATCACTATTAGGAAGAGAGCACATGGAACCAAAGTTCTCGCATCCTTCAGTTACTTCATTGTTGTTTCTTCTTTTTCCCCCTATCTACTCCTCCTCTACTGCTCTACTTCAAGTTGTGCATCTAATGACCAAATGCAAAACAAAAATTTACTCCTCTCATTTCTTAGAATTGAATGTTCACTTTTAAACATAACAAGAATTAAGAGTCTTTGACCGTAAGTTATCACATTAAACAATATGGTTTGTAGTATGACCACATATGTTAGGGGGTTAAGAATCTCTAAATTTAGGAGGTTATTTAAGACATTTTAAATGAAAAATATATTTGTTTTGAGAAAATAGATATTCAATTTTGAAATATCTTAAAATAGAAAAATAGGAATTCACTTTTGGATAGAGGGAGGATTTTATATCTCCATTTGTTTCACAGCACACTCACAGGCAATATCATCTTCTGCTAAACTAAGTTAAATTTGCTTATTCTTAGCTGGCCAACGTAGTATAGTGCTTTTGTCTCCAATATCTAGGATTCTGAATTTTTCTTACTTGTGTTGTGGTCATTAGAGAGAGAGATCCTGTAGGACTTCTATTTTCTCCCATCCTGTAATAAATGTTATCTGAAACAACCCCTATCTCAGCATTGAATGATTGAACTACATACTTGCACTTCTTTATTCTCTGAACAATCAGCAACTTCCTACTGCTAATTCTACTTTGCTTGTTTGAAACCCATTACAAAACATATTTTTCCAAGTAATTTTCCTAAAAGATCCACCACAACAATATAACAACCTGATCTATAAAAGTATTGTAATGCAATTCATCCATATAAAGTGTTGCTGAACAGTCATGATGTGAGAAAACAAATTTATTACGCACTCTGTCCTCTTTATGGTCGTATTTTATTGTTTATTTCTTCTCCAACACAGCTACCATTTCATCATGTGATATTTCTAAATCAATGAATAATATAGATCACTGTTCCCTATTTTCCACTTCATATCTTTGACTACTCTTTTCAAATAGCGTATAGTACATGTTACCATCTCTCTAGAATTAAGCCAAATACATTTTACAGACCATTTGTTATTTAGTAAGTGATGTTTGAAATGCTTCCTGTGGCATTAGAAATTCCCACAATTGGCCCATTATATGAACAGTATGAAGAACAAAGCTCCGATAAGAGTGCTAATTTTTTTTCAGAGCTTTAAGTCTTGAGGCATATTTAACATAAAGGAAACATACAAAGAAGATAAAATAGTTGGCTATCTACCATTCCCAGTCTCCACATTTCAAGCTACTATTGTTTGTGGCACTCTCTTAGCCTCTTCATTTAGGAAGCAGTGCTAATAGTAAAAAAAAAAAATTTAAAAGAAAAGATGATTGATCACCTGGAGACCGCCACACACAATACAAAATAAAATCCAATAACAGAAAGGGTTGATCATGTGATTGTGCTAATCATATAATGGAAACTCCTGTCCTCCGCATCAGATTTAATATTCTTTTCGTTTTCCCTTGGGACATCAGGAAATGCATTAGTACAAAGCTCTAACAAAGATTCCAGCACCTAGATCTGCTAGAAATGCAATATTCTGTAATCCTATTTATTTTTATCTTAAATCAGTTGATAGGTTGCGGTAAACCATAACTATAATGGTAGTTTATTGAATCAATGAGAATCCAAGCACCCACACAACCAACAGCATCACTGAATTAATTAGTTACCTGTAAACTTATGCGCTTTGTTGAACTTGTCGGTGTAATTGCAAAAGCCAATCAACATAGCCATTTGTTCCACCAACCTGGTCCTCAACCAGATTTGCGAGAAGGAAGAAGCCTTCTCTAGGCTGCTCACCTTGCCTCAGAAGATGACACAGCTGATAATACGAAGGATCACTTTCCATATATTTCTGAATTATCCTCATTAACCTTCTTGACATCTCATTGCCCCGTTCAGTAAGGCAAACCTGATTCTCCAAAACAAAAACAAGGTCAATATTAATGGGTGAGATATACAAAAGCCAGTAAAGCAAGACTTGTATATTCACATTTAATTGCTAGAGGTCCCTAGAAAGAAAAGGCAGAGAGTAAATTTACAAAACAAGCATAGAAATCCACAAACATTGTAAGCCAGGATTTCCATAATACTTAAAACACTAGTGATCCACATAGAGTGCAGGAAAAGGAACTCATAATGGAAAAGCAAACACAGTAACGTTCAAACATTTCAAAAAATTTAGTATCCTAACTAGAGTAACCAATGATGTCCAATCTGATGTATAACAACAATAAACAAGTATGATAAAACAATGGACACAGCATGCACTATATTTCACCAACGACAACAATATTAAAGAAAGAATAACAAGCCAAGCCTGCAACATAAAGGGATCACATATTCCAAGAAAATATCGATACCTTGGTTTGCAGGAAATCCAAGAGTAAACCAATTAAAAGCCCGTGTTAGTAAAAAAACTCTCCAAGGACAAAACGAATCAAAAGCATGCACAAGTAGCCATCTCGTGACCATAAAATGAAATTCAGAGTTCATGAAGACAACATCCAAAGAAATTCAGAGTTCATTACCCAATTAATAGAATTAATTATTACATATTTCAATCCTTACAGACTTCTAAAAGAGCACTACACTTATAATTTTAAGCATTAACAGACCAAAATTCCTTCTAGACAAGAAAAGCTTCATGATTTTTTTTCCCCACATAACAAAATTTTCTGTACACACAATGTATAAGAACATTTGAAATTTTCAACATTACCATTTTACCATCATACACACAAAATCAAACAATAGAATTGTTAGGTGAAATTGATAGGAACAAAATACATTTTGGATAAGAAAAAATAATTCAGGAAACCATAGAAAGGAAAAGAAAACCCTACTGCTTACCTTGGAATAGTCTGTGGTAAAATCTTCTCCAAGTAAATTCATGGCTATTTCAGGTGAAAGCATTCTTCCAAACCAAATGACAAAGCGAAAACCATCATCAAAAATATAAAGGCCCCTTGAATCTAAGCTCTCAGCAGTAAGTGGAAGCCTCTTCCAGATGCTATTTGGCTCATCAGCCAAAGGAGTTGTCTGAAAAATCATATGTACAAATATAAATCCTTAGGAAAGAAAACAATTTTTCATGCAAAATATCAAAACTTGAAAACACACTTACTCTTAACAGCAATTCATCTATCCGAATCAAATTAGGATACAGATATTTCAACAATTTCTTAACAGGCAAAGCCATCATGGTATACCCAGCAGCACAACGATCATCAAGCTGCACATCAGCATATCCACCACGTAGGGCAGTCGATTTGAATAATGCTAGACTGTACAAGGGCAAGAATTTCAAAGAATCAGGGTATATCATCCTTCCTCCCAACGGGTGATGGACAGCATAAAGATTTCGATACTCTCTGAGGGCCTTGACAATTCTTAATTGAACAGAATTTCGAGCTTCTTCCAGCTTAGATGACAGTGATTTCTCAATTGCTGCAAAACAAAACAAAAAAAAAGAATGATATTTGAGAGTCAAAACAAACCTAAAGCATGTTAAAGGGGGACCAGAATGAATTACCAAGTCTAGACAACAAGGAGACTATGGCACCAGCATCAGCCAGGCGATACATTTCTCCTAGATCAGAAACAACTGGAGCTGCAGCTGTGTGTACTCTGATACGCCTTTCTCCACAAGAAGATGTATATCTGAAGCTGGTTAAGAAATACCAGACCTTGTTCAATATACCATTCAAATTAACCTGCCCAAAGGTTGGAGCTTAACAAGAAAAGGTCATGTTTTAGTGTTAAAAGTTCCCAGATTTATCATTAACCAAGAAATCATGAGGAATTTGAGAACTGGAACTAACATGAATATCCTTAAGAAAAAAAAAATGAAAGATAAAGTAGATATAAAGAAAAGCAAATCACATTTGAGCATGCAAAAAGGAATGTGGAGAAAAGGTAGATCTACAAAACCAAGCAAGCCTTGTTGCTTAAAATATCTGGAATTCCAAAAGATATGTCGTTACACATACTTGGTTAACTATAAGACGTTTTGATTGATAGTCAACTACAAAGAAACAAATACTTCCCATTCCAAGCTGAATGTCTTTATTTCTATTTTACTATGTCAGAAAATGATGCCTACTTTTCTTAACATGAACATGCTTTCCGATTCAAATTTTCACCATTACCCCACTTCTTCAAAGGAAAAGATGGTGGGGCATTGTCATGCATAGATTCAATAATCATTAAGGATAAAAAATGTTTCCCAAAATCTTTGAGCCATGTATAATGAAAACATCAATTTTGGAATAGTGTATAAGAGTAGTGTATAGACATACATGCATTGAGAAGCATATTAAACTTTTCCTTTTTAAAGGATACAGCAAAGCAACTTGAAAATACACGGTCTGTGATGTCAATAGTGTTTCTTCTAGACATAATTGCATTGCATATGCTTTATCACAGTCAACAGCTGGAAGTGCCATTAGATCAGTAGATCGTAGCATAAAGTTCCCATGGTAAGAAGTGAAACGCACACCTACAAATGTTTAAAAATCCCCCAATCAATCTCAATATATATTAGACCAAATGAGTTCCCAGAGATTAAAAAGACTCGAAATATGGTTCAAGACGGCTATAATGAGAGGACGACAGACCTTTCCCACATCTTATGCGCATAACTGCTTCCCAAGCAGTCTCCCTTGTGAGATCTCTTGCCAACTCATGTTTCAACCTATCTTTGTGAAGCAAAGAGACAAAATTTGGATAATGATATACCTGACCACCAGTGTATTTTGCCAGAGTTCCTGCACAGAAAAAACATAAGAAACAATGGCTCAAAAAAGAAACAAAGGATTATCTTAATAAGAAATTTGTAACCAAAGATGCTAAAAGAGTTTCTGTATTCAAGAAAATTGGCAATTGGTTAGCGTTGCACTGCTGTAAGGGTCAAGTAGAACTAGTTCAGAAAATAAAAGCCCAATGGTTATTTTGAATGGAACTGAAAAGACCTCAAGACATCTCACTTTAATCCCACTATAGTCCTAGGACTCAAATAAGTCCAAAACACTATTTCTTAAGCTGTTTGAAAACAAAAACAAAATCCTAAATATTACCTCTCTTTAATCACAGCAGTTCTAAGATCATTAGACTGACAGTTTCCATCTTCAGAACAATAATCTTCTAGACTGGAACCTATTGTCTCAAAGCATAAGGATATTTGGTCTGACCAGATGATTGAAGAGGAAAAGAGAAAGAACATGCAGCCCATAAAAGCATAATAATAATAACAATAATAAAGATCTCTGTTGTGTGCCAGATAATGCATCATTATTATGGAAGTAAAAGGACTAAACTTTGAAGGCAAGGTAATACAACTGAACAGTGGATAAAACATAAAAAGAAGTTGATATTAAAAGAAACTTGATCAAAAGTCTGCCTCATTCGACATAAGAACTTCATGTTCTCCAACATCAAGGGGATTTAAGGATCAAAACAATTATAAAAATAACAAAATCAGGTAAAAATAGAGAATAACATCACTCAATAAAAACAAGCTGAGATCATCCCTAAATTTTGCAACAAGAGAGAAATCAATACATGATTGACTTTGCACTAAAGATAAATCTAACAGGTGCATAGATTGACACACATACACCAATAGAAAGGAACATGTGCCAGCAATTGTAGACGTAATTGATCAAAATTATGAAAAAGGGTCATGGTTGGTAAATTCTGAAAACGAAACCGTCTCTATCAAAAACTTAAAAATCAAAAAGCAAGACTCAATGGCAAGAAAGGAGATACCTAGGTATTAAAAGTGAAATCATCGGAAGAGGAAAAGGAAAAGACATAAATCGCTTCATCTAAGTATTTCAAACCAGTAAGTTCCGCTCATCATTGAATCTTAGGATGAGATCATACCTAAGGTAGCAATGTCTGTATACTTGTCACTGAATGCATATAAATTAACTGCTATCTGATATTTGGAGAAATCAGCAGCCATCTGCTTATAAAATGGATCTTCTGGTATTCTCAACATATGCTCTTTATCTGTCCCATAAACACGAGCATCATCTCCTCGCAACCTTAGGCGGCCAACACCCAATGATGGCAATGTGTTTTGGAAGATCAATAATTTACCACCAAGTTGAGACTGGCAGAAGAAAGAAAATGTTCTTGTAACGAGTGAAAAAAAAAAAAACTGAAATACATATGCAGGGGTAAACACTGTATCAAGATCAAAGGTCAAAAATACATACAGCAACAGAGATCCAATAGAGTTCAAATCAACATTAATGGAAGGACAGGAACACATAATTCTAAACCTGCCCCTAAGGGATAGAGAGAGAAGAGGCGGGTGAGGGAGGTCAAAGGTATCAACCCACCACAACCATGAATGCTGCTTTAAGAGCTGGACCAAAAGCAGATTCCACATTCATGTTATCCTGAAACATGGAAGGCAAGCTGTTGAGGAGTGCATCAACCACATCTCTTGACTCTGATAAATTGACAAGCAGATCATCTGGCAATGGGACAAATATATCATCCAGATCTGAGACAACCATCATTTGAGGCTGTGATAAAGTAGACTGACCAAAGAGAAAAACCTCATGTTATTCAACAGGGTGAAAAACCTCAATGAAAAAAATTGCAAATAACCCAGACCAATAAATCATAAAGAAAATACTTGCCTTCATATTATAAAAATGCACTGTGCTATCAAAAGTTATAAAGCCAATCTGTGTTCTGGGAGATCCAGGCAAGGAGTCCAAACAAGATTTGATAGTCTCTGCAACTACCTGCAAAACATTTGTAGGTTAATCATGTACCAGAGTCCAAAAAAGACAATACTCGTATGCTCTATGGATAATCGAGGAGACCTCAAGAGCAAGAAATGCCAAACATGAAAACATCATATAGAAAAAGACAAGAGCAGCAACTTCTATTCATAGTGCTATTTAAAATACAAAAGCATACCTCAAGCATCCCACTCCTCACTGCAGATACTGACACATCAATAAGAAAGAAAAAGAGAGGAGGCATTGGTGGTCGGACCATATATTCAGCTGGAGCAACAAAATCTACACTTCCCTGAGTAAGCTCAGGCCTTTGATCCAAGTCAACTCTTCGCCCAGTGATATCCAAGTGGGCAAAATAGTCTCCAGGAACTAGCAATTTAAAGTTGAAATGCCCACCAATCACAAAACACAACAAAAGATTTGAAAGAATAAATAAATTACTAAGGAAAAAGAAAAAGATGGACAATGATATTATTCTTTCAACAATTATTTCTGGAAGATCTCACTCATTTCTCAATGTCAGAAAAGTTTACCATCATTAAGCAACGAACATATATTGCACCTCCACTTTCTTCCACTGTCTGTAAATGTAACATACGGATTCACATATGTGCGACACCTCCTACAACGAATGATACCGGTTGTCACAAAATTAACAACTGGAACTTCTTCCTGGAAATGAACATCAATTAGTTATATGAGTTTTTATTCATATCTGAACCCGAAAACATTTGAATATCACTAAACAGCAACACTACAAAATGCATGGATACTAACCCCTTCAGGAGCTTCTGCAAGAGGACAAACAACGGCTCCAAGGGGCAAATGCCATCTTGAAGCTAAGGACTGGGAAGTGGGAATTGCAGCCGTAGTCAGCCGTAGATACCTAGAGCTACAGTTCATGGGATACATATCTGCAAATATTTTTGGCTCCACATCCCCATCCAAAGGCCTAGGTAAGGCTTTAGCATCAACTCCTGTATCAAATGATCCTGGTACAGATCCGAGAGAAAGTGAACTGAAATTTTCCACCAAGCTTTGTGTGGTGGCCATCGGAGGCATAGAGCCAGGATGTTGCATTGGTTCCCTTGGATACAGACCTGGCTGAGTTGTAAGTGGAGGAGGTTGCACAAATCCTCCTTGTGGAGCAAGGATAGGCCTAGATGTTGGTGGAACCGGTGCACCGTAGCCAACTGGCTGAGAGGGAAAGGCCACAGAGTTTACAGGTGGAGCTTGTGCAACTGCATTAGGCTGCCTACTAGGATACCCCGGGAAAGCTGACTGCAAGGTTCCCCTGGGAGCAGGATAGGATGACCTCATTGGAGGAGATGCTGGCTGAAAGTTAGGCCTAGGAGCAGAAAATGGTGAATCCACAGATGACTGCGGTACATCTGTCCCTGATTGCACAGAATTCATACTTTGTGGAGGGTATCCCATGTGAACCGGTGGTTGGGGCTGATGATGAAAGGAAACTGGAGGAGATGAGATCGGGCCCACATGAGGTCTAACAGGTGGAGGAACTACTGGTCCTTGAGCTGTTGTAGACAATTGTGGACCCGGGAAACTCTGAAAAATTCCAGTGGGTGGTGGTCCATATGATGGAGGCAGCCCAGCGGGATCACTAGACCTAGTAGGTAGTACAGGTCGAAAACCAACTGCATCTGGTCCGGTCACAGGCCCAGGGATGAAGGAAGGTGTTGGGACCTGAGAGCCTACAGGAGGAGTCGGCCTAAAAGCAGAGGCTTCTGCTCCAACCACAGGGCCAGAAGCTGAAAAAGGTGAAGTGCCCCGAGGAGCACCAAATGGTGAGGTAGCGGGTCTTAAAGGGAAATTTGCACGATTTTCAGTCCCCATGAACTTGTGATATGACAATCACTATTGTTGCAATGAATAGCTTCCAGATTCGTCTTCCAAAAGATAGAATACAAACATGTTATTTGCAATAGGTGACATATAATCATCCACTAAAAAGCAAAGTTAAGCAAGCAATCAACAACATTCCAGAACCAGTAGCAAACACACACGAGAATCCAGTAAAAAGTTCTGCTTATTGGAGGCTATAAATTGGTGGATTGAAGGTTTCAGAACCATAATCTGCTTTCAGTCCATGCTTATTATGATATCTTCAATTCAAAAATAAAAAGGACATTTTAACATCAGTCTTCTAATAATTTATTACTTGTCAACTTATGTGCAAGGAGCTTTTTCCAGGAACATATTTGCAAACAGGTGAATGTAATGCAAAAAAAGATCTATACAAAGTCTAGTTAAATTAACCAATTAGTTACCCACAGAAAGCTCCATTGCTCAGCTATCTGCAAAAGCAATGTCTCACATAAAACACTGTGTTTGGATTAAAGGGATTGAAGGGAAAGAAAAAGAGAGGAGAAGGTACAGGCGTTTGGATTGATTTTTTATTTTTTATGAAAGGAAAGGAAAGAATGGGGAATGGAGGGATTGCATTTAGTTTAAAATGTCCAACTTCATTTCTTTCCAAAAATAGAGGGATAAGGAAGGAAAAGAAAAGGTCTTTTTATAGAACATTCTGTGTTGACTAATTAACCCTAATTTTAAGACACTTATACTAATCTAAAAATACAGATAAAGACTTAAATTAATAGTTTATGTCTCCTTTCTCTCCTACTCACTATCCAAACACAATAAATACGCAATCCCCTCCTTGCCCCTCCTCTCCTTTCTTCTCTCTCTGACTCCTCAACTTTCCTCAATGCCCAATACAAACATAGCCTAAAACTAATGGACATTTGGTGACTCGATTAAATTTAGAGAATTCTTTTGGTTCCCAAATCAGTCCGTAGCATGAAGCATCCTTCAAAAAATATGTGCACCGCCAACCAAAAAAAAATTTAAAAAATCAAAAAATCTCAAAATAGTAAACATGTGGGGTCTTATCTCTCTACCTTGTCAGCATCCCCAAATTCAATAAATTTTCTTCAGTATAGTTGATTTTCAAATATTAGATTTAAAGCACATCAACACACCGGAGCACTGGGATAATGTGAGAAGGTGAACTTAATTTCCAACAATGGAACCAACCACTAAAACGAAACAGTTCGTGCATAAAAACAAAGCCCAGAAAAAGAAAATTAATAAAGTTCAACATATTAATCACACCAATTATTAGAATAAGAAAAAAATCACATGGGAGTCAAATCCGATCTATAAACATCACAACTGCTGAGAAACACAAATTGAGCAAAATTGACACTCTAAAAAATCCCGTTCATACAAAGATCAGCACTAGATAAACAAAATCCAATCCTGGACACATGGAAAGATAATTAAGCACATATTTTGATCCAAACATTAAGAGAGGAAAAAAAAAACGTGGGCACGCGAATTACCTTATCAGAGATCTTGCCCGAGAGTGACCAGGCCGTAGCGGAATCTGGGAATTAAGAAATCACAATAAGGAGCGGACTGATTAAGATTTGGGAGGTTCTTTAATTGTCGGGAGTGTTTGTCTGAAAAGGGGTTTGGAATTTGGAGTATAGAGCAGCAAGTAGTACTAAATTCTAGTTTGGTTCGGAGTTAGAAACGATTCTGTCTCGGTTTCGAATCCGATCCGGCGATCGTCCCTTAGCCCACTCCACTCCTGTTCCGTCTGGGACTGTGAATCGTGATTTGTCCCGTAGGCCGTAGCCAACCTCCGTTTCTTGAATCTTTCTAGACTGGTTAACCTGGTCAGCGGGACAAATGCAGACTCGAAAGATTTAGTGACTTTTTTTAGGGGAAAATTACTTTTATCTGTTAAAATTAAAATATAGTAAATATATTTCTTTATATTCTAAGTTTAAAAAGGAAATATAAGGAGCAATTGGATAGTAATTGAGATATTAATATATTTTGTACTTATAATTTAGAGCAGTAGTCTTTAATCTGCTTTAGTCTCATTTTAATTATCTATTATTTTATTTTTAAAATATATATTATATATTATTTCTTTAATTTGAATGAATATATTTCTAATTTTAATATGTATTTTTATAATTATATTCATATGTAATCTTAAAAATATAAAATTAGACTTCTTATTTTTAATTACTTTCTTTTATAAATTTCTAAGAATTTATTGATATATTTGAATAAAAATGTCAGGGACAATTTCTTATATAACATTATTTAATTTTAAACTTTTAAACCATTATGATTATATGCTATTAAATTATATAAGGTCATTTTTATAAAATTTGTTTATATAATTATTATTTTTAATACGTTTTTAAATTCTTGTAAAAATAAAGTAGACAATTAAAATTGAACGGTGGGAATAATATTTTTTGTTTTTCATTTTTTTAAAAGAAAAAATATATATTGATCTAATATCAAATTTAAGACTTTAATACTCTTGATTCAAAAGTCATTGTTTCATCTCTTTCTAATGATATCCCAATTTTAAATTCTCTCAATCTCATATAAAAGTTTTATCTATTTGCACGAGCAACATTTTTAATTAAGAATATTTTGTTATGTGTTTTATACATTTCACACATAAACTTTATAACTCATTATTATACATAATTTTATTATTTATATGAAATAATTAATCATTTTAGTTCACATACTATTTTTTTAGTCAAAGTAATATCTTATGTTTATTTTCATAATAATAATATATAATATATATATATATGATGTTTATTTTTATTCATACTAATCCCTATTTTTTATTTTTAATATGTCAAAATGATCATTTTATCATCAACCATAAAGCATAGTACAATGACTAAAAGTTATCAATTTGACATATTAAAATAAAGTGCAAAGACGGCTATGGTTTAAAATAAATACCATTTACTATTGTGACTAAAAAAGGATAGTACAATGACTAAAATGACAAATTATCCTATTATAAATAATTAATATTACAAAATATCATATCATATTAAATACTCAATTCTCATTATAAAAAAATCTCAATTTTATCTTCTTCTTCTTTTTATCTAAACACATTATCTCTTTTCTAATTTCAAAATAAAACAAAAAATAGTGTTTGGTATCCATTCCAAATACATCACTCAACAACCTTTTTCTCATTAGTTAAAATAGGTGGCAGCATTTGATCAAGAAGAAGAAGAAGAAGAAAAAGCAGTAGTAGACCACGCATCCGATTCAGTGTACCTCTGCTACTCTTCGACATCCATTGACTCACGGTATGTTTTGTTGGGTGATTGGGAGATAAGGGAAGGGAAATTTGAGATAAAAACCTATCCACTTCTCAATTTCCTTTTCCTCCAAAAGGGGGGAGGTTTTTAGAATTTAGGGGAATTTGTCTATGATCTTTTTATAATTACTTTTTTTAATATTATTTTCTCATTTATTTCATTCTCATCTTATTTTATTTTCTTTCTCTCTCTATTTTATCTTTACACAAATTAAGAATGCTATATTTAGAAATAAAAGAAGAAATTTACAACAAAAATAATAATAATAAATAAATACTTTAAGAATGTAATAGTCAATTTAATTATATTTTTCCTCATTTTTCCTTACAAACCAAATAAAAAAAATTATTATTTTACCTCCCCTCCCATTCTATCTAATCAAACCAAATAAGTTAAAACTATTTTATCTCCATTCCCTTCCCCTCACCTCCCCTCCCCTTCCATATTTTGAACTAAGCATACCCTAATATTTCATTATGCTCCAGTGTTCCCTTTTTCTTGTTTTTCTCAGAATGTTAGCAAACAAAAAATAATAATAAAGTGCCAAACATAAGAGTGAAGCTGAGATTTAGACCATTAGAGATTTGAGTAAAAAAAGATAGAACAACACCGATGATGAGAAGAGGGACGAAACTAAGTTATGGATTGGGGCAGCTACCCCTACTTTCATTTTTAGATATGTGGGCACTGTAGTCGTTACATTACTCTGTTTTTTTTATTAAAAAAAATATTATTAATTGTCTCTTAAATTTTGCTCTATCTAAGAAAAAATCATTCGTCCTTCCCTGGATGAGAAGAAAATTTCCCAGATTGGCGTGCCATTCGCTCCAAGGCGCTTTTCACTAACTACGACACTTCAAAGCTTCGCTCAACTGTAAATGCTATCAGCAAACTATGGAACTTTTGTAAATCAGTCTTTTGCATGATTGAATTGGGTGGAAACTGTGTAAATGCCCTATCTTTATCACACGTTAAAACGTTTATTTTGGACATTTTAAGAAATGTTGATCGATGGAGTGTGCCCTACCCCTCCGACCCACCCTCCCCATATATATGTTCTTGTATATTCTGAATGTATCAGAATGTATTTCATTTTTTTTACATGATTGCATTGAGTGAAAACCGTGCAAAGATCCAATCTTATCACACGTTAAAATGTTTTTCTTTGGGCATTTTGGAAAATGTTGATCAATCAAGCGGGCCCTAGCCATCTCCATATGTTCTTGTTGCTTCTAATTCAAAAGAATGTTTAAAAAGTTTTTTTCTTTAGACGTTTTGGAAAATATTGATTAATCAGGCGATTTCTTCTAAATTGTTGTAGATGTAATATTGTTCATAATCAACAATTCTTATTTAGAAAAGTTAACTTTCAATATTGAACGTATCAAAATAAAATATTTAATTTTAGAGTAACTGATACCCCATGCATATCTTATACGTGATATGAGTATCACATAAGCGGAGAAGACAGCAAGCAAAACTAGAAGGAATGTGACTTTGATCCCTTCTTCACATTTTGCTTGGGGCCAATGATAAAAATCCTCTCTGCGCTTTTATAAGCTTCAAGTTGCAGTATGATTATATGTCTTCCTTGACTGGGTATGCTTCCTGGTAGTTTAACAAATCAATGAACTTTCAGTTAAGGGTCTCCATTGTAGCTCCTTAGATGTTGAAAGTCCAAAATCTGAAAGCACCACTGCCTTACATTCTAGGCTGAGAAGCATGGGGCTCATAAAGTTCTATGTGAATCAGCTAGGAGTAGGATTACCTTCCCCACCAGGGAAGATTGACAAACCAGCGAGGAATCAAGGATCTGAGAAATAATGTAGAACAGAGCTCTCAAGCAGTGGAGGTGCCCAGGGCTCTAGTGCATTTGTGGCTGAGAGTTCAGTTCTTGGAAAGCAGTCATCAACGTGGATTCAGACATCCGAAGAAATTGAGAAATGGTTTTCGTGTAACAGGTATGAACTTCACTAATAGGCCAATTGGCCATGTCAAGGCTGCAATTGCAATGCAAATCATCCATTGATTCCAATTTAATCTCTCTGTATCTGCAAATTTCTTTAGGAACTCCACCATCACAACCTGGAGGATTATTGTTATGCCCACGATCCCAAGAAATAAGTGGTTTCGTAGAAGACCTTCGAAAATATTCTTCTTCTCCAATTTTCGTGAATTAAATTCATTGAAAACTTGGCAAAAGACAAAAGTGTTGAAGATTATAGTGTCCTTTACCCTCTCATTTACGTTAAAGATAGACGTCCCTTTGAACTGCAAGACCAGTAGGACTGCTATCTGGTATAGGGCTTGAGCAGAAAGGTTTCTCCACATAATATTTGTTATGAGGGGTTCAGATCGACCAACAGGAGGTTTACGCATAAGCTCCTTTGTTGGTCTCTCTGTGGCAAGTGCCAGAGCTCCTAATGTGTCCATGATGAGGTTCACCCATAACAATTGAACTGTTGTGAGAGGAACATCACCTGCAGAAACTGCTGCGATAAAGTTGATTACAAGGGCTGCAACATTTACGGTAAGTTGAAATTGAATGAATTTCTGGATATTGTTGTAAACACATCTTCCCCATCTCAAAACTTTGGCCACGGAGGCAAAGTCATCATCCAAAATGACAATATCTGAGCTCTCCTTGGCCACTTCAGTGCCTTGAATTCCCATGGACAGTCCTATATCAGCTTCTTTCAATGCAGGTGCATCGTTTGTTCCATCCCCAGTGACTGCCACAACATGCCCTTTCTGTTTTAAGCATTGTACTATCAAAAGCTTGTCAAAAGGGGAGGACCTTGCCATCACGCGGATATGGTCAACATTGTGCATTCTCTCATCATGTGTAAGGTTCCGGAACTGGATGCCTTCTATGATTTCCCAGCTGCTTGTTTGTTGATCAGGTCGCAGAATTCCACATTCGGTGGCTATAGCTTTAGCTGTGAAAACATTATCTCCGGTAATCATTTTAATCTCTACTCCAGCATTTCTGGAAGCTTCAATTGCATCCTTAGCCCCTGGTCTGCAAGGATCCTTGAGGCCAATTATTCCAAGCAAGGTTAGGCCATCTTCTTTTACCTTTTTGTAGTTCCTTTGATCCTTGTTTTGTTGCATTTCTTCCACCGTGACATGTGTATGAGCAAATGCTATGCATCTGAGGCTGCTTGCTGCCATTCCTTGGATTATGTTTTCAAATTGCGTTCTTCCACCTTCGTCGATTGACCTCATTTCTCCATTACTTTGATAATAGTTTGAACACATTGCTAGCACTATCTCAGCTGCTCCTTTCCAGTGTACATGATAGGTATTATCTTCCTTCCTTCTTATTAAGATCCCACTCCGTTTCTTCTCTGAATTGAATGTGTCGACATGCAGGATCGTATAATTTAGCTTCAGTTTGTCCATATCCATACCTAATTTCCTGATGGCCCAAGATAGAATTGCCTTCTCAGTAGGGCTGCCAGAAACCTCTGGTAGAGATCCAGATATTGGTTTGTAAACGCCACCAGTAGTGTTTAAAGCAATAGCTTGATGGAATAATTCAAGAATGCCACTGTGAATTAGACCAACAAAATTTTCTCCTACATCTGCTTGGCCTAGCCAAAACTTTGTCACTTCCATTCGATTCATTGTTAATGTACCTGTTTTATCAGTACAAATAACTGTTGCCGATCCCATGGTCTCACAAGCTGAAAGCTTTCTGACCATTGCCTGATCCTTCATCATCCTTTTCATAGAGTATGCAAGTGTTAATGTGACAGCTAATGGGAGACCTTCAGGAATTGCAACCACCACAATAGTGACTGCAGCAGCAACAATACGCAGCACAGAATTGAATATGTCGTTGGTACCTGTTTCGGAACCATTGAATTCGCGATTTCCATTATCATCTTCAGTGTTTCCTGTGAAATAACGAATAAGCATGACTATTAGGACTAGAAAAGCCACAGCAAGACCAACTTTTCCTATAGATGAGGTCAGCTTGTTGAGACGTAGCTGCAATGGAGTCTGCTCGTTGGAATTGCGAGTTATGGAACTCATCATCTCTCCCCAAGCAGTATTTGTTCCCACTGATACCGTGAGCATTCTACCATAGCCATCTGCTATCTTGGAACCAGAAATCAGGAAAGGATTCCGACAGGAATCAACTTCTACATGGTCACTCTCTCCTGTCATGCTAGACTCATCAACTTGCAAAGAATGCCCATCTATGAAGATTCCATCAGCAGGAGTTTGATCTCCAATTGTCAAAAATACAACATCTCCAACTAAGATATCAAAGATGGAAATCTTCTGCCGCCTTCCATCTCTGATAGAATCAATTAGCATGTTGTTACTAATATTCGAGAGCTTTTCAAATTGTTCTTCCTGTCTGAAGTTGCTAGCTGAAGAAACAGCAACAACTAGAAAGACAGCTAGAAATATGCTACCTCCCTCATACCAGCCTTCTTGCCATCCATTCTCTTTAATGCCAAAGCCAAGGGAAAGAGCAGCACAGCCTAGGAGGATGAGGATGGTGGTGTCTTTAAAAGCCTCGATGATGTAGTACATTAGCCCTTTTGGAAGTGGCTTCTGATAAGTATTTGATCCAAATTTAGTCAGCCTGATGTTTACATCATTACCATCTCCATCAATTCCGCTCTTGAGATTAGTTCTAAGCATCTTGGCTAAGCCCTCTACACCTCCAAAACTATGAAGCTCATCCAAATTTTTGTTCTTCACCAATTGTGAGAGCCTTTTTGGATCAATGGCGGCAAAGTAAGAGTCCTGCACAATTTCTGCTATTGGAGCTGGAGAAACATGAGCACTGCTATGTTGTTCATCGTCCTCAAGAGAATTGATTGCTGGCTCAATAATATCAAGGACACTTTGGGAAGAAGAGCCAAATCTTTTTGATGATTGGTAATATTTTCTCTTTGTGGGTAATATCTTCCTAGCCAGAGAGAGTGAGAAGCAAATCATTATACAGGCAATGCGCCATCTTTTCTTGGCTTTGGTAAAAGAAAGTGTGTCTACGTTGAGTATTAGGGACTGCAATGTGCCATAGGCATGACCTGGTTCGAGTTTGCTTGCCATTTCTCCGTTTTCAGGTTGCAGAAATGATGAAGGATAAAAGAAGTGGTTATTTACTGGCAAACCAGTTCGTATGAGAAAGAGCTTCTTTCAGTAACCAAAACTTTGCGATCATTTATAACACATCTTTGGGGAAAGGGTAGCTTGCTGGAAATTTCTTAGTTGAATCAAATTTTCTCTTTTGTCAAGTCTTTTAAAGAAAGTGTTCTACATTGGAATGCATAAATCGCTGAATAGGTCCAATACATAAATGTTTATTTGCTGAGTAATGACTTAAAGAATTATGAGTGCAAGCTTGCTGATGACAGTATGACTTGGTGAATCACTAGGTGACACTCATCATTCTTGTCTTAATGATTTTTGTGCTGGATGAGTGGCAGTATTGCTGGCGCTGACAGGGGATTTGTACTAACAATAACTTAAAAGTCACTTTTGGGATTGGGAAAACAGTTTTAGTGTCAGAGCTGTTATTAATGGGAATTGGACACTGGTTAGAGATGAAAAGATTTTTTTATTTTCCATCTTTTGTCATGTCGGCGAAGAAGACTTTCTGGCTAAAAAATTCTTGACGAAGAACCAGAAGTCCACCTTTAGCTAGCTTGTTTACATGGTAAATCACATTTCTTGCTTTGTTCATTTCATTCCTCATGCCTGGAAATTTCTTAGAAACTTATATCACACGTTACTTTGCAGCAAATCCTACAGTAACACTCCCAAGAGTAGGAGTCAGTTCATACCAATGATGCTTTTGTGCACCAATAAGTACTGTTTCAGCATCATTTTTTTCCTTCTGCCACAAGGAAGCAGCCAGATTAATGTTAATTTGCCATTTGGAAGTTGATCACTCCATCCTTGCTCCCTGCAGTCTACGGTACATGAATAATGTGTATGCCTGTTATGGTTCAGGTTAAAGGATATACTTTTATTAAGCGGAGCACACAACTTTTTGAGCACACAATAGGAAATATGTTAGTACACATTTCCTCCATTTGTCATACTTTCGTTCTGTTCCTTGTCTTTCATTTGATCCAAGGCACTTCACTCAACTACGGCACTTCAAAGTTTGTTGAACTGTAAATGCTATTGAGAAAACAAATGATAGAAAAGACTTGAATACTTGTAGACCACGAAATTGGGTTAGCTAATTTATGAATTTGTTCTATGACCAATTTGTTCCACTCGTTCTATTTAATTTAATGAATTTGATGTTTTATGACCAATTTCATAGAATAATTCTCTCTCTTTAAACACCCAAATACTCCCTCAGCTCCCAAAATAAAACATAATTTGAGCTAATTCTTTTATTTCAAAATATAAGATCTTTTGAATTTTTTTAAAGTTATTATTTTTTTTTTTCTAGTATTACGTATCCCTTATCTTAAATGAAAGAGAGAAAAATAAATAATTTAAATTTAAATTTACAAAGAAATATTATAACTTAATAAATGAAATTATTTTACAAAGGTAAAATAACTTTTTAATATACATTAAATGTTTAAATCATTTTATATTTCGAGACAGAGTAACCCATCAAACGATCCGTCGAATGACAACAAAAAAAACAGCCCCTTTTCGAGGCGTGAAAGTGGTCACTAGCTTACAAAATATGCATCTTTGAAAATTGAATTTATCATTGTTTAAATATTTAAAAATGCATTTGGTCAGATTTGAAACTTATTTACTATATGTGGAAGAACCGTATCCCAAAATGAAAAACAAGGTCCCGTCTCCCGTGCAGGACAGAGTTTCTAATAAGAATTAAGAAAGAACAGGAATGTATTTACAGATAAAATGTGTTTTCAAATAAAAATGCATTTCGATATGAACGTGTGACAGAAATACATATATGTTCTCAAGCTAGACAGATCTACACGTTGCAAATTAGTAAGAGGTAGCCCGTTGCTATCAATCAGTTCCCACATAAAATCAGAGACTCAGGGCAGTAACAAAGCAGGTTGGAAAATTGACATCCCCGTTCAGTTTCATCTAGGAAGACAAAGGAAAATGCCTAATACTTTTAGAAAATGAAACACACGAGGATGACTTGAAGAGCCATACTTCTCCTTCATATGTCTTCCTGAGTCTGGGGGTCTGGTGAGGGTGAGACAATGCTCATTTTCACAGACTTGACTGGACTCATCTTACTTGTTAGGGTCTTATAAGTTGGGCAATATGATTGACAGCAAACACACCGCCAAGAACTTGCTCCCATGACAAATGTAATGCAATGAACATCATGACGTCCACACGCAAACTTGGAAACTCTGCTCATTCAAAGTATTGGTAGCAATTTCCGGAAGGTTCAGTCAATTTTGGATTGTCTGTATTCCTCATTCTCATGATATATCACATCAGAGTGGCAGCTGAGTGTGGCTCACTGCACACCGTCAAAATGAGATTGGGAGCAAAATATATGAGACATACACAAATGTTAACCGTCAGGCTTTATACATCAACTCAACAAAGCCTAATTCCATATAAGTGGGATCAGCAATCATCTTTCTTCTGCTGCTCTACTCGAAGTAGGACCACATATTCTTCTAGGAAACAAGACTTGTTTTAGATTACATGACCTGATGAAAGTTGAATGGTAAGCAGAATATGCTAGTTAAGATCAAACCATTCAAAAATACAACAATTATAATATGAAGAACAGAAACTTTGCTACAACTCTAAAGTAAAACAAAGAACCTGAAGAAAATAATATGGCCGAAACTTATCATCCTTCTCATTACAATAAACATATATATACAATGCAATATTCCTAACTTCTAGCATCCTTGTCCAACTAGGAAACGGAGTACCAAGAAAACTATGGAAATATCCTAAACTGTACAAGGTTTGTTCAAACTATAGAAATAAATTACTGGGAAGAATCCAACAGAATATTACACAAGATATGATATCTATGAATTCTTACAGAACCATCTATTAATTTCTATCATTACACCAAAATATGACAGTGAAAAATAACTGCTTACCATTTAGCATCTTTAATATATTCAAAAGTAAATAGAGAAATTCACTATCCTATATTTGCCAGTTATCCCAGGGTTTTTCAATCAAATACAAATTTGGTACTCTCAGATAGAGGGCTTTAAGCATAACACAAACGCACTTTTCTATTTAATGCACCTATCTTATTTTGAGCACTTATTTACACTTTCTTCTGAAGTCCTCGTATTTATGAAAAAATGGAACTGAAGAACTGGGGAAAAAAAACATACCGGGAGACAATCATACCTTTGAACTTATCCAATTCCTCACTTCAAGCCATCACAGGCCAAAAGTACCTTACATGTTTATCCTACCTATCCTAGCACCATCTTAACTACCCCTCTTCAACACCTATGGCTTTATTCTATTTCCATCAACTCCACATTGACTTCTTTTCTAAGCAATAGAAATGAAAAGAAATACATGCATAGACTGAAATCTAGAGACAAATGATGGACTGTCCATACAACAGAAAGTCATAAAAGAGCTCCCTTTTATCCCCTTATGCTTCTCAATTAATCAAACAAATACAAAAAGGTTTTGTACGAATTGCTCCAAGATCAACAAATACTACTTAAAAGGATTTTAGAGCTTCATTAATTTGAACACGGCCTTCTTGATTAGATGAAGATCTATCAATTAGTAATAGGATAATATCATAAATAACTCTCAAACTTAGTTTCATTTTTATCCTCAATCTTTTACTCAATTTCTTTGCACCTTTAACTTCTTCTAATGTTGTACCATAGTCTTCTTCACACAATGAGCAATATAAACGAAAATAGTGCACTCTAGAATGTATGATATAAACAACACGAGGATTAAGGATGTAAGAATACTTTTATCATAAAATCTTAGATACACAGGAGATCCAAGGTAAAACAGAATTCAGTATGGATCAGAAAATACAAAACAAAAAACTGAAGTAAAATATATGAAACTCAAAACATATGCAAATGCAACTGTGCCCTCATATTCCTTCTTGTTTCGCACTACAATAAGTACCATGTTAATATCACCAAAATGCTCCTTCCCGGGATAACTGTAATGAATCCTAGACCAGGTACCATTTTCCTTAAAATAAGTTAATGCTGGCCACAAAACAACAAGAAAATGATAATTGCACCAAAACCATACATGGCTACTGAGTTTAAGAGAAGCACAAACACATCAAAAGTGTAAGCAAAGGGTGATCTTAAAGTAGCAATGTCGGCTTAGAATGATTATGTAAATGAATGCATGAAAACATTCCTTTTAATACGTGCCTGAAGCAATCAAAGAACATTCATTCTGGATGACCGTTCATAGATGTCACCGAAATTGTGAGAGAAGAGAAAATCACTAATATAACTTCATTATTATGGCCAAGATTTTAATGAAAATATCCATGCAATGCAAATAAGTATAAAGCATAGAGATTAGCATGTACTATAACCACACCAGCAAAGCACTACCAATATCGGCAGATTGCAGTAAAGAACTACAATTTCCATAATTATTTTTAAATGTTTTTCTCAAAAAAAAAACTACACTTTTCTTCAGGGCATCATTATGCAACCATGCAGGTATAATCAATTGAACACAAGATTGCTAAAATCCAACCGCAATAACATGTTTAGGAAAAATACTATCTCACCTCCAAGAATTTGGAATTGCCAATATTACAAAATCACTGCGTTCAGTATATCTGCTCAAATTTTGTTCTTTTCACTTCTCTCGAGCTCATGAAAATTCATCACTGCACCGTGACAAAATCCTCTATAAAGACATTACCAAACTATGCTTCGGCATTCCACGGTTTCGCAAACTTGCCGAAGAGTAGAATTTACAACTCAAGACTCAAATTTTTTACTTTTTCTCAATGCTTCTTCTCAGATAATAATCAAAATTCTTCGAATTATTCGAACCCAATAAATCACTCCCTCTGCAATTATTCACTTCAAATCTTCTCCTATATTCACGCCAAGAATTCCCCAGGTTCCAAATGTCAGCCATCACCCTGCTCGTACTTTCCAAACATACCCAAGAAATCAACTTCGAAACCTCCCTTCTATTTTGAATCAAATCCAAACCCTTGACAGAAATTCTCGAGTCCTTAAACGCCTTCAAGCATTTCCGCTCCGCAAACTCGCCACATTTCTCTTTGGCCTTTCCAAAGCAAGCTTCCATTTCTCGTTCTTCGCATTCTGCTCTTTCTTTGTAGTCTAGTTTAGAAAAACCCAGCAGCGTTTTCCACCAAGAGGGTTTGCAATTGTTGGATGCCGTAATGGAGCATCCAATTCGAGCTCCAGCTTCACATTGCTGGATGATTTGAGACTCGCAGACCTTGTATGCTAGAGCCCAGGATTTTGGGTCCTTGAATGCAATAACAAATTGGCCGGATTGTGGGTCGTCATCCGGACCAGACTTAACGGGTCCTCGAAGAAGTGGGACGGGGCGGTCGAAGGGTATGATCGTTGCTGACGGTGAATAGTCGTCTAGAAGGTTAGCCGGCGGCGGTTCTGTATCCATTTACAAGAAATATTCGGATTGTTTACCAGTTTTGACCGAGTATAAATAGACCCGTGTTTTAGCCAAAGTCGCATGCGGTTGAAAGCGTGGCTCTTAAATTTAAAAGGTAGATTCAATTGGTATCTGACTATCCATATATTTGAACGTTCTATAGTCAAAAAATTAAAAATAATGTTTTGATCTATTACGTTTAAATACTTACTACATTATTATTGTTATTAATTTAATTAATAATAAAATTATTATTTAGTGATTTGTAAATTTATTCAATTAAGAATTTTATAAGTAAAATTTTATATAAAAATATATTTATTTTTAAAAAATTGATATTTAATTTTCAATGAATATAATATTTTACCATTAAGAACTAATTTAGTTCATTTTTTTAATTAAACCTTATAGAAATCTAGGAGACTTTTACGAGGCATTATTCTCTCAATATTTAAACATAAAAGCTTTCACTTGAGACATCAATTCAATTGTACTTCCCACTATCTCAATAAATTTTAACATCAAATTTCAATAGTGTTCCTAATTTTTTTATTAAAAAAATCAAATAATAGTGAATTTTAGTGATGGTTGATTGTTAACCAAACACATGACATGCTCGATCTTTTATAGTACAAGTACTTCTTTGAACTGTTAAATTCATTAAATTAAGAAAATTATTTATAATACTTTTAAAAAATATGCATTTTAAACTTATAAGAAATATATATTTATTTTTTAAAATATTTTTTTAATATATATAATTACTCGTATTAGTTGACCAAACATGTATTAGAAATTACTCCAATTTTAAAATATATGATTACTCATGTATTACTAATATGAGTAATCATTTATATAATTTCTTTTGTTGTATAAATGAGATAATTTTTAGCTTGGCCAATGTCTAATCCATCATTTCCATAATCTTCAATGACATATATCCTAGCTCTCGGTTTGCTTGGATCCTTGTGGCCAACTATTCTAGCATCTTCTTTTTGGTCCTTTCGCCAATAGGCAATAGCCATGCAAAATGGGGGAATTGTGCATGTGATGTGAGAGTTTGCTCATGGGATAGTCAAGAATAAAGAAGAACTTCTACCCACCACAAATGTCAATGGTGCATAATCAATGTAAACAAATCCATTAGTCAACACTAAAAAGGACAATGTACGGCTGCTAGTATTGTAAAAAATAATGTACTATACTAGTGTCTAAAATACTGTGAACAATTTGACTTGTTCTTCTTTTCTTACCGGTAGAGTATCATTATCAAGGGTCATTGCAATTAACTTAACCAAGAAAAGGAAAGGGTGGGGAAGAAAATATCAGCACCATTGATCGGTTATTGAAAGCTTTGCAGCACATGGGTTGGTTCTCTATTTCAATGGTGATTTTATGAGAAATTAATAAGATAAAGCCATCATCACCCTCACAAATTCCTCGTAGCTTACAAGACCATCTCCATCTAAATCGGCTTCTCTGATCATCTGCTCCGCTTCCTCGTCTGTTAATCTTTCTCCCAAGTTTATCATTACATTTCTCAACTGCATTCAACCCACATTAATTAAGCACAAATCTCTTAACTATCATACATACATATATATATATATGACTCGAATATTTAACCTGTGATTCAAGAAACTGAGTGTAGAAAAAGATTTGATAAAATTTGACTAAAAAGATTTTAAAGTTTTTCACTTAGATTTGTAATTATAAATGTAACTTTATTTTAAAACAAAAAAGACTTTAAAAAATTCATGTGTACCTCAAAAGCAGATATAAAACCATCTTGATCTCGGTCAAAGACTTTGAAAGCTTCTTTAAGCTCCTCTGCCCCATTTTCCTGTTAAAAAATCAACTTACTACCATTAATCAGAGGTCTGAATCAATTGTTTCAGAACGGACCAATGGAGATTTGAGAAGTCACCTTCATCTTTCTTGCCATGATATTCAAGAACTCTTCAAAATGAACCGTTCCACTACCATCGCTGTCAACCTCGTTTATCATTTCTTGAACCTCTTCCTTAGTTGGACGCTCATTTACGGAGTGGATAACTGCTGCAAGTTCTTCCATTGTTATCGCACCTACCATTCATTTACAAAATTTTCAGTCATATGAGGCAAAAAAAAAGTTTAAATCGTACTATTTTATATGACTTAAATTTTTAGATAAATTGAAAATTTAATATGATATAGAGTGAGATATCTTGTCATGGAAATCTTGTTTATGCTCATTCAATAATTATTGTCCACGCACAAGACTTGTTATTAAAAAAAAAACTTCTTAGATGATGTATTTCTCAATGAAAAAAGAATTGAATAAGAGAAGAACATGAAAAGTGAAATACCATCACAATCTTTGTCAATCAGAGAAAAGGCTTCCCGGAACTCAGCAACCTGCTCTTCTGTCAATGCCTCTGCCATAGATATAAATGAGGAGAAAGAGTGTATTTCTCTGTGTGTGTCCCCAAACAAAGTGAAGAACTTGAAAAAGAGAGAAGACTAGGAAGAAAACTATACTCAGAGAAATGAAATGCTGCAGGGGGGATGTTGGGCATATGTAGAGGCCCATAAAAAAGGGAGCGTAAGGACCTTTTCTATTCTACACAAATAAATGCAAGAAGTCAAATTCCACGCTTCAGAAGATAATTCATTCAACATTCAAGACTGAAGGTTCCGTAGAAATTAGAATGAGAGGGTCTATAATCAACGCTTGAACGAGGAAAAAATCGCATTGGGATTATATACTTCTGAAGAATGTATTTATAAACAAAAGATTTGAACCATATATTGCAAAAAAGGAAGATTTGAACCATTTAATACCTCATGGTTTTAACAGTACATACATATTCTTAAATAGATGGATCCTAAATCTTAACTTAAACGATTACTAAGGCCTCACAAATTATACATAATAAAGAAAAAAAAATCTTCATGAATTGAATTTACATTTTTAATTTTAGTTAAAAAATATTTGACTTTAATTAAATTATCAAATCATCATTCGTATTAACGTAATAGATAATGAGATACACGAGAGATGTAAATCATTTAAATTAATATGATGAATGAAGTAACTGATGATAAGTAGGATATAATTCAATTTCTTAAGTTAATGATGTTATTAATAAAATTTTAAATAAAAAATATATTTATTTAAAAAAATTCAATATTCAATTCCGATCAAACTAAAATAAAATTATAGACATTCAATTTCAAACTAAAGGAATAATATAAATGTTTTTATGATCTAAATTAATTGTAACCATATAGCAAAATTATCATAGACCATTGCTTTTATGATGGTAACTGGCTTAAAATCACAAAATTGATATGAGTATGATTCATAATAAAGTTTGCTTATAAAGAACCAGCTACTGCTTCAGCTTCAGAACCCCCGTGACGCCAGGTTTGAGCTCTTACCCATACGGGTAAAATTTTAAAAAAATATCCGTTGATGAGTGAATTTTAAGACTATATATCAAATTAAGAAGATACTTATTTCTGAAATGCACAAATCTCAGAAGAACTCTTTTAGTCATACTAGCTAGATTATGAGCTGCTAAATTAGTATATCGGGAGTGTAAAAACGTACAGAATAAAATGATAATTCTATAAGCATATGAATAAGATGCCCATAGGAAGAGAGCTTCATATTTCTACGTGGACGCAATTCACCGAGGATAGAGACTATCATATTCCAATACGAAATCTTTGACCATGACTCTGTGTAATTTGAACCCCCCTTAATTGCAGCAAGGATTTCAGCATGGAAAGGAGAAATAAGCTTTGCCAAAAGTATAAGCAGCAGCCAATAGAGAATGACAAGTTGAATCACGGAGCATAGCTACTCCAGTAGATGAAATTGGAAAATAAGAGCTATGCCTCTAATATCTTTAAAAAAAAAAACAGTATTTAATTTGCAATTTAAGACTTTCTCAAGGAGCATTTTTTACCAAGTGACAATGATCACTTTCGACCTTCACATAGACGGGTTCAATTCACCTTATGAAATTCTTCATCAAATGTTTATATACTTAATAGGGTAAATAATCTCACTTAAAGCTTTCACAAATTTTGATTTTAATATTCAAATTTTATTTTTATCAAATCATGCACTCATACTTTAAAACACTATAAAAAATAGCACTTCAATTTCTTTGTCCGTTAACTTCAGTTGAGAAGACTTACACGTGCAACTCACGTGACCAAATTAAGGGGCATTTTCATCACATTAAGGGAAATTTTCTTGAAAATGAAGTCATCTTCAGGTATCCATTACAGATATGAATACTGTGAACAGGTAAAGGCATCGACATTGAAGGATATTGGCATACTGTGAAGAATATGGAGTCATTGCAGCAAAGACATACCTAATCGCGGTTATCTCAGGCTGTGATGGCTGAGGTGTGGGGGGAGGCGGATGGCTCCGGCGATAGTGCAGGATATATAATTGGGAGAAAAGCTTAAGCAGTGGTGGAGAAAGATAAAGAGGAAATGTGGAGAGGAATCTTTATGATGAGAATGATTATGATGATGGTGGTGATAGGGAGGGAGGAGGAGAGGGTTCATGTAAGGCAGAAGGAGGAGGATAATGACAATGGTCCCAAAATGGGTTTCAGTTCAAGCAGTGATGGGTAGATGAAGATGAAAGAATTTGAATGAGGTAGAAGATGAGATAAATGGGAAGCTGATGAACTGAACCAAGTTTCTTACTGAGATTGACGAAAATGCTCATTAATTTGGTCATGTTTGCGCATGCAAGCCTTCTAAACTGAATTTAACGGATAAAGAACAGAAGTGCTATTTTTATAGTGTTTGTTTTAAAGTATGAGTTCATAATTGGATAAAAATAAAGTTTGAATGTTAAAATCAAAATTTGTGAAATTTTAAATGCATCTGTAACTATTTACCCTAGTTAATAAGTGTCCCATATTGATTAGTCTGAACAGCTTGAAGCAAGATGAGATAATAACATTTTTTAAAAAAAAAAATCTATATTTGGACAAGTTCTCAAAACTAATTTTTCAATTCTTCATAAAAATATATTTTAAAACACCTTTTTTTTATCCTACACGTGTTTCTCATTTAATCACATAAATAATATTTTTTTATTACTTTTAAATTAAAATTATAATATCAAATAATTTATTAATTATATTTTATACATTTTATAATATTGTCAATGATGATGTGTGATCCAAAATATATCAATTAATTTTTAATTTTTAATAAAAAATTATTGTCTAAATATAATTTTATATTAAAATAAAAAAAATAGTTTCAAAACTCAATCCAAATATACTTGAGTTCTTTCTTTTCTCTTTTAATAAAAATAATTGTGATATAAAGATATAATAACTTCAATAATATAAAAGAAAAGGGCAGTTGAATGATGTATTTGTTCATCTCAAGCTTCAAGAGAAGAATATTTCTATCAGTACTATTATCAGAATTATTAATGTCAAATAAATATTTATTATACTTTGGGTGGAAACGTGATATTCGTTATTTTAACGATCTCTAAGCTATATGTGAGAAGAAAGATTCTGATTAGAGTCAAGTTAAACAAATGATAATGACATCAATTAATTTTTACATGCTTTTCATTAGTTGTGATCTTCTATTTTTTTAATACTATTATCTTTACTTTTTTTATAAAAAAAAGGTATAAAAAACCATTTCCTTTTTTAATATTTTATTTAAAAAAATAAGAAGAGGAATATATTTAGTTTAACAAGATATTTATTTTGGTATGTAACCTTATTTTCAATTTTTTTTAATTAAAATTAAAAGTTATAAGCAATTAAGAACGGTGAGAAGGAGAGGAAAAAAAAAAGTGAGGCAAGGGCTTAAAAACGGAAGGGGAAAGAAATTTAACCGAGGAAGTGCCTTGATTGGTTCTGCGTGGAAAAAACAAGAAAAAATAGATGAAATACGGACTACCTAAGCTACACGTTCATTAAATGCGATGCGATTACCGAACGCATTTTTCTTCGTGCGTTTCTGGAGGCATCTATTTAGCCTCCTTTCTTGCTCCAGAACTGTTTGCTCGCTCTGTGTTTTCTAAGCAACGAGTCCGAGCTTGGGTCTAAGCTTCGTTTTCTTTATCGGAGTTGAAATCTTTGATTCGATTGATTTGGAAGTGTAATTCCTGTTCAAGGTATGAATTTCATCATGTTCTTGATTCACATCTTCCCTTTGCCGTTATCTTTTAAGGATTCTTTTCGAATTTTCAAAGTTTATTATCTGCCATTGTTGAAATTAGTTATCAGGGCGTTCAAAATCTGATGAACATGATAAAATTAACTTATAGAAGGGGAGGTTCGCAGTTTCAATCGAAATAAGCTTTCACGACCTATTAGGGTTTAGGGTTTTGTGAATCTCACCAGTTTTCAACTTCGCGATTGCTTTGAAAGTGGTAGGTTTTATTGAACTAGAAACTACTCCATTTTTTAAAAAATACAAAATTAAGTAGGTATTGATGGGAGGAGAGTAATTGGATGCACATATTTGACCTAGCATTTGTTTGACGTAATTTTGTGCTTGGGAAGTTAACTGTCATTTGTGTGTTGGCTGCGTAAAATTATGATCTTTATTGGTTAATTTGGTTGTTTTT
This sequence comes from Apocynum venetum, assembly GCA_019593545.1. NCBI lineage: Eukaryota > Viridiplantae > Streptophyta > Magnoliopsida > Gentianales > Apocynaceae > Apocynum > Apocynum venetum. The sequence goes on from SRSM01000324.1 coordinate 2,524,964, forward strand.
GCAGTGTAAATATTTTATGTTGGTTAATTTGGTCTGTAAATGAAGGATGGATTCTTAATCTTCTACGTAAATGAGAATAAAGTGCTTCTGTTTCTTAGGCTGTTCATTCTAGCATTAGCAACTTAGTACTGTTGTTCTACAGCATTCAGTATACCAACATGTGACCTTAAACATTAAATCCTTTGAAGTTCATATAACGAAATTGCCATCCCAGTTACGAAGTGCATAGACCTAGTTTCTATCCAGTCTTCGAATCTTTCTTATTAATGTGGTTGGCATTGATCTGGGCATGGACTCTTTTACTACTCAATTGATTTAAAAGGGTTTGTGAATTTCAACTGCTGTTATGGCAATCAAGGCCTCACACACAGACTGGATTATTGTTATTTTTCTGTGAACTTTATCAGGGTTCTGCAATCCAACTTGGAGTCAACCCTCATCTGTTGAGAATGCAACTTACTAATAATAGAAACAAAACTGCAAAGATGAAGGAAAGATACCAACATGCAATACTTATACTTACTCTTATTACCTTGCTGTATTTGTATATTGACTTATTAAATGACAGTATGGAATATATTTCAAGAATTTAACATGCAATACTTTTATTTCTGTGATGTGTTCGTATATTGACTTTGAGGTGATCATTCTGCATTCTAGAAGACAGGGATGACTGTGAACAAGAATCCGCTTGTGTTCTTGGATGTGTCAATAGATGGGCATCCTGCAGAAAAAATTATTATCGAGGTTCTTTCTAATTTGGAAACCCCTACTCTTGCTTGTATTGGTTATTCAAGAGTTCATTGTTTCAAAGATAGTGTTCTGTTTGTAAATATGCAGTTGTTTTCTGATGTTGTCCCAAGGACCGCTGAGAATTTTCGGGCACTGTGCACTGGTATGTTGCTGCTCTATATCTTCCCAAATTTGGATAGGAGTATTCAGATGACATTTAGGAAGAAATGGAGAGTGTTGTGAGAATCTTCACATGAATTTTTGTTGTTTTAGCTAGTATATTTCCTATTTGGTTCAAGATCTCCCTGTTTTAACCAGTATGGCCTTTTCAAAGCTGCTTTCCATATTTAATGGGATTTCAACCTTCTTTCGATGTGTCTTTTTAGGTGAGAAGGGGATTGGCGTATCAACAGGAAAGCCTCTTCATTTCAAGGGTTCCATTTTCCACCGCATAATCAAAGGATTTATGGCACAGGTATGCTTCTGTCTTCTTAGGAAATTTATTGGAGCGGAAGAAGATATTCCATATTATTTTAACCCAATTTCTATATGTTTATGTTGAAACTCTATGTCATGCTGTGAGCGATTTTCTTATACAGTTTGTGTGGGGTGCCTTAAGCTCATTGTCCAAATGATTCTAACATTCACCTTATAGTATACAGTTGTATTCCTTAAAAATGGAAAAAAGAAAAAGTACCGTGGTTGTAGAATTTCATCCAATGATGTCCTTGAGTTGTATTTTTGAAGTACACTTGTGAAGGGTTATAAGAACAGTTTCACGAGTTCTTTTAGATTTTCAGTACCATCTGAATGGAGACTATTACTTGATGATTTGATTTTTTTTTCCATTCCACATCACTCACAGAATAAGCAATTATTTTGAGATTCATCACATCTGTATTTTTCTCTTAAACATACATTGAAGCCCTCGTAGCGTTTTTGTATATAGATATAAAGATCTGTCCTATGGTTTCTTTATGAATTTATTTTCTAAATGCCCATATGTAAATTGTACTTTTTTCCTCCTGCAGGGTGGTGATTTTTCGAAAGGAAATGGTATGGATTTTATCTTCTGGACCTCATAGTTTCAATTGCTCCAGATGCTTGGTTAACTTCCATCTACATGCCCAGACTTGTAAGGAACGACATTTTAATGGTTTGCAGGCACTGGTGGAGAAAGTATATATGGAGGCAAATTCCGAGGTAGGTGTTTATACATCGTAAAAATCATTGCTTTTCATTAATTGTCTGTTGTGAGAAACTTATTGGATGTTCTTCACCAGATGAAAATTTCAAACTGGATCACAGCGAGGCTGGACTGCTTTCTATGGCAAATAGTGGTCCAAACACAAATGGCTCTCAGTTCTTCATAATCTTTAAGCGGCAACCTCATCTTGATGGGTAATTGTGTTGTGATTATTGTTTTCATAATTTACTAAATGTTTCCTACAAGCAACCTGCTGTAATTTATTATTCATATAACTCTAGATAAATCATAGAGTTTGTCTGATTAAGAGTTAATTGTATTATTTATGCAATGGTTCTTGTAATGTGTCAGGAAACATGTTGTTTTTGGAAAGGTTGTGAAGGGTATGGATGTCATTAGGAAAGTTGAGCAGGTGGGGACAACTGATGGTAAAACATCTGGCATTGTGAAAATTATAGATTGTGGTGAGACTTCTGAGAGTAAGGTTCGTGATGTAGTTGGAGCTCAGAAAGGTAATATTAAGATCCTGAAACCAAGAAACATACCTTGTGTCTGATTTAGCCTGTCTGATTTTTTCTAGTTTTGTTTGATGATGCCTTATCCAGGGAGGAAGAAAAAATCAACAAAATCTGTGTCCTCTGATGATGCTTCTGCTGATCAAGCCAAAGAAAAAGGCAAAGCATCAGTCAAAGACAAAAGGAAAAGGAAAAAAACAAAATATTCTTCATCTGATTCATACAGCTCAGATACAGATTCTGATTCATATTCAGATTCTGAATTGGAATCTCGCTCTTCGAGTTCTTCCAGTGACAGGAGGCATAGGAAGAGGAAAAGGTCATCAAAGAGAGGGAAGTGTTGGCATGGGAAGAGAAAAGGAGATGGAAGAAAGGAAAGGAGAAGAATTAAACGGGATAAAAGAGTCAAGAGGAAATGGTATGGATCCTCAATTGCATGAAACCTATTCATTCATGATGTCTTTGCTGGTTCTTTTCTCGTTAAGTAGTTTGCACATTATTTCAGGAGCTCAGATAGCTCTAGTGGTTCAGAGAGTGACAACAGTACAAGTAGCAGCAGTAGTGGTAGCTCTGATCGTGAAAATCCAAAAGTTCGTAGGGCTCCACGTAAAAATGACTCAACAAATGCACAGAATAGTAAGCTGAAAATAGATCTGTGTGCCTTACCTATTTCTCCTACTAATAATCTATTTCTGTAAGAAACTTGTTGATCTCAAGATGGTACCTGTATTTTCTGTCAAATTATTACCATGTAGTGCATCTTTGGCTTTCAGAGAACAACTTTCTACAGAAAAGTTTGTAAGATTGCCCTCTCTTATTCCAGGAGAAACTGTTCCTGAGCCACAGAAGGATATGGATGTGAAACTGATCGAAGGCCATTCATCTCAGGAAGAGGGTGAATTTTCCCAGAAGAATGGAGTGTTGAACAATGGCAACAACACAGGTGCAAAATTTACCAAAACTTCTAAACGACAGCAGCACGATTCAGATGATTCAAGAAAATCCAGGTTGATTTTCACGCTTTTTGCAATATTAGCAATTTGGCATGATATTTTCAAATACTGCTATTTTCTTTACTAAAATTCAGTCCCTTCCAATTATGTTTAAAGGAGTCCTGCAAGACGAAGGTCGAAAACCAGCCACCATAGTCCTAGCATGAGCCCTAGTAGAGACAGGAGTCCCAGTGTCCAGAATGATACTGAAATTGTTCGAACATCCAGTCAAAAGGATAGAACTTTGGTGCCCAATTCATCTCTACCTTCTGCCTCAATAGACGGTGAAGACGATGGAGGTACTAAGCGCATAAGGAAAGGCCGTGGCTTCACTGAGCGCTACCATTTTGTAAGACGCTATCGTACCCCATCTCCAGAACAACGGCCAACTCAAAGGTCTTTCCGTTATGGTGGAAGAAATATTCCAAGGGATCGGGAGAGGTAACTATTTTCATGTTTGTCTTGTAGATGGATAAATTAAGGAGGCCATATGTTCTTACCTATTTGTATTATATCATTTTAGGTATCAAAGCTATAGACGTTATTCTCGCTCACCACCACGGCGTAACAGAAGCCCACCCAGAGGCAGGAGTCCTCCAAGTCCAAGGTTCTTTTGCACTCCATACCTGTCATCTTCTCCTGCTCCCTTCCTATCCCCTTCCCACCGGGAGGGGGGGGGTAGTGTTTCGCCCTTTTTCCTCTTTATACTATTTTGCAGTCTGGTTCACAAGGTTTTCTGATATTGTTGTTCGTGCCAGGTTAAGTATTGTATTTCTCCGAGGGAGACATTCTCATTTCACACGTTAATATATTCTGCTCCCTCTTTGATTAGATATAATCACAGAAGAAGTCCAAGTAGGAGAACCTCCCGCAGCCCTATTGCTCGCCATGGTTATGACAAGCATCGGAGCAGGAGTCCAGTGCGCAGTCATAGTCCCATCAAATCACGCCATGTAATTAGTGATAAACTAAAATCACGTCTTGGGCCTCAAATTGATGAGGACCAGCGTCGAAGTAGAGTGAGGTCAAAGTCGAGATCAAGAAGCCCTGGTTCTCCACATTCTATATCTCCTTTGGATTCTCCAAGAAAGCAGAAAATGGCATCTCCATCTCCCAGTAGGTCCCGTTCCAGCTCTCCAGGTGGACAAAGGGGATTGGTCTCATATGAAGACGTGAGTCCTATTGATGGTGCAAACTAGGTCCCGCACAACTATAAAGATGCAGCAAGTCTTTTGTGTGGAAGATGGACTGTGTTGGTGGCTCTGAGTGGAGCTTTGGCCTCCTATAATATTGCTACATTCCTTTGTAGGATGTCCGATAAGGTTTAGTTCGACTTGGATTCAGCTATTTTCAGATTTTGATGTTTGTAGATTTCCTGGGGACTTGATAGTTTTCTACATTCTCTTGGCTTTCAAGGTCAAAGATGTGTGCTCAGGTGCAAATCACTGTTATGTCTACTTTGCAGCCTTTTAGGTTCAACATAAAATTCTGTGTCTGCACACGCAGCATAGAGAATGCTCTGGTCCAAAATCTCCTTGAAACACTAAGTAAAATTAATAATAGAAGGAAGTTGTACGGTCCCAAATTGTATACAACAAAATGCCTAGTATTGCATTTGAGGAGAATGTCTCGGGATCAATTTTCACTCAGAACTCTACGGCAGAAATTATCCAAACAATGTGGAAAAGAGATGCAGACTTTCTGCTCTTTCATAGTCACTGTGAAAGCCCATTGGACCTCTGTTAACCTGCTGATCCTAAAGATCGAAGCAACGCATATGCCCTAGTTGGACATTCATATCGGTTGACCCTTGGGTACAATCTGATCTTTCAGCCACATGTAAATAGGAACCAACACGAAGTAAGCACCTGCTAATGCACCAAGAATGAAGCGCAGGGCGAAGACATATGGGTTTGTGGGCTTGGACACATCTTCTGCCTTTGGACCAAGCTGCACACGAGAGCAACCACATAAATCTAAAGGGATTTAAGAGTAAAAGTGTAGACCCTTAAATGAAACGAGGGGAGTGAAGGGGTTGAATTTAACTTGGTCTCCATCCAAAAGTGCTAAAACACAAGGAAATGAAATAATATTTAATAAAGTTCTTTTAAAATGACTAAAAAATCTTTATCTCAAAATATTTATGCATATTTAGCGTGGACTCAGAAGTAAATTACCTATCAGGCTATCACTCATTTTCTTCCTAATAACTATCTAATCGCGATAATACTCGATTCTCCCCTTTCTACTCCCTCCAATTCTCTCATTTTCTTTCCTCGCATAGCCTGTCATTCGCCAAGAATCTGCACACATCCAAATACCCCATTCTGACACGGGATTTGCATACATGACCTACATTGGAAGCTTTCACTTGCAAGCTTAGTGCGTAATAAATAGAAGCAACTACAAAGACATTACAGTCCTGGTCCATCAGGAGTTCAGGTCACACCACTCACAGAGCCTCCTTTTGAATTACCTTAAGTAGGTAAACATCTAAAAGTTTCACAAATTGGAGAGCATAAGTAAATGAATTTTCAGTATAATGATTTGATATAATAACTTACAGATAGTTAAGGCTCTCACACAAATTGAAAGGGGATATTCAATTTTGAATGGAGCTTTTGTAAGAGAGACCAGCAGTGTAAGTAATTATGAAAGATTATTGTTCATAGATCAATAAGAAAAGGTAATTTGCATCCTTGGGGTAGTATATTGAACACAAGTGAGATTTACCTGCAAAGGAGAGTCACCAGATGCTGGTTTTACACCTGTAACAGAACAACCCATGATAAGACCATGCCTGCGAACTCCACGATACCATTTTGGGCCAATTCTCTTCAACTGAACATCCTTAAATCCTGCCTTTTCAAACCACTCAATGTACTCTTCCTCCTTTGGAAAGAGCATCCACATATCTGCAAAAAAGCGAGACAACCAAAAGGTTGGATAGACAGGACCAATTATACAAGCCTTGCTTCCAATTTTCAAAACTCTGTATGCTTCCTTGACGCCGCGCTGTGGGTCTGGCCAATACTCAATACTGAGAATAAGAGATGCAGCCAAGGAATTTTCATTAGATAATGTAACAAGAGGAACCTCATTCTAAATTTTCAATGACAAAGTTAAAGCTAATTACTGCTCCAAATATGTCTTCATTTCAAAATTCACAGCAATGCGCCAACAATTGCTTTGAATAAGATTTTATTTTCCTTGGTATATTTAAGCTGCCAAAAATAAGTAATTTTTTAAAAAAATTACTTTAATATGTCATATTTTATCTTCAATAACATGAAAAAAAATATTTTAAAAATTAATATAATATTTTAGTTTGAACAACACCAGCGCCATTACAAAGCAAAAGCTATTTTAAAAAGACACCTTCACTAGCTTCTCCAAAGTTATTTTTTCAATTTTTAAAGTGAAGTGAAAAAGCAACCAGCTCAAATAAACTTAGGAGAAACAAAAAAAAAACTGACAAATGCCTATTTTATGCAACCATTAAACCAAAAGAGGACAGTTATCTGATGGTGTTACGGAAAAGATGAGATTTTTTCTAAATCTAATTTGGTTGATTGATGGCAATTTATTTTGAAGATAAAAAGATACTATCTTTAAAAATAAGATCTTGATTGAATAAAGATTAGGAAGTCTACGTGAATAAAGAAAATAAAAGATATTGAAAAATATTGAATGATATTCTTAATTGATGCTTACAATTCTATATCAAGAGTATATCAAGAGAACTTCGTGCATAATATAGGGTGTGAACCGAATGCATCCAAGAGAATCAGAGAGAGTGAAGGTGATTATTGTGAAATTCAGTGCAAAGTTTGTGAAGTAATTATCAGTCACATAATGTTACTGAGCAATTAGTAAGATTCTATTCAATTTTTATGAGATAGTAAAAGTGATTATTTTGAGATTCAATGCAAAATTTGTGAATTAATTATCAGTCAAATAATACTGATAAATTACTGAGCAATTAGTATGAGTTTATTTAATTTTTATGAGAACTTATTGGTAATATGAAAGACATTTATTTATAGAGAAAAATTGTATTGAATATCTTTGTACTTTTGAAGATGCAAACTAACGTTCTACAGACATAGACAAAGAATTGTCAAACTCCATTAAAAAACGTTTTTGTGATTTACTGTAGCGTTTCTATCAAATGGGACTCCCAAACAATGTTTCCCAATGACACAATGAAAGTAATCAAACTAATCGGCATTGAAGTTAACTATTGCTCCAGAGCAACCTGATAGAACTCAAATTTAAATCAGACTAGTACCTTGCTACTTTGGGCTCGTTCTCAGATTCTGTATGTGTGTATATATATTGAAAAAATAATTTGAAACTGTTTTAAAAATTAATATAACATTTTTTAACTCTCAAAACTGTTTTCAAATCAGCTTTTATCAGTTTCTTTCCTCTTTAAGCTAAAATCTGAAAGAGGAAATTTGAAAAAGAAAAAAAGCAGCAATCATGGAGAGAACAGGAAATAAAATAATGTTAAGAGGCAGAACCATGCAAAATACACCGTTGATAGACTCTATATAAGCTGAAGCCTGGGCGTTTTTGGGTTCAATATTGATATTAGTTAATCTCTCAGAAAATTGAGTCATGGATCAAGTTACATGTGAATCTTGGCCAAGGCAGCAGCAACATAAGTGATCCTACAACTCGTTTGTACAACAATTTCCAGATGTCATTTTCCCAATCTATTTACTCTACAACGGAGGAAACCATGATCCTAATCCATAACTACACAAAAATAACATATAGGAAGAGATTCATAAGCAAAAGGCAAAAGATGGATCAGCATACCTCCCAGCAGACACATATCTATCAGCATAATCTGTTCTAAAGGGAAGGTCCTCTGCATCCCCCTCAATTATTTTACAATCCTTGAGCGGCTCCTTCTTCTTAGCCTTGGCAAGCTGATGAGGGGACTGATCAAGAATGGTAACATTCTTAGCGTCCACATGCTTGACTATACCCAAAGTAGTAAAACCCGTTCCCCCACCAACATCCACCACTATCATATTCCTATTGCTGAGGTCGGCTGGTTCGAGTGCCTCATCCCTCATATCTTCAGTCCAGTGTCCAGGATTTATAACATGGTCATACACAATTGACAGGAACCTATAGAACCAGAATGCCTCTTTCTTGTGTTGAATGAACCTGGGCTGCGAAGCTGGTCTAGATGCTGAAAGACTACATCTTGGAACAAGGGTTTTGCTTCTGGCCTTGGAATTTCCGGTACAAGATACTAAACCCAACTTGGGCAAGTGCTTTCCCTGCAAATCAGACCCAATAAAACCTAAGCTGGTTGGGGAAATTCCTCTTATTAACGTGAGATTTTCAGCCCCATTTAGCATTGAAGAAGCCATAAAATGAGCAAACACCCAAATCCGGGAAGGAAAGCCTGTATTCTTGAATTCAACTCACTAATTTGAAGCCTCTTTCAGCAGAACCCAAATGCAAAGTTAAGAAGAAGTGCGCAAACGACAGTGAGTGAGGGAGAGAGAAGTAATAAAAGACAAAATCCTCATTCCTCTGTTTCTGAAGCTAAAATTAACAACCACCACAGCCTTTGGACTTTGGAGGGTGACAAGGAAAGGACGTGAAATTTTCTTAATTAATTCTTTTCTCTATTAGTCTGTATTTGATTTTCTTTTTCTTTTTCTTTTTCTTTTTCTCTTTTGTGTACCATTGATCCAATCTCTTTTACATTTTATTTTATTTTTAACAGATAACTCAATTAATTAATATTGTGTGTGTATATATATATATATATATGAAATGTTGTTAAATTTAAATATATTATACCAAAAATATTTTTAAAATTATTTTTTTTCTCATTTATTTATAAATTTTTAATAATTATAAAATAATTTATATTTTACGACCAAAGAAATAAATAATGTACAATTGTATTTATTTTATTTTATTAGGTAAAGATCGAACTCAAAATCTTTAGATATGGAATAAGGTGCCATTAACTTCTAAATTATCTCAAGCTACAAAGGAAACCGTATAATTTTAATAATTGTTTAGAAATTTTTAATTTTATAAAATTTGAATAGTAAATTTAACCATTCAATCTTTATTTACACTGAATTTTTAAATTAAATTTAAAAATATTAGGATTTTATTAAGATTTAATTATATTTAATTGTAAAAATTATAATTTATGGTGTTTAAAATATTTTTGAATAGTTTTCATTTATTAATTATGTTTTATTTGAATTGATAATTTTTTATAATATTAAAAATTTGACACAAACAATATAAGTTAATGCGCATCATCTCGATAAACACCTCTACTAATTTTAAAATATGCTTGTATATGTGGTCGTCGTAGTGCCTGGTGCTACAACTGCCTTGTGACGCTGTTCGGCACAAGCAAATTCTGTTGGAGTACTCATGGGCCTGAAATTTTTATTTTTTGTCTTCTCTATAAGCTATTCTAAGCCATCATAAATTATTGATTGAGAGACAAAAAAGAATAATATTGACAAAGTAATAATTATTTATTAAAATAATTTGTATTTTGAAAAAAAAATTACTGAACATACACACACACACATATATATATATATATATATATATATGAAAATATGATGCAGTACTTAAGATCAAATTTTTAATCACATAGCTGCAACAAATTATGGTATACTAATTATTTGTTTTTTCTCTCTAAAAAAATGTGTAAGAAATGTGGAATCTGACTGTGCATGAACATGATATGGATGATGTTTACCTTTCTATTCATTAAACTCCTAAGTCAATTTCCAGCATTGTTTAGTAGAGATTTTCCATTGAAAGTATCTATACCTGGGATTCACAAGGAATTTCAGTTCAGTTTTCATACAGCAATTACCCTTGTCAACCTTGGTTTATCCGTCTTACAGACAATTCCAACTCTAAAGAAGCTGTATTTAGCAACAATATTTTACACCAAATTCCTCATTGAATGTCACAACACGACTCGGCAAATTGACACCAAAGATATTCCCGTTTAATTCTGACAAAAAACAGCAAAATCCAAAACCAATTAAATCGTCTAGATTCCACCATCCCATGTAGTATAAAATGCTATCATTTGTCTAGATCAAGAACCAATTACCCTGAATCAAAATGGACAATTTACCTGAAAATCTTGATTATGATGCTGCAAATCCTGTCTGGATGAACAAAGGTGATAACGCATGGCAGCTTACAGCAGCAACAATGGTGGGTCTACAAAGTGTTCCTGGGCTTGTTATCCTCTATGGCAGCATTGTCAAGAAAAAGTGGGCCGTAAACTCTGCTTTCATGGCCCTTTATGCCTTTGCTGCAGTCCTGGTCTGTTGGGTAGGATGGGGTTATCAACTCTCCTTTGGCAGTAAATTCTTACCTTTCCTTGGAAAGCCGGATGTAGCATTGGATCAAAAGTTCCTACTTAAAAAAGCTTTTGCTGGCAACTTTCCAATGGCAACTATGGTTTACTTTCAATTTGTTTTTGCAGCAATTACATTGATTTTGACCGGCGGTGCCCTCTTGGGAAGAATGAATTTCATTGCCTGGATGTTGTTTGTACCACTCTGGCTCACTCTCTCTTATACTGTTGGTGCATATAGCATTTGGTGTCCTGATGGCTGGCTCTTCAAGATGGGACTTATCGATTACTCCGGTGGATTTGTGATTCACCTCTCTTCAGGAGTTGCCGGCTTCACTGCAGCATTTTGGGTAACAATTGATCACGCATCTTTAGTTAATTTAATTCTTATTTACATCTTCTTTCCAATCCTTTTTATATGTTATTAGAGTCTTTTTTTTTTTTTTTATAACTCGTTTCACGAACTTTTAGGAAATATTTTATCATATCTCATCTTTGTTGTTAACATCTCTTATATATCATCTTTCTTAATCCCAATACATAATAAATAAAAATATAAAGATTTGAATGAATATACTTTCAATGATAAAAATAGACAGAAAGAGAGAGTGTCTGATTTCATCATGAAAATGAACTTAAAATTAGGACTTTGTAGGTTGGACCGAGGGCAACGAAGGACCGGGAGAGGTTCCCACCAAACAACATCCTCTTGATGCTTGCAGGCGCTGGTTTATTATGGATGGGTTGGACAGGCTTCAATGGGGGAGATCCTTATGCAGCCAGCATAGATGCATCCTTGGCTGTTCTTAACACTCATATCTGTGCTGCTACAAGCTTGCTCACCTGGCTTCTCTTGGACGTTCTTTTCTTTGAAAAGCCTTCTGTAATCGGTGCTACACAAGGAATGATTACTGGCCTAGTATGCATCACTCCTGCAGCAGGTAAAGTTAAATTTATTCATGCAACAGCAACGTTAAAGAAAAATTAGTATTATCTAAAAGCTTAAATTCATAGAGAGAAAACAATTTATCACGCCCCTTCAAGAGGGCTGACAACGAATTTACAATAATAAGTCCCAACACGCTTTTTTTCCCACTTTGATTCCATGTTATTTTTTCTATCTCTGAAACAATTTATACAATTATCAATTAACTACAAATTTCAAGGTTGATATGCATATACAGGGGTGGTCCAAGGTTGGGCTGCAATCTTGATGGGACTGATGTCAGGATCAATTCCATGGTTCAGCATGATGGTTCTCCACAAGAAAATTTGGCTACTGAAGCAGGTAGATGACACCCTGGCAGTGTTCCACACCCATGCCGTGGCCGGGAGCTTAGGCGGCATTCTTGCAGGGGTTTTTGCAAATCCCAGACTGAGCAGAATATTCTATATGGTGGAAAATTGGGAAAGATACATAGGCGTTGCTTATGGCATTCAAAGCGGTAACATCAAGGCAGGGTTCAAGCAGCTATGGATTCAGCTAATAGGGATTGCATTTATTGTTGTGTGGAATACTGTTATGACAAGTCTGGTTTGTTTGCTGATCAGGCTTGTAGTTCCTCTAAGATTGAATGAAAAGGAGTTAAATGAAGGTGATGATGAGATTCATGGGGAAGTTGCTTATGCACTTTGGGGAGATGGTCAGAAGTGTTGAAATTTCTCTACTCTAAATGGGTCATTATGATAGTTTTAAAGTTCACCCAGTTTGGATTGCTGTCTAAAACGAAATGATAGAAGTTGTAAATGGTACCAAAAAAAATATTCATAATTTGTGTATCTTTTTGTTCTTCTCTAGATATCATTTTGCTTGATCTTCAAATTTCCACTGATTTTTCTTTTCTTTTTATTTTTATGGAATTTCTTGTGTATATATATATATATATGATCAAATAAATTGAAAAAAAAACCATCGAATCACATACATAAGCCAAAATCTATTGTGGAGAATCAAAATAATGTTAGGCTTAACATTAAAGAAAAAAAAATTATGCAGTGAATACCTACCTTCAAAATGATGAAGGCCTGAAATGAATCGATCATCTGTTTTCCATGTCATTCCTTGTATTAGTGGGCCGTAAACTTGACCTTGCTGGACTAAATCCTTCTCTACAGATAGATTTATTTATTGGGCCTTGTCGTTATGGAATGTATTTGGGGCATAGGATACTTAGAGAAAGTGCTACCCTTTTTGGGGACAAAAATAAAAAATAAAAGTTGTTTGCATTCGTGGGTTATTCTTAAATTCAATTATTTTATCTCGCCCTCTTGTCTTTCTTTTTTTTTTTTTATTACGATTCAAGCCTCTCACTCCCTGGACTTTGATCGTTTTCAATGAAGTTTTTTTCTGTTACGCTTGATATAAATTAAATTCATATCAATATATCTACCTATATAAATTTATTTTATACTTTATTTGACAATTCACCTATGCTCGGACTCCTACCGTGTTTCTTTTCCAATTTTCATGCGGTTGAAGAAAAATATATTCTGAAAGTAATATAATATTTCGTTTTTTCACATAAATATGATTTTCCACAATACCACGTCCAATCATTCAAAGTTAATATAACAAATGAAAAAAAAATTAAACACCTTTAAATGGTTTTCATGTAAAAATAAAAGTATAAATCTTCTCTTTAAATAATAATTTGTCTGTTCATTTATCTAATGAAAATATTTTTTTAGTTTTAAAAAAACTGAATTCGGCCATAAATTATGCTATATTTTATTGTTTTATTTTTTATTATAAGGTTACTTACAATCTTTATTCGAGAGCATTATGTGAGTAAATAAACCACATAAGGGGGTAAGACACACTTAGCTAGGCAGGCATGTATAACAAACTCTAAGTTAATTATAATTGTTGGGGATTGGAATTAGTTAGGATGAACTGAAATGTACTAGATTCATCTTCCGAACCCTTTTTAGAAGCAACATATTTCAGTATATAAATAGAAAAATTTTATACAAATCTCGTAATTCTAAATAAAAAAGTTCACATTAACTGAATCCATGATAAAATTTACTATATGCCTAATCCATTCAAGAATCAAGAAACCGATCAAGAAAAATACCCAAGTAATTGAAAAGAATCAGTTGGGAACAGGAACTTGGACCAGTCCGTTACTCTGTCCAAAATCATATTCAACAAGAAATATATAGTAGGGAAAAAGTGAAAAAAAAAAAAGAGTTAAATAACTAATCACAGAATGGTCAAGTTGGAAATGTTGATTAATTTCTAGGTTTGTGTGGAGAGAGGAGAAGTGCATTGGTGTTTGTAGCTCACTGAAATAAAAGAAGACAAAGGGAATTTTGTAAACCTAGGCAAGTTTATGGGGGGGATTAATTAATATGTAATTTGCGTACGACACTAAGTATTAGATAGTGGCTAGAGTTGAGAATGGTCTGTATTTCCAGGCAGGCCAGGGTCTCCTTTTTACTGCAAATGGTGAGTAATGATGTCATTTGAACGTGAAGGAAAGGATTAGCTTAGCAATTGCATGTTCTTCAACAAGTCGAAGGTTGCTTCGTGTTGCTAAAGTGCATCGACATCTGATACAAAAAATTGCATAGAGAACCTAAAAGCATGAAGGTTTTTACTATAACTTTAATTTTAAAATATATTTATTTTATAAAAATAATATTCTTTTCATTCATAAATATAGATAATTTTTTATTATTTTATATAATTTTATAAATACTTTATTATTAAAATACTTTTTAAATTTCATCTCTTCTTTCACATCTTTTTTATTTTTAAAAGAAATTATTTATATTTTATTTTTCATAAAACAAACTTTCTTATTTTTAAGATATAATAATTAATAGCATTTTATGAGAAAATAAATTTATTTGATTTGTATGCAAGCGGATCAACCACTTATATTTATTTAAATAGTAGTAACTTTTAACCATTAAGAAGTTTGATTTCATTGTGGAGTGGATTAAAAAATTTTAATTTTCATGAATTATATGTAAATGAAATACCAGTTAAGATGACCAACTATCACGTCAATGTCAATGCAAATGGCTGCTCATTTTGCCCTTTTCTTTGGCCGTGCCACTACAGAGACTGATCCACTTTGTGGGAGTGAAGGCCTACAAAACTAAGTGTGCATGTGAAGTGAGAGAAGCCCATTGCTTTTGGCAGCTGGGATGCGCTTCCCCAGCAAAGTGGAGAGCAAAAACTCTGCATTTAAAGACCGTTCACACAGTATCTCTTTACCATCACTTTCACACTTTAATTTGTCTCTTTGGCCCTTAAAAAAAAAAAGTGGAAACTAATCACTTATTCTAGGACAATGTATATTACCAAAGGGAATGGATAATCATCAAATTAGTTCTCTCCTTCTCTCTCAAGTCTTTTTTTGAATGATACAGGTTTCACTCTTGAAACATTAATTTCGATTCATCAAAAACTATTCTCATATTAATGATGAATTATGCATTAATTGGTTACAGAATTCCCACTAAACCTATACACCAGTGCTCATAAAAAGAACAAATCACCGCTAATTACCCTTAGCAGTATTCGAACACTCATTCCGCCACCGCCAGCAAAACTTTCGTGATTAAATTTAATCAATTGTTTTATATTTAGAGGGACAAATCTTTTTTATATGGGTCTAAATAGGTCGAGATTATGCATCTAAATGAACTAATGACTCGATCAAAGCTCGATTCGAGTTCGATCCACTCAAATTCGAGTCAGTTCATTACGCAATTGAGCTAAACTCGAGTTCTAAAATAATTGTCTTGTGATTCGTCGAGTATCTCGCAAGACATCTGAATATATTTTTTTATCATTTGTTTCTTCAAAATTTAAATTAAAAATATTTTAAAAATTAATTCAAACTCGAACTCGTTAACAATTTAATGAACAAAACTCGAACAAATATAAAATAAACGAGTGGACTTGATTTGACTCATTTATAACCCTATCGTTTTCCTATCTCCCTTTCTTTATTTTTGATAAATTTCCTATCTCCCTTTCACTTGCACTAGCTATTGGAAAAACCCTATGCACTGTTCAAAAGAGTTATTAAACATGAATAACATTGAATATATGATTTTGACTCCACAAATTCATCGGTCTTTATATATAGTTAGTAATTTATGGATGATAGTTACACTGAGTAATGAACTGAAATTTAATGGCGGATACAGATTGAGAGAAGGTGGAGGGTAAAGACTCCTAAAGAATTTTTTACAAGCTGAGGGAAATTATTATTTTAAAAAAAATGGATTTTTCATAAACAAAAAATGAAATTTACTATGTTTAATATATATATATATATATATAATAATTCATTTATACGTTACACTATAAAAAATTCTAAATAGGCCAGTGAACTGAACTCAAATAAGATTGAGTCAAACAAGTGGAGTTTGAACAGGCTCGAATTTATTGTGAGCCTTGCCCTCAGCTTTCCTAAAATAAGTGAGGAAGGAAAAAAGCAGAATTGAGACGGCGAAAAGGCAATTCACGTGATAAGAGAATAAGCAAGATCTAGCAAAAAAGAAGAAGAAAAGAAGACGTTAATGGGGGAAGGGAAACGGATAGGTGTCATGTGCGGTTCAATGGATTTAATCCAATCCCGTTTTCTTTCTTTATAATTTATGGTAAAGATCGATGTCATGGGCATGTTACTGGGTGATTACTTTTAGATATTTGTGAGTTTCTGACTCTTGTTTAGGCTTGAGTGACACTTATACCTTCTACTTATTGGCTGACATTTGTGGTGGATTAATTATCATTATAAGTAATTCCAGATTTGTACTAATAGTATGTTTTTTAGACCGTTAAGGGATCATATTATCCCTGTATAATTACTCGAAAACAGAGATGGATATCACATGGTTGTGCTGTAAATGTTAGTACCTTTTCTTTTCTTTTTTATTATTATTGATTTGGAATTCGCACTCACAAATTTTAGAGTAATTTTCCCGCAAATGTCGAACTTGCATTTGTTCAATCTCTCTCTCTCTCTCTCTCTATATATATATATATATATATATATAGATTCAATGCTTCATCGATCCATCTGTTGTCGTATGATCTAAAGATTTTTCTATTTTTAAAAAACAAAATTTAAGAAATTTATGTATTTTCTCGTAGCATTCAACACTTTAGACGTTATTCGCGTACATTAACTCCTACAATAGCTTGCAAAGTGTATAATGATAAGTTATCCAAAACAAACTATGAATAACAAGTTCATGTCTCGAGAGAACTCTGACATGTATCAATTAGGAGGAGTTTTACCCATCTGCCAACTCAAGGGGACCTTCCATGGAAAGCAATAGGAAGGATGCATGCTTGGAATTAGATCTATGGGAATTGAAGAACAGCCCTGCAGGTCATAGGATATGCAAGAATCTGAAAGCGGTCCAAATTGGATTCCCCCCCACACACACACATATAGAAAGGAATAGGAATCCCATCTCTTCATGATTGATTTAGCATTCCAAAAATCCAATTCAAGCCAATGTAATATTTGAGCGAATAAAATAAGGAGGAAGGGATTCTCTTCTCTCTCACGGCATATGGGATGCAGAGTACCGAGTAAGAGAAACATTTCCTGTAGTCAAAATATATAAAGTAGTAGTAATCTATACAGAACCTTTTTTCCTGCAAACTTTAAACCTATAAAGGAAATCTCTGGTTTAGCCATTTAGGTCTGCGGTCATTGAGGAACAACAAGAGTAGGTTACATACTTACATTGCATAAGACAACCACAGGAGGATTTCTTTTTTCCTTTTTCTTTCTTTATTGATGAGATTTATAAGAAGAGAGTGTGAAATCCAGTTGGGACAAACAAAGTAAAGGAATGGAATAAAGGGGTGAGTGAGGATAGGGAACATGGGTTCTTCCATTACAGATTCAATTAACCGGGACACTGCAACTTTTACTACTACATAGACAAGGGCGCCAAGGCCCAATCATCTAGCAAGCTCATTGTTCAATACTCTGCAATTTTAAATTGTCTTTTTTTTTTATTATTATTATTACATGCGATGGATTTGTAATTCAAAATCTTTAAATTCTCAATAAATTGCGTTAATCACTTAATTAATTAAAGCATCTTTGGCAATAGTCTCATCTTTTTAATTGGGAATATTTTATGTGTATATGAGTTAGGTCAAAATAAAAATTCACTTCTTCAATTCTATAAGTATTTATCCTAATTACTAATTGTTATTTTACACATATAAAAAATGGGAATAAATATTTTTAAGCCGAACAAAGTATTTATTTATTGATATAAAAGGAAATTTTCTAAGCTAATAAATTATTAATTCATCCTCAAACCTGAGATCATCCATCTTCTTCACTTTTTTTTTGAAATATTATTTACAAAATTACTATACAATTTTTATGAATAAAGTCATCATACTTACATTCCAAATTTCTTTTAGAAAAATATACTTACATTCCAAATTTTATTAGGTAGGAATATTTATGAGAATATTTGATTATATATACAATATTTCTATTTTGTTCTTAATAAATCACAGTTGAGGAGACAAATAGTGAAGCTTTGTATTAAATTAAAAAGGTTTAGTAGTAAAAGTTTAAATTTAAAATATGGATTTTTATTAAATTTGTGACACAAAAAATAATTCTATTAAATACTTCAACATATATATATGCATAATTATTGATAATTATTACTAGTATTATTATTATTTTTTAACAAAAAATTATTTTTATCGAAGGATAGTTCAGTAAGTAATTCCATTGTCCCCAGTGCATAGCCGAGTTGGTAAGATAATATGATGATGTGAGGAGAAATCCTTCAACAGATTCGAATCCCGTGTGGAGCAAATTTTCACTGAAATATTGTCAAGGTTTGTCCTGAGATTTGAATTCTGTTGGCTCTCTGCCACATATATCTGTCACTCCACACATCACTCGATTTACAAACCGCTTGAGATGAAGGGACCTCTGTGATACTGATGGAGTTTATCTCTCCCTCGTCAAAAGTAATTCCATTCAAGTATGACAGATGAGGTTTCGAATCTCATTACTCAATTGTATATAAATAAATAAATAAAGATAAATATTGGGTTCATTCGGAGCGCGCACGATCCGAACTCTGCAGGGAGTAAAGAAAAGTGGCAATAAAAGGTAGAAAGTGCAGGAATGCTTTTGCATTTAATAATTAGCAGCATCACCAGAGTAATAGACACCTGAAAATTTATTCTTTTTTATTTTGATAAGTATTCAAGTATATAGCAGGAATTAATAGATAGTATTATAATAAAGTAGGTGATAGGGGGTACATACACCCTAACAAGTAGCAGTGAATGTTAGAACATGGGGAGGCAATAGACCCACGTTACCACAACATTTGGAAGTTAAATAAATACTTCATCTAATATTAAATATTTATTTTTAATTTAATACACAAAAATTTTAAAACTAATATGAAGTATTTTTTGTCTAATTTTAATTATTCATATTATTTTTTATGTTAATTTTAAATTATTTATTTTTTAATTTTAGCACGTAATTTTATAATTTTATATTTATTATTAATGAATAATTTGAATGAATTACTTACTATTTATTTAAATAATATATTTATTTTTAAAAATTTAATATTTCTACACTAACTATTAAATGAGATAATTTAAAATTTTTAATTATGTAATTATCATTTAAATACTTATTTTAATTATTGTACAAATCTAAAATAGACAATTAGAATAAGATTAATGTAGTATTATAATTTATTTTCATTAAAATGATTATATAAAGTAATATGAATTATGTAAATCACTTAAATTAAGATATTATTAATTAATTTTTAAATAAAAATATTTACTTATTTTATAAAAAATTAATATTTAATTACAAACATATACAAATAAAAATATATTTTATTTGATAGTTATAATAAGAAGTTTGTTAATCACATACTTTTTTGTTAGACGTATGCTCTCTTACGTGAGACATAAATCTCGACTAATCGTTATTAAATACTATTAAAACAATCTGTTTCGACGAAATAATCATAATTTATTTCAAACTTCCAACTTGTTCGTTTATATTACTGAAACGACGCAGTATATAAAATGTATCTCGATACATAGAGTAAGCAAGTTCTACCGCCTGATGCTTATGATAACTAACCCATAATAATTGCAATTAAAAGAACACTAATAGCTTTGTGAGATCTCTTTGTGCATTCTGGCATCTATTTAATGTTTTTTTAGAAATGAACGCATTAATAACTTAACTCCCAATTCCAAAAACGATTTCTTTCTTTCTTTATCAAGAAAATTTTTTGGTTAGTAAACAACATTAAGACCAAATTCACTCCTTTCTCAAACTATAATTTATGTAGTTGATCAGATAAAAAGCTACATGCAAATACATATTTTAAATTCGTCGATTACTTTTTCTTTTATTTTATTTTATTAAAGGTTTTCTTATTTTCAAAGTATCCCTACCAGAAAATGGGGAGATAAATATCTATAAAAAATTATGAAGTAAATGATACAATGATGATTAAAAATGGCAGTGTAATTTAATCAAAATCTATTGAAATATTTGAAATAATTTAATCAAAATAATCTAATTTTTAACATTTTTATTCAAAATAACTTGATTGGTTGAGAGTGTATTAAAATAATTCAAAATATATTTGAAAAAAATATCTAAATAATTTTATATTAAAACGTATTTGGTAAAAATGTCTATCCTAAAAACTTATTTGACAATTACATCTGTATACATTTAAATCACTTCTTCTTAGTTGAGATTTTAAAAATAAAATAAAATAGTGAGTAAAAAAACTTTTTTAATCTTTTCCCTTTTTTGTAATGGAATAGTGAGTATTTATGGTGTTTGGATCACGTGTTGCAATAACAGAAGCTGTAAGAATGTGCAATCAAAGTATTATATTAGACGGCTGAAATTATTAAATTCTGTCATTGGATTATATTAATGATGTCAAATCAATTAGTAACTCCGGCCAAAATTAATATACTTATTTTATTTTTTACACAAATTAAAAAATACAATTATGTTATTAAAAAATATATTATTTTTAATATTTATAATTTCAAAGTGAATTGAATATATTTTTTATACCGTACAAATAATATAATTTAAAATAAAAATATTTTGATCAATTAATAAATATTTATATTTTATTAAGAAAAAATGACATATAATTAATAAAAAAATAATAATCAAATTTATTAAATTGGCACGAAGAGAGTTACTATAAGTGTAATTAATAATTTTAGCTTTACATAGAAATAATTCACATCAATTTTCCTTGCATCAAAATTGAAGGCATTGCAAAAATATGTTTTCGGCTATATATATATGGATGTGTGTGTCTGAATAAACGTAATGGGAAGAAATTTTGACGGTTCAAGGCTTCCAAAGCAACTTGAAGAAATAAAAAATATAATTTTAAATATCTCAACCTAAAAACATCAACGTTGATTCATGGACAAATAAAATAAATCTAATAGAGTAACTCCAGTGCATCAGCCACGTACATATATAAAAACGATGATAGAATTACTTTTGGTTAGAGGAAACTAGTACTACCACTAATGTAATTTACAGATGATTTTAATGATTAACTTACTAGTTATTAAAAATAAAATAAAAAAAAACGATGATGGAAGTACTTGAGATTTCATATTACATCATTGTATTTATATACTTCCAAATGACTTCACTTAATGAGAATTTTGGCAAAAGGTCACGAGGCGCCACTCTCGTGATTCAGCTATGTATTATAGGCTAACACCCTTCTATTACCTCATCAATTAATTCATTCATATTCCAACAATTTTTAGATGCTCATTGGATCAAACAAGGTCTCCAAATGCAAAAGTTTTCCTTTTCAGGATGTTTTTCTCTTTTACACACACACACATAGATATATAAATTGAACTTCGTTACCACTAAAATAAAATAAAAATCGACATTAGATTTTTCAACTTTTTACAATACAGTTAATGGAAGATGCAGATGAGAGAGAGAATAAAATAATTAAAGATGTGATGCCCTCATCAGACATTTCACATTAGTTGTAACAATGAAATAATAATTAAATTAAATATTTATTCTAAACTTTAAATATCTATAGTAAAAATATAGTTAATACTTAGATATTGGTTTCATAACTCTGGATAGTGAAAAAATGAATTGTTAATTTATATTTTTAGATATTCTAGTGATTCTTTTAATTATTGTATCTGGGACTTTACACTGGTAAATGCATGTGAAATTAATTACAGAAATCATAATTCTTATATGTAAATTTTAATGATCATTTATGATGATTCAAAATACCGCACTCACCCATCTCTGCCCTTTTTTAACTCTCATATCTTGACACTTTTCGTGTTGTACTTTGATTTATTTATTTTTTTCTCCTTTTTTGCTTGGTTTTATTTTCAATTATTATTATTTTTGGAAAAAAAATTAAAACTATTTATGGTTTGAAATAGAGGCCGAGTAGGAAACTATTGATCAAATAAACAATTAAGTCACACTAGTAAATCAATGAGATAACTAATTTATAAAATGACGTATGATTATTTCTTCAAACAAGTACTATCTTATAACTACCCTAAAAAAATTTATATCTTATTACTATAAATAAACCCCTAAAGTAACCAACTATTTTCATTTTTACATATAAATAAAACATATATTAAAAAGTACACGCCATTTTAAAAATAGATTTCATTTTATATAATTTAATAAGTACTTTTGCTAATATTAATTTTATGTGTCCCTCTCTTCTCTCTTATCTTAAACATTATGAATATATTACTCTTCCTAAATAATTTAAGTATTTGTACTCCATTCATCATAATTCATTTTAGAATGTTTTAAATTAAATAATTATTCTCATAAAATAATTATATTTATCATTTAAAGTTTCATTTATAAATTTTAAATTTAATAGATTTATCTCTTATTAAATCATATGATTTGACAATTAATTAACTAATTTGTTTTTTGGAAAATCAGCTAATTATGTTGATAACAAGAATGACATGATAGTAACTTTTAAATATCAAAGAATCTTATTAATTTTTACAGTATTAAATTAAATATAAATATTCAAATATTAATAAAGGATACGTAGAAATTTATGATGAATTACATTGATACTTATCTCATTTTCTAAACATGAATCTTTTTTGTTTCTATATATATATATATAATATTACAATTACCTTATAACTTTTTTTGTCATTATTACTTTATATTTAATGTTCTCCCTTGTGAATTTTTTAAAAATAAACGAGATAGAAGTAATTAGTAAGTATATTTTAAATATAATACTTATATAAGTATATCCATCGAGTAAAAAATCTCCTGAGGAGCAACGGCAAAGGGAGCATTAAAACGTGTAATAATAAGCAATCAGCCTATCAAATCCACACAGATGATTCAATTTCATTACGATTGTTTGAAAGATAAAACAATGAAATTACCGCGCTGTAGTTTAGTTTTCACCCCTCAGTGTAGCGGAAATCAAGGTCATCGTTCAAACTTTCGCAACTCAAGGAGTATACAGTGCTGCCACGTGGAGAGTTAAAGGCACGGACGTTATCCTGCATCTTCAGGCTTCTAACGTCTTCCGAGGTAGTAATAAAAAATAAAAATCCTCAAATATTACCACATTCCCACGATCTCTTATTTACATCCCCACCTATTAGCCTTCTGGACTAAAACGTCATTTCCTCCTCATACATCCTTCCCCTCTCTCTCTCCCTTCACCCTTTAAAATGAGCAGAAAGCGGGAGTTGCAGATAAAGCAAAAGTTCATGCTCTAGAGAGAGAGAGAGAGAGAGAGTGAGAAATAGACAGACCCCAGTAAGAGAGTGAGAGAGAGGGAGAGAGACTGAAGCCAAAATGTGATGCTGAAGTAAGTGAATAAAGGGTTGTAGTTTAAGAGACCGTACCGGTGAGGTTATAGGGAGTATAATTATCGGAAGGTTGTGGGCGAAAATGACGACGCAAGATCAGAATCTTGAAAAGCAGATAGAGAGGCAGATGGGTTGTATGGCTGGTTTTCTTCAACTCTTTGATCGTCATCAGATTCTCACCGGAAAACGACTCTATTCCGCTAAGCGTCTCCCTCCCACCAAGGTAACATTTGGGATGCAGTTTTTGTCTATTCTCTAGGACCACTAACAATTACTACGACTAGTATCCAAAGGCATTTATGTCATCTGTCTTTCCCTTTCTTCCTTTTAAAATTTTTTTTTTGTTATTCCGGTGTAGTCTCAGGTTGCTGATGCGGCAGGCGTGTCGGAGAAATCCACCACAGAAGTTTCAAGTGAATTGGGGATACCTCATCATCCAGGGAAAGCAGTGGCAACTCCTAGTCCAGAACTGCCTAAACAGTTTTACACGCCGGAGCTCCGATCGCCTGAAGTTCTACCTCCTAAATCGCCTCTTCCTCGTCCTATATTTGAATTGAAGGAAGGGACGAGGACATCGTGGAAGTTCAGCAAAGAAGCTCCCAGACTTTCATTGGACAGCAGAGCCACTGTTGACGCAAAAGGGAGTCTTCATCCGCGAGAGATCCGTACTAATGCCTCCGTCCTAACACCTACCAGGGGCCACAATGCCGGCGCTGGAGCTGTTGGAGATGGTGATGACAAACAGAGAAGATCACCCAGCGTGATTGCGAGGCTCATGGGACTTGAGCTACTGCCCGAGTCAGACTCCGAGCCTGTAAAACAGTCCGAACTAAGAAGATCCGCATCCGAATCGAGAGTTTCCCGGGATCTATTTCAGTATAGATTCATGGACAACAACCATTTTCATTTGAAGCAGCCTAATCAATCACATTCTAACGGTGAGCAAAACGAGAATCAACACAAAAGTTCCTATCCAAATATTAGGCCTGTGGATGTAATGGACTTGCATTCCTTCAGAAATGTTAATGCCAAGTCTGAGCAGCCGAAGACATTAAACAGAGGTTTTGGCCCATCTTCCTGGAGGTCACAGCAACAGCGGAGGAGCTTTTTTGACACGGCGGATGTTTTTCCGGAGCCAAGGCAGACAATGTCTATTTATGGAGACGTAGAGAAGAGACTGAAGATGAGAGGAATTGATGAACCTTCGAAGGATCTCGAAACTCTGAAACAAATCCTTGAGGCTCTGCAACTCAAAGGACTTTTGCATTCCAAGAGGCCTACAGAGCAGAGAAATTTCGTGTACTCCGACGAGTCGCCTATGGTCATCATGAAACCTTCCAAATCACCTATGTGTCGGAGATTGGGAAGCGATTCTCCACCTTCGAGATCGGGAGTTCGAAGAAATCTCGACCTCAACAACGGCGAAAATCAGCCGTCCGTGAGCCCCCGTCGAGATAGACCAGTGATTGGCCGAAATGTAATGAGTCCGACGAGAGGAAGAAACTCTAGCTCGCCGACTCGGAATGACGGCCATTCAAGGCGGTCGAGTAATTCAATTGCGAAACCAAAGCCATTGAGCGTCGAAACACAAAGGCGTAGGAACGAAACAGTGGAAAACCGACGCGTGTCTCCGGTTCAGTCACCCAAACTTGGTTCGAGGAGAATCGGGTCAACAGCAGATCAATCTATAACTACTAACCGTTCCCCAAGAAACGGAAGATCATCGACCGCAGCAGCAGCTGATGCATTTCGGAAAGAAAAGATCACAAACCACGTCACAGAAGACGAATCATCTTCCATTTCCGAAAGCACAATAAGCAGTTCGTCCCAAACGGACACAGAGGTAAATTAAACAAATGATTCATCAGTTACTATCATTTCCCGTTAATTAATGAAAGTAATTATTATTTTCATGTCTTAAACTTAATCCGTCTCCTTAATGGGTCATTGCAGAGATCGAAAATGGAAGAATACAAAGAAGGGAAGAATCTGTTGGAGAGGTGTGATAAATTACTCCACAGTATTGCAGAGATGACTGCAGCAAATGCAAACGACATGCAACCGAGTCCAGTGTCGGTTTTGGACTCGTCGTTTTACAAAGAGGACGACTCCTCGTCACCATCGCCGGTCATGAAGCGGAGCATTGATTTCAAAGGTACAAAACCTAATCTCCATTTCCGTCCATATTATATATAATAATAATAATAATAAAAAATTGCCACCCATAGTATATGCTCCCAAGTACCTACTTAATAGTACTACTGGATGATCATAATATTTGACTATCTCTAGGAATTTATAGGTCGTACAATTTGTTTCAGATGGCGTCTGAATAACTTCTAATGCCCTGGTTTCAGTGAGCCTATTATTGCCTACTTAGTTACTGCTATTATCTCTGATATTTGTAGCTGTACAATGCTGGATTTCTTTAATTAGTTAAGTCAGTATTTCTTTAATTTGTTCATTGATAAGAAAGAGAAATTTAATGAATGTGACCTGAGCATGAGGTGCGAGCGAGAGTGACGTTGGGAGTGCAGAAGGCTGTGTTTTTAGGTAGTCTACTACGTATGAGGGTAATTTGTTGATGACGATGTTTTCTACCTAAATGTCCACGACGCCTCGTATTCATTTATCTGTTGTTGTAATATGTAAGGTACTGTTACTATCGTCAATCGTAGAGTATCATGTGGACTTGAGTTTTATAATGTTAAATAATACTACCCCTTTATAATATAAAATATACATAATATTTTGTGAAAAATCTCTTTATCCGCTCAGGACTATAAAAAACTCTACTTTTAAAGTAAGTTAAATTGTCCAAATTGGGGTAGTATACAGCTATTGTTTTTTGCTTGATTTAGGATGATATAGTTTACATAACCTAAAATTTGCTTGATAACAAATTTTGATTAGACATTTTATTTGGTCACAAGTTTTTGACCAAAAGGATGAGAATAGTGCTGGTATATGTTTTTGCAAGGATATTTGAGGCCAAAACTGAAATGCTTTGGACAATGAGACTTGTTGGATTGACCGGATGTTGTAGAGTTCCAAAATGTTTACTTTTGTGGAATAGTTGTGACCACCAGCGTTTAAGCGGTCCTCCTCCTCTTGTTAGTATTTGCCCTTTCAATTTTTGTATGAAACTATCGAAGAACTCCATATTCCAGAGTTTTTTTGTCAACATTTTCTTAATGTTGAAAAGGACAGCATGTACTCCCAACTACTCACCACCAACTGAATTGCGTCTCACCAGAAAATTATGATGAATTTTTTGCACATTTTGACCGTCATTTTTGCCTGACCAATGTTACAGATCACTCGGGTGAATTCGAGGACGAGGCATGGGGTACCCTGGATATGTCTGTATCATCATCGAAATGGGATGAGATTTCCGACGACTCTGATTTTGTGTACATTTCAGAAATTCTAAGGGCTTCTCATTACTTCCATGAAGATTCAGATATCTTTTTGTTACTGGAGAAGCAGCAACTTCTCAAGGGTAGGGAATCTTCAAAGGCCTCGACGCTGCAAAGGAAATTAATCTTTGACATTATCTCAGAAATTCTTGAACGGAACAGGCAACTGCCCCCATGGAAGGCTCTTTCCTGGACAGATTCTACGATTGCCAAGCCATCGGTACAAAAGATATGGTCCGAGTTTCAGAAAATCCGAGAGCGCGAAACTGCAGATGACTTGTTTGAGATTATTTGTGGAGTTCTGAAAAAGGACTTGGCTGGGGACGACATCAATGAATGGGGGGATTTTCCAGTAGAGTTGTCGGAGGCGGTACTGGACCTTGAGCGGCTGATATTCAAGGATTTAATAGGCGAAACAATCCGAGATCTCGCTACATTTGCCTGCAAAAGCACGGCCTTGGTGGCGCCTCGTAGGAAGTTAGTTTTCTAATGAGAGTAGTAGTTGTTCTTCACAAGGGAGGGCTTCCGAATAACTTTGGCGCGCTTTCTTGTGTTTAATTTATTTTTATTTTTGGCCACGTTTGGGGGGTGTTTCTACGTGTAATTCTTCATCTGATATTTTAGTGAGGAGGTGGAAAAACAAGGAAGGAGATGCTAATTTTTAACAGTCATATTTGCTAGCTGTAAAAGGACAAAAGGTGAGAATGGTGGTGGCCTTTTTACTTTCTCTGCACAAGTGCATGTGCAAAGTTAAAGAGGAAGAAATAATTGTTTGTGTTGTGATTTAGTTACTAATAATATATATATATATAGTAGCAGCAGTTGTGAAACGGAAAAGGTCGTGGAAAAGTGTTCCATGTTTGTTAGTGACTTATCAGGATTACATAAATTGGATATCTCTAAGCTTTAAGCTCAAATTAATGTGTGTGCAAATTTGTCTTTGAGAATGATTGCTGGCATAATTAAGAATCTTTAGTAACCAATTTTGAGCTCAGAAACTAATGATTTAGGACAAGGGTGTTAGCACTCCGCAAGGCCCATGGCATGCCTGTGCCATTAAGTTAGCATCATCACAACCAACCATATGATGTTTGAGGCATCAGTAACCACCTCCTTACCATGGTGTTTCTTTTACTCCCTTTTTCCCTCACTTTTTATAATATGATTTAGGTAATTATACACACATTTAAAAAATATTTTATTTTTTACTATATTTTTATTTATTTTAATCTTTCTTAATAAATAAACCATTTCTTATCTAAAAAAAGTACCATTTTGATCACTGCAATTTGAAAGGAGGAATCTAATCATGTGATTTGGTGTTAGATCTTATGATGGCTCCCTATTAAGGTTGAGGAAAATTCCCCTTTTTCACATCAACAAATGGAAAAATACAAGAGCCCTTTCTTTGCTTGGTTGTGGCTCTGAAAGTGGTAACTGCCATTTTTCTTACCTGCAGTCTACAAATCTCGGTTATGATTAAATTGTCAGACAAGAAAATCCATGGAGAGAGTGAAGACTGAATTTGGGCACCACAATCTAGGGTTCTCATGACATTTGGAGTTATGGACCTTAATAAGAGTGGAAAGTTTTGCTGTGCTCTCTTCAGTGATGCACTGCTCCAAAAAATTTAGTTTAGTACGGAGAAGTAGGATTCTCTAATAGTACAAGAGCCAGTCACCAGGCTGTGCTTCCCACTGTTCTAAAAAGTTTCATTTCATGAATGCAAATGTATTGCTGCCTTGTCACTTCCATGAACATGACCATGTGCTTCGTTTTAATGATCAAATTACAATTTTCAGCAGAGTTTTTTAACTTTTCAGTTCAGATATAATTACTCTTCCCTGTGCTTGTTAACATCCAACCACCAAAAGTGCACATTCAAGTGGGATTAATATTCAGTTTGAATGCGTCAAATTAGTAGTTCAATTGGTTAAAAATTCTTAGTTCTGAATCACATTCCTTTCCCTTCACCATGTGAGAAAATGCTAAGAGAGTAAAATGAGGTGGGTTTTTTATCGGGAGTGATATGAAAGCTTTGTCTGTGATGTCTCATTCGTATCCCCCATGGGAAGCGGGCTCCAACCATTTAACCTTTTTCTCATTATGCCGTGGCATATGGGCTTGTTTATGGCCCCTCCGTTCGCCCACGCTATCAAAGCTTTCCTTATATACCCAACCTGGCCCTTTAGTAAATCTGTTGTTTTCTTCTCTTGCTCTCTCACCAACATCCACAGAAACACTCCATACTCAATAGTACATTGGTTGATGAATAGTATATTTATGTTTGCACTGTGCATGCTCGGCTCTAGATTGAATTTCTAAAAATGCTTCTTTTTTTATAAAAAAATAAGAAGGGTCGAATTTCAGTGCTCCCCTCCTAAACATCCAAATCAAGACTGAAACTAGAGTTTCCTCCGACCATTAGAATCCTAAATCAATTAGGTATAAATTTACTTTTTATCCGGGCTTGACCAATCCTGTAGGTATCTTTTGCAAATAGAGTTTGGTTTAATCCCAAATTTTCAAAATAAAGGAAGCTGGTTCTCTCAACTCTTGCATGTCCACATGCTATGTCCATGTACTGCTTATTGTGTTTTTTTGCAGTGCTTCTCATGATAGGAGATGAGAACTGAGAGGTACTGATCAAAATGGTACATGGGTTTTTTGTATGTAGCAAGTCTTAAATTCGAGTGTTAACTTATTCTGCAGAAACGTGGTGGCCTTTGTGTCATGGTCATTGGTCATTGTCCTCGTAGTTGTCTCCCTAATTGGGACCTTTGCCAGACGGTAATTTGACTAGCCACTGTGCCCCTTCATTATTAGCCCTTCAACTTGCTGTCTCCACTCCACCAGCACACAGCTACATATACTGATATACATGGCTACAATTTGTGGACATTGCATGCCAACCAACCACAAGAGCCAGGTGCACTTATAATAGGGGCCCTCCATATATTTATTTGGGCTTGGTTCTAGCGATGGCAAGTTGGTTTCTACTTTCTACTAGCAAAATAATAGTCAGGTTTTGTTTTGATTCAATATGGGTAATTATTTGAAGCCCAAATTCAAAATTTACCCGCTTTATAAATTGGAGATCTTTCCTGAAAGGCCCAATGCTCGGTTTTGCATGCTTAGCATTTGAGCTAAAATTGATCCATATTGTCGCCTTGATTTTTCTTTGCTCTTAACGAACTTAAACTCTCATCTGATCAAATATAGAACCATCTGTTACCAAATAGTTCCTATTCAAGCACTTTCTTTTTCTTATGCATTTCTCTTGGGGGAAAGGTATAAACCATAGAAACAAGGTAGGTAGATATGAGGAAAGAATCTAGCAAGAAAAATCACATGCCCAAATAGCCAAGAAAAAACCCTGGATGTGCATTTTTTTGCTTGAATTGTCATTAGTAGGAGTGATCTGTTAACTAATTAAAACACTACAGAGAGAGATCTCAAAACCATTTACAGAAAAAAGAAGGCTTTTTAACAGATCTAGAAGAGTAAGGGCAACTGTTACATTTCTCAACGTGGAGGAGAACTCAGAGGGTCAGGAGAGGATTGAATCTGTGAGACAGAAAAGACAGCGCACAGAGAATGAAACATTAAATTGGTACTACTATGTAAGGTTGAAGATAATGGCAAACATTTTAGGTCCACTTCTTGTTGTCTTTGATCCCTACAAAATATCTCCAGTCAAAGCACTTTTCTGGAGGAAAATGCTTATCGGCCTCTCATTGTCATTTGACTTAATTAGTAAGTTGAACAAGCGTTATTCTCATCTAAACCTCACAAAACAGTGCCACGAATTACTACTAGTTGGATGTTTTCTATGTTCGATTTCTTGACGGAAATATATAAATTATTTTATTAACACCGTACTAGAATCTTTTGTTAATCAATGTTCTCGATCATTCGAGTCTCATTGGGATTTTGGATTTCAACACCTGTCTTTCAAATCAAGACCTTGCGCATAGAAATAATGCAATAACGTAGCTTAACTTGGCGTTTGATTTAAAAGTGAAGAGGGGAGGAGAGAAATTTCAATTTTGAGGAGTGGGTCTAAGAGAAAATTTTCAAGAGATAGTTTTATAGAAAAGAACAATTACTCAGAGAGCCTTCAAATTAAGTAAGAAAATTACACTTTCTTTTAAACTATATTTACTATCTATTGTGTGCAAAAATACTAAAGCAAATACCCTCTAGAATAAGATGAAGGTATTAGAAGATAACAATGTATTTTGCTATGTTAATCTCACTTAATAAAGAAAGATTTAAACAATAAGTTTCAAGATTTGTGGTGAAATTTTTTTGTAGAAAACATCCTCCAAGAATACCATTTATAAATTTCAAACATGACTATATAGATTTTAATTTAAAGACTCAAATGTTACAAGCCATCCTTCAAGAATGCTAATATTTAATTTCCTAAGTATAACATTCAGTACCTCTTTAATCTTCTAAAACTCTCAAATATTTACAAATCATGGAAATGATCATTCAATAATACTAATATTTAATTTCTTAAATATAACATTTAATGCCTCGTTACTCTTCTAAAACTTTCAAGCAATTACAAGAACATTATATTAATACTATAGAGGTTACAGAAAACTTAAGAGAGGTTGCAAAGGAAAAGTCTCATATTACCTCTGACTTGGTTAAATAAGAGGGAAAGAAAAATAAAATGCTCTCGTTTGGTTTACAAATAAAATTTGACTAGAAATTTTTTCTGGCCTTTAAATTCCCGACTTTTGAAGGTAGAAGAATAGAAGGAGAAATGAGAGAATTTGACTAGAAATTTTTCTTCCTATTCTTTCTAATTTTTTAAACCAAACAAGGGTTTTAAATATAATCTCTCCCGTCCTCTTCATCTCCTCCCCTCCAAATCCCTCCAACCTACAGTCATTAAAACATCTTTTAATCTATTCAGAGTGAAGAGGTTCACATAATCACATGGGAATATGTAGAACAATGTCTGTAAAATATATCAACCTTCTAGCATTTCCCTTCATTTTCTTTCCCCTTCATTGGCTGGGGCAATTATTATTGGCGTGCCTTTTGTTTCCTTTACCTGCAAAAATTACATTCAGAAACATTATAAGGATCAAAATTCTCCATGCCTCTTGTGTTTCTTGATTATGCAATTTTGATTTCATTCTCAAGCTATAGATAAGTTCAAGAATAGTCCCTGGTCGTTTAAAAGAGTTGAAAAACTTTACATTGTTGGTAACATGGCTGTGTAAATGCAGGATCATCTTTTGGCAGTGGAGGATGTTGTCCAAATATCATCTCACAACTCATATCTTCAAAATCTGTACAAGATTTTAAATGGCATGTGTTAACCGCGATATTATCCTCATAATATTTCGTTGACAAAAGGAAACAAAGCAGGGGACTCTTATCAAAATAGAATTTGGACGTCCAATCAGACGTCACAACATGCATGGCAAGACGTGATGGTAAAAAACTGCTATATTCAGAGGAAATTAATGGAGATGAGATCAGATAACATATTCCACGAACTACAAGTAGTGATTTAGAATAGAAGAGAAGATTGATGATGGGATAGTTCATAATAATGTTGATTCCCAGCAGCTTCATAGTCAGACTGTAGCCTAAAGGAACAGTATATCCAGTGTAGATTACGTTGAATTTTTTAAAAAAATTTCAACAGCTCTATGATGGATGGAAATTTTTTTTGGCAATATTGCACCTCCTCAAGTGGCTGTTGGAGTTGGCCGGGGCCCTCCATTGGCTTGGGTTGGTGGTGATTTATCTAGTGCCCTTACTGTTACTCCTTTGCTAATGACCTGAGTATTTGTCATCCTTCAATAATATGGCAAGAAGGATTGATTTGAGAAGAATTATTGGTTTGCAATGCCATTACTTCTTGTCTTTAAGGCCATCATAAAATTATCCCCATTTTGAAGCACACCATTTGAGTATGTTTCCTTCCTAAGTAGAATGTATGTGTGAATATATATAAAAAATAAAAAAACAAGTCTTAATATCCAATATCAATTTAGTATATTCATTATGGTAGAACGATTATTAAATAATTTATCATAAATACTGTCAAACTTATAATCGTATCGCAGACTCAAGGACGTGACAATAATAATAGTATAACATTACTTGTGCACAGTTTTGAGTTATTGAAGCATGAATTTGCAGGTAGAATAGGAACACACATAAGTAGTAGAAGCAGGGCTTACTTGGAACCATGTTCAGAGATATTCCCAGAGAGTCCTTAATGAATATTTGAGATGGCATTTTGCAAAGATTTGTGCACATTCCCACACAATTAGTCCCCTCCAAGAACCTGAAAGTTCAATACATTTGTTACAAGGATGGACCAGATCGTGGACATACATAAAAAACAATGAATTTAGTCTTTAGAGATAATGAATTATGATACATAATGTGGCTTAATTAATTAAATAAACGTAAAATACAGAAAAATAATACCTGCATTTCTTTATGTGGACGACGTTCTTCTCTTTTCTGCCGTCAAACTCTGACTCCTTCACCTTTGTATAGCCACAAAATAAATTATGTTAGCCACTGCTACTGGTTCAGAATTGCTCTTTTCTTTGTGCCTATGTTATTTGCCTAAAAGGGGTCCAATTGTTTGTTTATTTGAGCAATCCTTGCTAAAATTCCTTGGCCCTCTTCCCTTTTAGTTATGTAAGATGATCTGTTTGATATATCATGAATGTAAAAGAACATGATCTAAAAATTAAGAGGAATTTTGAAGATACAAATACATGTATTGCAATGTTAGTACCTCACAAGGACCAATAAGCCAAGCAAAGAAAATAGTGGTGAAGAGGGCAAAATATTCTCTCGCAAATTTTGATTGTGGGAGAAGCATCCTTATCTGCATTTGGAACATCTACTTCAGTCATAACCCCTTTCTAAGCACAGGCAGAAACCAAAGATGGAACATAAACAAAGCATGGAATAGTTGGAAGAGAAAATGGAATGTTCAATGCAATCTCATATTTTTATCAAGAATTTTCGGGTTTTTTTCCTCGTAACAAAGTTGTGTTTACTTTTGTCCCGCTCATCCCCCCCCCCCTTTTTCACACTTTCTAGGGTTCAAAGAACTTGGGGACCAAAACTAGAAGAGATGATGGGGGTGAGATGGAGCAACGCGATTATTACTCTATGTTATAATTTCTTAATCCCACTCTTTTTTTTTTCTTTTTTTTTGCATCATTAGGACGTCACTTACCAACTTTCATCACACCAAGAGCTTTCTTTTTATTTTATTTCATTCTTTTGAGCATAAGGGCAAAATCCTCATTGCGTACAAAAGTTTTAGTCTTTTTAATTTCATAAAACTTCAATGGAAAATTAAAGAGGGGTTTTAGAAAAGAGGAATATAAGTAATTTAAAATTAATAATTTCTACATCATGCATCAGCTGGACGATAAAGCAGAGGGAGAACTAGAACCATAGCCGTAGACTCGGATTTCTTAATGTATAGATTTTTTATTATTATTTTAAAAATATTATAATATCTAAAATTTCAAAATGCAAAACAAGTACTACTAATCAAAAAAACATCGCTTTTCAAAAAAAAAAAAATCAAGAAAACATCGAATGGAAAATTGAATAATGTTGCCAGCGACAGAACCAATATCATCAAAAAAAACCATCTAGGCCTAGGCCTTTTCCTCTGTCGAATAACTAATTGCCATTTTCAATTTCATTCGCTACAACTTCTAGTATTAATTAATTAAAAACAAATCATAACAGAATTAGAAATAGCAAATGATCAAGCATTGTTTTCTTCTTCAGATGACAAATGAAGGGGGGGAAAAAAAGGAGGACAAAACTTGCCAAGGTGAGTATAGGCCGAGGGAAGGCCTTTTCAAGAGTTTGTATAACGACATCTCTTTGTCGGATTGGATCAAATATCCTGTACGCCACGGCTGCTACCTCCACCAGACCATCATAGCCATTTTTGCTGCTTCTAACCCCTGTAGATACAATACTAATAGAATAATTGGATCTACGCAGGGCAATTTTCAAGTGAAGGAGAATGATCAAAATGCCTAAAAAAGGATGGTATAACCTGTGGCTGCTTGCAAACTCTGGGAAAGATGGTTAATGGCGAGGCGATCGTACCAGTTATCAACGTAGACATTCTTGGAAGGACCTGTAATTGGTGGTGATCCGATATTAGCACCTGGTGGTCTGCTAAGTAGAGCAAGAACATATGGGGAATAATGCTTCTTGGGTTTCTGCATGTACTGCTGGTGAATTCCAACTCTGGGAAACAAGGCATGGCTCATGGATTTTAGAACAAACTTGGTGTCCATGTTCGATACAGGGCAAGGAAGAAGGGAGGATGGTTTGGAAAAAGTACAGCAAGAGCATGTATTTGTATAGAAGGACAAAGGTTCAGCAAGGGAGACGGCTGCAATAGAAAACAACAAAAGGAATATTGACGAAGCCCCCAAAACATACTATTTAGCATCTTTGGACAAGTTTTATTGGATCTTATGTACACTTTTGTTCTTCCTAGGATTATGAAAACATAGAAACATGCATTTAAATGAATATAAACGTTATAAATATCATGATAAGAAGAGATAGTAATTCACTTTGTTTTAGATTTAAAAAAAAAACAAATCACTATTACTAATCATGATATTTATAATTTTAAGATTTAAATTCGCTTATATTTGTATATATAATTAAAATGAGTTAGTTCAATTAGAAGCATATTTGATATTTCATTAGTCTCTTTTTATAATATTGATAAAAAAAATTCTATTATCTCTAATTATAAAATTATTTTGTCACTTTTTAAAATTATTGTGTATGTTATTTTTAAATTCATCAATATTTATTATAAAAGAGAAAAAGATAAATATTCTTTTTTTT
Source organism: Apocynum venetum (assembly GCA_019593545.1). Lineage (NCBI taxonomy): Eukaryota > Viridiplantae > Streptophyta > Magnoliopsida > Gentianales > Apocynaceae > Apocynum > Apocynum venetum. The sequence continues at coordinate 2,561,036 of SRSM01000324.1, forward strand.
TCAAAAAGACTAAACTAAATAAGAGTATCATAAAAACTAAAAAAATTTCTTAATTTATATAATTTTATTTATCGCAATCTTGTAAAAAGAAACATAGTGAATATCTACCATTGGAGTCACTAAATATAGATATCAATTGAAAAGTAAAGTAGGAGCAATTTAAGCCCCATTCGTACACTTCGAAAATTAAGTTAAATTGAGTTTTAAAAATGTCAAACTTAAAAAAAAATTAAATTTAAATGAATCGAACGCCAAGTCATTTTGGATAAATTTTTAGGCATGCACAAACCATTAAGTCACTTGAATTGCAACTAATTTACATCAAAACAATATGGTTTCCGCATCAAACCAAGTCAAGTCATCAACCTGCGAGTCCAAAATCTAGGTCCAGCCATCATTTACCTAAATATTAACAAGAGAAACTGACCAAAATTGGAGGAGAGGTAGCACATGAAAAGATCTAGATGTAGCACCAAAATAACTGGTACGAAACCCCTGCGCCCTGTTGTTGCATTGCAATTCAACCATCCTTTTTTATTATATAATTTTATTATAGTGAGAAGCCAGCAGCCAATCCTACCTATTTATAACAGAACAGTTTCAAATTTACAAACTACGATTACAGATTAGTACTTTTTGTATAAAAAAGAACGACGCTTCTTTAATATAAATATCACAAATATATTTTAAATTCGAAACATTTATTTTAACACATAATTTATATTAATAATAAAAATAATAGAACGTACTCTCTTCTTTAATTTTTGTAGTAACCAAAAATTACATCAATAGAAATACTTCGTGACCAATGGGCTTGAGCTATGAACATGAGAGATTGTTACTAAAAGCTCAACCAAGAAATTTAAACCGATATTCTAACCAAAACTCAAGTAAATTTCAAGGATCAATAAGCTAAAGAATATCTATGTGCATAGAGTTGCTTCAAAATAAAGACAAGAAATATAATGTATTTGTGACTACTCTCAGCATATATCAACTGCAGCAACCATGATAATAAAGACAGTCTAAAAGAACTATTAAAAAGCTTCAAGATGCAGCCATGCTTTCAATGTCCACAACTAAATGTAGCAAATTAGCTAAAAAACTTCAGTATGACGGTATCACCATTCAGCCTAAATGCCTAAACATAATACAAATTCACAACAATTTCAACAGTAGTATCCTAAATTATGGCCATCATACGCTAAGACTACTCACCAACAGTCACAAATTAAACAAGTTCATAAGTTAACAGAGATTCAAGTTAAAGACATGAAGAAATTATTCTTTTGTGGTCTTGTTGATGAGGGACTTGTGAATGTGAGGAATTACACCACCACCTGCAATGGTTCCTTTGATGAGTGTATCAAGTTCTTCATCCCCACGAATAGCCAGCTGCAAGTGTCTGGGAGTAATTCTCTTGACTTTCAGATCCTTGCTGGCATTTCCAGCGAGTTCAAGTACCTCAGCTGTCAGATATTCAAGGATAGCAGCCGAGTAAACAGCAGCAGTAGCCCCAACTCTTCCATGAGCAGATGTTCTAGTTTTCAGCTGACGATGAATTCGACCCACTGGAAACTACAAGTCCCACATGCGAAATCAAATAGAAAGGTCATAAGAACCATAAAAAGTGTCTGATAATCATCAGATTACATCCCAGCAGAGAAGGGCTCCACAACAGATGGAATAAGAAAAATATTTAGGTGTAAAAACAATTAAAGCAGATTATAAATCTAAACGTACATTTGAAAAGTAAGTATGTAAAAGATCAGTAAACCTTATTTTATAAGGAAACAATCTAGGAAAATAGAGGCGTCTATCACATCTATTCGTTGTGATTAGCCTTTAGGTAGGCAGAATTATGGAGATGATTAAGTAAACAACAATCACGCAAATTAGACACATTTAGATGTAATAAATCAGGCCAACACAATAATTTCTAGTGACAAGCAAATTTAGCTCAGCAGTGCTTTCAACAAAAATAATTTCTAGGCTGACGGTAAGAAGAAAAAATCGTGAACCAAAACAAGAAACATCTGTCGGAGTAACATGTCCGGATCACATGACTTCAAACCATCAGAGTACAGAGAAACCCTCGAATCTCCAACTAAATTATGGATCCCTAATTTTCAAAATTGGTGTAGAAACAACGTCGTAAAACATTACAAAAATCAATTCAGATCCGAAAAACAAACTACACCCATTTCACATCCATGTTTTGTCAGATCTATATCAAGCCGAGACATAAAAAAATAGAATAAAATAAAAATAGATAAGTCCTTGAATACCTGAAGACCGGCTCTGGACGAGCGTGAAATGGGCCTTTTCTTCTCCTTTTCCTTGTTGGCTGCTGCTGCAGCAGCTGCCGTTGTTTTTCCAGCTAAAAGCCCCTTCCCTCCTTTACCAGCCATTTTTCTCTGCGGTTATAAAAAAACACAAAACCCTGAAATTAATCATAAAAATACAGATTGCTATGCCCAAGCGGCAAGGAATACTTAATGTTCACTGAACCAAGACCGACAAGTTAGGAAAAATTTTGTGAAAAGAATGAAAAAGAGGAGAATTTACCTTAAAGCTTCGGAACTACCAAAAGGCAAGAGAAGAGAGTAAGAGATAAGTGGAAGCGTATGAATGGTTCTTTACCTTAAAATTTATTGCGGTTTGGATCGGGTCTTCGCTTTTTTGAATATCGTGTCTCCAGTTTAGCGGTTAGTTTTTGGTGGGAAAACATACATTTCAAAATTTTCGTCGGATTTGCTAATGAACTATCTCAAATAAATAAATACTAAATCAAAAACTGTCGAAGATCCTAGCTGAGAGAAGAAACCTAGTTATAAAAGGCCCATTGTAAAATTCCAGTTGTACCAAATTCCCTTTCAAGGCCCACTTTAGTTTTATTTCCTTCCTGTTTCCTTCATCAAACCTCCTAATGCGCCCATTATTTATATATATATATATATGTCCTTAGTATGTTGAAGGCCCAATGAGAGGAAACAAAAGTTCGTTAGTTTAATGGGCCGCTTTCATTCCACCCGCCATGGGAAGATCACGTAATGGTCAATTCAAGACTCGCATTCCGCAGTCCGTCTTCCTTTTGAAATTTAAATCCAACATTAAATGAAATGCAGGTGATTTTACTAGGATGAAGAATTAACTTTTTTTCATTTACATATATCCAAAAATATAAAAAATGTCAAAAAGGTTGTAGCACATTAAGTAGAGCATTTTAAATAGTCATTGTCAAAGTTATCTCAAATAACATTATATCACTCTCAATTGAATAAATAGTTAAATTAAAAGTTAATATTCAATGCAACACTTTCATCTTTCAATGTCAATTAATTAGAAAAAATGATATTTTCAAATAAACTCACATTTTTTCCCAGATTTTTACATGATTTATTTCTCCTTCCTTTTGCCAAAATTTCCTTGTCTATCTCTTATTTTTGTTGAATCAATTTGTATCAGTTTGTAATATACATATTCATATGTTTGACATTCTCAATAAAAATTTTTACCCCATCAATATGAAATGTTTTCAAAACTTTATATATTTAAGTAAAAATAATAATCACACGAATAATTTTACTTATATGACACAATTTTTAAGTATCATTGAATATGCTTTTATTATACTTCAGTAGGATGACAGTTCAACACCTCCCTACTTCAATGTAAAATATATATATACATATATATATATATATATATAATATATAGAAAATATTTTTAAAATTTAAAATTAAATATTTAGTTTAGAATTAAAATGAGAGGAGGAGCCCGTGCCTCTTAAGAAAATGTAGGTTCGACGACATACGGAAATTTACTAGTTAACTAGCGCCCGGGTTCCTCCTTTGAATCCGACATTGACTTCTAAGTCATTCCGTGACCTTATACTCTTACTTTATGACATGCTGTTGAATTGTTGATTTTTTTTTCCCCCGATTAATTATAGATATATTAACAATAAAATAATAAAATGAAATAGAAAAAAAAAAGAATCGTGGATCAAAGGAGTTGCATATTTTATTTATTAGTTAATAATGAAATTACATAAATTAAAATAATGTAAATTCAATGAACTAAAAATATTATTATTAAATTATAAATTAAAATATATTTTTTAAACAACTTAATTTTAATATATCAATTTTAAAATAAAAATATTTCATTTTAAATCACCTAAAATAATTTTGGGAGTACTCCATATTACCTTTGGCGTCCTCGGCCTTGCACTTGGCGATTGCCTTACGATTCAAATTACTAATTTGGCATTAAAACATCACACTCTTCTCTAACACGATAATTAAATAATATATTTTATTGTTCTTAAAATATAAATTGTTAAAATATTTTGTACACATATTAAAAAAAAATTTCTTCTTATGTTGTATTTATTTATTATGCCTTGAAAATAATAAACAAAATTATTCTCAAAATAAGATAATATAAATTCTTGAAAATAAAATAAAAATGTGAAATGAGATATGTAAATAAATAAGGATAATATTCAAAATCATTAATAAATGGAAGCCTCACAGTTTTTAATGTTTTAATTTTGATAATAACAAACATTGATGATGATTAATGTCTTAATTGTATAAGCACTGATTTTTTAGTATTCAAATGTCTAATCCATATAATATCGAAGTTTCTAAGTTTTCAGAAATATCATATATTATCAATAGTTGAAGATGAGTATTTTTTATATTAGACATGATCTAAAGGTTTAGTGTTATATATTAATATTACTTAGATATCTTTACATCTACCTCTATGAGTAATAAATTATATGAGTTACTCAATAAAAGTAAAATGTTTTTCAAAATGCATTTCATAAAAATAAAACATGATTTAAGTATTTGAAATAGTTTCCAAAATATATGCATATGCTCAAAATTTTATAAAATATATTCCACAACTTTTAGAATTGATTGAAATCTTGTGTTGCATGGCTTGGATGCATGTACGATCGATCAAACTACTCAACTCATCTTCCGCAAAATGTTTAGAACTCTCTGGTACACTTGTGGATAATGATGCGGATGACAATCCTGAAATGCGGTCGACCACACGTTTCATGTATGGATTCAAACAGTCATTTATATGACCGTTGAAGCATACATATAAATATTCAATTGTTTGAAAAACTAATAACAATGATTTTTTAAGCAAAAAAAAAATTTTACTCAATATAAAACATTTTGAAACTCTTTCATAATATTTACATTGTGAAAATCATCCAAAAATGGTTTTTACTAAAATATTTGTGTTCTTGAGCAATTTAGATAAACATATTAATGAATGAAGTGTTTGTGCTTTAAAATTGATATGTTTTCACATTAACATGATATTTATATCAAACTCTTTTTATTCTCATCTTGTAAGTTTCATTTAAGGTTGCATTGAACTTAAAAATCAAAGGGTTAGACTGAGTCTTGAATTATAGATAACTGTGATTATCTTAAATGTATCTATTTCATTAATTATTGTATTAGAGATAATTATATAATCAATGTTGTATTGTAAAAGTGAAGGAGTTTGATGAACCTTGATTATGTCAGAATTTTGTGTTGTAAAACACTTATATGAATTGGATGAGTCTCTTTTTTAATCTCTTTTGACATGAAAAGGCATCTTCAAATAAAAGTGAATTAATGCGTGGAAATTTCACTCTATTTTGGAAAATAAAAGTATTCTACAAATCTTAGGATTGAAAATGACGCATTCTTGAAAGTACCTCCAACAAAAATGAGGGGAAAGGGGAAAAAATTAAATACAACTCAATGATCAATTAGTTGGAGATTAGATTAATTAAGCAGAGATAAATCATACTATTATTTAATCATTTTTTAAGAACAACTTATTTCTCTGAATTTGACATTGAATAGTTTTCGACACCAAATCAAAACTTCATATCAATCAATCCATTTTAAACTTTGTATAAAAATATTCCATCCAACTTTAATAATACCAGTGGGATTCAAAACTAATATATATTTTTTAATTTTGAAATATTTAAAATTAATTTATTTTTATTAAAATAAACATATTTATCATGTAAAAATTCACTAACATGATTTTTAACGTCTATCACTAATTACATTAGTTATAATATAATGTATTAATTTTATCAAAATCAATATATATTTTTTAATTCTTGTAACGAATTAAATATATATGGCTATTCAATTTATTGTGGAGAAATTACTAACAAATTTTATTCTATTTATGTCTAAGACTCAAAACCATTGGAAATTTTGAATCATACAAACCTCTTACTAATTTGGATGTTGTTAACAACCTTTCCTACTATTTAAACAACGGAGGAAGAAACGGGAAGAAATATAACTAACGGGCGTTTACTCAAACACACGTTGTATGCGATTTGCGACGGAAAGATTAACGGACGAAGACGTTAACAATTCCTTAATTGTCAATTTGCCCAAAATTTCAACGATTTCCACTCACTTCTTTTTTGGAGTGAAGTAAAAAAGTCCCCATCCTCAACAATTTCAACGTCAACGTAGTTTTGTGGTCGTCCACAGAAATACTAAAACGTCATATTCACAAACGTAGCTACTTGGACTTGGACTTTTGAATTGGCGAGCTTTTATTGCTAGTCCAATTAAAATTGATAAAACATTTTTTATTTTTTATATGAATAAAAAATATAATTAATTTTATTGAGAATGTAATTTTTTCATAAAGTATTCTTAGAATATATTTATTTTTTATCATTACAAAATGAATTTAATACACTTTTTATATATAAATAATTTCACATTAAATTAAAATATTTTGATCAATTAAAAAATACTTATACTTTTAATAAGAAAAGTGATGTATAATTTGAAACAGACAAAAAGAAAAACAAACCTATCATGTCAAACTAAGACAAAATGAGTATTACTACCTCTAGATTGTACATTTTCATTTTTATTTTATAATATCTGGAGTTAAATATTTATTTTTAAAAAAATTAATACATTTTTCATTTAAAATTCTATTAGTAACTTCATTAATTTTTTTTAAAATAGTATTTAAGTAACTATTAGTACAATTAATAACAATATACTAAAATAATTTTATTAAAATCATAGGGTATTAGTAATTTTTAGACTAAATAAAATTTGAACATTAAATTATAAACCGATAGATAAATTATTATTGTTGTTGTCGTGGTGGTCGGTATTATTATTATTATTCAGATTGTAGGGGCTAGCGAGCTTAATGTTATGTATATTTCCTGATTTTGCTTAAGAACCACATATGGTAATAGACTGTTGTATTGTAATTTAAACATTAAAAATTGACAAAAGAAGAAGAAGAAGAAGAAGATATTATAGAGATCTTATAAGAAAGTCGGTCAGACAGTGCCACGGTATTCATATTCGGTTGTTTAAATCAAATTGGACGAAAATTCAATTAACTTTTTTATTTGATTGAAATTTAGTTCGATTATGTCCGATTTTTCAAATTATATAATATTTTTTTTTTAAAACAGCTAATTGAAAACTCAAATTTCCCAGAATTAATATTATGAAATTATTTATTAACTTATATAAAATAATAAAATATTTTTATTAATTTGGTTTAATTTCCAGTTAAATCCATTTTAATTTAATATTACAAAGACAAAGGGATAGGAGAAAAGGGAAAAAAAGAAGGTGAAATTAACAAATTATCAAAATTGTTCATGAAAATGACATATATGCACTTATAAAAATATTAATCATCGATTTTACATAATGTTGGCAAAAAAAAAATCAGATTAATTAAATATGAAAAAATAAAAAAGTGCTTGCATTGTAAAATTGAAAATATAAAATATGTTATCAAAGTTGAAAAAAGTAAAAGAATTAGTGATATTGTAAAATATAATATATATATTACAAAAAATTTTAAAGTAAAATGATACATAGCATGAATTTGACAATTTTCCTAGTTTACTTTATTATTGCTTATTAGTGCACTCAATGTTTCTTTTTCTAGACGATTGTGTAGCAGACTAGCTGCAAAAACTATTTTAAAATGGACATGCGATTCTTTAAGTATTCTTTCTTCTTGTGATGATTTTTCTCTTCTGATAAAGCAATTATTTTTTATTGAAGAAATATATGGATGATCACTTAAATGGTATTGAAGATATGCATATTTACCAGAAATACAACATTTTTTATGTACGTCGGAGTTTTATTTTTTTTAAGTACTCAAGGAAGTTATTATGATCCTTTTTTTCCACCAAAATTTGATGGAAAACACAAAAAAAAAAAAAAATCTTTTTTAGAGTAATTTAGTCCTTTTCATAACCTCTGTCTCCAAAATATCAGCATATACATAAGCAACTCGAGCATTTTTTTTTGCCAATAAATTCAACAATTTTGACTTTTTTTAAAAAATAAGTCATAACTTGTTTGAGTGCCAGAAAAGTTAGGCAAAAAAACCTTTAGATGTCATATTTTAAATATCAAGTACTCCAAAGAATATTTTGATATATATATATATATATATATATATATATATATATATTAGAAAGAGGGAAAATTTACTTATACTACTTCCTCGTTTTCAGGTTTATTTTTTCATATTATAAGTTATTTTATTTATTAAAAATATATATTTTTATTAATTGATCAAAATACGTCTATTTAAAGTGAAATTATTTGTATATAAAAAATATATTAAATTTACTTTATAATGATAAATAATTTAAATAAAATATATATTTATAATAATATTAATTGTATTTTTTTAAAAAAATTAAAAATCAAATAAATTTATTCATTTGAAACGAATTGAATATAACCGAAAATGAAAGAGTATCCAATAAGTGCATACTTGGTAAATTTCACCTTCTGCCCTGTTTGGCTTGTTCCCGTCATGGGTGCTGTGATCAAATTCCAGAAACAGAAAACGACAGACACTGAGTTTAAGGTAGCCATTACTGTGCCAGAGTAGGTCTAGAAATCTCGAGAGACTCATTTAAAATCACTGTACCGTCACCCCTGAAAAAACGACTATCATCTTATCAACCCTCTGCATAGTAACGAGCGGGACACGTGGCACTATCTCACCGCTATAGCAGCAACATGGTTAAAAAATGGAAATCCAACTACTTGATTTGCCAAGGAGGTAATGGACCTGCCATTGATTACCAAATTGGGTAAAAGTAAAAGTTGGTGCTGGTGAGAATACTTTTTACATGTTCTAGAATTCACAAGAAGTAATGGTATGATTTCGATTCATTAACCTCCTCGATGTATTTCGTTTGTATATTCCACCCATCTCTTATTATTATAAAAATATATATGGTGAAAAGTGTCACATTCCTTTAAATTTTAACTAATTTTTTATTTTAACAGTCAACTTTTTAATTACTAATACATTCACTTAACTTTTATAAAATTATTAAAAATATAGCTCATATTCATCTAATTTATGAGCATTTTTATCAATTCTCAATAAAAATTTTATAAAATTATTTTCTAATTCACATAAGTTCATTTATTCCATTTAGATTATCTGCAAACCCTTTTCATCCAGAATTTTTTATTTTTTTTAAAGGAAATATATATTATTAGAAAGAAAATAGTTAGTACGAAGTAAATGAACTTGATACAGTGAAATAATTTGAAAATAAAATATATACAAAAGACACATAAATAAAAAATATAAGAGAAATTTGAGATAATGTAAGAATATAAATGAAAAATTATCAAATTGTCTATCTATTGAAAACAATCTTGTTAAAAATTACGAGTTTAGATTATTGTTGACAATGACAAAGATACACTTTAATTAGATGGACAAAATTGTTGAATAGTATTTGAAGTATATTTTTTGGGACATGTCTTTTATTTAATTAAACTAGACAAATATATTCATAAAGGCATAAGTTATGTCATTATTCATAACATAATAATAATTAAAGGGAATGATGAGTAAATTACATAAGAGTATGTATGTTTATAGAAAATTATGTATCCATTAGTAAAGTTATCTATCTATTGATAGAGTCTCTTACTTGTCTATAAATACTAAAATATTTGACAATAGTTAGATTATAAGCTTTTCAAAAATTTAAGGCATTCATTTCTTATCAGATAGAAGAACAAAATTATAGACTTCTTAAATTATAGAATGTAAAATTCAGAAAAGAATACACAACTGAATTCAATGAATAAAAAATCCAAAGTCTTCAACACATAAGAGAATGGATGAAATATTATGTTTTAAAAGATTGCTAACCAAATCTTTGTGTTGATTACTATTGCAATACGAGTTATTGAATTCTATTTCTTATTATTTATTGTATGTTAATATAACATGTATGAATGTTGTTATTAATATATCAAATATTTATGAACATATTCCAACGTGATATGCACTCATTGAAAGTTTTGTAAAGTTTAAGGCATTCATCGATAACAAAAAAGTTATAGTCCACTTTTTAATAGTTTTAAAATGTTTAAATACATCCATTGGTAAAAAAAATATTTAAGTACTAAAACTAAAATTTGTGAAATTTTAGAGACATGCGACAATTTTACCCTAAAAAATAAGAAGAAATTACATACAAACTAATGAAATATTTACTCAATCCTTCTCGAAATCTAAGTCACTAAACTATTTTTTACACAGATTAATAAAAAAATTGTCCTTGAAATGCCATTAATTATTATGTATTGAAAATAAGAAAGATAAAATAATTTTTTTGAGAATAATAAAATATAAATATTTTGTACTAGAAATAAAAAAGATGTGAGCCAAAAGATGTAAATAAATAAGAATAATATTGAAGGTCAATAATAAAATATCTATAAAATGACTTATATTTTTTAACGAATGAAGTCGATTATAAGATATCACTATTAATTCTATTTTTGACTAATTATTTACTCTTTACGAGTTTATCCATTTCTATATTATATTTATAACAATTTTCTGAAAATAAAAAAAATCTTATTATGAGAATAAATATAGATATAAATAATATTGAAAACAATAAATAAAATATAACTGAAATATAAGAAAATATATTATATTTATAGATAAAATCAATTGCTTCTAACATTTTATAATAAGGTACTAAATAATTACGCATTAATGTCATCCAAATTACATAGGAAGTTCCTCCTTAATGTATTTATCTAGCATGTCTAAAGTCACATTCCGATTTGCCAATTTTTTTTTTAATAATGTAAATTCCCGTGTGGAACAAAAGGATGAATTTCGTACACTCAACAATCTCCTAGTAGTAAATAGTAATTGGCGTTGCTATGCTAGCAAGTTTTGTTTTTAAGTCGTTATAAGTATTTTTTAACAAATGCTTTAATTACACTGATAAGTAAAAAATATTTTGAAAAGTATCGATCTTTAACTAGTATTTTTAAAAAGCAATGAAAAATATCAATAATAATTCAACAAAACCTTTTACTAGAACAACAAAAGTTACTATTACTTTCCTCAAAAAATATAAGTCACTTGATGACTTTTGTATTGTATCAATATATATATTATTTTATGAGTTTTTATAAATTTTTTATTATTTCTTTATAATATTACTTGTATTAATAGAAAATAATAATTAAAAAGAGAAAATAATAAAGATAATTTAAAATAAATAATAAATAATAATAATAAAGACATTTTAAGGAAAAATATATATTTTTGACGTGTGTAATTCTTATTCAAACAAATCTATATTTTTTTAAGGGAATGTATTATTGTAAGTATTTGACTCCAGGACGTCGATGACTTTGGATGCTTGAATACCCTTTCCCTACTAAAATGTTACTTGAGTGTATTTATTTGACTTTTCAAATTATTTAATGATCTAATATCTATTAGAATTATAATTATGTAATTAAATTTCAAAAATTATTCTCATTTAATAGCTAATGTATAAATATTAATCATTATAAAAAAAATGTATTATTCAATAAATAATTTACAATTCATACAAATTATTTATGAATAACAATGATATAATTATAAAAATAAGTATTAAAATTATAAATTGAACAATTATAACTAGACATCTAAAAAAAATAATAAAATGAAACAGATGGGGTAAATAAATGCTCCCAAGTTCCAACGTAGTTCTTTAAATTTCTATTAATTGAAATAAAATTCAGATTGAGAATAAATTGATAAGAATCCGACACAACTTTCATAACTAAGGGACAAAGTTTTATCTCCTAAGCAATGGTGAATAGGAACAATGTATTATAAGTTGTAAACGATCTTAAATGGTTTGATAAGAAAAGCTAACAACCACTTCACCATGAAAACGCACTCAAACAAACTTCTAAACATTTATTTATCTTGTTTGGAATGCCGTATCAACCAAGGGATGCAATTAAGTTTGGGATTTATAACACATAAATGGGGACCTCGGTTAAGGGCTATTGGAATAAAAAACTTTTATTCGAGTAGACAAGAACGTGGAACTTGATTAGTAAAATTAATTACAGAGTCATTTTAAAAATCATGAATTCTAATGGTGTTATTCATAATTGTGATGTATTAAATAAAAATATATTTAAATTAATTTTTAAATTTTATACTTCATTTATCTTATTTCAATTATTCTATTTGGTTTTGCACTATAATTAAGAAAAGTATTAATAATAATTTCAACTAAATTTTTTAAATTACCTTTATTTAATGGGCAAAATATGCCAATGACCCTTGAATTTTTAGAGAATTTAACATTAGTCCTTAAACTTTAAATCGATTAGTTTTGATCATTCAAATTTTAAATTGCATGTTTAGATAGTCAACTTAATGGTAAAACAAATTAAGTAGACACATCACATGAATATAATGTGACTTTTGAAAATGATATATTGGTCTCGTTATTATTATTATTATCATTATTGATATTAAATAGATAAAATATAATTTTATGAATAAAATTTGAGTTTAGTTCACATTTTATTTTCTTATATGTATAAAATGAAGAAATAAATGGTTAATTTTTTCTATGCACCATATATTAGTAATTTTATCAAGATAGAATTTAAACATAATTTATATATACTTTAACGTATGAATATAATAAATATATTTTTCATCCATTTTAAAGTATTACTTTTATGTATATCAAAAGTTTTCATCTATTACGCTAATTAAATTTATCATATTTATTTAATAATTATGCCCAAGACATGGTAAAGGGAAGGAAAATACAATTAATGAGACCTGAATACCTTTGTAAAAGTCACATGTTTATAAATGCAATGTGTCATCCATTACATAAAAGTTTGATGGTTAAATAAAAAGATTAAAATCACACAATTTGAAATTTGAAATGAAAAAAATAGTTGATTTAAAGTTTAAGCGCTAATGTCAAATTTTTGTGAAAGTTTAAGGGTCACAAACATATTTTGTTACTTATTTAATTGGTAATGTGCCTTCTAAAGTTTGATGCGAAATAATATTTTTCAATAAATGAATTTTTTAAATACTTGCATTTTTATTAAAAAATGTTAGTGAATATTCATTTTTTTTATGTTGGGTTTCATTCAATATCTTTAAGATTATATAAGAGTAAAATAATAAAAGTATCTACTAAAATAAAAAATCAGGTTATTCAAAAAAAAATGATATTGAAATAAGTGTAAGGAGTACTAAAGAATATTTATATCTAAAGATATTGAAAATAATTTATCCAAATATGAGGTGTTTACCAACTGATTTTTCCTTAAAGGCCACACCACGAATGTGAAGCGGTTGCAAAAGGATTCGTATCACGAGGGTGTGACTTATAGTTTAGCTAAAAAGTAAAAACATGTCTCGTGTGAGACATGTTGAGGCCATTTTGGTCCTTCTACAAAAAACGCGTTCTCCAAGAAAGACGTGGCGCACCGAGGTTGGAATCATGAATCAAACCCCCTCTTTGTTGAACACATAACCCTCTCAAGAAAAATTGGATCATATCCGCCACATCAGATTCCACGTGGCAAAACAAAATCCTAATCAGCAACTCCTCGTTTGGGCTTTAAAGTGACCACCTCTCGCTCCTTCACCATTTCCAAAATCCCAAACCGTCACGCAAAAACTCCTCTTTCTCTCACACATTTCTTCCCCTACTAAATCACTACCTGTGTGAGTGTGAGTGCATTATGTTGATCAATTTCGGGAGCAGCAGTTGAGATGTTTTACTGGTGGCAATGTATTGTGTCGTCGGAAAATGGATATTCCGGCCGGCGTTGATTTTGTAGATTTTCGGAGTTGTGAGGTCAGCCGGTGCATTCCTTGCGAGCTTTAGCGATGGTATTTTCCAACCCTAAGCAAAAGCAACCTGGTTACTTAGCAGTGTTTTCAAGTTATTCCATGTTTTGTCTCGCAAATAACAAGCAAACCACCATTATTATAATGCTCCTAATGATAATCGGAGAGAAAAGGTATCAGTTTTAGCTTGATGCTTTTGGATTCTTGCGGATTTTCTTATTATTGTATTATTTTGGTGATCCAGTAAAGAAATATAATTAGTACTAGTACGTAATACGGCAATAGTTATTAATTCTGCACTGTAGTTTTTGATCGGTGTATGAGAATCAGTAGCCTAATTTTGTAACTCTTTAGGCGATTCGAAAAAAGTTTTGGTTTTTTGGTTGATTTGCCTGTGTTTTGAGACGATCGAAGTTTTTTGGAGTCATCATCGTTGACTAGTGAAAATTTATGAGATTCCTAACAAACTCCGAGCTCTGAAAATGGAGATGAAAACTTGAAAAGCACACAAAAAAGAGGAGTTTCGGTTGTGTCATTTTAGTCGCACAACTAAATGCCTTTCCCTATGAAGATTCAACCGATTGATGTAAACACGCTGGAAGAATCAAATCAATTGGAGCTGGTGAAGCCCGTAGCAAAATCTCGCTTGAAGAGGCTTTTCGAGAGGCAATTCTCTAGCGTTCTGAAGATATCGGCACCTAGCAACGGCGCTAGTGGTGATGAACTGCATTGCAACAAGGATGGTTTGGACGAGTTTGAGCCGAGTTCTGTCTGTTTGGATAAGATGGTTCAGAATTTTATTGAGGAGAGCAACGAGAGACAACAGAAGTGTGGCCGGAACAGATGCAATTGCTTCAACAGCAACAATACGGACAGCTCAGATGGCGAATTCGGCGAATTAAATCGTAACTCTTCAGTTGATGCATGTGAAATACTCAAGGTATGCAGAATTGCACTTATACTGTGAGTCTTAATATTTTTACAAGTTACGAATTTTAATACTTTTCTCCCATGAATTTGGTGAACGTCTTCTTTCCCACAGGGTTTTGTTCCATGTGCATCTGTTTCTGAAAGGAACTTATTAGCAGACACTGCAAAAATTGTTGAAAAAAACAAAATTTCTAAGCGAAAAGATGATATCTGCAGAAAGATTGTTGCAGATGGTCTTCTTGCCATTGGATATGATGCTTCAATCTGCAAGAGTCGCTGGGAGAAGTCTCCTTCTTTCCCCTCTGGTAAAATTCTATCTATTTGTCCATTTAGCCTATGGAATTTGGTATATTTTTCATCTGAATTTTGAAATTTCGCTGCCGATGGTGCCTGTACTAACCAGGGGAGTACGATTATGTTGATGTGATCATTGATGGGGAGAGAGTGATAATTGACATTGATTTTAGATCAGAGTTTGAGATTGCAAGGTCCACCAAAGCTTACAAATCAATCCTTCAGGTCCTGCCTATCATATTTGTGGGAAAAGCAGATCGGCTTCAGAGGATTGTAGGCATTGTATCAGAGGCAGCCAAGCAGAGCTTGAAGAAGAAAGGCATGCCCTTCCCACCATGGCGTAAAGCAGAGTATGTCAAAGCCAAATGGCTCTCTAATCCTATCCGTCCTGCACTTGGAGCAAAACCAGCAGAGGCACCTCCTCTTCTGTTATCATTAGATTCCCATGCCTCACAGAAGAGTGATCTGAAAGTTGAAGTATCTTTGGAAGAAAAGAACGGTTCTGAGATCGAGGTTGATGATAACACTACCAATATGTTTAACAGGTCTAACAATTCTGGCCATCATGAAGAGAAGACTCCGGTGGCGGTGAAGCAATGGGAGCTGCCGGAGACTAAACCAAAGAGCTCGCTGGTTGGAGTCAAAGTCAGCTCTGGTTTAGCTTCTGTGATTGAAGATTAACCAGAAATTTTGCCCTTTTCACGTTTTTGGTTTTGCCATAAATCGGCTTATATGTAATGATCCCTTCTCTCTTTTTAGTTGAAAGGGTCAGGATAATCTAATACACTCGAATAAAGTGTTAGTACTAGCAGTAAATGGAAAAAAAGCAGAAATTAACAGCATCACTCAGATACATGTTTTAGTGACACTTTGTGATGACGTTATATGTTTGTATTTTTGAACTAATAGCACAACTATCTTGATAACTCTTCCCTTCCTGAGTGAGGTTATTGCAGAACCTGTTTCTTTTTAATTGTTTTCCCTCTTAGAAAATTAAGAATTCTTCCTTTTAGAAAATTGATGTTTGGCTAGCTTTGAATGTGACCAGAAATTTCAGATGGCAGGGGAAGGCAACAAAATGCTGAGTTACTGCTACTCCGTAAAATAATGCCGGTTTTGGCAGATATACGACGGAGAGGAAGGATCAAAGAAGTGCAAACGAGAGTGAAAAGCCTCTATCTTGAGAATTGCGCAATATTCAAATGCTCCGGAGCCATGGAATGATGATGGGAAATTTCCTGACCTCATTCTCTTTTACTATCAACTTTAGCAGTCCCAGAGTGAAATTGCTGTTTGTATATTCCTGAAATCTTTGCAGCCCACGTTACGATATGGTAGACTAACGCTGTCCTCGAATCTATTTCATGTGATTCTTACCATGTCTAATAAAATGGTCGAGTAGGAAGAGATCCATTTCAGCCTTTTCTTCCTTTGCTCCCAATTCAATGGAATATTATAGGGTGGCAGATACCAGTTTCTTGTGTGTTCTTCAACAGTCAGTGCCTTCCATAATACTACAAAGCAACGAACAATAGTAACATTCTTTCTTAATCTGAGGTCCAATAATTAGTTCAAGTTTGATGATTTTACTTGGTATTTTATTTGAGGAGATCATATATCCTTGGCCTTGGATTATCAAAGGATAAGTCACCAAGAAATTCTTAACATCATCAGCCCAGCACAATCCATCTGAGGTTTCCTTTTAAAAAATACACAGAAGGTCGATTTCTAAATAAATAGTCTCAATTGCTCAACTTTGAAAAAGAAAGAAAGAAAACCCTGTTTGCAGACGACATGGACTCACTCTCAGTTCAATCAGGTGCTGTAAATTGTAAAAACAAAGTCCAAATAGGATGAAAATTTCCATTTCCAAAGGAAAATAGCAGGCTCTGTCGTCAGATGAGACCATAATCTGCACTCTTAAAATGCACTTTCGGCAGTTGAAAAAAAGAAAAGAAAAAAGGGGGCAATGATGGCGTAAGAATAAAGCTGCAATTGAACCTTGGTGTATGGCAGAATATTAAATTAAGCGGCAATTTAATTGAGTTTTGATAGTCTAAAAATTTGCTTTAAAAGATGTTCCCTCGGCGCTCGGATCAGAAGCAGCCACTAAAGTACTTGAGGTACTGCCCTTTTTGTAGTTGAATTCAGAGCTCCTCTATTTTATGTATTACTACTTGCTGGTAGTACTAAAGTTCTTGTAGTGGTATATTTTTGTCACACATGATGATTACTTTTTTTTTTCTTTCTAAATATTTATTTATAAAATAATTGCACTTGATATTACTCTCTCCTTTCAAATACACACTTTTTTATTTCAAAATATTTAAAATTATGTTTATAAAATAAATATATTTTTAATAAGTTTTACAACAATTTTAAAGAATCATTCTCTATAAAATTATGTGGTTTTATTAGCATTAATAATAAATATTAAAGACACTGTAATTTTATAAATATTTAATTCTAGACATATTATTATTTAGTCTTTTAAAGGTATGTTTTTTTAAAATTTTTTTAAAAAGATTCATAATTCATAATTAAAAAGTCTCTAGGTTATAAATAAATTATTATATTTAAATACACCTGCACCCGGGCGCTACGGCAATTTGATAAATTTTGGTTGATGGTACTCTTCTTTTGGTTTTACATTTGGCTATGTTGGGTCAGAGTTTGGACCACTCAACCAAATCACAGGTTTAATATGAAGACTATGATTCTTCATTAACATAGCTCCTCTACTGCCTGCCCGGCTGCTCCCATCACTTTGAATTCGTCCAAACTTTTGCTATCGATCTGATATCATGAATGGGACGGATCAAATCTGTATAGATATTTCCAAACTCTCGAGTCTAGTAACAGGTTTTCTTGCACCCAGAAATAGATACGAAAGGAAAAAGTAAAAGATGCACACCAACTATTTGTAATAATTTCTCTTTTCTTGCACACACTTTGGTGAGTGGAAAAAATTCCATTCATCACATCATTATGACTCAAAGAAAGTAGTCCTGCAATGCCCAAACGGGATTGGATGGCCTTTCTTGAAGTATAGCCTCTGTAACACGCCAAGTCAAAGGCAGATGCTTCACCAAAAGGGATTAGGCCAAAGTATTACGGGTACAATAACTACTATGGGGAGAATGGAAATTTCCGCTCGTCCAGCTTTTCTTTCTTTGAATCAATGAATGCTTCAGAAAAAGTTTGGTATGCTTTTCTTTATTTGCCTTTGTTTCCAAGTAACTCCTCTCCTCCAAACCACTGTTCACTTTTTTTTTTAAAACATATCTTTTGAGGGTATGGAGATGCGGATTAAATTCAGTGTCAATCACTTTTTATTATCCCAAAGGAAATTCTCGTGTGATGTGAATTTGCAGGCACCTAATTAAAATAAACCTTAATTGCACATTTCTATGGTAGTACTAGTAGTATTTATCGAATAGTTGTCTCATGCAGCATGGTTTTTATATATACAATAGTCGCAACTTTCGCAGATTAAATGCTTAGTTTTTTTTGTTATGCATTTGGAATTAATTGAAAAGAAAAAGAAGATCTTTTCTTTTTTTCATGAAAACAAATAAAATCAACTTGGGCTCTTGCAAGGTTTTTTAGAAAGCCTTAAGTAAGTTTCGTACAAATATTGTGTTCGGAAGAAGTCCAAGTAATATTGGGCCTATACCTCAATGAAGCGAGGTTCCTAGAAGTTAAGACCATCGTATGAGTTTCCAAGCCCAACAATTGCCTTACACCTCTTCTTTTCTTTTTAAATTTTTAAGTAAGTCATTAATATAATCTTCCAATAAGTTGAAGATTAAAAAAGAGCCTCACCAAATTCCAAGGAGTGGAGAAGGGAAACACAGATATAGCTAAAATATAACTCAGATTTTTTATTCAGTATAGCAAAGGGATGGACTTTTTTCTCCACTTTTACTAATTAAAACTCAACTAAAACTATGTATTTCATTCATAAAATTTACCATTCTTCAAAGGTACCTGTTGAATAATGATGTTTGTAATGAGCTGTCTTTGGAGCTCAGCCATCTTATCCACTGAACTATCTCTAACGTCAGATTGCAGGCGTCCATGGATCGCTTCCCTTTTTACCCCATCAATATTTTTAATTTTAGCACCATACTTATCTATCTTCAGTCTATTAAATTGTACTTGTTGAATCACATTATGAGACTTTCCAAGCAACTATCTTCCAAAATATTACTTTCTTATGATTGATCCAGTAGTTGGGATAATTGTTTTATCAAAATATATGCTCTTTTTAAAATTTTTATATATGAATGAAATTAAGAATTTTTTAAAAATAGTATTTTCTTTAGTCAAATTATATCTTAAAGAGTACCCGTCATCCAAATTACCTAACAAAAAAGATTGACCGATAGTTGACCGATGACTTGCAAGTTCCAAGTCTTCTTTTTTTGTTGTTTCAAATGAAGCAGCTGTTCACATTAACAATAAACTATCCATCTTCAGTCTCATTGAGCTCCTCTTGAAACATGAATATAATTGATGGAGTACAATCTTCTTTCTAACATGGCAATGCCATCTTCAAGGAAATGGATAGATGATGCACTTTCTTGCACCAGTGGCCCTTATGCCCTATCTTATTCAGATCCCGACCAAAAATGGATCATACGAAACCATCTTATAACTCTCCTTCAAGACTTCCCTTCTCTAAGGCCTTCCATAGATACCTTCACTCACAATGATGGCACTGAAGTCACCCTTCTAAAAGCTAATGGCCAAATTCTCCTATCTCCTTCCACACCTCCCATTATCCTAACCATTTGGGTAAATGAAAATTACCCCATCATGGCCCCTTCCGTTTATATCTCTTCAAAACCAGAGTTTCCTATATATAGCAACCATCCATTTGTTGACTCTTCGGGTGCCATAACCTCATATTACCTTCAAAACTGGCAACCCGGTTCCAATCTCTCGGATCTTGTCCGTAATCTTGTTAAACTCTTCTCATGTTCTTCTTCTTCCCCATCTATTGTTTCGAAACGGGAGGCGATCGACCGACTAGAGTTCATGATTCACCATGACATGGTGGAAATGCAATCTAAAACAGAGAAGGAAATAAAAGAAAATTCAATCCTTCATGCTGAAATGATCAAACGAGCTGATATAGTAAACACCATGTTTATTGGGCTTGAACAAGAATTCAAGAACTTGAAAGAACAAGTCAAGATATTGGCTGATGATGCTGATGTGTTGCTAAATTGGTTGAAAGTCTATGATAAAAATTGTGCCGTTGCGCTGATGGGAGATGATCATATTGATGATGCATTTGAAACAGAAGATGATAAGTCAAAGATGATGCTTAATTATTTGGCAGCTGACAAAGCAATGGAAGATTTGTTGTATGCGTTGGATTCGGCAGTTGAAGAGGGAGTTGTAGAGTTTGAAATCTACATTAAACAGGTTCGGAACTTGGCAAGAAAGCAGTTTCTGTACAGATCTAATATAATAAAACTAGAAAGGCCATGAAACTTATTCAAGTCTAAATCGTTTGTGTACAGTTAGGAACTATACAAATGAACCCTTTTCTTTTCTTTTTCTTTTTTTCTGGGGAGAAATTGCAAAACTTATTATTCACCATTTATCATTTATATCCTTTGTGTTTTATTTTTAACTTTTAATATTTCCAATAGTTTTTGAGCAATTATTTTTATCCCTCCTATCACTCCTTGACAGTGACGGTGACAGTAGTAATGTTCCGAAGTCCAAAGGTATAATTTTTCATGAAAATAATTATTTTTTTGTAACAGTGTGATATAATTTTATTTTTTTGGAAAACATAACAGTGTAATATATTAGGAATATGAAAAGTTAAAATAAAATATAAAAGCTTTTTCTTCTTCTTTTCTGGCACTCCCGCTGCTTTATAATTCAAGCACGACTTGATGAGGCATTTTATGTACCAACTATTGAAAAATTTAAGTAAGCCATTAATGCATCATTTTTATTCGTTTTTGCAGAATATTAGTATTATAGTTCATTCGTGCCAAATTCAATATTTATATTTTTAAATATTTGAAATTGAACATATATTTTCTAAAAATATATAAAATTTTCAACTCACTAAAACTTTTTTTAATTTAAGAATTTACATTCACTAATTAATTATCTTCACAACTAACTTAATTATTCCAAAGTTAATAAAGTATATTTTTAAAAGTTAAAGTTAATTACTAATTTTTAGACTAAATATTTAATTTCGAATTAATAAAGTTATGTCCCAAGTCTCGGTTGCCTATGAACTTTGAAGGCTTGGAGTTGTTTGATATGGGAAATATTTTAATATTTTTAGGGTTATTTTCATTTCGCATTCTAAAATTTGTAGATTAATTAACAATATATTAATTGCATAATACGTAATTAATATAAAAGTAATTTATGAGAGATCGGAGCTAATATCCTCAGGACTCAATCTGAGTTAATAAAAAAATCAGCATAAGTCGCAGAGTAATTTTTGAATGATCGAAATTACTACATAAGTCAACTTAAATCATAAAATAAAAAGTTATGAGTATAAATGAAAAGGAGAAAAGTTTTTGAATGAGAGCTATTTTTTTCTTAGAATTGGGTGGCCTAATGCCTATACATTTGTTTCTTATGCTTAGGCCGACCTTGTATATAGAGATATATATTTGATTATTTTCTAATTTGTTAATAAATAAAATTTTTGACAATTCAAGAGCTTGATCTCCATTTATCACTTAGCTCTTTAAAAGAAGAATATGCAATTAATTAACAAAAAGAGGACCGATGTATATATCTCATGAAATGCAAATTGAACCTAATATCTATCATGAGGTTCATGCATTTTCTAAACCTTCTTTTCTCTTTTTTATTTTTCTTTTTGAGGAACTAAACCTTGTTTTTTTTTGTAATTAAATTTTGTATGTATAATTAAAATATAAATAAAAAAGAAAACTTATATGAAAGGAAACATATAGGATAAATAATAACAAAAATTTGTTTACACTCTTGGAATTTCTCCATCCCTAAACTTCAAGTTGTACCGTAAAGTCCAAGAGATACCTTTAAGAACTATTTAGTCAACCGCGAACATAACCAATCAAGACGCGCCACGCAACTCATGCAACGTTATGTCCTCACTACCGTGACAATAGTACCCTTATTATCACATAGAAACCGTTTAAAATGTGAAGTAACGCCGTCAATTCACATTCTTTAAAGGAATTTCCTCCTTTGCACGGATCTCATCAATAATAAATTCAACCTAAGTCGTGGTAAAAAGTTATGGGGTCCCACGATTATTAACCTGCACCCTCCGTTATGGCTTCTTGAGATCCCTCTCTGAAAATTTTCTCTTTCTTTCTCCAAACATTTTCAAAGACAGTCTCTTTCTTTACATTTCTCCCCTGTTTTCTCTTTCGTCCTTGTTGAATCCCATTTCATGTTGTGTTTCTCTCTACGATTCCATAGACCCTTTTGTGACTGTGCTGCATTTACAAAGTAACGAGCGATTGTTGCTGTGCGTAGATCAATGGTGCAGATTTCGATATGGGTCGCTTTCTGTTCTATTCTTTTTTGCTTGTTCGCATCTGGGTCATATTCTGTTGATGATTTTCTTCAAGCGTAAGCGTTTCTTTTCGTGAACTGTTTCTTCGTATCTTGTACATTCCTGGGGGAAACAGGAGGATTGGTTTGAATTCTTGGATATGGATTTTTCTTGATTCTGATCTTCTCGAGGCATTGTGTTTACTTGCAGATTAATCTTGGGGTTGTAAATCTGCTTCTTTATTTGTCTAGGATTTTGCTTTTTTTTGATCAGGGCATGTATTTGAATTGGTCTATGCATTATTGAACTAGAATTTTATGATTTTTAGTTTTTCAAGTTCTGAATTGAGTACTTTTTGCCTTCTTCTATTTACGTATCCAAGTAAGAAAAAGGGTCTTGAGGTATTGGGATCAGGCATTGATGTCTAACCTCAGTGGCCTTCTGATTTTGCCAGTTTTAAGTAGCAATAGGAATGGAGAATCTTGCAAGTATAGGCCCAATTTCTGATTGTAATTGGTAACTGTAATTCTCCTTGCATGCATTCCTCATTCCTGCTGGTAGAGTGCCTTTCAATTCAATGAATAACCTCCATATTCTTGGTTCTCAGTGGTTGATTACTAAGATTATGTTAATGTGAAAAAGATGCATAATGAAGAATTGTTGTAAATAAGTGGCAATATGAACGAAAAAGTTGATTTTGGTCTTTCTGTGTCTCAAATAAGTAAATTTTGACCAAACAAACCTCGCTTTATTAGATTAGCATAAATAATAAACCTGGAAATTATTGAAGGCCTTAAAACATTCTCCATAAAGCATGATCTTCTGTTTCTTTTTTCGCTATTCCTAAATACCTAATCCTCTTGTACTTTTCAAGAAGAATACAGTTTGTCATTCTAGCCTATCTTTGTAAATGCTCCCCACCTGTTAAATTTGCATCTGATATGTACTGCAGATAATCCTCTTACAATAAAAAGGAAAGCCAGAGCAACATTAATAAATATGGCTTTTGTTTGTGAATTTGTCTACATTACACCAGTAGTTCTCTGCAGAATTGCAGAAATCATGGTTGGAGGATCTTCTGCATGATAAGAGTCTTATAGAAGGATAAATCTCAACTTTAATTTTCATCTTTTACCATTTTTGTTTCTTATACTGATTGACATGAAATTCATTTATACTCATGTCTCTTTGGGAGCTTTTAGGATGACTTAATTGCATTCCGTTAGGTTCCTAAATGCTGGAGATGCAAAATTAGGCGAAGATATTAGAAGTGGGAGTATGTTTTAGGCCAAGAATGTGCATTGTACTTTGTAATAGAACAGAGTTAAGTAAACATAGTGTAGATACAGATTATTTATAGACCTAGAATACATTTATGCACATCCTACCTTGATATCACTCTGCCAGCAGAGCATTGGCTTTGATAATAAGTTCATCTTTGGATTTTGGACTGTGTTGTTGGTAACTATGATTTAATCAGTTTTATTTTGTCATTTTCTGTGATATGCTTGGGCATGCTAATGATATTATTACTGTGGGCTCTGCCTGTGTCTTTTTTTGAAAACATGGATTTCTGTTATTAGTTAGCTCTGTTCACCTCGTTTGTTTATGTTGCAGGTTCCCCATTATAGAACCTGATCCGGGTCACACAAAACTTCGTCTTGCAAGAGCTGGGTTGGAGGCCATTGAGAGAATGACGACCCCCATTGCAGCTGTTTCTGTAAGATTTAGATAAGAAGCATCTTGTTTTGGTTGATTCTTTCTCCTTATGCATGGTAAAAGTTTATTATAGATGCTGTATCATATTAGAATTTTGAGCACTATCTACTATATCCTTTATTTTTCCCCGAGTGCTTTGCACTATTCTATATTTGTGATACATTTTCTTAGTTATGTTTCTCATATTTGTGGGGAAACTTCTCATGAAAGGAATTGTGTTCTCGGATGCCTTTCCTTTCTTGCCATCCTCATTTATATTTTTTTGTGCGTGTCTTTTTTTCAGGTTATTGGCCCCTACCGTTCTGGGAAATCCTTTCTGCTGAATCAGCTTCTCTCCCTGTCATGTGATGAAGGTGCAGCCTCTTATAACTGTTATTTTTTGGCATTTAATCTTTTTCTGGTACCGTTAAAACTCTTAGTTTACTCAATTTATTGTTTCTAATTCCCATCCACTAATTTGATAATTTAATCCATTTTAGGATTTGGAGTTGGGCACATGCGTGATACTAAAACAAAAGGTAGATAAAATGTTTTTCAGTACTATGTCTTTAATAACTGAATATGTGAAAGCAGAACTAGCAATTTTCACTCGCTTTCAATGGATATTGACTGTTTTGCACAGGGATTTGGGTTTGGGGAACCCCAATAGAAATGGATATTGGTGGACAGAAAACCTCCATCTTTTACCTTGACACAGAAGGATTTGAAAGTGTTGGAAAGTCAAATGTATATGATGACAGGTAATCCTCCACTAAGAATGTAGAAAATTTGAATTGCTGGCTTCAATATGTCTAAGTTATCTTCCCATTCATATTTTACAGGATTTTTGCCTTGGCAACAGTTCTGAGTTCAGTGCTCATATATAACCTACCTGAGACAGTAAGTTGATCTCCCTCCATCACATTTTCCAGCATTATAGTTCAAAAGAAGTGCGTGTCTTTGTGTACTGTTGCAATAAGATGACTTTGTAATGTGAACTAATCAGAGAACAAATTTTATAGATTCCAAGGTAAACTGTATGCTTTTAAATGCTCAATTTTGGTAACCAATAGTGCAATCCGCCCTTTTTGTATGTTATAGATATGGTGTTGCATTCAAATCTGTCATGCCTGTTGACTCGACAGCTTTTATATCTTCAGACAGGTTATGGGACAAATTTCTTCTTTCATTTGAGACCGTAAAATGTTGATTTTTTTTATGCATAGATTCGTGAAGCTGACATATCTCGGCTGTCTTTTGCTGTTGAACTTGCCGAAGAATTCTATGGAAGGTGTGCAATTCTTACTTTCTTGTGACTCATCATGTGTTGTGATTGCTTCAAGTTTATTTCTCAACATAATTTCTCTTCTGACTGTCTCATTTGATTTTCATGTTTCTGTGTGCTCATGGTGAGCAGAGTCAAGGTAATCATTTTGCCTTCTTCAAATAGTTATTCTGTTTATGCAGGAGAGAGAGAGAGAGAGAGTTTCTAAATAATTGCCTGGGTGAATGTTTGTGCAGGGGCAAGATGTTGCTTTTGAACCTGCTAAGCTGCTATGGCTCATTCAGCGTGACTTTTTGCGTATGTTTAAATTTGACATCACCAAGAAACACTTTAAAAGTTTGAAATACTTGATACTCATATTGACATTCTTCCATAAACTGATGTAATTGATCTACGATACAAGATTTTGTCAGCAAAATAACCCTCCTGATTCTCTATCATGTATTTGTTATGTGATACGGGTCCTTTATCTATACCCCTCCAGTTCACAATTGTCGACTTTCTCTTACCATTGTCATCATGCAGAGGGAAAATCTGTGCAAGAAATGGTTAAGGAAGCTCTCCTACATGTGCCTAATAGTGACGGTTAGTCTTATTTTACTTGTATTTTGCAAGAGGATCCTAAATAAGAAAACTGTGTTTAAGAATTCAGTCCTGCCTTATTTTTGCCACAGGGGACAAAAACATTGATCAGGTTAACCAGATCCGTGATTCTTTAGCTATTATGGGTGACAATAGCACTGCCTTTAGCTTACCACAGGTATGCCTTTCTCATTGCTGTATAATTATCCTTTTCTATATGTTGCTATGTGGATGTACAAATCAATGCCTTTCCACTTAGCACAAAAAGAGAAAGCTAATAGTAATGATGAATTGCTAGCGAGAATGGGTCAGACAGCCTGAGATCAGCCTTTCTTCACAGTTCCTAAATGGTTGCTATGGCCAATTTTAACTAGACCATAAGATTCAAGGATATAGATTCAGGCTTTATCTAGCAGTTGTGAAACCCTTATTTTTTTGGCCCTCCTTTTAGAGGTAAGATACTGTATTTTAATACTCTGCATTCTGTAGTTGGAATCTGTGGACAATTTTTCTTGCATCTAACTCATTTAGATGTGTGGTTTCTCTCCTTGTTGTACTACATAGCATACTGGTTTTTGGGAAGCTTGAAGGTATATTTAGCTGTGCGTAAAGAATTTATGAACTTATGTACTGTAATTTTAATTATTAACCAGTCAATGGCTTCAAAGTGTTCATATGTTGTATTTACAGTTCTAAGTTTGCATCGCTGTATGAGTTTCTTGCAAGGTATGGAAGGTTGAGCAGTTCCCTGGTACTTGCTTGTTAAGAAATCAAAAATTAAATATTTTCAAATTATCTAAACCTGACACAGTTATTGAACCTTATTCAGGCATCTGTTTGCTTCTCTTTCTGTATCTTTTGCTCTCCGAAGTGAAAGCATATTGGACTTGACTGAAGATGTGTGTACTTTTCCTTTTGGCTTGTGAAATGACAAGGAAATGTTTTGTAAAACTGTTACTTCCTTCGTCCAGAAATATAGGTCACTGGATGATTTTCTTCTTGTCTCAAAATATAAGTAGGCCCAACGCCTTATATATTTCTGGACGGAGGGAGTACAAATTATATAGATAAAGACAACTAAAAGTAGTTTAAGTTAAACATGGATAACCACAGCATTTTAAAGTGAGACTTGGTTGAGCTGCATTTCAAAATAGTATCATGGGATTTTGAAACTTACAGGAGTCATAATCCCTAGAAATAGGTTAAAGATCTTCTAAAATTGTTAAATCCCTGGAATTTGCGTGAGTTTCTTGCCAAAGGAATGCATCCTTAAGGACAAGTTGCAAGTGGAGGTACTGATATGGACTGCAATCCTAAGGAGATTGGGGATGCATTTTTAATGAACTAATTAAATGGGAATTAAGCTTTTTAAATTATTAACAGGAACTGGTAGAGAGTTTGGACTTGTACTATATTTTCTTCTTATCCAACATAAAATTACAAACAAGGCATGCAGGAAATCATGGAGAGTTTTTCTCCATGATTGTTTCTTTTACCTTTTAAATTCTGTTGATGGTAATGAGTTAGTAACTTACATTTGAATGCCAAACAAGCTATGTCATGACAGAATCTGAACTTCATGCAGCCCCACCTCCAGCGAACAAAACTTTGTGACATGAAGGATGGTGAGCTTGACCCAGTTTATGTTAAGAAGAGGGAACAACTAAAAGAACTTGTTGCCTCTATTATACGTCCGAAGATTGTCCAGGGTAAACTTCTCAATGGAAAAGAGTTTGTCTCTTTTCTAGAGCAGGTGAAGTTTTCTGTTCGAGATTATGTGAATTTTTTCTTGATCATTTTCCATCTGCCTCAGGCTAGGTGGATATTTACATTGATGTATTCTAGAGAATTTTTTTAATTCCTTAGTCTATAAAATATATACTAAAAAAGGATAATAATAATAATAATAATAATTATTATTATTATTATTATTTAAACATTTAGGTCTTCTATTCTCATTTAAATTTCATATCTCTTAGATCCTTGAGGCCTTAAATAAAGGGGAGATTCCAACAACTGGCTCCCTTGTGGAAGTTTTCAATAAGGGCATTTTGGAGCGGTGTCTAAAACTGTATAGTGATCGCATGAGCAACTTGAATATGCCAATGTCAGAGGAAGGTTTGCTAAGAGTTCATGAAGCTTCTAGAGAAGCAGCTATGAAAGCTTTTGATGAGCAACATTTCGGCCGTCACCATGCCAAAAGATCAGTTGAGCAATTGGATGATGCCATCAATAAGGTGTATATTTAGCATTTAAAATTTCTCTTCTTTTCATGAAATAGAGAATCTATAGGTCTGAACAATTATCCTTTTGGCACATCCACAGGTGCACAGTAATTTCATTTTGGCAAATGAATACCAGTCATCAAAGCTCTGCGAGAATTTATACACAAGATGTGAAGAGAAAATGGACCACCTCCAAGCCCTCAGACTTCCATCTATGGCAAAATTTAATGCAGGTTTTCTTCAATGCAACCAAAGTTTTGAAACAGAATGTGTCGGTACCTTCTAAAAGTAGCTATGGGCAGCGGATGGTGAAGGTATGGAATTATTTTTCCTTTTCTGATAGTTTTGGATACATATTTAAAATTTTATGCGGTTTTCAACAAACACAGATACAGGAGGCTGTATGCTGTAAAACATAACACGCATGGAATTATGAGATCTTTCATCCACTAGAAGGCCAAATTAATTTTGTTCTTGCGCAACTTAATTCCTGTTGGACCTTCTTTGTCAGAATTGATTCCCACTCTTGACCTAATCTCTGTTAATCCCAGGGGCTGAGCAATTAGCAACAGAAATTCCATATCTTACCATTTAAGGACATGCTCTTCATCTGTAAGCCTAAACAAATACTACTACAGTTGCAAAATGTTGGGATATCTGTGTAAATTGATTGTGTAGTGCAAGGTGATAGATTAAACACTAAAAATTCACTGCACCATTGGCAGAAAAAGGCAGGGTGGCGTGTCAAACACCCCAAGACCTTAATTTGGTAACTTTAAGAATTCTGTCAGTTCAACTAATTGATCATTACTGAAAATTTTTACTATCTTTTATGCACTCCAATAGAAAAGTTCAAATATTTCCTTCTTTTTCTTAATTTCTACACCCTCTGTTGATAATGAATTCATTGGTTTTTCTATGTCATCCTATGAAATGCTGGATTCTGATGCAATGCATGTATCCGATCTGTATTGCAGATGTTAGGGAAGTCGAGAACTCTTTTCATTAAGGAATATAATCACAGGCTCTTTAACTGGTTGGTCGCTTTCTCACTTGTAATGGTGGTGGTGGGTCGGTTCATTATAAAGTTTATTATGATAGAGATTGGAGCATGGATACTTTTCATCTTCTTAGAAACATATACAAGAATGTTTTGGTCAGCAGAGTCTCTTTATTACAACCCTGTTTGGCATGGGATTGTTGCAACTTGGGAAACTGTTGTATACAGTCCTATACTTGATTTGGACAGGTAATAAATCATATGGGTTCATTCAGTTTCAATAATTGCAGTGGAGTGGAATGCCATTCTCTCCACCCCCATTCTCACCTCAAAACTCACAAAAGAAAATAGAACAAAAGAGTATATAATTCTATTCAAGAAAATTAAAGACAAGTTTCGTCTGCTATACAGTTTAGAGGCCTGACACATATTATGTTCCTTTGTATTGCATTACAGATGGGCAATCCCTTTATGTGTTGTAGCTGCAGTATTAGTGGTTTATTGGCGGTGTTATGGGAGGAAGAAGCATGGATCCCATTGGCTATTACCTTTGTACAACAATCCCAAAGATCGAAGAAGATCTGAGTGAACAACTAGGAGCTGTTCAGAGTTTCTGTTCTCTCTTCTTGAGCTCAGCGAGCTTTTCCATTTTTTAATACACAAAGCACGCTGGGTAACTGGTTCCTAGAATTATATACCCTCATTCCAAATTTGGTGAGAGGGTGACAGTCTGGAGGGATATGGGCAGATGTATTGTTGTAGCAAATTAGAATAGGAATCATCTGTCAATTGACCCAAATTTGCAATACAGACTCTTTTACTTATATAGGCATTTTTGCCTGCTGATTGTATTAGAAAGTCTGCCATCTGTTTTACAGTTATAGGATAACTTTTACATAAAGAATGTTGGCCTCACTGCAGATCAAGGGGAGCACGAGGAAATCTTATGATGACAAATCCTGGTGCCCTAAAAGCATTGAGGATTACCATTGAAGAACTCTCAGCCAAGAGTGGAATCATTGGGATCACATCGTAGTGACATTGTAGATTGTGATTGAAATTCAAAGGGGGGGGGGATGTAGAATTTCCTGTGATTTTATGTTCTAATTCTCTGTGATATGTTCAAATCAAGATTCAAGTCCATGTAGATTTATAATGGCTTAAAGTTTTCAGAATGTATTCTTTGGTAACATTTCAATTCTTTGATTAAGAATGCAGATATTATTAACTCAAAAGTTGGTTAGAAGCTGATCAAATTTGAGTTTAATTTATGTTTTCCTTTGTCCATGAGCTTCCTTATAGTAAAATTAATGGTATTGCTAATCTTTTCAGTAAAATGGGAAATGTAAATAGGAATTTTACTTTCTCGCAGTTATAAATTATTAGTATTTTTACCCCCCCCTAAAATGCATAAATATGCCTTTATACATACGTATCTTGATTAGTAGGCAACTTTTTCCGTTTATTAACTAAATTACTAATCAGTTTTGGGCCGAGGAAGTCTGAAGAAAATGAAAGAACAGGAAACTAATTTAGGATTGATTATTCAAAAGATTGAATTAAATAAAAATGGTTTGACTTGATTTTTTTATAGTATACAACATATTAACTGTCATAAAATAAATATATTTTACAATAATAATAAATTTTATAAAGGAAATAATTTTCTTAATTTGATAGATTCATATCGCTACTATATAGGCCACAACAAATCACATTAATAATATAAATAAACACAACAACTTTCTTTTTTGGTAAATAATGAATACAACAACTTACTTATTATCAAAGACAAATTCTTAATTTTTTTACTCCCCGGTTGGATTTAGCTATTAATTTATAACAAGGAATAAGAATTGATGAATTGTCAAAATTTATATAAAATTAACATTGCATTAATTTATCTTTCTCTTCCCTAATTCTTTTTCGTTATCATCTTTCTCTGTATTTTTTTCTTCAAATTCTTCAATATATCTAATGAGTTTATGAAAATTATATAGACACTAAGAAGTAATTAAAAGGTAATATGTTCATATAGAATTAAATATTTATTTTTTTACTTAATACAAGAATTAAAAGGATTTTTTTAGATAAAAAAGGAAGCATTTTGATTTTTAAAAACTTATCATTTTATCTTTATATTCATGTGGTAAGTTCAAAGACCACATGAGATAGTCTGAATTAAAAGAAGTATTTGATTTTAAGAAAATATCATTTTATATTTATTATTAATATGGTAAGTGTTGAAATTACATGAGAGAATCAAAATTAAAAGAAATATTTGATTTAAAGAAAATTACATTTTATCTTTATTATTATTATTTGTTAAGTGATGGGACCACATGATATATTAAAAAATTAAAGGAAGTATTTGATTTTTTAAAAGTTACCCTTCTATTTTTATTACTTTCATTTTAAAATTAAATATTTATATTTAATTTAGTCTAAAAATTAAGAATGACATTTCACTTAAAAGAAGTTATATTATTATACTTAAATCTCTTAATTTAAGGAGATTGTTAGTGAAATTTTAGAAGAAAAATATAATTATTTTAGAAAACTGAACATTTAATTTTAAGCATTCCAAAATAGAAATATGAACATTCAATTAAGGACAAATTAAGTATTACTTGGAGACCACACCAGATAGTCAAAAATTAAATGAAGTATTTGATTTTTTAAAAGTTACTATTTTATCTTTATTAGTATTTGGTAAGTGATAGGACCACACAAGATAATAAGAATTAAAAGAAATATTTGATTTTTTAAAAATTATTATTTTATCTTTATTATTATTTTTAAGTGGTTGGACCACATTTAATTATAAAAAATGAAGAAATGACTTGACCACATGAAATAGTCAAAAATTAAAGCAAAAATATTTGATTTTAAGAGAATTAGTATTTTATTTTTATTATTAATGTAATAAGTGTTAAGACCACACGAGATAGTCAAAAATTAAAAGAAATATTTGATATTAATTAAGTTATTATTTTATCTTTATTATTATTTGGTAAGTGATAGGTCACACGAGATACTCAAAAATTAAATGAAGTGTTTGATTTTAAGAAAATTACCATTTTATCTTTATTATTAATGCAATAAATAATAGATCATGTGAGATAATATTATATAAATCTCTTGATTAAATTAAAGATGTTATAGTAGAACTTTAAAATGAAAAAATATGTTTATTTTTTAAAAATAAAGATTCAATTTTGAATATCATTTATTTAAAAGATAAGATACATTTTATTTTAGAATAAGTTGACAAGTAGGTGTAATTTATTTATTCTTGTGAGGAAATGTGTAATTTAGTTGATAAACGTTTTCACTTATTATTGTAAAGTCATTAATTCACGTCATACTTATGACAATTGTTGTGTATTTTTTTTAAGAAAAATAAAATAAAATGGGGTTTAAAGTGTAATAACATTAAACAGAGATAAATTAAATTTAAAATTACAATATTCATCTATGGGATTGACATTTAAATTGAATCACCAAAAATAGTATTTATTCATAAAAAATAAAAATAACAATTAATCTTGAATGTAAAATGTACTTTATTTCTTTATTTTAAATAAACAAAAAGAACAAAAACGAGTACATATATTCATCAAAAAGATGGAGAAATATATAATTTAAGAGTTTGCTTATTCTTTTCATTCTATCCAAAAAAAAAATTGATAAGTTTTTCATTCTATCAATTACTAGACCAAGATATACTCGATGTATATTTATATTGTTTCATTTTTCTCAATCCAAATATAGTCTTATTTGCCTAGAGTATAAAATTATAATACTTTTAACTCTTAACATTAAGATTATTTTCTTAATCACTCTGATTCATACATCAATGAAGTTAATAGTAAATGTAAGCAATTACATTTTTATTCTTGATAAATTTGAAGGTATCTAAATGTAACTTTTTTTCTTGACACGCAAGTGTAATAATTATTTTTCTTTTAAGAATTAATGCATGCAATTAGAAACTTTAATTTTTTACATTTTGAATTTTTGTAAATTGAGTGCCAATATAGTAATTACTTCATGTAAAAGTTATTTTCATTTTTTTTCTTAATGTGTAACATAACTAATCACCTTTAATAATGAAAATATTTAGGTAATGAAAAATATCTTTGCTACTTTATTATGAAAGATTTTTTTAAAGAGTCGAAGCGTTTCTTAAAGTACATACGATTAATATTCCCACAATTTATTTATGTAAATCAAGCATTTTAAGTTATAATAAGGAAAATTAACCATTTTAGTCCCCATAGTATGATTATTTGGCCAAATTGGTCCATTAGGTTCAATTTTAGTAATAGTAATTTATATTCTATTTTTATTTATCAAAGTGGTTCATTAGTATGTTTAACTCAGATGAGCTAAAAAAGAGACTGAGCACAAACTCTAACTTTGGACATCCAACACGAGCACAAAACCCATAAGCAAAAGGCTCGACAACAACGACGATAACATCTCTTACAAGCACTATGGTCGTTGTGTATTAAAATTGATTCCATTGACTATAGAGAACAATTATTCCTTGCACACTCCATTGATTCTATGAGCAATGAAAGGAGTAGGGCAAAATGGGGAGGGGGAATAATCAAAAGTAGATATTAACGACTAATTGAGTTTTTGGGGAATTTAATTAAAAAGACAATTTTGCCAATGGGTATTGGTCATGTGACCTATATTAAATATACTGAGGTACCACTTTGACCAATTAAAAAAATAATACATGAATTATTATGGTTGAAATTGAACATAAGAAACTACTTTGACAAAAAAAAAATCATAGCTAAATTGACTAATTTTCCTTATAATAATAATAATAATAATAATTTCCTTAAAATAAAAAAAAAAACCCACCAGCCGGGGTAAAGGGCTAAAGACCATGGGGCAACTACCGGGGGTAATGACGTAAAATGAACCAAATTACCGTTGGAATGGGAACAGACAGGACTTTTCAGATTTCATGCGCGAATTAGGGCTCATATTTCGCGCGGGAAACCCTAACCATCGTCTTTGCTAATATTCGAGGACGGGGAAATTCAGAAAGTGAACAACAGAGATCAGTTAATGGCGAGGAGCCGTTCTCCGTCATCAACCTCATTAATCGACAACCCAAGCTGGCGTTAGACACCAGCTGCCTGTATGACATCTGTCATGGTTAATTCACCGCCTAATGGCGCCGGCTCCGGCTTCTCGGTGTACATAGAAATTCTATTTTTTGATGTCCGTATGCAAATTATCTGAGTAGAATCAAAGCACTGCAAGAAGTATTCCGTGATCGAAGTTTAAGGGAAAGAACGAAGGTAATGGCAACCATGGAATGCTTTGTGATAGTGAGCAAAAGTGGCCGCATCCGAATCGATGGTGAAGTCAGCTTCTCCCAGAGTACTTCTTTATCTTTAATCATCATTTTATCTGCACAAGATTACATGGAAATGTTGCATTTACTGAATTTTCTTCCATTGATCAGTTAATAATGAGGGCACTGCAGATTTTGGCGAGGATTTTGATGTTCCGGTTGTGAAATAATCTTAAAGGCAGTTTCAGTATGCCGAAATTCCTGGAGGACCTGACACTGGCGGCAGCCAGTAGAGTTCTCTTACAGTGCTGAGTGAACAATGTGAAAAAATCTCAATTTGTGCACAATTGTATAATGGAACGGACACATGGCAGTAGAATTCAAATGGAATGGTGAGTGAATGGAATTTAAATGATTTTGTTTCATTCCCTTAAATTTTAGGAATCACGCCAAGATTAAATGCTTTCTGTTTTAGCTTTATTTAAGATATTGAGATAGTGGGGTTTTGGTTGATTTGATCCTTAGTATTGTGTTGCATCAACTTTCTGGGTTGCTTATGGACCATTAAATTGCTCTTTACCTTTGATCTTAACACAAGTTATGTGTTTTTGCTTCTTTCTCATGGCCATTTTTACGTTTCCTGACTTTATTCACATTCTGTATTTACATGATTGTCTCTGCAGGCAAATGGACCCAAAGAAATGTGTTTGCCACTGTAATTCAGCCAACTTATCTTTAATTTTTTCATTCATAAAATTAAGCTTTTGAGTTACGCTTTCTATTGGAAATTTTCAAAGGATAGAATAAATCCATCAACAGTTTGTATCTCAATTGTTAGTAATCATGACTGCAGAATGAACAGATGTGTTAGTTCATCAAAATAACACTCTATTAATGTTAATCAGTTTCGCTGGTCCATCAGAAGATGCCACATGCACTCATCTATTGGAAGGGACCTTTATTGTTATAAATAGGCCATAGCTGGGCTGTTTTGCTGCAGACAGTACTCAAAGGAAATCTTGTAAAAATATTCAAGCGCTTCTTTTTGGTCAAGTTTTCCACTGGAAAATTATTTTGGCTTCATTTTATCCATGTAGAGAATTATTAACTCCATGCAATGGCTTGGAGGGAAAATTTCACCTTTAGTTGGGAAAGTGTAGTTTGTACATGGCTTGACGCCTCCTAACTTTCTCGCCTCCCTTTAGAAGCCGCCTTTTTTTGTCAGTTTTGTATTATTGTTCTAAAAATTTCTGCTATAGTTCATAGTTAACCAATATCTACCACTGGGGGTGTCAATGGCATTCACAAGTTAATAAATGTAACAGCGATTTAATTGCCCCATTTTGTTTAAGAAAATAAGCATAAAAGGGTTTCCTTTCACGTAATGCAACTGCAACAGTATATGCATCTAATAAACTGACGGAAGCATAATATTAACCTTCAAAGTGTGAGGATGTTTTGATGGCCTTTAGTTACACCCAATTAGAACTTAAAGCTTATTCATTTCTGAGATTTTTAAACTAATAAGTAAAGATAATTCTATTGAAAAGAAGGAAAGAAGGGGAACTAAAGAGGATGTAGGATCCTTTTGTTTGCCCAATTTCATAATTCACTCTAGAAAATTTTAGTTTTGGACTAATGCCAGTGGAAAGTTGTCTAGAAGAAGATTAAAGGTACAAAATTTTTTCTTTTCTCACCCTTACTAGCCAAGGTATAAAACTTACATAATATGATTCTTCCTCCAGGTCAATCTTATCTTTTTCCAACTAATTTCCTTCCTATGAGATGCATTTATGAAAATTGCTTTATATTGAATAATTTCCTACTTAGAAATAATAATAACTTTATTATTATTTATATAAAATTTTTCCTTATTTTCTAAATTTTCCTTTCAGGTTTAGTATTAACTGCATTACTTGAATTTGCCAAGAATTATCTATGTGGAAATTATTACTCTGATGCGTGACGTATAGGCATTTCTGAAAATTCAACCTCCTAAATTGACCAAATTCAAAGCATGCAACTGATTTTTTTGCATAAAGGGCGTTAAAATTTTTACCGTAACAAATTTACTTGTATTAACTTGGACACATCTTAAGTACTTTGGTTGTAGTCGCCTAGCTGTAGGGTATTTATATGTTATAACATTGTCTTGCCTGTACCTCCCTTCACATCCCTTTCTACTACATCTCTGCCTCCTAAAGCATCTATCTAGGTAAGGGTTCATCTGGCTGCTGTTCCTAATTTTTCCAATTTTCATGATTTTCCTCGCTAATGAACATTCTGATCTCTGGTTGAATTTATTTATTTTTTTAAGAAATTCTTCTTTTCTCTTTTCCACTGAACTTTGTGTTTCTTATGTGATTCATGATGGTTTTCAGGGATCCAAGTTATCATTTGCAAAATGAGCGGTTCAAAGACAGGAAGCACTGATCTTAGTGAGTTACCCAGTCTGCTGTTAATTTGTTTGAGTCCTTTCCTTGATCAATTTATAAAAGAAAGAGTTGCAGAAAGATTGTCTGTGGAGAAAAAGATAGCATGTTTCTTGATGTTATGCTTGGGAAAATTTACCCCCAAAGCCCAAATAAATAAAAGCTATATGAACTAACTTCAGATCTACCCACAGACTTGATTTAGGCCAGTGGTTTTCTTGCCTGTGTTATGCACAAGTCTTTTTTGATTGATATATTTGGGGCTCAAATTGCCAGAAGGTTTTGTGTTGGTTATCCTTGTATGTTCTTTCTGTTTCTTTTACTCTTGAGAATCCTAGATTGTGATTAAATCTTTTTGTGGTTCAATTCTCCCTTTTTTATCACTATACTTCTAGTGCGGATTGGACAAACTTTTCCTTGCTGAACCCTTTATGGCTAACAATCTTTTGTATGACATCATTATAATATACTGCATATCTTACTGTTAATTCTGTTTATATTGGCATGCTGAAGGTAGTCTATTTTGTATGTTCTATTATAAGCGGTAGTTATCAAGCTGGGTAAGCATGCTTCTGCCGTCATTGAAATACATAGACAAGAGTGAGACTAGCACATAATCAATAAATGTAATAGAATCTTATTCATTGTATTTCTCATTCTGCCCATGGTTACTAATAGGAAATAGAAACTAAAATCTTTGGTTTTTGATTGATTTTTGTGTTTGCAAAAGTTAAAGCATGCATTCATGGTTGCTTTCCTTGTTCACCTTAATACGTATTTAACCATGGGAGGGCCTCTCTACACAAGTTTCCTTCTACATCTCATAATATCCATTAGTTGATGGCCTAATCATATGTATGCACGTAGCTTATTCATCGCTTGGAGATGAGGTTCCTATTGTGACTGTCCCATTTGAATCAAGCAGTGCTCAGGGAATTAACATCAAGGTATAGGGCCATGCTCACTTACTTACCTCTTAAGATACTGTCTTGTCAATAATTTGTGATAACATACATGACCGAAGATGAATTTTACTTTGGTTTACATATTTTCAGGAGTCTCCTGGAGAAAGTAGCAAGGAGCAGGCCAGCAATATGGTTGGTTGGACTGTGTACAAGATGTATGGGATCCATGAAGTCAAAGGTGTTGTGCAAAGCTATAACAGTGAGACAAAAATCTATGAGGTATAAACTCTTGATTTGAATACATTTCTCATTAGAATTTTATCTGGATATATGTGATGCATTCTTATTACATCTGAGCTTGTAGTTCAATATAGATTAAAAATCCTTGACAGAGCTTATGATTCTATATTTTCCGGTAGCAAGGGAAGTAACTTAACTACTAAATGCATAATGCATATATCACACATAATTGTTTGATGTACTAGGATTCATGAATTCTCTTGTTTCTTAGTAGTACTTTCATGATGAGCAATTTCTTTGCAGCTGTTTTAATGAAGAGGAAAGCTCATTTTGACAGGATTTCTTTCTCTTCTCATCTGCCTGCTAACTGGATACTTCTGTCTTGCAGGTTCGTTACAAAGATGGCAAGTCTGAGAAAGTCACTGAGGACAGCTTGGTCAGATATTTGTCACCCTGCAGTCCTGAAGATGAAAAGCAAAAGAAAAAGTAATTCATACATCTGATTTCTCCACATTTGTAACCATAGTGAAGTACAATTTATTAGTTCTGGTCTATGTGTGTAAATATTGTGCTTGTAGTTCTTTTTCATGGGACTTTATATTCTTTATTTCTGGAAGACATCAAAATGACTTGGGATATCTTGACTAGAGCAAGGCCTGCAATAATGAATGCATCAAATGCTGTGGTTCCAGCAACAAAGGCTACAAAAAGAAAGAGAGGTAGACCTGCGGCTGCCAAGCAGTCCAAAGTGCCAGCTGCTAACTCAAGCAAGAGAGCTGGAACTGCAGCTGCCCAGCAATCCAAGCAAGTGTCTGAGGGCTCTAGTGAAGTGCCAGCTGCTAACTCAAACAATGGAGGAAAGACCAGATACAGATCTCTAAGGATGAATGCTGGTACGATATAGTTTTATCGAACTTGTTATCTAAAAATATGTAGTCAAATTTCCTTCTTTTACTTGTGCTTAGGTATTCTTGTTTATACTGATTTTCTTTGCTTTTCTTTACTCTAATGAACAACAGGACGCTGAATGTTTGGATTGGGAGTGGACAATGCAAGAAAATAAATCACCATCCAGGCTCCAGTTTCGCTTTTACTGTCTTTGCTTGTTTACTTTTTGCTCCAGAGCATGTTAAAACCGATAACATTTAGAAGTATAAACAATTCTCTCTACTTAGGTGTTTCGTCAGAAATACTGACTTCTACAAGTCAGCCAATCTCTGAACTTTGAACTTTGTTATGTTTATTCATGCTGGATGGTTTCTTTAGCTGGTTTTATGATATATTGTTTGGTATTATGAAGCTGTTCACTGGGGAGTGACCTGGTGATGGTCTTTACTCTACCTTTCTATTTGTGTTGTGATTATATCAACCTTACCCACAAAATTTTGTTGAATTATTTTTCCTTTTACACTGTAGACATCATTAGAGAATTTGAGGCACACCAGTTAGGGTAACAAATATATGCACGATTTGTGCCACAATTGCTTTCAAGGAGTAACAAATATATACACAACGCATCTAAATATATGTTCATCCCAATCATTAAATTTTGCTCCTCTCCCCATCGTTATGTACATGATTTATTGATGATGCTTCATTCTACTCCTATAAACTCAGTCGTCTTCACTGGAGAACTACCTGAGCCTGCAGATTCTGCAGATCTTTTGCATTATTGTATATTTACTCAACTTTTACATCAGTTATTCAAACTCATCCATACTTGACAAGTTTGTTATAGCATAATCAATGCCAGTCTATCTTATTCTAGCTTCGTCAATTTGTCTTTGATATATTTGTTTGTTAGTACTTTATGCCTACACAAACTTACAAATAAACAAGTCATTATTTTCAAAATATTTTATACCCAGCTTAAAGTTTCTAAATAAATGTAGTCAAAGTTGACTGAATGAAACTTTTTATGTTTAGTTTGAATTCAAACATGTCACGGTATATGAACATTTTACAGACGACACAAACTAATTTAAAATTTGTCTTTTTTATGCTATTACATGAAAGAGATGATCTAGTAAATCTCAACCAAATATATATATATATATATAGATAGGTAGAGATATTTCGTCCATAATTAAATGTTTGTATTTTTAATATTAGATGTTGAAAATTAAATATTTATTTTTAAAATAAAGCTTTATAAAAAATGTTCTCAATTTAAAGTCCAAGCTTACTAAAGAATTTTTGTAGTCAAAATGATAAATAGAATAACTTATGATTAAATAAGAAGCAGAGGTGGTCTTGAGGTCGCTGTGCAGTTGCCCCCACGATCAATGGGGTATAATTTTTTTTTATTATAGCAGTACATATGTTTAAATATTTTATTATCAAATTTTTTATTATATATGGCACCATATTTATGGAATTATGGAGTAGAGTTTACTATTATCTAAATTACTAATCCTCTTGAAAAGGTCAAAACTTAAAACATTAATTTTAAAGTCCAAATATTCAAATGTAAATTTTTGAAGGACTAAGAACTAGGAAGCTTTTCCTAAAAAAAAGGAAGAAAAAGAAATAGAGAGCTTAAAGTCACATTCTCGTTAATGTTGCATCTCCTGCAGAATAGCTTTCTAAAATTGAAATTGTTAAAAATCTATGCGAATAAAATTAGTTAGGAGAAAGATTGAATGAATTAGTTTTGATTTTTTTTTTATCTTGAAAGTATTTAAGAGTATATAATAATTTGAGTAATCTCACGTGAGAGATCAACTGGACACTTTCCTCTAAGTTTATGTATTTTTAAATCATTTGTTGCATCTCAAGTACTACACTCTACATATGAAATTTGTTATTTAAGGTTTGCTCATATTAGAGGAGCATGAAGGATACTGCATTATTTGCGAGTTTTGAGCTTTTTTTAAAATGGAGTTTTGAGCTTTTTCTATTTATATATATATATATATATATATTTACATAATAATGTTCAGATTTTGAAATGTCACACACTTGGCAAAAAAATGACTTCATTGCACATTCTTTCATAATATTAATATTATTAATTTAAACAAATTAATTGTTTTTGACTAAATGAGAGAGGGTCCTTCCAATTCGTCAAATATAACACAGAAAATGTAAGAAACAACTATGATATGAAGGGTATAATAGAAAATATGAGTCACAGGACAAGTGAAGAAATAATGAGAATTGAATTTCGTGACAAATAAAAACCGGAAGGAGTAATTTAAAACAAAAATAATGCAACATTTGAAAACAAAAATGAAAATTGTACAAAAAAAGTAAAATATAATCCAAATATTTAAGAGTGCCATTTTGATTAAAAAGTACTAAAAAATATTAATATAAATAGATTGGACTTATATTCCAAGGAGAAAAGAATATTTAGAATTTGAATTGAATGAAAATTTTCGAAGAAGAAAAAAAAGTGCACTGAATTAGTATTTTTTTTTAATTGAAGAAGGAAAGAAAATTAAAACTCAAACAAATACAAGATTTTACTTGAAGTATAGAGTGCAACCGGAAGTATTTCTATTGTGGATACTCGGATAATGAAAATATATAAAATTAAGAAAATATGTGTTTTACACGATAATTTTAGTTCTTCTAACTGATTTGAATCATTAATGAATTTCTTCTTTCTTCTTTTTTTTTTTCTCAAAGAAAAAGGTTTTCAGCTTCTATAAAAAAAAAGAAAAAGAAAAAAAGAAGTAGGATTCTAGCATTATTAATAACAAATTTTTTATTGAGGAATTATAGCTAGCAAATTCTTTAAAAAAAATTATAATTTTTAATAAATTTAAAATAAAACCCCTCAAATAAAATAAATTTAAAATAAAAAATTTTAAAAGTAGAACGACAACGAATTACAACGGAAAAAAAGTGCGCCTTTTGAATCCTTGGGGAGCCAACAGTAACAATCTTTTGATGTCCCCCTTTCTTCAAAGATCAACAGTCGCCCAAAACCCTAACTTTCAGTGTGTTTGTGGAAGGGATAATTGAGGGGAACAACGCTTAAACATGGCGGAACCAATACCAGTTGCCATGGCAGACTCACAAAGGAGCATCAGAGACGTCTTTAGTCTACATATTCGGGCTTTTATTTGCATTTCTTCCCTTCGACATCAACCGGAAGTTGTTTAACAACTACCGGAGGACGACTATGACTGCATTGATTTATTCTAAAGTTTCGAGGTTGGTGATGCTTCAGCATTCACCATGGATTGCAATGGTCACGACTGAGTAAGAGTTTACTGAATATTGAACCGCCGGAGATGGGAAAAGACGGTGGAACAAAGTGTGCTGGCAATGGATATGATGAAGAAATGGATTTGATAAATAGTTTCTAGTCTCCGCCGAGTGGTTCGTACAATATTGAAGACTGAAGAAATTTCACCTGTTATTGAGCTGTCGGAGGTGGAAAAGGACGGCGGATCCGGTTTGGGTATGGATTTCCTAGATTCCAGCATTGAGGTGAATGAGAAGACGATGAAGCTAATGGTTTCTGTACCTGCTTGCTAGTGTCTGTACAGTGGTTACATCTTGGAACGGTGACCGTGCTGGCATTGAGGTCATGGGTGCCTCTGGTTCCAGCATTGAGTTGAATGAAAAAACGATCGAGTGAGGAGTTGGTATCTGGTAATGTCTGTTAGTGGTACAGTTTGCAAGAGCCAAAGCTGCAGCCTGCTTACAAAGAGTCAAATTGCAAGCCTTTTTGAGTAAGGTCATTGTATTTTACACAGAAGAATTTTTTCAAACCTAAGCAGTTGGTATTTGTAACCAAAGAAAAAGGGGAAAAAAAAAGGAATTTAGTAATTGATGGTTGATTTTGCTTGTTTCTGGCTCACAATGAGAGACGTGGATTATTTTTTGTTAGAGTACAGAAAATAAAAATGTTAATGAACAAAAAGGAAAGCATGGTCCTTTTT
The DNA here is from genome assembly GCA_019593545.1 of Apocynum venetum. Taxonomy (NCBI): domain Eukaryota; kingdom Viridiplantae; phylum Streptophyta; class Magnoliopsida; order Gentianales; family Apocynaceae; genus Apocynum; species Apocynum venetum. Next base: position 2,604,632 of record SRSM01000324.1, read on the forward strand.
GAATCATTTGGAAGCTAATATTAACAGTAGCTTTCTCATGGTTTCCTCTTCCTCTTTCTTCAGAAATCACACACTGAAAACCTAGCTTTCATAGTTGTTGCGGAAGAGATAATTGAATCCTAAACTTTGCTGAACCTTTATCATCGGCAATGGTGGACTCACAAAAGAGCATCGCGGATTTATTTCCAAATGTTGAAGCTTTTAACTTTTGTCATTCTTCCTATGAGGAGGATGATGATAACTCCATTAACAATTCAACAGTGCCAAGAGTGGAGATGCTGCCGCCCCATGATGGGATACAATATTCAAGGCTGAAGAAAAGTTAATTCAATAATGAGCTGTCTGAGGAGAAAAAAGACAGTGGTTGGATACTGCAGCAACAGTGGACTTCCGGTTTTCCAGTATTAAGATGCATTGGAAGACGATGAAGCAATGTATTTCATACTCGGTTGCTATTCTTGGCATAGTGCCAGCATTGAGATGATGCCAATTCCGACTTCAAGGTGAATGAGAAAAGCTCAAGTAAGGGATTCAGTAATCTTATCTAGAGTCCTATAGATTTCCCAAAGCCAAATCCCCAGGCCATAGAGAGTACCAAATTGCTGGCTTTGCAGTAAGGTCATTAAGTTTTACCTTAAAAGACTTGTTCATTGCAATTAGTATTCTCATATCATGCTTACCATCTAAAATAGTTGTTTGTCCCAATCCTTTTTAGGAGTAAGTTTTATCATTGAAAGTCTTTCTAAATGTACAGTTTAAGGCGTTTGTTGAATCAAGTTAATAATTGAAGTATATTGCTTACTCTATGAGCAGATACAGCGTGGCATTTTCATTGGACCACTTTTGATGCAATAGTGGGGTAAGAAATGAAATGATTTTAATTTCCTGTTTCCTTTTTATTTTTTATTTTTTCCCATATATTGAATTGTTTCTATTTCTCCTACTTTCCTTGGATGCATTAGCATTCTAATCGAATGGTCTCCGATAGCCGTGTTTGTGTTTACAGCATTTGACACCTAGTTATTTGAAATAAGAGTATATAAGAATTTGTAATGAATAGTCTGTAGTTTTAAACTTGTTCGTTGATCTAGAATTATATAAATTGGATTACAGATTCATTCCTCGTATGAGAGGTTGCGTTTTTGCCAAGAACGAGGATATACAATGGAATCAACTAGTGCAGCCATTCTTCAGTCAATATAGATGAGAGAGCCCTGAGTCTCCAAACTTAACACTTTTTTTTTTCCTTTTTTGTGAATTGGAAGTGCCACGTGGCAAGCATTAAATGTATTTGGCCTGATACTTGATGGACAAGTCCAAGAACATTAGCTCACACTTGACTACCTCCAATTCAGATTTTCATCAGAACTCAGTTTCTCTCTCGTTCAAAGCATATCGCTAACCAGCATCCTTCAGGTTCTTTTTTCGCTTTTTTCTTCCATAAATTCTCGCCTTTTATTGGCATAAATTGGTCTAGTAGCAGATCCTTTTCTTTCATTCTTTTCCATGAATCAAATCTTTCAGTAAATTGATGAAATCTATCTGCTTTTTCTAGGGTTCTGTGTGAAAAATGAGTGACCAAAAGAAAGATCGGGAGATCCAAGGTAAGTTGTTCAATTGTAACATTGTTCAATTGTAACTTTTTTTTGTGCTATTTATTTTAATCTCCCTTTCTTTTTTAGTAGGTTAATTCGTGATTTGGGGAGGTTTTGGGGGAACTCAGTGCCTTTTTCAAGATCTGTATAGGTTTTTAATGTTTTATATGATTTCAAATAATTTATTTTTTTTGTTGATCAAACATATGGTATATAAAACTTGTTCTTCTTAATTTTTTTTTTTGGGAGAAATAGATTAAAGTGAATTTCATAGATGATTCCTGTGTTAAAAAATTGAATCTTTCTTGGTGGATGGATTTGTAGTATGCATGCAATTAAGTAATTAAGTATTTTGTTTTATTTTTCTTTTATTGATAAGTGAATAGAATATTTCTCGTGTTAACGTTATTTAAATGAAAAGATCTTTTACTCTTCTAATTCTTAGAGGGACTTTGGGCACTGAGGCACTGAAAAGCAGATTGCATGAAAAGATAATTTTTAGCGCATAAAGGGCAGTTTCTGAGTGTTTTTTGTTTTTTTTTTTAATCTTTAAAGGGTATGCTTAGTTAGTTTTGGGTTTCTGTAAGGATGAGGAATATGATCCTCAAAACAACCATTTATGCCGTATTCTTTTTCAGAAATTTGGTGACTTGCCACAATCGAACATTAAAAAACATATTTAGGTGGCTGTGGTGTAATTCTGTCTATACATTAATTAGAATACCAGGAAGTCGCATTTATTCTGTTAATCCTCTAGTTGCTTGAGCTTGATTCCCTTTTGCTAGACCCTCTTTTCTGTTATTGCATTTTATTATGATTTATGTCATTAAACAGATTTATTTGTAAGTTTGCTTCATGCCCCATCTTTTATATGAGAATTTTTTATCTTGTTACAGGAACTGTGTTTTTCATAATATATATTTCATTAGCAATTTTTGGTGTTATCTATATGTGTGTGTGTGAGTACTGGCATCTGGTTTAAATTTTGTTCATCTTTGAAAGTTGTCTTCATTAATTTTGTCTTTTGATAACAGAAATCTCTCCAGTAGATTCAGACGAGTCATCCAAAGTTCAGGACAGTGAAATGGTCTTCCCAAATGTGATCCAGGTATTTATATGCCTTCTTCTAACAACAAATGAAGTGGGATGAGATGTTATCTTCTTTCAACTTGTGAATCCTAGTCTGGATGATGCTGTACGCTTCTATTTGTACCTTTCAGGATATTTTGAAAGCAAGTGCTAACAAACAGGTTGAGAATGTGGTAGATGGCAATGAAACTGTTGTTACTATTACTAACTCCAACAAGGCACCTGAAATGCTTCAGGTTAGTTCTCCTGGTTTATATGCATTCTGACATGAATTATGCAGAGTCCTTCTTATTGCAGTATATGATGCCAACTATCTTGTGTCTGATCGATCTTATAACAGAGTATTTTATTCAGTGAAAAGTTCTCTTAATGTTTTTAAGCAAGGGAGAAAGACATTTTAGGAGAATGAAAGATGATGCTTTTCTTATAGATATTCCTTTATGGATTGTCCTTTCTTTGTTTGTTCATCATCAGGTACTGTCATAGAGCTCCCCAGCCCCCCCCCCCCCAAAAAAAAATTATTATTATTATCTTTTAGTTGATATTTTAGTAAATTTGCCAGCCTAAAGAATATACTTGTTTTTGCAGACTGAGGAGTGCTTGTTAGAATCTCTGATGCCTCATGAATCTGTTCTAAGCACCTGTCAATGAGTTGCCCAGGTAAAGGGTAGTTGCATTATATTCCAATTACATTTTGACTGATGAAAGTAAAGAGAGAGAAAAAGGGCTCAAGCCTCATCTAGTTACGTATTTGTTTAACTCACTTGATTTGATTGTCTTATATTAAATATGTCTGGAACAACTAATTAAGCTTCTGTAGACTGACACAATTTGAGTTTTAATTTATTTATTATCTTTTACAAAGTTACTAAATCTGAACTTGAATATGTCTTCACATGCAGTTGCATGTACTTATTTACATTAAAGTTCAACGTATGATTGGCAACTTCATATTGATGATAGATATGATAAAAGGAAGACATTGGAAATAGTAACTGCTTATGGAATGTGCATGGTTAATATGCATTATCTCAGCATCTTTAGTTTATCGTGTTTGTATATTTCAGATTTTTATGGTTCACTTTTTGTTTTACAAACCTAAACTGATGAAAAGGTAAGAAATTCACTATTACATATTGCATTATCTTTTACTACAAGAAAATGTAAGAAGCTATGATGGATCATCTGCTGCTGTTTAATCATATTTGGTATATGACCATGTATTTTCTGTCTCAGGAATAGTGAAGAAAAGGAAGATGTAACTTCAGCTGCTCCTTCTCAGCCATCAAAGAGGCGTCGCAGGAGCTCTACAGGGGGAATATCTATTAATACTGAAGCTGCTGCTGAAGTTGCTGACGATGGTGGTCTTAGAAGATCTTCAAGGATCAAAGATCGAGATGACTGCTGATAATGCTAGCGACTGGTATTCCGACCCTTATTTATTTAAGACTCGGCCACTCTACATGGAGAAGAAGAGGGATGCGTATGCATATCTTGGGGAGGACAGTGAGTACGAGGTTAGTTTTTTTTTTTTTTTTTTTTGGGTGGGTGGGTGGTTGGGGGTGTCTTCAAAGTGCTCTTAGCTAAGACCTACTCATTCTACTGTTACATTATTCTTTTTCTTGTAATGCAGGATGACGAGTGAGACTAAATAAGTGTAGAGAATGCAAAGTGGTGCAACTGATCTAAGAGATTTGACTTCGTTTTATCTTTCTTTGCTTTGCAGTTGTATATCTAAACTGTAATGGAACTATTGTGCTTGAGTTATGTGCCCTTTTGTTGTTACTTGTTTGAACTTCTTGATGATACTTGGAATTTTCGTTGGATCGGTTATCCAGGACTCCAACTATGTATGAAACCCTTGGTCGGGAATGTGTTAAAACTCAGGTTGGTTGACTTTTATTTCTTGCAAGTACCCCTTGAAGTTACCTAGTTTAAGACTGAAGTGTTGCATGTATGAAGTTGGAGGCTCTAAACACAAGACTGAAGTTGTGCTTCAAGTCTACTGCTAGGCTCCCTTCTCTAACGACAATAGAAAGAGCTTACTCTCTCTGTCACCTGTTTAGATCTGTCTGGGGAATATTGTGAGAGTTCTTGTTTGTGCAGTTATATACTATAAATGCAATGCTGCTAATAATATAGGTGGTAGCTTACACTAAGAAATCTTTAATTTAGATTAGATAGATTAATCTATAAAATGTTCTAATATGATCAATTTAGAGCTTAATTTTCCCAGCCTGAGTTAGCGGACCTAATTTTTTCGCATATCATCGTCCTAGGTTAGGGTTTATCCTACTGGGGCTCTCTCAAGGTGTTCACAACGCATGCGGCCTGCATGTTTGTTCTGGGGAACCCCTATTTTTATCCCAATCCCCAGCACATATCTTAGAACGTCAGTCAAAGATCTGCGGAATGGTTGTGCGGTTATTAATGTCAACTACATCGTCAAATCCTTTTCTTGTTAATGATGTTTTAATAGTATGTTACATTCTTGGATTAGGTGGCCACGAGTGTTTTCTAATTACTATTTACTAGTTTTAGTAAAAGAATTTTCTATACTGCATGAACCAAAAATTTACTCGTAAGTTATATTAACATGTCAAACATTATCTTATGTAAAACCTACTTCAAATCTTTTACACGAAAGATATTCTATAGCATCCTTTATCTTAAATAGGATTTCCTTCAAGTTGGATTTAGTTAATTGTAAACTAGAAAAATTAGTTAACTTGGTCTCTAAATTATTTTCTTTTAGTCACTTATCTTTTTTATGTTTTCATTTTTTGTCCTTGACTATTTTAAACCTAATTTTTTTGTTCCTCGACCACTTTTATGGTTGTTTTTTGTGCTGGATGCCATGTTTATTGAACAACATATATTTAATACTTTATCCTTTGAATTTGTATTAGAATTTTAAAATTTTTATTAAAAGTGATAATTATGCAATTAAACTTTCTAATTGTCATTATTAAATTATTAGTGTATAAGTATAATAGTTTCAAAGTTTAATGTGAAAATAACACTTTTCAAAAAATGCATTTTCATTTTAAAATATTAGTGAGTATTATCTTCTTTTTTTTTTGTTTTTCATTCAAAACATGTCAAATTTAATGTTTCATATATTTTTTTAAAAGTAAAATTTGTACCAAAATTAGAAACCAGATTATTTAAATTAGACAACTTAAAAAATAATATTGAACAATTAAAATGAGACAGAAATAACTTTTGGGTGTATTTTTTTAAATTTTACGTTTATGTTAAGAGAACAATAAAAAATGTATTTGGATAATGACAATATCTCATTAACTAAAAAGAGTTTAGTTTAATGAGAGGTGGAATAACACCAAGTCATAAATCAGAAACATTACGGGTTTGAAATATATCGATTGTAGGGAATTGGGTTTTATATGTTGAATAAATTAATAAATAAACAAATTTAGGAAATAAATAGTGAATTTGTGGCAATTTAAATTAAAATATATAAAATGTACTCCATTCGTCACCAATTAAATGTTTACATTTTTTTTTGAGATGTTCAGAAATAAATACATTTTTTAAAATAAATATATTTATATTTTTAACTAGCAACATTTAAAATTTAAATAATTTACATCTCATTAGCTAATGATTTCATTACTAATTAAATTAATAATAATGATAAATAGTTAACTTCTTTGCAATCAAAAGTTCTTTCAGATTTTAAAGCTAATAAAAAATGTAAAATTTCGGACGAAAAGAGGTTTCGAATATCTTTAGAATGTGTAAACATTTTAAATGAATCACCTTACTTTTTTTATAAAAAAAAATCTCTCTCTCTCTCTCTCTCTCTGTGCTGGGTAATTAAACATTTATTCTGAAGCATAAAAACATTAAATTAATTGGGATGAATAGGTGTTTTTCTTAAAACACAGCCCACCATAACCTTCATTGGAATTTGATTTGGTTTGAAACTCAATCCTATGAGTCCCCGGTATCAGCTAAATTTGTTAATTGTTGATCCAAACCCATTTAAGTTAGATTGAGGTTAGGTATGTTCAATATCTGCTTCGGAAAGAAAAATTGAATTGAACTAAATTGTTTTTTTTAAAAAATTTGATTCAGTTAAAGTTGAAAATTCACTTCAATTTTCGCTTTGAGCATTAAAGAAACGAAAAATTGAAATTATATATACATATATATATATATATAAATTAATATAATTCATTTTTATGAAAAATTTTAAAAATATTTTTTATTTTACTAACACAAGATAAGTATGTTTTTGACAATTTGATGTAATTGATATTATGTCAAAATTATTTAGAATTGAAAATTTTTGCATTTATTTTGGAACTAGAAAGAGTGTAAGAATATTTTCTTCATTTGCTATGCTATTTGTAACTTGAAAATTTGAAAGTATTAAAGAATATCTATGATTATTGACTTATGTTCTTGACGTTTGGAATTTTTAAAGGATTGATCTGTCTTTAATAAAACTTTATATATATATATTGATATTTATTTAGGGTAGCTAAATTTTGATTTTGGATTGAATTGAAATAATTCGATTTTTCAATTTTAGAGAAAATTTGATTTTGTTCGTTTTTTGTCAGAAATTTTTTATAAAAAAAATTGAATATTTTTCTTGAATAATCACCCCTAATCAAGACTACCCAATTTCTCTTTCTCTCTCTCTCGTGTTAAGTCCAATTTTCTCAGTTTGTACCTAGGACTATGGTTTTCTCTAATGTCTCTAATGCAGTATTGTAATGATATATTGATAATATCAAATTTTAAACATATATCAATTCTTTTTTTCCTTTTTAAAAATATTATATACCGATGGATTAAATATGTATATGCGAGATTTTAAATATAAATTATATTAGATATAAGATTCTATAAGCTTTTTAATGAATAAATATAATGAAATAATAATTTTTTTTGTCATTTTTTGTGAATTAAAGGATAAAAATTAGAATTTTTTTTTTTATGTGAGTTTTTTTAGTTTTTTATTGATATTAATGAAAGAATAATCTTTAAGTGCACCAATAAAAAAAAATGAAACCGAAAGAAACTAAGGCGGCGGACTAAAAAGAACAAGAACAGATAATAGTTGTTGATGGGATGAATCCGGTCCACGATACCTCAGAATTTCCCTTCTTAGTTTAGGCTTTTGCTTACTCAACTGGATTTAATTTTTTATTATGGGCCTAATGTCTAACCCAAAACTCCAACCCAATATTTCTAGGCCTTTTGGCCATCATATGGACTCAATATTAAAATAAGAAAAAGAAGATGAAAAATCATACAAGTATCATCTTTCGTGTGTGTGAGAGAGAAGGAATTAGCAATAGAAAAATCTGAATGAACCGTAAACAGAAAGTTTATAATCCAAAGGATGAATTTCAATAAAAAAATTTATGTTCGTTTGATGTCTGAATCAGATCAGACAATCAGACATGGAAGAAGAAAACCTTTGATCTGATCCTTCTCTTTCCCGCCAAATGAATCGAAACCTGAAAGAACGAATATCAACCATCTCTTACCTCCTCCTCCTCCTGCTCATACTGTACTATACAGAACATACTCTGAATTCTACAACTGTGGAAATCCCTAATTTCTAATTTTATTGTTAAAATTACCATACTGGTATGTTATTTGGATTTTCAGTAACGTTATGGCAAGCTGTAATCTCCACCAATCCTACTCCACCGTCACGGACTCGGTACCGCTTGTCATTCTTAAGCACAAGCGGTGGTGCCGTAATCGTGTTCATGCTTTGATCCTCCACTTCCGCGAGGAAGACAGAGCAAAGGCTGCAGCCGTTGTCACCGTGGATGGTTTCCGGATACCATAATGTATGCCTCTCGTCTAAGTGGTTCAGGGGGATGAAGCTTTGGACAGAGGGATCTGAAAGTACGGTGATGATTTTCGTAGGGTACTACTTCGGTTACTGCAGGTTTTTCTCTGGTACTTCGGTTGAAAAGGACGCAGTTGAATTATTTTACACCGACAATATACAACCCCTTGGAAGCTTGTACTTCTCGATGGCGGAGAGACGGGTTAGGAACTTTTCTTATTCCTTTTTTGGGGGGTGGGGGCTGGGAGGGGATTTTATTGAAATTATTCTAATATGGTTGTCGTGTTGAAATATCTTGCAAATGATAATAAGTGCTTGTTATTTTGGAGAATAACAATCACAGTAGATCAATTGAGTTTTCATTCATTTTGTGATTTTGATACAGAGAATAGTCTCTGAAGAATGATCTTGCACTCGGGCTTGTGTTCATGCTTACTTCATATTCATTTTTAAGCTTTATTCTGGCATTAATAGCTTAATTCAAACTGAGAATCCAGTTTCCTTGATAGCCAGGTGAAATGTTAATATCTTGCATCACTGGTTTTGGTTCAATGGAAGTTGTCTATGACGATGAAATTTGGATTATCAGTATCCAGCGAACCTCAACCACTTAGTGAGTCAGTTTCTTTGACACTTACATGTTTTTATCCTATACATTTTGTGGCACCACCAAATTTGTATTATCCAATTTTTCCAAACTTCCAAACATGGCTTCTAAATGAAATGCAGATTGGATCTTTCAATTCTTGCCAATTAATTGACCAAAAATCTGTCAATTTCCACATTCTTCTGTTTGGCGCTGAAATGCTGCATTTGGGTTCTCTTCTATGAATTAACGTGAAAATAATTTTAGTCACTAGCATTCACTGCCCATCCATATATTGGGCCTCATAATAACTACCATTTCCATGTTGCTTTTGCAAATTTTAGTTAAAAAAGGAAAATGTGAAACAATTATCACTTGCTCAGTTCAGAACTCCGGTGGTAATAAGCTCCCATGCAGAGGACTTATAAATGGAGATTCACCGCCCAAAAATGATGGATTATATGCTCACTCTATCCCATTTCAATGGTCTATAATTCTTTTTTAGGTTGTCTATTTGAATAGTCTTATTTTCAATTTTAGTATATATTTTTACAATTACACCCTTATGTAATCTTAAAAATATAAAATTTGACTTCTTATTTGTAATTAGTTTATCTTAAAAATATTCTAAGCATTTATTGATTAAGGATGATTGGAACAATTTTATAGAGTGATAAAGTAATTTTTTTACTTCAAACTTTGAATCCATTTCATGGCGAACTGATATTGTTCATTATTTCATCTCAAACTTTTGAATATAAACCACTAATTATATAAGAGTAATTTAGGAGGTTTGTTTGCATAATTGTCATTTCTAATACGCTTCTTAATCTTTGTGAAGAAACAAAGTGGATAATTGAAATAAGACGGAGGGGTATATATTTTTAATTATTGTTTTTAACTTGGTGATTATGTTTGTGAAAGTAAATACAACAGCGATAAACTGGTAACTCGGGCCAAGTAGTAAACAGATTGCTAATGTCTAAGTAATGTCATGAGTTTGACCAAGCAGTGTGATGTTGAAAAAGTTTTGGTCAAGGCCCTCATCCTTTGAGAAAGAATCATACTTGATGTTAGCACCAAAGACTGCTTTCCTGTATGCATATTTATACTGCAAGTATTGTTCATCTCAAAGCCAAGATATCCTGTTTAAGAATGCAAGGGCATGGAACTTGACATTGGAACCAAATCTGCTTTTTTATGTGCATTCTTAAACTCTTTTAGCATCTATACCATTGCAATAGAATTGTATTGATTGTTGCACTCATTGCTTGTGTAGGAGTACATGGCCAAGGTTTCTTATAAGAGTTGACACATAGAAAAGAAGGTCCTTTGAGCAGTTAATTCATGGCTTGGCTTCTGCCTTAGTAAGTATTCTTGTTTTTTGAACAAATATTAACTTTTTGAGATTTCAACACATCAATGTACATTATAGGAATACATTGCAGTAGTACAACAGAATTACTCTGGATATCATATTTAAAAGAAAGGAATTAATGTAAGTTTTTCCTGTTAGACCAATTCGCTGAAATTCTATATATCCTATGTTTCTTTCTTTGGTTCACTTGTAACAATGGCGCTTGATTTGCCTCGGTGGCCTGCGTGGATTTTAATTTAGATGCCTATGATGGTTACCTAGTATTTGACTACACGTTCTGCAAAACTAGAACTCTTTGGACACTCTTCAATCGTTCAATAGAGTTTGCTTGGATTTAAAATTTGTAGTTACTCTAATTAAGCAAAATAGGAAAATAAGTTATTCCACTCCGTGTGATAAATTTCTTCTTTTTTTTTTTTAGGGGGGGGGGTATAAATGCTATTATGGATATATAAGGCATTCAGCCTCACCTACAACCCCCCTTGAGGTTTTCTGATTTCGTTCAATTTATTCCTATCAAAAGGTAGACTTCATGAGCCATGAGTCATCCGCCTTTTTATTTCACAGAATTTTCTTAGTTCTTTTTCATGATTTGCCTCACCTTTGGTTGATTAATCTCTTTGCTAGTTTCTTTTTATTTTTTATTTCTTTGGGCTCTTTCTCTAGTGAAGAATGGTTTTGTTGTGATCTGATGATCTAACTGGTTCTTCAGGCATCTGGTTTTCATTTTGAACATGAATGGTTCAAGGGCTTTAAGCAGCGTATCAGGTAAATCTTTCCGCTGTTACTTGGTGTTATCTAAATTCCTCTGAATCCCCCCCCCCCAAAAAAAAGAAAGAAATAAAGATGAGGTATTCGTGATGGCTGATACCTTTTGTCAGATTGCTATAATTTTTTCCATTTCTTCTAATGGTTTAATCCTTTTTCTTGCGGATCAATGTCCGGTGGTGGTATATAAGTTTCTTTATCCAATTTAAAAGAAAGGTGGTGTTGCCTGGGCGTGGGAAATTAAAAAATTTCAAATAAATCCAATTGAATTCATTAAATAGAAAATTTAAGTACTTTTTGGTGAATTTCTGTTCAATAAGGAATTTGTACTTCCGGCTATGACACCCGACTAAGATATTTTGTATGAATTGGAATATATAATATATAATTTTTTTGTCGGGGGGGGGGGGAGTCTGATGGCGGAATACTTCTTTTTTAGTTATGATTTGGAATTCTTCCAAATCCAGGGATTATAATCACAATTATGACCTGCGGTGAGTAAATCTTGCCGCTAATTCCTTTTATCTAGTTGGTACTTGGCATTGAATGCAGATAATTATGTGAGTTTGATATCCAATTTGTATTAATATCTGAGTGGGGGACATATCAGGATCTACACTGGATTTTTTCCCTCCACAAAATGCTTTTTTCAACCAAGAGATATCCATTGCTGTTGAAGTATTAAATGTATCAATTTCACTCCTCTCTACCAGCATGATATTTTAGATATGAAGTTAACATGGTCTGAAAGGGGGAGGATGTGCCCAAATCTTACCACTGCCAAATTAGTAAAACTTTGAAATATAAAGAGTGAAATGTGTTCATAGTAGGCTTGTCAGTGGCTTGTGTGATAGCCTGTACATGAGGGCATCTTAATGTTTTAAATACTTTGAATAATGTGATAATTTAACATTAGCTGATTAGTCTTTCTAAAAATAAAAATAAAAACATTTAGCTGATTACTCAGTTGCATTTCCAATTATTTGGTTGGATCATCTAGATTTTTCTGACCACATAATTATTCATAACCAGTAGTTGATGGAAAGAAATATTTAGTCAAATTTTCTCATTCTTTTCTTGATTATGATTGATCTATCTTTCTAGTACCTCATCTATTCGTTAACAGGCACCTTGTATTGCTTGATTATCTTGTAACATATACTAGGATTCATGGAATAGATAACAAATTGATTTCTCTGAATAGGATGCATAAATAAACCTTTTTGACTTTTAAATAAAGGAAGCTCGGTCTTTCACCACCTATCATACTTATAAATCATCACAACTGTGCCACTTTATTATCATTTAATTAAACTGTTGGTATCCTGATCATTCTTTCACTCTACCTGTACTGTAGATTGATGCTAATACAAGCTTTACTTCTCATATCTGTCTAATATGCATCAACTGTGGTGTAGTATGTTAGTCATCACATCTGACATGTTTCTGATTAGAGTAATTCTGAAGTTGGTTAAACTTGCCCTTTAACGTATTCGTAAAGCTGTGAACATTAGAGTTATCTCTTTGCTCACGAGCTTAGTATATTTAACTCTGTTCTTCTGATTGTTAGACTGATTTATGTAGGTCCTACTGACAATTTGTCAATTGAAGATCAGTTCTCTAGTATGTCCATTGATGCTGCAATCGACAATGTTCATCAAGCTACTGACCTGGTAAGAGAACTTAGTGATACTTCACTGGTAGTTAGACTGAAGCTGTAACTTGACTGCTGATGCTAATAAATATTTCTAAGACTACGATAGCATATAACATGGGATCGTACTTAATATATTTCAGGTGGAAGCAAGCTCTAAGGAACAGTTCCAGAATGTGATTGGACAGCACGTGTCTAAAAAATTTGCTGAGTTGATGTATGATGGTGTCGTTGAAAGCCATGACAATGAAATGTTTAAGGTTAACAGTCTTCTTCTGTAATCAATCTAAGATAAATGAAATAGGGATTTCCTAGCAAATCATGCATTTTCTTTTCAAATGCGCAAATAGAGAGTTTCATTTTCATTAAAAGAAAAGGGCAAACATGAGCCCTAGAATGTCCTTTTTTCTAGGCAATGAGATTCTCCTTGACAGGTTGTGTACACCAATGGGCATTCAGAACAAATGAGATGGGAGGACTTAATTAAGTATCTGGTGCCTCATGAGCAGCCTCTTCATCCCTATACCAATGAGTTGGAAAACAAGTAATATATTGACTTTGATCTTTTCTTCTTCTTTTTTTAATGCTTGTTTGATGATTAGAACTTGAAATTAATAAAAAGTTTACAAAAAAAGGGGGAGAGTCAGGATACTTGGAGAACATTTGATTGATTTTTGTTCTACTCATTTTGTGTTTATTTTGAGAATGAAAATGAAAAGGAAAAGAAAAAAAGGTATTCTGATGTGATTTATTATCTTTTGGGTTGGATGTATGATTTGATGTTAGGTGAGTATCAGTTCTGTGATAAATTAATAATTTAATTACAGTTTGTGTGTCTTAACTAAATACTTAGAAATGTATATCTGAGGTGTAGTATGAGATCCATATGTTAGGATTTAAAATTTGTAGTTTTTCAAAATAAGTAAAAAACAGAAATTGTTGTCCAGATATTAGAATTTTGACCGGAAGAATTTCAGTTAGAGTTTTGAGCTAGGGGAAAAGTCTTGGGTTGTTCAAGAGGAAGAACAATGTGAATTATAATTTTGAGAACATACACACAGAGGATAGGCAACACCTCACAAAATAATAAACCAAATAAACCCTTAATAATTCATTAGTTTGCTATTGGTTAGAATAAGCATTACAGGTTATTTATAATGTAAAGCAACCCTAATGACTAAGTTAAACTACGATTTCTTCTGAAATAAAAGACCCTTTACTTCCGTAAAACAATAAGAACCCCAAATAAGACTAAAATAAACAAAGACTCTTGAGATTAATCCTCTTCAAAATACCCTTGATGCCAAAAACTCTAAAGACAAACTGAATGATGGCAGCTTCTAATTTCCACTGACATCTCCCTTTAGACATAATTTCTTCTTCTTGGCATGCGAATGGTTTGGTTTATGCTCAGGCTTCCAAATATTTTAAAATACCCATACCATAAAATGAAATTTTATTTTCTCCTCTCTTGTGAAGAGTTCAAGGGGAATATTATTCCCTTTATTGACTCTTTGAAGGAAAACTTTAGAATTCTTGTCTAATCACTGGATAGCTTCTGCACCGATACATATGAGAGATTCTAAGAAAAGTTAATTTTATTTATTTATTTTTGAAAGGGAGGGAAAAGCAAGGAGCATAAGGGGTAAGGAAAAGAAGGGCTGTAGCACAGTGTTGAACTTAAGACTTAAATCTTAGTAACATCTCTTCACTATCAAGGCAAGCTATTTGTACAAATCCTCTAATTTTAGTTTCGATGTCAACTTCCAATTTGAAGTATACTTTCTTAAATTCAAACCTTTTTTCAGGACCATCAAAACCTCTTATGTTCCAACAATCATAATTGAAAAAGGATTTACCATTACCACTTCCTTGCCCCAATCTAGCTCCACCTCTTGTCCTTCCTTTAGAAGGTTTCATATTAAGAATCTGATCAGAGCTTTCCCTACCAACACATGCAATACATCTTCATCTGGGCAGTTGGTGTCTATATCCAATGAGCTAATGCACCATGTATCAATTTGAACAGATATTTGGAACTAGATTCTGCAATAAATTTTCTTCTGTCCAAACTCTTGTCAATAGTTCTGGGGATTTGGTCAGTGTTGGCTCAACAACATTCAGTTGGACCAGCACAGACTGAACCATAAGAGCCACGAAGTTTGCATGAGCACTGGCATCCAGGCTGACTTGTAGAGATGTGCAACTTACTGAAAGGTTTCTGATCCTATCAGGGACAGTTTGAGGACATTGGTTTACACATGTCCAAAAGTTTCTCCACCTTGTACATTTTGGAGGAGTCCATTTATCTACCCTTATAAACCGTGGTCCAAATTCATTCACAAATGGATATGATCAGGCAAGTTAGATCAACTCCAATCTCAATACAGATTCAAGTGTAAGTGAATCTTCCCGGGGAAGATACCATCTTATCGCCTCTTAAGAGAATCTTCCAAGAACTGGATGTGAATGATAGTGTAGCTTTGAAAGATGGAAATTTGACCAAATAGGATTTATTTTAGCATCTTCCTTAATCATACTTTGTAGTCTATAATGAAAAGCATTATAATGGTTTGTAAGATGGACAAGAGAAGGGCTGCTAGTGCTTTTGGCTTCGTTTTTCTCAGAATCAAACTGGAAATGTCATTGGGTTTAGTTACTGTCATATTACCAAAAGCTTGCATTTGGGAGTCAACAAACTCATGGACAGTGTAGTAGGGAGGTGTTATGCTGGAACATAGACAAATGTGGCAAATCTCCAATTCAAGACTTCATTCTGGATATCTCCATATTTAATGTGGTAATCAGAGTTTTTCCATTCTTGAAATTCACCTTGTCTATGTTTGATCATTGTCGCTGGAGGATAAGAATTCGAGCCTTGACCTTTTGTTGACAATGACTCGATTTTAGATTCAAGAATCCCAATTTCTCATTACCAATCCAACAGAATGGAGCATCTGTGTGAGGGGATCATAATACATCTGGTAAAGGGTTGATGAGTTGAACTTTCCAACTCACTGGAACAACGATCTCACACCTAAATCCAAGTGTGGTGTCCACCAGTCTCAGAATATGGGGGTGCATGATAATACTATAGGCCAGAAGATGAACATAGTGAGTGAGGGTGACAGAAAGTTGTTAGGTGCATAATAGCAGACAGTTAGTCGACTCTCATTCCTGCCCTGTTTTCTGATATTGTTCCAAGCACTTGTATTTACTTTCAACCTAGTAGTTATCATTTTGTTAAAATTGTTAGAAGACTCATCTTTTTGACTTCTTATATCAGTGCTTCCAGGGATCATGAAACTAGTGAAGGTTTGGCTCGGGTTGCTCCAGCACCACGATCTCAGAAACATGGGCGCACTAAGAAAAATCTGAGCGGAACTAAGAAAAAGGAAGTTGAAAATAACGTTTATCCACCAAGACAAACAGGCAGAAGAGGACCTCGGCGTTCACCCAGGGACAATGAAACTCTTGCAATGGTACTTCGGCGTTCAACCAGAAAAAATAGAACTTCAGAAGTGATGAATCTGCGGCGTTCAACCAGGAAACGGAAGGAGGTATGCTTTTGAGCTAAGCATCTCTTACCATTTACTTGATTGTCATCAGTTTAATACAAGAAAAGAAGTTAAAAGAATCAATTGTTGCACAGAAGTTTTGTTCACAAACAGGCAAAGTGCATTAGTATGACTTAGAAAATCCATTCCTCTGAATTTTAAATTATGATCTTATTTGGGGAGAGCAAGTACATGACAATTTAAAAGCTCTGATTCGTATTGTATTTACTGACACCGTAATGTATGTAATTCTGTATCTTTAAACACAATGCCACTTTTGTGATGAATTATTCAACCCTGACAACCCAAGAGGAGGGAAAAAGAAATTGTCAAACCATCCTTTTCTAGATTTTATTTGCATTCTTCAGCAAATGTTACTAAGAATTGGCAATCTCGTATGTAAGGTAATGGGATACAATGTCGTCTTTATAACTGATTAAGTTCCCCTAGATTAGAGTATTTCTGGCACCCGTTGTCTTCTAAATGACTTGAGAGGGAGAGAGAATATAGCTTCTATCCAGTTATGGTGCTCAATTTCAGTTGTCAATTTCAAGGATGGCTAGTGCGTTAATAACTATGCAGAATGATGGAATCCCTATGAAACGTGTAGAACATGGCTCGTGATTTATTCTTGTTCCCATATAGCTAACCTCTGTGTTATATTATAAGATTTGGACATATTATCATCATTCACACATTTAGAAGATACCTACCATTCAGGAAATATTGAACATGGCTCATGTTCTGTTCTTGTTCCCATATAGCTAATCCTCTCTGTGTTACATGTCAAGACTTGAGCATATTATCTCCATTCACACATTTAGAGGATATATACCATTCGGCAAATTCTTTCTTCATTGTTACTGGTACATTATGATTAAAAATTTCTACAATATCGAGAAAAATGCTCTTCGCTACATAACAAGTTTGTCCGTTGTAGCTTGGGTACAGTTACTGTGAAGAGACAACAGACGAGGATGAGGATGAAGAGGAAGATGAACCTGATTACCCTCTTCCACCCATAATTCAAGTACCGTGGTAAGGCAAATCTGATCTTGGCCTGTCGAAGATTTAAACTAATGTGGACTGAGGCTTTAGAAATGACCATGAATTCTGTATTTTCAGGGCTGATATGGAGGAAGATGAAAATTTACCAGAAGTTCCAATGAGAGGTCTATGCACTTCTAAAGGTAGCAAGCGGCGAGCTAAAAGACATTGGGTTTCCCTGAGGATCTGTGCTTCTTCCTACCATCGTGATGGTCATAAGGTTGGTGGTCTTTGCTTTCCCTGTCCATAATCATTTTCAACAGACTTAATTAAAAATAATATCTAAAATTAAATGTTAGTACTTCTTTTGAGATTTTAAGAAATAAAGTAGCCTGGTTTACTGCCTTATTAACTGCATTTTATATGTTTGAGGTATATTTACTTACCTTTCAGGGACATTTGAATGTTTATTTTCAAAATTATATGGCAAACAGAAATACTTTTCTATTCAGTATGTCTGTGAGGTAAGGGAGTTTAAAAAAGAATTAACCAAAATGTTCATTTATTAGCAATTAATAACAGTTCTTCCTTTTTTTCAAAAAGAACATATCAAATTGATGATAATGGTAGAAATACGACAGGACTATATACTACTATTGCTCGTTTTATTCTATGCAGTTATTCATTCATTTTGGACTTGTGGATTCTCCTTTTTCTTTGACAGAAAGCGGCTGATGATCAGAATAATCAGGGGACGGGGAAACGAAAAGCCATGGCAGAATAGGGACTTTCATCATTAATTGTGTTACTGAACTCGTTTAGAACTCCTGTAGTTTTGGATGGCAGTAATCTTTTGACTTTATGTCAAAACCTTCAATTTGGTGATATATTTTGTTGTGAACTTAATTTTCATTTTCTTAATATTCTGACTTCATAATGAAGTATTTTGCGTTTAGGCTAATTTGATGCATCAAGTAGGAGTAGAAAACCTTCAATTTGGTGATGCATTTTGTTGTTAGACTTAAATTTTCTTTTTCTTAATATTCTGACTTCATAACGAAGTATTTGCATTTAGGCTAGCTTGATTCATCAAGTAGGAACTGATTCATTTGGCCCTTGCTTCCCTGTATCTGACGGGGGTTGAATGGTAGTGCACAACCATCTAAGTTATTTTCAATTATTTTTCAATTCTGGTTTTAGCTTTCCTAATATATATATATATATATATATATATATATAATTTAAGCTTTAAAAAAAGGAAAAACTGAATAAAGTTACTCCCTCTTTTTTTTTTTCTTTCTCCTATTAAGTTTTAGAACTGATTCTTTTAGATATGTACATTGTTTAAGCAAATTCTAAATGGCACGGAACTTGTAAAGAAAATATTCAAATACTCTTCTTATAAGTTTGTCAACATTAATTATTTTATTGTTTTATTGTCAAAATCCTTTTTTTTTTTTTTGGTGGAAAAAAAGTAAGAAGTAGAATGATACTAGGTACAGTGGGTAAGAATGAAATAAATGTTACCTTGATTTAATAATGACAAGAGTATTTGTTATAAATTTTTTTAAATTGTGTTAAGTATTTAATAATAAAGAGAGATTTTTAAGGAATCATTTTGGCTACCCAGGGAAAATTATTTATATTTTGGAAAGTAATTCACATTAAGATGATTTATATGATAATTCGAAAAAAGGTATGATTCCTACTTTCTGAGTACTCTAACAAGTTCTTAGATAGTTTTATTGTTAAATTGTTATTTAAATGAAAATTTTACCTTTTCTTTTCCTTAGTAGAACAATGGAATAAAACTACTTCAAACGAGAATTGAATTAAATAGAGATTGAAATTGATTTATTTTATGATTTTGCTTGAGAAAAATGTCAAATGTGTGTGTGTGTGTATAATCACCTTGTTATCTTATCACTATTTCACTTTGATTAAACCAAAATTTGAATATATTATTTTTTTTATCAAATTTATTTGTTACAATGATATTGTTAGAAAGATTGGATTTCATAATCATTTAAAAAATGTTTCATTTCATTTAGCCTTTCACTATAAAGGAGCATTGCCTGCGTATTGAAACTGGACAAATGCAATCTTCACTTGCATCAAAATAAGCCACATTACTAGTTTATTATGTTTCTATCGTGTTTAATTTATTTTTGATAAATAATTTATTTGTAATAAATATATTGTGTATAAGAGAGTAGAAGACATATTTTTATTAATTATGCTCTATTTTTTTTTAATAGATGCACTTAATGATTTTAGGAAAATTGACAAGTTTGGTCTTTACCTTTTTATTTTTATTTTTATGAATAATGTCCATACATTTATTTTCTATCTGTTAAACTCACATATTTTTTTATATTTGAATAACAAGATCTTTTTTGTTGTTTTTGGCCAAGTAAATGATGAGTTAATGTAGGACTCACTCACCGTTGACTTGACTTGAAAATGGGAAAAAAAAAGATCTAGTTAAACAATTATAAAAGGGTAAAAGTTTTAATGGTCAAAAAATAAATATTAAGACATTAATCATAAATAATAAAAAAATAAGGGTTAAACTTGTCAAATTTCCATGTTTTTACGAGGAAAATCCTCCTCTGAAAGGTACGTTTTGAGAATCGAATAGGATTTGTGTACGAGGTATCAGCTCGGGCAAAGATGTTAAACTCATTATAAAACTGTTAATTTTTATTTTTTTTCTTCCTTTCCTAATAATCCTATCCCTACATTTTTGGAATCGGAAAAAAAAACAGGCGGTGGTAGAAACGGCAGTTGGTAGCTCCCCGCAAAAGCCCTAAATTGCTTTAAACTTTCCTCAAAACCCTAATTTGCCTCCATAAATTAACGAATTCCCAGATAGGTACTCGGATTTCCAAATTAGAAGTGAGAATATTTTGATTGGTGGAAGCATCAAGTTACGGCAATGGACAATCACTTAACGGCATCGGTCCGTTCACGAAGCTCACAGTCGCCGTCACCGTCACACTCGGCTTCAGCCTCAGCGACATCGTCCATCCATAAGCGTAAGCTAGCGTCTGATGACCACGCTCCACCTTTCCCTTCATCTTTCTCCGACACACGCGATGGCGCCCTAACTTCCAACGACGATCTCGAGAGTATCAGTGCCCGCGGTGCTGACTCCGACTCCGATGAGGAATCGGAAGAGGTTGTTGATGACGATGAGGAGGAGTATGACGACTCATCAATGAGGAATTTCACGGCTTCCAGGCTGGAGAACAGCGTGGCGCCCTCAGCCAGGAATACGAAGCTCAAGACTGAGAATTCAGTTAAGCTCGAACCTTCTGATGGAACGAAGGATGCCGCGAACGGAGTCACCTCTGGAAATGCTGCAACTCCTGCAACCAGTGGTTCAATTCCTGGTACTGTAGCCAAGGACGATCCTGTCAACGTGAAGAATATTTTTACGGATAATTTACAAACCAGCGGAGCATATAGTGCGAGGGAGGAGAGCTTGAAGAGAGAGGTAAACTGACAGTAATCTAAATTTCTTTTTGTTTTCGAAAAATCTTTCCAAATCAAATCTCCATGTCTTTTGATCATACCAATTTGGCAGGAGGAAGCAGGAAAGCTAAAATTTGTATGCCATTCAAACGATGGAGACGATGAGCATATGGTTTGGTATCTATTTCTTGTTCCCCATACCCATCCTAAATCTCTTTTCTTATCATTATTGCTTTGGCTGGGAGAAGTTGGCATAAGATATCTAGAGTTTGTGTCTGGCAGGTTGATAGGATTGAAGAATATCTTTGCCAGGCAACTTCCAAACATGCCCAAGGAGTACATTGTTCGATTGGTGATGGACAGGTCTGGACATTCACGTTTCTTCAAACCGAGAATTTACCTGGTTTTTAGCATTCCCTCAAAATGTCTAAACAAATCATTGGGGACCAACCTTTGATTTGACATGCAAAACACGTTAATTGCTTGTTTCATTATGCGTAGTTGAATGCTCTTGACAGTTGGCTGTTTCTTGAGAAGATCAACCAACTCTACATAAAATTAGGATGCACTATACTATCCAAAAGGACTAAAACCAAACAATACTACAAAATTGTTTCTTGGACTGGGAGCACATTGTTATACTTTTAAGTATTAAAAGCTACAGTTTGGGCACACACGATTGATTTGGAAAAAGCTGAATTTATTTGGTGTCTCTCGAATCATTGTTTTGAAGGAACTCTCAAATCAAAGAAGCATATGCAACAGTCTCTACAGACCCAGAGATGCATTGGGTTGAAGTTCAATTTAGTTTGCATGTTCATTTTAAGTTAAATTTAATGAGCTTGTTAATGAAGAAATACTATTATGTAGAGATGGGCTTGTAGTTACGAACAAAAAGAAACACATATGACTTTGTTTCCTAAACTTGCCATGCAGAAACATCCAAGGGACACAAAGGATGTATTATTATTTGCAAAGTGAAGGTTGCAACTCTGTTCCTTTCTGATGTATAATAACTTATATCTTATGTTCTGCACCAATATATAACTCCAGACTTTGATTGTGGAATATAAGATCTGAACTTGAGATTTACTACTTTGCCGTGTGCTCATGGAACTAGTAGTATGCATTAAGCTGTTTCAGCTATTGCATTAGCCACCATAGTATGTCATGCTTTGAATTTCCTTTAGATATTATTGGAACTGATTCAGCTTATTTTGCTTTTCATATTCATTTCAGAAGCCACAAGTCTGTTATGGTTGTAAGGCGTAATCAGGTGGTTGGTGGAATAACATACCGACCCTATTTGAGGTGACATGTCATGGTTTTCAATTTGAGGAGCAATGAGTTTCTGATGTTATCATTTCATCTGAGAAATATCAAATCATACCTCTTACTGATACTAGTCTTTTAAAATTCTGAAGCCAGAAGTTTGGAGAGATTGCTTTTTGTGCAATCACAGCAGATGAACAAGTTAAGGGCTATGGTACAAGGCTTATGAACCACTTAAAGCAGCATGCACGTGATGTGGATGGTCTAACTCATTTTTTAACTTATGCTGACAATAATGCTGTTGGTTATTTTGTCAAACAGGTGCGCAATTTTGTTTGCTTTTTGTATTATTACAACTTTTCTCTAGGAAGTTGGGCACACTTCGCATAAATATGCTTATTTTGTGAACATGTTTTCATATAAGAGTCTTACCTAGTCATATGAAAAAGATGATCCTGAGTTGATCTGTCATGAGAAATTTCCTTTGACAAACTTAGTTTTGGAGCATTAAAGTATCCTTTGCCTTGACGAATCTCAAAACCAGTTGACTGTTTCTTCTTTTCTTCTGAACACTTAAAACACTTGCTATGAGCAGGGATGTTGGTTGGTCCAATTAATCAAGAACCTCAACATACATAGTACTAACCTTAACATTACTGGATTAAATTATAGTACAATTACAAGCTACTGGAACAGAACATGCATCAATTGATCTTCTCTATAGTGATCGCAGTTATGAATACCAAGTTTGCCAAAAATGTCTAATTGCAATCCATGAATAGTAGAGGAAAAACATATAGCATTGAAGATTTGGTGTCGTTAATTTGAGAAGGATTTTGAGAAAAAGAGCATATCCCTGCTTGCTCAGTATGATTGAGTCTTTGGAGAAGTTTGCATCTGCCTGGTACTGCAATTTGGTGGTAATTAAGAGATCTACACTGAGAAACCAGTTACGTATTGCTTTAAAGAAATGGTAAGGTTGGTCTTGTTGATGCTCTTCCTCAATCATATCTGTGTTCCTTTGTATTGGAGAAATCTGAATTTTCATAGTCAAAGACCCTACAGTGAATGGTATGACTGATATTTTTGTGTGTGCTTTACAACTCTTCATGTGATGTGGGATTTGAGTAATAAGTATCCTTCCTTTGTTTGTTTCTTTGTTAGTTATTTATCGTTGATAGTTCTGTTTGGTCTACCTGTAGGGCTTTACCAAAGAGATTTACTTGGAAAAAGAGAGGTGGCATGGGTGCGTTTACCAATTACCTGAACTATCCGTAAATCTATTAAGTTCCTATTAGCTCAAGATTTTATTCTTTAAATATTCTCTACTTTTTTTTCTTCAGATGTTCTGGTTTCTTGATTTTGAAACTTTTGTGCTGTTTGTTCTGCTTTCAGTTACATTAAGGATTATGATGGAGGAATTCTTATGGAATGCAAAATTGATCCAAAGCTTCCATACACCGATTTATCAACTATGATACGACGCCAGAGGCAGGTAAGATGAGCAGCATTTGGTTAATATGATAATGGTTTAGTGTCCCTGACACACACTTAGAATGAGATGATAGAATTTGAGGATGTGCCAGAGGTAATGCCAAAAGAGTGTGCAACATCCCCCCCCCCCCTTAAAAAAATTATTTCTCCCACTTGATGGGGGGAAAGAGATTAACAAATAATAATAATAATAAATGCAGATGCAAGATTGAATGCCTCTAATATGTGCTGTTGTTGAATTGCTAGGCAATTGATGAAAAGATCCGAGAGCTCTCAAATTGTCACATTGTCTACCCGGGAATTGATTTTCAGAAGGTAAATACTGTCAAGTGGACTCCAATTCATCGTCCATCTTTTGAGTATTGTCTGGATAAAAGTTTATAACTTTTATCCTTTGATTTGCTGATAGAAAGAGCTTGAATAAGGCAAATATGCATACCAGTGTTTTCCTCTCTTTGAATACGTTATTCCCCTAACTGGTGATTGGGTTCACCTTATAGTACTTATTTGACATGTTGACTATATAGGCCGCAGCTTAAACTCTGTTTTCCTGTCAAATACTGCCCATCAAATGGGGACAGAGGATATAGGTGATAAAATATCCTGGGAGATTCACAAAATAGATTTTGTCCATTGAATATTTCCTTTCAAAAACCTGTCAGCTGTTGTCAGAGGCAGCTTGCTATTACTATCCCTACTGAAATTGACCACTTTTACATTCTTCTGTATGAGATGATTCTGTTGTTTTACATTATAATCTCATGAAATAAATCATGCAAGTGGAATCATGCAGAAAGAAGCCGGTATTCCCAAAAAGGCTATCAAGGTTGAGGACATACCGGGCTTGAGTAAGTTCTTTAATAGCCTTTTAAGTCTTTACTACGAGTGAGTCTTCTGGTGAAATGAATTTTTCACATTTTGTATTTTTTCAAATTTCACACACCTAACTCTTGTGCTTCTTGTTATCAAAATAGAGTTGATGGACCACCCTTCTAGGATTATTGTCCTCTTCTTTCATAATCGGCTATTGAATTGTTCTCTTCTTCTCCCTGTGTGGTTTCATGCAGTCCTTATAGTTCTACAATACTTATTTTGAAATTGTCGGTCACTTAATAATAGGAGAGGCTGGGTGGACCCCTGATCAGTATGGTCATTCTCGGTTTAAGATAAACCCTTCAACAGATGGTGGCTCACATCTGAAGTCCATGACTGCATTCATGCGATCTCTTCTTAAGGTCACCTCTTCATATTTCTTTAACAATTCTTATGCATGTATTAGTTTGTTATTGAAGAACTGGCTGGAAAGATTAATTCTTACTAGATAGGATGATGACGTAGCGGAAAGGTGTTAGGACAATAGAACACAACAATTAGGTCTAAATTAGGGTTGATTGAAGGATAAAATTCTCGGGTATAAATCTGAAAATTAATAATAATAATACATCCCATAATATTAGTCCTCTAGCCTATTTATAATGTTGAAAATATACTAATTATAAACTAATAAGACTCCTTGTCTATCAAGACTAAACTTACTAAAAATAAACTAGGACTCTAAATTATAATCCTAACATATTAAGAAATAGAATACTAAATTATAATCCTAACCTATTAAGAAATAGAATACTAAATAGAATATTATTAAACTATTAAGGACTCTTTTAGAAAGTAGGAATCCTAGTAGGATTTCGCTTAACTTTGCCTACATCAGTTCTCTCATGGTTGGAAAAACTCATCCTCGAATTTCATGACCTTCTTGTTGAAGGTTTACATGATCAACTTGTTGCCCTATTAAACTTTGCCATCCTTTCTTACTCCTCTTCCGAATACTATAATTTCCAATTGCAAGAACTTTATGACCTTTATTATGATTATCAATTGCACACTTGAATGAGTAACTCAATTTAGGAGTAGAATAAGAAAAAGGAATTGACTCGAAACTCTTGCTAATGTTGTAGATTTCTAAATGAAGTACAAAATCAGTTTTCTGAGCGTATTGAGTGTAAGAATTCTTCATGCCTTCATGGCTTCCACGATCCAACACAAGCTCTTGAACTTTATAACAAGCTTCAATCATAACTTCTAGTTTTATTGCAAATGGTGTATTTTCTTGATCTGTACTCACTACTATAGATTGTTGCTGCAAATTAATTTTCAATGGATCATCAATTAAATATCCATCAACTAGATCATCACGTACATCATCCTTTGACAGTTCAACAACACCATCATCAGGATAATCATCAAATAATGGCGGAGAACTCCAATCTATGTGATTTCACATGAAATTCAGCTACCTTAATTCCTATGTCACCACCATTCAAATTAGGAGAGTTGAGAAACCTCTCGTCCAATCCACCTCTTGCCATTTGAATAATGGCTTCCCCTTCTTGAAAGGGGTTTTCATCCTCGATTTCATCATCATCCTCGAGATCATCACTCTCAAGGGAATTGTGGTCACCTTTCGGAATTTCCATTCGGGCCTCCACGGGTTCCTGACGCTGCAAGGCTTGTACAGCCCGAGTCAAATCTACAGTCATCCGTCGCATCTTAGCCATCTCGTTTTGTTAGGGCTGATTGCCTCTACCACGACTGGCCATAATTTTTAAGAAAAATTATGAAAATAGAATGATTGCCTATGACTCTGATACCACTTGACATAGCGGAAAGGTGATAGGACAGTAGAACAAAACAATTAGAAAATGTGTTAGGACAATAGAACACAACAATTAGGGATAGATTAGAGTTGATTGAAGTTGGAAGAATATAATTCAGGGATAAAATCCTTTGGTATAAATTTGAAAATTAATAATAAGAATAATTATAATGTTGAAAATATACTAATTATAAACTAATAAGACTCCTTGTCTATCAAGACTAAACTTACTAAAAATAAACTAGGACTCTAAATTATAATCCTAACATATTAAGAAATAGAATACTAAATTATAATCCTAACCTATTAAGAAATAGAATACTAAATAGAATATTATTAAACTATTAAGGACTCTTTTAGAAAGTAGGAATCCTAGTAGGATTTCGCTTAACTTGTCTACATCAGTTCTCTCATGGTTGGAAAAACTCATCCTCGAATTTCATGACCTTCTTGTTGAAGGTTTCCATGATCAACTTGTTGCCCTATTAAACTTTGCCATCCTTTCTTGCTCCTCTTCCGAATACTATAATTTCCAATTGCAAGAACTTTATGACCTTTATTATGATTATCAATTGCACACTTGAATGAGTAACTCAATTTAGGAGTAGAATAAGAAAAAAGAATTGACTCGAAACTCTTGCTAATGTTGTAGATTTCTAAATGAAGTACAAAATCAGTTTTCTGAGCGTATTGAGTGTAAGAATTCTTCATGCCTTCATGGCTTCCACGATCCAACACAAGCTCTTGAACTTTATAACAAGCTTCAATCATAACTTCTAGTTTTATTGCAAATGGTGTATTTTCTTGATCTGTACTCACTACTATAGATTGTTGCTGCAAATTAATTTTCAATGGATCATCAATTAAATATCCATCAACTAGATCATCACGTACATCATCCTTTGACAGTTCAACAACACCATCATCAGGATAATCATCAAATAATGGCGGAGAACTCCAATCTATGTGATTTCACATGAAATTCAGCTACCTTAATTCCTATGTCACCACCATTCAAATTAGGAGAGTTGAGAAACCTCTCGTCCAATCCACCTCTTGCCATTTAAATAATGGCTTCCCCTTCTTGAAAGGGGTTTTCATCCTCGATTTCATCATCATCCTCTAGATCATCACTCTCAAGGGAATTGTGGTCACCTTTCGGAATTTCCATTCGGGCTTCCACGGGTTCCTGACGCTGCAAGGCTTGTACAGCCCGAGTCAAATCTACAATCATCCGTCGCATCTTAGCCATCTCGTTTTGTTAGGGCTGATTGCCTCTATCACGACTGGCCACGACTGGCCATAATTTTTAAGAAAAATTCTGAAAATAGAATGATTGCCTATGACTCTGATACCACTTGACATAGCGGAAACAGAAAGGTGATAGGACAGTAGAACAAAACAATTAGAAAAGTGTTAGGACAATAGAACACAACAATTAGGGTTAAAATATACTATTTATAATGCTTAAAATATACTAATTATAAACTAATAAGATTCTTTGTTCTTCAAGACTAAACTTACTAAAAATAAGCTAGGATTCTAAATTATAATCCTAATCTATTAAGAAATAGAATACTAAATTATAATATTCCTAAACTATTAAGAAATAAATTATAATACTAAATTATTAAGAAATAGAATATTCATAAACTATTAAGGACTCTTTTAGAAAGTAGGAATCCTAGTAGGATTTCGCTTAACTTTGCCTACATCTGATGAGATTATTAATTTCCTTTTGTATGTGATTGAATGGGATGGGGGTATTTTCCTGGTGTTGGTTATCCATGGGAAATGACAATAACCTTTTCTCGACTATTTGCATGTTCCAAAATGTTTTTCATTCACATTATTGGCCTCTCTTTGCTCTCTCCCTCTGTGGTGTATGTACTCCAAAATGATGTAGAAGGTACATGGAAAAGTAAGAAAAACACAGATGAAATAGAGTAGTAGTCTTAGGAAAAGCCTTTTTAAATTCTTTTTTTCACTGTGTCCCAGGCCATTAATATTTTCCTTTTAAGCAGATAATGCTTGACCATCCTGATGCTTGGCCATTCAAGGAACCAGTGGATGCACGAGATGTGCCTGATTATTATGAAATCATTAAAGATCCAATGGGTAATTGCTTTATTGTTTAGTGGTTATTTTCATATAGTTCAACCGTTGTGGGTAAACATTTTTTTGTCTATTACTTTATTCTGAGATGTCATGGATTCATAATTAGTTAATTACATCAAATATATATGGCATGGTTCTGGAATTGATTTAATTTTGCTTGGCTACTCTTAGTTTGAAATGTGAAGTTATATACATATATTACTGATTTTATAGAAGGCTTCATGGTAAATGGTCTTTACTGCAGATCTAAAAACAATGTCAAAGAGAGTGGAATCAGAGCAGTATTATGTCACTTTCGAGATGTTTCTCGCGGATGTAAGGAGGATGTTTGCCAACGCTCGCACCTACAACTCTCCTGAAACCATATATTATAAATGTTCAACCAGGTATGATGCTTTATTTTTTCATCAATCATCGAAGTATTGTCCACTTAGTATATCAACTTATTCTGTATCAACATTCAGACTGGAACAGCATTTCTCAAATAAGGTTCAAGTTGGTCTGCAATCTTTTATCAAGATTCAGCAGTGACACTGAGTGATGTAGTCTTTGTATTTCTACGGCTGCATGATTCAGACAGCATGTGTTTGGATTTCGCTGTCCATGTTGTAATTATCTGTATTTCTGGCACGCACCCTTAACCATAGGGAGGTCCGTATCTTCTGGGATATATATATTTTCTTCGTATCCATATGAGGAATCCCCCCTCCCCTCCCCCTCCCCCATGACAAACCATATAGGGAATTTAGTTAGTTGCATTTGCACTGGAACTCTGGGCAGCCCTTGTAAATGAACTGAGTTTGGGAGGAGTTTCGTGCGGCCTAGCAGCATATAACTGTTTAGTGGTATTGGATTCTTTTCAAGCGCCCTCTTTCTGACAATGGGGATATATATAATAAATTTATTGAGAATTTAACCAAAATAACTTACATTTTTACACTTTTATTCAAAATAATTTGGATTACTGGAAATAGTACCAAAATAATACACAACACATTTTTAAAAAACTCAAGTTTTTTTCCTACAACTTGTTTAGTAATTACGTTGTAGTACATATTTTCTTGTATGACTTTTTTATAATTGTTTATATATTTACATTTTTATATTTTTCTTTTAAAAAATTTCTTATAAGAAAAAAAAAGAAGATATGATTGTGAATCATTTTTATCCACTTAAAATTAAAAAATAAATTGTAGATAAATATTTTAATTATTAATGTATAAATAAAATACAATATAAATTTAATTTTATAAAATTAATTAAGAGTATATGTTTTTCTTTGGTAACATGATTGTTCTTGTACTATTTACCCAAAAAAAAAAAGGTTCTTGTACCTTAGGAAAGTGGCGATAAAAGAAAGTAACTAAACTGTATTTTAGTTCTTTTTTAAAAAAATCTAGACATATAGATTTGCTTTTTATTATTTTATTAGCTCTATTTTGAAATAATAATCTTATTTTGGATTTGTACAAAGATTGAGAAAATGGTTAGGTTGTTTTGATTATCAGCTAAAAATATTTGATTGTTTTATGTTTTGAGAAATAAAAGAATCAATTAATAGAATTGTTTATATCAAATAAAGGGATAGATGGTAAAAAATATTTTAAGAACAATGAATATACTCTTAATTGATTTTTCCGAGAGAAATGATTCGAAATAAAAAAGAAAATCTTTAAACGGGTCTTTTATTTTGAAATGGAAGTTGTACTTTCTAAATAAATATTTAGAGATTAGATTTATGCTCTACAATATTATTTAGTGGAAACAAAATTGGGATTGTAAAATTATGAATGTGCACGTTAATCCTCATTTATACTATATTATATCTAATTAGAAAGTAGAAAATTCTTGGTTGATGTTGGCCTCATCTAATAAATTACCATTATTTTATATTTTTAATTAATTTCATAAGTAGTATTTTTTTCAACAAAAAGAAAAGATTTAATGAATTCATTTACACATTGCTAGAAAGTAATAATATTAAACAAAAGAAAATAATGTAATCACCAAATATGTTGTTAGTTGACAATATGTTTTAAAAATATATTGTTAATAGATATTTTAATTGTTGTTGGTCTAGTTATGAAATATTATATAATCCACTTTTTTTTAGTACAAATCAAGTTTATTTGTAGAGTGGATTAACAAAATTAACAATAAGATAAAGAGACAGATTTTTGTGTATCACATTGGTATTTTATGTGGTAATATAATTTATTGGATCACAAATCTAAAAACATTAAAGTAATCTTCAAAATGACTTTTCACGATTTCTTTGTTTTTACTTTGATTCATCCAAAATTTCTAGATTACAAAATTGTTTGTTTAGCAAAAAAAAAAAAAAGCCATGAACATAAATTATTTATTAATCATTATGCTACAGATTGAGCTTCCCCACTTCCTTTATGAAAGAAAAAAAAAAAGTTTTCTGTTTTCTATTTCTTTATTTATTCAATATTCCCTTTCCCCTTCGGTTTTCAACGACCACGTAGTTACCCTTCTCGCTCTTTCTTACACTCATCTTGTATAACGATTTCGTCTTATTCTCTCTGTCCCGATCTCGCTGTTGGCTGAGGAAATCTGGAGTTCTGAAATCTTGTAGCCAGGTGATAAGCTTAAAATTTTCGATATTCAATTGTTCGAAGTGAGTTCTTATTTGGGATTTGCTTATTCATGATATACAATGTGAATTTAAGGTCATATTTTCACTCTGATTTGGTACTCGAATTGAGGCGTAGATAGATAATCGAATGTGCACGAGTTCTTGTTTGATCCAAATTTTTTTACTGATTCTTCTTAGTAATTAATATCTTTTTACATGATTAGGATTAAATCTTTGCAATTGAATTCGGTATAAATGATTCATGAAATTGGGTAATTTGCTTTCGCGGAACGGCTATTTGAAATTGAATTAGCTTAAAGCTTGCACCAGTTGTTTCCCTATTTTTGTCTTCAAATTCAAGTTTTCTTCATTTTTTTTTTCCCCAGTAGTTCTTCTCTCGAGGGCTCAAATTTGTGGTACCGACCTAGACAAGTAATAGTTTTCTTATTTGTCAGAGTTTACTATGCACATTCTTCTTCTTTTCAGTCGCTAGTTTGCACAATGTCTTCAATCTTTATGCGGTTGTCTCAATATGTATATGTCCTGGGACTGATGGTTTTTCCCTTTTTCTAGTTGTATATAAAGTTTTCTTTAAGATGGCTGGCCGAACTCCTGTCCGCGCAATGAATTCAGCTTTCATAGCTATGATCGCTGATGAGGTAAAAGCATCCTGAATTACTTTAATTGTATTTTGTAAAGCAACTTTGGATCAATTTGCAAGGTTAGGTCATTTTTCTTGTTTTACTCAGTATTTTTGTAATTTTGTCAAGATTTTTAGCCTTCAGGGAATAGGGTGGTAAAACTTTGTTGTACAATAAATAGAAATATCTGGAGAATTTAGTCCCAGAAAAAGTTGGAATAAATTATGGTCTATTAATGCGTGATCTTGTATATGGTTATACTCAATGTGTTAGTCATCTGATGAATTAATAATCTTGATGTAGGACACGATCACTGGATTTTTACTAGCTGGAGTTGGCAATGTGGATTTGAGGAGGAAAACAAATTACCTTATCGTGGACTCAAGTATGCCTCTGAGCTTGAATTTTGTGAATCTTTGCAATGTATTGAGCATGATTTGCATGATTATGGATACATATAATTCTTTCTCTCCAAGAATTGCATTTGTTATATACCATGTGAATAAGTGAATGACCAACTAAACTTTGTGTATATTCAAATAAATAACTAGATTGTATAATTTTTGGGGATTGTGTATATATGTGTGTGTATCTAGATATGGTCATAATAGTTATGAATTCTGTCCTTTGGTATTCAAAGGGAACCTTTGTTTTGCATGTTTGCTTATGGTCTTTGTTGTGCTGTACTCTTCACTGAATAGAAATTTTGAACTTCTTGAATTTTTGGGTGGTACTGTCTTGAACTTGTTATGAAATTTTTACTTTTTCTCTTAATTCCATTTTTTGTTGTATCCATCAACCATCAAGACATTTCAGCATGATTTCTGTAGTACCAAGGGAACTTTGTCTTCCCTGTTCTGAGCATTGGAACACTTCCTGATAACTAGGCATTAATGGAATACTCTAGGTGAAATTCTCAGATCTCAGTTTGAGTTGTCTGTTACATATGACAGTTTCTGATGTCATTGTCTGATAAGTATATATAGTATTTCTGTTTAAGATTGACAGTGAAATTTATTCCCGTTCCATCATGGACTGCGCAAATCTATATGAACAAAGTTCATTATGTTACTTTCACTGCCTTTATTTCACTCTTTAGCAAAGATTAGGGAAGTTATATCCTCTCTATGCTGCTTCATCCTTGAGCACTATAGTCCCTGTTAATTGGACCTTAATACCTCATAAGATGATCCGGAATCTGGCTTCTCATTTAAACACGGATGATCATTTCCATGTGCTATAGAATGATGGGAGCTGATAATCATTTTTTGCTAAAAGAAGTATAATAGCTGCTTAATTTGTTCAATAGCTGGAGAGAGGAGCGAAGCAGAATGTAGGTTCTCCAGATTAATACAAAATATCTCACCCATGCCAACAAGAGTCAAGCTTTTTTTGTTTTTTTTTTTTTGTTCTGAAAATTTTTAGGTGAGCCTGGTCTTTGTGGATTGGATGCTTTGCATTTTGTACTTTGTAGAAGGGTACAACCTTTTTAAGCATGTAATCCAACAAAGACCAGGTTCACATAAGAATTTCAATATTATTTTTCTCTCCTGTTGGCCTAATGCTGATTTTGTCAATATTCATTATTGATTCTTCATTTTCAATTGCCCTGATCAATTGAGGGTCCTTGTTCTTGTTCTAGAGACATCGGTGAAACAGATTGAAGATGCATTCAAGGATTTCACATCAAGGGAGGATACTGCAGTAGTGTTGATAAGTCAATATGTAAGTATCAGCTACAAGGTTATAATATAATCACCTTTAAGATAAAATATTATACCTTGTTCCTCAAGAAAGTGCACATCACTTGATCTGTATTATCCTCATCTTTCTATGTTGACAGCTTTTCAAGAAATTATTGAGGAAAAATTGCGTAACTTGTGAAATAACTTAATGCAAATACTAAGAATTTCTGACAAATCATTTTTAACATGTCCTCCCCTTTTTTATTTTCAGATTGCAAACATGATAAGATTTTTAGTGGATAGCTACAATAAGCCAATTCCTGCAATTCTGGAGATCCCTTCCAAGGACCATCCTTATGATCCTGCACATGATTCTGTCCTCTCACGAGTGAAATACCTCTTCTCTTCTGAATCAGTAGCATCTGAAAGGCGTTAAGATGGTTGTCTTTGCTCTATAAAGATCTTCCATTCTAAAGTTTCTTGTTTTCTTAAAAATACGTTTTTCATTCTTTTAAGTTCCATTGTAATTTAGACCTGTTGAAGTGTAAGGATGGGTGAGAATGAATAATGGTGTTTTGAACAAGTGTAATTGTCGTTGCCTTTATTTATACCGGCCTTCAGTTGCTTGAATTAAAAGCCTAAATTTTTAATAGGAATAGTTGCCTCTTGTGTGTTTAAAAGAGATTGGAAATTTTCATTGACTTGGGAGCAAATCGGGGAAGGATTATTTGGAACCAGCGGGGAAAAGGAGAAAAAGGAGAGAAAAAAAGTCCAGTAAGGAAGGAGACAAAAACAGATCATATA
The DNA here is from genome assembly GCA_019593545.1 of Apocynum venetum. NCBI lineage: Eukaryota > Viridiplantae > Streptophyta > Magnoliopsida > Gentianales > Apocynaceae > Apocynum > Apocynum venetum. Next base: position 2,638,837 of record SRSM01000324.1, read on the forward strand.
AGGACCAAGCCTTGGAAGTTTGTTTTGATTTGCTTCAAACAAACCACTATGGCCTTAAACAAGAAGTGTGGTAGACAATTCAGCAACTCTAATTATCACAGGCTCACTCCTGAAGTCTTCATCGTCAAAAGATGCTCTATTTCATCAAATATTACTAAAATTCTTCATTTTGGTTTGTTCATGTTCAATAAAGTAAAACATTGATACAAAGGTTTCACCATACATGTGGCCCTCAGACAAAGGAAGTTTGGCTGCTGAACTAATTTCCCTTGCGTCACAAGAAACTCTACCAAAAGCATTTTAAGTAAATGCACAAACGAGCTTACGAAAATTGTTTGCATTTGATTCACTGAAGGGTACGTATGAGAGGGGGAAGGAATTTATTTCTCCAGTTTAATGAATGACAATTTAGCAACCAAATTAAAGAAGAATACAGCCCTGAATCTAACAACAATTTTGGCATCATAGCAGTGCAGATTTCATTGACTTGGTGAAAGTTTCTAGTTCTTTTAAGCCTTCTTCTGGAGATTTTGCTTCACCTAGTATTCTAACCATGGCGCTGCCAACAATTACCCCATCAGCTCCCCATTCAGCCACCTGTAATGCAAGACTTAAGCAGATTAGTAACTCAAATTAGAGCACTCCTTGGTAATTGATCTTTATGCTGGAACACCCACCTGCTTCACATGCTCAGGCTTTGATATGCCAAAACCAACTGCCACTGGCTTACTTGTGGCCTGCAAAAAACTAGCTTAATCCATGGCATATGTCATAGACTTCATTAATTATTTAGAACTCCTAAATCAATTCTATCCTTCCATGGACCAGTTAATATGGCAATTAGTTAAGAATTAAAATGAACTGTCTCAGATTCATAATTCAGTATTTTCCTAGAAAAACTAGGCTTTAGTCCATCAACAGGAATTTGATCACATTTACAAGGCGGGCAAGACTTTAAATGGCCAAGAAAACATCAATATTAATCTTGATGCACCCATGGGCAAGAATGCTGTGTCGCTTTAGGAGGGGGCAACAATGACGAATGTACATATAATAGACTCACCTCTTTAATATCCTTTAGGAGAAATTTCACCTTCTCACTCACGGCTGCTCGAGCTCCAGTGACTCCAACTGAGCTCACCTATAATATCAGAAAATCAAACACTTTAATTGGGGATAAATAGTATAAATTTTATTTTAACCTGCAGAAGTTCTAGTATCATCCTCATACTCATCCGTGGCCACTCCATTCTTTTAACAATGGCAATATTAATATCTACAGCCAACAAAACTTTAACCAAATAGTTAGATGATATGGAAAAGGTTGAGCAAAAGGAGTTCTTTTATAATCAATTTGCTCAATTAATCTATTTTACTATTTTCAATTTTTCCCTTCTGGAGGTGGGGAATAGGGAAGAGAGGATGGGATGGATATTTGTGACATGAAGTACTGCACCATGATGACTGTCTTCACATTTTAGGTCCAAGCAAGAGTATGAATAGTAGTCTGAAGAGACAGAAGCTAATTTATCTCATAATGGAAGTTCCAAAGCCTTGGAGGAGCAAGTCCTTTGGCAGATGACCTGAAAAGTAAATACTATTTCAGAGATGTATTAAAGATCTTACCAGGTATACAAATCCTTCTGAAGCCTCAACAATTTCTTTCATGCGAGCAGTAGGAGTCGTCGGTGTAGTCAGCAAGACCTTAAGCAAAGAGAAAATAAACCAGGTAAAATATTAACCAGATATTATGAAATTGATGGAAAAATGGCAAGCATAATAATAGTCCCAAAACCACTCTTATTTTGCTACGTGAATGCCCAAACGGCACTCCAGAGTCCCAAATGTATATTACAGATCACTTGAAAAACTGAAACTATTGAGTCGACAGTGGAAGCCAAGACTTGATAAGCCCTAAAATAAACCCCACTACCCAAAACCCCCATTGCGAGGAGCCAAGTTTACCACTTCCAAATGATCCATCACAAGTATACATGTAATTAGCTCAATCATTGGCCAGAATATCAGGCTATTAAAAACAAAAGAGAAAAAGATTTGAGTTCTAAAACGTACCAATTCAAGCTTATTCTTAACAGCTTCCCTTCTCAAGATCTCAGTCTCCTCCAGAGGGACATCTGGAACAACAAGTCCTGAAGGAGCAAAACTTACATGAGAAGCATGGTTCGTATAAGCTCTTCTATCATTTAGCAGCCCAAACCCACATATGAGGCAAAATGATAAAAGATTATTAGTCCAAAATAAACAAAAACTATGACTGAATTAGAACAGCTAATGAAACAAAAAAAAAATCGTTTTACTAAAAATGGAAGTGGAAAAAACTAGTAAATTTTTAATGCGCCATGATCTTGATCTTAAGTTGCTCATTGGGTTTTGCTTGTTTCTGACCATGAACTTGATGTTTGATCAATACTCTCATTAAACACACTAGTTCAGAAGTGGTCTATTCTAGAAGTTTCTGCTTATTCCCTTTTCCAGTGTTGCCTTACAAGCACAAGCAACATAAATCAGATAAAAGAATAATAGCATAATTAGCAGGAAAATTTCAAACATTACCATGTACTCCGGCATCTTTGACAGTGCTCATGAACTTCTCAACACCACACTTAAGTATTGGATTATAATATGAGAACAACGCAATTGGAGTAAGATAATTGAGGTACAACCTGTTAAGGTCATTGAGCATGATATTAGATAAACAAGGACATTTAATTCATAGCCAAAAAGTACAGCATGGTATCCTAGTGTCCCCTTTCCCTAGCAACCCCACCAGAACATTTTCAAGAGAAAGAATGTGAAAAACAGAGGAAAGAAGGGGAAAACAAAAGGAGAAAAATTGTAACGATGATTTATAGATCTACCATGCAATCCACTTAAAGGCTAAAAAAAAGGCAAAAAATTTAACAATAATACTGAAATTTGAGAATTCTCTAACACCAGTCACAAGCTAACCATAGTCTCAGTTATCGAACTTATTACTTACTTCAAGCGGTGGTTTAAAGTAACATATAACAGAAAAAATCCAAAGAACGCTTCTACAACACATACTGTGCAAATTAACAATACCACCTTAATTTTAACTAATAAATCTGTCAGTGCTTGAATTCATTCGACAATTTACTGATAATGAATGTAAAAAGTATGACACTGGTGAATGTTTATGAAACTTACATCCTTCAACATTGAGATAACTTTACTAAAATTTGTTCCCCTGGCCAGTGAACGTGTGGCAGCTGCCTGAGAAAATGAACAACCAAGTGCTCAGCAAGAACACCAGAACAAATTCAACTAAATAAGTGATGTGAACCTGGATAACTGGACCATCAGCCAGTGGATCAGAATAAGGTACTCCAAGCTCTATTATATCTGAACCACACCTATCCAGCAACTTCAAGGCTTCAGCAGTAGTTGAAAGGTCAGGATCCCCAGCTGTGATATATGGAATCAATGCCACCTATAAAACACAAGAATTTTCAGTACAAAAAACATTTATGAGATTCAACAGCCCCAGTGACGGTAAATAACTTTTCTTTTCTTTCCATCAGTACTAGTAATAACAACAAACTTTTCGAATGTGTCAACAAAATGAAATGAAATGATACAAGCACCGCAACAATATACACAGATATATTTCAAGCATTGCGCTTCACTTATAGATTGCTCTAAGATGGCATTAAATCCATCAAATTCCCAAACATATTAAGGTTTAAGGCAGACAACGTCCGTATAATCCCACTTAAGATTCCACATAATCCCATTAAACAAGATCAGGTACGTGATCGAGTAGGAAAAACTACCAATAGGGTCCATTCCCCACCCAGAAAAGAATAAGAAAAAGAAAAATCAGAGCAAGATTCGGGAAATTCAGGTAACCCACAAAATCAGTTCCTATCTATCAAGAATTGAATCCTATAGAGTCGAAATAAAGAAATAATTTGCCGTCAAGAAATTCAAAGAACTCTTACAGCGAAACAACCAAGCTCCAAGACACGCTCATTAAATGTCAAACCAATATAGATAAAATCCATATAAAAATCCCAATAACTCAAGGGGAAAAAACACATAGAAGAACCATGAGTATCGAGTGTAAACAGAAAAGAAGAGACGATAAAAATGCATACTTTGCCTTGTTGCTTGAGGTTAGAGAAAGTTTCAGAAAGTCCAACAGTTGGGACAGTGGTGAGAGCAGCCATAGGAATCTTGAATGATTTAGAAATATTAGAAGGTGGAAGAGAAATTCTTTGAGGAGTGGATTGAAGAAGTGAAGAATGGGATTGAGATTTCTGCTTCAGCTGCAGAAAGGAGCTTGCTTTGAGTGCCGCAGCCATCCTTCTCCCCTTTGAACCTCTATTTCTGGGTTTTTAGGAAATATAGACAGAGGACCCGCATCATGAATCATGATGTAAAGCGGTGTGCCAAAGTTCTGATGCATTTGGCACATATTGGGGGGCCCATGTAATCGGATGTCCAAAATCCATCAATTCAATTCCGAATTTGGTTTTAAATCTTTCGCAAAAAATTAATGAGATAAAATGTATTTCATGTGCACTAAAAATAATCAGTTGTAACTACAGTTTAAGTTTACATAAATTAATATTTTAATAAATTATTAATTAAATAATTTTGTTAATATCCTAAATTAATAATTTTCTAAAATTAAAAATATAAATGGGATAATTAGTAAAATATGAATCGTATCTTGAATGTGTATTTAATTTTGGTACAATGAATTATAGATGCAAGTGAGTCAATTTTAATTTTATTTAATTAGTCAATACAATTAATATTTGAAATTAATTAATGAAATATATATATATATAATTGTTTTTATTTGAAAAGGATCATACTTTTTTTTATTTCATAAAAAACACAAATATGAAATTTACAAGGTCAGTAGACCATTACGATTGTTCACTACAAGAATATCAAAGACTTTTTGTAAACTCCTTATAACTAGCAGATATGGTATGGATGATTCCCAAAGGGGATTTTTATGAACTTCCCCTTACAAGAATACCATAAAACATGAACGGGCTTCTCGGAAGATGAAACGTCAATTTGTATTAATTAATTTTAAAATATATTAGGAAAATAATTAATGTGATCTAATAATATTAGGAAAGAGTCAATTATAGGCCAAAAAAAAAGAATTTTTAGGAAATAGTCAATTATAGGCAAAAAACAGAATTGTTAGGAAATAGTCAATTAAAGGCAAAAAAAAAAAGAATTGTTAGGAAATAGTCAATTATAAGCAAAAAAAGAATTGTTAGGAAATAGTTAATTATAGGCAAAAAAAGAATTGTTAGGAAATAGTCAATTATAGGCCTAAAATAAGAATAAAAAAAGTTAATTTTGGAGAGTTTATACTTCATTCATTCCAATTTGATAGTTTTGTGTCAAATTATAAGTTACTTTTCTTATTAAATATAAATATATATATATATATATATATTTACTTATTAGTTTAACAAAATATCTCTATTTAAAATAAGGATTATTTGTATATAAAAAGTATATTAAATTCACGTTAGAATGATAAATAGTGAGGGCACTATTTTATGAATAATTTATGAAAGATATATATTTTTAATAACATTAATTATATTTTATTAATTTGTATGAAAAATCAAATAAATCTATCCATTTGGAACAATAAGAGTATTTCATTTTACAAAATTAAAATAATTTTAATTAATGAGATTTTTCATACAATGAGATTTAATAATTTCATTTTAATGAGAGTATTTCATCTATCTCATTAATTAATGAGATTTAATATTAGGAAATAATCAGTTAGAGAATATAAAAAAGGAAAGAATGAAAAGTTAAGGTTAGATTCTCTAAAAAAATAAATAACAGTTAAATATTAGAGACTTGATTCATTGGGAATAATTTATAATTGAAAGTCTACAAAATTGTAAGTAACTGACTCTCATTAATTAACTTATAAAAATGATTCAAAATAAAAAGTGTAAAGAAGCCCTTAACATTGAAATGAATACTCCAGTTGTGGTACTAAATTACATAAAAAGATTAGAAAACTATGTCTATTTAATAGATTAGGTATATTATATATTTAAAGTAATATGTTAAGGTATCTTGAATATGAACTTTAATAGGTAATTTTGAAACTGAAAAAGTAAGTAATAAAAAAATCTTTAAATATTTTACTTCATTCGTTTGAAATTAAATATTTATTTTTTTATTTTTGTTAAAAATCAATAAATGTCATTGATTTTAATTAAGTTACTAATTTATTCTTCATATTAATATAATGAATGATGAAACTCATAAATTAATTAAGATGGTGAATAGTGATGATCATAAGTGAATGAGATATAAATATATTAAATTAATGAGATTATTAATAAAAATTATATTTATTTAAGAAAAATAAATATTTAATTTTAGAAAAATTAAAATAGAAATACTTTAAGTAAAATTTTGTTTTATGTCTCATATGCCCTTGACACATCCCTCTTTAGAGATAGAGGAACATCAAATTTTGAGCTGATTAATTTTGTTGTAGCTCGTCTTGTATTAGGGATACCCATAGCTTTGATTAGGATTAATCTTCTGACCCGAAAAGGAGCAAAGATCCCTAAGAATACCTGCCATGACAACCGCCTGACCCTCAGATGTCGCCCCAAAGAGAAAGGGATCATTTGCAAAAAATATATTAGAGATGCCAATATCCGCCCTTGCTATCTTAACCGGTTTCCACAATCCTGCTTCAACTGACTGATTAATCTTCTATCCAAGAACTATCCATGGCCCATTTTCCAGCACAAATTGATAATTTGCCTTAAAAGAGTAGAAACGTACAAGAAAATATTTGTGCTCTAGATCTACCATATAAAATGAATTGAACAATATTTGAAATGATAAGTACCTAATTAAACTTCATAATTTAAGTTACGTTTATTTAATAATCAGTGTATATTTATTAATTTTTCTAAAAAATGTATTATTCAATAAATAGTTAATAACATCATCTAAATAATTTATTAATAATAAGATTATAATTGTAAAAGTACGAAAATTAGAAAATAGGCAATTGAAATAAAATAGAATAAGTAAATTATTTTAACTTCATGCACGTATATTAAGAATAAACATTGTATATTTAAAATACATTTAAATTTATTTAATTTATAACTATAATTTTCACTCTCTTTGAAGGAAGAAAATATTAAATAAAAAGAGTAATATTAAAAAAAACTAATATTTTGAAACAAAATGTTAAAAGATAAAAACTTAAAACGATGGGGAGAGATAGTATTAGCAATTAGCAAGTCATCGTCTATCCATTATGTATATAGACTTGCAAATTATGTTTGCCCATGCTCTAGCTAAACAAGCTTATCTCATATAAATTCTTATGTTGGACTTGCTCCTTATTTGAAACCACATACTTTCATGTCTTTAATAAATTACTTTTTTCTCTAAAAAAAAATAAAATAGTCCTCGTCTTTAATTGTTAGTTAATGAGATGGTTGAAAGTGTCATGTTTCTTATAAAAGCCATGTTCCGTAATCACAAAATTAAAAATATACTAGGAAGGATTATTCATTTCTCCTCTCACATTCTACAGTTTTCTCCTCCTACTTGACGTCCCTTTTTGCGTTTTGGCCCACGGTATAGGATTCCCCACGCTGCACAAAATCTCACACGGCTAGGATTGATGAAATCGATAAACATTTAAAATTATTTATAATTAAATGAATTTGATTAATTCATATAACTTAAATGATGGTTTTACTTCTACATTATTTTAAATTCATTTATCTTAATGAATTTAAATGAATATTTATCAAATTCAATAAATATCTATTTAAAAAGTCAACAATTGATCAATTTCATTAATCAAATATAACTAATTACCCTTTTAACAAAAATAATAATTTATAATTTATTATTAATATATATATATATATGTTTGTATTTTATATTTTTTATGACAACATATAATTTTATTTTTTTTAACATTTGCTAATTAAATTTATGTTGCAACATATATATTAATTTTCTATGTTATAAAAAATTAATTTTTTTGAAGTGTTGACCTCTTTGAGATAACTTTTATTACAAAGTTTTTTTTAAAAAAAAAAAGAAATACAAAGTTATGTTAAAGTGAAAATTATCAAGATATATACTTCATATATAAGTTGTTTACTAATTTTGATAAATTTTATTTTTTCCTTTATTTTTTTAAATAGTTTAGATAATTTGACCAAATAAAGATTTTACCAATAAAGTTTAAATTAACTAAAATTATTTTCACTAATGTTGTTTACTAATTTTGATAATTTTTTATTTTTAAAATTTCTTTACAATTTATTTTTACTTTAATTTTCTAAGTAATTTAGATAATTAGATCAAATAATGACTTTACTAGTAAAAGAATTATTTCATGCACTTTGTTCTAAAATAAATTAAGAAAATTAATTGTAATTATTTTTTTCCTCCTATTATACACACACACACATATATATATTTAGGTCAAGTAAAATTGTTTATTTTCTCAAATTCTTCTAAAAATGGTTATTGTAGTAAAAAAAGTAATTGAGAATAAGAATAATGGTAATTGTTGCATATAATGTAATATAGGAGAGAGAAAAAAAATCTAAATTTCATTTAAATAAAGGTAAAAAAAAGTATAAAAAAAAAGAAAAGATGATAGATCACATAATTTTGACTTTTTCAATTCAAATTGAATCTTTGCATATTTACTTTATGATTTTTAAAACTAAATGTTCAATATTAAAATACATAATTTTTATTCGAAGTTATTTTAGTATTAAGATTAAAAAAAATTAATTGAATATAAGTGTATATAATAAAAATTATACTAAGAAACTTAGGAGGGTTTTCTCATTATGAAATTTGATAGAATTTTAAATTTTATGACAATCCAAACATACTAAATTTAGAATTTTATGGAATTCATCAAAATCCAAGATTCTTAATATGAAATTTAATAGATTCTATAAAATTCTAGTGTCCCTAAAAGTTAATGGATTTCAATTGAATTATATTTTTAATGGAATTCAAAGGAATTTGAAGTAAAGACTATAAATAAACAATTTTTCCACAAATCTAATTGTGACCCCTCGAAATTTCGTGAAATTCATCTTTAGAATTCTATATTTTTATTGCCAATAAAAAAACAAATATAAAAAATAAAAATATCATATATATATATATATATATATCAATTTGATTGACATAACATTATATTTTTCCTTATACAACAATAATTTTTACATATATTAATGTGTTTACATGTAATTTTTTATGTACAAATTATTATATTTATTTTATTTAAAAAGTCTAATAAAAATTCAACAATTTCCACAAAAAATTATGGAATAAAATTCCATATAATCTATCTACTTGGTTTAGTATATTATACTATAACTCACACATAAATTTGATTTGACGTAAAACAATTTGTTCTTTGTTTCATTTTCAAATTATTGTTCAAACTTTATTAGCGATAAAATTAGGATATTTATAAGAAAAGTTTTATTAAGAATTTCATGAAAAATCAATCAAGAAATTTATTAATAAATTAATAGACGATTAAGTCAAATTTAGACATATATTGGTTATTCTATTTTTTTTATTTACAAATTTTACTATATCTATTTTGTTAAAACTCCAATAAAAATTCACTAAATTTTGTGACATGAAATTACTATGTAATTCTATTAAATATACTAAATTATATATAATTATATTAAAATTCATAAAAATACACAAGGCTTAAAAAATTTCATTGAAATTCTTATTGGGGATGGACACGCCCTTAAACTTTAAATTATCCACACAAAAAATAATTGATAAATAATTTTATTTCACATATATGAAAAGATACATCGAATGAAGATTTATTAGAAACATTTAATGATTCATTTTTTGCCAAAGTTATTAAATTTGATTACCTTATAATTTCTAATAATAAAGTATAAGATTTTATTTTATTTTTAAATGACATACTTATAATTTATTTTTTATGATTTTTTTTATAATCAATACAATAAAAATATGTCTCTACCTCTAAAAAAAATCACATTAAACAAATAAAACATTTTATGAAATTCTATTGAATCTGACAAATTCAGTAAAATTCTATTAAAATTCATGAATTCCATAAAATTACAGTATCTTAAAAATTCTATGAAATTTTATATTGAATACATCCCTATTAATGAATATAATTACAAATAATTATAATTATATAAATAAATAAATGTCCATGAATATACATAAACTATTTAGATACAAAACATTTAAACCATTATTGATATCCATTTAAATTTATTCAAAATGGATTTAGAAATTGCCACCGCTTAACATATTAGATCCAAAGCTCTCTTTTTTAAATAATAATAAAAAAAACTTTCGATATATTATTGAATCCAATTTGTCACAGAACAATTGCACTTGACAATGCAATTCATACATAAATTAAGCATCTGAAAATTACTATTGATGTAACCATCAATCTTCACTATCAGAGCTACCGATATCGCTGCTATACTCACTACTATCATCATCAATATCAAGCTGCACATGCCGAACCTGTATTGGCTCGGGCGCCTTTGACAGAACTGCAGTAGGAATAGGTCGACCTGGTTGCTCTTCAGTCCTAGGAGGAATAGGAAGAGAATCCAAGGGAGGCAATGCAATTGGATCACCAGGTTTCCATCCAGGAGGAGGAAGAATAGGCAGATCACTGGGCAACTCCACAGGCATGCCAGGTTTCCATCCTGATGGAACCACAATATTGGGTGGAAACAGACCCTGTATTGCAGAGAGATTGGGAAGCACATTGGGTTCTGTTGGCTGTGTAACAGGAGCTTCAATTAATGGCTCAACTATTTTCTCCTTTCTCTCATCTGTTTTAGGTAAACCAACATCAAGATCTGCAAAATTGTATAACTGAGATGCACGCACGTGTTCCTCCTGTGGAGCAGGAGGGAGTGCCCCACGTAGTGGAGCCTGTCCAGCACCAAATTCAGGTGGTGCAAAAGTTGTGTAGCTTATCTTATGGGCATATGACAATATATCTGACAAATTCAGCTGAGTAGCAACAGTAGTTGTTGAAGAATCCTCTGGAGAGTCCCCAATCTTGGACCGTTTTAGGCGGCAATAATCAGAGTAATCATCTACAAGCATGTCAAGAACACGCTCAGCTTCTTTCAGTTTATTTGCAAAAGCATGAATTGAAACATCTTTTGACCGAATTTCTCGTGATAGCTTCTGCTTAGCATCTTGAAGATCAAGGATTTCTTGGAGCTCAGCAACAGCTTCAAAAAGTTGAGTTTGAAGAGTTGTGAAGAGTGAGAGAATCTCTTTAGAGGAAGAAGGAAATGAGTCTGGTGGAGTTGGGGTTGATGATTGGACTTGAGCAGGCAAGAAAGGAGGGAGGGAGCCACGGAAGGCACTAACCCAATGGGACCTATTAGGCGATACTTCAAAGAGCCTTGAGGCAAGGGATGCCATTTGGATCATAATAGATTGAGCTCTGGGAAGAGGAGGCAGGAGTGGGAGGAGTGTTGAAGAGGTAGAGACCGCACTTGATAAAGTTGACTGCTGATGGGGCTGCTGAGATTGTGGAGCTTGGGAGGAGAACTTTGGAGGAGTAGGGCTTTGAATGGATGGTGAATTAGGGGTTGGCAAGCCCAGTCTGGCTGGAGATTGCACAACCTGATGCTGCATATTCTGGAGCATTTTGGATTAACTTACACCTTCCCTTGAACCTAAAAGAACCATTTAAAAGGATGCATCAAAACCAATTCTTAACAATAATTCAAGAAGTTAAAGACAGAAGCACAACCATAAATAGGAAATGGGAGAACTTCGTGTTCATGAACACACTACCAAAGCCTCTCTGTGGTTCCTAGAACGTCAACTGCAAAAGAATTATTGTTTATGCTGATCCTTTTGAATGTGCAACACATTACATGAACATAGACCAATCATGTAACACCAATTATAATCAGGGAAACAAGGAGGGGAAAAAAGGGAGGGGGGGGGGGGAATGTATGCAACTGTCAATATTGGTCGAGAATTGGACAAGTTAGTACACCAAATTCCAATTGGTAGCCACCAATCACAATCTAAATTGTCACTGCAAGTCCAACATGAAGTAGCTGGTAACAAATTTATCATATACTGCCGTCAGTAGTAAGAATTACCCACAATTTAAGCAGAAAGTAGTCTATTAGGGTAACAATTAACAGATCTTTTTTCTTTTTTTTCCAAAAATTTGAGTTTTGTTTGAGAGAAAGTATTCTTCATAAGTCTCTAACAATGACACAGGGCAGCGCTGGAAAGAAAATTGTTACCCAGTAAGACAAGTGACTTCCTTGTGGATCCAAATAAGAATAAGAGAAACTTTCGGTCTCGCTTCAGTATCACATTCAGCATGAAATCTCCTGTACATGCCGGTGGTCAAACGGTGCAGAGCGGAGGATAGGGCAGAGACTTGAGAGGGAATAATCTAAAATTAAGAGACGGGGAATCGAGAATGGAGAAGAGAAGCTTTCAATTCATTTTCGCATGTCTTAACAAAGTATTAGGACTAGTATATTAAAAAAAAAAAAAGATCTTTAAGAATCTTATTAGATTTTGTGTACAACTTGAACTTCAGTATTAACTCTTCGATTGATAACAAGGAAACGAAACATTCCGTAAAGAAAGAAACTTGTGCAGAGTAAGATTACCTAAAGCGCAGCAGTTGCTCCGATTATGAGAAAAAGATCTCCGTATGAAATTCCCCGCATCACTTCCTCTTCTCCGGTACTTGCTTTCGAGTTCTTACCCTCCCATATTTAAGAGGATTTGCTAGACATGCTGGGGAAGATGAGAGGCTTTTATACTTTCGCGAAGCCCATATATAATTGGGTCAATTTATGGCCCCCAAATTGTCAGTGTCTATTTGAGAGAAGAGAATCCGTAACCCACAAAGAGGATGAGTAAATGATTGGGCTCCCAATTAGGAGCCCATAAACATTGGTCTATCAATTAAGATCCTAAATTTGGGCTTGCATAAGTACAAAATCCTCTCCTCTTCCCCAACGTATCTCAGAAAATCCTCCTCAAAATGGGAGGGGTGCAAGAACTCAGAAACAAGTACCAAAAGAGTCGAGAAGGAAAGAAGTGATGCTGGGAATTTCATACGGAGAATTTTTTCTCATAATCGGAGCAACTGCTGCGCTCTTAGGTACCTCTCATTTTGCACAAATTTCTTCTTCATTTCTTTACCTTGTTATCGATCGCCGATTTGATACTCAAGTTGCGCTCAAAAACTAATAAGGTTCTTAAAGTTTTTTTTTTCGCCAATATACTAAATGAGTTTTCCGATGCTCTCCGATGATTTCTCCGGGAAGAAAACAACATGTGCAATTCACTTGACATTTTCTTAAGGTGAATGTGTTAAATCACATAAATCTTTTGGATTTAAACCCTTTTGTCCCCACTATTTTCTCCGCTCTTTCCCGCCTGCAGTTCAATACAGGGTTGAAGAACTTATTCTACTCCTCATTCTTCTTTACATGGTCCTCCGTCCTGATGTGGTCTTGTTTGCAAGTACTTCCATCATCACTCTCATCTCTTACTCTTGTGTTCAATAGGGGTTTGCGTTTCAATTCTGCGTACTTTCTTTAGAAATGATTGATTTTTTGAAGGTTCAGCTCCTCCACTAGTCCCTTTTCACCTCATGGTGAAAGTTCGTTGCTTCATTCCACATTTGCAACTTTCAATTTTCGCGAAGTTTTTTTATGCACTTCTCATCATGTAATTTAAAGTCTTCTCTTTCATATGGTGCGTGTGAATGTGCGAATAAATGCTTGTTTGGTGAGAATGGAGAGAGAGAGAGAGGAATGCAAGTGAAATCCAAACTATTTACTTGAATTACAAATTTACCTTTAAAAAGATGTCATGTGAGTTGCACATCCTGTGTTTTGCTGGAGCAAATGTCAGGGAAAGCTTATTTTCGCAAATCATAACTAGTATTATTATTAAATGAATTCCTCAACCATTTTAGGTCCTAAGGATTTACCGATAATAGCAAGAACAGCTGGGAGGTTTGCTGGGCGTGCCATCGGATATGTTCAGTTGGCCCGTGGCCAGTTCGAAAGTGTCATGCAACAATCTCAAGCTCATCAGGTCTGTCTGTGTCCATGGTTATTGGGTTGGATTCTATTTTGAGCTTCTTTACCAGAACACTTAGATGATGGACTCATGCTGTGTCTATTATTGGTGATTATTTTTTAGCACGATGTTTTTGGCAAGAAGGGCCATTCAGATATCTTTAGTTGTAATAAATTGCACAGGTGCATAAAGAGTTGCAAGATACAATGGCTCAATTAGAAGCTATTCGTCATGAAATTCGAACCATATCTTTCGTGAACCCTGGTCCATTAGCTCAGAGGCTTGTAGACAACATTGATCAGACATCTTCTACCAATGGTATGTCTTCTGTAAAATATTTGTACTTGTACTTGAGTTTAATGTGATTTGCAAGATTCCTATTTCATTACATTTCTTTTGGAATTTAGTGGAAACTGAGGCAAGAAAACCAGGTCTAGAGAGCGTGCTGACTAGCAGCAGTGCTAAGGCTGACAAGATCCTTTCACATTTACCCAGTGCTAAGGTTGGCAACATCCTCTCGCAGCTGCCCAGTGCTAAGGTTGACAACATCCATACCCCTCTACCTGGTGCTAAGGTTGACAACCTTGACTATATCTCAATGATATTTTCTAAATTTTCTTTAGTTAACAATTTTTACATAAAAATGTTTCTAAATGTTTCTGTTTTAGGATTATAGGTTGCCAACCTCAGCTCCATCTGACTTGCACAGTCAAGCTACTGCTTATTCAAAATTGGCTGAATCCACTACATTAAACTCAATATCAGTTAACAATGAGGTTCTCAGTGAGTTAACTGATGAATCTGGTTTGACCGTCCTCCCTGTGTCAGCTGAAAGTGCAGGACTCTTACCAAATAAAAAAGGTGCAAAGTTTACTAATAATTTCAGTCACTAGTTTGTGTTGTATCATCCTGTCTTAAGTTCAGTTACTCATTGTCATTTGAAATTTATTCTAGATATCCTTATGTATTTCTGTATTTTGACAATTTTGAACTTTGGGGGATTGTGCCAAATCCTAACCTACTATCTCGCATTATTTATTTAAATTTTGTTATACAAGCATGACTGTGTTTTGGTTTTGTGAAACATTGTCCTGCAATTCAAAAGTATCTCCTAAAACATACCTGATACTAAGGAAGAGGAGAAGTAGCTTGCAGTAAACTTAACTCAGTTTGGATATTATTAACTGGATACATCTCCAAACAGAGGGTGGTGGTTCCTGAGAAAAGGTTAGCACGCGTGTTCTATATTTTGTGTTGATGGCTGGGTAGGGTTATGGAGGGATATGAGAAGATGGGATCATAAATAATGTGCTCTACTTCTGATGTGCGCTGTCAGGAATCTACTTATTGATTTTCTTATTGGTCTGATCAAGTTTGTTATTATTTATAATAATAATAATGATATTGATCAATGGTGATACAGTAATAAGTCGGACATTTGGACAATTGTAAACACATTTGAAAGTAGGTTTTGCTTACTTAAATGGTTCACGCTATCTACTTGCTTGTTTTCCCTGGATGCAAGATTAGTTATAGCCTAGTAATACACAATAATGTATATCTTTTTATATTTTAAGATCAGATTGCTTAGCAATGGTCTTACTCACCTCTGTAATTTCAGATGACATAAAGGGATCAGACATAGTATTGGAGGCAGTACTGGAGTCACAGGTCGCACATAATGCAAAAGATTTCTTTGCAATGCCTCAGAACCACCTAAAATGTGAATAACAAGGTATGGGTCTCTTAATTATTGTATCATGTGGTTGGCTTAGTTTTCTTGAATCTCCACAAGATAAATCATATTTGGCATGCTTTTTGGGGGCTGCATGTCTTGGGGTCAAACTCAATGAGCACAGTTCTGTTTTAGTATTATGAGAAGATGTGGAGGAATTTGCACACCTGAATCATTGTAGTCACCTGATTGAGTGGTTATACTGTTACTTCTATTTATTATTATGTTTTTGAAGATTAACCTTGTACTTTTCTTTTGATGGGTAAACTGAAGCTTTATGCCGAACAAAGGGCACAAGAGCATTGCAACGGTTTTGATGGGAAGAAGCACACTCACTACCAAACAATGCACATACCATTAACCAACCTTTATGATGTTAATAAGACTTCCATATCGAGTCTCCTTGTTAGGGATCCTGGTTTTCCCTGCATTTTAATTGTAACCTTGTTTTCTGACAGTGGTGTTCTTTAACATGCTTTTGACTTCCTCTTTTTGGGCAACTTTGATACCATAGGTTAATCTGAGAGGTTAGCATCAATATAGAGAAATTCAGTTAACATCTGTGTTTGAGTCTAATGTTCAATTGGAGCTGCTGGTATTAACTCTATTTTTCCATTTCACGTTTGTTCTTTGGTGCTTGGTGTCATACTCTTTGCAGAATATGATGTGAGCTTGTGGATATAGACTTTAGGGTATTACCATAAAAAGTGAGCATTTAGTTTCAATTTTGTCAGTTATAACTTATCTGGTCAAATAATGGGTGCACCGAGATTTGAGTTGAATCACAAGCGTGCATAGCCCATACTTTTCCTTTTAATGATGTTATTTGTCTGAACTCTTCTGTTTCTTCAATTTACACGTCAGTAGTTCCATCCAATTTGTTTTCTTATCTAGGGTCATTAGCTCTTGTGGATTTCTTGTCATATTTGACTGCATAGCATTCACTTATTGATCAAGTATACTTACTGATTGGCTACCAAAAATTGATCTAGTGATCTTATTTTCTCAAAGTTGCTGAACTATGAGATTTGTCTTCTTGGAACATCTTTTTAACTTCTCCCATCTGTTGTGACTCTCATTCCGCCTCTCAAGCTATTCTCAACTCCCACTAGAAAGTAGGATCCCATCTATTGCTAATGTAGAACTCCAAAGATAATTCACATATGACATATGGTATATGCCTATCTGTTCCAAAATTGTTTTAACCCCCATATTGACCATAAACTGGGTGGCTGCAGGCTGCTAGTATGAACTAAAATGTTGTCCTTAGATTTGGAATTGAAATTGTGTAGGTTACTGCTGCATTTGTCTTTGTCAAGGCCCACTGGTTGACTGGTTGAGCCTTGAAAAGGACTGTGTTCAACCTTTTTGTGGAAACTAGTCTGTCAGGGATGATTGATTTTGGATATTTTGTCCAAAATGAAAAACTTTCAACCATATGGACCCAAAGTATGCCAGTGAATTTTGATTTTGGCGAATGAATCTGGGACACACAAGAATTATAGCCATGTCATGACTCCCTCCTTGACGAGTATATGCCGGCTCTGGGTTGCGTTAGTGTTCCACTATAGTTTACCCTGAGGTTAGAGCAAGGTCTTTCACATTGTCATGATGATTGGGACGAAAAGTATTAGAATGAGAAAAGGTTGCCACAGAAAGAAGTTTTTTTTTTTTTTTTTTCTCGATTGTTTAATGTTAATTATTTTAATCTTCTTGCCATGATGGTTATGACGATCTTCTGGTATATTCTAAAGCTAAAAGGAAGTTCAGAGGCGCAATATAGATCAGACTTTTGAATGATGAAATTGAGAATCAGTTATTGGAATTAGATTATTTTTTAATTTAAATCAAAAGTGAACATGGGCGAATCAATAGTTAAACGGTGAAGGAAGAGTTAAATTAATTTATTGCCATCTCTATTTGGAATTGGGGTCAATGGATTGAGGGGCAACTAGCCCAATATGATCAGGGATTTATCATCTAATGTTTCCTCTAAACCTTAACCTTACCTCATTAGGCAATTGGGCCACTGACTCATGCGTAAGCATTTCTTTTAGCAACTGGAACTGTGCTGACCAACAGAACGACAGATGTAAACAATTCATGAGATCCCTCTTTGACATGCTTAGAGATGTTGGTTAAAACACAATTTGTTTGTCGTAATGGAATACATTTCCTTGACTTTGAGATTTTATTTCAGCGTGCAAGTAATCAAAAATAATATTACTCCACGTTTCAAATTTTAAAGATGTTAGAAAGTCAAAATCAAATATGCATTTCGATTGAATTCTTATATTACAAAATAAGATATTCTTCTTAATTTTGTATTGAAAAATTATCCGTTTTAATTGTCTATCTCTAAGTTTTTACCTGTTTTTGTCAGTATCTTTTTATTTTTCATCCAAATTGATTAAAATGAGAAAAATTATTTAAAATCACCAATTAATCCGTTTGACTCGCTGACTTGAGTCAATTTGAAAAATGAAAAATAATTTTTCTTTTTTAAAAATTATCCTTTTGTCTATTTCCTTTAATATTTTCTTCATTTTTGTGAGTTTTGTTCTTTTTTTTTTCATTTAAATTAGTTCGTTTCATTGTCTAATTTCAACCAAATTGGTCAAATTGGAAAAAATTACTCAAAATTACAAATTAATCCATTTTACACCAACTTGATTTTATGAGAAAAAAATGAAAATCCTATTTTAGTGAGTGAAAAATATGCATTTACCTTCATAATCACATTAGATATCTATCTCTTAACATTATATATTCTATAAAATGATAAAAAATTATAATTTGTAAGTTTGATATACAAATAAATCAATTTATAATTAGACAAATAATTGTTAGGTAAAGTACAAAAGAGGTTGGGATAATTCTAACAAATGACTCATTAGGAAATTGTCAATTTTAAAAAAAAACTAAAACAAAATTAATAAGAGAATTTATTATTTTTCATATTTTCTTCAAATATGAGTAAATATGGAATTTAGTATTAATGGATGTCAACATTCAAGGGAATGAGAAATTTTTAATAATTTTTTCTCCCTTTCCCTTTTATACTTCACATTCAAAATTAATAGATTTGGAGTATAGGAAAGATATGATGAATATAATTAATAATTATTTTTGTTAAATAAAAAAAGCATAAATGACTTGCAATAAATACTAGCAAGGCCTAACATTTCCTTCATTATACTAAGATAATTTTGAATTTTATTTTTATTCATCTCAAATTATGGTTAAATTTATTTATTTAAAATATAATTTAATTTTTAATTGACTAAAATGCTCTTATTTAAAACATATTGTGATTTTGAGTAAATTTTTCCAATTTGATCGAAATTAACCAATGAAACAAATCAATTTAGATTAAAAAAATGAAATTGACAAAAATTAAGAAAATGTTAAAGTTAATAGATCAAAACAAATAAATTTTCCCTTTCATTTTTTCCCATTGGGTCAAACAAGTAAAAACGAGTTAATTAATGATTTTGAATAAATTTTATCGAGTTAATTAATGATTTTGAATAATTTTTATCATTTTGATCAATTTGGTTAAAATCAAACAATGAAAGTGATCAATTTAGATAAAAAAATGACACTAATAAAAATGAGCAAAAAGTTAAATATAAATGATTAAAATGAACAATTTTCCTTTTATATTAAGGTAAACGTGTTAATTTTAAGTAAATAAGATATTTAATTTATCTTTTAGTCGAAACCCTTTAGTTGATTTAATTTATTTAGAGGAGAAATGGTAGTATCGCAAACTGCTGTTATTTTTATATTAAAGCCGACAAGAGGAACCTAATGCTAATTCTGTAGCTATTCCAAGATAAACGTTTTAGTCAATAATTTATTTGGTAAAAAAGGCTTCTTAAGAATTTGAATTTGAATCATATTTCCTTTAATGTGTCAACAAAAAACTATCACTTTTTATTAGAGTTATTATTTGGATTGAGTCACTTTGGGTTTGGTCCATTGGTCCAAGATTTTTTAATTGAGCTCAAAATATAGTTTAATAAAATTGTTTGGATTTTATATAAGTTGGGTCTTAATAAAGTACATATATTTAATGCATAAATAATAATTATAAATAAATAAATATAAAAACTAAGAGATATAGCGAAAATAATTTTGTGTTTTAAAATGTAATTATTAGAATTATTTCTAAAAGTTGAGAAATATTATTCAAAATTGAACGGAGCTCGCATTTTAATTCAAAACAAGCTGAAGCCTTTTTTTTATAATTTTTTTAAAAAAATAGTAACTCTTAGACTTATCAAGCTTTTCCTTCGCAATCCGGTCGTGAAAACTCAAGTAACTCAATCAAGAAGTATCTTTAAGGGAAAAAATAAGTAGAAAATCCCAAAAAATATATAATGAACCATTCTTATAGTCTAAAAGTGAAAGTTTATTTATAATATTATCCTTATATTAATGGATTAATAAGAGATAAATCTATTAAATAAAAGAGATTTTTTTTAGAATATTTTTAAAAATATATTTAATTTTGAAGGAAAAGAGTATACAATAAAATTGAAAGGGAATAAAGAAACTTTAGGTATTTTAAAATATTTGTACTTTTAGCAATTGAATTGGTTCATTCATTTGAAAAGTTAGTTAGTTTAGTATGAAAGATTATTGCACTTTAGTGGATGTTAAGAAAAGGAGAAGAAAAAAAGAAAGTAAAAAAAGAAAAGTAAATAGAAAGTAAGAGGAAAGAAAAGGCTGCCCATGTAAAATTGAGGAAAAAGAGGTCCTTTTCAGAAAACATGAAAAAACCATTTCCAAGCAGAAGAGAAGAAAAAGGCAGAAAGGCCATTTTTTCTCTTCTCTTCTCAGTACTCTGTAGAAAGTTGAATTCCAAATTATAAATTTCTTCTCTCTCATGTGTTTATTATATACCTCCAAAAAATTCTACTCAGTCGATGCTATTTTCCAACTCTAACTCTGACTCGCTGATTCACACCACCTTGTTAACTCGCTGCACTCACTTTTCATGGCTAACAATCCGACGGAGGGTCCAACTGACGACTTTCTAGAACAAATCCTAGGTTTTCCGTCGTATGGCGGAGCAGGAGCAGGGACAGATACCAATTTGGGGCCGGAGAATGACGCCGCCTCTTTAGCGGGAGCGCAGGTTCCCATGATGCTACAACTTAGCTCCGGAGATGGCTCGGCGCACCTTGGTGGGGTTGGAGTTGGTGTTGGGGTTGGCGTGGGACTTGGTGTTGGCGGTGGTGGTGCGTTTCATGGAGGTGGTTTTCCATTAGGGTTGAGTTTGGAGCAAGGGAAAGGAGGGTTCATGAAGATGGATGAAACCGTGGGGAGTGGAAAGAGGTTTAGAGATGATATCGTGGATAACAGAGCTGCATCTTCTTCTATGAAACCCGTAAGTGTGAGGTTTTACATTTATTTTAACTTTTTGGAGTTTGTTTGTTTGTTTGGTAAAGTGAGGTCCAGAAAAGAACCAAATAATTATGATACTGATTAATTAAGAATATGGAGGGTATGCACATGCACTCATTGCAACTTAATGATCACCAAAAGTTAAAATCTGTGCTGCCAATTCTATGCCCTTTTGTTTTTCGCATCTGTGAAAGTGGTACCAGTATTTTATGTCATGGCACTTTCTCATTGTTTCAATTATATTTTCCTGTTTTTTCCTTCTGCTTGTAGTTTTCTGTCAATACTGGCTTGTTAATTCTCTGATATTGTGGCATTACAATGTGAGTACTGTGTGATTTTTGTGTGTGAACTGTAAAAATGTTTATCAGTTTTGATAATTTCTCAAGTTTTACATATTTTTCATATACTCCAATCCTTGTACCTCTGCGAGGACTTCAAAAGTTTCAAGTGAAATATGATATAAAAACCAGAAAGGCTTGCATAATTGGAGTGTGGGAAGATGGCCAAGGTAATTTCAGGACACAATTATGAATTATTTGACATTTTTTTGCCTATTTTAAATTGATGGCCAACCACTCAATGAGGGATGCCACTGCTTATTCTGATTAGAAAAAAAGAAAAAGAAAAAAAGAGGGGTCCTATTTTCAAGAGAAGGTGACAAAAGTGTTAGGAGCCTCTCCTCTTTAGCAAGTTTATGTAAAACAGAGTCCACTCTTTTAGAGCAAAAGCTGTTCTATGGTGTTATGCTTGCTCTCATTTGTCATTTGTTTAGCAAACCAGATTAAAAGGATTTTCTCTTGCTGTTTATCGATCTCAGGCATAATTATCAAATTCTTCTGTTTGTAAATCACATGATATTCTAGCTACAAATTATACCCAACCTGTTACTTTTATAGGTGAATTTTGTTGACATCTGCATCATTCTCATCATATCTTCCAGGGTTTTCATGGACAGCCAATGCCGAACACAGTTCCTTCAGTTCCCCATCCACCTGCAATTCGACCGAGGGTTCGTGCAAGGCGAGGTCAGGCTACAGATCCCCACAGTATAGCTGAAAGGGTATGCTTTTTATACTAATACCATATTGTGAACTAGTCTGATTGGTTAGCTCTGGAAGTTGTAGCTTCTACTGCAGATAGTAGCATGTTATGGTGTGGGGAAGAATGAAGATCTCTCCCTTCATTTAAATAGATAAAGTTATTTGATTATATCAATCTTGGAGAATAGAAAGACCTTTATTGATGTCTACCGTAGATAAATTGGAGAACTTGATCTAGTTCTGATGATCTTTGTGTCATTCATTGTCAAAAGGAGTTTTCTTTTAACCTTTTAATTTACCATACACTTTCCAGGAAGTTTTAGGGAAAGAATTTGACCTAATCTCGTAATGCTTAGAATTCTGAATTTTGTTGTATTTGCAATTCTTCAAGATTTAAACATTTATCTAACTCATACAAAGAAAAAAAAAAGGGGAAAGAAATTCATTAGCTCTGGAGCAGGGTGCCTCTGGAATATTAATGTCATCTTGGCTGCCAAATTTAAGCTTCTTCTTTTGTTCTTTGGATGCAGTTAAGAAGAGAGAGAATAGCTGAACGAATTAGGGCATTGCAAGACTTGGTTCCCAGTGTCAATAAGGTCAGTATGCTCTTTAGTTTAATAGTTCCTTTAAACTACTATCTGCACTTGTGTTTCCTTTGTTCAAAATTGTTTTTTATATTTTTTACCAGTTCTATATTTGAAGTTACCTCGGTGCACAATATGTACATGCGCAGCCTCTTTCACTTTTTAAATTTGATTTCTTGTACTGCTTTGTGTCATCATTACAGCTATCTAGGTTCTCTTCAGTTTGTAATGTGCCATCTCATCATGGTTGTACATGTTTTTACATGCCTGAAAAATCTGTTACAATAGCTGAGAAACTCTATTTGTTAGATGAAATTTGTGTTGTATTGCTCCTAACTTCACATGGAAAACACACGAAGTAGGAGGACTTTTCTTTACCAAATCACATGCCCAATAATTTCTGCTGGCTGTATGTTCCGTTTCAAATACTGTTCATGTAATACCCGTTCTTGTCCTTGCAGAAACGATATTTGTACATGTTAGATTCAGATTTCTCATTCTTCTTGTAACTTTATGACCAAAGTTCTTGCTTGGATGATTTTTTAATTTTTTTATTGATTTTAATGCTATGTTTAGATACATTACTTTGTTGAATGAGATGAAGGCTAAAAACTTTATTGGCCTAATAGTTTCATTGATGTTTTTTTTTCTTGTACAGACTGATAGGGCAGCCATGCTCGATGAAATTGTAGATTATGTGAAGTTCCTTAGACTCCAAGTGAAGGTAATTTTTTTGCTGCATATGGTATTGTTTCCTCCTGTCATCATTTTTCAACTAATCAGGGTCTGAAACGTAGACTTGGCTAACATAATAACAATTCCAATTGGAAAACATGTTCCATGCTAAGTAGAGGTAAGCGTCCTACAAATGGTTTGATGAGTAACCCTACTACTACTTTCTCTTTTTTTTTTAGGAAGAGTAATCCTACTTTTGATGAGAACTTTTATGTAAGGCTCTTCTTCTCAATATTGAAATGGTAGTTCTGGCTTTGTTATTGACTGTTTTAGGATTTTATCAATAAAATGCACTTTCTGTGATGTACTATTCAGATGTATTTTGGCATAAAGAAAAAATAGCATAATCCTTTGTCTATTAATGGCTTTTTGGATGATGTAATGCTGAATGGATTTGAAGCATATTCGAACTTTAAACTCCCGCTCAGAGTTTGGTGGTTGTAGGTGTGCCAAAAAGGAGCTCAAACCATCGTTGCACCAGCATTTTCTTTTGATGTTTCATTTAATAATGTTTCTATCTTCCTCAGAGAAAATGAAATTCTCTCTTTTTAAATCAACTTTACAGGTGTTGAGCATGAGTAGATTGGGAGCACCTGGTGCAGTGGCACCTCTTGTGACGGACATCCCAATATCATCGGTGGAGGTAGTGAAGATTAGAATATTTTTGTCTGGGCTGTCTCATAGTCTGCATAATCATCTGTTATGCTGCAATCCTTGTGCAGGAAGATGGAGGCGAAGCTGGAAGGCCCCAACCAACTTGGGAGAAGTGGTCAAACGATGGCACTGAACGTCAGGTAGCAAAGCTCATGGAAGAAAATGTCGGGGCAGCTATGCAGTTTCTCCAATCAAAAGCACTTTGCATAATGCCCGTATCTCTTGCCTCAGCTATATATCACACACAACCTCCAGAAGCCACCTCGCTTGTCAAGCCTGAGATAAATCCTCCTCCATAGACTCCAGTAACGTCATATACTTCCCGGGATCCAAACTCCAATAAAAAATCTAGTGGAGCCAATGATTCCCCAGACGTAAGTATATTCTCATGAAATCGGTTTTTTCAGCTGCCTTTAATTGAAATCTAAGTCAGATGCCATGATCCCACCTTTTGCCTTTAATTTTTAGCTTTATTCCTGACGGGGCCTTGGTATATGTCTAAAATAATAGAAATGCAAGACTTTCCTACGTCTTGCTAGATTCAAGTAGAGGAGAGATTGTCAAAGTTCTCTTTGATAGGCTGTGCTTTTTGTATCAATGATGCGACTTGGGAATAGTGAGAAATGATGGAAGCACTTTTTTAAGTGGCCAGTGGGGGCTCTCATTCGGATAGTGGATGATTGGCCCCTTTAAAAGGGGTGGATGCACATATATTTTTACTAGTACTGTGTAATTGTAATGTATTTCTTATTTCAAATGGAATGCAGTGTTAGAATGGATAACGCATACTGATACACATTATTGTCCCAGAAAGTTGGATTTTTCATCTAACAATAACTAATGATGCCGTGGG
Source organism: Apocynum venetum (assembly GCA_019593545.1). Lineage (NCBI taxonomy): Eukaryota > Viridiplantae > Streptophyta > Magnoliopsida > Gentianales > Apocynaceae > Apocynum > Apocynum venetum. The sequence continues at coordinate 2,664,034 of SRSM01000324.1, forward strand.
GTCTCCTAACCAGAGGTAGTGGTTGGTTTCTGCAAGTTTTGACTTCTTTCTCAATTCTCCTGAATCATTATTGAATTGGAATCATTGGATAGTAAGAAAATAAGTGAGGCCGATGGAAACAAGACGTTTCAAGCCCATGCGTGTGCTAATCTATGAGGAAGTGTTCATCCAATTTGTCGGCTTGCCCGGATAAGTTTTGTACAAATTGTTTCCAAAATGATGATTTCTCATCTCCATTGAGGGTTCTGTAGTGGGTTTTCCATTTTCCTTTTTCTCACAAGATCTTAAAAGATATTATGAAATTCTGTCACGAGCTTTACTTTTCTTCATTTTGGAGTGACTGACAACTGGAGTCGAGTTCCGCCGAGAAACCCCTTTTGCTTGGGTTTGAATTAGGGTATCAGGCACAAACCAATCCCCCACAGGGACTGCATGTCAGACAATGTTTGCTAGTAACGGAGTAAGGCTGAAAATACAATAACAGAAGTGAGCCATCATATTTCTACAAATACAAGACCGTTGTCTACTCTTCATTGATAATGACAAGTTTTCGGGGGCCAGGCTCGGTATACAAAATACTCGGTGCCCCTTTAGAAGGTTTCTACGGACAAGTGGACAGGTTTGTTCTAAGATTCATGAACGCAAGGAGCAAAGAACCATATATCAATTACATCCGCTGTGCTACAACCCACCAGCGAAGTTTAGAAGGATTTAGAACTTTCAAGTCTCGCCAGAAATAATACTTATTGTAGAATGCGTTTCCATGCTACTTTAGAACGAACCAACCATTCAAGGTCGCTGTTACAAACACGAAACAGTAAGATCCTTATGCCAGGGAGAGGCCATATGAACACACCAGTCAAAAATTCTACCTTCCTTGTTTCGGAAGCAAGCACATGAATCTTAGAAAACTTTTATATGGTATTTCATTCATACTTGCCACTTGATTACTCCCTTGTTCGCCCAAAGAGATATTCAAAGACGCGAAATACCCACCCATAAAGACTATTTCAAAAATAACTGTTTTTTTTTATAAGTTGATATATGCGTATTCTGAGACAGTCTTTTTCCTGAAGAGAGACTTTGAGTTTGACATAAGATTCTTCAAAAATAACTCGCAGGATAGGAGCATAAGAATCTAGCAACTTAATCTGCTCGAGTATCAATACGGTTCAACGAGCCCAAAGATGGCACAAGAATTGTTAAGAGTCCTTTATAAATGTACATATGACGGTAGGTGATATATGCTTTGTCATTTGAAATACGAAGCATTTTTTTGTGAGAACAGGGCACCAAGACTAAGCTTTCCGGTACAATGTAAATGAATAAACCACAAAAATGACCAATGTCATGCACCAATGTCCACACTGGTCACCATAAAGTTGAAAAAAAGAGTTACTCCTTTGGACAGCTTACAACTGAAGGATGACACTCAACATTCACCTTCTTGTTATTAAGAGTAAAAACAGCTAATAGTTTAGCAGGCATCAAGATCTCTGCATGGCGGTGCCTTTGGCTCGCTTAATAATGTAGTATTCCCTCCTTCCGGTCCTGAATTGATACGTTGAGGATTCTGTGTGCCACGCTGAAAGATAAAGGGCTTGTTAATATGATACTTAAAGCCATAGATAAAAATAAGCTCTGAATTCGGTGGTTTTACCGATGGCTTCTCTCCTCTTCTCAATGCCTCCACAATCTCCACAACTCGTTTTGGAGTGACATCTTCCTGCAGGTACAGATGCACAGAAGGAAATAAGAACCAAAACAAAATAAAAAAATACAATAATGCAAAACAAAAATCTACTTACATAATAGTTGTATGTGTATCCTTCAGATCCATTAGAATAATCTGCAACTGTAATCATTGGAGCATTTACACAACAACCCTGAAACCAAATAAAAAAATACATATTTTATCATGATCCTCAATGGATGTAACTGTGTTACTGGTAAGTCTCAATATAGTGGGATGAGAAAGTTAATAATGTCACTATCAAGTGCAAGATAAGCCGTAAAAAGGTTTCTTCAATTGGTGACACTGCAGATCATATGTATCTATTGTTTGTTTATGTTTCTGGTGAATCTTGAAACCTGCCAACTTGCAATATGCCTAAACGCTAACAGCACTTGAATCTCAGAGTCTAACAAATAAAGCAACCCGAAAGGTCAAAGCACAGGTTCTATTGTTCCTCCAGTGTCTCAAACTGAATCTAATCCAAATCTGCCTCTTTATGGCCAAACACTATGGACTCTACATTCATTTGAGAAGAGTAGAAGATCAAGTTCATTGTGTAGAATATTTTCCTTTCATTTTCTTCCCTTGATATCCCAAAACTAATGCAGATACTGAAACGTACTCCATTTCTCCAATAGAGAAGAAACCATTTTTATAATAAGGGTGAAGAAGAAGAAGAATTACCATGCACTCCATTTCTCCAACAGAGAATAAACCATCTTTTGTCACCTCTGCAAATAGTAGACAGCAGATTCAAATAAAATCAGAAAGTGATATGGCAATCTTTTTTAACAAGAAAAGATAGAATATTCCAGGCAAATTACCATTGCGCTTTACTCCTAGGTGCTTAAGTAAAGCATCTTCAATATCTCTCGAACCACGCAACATGCAAGGTGTTGTACCACATACCAAAAGGTGGTATTTACCAACCTAAAAGGACCACAAAGCAGTTCACTTGATCAAGCAGCAGATAAGAAAGGCAAAGTCTCAGAACTTATGATGACATAAAAGTGAACCTCACCCTTGCACGGTTGAACATGGAATAGAATGTGGCAACCTCATACACACGAATAGGAGCAACTTCAATAATTCTAGCCACCTTTTTCATTCGGAAAAGGGGGAAAAAAAAGAAAAAGAAAGAACAGAAATAAATCAGTATCCACTAGTTAGGTAATCGTGGTCAATGGTCATAAGTATATACAAGTGCTATATCAATGTCCTGTGAATCCTATTGAGTAGAAACAACAAACTTGAGACAATGTATAGAGTAATCTATTCACTAATTTAGATATCTCAGATAGGAAAATAAGAGAGCATGGTAGCTTCATATTCTTACCTAAACAAAGAAAGGCAGTCATTCCCTTCTCCAGTAGCTACTCAAGTATTCTAGTAGGCTGGCCCTTAATGTTAGTGGATGATGGAAAAGTACTCTATAGCAACTAAAAGGGCAGGATGAATCATTCAACTTCATGAGCCTAACATGAGCTTGGAAAAGAGTTTTGCACATAAAGAAAGTTGGGAATAGATGTAATAACAGCCATATTCAGTATGATGATAAATCAAGAAGGGTCTTTTTCAAAATGATATCACACATAACTTCCTGTTCCATTTCAGGCATGGAATAGTAAGTGTAACAAACAAAATCATCTAAACCGCTGGTAAAACGGCTCAACTTAGAGAGAGAGAGAGAGCTCGTAATTCAAAATAAAAGTAACAATATTTATTCAATCTTATCCAACAATGTATTGATCTCCTTGCAACTTTTGAGCAAGAGAAATCATTAAGGAATAAGCATTATTAGCTAATATATGTACTAAATGTCAGAAATTTTATTATTATTTAAATGCCAGGTAAAAGTAAATTGTGGCATCAATTTTGCCGGATTCATTTATAAAATATCCCAAAATCCTAACCCCTAAAGAGATGCATGTAAGAAGAGAAATTAAAGAGAGACTACATGATATAATCAACTGCAACATACTTCATTCATGGCTGAAACAGGAAGCCATCCTCCATGCTGCTGCTGTGCCAAATCCAGCAAGGGAATGACTGCAGATTGCTTGTAGTTGGATGGATAGTGAGATAATATTTCTTTCGCCTGGTTATAGCAAGAGTTTGAGGTTAAAAAGATTGCGAATCTTTTTAAATTTAAAGACAGAAATAAGTATCATTTTTCCATCTTTTGCTCCACCACTCGTTAACAAAAACTTCCAAAATAGCTAATTCCAATCAATACAAAATGAATTGAACTATATTGTCTCCAAACAACAAAATGAGAATAGCGGAACATTTATCATAAAAATAAACCTAGACACACGCACAAACACATATCTTGCAAGCATGACTGAAAAGGAAGTGAGCTAATATGCTGTCATTCAATTTCAATACGTCCTGAATAGTAGAGAGAATATTATATTCCTTAATCCTAAGATGTTCGATCGCCATTACACCCCCAAAAACTGCAATACACGACACAAGCATTGTCAAAAGCCCGTCTATTATTGTCTATCTAGAAACCTACTCCTAACCAGCTAATGGATGCAATTCGGATCAATTAGTAGACCATATACTTCTAATTGGTGAAATAGCACCCGGAGAGACAATGCTATGGGAGACTCCCATTCCCTTCTTTATATGTACAGTATATGATAACGAAGAGACAATTCTCGTATCCATTAAATATACAAACTTCGATAAACTTAACCTATCCCACAACACATTATTACTGAGCCTTGAACAAGTAACGAACAAAACAAACCAGAAAGGAATTCTGATAATGTAAAAAGATGAAATGAGCAAAAGAGCACACCTTTGCTTTGTTAGCTTCCGTGAATTCCCATGGAAGGCCCGGCTTATTATCAGGCGAATCGATATGCTACTCAAAAGAATTATCAAATAAAAAATCCACATTCGTGAAAAAGGAAATACAACAGTATAAATAAAAGGAGAAAAAGAGCCACTTGAAAATTGAACTAACATAATTTAGGGCAGTGGAGAAAGATCGAGAAGCCTGGATAAGATACAAAAACAACTGAATCAGAAAATGTAAAAATAAAAACATAGCTGAAATGAAATTCCTAACTAAGAAAAAATGACTAATCAGAGTGTGGAGAAGACCTGAGGACCAAACCGAAAGGCCTGACGGATCTCGAGGAGGCGTTGAGCGGCAAGGCGGCCCAGCATTTTCCTTCTTCAATGGATTGACTGATACTGTAAGCAGTTCAATCGAGGCAGTTTTGGGAGCAAAGAAGACTGGGACTGGGATTGCTCGCTGCTCTCTGTCGAGGTTTCCAAGTTCTCTGGTGAGAGGATCTATCATACGCAGGGTGCGTATGGTGCACACGTCGTCTGTTCGCGTGCCACACACAATTCCACAGTTTTGCATGGGCTAACCAATGGATTTTTTTGTTTGGGCCTTAATTTGAGATGAAAGATGACATGTGAATATTCAAGGACCCATGACCCAATACTATTAACTAGATCCTTCATCTCGAGCCCAAGGACAATACTATTTATAGAAGTTATTGATTATTAAGGGAACGATTTAATTAATAGTATGTATAAATAATGTCATAAGTTATGTTAACGTGTCTTAGATTTATTCATAATATCTATAGAAAAGTGAATAAAATATATAAAGGAGTATTTCCCGCTCTTGTTTTCTTTTCCTAATTATTTTTAAAAATATTTTTATTTTATTTTATTTTTATGAACAGAACATTAATCATTAATAAAAAGGCTCTTTTCACTTTCTTTTTTTTCCCCTTTTTTTTGCTAATGGGCTCTTTTCACATTAAAAGAAAAATTTCTACTTAATTACATATTTTTATTTTATCTTCATTCACTTTTTACTAATTTCAATTCCAACAAGCACGAATGATAACTTCTATTTGCAATTCTTTCTTTCTTTTTCTTTTTTGTAATAGAAAAGGGATAAAATTGTTTTAAAATGTTGCTTAAATTTTTTATACATTAAGGAATAAGAATGTAAATTAAATTATTAAACTAAAATCTCCCATTTCTAAAGATATTTTATGCAATTGAAATTTTTTTATTAAAGATTAACAAATCAAACTAAAAACACAATAGATTTTTCTTTTTAGGAAAAAAAAAATGCCAATATCCCTTCTAAGGGGAAAGAAAATCCTGATATCCAGCTTAATTTCGCGCGCAGACGTAGGGCGGGTGTGACCGCCGGAACAGAGGGCTATTAGAAATGGCGGCGGCGGAGCTAACGGTTTTACTTGCAAAGGATCTCAACCTTCTCTCCCATAGTTGTTCCCCCTCACGGAGACCTCTTACAAGTGTTCATATCCCTTCTTCTTTCCCCAGTAAGAATACCCGATTCAGTACTCGCAGCCGCATAAAATGTTCATTTGAGTACAATGGCAGTAACGGTGGCAATGGTTACGATCGATTTGTCGGCCCGCAGTACCCGAGGCCGCCTGAGATTCAGTGGAAGAAAGAGCTCTGCAACTCCGTACAGCTTATAGGAATTGTTGCAACTCCAGTGCAATTCAAGCCCCTCAATTCCGGAAAGATGGTAGCTTGGTCTCGCCTTGCTGTCAAGAAATCCCAGAGCGAAACCGCTTGGTATTTGTTTTCCTTCGATTTCTCTTCTATGATGGGCTCGTGGTTCTGTTGTTTATTAACTGTTTGAAAAAAAAAAAATTGGTCATTTTTTTAGATAATTTGGTTAGTGGGGTGCTTGAAAATTGGCTAAATAATATGTTTCCCTTTTTCCCCTAATTTTTTGTGTCTTTGTGCTATCATAGTTCGGTGAACTTGGCACTTGGTAGTGCTTTGAAATAGAATAGGATTGTTCGCTCGTTCTTTTTTTCCTTGTTATATCTCCGGTGGCTTTTGAATTTTGATGCTAGATTGCGTCTAGCATTTATTCTTGATATTGTCTTTTTAATGGGGGTTTGTTAGTGGAATCATGATTGAGCGGGTCTTCCTTGTGCAATTTGATGCTAATACCATGCCAAGTAATTAATCCTTTGAAAAAGTATCTCAAGAAGCTTTTATGTTTACTAGAAATTGCCAAGCCTCTTATGAACTATAAAACTACTGAACCTTAATTACATTAAAATTCATTCTATTTTCCTAATGATTCCCGTTCTTAAGTTCTTAGCCTCCTTTTATAGTCCATGTTTGAGTATTTTTAAGCTGATGTTGGCCCATGGTGAAATGTGGGATATACTTGTCGCATTGCTGCTTATTGCACTCACTACTAACATGATGGTTCTAAGCTTCAAATTGTGCCTTCCCCAGTTTGCCAACGCTTTACAGATATTTGTATGGCCTGAAGCCCTGCTTGCTTCCTAATTTCATCTTGATGATAGTCCTGAGTTGCCATTGCTGTTGGTTGTACTTGTTAGCATACATTGTGGCAGCTGTTTGACACTCAAAATTTTACTCCTTTTGATGTTCCATGTTCTATTCTTGAACTTCCCTGTCTAATATAGTTTTATTCATTTGATACATAACTACATGCTTCAAAATTTTAGAGAAAAGGGAAAAAGGAAAGAAATAGCTCCAAGCTAAATAGGATTGATATCGCAATCTGATCTTCTGTCCAAAATTAAATATCTCCTTTAGACTTGATACAAAAGTTAAAGTTTTGACCATAATTGAGTTACCCTATTATTCTTATTACTAACAAATGGGATATAAATCCTTAAATGAAGGGGGTTGTTTATGGAACTTTAGATATCAAAATAGGTTTATTCAAAAAGTGTACAATCATTCTTTTTTCATATCAAAGTCCAGACTAGAAATACAAACATTCAATTTTAGAGAAAGGAGTACTACTTTGCTATATTTTCTGCAATAGGAATTAGGGCTTTAATAGTTAATACAGGTATTTTCTCTGTAGACAGGCTAGTTATTTCTCCACTCATTAACTGGCCTTTCATGACTTAAACGAGCTTTACCTCTTCATCATCATCTGATAAGTTCATAATTCAAGTGGTGCATATTCAGCCTTGACCTTACTAATTATGATGAAATATTTGGTTAACATCTCATCAAGTTGTTGACCAACAGTTCTGGTCACATTTTCAGGATAAATTTGACATTCTGGGATGAACTGGCTCATGTTGCTATTCAGCATGTAGAGAAAGGTCACCAAATATACATCTCTGGTCGTTTAGTATCAGACACAGTTGAAAGTGATGATGGCAAACAACAGACATATTATAAGGTTTCTTCTTTCTAGATTTTTGGATAGATTCTGTGGCCTCATGTCTCATGTCTGTCATGTTTACCATTTTGTCCTTTAAGGATTCTCATTTTCATGATCTCTGGCAGGTTGTTGTTCAGCAATTAAATTTTGTTGAGAGGAGTGCTTCATCTTTGGCGTTGTATGATGGGGATTCTGGTAATTTGGCATTAGGCACTGACCTTTCCTATAGATTCTACCATTAATGCCTCTGCAAGGGGAGTAGTGTTGCTTTTATTTGAAATTGAACCATTCTAAGGATCTCCTGAAATTCCTTGCAGGCAAGAAAAAAGGCTATCACGCTGCAAATAGTACAGGGTCTACGGAAGAACTATGGCAAGCATTCTTTGCTAATCCAATGGAATGGTGGGATAATAGGAGAAACAAGGTATTATTTTAACTTGATCATCAAAAAGAATTGTGTACCTAGTTGCTATGATGCAATTTAATGTGTGGTATTGCCTCCTTATTCCTCAAACAGTAATTATTGGGGTGTGCATATGTATTTGGAAATAGGATACATTAATATGCTGCACTGCCATGCATGCAATTTGGTGAGGGGAAAGATAAGCTCCAAGTACACTTTGTGAATTATACGCTTATGTATATTGTGTATGGAAAAATGAGAAAGTAACACACCATTTATTGATAAGATACTTAATGAACAATTCACCAAAAAAAAAAAAAAGATACATAATGAACATGTTCCAAAGCCCAACATGGACAAGTTATTTATTAGTTCTTTAGATGGAACTGAAAGGCAAAAGTAATTGAATATTAGGTACTCCCTCCGCCATAAATATAAGTCGTCAGATGAATTTTCTTCTTGTCTCAAAATATAAAATTTTTTACAGAATTTTATATATATTTTACCATTGACTTTCAATATTATTCAATTTATTTTCATATCTTCCTCACATCTTTTTATTGTCAAGACAGAGTCTTTATATTTTCTTTTTTTCAAAATAAACTTTATTTTCTCTTTTTTATTTTCAAAACATAATATTGTCAAGACAGAGTCTTTATATTTTCTTTTTTTCAAAACAAACTTTATTTTCTCTTTTTTATTTTCAAAACATAATAATTAAGGGTATTTTATGAAAAAAAAAGTTTATTGATCGATGTAAAAGTAAGTCCAATGACTTATATTTATGGACGAATGAAGTATATTATGAGTGACATTCGTGACATATTAATGTCATTTTGATGTTCCCTCATCAAGCTCAATTGTGATTTGAATCCATTTTCTGGAATACATCTTTCATCGTTGTCTCCTGTGATTTACAGAAAAGTCCTAACTATCCAGACTTCAAGCACAAAGATACAGGTGAAGCATTATGGGTTGAAGGCCGGTATAACCCAACTTGGGTGAAATCTCAACTTGCTATACTAGACACGAGGATGGAGTCCTTTCATGATCAAAATGCTAGTATGCATTTAAGTGATAATTTCCCTTTTTAGTTGCTCTACATGCTGAGTATTTATTTGGATTGCTTTCCATGTATTTCATGATGTTGAGCAAATCAGCTAGTTTTGGAGTAGTCTGAAGCTGCTTATTTTTGTATGTCAAGAAAATTTGAATTTGTTGATACCCTGCAAATGATCTATTAGAAACTCTTCTGTCAAACATAAAAAATTTAAAAATCAAAAGATGATGTCCATTGTTGATTGCTTGTGTTGAAATTGTTGTAGGATTGTAGAGTACATGAAGTATTCCAAAGCACTGACGTCAGTAAAGGGATTTGCAACAACTTTGAAACTTTCTAATAGGTTTGTGCCACCCTCATGTTGTTCATAGTTATATATATTAGTCCATGCATCATTCTCAGACTAGAGAGGCTTTTAATCTCTGTGGTACTTTCAATTATACAATTAAGGCCCTCAAACTGTGCCCTTTCACAATCTCATCTATTCAATCCTCACTAGCCATATTCACTAGAATTTCCAAAGGTCTCTGGCATATTCCTAATTTCCTATCCGGCCTACACGAACCATACTCTAGTAGGTCCAAGATGCAAGAACTTATTGCAGTTCAAATATTGAAAGCAAACGGACTCCTCTTGGTTAATATCTGCTTATCATATCCATTTGGATTTCATCCCTGTTTATGAGAATCTTATATCTGCTGTTTTCGTCTACTTTACTTAATGAATCAGTTCTGTGCCCTATTTATTATTTACTTTACTTTGTTGATGATTTTCCCGGATGGATAAGTGTGTGTGTGTGTGAGAGAGAGAGAGAGAGATGCCTCTGGATAATGGCTGCTTTGTCCATCTTTTACTGCTGCATTGGATAGAATTGAGAAGATTTTGACTTAAATGAGGAAAATAATAAATAAACACCAGCCTTATGTGTTATTAGTATGATAAGCCTCGTTTGTTTTTAGGATTCTGTTTAAACCACGAATTAGCTTCCTATCAATCTTATCCTTAGTTTGCTATTTTTTGTCTGTATTCACATTTTTATTTTGAATATTCGGAATTGAATTTTTACTTTATTAAAATAAGTAATTTTTTAATATAAAATTCTACTATCGAACTAAAGGATTTAATTATATAAAATGATTTATATCAGGTTAACTAATTAATTAATATTCATCATCACTAATATAATTAATAATAAATATAACTTATATATAAGGTCAAAAATTATTTTTTATTTTTAGATTAAGGTAAATGTGAATATTTAATTATAGACGGAAAGAATATAAATTTTGTTCATCCAAATTTAAACATTCACTTTTGATTTAAAACAAGATTTAATAAGTTACTTCATTCTTTCAAAAAAAAAAGTTAATTCATTATCTTTATTAATAAAATAAATTAGTAGCAGGGTTTATGTGTTGTGGAATGGATTTTACGAATTTAGAGAATTATCCAAAGAAAATATACAAGATAAAACTTTGGATGGAGGAGTATTATGAACTGGGTAGTTTGATGGGAGGAATAACTTATTTCCGTTGTGTGTAACTTCTATTAAAATCTGAAAATGTGAACAATATAGGAAAACGAGAATCTTAGATCATATAGATAGCTGACCGTTGATGAAACTAAGAACACATCTTTCAACATTTCGGTGAGATCTAAACCCTAACTGAGATTCGTTGTATCTCTTTTTTTTTGTTTTTTTGGGTGAAAATTGCACCTCTTTTGTGCATGAAATATGAGTTAAAAATTGAAGCGAAGGAACAAGGAAAAGGAAGACATACGATGATACATGATCTTAACATATTCAGTTATAACTTTCTTTGCAGAACAAGAATTTTGTAATTCACTTATAGATCGAACAGGAAATCTGGAAATGTTGTGAAGAGAAGGAAAACTTGAATTTTATTAGAATTTTCTCCTTTTTCAATCTACATAATATGAGTGTATATATTTTACCATGTATACTTTGAGTAATACAAATCAGATATACCCATAAAGACTAAAAACAAAATAAAACCAAAAGGTTTCTTAATTTGTACAGAGAAAATCTGGAGCTACTTCTTCTATCCCTTGCTATGTGGTTCTATAGACTTGTAAAAAAATTTAAGTTAACACAGAGAGGCTTAAAACCAGCCCTATATTAATCTGTACGAGAGCGCCTGATCTGATGACCAGCCAGATTCGTGTCGTCTGTTTGAACATGAAAAACAACGAATCGTACGTTTCTGGAGAACCCAAGCAGCATGTAGAAGGGTTAATTTTCTCTGGGCATGAAAGGCTTGTTTCTCTGGCCTTTCATAATAAGCATGGGCAAGTGTTTTAAATCTCATGCTTAATTTGAATCATAAGCATCCTAAGCCTTTAGCTTCGGAGCCCTTCATGATTCTTAGCCTTCTGCAAGAGGTAACAAACATCTCCCATGGAACATCTCCAGCCAGCATCCAGTCACCATCTTTGTCTTCATAAGTGGGTACATAATCAGATCCATTGTAGCCTTCTCTTTCTGAATACACACCTGATTACATATGTGCAAAAGAAACCCATAAGAGACCGTATATAATATATTACACCACCACATGAAATTAATTAAACAATAATATTAATGAGGGGGTTCTTATAATATTTACCTATGGTGCACTTGAACATGTTCTGTAAGGCCGTGAGAAGTTCAGGATAGCTCTTGTAAACCCTGAGATCAATCTTCCTGAGATAAGGAGCTCCATCCATGCTTACTTTTACGTACATCCCATGTACATCGGACTCGGCTTTGTTTTGCTGGAAAATATTCTTCCTGAAAGATCGAACAGGTGGCCAGCCAACTACTTGAGCCCTGAAGTTCAGATGGAAAATCCAATTAGCACTCAATTTTCATGTGTTATAATACTTAAGTTGCATATTTACATGTGTTAAATAAAGCAAGACTTACTTTGCAGGAGGTGCGGAGTCTTGGTCAAGAGTACTCTTATCAGATGAACCCTCCATTTCTGATGAAGATCTCTTGTTGCTTCTGAGCCCAGAAGAAATTGACTGTTTCTCCGGCTCATCTGTTGTTCCTGGCAACCCTAGTCTGAGCTCAGTTGCCTTGAGGTTGAGATCATTCTCATAAATCGTTGCCTTCTCCATTTCCATTAATTAAATCCCTCTTAATTAATCCCGCAATCAAACGATATAGTTCAAACTACTTGTTGAACAATCCCAGAAAAGCCCAATCTCTGTTGTTTAGAAAAACCACGGGAAGATTAATTCCGGCTAGCTTTGCTTGAAATCCTTTGTGTGAACTCTTGGAATTGAAAAATTTGCAAGTATTGGAAAATGAGAATCAAGCCAAGAGTTTTATAGGATGGTTATGGTGGGACAGTATCCAGGCGACTTTATTCTCTCTGTGCATGAATTGCATAACACCAAGAATCCCAACCCCACACGCATATCCCACACCCATTCCACACACGCGTTAAATTAAAAGACCATTGGTACTCTTCGCCACAATTTAGCTTAATATAAATTGTATAAATATTTATTTATTACTCCTTTTACCTATAATTAGGTATTACATTCTTATTTTTAATTATTAAAAATTAAATATTCATAATTTAAAAATAAATATAATTTTAATATAACAATTCATTAACAATTTTATTAATAATAATTTACATTATACTAAGTAATTAAATTAATAATAATAAGAATAATATAATAATTTTATTAAGGTTAAAGATAAATTAAATGTAACAGTTAATTTCAAATAAAATAAGTATATTATATATAATTTTGTTTCTATAAAAGAGTAAAAATTGTAATCATAAATTTAAAAATGAATATAATTATTTTTAAAAAAAATTAAGTTAATATTTTAAATACAATTTAAGTACAAAAGTAAAACAGTTTAATTATATTTAAACGCGATTTCTTCAAAACGCGATTGTTGCAGCGCGTCTGAGTTTGTGGGACACTAAATTTCATATAGGAGCGGTACATGTTGGTCAGATGACCGGCATATTGGGGTCTACAGAGATACAAAAAAGGGAACAGAGGTGAGACAATTCCAACCACCGGCATTGAAGTCTGTGGGCCGTGGGATCGGATGGCCAAGATGCGTTCGAGGGGAGTCGTATTGAGTGAAATCAGGAACGTTGGATCACGGGGGGATGGAGAGAAGCAACCCATGTGGAAGTAGGGTCACCAGTCCCAATGGTGTCGGTTGATAAGAAATTGGCGTGGGCATATGAAGGCCCCCTGGGATAAGTGGGACCCTTCCTTTTGAAACTGATCAGTTCTTGTGTGAATGAGAATGGAAGTAGTACCATAGAAACATGACATGTGGGCATGGCCAACTCATGTGCCCAATGCATCTATTATTATCATCATCGTCCTCTTTTTAAAGAAAACATATTTAATATTATATAAATTGTAAATTGTTTTTTTTTTCTATTTCACATACATTTGAAATTTAATTATATCAAAATATATACAATTTTAATTTACAACGTCTGAAAACCACGCACTTATATTTGAAAAATGAAATATTTAACTTAATATTTATTATTCTAATAGGTTTGAAAGATGAGTTTTATAATGACAAAATAAGTTAAATATAAGTATTTAAAATAGTTAAAAATTCAATAATATCCTTAGTAAAAAATATATATTATAATTTGAAACATAAGAAAAAGTAAAACAAATTTATTAATATATTTTTCTTTTAAGTGATTAAAATAATATTTTTTAATATAAAATATTAAGAAAATGATGTAATCTTAGTTTTTTTATTAATTTAATATATACTAATAATTAGGAGATTATATTTTTTAAAATTTTAACAAAATTATTTATAAAATTCAGATAAAAATATTTTTATTTTTAAATAATAAACATTCAATTTTTTATATGTATAATAGAAATATAGGATTTAGTTTGCAATTTTCTTTAAAAAAAATTTGTCCATAAATAAATGACTGTATTTCAATTTTTAGATGTATATAGTATCCATGTCTTCTCTTAATTTTAATAATTGATATTTCCTTAAGTTGAAAAACCTAACTAACCACTTAATTAACTCTGAATGGAGGGAACACTGATTAATATACCCTTAAGGGGTAAGTAAGTCCTCATAACTCTAATTATTGAATACTCCTACATGAATAGATATATTATTACAATTAAATGTAATTGTAGTTATAGAATAGAATATTGACAAATTAATGAGATGTCGAGGAAGCAAAAGAAAGAGAAAATACTACTAGTAATTAATAAATAAGCCATGAATCATGATGGCACATGGTTTACGATACAAAAATGAATCAAAAGTACTACTAATTTGACGGTTATTGGAGTTGTTTCGATTATTTTTATTATTATTTTTATGAATGAGTTGTTTCGATTTTGAGTTACACATGAAATCAACTTTTGGTTTGATTTCTTTAGTAAATTATTTGTAGGTTAATGAATTCCGGTGGGTCGTTTTCCGGCAGCTGACAATTGCACGTGCATAGAATAGAATACTGTAGCTTAGAGAGTACCTTTTTGTACTGTACTTAGTTGTGTAGAAATTATATGGGGCGGGCCTTTGTTGCCGGAGACATACACTGGGGTTATAATTTGGACGTAGTGAGAAGTAAATTTAATTGGAAGAAAAATATAAAGATAGATAATAATTACATTGTTCCAATTAAATAATAAACTAAGAAGTGTATCACTTCCCCTTTGCATTAATATTTAATTTGGCCATTTCACACGCACTAAGCAAAACAAAGTATTATAATTTTTTAAAATAAACTTATTTATTATATTATATTGTTTTTAAAAAAATTAAAATTAAATCATTTATTATCTCTCTCTTCATTTTAAGATAAGGGTTAATATTGAAAATACATATAAAATAACTCTCAAAAGTATCTTAAATTTACTCAAAATATCTTATATTTTGAAACAAATGAAATATCTCTTTCTAAATTTAGAAATATATTAAATTTAGTGCATAGAATAGAATACACTAAATTATGATTAATTTGTTTGAAAATATTAAAATCATCATCAGCATCTCCGTCATGAAATTAATTAATAAAATGATGCTTCAATTCTCATATCTTTATCGAAACAATTTACCGCTACAAATTAAAGATATATTTGTGTATGTTTTGTGGCTTAGGACGGATGAGGAATAATGATAATTATGGCATGGAGATGATCTTGCAACTGCTATGTCATGTCCATTAATAAATGCAGTAACGCTTATAAATCAGACATATCACACTGGACATAAATGGAATTGTCGGCCTCAACAATGAATATAATTTCTCTCGAATCATTCTAATCAGTGTGGTCAAATTTTGGTAGTTAGTCACTCTTATCTTGCTTTCTTAGGGCCGGGGTAAGACAACATTACCTAGAATCAATACTTTTCATACAAATCTCCTCTCACAATAATATTTAAATTATTATTTTTTTAAAATATTTTTTTTTTTAACACACAAAATTCAAAATTCAATACTTAGAGTCCTGTTTTGGATATGCCAAAAGAATGAGCAACCACTGGCCAGTTCCAAATTTGCAGACCAATCCAGCATAGCTCAACCTAACCAGCATCCTAAAGGGCAAACAACCCCATCTTGAAATGTATGGCCATATGGGCTGCTTTGCTTGCCTTTTCATTTTTAGCGAAGGGATTCATATAATTAAACAACCGTTCAACTGGTTAAATAATCAAGTACTTCAAGCTTAACATAAAAAACATCAAAAAGTTCAAAATAAATCTAAAAAATAAAAAATAAATCAAAATAGAATAAACAGCCAAGAAAAAAAGAAGAAGAAGATAATTCCAAGCTAAAAGTATTAATACAAATATGGTCTCCTCTTGCCTTTGTAACTTCTTTTCTTAATTTGTTTTTACTGTTTTAAGTCAAGATATAAATCTGGTTCGAGACCTTCTCTTTTCTTGTGGTTTTTGTTATGTCGTCTTCAATGTGAAATGAAAAGGTAAACTTGGTATTCACGTTGAAGACTAATCCTCATTCTCAATGAGCTTTTTAGCCAGAAGAGGGTACAAATTTTAAAAGAATTCCGTTTGAGGAGGTTAACGCATGGGTTCAAGTGCACTCATTGGGCCCTGACGTAGGAAAATGGCATTTGCCATGCGAGCCCAACCCATCATGATATATCTTTCTTAAATGTCTTGTGCCTCGGAGGGGGGCAAGAGGGCCCACACTAGTTAAATAAGTGCTATTGGAATTCAGAGTTAGTCCTTCCCCATCTCCATCAAACTCCAGACTGCTTCCGTGAGGGTCGACCTGTACGATATCGTCGTTTTACATATTGGTTTCACCCATATAGAGGAATTCTTTTGTCCACACTTTTTTACATCACTGCTTCTATTTAGAATTAAATTAAAATTAAATATTTATTTTAAAAAATTAAAATATTTACCTCACACCAACAAATATCGTCCTATTATTAATAATAATATTATAGTGATTTTTTAAGATCAAATATTCTTATTATTTATTAAGTGTAAATATCTAATTTCGAACAAAAAATACTATTCTAGAAATAGGATTACTCACATGAGAGAAAAAGATATGGAAATTGAACTGAAGTATAATATCTGATCAGCATTTTAATCACATCAATTAATGTAATTAAGACTAACTAAATCCTAGTTACAGTTACACCATAGATCTCTTCATATTACCACATGTGACCTCCTAGACCGCCCTTTTTACATGTAAACAATTAGGGGTTCAATTTAGCTCTTCATTTATAATTTATAACAATAATGTTTATGTTCATTTTTTGCGGGCAAGAGATGACTTCGTTGAATGGACACATAGTACACACGTGTGACATATTAAATGCTGATGGTATATGTAGGCCTACCCACACGTGGATTTAGGTTTGGAGCTGGACTTTACGCTTCAGTTATGGGCCCATATTTTTGGTTTTATGTAGCAGCCGTCTTCTTCTTCTTAATTTCTTTGCTTCTCTGCATACCTACTTGATGACTGATGTTCATGTTCATGGCCATGTCTCCCCCATCCAAAATGTATACACAAGATCGAACTCTTCCGATCATGCATTAATTTTTTGGGGAAACATACTAATAACGCTTCTTGTGTGTATGGTTGGATTTGATTTGTTTTTATTCTACTCAATATTTTCAAATTAAATTATTAATTTTAATGTAAATTATTTGAAAATCAAATCAAATAATTTGACACTTTGAACTATTTGTTAGATTGTTTTTTTTTATAAAAAAAAAAATCAAGAGGTTTGAGCAGCTTTGTGCTATGTAAAAGGCCAACATGCTTTTATCCCATGCCTTTCTTTTATAATATATTTTTTTATAAAAATCAAATTTATAATATTATATAATATAAATTTCACATTTAATGGAAAATAAATTATAATATGGAAATGAAATGGGAAAATTCTCATCTTATTTTGAACGAGTAATTTATTGATCTTTAAATAATCGTATTCTCATTCAATTTTTAATTTTCAAAATGCAATATTTGGATTAGATTTGGTTAATGTTTTATTCTTCCTGCAGGCTCTTTGATTGTCAAGAATCACAAGTTAAGGCTGGCCACATTCTTTTTTGGGATCATACAGCAACTAGCATCCCGGAAGTATTTGTTTGCTTTGACATGAACGTTCTACACCAGAAAGACAAACATCTTAAATACTTAGTTGTTGTGTTTGCATATATATATATATATGTGTGTGTGTGTGTGTGCGTGCGTGTGTGCGCACACCCGCATTCAAGAGTCACAAAAGATCTCAAGTGAACGTAGTAATAAAAATAATATACTTTAAAATGATGCTAAATCTAATATTAAGAGTGATATTAATATTAACGTTATATTGGCGATTAATGGTCATTCTAATTCTAAACAATGAATTTGAATAGGCAAAACGTTTTGGAAAGTGAATCGTGTTTTGAAATATCAGACAGAATCGTCAATAATTTAACTCATTAGGCATGATATTAATATAAGTTTAATTAGGTAACCCTACCCCACTAGCTTTTTTGGTGTGACAGAAGAGGGACTGAACCACCTGATTTAAATGGATGTTTGTTTAATTATAAGACTTGAACTGCTATTACTACACTAAATTGTAGAAGTATAGTTTTAACCATGTTTCCTAATTATGCAATGTCCTTGAATGATCATAATATACCTACAGCATTAAAGGCTCAATTCCATATCACTAATGCTCATCAAGTCTGCACTGCAATTATGGCAGCAGGATAGTTTTATAAACATTTCAGCTTCATGTAACTGTCTTTTGAGATTTCTGTATTCTCTTTCCTTCTGCTCAAACTCCAATTGTGGAGTTATTTGCCGAATCGTCTCTTTCAGTTCTTTAGTCGTTAAAAGGGGGGAAAACGCTGTTCTTGAATTATCAAAGGTTAAGCATCCAATGCCCCTTGTACGACGTCGTTGCTTGAGAAACCCAAATAACAAATTGTCCGTCGACCCAAGGCTGTTTTCTTAATGGCCCGGTGTATTCTTTGTAGCCTGACCTCACATGTAAATTGTAATCAATGTTTTTTTTTTCCACTCATTAAATTAATAAAATTTTAAATAAAAAATAGATTATTTATTTAAGAAAAAAGAAACATTAAATTTCGGACAAATTAAAATAGAAGGGTAGAAATTAAATTTCAGACAAAAGGATTATAAAACACAATGTGACTCATAAAAAAATAAATTCATTCAAAAATTCCCAATAAATAATCAATTTGATTTTTCCTTTTGGGGTGGAGGAGGAGGGGAAACGTGTAATGGAATCACTAATTTCATTGCACAGAGTTGAAGGAAGTTGTAAAACTGCGGGCGGGGGAGGTGGTCAAGTGGGTGGTGGCGTGCACAGTTGTTGCTCTTAGTTAATTAAAATTAGCACCTTTTGATTCTTTTCTATAATGGCCCAAGTCAAAATTCATGGAATGCTTCACATGAGACAAATCATCGCATGAAAACAATATATACATTTTGCCATTGCCATGTCGTGAGGAAACTGTGAACTGCGGCCAGAAGAGTCTAAACTCAAATATTGTGGGTAAACATTAACGAGGGCTTTGCTAATATAAAATACTTCTTAAGATTAAACTTGGAATCTATTATCATATGTGACTTCAACTAACATCATTCAACATTTTACTTCGTCAGGATTTCCACATTTCACTGCAAGTTCCAAAAGAATCCTAGGACTTCAGTTCATGTTCATGCATAAACATTAAACATCTTGTAGGAGATTCCCAGCAAAGGCATTACTTCCTTTGACTTTTTTTTTTTTTTTTGCTTTTACTTTTTCTTAAGTTGGAGGGTAACGCTTCTACTTATATGATTGTATATTTTCACGGTTAACTTAATATATTTCATTCGTCTCAAAATAAAATATTTTTAAAGTAAATTATTTATTTAAAAATATAAGATATTTTATTATTTTTTATAATTTATTTGTGTGTTATTTTCAATATAACACTCCACTCTTAAATGAAAAGAGAAAAAATAAATGATTTAATTTCAAACTTTCAAGGAGTATGACATAATAAATAATTGTATTTTAGTAAATTAAAATGCTTCTTTAATATATGTGAAATGTTCAAAGTATCTTATATTTTGGAATAAAGAGAATACAATAATTTTGATTTTAAGAAATTTATTACTATATTATTTTTTGTTATTAATATAATTAGTGGTGAGAATATCTAAATTACTCTTTTTGTTCAAATTTAAATGTTGATTTTTTATTTTGGTTAAAAATTAATGAAACATTTGACTTTAATTAAATTATTAAGTTATTATTCATATTAATATAATTAATAGTGTGACTCGTAATTTAGTAGAATGTAAATATTTTAAATTAATATGGTGAGTAATGAAACTCAGTATGATACAAATCTATTAAATTATATATTAATAAAATAAAAATTAAAATTTCAAATATACTAAAATGAAAATGTAGACATATATAATAAATATTAATTAATTTCCTTTTAAAATAACTAAAAATTCCACCGTCCAATTAATAGAGAAGCATCTATGATTTTGATGAAAGATGATTGGGTTGTGATCATGATTCCTGAACCCCTTGGAAGAGGAAAATAAGCATTTCAGACCTGTAAACCGTACACATGTCGGATCATCACTATTACATTGAGATCTTAGGAGTCGTCTGTTGTTAGATCTTTCACCATTTTTTTTCTCCAAAGCACAACATTATTATTATTATTATTATTATTTCCTTCATCCTCTCTTTCACTACCTCCTTCACAGATTAATGATGTTTGAATCTTGTTTATGAAAAGTTTCAAAGTCAAGAATGGTTAAGAAAATTTTATTATTTTCAAAACAGATAATTCATTAATATGAAATATTAGAATAAAAAATATTTGGCAAAAAATTATAAAACTCTCTTCATTTAAATAATAAAAAATCATTTAAGCCAAAAAAAGGGAAAAAAAGCATGTACTTTTAACTGACTGGAGGTCCTTTAAAGTTTTTATACATGAATTAAAGAAGCTAGTAAGTATAAGATGTTGGAATAAATTAAGCATGTATTAAGTAGATATTTTAATTTTTAAAATACCTTTTTATTTAATGTAACTATTATTTCTTAGAACTAAAATAATTAAATATAAGAAATAAAGTAAGCTTGAGACAATATTGTAAATAATACACAAAATAATTATAAAAAATAGCAAAACATCTTATATTTTGAAAAAATATTTACCTTCAACATTTTATATTTTGAAAGAAGAGAGTATTATTTTTTATTATAATAAAAGGCTCATTTAAGTTTGTAAAATGATAAAAGAAAATAATTAGATATATAGCTTTGATTATTAGGGGAAGAGAAGAAAAAAAACTAAATTACATATTTAGGAAACAATTGCATGTTATGTTGTTGTATAAGAAAAAAGAAAATGTCAGTTAAATTTTATCAATTTATACAAGATAGATGAAAAAATTCCTTTGGGAAAACAAAATATAAATAATTCTTGAAAATAATTGAGAAGAGAAGATATTATAGCCAAAATACATAGCATGGTAAATTGGTAATGTAGAAGGGGGGAAGGGAAGGGGTTCGTGGGATGCCCTGCAGCGGCGCACATGGAATAGGGTTTGACCCTGAGGGTGACAAAATACCAGCAACTTCACATGGCCACTTTGAGAGTTGGAGCGTTACGTACCCTATCAGTGAATCTCTTCACATGCTTTATCCTTACATTTGGGCCCCATTTCTACCCATGGGCCCATACACACATCTATGCATATACTATACAAAGTACCAAGAACCAACACCCCCCACTATCCGGTTCTTCGTGGGTTTTTTTCTCTTGGTAATATTTTTTCTTTAAAAGTACACGAATAGCATAAATCGAACTTATGAGATAATAGTACGTGAATGTTTAAACTAAAAAATTTATATGATAAATATCTTGAAAAAGTAATTAAATGTCTCAAAATAAAAATATCGACATTCAATTCTGAATAAAGAAAATAATTAATAAGAATGTGTAAATACTTTTTTCCATAAATTGAATCGGGTTCAATTCAATTAGATTTCTTATTCAGGAGAAATTTATTTTTTTGTAAAACTTTATATGAATTATTATGCATACATGATATAAAATAATGTTATTGAAAAATGTGAGGTTATTCCCTTAAAAAAAAACTGTGAGATTATTTATTCCTTAAATATTGCTATTATGTAAGAATAATCCCATGAGTTATAATCCATAAATAAATTTTCTTTTATTAAAAATTTAAATGAGCACAACGCATACATGCTACTGAGATCAGTATGTTAAACAGATATGAGAGCCAAAGAAAAGAACAAAAATAAGGCGGCCGCATAAACCATTAGTTGGCAGAAACTGAAAGGTTAATGTATGGGGAACTTTGAGGTCAAATTCACAGGACACGCCGTACAGAAAGGACTCATCTAATGGTTATGGGCTTGTCCGTACTAAATTACTCCATTGCTTCATAATTAAATATTTCCATTTAAATTGATGTAATAATTTTAAATACTTTTTATTATAGTCAACAGTGGAATTTATGAGACTTTAAAGAAATTTTTTAAACAATATTTATTTATTTTATATATTAAGACTATAGAATAAAAGTTACATATTTAAGTTTAGATAGGAGTATATAAAAGAGGATGCTTTAACCATATAATTAAGTCGTTTTTTTTTTCCCCAAGGGATCAAAATTTAAATAAATCTATTAACTTACTACTCTTCAAACGTTACCAATTGTGTGTTTAATTTTGAGCTTAATTATAATTTTTTTTTATCCTCATTTACAATTGAAATACAATTAATAACTTTTCTAATTTAAAGTCAATTACGTTTCCCTTGAAGTATCATCTGCCAACATTTGAGGAGAAATCATCGTAGATCAACGACACAATGTCGATTTCACTACAAAGTATGTCACAAGTACAAATGTGTGAACCTTGGTTGAATAACAATATGAATGAGATAGTACTAACTTTGTTACATAATATGTGCATGTGTGAAATTTAAAATTAAGAAAAAAAAGTTAAATTACTTTAAAAACTCCATGATCAACTTACTTAGAAAATTATAGAGCAACACGTATGTAAAATTTAAACAAGAGAGAAGAAAGACAAATAAAAATTATAATTAGAAGTAAATTAAATTTTGTAAAACAATTTGCATTAATAAAAAATATATTCCCATATTAAAATGTATATATATATATATATACATACACGTATATAAACAAAATAGTAATCCTTCGTGATGAAATTGCTTATTTACATGTTTATTTATTAGATTTATAGAATTGAACTTATATTTTAATATAAAATTTTATTAATTATTTACATAATTTAAGTAATTTATTTTTTAACTCCATGTTATCTTATCACTAGTCACCTTATAATAAAAATAAGATTGTAATTTTAAAAAAAAAATTGTATTAATTTTATTTACTACTAAATGAAGCGAGTATAATAACTCTATTTCAAAGTGGGCACACGTGGAAATGGAAATAGGAAGAAAAGGTTGCGTGGAAAAGATGCACGGGACATGCTGATTTAGACAAATTTATGGGATCGGGGAAACTGGGTCTGGAGACGCTAAAAACAGCTTAGAAGATTGCGATTGGATGAATTTTCATTTTCCATTCTTTGGCCAGATGAATACAGCTACACCTCTAACAGCAATTATATAATTGATACGTTTCAATTTTATAAACTTTTTTTTTTTTTCATTTTCAAACTATGGAACACTTTCTTTACTTTGGATAAAATATCTCTATTTCAAACTTAAATATTTGTATTTAAAAAATGCATTAAACACGGATCAATTATGAAGATATTTGAATATTTTATGAAAAATATACATTTTCAATAACATTAATTATGTTTTTTTAATTTATATGAAAAATCGAATAAATTTATTAATTTGAAACGGAAGAAGTACAAAGATTAAGTCCTCCTTCCATGGAGAATTACACAATATTTTTTCAGGTACCCAAAGTGGCCCTAATTTAGTTACTATGATACGTTCATAAGATGGTACTCTTTCCTTCTTTTTTTTGGGCGAATAATTCATAAGATGGTTCTCGTGATCTTTACTTATGTCCAAACAACTTAGAATAACCGAATAAGATGGACTAATTTCTTTTTAAATTTGATTTTAGTTTCGAAAAGACAATTTTGTTGTCTTTTAAGGGAAGCAATCCACCGTTGGACATCACCAGAAAGTTGAAGCCTTGGAAGCATCATCTTGGATGTTCATAACAGACAACCTTTTTTTTTTTTTTTTTTCTCAATCCAAATCGAAATGAGTACCCATCTCTTCCTAAATCCTCAAGCAAACAATTGGTGAAAGAGGAGAAAGTTTTGTCCCAATCATGGATTATATTAATTTTTTTTTTTTTTGCAATGTTGTTTCAACTTCTTCTTTTTTTTTTTCTTTCTTTATTTGTTAGAAGAAGATAATGAGAGAGAAAAAAAAGAGACAGTAGGGAAAAAGATGAGAACTTATCTCAATTCGAACTCAAGAATTAAATCTCAAAAGAAACTGTCTATCATTAAAGCGAACTAGTTCGACAAATACTATTTCAACTTTATTTTATACTAAGTAAGCTTATGTAGCTCTTTTTAAGACGTTATTATTCATTTGATAAATTCTCCATTATTTCCTTTGAACTACTAGTATTTACTCTTTTATTTTATCTCATATTTAAATAATGCGTTCATTTGAAATTGAATGTTTATATTTTCATTCTGAGATATTCAAATGAATATTCATTATATTGAAATAAATATATTTATCATATAAAGTTTTATTAAAACTTTTTAATTAAAAATATTTGCATTATAGTTAACTCATGATATAATCTCACTATTTATGATTTACAGATTACCGCATTAATACCAATAATAATATGAGAATTTTCTTTAAAGTTAATTTTTTTTATTAAATCAAATATATATATACATTCAATTCTAACTATATATTTCAAGTAAGTATATAACCCGTTTATCTTACTAATTGGCGAAATGAATAAGATAACATGTAATGCGAGAAATATAAAGATTCAATTGAAGTCGAGACACAAAAATATTCAAGAGATACGGTGAGTCACACCCAATCCAAGCAAACAAAGAAATGTGGGGGGGAAAAGAAAGCTTTGTCTAAGTCAATACCCATTAGCATTCCCAGCAACACTGGAAATCCAGCTCGGAGATTGAGCCACGTGTCATAATCAAAGGTCAATAGAGGAGTATTGGAGACAAACGGAAAGCAACCCATCCGTATATTAATGCCCTTTTGGCCCAAACACACACTTCTTCCTTTTTCTTCTAACCTTATTATTATTCTTAGCATTAGTGATTAGTCTCACTCTCATCACTCCCCTTGTTCCTTGTACCCATTTGCCCATTATCTTTCACATTTTTTATTTATTTTTTGGTTTGGAGTTTTTCTATCTCCCTTTTTTCTCTCAAGATCAAGAATCAAAACTACTTACTACCCCCAGAAACAAACCTTGACTAATAATACCAGGAAGAAGAAAATGGTGAGCTTGCTGAGTGGTGATGGAGGTGGGAAGTTGGACTTTGAGGAGACAGAATTGCGGCTTGGGCTTGGGCTTGGATTGGCCGGTGGTGGAAGAGAGAAACAAGAAGAAGATTTCTCCAAGAATATTAATGCCAATGGAAAAAGAAATTTTGCACAGACTATGGATTTGAAACTCAAGTTAGCTTCCACAGAGACTGGTGGGACTGGGAAGGATTTAACTGACAAGTCCAAGAATCTGCAGAAAGTAAAGGATTTTCTGCCCAGTTCCAATGAAGCAGCCAAGCCTCCAGTCAAGTATATATTTCTTATTCTACTCTTTGCTTTTATAAATTTATTTCTTTTCGTTATTTAGGTTATATAGATAACAATTGATATATCATCTTAATCTTATATATATTTGATGAGATTGAATATCTCTTTCTTTTTATTTTTTAACCGACTTAATCAATCTATAACTAGTGTACTGTAGTCTACACTAGTTTCTTGCCTGAAATAAGGAAAATCCTCTTTTATTTCTTGGTTCATCAGAATTACCAATTTCATTTGCAATAAAAATTCAAACTACTTTCTTAAAATGCACGCTTGAAATTATATTGCACATTATCTTGCTCAGTATACATATTGAAATTGGACCTTCAAATCAGGCCTTGTTAAACCCTTCTTCAAGTTACAAAATTATGAAGTTGACTAACAAAAGTATGTGTGTGTATTTATATATATATATGGATCTTTCAGGGCCCAAGTCGTTGGTTGGCCACCAGTGCGGTCCTTCCGAAAGAACACTCTTGCGGTCCAAAAGAACAGCGCTGATCAGGAGAGCGAACAGATTTCTGGAAGTGGAGTCCTAGTGAAGGTCAGCATGGATGGTGCACCTTACCTTCGCAAAGTGGATTTGAAGATATACAAAAGTTACCAAGATCTTTCCGATGCCTTGGGCAAAATGTTTCAATCCTTTACAATCGGTTAGTATTATACAATTTCCCCTGATCAAAACAATTCAAAATTTAGACAATTCTTTAGACTAGATTGATTATCCATTTAAGTTAGATAAAAATTTAACATAAAAAGCTGAAAATTCTGAGTTCAAATCTTGTTTCCGCAAATTTAAATGTGTGAACAATCTTGAACAACTTTTGTAGGTAACCCTGAATCCCAGGGAATGATGGACTTCATGAACGAGAGCAAGCTGATCGATCTTTTGAACAGTTCCGATTATGTGCCCACGTACGAGGACAAGGACGGTGATTGGATGCTTGTCGGCGACGTCCCGTGGGAGTAAGTCCTGAATAATCCTCCTCATTTTAGTCCTTAATTAAGAGAATAATCTGGATCATGCAATGAAATAAATAATTATTGTTTTTAATTCAAATGTAATTAATAATGAACCTGCAGGATGTTTGTCGAATCATGCAAGCGCCTGCGCATAATGAAAGGAACTGAAGCCATAGGACTCGGTGAGTATATATGTGTTGAATTAGTCTACAACATGGTTAATTAATTTACCGTGGTTCTTTATCAGAAAAAAATTCTTGAATTTTTACTAATCTTGTTACTATATATGTTTTTAATAATCTCAGCACCTAGAGCCCTGGCAAAATGCAAGAACAGGAGCTGATCAAGATTAAGAATTCCTCCACATCCTGCTCTTTTGATCTTGAAAAATTCGGATATGGATCAAGTTCATGTGGGTAATTAACCATCTTTATCTTTGTGATCGTGGGCAGAAGTTAGACAAAAAAAGAAGAAGAAAAAGCAAGAGATAAATTGAGCAAGATGGTGGATTTGAATTATTAATTTGAGTCTGGCTTTTGTTGTATCCATCACTGTAAGATACTTAATTATAGTTAATTACTTGCAGTACTTCTCAGAATGAACAGAGAGAACCAATAAATTTGGTGCTCTCCTTGTTGTTTGTAACTTTGTACGGTGTTTATCCAAGCTTTTTAATGGGGTTTGCTTATTTTATCATAATAAAGAACTTGTGATATACATAAATAAATAGTCACTGTATCTCTGTATTTAATTAAGTGCCTTTATTCATTGCTTCTTTATATTATTATTAAGTAATAGTGGGAAAATTCTTTTCGGGGCTTATTGGATTCTCTGATATAATGCATTTCTGAGATTTCATACTAGATCTTAACATATTTGAGGTCAGCGCCAAGTAATGAATGTTTCGTTGAGCTTGAACACTAAGGGGCAATGTCATGTGCATGTCAATATGGCATTTACTCCCTGCCCATTTTGGTTGCCTCGTGGCTAACTGGATCTCTCTACTTAATTTCTTGCGGACTTAACAAGGGCAATATGCTACTCCTCCTTCCTTAGAAAATCAATTTTGGCAATTCCATTTTGATATATTTAAAATTTAATGATTTTTTTTATCAAAAGAAATATATCTTTTATATACAATTTTATTAAAAAATTTCTTAATTCAAAAATATATATTCATTCCTCTAACTTATGTAATTACGTAAATAAAAATAAGTAGGTGCAATTTAGTTAGGAAACGAACTTATATTTAAAAGATTAGGAATTCAATCAAACTTTCGACAAAATATCATACAACTAAAAAAAAAAACTTTATGTATTTACATATATACATAAATTTAGTTAAGGGTAGATGTTATTTTAGTTGGAAGAAAAATTTTATTCATCAAAAGGTCTATAACTAAAAATAAAAAAGTATTGGATCATTAAAATTGAAATAAAATATAAGAATTCATAACAAAAGATAAAAAAAATATTAAATTATTAAAAGTTCGAAATAAAAGATAATGATTCGTGATTACAAATCAAAAATAGTTAAATATTTAAAATCGATAATCTTTGTATATATAATAACGATGCAGTGATATCTTTTTAATTTTAAACAAATAAAATATCTCATTCACGGTGAACATCACTTGCATATCTTCATATCTACTAAAAGTGAATCTGATATAGGTCCATATATAGATATGAAATTCAGAAATACGGGTTTGAATTTGTGTATATGAATACAATACACGGGTGGATACTTGATACGAGGCGTATTAATATGGTCACCTAATAATCAAACATCGACCAATTTTGCCTATTGACTTCAAGTTCTAATGGACACCCCTTGCATGATAAGCTGAGAAACTGTTCTAATCTGCCCGTAGCCGTATACGTTACCTTTTGGAAGGTTTTCAATCTACCGGACCAGATTTGGGTCATATCTAAATGTCGGGTTAGGAGATTCCTTAAGATTTAGAAACCAACTCAAAAATCTTTTTTCTCATCTAATAAGAAAAAAGGGCAAAATTAAGTTAACACTAAATGGGTAATGTTGGAAGAAAAGATGCGTTGTTTTATTTTTCTTGTAAAAGTCTTGTGACGAGAGAAACTTAGCTCTCTCTCTCTCTCTCTCTCTCTCTCTCTCTCTCCAGAAATAAGAAAAGCGATGCAGAAAGGCAAAAGAAATGAATAACTTTGGGAGATAAAATTCACGGGATTTCGCAAGTTCTTGTCATGAGATAAAAATGACAAATTTAGTTTAACATGATAAGGATCTATTTGACTGAAAGTTATAAATATAAGATATTAGAAGGGCAAAAAAAAAAAAAAGAGGGATGATATGAATTAAAATTACAAAGATAAATGACTAGATATACTAATTTATCAAATTAACTTATATTAAATAAAATATTGAATTCGTCTACCAAACGTTGATGGATCTTATCTTAATTAATTTTTTCAATTAAAAGTTGACTTGCTACATATTTCTCACTAATTAAATAATTATTTTTCTAACACTTGCAATATATTTGGATAAAAACTCTCAATTGAGTGTTTTTAGAATTTTAATTCAAATTTTAAAATATGTAAATAATAAAATTATTATTTTTTATATTTAATTGTTGAATGTAATGAGCATCTAAATAGATATGAAAATAAAGTTTTTAAATTTTTTTAATGCGAAATAGACATTAAACAAACTTTTAATTAAAAAAATTTAATTAAGATAAGATCAACCAATATTTGATTGGGGGATTCAATATTTTATTTAATAAAAGTGAATCTTAATTAGAAAATAAAAAATTAACCTGCTTAACAATTTATTTTTATAATTTTGATCAATATTATCCTTTATATTTTTTTTATTCCTTTTGATCCACCCTTTTTATAACTTCATATATAAATAGATCATTATCATTTTTTTAACCAAATTGAATTTATCATTTTTATTTCTTTTTTTAATATAACATGGCAAGCAATTGCAGAATCTGATAGAAACTTTTTTTATGGAAAAATGATACAATAATCTATTTGACAAAAGTTATAAAGATAGAAATCAAAGCGACTAAAAAAAAAAGAAATGATATTAGCCAAAATTTAAAGATAATGGACTAAAGAGGCCAATTTGCCTTCATACAATTATACTTGCAGTTTCAACCCATATGTTTTCCACGCAAATCAATTGCCACGAAGACTTCAAGATATTAAGCTGAAAAATTAATCATTATTTTCATATCAATCCTACCCATTTAGAGTGAATATCGTACTCGACACATGGTGCCATAGAGACAAAATATTTCTCCCGGATTTTGCTGTATTCATCAGAAGGGTTATCGAACATTCATGTTATACACCTTGTCTCATTGATCGAGGTATGTTTCTTTCCAGTACAAGTATTTGTCAGTAGCCAATAGCATTATCAGATTTCACCCAAACATTTTCATAAAGAAAACTCAAAAAATGCCTTACATTTACTTGCAAGACCTGCACTTCATTTGTGTCTGTACTCTTCAAGTCTTCAGAAATACTTAAAATTTAGTACGATATGACAATAGACAATTATGTCAAAACTTGCCCCCTGTATCTATCTAGACATTACAAGACTCTTCAATTCTAAAGGGATGGATCAACTTGAGGTGTCAACTGACTTGATTATCAAGTCTGCATTTTTCTTTGTTCTCATAATGAGTTCGGCATTTGGTTGATCGTTATAATCTATCTGCATAATGAATTCAGGGAAGAAAGACACAGTTATCCAGATTTTTTTTAATCACTAGTTGCAACTAATATTCACAATGAATGGAATAGATGGGGTGGTAGTTACTTACACGCCATTTAGCAACATCAGGGAGCTTTCCTGTGTAGCGCAAGAATCAGTATAATATATCTCCAATTTTACCACTAGCCATTTTTAGCAGATTTGCCTGGCCAGAATTTTAAGGGGAGGAAGCAAGAGAGTACCTGTTGATATATGTCTCTTGAGAACTCGTCTCATAGCTTTCTTGATGTCAACGTCAATGAACCTTAGAAATACACACAGAAATATATTAAAAAGAAAAAACAATAAATCCACATTTAAATTTTATTGACTTATAAACCTTGAATCTAATGCAAACGTGACACTAAGACCTCGATTTTGAAGTCCCCCATCCTTTACTGCAGCATTAAGAGACTATAAGAAGATTGAGGGCTGGGTAATTACAATATGGTGTATAACTCCAAAATTTGTTTTACTTTACAAAAATGTGTTTCGTGCAGGTAATCTGACAATTTCTCAGGAACCAAACATAAAAGAGAAGTACTTTTCCTTCATTTTCCTGTGAATAAAACAAGAAGCTGCATTTTTTGTTTGCTGAATATAGGCTAACATGATACTAGCATACCCATTTTAGCTTATCATAAAGAGTAGAAAAGAGACAAATACTAGATTTTTGCAAGTAAAAAGCTAGGGATGGGAGGGATAAATGTTACCACTTCTCATCAAATTGAGATGATATCTCCTTCCACGCCCCCTCTTCCAGAAACAAATAATTACCCTCAACTATCACCACTTTGTGACTACAAAACAGAAATAAGGAGGGCCATATCATCAATATCTTTTAGGTATGTACTAGTAGAAGTCCACAAACAGTAGTAAAATGTGTCAATAAAAACATCTGATGACACTCAAAAACATCATATATTATGTTCAATTAGTCATTCAGAAGAGCTTTAAAACCAGTTACAAAGCCAAGGTATGATTAATATCTGCGATATAGGTATGGCATTGCAAAGCAAGAAACCCTATCAAGGCTGCTCTATGTTTATTGCGATGTTGAAAACAATAGAACTTTACGAAATAAGAAAATAGCATTCACCGAACGTCCACAAAGATGTCATCTTCGACGGGATCACCAACACCATGGTCAAATGATGGAGCATAGACATATCCCTTCAAAAATATGTAACATGTATGAAAATAAAACAGAATCTAGAGTTACATATAAACCAAGTGGAGAAATGAAATTTTGCAAACCTCAGATATGCTTCTGCACAAATGTATGTGAAAGAATAAAAACATACCTGGTTTTTCAGAGTCTTGAGACATTGTAGAAGTAGTTCTGGATTAAATGTCCATGGAGCTGATTCATCCAAAAATACAAGTGAAAAAATGAGATAAAAGGTTATAGGCGTAAGAATAAAATAATAAATATATATATATATATATATATATTTTAAAAAAACCGTTATACTAGACTATACCTCCTCTTCTGGCATGAGCTACCACAGGATCCTAATAAGTGGAATCATCAGTTAGGAAATGATAAATTACAAAGAATTTGCAGCAGATTTAATGTCTACAAGAGTGAGCATGCCTTGTTTAAAATATATCTAAAAGAGCATACAAGTTATTTACAAGTCACACTATAACACTATAATATGTCATCATGGCTTCAAAGCAGGACACAATAGGGCTTCTTGAAAGCGTCTGCAATATAAATCACCTAAATCCCTCTTGTTTAACTAATTATGTAATTCTTCTTGTTGTTCATAAAGTGCATCTGAAAGCTTTGGCTGATAGTTTGACTTTTTCAAAGTGTCATGAAACACAATTCAGGAGGTGAAAAAAAATCATTCCTACTAAGAAGATTTACAAGGCACACAAGTTCAACACACACAGATAACAAACACAGGCATACAAAAGCACAAATAAACCAAACCTAACCCCCCCCCCCCCAAAAAAAAAAAAAAACCACGAGAAGGGGGGGGGGGGGAATAGGAACAAGCATTTATGAAGCTTAACCTCCATTGAATCAAGCTGGTGACGATACAGGTGGAACCCATCCATGGGAAGAACAATAGCAACTTCTGAAGGCTCTACTTGAGAGTCAATTGAAACCGAAGCACATTTTTGAGGCCATAACTTGTTGACACGTTGAGCAACCTCAGATGCCAGAGTACTCTTCCCAGCACCAGGAGGGCCAGCCAGACCAACAACAATATGCCTGCCCAATTAAGATTAATCTGTATTCAGAACATATTCTAATAACGTTGGTCGTTAGAGGAAAAATAATGAAGTCACCAATTCCAATAACCGTGACAAATGCATAGTTTTGATGGCAATATCTTTTACGTGATCATCAGCCATTTCTGGACCGAGAAGTCTAATTAGCATGCCATGCAGGGAATGCAAGGATGGATGGCAATCACAATTTGGAGAAGGGTTAGAATCTACAAGTAAAACTTTGTCAGCTAATAAGACTAAGTGCTTTTACTTCAAAGTACATCACAAAAAATACTGAACCCATCCAACGATTATAAAGCATAACCATTTCTTAAGTGAAATTCTGTAGTTTCTACACATCAGGTAAGGAAAAGAGTGAAATGGTATTAAATGAACCATCACAACTGAGGAAATCCAATATGGTATAGTACTTAATGGTCACAATATAGTATAGCACTTAATGCACTCTGTAACATTAAGTACTCTGGTGCATCTGTAAGCAAGCAGAAGGAAAAAAGTAAGCTTCATCCAACTACAAACTTGAAAATCTTGCAGCATCAAATGTGAAAGAAGAGCTACCTGCAAGTCGGACCATGCTGCATACACACAACACTTCTGAAACAACTCCATGCCAAAATCTCATGTATTATTTTCTTTAATGTAATCATGGGAACCACGAAAATCCAAATAAAGAATGCAGGACATCGCTTTCTTAATCTAAACAATCACAAACTTACTTAAAATTTGAATTTGATGCAGCAGCAGCAGTAGGAACAAGTCGTTCGGCCAAAATATCATAAATGTCTTCCATGCACCTAAAAAGAAAAGTCAACATTTGAGGAAAACCAGACAAATAACTGAACTCTGCTCTCATTCACTCATATATCAGAATTGTCAAAGCTGATCCAGGATCGCAAGTGTGTGTGTACATGTGCCTATATGGTGCTTTTATCAACCAAGTAATACCTTACACCCAAAAGCTTTTCTACTGCACTCTATTCCACAGTGACACAAATTTGGTATTTAATACAATGCCGATGAATGAAGACCTGCTCTATGACCAAGGAGGATCATAAAGTTTTGGCTAAATAAGAGGAACGAAACCAAGTCTTTAAGTAACCCTTAGGGCCCTATTCATATGTTATTTGTGAATTTGGCAGCAATATAATTCTTTGGAAATTGAATGCCTAAAAATTTATTCCATTTTCATAGGAATCCAATTCTTTAGATATTCACCTATCAAAAAAAAATTCTTTATATATTCAGTACAAAGTTAATTTCCACCGAACAAAAACGGGTACATACCACATCAAATTAAGTTTTTGTAATCAGAAAAGTATACTTTCTATTGGAAGAATTTATTTTAATTATTTATTTTTTAGTGAAAGTCCTAGTCAATTGTGTCTATTGTTCATGTTTGTTTTTTACGTGAATTAGTGTCTTTGTGGGGAAGTTGGTTCCTAATTAATAGGGAATTAGTTTATCACAAAAGTTGTGAAATTATCAGTTGGTTGTAATTCCCTATATAAGGGCAACGTATTTGGTAAATAAAAAATTGCAGAAATAATTCCTCTCTATCTCCAGATTTTATTTATAAATTGTCTCCCATCATATATTGTTTATTTTCCCTCTGTCTTTCTCATAAGTGGTATCAGAGCTCCTCATACTCTTGCTTATTAATTTTCTTCTCATGAACCACCAAGGAACTTTCTAGTTCATAAATTGAAAGTTTCTCAATTTCATTGGCTTCCTCTATCGCACAAACAACGAAATTGAATTTTGATGTCATGGAATGAAGTATCTTCTCTATTACAGTGATGTCCTCAATCTGGTGAAAAATAGTCCGCGACCAATTCCCCTGATTTCATCTGTAATGTCTCAAACTCCATGCGAAGTTTATTAATGATGAGTGGCATTCCAAAAACATTATGGCCTGAAGCAGTCAATTGGAGCATTCATATTTTGAATAGAAGTTCAACAATTTTTGTTCAAAATATGACACCCGAAGAAGCATGAAGTGGATAGAAACCGACAGTAGATTATTTTAGAATTTTTGGATGTGTTGCTTACGCTCATATTCTAGACCAAAAGTGGACAAAGTTAGATATCAGAGAGAAATGCATATTTCTTAGTGTAAATGATCAATCAAAAACTTATAATCTTTGCAATCCTATTACTAAGAAAATTATTGTCAGTCGTGATGTAATTTTTTATGAAGGAAATTTTTTGTTATGGAACAACGATGTTGTTAAGTAACAAATCTCAGTCAATTTTGATGAAGACACAGATAGACAACAGTTGACAGAAGATGATCAACAAATTCCGGCAGATGGTGTTTCAAGTTCATCAATAGTGACAGAAAATGAAGAACGAACTTAACGAGTTAAAAGAAGACCAGCATGGATGAATTATTATGAGGTAACTGGAATTTATCAATCTGAAAACCCACTTATACATTTTGCTATATTTTTCGATTGTGATCCTACAACTTTGGAAAATGCTATCAAAGTAGAAAAATGGCAAAAAGCAATAGAAGATGAAATCAACTCTATTGAAAGGAATGACAATTGGAGCTATGTGATCTTCCTAAAGGACACCAAACTTGTGTAAAATAGGTTTTCAAAACAAAGCTAGATAAAGATGGTGATATTGACAAGTACAAAGCACACTTGATGGCCAAAGGATACAAACAGGAATATAGGATTGATTATACTGAATTTTTCTCTCCAGTTGCAAGACATGATACAATCAGGTTAGCAATTGCATTAGCAGCACAAAATTCTTGGCCTATATTCCTACTAGATGTCAAATAAGCATTCTTTCATGGGTATCTAGAGGAAGGGGCATTTATCGAGCAACATCCGGGCTATATTAAAGTTGGAAATGAGCATAAAATCCATAAATTGAAAAAAGCTCTCTATGGACTAAAGCAAGCTCCGATAGCTTGGTATAGTCGTATTGAGGATTATTTTCTTAAAGCTTGTTTTCCAAAATGCCTTGTGAACATACAATGTTTGTTTAAGTTCGGAGATAAATGTTGATGATATTTTGTTTAATAGAAATTGTGCTAACATGATTGGTGAATTCAAGAAGTCCATGATGAGCGAATTTGAAATTGACCGATCTTGATTTGATGCATTATTTTCTTGGCATAGAAGTGATGCAATCAAATGATAGAATTTTTCTTTCTCAAAAGAAATATATAAGGGACATTCTGAAAAGGTTTAAAATGGATGATTTATGTAAGCACTCCAACTGAGTGTGGCATGAAGTTACACAAAGATAATGATGGGAAGAAGGTTGACAGTACTCTTTATAAACAAATTGTAGTAAGTTTGATGTATTTAACTGCAACAAGGCTAGATATAATGTATTATGTGAGTTTAATTAGGAGATACATGGAAAATCCCACTGAATTACATTTATTAGCTACCAAGAGAATCCTTTGTTATTTGCAAGGAATAAGGGATTTTGGATTATATTACAAAAAAGGTTAAAAATCCTATATGGTAAGTTTTAATGACAGTGATTACACAAGAGATCAAGATGATAGGAGAATCACTTCTGGTTATGACTTTATACTTGGTACAAGGGTCATGGCCATCTAAAAGCCAACCAATTGTCACATTGTCAAGTATAGAGGCTGAATTTGTTGCAGCAACGGCTTGTGCTTGCCAAGCTATATGGCTAAGAAGAATTCTTGAGGAGCTACTGTTTAGGCAGCCTGGAGCAACTGAGATTTTTTGTGATAATAGCTCAACAATCAAACTGCCCAAAAATCCATTTTTACATGGAAGAAGCAAGCATATTGATGTGAAGTTTTATTTCTTGAGAGATCATTTTAAAGATGGGACAATTGATTTGATGTACTAAAGGAGTGAAGATCAGAATGCAGATATATTCACTAAAGCTCTCAAGAAGGAGTCATTTGTGAAGCTCAGAAAGCTGCTAGGTGTTTGCAGCTTAAACGCAGTTAAGAATATAAACTGATTGTCAACAAACATCAGTTTAAGGGAGAGATTGTTGGCAGAATTTATTTTAATTATTTGTATTTTTTTTTATTGAAAGTCCTAGTCAATTGGGTATGTTGTTCATGTTTGTTTTTACGTGAGTAAGTGTATTTGTGGGAAAGTTGGTTCCTAGTTAATAGAGAATTAATTTATCCATATTAAGTAGTGGCAAGAGTTTTGGAATTATTAGTTTGTTGTAATTCCCTAAATAAGGGCGACGTATTTGGTAAATGAAAATTGCAGAATCAATTCCTCTCATCTCCAGATTTTATTTATCAATTGTCTCCCATGATATATTGTCTATTTTTCCTCTGCCTTTCTTATCACTTTCAGCTAAAGCCCAGAAGTTTAGCATCCATATTTTTGAAGTGTATAAGAAAACCTCAGAAACATTACAAGTACTAAATAAAAGTAAGAACATACTTTCAAAGAAAAGGAAGAAAAACAAGAAGAGCAAATTCTTAGGGCAGAAAAACACCAAAAATTACAATTCAAGAAAATTTTCAAATTCCCAGATATACCCAAAGGCTCTTCCCAAACATACAAATCATGAAATGATAGAATTTTCAATTTTTTATCACAAATATTTAGAGTGACTGCTCCAAGAAACCCCCCCGCTCCCAGATTTTCTTCCCATCTTCTTCCCAACGGGTGAAGGAAAGTAAAAGAAAACCCAAAAGCATATTATTATCATAAGCAAAGAACAAACGCCAAAGCTTCAACAAAATATCATGAAATCTCAATCATACCCAGCCTCCACGACAGAAATTTCCCTCTTTTTACTACAACATACCTGAAACGAAATACAAGAATGATCTACGGTATCAATAAAAGAAGAGCACATTTACACGCTACTCAATGACAAAATCAACAAGAATATTCATTTAATTCTAATATCCTTGTAGCTTGAACCTGGAAAGCACCCGCCTTCTTTGTTAGGATTCGGGATGGGCATGATACAGTATAACAGGATCCCTTAAGTGGCAAAGTAGGCACATAACCTTGATCCCAGTCATTAACGTTTGTTGTTGTCAGCAGCATTTTCTCTGAAGTTAGTGGTAAAACACTATAAGTACTAAAAGACACAATATACAGAAGGAAGAGAATGGATATAACATATGAAAAAATCCAGTAGACACACGCAAACAAGGTCAGCAGCGGTAAAATCCCATCCCATAAAGAATTAAATGAAGATTGCACAGCCATCGACCTCATATAATGATGCATTTAAATCAAAAGCAGTGTAGACAAGCAAAAGCAAAGCTCTTTCTTTGAGGACTTAAGCAATTCATCTCAGAACTACTTTCTCTTAAACATAAAGATACAAATTTTGGGAAACAGCAAAGGGCATATAAAATTACAACAAAAATTGCTGAATATTCACCAGCAAAACAATGATCTTTTATTTGAATAGTTGATCGATTTCACTATGGAAAATGAATGAAATCAACACCATACAAAAGCACAGATTAATCACTTAATGTAGAGCCATTCCCAAACCTTTTCAGTTATCTTGCAATTTATTCACACTGAAACCCATATGAAAAAATCTTCAAGAATTTCGAATTATCACGAAATAGGAAGGAAAAAAATTGAATTCAATTACTCTGATCAAGAAACCAGGAAACACCTACAAACACACATGTGATAATTGATGACGAGCAAGACCTGTGGGTGGATGGGAAATTCGTGAGCAGCTAGTTAGAAAGGATGAAAGCGCCTCCATGACCCCACTTCCAAAGGGATAATAGTGAGTTAGTTGCTTCTGCCTTGTGGAGAATCTGATAAAGAAGATGAACAAACAACGTATCCCAATTTAATACTATTTCCTCCCCCTTGATATCTTCTCGTTACTGTTTATATCCCACGCTGGTGCTGCCTGGTCCGCCGTAGTAAGTGTAGGCGAAAAACTCCTCTTCCATCAAGTGACGGTTGAAGAAAATTAGTCTAAACCGGTGCTCAATCTGTCCGAAAATAAAAGTAATTCTGGAAGATATTTTATGTAAATAAATAAAAAATTACTTCGATCTATAATATATAATTTGCTGTGTCCACTCTTATATGGATCAAATAATTTTTTCTCTTTAAAATATCCTTAATTATTATATTTTTAAAATAAAAAATTTAAAAAAATTATTTTAATAAGAATAAAATATTAAAAAATTGTTTTATAAATAAGAAATAGATATTAAAATTAACAAGGACAATATTATAAATTAATAATGAAATATTTATAAAATTCATATTTTGAAATATGAAAAAATTCAATCGACGACTTATATTTTTAGACGAATTAATTATTTTTAAATTATCTTTATTAATTATGTTTTGAAAATAAATAAATAAAAGTTTATTTTGAAAATAAATAAATATAATATTAAAAGACAATGATAAAATATTTATAAAATTTTATTTATATCTTATGACATAAGAAATAAAAAATCCAAAATTTTCTTGATTCAAAATGACACACAACTAGATACAATAACTACCCTTAATTATATCAATTAATACATTTTTAAAATATATCATTTCAATTTTATAAAAAAAAACTTTTCAAATACTTAACAAAAACTCAATAACATCTAAAAAAATTAAAATTACATAAAACCTAATTGGAAGTATAAAAAAAATGTCGAGTTCTTATTAAGTGTTTGAGAAGTTCTTTTTCCTTTTTAAACCTGATTGGAATTTTATGTAATTTTTTTAGAAATCATCTAGTTCACATTAAGCTTTTGAGAAGTTCATTTTTTTAAAAAAATTGATGCAAAGTTTTATGTAATTTTTTTAAGATGACATTGAGTTCTCATTAAGTTTTTTAGAAGTTTTTTTAAAAAAAAAAAATAAAACTTGATTAGAAATTTTATGTAATTTTTTTTAGATGTTATCTACTTCTTATTAAGTCTTTGAGAAGTTCTTCTTCTTCTTCTTTTTTTAACCTGATTGGAAATTTTATGTAATTTAATTTTAGATGTCATTAAGCCTTGAAAAGTTTTTTTTTTTTTATTTTAGATAGTTATTATTAAGTAAGGTCCATTTATTTTTTGAAACTTGATGCTAAGGTTTATGTAATCCAATTCTCACTAAGTCTTTGAGAAGTCCCTTTGTTTTTTTTTTTTAAGATGCCATCAAGTTAGAAATTAAGTATTTGAAAAGTTCTTTTTATTTATTTTTTGAAACGTGATTGGAAGTTTTATGTAATTTTCTTTTTAGATGCCATGCAGTTATCATTAAGGTTTTTTTTTTTGAAACCTAATTGGAAGTTTCATGTTTTTTTTTTTTTTAGAAAAAAAAGTCATCTAGTCATTAAGTCTGAGAAATTCCGTTTCTTTTTTGTGAGAGCGGAAATCTTCTAATTAAATGATGCAAATTTCGTGAGAGCAGAGAAATTAAAAGATTGAATATGGAATTTCTTACGTAGAAAAAATGGGTATCTTCTTTGAAATAATACTAATAGTTTTAGAACTATAATTCCCTCTTAATTTTTTTTTTCTTTCAAAGCTATAATTTTCCTTTTCACTGAAAGAACAATAATAATAGTTTTAGATGAGAATGCAATCACGAATTTTAGTTAGGACGGATTATAAAAGGTTTGTTTAAAATATCAATAGAGAACAATCTTTAATTAGGAAGCATTAATATTAAGAGTTTAACATTCTTTTTAAACCTTGTAAACTTTGAAATTTTTATATCACGAATAACATAAAATAATCTCCAATTAATTGTTGGGATAAGGACAACTAATTGATAAAAGTCTCCAAAATAATTTTTGGCCAATAACAACAAACAGGTCAAGCATACTTCCATTGCGCAAAGACACAAGTGCTGGATTTCAGTTTAATTGGCTCAAATAGAGTTACACTTATGTTTTTTTTTTATTTTTGTAAAAAATAATGCAGTCATTTTGTCAAATAAAAAACCACTTATTATAAAAAAACACTACTTGAAACCTTTCTAAAATGATATTGATAAAAAAAACTCCCAAGAGTCTAAAAACTTTAAGTCCTACCAGTAGAATAAGTTCCAAGACTCATTGATAGTTGAGTGTTGGTGAATCACATACCAAAGAGAGATATGCCAGGGACCTATCAGGTTGTTTCCTTCTCTGGCTTGGGATCTCAACACCTAAAAAGTCTGTCACTCTGTCTATCCAAATTATCTGATGCCCGAGCCTGTAGTAATTTATGTAAACCAAGAACATGGTAAAGGTGTTCTGAAAGGAAGAGGAGAGGGATGGCGAGCAGAGAGAAGAGCTATAATCTAATTTGAACATCAGCTTTTGGCCATATTGTTTCAGAAAAAAGACACAAGTGCTGGATTTCTAGAGCAGAAGCTAATTATTGGAACTGTTTGTATTAAAAAATATGCGAGTTTGCCAGCAAGAATCCATGAATGGCAAGTACATTGCTTATTTAATGATGGAGGGAAAACCCCTAGTACTTGTCCAGAGACAGTAGCTTTCCCCCATATTGACATCAAGAATTAAGCTAAGGTTTTTTACGACAAATTTTACACGTTCAGGCATGAGGCTTTTGTGCCACTGTGCCAGTATAAGCAAGTTACAGATCAATGGTACACTAGGGCCAACATGCCATTTATATTTGACAATAAACAACACGTCTGCCGAGTCTGATAAAAATAAGGTGAAATTGGATCAGTTAAGAAGCACAACACAATGACGCTTTGGGGATCTCATTAATTTCTTTTCGCTGCCGGATGGCTGCAAAGAAACATTAGTTTATCTTAGACAGCAGTAAGCAGGATTGCTTGTATACAGAGAAAAAAGTAATAAAAAATTAATTAACCAAAGATCAAGAACGACAAAAAACAATACCTGTGGGCTAAGGTATGGCACTCGGACCCTTTTGGAACCATCAGGCAAGCGCTTGCTTGGAAAAATATTTTCTGCAGATCCAAAATCACTGCTAGCCTGAAAAAGAAACAGGAGAAAACATATAAACACATTAGAGGCAAAGGCAAAGAGGACACTAATCTAATATATACACATTGGCAAGTATTCATTCTTTTACTGTGCTTTATTTCAATGCAGTAATACCAGAAGCTGAGCAGATTGATTGCCATTGGGACAACACTATGGCAACATTTTACCTGATTCTGTATAGTATCAACCAGCGTCTCTTGGCAGCCTGATGCATGTACACTTTCCAAATTCGGGCACTGAAGAAGCAATCTCTCTGGGTACATAGGAAATTTTTTTTATTAAGCTGCATAAACAACTTTTGAGACAAGAATTAGATATTGAAAGAGGGCCATCAAATCACATACCTGGATGCAAATTGCTA
This sequence comes from Apocynum venetum, assembly GCA_019593545.1. Lineage (NCBI taxonomy): Eukaryota > Viridiplantae > Streptophyta > Magnoliopsida > Gentianales > Apocynaceae > Apocynum > Apocynum venetum. The sequence goes on from SRSM01000324.1 coordinate 2,706,044, forward strand.
CAAGAATTCAGATTCAAATCACTGAGTTCAGGGCAATTCAAATATAGAGCCTGCATCAAACTTTCAGATGTTTAGTTCCCTAATAGGAATTCATGTTAAGGTCCTGACAAAATTCTTGAGGTTAGAGAATCTCACATCCAATCCAGAACATCCCCACAAGCTTAGTTTCTTCAACCGGCTGTGTTTGATAATCAGCTTTTGGTAAATGACGTGTACCTTGCCAATGGGAGTTTTCTGTAACTCACACTCACTGTTCTCTTCAGTAGATGGCCGCTCAGAATTGGGATCACATATGGTCATTCCACAGTCCATGAGTTCCAAAAGAGGCAACTGAGCTGCAGCAAATTGAATCCCACCTAAACATTTCCAAGAATAAAAGAAAGATATTAGAAAGAAACAAAAACAAATGATAAAACAGAAGATTGAGTTAATATTGGAACTGAAAATTACTCGAAGTGATATTTGGGCAAAGAGCAAGGAGAAGTCGACACAATGTGTCAGGAAACACATTGCATATCATACCAAGGCCACCATCACTAATGCTAGACCTGGAATCACAGAATAGCATGACATTAATTAAAGGTAAAAGCAAGAGTCTTCAAGAAAAGACAAATGGAACCAAGACTTTACATTTCAATTTATATGCATGAGACAAATTTTAACATAAAAACAAAAAATGTACTCCAGATAAGTGGCAATCTTTTCATCTTTATCTAAATCTATGTGATCCAAAAGTTTTTAGAACCAACCCGCTCAGGTCAAGCAATTCCAAGTTGGAGTAGCTTGAAGCTATTGCTGCAACAGACGCATCAGTTACTTCTGAGCCAAGCACAAGAGAAAGCATTCGCAAACCCCTGGAGTTTGAAACCAAGAAAAAGAAAATGTCAACTTAGATAAAAATAAGCAAGCCTTTCTCAACCAAGTAACAGGTATACTGAAAATAAATAAAATATATTATTAAAGAAACCAGAAACCTTAAGTTTGCATCAGTTAGGGCAAGGACAGCAGCATGAGAAAGCCGAACTGAGGCAATATGAATATTTTGTAGCCTTGGACAGCTTCTTCCTAAACCATCCATCATGGTGGCAAGATCTGTGCTATCCTTTTCTTGGCGAGAGAAATCCAGAGAAATCTCCTTCAGATGAGGACAATTAAAGATCTAGGCAGGAAAAGACAGATTAGAATGAGCTCAGATGATTAAAAACTTCAACATAATATCAAAAGCATGCACTAGGAGTATGGGAAGAATGGAAAATTAGCTTACCATCTTAGAGAGACAGTGAAGATCTGAAAGCCAAAGCGTTGAGAGGCTGCTTGAACTAAGAACAAGACCCCCAAAATTAGAGCAGCCTTCCATCTTGAGGCTTGTAAGACATCTTCTATCAGCAACAAAACGACCCAACTCATCCCTGCATAGGGTAACACATCATTTAAGGTCATCCATTATACCACAAAATCCTTTTTAAGGGAATAAATCAGTTCCATTTCTTTATAGTGTTAAGTTGCCACACAGAAAAACCCACAGAGGTATCCAATCACATGAAATATTCCAAATTATGGCAACGAAGTGAATAGTAGCTCTTTGGCATGAGTGCAATACTAGCGAGTATCTCAATTGAACAGAAGGCACGGAAGTGATTCTACATAAGTAAATGTAAGCTCTCACAAATTGAGGGAGAGAGAGAGAGAGATAACACCACCCGTGGACTTAGAAAATGCAGTTATGAGACTTTTATGGGAATTACAAAATGGATTTTTGACAGAATTTCTACAGTAGAATTTTCTAACAAATCTATATATTTTCATACTGTTAAGGAGTTGATATGTAACCATCACAGAAATAGTTACAGCAACATAAAAGAAACCAATCTGTCTCTACATTTATTTCATTAGCATATAAACAGTTGGATATTTAAGTGCTTCATAAGGAATGATGAACAATCAGTAGGCACTGAACAACCACTTTCTAACTTCTATTTAGTTAAAACCTTACCAAATACTACTACAATACACTTACTAAACTATAAAATCAGGCATGTCAAACTATCAATGCTAAGCCGCCAGCCAAAACTAATTAATAAAAGATTAAGTTAAGGAATAAATAATCAAAATGTCCTTAAACTAGCACAAAAATAAGAGGCAAATTGTATAAACAGATAATGTACATTACCCTGTTATCCGATTTGTTGATGCTTCAGATATAAAGATCTCCACAGATTCCAAATTAGGACAAGAAAATGCAATGCAAGCAAGCATTGTCGCATCTATATCACTGCAACACCACAACCAAAAAAGACAAACGAATCAGTGCCCAAACTTTCGTTCATTTAAACTATGATCCGAACTTTAAACTCAAATCTCCAATGGAATTATATCTATAAACCCCCAAATGATAGATCCCCTATTTTTCTGTTCAATCAACTTGCAAATGTACTCATGACATGGATGCTAAATGAAATCTTCATTAAATGCTCCAATTCATTGTCATTTTTAGATTGTTTTCCAGTTATCCTTAGATCATTATGGAAATCGTTAATGGAACAGCAGGTTCCTGTTCTTCAACTATGATTAAGCAATCTGTATGACAAAATCGCCAGATCTGGTCAGCGGGCAACTCAAGTCCAAACCTTTCCATTCTAAGAGAGAGTCTAACGAGTCCAGGGCACTTCTGCAACACCGATCCAACGCATCCAATTTGAGTCCTAGCCGGAACCCTAAGTCTGAGCTCCTCCGCCGCCTTCCAAAGCCGCTTCGCCGTTTCCCTCCACCCCTTGCAAACTCCAGCCGCCGACAACAACGTTGGTGGTGGAAGCCTTTTGAGGATCTCCCACAGGCAGGTCAAGGGTAACTTTCCCGACCCACAAAGATCCGGTTCCACTTCCATCTCCATTTCCAGTTGCTCCTCTGCTTCGGGCCCGTCACACACCTCAATGTCGTCAAATGAGAGAGCTCGCCGGAGGTTGGAGCAAGGCTGGCGGGAAGAAGGCAGCAACGGAGGACGGACCGTCGATGGCGGAGAAGGGACAGCGACTGAAGAAGAGACGGTGGAATCCGTGGACGGAGTGGCGGTGGGAGTAGCTGAAATGGTGCCTGTAGGTCTAGGCAAATGACAGGAATGACCCTTCTTAGGAAGGCCACAACGGCCGCAGTTATAGTTACCGCGTTTCTTCCCTCGCTTAACTTGGAAAGCGTCGGAAACTGGGGTGGCGGCTCCGCCGGGGGTGACGGGGTGGGGCTGATGGCCGCGCATTTTTTGGGGTCAGAGCATAAAACAAAATGGTGATATGCGTAGTATTATATATACGTATCTGATATACGATACTTACAAGGAGAAAAGAGAGGGAAGAAAGATAGAGGGTGGCGCAGAAATAAAAGGGCGGGTTTGCGGTCGGAAAGGCGCGCGAGTTTGGGCATTTTGGCGCCTTATCGCTTTCGAAATTTTATTTTTTAATCTTCAGGGAGCGTATGCTCCGCTAGTCCGCTTTTTCCTTTCTTTCGTTTTAAAACCAATAATGGAAATTGGTTATAAGTGTCTTGAACAATACTCCCTCCCTCATTCTGATTTAAAATATTTATTAAAAATAAAATTATAATTTAATATTAAATTTTATATTACTTTTAACATCATTAATAAGTGTGTAAATATTTAAAACGGTACTTAATATGAAATAGATGAATGAAATAGATGAAGTATTTTTTTTTTTTTGTGTACAAAAATTTGCTTAAGATTTTTATTTTATCTTTTTTGTTCCTGTCTTGTTTTTTTTTTTATTGTATATTTCTATTTTACTCTATTCAAAATGATGATTTCTAAATAAATAAAGTGAACGATTATTTTATATATAAAGTAGGGTGCTTAAAACGGTCATTAGTGTTGGGAAAAGAATAATGTAGATTTTTTCTTATTTAATCATTCGTTAATTTTAGTTTGCACTTACATCTTAGTTTACACCTACATCTAAAGATGCGAAGGTCAGGGAACAAATTATTTTCTTTTTTGAAAATTTTTATTTCAATTGTTTATTTTTTAATTTTAGTATGTATTTTTACACATTTACCCTTGTCATTAATAAAAGTTTTGAATAAATTATCTATAATTTATTTAACAATACAATTTTTTATAAAGATTAATACTTATGAAGTAATTATCAAATAAATATAGCTTAGAAAGTTTAGTAATATAATTATCATTTTCAATACTTATATAAATTATTGTACAAGTTCAAAATAAACAATTAAAATGATACGTGTTAAAATAAGGCTTGTCATTTCTCATCTTTCTCGAGGCTGCAAAAAAATGTAAAGAAAATAAAAATAAGACATTTGAACTAATTTTCTAATTTTAAATCATCAATATAGCATGTGTCTCTTTTTCTTTTTTTCTCTTTTTTTTAAACGATTAGAGCCGGAATATAGTGAATATGTATGTATAAAATTTTCACAAATTATATTTATTTTCATTTTCTTATAGTATAAATAATAGATGACAAATAATAATTAATAAGCAAAATTCCTTGCATGACATTAAAAAGGCCAAGCTACTACCTTTTAAGTTACTACAATTTGACTTTGCCTATCAAATGAGAGCCTTAGAATCCGTCACCAGATCCAATCTCATCTATATGAAATTTTAGTAGTAGCTAGTCAATCAAATCTAAAGTCTACCAAATGCCACGTCGAAATAATTATTTTATCTATCAATAACAAATCACATCAATATATAATTGGAATGTAATAGTTAGTTAACCACATAAGACAATTAACTTAACTCTAACAACACAATACAATTATTTATTACCGTATAAATAATAGATGACACTGAGTAATTGATGAGCATATTCCCTCCATGATATTAGAAAAGCCAAGCTCGTTCCTTTCAAATCGCTGCAAAACTAGGGATGTCAAAGAAGCGGGGATTATTGGGGATTCGATTCGCCCCGCCCCGTTGGGATTCAGGATTCCCCGACTTCAGTGGGGGCGAAGGCGGGGGCGGGTTATAAAATGTGGGGATTAGCGGGGCAGGGGCGGGGGCGGGGATTGATTTGTCCCCGCTGAATCCGCGCGGGGATTCACGAAGGCGAATCCCCGACTTCGGCTTCAGTATCTCTAATAAAAATACTATTTTATTCATAGTATTTTTTTAAAAAGAAAACAATTTTATCTATTTGGTTACTTTAAAAAAAATTAAAATAAATTGAGTTATATTATTAAAGGAGTTTACATTATTATACCTAACTAACTATAAGTTTATATTATTAACTATGTGTATTCAAATGAGTTTATATTATTCACTAATTAATTATGAATCATATTATTAAAAATGTAAATTAAAATAGTTATATTATTATTTATGTAACTATATATGAACATTAAAAAAACTATGTAAATATGATTATTAACTATATTGATTTAAATGAGTTTATATTATTAAATATATACTTAACTAACTATGAATTATATTATTAACTGTATTGATTCAATGAGTTTATATTATTAACTATGTAGATTAAAATGAGTTTATATTATTGACTAAGTAATTATGAATCATATTATTAAGAATTTAAATTAAAATAGTTATATTATTTTATTTATGTAACTATATATGAACATTAAAAGAACTATGAAACTATGATTATTAACTATATTGATTTAAATGAGTTTATATTATTAAATATATACTTAACTAACTATGAATTATATTATTAACTGTATTGAGTAAATGAGTTTATATTATTAACTATGTATATTAAAATGAGTTTATATTATTGACTAAGTAATTATGAATCATATTATTAAGAATTTAAATTAAAATAGTTATATTATTATTTATGTAACTATATATGAACATTAAAAGAACTATGTAACTATGATTATTAACTATATTGATTTAAATGAGTTTATATTATTAAATATATACTTAACTAACTATGAATTATATTATTAACTGTATTGAGTAAATAAGTTTATATTATTAACTATGTAAATTAAAATGAGTTTATATTATTGACTAAGTAATTATGAATCATATTATTAACCATGAATCATATGTGAAGATTAAAAAAAACTATATAACTATAAATTATATAGTTAACTATATTAATTTAAATAAGTTTATAATATTAACGATATACTTAAAATAGTTATATATATATATATATGTGATGATTAAAAAAAATATGTAATTATAAATTATATTATTAATTATATTTATTTAAATAAGTTTATAATATTAACTATATACCTAATTAACTATGAGTTACATTATTAACTATATATGAATATAAAAAAATATGTGACCATAAATTATATAATAACTATATATCTAGCTATAAGAACCTCATTACATGTAAGGGCATGTGATGAATTGAAAAGTGAAAATTTTGGAAGATTGTTTATAATTTATAGTTTTTAAGGATAATGATTTATATTTATATTAGTGATTGTATTCGATATATGAAATATTTCATTATTTTGTATTTGAAGTTTTTAGTTTGGAAGCTTTATTTTTTAAAAAATTTTAGTATGAGACAGACATGTTTAAATGAGCTTGTGCCTTAATATTTGTAGTTTACTATGATGGGATATGCATTGAGTTTATTTTAGATTTTAGTGGTATGATGAAATAGTTTTTTTTAAAAAAAAATTTAAAAATTGAAGTGGAGTCAAATAGGGGTTAAACATGGGTCAAAAAGGGGTCAAAATGAAGTTGAATTGGGGGCGGGGACGGATGTTCTAAAGCGGGGTCGAGGTCGGAGTCGGGGTTTCTTCAAACATTTTAAAGCGGGGACGGGGTGGGGGCGGGAACGGGTGTTCTAAAGCGGGGTCGGGGTCGGAGGTAGGGGACTCCGGCCCCGCTTCGCCCATTGACATCCCCATGCAAAACTAACTTTGCCTATCAAATGAGAGTTTCTCCACTCTTCACAAGATCCATGCTCACCGGGATGAAATTTTAGAAGTACCGACTTATTCAAATTTAGAGTTATTTAAGTGTTACGTTAAAATATTTATTTTGATTAGAGTTGCAAAACAGTCAAACTACTAAAATATTTAGCTCGTAATTTATTAATTCACGCGTGAATCACTTAAATGTATATATATTTAAAATTTTATTAATTTTTTTCAATTTTAAAATTTAAAATATTTTTAACATTTAATCAAACTCAAACTCGATTAAAAATTTCATTTATTTGAGTTAAAGCTCATTAAATTTTTTGACTAATTGAGCTAAAACTTTAATTTTCGATATCAATAAGAACATCATAATTATTACAACCACACAAGACTACGTGTCAAAAGACAAGAGCTTTTCCTCACGTGATAAGATCCACTCGCATGTGTCAAGAAAAACTTTCGTAATATTGTGAAACCTCCTCACAGGAGCTTTCACTGTTCCATCCTTCAATCTAAATTTTACACTTACAAATGCCATGAAGAGAAGTCTCAACTTTAGATGACAACATATTGCAAAAAGACATATCTTTAATTTGTCTACTCAATGATTTATTTGTTTGTACACTTCCGATTTAGTGGAATATTTAAATTCCATATGCATTCTACAATCTTTTATCTGTAATCAGATTGGATGTGCAAGCCTCTTCGTGTATTTCTTATCTGCTTTTCCATGAGCAGATCATTTCTTAGCTTCGTTTGGCTTTATTTGGGAAGGAGAAGAAAAAAAAAATTAGGCATCCACTATCTTGTGGAGTGAACTGAAACTTGTAAAAATTAAAATAAAAAATAAATTTTGAAAAAATGATTCGAATTAATAATTTTTATGATAATTAAAAATATTGTATTACGAATTAAAATACACTGATTTGTCTGAAACTTAAGTTAAAATAAATAAATAAAGTTTTTTTTTTGTGTCTTGAAAAAAATGATGCTTAAAGATCCAGATGCGAAACAAACACTTAAAAACTAATTTAAAAATGAAAGCATTATTTAACATATATCAATTCAATTCTCACTCAATCTCATAATGATTAAATTTATTTCTTATTTCGTAACTCGGTCCAATGAACAAAAAATAAGATGATAGTGTCGTAACATTAATATGAAATTTTGTTTCCATTACGTTTCTATTATAAAAAATAAAAAAAAACTTCTTGAAAGGTCTTATTTCTACCTATCCCAGCTCCATGCCTACCAGCACTATTCCAAAAGATACTCCGATTTATGTTCATCCAAGTCCTTTTTAAATCAGGACTTGAAATGACTATCTTACAATATTCTTTGTTTAATTAAAGTTAAGTCCACACTTGTTAGTTCCATTATAAAAAAATATATTTTTGAAAATGAAATGAGAGAAACAAAGTTAAATGTGCACACGAAAGTTTAAGTAGTCTAAGATTAAGTCCAAGGAATCATTTGGGCCCGAAATGCCAATGAGAACTTTGGTACAGACAGTAGGGTTATTTTGGACCTTATGGAGTTATTACAAAGCATGCAGTTAGGTATTAATATCAATCATATTGTCCACGTAATGATAATCATTAAAAATTACACCTAAAGACCTAAAAAGAGGTCTTGCATAGTACAGTCGTCTTGGTTTCAAAGTTCCCATTTAAAACGAGTCATCTTTTACTAGTCTTCACATGATTACGTGTTACCAAAGGAAATGTTTTTGTATTCAGCAATAATTGCCAAAAATAGCAAGACTCTCATTTTATAATTTATTATTGAATTGTATTAGAAATAATTCATTTCCCTGATACATAAGAGTAGATTTCAATGACATTCTTTTTTTTTATATCTTAAGCATTATTTATGCTGAACTCCTTATTTTCCTACAAAGCTTTTTTTGTTTGTTTAAAAAATAAACTTTCTATATAGCCTTAATTAAGACTCTTTGATAGTTAAATGACTTGTATTTTAAAACTAATGTAGTAGTAATTTTCATTTTATACTAGTCACAATTTTTGTGAAAGAATATAAATATAAATGAACTACTTGCTCCTATAAAATCACAAATCTAACTGAAAAAATATTAAATTATTCTATATTAATTAAAGTAACAAACGTGTTCTTAATTTCACAATCTTACATATATTTTGATTAAAAAATTAAAAGATGACAATTACTATATTTGATACTGAATGGAACAACTTCCTTTTATTAACTATAAATATAAACTACAACTCGACTAATGATTTAATTAGTAATTAAATATTCTTACATATATTATTTTTTAAAGATTTTTTGAATTAAATATTTACTTTTTTTACTAGTAAAATTATTAATTTAATAAATTTATATTTTATTAATTAATGTGGTTGGTCTTACCCTAACCATTGATAAAAATATATATTATATTAACCCTTTTTAATGTCCGAGGGCTTTAATTGATTCTTATATTAAGTTAAAATTAAATGATTCAAAATTTTTGAGAAGGAAGTATAAACTTCTATCCTTTTCCACTATGGGAACAATTCTAATCCAACTGTGTATCAAATAGACAATAGAGTCAAATGAGAACCAAATTAGGTCACTCTACCAACATTTATTGAACGTGGGATTTATTTATCAACGAAGGGGAGAATCACATGGCGATATTTTTTTATTTTTATCGTCAAAATGGTCAAGTTTGACGTGTCAATTTAAACTTTGAAATTTTAAAAAATTTATATAGATTAATAAAAAAATTAAAATACTTTTAATTATTATATTTATGAAATAAAAAGAGAAAAATAAAGTTCATTTTAATAAAAATAAATATAAATACTTTATTTTAAAAATAAAAAAGATGTGAAATGAAATATGAAAAAAGTAATATTAAAAATTAATAATAAAATACGTAAAACAATATATATTTTGAAATAAAAAAATATAATAATTTATATTTATAAAGGTATAAAATATTTATTTTATAGCTCGAGTCGTGTGGAGGTAATAGAATATGAATGGAATGGTTAATGATAATGAAATAATGATGATCTAATTGTGCAGCATCTACCATAGTTGACTTATTATTTGGTATCATTATCTGGTATCACCTTGTTATTAAACGTTGAAGCTAGCTGTTATATTTTTCCTCTCTTTTTTTTTCTTCCAATGAATAACATTTTTTTTATTTTTAAAAAGTGTGTGTATGACTAAAAATGCTCATTTTTCCACATTTTCCACATTGTACAACAAGAAAGGGGAAAGCAAAAATCAAAGCTACGGTGGAACAACCATAGAAGAAACTTTTACTCGCGGGCCGGGTGTCCCTGCAAAGTACTTACGATGCCATTATTGAACTCTAGAAAGTAGAAAAAGACGTTCCAAATAAGTGTAAGGAGAAGGAATTCCATTGGAGAAAAAAAAAAAAAAAAAAGAGGGAGAGGAGCAAAGTAATGGATGAAATTTTGAGTCGCAAGAGTTTGAAATTAGCATCACTTTTTTATGGATAAACTGAAAATTAATCTTTAAAAATACGGAAATGTCTCGATTAATGTATTATGATTTATAAAAAAGTCACAATTAAGTCGTTGATCATCATTATTAGAAAAAGTTTTCCACTTGTATTTCTTATTCTCTTCTTTTCTCTTTTTTTGGGGGGGAAAACATATCTTTTTTAATATTAGTATCATTGTCATACTCATCGATAATTTCATATTTTCGTCTTACAATTCTAAATAAATTCTGAGATGAGTTTTGAACTTGATCTATAATGGATTTCCATCATTCATATTCTTTTTTATTTATTTATTTCTTTGATTTATTTATTCTATACTGTATGTAAACGCAACACGATGTCAGTGATAAGATTAATGGAATTCTTAATAATTTCCATTACAGTAGACGCGGAGATTCTTGGAAAAAATATATTCCATTGAAATATAAAATACTATGATTAAATTATTTGTTTTGAAATATAAAATATTTAAGACATTTGAGAATTATTTTATATATATTATTTTAATATTATTTATACTCTTAAATGAAGATAGAAAAAATAAATTATTTAATTCTAAATTTTCAATAAAAAATATAACATAATAAATGAACATATTTTAAAAAATTAGAAAGAATACTAAAAATATATTTTATTTTGAAATGAATGAAATATTAATTTTTCCAACAATCCAATATATTATATTTATGTGAACATCGCGTGTGAAATTCTACTTTATTTTCAAAATATAAAATATTTTTGACATTTTACACGTATTAATAAGATATTCTTATTTTCTAAAATATTAGATATACTTTATTTTGAAATTGAAATATTTATATTATGCATTTCATTTAAAAATATAAATAATATTAAGAAAAAACGTATAAAATAAATTTAAAATATTTTATATTATGAAACAAAAGAATCTTATCAAAATATTTTATATTTGAGATGACCGATCAAGACTTCTTTTATAATTTACTCACGTGGCGGTCGCCAACAAAAAAATTTGATAGTTGTTCTTTTTTAAATACGATTGTTTTTGTCAGAAGATAAGAAGATATTTTAAAATTATTTATAATGAACGTTAATTAATTAAAAATGACTTGATAATATATGAATTATACTGATTAATTCACATAGCTTGTATTTTATCTCCATTCACGTTTGTATGAGCAAATTCATTTGAGCTCTGCCATGGCTATGGTCTCTCTTTCAACAAGAACTGTTCATCTTCGACACCGGGCGTTTCGCAGTGGGAAACCTTTGCCCGCATCAGGTAATTTTCCTCAGTTCAGGGGCTTCGACAAATTCAACAAACAGAGAGAAACTACACGTGCCATGGGGCATCTCTTGTTAAAGCAGGGTGATTACTCATCACCACATCAACATGTACTATTGACTGAGGAGTTTGTAAAAGAAATCGGAGAGGACGACGACGGCGGTGCCGATGAAATTATCACAAAGCCGCGAGTTGCAGATAATTGGCGACTCATACATGGTGAAGATGATTGGGTAGGTATGCTTGATCCCATGGATCCACTCCTCCGGAGTGAACTTATCCGCTATGGGGAAATGGGACAAGCGTGTTATGATGCTTTCGATTTTGATCCCTTTTCCAAGTACTGTGGCTCTTGCAGATTCGAGCGTCAAAATTTTTTCCACAGATTGGGAATGGCGGAAATTGGTTACGAGGTTACGAGGTACATTTACGCTACTTCGAACATAAATCTTCCCAATTTTTGCAAAAAATCAAGGTGGCCTAAAGTTTGGAGCAAAAATGCCAACTGGATGGGTTACATCGCGGTTTCAAATGACGAGACAACGAAACAATTAGGCCGCCGAGACATTACTATTGCTTGGAGAGGAACCGTGACCCGCCTCGAATGGATTGCGGATTTAAAGGATTTCCTAAAACCAATCTCTGACGATAAAATACCCTGTCCTGATCAAGAGGTCAAGGTTGAATCAGGATTCGTCGATCTCTATACCGACAAGGACGAAAACTGCCGATTCTGCACGTTATCAGCGAGAGAGCAGATATTAGCGGAATTAAAGAGGTTGGTGGATAAGTTCCAGAACGAGGAATTGAGCATAACAATAACAGGGCACAGTTTGGGCAGTGCACTTGCAATACTGAGTGCTTATGATATTGCTGAAACTGGGATACACGCAAGGGATGATACAAGCACCATTCCAATATGTGTATTCTCATTTTCTGGGCCGAGAGTTGGGAATATTAGGTTCAAAGAAAGGTTAGAGTTGCTTGGGGTGAAGGTACTTCGAGTGGTGAATGTTCATGATTTGGTGCCGAAATCACCTGGACTTATTTTCAATGAAAGTTTGCCATCAATGGTAATGAAGATTGCAGAAGGGTTGCCGTGGAGCTACTCACATGTCGGAGTTGAGCTAGCTTTGGATCATAAGAATTCTCCGTTTCTGAAACAGGATGCAGATCCTACTTGTGCTCATAACTTGGAAGCTCACCTCCATCTTCTTGACGGGTTAGTTTTCATACTTTAATTCATTGAACGTCTCTTTTTTTAGTTATTTACATTTTTTATACTCTCTTCATTTTAAATTGAGCGTCAAACTATAATGCAGTATGAAAAGAGTATTATTTATCCCTTTTCCATACTATGAGAAATTAATTACAATCAAAATACAGTAAATCTGAGCTTCATTTATACTTTCTTGATGCCCATTGTGAATTCAATAGTTTTTAGAACTGCGTAGTAACAATTCTCGAGATGGAAGAGAAATGGTAGATGAACTATAATGATAACAAAGATGCAGCCAGCTAAGCCATATCTTCATATCTTGCATGCAATGCACAACTCTAATTATAAATTAAACAACAATCAACAACGTTTCCTTAAAATATAGATGGCGTATGATACAAAATCACTGTCAACTTGTCTTTTCAATTCCTTTTATTATTGCTATTACTCTGACAATGTTTTTGGCTTCAGATCTGTATATCCTGAATCAACAGCTAAATAAAATCTAATCCAGAAAGATAACGTTAATATTTTTTTCTGCTAACTTAGATGGAAAAAAGGTACAACTTGCAACCTTACCATTTATTAATTTTTCCAAGTACTGTACCATAAACAAACTATAATACTATAGTCTAAGGCAAGTGTTTTTTAATAGACCGTATAGTTATAGTCATAAGTCCCCATAATAAGATTATCAATGCACCATACTAAAATCTTTTAGAATATATTTTTCCTTAAATAAAATACTTCAAGAAGACAAATCAATCAAGATTACTTTGTGCTTCTCGCGGTGAAGGCACTGTCCATGTGACTCATCAGCTAGTTGTTATTCAATTTTGATGATGCAGATACCATGGAAAAGGGCAGAGGTTCGTGCTAGCCAGTGGAAGAGACCCAGCCCTTGTGAACAAAGCATGCGACTTTCTCAAGGATCATCACTGTATTCCGCCCTATTGGTGGCAAAATGAGAACAAAGGGATGGTGAAAAACGAAGACGGCCGGTGGGTGCAGCCTGACCGCCCCAAAGTCGACGATCATAACCCTCATCACGACTTACATCATCACCTCATCCAATTAGGCATGGCTAGCTTCTAGTATAGTTTTACAGCTTTATATGTATTGCTTTTTTTCCATCTCTAATATAACGCTAAAACGAAAATTTCATGTCAAATTATTTGGAGTTTCACTAACGTACATAAAACTTTATTGAGAATTATATAAACAAAAGCTATTATATCTTGCATAATCATTAGTTCATTACTACATATATCTCAATATTGTTTATTCATGCACTTTGATTTGCATACAAACAAAAAAAAATTGAATATCGCAAACGAAAAGGAATATTGTTTATCATCAATTGCCCCAATGACAATGAGGTGCATGTTCGCCTAAGACTCAAGTTAAAAGAGAAGTCCTCGATCGAGTCCAAATCTTCTTTATAGATGCCACAATTGTATATATGTCATACTCTCCCACTCTGTACTGGAATTGAAATGTTATAATGAACAAGTAAGTTTATCTCACTTGATAAAGCAATTTTACTCTCTACAATTATAATGTATTTTTTAAAAAAAATACAATGCAGACACAAAATATCTACAAAAAACTAATAATTCACAATGACTAGAATGCCTATTGACATTAACACACACGATACCTAATTTTCACATTTTTTTTGTTACGAGTACACTAGACACCAATTTGAAATTTGTGTCTTATTATATATGTTCTTTAATAATGTGCCAGTTATTCTTTAGGACAAATTTAATTTAAATTGATAATAGTTATAGCAATAATAAAAAAATATTCTTTTAGTCTGGAATTAAATGTTCACGTTTGACTTTAAATTCAACTAAATTATCACTTTATCTTTATTATTAAAGAGAATATTCTAAAATAAATTAATGTTCGATTTTTTAAAATAAATATATTTTTAATTTAAAATTTCACTAATAATTTCATTAATTTAATAAATTTATAAACTCACTAATAACTTAATTAATAATAAAGATAAAGAGATAATTTCTTTAAAGTCAAAATCAAATGTATATAGTTAATTTCGGAGGGAATAATTACACAAGAGATAGAAGATACTGTGACACTGGGGCGGAATATTGGCAAATACATTCCCTGGTTTTGACAATATCGAAATATTTGTATTCATATATATATATATATAATAAATATTAAAATATCTAAAGACGTGAACAAGAGTCGTGTAATTTGCAGTGGATTTGAATAGGTTGTATATGACCATATTTAGAGCTTCTCTAATGGTACGGTTCATGTTAAGAAAAACTCCTGTCATATTAAATAGTTTATAGTGTATTCCAAACTTCATTATGCACAATATCATTAAATAAAGTAATGTTGATGTGCCCATATTTATTATTGACACTGTCAACAATGGTGTTAGGTCTTGATTAGTTGTATGACAAATTGAGTCAGCTATCTCAAGTCTTTCAACATTCAATATATGAATTATGAGATTCTTTGTTTCTTTTTTCGTTAATTTTTTGGGTTGGACAGAGTTTTATTTGAAACATTTAAATTGATAAGTAGGTAATATATTGACGGTTGACATTTACATTCGTTAGACGAAGATCATTTTTAAATTTGAAAGTGCCTTCATTGATATACGTATAAGTTGCTTAATATTACATTCATTAATTATCACTTGGATATATTTTTTTCTTAACTTTGACATAGAGAATTTTATTTGGAACACAAATTATAAAAAACCATTATAGACAAGCACATACAAAACACATATAAAATATACATCAAACACAATGTTAAAGATATTAAAGAACGTTTAGTAAAAGGTGAAATTTATAAATAATTTTTTAAAAAAGTCTTTTTCCCTTCAATGGGTCAAGTATATTCAATTTCTGGCCTACTTTCAATTTATTTATAACAGGTTTGGTTTGTTTTATTTCATATTCATGTTGGAACTCAATATGGATCTTGATTAGTTTTTTAAATAAATGAGTTTTTTTTTTTTTTTTGTATTTGAAACATTAGTTGTTGATAGTATAATTTGGACTCATTTAGGGTATATTCAATTGAAATTTTTAATGACTTTTCAGAATTTTAAAAGATTAGGTGTATTTAATTGACATTTTTTAAAAGTCTTAAAAAGTTTTAAGACATTTAAATTCTTGATAAGTCATAAGGTATTCAATTTGAAATAATTTTTAATGACTTCTACAAAATTAAAACTTTTCATGTAAAATATGAAGGAAAAATGTCTCAAAAAATCTTATATATTCATGTGAGATTTGTAGATATTTTCGATGTTACAATTTGTGCTTATCTAAGCAGACTCAAAATTTTAAGTATAACCTTACTTAATGGTTCGGTCATATATAGGGATGATAATTTGGGTATGATCCGAGTTTAAGGATAGTATGAGCTTCATAATTGTAGTTTTGTGAAAATTTGAGCCATTTATTAGAAAAATTTTAAAATTAAGTTTTTGTTTTTTTTTTTTTATTTGAAACATTAGTTGTTGATAGTATAATTTGGACTCATTTAGGGAGTGTATTCAGTTGAAATTTTTAATGATTTTTCAATATAGTATGATCGGGACTCATTTAGGAGGTTATTCAATTGAGATTTTTAATGAATTTTGAAAGTTTAAAAGTGTAAGTGTATTTAATTGACATTTTTTAAAAGTCTTTAAAAGTTTTAAGATATTTAAAATTATTGATAAGTCATAAGCTATTCAATTTAAAATGATTTTTAATGACTTCTACAAAATTAAAACTTTTCTTGTCAAATATGAAGGAAGAATGTCTAAAAAAATCTCATATATTCACGTGAGATTTGTAGAGATTTTCGATGTGTCAATTTGTACTATTCTAAGCAGACTCAAAATTTTAAGTCTAACGTTACTTAATGGTTCGGTCGATGTTTAACCATTCAGGTTGGATTGGGCTACATAATTAGAAGTTTGTGAAAATCGGACCACATCGAATAGCCTATTTTGCTACACATAACTAAACCCTACTCGATTTGAACTATCAAAATGATGTCATTTTGATAAAAATTCTATCTCTTACGATGCCCCTTAATTGAATTTTATTTGTTTAGATTATTGGATATTCAAAAAATAAAATAAAATGCTGGATGAATAAGGCTTAAACTTTTCTTAGAACTTGATAAGGAAGACGAATCAATTGTTGTAGAATATTTTGGACCATATTTTGAAAGTCAAGAACAAACAAAGAGAAAGTGCATTATATTGCAACTAATATGAAAAATTATCTTGATAATTTTGATAATATTTAACATTATAAATTTATTATGAACATTATATTAATATAAAAAATTTTATTTATTTATTTTATGAATTTTTATTGGTTTCAAAAAAAATATTCTTGCATTGACATGACAATAATTATTTAAAGAATATATAATTTTTTTGTTCTACAAATTTTCTTTTATTTTTAAAAAGAAAATCTATAAAAGTCTTAACAAATTCAAAAAATATTTAAATAAAAAAATCTAAGTAGAATCTTAATAAATATATAAAAGTCACTTTAGAATTTTATAAAATTCATAAAAATCTCAATTAAATACACACCATAAAGATACTTATTAACTAAACTGCATGTATTTGTCAAATAAGGAAATGAGTTAATGTTCAATAAAATTTATTTTGAATATACTATTCTCCATAAAATTGAGAATAAAGAAATTAAGTAAGAATAATGGTGGAGGTTTGAAGAATTTTCTATGCAAATAATTTTTTATTTTTAAAAGGCACAGATTCCTCTAAGATCCCTTCCATAGTAAAGAATTTAAAAACTGTATATATTTTGTAAATTATGAGAGAGATAGTTCCTTTGTCGTCAAATTGAATGTTATATTTTTTTACTTAATCCAATAATTAAGAAGGATATTTAGTTTTAAGAAATTTGTCAATTTATTTTTGTTATTAACCACAAGAGTTTTTTAAATTTAAGAAAATTGTTAATGAAAGTTGAAATGAAGTTTTTTATGAAAACAGACATTCAATTAAAAACATATAAAAAATATAGACATTATATTAGAAACCTAAAAGTAAAAAACATATAAGAAACCTGATAAAAAAATTGTTTTTAAAAATTGATTTATTTAATCGGATACACCCAGCATATTATAGATTCGACGGGTAATTGGAGAGGGCGGGGGCCGAGATTTGGGTTTGGGGCCACATTGCTTTACGGTTTATTTTTTTATTTTTTTATTTTTAAGTCAATAAGATGGTGTACATTGGATTTGTGGGCCTCCCAATTTGTCAATGAAAATCACACTTCTTCTATCTCATTCATACATAATTATATGAATTAAGAAACATAATTTAATGTAATTTACAAATTAAAAAAACATTTTTCCTATTATACCTCTAATTATTTAATTATAATTTTTTTTTTAACAAAACTCTATTCATATCTTCAATAAAATTTAATTGAGTGGATATCAAAATGTAAACAAATTCATTGAAAATATACGTTTTTAAGATTAGAATTTAAAAAATTATTTATTACTCTATATTATTTAAATAAGGGTAGAATAAGAAAATAAAAATTAAATATATTATCAAAATGTTAAGTGTATTATAATTTAAAATAATTATAAAAAGAAAAATAAGTATTTTTTGTGTGACGAAAAATATGGTATTGTTTGGAGAGCAATTCTAAACTGCGGCATAACTTTTGTGCTATTCGTGCATATCGAGATGAGCGTGCGTATAATTTTGTTAGTTCTGAAAGTATTTTTTTATGGTAATAATCTTAAATTGCCTACGAGTCATCGTTAATTTTCACCATCGTGAAAAAATGAACAGGACAAAAATCGAGACTAATTTTCATGTGAATTAGTCTACAAAAAAAAAAAAAAAATTCATGTGAATTTTGAATAGAGAAAAGTGATACCTTGAAAGTTTCTTGAAGACTATAAAGTAATTAAAGTCTTTCCTCTCTAAATCATCCATATGATTTATCAATTAGTCTGTGATATCACTGATCAATATACCCTTGGGTTGGGGAAGGTTTCGTATCATTTGCAACTGATACCTTTTGCTCATCAACTAAGCTTCTAAGTCTAATGGCTTTTTCTCTTTGCAAAACTTCTCTTCTTACCTTCAAAGAATTGCAGGTGTTTCAACCTCAGCCTAATCAAGAAAATTTCTCACAACCCGTTTTAAGACAAAAATTTCAACACAAATCTTTGGAAAAAGGTCATGAACTTGCCACCAAAAGGAGTACTGTTGTGGGACGAGCCACGCACAAAACAAATGATGAGTCCCTTTCATCCATCACCACTGAGCTTCTAAAAGAAACAGAGCACTTTGTGGGTGAAGAAGACCAAGAAGATGTTAAGCAACAACCAGAAAGGAAATTAGCCGATTGCTGGCGAGAAATACACGGCGAAGATGATTGGGTCGGCATGCTTGATCCGATGGATCCACTGCTCCGTACTGAACTAATTCGATATGGAGAAATGGCTCAGGCTTGTTACGACGCTTTTGACTTTGATCCCTGCTCGATATATTGTGGGAGTTGTAAATTCACACGGCGTCAGTTCTTTCAAGAATTGGAGATGTCACAACATGGCTATGACCTCACGCGTTACCTCTACGCAACATCTAATATCAATCTCCCAAACTTTTTCAAGAAATCAAGATGGCCTAAAATCTGGAGCAGTCACGCCAATTGGATGGGTTACGTAGCAGTGTCAAATGACGAAACTTCAAACCGATTAGGCCGCCGAGATATAACCATTGCCTGGAGGGGCACCGTGACCCGACTTGAATGGGTAGCTGACATGATGGACTTCCTTAGGCCAATTTCATCTGATAAAATTCCATGCCCAGATCCAACGGTCAAAGTGGAATCAGGATTTCTTGATCTTTATACTGACAAGGATCAGAATTGCCGATTCTGCAAATTTTCAGCAAGAGAGCAAATTCTAACCGAAATTAAGAGGTTGATAGAAAAGTATCCCAATGAAGAACTGAGCATAACTATAACAGGGCATAGTTTGGGTGCTGCACTGGCAATTTTGAGTGCATATGACATAGTTGAAACGGGTACGAATGTGGGACCTGATTCTAGAGCTTTCCCTGTTTGTGTATTCTCATTCTCGGGTCCAAGAGTTGGGAACGTTAGGTTCAAGGAAAGACTCGAATGGCTTGGGCTCAAGGTGCTAAGAGTGACTAATGTTCATGACATTGTGCCCAAGTCCCCTGGATTATTCCTTAATGAGAATGTGCCGCAGATGGTGATGAAGTTCGCCGAAGCATTGCCGTGGAGTTACTCGCATGTGGGAGTGGAACTTAAACTCAATCATGAACACTCTCCATTCTTGAAGCCCACCACGGATCCCATTTGCTCGCATAACTTGGAGGCCCTCCTGCATCTACTCGACGGGTTAGTTTCTTCAAACCACCCTGCATTATTACGCATTATGAACACAGGAAAAGCCTTAACTGTTTAATGTGTTACCACTGCTTTGATTAAGTGACATATCCATCATTTAGAATCTTTTTCTTCTTAGAATCATCATTTAGAATTTAGATAGACAAAAAATGAACATTTTCCCTTTTTATACTCCTCTTATTAATAATTAAACACTCACATATTTATTTTAAAATATTTAAATTTAAGTATTCAATGTTTTAAACTAATCATATTTTTTTATCTAAAAAGATTTATATTTTAATAACTTAAACAGTCGCATTATCAATTATGTATATTTAATTTAATTTCAGAAAAATGAAATATTAATTAATATAATGGATAATGAATGCAAATCTTAAAATAGTACGTTAGGTGAAAAATTAAATATCATGAGTTCTCTTCAGATCAATCGGGACACGGCACTCCATAGTGATGGGATTGCCAATTAGAATGGCTGTATGGGTTGCATTTCGTCGTATTTCTCTCAAAGGAAGCTTGAAAGCTCCTTCTCCTTGAAGGATATTGATCTGCCTGCTTAATCTAATATATTATATAGGTAGTAAGTGCAAGATGGGGATCAACTTCAAGCCAAAATCTCATGGGAAAATAAAAAATAAAATTGCCTACGGTAGATAAAGATAATTATTAGAAGTAGAGTAAGGTGAACATTACACGCGGTTGTTATAGTGACAAGTGATGCGATAAATAACTTGTCAAAATTGGGTTGAGAGAAAGCTCAATTGGTTGGTAGACGCTTCTTCCCAATTTTGTAATAAAAAAAAAAATAGCTTGCCAAAATTAAAGCATTCCGTTTCTCTTTTTCGTAAACAAGGTTCAGTCCAATCTAGAAAAAAGAGAAAATCGACTTGGTCTTTACTCTGTACTTTTGGAGGCTAAGATGGCAAAAAGGAGTAGAGTTTGTTTGCTATGAGTAGCTTTTTAAAGAAATCACTAAACGTTAAGGATAAATGCGTCATTTTTAATATACTTTCAGTATGTAACTATACATTTATATTCGAAATTACATATTTATTTTTTAAAAATAATAAAATTTGTACTAAATTATTTTATAAATTTTAATAATAAATTACTATTAACCACAATAATAAAAGTAAAAGATAGCATGATAACTTTTGTTAAATTTATATTTTTTATATTAAGTCCAGCAGGCGTAAGCAAGTAATATATAAATAGGACGTAGAGTCTGGGCCAGTGCTAGTCTAATTTTTTTTTTTATTTGAAGGGAAAAGCAAATACATCAAGAAGAAGATAAGTAGCCAAAGTAGCAAAAATACATTGCTAGTCTAATTGAGTTGTATGATACGTGCGGCAGATACCAGGGGACAGGTCGAAGATTTGTACTGGCAAGCGGAAGGGACATAGCACTGGTGAACAAGGCATGCGATTTTCTGAAGGACCATCATTGTATTCCGCCCAATTGGAGGCAAGATGAGAACCGAGGAATGGTGAGAAACAAGGAAGGCCGCTGGGTCCAAGCAGAGCGCCCGAGACTCGAAGATCATCCCGAGGACATGCATTTCCACCTCAAGCAACTCCAACCAATAGTCAATGTAGAAATTGGGGTTTCGAGGTCAAACAATTAGCTGTTGAAATATTATTGTGTCGGTGTCGCTGTCGCTGTTGGCCTTGGCATTGATCTTTGATTAAAATATGGAGTAATATTTAATAATACTGTTTTTATATTAAAATATAAGCTGTTTAAACTTTTTAAATATATGGGAAATTATATTATTATTTTTAAATAAAATTTTCTTTATTATTCATGACTCCAATTTTTAAAGAAAAATATTAAAGGTAAAAGTAAAAAAAGTATCATAATTATATATTAGAAATAATATAACAACTAATATTTAAAAACAACAATTTAAGGTTAAAAAGTTTTTTTTTAAAAAAAAAGAACTTGAGGAGTAATTTTAATTGAGCAAATTCTTGATGAAGCAGTATCATGGAATGTTTGGCTGGAAATTCTGATTTCGGGTTTCTTTTCCCATTTCATTTCTGGGGAATTGAAGATTTGTGTCTTTTTCCTATTTTTGTGGTCGTTTTTGAGGATATAAATTTTTTTATAGAAAAAATATTTGAAAAGTTATGAGGTTTATCTTCGTGCTACTTGTTGAAGTCACTCTCCAAAAAACAATTACTATTACAGAATTATATTTAGTTTTCGAGAGGTGTGACATGGCATATATAACCCAAGCCAACATTATAATACCCAATCTACTTCAAGTCTTCAACTTAAATAATGTCTCAAAGGAATTGTTTAATTGGATACAAGACCAAGGGAAATGAGATTTGTTCTGTTAGCAGTGTATTTTTTTTCCCCTCTTTTGGCAAATACTAGTGCATTTTGATTTGTTTTTTATTTTTCAAAAAAAATATATTTCCTATCTACTTCATACCTCAAAATACTTTTGCCTCTAAAATTATATTTAAACTGCATATCTTTTTCCAATATTTTCAATCAAAATCACATTTTAATTATATAATATAGAAAACCAATTGATGTGTATAGACTAGTTTTTTATACCCAAATAAGACATTACAAAACTTTAAAACCAATTTAAAGTACAACCGCAATTCTATTTCCAAATATCTCTGGCAGTCCACAATTGTCCGGCCCATCAATATTTTGCATCCAACTACTTCAAATACAGCTTTTTATGAAGATCAATCAAACCCTCCATCGGCCCAACCCAAAGACAAAAAAAAAACTCAATAAAGCCCAACTTTCAACAGTAGAGTTTAAGATGCACCAAAAGACAGGCCCACGATGGCTGAGACCGCTGAGTTATAGAAATTAGAAACTGCGTCCCCGCCAACACTGACTCACTATCCGACTCCAATTGCCGTTCCGCCGGTAAGCTTCTCATACTTCTGTTGTCTGTTTCCTTTTCTTATGCATAGCCTATTACGATTCTTCTTCTTCTTATTCATTAAAGTAGAAATCATTTAATATTTGTATGGGCTATTGTTTTTCCAGAACCTTTTGGCTCAAAATTTCTTTGGCTAGTTTCTCTTAAAAGTTAAAATTGTGATATATATTACTATATAAGTGCCAAATTTGAACATCTTGCTTATTTTCTTCCGTTTCAGAGTTCAAATTTGTAATTTTTTTTGAAGAGAGACCATGGTTCATTTCAAAATTTGATATTGTAATATGGGAATTTATGTAGTCCATCAGGTTGAGGGAGAATGTTCTACTTGAGTGAACTTGATCACACCTTGAGATTGCCGCCACATCTTCTCAATCTTCCTCTTGATGAAGCAATTAAGGGAGAACTTGAGGGTCTCTTTTTAGACAAGGTCACTCTTCATTGCTTTTTTAACCATTTTTTTTGGGTTCCCGGGGGCGGCGGGGTATGTGAAAACCCTTTCTGAAAGTAAACAGAAGTGACTGTTGTTCTGATTTGTTTCTGTACAGCAGGTCATTGCAAAATTGGGGCTCTGCATTTCTGTTTATGATATTCGCTCCATTGAGGGTGGATTTATCTTTCCCGGAGATGGTGCTTCAACGTACACGGTATTTTTTGTGTATAAAATCTGTAATTTCATTCTTCTTTCTCTATGATGCATTGTGTGATACTCTTTCCTGTCCAACATTGAATGCTCTATTTGCATGGAATGTGAAACGTAACTAAATTGACATACTATCTTTATTTATTTTATTATTAATGTAGTTACTAATTCATGAAATTCAGCTAGTGCTGAGACTTAGTGGAATAAGGATTCTGGTTATTTGTGTGAAATTCTAGATTTATAATATGTTTATTCTAAAATGTGGACATTTGTTTTTTTGACATGTTAAAATAGAATAGTGGATATTTATTTTGGATAGAGATAGAGTAGTAGCTTAATAAAAGATCTTATGACTTGTTCCCTGCAATAGGTGTCAGGTTTTTCCTACCAGTATTCCCTCTTTAATATTAATTATTTACAAGCCTCTGTCTCTTTTTCTAATGTGTGCACATTAGTCTGCAGATTATTGAACTTCTAGATGATGTAGCCATCTGGACAAAACTCCCATTTGCTAATTCCTTTTAGAGAGTGACATACAATCTATGTATTGTTTAGTGTGGAAATAGAACTGTTGGGGTCTTCTAGGTGTCAATAATTAAACTCACGACTTGTGGTTGAGGCTCAAGAAAGCTGTATAACTGCTCTTTTTAGGTTCCATATTGCATGATGAATTTTTGACTATTTGTTCTGGGCCCCTTCCTTGAGTTGTACTGTCTAATTTAGAGTTTGTTAGCAATCATAAAGAGGGAAAGAATGAAAATCAAAAGGGGAAGATGCTTGCATGAGCATGCTTTTGCATGCACTGGATATCATTGAATGTTTTTTGTGTAAAATTCTCTCTCTGAACTCAGGTTGCATTTATTATTATTTATTTTTTGGATAAATGTATTTAATTAATAATAGACAATCATGCTTTTATGGCAGGTGAAGTTCAGACTGTTAATGTTTCGCCCTTTTGTGGGAGAGGTTATAGCCGCAAGGCTTAAAGAGTCTACCTCAGATGGTTTACATTGTATGACTCCTAAGTATTTTGTATTTTTAACATAAAATGGTTTCTTGTATAGTAGCTTATTACAATTGGAGTAGCAAAGTCTCCCCCTCTTTATTTTTTCCTAATGTTTGGAGATTGGATGCTAATTCAGATGAAGCTGAACCTTACCTATTTTTCTTATCATAGGTGATCCATTAAGTCCTGAAGCTTTCTAGGTTTATTTGCCTTTTTTATGTGTGTGTGTGTGAGGGGGGGGGGGGTTGTGATGGCAGGGTTGTTAGATGTTTGTCGTCAGATTAACTGAGAATGGAATATTTGTGACTTTTAAAAAGATAGTTATTAGTGTTCTATGTTCTTAGCTGGATGAGAAAAATTTCTTGCTCAAGGCAGTTGAGAGAAGTTTGGAGTTTGGATATTTTTCTCTTTCAATAGTTGTCATATGATCTGCCTTTCTTATGTCTTTTCTAAAAACTGTTCAAACACAAGATGTTAAGGAAATAGATCTTGGTATTTATGATTTGATATACCTGCATGATTAATATGTGAATCTGTTTGCAGTATCGCTAGGATTCTTTGATGACATTTATGTGCCTGTGCCTTTGTTGCCGAATCCCTTACATTCCGAGCCTGATCCAGGAAACAAGTGAGTTTCAAGCTTTGCTAACTAACCTCCAACATTATTAAAAGCATTAAACATATTCAAAACACCATGTAATCCCTTGTGAACCACATCTCAGTCTTCTTGTTCTGTGCCAATACTCATCACAGGAACCAAGTCAGGTGGATATGGGAGTTTAATGGAGATAATTACCCTATAGACGGTTTTGATGAGGTTGTTTTTCATATTTGGTGCTTATTACTGGATGTCTATTAATTGAAGCTTTACATTCATATGGAAAGTGATTGTGCTTGACTGCAGATTAGGTTCCGTGTTCATGCTGTAAATTATCCATCAATTCCTCTTGAGCAAGAAGCAGATTCAAAGCCATTTGCTCCTATGGTGGTCACAGTGAGTAAATCATTTAGTTTGATTCACATGATGCTTGCCTCCATTTCTGCTATTCTTTATTTATGCTTATTGTCTTTCTCTACAACACTGGTATTGCACACATTCGGAGGTTCTTTTATAAGAACAGCAGCTGCTTATTTAATATCCCCAAAACTTCTGTAGCTTTTTATCTTATATCTTTCAGATTTTGGAAATGTTGCTTTTTAAAATTGTACTAGTACTCATCATTTAAAAGAAGGAATAGGTGCACTCCTTTTGTTATTTGAACAATTAGAAGAAGTGAGTGTAATGCTGACTGCAATATCTGCATCATACATTCTCTTAATGGTAATTTTTGGCCAGACATTGTGGTTACTTTACGTCTTTTTAATCATTCTTTTGGCAAGGAATCAGCTGGGACATATTCACAACGAACTTCGAGTACATGCTACTGGCCTGTACATTATACTCTTCTTTCATCCTAAGCCTGCAGTCCTCGACCATTAAAACAACTAATCTTAATTTTATGGCAATCTAACTTTATCTTCCCATGCCAACAAAAAGGAGGGAAGAAAGAAAAATGAAGACTTGTTCATATAGATGCTATAAGTTGTAGTATACAAATAGTGAGGCTCTCTCTTTTGTTTGTTTTTGCAGGGATCACTGGATGCTGATGGTTTGGGCCCTATTTCATGGTGGGTTGGCGCTGCAGAAGAGGGATGATGCTCTCGGAGACTTGATGAGTATATAGGCAGCTGGTTTCTCAGTCACCATGTGGAGTTGTGGACGAGGCTATGGTTTCTTAATTGCATGGAGACTCCCTCTTAATTGGAGAATTACTAACAATAGGATCGCCCTTTTTTTTTGCTTTTAGCTTATCTTGTAAGTAATAGTCTGCCTAACCACTCCTGGAGAATGGAAAACTGGGCATAAATACTGCGGGAAAACGGTTTGTAGAAATACATTTTGGTCGAGTTATTTCCATAGATATTGCTGGGATATAATGTTATTGACTTATGAAGATTATATAGTGGCGTTGAAGAGTAGTAGTAAAAAATTTGTGAACATTTTCTTGAGGTCTGCATGTAGGTCAAGTTCTGTATTAACTGTGTGATGGTTCTCATTTTAGTCTTCCATCATTTAGAAATCCCTGAGAGATTCCAATTACAGATCATCCATGATTTCACTTTAATTATCAGTGGACAATTACATTTTGTATATCAACTAAAATTAACTGGGCCAAAAGCAAAAACCAATAAGTATTATTTGCAAAGTTTTATCGTACTTCCGCCTCCACCCCTGCCGGCGCTGCCCTTTTGAGGATTTGCTTCCCATATATAGTCATCAGTGATCGAAGACAATGGCTTGCCAGTCATTATTCTGTCATAAGAAAAAATATTTTTAATTCGTGTATCTTTAGTCATATTTACATAAATAGTTTAATTACTTTACTCAAACTTATAATCTTTAAATAGCTGAACCGGTAATGAGAGTTTTTATAAATTATAATTACATATAAAAAAACATAAATGATTTAATTTTTTTATTTATAGTTTCAATATTTGCAATTTTATATGGTAAAGGAAAAGCCTATAAATAGAATTTCGTTACACAGGAGAGCACGAGGAAGATAGGGAGCGAACAAATGGCGACATCTCTCGGTAGCACAACCATTACCTTCCAAAGTCTCTGCAAAAAGTTTCCCATTTTTCCATCATCTCAATGTAAAACCCTAAAGCTCCGACGCTTTGTCTCTCGCGAAGGTCAGAATCAATCTTTTTCTCACCACCGGCGTTTTACCACTCGAGCTGAGTCCACCAACGGTGCCGGCCCCGATTCTGTTGTACACTACGACTTCGACCTCTTTACTATTGGTGCCGGAAGCGGCGGTGTTAGAGCTTCTCGATTCGCTGCGAATTTCGGGGCTTCTGTTGCCGTTTGCGAACTTCCTTTCTCCACCATCTCCTCTGACTCCGGTGGCGGCGTTGGTGGCACGTAATTTAGCTCAACTCTATTTTCTGCATTCCTTTTCCAATCAAGTTTTCTTCTCTATGCCTTCTTTCCTCAATGAATTTGTCGGAAAATTACGGCTTGATAAAGAGCGAACTCTGTGCATATTTCTTTGGAACTTTCTTTTTCTTTTTAAAAAATGAGAAATTTTAGTTGAAAGTAAGCAGAGAGGAGCATTTTAGTTAGAGATTGAGGGATTCAAGTGCTTACGCCCAATTGCGTGTTCTCATGTTTTAAGGAAACATTCTGTATGCTTTATTCCTTTAGAAACTGATATTTCTATTTTTCTATTACAAAGTAACTTTTGCTTGCATTATAATAATCTTTGATGTTTTCATTGAAGGTGTGTGCTTCGAGGTTGTGTACCAAAGAAACTACTTGTGTATGCATCCAAATATGCGCACGAGTTTGATGAGAGTTGTGGTTTTGGATGGACTTATGAGACTGAACCAAAACATGATTGGAGTACCTTGATTGCAAATAAAAACGCAGAGCTGCAGCGACTAACTGGCATCTATAAGAACATTTTGAATAATGCTGGTGTCACATTAATTGAAGGGCGTGGAAAGGTTTGATGATTCTCTGTGGACAAAATACTTCCAGACATACTGTTGCTTTGAGAATCTGAAGTAAAAATCAGGAGTTAATGATGCAGATTTGTCATAATACTTGCAGGTTATAGGCCCTCAAACAGTGGAGGTAGATGGAAAACGCTATTCTGCAAAGAACATTCTTATTTCTGTTGGAGGACGTCCATTTATTCCAGACATTCCTGGAAGTGAACATGCAATTGATTCTGATGCAGCTCTTGATTTGCCGTCAAAACCTACAAAAATTGCTATAGTTGGGGGTGGCTATATTGCTGTTGAGTTTGCTGGTATCTTCAATGGCTTGACAAGTGAAGTCCATGTCTTTATAAGACAGAAGAAAGTTTTAAGGGGCTTTGATGAAGAGGTAAAGAATCATATGAAGAACATTTTGGCCTTCCATAAATCCATTAAGTGAGTTCTATTTATGTTTCCAAGTCCCCTGCGTTTCATTTTGCAGATCAGAGATTTCGTTGGTGAACAGATGGCACTGAGAGGTATTGAGTTCCACACAGAGGAGTTGCCCCAGGCTATTGTCAAACTTCCAGATGGCTCACTTTCAGTTAAAACTAACAAGGGAACATTTGAAGGTTTCTCTCATGTCATGTTTGCAACAGGACGTAGGCCAAATACACGGGTTTGTTTTCTTCCCTGTGTTTGACTCTTCTAGTAGCCTATTAGTTTACCAGCTCAGCAGCACATGTGGGTTGGAAGGATTTTATTTACTTCTTAGTGTAATGATGACATTTCCTACCTTGACGTGAAAAAAAGGAAAATTTGATGGAACACATTCTAATGTTTACTCCTATTTCTTGATAAAACTTCATGCTTAACAGTAAAGGAGTTAGACCTTTACCCTGTTTAAATCTAAGCTATAATTGCATGTGCTATCTGTAAATATAAACTCCTCCCTAAAAAATGTGTCAATAATTTGCAGAATTTAGGACTGGAAGCTGTGGGGGTGAAAATGACAAAAAGCGGAGCAATTGAGGTGAAGGATTAGGTTTTTCCTAATTCACGCATGCTTTTCTTCCTGTTTTTTTAGTATATAAAAGTTAACTCTTGGTTTTCTCATTAGGTTGATGAGTATTCTCGTACATCTGTTCCGTCCATTTGGGCTGTTGGAGATGTTACTGACAGAATAAATTTGACTCCAGTTGCTTTGATGGAAGGGGGCGCACTGGCAAAAACTATTTTTTTAAATGAGCCAACCAAACCAGATTATAGGTGCTTTTGCTGTCCCTTTTTTTTTTCTTTCCTGTAGACAACTAGTGATAGAAGCAAATATAAGGTTCTTTTTCAGTGGAAGCCACCTTATCAATCCTGGCAGATCTTAATTTCATCACATGACCAGCTCTTTTCTCTTAAGCAGGGCTGTGCCGTCTGCAGTTTTTTCACAACCTCCTATTGGTCAAGTTGGTCTCACTGAGGAACAGGTGGGAAGATAGTGAAGATATATGCAAAAGATACAATAAACTATTATGCTTAATCTCTTAAGGGTTTTACAGGCCATAAAAGAATATGGTGATGTTGATATTTTCACAGCAAACTTCAGGCCCCTGAAGGCAACTCTTTCTGGTCTTCCTGACCGAGTTTTTATGAAGCTCATAGTATGTGCAAAGACTAATAAGGTCCTAGGTTTGCACATGTGTGGAGATGATTCACCAGAGATTGTACAGGTTTGACATCGTCATTTAGTTTCTCATTATCACATTGCAAATATTTATTCTAATAAGGATAATTGTAACATGTGTTGGTTTTGTAATGGAACTCCAGGGGTTTGCAGTTGCCATAAAAGCTGGCTTGACCAAGGCGGATTTTGATGCTACAATAGGTATTCACCCAACTTCGGCAGAGGAATTTGTCACAATGAGGGCACCTACAAGGAAGGTCCGGAGCAGTTCATCTGAGGTTTGTCTGCAATTCAAAGTACTTGAGTCAATAGTATTAGCTGATTAAAGTCACATTTTAAGAAAGTGCCTCAACCTTTTTGTTGAGCCTATACATTGGGGACCTTAGTCCATGACTCTAATAAGAACTGTGACAGCCAATACTAATTGTACTTTGCCACTCTTATTTTGCTTAGTACAAAGGTTGCCAGTTTTTGCTGTTGAGATGATAGTTATGCTGAAGTGAGATACTTGCCCAATAGGATACTGGAAACCTCCTCCCCCACCCTTCTAGGTGGTGGCCACAAGGATTCAAATATTTTCTATTTCAAATCATATTAGGGCCGCACAAGTTGAAACATTTACAAAGTTGTCAAATTATGTTCTTTGATTGAGATATACTTTGTTTGTCCTGATATATTTACCTTCAATTGCTCAGGGGAAGACGGATACTGACATCAAAGCTACTGTAGGAGTTTAACGTGTTTGCAATGTGTAGAGCTGGCTGTCTATTCTGGTAAACAGTTGCTTAACTGGTGATAGATAAATGGTTTTTCAATCTTCCTGTGGTTATTTTGGTTTTCTCATCTTCTGTGTCAATATTCCTGATCTGCCTGATTCTTATTTTCTCTTGCATCCTCTTGTAATTCATTTACGATTAGGATACTTGCGGTCAACCTTTTAACAATTGTTGTTTTTTTATCTCTAGTATCATAGTTCAGTACTATCCAAGATTAACATAAGCACCTTCATATGGGCTTGAAAAGGAGATAATGGTAAATTCATTTACTGCACCCACTGGCTTGTGCAAACTCTTGGTTGAAAACTGGAACCTCCAAATTTTATCATTTCTTAGGTTGCAGTTTCAATATTGAGCTCTCTCAATTTGGCTTGTTTAAGTTCTTTCTGGATCATTTTTACTGTTGCTGGGACTTACATCAAGATTGGAGAGAGACTGTTTTGGGTGGATGACAACATTCACCGATCCTTTGTTTCTTGTTTATGTTGGCATGACAATTTTCCATGAATGCCTAGTAATTATTGTTTTGACTATTCACTATTCTTATAGTTGTTGGCATTTCATTCTGCAGTTTGTCTAACATGATAGGTGGTAGGCTTGCAAAGTGGAAACCTGAGGTTCACATCTTACATACTGGGAGCACATGTAACGACTGTGCGTACCATGCTGCAAGACCTTTTGCGATGGAAAATTTAGCATAGAAGTTTCTTGCTGAGTAGAGTATACTTTCCATTAACTGATGCAGTCTGGAGAAACAGCACAAGTCTTTGAATACTTTTTCCTGAGACGCACAAACAATTGCCTGTGAGATTGAACAGTGCAGTATAGCTTCTTAATTTATATTATTTTGCTTTCTTTGGAAGATTTTACAGAGGTGTGACTTTTCATTCAATTTTGCGAGACTGTACATGTATTGTATCTAGATAGTTCTTGTTTATTTTCAGACCATTGAAAAATACCTATTCTACATTTACAAAGATTTACTACTTTGAATGTACAACTTGATAAATGAGTTACTACTAGTCCTGCAGAATATATTTGCCCGTATCTGAATTTTGTTCATTAAACTACATACATGTCCATGTTCCAGCATGTTTCTGCAACGATTGCATGAATATTTGGTGGCCACTAAAAGAACGAAACTTCTTGTAGAATTGGAGGCGGATGCTGGATATTGTACACGTCTCAGCAAGCAATGGCAGTGACGGATTTTATGTACCATTGTTCACCAGCATTTCCCTCCAGAGGAGGCTATCTCCAGGAGGATCTGCTGCACCATGGTTGCGAACGAGAACCAACCTTGTGTACACGGTATTAGCAGCCGATGTTATGTAACAGAAACGGACCACAAGATTGATCCATGAGTCTGGACTACGTGTAATCCCTTCCATCAGCAGGAAGGTTCGCCCGCAAGTTTCCTAGGCCACTTTATGCTAATCCAGGTTTTAATGGAGGGAATCGAGTTATAATAATTTGTGTTATAGAGATGCTCTTTTAGCTATTAGCAGCAACACACCATTAGTTTTTCATATAGGGTATTCATTTGCTTTATTTTATAATTTAATGATCAGAGCTATAGTAACAGAGAAGAGATAGAACTTAAAAAAATACCATGAACATTTGGTTTTTAGAGGTACAGAATTGACAATAGTATTACACAAATTTGATCAAGTAGCATGCAGCGCTTGAGATTTATAGGGACAATCCAGACTCCTCATCATCATCCAAGGAGCCGGTGTAGATGGTGTAGAAAACCCAGATCAAACCGAAAACACCAAAAAGGATCCAGCCCAAGAGGTTGTTGCTCAAGCCGAAGGGAAGCCCTGTTCCTTCTGTGCTCATTCTCTCGTCCACCAGAGCCATGGCGGGGCTTGACATGGTTGCAGCACAAGCTGCTGCCAACAAGGATGCGCTCATCCCCAACTTTGACTCACTCTCTTGGGCGCCAGACTTTCCTTCCACGGAACACCTGACCTTTCCCATCTTTGCCATCACGGGCAATCCTGATCAAATTTTCGTAATCACCATTAGCACTTACATGATACTACTGATAAAATTGATTTATTCAAATGCAGACCATGACTAAAAGTAGAGTTGAATTTCCTCACCAAGAGCAGGAGGAGCCCGGATGGCTGACCCCTTTGGTAGAAGAGCAGTGCACGTGACTGAAGAGGTAGCGGCGGATGCGGTGATGGAGGCCATCTTTTCTGCTTTCTACTCGAGCTAAGCAGCTGCTAGCGATGAGGAAGGAAGTAGTAGAGAGAGCTATCAATTTGTTTGATATGAAATGAGCAGAAGATATATTTTGAGTTGCAAGTACCAACACACTACTGAACCACAAGCTTGGATAGGCAGATATCCCCTCATCCATAAGAACCCAACCGAAATCTGCCACGTGTGACATCATCCCCTAGTTACCATCCTCCGCTGCTGAGAGGTTGAATTAATTCGTGCAATAGCCAATTAAACAGGCCAATTTTGAAGAAAAGAAAAAAGAAGTCCAAAGTTACTTAATCCTCATTTTTTTTTCTTTTTTATAAAAAACTCGGAATCTTCTAGAAAAGAATGATCAATTTAAGCTGAGCCTATTAGAACCAAGATATAGAACGAAATTATGATGATGCTTTATTCTAAATTTAAAGGAAAAAAAAAAAGAGAAAGGAAGATTTTCAGTGATGCGTTTATACTTATCCAACAATAATGAGAATATGACTAACGCCTTCCGCCAGAGGATCTCTCTCAACAATAGACCATCATATCCCGCTAGCCTGGATAAGAAACTAAGGAGTTGGTTCAAGCTTGTGCACTTGTCATCCATTCGATCCATAATTTAAAATGACTGCAAGAAAACCTGAACACTAACTGGACTAGTTTTGTATAACAAAAACCGCCGAGAGAGTTTTGAATAGAACATTCTGAAGCTCGACCAATTATACAAATTAATCCATAACTGTAATCCTCGAATAAGGAGCATTACATTTACGCATCAAAGTAGTAGTTCCAAAAATGAATTATGTACATTGGACAGCCCTAAAAGGGACTCCCCAAAATCTGGATCCTATTATTGCTATAGACTAAAAATTCTAAAATGTGTAGCCCAAATAGAGCAACAAAAAAGGTTTCAGATGTACATGGTAAGAATTGGGGAGGAATGTTAAAGAATTGAACAAATATAAGCAATTCCTGTAAGTGAAGAAACTAATACGTGTGGTGAGGACGAGAAGTTCAGAAATTAATTGCCATGTAAACCTAGTTAACCATGAATGTTACATTGTTGGAGGTGGGGGTTATCATAATTGACATGCCTCCGCCAGTATTGCTTGTACTTTTCAAGTCCAATATCCAACCATGGCTTCATGATTCCATCAAAATGAATCACAGCTCCTTGCTCAATGTCGCCCAACCTGACACCAGAATCATAACCCAACCCAAGAATGTGCCATTTCTTCTCTAAAGCCACTGTACGTCTGTAAAAGGTCACCCAACCAATGGGCAAACTACCAGCTTTAAACACTGGCCTCTTCTCACCCTGCATCATCCAAAGTAATATGCATTAGATGCACATAAGTTTTTCACAATTATGTACATGAATTTTCAGCACTGGCAGAAGAGGTATCAGGATACAATCACAAACAATCCTTCACTAACAGCAGCAAGGAGGTGGGTTTTGGTGATGGGGCAGGGAGATGAGTACATTAAACTAATTACTTATTTCAGGTGTGGTTACAAGTCAAAAATATTCTAAATCACAATTGCTAGCTCATTTGATTACAAGATGCAAGCCTCAATTACAGCTCCTAAAAGGATAGCAAGTTCTAACACAATGAAGTAAATATCCAACTAAAGAGTAAAACACCCATGACAAATTTAGCAAGTCCAACATGTGCTACACAAGGCAGAAGCAAGCAAGTACATATTTAATAAGCAGGAAATGTATCCTTACCATATGCAGGTACTTGTAATAAACCTCACTTAAATTTTGCTTTCTCCATTCTTGCAAATCAAACACATTCATCCCAAAAGCCCACGTGCATGTATTTGCATCAAATTTTTTTGCCACCGTAGGATCAGAAAAATTAATATAGGTATCCATCCTGCGAAAAGAAGGGTAACCTTCCGAACAGGTCTCCACTGCACCATTTACTTTACCTTTCATGTTAATACCCCAAAGACCTGTTAAATCCTTTTGCACAACCACATCATGATCAAGGAGCACAACTTTATTCAGGAAAGGAAAGACATCCGGGAGATAAAATCGAAGGTGGTTCAGAGCAGAAGTATATCTGGTGTCAATAGAGTTTTGTTTCTTCAAAGCCTTTTCATATTTCACATGCCACCAGTCAAAATTTTCCACACTCTGGACCTGAATTGCTGCTTTCCCAGGAGGATTCAGTAAGAACCACATCGACATAGCTGGGAGGTTGAGTGAATCAGTCACTATATGAAAAACAATTTTCTCTGGTTCCTGTTAAGAAAATAAATCTCATTTTCTCGATACCAAAACGGAAAAAAAGATTAAAAGTGAAATGAAACAGTAACAACTTCACTATTTGTCTACAGTTGCAATGAAAACTCAATTCTCCAACCATTTTTAAGAAGCATAGCCAACTCATAGCCAATGGACCATCACAACCACTATAAATTTTGTCACCACCATTTCCTTCTTTTTTGCATCTCAACTGATGTAACTGCCTCTATATACATGTCAGTGACACCAATTATGTAAAATAATATTTGTGGAGGAAAAAGTTATTGAGATAGCAATTGTTGTTCAAACAACAATGGTAGAAGAAAAGATGACTTCATAGAATTCATGGGCATGAAATGGTGCAAGAATCCAGTGGATGGTTAGACACAATGGCAGTAATCAAGCCCCCAACCCATTCCAACAGCAGTCACTTGGTGAGATCCTGGAGACTAAGGTGTCTGCCATGGACCACATGTTTGTTCAGAGAACAATTTACACCTACCAAATCAGTGAATTGTGTACAGAGCAGTAAAAATCCGAAATGTTCAGAACTCAACTAAATGGATTCAAATTTATACATATATGACCAAATTTTTAACTCTCATACCAAGTAGCACCTAATCTTTATTTGAAAATAAAGTTAATAAATATTATTGTTTCTCAGGACACAATTGGAAGATATTATTGCATAGGTCTCAAGCATGCCAATGAAACTATTGGTACCACCACAGCATAACAGGCCATTAAAGTAAGACACAGTCACAGTGTCGCGCCCTGAGCTGTGCTTCAGAAGCTATGGAACTTTTTCACTACTTTTGCTGTTATTTCCTCTCTTTTTTCTTACCTTCTAGATCAACTTTTGGTTTTATACACCCATCACCCTCCCCCCCCCCCCAAAAAAAAATGAGAATCTACATTCGTATTTTATTCTCATCAATAATTTTAATATTTAAAGAAAACTAATGAGGTGAAATATAAATGTACGTCTGACACAAATAATGTATTAGTAGAAAGAATATAAATTTTAAATTAATAGCTTCATAAGGGATATAATAATAAAATTACATTGATTATGCTCCTCCATATATTTTGGAAGCAAGTCCTATAATGATGTGTTAAGTGTCTTGGGGTATAAAACAGAAGGCATATAGAAAGAGAACAAGAGAGAAAATGAACAATAAAAATGTCAAATAAACATAGAATAGCAATGATTTATCGCAAATTGAAAAGTGGGGCAGCTTACCTTAGCAGCTGAAACAGTTGAATTTATAACAACTGCCACAAGCCATAATATTATCAGAAAAAACGGCGAAGTGAAAGAGATGTGGATCATGCACTCTATCTTGGCTAGGGAATTCCCGCTCCTCGGACGGCAGCATAAAATATTCAGAAGTCAACCGCATGGAGAGGCAGTGCAGGCCTTTAGGGGTAGTTCTCCCTGAAAGTTGCAGGAGAAATGTTGTTTGGTTCTTCTGTGCACGAACCTGCTCTTCTGCATTGTAAGCCATAGAACGAAGTTTTCTCACCATGGCTAAGCAATCAGGGTAAAGACGACTCGCTTTTAGCAACGTAGCCTCCATGGCTTTCATCCTCTGTAATGCCCTGAGAATTTCAATGGTTTATCACAATATTTGTTTCTCAAGATCTAGCATGTAACTGTTTCAGAAAAAAAATTTCACTAGGTTCCCATTCAATATGCTAAACCTGAATAATTTTCTTCATTATGTTCCTTTTACAGTATAATCAGTACAGAGGATGTCTACAAACAACTTCAGAAAGATACCTTGGCCCATGCTAAAAGAGAATCTATCATGATGACTTTATATATTTCACGTGCATAAAACAAAGATTCAATCCAAGTTTCTAATTAATCCCCCAATAAGATCCCAACAAAAGGAATAAATTCCAGAGAACCAACAAAATTAGAAATCCATATTTACCTCTTTGACAAGTCAGAATCCTTGGTGGATTCACCTATTGCTCGTTCCAACTCCTTAACTCGCAGTTTCAACTCTTTTACAAGATGCATGTTGCTACTTGCTGGAGCAAAATTCAAATACATTTTAGCCCTAATCAGCCTGATCCTTCATCTCTTTCAGCTTCTCATCCATTATTCTCCGCGAAAGGTGCGGCACACTCAGATCATGTTGGATAGTTTGGGTAGTTATTGATTTGGACTTCTCCTGCCAATATCACACTACAACCCTGAGCAGGCTACAAAAGAGTATAATAATACCAACTCGCTCA
This sequence comes from Apocynum venetum, assembly GCA_019593545.1. NCBI lineage: Eukaryota > Viridiplantae > Streptophyta > Magnoliopsida > Gentianales > Apocynaceae > Apocynum > Apocynum venetum. The sequence continues at coordinate 2,743,611 of SRSM01000324.1, forward strand.
TTTTCATCACGTTTGATTGCAGAAATGAGTTGAAGTTAAATTGCAGCTGAATATCAATTTATAAAATCTAACACGACATACAAACAAAGATAATTGCAAAAAAATGAACAGATATTTGCCACTAAGAAAAGGGGGAAAAAAAGAAGACCCTTATATACTGTCTTCTTGAAGGTTCCCACACTCAAAATACACAGTAAAAAGCTAAAATCATCAAAAAGTTCCAAACAATTAAAAATACAGAAGATACCTTATCAGTGAACAGGTGTAGAAAAATACTAATTGTTGCAATTTACAGGAATTAGCAGCTTGAGATGCAGCATCTATAAATGATTTTGACTTATGCAACTCTAAAAACACCCAAGAAAAGGGGGAGCATGTTCCTATTGAACCTTGACAATCTCTAATTTCGAGTTTATCACCCTCAAGAATGGGAAATTAGTTTAAATATATTGGACACAGCACATATTAAACAAACAGGTACTTAAAACTACTTAAAGAACCAACAAGGTTAAGAAACCAAATTCTTTCAGGCTTTTCTCAAGGAAAATAAATAAATAAATGTGGACATGAGCTATGCTTTTTTCTTGGGTTGACAAGCACATGAACCAATTAAATATTCAAACTAATAACCTCAACAAATGTGTAAAATGAGATTAGTGGATGTATATATTCATCTTCGCATTATACACACACATCACATTCATCCACTGTTAGAAATTCAATAAAAAAAAAAAAATCTAAGAATCATTCATTGGAAATGAACTGACATTTGCAGTTCATTGTCCAGGAGTCATAGATCACAGATGAAACTCCAAAATTCCAGGTGATACATTCAAAAGTTGCAGACAATTATTAATTCACAGATATTATACCTTCCCACCAGATGCAGATAACTTTTCCTCTTGGCTCTCATCATGATAGCCTTCTTTCACTTCAGGATTGGTTCCTGAACTTGAAAGATGGTCAGAGAACAATTACAACCTTGTGAAACAAGTAAATGAGTATAGAACAAAACAAGTGCAAAGCTGCAAAAAACACCAACCATTGCTTCCCAGAAAATCAACACTGCCTACAGAGTTTGGAGAATCAATAAACATATTGGTTTTATCATAAGAACTCAGACTAACACCGGACTTGAAATCTTCATCTTTGTATACAATCAGGGTTGGCTCTTCCACACCTTTCCTTTCATCCTAAATCAAAAAGGCAAATATTACATTGAAAAGAAGTGCTGAAATAACATCAAGTAACAATACGACCTTTGACCAACTAAACTATTACCTTCTCAACTCTCAGAAACCGAGCTCTTGTCCTGAATCTCTGAAGAAGACAATAAAGGGGAAAACATTGTTTAATCTGGAGTAGAAACAGGAAGAAAAGAACTGCAATATTTATTTTCGTTTTTTAAAAAATAATAATAAATCCTGGATCGAATTGCCAGGGGACTGCAATTATTCCCAAATCATGAAAAATGGAATTCAACTTGGAATATCTGATTCCGGCATTTTCCACAATTACACATTCTCGGGAACCAATAGCAAGGGAACTTCAACTCAATAACGATTTTATTTCTTCACAGAGAGAGGGAGGGGAAAGGGGGGAAAAAACTTAAAGAAAAAAAAGAAGGAAGTTCCACTGAACTAAAGGAAAAAAAGGTACTCACAATCACCGATAAATCTTGTACGAATCCTTTAGACGCTGCAGCCAAAGAATCAAAATCACATCTAAGAACAACACTAGGAAGCATTCAAACATTTAATCACAATTACACGTGAGATGAGAAGTATATAACATACCATCCGAATTGACAAGTTTGACTCGCTGTGACAATATACAGATTGGAATAAACACGGAAACAACAAGCAAAGAGAGGATTAAGATCCTCGTGCCTCTCCGAAATTGCTTCATCAATATCTCTTGATGTAGGTAAACCTCGCACAACAATCCGTATCCAACCTAGGGTTTCTAAGCATCTCCTTCCACAAAATTTTCGATTACCACTGTCATAAAATAATAATAATAATAATTCCAAAATGTTCCAGAAACGTGACAACAGAGCAGGAGGTGGCGGAGGACTAGGGTTTTGTCGCCGTCGATAATACGAAGATCGGTGGAGCACAGTTAGAGAGAGAAAGAAAGAAAGAGAGATTTAGGAGGAAAGCGAAGAAGTCGGGGAGAGAGAGAGTGGCGATGCCATGTTCGTCAGTGCAAGGAAGGAATTTTGAGTTTTAGTCGTAACCAGCGCCAGCCAGCCAGCCAGTCCAGTTTCCTTTTGGGGATACTTTGATCGTTTACGCAATTATTTTTCTTTTGAAACTTATTATTAGTAGTGCTTTGAGAGGGAGCTTAGTTTATATACCTTTTGCCTTTTGGGGAAGATTGCTTGGAGATTTGATATTGCGCGAATTTTGAGGCCTTTTCAGGGGCGTGATGGGACATGTTACCCTACGCTTTTAATTTATAAGGACTGTACCTTTTAGCGGAAAAACGCTGATGAATGAGCGACTTTAAGGCTGGCATTTTAATGTGAATGTACGCGCTTTCCAGTCTGTTTCCCCAACTGCATTCGCATTCTGAATTTTTGTTTTCCCTTTGCAGTTATGCTTGCAATTATGTTTCTTTCTATAAAAAAAAATATATTTTTACTTTTTAAAATTAAGTATATTTTAATTATATCTTCGAAAAAAATTTGTCCATCTAAATATCAAAATAGTCTAAAATATAATATTAATTGAAAGAATATTTAGATTATTCTGCTGTTTTGAAAGGTAAATTTTGTAAAGACTGAGAAATTATTGCAACAGATTCAACATTTAGAGAATAAGGTTGAAACTTTTCTCTTTTTCTTTTTTCTTAGTATAGTTGCCAACAAAAACGAATAGGGGATGTCCTATATATGTATACTTGTTTAAAAGAAAAAAAAAGAAGTATTGTACAATTAAGCAATGCAGTTTTAGATTTAGTATTAATTTATCAATCTTCTATCTTTTTTTTTTGGGAAAATAAAAAATATTTTAACTTTAATGAATATTACTTATTCTATTAAAAATTGAATGTTGAATTTTGATTTAATACAAAAATTAAAGAAAATATTTAATTTTAAATATATAAAAATAATATATATTTATGTACTCAATTTCATACATAAGAAATACAACAGTACCTGTAAATAATTTAATTTAAACTTTACTGATACCCATGAGCGTGAAAATGTATAAATGTTCATATTTTTTACAATACTAGCTATTCTATTAAAATATAATTTATATAAATGATTATATAATGTAACCCTACTTATCTTTGTAGGGGACTTTGTTTAAGTAAATAAATTATTAGTCGATCTTCATTTTTATGAAAAATTAATGAATTAAAAAATCAGAGCATTCATCCAAAAGATAAAATAGGAATTAAATAAATTTCATAATACTAAAAACGAATTGTGTGAATATGAAAATGTGCATATATATGGGTATGAAATACAATATAGGAGTGAAATTAAACATCTCATCTTCTTCTTTTTAAAAATTAAAAAAAAAAGTTTGAGCTCGCATTTTAAAGTATAACTTAATTTTTTAAAATTATTCAAACTGTCCAAACATTTTGCTCAATTAATATTTTGCAATTTCGGTAAGTCTACTAGTAGCAGGTAGTATACAATGTTCCCCTGCGATCATCTTATCTCCATGTGACCACATTTACTCTACAAATTGAATTCATTTACATTTATCTTAGGGTTCATAAGATTTACATATTATTTGAATAATGTTGTGACTTTTTTTAAAATGAAAAATAATGTTATGACTTATGACTGAATAAGAATTAGTATATTACGTCCAAATTCCGAACCTTTCACGTGGGCACCGGCGGACCCATATTTACTTGCACTGATCTCGCAATTTTCTTAGGAAAGGGTAATTATGGACCAATCCAGGTTTCTTCTTCTCCACTACATTTAAACTAATGTGTTTCTTGTAAGCAGTAGTCCCTACTTCAAATTGAGGGCTGCTTAACACATTCTCAAAATCAAGATTTTTTCTTTGAAATCCTTCAACAAAGTCCTTTGATTAAATCAAAATCATGACTTATTTTAACTTATAAATAAACATGGAAATGATATTCAAAGGCATCCAAATTTAGTTTAAGTTTCAAAGTAATTGAAGAAGTCAGAGAAGTTCTATGAGCAAATTAGAACAAAAGTTATTTTTTGAAGATTTTTTGGAATTTTTTCAAAAAATGAAGTGAGAAAAATAATAAAAAAATATTTGAATGTATTTTTGAGAAATACTAACTATCTCTATTTTTATCTCATTTTATGTTAACTCTATAAGTTAGCCCAACTGAGAGTCTGAGAATATCAATCAAATCATTGAAAATGAGAACAAAAGGTAAGCTAGAAGATAAACGAGTTTGATAATTACAATTAGTATCGTAATTTTACGTAATCCCACTTAATAGTTGTAGTTGCATGACTCACAATAGTGCTTTTTAATTATTATTTTAAAAAGGCGATATTAATTTAAATTCATAATTTTATAATTATATGAACAATAAAATGACAAAAATAATTCTTAATAATTTACCAAAATTAACATGGCATGTTTACTTGGTCGGAATCTAAACTGATTCCGATCAAAATGTTCAACTTATCTAAAAATTGAAATATTGAAGTTCTTTAATTTTTAATTGAAACTCGAAAGACCTAATTACCATAGACCCCAAAGGTCAAATGGTCCAATAACTCTAATTACATATAAAACCCTTTTACTAAATATGAATCTAAGATTCATAGACTTATCACATGATACGAAAACTTTTAGTTTCAGTTTAAATACTAAAAGTTATGAGACATAAAAAAGTTGTAATTTTTTCAACCACCGCATAATTGAACGTTTAATTAGTATTCGAATGCTATCATTAAACTTTTTAAGCAAACAAAGCCGATTGTCACGATCTAATTTAATAACTAAAATATTGCCGCCTCAAATCAAAACCCACCGCGTAGGTTTTCACTTTTCAGTAGTTCTCGTGCTTTGGTAATGCCGTACAATGATTGTCAGTGCCCGCGATTAAGTAAGTGACGCAGAACCGACCATTACTTTCACTTCTTTCTTTTATCATCCATTTGTTTCAAAATAAATGATTTTTTATTTACAAACAATAAATTTTATTATCTAAAATTTTGATTGCCTTCTTAAAAAATATTCTTAAAGAGTTGCCTATGAATTAAATTTTAAGTTATTAAGTAAAATAAAATAAGAAAAAACAGTCATTCATATATAAAAAGTGTAAAAGTCAAATATTTTACCAAAAAAATAAGATGATAAAAAATTTACTTTAAAACGAGCTGTTACAATTTATAAATATTTTTCGTTTTTATTACACTGAAATTTAACATTCTCTAGCAATTTGGTCCTAATAATTTCATCATTTCAATTTTACACTACATCATTTTTTTTACTGGATTCAATAAGATTTCATTGTTCTTTTAATGTTGTTCCTGTTGGTCTTTTTTTTTTATATAAAAAAACCTTTAATTCTTAATTAATTTGATCCCTTTTTTCAAAAAAGATAATTTGACTATTTTTTTTTATAAAAAAATCTTAACTTGTATGTGCAAGTTTTAAAATATTACAAACATAATAGTTTTTATTGTTTTACTTTCTCCCTAAAAACAATCATAATTCATTTTATCTTCCAAATGTCAATAGTAGGAAATGTTAGCAATAAGATATATATCTGGTTGGTCGCCTTTAAAAAGGTAGTATATATTTTATCACTAAAAAAGAAACGTGCAATTCAAAGAAATAAAAATGTTTCTAGATATAAGTGAACAATAATTCTCTAATCATTTAAGCAAATAATTGTAAAAGAAAAATAATTATTTTTGGTAAATTTTAATATTAAGGAAGAATGAACAAAATAATGTTATTCTCTCGTGTGTGTGTTTTTTTAAAACACTTATTCTCTTGTCTTGACATCAACATTATCAACATTTCGTGTTAATATATGTCTTCAATATCAAATTAGAGCTATTAAAACAAAAAAATTCAAATGAATTAAAAAGAAAAAGAAAAATACAGTACAATACCTGATCGCCATCAGTCATCATCATGAACGTGATCACACCGTGGAACTGCATATAGTACAATAGCCTGCTGGTGTTGGCTTCTTCTCCCCTCTGGCTCTCGTTTTTGTTCTTTTCCTTGAACAATATAACTCATTTCCATGTTTTTACGTGTTTCATCTGTATTCGCCACAAGGTTTGAATTGTTACGGAAGATCTGGAAAATATTCAAAACAAACTTGTAGAGAAAGAACAATCGAATACAAAACCTCAAATGACATTATTCTCTGTGGTTTACACTTTCCAAATCTCTGCCAAAGAACCACATCCATATATAATTGACATAAAGCTGCAATTTGATCTTTTCAAATGTCACTCCATTTATCTGTCGAACTCTCTGACCGAGAAATAAAGGTGGAAATACTTATATGGTGATGGTGAGTGTTTCTATAGAGTAAAAAAACTATAAAAATGAGTGAAATAATTATTTTAAAAAACTGTAATAAAAGTGAAAAAGTTAAAAAAGTTCATTTACTTTTGAGTTAGCCTTTGGACCTTATATGGGCCACAAATGAAAACCAATGCGGGCCCAATGAAAATGAAGCTTTTCACTCAGACTAGGTATATTTCCTCTATTTCCTTTTCCCCACTTGTCTAGCCGTTCTTCTTCTTAATTTTCAAAATGTTTCTTATTTTAAAAAAAATAAAATAAAAGGGGTTTTTCATTAGATATAGAAGAGAAAAGATGAAACTTCGAGACATGAAATATATTTTCCAATGGTCTTCTATGTCTCTTTCTCAGTTTACCTTTTCATTAATGAGTCAATTAATTTTTTTAATAACAAATAATGTTTTAATAATACTAATATTTCTAGTGAAATTTTGTTGATTAGTGTTGGCTTTATCATCTTTCACCAAAGAAAAGAGAGACATAAAAAAGAAGAAGAGTGAATAACTAATTACGGTATCTTGTTTTGAGAAAATTAAAAGAATGTTATTGAATATTTTATTATTATATATAATAAAAAATAATTAATTACTAATACCTCGAAAAAATAAAGTACTTTACAAAATGCATACTTTCAAATGATTATTTAAAAAAATTACAATTTTTTTAAAATAGATATATACAAAATTTAGAATCATAATTTTACTTAACAAACTATATATATTTGTCAAAATTTATGTTCGATAATTTAAATTGAATGTAATTTTAGAATGTAAAATTTTAAATTTTGATTATCAAACAATTTATGTTTAAATAAGTATAACTTTATTAGTAATATGTTTTTCTGCGTATATAAAACAATATGGATTCGTGTCTCTACAAAATATATTGTGCATGTTAAAACAAAATAATAAAAAAAAAAACCTTTCCCGTTTGAAGTCTTAGTATGCAAACAGCAAACGTACACTGTGAGAAGAGGAAGTAGTGTAATGATTAATTCTTCATATATCCAAAAAAGAAAAAAAAAAAAAAGAGAAGAGAAGAGGAAGTAGTGTTAAGGAACGTGGAGAAGCCTAGTAAAAACGGAAAAACTCCAAACACTAACGTCTCTTTCTAAAGCTTTTTTTACCACCTTCCCTAAACTTATCCCCACCGCTTTCCGAGCGACATTGCCAAGTGACAGCCCACATATAACTGCTGCAGGTAACTTTTGTCATCGCTCTTAACTCGAGTGGCCTCCTCGTCCTCCTCATCAAATCCCCAATCCCGTACAATTATATTCATTCATGGCCCCTTCCAACTCCACTCAGCCAATCTCAACCTCCAAAATATCCACAGAAACACAGAGAAAAAATTATCTCCTCTTTGACCTTTCCACGTGCCACTTTGGTCCGTTCCAAAAGTAATTAAGTTGTTCTCCTACTCTAGGCCAACTTCTTTGAATTCCCACTCGAATTTCTATTGCTTGATAGATGTAAGTATATCATATATCATAGGTGATTGATGAGAATGGCCCAAGACAGTTTAATCGTTCCAGTAGAGTCTCAATTGTCTTCGAAAAAGAAAACTGCTGTTTCCAGAAGTTGGATGCTTCTTGACAGCACTGGATATGGCACCGTCTTAGATTTGGATAAGCATGCTATTATGAGAAGATTTCCAATAAATGCTAGAGATCTTCGAATTCTTGATCCTATGCTGTCTTACCCTTCCACAATTCTTGGGAGAGAAAAGGCTATTGTCCTTAATTTGGAGGTGAAAAAAAAAAATTTCTGCTTGCTGCTACTTTCGTTCATGTCTTTTCTTATTGTCATTTTTGGTTGTTTCCATCTTCTTTTGGTTAACCTTTCCATAACTCGGTTTGCAGCACATCAAAGCAATCATAACTACAGATGAGGTAATTAATTTTCTTCCCTTTACTTGAATGCGTTTATATTTTTACTGAAGTGCGAAATTATTGGGCTAAACGATATCTGAGTTAAGCATGAGACCAAAAACTTTTTCTGAGGTAGGTTTTGCTTCGGGATCCATTGGATGATTATGTCACGCCTATTGTTGAAGAGCTTCAAAGAAGATTACCTCTGGTACATGACCAAGCCGAAGGAGAAGATGATTACCGCCCTGAGATGCGGAATGAAGTTGAAACCGACGATCAAATTGGTACACTGCCATCCCATTCTATTTATTATTTTTTTTCTTTTTACTAATGATGTATTTTTTAACGGTTAAGCATTCAAATTTATCTGACTACTATGTGACACTAAAGGTAATTATTGTGATGGTTTGCTACCTCTGCATTACTTGATGATTTCATCAATTCTCGATCACCTAATTAATGGTAATTTTTTATTTCTTATACTACTTTTTTTCTGAGCAAGAATTGATGCCTGATTATGATACTATGTAGAGTTCCCGTTTGAATTTCGTGCTCTAGAAGTAGCTCTTGAAGGAATATGTAGTTTTCTTGATGCACGCACAAGAGATTTGGAGACTGCTGCCTACCCAGCATTAGATGAGCTGACATCCAAGGTAAAAAATTAATTAAACAAAAAAATTCAGTTAACATATTCTCTGGTTTTATGGAACTCTCTAGGAGTGGAAATGTAACTCCTACTCAGAATCATCGGTAGTATAACTACTGCTAGAAAGATATGGCCTCGCGTTTCAGTGTAATGTTTATTTGACTACGAATTGTCACATTGAGGAGAAATAGGGACGCGCTTAACTTGTTAGAAAGTGGAAACGAGACAAATAGTAATTGTCTAGATGTTATTTTTAATTTTAATATTCTAACAGGCTTGAATTTGTAATGATTTTGACTGAAATATCTCTCCACTAGGGCCTCTATATATCCCTTCCCAGATAATAAGCTGAAACTTAGATCACGGTGAGAGTTGGATTTTTCTCATCTATGATAAAGCGACTTTAGATCACCATGATAACTTTCTTTGTATGGGAGTTCTTAAATAGGCCTCTCTCTACTTATAGAATGAGATGAAACAACCACGCATTATTGATTTGGACCAATTTTCAGAATAAATTTCTTGGAATCACTTAGCTACATTTAGTAACTTGTCTTTTACTTTGTATGCAGCTTTGTGATAAGATGCATGCATCTATTCACTAATTTTCATTTACCAAATTCTAATCTCGAGACCAATTACAATTATTTGCAGATTAGCAGCAGGAACTTGGATCGTGTGCGAAAATTGAAGAGTGCAATGACAAGGTTGACCAGTCGAGTTCAGAAAGTATGCTTTCCTCTGCAAATTGATTCACACAGGCTAAACCAAAAGCATAAGTTTCCGTTTGAGATAAAATAGGCAATGTAATCCAAACGAAAAGAACTTGCTTAGGCAAAATCTAGTCTATTGAAGTTTCTTGTTTCTAGTCACCATTATCTGGAGTCTATGAATTAGATAGCATCATCACGTCCTTGAACTTTTCATTATGTTGTAAATGCTTTAAGTTATGCACATGAAAGTGATTGTCTGAGCTGAGTACTGTGAGGCAATCTCCATTGTATTGGCTTACAGGTAAGGGATGAACTTGAACAACTTCTAGATGATGATGATGACATGTCAGACCTTTACTTGACAAGGAAACTGGCTGGAGCTCCTTCTCCTATCAGTGGTCATGGATTTCCAAACTGGTTCCCTGCCTCTCCCACTTTATGTTCAAAGATGTCAAGAACCAGCAGGGCAAGTGGTGTGACAGCTCAGACAGAAAATGATGTCGAGGAACTCGAAATGTTGCTAGAGGTCATGAGTAGGCACTAGTGCAGTTCATCTCGTTTGGACCAAGTTACAAGTTTGTATGTAGTTTACTGAATGGATGAAGATATTTTGCAGGCTTATTTTATGCAGATTGAAAGTACCATGAACAAATTGACCACTGTAAGTACTTCATTTACTTATTTTTTCAGGGTATTTTTTCTTTTCTTCCAAAATTTTGCTTGACAAGTTAATGTGAATGGAAGGGTTTAGAGTTGAGAGAGTACTAGGGAGTTACATCTGAGAGATAATTATGAATTGCTGATAAATGTCTTTATTTGTCTTTACCAGCTGAGGGAATATATTGATGATACTGAAGACTACATCAATATTCAGGTAATCATAGTATGTCCATCCTGAGAAGATAAAACATGGCGGCAATATTAAGGATGATGGTTTTAACAATTCAAGGACAAGTCTCTTCTCATTGCAAATAAAAGTTTTTTTTTTCTTTAATAAAAACGGTGATATTTTATTTTCATTTTGTTGGAGATATATACTGAATTAAAAAGTTATTTGATCTGGTGATATGTGTTGAACAATGGTGCTACTGATGCAGCTGGACAATCATCGAAATCAGTTGATTCAGGTGATTTATCAATGTTTCCTTTTAGAATCTGAATTGATCCAATACTTTGATTATATATATCTAATTCCTTATGCTATATACCATTTTTAGTTCTCTGAGTACTCTATTCATGAAAAGTAATAGCCCTTCTCTTCCAGTTATAATTTGGACCTTTTGACTATTTTTACTCCTCTACTCTACTTATCTCTCTCTCTTATTTAATGCATGCAGCTGGAGCTTTTTTTAAGTTCGGGAACTGTTTGTTTATCTGTGTACTCTTTGGTTGCTGCCATCTTTGGAATGAATATCCCATATCGTTGGAAGGAGGGCCATAGCTATATGTTCAAATGGGTAAGGCTAATAAACAAAACCAGCTTTATAACTTGCATCCTTATGCTTTGCCATCTCACTTCTTTAAGTCTCTTTGTTTTGTTTTGTTATTCAGGTGGTCATCCTTACCGGAATTGCTTGTTCATCTCTTTTCCTATCAATAGTATCCTATGCTCGGCACAAGGGTCTTGTTGGATCATGAGAAAATCATCTAAAAATCAACTCATGAAGACACCAAGTAGCTGTATCTTTAAGGATGCTGTTCTTGTGCAAGGAGATATACAGAACAACGAAACAGATGCTTCAAATTCTCTTATCCTAAAGGACATGGCTCTTCCCAGTGTTCAATAAAACATGAATCCATAAGTATACCAAAAACTGCCATTGCTTATCTTGTTTCTTATTATCCTGTTGCATTTTGCGCATGCTATAAATAATACCCAGAATTAAGTTTTGGACCAATCCATCTTATATTCATATGGCCTTAATCTTTCTAGTCTGCTCAAATAAATATGGAACCTTGTAATCTTCTTCAACCTCTCTACAGAGACAGCGGTGGAAAGGGACTAAAATTTGCTAGTTAGTCCATTTGAGCTCATTTGATAAGGTGATCAAAGTTCGTTCTTGCGGGGTTATTAAAGGTATAATAAATCTAAGGAAAATTGGTATATTTAGGGTATTTCTATTTTTAATTGTTTAACTTTGCTAACATAATTTTCATTTTGAATTTTATAATAGCAGTATTTTTTTATTTTTTTAATTTTGTTAATATATCTTCAATCTTTAATTTTATAATACCAGTACTTTTTTATTTTTTCATGTTTGATAAGTTTGATAATTTTTTTCGATCAAAATTGATTGCTCATATTTTTTATAAGAGATATATATGTCATTTTCATGATCAAATTTAATCATTTGTTAATTCAATTTATTTCTTTTTCTCTTTTCTTCTTCTTACCATTCCTTCTTTTTCATTTCATGAGAAAAATGAGAGTAAAAGATTTTGTATAGTTTTTACTGGAAAAAAAATTATCAAATTGGCCAAACATAAAAAAATAAAAAGTATTAATATGGTAAAATTCAAAATAAAAAAATATTGAAATTGTAAAATTTAAAATGAAAAATATATTATCAAAATTAAAAAAGGAAGTCTAAATATACTAATTTTCCTAAATCTAACTATATACTTTTTGAAATGTAGTTTGTTGGTTAATTAATACGAGCAGGGAGAGCAAAACACCAAATAACAAGTCAAATCGTAGTTCCTTGATTTCACGAAACCTGAGACAAAAACGGAATTATTAAAGCGCTGACAAGTGCGCACTCCTAGCAGATGCGACCCCTAACAAAAAGGAAATGAATAGTAATATTTCCTATTAGGCCCATATATTTATATTTATATTTTTAAACATTTAAAATAAGATATTTATCTTTTTCAAAATAAGTATATTTCGTTTTAATTTAAGGAATTCAATACAATATGATAATTCATTTATGATCTAAATTTTTATGTTGAGTTAAAAATACACACTTCAATTTTAAATGAAGAAAATATAATATAAAGAAAAAATCCCTTCTTTTTTTTTCTTTTAATGATAGGATCGCACCTTGGTGGACAAAAGATCACAGATTCAAATGATATATCCTTTTCTCAATGAATAAAAATAGAAGTATGAATTTTGATTTTTATACATTTCCTCTTCTCCTGATGGACCTAGGATAATATGGAACAAGAGGGCATGTGTCTAGAGGAGGCCAAGCGGGATTATGTGTAGGTCTCAATCAACCTTCAATTGGTCATAAACCGACCCACCATTTAATACTTGTACTGATTGACCCCTTCTCTCTTTCTTGTTTTATGTTTTGGATAATTCTAATTCTAATCATGTTTAAATAAAATAATCCATCTCTCCCTCGCCAAATATGATTCATTTTAGTCTCAATTACTTATATAAGAAAAATTTAAAATTATTAATACATAATTATAATACTTTTAATTTTACCGTCCATTTAATATTCTATCTTAAAAAAGTAAATTTTTTAATTATAAACAAGACATAACATTCATAAAACCTTTCTACTTTCACGTGGATAAACTTCAAATGTCATGTGCATTACTATCAATAAGCACAATGAAAAGTCATTTTAAGTGTTAATTTTAAATAACGAATGAGGAAGTTTTCTTGAACAATGAAGAAAGAAGATTTGAGTTTTGTTGAAAAATTGAAAATGGGGCTGCACGCCCATATGATGATAAATTCACAAATTCATAATGGGACAAGGTGGATGGAAATCATGGCATGACATTGGCTTCCAAACATTAAATGGTAAGGAAATCATTGAAAAAAAACTTTTCTTCTGCAAACTTAAAACATTGGCAGGTCATTCATCAATCATTAATTATCAATGCACTCTATTGCAATTAAGGGATGCATAAAAGAAATTGGTTTTAGCTTTTCTTTAGTTTCTTTTTTTTTAATAACAAATCTCAATTAAAATTTATTTTGAATATGTTCTTAATTGATTTTCGCTTGCAGTTTTAGTTTTAAAAAGTTTTTAAAATATACTTTTGAGAAGTTAATTTAGAGATGCATTCAATAAGATTAATTGGTGCAATTCGTCCCAGATGTTTAGTCTTTTTGCAATAGAACCCATAAAACATTTTGATGTATTTGATCAATTTGGACGAAATTCATCTAAATTGGATCAAATCCATTCAAATTGGTTAAGTGGCATTTTTTTATTACAAGTGATCAACTCATAAGGGGTATTTTAGGTCTTTTTTTTTTTATCTCAATATATTTTTAAGAGAAGAAAAAGGATAAAAATTCAAATCCTAAAGAAACAAAAAATAATGTGTTACAACCAAAATTTATCATATATATTTTCTTCTTCTTTTTCTTTTCCTTCTTCCTTTCTTCTTCTTCATCTCTCAACCAATATTACATAAAAAAATCCCCCCAAATTTATTTACAGGAATAAGAAAAAAAAATGTGGGTGTTCTTGATTTCTAGAAAGACGAAGAAGGAAAAAAAAAAGAAGAGAAATTTTGTGGATATTTTGAATGATTTTATCCAATTTGGATGAATTCAGTCCAAATTGATTAAATACACCAAAATGTGAAATATTAAGGATTTAATAATTGAAAAAAAATATATTAAGTTCTCTAATTATGAAATGAACAGATGTTAAGAGCAAATTGCACCAATTACTGCATTTCATAATAACATATACTTATTTGATGGTATTTCATAATAGTTGAATGAATCAAATGCATGCAGAATCTGTTGTTGGTTTTTCTTTTCTTTTTGTAGTTCAAGTAATTATACCTAAAATTGATCATTTTACTTGCTATTTAGTTTTGATAATGTTAGGTTATCCCCTTCCCCATTCTCATCTCTTTCTTTTTTTATTAAAAAATAAAATGTAAATGTTTGCTTTCTTAGTGTGAACGGAATGTCATTCTCTCAGATTCTCTTTCAACCTATTCCCTCGTGATTAAGCAATTTCTCTCCCCATGTGTTGTTTTTTTATTGACAAGGCCACAACTAATTAACGTCTAGGATCGATGTTTTTCATTTTTCTAATTTTATTATATATGAATTATTTTAACTCCGTGCATGTGCATATGTATTTAATTATGACCATCTTATATAATTTTTTTTTATCAGAAAACCATCTTATATTTAAGATATCTTTAAATTTAGTTTTCTTTTTTCCCATTTATAACTACAATATTTACTTTCTTCAAAAATAAAATATTAAATAGATAGGATAAAATTAGAAAATGTATCATAATTATGTATTCATGATTATAAAATAACTAATGTTCGGAATAAGTGTTTCATTATAAAATGACTTAAATACTCGATGTAGAAATTAACTCTTTTTTCACTTTAGCATTAACCATATATGCAAAATCAGTATTAAAGCAAGCTAATCTAGTGAGTGAATCAGTAAATTTGAGTCTAAGTGTCATAAATGAGGATTGGAGGATGATTATTGTCAATGTAGAACTGACAGGCAAATAATAATTTTTTAAAAAATTTAATGTATTTATTTTTCACTGAATTATATAATCTTATTACTAATTATATTAAGAATAATACGATAATTTATTTTTATTTATAACGGTTATTTATAAGTTTTATATTTTAGTTAAAATTAAATATTTAATTTTTAAAGGAAATATTTATTAAAAATAATTTACGACCGCAGCGTATTTTCACAGCGGGCGTAAGACAATATAATCTGCCACGTGGTTCTACGGGAAGCTTCCATTTTAGAAGACACGAGGGACACAACAGTAGCTGTAGTAAAAGTCAAAGCAAATTAATTTTTTTTTCACATTAAGTAATAATAATAATAATAATAATAAACAATTTCCCTAAAACCAAACTTTGAAAAAAAGGACTTTCCATCCGTTGACGAAATTATCCTTCTCCTTCATATCTGTTTCATTATATTATTTCTGAGCCTTTCGTAAATTTTGCACAGAATCTATAACTAATTTAGTAATTTTATGCAATATTTTCACATACTAACAATTACTAACCATATTAATTAGATTAACCACCAGTCTCATGTAAAGTTAAAGTATTAGTTTATAAAGCTACATGTTAGGATTTAGAAATTTTTTTAAGTGATATTCACGGTAAAAGAATTATTTTACATTAAAAAGAGTAGATTCCATTATTTATAAAAAAAAGCAAAAAAAAAAAAAAACACGTAAATTCCATTAATTTTTTTAAAAAGAGTGGAGTCATCTTCATAGGCATCTGACTATTTTCCTGATAAAAAAAATGTAATATTTCTTTTTTAAAAGTTTATTCAAATTTCATTGAATTAATTATGTGTTGCATGCAAGTATGATGCATTAAATTATGAATTTTCCTAAGAACTATAATTGTTTTTATGCAAGAATAGTAATTTTTTCTTTTAATCTTTTCACTAATTTCACCATTTTTTTTAAAAAAATTTATCATTAGAGTAGTCACGAGTCCCATTTACCAAAAAATTCATTGTTAAATTAGTTATGAGTCAAATTGTCACATGCAAACTGAAATCACTTAGATTATAAATTTCAACTACATACTTTTTATTTGAACGTATTTATAAAACAATGGAGTATCAACTTTCTACAATTATGGAAATTATTAGAACAATTACAAGTTTCATGCAAATTTAAAATATTAGATTATGAACATTTTGTAAAATTTATGATTAAGTTTAGTAATCAAATATTAAAACATTTTATTCAAGAAATATATTTTTAAAATTTTATTATTTGTTTCTTCTTATAAGTTACTACAAGGGTTGGCACTTGGCATGGCATTCAGCAGCACGCAAGTAGCTAAGCTAGCATGCGCCGCAGCACGCAATTACTCCCCAACTTTCTCCAAGCCAAAATACGCCGTATCGACTACACAAGAAAAGCAAGGCTTCGACACCTCTCTCACTCTATTCAGTCACACTCACACTTCATCCTCCCGGCGCATGTTAACCCCAAGCCCCACACAACTTTTTTCCCAACGAATACCTTTTAATTATTTATTTTTTATTTGAAAAAGAAAAATACAGAGAGTTATAAGTAACATTTTTTCTTACCTTACTTCATGCTATTGTGAACACGACGCTAGAGACCCAACCCACCCTCGCCCCCCCACTCTCACGCCCCATCTCTCTCTCTCTCTCTCTCTCTCTCGATTTCGACTCCCAAACCCAGAGAACCCAACCAGATCATCACCGTCGTCCGCCAAAAGCCAAAGCTCCGATTTGCCCAATCTCAGACCTTACGTACGTTTGTGAATCTCAATCCGCTTCTCTCACTCTGTATATTTTACAGATTTACAGGTCGGTTTTTTTTTGTGATATATGTTTGTGTTGGTTATATCTGTATCTGTGTGAAGAAACAGGGAAAGCACGCACACACATGTTTTTGGACTGTGTGTTTGTGTGTGTGAGTGATGTTGGTGATACAATTTTGGGATTGTAATTGTGGATTGTTGTTGAATGGGTTTAATGCAGATAGAGAAGAAAGGGGAATGGACGTAAATTTGGTGCCGTGATGTGGTGGGGCTAACATGCACCGCGTGAGGTGAGTACGTGGGGTTCTTTTCAGGGCTAAGTTGTTGGAGTTGAGGAAGAAAAGAGGGCTTCGATAGAGTTCCTGACTTCGTTACATTTGAAGACGATACGAAGGCAAGCCATGTCGAATCAGGTGGTGAAGGTCAAGAGAGAGTCAATTGCGGCATGCATGACATGCCCTCTTTGCAATAAGCTCTTCAGAGATGCCACCACTATTTCCGAATGCCTTCATACGTGTGAGTCTCTCGCCCTCTCCAACACTCAACCTCTATCTTCCTCTCACTCTCGTTCTTGTTCCTATCACTTGGCCTAGCCTTTTCTTCCAATTCCGAATTAGATTGAGTAATTTGCAGTTTTCTTTGATCTATATGGGTTTGGCTTTACATTTGATTCTAACGATCTGGGCTTTTGCTAAATTTTCATGCTATATAGTAAATTGCGGTTCCGTTTGCTGTTCGGCGTGAGTGGTGAAATAACGACCTGTTGCTTTGACTTGAGTTTTCCGGCCAAATTCAATGAGTTTCCTGTTTTAGCTATCTGATTGAGAATTTATACCGGTGTTTTTTTGTAAGGAAAGTAGATAATTGAGCAATTGATGATTTCTGTAGGAACCCGCAATTTGAGTTTAGTTTATTCACTCCACAGATTAATAGTAGTAATCTTTTTAAACATTTGAGATGCAAAGGGTATTTTTCCTCTTCATGATTGTATCTATGTTGCAAAGCTACCATGGTTTCCCATCGCAAATTTCTTCTGGCCTTTGCTTATGTAGACTTACTGACAACCAACAGAACAGTGTTGGGTTCAATTTGCATGCTCCCATCATTTTACCTTAAAAAATGATGTCAATTTTCAGTTTGGTTGCCCATCTTCTTATGTTGTCACCACAAGTCCTCCTCTGAATGAGTTTTTATATCCCAAATTTTGTGGAATTTATGGATTTGATGTTCTTTTGTTTGACTTTGTTCTTTTGAACTCTACCCAGTTTGCAGGAAGTGCATTTATAAGAAGTTGTCTGATGAGGAAATGGAATGCTGTCCAATATGCAATACTGATTTGGGCTGTGTCCCATTGGAAAAATTGAGGTTATTTATTTTCTACTTTTTGTGTGTACTGACGCTGTTTGTGTTTGTTATATATATTGCCTATATAATGTGCTAGCAGCTGGATCTAATATTGGAATTTCCTATTATTTAAGAGTAAAACAAGAAATTTGAAGAGGATTTAAATGATAAACCATAGCTGGAATTTCTTTAGTGAATTCTATGATACATGAAAATCTTGCCTATTTTGCTTCTTGTCTTAGAATCATTATTACTTCATGCAATGCTTTATTAATTGTTTTGATAATAGGAGCTTTCTGACTATAATCTTATGCCTTTGTCTCTATATATATTCTTTATACCATCATCTAATAGATGTATGTTTGATACATGAAATAAAGTTCAGGGTAATAATTGTGATCTCGTTCTTTGAGACACGTGTCCTCTCTGTCTCTATATATAAATGCTCATATGCATATGTTGTATAAACATGCACATGCATTGAGAATGTCCATTTACGGAGGCTAATCCCCTTTTGCCTTGATTTCCAATACTATGCTTCAGCCACGAGAGTGGCTAATGTAAACATTTGTTTTGGTTTTATTTGTTTAAAGGATATAATGGGCATTTATAACGTTCAAAATACTTATATGCATCCACTAAGTCATCTGGCATGCCCGAAATCTTTTATGTAGCTTTATAAGAAGAAAGTGGTTTTCTTCTATGACATTTAAGTTTTACCACTGCATTTATTATTGCTTGGTCTATCTCATCTTGTGAAAGCTTGGTTTTTGTGATGTATAGTGTTTTATTTATGTTTCAGGCCTGATCACAATTTGCAAGATGTAAGGGCAAAGATCTTCCCTTACAAGAGGAGAAAGGTGAAGGCACCTGAAATCACACCATCAATTGCACTACCAGTGAGAAGAAAGGAGAGATCACTTTCGTCATTGGTGATTAGCACACCCAGGGTATCAGCACAGAGTGGTATGACAGGAAGAAGATCAAAATCTATAGCCAGGAAACCGTTAAGGCCCAGCTTTTCCATTGAGAAACTTGTCAAGAAAGAGGAAGATTCTCAGGAAGATCGTCCAGAGAGCTCTAGCTCACCTGAGACACTCAATAAATTCACTCAGACTATTAGGCAGGTAGTGTCTAGCGTTGCAAAGCTCTAAAATATTTCCTTAAAATATAGATTGGATATATTTTTCTTGCTGCAAATCTTTCTTATCCCCAGAAAAAAACTTCTACTTCTCACTCTTGGTGGTATCATTCTGTAGAATTCTTCCACTGCCGAGCCATCTCCTCATTCTTTACCGGATAAAGAAACAAAAAATGGTTCTGAATCGTGGGAGGGGAAAGTTGATCTGTGGAAGCCTTTGAATTGCTTGGTGGAAGTTGCAAATAGGAGTAAATCTTCAAAGTTTAGTGCTCAAGGATCTGCTGGGAAATCTGATCCTCTCCATTCTGCTGAAAATGAAGGACATGCCCGGAAATCCAAAATCAAAGATCATGGCCAGAAATCAAAGATACAAGATGATAAGAATGCTAATGAAACTACACCACAAGAGTCAGAAAGACCTAAAAAGTTGCGTAGAATTCGCCAAAAGAAGGCACCTACTTTTGGGGAATTCAATGTTTCACCTCAGGCTGTGCTCGATGGTGTCAGTGCTAGATGTGAGAAGCGAATTAATCCAATATGGTTTTCGCTAGTGGCCTGCAAAGATCAGTGAGAATCTATTTTGATCTAGAAATCTTTGAATTTTAAGGACACTGAATAATAGCCAGTCCATCTTTCTCTCTCCATCTTCTTACTATATGTATCATCCTTTTAGGGATGGAGATGCGCCCTTGCCCCAGATTTCTGCAAGCTACTTACGAATTAAGTAAGTTCTTGTAAACTTAATTTTGTCATGGTGATCTTTTCTAGAATTATTTTCCCAGTGTATGTTAGGTCCTACTATATAGTAATCAAGGGAATTTTGTTTAATGCCTATGTGGATAAATGCAACTTTAAACCTGGAAACCACACCATACAAGGATAAGGGTGTAACAATGCGTTCCGGCCTTGTTATATGGTGGTTAATTTAGTTTAGTTTATGATTCTTAAGAAATTTCTTGAAATTTTCGAACTTTTTTGTTTCTCTGTGTTTGTCCTTGGACATTAATTGCATTTGTTTACAGGAACTTGCATACTAGGACTGAATTTTGTACCTAGACAAATTTGATTTGATAGTAAATTCCCAGAATCCTATATATTCAGATTCTGTCTTTTTTTGGTCTGGATATAAATCTTAATTAGTTTGTTCAAACCGTGAATTTTATTTCTGGAGGTTTGGTTAGGTTGTCTATGTGTTACCTTCTGTAGCTGAATTCCACATTTTCTATGTAATTAGTGTAGACTACATGACCAATCTACTGGAAATGGAATTGATTGTTTTATTATTGTGTCTGTCATTTCTTTTCTGTTTATTGTTCTTGACTCTATTGCTTCCAATGTAAAAACTCTCCAAGGCGACCATTTCCCAAGGTGCATGTGCGGAGTGTTAGCTTCATACTGAGATAAGTAAGGCAATGGTAGACAATTGGAAGGTGCAGGATCTCTATCAAATTGGAGTTGTATACAGCCAGAAAGTTGGCATTGATATAATTGCTACTGGAAGCATATCGCTGCTTATGTCTTGGTGGTCTTTATTTTTTTAGAATTATTTCTTGATCGGTACACCCTGCTGAATATATTTATTCTTAGTGAGCATTCACTATTGAGTTTACCGCCACAAACTCCAGTACATATTAGGCTATGAACTCTGGTTGGAGTCTGGTCTTTTTATGATAGTCAGTTGCAAATCATAATTCTACCTAGTTTAAGTTTGCTGGTGTGTTGTAAATTCTCAAATATGGAAAATCAGATTTGTCATCAAAGGCTCATTCCTATTTGGACTTCATTTGAGAAAAATTACCTTGTAGCAAACATGCCTATATTACAGTCCAAATTTTATTCACAACTTGCCTTATTGTCTATGCGCCAGGATGAATTTTTGACATCCTTTTTTGAGTTCATATATATTGCTGACCCATTCCTTAGTACTTTCATATGTTTATTTCTCGCCCTGTTTTTGACCTCCATATCTATTTGATGCTAGACTCAATTTTTTGTTGTTGAACTTTTCCTTTGTACCAGTATCACTACCATTTCTTATTCAAAAGTATGCCAGCTCACAGTTTTCCTCTTCATTTATTCTCTCTGAATGTGATCCAACTGATATATGTTTCTTTGGCTCCTATCCACAGTGGTCTTTCCTTTGCTATCTCGCTTTTTTTCTTCAGACTAATACTTCTTAGCTGTACAAGTATTTTGTCTTTAGTTAAATTTGGCATACAAGTTACTATTATTTGCAGTCCAGCATCTTGCTGGTAGTGTTTAAATCATCTTATGGCTATAGAGCCTGAGAATCCTCTTCTTGTAATGGAGGAAGAATTACAATACTTTTTGCTGTATTATATTGGGGTTTGCCTTCTGATGTAATGGAAGGTGCTAACCATTGCTGCTATCCATTCTCTTGATGCTAAGCAATCCCAACTTATTAAAGTCCTTAGACACATTTCAGTACAGAAGTACCTGTCAAAGCAGTCAGTTGGATACTGTTTTTTGCTCAATGTTGGACTTTGAGAAAGTTTCTCGGTCATCTCTTTTGATGGTTTTGAGATTCTTTTATTCCTTACATGCCACATTCTTTTGTAGAGATGGGAGTATAACGGTTTCATTTATTCAAAAGTACCTGGTGAGGAAATTAGAGCTTACAAGTGAAGATGAGGTAAATTGGTTCATCTCTGATTCCTCAGTTTTGTGTTTTTATATCTGCATTTTTTTCCCCTGCACCCTTTCCTTGTGGTACCCTCTATCTTCTCTTCATTTTTTTTTATTGCACTCCAGCTTGGTTTCAAATGTCTTTTGACCAATCAAAAGCTGATGATGCTGGTGGATATCTGAGAGAACTTTTTTCCTTGTGTCTGTTCTTTAATGAATTTAAAATGCAAGCAAATTTTGCTTCTCCAATTGTGCTGACGTTTCTGCTGATTATTTTGTAGGTGGAAATAAGGTGCATGGGTCAGTCATTGGTCCCGACACTGCCATTGAACGAGCTAGTTGAACTGTGGCTTCGAACTGCATCATCTGAGAGAGTACCTGCCATAATTGGTTCTTCAGCTAAGGATTTTGTGATGGTATTGGACTATGGTCGTAAGATTCCAGCCTGTTAAACCAAGTATTGATTCTTTAATGCCTTTGCCTTGCAATAACCTCAAATCGCTAGAGTTTAGGATTAGAAGTGGCACTTCCTTGTGTGACATGCCATCTTGCAAGCATGCATACAACAGGATGCTGGAGTAATTTTAGAATTATTGGAATTGTCCTGCTGAGTGTCGTATCATACCTGCCGGAAGTAGCTTATAATTAGATCTCGTTCATATGGATTTGAAGTTGTCTTTTAGCTGTGCCTTCATGGGATAATAGGAATAACAGGCTGGCTCTGGCCTTAGCTTGTTGGGTTTTCTTGATGTCGAGTCACATGTGTTTAAAATTCTGTCATATGATAGTACACAATCCTGTCCCTGTCATTTAGATATTTACCAAACGCGCAACCTCTACATACATCATTTCCCTTATTGGGTGAGTCGCACAATTTTCTTCGGTTTCTCCTTGTGTATTTGTATAACAATTTATAAATACTATCTATTATCATAGTGTTTTATTCTCTCTCTGATTTATCATTTATGTTGTGTTTTAATACTATCATAGCTGTGTGCCTTTGTTTCTTAAAAGAACACCAACTTTATTTTATGAGTTTATATGAAAATTCTAAGTTCTTCAATGAGAGATTCAGATTATTGAATTATAAATATTCACATGTTTGTGTTGCAAACTATTAGAAAACATATAAATTATTACTTCAACATGTGTGTAGCAGTATAAAAGAATTGGAGGAAAAAAAAGGTACTCTCGTATTTAATTAAAAACAATAATGATTTTTTAAAATAAATAAATAAAATAAAATAAGGATTCTACGTTGGGAGTGTCCAATTTAGTGTCACGCTAGATGAACCTATTTTTTACTATGATTCTGACTCACTCAATCCCAAATCAACCTATTTTTTAAAATCTCTCGGATTTAGACTTTTTCCTTTTTTTCAAATGGAATCTATAGCTAAAAATTCAGTATAACAAGTAATTCTATCCCGTGGATAATAGGCATAGCTTAGTTGGTAGGTTATTTCACTTACTTCTTATTAATATCATATATTTGTAGCTTAGTTGGTAGGTTATTTCACTTACTTCTTATTAATCGTACGTTTGAATCTATAAGAAGGAAATGATGAAAATTTACTATCCTTTTGTTTCAAAAGAAAAAAAGAAAAGTATTCTCGTACACCAGGGATTTTTTTTTTTCCAATTTTGGATGACTGGCCCGGTACTCTGGTTGTTGAAAGCTTTATTTATCTATGATGTTTGCAAATGCTTCCATCCAATTGGTCAAGATGTAGGAAGAACGGAAGATGAAAAAAAAATTTGTTTTTTGTTTTTTTTCTCTGAGGGAGAAACTACCTATATACCTTCAAGGATTTAAGGTTCAAATTATGGAAAAGTTTGTATAACTTGTTTAATAAAGAAACTTTATCCATAATTGTAAAGGTCATGTCATTATGAGCTCAAACTATAGTTTCACAATTGTTGTATTTTTTTTATAAAAAAAAAAAACAAAGAGAGGGAAGGAGAGTGCGAGGAGACGGAAAATTGGAGAAAGATTGAAATTTATTTTGATATTGATTTTTTTTTACTAATAAGATAAATTGTTTCAATAATTACAAAAGACTGTAGTTAATTATAATGAAAATTATAATTTATTCTTCCCACCAAATGCTGACATATTGTATTAATGTACTAAGTTCCGTCAACCAAAAGTTCATGCATTTCCAAAAATAATAATAATAATAAACCATAGAACAGCAGACAAGACTGCTGTTGATTGATAAAATCATAGGCCTTTTCTGGTACTGTCAATGCATATGATTTAGGGGGGGAAAAAACGGAACATTCATTGCATATGAAGTTATGAACAGCATAAAAACCCAAAACTAACATCATTGCTCAACCCTTGTACTCTTAAACACCATGCCTTAGGTTCGGAAAAAAGGGTAAAATCTCCACTATTAGAAATAGGATGCATCGAATGAAAAGACAAGAAAAATAAATCATCCCAAACCTGTATTTTTTGCCTGTAGAAGAAATACAAATATCAATTTAGAAACTAGTTAGTAGTAATTTTCAGAATCGAGCATGGGCGGGAGTGCCGTCGACGACAGAGACCAATCCGCCACTGGCAGCTTCTTCTTCATCCAAAAACAGGTCTTCCGTATTCCTAAACGTCGCGTGCAAAATTACTATTCCAACTCCGATCAAAACCGACACCAAAACATTCAACCAAACCTTAGTCAACACCAGGCACACAATAGTAACAATCCAAAGCCCTACGGACACAAATCTATCGTCCACCGTTCGATTCAGCACCACAATGGGCTCGTCGCGTCCCAGGTACAGAAACCACCAGCCCACAAACACCACCAAGAACACTATCATCGAGATGGGATGCCATAGCAGACTCAGAAACAATATCAATAAGATTATCATGGCATAATTCACGCGGAAATGGTTGAGGTTGCGCCTCAGTCGAGACGTCATATCGCCGAGGCTATGCGGTAGCAAGTAGGAGGACGGATGAGACAAGAGCTCGCGCCATGGCCGGCGACTAGCGATGAGCGATTGACTCCTTGATCTCATGAATTTCGGGCCGGAGCTAGTGGGCAAGGAATCATAACCAACCGTCATTGCGGGTCAGTCAAATTTTCAAACCCTAGTTGCAGAGGGTTCTAGGGAGATTAATTTGGGGAAAAGTAGAGAAACTGGAGTTATAAGGGTAGGTACAACAGGTTTTAGCTGTTTCGTGTTCAACTGGATAAATTCCTAACCCCGCGCTGGGCTCCGGATCATGGTCGATATCATCTACCTGTCATCTTATTAGTTTTGATATAAAAACGGTTGGCTAATCGAAGGTTCGGATTGGTCGTCGGTTTAAGTAATTGTATTATTATCCCCGTGGCCCGTCGGTAAGGGTAAAAATTGGAAAAATAAAAATTTGGCCTAAATTCGTCTGGCGTCAGCCATGACGGATTTTAAATAGTGCCTTCATGAACTCTTTGCTAAAGCGCATCCCACGGAATGCCGGCTTTTTCAAGCTTTCAGATAAATTGAGCTCTAGAAACAAATAAGACAGCCTGCCGGGGATGGGGTATGGTAGGGACTTTTGATGGATAAAAAACAGCACCCAAGAACATTCCTGAATCCTATGGTAATACCATAGAATTACCAAAAACTATTACTGTTGGCACAAGCAGAGAAACCATCTTCTAAAGGATTAAGAAGAGGATGAGCTTGGACTCTCGCTGTTAGTCATTGGAAACTGGCTATATACGAAGTACTTGGAGATTCTCTGGCATTGACACACCAAATTCTGCTTCCACAGCTTCCCTGTTTAAGAGGGAAAAAGAAGCAAACAGTGGCGTTGAACTTGTGTGACAAAGGATCAAATGATTAAAAGAAGACCAGATTTGCCTGTCACAATCAGTCACAACAAAAGATTGGATAACTCTCCCTCCTGTGTTAGTTTACATTAATGAGAGAATCTGCATAATGAATAAAAAGAAATTTATTTACCTCATTGCCTTTCGGATTTCCTTGTTACCAGGATCTAATTGCAGAGCAACAGAAAATGCCTCAGACTCCATAAGAAATTTCTGCAAACAAGTAAATAATAATTTTCAAATAAACAGACATAAATCATTAATACTACGCTTTTAAAAAGGATTGTTCTTCATAATTTGAGTAGCATCCATGCTGCACCCTCCCTGTAGTGTGCCTTTGCCCAATTAGGCCTCCAGTTAACACAAGCTTCAGCATCACGCAGAGCTTGCTTCCCTTGGTGCAAGGGTTCCCAGCATAAGCTCCGATTAGATAACACTGTTGCATCGATTGGACCAGCAAGGTTTGCCTGCATCAAACAAATAAAAATCTTAAGTGCGTAAACAATACCAAGAAACAGCCTCAAAGCAAACTCAATGCCCACTTAAAATGTCAGCTGCTTACCTCAGTAAACCAATATATTGCATCCATGTAATCCTTCCTCTTAAATGCATCTTGTCCCTAGGCTTTTGACATTTGAAAGACATTTCTCCTCCTCAGTTCTCTCTGAGAAAACGAAAGAAAACATCATCCTGATGCGGATGCAATACCTCTTAACTAGACCCAACACTTAAGCAGTTAAAAATTACAATATGTGGCTTGAACTGGTGGACTAAATTGCTACTATTACATTAACAAAATCGCATAATAAAAAGTAAACAGCAGACGGAGTTAAGAGGTGGTCAATAATACTTGCAGGTGGTCAATCGCCATAAAAGATGCGACACTAAGCTCCAAGTGGCTGCTCCGACAAAGTAAATAAGGACCATAAATAAATATTAGATTGAGGCTGGACTCAACAGGAACTGTGTGAAAAATTCAGTAAACTAGTCAATGCAAAAAATAGGACAAAATCAGAATATTAGGGATCTAATGTTTTCTTGGAATAACAAAACATAATCGCTAACACTGACATACAATGAAGCATCAGTACTAGTCCGAAATCACAATCAAGTTGGAAAAACTGAAGATCTTAGATGGAATATACAAAACAAAGTAGGAGCTTTCTTTCAACATGAAAAGTTGAAGAAGATGAAAAGGTTAAGAATGGAACAATTAATGATTTACTACATGTTTAGATTGAATCTAGAAGAACATAATAAAAGAAGAAAGGATCCAAGAAAATATTTGGCTGTCCACAAAATGGGCAGGGAAAGACTGGAGAGAACCTCAAGTAGTTGTTCTATGTTGAATAACCTGTGCTCTAGCTTCTTCAGAGTGGACATAGCTTCATGATTCCTGCAACACTCCAGTTTGTAAAAGATGAAATAGGAGAAGTAACTGGAAATAGAGCAATAACTGCTGCATGCTGGCCACGCAGTGCTGCAAGCTCTAATGGGGTTACACCAGACTGCACCAAAGAGCAAAAAACAATTTTAAATTCTTGAGGTTGTTAGTCAATCAACAAAAATCATGAAATTAACTTGAGGTTGCTCTGAAGATGGGTCCAGCCTAGAACCACCTTAATCTATATATATATATATATACACAGCTCACTTCTCCCTCCATTTTTCATTTTAAACTTTAGGATATGTGACTCCCGATGCATTATGCACTATACACAATGTCAAACTCAAGCATCAGTAAAAAATGCTGCGAAGATCAAGAAGTATAAACAAGTTCCACAATCATACCAAAGGATTTCCATCATAACCTCGAGCACTCTATGGTGCACATTTATCAGCTATAAAAATTAGCAGACAGCATAGAAAACATATTTTAAAAAGGGGAACTTCAGCAAATCTCTGGTTTTACAATTCATGCTGAAGATAAACCATGACAATGAAAAAGAAAGCAAGACACTGTGAATGTTACTCGAGGCCAAATTTGAACAGAGACATAAAAAGTTCAACAAAAGTAGAAGGTAAAAGAAAAAAAAAGGGGGAGGGAGACAGAAGATGGAGGCAAGAGATGAAAAGTTTATGTCTATGACATTAGGATCTGCCTCAAGCTTCAACAAGTGCTTGATAATGTCTTTCTCCCCTTCGCAGGAAGCTACTATCAGAGGTGTCTTCCCACATGAACCCAGGTTTGGATCTGCTCCAGCCTGTGTGGCAGATGAAAAGAAAACCAGGAAATATTCAGAATTTCAAAGAGAATCGCTAACATATTCCACTTAACTATATGTCCAAGAAAATAAAATAATACATGCATAACTAATACACATACCTTAAGTAACAGCTCGAAGCACTCAAACAAATTAGATAATATAGACAGCATAAGAGGTGTGAAGTACAGCTGTGTAGCTGAATTTGGCTGTGCATGAAAATATCACAATGGAAATTAATGTGAGTTCATCAGTTGAATTGAACAAAATTGAAATATTTAGAACAAGTGCACACCTCTAGATAACTCATGACTAAACTTTCCTATCAAAGTAGTCGAGGTGCTCTTAACAAGATAGGCTGACAACACTATTTTCTAATGAAAGGGACGGTCATTGTGTAACATGCAACTAGAATACTCGTCAAAGTGATAACAAGTGATTTAATTTCAGAAGCACAAAGAAATAAAGCTACTAGGCATTCTCAATGTGCAGAATTTATTTTCCATAAACAAAATTAATTGGATATGAAAGGCTTCTCATAATCTCGGATAATACCGAATAAAGGAAAAGTTCAACTACAACAGTTAAGTTCGTGTCTGTAGAAGATTACAATGTTTTCCAGAAGAGTCATCAATGAGAGCAACAAACTCATAAAGAAGCCAAGTTTATATAAGGATGCTTTCTTCAATCATGAAAACAGCTTTCAGCTTAAGTATCCTTTTTCCCTCACAAACTTTGATGTGTGGAGAAGATGAAACGAATGTATTTCGAATATCCAGAGATACAAATGACATTAAGGATCTTGAAGATATCTGCCTAGCTGCAGACCAAGTGATTCGTGCTTCTGAGTGAGGGAATTCTTCATATTACAAAGATCACTCAATACCTTGTCATCTAAGTATGTAAAACTGAACATTCAGTGGCAAAGCAGTTATGAGGTAGGAATCCGACTCTAATTCTGCTTTAGGCTGCAAACGAGCCGAGCAGATCGCGAGCTGGCTCGGTCAAACCTCGACTAGAGTTCGGTCAAACTCGAGTTCGAGTCGAGCTCGTTAAAAATTCAAGTCGAACGAGCCGAGCTGCTCGATCAAAGCTCGACTCAAGTTGAGGCGAGCTCGTTAAAATTCGAGTCGAGCTCGAGCCTAAAATTAGTTGCCTAAATATTTTATATATTTTTTTAGGGTTTTTTTTCAATTTTTTAATTATTTTTTTAAAAGATAATAATTCAAAATCGAAGTCGGCTCGAAAGTTATCTCGTTAAAAATTTGACGAACCGAATTCGAACTCGAATTTTCAAGCTCGATCGAGCCACCAAAATATAGTCAAGCTCGAGCTCGAGCCACCCAAACTCAACCTCATCTCGACTTGACTCGTTTGCACTCCTAATTGGTGGCACTCCGAATACCAATCAATTAGACTCAGAGTTTGGGTTACAACCTTCTGCACATAGCTTTTCTCGGCATCTCAACATTTAAATCACTCTGAAACAAGGAAGAAAATGCCTAAACCTTGTATAAATCACAAGCAGAAGGTGCAACGCAAATTACAAGCAACCACATAACAAAGAGAACTTAAACCAAACGGGTATCTTTTGATTCTGAATTTGCATCATTCTGGCACCTTTTGATATAAGCAACCGTAGCATTTCCTTGTTTCCTGAATATATGTCATGACAATCCAGGTAATAACAATCAACAGAAAATTATACAAATTAATAACAAACCAAAGTCTAAAGTTTCAATAGGTAAAATGGCCAACCATTTTCAGCAACATAGTGCAAAGCTACAGCCCCCGCCATTACTCTTTCCGATGTCCGCACCGATTTCAATAAGGTAAATAGCTGTTGGATGTCGTTGCGCAAGAATCGCGTGAAGCAAAGGAGTGTTTCCTGTTCAAGCTCAAAAGTTATCGTAAATTCAACTCATCGCGGAGGCAACAAAATGCATAATGCAAAAAATTTGAAGTTCGCACATACGGAATTTGAATTTCAACTTTTTTAAAAAATAAAATCTAAATTCAAACTAATGATCTCCTACATAGATATTTACATTCCGATAACTCTACGATTCCACCTATATTATGTTAAATTCTTTACTTTAAAAGGCTCTTCTTCATTTTCCTTCAAATGTAGAGGTTTAATTCCAGACGGCGTAAGTATGATTCAACTCAAAGAGACCATGTTATACCTTTATCATCTCTCACATTAACGTCAAGTTTCAATTCCTCAATTAAATACTTGCATATCTGAGTCTTCCCCGCCGCAGCAGCAAGATGAAGCGCGGTACGACCTCATCGTCTGTTATGCTCTCACACGCCTTTGCTATGCCTTCGCCATCACCAAACCCTCCGGCTAAGACTGAATCAACAACGAATCCCAAAAAATACAAAACAAAATTCAACAACACCAAGAAGCCGCATACTAAGTTACTTCCAGACCGGAGAAAGTGAAGGAAAAAACATTAAAAATAAAGAGACAATATCATCAATATTAAAAGAATGAAAACTCCAAATACAAAAAGATGTACTCTTGAGTAGCGTTAGATTCCCCTCGGAATCAGCGGTGAGAAAATTTCTCCAACGTTCTGCAAAATTGATCATTGAAATGGATGCATGCGTGCATGCATGTGATAAAAGTTGAAGGATCAACAATTTAAAGCGAGAGGAGGAGGAAATTTCCAGAAGGAAAAACAGACCTGGAGTAGCCATGGCTTTTCAGAAGAAAATGGGGGTAACAGAAGCAGCACAAGGACAAGGGAGAGAAACAGAGCCATATACAAAGGAAGGAGCTTTTAATCAAATTAACACAGCTTTTTCTAACTCAAAATAACCCCCTGAAAGTGAAAAATAAATCAAAATAATCCAATAAGGTCATTGTAAAGGCGTAAGAGTTTTTTTCAACCAAAAAAAAATGTCATTGGGATTGATGATAGCAGTGTTTTACATAAAATACAAATTCCAATGGCGTTTTCTTATAAAAAAAACAAGTCACGTCTCTTTCTTTTTTTTTTACTCTTATTTTTTTGTCGAAAATTAATTGTGATGTGGGTTGTGTTTTTTTATGTTATTTTTTTTGTCTATATTATAAAATATATTTTCAGATTAAAAAAATATAATACATCTTTGTTAATGTTTATTTATGCATATTGAAATCGCTATAAAATTTTTAATGCAAAACTAATGAAAATACAATCAAGATATTATATACAATTGACAAAAAAATTATACTATCTTGATTAAAAATTTAAATTTAACAAAAAAAAATTATCTTATCTTGATTAAAAAATAAAATTATCAAAAGATATTTTGATTGTATTTTCATTAAAATTATGCAATCAAGATATTTTGATTGCATTATCTTGATTGTCATTTTTACATTAATAATTTTTTAAAATTTTACAACAATTTCAATCTACATAAATAAACATTATTGTTAATATATTCTCTATTTTTTAATCTAAAGATACATTTTACAATATAGACAAAAAAAAACACCAAAAAAAACAAGATTTCATATCATGAAAAAACATGAATTTTTTTTATTTATAAAAAAAACTGTTGAGATTGGAGTTTTAATAGAAAACACTACTTCCAGTGGTATTTTACACATTGGGATTGGTGTTATTCATGAAAACACCATTAGCAGTAGTGTTTTTCATAAAATAGCATTTTTTATTAAAAAAAATTCTACTGGCAAGGAAGGTATTAAGTTATTTTGATTTATACTTAATTTTCGAGATTATTTTGGATTAGAATTAAAAAAGTATGGATCATTTGGTTAAAAACTATGAAGACAGCATTGCAATTCCAAAGGTTTCGCCTTCAATGGATAGATTTTGTTTGAGAATTTTGAGGGATGTGAAATGGCAGTGGGCACTTTGTACTAGTTGTGTTTAATGTTTATAGGAAAATTGAGCGCCAAAGCCAGAGGGAAGGATTTTACTGTGACGGCGTGAAAGAAATACTGTGAACGTGCCACGTTTTTAATGTCAGAAAACTATCTTTTCCGTCACAGGTGGAGCAAAATCTTACGCCGTCGACGTTGGGCCTTCTCAGTTACTCCGGAGAGTTTCATTTGCAGTTTTCCACTACAAGGATAATTAATTAATTATTATTACTACAGGACCAACTCGCCAAACGGTGACAATTTGAGCTTCGGACAGACCCGTGTAGTTCAATTCTTAGACCAAGTTAGGATTCATCATTGGAGTACA
This sequence comes from Apocynum venetum, assembly GCA_019593545.1. Classification (NCBI taxonomy): domain Eukaryota; kingdom Viridiplantae; phylum Streptophyta; class Magnoliopsida; order Gentianales; family Apocynaceae; genus Apocynum; species Apocynum venetum. The sequence continues at coordinate 2,775,971 of SRSM01000324.1, forward strand.
GAGTTGATCCGACCAAATGTAGAAGTGTCATTTTTTAGACTAAATCGGGCTGAAGGGCCCGACCCACTCGATTATAGGAGTTAAACTGAGTTTGGTGATTGTAATCATGAAAATTCGAACTGAACCAACCCAATTCAACTCCTTGATTAGAGGGGGTCGGACCAAAGAGCCTTGTTTTACACAGTTTCTCTTGTAACTCTTGCCCCGATTATGCATTGGGTAACCCTTGCTTTTTACTTTTTCTTTCTCTGTCTTTATCCCTTAATGATTACAATTACAAGACTGAGGCATTATTGACAAATTAAAATTGCATCATAATAATAATAATAAGGATGCCGATGATTTTGGGAAAATTGAAATGAGGCCTTGTACAACAAAACTATACGAGTTGAAGCAACAAATACAAGTAGCAACACTTTCATACTTCAAAAAGGCTGGAGGATAGTATAGCAGGGAATTGAGTCAGTCTACACGAGCTACCATATTGACTAGATTAAAGGTACTTTTATATACAGTGCGTCCTGACTGACAAAAAGAAGGCGATACCAACTGAGCTTCAACACCCTTCCTCTATAATATTGCATCCAAAACCTCCCTGTGACCTAAGTTGAACATAATTATATTAAAATAAAGAGAATATAGAAGAGGAACTTCCTAATCACAGAATTGGTGGAGAAACAGTTCACTACAAATTAAATTCAAACTACACACCAGTATGCCTTCCGAATCTCCTCATTATCAGGAGCCAGAGCCAGAGCCTGAGAAAATGTTTGAGCTGCCATGGGATAATTCTGCAAGCACAAATAATCTCTGTCGTGAGTCAGTCAATCTAATGCATTGGATTGAGTGAATAGTTGATATACCTTGAGCAGCTTCCATGCCACACCTTCCCTATAGTATGCCTTTGGCCAGTCAGGCCTGAGTCCTACACAAGCTTGAGCATCTGATAATGCAGGATCTCCTTCCTTCAAATGGACCCAGCACAAGCTCCGATTAGATAATACTGTTGCATCACTTGGATCAGTCTCAACTGCCTGCAGTATCAACCAAAAACCAAATCAAAGGTGCAGGGGACACAGTGGAATATGCTTTAATAATATGCATAGAATATAACCCAGTAAAGCCTAGTCTAAAAGTTGAGTCCGAACGAATCCCTTATGAAGCCAAATCCAAGCAAAGTATTAGCTCTAATCAAAATCAAAATCAAAATTATAGGAAGTTAACGCACATAAACATTGTCAGAAAGAAACAACTACTGACCAGTGAATACCAATAAATTGCATCCAAGTAGTCCTTCCTCTTGAATGCATCTCCACCCTTGGATTTCGCTGATTGAAATAACTTTTTCCTTTGAAGCTTCCTCTGGGAAATGAAAGGTATTTCAGAAACAAGGACCTCAATGGGAAAATGGCAGGTGACAGGAATATTAGCAAACCACACTCCATATAAGATAATGAAATTGTTTCAATTATTCATTGTTTCAATTTCATAATTGAAATCAAGATACTTCTCTCCTTTACATCAGAATGACCACCCAACAAAAGGAAAAATCTATGAACACTGTTCTAGAATGGTTCATGAATCTCCTGGAACTTCAAAAACATCATCAAGTGAAGCATACTGCTAACTCACAATGATCGTTGCAAATAGAAATTTGCAACGAGAACTGTTGGCAAAATATTCCAGAAAAGCAATCAACTTTCCTCAGTTACATCACATAATCGCAAAGCCATAAACTTCAGTATGAAGATTGTTAACTGGACCCAATGAATTTGACTTCTATGGTTGATTTGGGAGGATCGGATACAATGAACCAAGACTTAAACCTTGTGTGGGAAAACTAGGAAGGACACAAATAAATTGACTGTGTACCAATATTCCATGATCTCTTTTCTCATATCCTCCTTTTTTCGCCCCCTGCGGGTGTCAATGGGCATTGCTAGAGATTGGAGAGGAAAAGATAATGCTTTCTTCCTTTCAAAGCTAGCTGGCCACCATGACTACAACCCTTGTCTACTTTGATATGATATTAGTATTAAAAAATTACTCTAATCATTTAACTTCAGGAGTAAATATGCGAGCAACACCATTTTTTATGAGCAGAAAACAAAGTCAAAGTTAGTAACATCTTCAAACATCTTTGGTCGGTGTATAAGAACTGTGTTGTCAAGGGAAATAGAGGGACTCAAGGTGCTTAGGACCCTCATATAGCCAAGATGCAAGGCACAAAAAGCGCTTGCTTGAGTAAAGTAAGCTGAACATACATATATATACTTATATATGTTATATAATAAGCTTAAGAGGTTAATAAATTTATTAAATAAACTTTAACTAAGGTCAGAGGTTAATAAGATAGATCAATGAGAGGAATATACACCTGACATTTGAATAAAGTTTGCTGGTAACAAACTTTTGAAATATTTGAATATTCCATTGAAAATGTTGGCAAGCAGCACCTTTGAGAGCGTTTTTTCCTTCTATTCTCAAGGGTATTAGTTGAGTTTTAGAGTTTCATTTAGATATCATTATTTGGCCTTTGACAGACTAATCTCCGCTATCCTCAAGGCATTAATTAAGATTAGACTTTTAATGAGCTTTTAGACTTTTCTAGAAGAAAAGTGGAAGCTGGAGGGACAAATTTACTCGGGCGCAGTAAGACAACTATAAAAACACACATCTGACTAAACCTACAGTGGGTTGACACCTTATTGGTCCCTAGAATCAGTTTGCCTAAAATCATTTGATAAGCCTTGCCCTAAAAGGTTCTAAGGCACTTTTCTATAAATTAAAAAAAGGAGCAGAACTGCACCTTGACATCATTGTAGTAAAAAGCTTGTATTTTCCATCCATTTTGTGTCTTGCAAATTTTGCGCAGACTACAAAAAAAATTTCACTCCCACGAGATTTGTCTATTGTGTAACTATCTGATTTAGCACAAACGAAAATATATGTCCATGCTCATCTTAGAACTCCAAAAAACAAAAGTTATTTCCTTACCTATTAAAACTTTCCGATAAGTCTCATCACTTGTCACGAAATCTATTTAATGCAAGCCAAAGGAGAAAAATCATGTAAAACTCTCGCAACAAAAAATCTATAATGAGATTGGTTCATTGTATTCCCAATTCCCAACTTGGACATTACTTCCTCAATTAATTCTGCATTAAAACTGGAATGGACTGGACCCAGTGGCTTCTGAATCTAGGTTTGATAGAAAAGGAGGGGAAACTCTATCAAAATAGGAGCAAACTGCACATTGTTGCAAATACCCCCACCTTTTCTCCCTTCTCTTTTAGGGCTTGACAATAAACAGAATAACCAATTCTATGTCAAATTTGTTCACATATACACCCAAAAAATAATTGACAAAAGTGACGAATTAATGTTACCTCTTCCCGTGCCTCATCAGAATGAGAGTACCTCATTACTCCACTGATACTCCAGTCGGGGACAGATGAAATGCAGGAAGTCACCGGAAATAGAAACCCAATTCCCTCAAGAAAATTTGCCAAAGCTGCATGCTCTAATGGTGTCATGCCAGACTACAACAAGGAAATGCATCACTACCCCTCTAAATCAACTTCTTCAATGATAGAAAGCTTTACAGTAGTTAAATGCTCTAAGATCCCACATTTTCTTTGATAAATTCATTGACTCTATATAAGAAGCACATGAAGATACTAATGAAGCAATTGAATGTGGAGAGCTCTAAGCAATATGCCACAGAAGAAAACTATATTGATGAATTGCCCAGACAAAAACTATTTTCACAGGAGAACATAAAAGGTACCTTAGTTAAATACATGAAAAGGGATACAAATACTACCGAGACAGCTGTTGTACCTAGCTTTGCAAGGATAAATGAATGAACTGAAGTACAGAAAGGGGGGATACTTACAGAGTCCGTAGTATTAGGATTTGCCCCATATTTCAACAAGCATTTGATTACTTCTTTCAGCCATTCAGATGCTGCAAAACATAGAGGCGTTAGTTGCAATGACCCAACATTTGGGTCTGCTCCAGCCTGCATACGGAAGATTTAAGTGTAAGAATGTGAAGAGGCAAGAGAGCAATTCATGGTTATTGCATAACATAAAAGGATTTCTCATGCTAGAGGATACTAGCAAACCAAGGAGACTCATGTATCCTTTTTTCTCTATGCATAGGTGGAGATGGCAAGTACCACCATAACTTCCTACCTCTGTCCACCTAAAGAGAAGAGGGATCAGAAGAAGAGAATAACCTTTTTCCCTTTCTCCTTCCAAAAGAATCAGCTCACGGAACAAAACTCAGAGAATATATTGTTGGAAGACTCCCAGGCATAAAATAAAAGGAAAAAAAGTGTGTTTAAAGAATAATAGATCTGAATTAGCCAAAGAAAGAATGCAAATCTGAACCCTTAAGGTATGCATTCTCATCGCAAGCCTTCAGGGGAAATATGATTCACAAACCCCATTCATATGTCTCGTTAAATCATCCATCAATATATACTGAAATTTAAAATTCAAAAGAAAAAGTACAAGGACACAAATTTCCATCGCGGAACATCAAAGGTGAATTATATAACTAACCAGTCAACGATAACAATGTAGAGAAAATATGTGTGCGTGTTTATTCCAACAACATAAAAGAAAAGGAATAGATTATTACACTATTGTGGAAATAAGCAAAGAGCACCTTAAGCAACAGTTCCATGCACTCAAGTGATTCAGCTAGGATTGATAGCATCAGCGGTGTAAAATAAAGTGGTGACATGAGATTTGGCTGCAAAGGAAAAGAATAAACAGTTGATCAGAGCAAAGAAATAAAATGAGTAAATAAAGACTGAATCATGGAAATGCTTTGACTTGTTACACTAGAATATCTCAATAAAGATGAGGAAACAACAGATGACAAACAACAATCAACTTTTTACTTCATGTAGGAACTCTGGTATGTCTTCAGATAACTATTAAAGTTAGACTCTTCATAAACTAAAAATAATTGTTTTCCCTTGTAAATCATGGATCTTGGGATGTTACAAATTAGTTCTTCATGATTTCATTAAAAGCAAGGCAGCTTCTCTGCCACTGAATTGTAGAGATTCACAATGCTAGCATACTGTACAACATAATAATACCACCACGACCACCCAAAAAAAAGAAAAGAAAAATCAAGATAATAACAAACACAGAAATAGTGAGGTTGTGCTCTATTACATTTGCATTCTTCTCTAATAGAAACTTCAATGCTTCTAGTTTTCCATGAGCTGCGGCACAATGTAATGGTGTGCCAGCTTCACAATTTGCATGTATCTCAGCACCTACTGCCATCAAGACCTGCAACAACTCCTTTGCCCCTGAAAATACAACTTAGCATTGTCAAAGCACTGAACAAAGTAGCATACATGGTCCAACAATTAGTACAAACACATAATGAGATGCTGCCATAATATGAAAAAAGGCATGTAAAGCTCCTACATCCTAACACACCCACTGGCTTATATATGCAAACTTCATTGAAGAGCGTGTACAATTTCTATTACAATGGGAACCAAAATAACCCAAAAGGACTAAGCAGTAAATTCCAAAAAATCAAATCCTCCCCTAAGTATTTTTGTCAAATCCAACGTGACAATCAATTTGAATTTCGAAAAGAGGGAGTAAAAATCTTCATTATTGAAAGTTATTCTCCTTGTTCAGTAACATCTTCTAATCATTGATGACATCTGGAGAATGCTTATGTAAGACTAGAATAGAACATAAATCTGAGGAAAATAAACAATAAAGAGGACTCAGAAAGCTGTATCTCTAAATCCTCAAATCCCTCTAAAATCAGAACGGATATAGAAGAAAGCTGTCAAACCTTTTTCCGCAGCATAATGCAAGGCGGTGAAGCCCTTATTGTTAGTTTTGGTAACATCCGCACCCTTTTCTAGAAGATACTTAACAGTACGACGATTCTCCCCCAGAATTGCTTCATGCAATGGAGTGTTGCCTGTAAAAATCGAGTACCAAAAAGGTCCAATTTACAAAATGCGATTAGTTTCCCATTATGCAGAAACCATGAAATTAATCAAATCGGATTAATACAAACTCTACCAAGACACTAAAAAGACTTTAATTATCAAAGCCATCCAAAAGGATTCCTTTCTCATTTTCTTTAAAAATAAAAGACGAACAACTACTGCGTGCGAATAAAAGAAAAAAATAAAATAAAACCTTTGTCATCCGCCATATTAACATCGGCTTTCAAATTCTCAATCAAAAACTGGCACGTCAGGTAACTATTCTCAGACGAAGCGGCAAAGTGAAGTGCTGTATGGCCAGCATCGTCTTTCACTTTTCCAGAAACCTTACCGATCCCTTGCCCTTCATCAAGCTCGGCCACTAATCCTGAACAGACAACCATTGTCATCAATAAACAGAAAATTTACCAAAAAAAAAAAAAACAAAATCAGAGCAATATATAAAGCGTACTCTTGAGTAACCCCAGGTTTCCTTCAGAAGCCGCCATGAGAAAATACTTACGGCGCCCTCCTGAAAAAGACGATTATACAAGCATGCATGCAAAGTAAGAGAGAAAGCATAAAAATAAATTGAAGACACGGAGAACTAATGTTTCTACTGTTACAAACCTGGAGAGGCCATGCTCTCGTTTTCTGGTACTTGAGACCGGTGAGCCTGAAACTGACGGTAAGGCCGCGTTTGTATTGAGGGAAAAAGATCTTCAGAGATATGAAAGGAATTAAAGAAACATTTGTTTGATGTTTGGGGAGCGCCCATTAAAGTTAATGAGAGTAAAGCATAGTAAATAGTACTAGTAATTATACAATTTACAAAGCCTTGGAAATGTTGGGTTACAAATTGGCGGAGGAGCGCCACGTTGATTTGATAGACACGTCGTCGTCTTTTCAAATAAGATAAAACTATAGTACAATCAATGCTTCGCTTGGACCGAAGTTTAAAATTTCCTTTTCATGGAACGCGGGAATTAAAATCATCGTCTACTCATTCCGTTCATATTAGTTATTTGTATTGTATACTTTTAATATTAAATTTTAAATCTATGTTTAATCAATATTCTAAATAAATATTTCATTATATCTATTCAATTTAATGATTATTCATATTTTCTGTGCCCTTAAATAAGGGATGAAATTGAAATATAATAATAAATTATGTTTAAAAAATATTTATTATTAAATAAAACTAAACTACTAGAATGATATTTAATATTTCATCCATCCCTTTTTATAAAATATTTTAAGTAATTTAATATGGAATTAAAAAAATTATTTTATTTTTCACTATAACTTTATTTATTTGAATCTTTTTTAAAAAATTAAATATTTATTCAATCTTTATCTCTTTCAATAAAGTAGAAGTAAATTTAGAAATAAAATATACAATAATTATAAAAAGTAACGCAATATATTATAATTACGAATAAGAGATGGATTGAGTATAATTTATACATTTATTATTGTCTATTATAGGCATGGATTAATTTTTCAAAACTCAAAAGCCCTTCAAATTCTCAAGCCATTATATTCATACTCTCTCTCCATATGAACCATTTAGACCTCAACCTTTCATCTCAAAATATTAATTATTTTATAATTTAATCATTTTTAAATAATAGAAATCGATTAGACTTGCATGTTAATGGACATCGATGTTATTGATTAACAAATTGATTTAATGGACATCGATGTTATTGATTAACAAATTGATTTTAGGAGAATGATGCTCATATTTTGACATCGTAAAATTTTTAGAAAAAGAAAACGTGAATAATATTTAATTTTGAATTGAGGAAGTATTAGACAACAAATTCCTCCAGAAATCTTGGATTTTTCTTCCTTCATTATGGTATAATGTGAACAAAATTACACATCATGAAAGAACTTGTATGCCCTAATGTCCTCTACAATAAATCTAACCGCACCAATACAACCCAATACAGCAACAAGGGAAAACCAAGCAGCAATTGTGATGTTTAGCAATAACACAAGTTGGCCAAACTTCTGAGACTTTTTCCCAGCTTTCATATGTGCTAAAACAGGGAACACGAAATCCAGAGGAGTGAATCCAATGGCTCCACAGATTGAGACAAAATCTCCAAAGAAAGGCATGGCAGATGCTGTAAGTGTTATTAGCCCCATGTAAAGAATGGTATAAGCAAAACGAGCTACATATTTCTGGAAAGCAGAGTTCTTTTCAGTTCTTGTGGATTTCAATCCTTCTTCAAAATAAGCATAAGTTGGTCTGCAATATATCTTTACAAATATTAAACCAGAGTTAGCTCAGATTATCAGATTTCTTATAGGAATCCAGTAGAATTGATTCATGAAGGCGTAGTTGTTTACTTGAAAAGATGGTAAAAAGCTAACCTGAAAGCATCCGGAAATTTGAATGACTGCAAAGAGATTGGCCATGACTGTTGTCCACTTTGGGGTAGTAAGAGAAGCCACAATGAAAGGCTGGACTTCTGAACCAAATGCCCAGTAGCCACAGAAAGCTAATTGCCAATAAGTCGATACGATGATACTATAAGCAGCTGATATGCCTTTATACATATTCTTCTTTGCAGGTTCCCTAACTGTACTCTAGCAAGATAATGACCAGTGCATAACTTAGTCCGGGCTCAAAGAATTTACAAATCATATGATCACTTAGCACAAGAAGAAAACTGTGAAAAACAACTTCTGTTTCCAGAATTAGTCATAATCATTTACCTGAATTTCAGGAAGCATTGCATCTCCAAATGAAAAGGCAATAGCCCCAAGAGCATTGAAGCCCTTGAATACCTTAGAAGCTGAGCTCCCCGGCAAACTATAACTGATAGATCTTCTATCAATCTTCTTCCCTGCAAAAATTTCAAACCAAAAGTTTGGAGAACTCTGCATCCTTGACCTTATACGGTAAATGAAGAAAACAAAGCAAAGAGGACAGTGAAATATGTACCGTTGTAGATTGTTACTCCAATTGTTGTACCGGCAAAACCAATTGTGCTTAAAGTACATAGAGCATTTACCCATCTCAAAGAGTGAATATTAGGAAGCTGAGACAAAAGAAGCTCAAAGACTCCAAAGAAAATAATAAAGTGTTGCAATGTTAAGGCACCCTCTCTATGGTAATATTTGTACACAGCCTGCAAAAGAAACAAAAAACAATGAAAACCATGAGTCCACTGCATATTCTGAAAAACTAAGCACAGATTCCTAACAACCGATGTGATTTTACAAACCTTAAGACTGCTTCCAGCAGCAATATGTATGGCAATGTTATTGCCTAAAGAAGCCACCTGCTGAAAAAAAGCAACAGACCAGTAACCCCATGACCCTTCAAGATTAGAGAAGAAAACCTATAATTAAAATGAAAGAAGTTGAAAAAAGCTTCCCTTCCTAACATGTGTTCTTACGGCACCCAAAATCATACAAATTATAGCCAAAAAAAGCATTAACAAAGAAAAAAAGGAAGGTCAAAGTTTAAAAATAAAAAATAAAAAAAAGGAAGGGTAACCAAGAAAAGTTTTTAATTTCCAGTCTAATTCAATTTATAGATAGTAAGAAGATAACAAAGTCAATACCACATCAAATAACAGCTTCATGGAAAGATTGATAAGCTTTAAAAATAAATAAATAAAAGCAATTTCCAAAGACAAAAGAAAGAATGGAGAATTCACCATAAATACTCTGCGCAAGATGCCTATAAGTAGTATGCTTCTTCCCATTCCATTTCCAAAGAGAAGCAATCAGTAGACTAGAATACCAGGTTGCCAGCGTCCCACTTACCAAGCTAAGAACCCCTGTATCCCAGAACACAGGCATGATGTAACCAAAAAAAAAAAAGTGTGACTCTCAAGTATCCACCAATATGGCAAGATTACAGTCTTACCAAGAGGCCAGCCCAAGGAAGCAACAGCAAAAGGGAGAGGAGCATAAGCAGCAGGGGTTGCAATAGTTGTGGCAACATGGAAGGCAGCATGTTTCCATGTGCCTCGGGCAATTCCGTGGTCGTCTGAATCGTCTCTGCTTCCAGAAATTACTTGTTCTTCGTTAAAATTGTCAATATTAGAAATTTGTTCCACCATAATCCTTGGTGATCCCGTAGAGGGGTATGAGGCCATCTTATCTGTGGCCTGCAAACTGGGAAGTATAAGAGCAAGAAAGCTTGGTTAAGAAAAAGATTGTAGTCTGTAGAAAAGGTAAGAAAAGTCCATGGTTTCGGCGAATAATGGGTACTGTTTGACTAGGAAAGCAATGAAATTCAAAACTACAGTACGAGGCGTTGAAAAGTAAGAAAAATAAGAAAAGGATGGATTTTTTCCTTTAAAAAAAAAAGGAAAGAAGAATAAAAGGATGGATTTGTTGTTTGGGGACCTGGGGTCTGTCTTCAGCTTTAGCCTGTCTTAAACCGGAAAGAGGGGATTGGGACATGTTCGGAAATCGAAATAGGAGGAGAAAGAAATTTGCCATTTACGCTGTGATCTCGGATTTGCTTTGAGCTCTTTGTGTGCTGCGGAAAAAAATTTAAATAATAAAAATATTGTTTTAAGTTATTTAATAGATGAATTTTTTAATACTTTAAGTTTTTATTTGAAAATGATCTAAATATAGTTTTTTTTTAAATGTTACTTGTAATTTCGAAAGACCACTAAAAAAGCCTTTTAGTTGAAAGCATGGAGTGAAATTGCTCTCACCTTCCTTCATGTTCTTGCTTTTATTTTTATTTATTAGGACATTTTTTAAATCTATGTAATATTATTTATTATGACAAATTTTAAAAAATAACAAAATTTTAAATTCAATTTTTCCAAATATCCAAAAAAAATTTAAGGTTTTTAAAATCTATTTTTTCAAATTACTTTTTTAAGAAAAAATGTCCTCATAATTGATTTGAATCATTAACACACCCATACTCATCATTCCGTTCGAAATTAATGTTTATTTTTCTAATATAAATATTTTTTTTCTAAAATTATATTAATAATTATACTAATTTAAGATATTTATATCAAACTAACTCTTTAGTCCAAATAGAAGTAGTATTATATTGTTGTTTTTTAAAGTTGTATTTAAACATATTTTACATTTTTCAAATGAGAAAGAAACATTTAGATTAAAATTAATTTTGTTATTTGGTGATTTATATGATATTTGTGAAGTTAAATGTATGATTTAAGTATATTAAAAATACTAAATATTTATTTGTATTTTTTCAAAAAAAATATAATAAAATAAATAACATATAGCTTTTATTCAACTAAAAATATATATAATAAATTAATAAACTAAATTTTAATTAATTAAAAATAATAAAACTATATGATGAGTCTTTATATATCAATTCAGGATAAAACAAAAATACATTTAGTAATATACTCCATTCGTCTATTTTGATTTGTCAATAATTAAATTTTCAAATTTTTAAAATAAAAATATTTTTTATTCAAAACTTCATTCATAATCTTAAATTTAAGAGTTTTACATTCTAATGACTAATGAATCTCGCATAAATTATATTAATATAAATGATTATTTGATATTTTAATTAAAATCAAATATATTCATTAATTCAATTTAGGAACGAAGCAAGTAAATAAAAATAATTTGAATAATAATTTTACACTTTCTTATTCTAAAATATAAGATGTTTGTCACTTTTGAAGTTGATTATATATTGTTTATAATATTGAACTTACTTTTATATAAATATTCATAAAAAAAAAGAGCTTAGCTTCAAACTTTTAATAAAGAATCAGGCATAATAAATTAAGGTATTTTTTGAACTAAAATGCTTGCTTAATATGTATGAAATGCTAAAAAAAATTATATTTTAGGAGGAAAATAATACTATTTTGTAGAATGTGTTTTTGAATGGATGAAGTAATTCTCGAAATAATACGTTTAATGTTACATAACCACACCACTATTTTCAAATTCTTAAAGGGGAAGAGAAAAGAAAAAGGATACTTTCGAATTACTCGATCCAAACATGGTCTTGGCCATCGCCAACTCATCACTCGCACTAGCCGTCCATCCTACGTGGAAGTTTCCGAATCGGGAGACTGGGACCCTCGCGGACAACGTTGCCCTTTCAAATCCCTCTGATAAGTCCCCCCCCCCCCAAAACCTCACGTTCCCAAAACCTGGAGATTGGCGGAGGAAGCGTCGCCGGAGTATTTATAACCCTTTTTCATCTGTTCTGGACTCTCAGAGACACACAAAAAATCTCAGTTAATAATTACGAAAAAGGGATGGTTTACATAAATTCATGGGACGACTTTGTGGAGAAATCCGTACAGATGTTCCGAACGGATCCCGAAAAGGTAATTTATTGAACTATTTCTTCAGTTTTTTCCAATCAAATTTACATTTTAATCCAACTAATTATTTTGAAGCAGACTCGCTACGCGATGAAATACAGACATTCCGACGGAAAATTGGTGCTTAAGGTCACAGATGATAAATTGGTAACTTTTTAAAAAATTAAATTAAAATTGTTTTTCTTTGCCTGGTTGTCATTTCAAATTCTTGTGCTTGATTTTGTGTTCTTGGATGGTTTGGTAACTTTAACCAAAATTGGATTTGAGATGTGTTCTTGTGTTCGTCAGTTCAGAATTTTATTCTGGGTCGTTGTTCTTGTTTCCTATCCTTAGGAGCTTCATTGCATCTATTGCATGATTGGTACTGGTTATGTCTCTTACTACTTGAAAGCAGTGTAGAAGAAATGTATCATAATGTATGCTAATATGTGTTCATTAATGTGAATGTTTTCTGGATGGTTGATTCTTGTACATGCATGTTTAGTTGATTAATCAAAGCAGACTTGAACTCTGTTTCTTGGTCTTTTATCATCGTAGAAGCCCTTAAAAGGAAACAATTTTGGTACACAAAGTGGTTCTTTGAGCTTTCATATGGCGGTGGGTAATGGACCAACATGGTATCCTTTAGGTGGGCATTTTGTTTGCATAGGGTTGTCTTGGTCATCCATGGATCCCCAAATCGGCAGTGTCTATTATAGAAAACTCCTTGGTTGCTGTGTGCAACCTCCATGTTCATTTCCCGAATTTTGGATTTGGCATGCAGGAGGTCTTGATCCTTGGGTACATTTCTAGGCTTATAATCTGGATATCCAGGAAATAGAGAGTGAAAGTTGTGGTTGAGTCCTGAATAACCCTTCTTTTACCAGTGTTTTCCATGATTGTCACAGTTCACATGTATCTCAACTTTGAATTTTGTTTTGCCTTTGGATTGTATTTCTCTATTTATCTGTGTTTCATTTCATCTGCGTTGACTAGCATTAAAGTTTCCATTGTTTTCTCATGCATTTTTTCCTGTCTACATGCTTTTGGGAATCACAGTTAAAATTAATAATAATAGATAATAAAATTCACTCACCCTTTATAAAGATCTGATTGTTATTGTTATGATATGGTGAAAGGAATAGCTTTTCCATGGTAGCAAAGAACATCAAATTGTTTATTCAAATAATTAGATGGTTATTAGTTGCAATTCTTGAGGGCAAAGTTTAGCACACTGGTAGAATTGTTTTGTCATATACATATCCTGGGTAACAACACTAGACCAACATTTACTCAGTAGTATAACTCTTGAAGTGTTATATTAATTTATCCCCAGGAACTGTAAATCTGCTGCAGCCATCCAAGTTCAAGACTGGATATATGTGAAATATGGAATATCCAAGTTCACTTGAAATATGTTCCAATTGACATGAAAAATCTACTTATGTATTCAACAATTTTGTTCTTATATCTTCATTCTTGAATAAGCGTGATTCTTTCTGCATTGGAGTTTTCTTGCATCTCACAATTCCCACGTTGGCTCTCCTTGAATTTTGTTAATTTTTTTTTTCTTTTTGCTTTTGCATCAGTGCCTCAAGTTCAAGACTGACCAACTGCAAGATGCTAAGAAGATGGAAAAGCTTAATAATATATTCTTTACTTTGATGGCTCGGGGACCTGAAGGTACTGCATTCCTGCTCCCCCCTGGAACTCTTCCTTTCCTATTTGTATAATTCACACTCAATCTTCCCATGGGAATTCATTAAATTGAGAGCGCATATATTGAGGGTTCCAATGTATCTGATAACTGACTTGTGGATGCTGCCTTGTATTTGCTTAAGAATGGTTAGCATCTGCTAATAATAACTACATCATTACCCAATAATGGGTAAGTGAAGGATGACTGTTTACTCTTGGTCAACAAAACTAAAAATAGTCATGCGATGAATAGAAAAAACCTGGTGTTAACTGTGTGGCAGTCGACGTTTAGGGTTTTTTTTGGGCGGGGGGGGGGGTTCCATCTTAGATTAACTGTTGATACAAATGTCATTTTCCTTCTCATTCTTCCTCTCTCTTTGTTGACATGGATGTTGCTAGAGTTATCAATTTTGTGTTTAAACATTATTTTTCCATTAATGCTTTTTGTGAGAAATGTTTCAAAGTATTATTACCATTAGCGAATTGTTATTCCTGGTTGTGAAATCTGTTTTTTCCCTTTGTCTTGGTTTTCCCCTTTCTCTGCAGCCGATATAGCTGAAGTTAGTGGGAAAGAACAAACAGAAGCAGCACCAGCAAAGAAAGGGAGGGGAAGAAAGCAGTAATCTCCTTGAGAGCTCTTCAGTGGGTTCTGGAAAAAATATTCACTACACACTAAAGTGAATGTTCTATTTTGAGGCATATTTTGATTTTGATTGGCTGTATCCTGCCGTTGTTAATCGGGAACTCCATCCGAGCAATTCATTTTGTAAAACTGTTTAGTTTGACCCATTCTGAGAGGAATTATAAAAAGGTATAATACGCCTTAGTTTCATTCGGTTTTAAATTTTAGGGTAAACTTAATGCGAATTACACGAGAATTTTTTGAAGAGATGTGGAAAATTCTTTGTAATCCTTTCAAAATTTGGCTTGGTGTAAAGTGAAAAAATATATGGTCCTTTCTTTGTCTGGTTTAACATTGCTTGGAGTTGGATTCTTCATTCTTGATCCCCCAAGAGTTGACAATCATCATTATTAACAACTCATCAAATCTGGTATATTGGCCAGACAGCAGGGAAGAGAAGTTGGAAGGCTAGAGATGATTGGTTCTGTTATTCTCTATTTTGTGTTCGGACTTTTTACTCACAGCTTGTGCAAGAGTATGCACAAATTTATAAGCTTTCTTGTTCTTGAAAAGAAAAAGGGGAAAGTTATTTTAACTCTTTGCCTAGAGATTCTGCACTTAACTGTTCACCCACACATACATGTGTAATGTATATCTGTGTATATAAGAAAGTCTTTACAGTCTCAAAAAAACAAAAAAAAAATCCAGTATTATTTTATCCCTCTTTAGTTTCTCCCTGTTGCCAAACCTGGAGAGTGTTAACGGATCCCGAGGCAGAACTTTGGCTTTTTATTCTTTTCAGCCCATACAAAAGAAAAAGTGATCATTTGCATGTGCCTGAAAAAGTACTGCTCCATGTACACATCCAGCTCTCTCTTTCTCAGGCTCAACATACTAGTACTATTAACTAGGCAATCATACAACTATATTTTTAGTTGTAATGATCAATGATTAGACATGAGCAAAGGGCAAATACATTGTCAGAGAGTCTCCAAATTCTCCAAGTGCATATGAACCCTTGAAAGAAGCTTTGAGCTCAATCAAAGTTCCTCGAGTCTATTAACAACATAATCTACTTTTTTATCCCCTTTGATAAAATAATAATAATAACAACAACATAATCTTATATTTGAAACTTTAAAAAAATTGAAGATAAAAATAAATTATTTTATCTATTTGGAGTTGAATTCTTGTAGATTAAAAAATAAACATTTAATTTCAGAAAAAAATAATAAATTAATTGAGTGGATTTTTTTATTCTTGAAGAAAGTCAATTAATCAACTGTCGTTTTAATTCTAAAAAGACAAAATAAAATTTGACTTTAAAACTACGATTTTAAATAAGAAAAAGTATGTAAATTGAATCCTCTGAACTTGGTCCCTAAATAAATTGTTCTTTTAATTGAAGAATCATTTCCCTCCAAAGGCAATGTGCCTTCGTATGCAATTCTCTCATTGGGACATGAATGCACTCTCGAGAGAGATCGCACCTTTTCCCTGCTTTGGTCCCAAATTTATCACATCATTCAGGAAAAGTTTGATACTCTCTATATAGACTATGACTATGAAACATTGAATCATGTAAAATGTAGATACTACTATGGAAAAACTCATTTAACTCTCTTATGTATGTTAATAAACGCAATGAATAGCTGTAATTTTTTGTTCAGAGAAAGATGACCTCGTCAGAAATTCTAATAGACGAACCTCTGGTGCTTATATAAATAATTTACATTAATAAAACTTGCTCTTGTCACTGCTTAATAGAATAAATTATTATTCATATGATAATTCAAAATAATTTATGGTTATGTTTGAGTATCAGTATAAAGAAGAAAAGCCTCTTCTAATCTATAATAATTTATTTCCCTTTTTCCTTTTGGTTATAGAATTTTCTTAATTAACAGAGCAATTTTACACAAACTGAGTTCTCTACTTGAGATATTGTATTTTATTCACCCGACATGAATTTGTCTATTTACTCCCTTCGTCCCTAATGATTCTTGTCTTTCGAAATATAAGTGGTCGAAATACCAAGTAATTTTTATGACTTTTTATTTATAGTTTACTATTTATTTTTAAAATTACCCATGTTTGCTCTCATCTAACTTCTGTTTAATTTCCATAACAAAGACTCTATTTCTCTTTTTTCATTGTTCTGAAGACATATACTTTCTTCATTTATTTCTCATATCTTTTTAGTTTTGAACACAAAATAAATAGAGTCATCTCATGAACTAAAAAAATTCTCAGTATAAATATTCTCCTAGCGACTTATATTTTAAAATATAAGGAGTATCAAATTTTTACTAGACACAAAAATCAATAAAATACTAACATTTATAAGATTGTAGTAAAAATTACTACAACACTTGTCATAATGAGTTTGTGATTTATTTAAAATACAATCACGTTTAATAGATTTGAAAGTTTTGAATAAGGGAATATTAGGAATCAAAAAGTAATTAATATCTTAAAGATTTAAGAGAATGACATGATTATTCGGATGTGAAAACTCTAAAAATTTAGAGCATAAGAAGTACCATCATTATTTTGACTATGTTCCAAAATATAAATCGTTTTAACATTTTTAAATATAAATATATTATACCTGAAATATTTTAGATACATTTTTTGCTCTTCATTTTATGATTCTAATTTTTTATCTTTTGAGGAAATGTTAAACAGATCATAAGGTTTTAATAAGGTATTTTGTATAATTATATCTTAATAATAGTATTGGTCCAAAATTATAAGTTGTTAAAATACTTTTTACACAAACAAATAAAATATTTGATTTTATAAATTACCCTTATTTATTATGTATTGAAAATGAAAAAAATATATAAATATTTCGTATTGAAAATAAGAAATAGAAATATATGGGAGATGAAAATAAATAAATGATTAATATTGAAAGTCATTGATAATATATTCATAAAATTATTTATATTTTGAATTAAGATGAAACTCATTCAAAGACTTATATTTTAAAATATAAAAAATAATATACATTTAATTGTAGGATAATATAGTTAAAATCACTTATATTTAGATAAATTTTATTTTGACTCAATAGGTGTGCATAGAAAATAGAAATACAAAAAAACATTGGATTACAAATTTATCTCCCTCAAATACAATGTGTGCTATTATTTTCCAAAAAAAAAAGAAAAGAAAGAAAGAGAATACAATGTGCCAAAAAGTCCTCATTAATGGGGGATGGTTATTGACTCATTATGATGGTCTTCCAACCCAAAAGTTGATTAGTTTTACTAATTATGACACCAGTAGTCTGGTGGTTTTAATTTACTCCACCAAATCTCGCAGTGTTGCGTTTTGTTTGTCCAAACAATGCCAACAGAAACGCACATTTACGCAAGCGTGGGTTACTAAGTCAACGATTTTCCCAATCTTGGGCCCACACAAATCGCCTTGTCCCTAAAGTTCAAACTGGACCCCGGCGCAAAGATAACGTTCCTGCGACGCGCCCCACTCCAGTCAAAACTAAGCGGGTCCCCGTGTCAAGTTTTTGTAGAAGAGATACGGATACGTGGCTCAATATTACTGGGTACCTTTTTATAACGGCTTTATAGGATTCTTTCAGACAGAGGTTTCTGGTCCCACGTTTTGGCCGCACATTTTGTTAAGCTGCGCCGAAGAGTCATAAGATTTTACTAACTTCGTCTCGGCCACTTGTACTAAGAGATAACTATTAAAAAGAATTATTATTCTTTAAATTTCATAACTTCATCTCATTTAATATTTTATGTATACGTATTAAAAAATATATATTATTTAATAAATAATTGATAATTTATTAATTATAAAATAGATATTTAAATTATAAATTGAATAATTAAAATAAGAATTATGAAATAATATTAAAAAATTAATTTATTATTAGCGAAGGGTGAATAGGCGTCCCCACAACTCCCACGAAAACCCATTAATACAATAAAAAACTCCCACCAAGAGACTAATAAATATCCATTGATAGTTGATACAGCAGGGAGGGGAAAGGACACGGACGATGATGGTTAGCTAAAGCCCAGATATGATTGATTAATTGTATTTTCTTACTTTTTCTTCACTCTTTCTCTTTCCTTAGTCCAAAAAGGATAATCCTATTTTCCAAATACGATTTCCTTTGTCTTTTTCTTAGGATTTTTTCACTTTCTCCCGTTTTTATTTATTTCAGAAGAAAAGGATATAATTTAGTACATACTCTATCATAACTTATTATCATTACTATATTATAGTACTGTATTATTTTTGTAAGTCATTATTTTATTGTAGTTTTGTATTACAATTTTTTTGTAGATAATAAGGATATAATTTTTTAACATATGGAATTTAATTTTAGAACTTTTTAAAACATTTTAGCTTATTTGAATAAAATCATTTTAATTTACATACACATAAAAACTTCTTAACTCACCTTATTTTACATTTAATTTTCAAATTCATGTAAATTATGTATACTTTACTTGAAACATGATTAAAAATGATCAATTCTTTACTATTTTTATATTTTCTTTTATTGGTGACAGATTTATCTTTAAAATACTGACAAAAAGTATTTTTTTCAATTATTTTGCTTTTTTAATATCTTAATAGTATATAATACTTATATTGTAACGTATGAATATTTAGACTAATTAATTAATAAATGAGTAAAAATGTAAAATAAAAATATTAATTTCACAAAATAATATATTATTCCCTTGATTCTATTTTATAAAATGTTTTAGTCAATTTGACACAAATAAACAAATTAGTTTATTTCTCACTATATCTTTATTTATTTTAGTATTTCTTGAAAAAAGTATTATTTGTTATCTCTTTATCTTTATAAATAAAGTAAAGAAAATAACATACCTAATAACTTTAAAAATTAATAAAATATTTTATAATTAAAAATAATTTTTTTTTATGAATGCATATTATAAAAAAAGGACGAATAAAGTATATTCTTAAATAAAATATAAAAACATAGATCATTATTTGATATAGAAGAAAGTGCTACAAAGAACATGGGAAGAGCGTGAACTTTCATCTTTTTAAGAATAATCCATTTTGGCTCATCAAAAGGAAGAAAAAAAAAAACATTTCGATGCAAAACTACTAGAATATTAACAATATTCTTTACCAAAAATAAATTAGAGTATTATATTAGGTTGGCAATAATGAATTGGGTACAAAAGTCATAGATGCTTTCCTAAGCAAAAGGACAAAGGCACACATAATTCCATCGGAGGTAGTAAAATTAAATAGTATTGCTGCAAGAGATAGTTGTAATCTTTATTGTACTTGTATAATGCTACTAGTATTATAAAATATTAAAATATAATAAAGTAAACAAAGAAAAACAAAAGAATAAGGAGGTCCAATTTTGGGACCCACTTTGAAATCTGCGACAGCGACGGCAGTTTCGCCTATGGTCTGAACTCTGAAGCTCATCCATCGTTTTAAATAAAAATTACTATTTTCTATTTTTTTATTATACCAGACGAGTGTGGAACGTAATATTTCTAAATAACGAGTGAATTGTGTTAATCACACTGTATTATAATATTTTTATCTTTTTGTTTAAATATATAAGTGATTGGATATATTTTTATACAAATATATTTTTTTATAAAAAATATTTAATTAATATATTTTTAAAATAAGAAATAAAAAATAAAATTTATTTTGATAATAAAGAATATTAATGATTTGTCTTAAAAATAATAAAAATGTGAAAGGATAAATGAAAATAAATAAAGATAATTTATATTTTTAAATAAGAATAAAATTATTCAATGACTTATATTTTTTATGAATATAATAATAAAAATATATTTATTTAAATATATTAATATTTTTTAGACAATTTAAAAATATTCTTAATTTAGAAAATTTACATACTTTATAAATTTCAGTAAAAAAGATTGTTAACGTTTTAAAGTGAAATTTATTTTAAATTTTTTAAAATTAAATAAAAAAATACAATTTCATAGAAATAGTAATACTATTTTCATTCTATTTTAATTATTTATTTTAACATTGCATAATGATTGAAACAAATATTAAAAAAGATAATTATATAATTAAATTTCGTAATCTTTTATCATTTAGTAATTAGTATATATGTATTAATCTTAATAAAAAATACATTATTTAATAATTAGTTGACAATTCATTCAATATTTTTTATTAATAAAAATTATATGATTATAAAAATATATATTAAAATTATAAATTTAACCATTAAAATAAAATAAAAAATAGACAATTGAAATGAAGTATAATAAATATATTAGTCATCAAATAAAAAATTCCTTGCTACTAATTGTACGGTTGAAAGTTGCCCTGTTTCTATCTCTAATATTCAAAACTTTTTTGTTTCTCTCTAATCTTCAACATTTTCTTCTTTTTATTATTATTATAATTGAATATTCATATTTTTATTTATATTTATTCAAAATTAAATATCTATTTTAAAATAAATTTTTTTAATCTAAAGTTTAATTAAGGACCTTCTTAATTTCAATAAATTATATATACTAATTTATTATCTCAGTCACCATTTTAATTTAATTAATTTGCATATTGCTAATTTATAAATTTTATAATTTATTATATTAATATTAATAATAATTTTATAAATTTATTAATTTTTAACTAATTTCAAAGTGGACATCGTAATAGTATATAATATTCTCTGTTAAGGTGAGGAACTAATATTAAAACAAGTTAACTCGTTCCTTTTTCGGGCGTATGAATTCTCTGAGGGGGAAGATTTACGAAAAAAAAAAAAAAAGTATTCTCCGAGGTAAGCAAAAGTCTTCTCTTTCACACCACCCTCAGTCCCTTTCGCTCTGTCTCAGACCACTTTCATCTTAATCGGTGAGTGAAGAATCTAGGGTTTGGGAGCACTCAAATGTCCAACTATAGGTCGGCTTTTTTATTTATTATTTTTTGTTACCTTCTCAACTCACCCCCTTCTTGTTGAGTTCACAGAGTTAATGCTTATTTGTTTTTGTATATGGGGTCTAGAGTCTCATGACCTGCGGACTTTCTCTGGCTTTTTGTTCTTTTTTTTAATTTCTAGGTGTTCAGATGAATTGGATCTTTCTGGGTTCTCTCCTGTACTAGTGATATAAGCCTTTTAGTTGAGTTTAATTTCTGAAAAAGAATCCATTGATGTTGGATTTTTTGTGCACATGATGACTTTAGTCTTCACCATTTTAGTTTCGTTTTCGTTAAGATTCTTGCCTTTTATGGGTGATTGAAGATCTAATCGCTTAGTTGATAAAAAGGGAATTTGTTTTAATGGTTCTTTTTGCTTTAGGCCCTTTTGGTTTCTGCAATTAGGGGTTGCCCGACCTCCCAGCGTTTCTTTTTGTTATCCTCTCGTCTTCTTTCCCTTTCCGTTGAGGGGTCGAGAGTGGTGGTATGGAGGAGGTGGAAGAAGCTAATAAGGCTGCGGTAGAGAGTTGCCATAGACTTCTGAGTTTAGTTGCTCAGCCTCAAGATCAGAATCAGTATAGAAACTTAGTGGTGGAAACTGGGGAGGCAGTCTGTAAGTTCAAGAAAGTTGTTTCTCTTCTAAATTCTACTTTGGGTCATGCAAGAGTCAGAATGGTTAAGAAAATTCAGACTCCTTTCCCTCAAAACATCCTTCTTGAAAATCCAATTTGCAGAACTGATGATCAGCCTAAAGGCCTTCAGCTTCTTCAAATGAATTCCTTTGACAACCCAATTCAGGATTTGGGTTCTAATGTCAGAAGTGTACTAACATTAGGAAACTCTTCGCTGGAGTTGGGCTCCCATGGTAAAAACACACTTCGGCTCGCTCAACAAACTCCGCCGCCGCCACCTAACTATCACTTCCTCCAACAGCAACAACAGTTATTGATTCAGCAGCAGCAATTTAAACAGCAGGCTGAAATGATGTACTCTCGCAGCAATAGTGGTATTAGTCTCAATTTTGATAACTCAACTTGCACCCCTACCATGTCCTCTGCTAGGTCTTTTATCTCGTCATTGAGCATTGATGGGAGTGTTGCCAATTTGGATAGCAACGCATTCCATTTAATTGGGGGTTCCCGTTCTGCTGATCAGAGTTCATTCCAGCACAAGAGGAGATGCTCTGGCAGGGGAGAAGATGGGAGCGTGAAATGTGGAAGCAGCGTTCGCTGTCACTGCTCAAAGAAGAGGTCATTGTTTTAGTTACAATCCTTCAGCGCAATTCATAATGTGCTTCTGTTATTTATTGCTTGCATTTCCTTTTCTTTGTCTTTTTTACTCAAAACAGGAAACATAGAGTGAAGAGGTCGATCAAAGTACCTGCAATCAGTAACAAGCTGGCAGATATACCCCCTGATGAGTACTCCTGGAGGAAGTACGGCCAGAAACCAATCAAAGGTTCACCTCACCCCAGGTGCTTGCTTTTCTCTGTTCTTTGAGGCTGTTTTGGCTATAGCTTATGATAAATTGGTGACATTAGTAATCATATTAGGTTTAACTGCATATTGTTGTAGCTTTGAACTACGTTTTCTTCTATTAGCAGAAATTATTTCCTTGATTGCATGGATGTTTTATTGAAAGCTATACTGTAATCCGACCTGCATTAAAGTTAGCATGAGCAGTAATGGAGACTTTTATGGTATCTTAGCTGAGAAATGGAAAATGTCTAGATATGCCAAAGTCTGTTGAGTAAGAAAAAGATCTACTATGAATCTGAGAAAAAAATAAAATAAAATGATCTTATTGAACAATTAAAGGGGTTGGCTTGACGTACGCAATTGTTGTTACTAATTGCAGCATACAAAAGTTAAGAGTTTCGCATATTTCTGCAAAATTCGGCTTTCATGTTAGTGATATTTGGTACACATAAGCACTTCTTGGAAGTTTTCTGACAATGATTTACAAGTACATTAATTAGCCTTCTAATGTTTTCTTTTACCTGTGGTTCTCATACTGGTTAAGGAGGTGTTTTTGGAATGGTAGTTATGAGCACTGGAGTCAATTGCTCACTTGCACCAAGTAACCTTCCCTTGGACTTTGCAGGGGATACTACAAGTGTAGCAGCATGAGAGGCTGCCCTGCCAGGAAACATGTGGAGAGGTGCTTGGAGGATCCTTCAATGCTCATTGTAACTTATGAAGGGGAACATAACCATCCAAGATTGCCGTCACAGGCAGCAAATGCTTGAAGACTTTTAAGGCAATTCTCAGCAAAATTGTTCAAGCCCTTGCAACTCATGATTGTGAAACTTTTGGTTGGCTTGAATTGCTCCTGTACATATTTTGCTTTTTTAAGCTTGAGGTACATAGGGGGCAGATTCTCAGGTTTGAACTGGTGGCTTTTGAAGCCCATTAGATTTGGCAGGACATAGATGAATCCTTGGGTCATTTCAAAGAATTATGTGGATCCTTAGTCTTAATTGCTTTCATATTTGGGCATTTATGGTACTTCTAGATTCAGAGCTCTGGTAATTTGCTGTTTTTGAAAATTCAATCTTTAATCGATAGAACTAGGGTTGGATTTATATTTAGTTGATTGCTAGTAGCTTGTTATGGTTCTCATCCATCCACCCAACAACAAATAGATGGCCTGACACACACACACACACACACATGCACGGATGGTGAGAATAAGTTTCATAGGGAGTGTTTGATTGATGCACGAAATGATCCTGTCAATCTGATGTGAGGAATGCTTACACATCTGAATGCCCTAATGGGTATTTCATTTGAATGGAAGTTTGCAGCCAGTTAGGTTGGATGTATAATGTCTCTGATCTGCCTTTAGGTTTGTGTAGGCAAAGGAAGCGCATAAATTAGTTTATTTCTTTCTAAAGTTGCTGGCTTTGATATCGCACATTTGGAGCCGTTCTTGTTTAGTGGCTTGGCAGAAAAAATCGTTGAGCTATCTTGTAAACCTGGACCCTTTTATGTGGTACTAATTCGCATTTATACTTTTAGATATTTCTGATAGTAAAGTAAAAGATTGAGATTTATTCCTATTCTAGAGTCGAATATTATTAGTATTTCTTGCTTTTGGTTTACATTTGGAAATATTTTTTAACCTGTGGGGGCGGATTCTTTGTTGTCATGATTTCTTGAGGTTGTCTTGTGTCCACCAGTGCCAGAAACACTGGGTACTTGGCAAATTTTGGATTCTTCGGTAACAGGCATTTTATAATGTCGTAGAGAAGATGCCATTGGCAAGAGAATCACTTTGAGATTTGAGAAGTAACACATACAATCATATTATGCATGTAAACTTTGTCAAGAATGCATCGTGTAACATCCCAAAATTTTCAAAAATACTCAAAATAGAAAATATAATAAAATAGGCAAGTCAAAGAATAATTATAATTTTATAATAGTTAAAATTTTCAAATAATGAGTCAAAATTCCAAAAGTAACAAATTATAAATTTGAATCAAAAACAATCATTGTCTAACATAAAATTATTTATACCAAATAAAACTAAAACCATAAACATAAATATTTTAGTTCTAAAACATGAACATAATTTAAATCAAATTCAAAATTTATTTATATAGTTTGTCATTATCCGTTCCTGCATCGCAATTCATTAGCATGTAAAAGATTTTAGGAAAACGAAAAACATGGGTTAAGTACATAGGAAAATGAAAAACATGGATTAAGTACAAAGTACTTAGTTGGAGTAATGCTGTGACATATTATAAGGATATACATATTGAAAATATGTAAATATCAATGGTCATTGCATGTCATCGAGTCAAAGACTCCTGTTGAATCGGACATAAGTCCCTGTTTTATTGGACCTAAGCCCCTATTGTTTGATGACATATGCACTAGACATTTATATGTTCAATTATAAAATTATTGCACACATATCATAATAGAATTTAAAAGTACACATTTAATCATAGAATAAAATATCACATATAACATGTAAATATAAATGATTAAATAATTAAAATAAGGTTAGAACTCCCACCTCGAAAGCAGATATAAACGTGTCCTAAATTTCGTGGAAAGTCTAGCTTCCTAAGTCATTATCTCATACATTAGAAGTATTCAATGAATTAGAACTTCGAAATGCAAAACTAAATATTCTATTTAAAAGAAAAAGAATGACTTTTTTTGAAAGGTTAAAGGAAATATTTGGCATTTTGAAAAGATTTGGAAATACTTTTGGAATATGAAAAAGGTAATTTTCGAGTTTGGAAAAGTTTGGGTTAAATTGTAATTTTAAAAAGGTTCAGGGGTCAAATCGTAATTTTTGTAAGTTTGGGGGACTAAAAACGAATTTTTTTGAAAATATGGGTTGAAACATAATTTAAATAAGGCTTGGGGTATAAAAAGGGAATTCCTAAGAGAATTGGGTAAAAATATAATTTTTAAGAAGTTTGGGGTCAAATTGGGAATTATAGAAAGATTTGGAGACTAATTTGGAAAATCTAAATATTTGTGGATAAATCTGTAAATTTCGTATCTGAATTGGGGAAACTTTAGGGTTTATAAATCCCTAGGGACCTATTTGCAAAAACTGGATAAATTTTTGAAAGAATTACAAAAATATCACATCTATTCCAAAATCCTAATTTTCTTATTCTTCTTCCTCTTTTCCTAACCCTAGCCGCCAACCCTATCTCTTCCCACTCCAGCCGCCGCCGCCGCCCCCTACTGCCCACAGCCGCCGCTGCTCCTCCCCCTCTTCCTCTTCTCCTTCCTCCCTTTTCTCCCTTCTTCTTCTCTTCTCTTTTCCTTCTCTCCCATGGCTTCCCACCTTTTCTTTCTTCTCCATCTCCCTCTCGGTTTCTCTCTTCTCCCCTCTCTTTCCCCCTTCTTCTTCCTCCCTCTCTTGGCCTCCTCTCTGCCGACTCCCCCTCATTCTCTTCCCCCCCTTTCTGCCGCCCCCCTCCCTCTATGCCGCCCCCTTTCCCCTTTTCGGTTTTTCTTCTTCTTTTTTTTATGGATTATTGGATGTTAGGGAGGTATGAAAAATATGATTTTTGGCTTATTGCCGCCGTCGGCGGCTGGTCATATGGCGACGCCGGTAGTGGACTGCCATAAGTGAAAGGTAGGAAAAATTATCCTTGGGATTCGTGATTAAGAGGAAAAAAATGATTATTATGTTAACCCTTATCTATTTATACGCGTTAAGATAATAAATTTTAATGGGTCGAATTAATTAATGGGATTAATAAATTTTAAGGGTTGAAGATGGAACTTGGAAGAAGAGAACATTTTCCTCTGCTTTCTAAACCCTTTTCATGTAGCTGGTGCTCGAGATTCCACATTTTCTATCACAATTGCTTTAAAAAAAAGGAAGAATGGTGAACCTTCGTTTCAGTTTAGAGTAGATAATTTGTGTCATACTAAGAAGTAATTAATTAGTTTTGGCTGAGCTGTCTGAGCGGTGAAGCTCCCTCCTCTTGACGCGGGTTTGAAGCTCTCGTGGAATATGAGTATGTTGTTCAGGGCTACTCTAAAATAACGTATCCGTATGTATAGTTCGTACAATAGTGTACGAGATGGGGTTTTATTCAGTGGTATTATCATCTAGTAGCATTGCGGGTTTCCTTAAAGTAGTGAAAAGGAGGAATAATATGGTAGCTTAATTGCACCTTATAGTCGAGGCCTCCATTTGAGAATGCGGCAAAAATAAACCACTCCCCAGTCCCCAGCTCATCCAAGAAAAATTAGGAACAAAAGAATGAACTGCTTGGAGTTGGAGATCTTTCTCATATCCATTCTTTTGCCTTTTGGACTGCTGATCTCCGCTGCTTGGAGTTTTGGGCTTTTTACCCGACCCAAAAAAAAAAGGCCTTGTTAACCAATGTCCACCAACTCCATTTGGACGGAGTGATTCTATGCCACGAGAAACTATGTACATGTGTGCATCTATACCTTATGGTACGAAATCCTCCCCCAATCAGCCCACCCCCTTTCAAAAGAGAAAAGAAAAAAATTTCACTCCAAGTTCTTACCTTTGATATAACTTTTTAAATACATATTCATTTGACATAAATTATTTAAATGTATAATCCATATAAATCGGATGTATGAAAGATTTTTTCTATATAAATAATAAAAAAAAAGAGAAATTGGAACAAGGTAAAGTCCAAACAAAATTTTCTTCTTTGTATATATTAAGGGGAAAATGATATGATTCTAACTTTATCCCTACGATATTTTTGTGGCTAATATTTAAAATAAGGAGATTATTTGTTACATTTAAGATGAAAAATCTAGAACTATACATGGGCTGCTTATTCTTATAAATGAAAATGACATTAATAATGATGATGTTTGACAGTTAGATATGAAATTGAGAATAAGTCCAAGAAAATTTGTCACAATCCCCCGTTGGTGCATGCATTGAAAAACGTGGTTGGAAGTGAATGATTTAAATACAATTAATATTTACACACAACCTACATTTTTCACGTGGTGATTGTCTTTGTTCCACGGCTAAATTGTCAAGTGTAATGTATACACCAGTCACATTTTTGTAAAAAGAAGTATACTAGTATTTCAAAATATAAAATATGCAATATACTATAGTGTATAAATATTGAATATGTATATATATTTCTCTTGAAGAGAAAATAAAAATAAGGACTCGTCCTAATAAATAATTGAGCACGGAAATTGATGGATTTAACCTTTAAACATTTTTCAACTGATAATTTGAATTTCTAATATTTTATTTTTTAAAATTTTAATGTCTCTTAGCTTTTTTATTTTGGTCAGATGGGTCATTCTGTTAATTTTTCCTAAATTATTAGAAACTATACTAAAAAATAGTTATTTAGAGTTGAAAATGAGTGAACAAGATTATTATTGATAAAAAATTATTTCAACCCATTTAATTCAAAAAAATAAATTTCTAGTTGTATTCCTAATTAATTTATTTTCACTCATGCTTCATCATTACATGTGTTAGTTCAAATTTAATTTTGATTGATCTTATGAATTTAATTTTGTGATATTTGAATTATTTTATTTCATGTAATGTATAGTATGAGTTAGTTATCTTGTGATAAGTAAATAATTTATATTGACATTATTTACTAATATGAATATGGTCATTACCCTTATTTTTTTCACTTTAATAATAATAATAATAATGATTGGTAGTTCATTTTAAATTTGTATTAATCACAATAAACAAGTAATTGTGATATTTATTATTTTGATTTCATTTTGAGAGAAGGAAAAATTTTATTTTATTTAATAAAAAAATATAAATAGTGAATTTTTTAAAAAAAGGCTAGCAAGCATTAACTTGATCAAATTTAATATAAAAAAATTAAGAAAATGAAGTGTCTCACCAAACGTAAAAATATAAAGAATTAAATATGCCAAGTTGTCTAAAACAATTAAAAAAATTTAACGAAATTCATCTCATCAAAATAAAAAAGATAAAGGATCTTAAAAATTGAAAGAAAATATTTGAAACTCAAGTTGCCAATAAAAACAAGTTTAGGGGTTAAATCGTTAATTTCCCTACTTGGGCAAGCCTAACCGCGTAACTGGGAGTCGCCATCCGGGTTTTAGACTTTTAGTCGTAAACCAGTGTTTCGGGTCCACTTAAACCCGTCGTGTGGCGTGGGTATGTAGACCGAGGTCTGCGGGTAGTGGGTACACGCACCCAATCTCGTCCATAAAATATGTATTGCTTGCTCTAGTATGAGGGTCCGATCACTCACTATCATTGAAGATTTTCTTATTATTGTTTAATTATAATTTTTTTACGATATTTCAAAATATAATTTATTATACTACAATTTTTTAATATTGTCTTCTCTTGTATCTCTAATCTCTCTCACCTCTTTTTCAATCTCAATTTTTTTTTATAAAAAAAACAAGAGAAATAATTACTTTTAAAATTTCAAAAACAAAATTGTCATCATTAATAATGGTAGTTTAAGGGAAATTTTACTTTTAGAATTTCAATATACTTATCTAAATTTTACCAATATGAATATGTGTAAAAAAATTATCATGACTTATATTTAAACATAAAAATCATTTCATGTCATCTCGATTGATAAAACATTATATTGTTTCTCAAATCAAACTTAGGTTAAAAAATTTAAAACTTCCTATTATATAACTTTTAAAATATTTTTTATTTTTTTAAAAAATGTATTTAATTTAGTTCAAAATAAATTGAAGAAAGTCATCTAACTTTAGTTTGATTCGATTTAAAATGAAATGATTTGATTATAAGAATATTTTTTCTAAAAGTGAATTTTACACTTTTGTCATTTCCTAATAGTTTCTTGAAGGATATTTTAGAGAATTTCTTAATCTTTTTGACTTTATTGATCTTTTTTTATAGAAAGAGCATAATGCAAGTACAAGAAAATTGGTACGTAAAAATTTGAAAAATAACTTTTTTTTATATGAAATTTACAATTATATTTTTAAATATTAAAAATTTTATCTATAAAATATTCAAATTTCAGTATATATATACATATATATTTTAAAATAAGCATAAATATAATATAAAATTTCATTAACAATAATTTACATGTCAAATAATGTGATAATATTTTAAAGAAAAAAATCTTATTTAGTTTTCACTAAAAAATTTAAACATAAAAATAATTTTAGGCAAAAATTTTTTTGTCATTTACTTTCTTTTTTGAACTCCCAGGTTAAATATTTGATTGATTTAACTTGTAACTAGTCACCAATGGATGATTTGATAGGTACAACTAACAAGTCACCAATAGGCAATAGATCATGTAATGAATATTTCCAAAATAATTTTTAACGTTATACTTAGTACCGGGATAGTTTATTAAATAAATACACATTAAATTAAATTTAATATTGCCCTGCTATAAAAAAGATGTTTCATTCTTTTACATAAAAATTAAATAGTAAGATTTCTGTCCAATTCACCGATCAGTCACATCCTCTCGCGATTTGATTCCCAAATATACTAAAAAAAGAATAAAAATTGTGTCAAGCAATAGATCGATCGATGATAAAAAGAAAATTTAAAAGAAAAGAATCAGCTATGAATACCATCTTTCAAAATTCCAGGAAAAGGCAAGAAAAAAAAATCTGTACATAAAACGGCAGCTCACATAATTATCCCATAGTAGAAGGATAAAAGTGGAAAAGTAATTCCACTAAATAACTGCCGCTAACACTTAAATATTTTACTCCTAGCGATCACCCTTTTTTCCCGATTACTACTCGAAAAACCAATTAAAAGGAAAAAGAGGTTGACGGCGGCAGACTAGAACAACGGAGCCGGCTGGTTCAGATCAAAGAGAAAAGGCTTTTTATCACTCTTCATTTCCTTTTCCCTTTCATTTATTGCAATACCTATGTTCTCTAGCTTATATCCAGTATACTCAGACCCCGCAGCTGCAGATTCGTGGCTCCGATCGTCGTCATTGTCGCCGGAAAAAGCAGAGGAGTACCAATGCGGAGGCTTTCCGGTGAAAATTATATTGTGGTTAATAGGAGGCGCTTGAACCATCACCGGAGCGTTAAGAGAAACTGAAACGGCAGCAAGTCCACCTTGACCGAAGTTAGTCTTTGCCTTGGGACCACGGAGGCTCCTGGCGGCCTCGTCGTATGCTAGAGCAGCCTCCTCTGCCGTATCAAAGGTACCTAGCCAACGCCGAGTCTTCTTCCAAGGATCACGAATCTCCGCCGCATATCTCCCCCAAGGACGCTTTCTGACTCCGCGAAAGTGCGACTCCTTAGACGCTCGGAGAGGCCGAGGAGCCACCTGATAGGCGCTAGACACGGCGGCGTCCTTTGGCATTTGGAGCGGTTCGACAACCATCTGATAAGAGGCGCGCGTGGGGCAATCAGTTGGGGAGAGGGGAGTACAGAGGAGAGGGATAAAGAGGCTTAGGATAGAGAGTATTTATAGCTGCCTCGTTGAACGCCGACAGGTTTGAGAGTAGTGTTTTTATTTGAGAGGTTTTTCTTTAAGAAAAAAACTAAAGTAAAATTTGGTTGGCTTTTATATTTTTTACTGCGGGATAGGAAGCAGTAAGTAAATGCATGCGTGCAGAGTAAGATTTTAGGATACGGGCGCTGTCACGAATGAATAGTCTGAAATTGTACAGAATCCTACTTTGACGTCATTATTACCACGCTGTCATTATTATCCATTGTACCATTATTTTAGGCTTTTTTTTCTTGATAATTACAAGCTATATTCGTTTTATATTTTTATCAGTTTCTTGCAAAATATTTTTTTATCTTAAAATTTTTGCCATATTTTAATTTTAATTTTTTTCCAATTTCACATATTAGATCTTTCTATTCATATAAAGAATTCTTATTAAATTAAAAATATAATAATTTATTAATTATATTTTATGAGCATTCTAAAATATTTAACTCTTAACTTTCTCTTAAAAATTTATTAAACAAACAAAATAAACCCATCATTTCCATAACAAATAAAAAACATTTTTAAAAGTTCGATCTTAGTATAGCCCTACTTGTCCTTAGGCTCATTCTAATGAAAAGTTGTATACTTCCTATGCGTAAGATTGACCGATTTAGTCTATATATTTTTTAATTTCAATATATAATGTAGTTATTATTATTTATTGACTATTAAAGTTCTTATCTTTTTATGTTTTGATTAATTAGGTAGATAGTTTCCGTGAAAAATTAACTAAAATTAACTATAGTCAATGACATATTTTTCATTTGAATAAAATATTGAAGGATAATTTTATCATTTGACTTATTTAATATTGATGAATTTAGTCCTTACTTTTTTAAAATTTTGATAAATAATGTCCTTTTTTTATATATATATAGTTTTTTTGTTATTACCTTTTGTATGTTTTGGTGATCTAAAGTTTTTTTTATCATATTCAAGTCAAATCAATGCCGATCTTTTAGTTTACTCAAATAATAAGTGACAAATAAGTCAGTTCAATGTATCAATTTATTTTTAAAAATACCTCAAATAAAAACATAATTAATATGTCATTTTCTGCATCAACTTAGGCAATCCCCGCTAATATTGTTATTTGTGATAAAGATTTAGATGTTAGAAGGTTTAATGAAAATGATGTATAAACCGCTATAATGAAGTTGAATTCGTGTTTCTTTCTCACTTGCTAAGATGACATCGTCAACAAAGACCAAATTCACCACAATTTGGTGTTCTTGTTTGGTATTCTATGTTTCTTGAATTTTTTTGGAAGCATGACTGATTTTAGTCATTTTTGTTTCTTGATTTTTCCCCTTTATTTTGGATTTAAAAAATTGATATTTTGATCTCCTTCAATTTCTTGAGTTTTCTCTCTCTCCCTATTTTGGTTCTAAATAATTGATTTCATTGAATAAATTATTATTTTCATTAAAAAGCTTTGAAAAATAGTGTTGAGCGTTAGTTACTTCATATATGATATTGAATTTGATTTCCTCTTAATATGAGTATTAGTGGCATGACGATAGATTTGGTAATTTTTTTTTCCCCTTATAGTTGAAGTACCTATTATGAACCTCATTGTTTGAATAAAATAAAAGACTGTCATTGACTTGGCTTAAATATTGTCAGAAGGATTTACTTCACAAAAACATAAAAAGGTAAAAATAATAAAAGTGAAAAAAATAAAGATAGAGACCTTATCTACCAAAAATAAAAATAGGTAAGGACTTTAAAAGTTAAAAAAAATGATAATGACCTTCTTTATCAAAACTAAAAAAAGTATGAACTAAATTCATTAATTTTAAATAAGTCAAACGATAAAATTATCCTTCAATATTTTATTCAAATGAAAGTCCGACATTAATTAATGCTGACTTTTGACAGAATTTGTCAAAAAAGCCTAATTAACCAAAATATACAAAATGTAAAGATTTTAATAGTTAACAAATAATTATCAAGATTTTGTGTCCCTAAACTAAAAATAATAGGGACTAAATCCACCAATCTTCCAATCCTCCGTATTATGCTAAAGAGGTCCACTATGATTTTTGCTAGTTTAGGCACGAGATAATTTTCCTCAAAAAACAAACAAAAAAAAAAGTGATTGAATCGGATTTCAGGTTTCTGTTTTAAAAGTTCATTTTAACAGATTAAGATATCATTTCCTTATACTATATTAGTCTTATTAGGTATAATATACTTCCATGTTTCATATTGATTAAAATGCAATTGGCATACCTTTCTTTTATCCGAAAAACTCTTATAATCTAAGACAAATAAATATAGTCATATAAATAATCAAATTTAACCATTGGATAGATAGGGGTCGATGTGTCAAAACATTTTCTTTTTCTTTCAATCTTCTTTTCAATTTTTTTTTTTGATAAATTAATTTCGAACACACGATACACTTTTAAATACTTTAATTTAAATATTCTATAATTTAATAACTACTTTTAAATTTATCTAAGTTATATTACCACTACACGTCAATTCATTTAACCAATCTATAGAATAAAAAACCTCCTTATCCAAATGAACATTTTTTCTTTTATAACAATATTTTTATATTAGGTGACTGTTCAAATACATCCTAAAATTACTGGGATAAGGTGAGGTAATATACTATATTTAATTTGTAATTTACAAAATTGTCGTTTGAATGACTTAGATGATGACATTGCCCTCAATAACAAGACTCCGACTAGGAAATTGACTACTGGCACTTAATACTATATTAGTAAATATTTAAAACATGCAGGAAAGAAAAGATAGTGACTAACCGCGTTAGTTTAAGTCAAACACATGCAAGACATTATTAGTTGTAATTGTTCACTGATTGGTTTTTTGTACATACCTTATTTACATATTTTCAACAATTTCACAGGACATGATGGCTAATAGACATTGTATAGTTCCTTCACTATCCTCTTTATGTTTTTGGGGTATTATAAGTAAAAGCAAATGAATATATGAGATCTGTAGAAGCGTTAACAAATATAATAGGAAATGGTCTTAATTAAGAGCACATGGTGCGTGCAAAAAAACATTATTACCATCATAAAGTCAAATATATTTGTATAAACAATAAAAGATATTTGAAGTTATAATTAAAGTTTTACTTGTTACAATTTCATTTAAAACATTATATAAAATGTAAATGATAAAATAATTATTTGTAAAGAATCAAGTTCTAAAATATAAGCTCATCCTATTAATAAAACATCATAGAAAAAATTGAAGACAACTACTAGTCCTAGCAACACTTAAATGGGTTCATGTGACAAGGGCAAACATAATACTGGTAGCCCGGGGACACGTGTCGAGAGGAATACGGAATTTAGATTTAAGAAAGTAATTGAGATGACGTTGATATTGATGGGTAACGGAGTGTTGACGAAATTCCCGCGGTGATGAAGAATTGAATTGTATGAAATGAAGCGGCGGCGGAAGGCAGTAGTGGCCAAATAAATCGTCGACGTGTGGGTCAAGTCAGACATCGGTACGTAGAGATATATATTGAGGGAGAGAGTGTGTGTGTGTGAGAGAGAGAGAAATCTCAACGGCTGCTGTGCGTGTCAGCGTGTGTGAATAAAAGAACAAAGAAATGGTACGGATTCAGCACGTGAATACCGAGCCGGAATTTTTTTTTCATTCATTTGTTTACTCCTCACTTATACTGTTATTTTTGGAAAGTGCTGTAAATAATTATTTTTAATTTAATTATTTCAGCTATTTTTTTAATCTCTGCTTTTTAGTAAATTAAAAAGTTTAAAAAGTTATTTTAAAATTTCAATCAATTCCGAATAAGTAGTACTTACTTTTACTATTTTTATATGCAAAAATTCACACTATATTTTGAATTGAGTTTTGAAAATATTTTTTATTTTATTAATAAAATTCTATTTAGATAAAAAATTTTTATTGAAAATTAAAAATTAATTAATATATTTTGAATTTCACATAATTAATAATATATAAATTATAATTGAAAATTAATGAAAAAGTATTGTTTATATGATTGAATAAAATTCATGTGTGGAATTATAAAAAAACATTTTGATACATTTTTATAGGGAATGTAAAAAAATATTTTGAATGTTAGGCCATATATGTTTATTATACCTTAAAAAAAAGACTTTAGTTCATTACAAATATAATTAAAAATTATTACTTACGTCGCCCCAAATTGATATATTTATTTAAATTTTTTTATCGATTAAAAATAATAATTAATATTCTTAAAAATATATATTTTTTATAAAATACCATCAATATTTATCATTTTGGAGTGAATTTAATGTACTTTTTAAATACACAATTTCACTTCAAATAAAAATATTTTGTAAATACTTTCAATCAAGTAACAAATATCTATACTTTTTAGATATATAAATTGACATATAATTTAAGATAATTTTTTTAAGAAACAAATCTATTAAATTGATAGGAAATAAATATTTAAATTTTTTAAAAGAATCAAACTTAAAACTAAAGTGAGGGATCCCGAAGTGGTGAGTATAAAAAAAATTTAAAAGTGGGGGGTGAATGCGGGGGCGAGGGAGCGGTACTTGGCCTCGCAAGTCGCGACAAATATCACGATTCATGATTACTAAAAATTTAACTTCGTAAGTAATGTATATTATGATTACTTATTTTTATTGTTTTAATGATTTTAATCACTCTTATCTTTTTTTTCCGTCATTTGATTTGTTATGTATTTTTTCTCAAGCCTTTTTATCCTTTTTTATATAGGAGTTAACTCAGATTTTAAAAGTTAACTCATAAATTAAAAAACTCAAAATGACTGAAAAAATACATAAAAAGATCAAAATAGATTTTAAAAAAATGAGGGATCAAACTGGTCAAATGCACAAATAAAGATCAAATTGACTAATTTGTCATGTTTTTAATATGTAATTGAAAATGTCAACCATGACAACATGAAAGGACAAAAAGGAAATACACCATCTGGAGAGTGGAGACACGATTTAAAGATATTTGGGTAATAATTTATACTTAAAAAAGACAAATTCATGATATTTTTAAGTGAAAAAGACTCGTTTAACTCTGCTGAATATTTAACTTTTATTGATTATATTTTCTTGAAATCCAATAATATAAATCTGTCTTGATGGGGAAAAAGAATATTGGGTAAAAAAAGAGTAAAACTTTGAGAAAAAATATCAATCAATTAATATGAGTATTTTAAAAAAGTAGGAAATAAAAATACTCTCCCCATCTTTTTACTAATTACAAAATACACTTTCACACAGTTAAGAAAAACATTGAAATTCATGCTATTTTTAAATGAAATAGTACTAAAATACCTTGCATAAAAGAATTAATAAGATTAGATTAGAAGGCTTAATTAAGATCTTTAAATGAAGGCGCAAAAGATAAAATAATACTAGTAACTTACTCTTATAAGATAAGTAAAAAAATATTAAATTTTCTATTTTTCATTTAACAAGATTTTTTTTTTTTGGGAGTAATGGAGGAGAAATGGAGAATACAGACGAAGATGCACGGCTCCTTGACCAACAGCTACTACTGATACAATTACAACTACAGCTCTTTCTTTCTTGTTTTGGTCTGTTTACTGCTTCTGCTAGCTGGTAGGAGGCATTGTAATCATTTTGGGCTGACCTAAGGTCCTTAGACTCCTCCTTAGTCATAGTAGCACAGATCGCTGTCTTGTTCTTACCTTCTATTTTCCCACATTTTTTACTTAGAAAAATCATGATTTATGATCAAAATGAGGAAAAGTCTTTACACTTACTAATGAGTAATGATACAGATTATAGTAAGCGATTGTTGATTGGCAAAGCCCATTTCCTTTAAGAATAGATGTCGTCCATGAAATATTTTTTTATTATTCTTAGAGTATATATATTTTTCTTTGATTAAAAATAATCAAAACTAAATTCAAGTTACATTCGTAAGGTCTAATTTTAATTAAAAATATTTAACCTAAAATTATTTTAATAATCTAACGTGTAAGAGACAATTAGAAGATCTAACTCTAATATTAATAATTCTCTAACCAAATGTCCTACTTAACCACTAATATAAAAAGAAATAACTTAACAAAAACTCAAGATATTGATTTAGTTCATAGGAAGAAATGGACAATTATGCAGTTGAATATTAGACTGAGGGCAAAAAAATTCCAGTGAAGAAAAAATGCAATTCAATCCTAAGGAATAGCCCACAAAAAGATACTTATTACTAGAGCTACAAGCAGTCAAATACGCAAAAAATGTGTATGATGATGTATCCGCAGACTAGACCATGCAGAAGTAAATCAAAAGCGTGCTGTGATGGCTTATCAGAGGGAACACACAAAAGGACTCTCAGATTGTGGACTCCGTCCTCTCTCTCTCTGTAGACCACAAAATCAACTACTTCACCTAAACTGTTGCAGAGAATCAATATTCAGTAGCAGTACGAATGCAACAGCCTTACCAGCTCTACCTCGACTCTGGGGGATGTTTTGGGCGGGGGCTTCTTATAAAAAATTTTAAAAAAAGTTTTGGGCGTGGGTAGGGTACCACCTCGTTTTCTTCTGCATTTCACTGCGCAAGCATGGGTTGACTGTCGTTTCAGAACTGAAAATTTTAAATCCATCTATCCCCCCTCCCAGCCCTTTCTTTTCTTTTTAAAAATTATTTCCCACCTAAAATTACAATAGATTTCATATGGGCTTCTGGGATAACGCATGCAGCCAAGGCAAAAAAAATGAGGGGGAAAATTTCTAGCAGAGAAAACCAAAAGTATTGTTTTCAATTGTAAAGAATTAAGGCCACTGTAACCTGCTAAATGGCCAAAACCCCAAAATGGTACAATACGCTTTAAGGTTCTTTTGAAGATGGGAGTGTAACTTATAGGGAATGTAAAGAACTTACAATATAGGACAAACACAAACTAATTCTTGATGGGATGAATCTAACAATATGTAATGAAGGTACCAAATTGCATTGGACTTCAAATGCAGAACTTCTTATCTATTTTACATGCACGAGCTACCTACGACGACTACCCACAAAAAATGAAAGGAGCACAAGGCACAGATGAACACTAACTAATGAAATAAACCTCTTCAGAGAAAAGATAACAGGATAGGATAGTACCAATAGGAGGACAATAAAGCACCAATAGGATGATGGCCATGTTCAACATAATTCCATTCATTAAGAGTTTGGCAAGGTAGAGATCACTTATTCCACGCTCAACCTCAGTCTCATCAAGGTCTTGTCTTTGCAAACTGCATCACACAATCAATAATTCAAAGAAAAATAATCATGATCACAAGGTAAGTAAAAACAACTCAGGCTTTTCTCAGATGTCAACCCACATTTTTGCACCGAGACACCTCATTTTCAGTAGAGCATCAACCTAACCAGAACTTATGGAATTACAATAAATATTTAATGCTCAATCTACCAGCATGCACCATACAACAGAGCATAAATGTGCAGTGAAGAAACAACCTGGTTGGCAACCAGAATTCAAGAGAAGGGTGAAGAAAATAAAAACCAAAGTAACCTGGACATGGAATCAGGGAGGATTAAGTTCAGTTTAATTGCATCACCATCACTATGGATGATACATCAGCAGAAACTAAAATACCATATGGCTAAGCACCAAGACTAACATATGCCCCGATCAGCCTCCAGAGATATTCTATCTACAGTGGATAAAATGCATACTCAGTTTCACACAGGAAAGTTAACTTGTATTGGCATGTCAATAGTGGTAGCAAAATTAAAAGAAAAAAGAGAATCTAAATGTGACATAAAGAAAAAGAAGGTCAATCCAGCCCCAAACACAACCATAGCACTTTGCAGATGCAAATTCTTTTCAAATGCATAACTTTCAAATTATGCATCAAATGCCGAAAGCAGGTAAACAAGAAGAGAATACAAATGTTCCATCCAAAGCTTCCCACTGCATTAAATGCCACTAAATGGGAAGATGGATGACGAAGGGATAAGGAGTATGAATACAACAGCTGCTGGTGTGCATAATTGAGGGATCTAGTACCATTTGTTACAGCTTCCATGAGATATATTGCATCTCCAAAGATGGCTAACTGATTAGTTTGCATATGAAAACATGTGGTTCCCTTTTGTCCTGCATGTAAGTACAGGAAAGTGACATCTTGCCAGAATCACTTTCAAGTGCAAAAAATTATTATGGACATTGAAATAATTTAAAAAGTTAAGACCACTTAATATGCTAAAACAATCAACTTTGAGCTTATTCCTATTCCAAGCTTGCCTAAGAATAATTTCTTTCTACAAAACAAAGAGAAAAAAAGATGTAATGGGAACAAGCTTCTGGTTTTTAAATTATTTTACAGCTTCCATCAATGTTCGTTCCACATGCTTCCAACTTTTGCATTTCCTTTACCATTAGTACTCATTCCTAACATAACTGTAGGAAGCAACACTCCTTTTGTTTGTCTGATTAGAAAATTCAACCTGCACCACTTATCTCTGAAGTTCTTTGTGAATCCCAGACATAACCGTTGCATTGTTGAACAATAAATTCAAATTTCCTTCACTGGCTTCATTTTCCAGATTTTCAGAAATGTGAAATGGTTGATATTATTGATTATACTAAGTATTGATGGTCTCGGCATTTCAAACTCTTTCTTCCTTGGCATCATCCCATAGCCGCCATTGAGGCTCATTAACATTCATTCAGTAAGGGGCCCATGATTCCAAATCTCACAAGCTTTTCCACAATCACCTCGCACAAATGATAGTTTATAAGCCTGATTGTATTTTTCACAGTTGGGGAGTTAATAATTTATTATACATAGGCTCCATTCATTTCTCTGCTGTTTGGATTCCTTCATTCTGTGTTATTATTTGTCATCTCCTCAAAACACTTCCTAAAAGAGGACAAGAAGTTTTTGACCTTAGTGCAGACATGTCATATCTTGTTGAATCAGCCATTTCTACCGCATCATGTATGATAAGGTAAATTGATAGAGAATACAAAGTTTCCAAATTGTCATGGAAATGGAGTCATTGCTTTCTTTTATTGTTCAAGCTACAGTTAGAGAAAGAACTGATGGGAAATGTCAATGAATTGATAGGTGTATTGTTTTGTTAAGAAATTGTAACATTTTGCATGCTTATCTTGAGGATTAATTACATAACTATTTTAATAGTTTAGTGAATTTACACTGCATATGTTTCTCAATAGTTATGGGCTTTGTGGCACCCTTTATGTTTTGATTGCTTAGGATTCAAATACTATGAAGCCTACATATATGAAGCATTTCCTGTTTGTTGAACTAAAGTGATTGATAATTGAAACCGATACTACTACTCCAATTACTAAAAATTCTAATGTTATATTAGTTTCCATGCAGATTACGTTGTGTCATATTGATTTCAAGGCATCAAAACAGTGAAATCATCCTTCTTTTGAAAAAAATACACATATCATCCATAAAAGACACCATTGCTGTTTATCTCAGGAGCGGATTAGTAACAGTTAGGGCAACAACTGGCAAGATGAGGTCACTGATAAAGGTCATAACAAATTTCCAAGAGCAGTTCTGCCAAAAAGGAATAGTTCTTACTTCTCCGTCCATTCAGCCCTTTTCTAGACCTCAACACCATAAATTCACTGACAAAGTTTTGTAATGCATAACAGGAGAGCCAGGTAGGCGCTGAGGTCACTTCTCAAAGGATGCCAAGCATGCCCATTTTGAGTAATTCCATTAACTACGGAGGGTGCAGTAAACACTTAGCAAGAGATATTGCCTAGGTAGTTACCATTCATTTGTTACTGAAATTCGCTTTCTAGAGAAGGAATTATATGAATACTTTCACAGATTACTTATCTATTATCTAGTAATCTTAAAGCAGCTCCCTGTTTTCTTGAAAAGATGAACAAGGAAAAATTAAGGTTTCATGATAATGGCACAGATCTGTGTGCTCTAGTATTTATCACCCTCACGAGGATAGCCTTTCGCATATGAAGCAAGCTAATAAGGGAAATGATATTAGCGTTGCAAGGTGTGATATGATCCAACCAGAGACAGAGCTGTGGCTTGGTGGCTGGTCCCCCAAAAAACTTCTAGAATTGCTGTCTTTACCTAAGGAAAATAATTTACATTCCCAATAAGGGATATGATATGTAGTCTAGTGCCATCACTTGGCAATGATAAGCTTGCACAAATGAAGCAAGCTTACGAGGGAAATGATATTAGTGTTGAAAGATGTGATATGATCCCACCAGAGATGGAGCTGGGGGTTTGGTGGCTGCCCCATCAAATTTTTTTTAGAATTGTTGTGTTTATCTAAGAAAATAATTTTACATTCCCGCCCCCCTTTTTTTCCTGATTTCTAAGATTGTTAATATGTTCCATAGTTGCTCCCATGCCATCCAACATTGAACCATCCCAAAGGCTCAAGGATTGGCAAGCTATAATCCAAATTCTGGAGAAAAGTATAGTGTTAAACATGTTTTAAACTTAAGGAAGGCCAACTCAAACACTTCAAGAGAGAATCTGAATTATCTACATCCACTTAAGCCAATAGA
Source organism: Apocynum venetum (assembly GCA_019593545.1). NCBI lineage: Eukaryota > Viridiplantae > Streptophyta > Magnoliopsida > Gentianales > Apocynaceae > Apocynum > Apocynum venetum. The sequence continues at coordinate 2,818,080 of SRSM01000324.1, forward strand.
GATGGAAACACTCAGGCAGCGATTACGCCAAAAATTAAACTATAATATAAATTCCATACATTTATCTAAAGGCCTTGAACATTGTAACTCCCAAATTGGATTTTTGTTCCCATCCTAATAGAAGAAAGGCCTGTGGTCCTATCTCAACCATCTATGCCGGGTAAAGAAGCAAGAGTCACAGAGAAGCACAGACATAATAACGATGCCCAGCATACCAGGAAAAAGTTCGAGGTTTTCATTCTTTACGTCAATATTTCAAAGAAAATAAATAAAATAGATTAATTACTCACCAATATGAAAGAATTAACAAATCAACAACGAAAACAAAGAAATCATCCTCTCGTCCTAGTCTAACTATGCATCATGTTTCAATTAACTCCACATCATCTCGCAAATATTAGCCATAAGCACATACCTCTCCAGAATCTTTCAGCACCTTCGCACTATCCTCAAGTATTATTTCTGAAATTTATTCCGAATTTATTCAGAATTGCCATCAATAAATCCTAGTGCCTCATACGAATATTCACAGATAATCCTGGCTCCTTCACCAGCTCCTGTAATGGCATTAAACAAATATATCCTTATCAAGCCTCTGTAACTGAATTGCCTGTATTTAGGTATATAATTTTCCAGAAGGAGAATAGCAAAATAAGGGCAGAAAGATACTTGAAGAAAAGAAAAATCATTGAAAATTAACTTCTTATTTTCATTCTTATCTCGCAAATGAAAACTGCGGGTAGAAGGTAAACTAGGGTTTTCGAAACCGTTACTTTCCCGCCTACACTTTCTCCCGATTATAGTTTCGGCAACCACCCGACAACAAACCCCAAAAATTAAAATAAAATTAAATAATTAATAAAGATGATGGATAGATGAATCATTTTTCTAACTTTAAAAGGCCCACTAGCATTACTGCGATTTCAGCCCAAACTTTGCTTTTTTCCTTTGTCGATCTTAAAAGGCCGCCTAACTACAAAAATTACGGACCAGAGCCCAACCCTTTATTTGAGTTGCATGGATAAATCTTTTCTTTTTTTATTTTTGTTTTAAAATATACAAAACATTTATCAGACTGAAATCATGACATTAAGACATAAATAAGATCGTTTGATCAACTAAATTACACATATTATATATAAATATTAAACACTAATTTTTTCTTCTTTTGTAATTAATTTTAAAAACTGTATTTTAATCAATACTAAATCGGATAAAAATGAATAGTTGGAAAAATCAACGAACTTTAGAAATTAATTAGAGCAGTTTGTACTTGTTGATGGGTAAAACTAATACACATAGGTAAGGTTCTCCTATGACATTGAAATACATAAATATTTTCCATCAAAATAAAAAAGATCCTTGCTTTTAAAGGATGTATGCAATTTTAATAAATTATATTATTAGTTCATTGATATTATTATTATTATTATTATTATATACAAATAATGAAGTTCTATGATTATGAGTTTTTTAGATGTCCCGACCTTTTTCTATGATTATTATTATTTATTTATAGATGTCCCCATATTAATAGACAGTTTTACGCTAAAATTTGTTCAAATTTAACAATATATACTTTCTTACGAAAAATATGAATGCTCGATTTTGGATGGAGTAAGTATTTACTAATATAACATATTTTCTCCTTCTCATTCTAATTGTTTACTTTAGACTTGTATAAAAATTAAAGCAAGTATTGTAAATGATAATTATATAATTAAATTCCATAAATTGCACTAATTTAATAACTAGCACACACACACACATATATATATATATATATATATATACATTCTAAAAAAAACACATAATTCAATAAATTGTTTACAACTATCTAAATTATTCATTAATAATAATGATATAATTATAAAAGTACGTACTAAAATTAGAAATTAAACAATTGAAATATGATATAGAGAGTAATGATGATAAATTTTTATATATGCTCCTTAAAAAAATCACTATTCTAAAAATTATAATATGTATTGTGTATGGTAGAACCTCTTTGTGCATGTGTATGAAGAATAGGTTCATCTCTAAAAAATATTAATAAAAGGGAAATCATATAGACATTGTCTTTATTGACCACATGCTTTAAAATTTCAACTAAAAATCTATAATTAATGAATGGAAATTCTTATATGAACATTATATTTATAGATTATGTGCTTTAAAAAAAATTATACTTCATCCATTCCAATATGATATGCTTATTTTATTTTCTTTATTTTTCATAAATTATATGTCAATTTATTTATTAAAATTATATATATATATATATTTGTTAATCAATAAAAATCTCTATTTAAAATGAATTGTTTGTATATAAAAAATACATTAAATTCAATTTAGAATAATAAATAGTAATGTTATTTTATGAAAAATATACATTTTTAATAACATTAATTATGTTTTATTAATCAACGTGAAAACATACAAATCTATCCATTTAAAACGGAAAACAAGTCTATCAATTTAAAATGGATGAAAAATGGAGTACTAAAAATTTATTATTAATAAAAATGAATTCTTATATGAACCATGTCTTTATGGATCACATACTTTAGGAAATGGTATGCTAAAAGGAAATTTTTTATATGAACACCGTCTTTATGGGTCACATACTAAAAAAAATACTAAAAATGAATGAAAATTATGGAACACATACTTATACATTCTTTTTTTTTTCTACAATCTTTTAACGGATATGGTCCTCATGGACAGAGTCAGTTAAAAACTTCCTTTAATTAAACCAAAAATGATAATAATTACTTATTGCATCCACAAATATAATTTTTTAGGTCCACTTTTATACACACCAATAAAAAAATCATAAAATTATTTTAATTATTATATTTTGAAAATGAGAAAGATAAAATAAAATATAAAGATTTTGTATTGGAAAAAAAAAGTGAGATTAGAAATAAAATTAAATAAAAATAATATTGAAAATCAATGATAAAATATTTATCAATTTTCATGAAAATACTTATATTTTGTGACAAAAAGAAAATCATTCAATTACTTGTATTTCTTAAAAACAAAGTAAATTGCATGAGAAATTATTGAGGTGTATGCCCCTCATGAAAAAAAATTTAATTATGAGTGTGTAAAGTAATTAATACTATATATATATATATGCATATTAAAAAATAATAATATATTCACAATAAGCTACATGACGCTATGTAAAATAAATTAATTGACAATCATATTAAACAGATCTTACATAAACCATTCATGACAATAAAAGTTTATTAAAATTTCTAATGAGTGGTAACAACTTAAAATAGTTACCTTCATTGGTACTATAATATATTGAATACCTTCATTTGGCAACTCACTTCAAAACCAAATACTAATAATTAATGAAAAAAAAGATCATGGAATTACAAACTGAAAAATAAAAAGCAAAAACTATATAATTAAAATAATTAAAAATGTTTCATAAAATAATAAATATGTTCAGACTTTTAACATCTGATCTATTTCTAACTCTGATTAGTTTTAGATTATATTTTTACAAACTATAAGTATGATACATGTGAAAGTTGATATTGAATTGTACAATAAGAATATAGTATATTATATATATCATTAAACCGTTGATGTGCTAGCCATTAATTTTTTTGTCAATGACAAGATTGTGTTACAATCAAAGTATGAATTTTTATACAATAATGACATATATTGTTATAAAGAAAGGTAAGGTAAATTATCTAATTATGACACACAAAAACTATCATTTCAATTATTTACGTTTATTTATTGAGGTGTAACATTTTAATTGTTTAATTTATAATTTTAGTATGTACTTTTACAATTATATCATTGTTATTAATGAAGAATTTGAATGTGTTGTTAACTATTTATTTGCTAATGTATTTTTTAAATAAGATTAATATTTATGCATTAACTATTAAATAAATATAACGTAGGAAATTTAGTTGATGAACAACTTAGCCATCTTTATGCCAAAATAGCTTGATCATTTACTGAATATAATCTACTAATGTTTTTGAATTACAAATAAGTTAATGAATTCATCATGATGCGTGAATAGTAGTTCAAAAACCATATGTCAATTAGCTGGTGCATTTAGCACATTAGCAGTACAAATTATCAACTGTGTTTAGAAACACTAGCAATTATTACATACTTCAGTATTGCTAATTCTAATAGAATCATCAAAATTATGTTCAAAATGCCAAAAACAAAAATGCACATAACAAAAACCACATCGAATAATCTTTATATATTAATTCTTATTATTATAATTTTTAACAAATTATATTGTGACTAGAAGTAAGTATATGATTCACCAATTTTCAATTTAACTAAGAAAATTCTATAGCAATATTACATCCTTATGTGTGTTTTTGTTATGATACGCTCATATAATCATTTACTTGTTTTCTTTAAATTTGTGGTTTTTTTTGTTATGTATTAATTTTTAAAAAATTCATGTTTTTCCTTTTTTGTTTCATGAATTATATTGCAATAGTAATGTTGTCATTGTTCATGTTGGTGGTAATCCCTACCTAGGTCTAAAGACAAAGTTACAATAATATCTTCTAAATTATTAGCACGTTCAATTGTCCACAAAAGAATAATAAGTATATACAAAATAAGGAATATAATTTTCATTAAAGTATATGTGAGATGAATATAAAAATCATGCTACAATGGTGTTTACATATGCATACATGATAAAAGATCTTGAGAAAAATAGCAAGCAAAATAAGTTTATAATAGAGGTTATTTTTTTCTTTCTTATTTCCAAACTTATATTGTAAATTGCAAATAAATACAAAGAGTAAGTAGATTTAATAAACCACAAATGTTTGATTTTGTATCATTATTGTTTCAAAGTACAATTCAAAATTACTCTATGTACAATGCATGCATCATAACAATTTTTAGATGATAAAAGTTGGAAAAATCAAGTTAGAGGAGAACATGGATACACACATTACAAAGTATTAGTCATTTCCTATACATGTAATATGTCTTTACAAAGTTGCACTTCATATTAGTAACTAAGAATTTTATTTTTAACTTTAACAAATTGTATGTCAAAATGAATGTAGCTGTTGAATTAATCTATGCATACCTAATTGGTACAAATTAATCATCCACTATATACAATGAAAGCCATGACTAAAATATACAAAGATTTGTATGTGAACTTTTGATACATAACAGGTGATAAAGAGTTAACTCTAGAAGCTCACCAGACTAACCTTTGGTAGTAAATGTCTTGGATGTTGAAGTTTATAAGATTACAAGTATGCACACAAACAAAAAACAAGAAGCTATAGCATTCATTGTTATGGTAGATGTTTCTTTTATAGTACAAAGTTATTAAAGTGTATATTTTTAATTGATCATCACTACTATATTTTGTATTTCAGTAACTTATAATTGAGGATGACATTGTATTTAGTTATATATTTATTAAAAAATTTCAAATTAACAATTTTGATACACTCATCCCATTATATACATACTCAGAAGTTATTAGCTGTGATATTTAATGCATATTCCTTGTATGTTAAATTATTATTGTCAAAGAGAATGCAATTCCATAAAAAATCATTTACCATACATATCCAACACAAAAATCACCAACTCAATAACAAAGCCATGGCAAGGTTGTGATGATTGTATTTGAGGCTTGGCAAAGGATGCATAATGATACTATTGAAACTCCATACTATTCCTTTCACACAATGAAAATATATATTGCCTTAAAAATATTTGATTGGTTAGTTTATGTAATTTGATTTTGGAAGATTCCCATAACAAGTCTAGAATTAGTATTTTAATTACGTAGAAAAAAGGAATGGAATGAACTAAAATTCTAAGAAATGATAGGTACTACATTTTTATGCTTGTAAAATGTGTTCATCTTCAACGACATTCAAACCATCGATTCTATATCGAAACGATATCCAATTCATGTGATTCTTGATTCTATAGACTCCTATACTACTGCAGAATCAGATATGATCTTCACATTAGGTTTTGGATTCAAACATTTTCGAGAAATGCTCAAAAATCACAATACACTCCAAGTAAACACTCGTCATGACCACTTTTGGTTCTGAAAAAAATATCTCCACAACCAATTAACTTCACAAGCAACATGAATACTCTCCTGAAAGCTCATGAAATTCTCTACAAGACTAAAAAAATTTCATGAAAATCCATCAAGTATAGCTAAAATTATTAGCAAATGAATCAAGTACAAAAACACACATCTGCTGACAAAAACAGCTAGGCATCCTTGAATGCCAAATCCATGTCTAGCACATCTGGCGCCCTAAACCGTCGATAAAAAATAATCCCACGGTCTAAGTTTAAAATTTGAGAAGGCTATCGATCCGCGTGAAAAGGCTCTCAACCAATTAGGTTTTACCTTTCAGATACGAGCTCTTGAACGCTCAGTATTTAAATTGTCCCATTTTTTTCCTCGTCGATTCACACCAAGAAAACAATATAGCTGAAGCTGATAAATTCTGCCTTCATTTCATCTCTTTGATTGGATTTCGAAATAGATCCAATTCTGCTATCGTTTATTCACTTCCCCCCATCCTCCCAAAATCCCAAGTCCCATCCGTATCTCCAACCCTAACCCTCGTCCCCAATTTTGGATTGTTTCAATGGCCGCTGAGGAACCAGCCGTCGTGGTTGAAACCGCTGAGGTTCAGGCCGAGGATGAGACCCCCAAGGAAGAGAGTCCTGCCCCCAAGTCTCCTAAGCCCAAGAAGCTTAAGGAACCAAAGGCTAAGAAGCCCGCTGCGCCGAGGAAGCGAAACCCTCCGTCTCATCCACCTTACCTTGAGGTATTTTTGTGTATTTGCATTTCTTGTTATGGTGGATTGATTTTTGGGAGTTTAGATCTAATTGAATCGTTTTGTTGGTGAATTCCTCCAGATGATCCAGGACGCGATCGTGACGTTGAAGGACAAGACGGGGTCGAGTCAGTATGCGATCACCAAATTCATTGAGGAGAAGCAGAAGAACCTCCCACCGAACTTTAGGAAGCTTTTGCTGGTTCAATTGAGAAAGCTGGTGGCTTCTGAGAAGCTCGTGAAAGTTAAGGGCTCTTTTAAGCTTCCGCCGATTCGTCCGAGGCCTGCTGCATCGTCGACTGCTGTATCTCCTCCGTCTAAGAAGAAGGCAGCGACAGCAGCGAAGTCTAAGGCCACCAAGGCGGCAGCTACCAAGGAGAAGAAGGCTCCTGTCAAGGCAAAGCCTAAGCCAAAGCCCAAGGCTGCCCCTGCCTCAAAGCCCAAGGCTGCCGCTAAGTCAAAGCCAAAGCCTAAGCCTAAGCCCGCTGCCAAGAAGGCTAAGCCTGCTGCTAAGCCCAAGGCCTCTGTTGCCGCTGCTGCGAAGCCCAAGGCTTCTGCCGCTAAAGCAAAGGCTGCTCCTGTTAAGAGGAAGGAGGCTCCAAAAACCACCAAGTCCAAGGAGAAGCCGACCAAGGTGGCAAGGACATCTACCAGGTCGACTCCCAGCAAGAAAGCCACGGCTCCTGCGGTGGCGGCGAAAAAGGCTCCTAAGGCTGCGGCAAAGAAGGCTCCTGCTAAGAATGTCAAGCCAAAGACCGTGAAGTCGCCGGCGAAGAAAACAACAACGAGAAGGGGACGAAAGTGAGAAATAGATAGTTGCGCCGTTTGTTTTAGGGGTAGTCCTGTAAATGACTTGTCCTTTATAGGGTGTAGATGGCTTTTTGCGCCCTTAGAAGAAAATTACAGAACCAGTTAATTAGTTTTATTTTTTTCTCTTTTTAAAACATAAATATTAGTGCTTTTATATGTTTTTTCTCCTCCTAGCTTTAGATGTACTGAGATATGCTCAATCTAGGAGTGTTACAATGCTTCTCTCCCAATGAAAATTATGTGCATTCTGCAAATTTTATTGCCGAATTCAACTCTGATAAATTCTTGGTGCCGTTCTGCAATCTCGTGCTATTTTCCTTGATTAGGTTCTATTTATTTATTTATTTTTGGGGGTGGAGTGGTGGTGGGTTGTTTATGGGGAATTTCCATGGCGGCCTGTGCAAGTTAATGTGTTCGTTCATGGCCAGAGAATTGCGGGTCAAGATTAAGGGGGAAACTTAAAGAAGACGCGTGTGATACACGCCAGCGAGGTGGTTGCGTAACTTGAAGTTGGGTGTGAACCGAAGGGTGTTTGGGGATAATGAATAACTCCCAACGTGCAATTATCCGGGCAATTTACAAATCTCACTTGAGTGTAGGAAACGTCTTTGTCCGTCTGTTTTCATGGTATAAGGCGGAGCTCTTAAATTATTATACTACCTTTTGATCCATCTTTTTCTGCTACTCTGAAATTGTTTGAAGATCTAACGCTTCAATTTTGCATGCATGAAAAACTATGCGTTGCTTTTGGGTATTGCTGAAAAGCATATAATGGTTACAGAAGCATTGACTCCATCCATTTGAGATTATGCTTGCTTCCTGTCTAGGTATAGAACTTTTGGTTTGCAATGCAATAGCGCAGCAAGTGTAACGTCTCAGTCATTGCCCATTTCATCTAACTCATCCTCTTTAATTAAATGAATTTTACCTGGTGCGTTAGTCTTGTTTCCTTAACTTTGTCTGGTATACTTCACATTTTCCTGAAGTCCTTTCCTCGGGTATTTGGACATGTTTGATTTAAAGTGTGCACTAAAGCTTAGACCTCAATGAAGTTTGATATTACATAGGCAGTGCACTTGGGGTGCTGTTTGAATTACCCAACTTAAGGTCAAGTTTCCAGTGTTAGTTAAATATTTTCTCTGTGTTCTGCAGGTGATTTGTGCAAACATGCAGATCGTCATTTGTAGTATTAGGGCAATACTTCCTACTGTTGGATGAAACTAGAGTAATAGGGTGTAGTTTGTAGGCGCTTATGTTAACAAGTTTAGAGACATCTGATTAGTCTACTGGATACTATGATCACCTATAGGTAGCCAGGAAGTCTGCTGGAGGTGGCAAAAGTATTTCTTTAAACTGTTTACAAAATGTGGGACTTTTGGTAAAATGTTATAATCTGCCCGTTAGTTTCATACCGTTAGAATCTAGAGAGGCCCCTAAGCTCCTGAATAATGTTCCAAGTATGTCAAATTTGACCTTCTAATTTTCTGTGTCATTTGTCTTCTGATTGCAGAAAGATCAAGTCTTTCCAGAGTTATATAACCTATATTCTTAGTGAGATAGAAAAACAACTAGGATCTGCCTTTATGTTTCAGCAGCAACACGGGATATTTTTCACTTTCCTTTTTGCAGCACTACATACAGGATCAATTATTCTGTAAGGACTTACATACAGGATCAATTTCTCTTTCCTTAAGATCTGTTTGTTAACCATATCTCAGTGAGAAATCTTTTGTTTTCAATCATTTCCTTATTGAGTTTGGTTCATATCCTTTTGTTTGTAAAGCAACCTCCAGGCTCTTGTTAGATTTAGTTTCCAATTGAATTCCATGATTGCCTATTTCTTGTAGAGCTGGTAGGGCCTTATTGGGATTGTAAGCCATACTTGAATGCCTAATATTTATCACGATTCACCTATAATTAGAAAAAGTTATTCCTTTTTAGCATTTTCTCTTATTTATTTTGCTATGGGTATTATAAGGGAGTTGTTAAGCATATCTGAAGCCATATCTTTTTTGGTATTGAATTCTGGTTGTCTTCTGCTATTATATATCTGGTTAAATGAGCAGCTCCTGTTAAGAATTCCCCGTGTGACATATTTGCTCATATAATTCTTTATAGAGGTGAAAAAATAGATCACTCTATAGTAAATTTGATAATTTTCTTGGGGATAAGTTCCAGTGCCACGCATTAAATTCAGTTAGTAACCCAGGCTGAGATATCTCGACCTGGAAATGCTTCACAACTTGGATGAAGTTGCATATAATTTGACTGACTGCTTCTCCATAGATGCACAAGTATATATATATCATCTTTAGGAGTTCACATGCTTTTTGGACTTTAGGATTTCAATATTCATAGACAAAAATTGAGTATTTTATATTGTGAGCACAAAAATAACTTCTAAAAATATGTTTTATGATAAGTTTTGGGATATGGTTTTATTTTACCTTGTCTAATCCATGCATAAAACGTTGATGACTTCAATGGATCTCTATGATTATTTGACAGAAATCAGAAACTACTGTTATTTAGAGCAAATGTATGTTTGAAGGACTTCAGCCTAAATAATTTCCTTGTTGGATTTTCATGTGTTTGTTGCGATCTCTTTCCTGAATGGTTGTCGTGTTAATTCCTTTTTCTTTCTACACAAGTAACATTAGATGCTATTGCTTGCTCTTCTTGGTTACCCCGCCTAGTGAAAAACAGTATGAAACAAGTATTCTTAGAATTTTAGATGGTCTTAAATTAAATTACTTACGAAGTACTTTTTGACCTCTTCTTCCAATTTGGTAATTCGGATTATTTCTGTTGTTAAATTTCGTTTTCCCTATCTCAAATGCATGAAGATACTATTTTGCTTTGATCTACTTTTCAATGTTGCTCATTTTGCTATTTGTTTCTCATGTTGTGTTATTTACATGCCACAAAGTCATAATGTGCCTTCACGTTTCCTTGTGAGATAATCATTCTGCTTTTGTTAGGAAGGAGTATGAATTCATTTAGATAGATTTTCTGGCTGCAATAAGAAGTTTTGTGATTGCTTGCATTTGCTGTTGTTGAAAATTCATAAAGATGAGACCAGTGGAAACTAATGATTTTGCTTATGTTAGGAGGAGAATGAGAATTCATTTTGATAGGTTTTGTGAATGCAGTAAGAAGGTTTATGATTGTTTGCATTTGATGTAGATTGGAAAGTTGTTGTATCTGTATATTCTCCATAGATGAGTTATTAGAAAAACTGGAAACTAATCTTGGGAGTAAAGCAATATGTATCCAATTCTTTATTAGGAATTTTAGAGTTGTAAAGGTGGGGTTGCTACAGAATTTAGAATGTCATATTGCCGCAACAGGGAGCTTACACATCATTGTACTAGAGGATTCTGCAACAAAGATTAGCAAATCTGTGACTTTCTAATCCAAAATGAGTTAGCATTTTAATAATCATATGCAATTGTTCTACAGTTTAAGATTTTCTATACAACTAGCATGGATACTCAGAATCTCAAGATATATGCAGAAATTTTCCGAAGTAAGAGGATTTGATTACTTAAGTTTTTCAGTACTCCAAGATTTCCATTATAATTTGTTCACAGCCATGCAGAGTTCATAATGCTTCACATAAAGGAAAGCTTAATTCATGTGAATGATGGTCAGTGATCAAATGTTAAAATCGTTTGCATGAATTTGCATGTGCTAGTGTTCACTCCAAATAGATTGAAGGTATGCTCTTGATTTGCTATCAATTAGGGGCTTACTGTTCGTGGAATAGTATGAGTTCACTGAACTCTTTCTATAAATTCAACTTTCAAATTTCAGATATACAGTAACTATATGCATTTAATTATCATGTTTAACATGTAGTCTCATCTTGGAATAGGAAATATTAATGATGCTTCTTTTTTTTCCTGTTTTAAACTACTCATGTATGAATTTGATACATTTATTACTTGTCTGCCACATTTAATTTGTTGTCTTTTCATCAATTGCCTTGCAGTGTGAATTTTTGCATGCATCTTTTGACTGATACTTGCATTTCTTTTCACTATGGTACTTATCTATGTAGTTTGCTGCAAGTTATTGAAAAGGAAAAAGTGGATGTTTTCCAGATTGACAAAGGATTTTTTCCGCTTGTTTTGATTGTAATAGTAGTATACCTGAATGCTGTCAATTGTGATGGATGGAGAGAACAATGTAGGACTTACTCTTGTGCATCCTGTCTGAAAAGCTTAGGCAACTTGGATACTCTGGGTCAATGATCTACTCCAGTTTATGAGCAAAGAACTTCAGTTCAGGGAAGAAGTGACACCAAAATTTTAGCCAGAAGAATTCTATCAAGAAGTCATTTTGTTCACAAATGGAATTTTATTTCTCCCTAATGAGAATGAGGTGCAGTCTGATGAATTTTTTAGTATGCATGTGGAATTTTAGCTGTGGAGTGACGAATAATATGATAATGTTTCTGAAATGATGATGTGTTGAACCCACCTCAGCAGAGAAGCATGGTGTGTAACTAGGGCTGAGGAATAGGAGGAAGAAGATTCTAGGAAGTTTTGCCCTCTGAAAACATACTTTATGTAATTTTTGTGCTATCTCCTGTGTGATTCATAGTTAGAAATTCATTATGCTGATTTCTTTATTAAGATTGAATTAATAGTTCCATTTTTTCCATAATGCAGCTTCATCCAGTAAAAGAAATTGGAGACTCTGGATGTCCGCTCAGAGCAACTCCTTCCAGGGAAAAATGTCGAATTAACTTAGCAGTAAAAGGTGATTCCTGTACAAGTAGCCTCTTTCATTTGGCATATTATCATGCCTCTTCATTTTTTCTTTCTCTCTGAAGTTTTTAAGGAATGGATGCTTGTATTTCCTGGATATCAGGATATTTTGGGCAGAGAAAGAGGAAGCTTTAGGACTTCCTGTGGTTGCCTGCATCAGGTTTGGTTGTTGATGATGAAAATAATTATGCAAAGTCATGTCAGCAATACATTGTCTTTCTAAAGATTTGCTTCCAATGTTCTAAAGTTGATATATACTTCGAGTGTGTCAACAAAGTGTTTATTACATGAGAGAATACAATGATGTTGTCCAGTATATCTCTGAATGCACATTCTCTTCCACATTTATGTTGGCTGTACTAGAAAATGTTATAGGAAGGTGGTAATTTTCACCAAATTGTACTGGTTATGTGTGGGTTTAGTTTTAACTGAGCGAGAGAAGGAATTTCAACTATCATTACTATTATATATATCAATCTTGTAATTCTGGCATTATATGATTATTCTGTCGACAAGAAAGCCTTCTTTCAGACATATGTCATGGATGTTCTTGTGCTCTGGCTGCCAAAGTTGCTTTCTTTCTGTTTTTGTTTCTTTCTTTTGACTGGTGCAGTGCTGGTCCTATGTACTATATTTTCCTTTCTCTAACATCTTATCAACACAATTTTACTGGATATAAAAATATATTCTGAGAAACTGGGTATTCAAGAAAAAAGCGTTCCCAGGACCTAGTTGGTATGAAATTCTGGAGACAGATTATGACTAGAGAAATTTGTATTTGGAGTTGAGATTTCTTAATGCAAAATGTGAGATGAGATTGTCTAGATCAGGAGAGACTTTACACCAACTTTTTGCTGCATCAGTTGCCTCTCTATTTTCTAAGACAAGTGCTATATAGATTAGGCTCTCTCGAAGCCTTTTTGTATTTTAACATTGTATTTCATCAGTTTGTTAGAGGTTTTGGTATATTCCTTCATGCATTCCAGATTTCAAGGTCATATATCATGTGTATGGATGCATGTAGGTAGGCATACATGTATATCATTAGCAGCTTCTAAATGACTCCCAATTCTTTTATACTTCATTTTTTAAGTAGTGCTTGTGAGAATGAAAGGAAAATGAGAACTTAGAAATAATTAACTTGAATCTAGATACAGTTAAGATATTTGTTCTGTTGAAATCCCTCCAAACAGTCTCAGTTGATACATTACAATTTGACAAAATGAAAGTCGCTGATTACCCTCTGGACCTTTCAATTTTCTGAATTGCAAACTTGAGCTCTTTTTGAATATTCAATCTTGAAGGTGACAAGACTATGTCTTTCCAAATAGAGCCTGATTCACAATCTGGATGTGGATTTTTGTAGAGATCGTATATGGAATCTCCCTCATCATTTAACCGGCCTACTATCTTTAAACATTTTATCTCATCCGGGTCTACCAACAGAGTCTTGTCTTTGTCTTTCCATCCTATCAGCTTCAACAAACAACAGCAGTAGTAATATTTTGTTAGTAACGATGTATGGCATATTTTTTGAAGGATAGAACAATGAATGTAGAGAATACCTTTGGCGGTCCTTCCAAAGCATTTGTACTATATAATCTGGCATTGTCTACAAGGCTGCAGTATGTCATAAATGCATTTGCAAATCTTTTGTGTGATTTTAATTGTGATTTCACCCGGACTGCTCTTCTACACATGATAGCTCTCCTGTAAGCAAGCAAAAGATAGAAAGTTACTAGGTTTTAGATTTTGTGAAATCCATAGAAGTCTTTTTTTTACTTACCTAATGCCTCTAACAACTGCTAGATAAGCATCACAAACAACTCCGACCAACTCTATCCTGTAGGGTCTTCTCTTTCTATTGCCATCTTGTTCTTGTTCCTCATCAATCTGTTCCCAGTAGCTTTCAGTTACTACCCCGTCATCCCCGACCTTGTAACCAGCGCCCATGCGATAACGACGACGATGAACATTTCTTGCCATGGTGACTGTCTGTATTACAAACGGTACCCAGGAGAGAGTTCCGTCCATGATGACATCTCGGCCTTCATTCAGTGCTGTTACTAAGAGAGATGATGCTGCATCTGTAGATGATTGGTGTACCTGCAGAATCCAATACAGTGGACTTACGAAAATTTATCTAACAGTTGGTCACTTTTAACACTGATTTATAATGTACTACCATTTCTCATTGAAGTTTGAGTCATTTGGAAGGGGAATGGAGTTGGGGTTCAGATTAATGATAGATAGAATCATTCATACCAATTCAGAAGTTTGCAGCAGGTCATGGTGACCACTAGAGTGCAGGGCTTTATAGATGACGTCCGACTCCTTGAAGGCATCTGCTTCTATCACAACAGCATTTCCTATTGCTCCAACCCAGAATGGTCTGCATGCATTTCACACACTGGTAAATGAAATGATTTTTAAAGTTCTTTTATGGTATGTTTGTGTTGAATGAAAAGTATGATTTTGCTGGCATTCGTTTTTGATATTCTGAGTTTCTTTTCCTTTCTATGAGACGTGGAATAGAATTGACATGATAGTATTTGCTCTTACTCCTTGATAATGTCTTTGAGCACAGTACTCTTCCCAGCACCCATTCCACCACCCATGAGGAGGAGCACTGGACTCCTGTCCTTGTGATCCATGGGAACCATCACATCTGTGCATTGCGAATCATCTGCAGATACTAGTCCAATAGCTTTCATTTCCTCAACCAACGTAGAAAACACTCTTGCCACCTTTAAGTTCTTTGTCACCCGCTCAACTCTCTGTTCTCTTCATTTACAAACACACACAGACAGAGACACAAACATGAAGAGAAAAAAGAAAAAAGAAAAAAGGTGTGAGTCATTCTGTTAGAAATTATGTGCTGAGCAGCTACTATGAACATTCATTATGTTTATCTTTTGCAGGAGCTATTACTGCTTGGTTTTACACTCCACTTGGTGAGAAAGGAGGGAGCACAGCAAAGAACACGTTAAAGCACTAAATGCAGAATAGAGAAGAGAGAAGATAATTGTGATGGAGCAACAAGAGGTGAAGGTAATAAAATCATTATTTATAATCCATTCATTATCTTCTTTCTTTTTTAATCCTAAATCTAATTGTTTGCAACGCAGTGTTCACTAGTGATTCCAAATATTTCCATATTCCAGACAGATTTCCATAATAATACCTTTTATTTGTAACAATATCCATGATTTGTAGATAGAAAAACTAAACTAGGCTGCATAATCTATACCTTGTGGCTGCCATGACAATGCTCTTCAGTTTTTTTCTGGGCTCAGATTCAACAGTTAAAACCTGAAAACATAAATCATAAGACATTGTCATTGCAATTTGGTGAGTGAGAGTTGGCTAATGAGATATCTATCTTGTCTTTACCTGACTGATCATGTTATGAGCTTGGCTCCAATGAAATGCAAAGTAACTAAGAGTGCATCTCTCAAATTCTTCCACCAGCTTTATAAATAGTGAATCGGCTTCTGGGTCACCTGCAAAAAAATTGTATATCTCTTCCTCGCACCCATCTGATTTACGAATATAATCTGAAGCTAACTTGCATAGAGTTGGGCAATCTCTTCTATCTGAAAATCCCATTTGTCTAGCTGCATTTGTTCATGCAGGCGTACATGAGAGACAAACATCAAAGGATCTAAATATTTCCTCGTTAGGGAAGACAGATCAATTAATTAATTACCTACGTAATGAGAAAACTTCTCCATCTTAATAACTTGGCCGGTGTCTGAAACTTTCATTTGAGGTATAATCCTCTTATCTCTGTGTCTTTTAAGACGATAATGCATTGCTGCAGCGATGATTAACCCAATTGATGAAGCAAGAATGATATGAGCGTATGTGGAGTTGCCATTGGAATTGTAATCTGGAAAAGATCATGGATCAGAAGATAAAAAAAGAAGAAGAATTTTTTTGAATATGAAGACCAAAATATATGTTATATTACCTTTCTGCATATCTTATCTTGGATAAGAAAATGAGACGGATTCCTTGCAGATTTGTGATTTGCAGCTGCATGTGAGGAGAAAACCAGATTTGCATAATGAGCAGCATATGCAGCAGCTTGGTGGTTATGGTAATTTCCACATTCGAAACACGTGTTAATAAAATATGAAGTTTTTATTTTGTCTAAGTATCGCTCACTTGGTCTTTTATCTTTTATGACTATCAAGGTTTCATAATTTCGCCTATTTACTTCAATTTTTTTATCATCTGTAATTTTTAATCACTAACCTCTCTCTAGAATTTTTATTTTTAAAAATTTGAATTTTTGAAGAATCGTTCTACATGATTATGTCTTTATTTTATTTTTTAAAAAAAAATTGGTAAAAAAGTTTGAAAAAAAAAATCAGATGTATAATAATTTTCTTTCTTAACTTGTCGTACATGTCCTTTAGAAACTTGAATACTGTTTTTATTTATTTATTTAAATAAAATAATAATTTAAAGGAAAGAAAAAACTCATAGAATTGAATTGCTAAGGAAGTATAATAAACACCAAAAGAAAAGGAGTGGAAGAAAAGAATATTGCAAAATGTAGACAGGCCAATTGTATTTCATAATAATAAAATTTACATTTAAGTTTTGTATTTTATTGAAAGAGCAAAGAGAAATGTTGGAGTGTTTATGGTAGAAACTAACCATGTGATACCAACATTTTAGTTGCTTAGTAGTTGGTTAACATCGAACTTAAAAAAAAAAACGTTAATTATATATATATATATATATATATATTTAGAGAGAGAGAGATTGCATCACTTATATTAATTATACTTTTAAAAATAGTATACATATTTGATTCACGAAAATTAAGTATACATATATAAGTTTGAATTATAAATTTATTTATTAGACATCTGATCTAAGTGTTAGTAAATTTAGATTGTGTTTAGACAAGCTTTTAAAGTGAAAATTTTTAACATTTTTAATTAAGAATAAAAAAATAAATTCATATAAATAATAATTTTATTGGAGAATTAATGTGATATTAGTGAGTCCCACATCTCAAATAATATATATATATTTATTTAATTGAAAGGGATCATTGTATTGCATTAGGCAAAAATCTGTACAATTGTAGGCTTTACATAATGATGTCAGCATCTAACTCCAAGCCAGTCTCCTGGCCTAAAGTAAATCACACTTAGATTGAAAATTTATAAAATAAATACAAAGTGAGTTTTACTCATAAAATTAATGCACAAATTAATGCATAAAAAATGTCTCTGAGTAAAATGTTTGTCCAAATGTGCCTTAGTTAAAAATACAAAAGCCTAATACTTGTGTGATCCCCATGTAGAAGTGAGCTCTACATTGCCAGGTTCCAATCTGTAGAAACATATATGATCAGCCCATTTCAAATTTTTTTCTTGGGCTTTTTCCATTCAATTCTGCATTCTGCGTACAGCCCCGTTTCAGCAGAAACGTATATGATCAGCCTGTTAGAGAACGCATTTCTCAAAGCGTAGATCGCAGTGCATCGATGGCTAAATCTGCTAAGCCCTCCTGAAACAAGTAAAAATCCCCTTGCTGCACAAGAGAAGGAAAAATGAAGAACAAGCACGGTCGACTCCTCGGTTCTATGAGATTGAGTTTGAAGATGGTGTCCAGAAACTATAGCAATCTTGCTGCAGCTGGAGTTTCAACAAATACTGTTAAACTTTCAACTTACTATATAATGCCGCAAAAGCTTTCAGCTCCAACTCCAAGGCCAAGTGAAAGCCCACTTGAAAATTTTCTCAAAATAAACTGCAAAGAAGGCAAAATTGACAGAATTGATGCTCAAAGGCATTTCAAGGAGATGCTGCAAATGAATCCTCCTCCGCCCATGTCGTCGTTTAATTTGCTGTTGGGTGCTGTTGCAAGAATTAAGCATTACGATGATGTAATATCCATGTGGCAAAGGATGATTCTAGAAAATTTAAAGCCCAATTTTGTTACACTCAACATTTTGCTCAACAGTTATAGTAATATGAAAATGGTTGGTCTCAGTTTTTCTGTTGTGGGAACTCTTTTTAAGTGCGGATATCAGCCCAATATGGTAACTTTTACATCATTGATCAAAGGTTTGTGTAATGATGGCCAGGTTCGCGAGGCAGTTGAGTTGTTTAAGAAAATTGTTAAATTAGGTTATCAGCCTCATATTAAAACTTGGGGAACTTTGATTCATGGGTTATGTAGGAATGGCTACTCCGGGCATGCTCTTGAATTGCACAGGAAAATGGGGAGTGGGACTGTTGTTTCTGGTTTACGATTTAAGCCTAATTTAGTTTGTTATAGCACACTTATTGACGGTCTTTGTAAAGAGGGTTTGATAGATAAAGCTAAAGAACTCTTCTTGGAGATGGAGGGTAAAAGAATTTCGCCGGATGTGGTGGCATATGGGGCATTAATTCACGGTTTTTGTACTGCAGGCGAGTGGGAGGAGGCAAAAGGTTTCTTTATTAGGATGGTTGATCAAGGAATTCGTCCTAATGTAGTAACATTCAATATCATGATGGATGGACTCTGCAAGGAGGGAATGACTGAACAGGCTAGTGGGTTGTTGGATTTGATGATTAAAAGGGGTGAAAAGCCTGATTCTATTACTTTTAATACGTTGATGGGTGGAATGTGCTTGGAGGGTAGGGTTGATGATGCAAAAGAATTGTTTCTTTCAATGTCTGCCAAAGGCCATGAACGCAGTGTCATCAGCTACAATGTCTTGATTAATGGGTATTGCAAGTGCAAAAGGACTGATGAAGCCATGAGGCTTTATAAAGAAATGGTGCAGAAGGGCTATAAACCAACTATTATCACTTTTAATTCTATGCTAACTGGCCTTTTCCAAGAAGGCAAGGCCAAGGATGCTAGGACTTATTTTGCAGAGATGCAAGTTCATGGCGTTAGACCAAATGCTTCTACCTATAACATATTACTGGACGGATTTTGCAAAAATGATTGTGTTTCAGAGGCAATGGATTTGTTCCAGAATCTGGAAGAAAGCGGACATGAGCTCAGCATTGAGGCCTTTAACTGTGTCATCGATGGTTTGTGCAAAGCTGGAAAGCTTGAAACTGCTAATGAGCTGTTTGTGAGCTTGCCCCAGAAAGGTTTGGCACCAACCGTTGTTACGTACTCCATCATGATACATGGATTTTGTATAGAAGGTCAATTGGAAAAAGCAAGTAATATGTTTTTGGACATGGAGGAGAAGGGCAGTGCTCCTAATTTGGTCACATTTAATACACTTCTGCGAGGTCACTGTAATAGTAATGATGCACCAAAAGTGATCGAACTTCTCCATAAAATGGCAGAAAGAAATATTTCACCCGATGAATCTACAATAGCTGTAGCTATAGACTTGCTGTCCAAGGATGAAAAGTACAGGGAATATCTGAATTTGATCCCGAGATTTCCATCCAGAGTAAATGAAAGATGGGACACTTTGGTGGAGCAAGCAGACCATAGAGATTGTAAACTGGAGATGCAAAGAAGAGATGGGTGAGGGATAACTGGTTGTAGGAAGAATAGCACGTCACAGAAAGGAGGATGCTCTTAGAAATTCTTTAGCAAGTATGGGAGATGACACAAACAGTGATCACACAGAAAGACTATGGGCCACTCCAGAGGATTTGGTTTCATTTCAGCACATCAACCCACAATACTTGATGCAGTGGCTTGAGTGAAGCACATCTATTTGGTAAACTGTAGAGCACTATTGCCAATTTGTGTTATTCTTGTGAACATACTTCAATAAAAATCTTTTATATTTTGTTCCAACAAAAAAATTATGTGCTCTTCTTCGAGTCCCATTCGATATTATCTTTGAACATCAATTATGATCATATGGTTTCTGCTGAAATTTGGTAATTTAGGTCTCAGGTGTGAGTTTTTATTGAATGATGCTTGCCTCCTAGTTATCTTGAACTTGGGCATCAATGGTAGGGACAACCTCTTTATAAATTCTATTATACTGTTTTTGTGCTTGATTTTTCTGTTTCTTTTAGAATAGTTCCTACAGAAAAGTTGCATTTTTTTTTTTGGTAAATTGGGAAATTTTGTGGAGTTCTGGCCTTACTCTCTTCCTTTTCAGTATACTGTGCAGTGCTTTTCCATGAATTTTTTGAATGAGTGACCATTATGGTACTTGAAATATTTCCATTCCTGTTGTCTTTACTATTTTGTGTTTCCAGCCTCAAATGTTAATCTCTTCTTTGGGAGGGGGAAGGGGGTTGGAGAGAAGAACAGAAGATATCATTGTTGTGTATAATACCTTTACTTCAATGTTTCAAGAGGGAGGGGAGGCAATGAATATATGCCTAAGCAACATTCTCAAATTGCAGGCACATACAAAGCTCAAGATTTTCACACGGTCACTGTTCTATTTTTTTTCTTTTTCGTCCTCCTGATTTCTACCTTTGGATATCTTTTTCTCTTCTTGATTTCTGCTTTTGGATATTAGTACCTGATTGTATGTCTGCATGCACGTGCTCTTGTTTCTCTGAAGTTTTTACTATTGCTACTCAGGTGGTAATTGGGAAGTCTTGAAAAGAAAAACAAAGCTTGAGATCTGGAGATTCCAGTGCTAAAAATAAGCTGAAACTTTAATGGGCCTAGGGGATAGAGAAAGAAAGATATGTGTTGGTTGAATTGTTTCCTCTACTGGCAGATGGTGAATTTAAAAAGTACTAAAATCATGGTGACATTACTGTTCCTTTTACTATGTTTGACCAAATTTCTGGTTGGACTTCTGGTTTTTGTTTCATCACCTTGCCGCTGGAGATCCCTGTTGATTGAGTTCTAGGAAGACCTCTCTTAAGTTGAATAAAAATCTTTGAGGTTAACAAGTCTCTTTTCTGAAGATAGGAATCTTGTTGCTCGGGCTTTTAGTTCAAAATTTCAATCATTCTACTTCTCATGTTTTCAGTATTACCAAATATGACAGTTAGATGGTGAGCAGTAAACTCTTTTTGTGGCCCGACCTTTTGCTATGGACTTCTATGTTATGTTATGGATTAACAAGTAATATGCTTGTGGCTTTGAAAGTTACGGAAGTGTCAGTGCTGGCTGCACTGACTTGACCTACAAGATAGGAATTAAACTGCTTCATTCTCTAAAAGCCATGTCATGAGAAAGCCAGTGGAGCAGCCAAATTCATGTCCATGGTGCTTTGAGCTCTAGCCCCCGATGCAGGTTATGGGGCCACGGTTCCTTGGAGTACTACACTTCTAGGTAATGCACGTGGCATTGGTAAATTTGGAAATACAGAATACATTAGTCAATTTGGTAGTGAAGGGTCTTGTAGTGATTCTGGCAGATTTTGAACAGTCAGCAGACTGAGTACAAGTATCAAGAAGATTAATGCAAATCCAGATGCAGCTGAAACAGGGCAGCATTAGTTAGTGATTGCAACATGGCAAGGACCTGAGGCAGCAGTAGTGTTTCTACATAGCATTTGGATAATACTCAAAGGTTAGTATTTTTAGCAACCAATAATCTACTGTGGATTTATAAATAGGATCTAGTGTCCAAGGTGACATCTGGCCTAATGACCCTTTTAGCTAGAATTTATGCACAGAAGCACAATTAGTGGGATGGTTGGACTTTTTCTAAATGATAATACGGTTTTCTGTTAAGAAGTTGCAAGAAAACCATTCCTAATAATTGTGAACAGAAGCAACCGTTATTTGCTTTTAGATTCAGGTTGCAAGATAACGGATTGACCTGCTTTGTCTCTTTCTTAATGTCTCTCTGTAATTAACATATACAGCTCTCTACTATAAACCCAACTCCTACATTGTCTTATAAAATTCCAAGTCCTAATTTGCGAGTCATACACTAGTTGCAGTTCAGTTTGGATGTAGTACTGCAAGTAGTGAATTCTCATGAACAAATTGGTGAATTTTCCACTCCATGGATATTAATGTGAATAATTTCACAGCATTATTTTTCTGTATTCATTTTTATGTAAAGGAGAGCCATACTGCACCTATGCTTAACATAGAAGAGGCGTACTGTTACTGCATTCTTTGTTTGAGTGATGATAGCTTTTCTTTTTTGGAAACCTGAGGAAACAAGTAAGTCTATTTGGTTCATATTAAGTTTGAGAGGTGGGAACACGAAAGCATATTTGTGAAAATCATATATCACATAAGCCCATGGCACAGTTATTACTGGCAATATTACTTCTTTCCCGTGAATGAGGTGAAGAACATCTAGACACTAGAGAATAGGTGACAGTAGTTACCACTTCAAATGGCTACATAACTGTTACAGAATGATAATTTTTCTCTAAAGCGTCATACACTTATTGCCATAGGTCTTTGACACTCGACTATGGAGGTGCCACTGATCTTTTCTTATTGTGATTTAAATTGAGCTCGGTAATGATACCCATATGCATCTTTGAGGTAAAGGATGCCTACCCACTCTGTCTTTGATACAAGCCTTTTGTCTCATTTTGTTCCTGAGGCTTTGTAGTTTCATGTATATGAGATAGTGTTTTCTTGGTCTGCATATAGGAATAAGTTGATATGTTATCTCTCCAAGTCTAAAGATAATTTCAAATCTTTAATAAGAGAAATGAACAAGAGAATTTTTTAATTTGACAGATTCATTTGTACTCTTGATCACGAGCCTGTGAGTTCTCCTCTCATTATGCTTTCTTGAAGTTTTTGCAACATAGCATCCATGTAACAGTCGAATCCTCCATATAGACTCATTCTATAAAACCTTTTCCAATAGAGACTTACCGAGAAGGCTTCTTTACATGTAAGAAAGGAATTTCAGGTAATGGTATTTCAACTATTAAGTGGCATTTTTCATGGGTGTTGACTACTAAAACTACTCCAATCATGGTACCTGATCATCAACCTATATTGACTTGATTGACTTAGAATGTGCCACTTCAGACTTTCTTCCTTTAATCCTCAGGATTCCCCTTCTCTTGCTGTTTAGAGGCATCCTAGACCTTTTCCATGGATATCCAATTAGGACTTGGTAACTTCTCAGTCTGGATCATGCAGAACATTAAAGATTTTGATATACATTTTTTATTGCTAAGTAAAAGGTTAGTCCTTAGATTAATCTTCATATATTTGAGTTCATTACTAAAATCAGTACCTGTACCCCCATGGTTGAACAGGACAGAGAGCAGTACAGAAGCCCACAAAAATATTGATATAGATAGCTACATATATAAAAATTCGGACTCATATGATTCCCCTGTTAGTGCAGGTAGGTCAGCTTGATCCACGGAGGGTCGTCTCTAATTACTAAAGTGGGTGAAGCTATGTCCACAAAAGCAAAGATGCAAGTCTCCTGCAATAGCATACTTAATATACATGTAAGAAGAGAAAACACACAGAAACTACTTCAGTTTTAGACAAAATTTACTCCATGTCTCTTCATGTGCTCCACTAGCAGTGAGCTAATCTAATTATCTGGTGTAATTTTTCTTTGCTTAACTCAAACAACCTAGAGAGTTTCCCTGACAAAATATAAATGATTGTCAGACTAAATGTGCTGCAGGAGAGTTCTTTCTTTGAGCATGTTTCCTAAATCCTAGGCTAGTTCTTTGCTCCTTGCACATATTATACCTTTTTGATGCATGCATTATCCTCTCATTTGTACTATCACATCCTTTTGGTCTTTGGAACATGCTTTGCAGAGAAACGAGCCTTGAAGTTTGAAAAGAAATACATGTGCAGTTGGCAGATGAAGAGTTCTATATTAATACTGAATGCATAAAGCAAATTCTGTAAGTAAATTTCTAACTTTCATCTGTGGTTAATGGCGGTAATTGATTAGCTTATGTATTAGTAGAAGCAGCATAACCGAGTGAAATGCTCAAAAAGGAGAGGGAGAGTTGTAAAGATAACTGTCTTTTTTTGGAGGGGGGGGGGGGGAGGGGAAAGAGAAAATCAGTGTTTACAAGAAATTATGTAGAAAAATACTGTTGAAGTTGAAGTTGAAGTTGTGTTCTGGATTGTAGATAGCAATTGTTTTCGAGATAGTGATGCCCGGTAAGATCTGCTGTTATGAATGCATTTCTTTTGGTGCTGGTGGTCCAATGCTTTACTTTGGCATTTAGATACTTTGGAAAGAAGTCAAAAGAAGTGTTGAATTAAATGGTCACTATTACTACTTTAAGAAGGTCCCGCAGGATAGACTGATTAGTGTGTTTCCAATTTGTCCAATTCCATTTCTGACTTCTTCAAACAAATTCTCAAATAGAGGGAAGACAATTGTAAAACGACAATCTTGAAAAGCTCACTTAACATAATGATATGTCCTCATGGACCTCATCGGCAGCTACATTCTCAGATAGTTTCGATTGGATCTCAGCTTTTTCCCATCTGACAAAACAAACACTGTTCTCCAACTTTTTCTTTTTGATATTTACCTAAAAAAATCCTAAAAACTGATGAAAGATATTAGCATATGAATATGTAAAAAGATAATCTGAAATTCATTTGAGAAGTTGAAAGTCATGAGTTCATGCTAAGTAAATGGTTTGCCTTGCTTCCTTCTATATCCGAAATATTGATTTATATAGTCTCACTACATAAATAACAAGAATAGCATGCCAACTTTCTTAAGTTCAAAGTTCTCATTGATTTTTGCATTAAGTGAATGTTATATTCCGAATTGAAGGATTATAATATAACTAGCAATGATGTGGTGATCTTTCTATGAGATGAAAGAAATTGAAAATTAGCTGAGTACTGCACCTGTTGGCTGCTGTGCGCACCTGATGAGGAAACAGGTCTAGTTATTACGTACTGAATGATGATGCATTGAGAGTACAAAGTTGATTTGCTTTCTCGTTCAAAGCTCGATCTGCAACATATATTCCATAGGTGGATGCAGACTGGAGGAGACTTGGAAAAGTATGATCAATCAAGAACAAGCCCACATGTGTGGTGGCTTAGATTTTGCATTTGGTGCCTTCCAAGTTGAGGGGAATGAAGCCTGGTCCGAAATCATTCGATGTGAATGTTTAAAGCTTCCTCTTCAGATGAGATAGAAGGATTTCGAGCCAGACAACATTCCCCTCAACATTCATGAAGGGAGAGGCTGAAACTTGGTAAGCCATGAAGTGTGAAAGGAGAGTTAAGCTGGGGGGAAATGGGGAAGACTCAGATGAACCATAGTTTTTTTATTTGGCCATGCATTAATTTTCATGGGGTCCTAATATACATAAGGTGAGGAGGGAATCATTGTTGGGGGTCACATGACATGTAATCCACTTTCTACACCACCCTTCACACAAACGGGTTGAGGGAGGCTGCGCAAGACTTCACCATTTTACTTAAAATCCTCACAGCATCGTATACAATTTTGTACAAGTTCAAAATATTCTTTAATTTTTTACATTAAGTCAAACGTTGAACTTTCAAATTTGATATAAAAGGAGTATTTGTTTAATTACGATTTTGTTAGCTTGATGGATGAGAGTATCAGTGATGTGTTTCTCACATGAAGTGTTGGAATATTGATTTATTCTCAGTATACCTTTTGATAAGGAAAAAAAAAAAAGATTTTACTTTTAATTCATCTTCAACTATATAACTAATAAGTAATTAAGTCAAACCAATTTAATAACGATGGTGATTAGTAGACCCTTTCTTCTGCAAATAAATTCGAAGATTCTCTCTCATAAGTCATAATCATTACTCTATTTGATTGATTATATTCCCACGTATCACGTATGGCTTCATCAAATGATGATAATGAGAAAATTCCGACACTTGTCATTGTTATGCCATGGCACAGCAAAGGAGTGCTCTCAAGTTCTTTTCTGTATGCAGACGATTTTTGTTCTCATGGTCGTTTCTTAGTTTGCCAGAACCTTCAGATGAATTGTATATATATATATAAAGCTGACTAAATCCTCTGCTTTGAAGGTTGACTTTGATTTAAAGAATAGTATTTGACAAAGAGTTTTATTCTCAAGTAAAGGAAATATATCTTTTGCTTCCCACTAGGGTAAAGGGGGAGGTAAAGGGGAGGTGGGAGCTGGAGATCCATCCCATCATGACCATTTCTATAGCTACTGCGATGCCAAGCTTAAATGGCAAGCTTACTACAGGTTGGCCTGTGGAGAGGCTTTTAAAGAAACCAACCACTGCATATACATAGGTATAGTTATGGAAACTTATATATATAAAAAAAAGAAACAAAGAAGAAGTTTTTCAGAAGTGCAAGTATAAAATTTAGAGTCATCAAAATTTAATTAGACAGACATTTTAGAGAGTCAGGAAAAAAATATATGCATAAAGATTAAATGAAATGAAATGAAATATTTGCTAAAGCATATATTGTGGAAAATTTTGATGCCTCTAAAAGTAATAAAGTTAGCTTTGCTAAAGCTAGAGAAAAGGCCAAAGACATTCAACAGTTGGCGAAATAGCTAATGTTCTACTACAATAGTAATAATCAACCATTTCTGCTGATTTTCCCAAAAGATCAAGCACCTACTTTTCTCTTTTGCAATTACTGTATTCATTTTGGAGGACGAGGGAAATAAAGGTCTGGATGCAGTGAATAATAAATAATTAAATCACTAAGACATTAATTCAATTTATTATGAATGCACTTCAAAAATATAAATATAGCGAGAAAGAAATAGTGTATATGTTTCACATTAAAGAAAACCTTCTTGAGAAAATAAGTACACACATACATCATGAAAAATAAATAAATAAATCAACAAAAAAGGAAAATACAGGTTTTTGTATAACAATTCTATAGCTACCCAGACTAATTTTGCATACTAGTTTTCATTAGCAATGTTGGCTTATTGAATTTCTTTCTAGCCTTGACTTCCATATTTTGTAATCTCATCGTGTAAAAAATTCCTATACTAATTATATTAATCTCCTTGAATATGATGTAAATTCGTTGGTTCAAAACTTTAGTTTTACAGTTGATAATAGTTGGTACACTTTCTGTGAAGTAATTTGTAACTTTTTATACTAGTCAGAAATATTGTTATATACTCCAAAAAAAAAAAAAATTGGGTTACTTGTAAATATGGCGATGTGGTTTAAATGGATATTAATCCATTTATAGATTATTTAAATTGTTTGTATCTATATGATTTACATATATCTATAAACACTCATTTATCCATATAATTTACAATTGTATTTAATTAATTATCACAGTGTCATTTATATTATTTATACACATATTCAAAAGAAATTACTGAGATTTGGAAAATAAATTTTACAGTTTATGCAAAATATAATTTCAATTTGTTTATAATATATACATATATATATTGAAAATAAAGTTTAAAATGAAAAATTAAATGACAATAAAATAAATTGAGAAATAAAACTTCTTAGTAGACTTTTTTTCTTCTAAATATTTGATTTCCTCGATAAGTATTTGATAAAAGTAAAAAATAAAATAAAATTTATTTGTAACCCTTAAATATAGAGTAAAACGATTTATAACTTTGCAAAATCTTTGTAATTGAATAAAAAAATCAAATCCACTCATTTTATTTTTGGAGTGGCTGATGATCTTAAGGAGGTTGACACTTCCAAAAAATTATTTTTTTCAAACATAGAAAATTAATAAATGTTACAGCATAAATTTAATTAGAAAATTTTTAAAAATTATATGTTATCATAAAAAAATTGAAATTACAGTTAATAATAAATTATAAATTTATTTTTTCGTTAGAAGGGTAATTAGTATATTTGATTAGTGAAATTGACCAAGTATTAACTTTTTAAATGGATGTTTATTAAATTTGATGAATATCCATTTAAAACAATTTAATTTATATGAGTTAACAAAATCCATTTAATTATGGATGGTTTTGGATGTTTATTAATTTTCCATCAATTTTGCAACCCTTAGTTACTTGTACATTTAGTACATTAGTTAAATTTTATTACTCCATCCGTTATGAATTGAATGTCCACATTTCTATTTTAGTTTGTTCGGGAATTTTCTTTAAATAAATATAGTTTTTATTCAAAGTTTCACTAATAATCTCATTTATTTAAGGGATTTATATTTCACTAACTCATTATCTCCACCACTTAACGCTTTAATTTAAGGGATTTACATTCTACTAATTCATGGATCTCACTTTCTATTATATTAATATTAATGATAGTTTGATAAGTTAATTAAATTTAAAAAC
This sequence comes from Apocynum venetum, assembly GCA_019593545.1. Lineage (NCBI taxonomy): Eukaryota > Viridiplantae > Streptophyta > Magnoliopsida > Gentianales > Apocynaceae > Apocynum > Apocynum venetum. The sequence goes on from SRSM01000324.1 coordinate 2,846,699, forward strand.
TATTTTTTAATTTTTAGTTAAAGTCAAAAGTTAATATTCAATTTCAGATGGAATATTTGATATAGAGTTGCACTATTATTTATGCTTGATACAAAGTTCAATTTTTGGAACTATTATTATCGATTTTTGATCCTTAATTTAGTTTTTATTTTTAGTTATGGACTCTTATATTTTATTTTAACTTTTTAGAGATCAATACTATTTTTAATTTTTAGTTATGGACCTTCCGATTAATAAAATTTCTTTTTCAGCCAAGATAACGTACACCCTCAATTTTTTAGGAGTATTTTCATTAAATTTTTTTAAAAATACCCATCTTCATGGCTTTTTAGATTTTTTTTTTCTTATTCACACTCTTTTTCCTTTTTTAAGAAGCCATTGAGATGAATTTTAAAAATTTGTTTCCAGAAGATTTGTTAGTCGAAAGAATTTTCAGAAAAGGTTATGTAACATTATACAAGAAAAGATATATTTAAAAATATCTTTAAGGTAAATTTAGAAGTATAATTAATAAATTAAAGATAAATTTTTTCAATAATCTTTTATTTTAAGGAGAATTTTTTTTCAAGAAAAGAAGATAAAAGAATATTTATTTTATCTGAGAGTTTAGAAAAGAAAATAAATGATTTTGTTTGCTCTTATTTGGGAGTTCGGTAGGAGGGAAACGGAAAAAAAAATGAGGGGTATATTTGGATTGACTTTTTTTTAAGTGATTTTTGTTTTGTATTGAAATGAAGTTATGTTTGAATAAGAATTTTTTTTTTATTGAGAATTGAAAGTTAATTGATATGTTTTGGGTCACACATGATTGATAATATTATAAAATGTATAAAATATAATTAATAAATTATTTGATATAGTAATTATAATTAAAAAATAATAAAAATATATTATTTATGTGATAGAAAAAAGTGTTTTGAAATATGTTTTTATAGGTAATTAAGAAATTGATTTTAAAAATCAGTCGAAATATAGCTATCAGCTATATTTTTAAAAAAGTAATTTATAAATATATTCATCTTTCTTTTATAGCTTTTATTTTAATATAAATATTTTAAGGGTTTTTTTTTTGTAAAAAAATTGTTACTAATTGGTGTATTTAGACTTCAATTCTTCTCTTTCTAGTCACATGGAGAATTTAATTTGGAGAGAAAAGAAGGGAACGTAACTTCATCCCTTCCATTGTCGTCTTTGCCCCAAAATTCCCAAACAGAAAAAATGCCACTTATTTTCCATTCTCTCAAATCATTTCATCAAACTAATGCTTTTTGACTTATAGTAAATTTTTATTTCTTTTTCCAAAAATTTAGAGGGTCCACAGTATGATAACACATTATGGTAATTTATTTATAGTATTTTAAAAATAAAATAGAGAAAATGCATTATTTTAATGTTTCTTCTACTGTGATGATTTTTTTAAAAAATAAATGCATGTATATCTTTTATCCATTTTATTATTTTACAAAATACATTAATAAATGAACTTTTAATTTGTGATTACGAAGCATTAAATTGCAAACAACTAGTTTTTACTTGATTATAGTCATCACTATTTCCTTCAAATATATCTAGCTCTTGAGTAAGGGTTAAGGTATTTTATTTATTTACTTAATGAACATATGATTAACAGACAATTAAATATTTTTTAAAAAACAGATTAATAGACAATTATTCTAACTATTAATGTATAATGATAAAATATTTATTTTATTAAAATTTAAATATATCTAATACCATATATTATAATTTTATGAAATTATTTATATCGTTTTCTTTATTTTTAGAATAAATTATATCATTTGATATAATTTATTTCAAATAATATGTGATAACCAAAATACATTTTGAATTGATTTGGAGAATTAAAATGTTTTCACGTCTTATTTCATGATTCTTTAAACCAGAAGAATGGCTTTAAAATATTATGATCAAACCTCCAAGCCCCTAATTAAGATTTAAGAGTTTCTTTTTTAAAAAAGAACTAAGGCTAAAGAAAAAAAATAAATAAGAAAATGTATTAAAACTAGATTTACTAAAAAGAACCAAACAAGTTCGCAAATAAATACAAATATAGGGACCTATCGAAAACAATACAAATATAGGATCAAACAACAATTATCCAAACATAGCGCACGCAGCTGTTTCGATAAAACCTAGTTGATTTCTCTCGTTTCGGAGCCTCTTCCAATTCCCAAATCTTTCTTCCCGCCGTCTCTATCATTCTCTCTTCGACTCGAGAAGGCTTCTGTGTAGGTATTTTTCCTATTTATGAATGCTTGAATTTTGAATCTCATCGACTAAGTATAATCAATTTTCAGCTTCTTTTTAGTACTTTTAAGTGCGTATCTAGGTTTTCCGGTCTCGTGTGGGAATTCAGATGCATGAGTATTTTTATGTTCCCAGTTGTTGGTCTTGAATTTATGTCATCTTCCGCCACTTTTTTTTTTGGTTTACTTTCCTTTTGTTGCTCTTTGAAGTTTGGCGAATTTGTGTGTCGTTTGCATATGTATACTATAGAACATGTTCTTTACGCATGCGAATGCACAAAAGGTTTTATTTTTTATTTTTTATAGTTCTTGGCCGAAATTAGATTATTGATGACTCAGGATTTTAGGAAAAAAACTTAAATTATGTTTTTTTATTGGTTTTTGTATCTGATTTTAAAGTTGAGGGAAAGCGGGATACGGATGATGTTTAAGCTTATTCATACTTGTGGGAATAATAAATGAAAATTTGCACTTTTAGTTTAGGAAAATTGTGATACAATATTGTTTCTTTTGTTAATTTTGAATATCATGGAGATTTTTGGTTTGTCCCATCACTGCTTGTTTTGATTTAGGGCTGTAATATTTAGGAAACTTGATCTTTTGGGTTTCTAAATGTTCAAAGTACCGGACTAGTGCTGTAGGGAATATTAAGGAAACTTTTTAACTCAATTAAAGGGAATGGGGGTGGGGATGAACATTCTATAGAAATGTCATGTAATACATTGCATGTTTTTTATATTTCTATCATATTGTATGGATGTGAATCATTGAATGTTAGAAAATTTGGAAAAAAATAATAGTATAATGGTGCCATTGTAGTGAAGCTTTGCACTGATCAATCTTATCTTTAGATTATCTGTGAATCAGTTCAATTGGATCTCAAATATTTAATTTGCTTTTGACAAGTGTACTTATGACAAAAGGAATCAGTGTAATGTTTTAAAATGCTTAACTAGCTTGCCATTTTCAAGTGTAGGAACTTTTGAGGTTTTTATTATTTTTATTGAACATGGACAAATTTTATAGGCAGGGCAATTGATTTATAACTTGTGCATACTTTACATTATATTCAATTGGTATTGCTCTGTGTGTGTGTGTCTTGAAGGCTCTTTGTTTTCTTTAGTATGTGAGATGATGTTGGAGAAATTCTTAAGTGTGCTGTGTTCATTGAATATTTGGTTCTCTTTTATAATGATAAAGATACTTTTGAAGAATTGAATGCAATGAAGCCCATCTGGATGGTTCTTCAAATTATGCATTGATAAATACTCCTTTTTATCTCATCTGTAGCTAATGTAGCGCATTGTCAGACTTTTAATAGAAAAACTCCGTCGTTTTTGTTTTTTGGTTGGCTGTCTACAACACTCGTGAAATAAGACAGTATGCATTATGTGTTTCACTATTACTATACTCTTGTTTCATCCAATCCGCATGTTAATCTGTATCATTTCCAATATAAGAGAGATAGTAAGACTAATGTTGAGTAAATCCCAAAAAGGATGTTTTGTTTGAAAGCTCTATAGGTTTTCAAAATTTCTTAATCTGTGTATTAGATAAGTATCTTATTTTGTTTTATTTTATTTATTAAAAATCAGAGGGAGTTTGCTTATCTGGACCAATAGCATCAATTAGGCAGATGTTCAAAATAAGCAGCTTTTCCCTTTTGAGGCCTTCCTAGTTGCTTTTCACTTTTGATTTTAGATTGGAAAAGGCTGTGGAGAAGCCACCTTGGAGATGTTTTCCAAAACATTGCTTATTAATGCGGTTGAGAAAAAAAGGTTAAATTAATTTTAAAACAGAATTTTATCAGCAGCTTAAAAAAAAGAAAGGAAAAAAGATCCAACAACTGAGATAGACCCTAAATTTTGCATCATTATTTGCGTCTTTGTAGCAGATATACCAAGTGAATTGTTTTTTTTAATGTCTAATGATCTGTTGTAGCTGTAAATATCTGATTTTTGTTTCTTTATTTCTTTTTCAGAAAATGGCTGAGGAAAATTTTGAGCAACATGACTTAGATCATATAGAAGAAGAGCATAATGTGCAAGAAGAGCATAATGCAGAAGAAGAGCTTAGTGCGCCTGAGGACTTGCATCCACCAGAGGAAATACATGAACCTGAAAATGATTCAGTGATCCCTGAAGATAAGAGGTGGCCTGGATGGCCAGGAGAAAATGTGTTTCGGATGCTAGTTCCTGTTCAAAGAGTTGGTGGTATCATTGGTCGGAAAGGAGAGTACATAAAGAAAGTCTGCGAAGAAACAAAGGCTCGCATAAAGATTCTTGATGGTCCTCCTGGAACTACCGAAAGAACTGTAAGTACATTATTTTGACCCTTGCGGGTATTTGAACAAACTAATACTGGGTACATGATTGATATGCTTTATGGTCTTTAGATGATTTATCAAGTAAAACAGTCAATTATAAAGTGCTGGTAAAATTGTTAGGAGGATGATCAATTGGTTGATACGCAAGAGTATTTTGCAATTGCGTTGAATTTTTTTTTTCATCTCATGTATTATGATGTAACTCAGATGATTTTGGATTACAGTGATTTAGTCAATCGTCCTGCATTATTTTCTATTATTCATTTGGAGCACGATAAAATGGATTACTGTGAGTCTTCTTAATGGCAAGAGACCTTTTGGATTTTAGCTATAGGTGTTCAGTTTCTGGGGAAGGCTGCTGTTTGATATACTCCTATTGATCTTCTACAACTATTCTGATAAAAGGATCAGTGATTAGAGATTTCTGGATCCAACGTCTAACCAATATCTCTCTTTTATATGAAACCAGAAACCATTTGAATACAGAGTTAAAAGATCTTCAGATATTGAAATTTGACTGTTGGAGGATTAGGGAATACAAAAAATTGTAAGCAATTCTAATGATCAAGTCTGCTACTATAATAAATACGCACTGCCATGTGGCATCGACTGGCAAATGATGAAGTTGTGAAAATGGGAGTCTACCTAACCAAAAGCAAAAAGATTGGTGATATGCTGTTAGTTGCTAATAGGTTAACGATAAAACATGCCAACCAGAAAAGAAAATGAGAGAGGAAAGTTTATCTTTTATAATAACCAAAATGAATGTTTGCAGGTTTTTTGCAAATTAGGGAACATTTCAATCGCCAAAGTGGCTTCAAACTAGAAGAACCAAAGATCCAGATTGCAGCGATCAGCATTGAGCATAAGAAGTGCTGAAAAGTTCTTCTGGTTATATGTCTGATATATCTTGTGTGGACATCTGTACCATGAAGCTTTCCACTTGTACCTGGTAACTTCAATACTTGGTCGATCGGTGTCTTGCCAAAACTAGTGAACTCATAATCATAAGAAAGTAATCTCACCCTCCCAATATTGATAGCTAAAATAAGGAACAAAAAAAGGAGCCAACACGTATAAGAACTAATAATCTGATTACGAACTGAAGATCATCTAAAATCTGGTAGTCTTATGGGAAACAATGTTGCTATGCTAATGTAAAGCTCACTTCTCCTTTTGTTGTGCCGGGCAAGTTAAGCTTGCGGCCTAATGGCTCTCGCAGCATGTTAGATTTAGATTTTGCATCAAGTATTTGTGTCTATTTTTCTCTCTTTTGACATATTTTGGGGGCTTTTCTGGTGCACCTCAAATGTTTGGCAATATCATCGGTTATAAAATTGAATTTGTAGTGTTTTTGGAAACTGCCTTTTGAGGAAAATTTCTCTTGGTATGTCTGTTGATTAGCAGATAAAAGGAGTGTGGTCATTCTATTTTGTTCTAAATATTTTGGGCACTGATAACTAGCGGTTTCACTAGATAGGGTGGTTGGTATATTCAATCATGCACAAAACCTTGCTTCTGCTGAGACATTATTATATGCTCGCTTTACTCGAAACAAATTGGCTTCTTAAGTTCCATTTTTATTTATTTATTTATTTATTGGTGGCATTTATACTGCAGATATCTGTGAGAGGTATTTTTAGGGTGATGGGCTATTTCTCTGTCCTCTCTTTCTTTGGCCATTATGTCCAAGTCATACAAGTATTTATGTATGTGAGCACAGAGAGATGTGATTATGGACTACCTTATAGAGAATGTCTGTTCTGATTAGTTCATTGCCTTGTGAAACTGATTTAAATTTAATATCTTTGTTGTACTTCTCTAAATGGACTTTTCACAGTGAGATGTGGAGGTTAGTACTGTTGTATTGGTTCGTATCTGAAGTGTTTTGATTCTCAATTTAAATCAGGTAATGGTTTCTGCAAAGGAAGAACCTGAACTTGCTATTCCTCCCGCAATGGATGGCCTGCTGAGGATCCATAAACGAATAGTTGATGCAGATTCAGAGCCTGCTAATGCTCAATCAGGCACTGCTAAAGTTTCCACAAGGTTACTTGTTGCTGCAACGCAGGCTGGGAGCTTGATTGGAAAGCAGGGTGCTACCATAAAATCTATTCAAGATTCTTCTGGCTGTACCATCCGTGTTCTTGGAGGAGGTAGACATTTGTTCAAACTATTTTTTTCTCCATTCGTACAGAAATTTCTGCATCTATTAGAAAGTGCTATCTTCTTGTCTCCCATTGAGGACCTTTTGAGCACAGATAGGACTTATGCGAGATGAATTGAGGAAATAAGAGCCATAAGATTTTTGAGTACTTTGATTTCGTCCATTTACATCCACATTATATCAATGTTATCTATATTGGTTTGGAATATGGTAATTGCTCAATGAATATGATTGAGGACTTGTTTTTAGGTAAAAGTTGATTGTCACACTTTAATTTGAACTTATACTTAGGGTAATCAGAGTGGTGGATATGTCTCTCCATATTTATTAATTTCCTTGGTTACTGCTGACATCTTTTGGATTTCAATGTCTACAGAGCACCTGCCAGTTTTTGCTTTGCCCGATGATAGTATTGTTGACATACAGGGGGAGCCTGTGGGTTTGCACAAAGCAGTGGAACTGATAGCAGCTCATCTGAGGAAATTTTTAGTTGATCGCAGTGTTATTGGAGTATTTGAAATGCAAGTAGGTGACATGGTTTGTTTTGTAAAGAAGGGAATAAGGGACGTGCTTTAATGTTTTTTATTACATTTTGATACCTAATATGGTTTACTCTTGTATTCAGATGCAAATGCCAAATGCTCGAGCAAACCAAAACATACCTCCACCCCAATCTTGGGGACCTCCACCTCAAGGTTTCCCAATGGCTGCTGGAGGGGGAGCTGGATATGGGCCACCACCTCAATACATCCCACCTTCACGCCAGTATGACAATTACTACCCAGCAGACATGCCTTCTTTGGACAAGCAGCCTCGTTCTGGCCCACCTCCTTATGGCAGAGATGCATCTGCAGGGGCTCACACAACGAGCTTTCCACCACAACAATCAATGGTCACAAAGGTTTTCTTCTTTTTCCTTGCCCACTTAATTTGTTTGATTTCCCTTTCAATAACCATTAGTTATTTGGTAATTGATCTTGACCTCACTTTTAACATTCACTGCATAAAGAAGTGAGAAGCGTGTGGGGGATGCTTTCGTGCTGTTGTTACTGTATCATCTGCAATGATCATAATTCCACTGCTTTACTCTTTGCTGCTTTTGCAGGTCACACAGAACATGCAAATTCCCCTCTCCTATGCAGATGCTGTTATTGGGACTTCTGGTGCAAATATCAGCTACATTCGGCGCAGCAGTGGTGCAACTATTGCCATACAGGAAACTAGGGGTGTTCCTGGAGAGATGACTGTTGAAATTAATGGATCTGCTTCCCAAGTTCAAGCAGCACAACAACTGATACAGGTTTATATATGTTTTCTTTTAGTTTAAGAAGATTTGACTGGATGTTATCTTCTAACTTAAAGAATGATACATTATTTAATTTGATCTTAAAATTTTATCAAAATTTTCTCACATTATTAATGTAACCTTTTATTAATTTATTCTTAAGATATCATCAATGCCTTCCCACATTATTACTTAACCCCTGATATTTAGGTTGTCAGAACCATGTTTACCTACCTTTGTTTATTTTTTTATTGCTGGATGGGGAAGGAAGAATCATGTTTGGTAGAAATTGCATGATTTTAATATTATCTTCAAAAGGATGGTTTAAATTGTGCAAATCTGATATTTGATTGTATTATCTCTGCTTGAAGTTTATGAAACTTCTATTATTCTACTCTTTATGCTTAGTGTTTTGGGAGTGATGATTTGTATTTTACAACCTGTGTTCTTGTTAATGCTGCAGAACTTTATTGCCGATGCTGCAACCAGTATGCAGAATTCTGCTGGGGGACCGCCTGGTCAGGGTTATAATCCTTACTCTCATGGTCCAGTTTATGCTTCTCCATCTAACACAGGTGGACATGCTACTCATGCGCCACAAGGAGACTATAGTTCCGTTTATGGGGCCAGCTATGGTTATTAGAGAAACTGAACTGGGCGTTTAATGGACCTAAAAAGAACAATGCATTCTTATAATTAGTGAACTATGGTTGCGCAGAACTAAGTAGTGTTGTATGAAGATGTTCAGCCTTAGCAGTAGTTAGAAACTTGAATTTAGCAATGGCAGAATTATACTTCAATCTGTGGTAATTGACCTGCGGTTTGTCAAAAAAAATTATGTCGTCAAAGAGAGAAATCAGGATCTTGGTTTGGTGTTACATCCCCGACTGCCCTTTGCAAAACCCTCCTTTTCATTCTTTCACCTTGCAATGGAAAAATCAGTGGTCTTTTGGATGGTATGTGATGCTTAAATCTACTAAAATTGGCAAGCCAAGGCTATATTTTGATTAGAGTCTCTCAATTTACATATCAATAAACAATTTTTGCTTTTTATCAAAATTTTAAGTTTTTTTCTAATTTAATAAATGGGCGTTATATGTTTACATAATAATATATTTTCATTACTTTTAAATTAAAAACATAATATCAAATAATTTTTTAATTATATTTTATATGATTATTAAACTTTAATTTTTAAAAATTTTCAATTCTTTAATTTTTAATAAAAAATATTATTCACACAAATGTATATTATATTTAAAAACAAAAGAAATTCAATTCAAAATTCCAACTCAAATACATTCCAAATCTTTTTACTTTCTAAATAAATTCTTGAAGTGACAAGAGGATTGGACCGTGACGTCAGTCATTTATATGCTCGAGAAAGGGATCTGGCTGCTTATTAACCAGAGCCTACGAATGCAGATATAATCGTATATATGGTCCACTCGGAGAGTTCGTAACCATAACGCCTCAGAGGTACCAATGAGACTGGCATTTTGCCTGTTGGACGTCACTTCAAACTAAATCGCAATTCACGGAAACGGATTGCTTTTTTCTTTTCTTCTGAGGAAACACACATTTTTCCTAGATCATTCTAAGCAAACAATTTCTTTTGATCCGAAAGGGTATTGACATAATCAAAAGATGTACAAAGATTCATCCAGAACATTGGTCCTGGGCTACAAAAAGGTCTAGGATTTTCCTAACTATCCATATAGGTCTATGAACAAAATGCTTGGAACTATGAAGTTTCAAGTTCCTATAGTGCCGAATGGCTTGTCTAAGTACTAATCGCCAATTTTTGTTACTCATGAGTTTAGCATCTTTATTATTCAAATTTAAAAGTACTCATTCATGCTCCTTGGTGCTATGCAATCAATTTCCATATATCATAAACTTGGTTCCAAAAAAAGCACAAAGTTAAATATTTACCACCAAGCAGAGCAAATGAAATACACACAAGCAGCTAGCAAGCAGAGCAAGAAATTTCCATCCATTCAACAGAACCAGTTGAGCAAGGCACCAAGAAATTTACATTCAATAGCTCCTGCAACTCACTGGTGATATGTAGCAGAAACTGAAACCAAGAAGCTCACAAGAGTTCTGAAACTTGCCCCCTCACTGGACACTTTTCTTGCAAGCTACGATAATCCAAAGTAAACAACCAAAGTAACGGAGAAACCATGCCAATAATTCCATCCATTCAGACCTAACAAGGATAAAAGTCAAGAATATGTTTTGAAAATTGATCAAATGAAACAAATTAGTTTCAAAGAATCAATTTCAAGAACTTCCTAGAAATTGGTGATGATGCTGAATCCTAGATGCTAGATGAAGAGAACTATCTACTAAAGACTCGATGCCAGTAGCATACAAGATGACATGGTCAGTAAATATAAAAAGCTCCTTTCCGTTTCCCTAACTAATGTGAACTTTCATATCTAGTCTTTTTGTACTTGGTAATCAGAGAAAGAACTCTTTACAGTTTACAGCGATGAAAAGAATTAACCAAATATTATGTGACCTATATAGGTGCTGCACAAGTTGTACGAAAATGTCCAGTCTGGTTACAGCGGCTGCAATGCACCACTCGCTTCACATGTCCTCGGTCTTCTGCTCGAGCTCGCCTTTTCCTTGGTTGTGTTGGAGTTCTAAAGGACTTAGGCGGGTTTACAACAATGTCTAACTCACTGTTTTGATAGGTAACAATATCCATATTATTCCCTTCCATTCGAGTATTATCTGCTATCTCATTCCACAATGACCTATCAGGAATAGGATGTATTGTTTGAGAATAAGCCTTGCGATATGTTGCCACAGTGAAACAACTTTCAGTAAATCGATGAACATTTTGCCTGCAAGAAAGAAGAGCGGCCACAGCATGAGCACACGGCAGACCATATAATTGCCATCCTCTGCAGGTACAACAACGATTTCGGATGTCCACAACATGAGTTCCCTCATGAGATATGACTTCAAATTCAGCCTCAGTTGCTCGGAGAACCTGGTAAGTGCGTGCTCTTTCAATAGCCTCTGAGACACGCCTTTCAGCAGAGGGAACAAGAACAGATGTCCATTCCATACTAGCTTCACGTCGTTCATTAAACCATGTCATCAGCTGCCGGCGAATGGACTCCATCATCTGGATTATTGGAAGCCCAGAGGCCTCATGTATCCAGGCATTTAATGATTCAGATATGTTGGCTGTCAGATGCCCAAAACGAGTTCCCTCAAAGCATGCAGTAGCCCACAAACAAGGTGGAACTCGTTGAATCCAATAACCAGCTTCCTGTGATATCCCTTCTATCTCAACAATTTTGGTCTCGTAATCAGGTACGGTAAGAGCATTAGCAGCCTCCCAGAGAAGGTTGACAAGCACAGTATTGTTAAATTCCTTCCGAAAGTTCTCACTGAGATGTCGCAAACAGAAACCATGAAAAGCAGTTGGGAAATTTGTTGCCACTGCATCTGTTATACTCTTTTGTCTATCGGATAAGATTGTTAACCTTGGCATGTTCTCTGTGTTAGTTTCAAGAAGATTATGCAACTCTGAAAGAAACCACATCCAGTTCTCATCATTTTCCTCGTCAACAACACCAAATGCCAAAGGAAAGAGGGCACCATCCCCATCAAAACCTGTAGCAAAGAGCATTGTCCCCAGATATTTGCTTTTTAAAACAGTTCTATCAAGCCCAATAATTGGGCGGCAAGCATTCAGGAAACCAAAAATTGACGCTTGAAAGGAAACAAAGAAGCGTTGGAAAGAACTATCCACTGGATTCACATAAACAGATGCTATACTCCCTGGATTTGTCCGTTTGATTTGCTCACAATATTGGGGGAGAAGGCGAAAGTCCTCTTCAAATGAACCACGAAGAGAAGCCATTATCCTTTCTTTCCCTCTCCATGCTTGCTTGTATGACAGGGTTATCCCATGAGCACGGTGTATCTCTTCCAGTATTTCCTTTGGCTTGTAATGAGGATTTTCCCTAAGTCGTCGTTCTACGGAACTTGCAACCCATTGGACTGATGCCTGTTGATGACCAAGATGAGCGATCCCACTACATGTATGTTCTTTATGAATTGTTCTGATTGAGAATGTAGGAACACCTGGGAGCTTTGCAGCATGAACTCGCCATGGACAGCCATCACTGGCACATTTAACAGTGAAACGAGTCTTATCAGATTTAACTGTCTGTATCTCAAAGTGTTGAGCAATTGCTATGTCCCTCATAGCCCGACGGCAACTCTGCACGTCAGGAAATTCTTGCCCAACAGTCAATTCATGTGTAGAAGCAACAATTTCAGTTCGAGACTGCAGAATAGGGGTAGTGATCACAATATGAGGCTGCTGAAAAGACATGTCTGGGGCAGGTAGAACTCCCATATCATGATTTTGGTTCACAACCAGCTCCAGGCTCTCGTCAAGAACATGGCTCTCTACCACTGATAATTCATGACTCTCTGGCAAATCCAGGTCATGATGCAGTGGAATAAGAGCTAAATGCTGATTTTGGCCATCCAGTACTCTGTCATCTTGATCTGAATTGGTACCTTCATCTTCCCCTGGAACTGATTTAGTCTCATCAATCTGATTGAATTTATTCTCATCCTTATCACTTGGATCACTTCCATTAGGATGCTCACCATTGGGGCCTTGATCATGATCATGTTGAACAGCCATTTTATAGTCATTGGCCCCAGCCAGGAAAAGATCCTGATCGTTGGCATGCACCAAAGCTGCATCTTCACCAGTTGTCTGTCCAAAATCTCCAGCTTGTTCATGGTCTTGTCCTGATTCTAAAGTATGCAAGTCTCCAACAATTAAATCCTCAGCATGCAGCATTACAAAATGTGGATTCTGAACACTTGGTGTCTCTCCCATCTGCACAATGAATCAAATCATCATTTGTTTTATTATCTACGCCAAGCTGATAGCAATAAAAACCCTGATCCCTAAACATCATTCTCATTATCAAAATCAAGCACCTCTATTAGGTGTTACAAGCTATAGAATAAATGGGAAAGTGATCATAAGCAAAATAACTGAAATAAATATGTAGTACGTGACTAACAGACAAAATATTAGTCACTCCCCACGCCCCACCCAAAAAACACTAAAATAACGCAGTTCAAAAGAAAAATCCCCAAATTGATAAAAAAAAAGTAACTGTTGCATCATTCCAAGAAAAAAATTCAGGATAGAGAGATAACTCACCATTGAAAAAATCTAATCGAATAGTCAATCGTCAAAAAAAAAGGGGGAAAAAAAATCTGATCTTTAATTCTTAAGGTAGCCCCAAGTTCCAAATTTAACAGCACCAACGATCGTGAATTGGAATTCAACCTGCAAAAAAAAAAAAAAAAAGGTGGGAACGAGATTAAACCACAAAACATCTGCCAAAACAACATAGATGGAGTTGGGGTAAGAGGGGTGGCAGAGACGGGAGGGAGAGAGAAGGAGAGAAAGGTAAAGAAGAGAGAGGGATTTTGATTTTTGGCGGGCAAAACATAGATACACAATAAAAATATATGTATAGTTACGGCGGAGAGGGGGAGAAGAGAAAATACCTGAGAAAATGAAGGGCAATGAAGGAGAAGAACAGAAAATAAAATTAAAAGAAGGGTAGAAGGGCAGACATGGGAGATGTCGAAGCTCTGGCAGAAGGATCTCTTCTTCAACCAGAGGGTATTTATGTCATCCTCAAATCCCTCTTCTCTATTTTATTTATGGAAACCCCACTATTGCCCCTCGATTTCAAATTGGGCCTCCATTATACCCATTGGGCCTATTAAGTTTTAATCGATTGTCACGGCTCCGCTCCCTGTAAAACAAACTTAGATACTCCGTGCACATGCATATTTATATGAATATTAAATAATGTGAATCTTTTATACTTCAAATACTTAAAATTTAATTTTTACTCATTTAGAAGACAATATTAAATAAAGAAGATATGATTTAACGAAATATAATAATTATGTATTGATAATAGTAAAACAATTAATTTTTTTGAATAAGAAGTTGAGACTAAAATGAATAATATTTAAAAACAAATGTAATACTCCTTATCCTAAAATATAAATTATTGAATGACTTTTGCATTATTCTAAATATAAGTCATTTTACTAACTTTTTAAGAATATTTTATTACTTATTTTTAATATTACTCATATTTATAGAAGATTAATAATTTGAGAAAGGAGACTAATAAAGAAAATTTCAATAAAAAAGAGACAATAAATATAAACATTTAAAATATGAACAAGGAGATATACTTTAATATGTTTTACGTGTCTATGAGATTTTGCAGGTGAGAAATCACAGAGTCTAGACTCTAGTCTCTAAGTATGTTAAAATAATTCGAAGTAGCCAGGTTTAGTGGGTCTAATACAGAAATTATTTTTTGGGCTATGTCAAAAGACAAAAGACTTTTTATTTTCCAAAAGGGGAAAAAAATCAGTGAATATATTTCATTTTTTTCTAATGCGAGTCAAAGAAAACATACTAATAAATACCTGCCATCGTAATATTGCAATACTTGCCGAGAGAGGAAATAAATACCTCTTTTTGAATTTTTTCAAAAAAAAAAAAAAGGGAAAAAGAAGAAAACAGAACAACATGAGAGAATAAAGTGAAAACCAGTCATTGCTCATTATTATGAAGTATTTCAGCAATGAAAATAGTGGGAATACTGGCCTGGCCAAGATCCTCAGCCTCTGACCAATCAAGATATGCTAATTTGAAGCTAACACATTGTGATGGTTGGTAGAGATCCCATTATGTATTCCAGGCAATCAATCTCACTACTGACTATTTGTATAGTAAAACCAAATACAATATTTATACAATGAAAAAAAAACTTCATGCACTGAGCCAAATTGATTAACATAGTTCTATGAACAAAATTGCTGAGCAAAGACCCAATAAGCTCGTTAAGCCACCTCTAAATCTGACATCAGGCTTTACCCAAGACACTACTATGCCAAGCCAGTAAAAAACATTCGAATGTTTTTACGAAATTCCAATAATGGAAAAGTCAAGAACTGCTAAACTACGTATATGGATTTCTCCAACAAGCAATTGAATGAGGCTAGTCCTAGGCAGCCAGGATCTATTTGACATCTCCACCTGGGAGACTTGTATTCAGGTAGATATGTCAAAAGAATTGTAAAGAGAATGAATCAGGTGTAAAAATGTAGCTCAAGTCATCAGGTTGGAACAGCCCCAATTAACCCTGCAGCTTCAAGCTTTGTTAGCATTTCAGGTACGGCATTCTGCACAGATAAACGACACAGCTGACTATTGCTTCCATTTAGGACCCCTTTCGAGAGTATTGTTATTTCCTTTGCGTCCAAATCCTTACTGAGTATTTCATTCCAAAATCCAACATCCTCATTGAGATTACATATCCTCATGAGTTCCAATACTTGATCCAGTGTTGCAACATTCCTACCAGCACCACAACCCATAGCAGTTGCAGCTCCCACAGCATTCGCTATGGTCAATGTGTGGAGCAAAGGCATGCTATGTATGAAACCAAATGCTATGGCAGCTACAAAACTATCCCCACACCCCACTGTGTCAATGACATCTACCTGTTAAATTATTATGCATTAGCTTAGAAGCCATATCAATTAGGTAGGTAAATATTCCTCAAGCAAAAGACTTTGATCCATAACAATAAGAAATGGTATAGGCACTAGTTATATGCCTATAGTAATACAAGTGAGATAGAAAAGCAGAGACGTCTATAACTTTGCTACTTTTGAATTCTGATTATAATTCATCATGGTAGTAACACCAGAAAGGACTTCCGCATTCATAGGAGGAATTTTCTTTCAGGGACTGCTAGTGGAAAGGAAAAGTGTCGTGTAAACAAAAACATATTCAAGCATGTTGAGCTTGTGGGGGGTGTTCCCCCTTTATTTAAAGCAGATTGTACACCATTTTTCTTACAGAATTTAATGGTAAGAGAAGAATTCTACTTAAAAGGCTATTGTAGCATGTGATCTAGATGTTACCGTTTTCTTTTTTCTACTTTGTGTTTTCTCTGTGGCCTCTAACTTTTGCATAATAATTTCAGGAAGCAAACTTCCAACTTCCAAGTACAGAGAAATTCTGCAGAAGGTATATTATATAAAGATAGCTGTAGGAAAGGAAAATTAACCTTGAATGCAGGGGCACAAGATATACTTGACAGAGTTATTAAAAGTGAACCCTTTGGCCCCATCTTAATGATCACCCACTTTGTGCGGTCCCCTTTCTGGAGCATCTCCTCTCCTGCTAGAATTGGGTTTGAGATGCCAGTCAATGATTCAGCCTGGAAATTTTATCACAATAGCTATAAGGAATTCCAAAAAGAAACTATGAAACTGGGCAAGAAAGAATTGACAAAAAAAGAGGGAATGGTAGAAATTAATCTGCAGAGTCATAAAATAACAGGATAAGGAAAAGAAGTCATATGAAAGAAAGATTGTGTAAAATCCAGACTTGGAAAGATTTGTATACAGCACTAAAACAGCATATTCACACAACACAGACATGATAAAAAAAATCCCAAAAGTGCACCACATGGCTTAACAGATAAACCAGTTAAGTCCGAAAACTACATTTTACAAGAACGAGATATCTGGCTGCAAATAAAAGGAATAGTCATCAGTATAGCTCTAAGCCCATGGGATACAGAAACATACAGTATACCCATAAAATACAATAAAAGAAGCAAAAGATACAAGTAAAAGATGCTTCAAGGACATGACTAGAGTAAAACAATCCAAGATAGGATCTTGGGAAGTATTCAACTAACAAAGTTCCACAAATAACATGGATGTACTGAATGCAGATGCAATAAGTGGCTAAACAAAAATAACTTAAATACTACTCTATGAAGTTTAACATAATCTAGTAAATAATGCACATTTTGCTGTATAGTAAAAGAAGAAATTAAACGGATAGAGTATTAACCAGACCTCTTCAGAAGTTAATAGAAGTACGTCACTCAATCTTAAAAACTTCTGAAGAGCTTCTTGTTCATCAGGTGTTCCATGAAGAAGCGTTTTTCCCCTTGGTCCAGGGTCAAAAAAGACTGATGTTCCAACTTCAACTGCATATTCCAAAGAGGATACAAGCAGTCCTGGTGAAAGCTCATCAAAACCATAGCCATTGCAAAAAAGGATCTTTGTTTGTCTAATAGCCTTCTTTACTTCACTAGAAAGGCCTTTCATCCAACTAAATGCAGGATCCTTGCTAAAATCTGCTCGGCTGGAAATAAATATAGTCAAATACATTAACCTTCATAATATATTGACTAGTGATAATAGGTGTTAGCTGTAACATGTATTGCTAACTCCACACTCAAGAAAAGATTAATTTACCTACAGAAACCATGTCTTTGTAAAGGATCCACTAAAACCCAGCATAGAAGAGTTTCATAGTCTGCACCTGAATTGCCATGGACACCATTTTCTTCATTCATTTCAACCATATTTATTCCCTCATCACGAAGCACATCTATGAGAAAATCTCCATATATTTCATCACCAACATGACCAATTGTAAAACAACGAAGCCCAAGTCTTGCTGCTGCAATGGCCATATTGCAGTTTCCACCCGCTTCCCAAAACCGCTATAAGCAAAAAGTGAAGAAACAAAAATCTCCAACTTCATCCGCATGCTTAAACAAACATAGGGCATTGCACAGAAAAATAGAATAATAGCCAAGCATGTGCATGAATGTAAGCAAGCTACAGACACTTTTGAACAATTGGCTTCAAATTGTCAGTAGATATAGAAATGAATCCTTGTTCTAAAGGCATTGCTTTTGAATGGAGAGTAATAAGAGTCAGACGAAATTAAAGAATTGTGTAGAATTAACCATTTAAATCGCCAATACATCATAGTGAAAACCCTCACATTTTCTTCAACTGTTTCACCTATAACTAGGGAATAAATTAAACACAACATTAAAGGTAATCATTCAATAAATCAAATCATAAAACATCCTACACTAGATATGCACCCTTATTATACAACAACTGAAAATCTTGCAAAAGAGAAACGCAAACCTTATCAGGAGGAGACTTGGATAACTCATCCAAGTAAGCTTTCCGCTGGTCAAGAGGCTTAGGGGGCAATTCCGGAACATCGAGCACAATATCAACACAGAGATTTCCAAGAGTAGCCACATCAAATTCTTTGACTTTTCCAACATCTTTTGGCCTCTCATCATCCAGAGAACCATTGCTAAAGCTCAGCGAGATAAGACGCTGTTTGGGAACTGGAATTTCAACTCCCCTGCAGTTAAGAATTGAATACCGAGCTTTCCTTCTCGTGGGCAAAATCCCACCATGAAAATTCAAAAGTCTACTAGGGTTTTCCGCGGAAAGGCCATTGTATGGACTTGGTGAAGGATGGGATTTGAAGGATATGGCCTGATGCAGATGCATTCAGTAGTTGCTTGATGAAATGAGAAAATGGAGTTTGGAGGGGCTGTGTTCTTGGGATAAAATAGAAATAAATAGAACCAGGGTCAAGTCCTCAAGTTGAAGAACAATCCTGGAGAGTGATACTGAAATTTATTCTCCCTCCACCTGTTGGGATTCTTATAGAATCTTGCACTGGTAGGATAAAGCTTAACATGGATGGTATATATATGCCTTGACTTTCAGTTTTTAAAATAAATACTGGATTTCGCATTCCCCACGAATCTTACCAATTGGGGGCCTTGGGTTTCCTCCGCCCTTACCGTTTATTATAGCATAACAATGCAGTCCATGTAAATATTTTACTATAAAATTCAAGTTTCATTATATGAAAATTACATATAATTTTTTTTTCTTGTAAAAAATATAAAAAATTACTCTCTCCCTTCAAAATTATATATTCACATCTAACGATAATTTAATATATATATATATATATATTTGATTTCAAGAAAATTATAATATCATTTCTATAATTAATGTCACCTATGATGAAACTACATTTCTTTATTATTATTATTATTATTATTGATGTAGTTAACAATGAATCATACAAATTCTTAAAATATACATTAAATCTCATAACACCTTAAATTAAAAAAATTGTCAACAAAATTTTAAATGATAAAAATATTTATTTGTAGACTAGACAGAAGAAGTAATATATGAAATTCATATTATTATTGAAAAGTGAATTATTGAAGTCTTCATTTTAAGCATCGAGTTCCAACAAAGTATTACACTCCAAATATTATTTTAAAGTAAAAAATGATCATTCAATTTTGTTCCAATCATTAACTTTTCTCAGCAAGTATTGGTGAATTTGTTGGGGCAGACAGCCGAGATTACATATGGTCTAGCACAACTCCATTAAATACAGAAGCCTCGGTTTAGCCAAGGGCAAATCACTTTCACCGGGTGTTGATCTGACCATGCCAACTTCAATCAGAAGCAGCTTCTGCATGACTACCTACGGGATCAGCTTCATTCATGTTAGAATCAGCTGGTGAAACACTTCAAATACTATGGTGGATCTTTGTCGAGCTTGAAATCCAGCTGCTTTTTTGCTAACGAGTCAGGAAGCAACAAACAGTGTGCTTGGTGAACTTCAGATCAAAGCTGCATGCTCCATTAGAGCTCGACTCAAAACTGACTACATTCTCTACAAAGTCATATGTGGTCGGAAATGTGGCTCCTTGGCCAGTTCTTCAAGTCTGTTGACAACATTTTCGGCAATAGCGCTATAGGTATGGGAGACTACACAATCTGGCTGCGATACTACAATGGGGACACCTTCATCAGAACTGCTTCTGATCCCAACTTCCAGTGGTATCTAAAAAGAATGAAAGGCAAACAATGATATAAGGAGTTAGTTTATGGAGAAGAATAATCAAGAAATACCCACAGCTGCAAATATTTGGCATAGGAAACTGATAAAGATCCAAAAAATAATCAAATCAGGAAGAGAAATAAGGGGCAATGCCAAAGTGGAAAGCATGATAAGAAGAAAGAATTTAAACAAGAAGCAGAGCTCCAACTAGGATCAAACTCTTAGACACATTGTGTATTTTCCATCTCAAAACTTTTTGATCACCAGGCAGGAAGGAACTTGCTTCTGGAGCATGGCAATTTGAGTATACAGCCTAAAAAGCTACCATCAAGACCCAAAAGGAACTAACTATACCTCTCCAAGAAACTTCATGCCCATTTCCTCCGCTGTCTTACGAGCTCCTTCTTTACCAAAAATGTATGAGGGCTCACCACATTTAGGACACTTAAAGTGACTCATATTCTCCAGGAGTCCAAGAATCTGTAAAACAATTAGATTTTTTAAGTAAATGATGAGCAGCATTAATCAATAGAAGGTTGTTAATTTTAATTTCAAATATTGAAATGTCTGCACGTCTGATACTTCAAATGAACATTTTTAACAAGCAATGCATTTTAGGGAGAAAGGATTTCTAATTTTCTATAGTATCTGAGGGCAACTCTGCACAATTAACGAGTATTCATCAGAATTGGAAAAGGCATTTAGTGCAAAGGGCTGTCAATTTAAGACTAATCTGAAACATATTCAAACTGACAGATCAAAATCAAACAACCTTTTTCTGCATATGAAGACTAGGTTCTTGAACGGGAAAATGCACTCTGCTAAAGTTCAACTACCACCAAAGAACAGTCAAAAGACAACATTCATAAACATAGAAAGTTGCATGAAAACCAGTATGAAATGGTAAGGGGGGCCAATACCCCCTTTTCATGCATAATTTCTTTTCATTTTTTTTCCACCGCCTATTTATGGAGAGAATGGTGATTATCTGTTCTTTTCATGAGATTTACTTCGTTAAATTTTTCCAGAACATAAGCACTGTGCACATTCATCTAAAGCAGTTTAACTAAAGCAAGAACTTTGTTAGCCTAAAGAAAGATAATACCGGAACATTGACTTGAGAGAACATTTTAACCCCTCGTCTAGCATCCAATAGCGCAACATCTTGAGGGGTTGAAACAATCAACGCTCCTGCCACCATGACAAACATGTTCTAAGTTGTCCTCCAACAGAGACCAATGTACATCAAACAAAAACAATTAACATCCAGATCAGGTTTAAGGGGGAATAAAGAAATTCACTCATGGAACCAATTTAATTATCTTCTATTTTAAGGAAGGCAAAGACCAAATTAAACTGCAACACAAAAGAGCTTAAAATGCAAAAAGGTTTTGATTAATCACTTTCAGTCACAAATGCTCCAGAGGAAAGGGTAAGGGCCTCTAGACCCCAAAAAAGAAATGTTGAAATTGGTTCATAAGAAAACATGGAGGAAGTCCTATAATATTACAATGTGAACTTTTTCTATAAATAAAAAAGCGCAAGAGAATCAGTTTTCTTCTGACAAGATAGCTGAACCACGATACAGTTTAATCCATTTAGCAGTAACACATAATCCAGAAGTTTTATTCATGAACTATATTCAAGCTTCTAAGCTATAAGTGTCTTCATGAAGATGCCTTTTATTCTTTTCTATTCCTATAAAGACTGAGATAATGTAAAACTGATTTTGAACTAACTTTTTGCATACCCGATAATTGCAGCCTCTGGGAAATAGATATCTGAGCATCACCAGTGCCAGGGGGCATATCCACCACAAGGATATCCAAAATTCCCCAGTTTACTCCCCTGGTCATCTGTTCAAGAGCTTTCATGACCTGAAGGCAATAGAATGAGATTCAAACAAATAAATGAAACAAAGTTATAGTCATCTTGGTGACATAGCATAAGCACCTGATAATTTTATATCTGATTGTCAGGAAACATATTATTTGACCACTAAAACAAATCATAACTTGGGGCTACCTCCAAGAAATTTAAAAATAAGAAAATAAATGATGACATGAAGAAGGATAAAAGTGAATAAGAAAATGTAGGACAAGGACTTAAAGATAAAGAAAAACACAGGAGATAAAATATATCAAGCAGAACAAAATTGAGGGTATACCATAGGACCTCTCCACACAATTGCTGCACCTTCTTCCACAAGAGATCCAATTGACATACACCTGACTCCATAGTTCTCCATTGGAATCATTTTTTTATCTATTAACACGAAAGCATAAGAAACAAATAGGTCAAAGCTATTACCAAAATTTCAAATAGAATAGTAAGTGTTCTCTCACCCTTCATAAAAACAGACAAAATAGTCTACAACTTCAACCATACATGTATCGGAATGAACAATGCACTGGTGAGGTATAGATGCTTTAGCAAGTGAAGGTTCTTCATTTAAATATCAAACACAACGGATAGAATGGCATTGCTGCTAAAGTAGTAATGTGGTAACAGCATAAAGGAGCTTCATTACTTAGAACCTAGAACCTGATTCATGAAGCAGCTCTTCAAGTCACAGAACAAATTACAAAGCATATCTTATGTCTTATAGTTAAAGAATCACCTAAACTGATTTCAGGCTTCCCATGTAGTTTCATCATCATAGGAACTGAAGGGCCATATACATCAGCATCCAGCAATCCAACATTAAGTTGGCACTTCTTGGCAAGTGAAACAGCCAAATTAACTGCGTGTGACAATTGCAAGCATTACATAAGACTGAAAGAAGTAAGACCACAGAAGCCATAGAACATCTTCACTAAGTGATTTCTATTAGTTATTCCATTTCACGAGGTACAAATCACCATTTCCATCCTGATCAGAAAATCCTCATATGATATGAGAGAACTTATCTGGAAAAAAGAGAACCCAGGGACCAATGGATAGGACACAGACACAATAAGAGAAAACTACACGAAACTCTCTTCTTACTCTTTCATTGTGCAAATCTAATACCTCTTATGTTTAAGTCAGCCAAATTTACGCTTGTTAGTCAAATAATTCCAATCAAATCCCAGTTTTACCAGACTAAAGCCACAACTGCAGCTAAATTTCATAATAAATGTGCTTATTTTCTTGTCATTCTTCCAAGTTTCAAGCTTTGGTGAACCAAACACTCAAAGGAGAAAAGAAAAACATTTTTTTGGAGGATTCCCACATCTTCATCGAACTTTCGACCTCAGATACCATCAAAAGCAACAAGAGTCACTGAATGAACTCACCTCTTCTATTAACCAATCCAGATAAAACTCGCATAGCTTGTATCAATATTTGTACAAGGGGTTTAGTGGACTTGGAAATACCAGAAGGGGTGATGGAAAATACCAGCAGTAGTGGACTTGCCAACACCACCTTTGCCAGAAGCAACAGCTATGATATCTTTAACCCCTTCAATGCTGAGGTTCTGGGAATTGGATCCTCTCCCACTCTGCGCTGAGAAAGCCCTTAAACCTCCTTGCTTCAACTGGTAACACGAAACCAAGAAATCAAGATTTCCTGTGAAACAAAATGGAAGTTCAACAGTGGCAAATTACTTACAGCTAAATATCTCAGGAAACGCTTCATGATCGGTGACAGAATTTCTGAAGAAGGCTTTGCCCCTGAGAATGAAACTTAAAATTGGCGGACCACCCGCTAAGTTCTTGAAACTTCAAATACGGTTTTGGGGTGAAGTCCGTTTGGCTGAGCGTACGTTAGCACAATTCACAATCAAGCACAAGAACCCCTTTTCCTTTTGCTTATGGTTAATTGGATAGTTTTTAAATAAAAAAAATTAAAACCATTACCCAATTTAGGATTTACTTTTGAGTGGCAAAACTTTTAATAGAGTTTTAACGAATAATATTTCTATAAAATGTGAACAAAGATTTTAATTACTAATTTATGATGAATTAATTAAACCAAACCCCCTCCTATACCTAAACTACAGTGATATAAATTGAAATTGATATAATATTAGCATACTTGAAAAAAAGTGTGCTAATAGAATAAATATTTTTCAAATGTTTAGTAAAAATGGTTTAATACTATTGTCTATAATGTTATAAAATTTCATTTACTCAGCCAAGGATAAATTATAAATTAAACTTTATCAAACAGCAAAATTTCCTAATTGAATTATCATTTAAGTATTAGCTTTACCTTCTTCTCTTTTTATTTTATTTTTTATGAATTATTATTAGCTATATCTAATTTTATCTTATTTAGGGTGAAACTTTATAGTTAAGAAAAGGAATATTATCGATTTTTTATTTGAAACTATTTTATATTTTTATTTATGAGTTTTTATATTTTATTTCAACTTTTAATAGTCTTATATTATTTTTGATTTTTAGTTATTAATTCTTATATTTTATTTTAAATTTTTAGAATCTATTACTTTTTCAATTTTTATTTATAGGCATTTCGATAAAATAAAAAAAAAAAGATAACATTCACCCTCAATCTTTTTAAGTATATTTTTAGAAAAAAATTAATAACTCATTCCAATGACTTTCTCAAGAAAGAGAAAAACTTAGTAAGAAAAAGAATAAATGGTTGAATAAGTCATGGAATGTTTTTTTTTAATGAAAATATATCTCAAATGATTGAAGGTAGATATGAATATTATTTTGATTGAAAAGGAAGTTTTAGTTATCGAAATATACATAATTTAAAATTAAAAATAGTAATAGATTTTAAAAAATTAAAATATAATATAATAATTTATAAATAAAAATGAAAAATAATATATCACTCTTAAAATTAAATAAAAGATAAAGATACATAATTAGTCGAAAATTGATAATAATCCTTAATAAAATTTTCCAGACCCGGGCCTCCCAAATCCAACCCAGCCACCCATGATGTACGCAGTTCGGGCCCACTATAAAGAAAGTAAAGAAATGGAAAGAACTGGCGTGTCTGCTTGCACGTAGGGGACTTTGGTTCAGCTACTTGTTTTGTTTCTAATTCTATAATGACGAACTGGGAATAAGAATCTGAAATTCAGTTGGTTTCAACGGTCCTTCATGTTCCCGAGCAGGGACCTCATTGTAATTTTGGCGCTTCATTCATTGCTATCCCTTTAATTTTCCTCCTTTATGATCGCTAATCATGATCATCATCTTATCGTCTTCATCCTTTATCAAGCTGCACCAGACCCAGGTTTGAATTCTTCTATCTTTCTTTTCTTTTCTTTTCTTTCGTTGTTTTTCAAGCATTTTGATGATTGAAGATGTTACATTTCCATCTCTTAAGGTTGACTCTTTTTTTTTTTTTAAAACCATATTTGGGTCATCTCAATAAATGCAAATTCAATCATTTCAAATGCCAGGCGTTTCTTGTGTGAGGGCCTGATGCACATTGTCTTTTCCCTTTCATGTATCATCTCTTGGGATTATGGGTAGTCCTAATTTTGATCCCATGTTGAATCTTTTCATTTTCATTTGCTTAGGGTTTGGCTTCCGTATTCGATGAGTGGAACGTACATGATACATTAACTTGCTGTGTGAAGTTTGATATGATTTCTATACCCCAAAAAAAAAAAGAAGTTTGATGTGGCAAAATTTTCCTTGACTCCGAAATTGTACATTTTTTCATTAATTCTTTTATGACGTGGATACTGCATGATGGCTTTTGGGTTAGTTTGATTTATTTTATTTTATTTCGAATGATCACAGAGCTTCATCAATTAAGATATTGATTGATTTTGGTTTGATAAGCATCATCTTTCTTGGGGGTTGTTAGTGGGATATTCAGCAGAACCTAATAGCTTGATGAAGTAGGGACTCATGTGATATCTGGAAAAAAAATTTGTGGAAAACGACAACAATGGCTGGAATTTCGCGTGTTAAGCCAAAGAAACAGCGGGGATTTATGAGTCTCTTGTCTTCTGCAGCCTGTGAGTGGTTCTTGATATTTATGCTGTTAGTTGATGCGGCTTTCTCATATTTGCTCACAAAATTTGCCCTTTATTGCAACTTGCAAGTGCCTTGTCCATTGTGCTCAAGGATTGATCATGTACTTGAGAAAAATACTCCTGCATACCTTCAGAGTTTATTTTGCAGCAACCACAGAGAAGAGATATCATCTCTAGTATGCTGTCATCATCATGGTAAACTAGCTGATATCCATGCCATGTGTGAAGACTGTATCATGTCATTTGCAAGGAGCAGGAAGCCCACTTCTGAATCGTATCGGTTGTTGGTGGGTAAACTGGGTGTAGATATTGAGGATTCTGGTTTAAAGATCCTGCTTTTAAGTAAGAGTTTTCTACCTGATTATTTGGGTCCGAGGACCTGCTCTTGCTGTAACAGGATTTTGAGAGCTAAATCAAATACTCAAAGATTGCTCCACGTTAACCCAGATGGGTATGGAGCTTCTAAAGCCAATGTCAAACCACCATTGCCTCGTGTTTCAGGTCGTAGTCGTTTTAGCCGTCGTGAAAACCTGAAAAAACTAATGAATAAATTTTCAGGACCAATGACACCTCATACTGCTGGTAGTACTGGTGTTGATCCTTTGTCACATGTGGGCTACATGGAGTTGAAGATCACTTCTGATTCTGAGTCAGAGTTTCCAGTTTCTGATGAAGAAGATATGACCATTACATTTCATGGAAAGAATGACCGTCACATGGAATTCCAACAGGACTCACTGAAACTGCCCAGAGTATACAATGATGAATCAAGTCTGTCAAAGGAGATGCATCAAACTTCTGAACCAATGCCCTCACTTCTTGATCAATCTGTGCAGCTTGAATCAATTGAACCAAATAATATGAATCCTTCGGCTCTGGGTGGTCTTCTGCAGCACGGTCTGGAAGAAATTAACTGGGCACATACTAATCCTAAGCCTAAGCCATCTGCATTGCCTGAGCTTATTTCATTAGATGATGTTCCTCAATCAGTGGAGAATACCAAATGCAATGCTTTTCTTGCACCACCATCTAACCATGTTATACTATCTGAGCTTATATCATTGACTGATGTCCTTCCCCCTCCAAATGTTGTCAAAGTTTCGGAGAAATGTAAGTGGATTTTTCTCATTCCTCCTGTGTTTGTTTTTCTATGCTCTTGCATGTTGAAATGAGAGCTCATGATTTTTGAAAATCAGTTTACTTATGTTCTTGTGTCACTTGACCTATCTTTACTTTCTGCAATGGATTTGCAGCAGCAGATACTATTGGAACCAGTGATTCTGGGAATGTATCAGTTTCTGAGCATACAACACTAACAGGATTTCCAAATGATGGAAGTCCTTCAGTGCCCAACAATTTGAACCCAGAGGACCCATTGGTTCTCCATAATAATTCAAGAAGAGCATCAGGTATTCTTGGAGAAACACTTACCACTTCCAATTCTAGGAAACTGGAAGAAGACGTAAAGTTTTCGGCAAGGTCATCATCTCCTGGTATAGATAAGTTCTCAAAAGATACAAGTCCCGAAATTTATGATCACCAAGATGGAATTCTAAGAAATGATACTCCTACTAGCTCCGATACCATAGATGTGATGCAAATGGCAGCTGCATTGGAAAGACATGATATTGGTCATGAATCTATAGATGGTATCACTGTCAAAGAAATTGAGGGTGAAACTGTTGTTGACAGGCTAAAGCGGCAGGTTGAGTATGATCAAAGATGTATGAAAGCTTTATTTAAAGAATTAGAGGAAGAAAGGAGTGCTGCGGCTGTTGCTGTCAATCAGGCAATGGCCATGATTACGAGACTACAAGAGGAGAAAGCGTCACTCCATATGGAAGCCCTGCAGTACTTAAGAATGATGGAGGAGCAGGCAGAGTATGATATGGAAGCATTGGAAAAGGCTAATGATCTTCTTGCTGAGAAGGATAAAGAGATGCAAGATTTAGAAGTAGAATTTGAGATTTTCAGGAATAAATTCTTAGATTATCCAGTGAAAGAGGATCCACACGAAGGAACTGGTGATATGAAAGGGGATAAAGAGACATATCAAGCTCCTTATATTGAAAGTAGTTCCAGTGCCACTGATCTTTCAAAACTTACAAAAATATCAAAAAGTAGCTGCACACCAGAACAAGGGGGTAGCCTAGCATCAAATTTGGAGGACGAAAAACTTTATATCTCACAATGTTTGAAGAAATTGGAGTTGAAACTTCATGAACTTTCCAGGAATGGAGCACTTACTGACTTGTCAAACGGTGGACATTCTCCAAAAGTAGCTAGTGAAGTTGATAATCAGGAAGATTTGCTTGATAAGGGGAGACAAACTGACCATACAAAAGGAGAGAATGGCTTGACAATGTATAGAGATTTAACCTCAAGGAATGGAAGTCTTGAGAAGGAGAAATCTGCTGATTTAGTAGAAGAAAATCATTTTGTCTGTGGAGAAAGTGATTGTCCTGATTTTCACCAGCACAAATTGTCCTCTCACGGAGGTGAACTAATGTTAGATACCTTTAAAAGTCAAATAACTGACCTGCAAGATAGGTTGAAGGCACTTGAGGCAGATGGTGATATGCTCAGTCATGCTTTGAACACACTCCAAAATGGAAATAATGGATTAGAGTTTATTCAAGAGATAGCTTATCAGCTACAAGAGCTACGGAAAATTGAGTTTAAAAAGAGGTGCCTGTCTATCCCTTGAGGTTGCTCTACTGCAACTACAGAGTAAGCATTTTACTAAAAAAAATTCTGAAGCTTGTGTTTTCCATTTATATTCTGCCTTCAAGTGGTAAAATCCATTTAATTGAATAGAAGAATTGTTCTGCTCTAACTAGATCATGAATTAATCACTTTGAGTTGCTGATGTTTGCCTCTGCATTTTATTTCAAATAGCAGGAAATAAATGTTACTTTTCTTGTACATTAAAAAGAAAGAAACATCTTCAATCATGCTAAAATTGTAAGATTTTTGTTCCCCAAAACTGCCACAATCTCTTTTTAATTCATTCAATACATTGGTAAAATCTTCCCAGAGCTTTATCCATTTAAAAAGGAGGGAAAGGCAATCTAGAAAAGGAAGACGATAAAAGCAGTGGAGGAAAATTATGATGCCTTCTGGACAAGGGGATCAATTCTTTGAAAGTTTATAACTTGCAGAATTTCCTTAGACCCTTTTATCCTTTAAAATTCAGATTTCAAGAAGACTGTACATGGTACGTCCAACATAGGATATGCTTCTGTTCTCTAAGAAAAGGTTTGTCCATTGTTTTAGCTTCCTAAGATTAAAGACTTCGTCAGGTCTAATTATTATTGAAATCCCTCCACAATTGAAAACACTGAAAGGTTCTGAAAACTCATCGAATGCCATTTGAAAAAGATGTAGCAACTAGTTGGGTAACTCCCATGAAAATCTAAATTTTGCACATTGTTAATGTTCTTCCTTACTGGCTTTACAAGATAAAATGGATGGCTTATGATGATCCCCTTTCTTAATTCAACGCCTCCATAATGTGTGGAAGTTTATGACGCATTATGTCTGTTGTTGCCCCAAATCACAAACAGTAGATAACACCTATTATTACAACTACTTCAATGTATCTATTTCCTTCCTAGGACTTGATGTCAATAAATACTTCTCTGGACCATATGTGGGATTTTGGATCCTGACAGAAGATGATTATGACCTTTTGACACACTTGGAGTATCGCCCCTACTTTCTTGCAACTGTTACACCTTTTGAAATAACATCTGTTGAAGGGGGAAGAAGAAAAAGAAAAAAATATACAAATAATAGAAGATAATCATCTTTGCATTTTCCTTTTTTATTTCTTCGTGGAATTTAATGTAACTCATTTTAATTTGCTCACTGATCATTGTAATTTCAAGTTTTTTAAAAAAATTGTGATAATCATCTTTTCATGTTCCTATAATAGAAATGCATGTCTATAAGGGATAAACAAGGTAGAGATTTTAGATATTATAATCTCAGTAATTGATCTGACATGGAATTAACTAAAAAAATTTGTCATTTGTAAGTATGATGATGCTATTTCATATTATATCTGTTGTGATATCCATTTTTGTTGGATGAGACTGACATTCTTTCGCTGCTTCTGTCTACTTGATACACGCTGTAGTTTACCATTTCCTTCTCCTTCTACCAGATTTTCGTAAAACTGAAATTTGAACTTTGTTTCCATTAATGAGAAGGAAATTTTTTTCTTTATTGGCCTCTAAGTTAGTAATTGGATAATTGATTAATCTAAAATTTCCAGGTATAACAGAAGCAGCAGGGAAGAGATATATCAATTGTTCACTCAAATTGCATGCCTATGCTGGAGGATCTCAGTTGATTGCCCGTCACCAGATCACAAAACTCAAGGCAAAAGCTTCTGAGAAGTGCCACCTTAACTGATCCTGAATGCTTGGAGAAACAAATCGTGTGTGGTTTGACATGCATTTTCTTGAGTGCAGTTTTGTTTATAATTTTTTTATTAAAGCCAAGTTTTGTTTACTTCATTTACCTTTATTTTGCTTTTGAGGCTGGAAGGTTATCTATTTTGTCATTTTCATATAATTTAGTTGGGGAATTCCTACCAAAGTTTTTGGATTGGATGTTTTTATGTACATTATTGTGTATATGGTTTGTGTAGCTTGCCCCTGAAACATGGCAATCTTATTTGTAAATGCAAGATAATCACAGGAACTTTCAAGTTTTTGCAAATGCTAGTTAATGTCTGAGTAGTTGACTTGTCTAGTCAAGGTTCAGATTATTCTCATTCCCCATAGTAAACCTTCCTCAAGCTAATATTGTTTTCTGTAGGTAGATCTAGGGATGTCAATGAAACGGGGATTATTGGGGATTCGATTCGCCCCGCTCCGTTGGGATTCAGAATTCCCCGACTTCAGTGGGGGCGGAGGCGGGGCGGGTTGTAAAATGTGGGGATTAGCGGGGCGGGGGCGGGGATTGTTTTGTCCCCACTGAATCCCCGCGGGGATTCACGAAGGCGAATCCCCGACTTCGACTTCAGTATCTCTAATAAAAATACTATTTTATTTCTAGTATTTTTTAAAAAAGAAAACAATTTTATCCATTTGGTTACTTTAAAAAAAATTTAAAATAAATTGAGTTATATTATTAAAGGAGTTTACATTATTATACCTAACTAACTATAAGTTTATATTATTAACTATATGGATTCAAATGAGTTTACATTATTCACTAATTAATTATGAATCATATTATTAAAAATGTAAATTAAAATAGTTATATTATTATTTATGTAACTATATATGAACATTAAAAAAACTATGTAAATATGATTATTAACTATATTGATTTAAATGAGTTTATATTATTAAATATATACTTAACTAACTATGAATTATATTATTAACTTTATTGAGTAAATGAGTTTATATTATTAACTATGTAGATTAAAATGAGTTTATATTATTGACTAAGTAATTATGAATCATATTATTAACCATGAATCATATGTGAAGATTAAAAAAAACTATATAACTATAAATTATATAGTTAACTATATTAATTTAAATAAGTTTATAATATTGACGATATACTTAAAATAGTTATATATATATATATATATATATGTGATGATTAAAA
This sequence comes from Apocynum venetum, assembly GCA_019593545.1. Taxonomy (NCBI): domain Eukaryota; kingdom Viridiplantae; phylum Streptophyta; class Magnoliopsida; order Gentianales; family Apocynaceae; genus Apocynum; species Apocynum venetum. The sequence goes on from SRSM01000324.1 coordinate 2,878,152, forward strand.
AAACTATGTAACTATAAATTATATTATTAATTATATTTATTTAAATAAGTTTATAATATTAACTATATACCTAACTAACTATGAGTTACATTATTAACTATATATGAATATAAAAAAAATATGTGACCATAAATTATATAATAACTATATATCTAACTATAAGAACCTCATTGCATGGAATGGCATGTGTTGAATTGAAGAATGAAAGCACAATTTTGGAAGATTGTTTATAATTTATAGTTTTTAAGGATAATGATTTATATTTATATTAGTGATTGTATTCGATATATGAAATATTTCATTATTTTGTATTTGAAGTTTTTAGTTTGGAAGATTTATTTTTAAAAAATTTTAGTATGAGACAGACATGTTTAAATGAGCTTGTGCCTTAATATTTGTAGTTTACTATGATGAATATGCATTGAGTTTATTTTAGATTTTAGTGGTATGATGAAATAGTTTTTTAAAAAAAAAAAAAATTTAAAAATTGAAGTGGAGTCAAACAGGGGTCAAACAGGAGGTCAAATAGGGGTCAAACAGGAGTCAAAACGGGGTCAAAATGAAGCTGAATTGGGGGCGGGGACGGGTGTTCTAAAGCGGGGTCGGAGTCGGGGTTTCTTCAAACATTCTAAAGCGGGGACGGGGTGGGGGCGGGGACGAGTGTTCTAAAGCGGGGTCGGGGTCGGAGGTAGGGGACTCCGACCCCGCTTCGCCCCATTGACATCTGTAGGTAGATCATTCTCTAGCGTTCTAAGACTATGAAACGCCATTTTCTTTATATTTGAATGATTAAACATAACTTGTTAATATCATAAGCTCTTCTTCTTCTTTTAACTATAATTTTCACTCTCTTTGTAAAGATAAAAAAATATTAAATAGAGATGTAAAATTAGAAAAAATATCATAATTATGTATTAAAAATTTTAAAATGATTAATATTTTGATATAGTAGATTGAGACAAATACTTGTATCTAATGACAAAGGATGTAGGAGTTGTATTTTTAATTAGGTCATCAATTTACACGATTTTTGAAAAAAATTACGAGACCCTTGTGCATGTATGCCTAGTTTTTTATATAAAAAAAAAGAATTTTATCAAAATAACTCTATTTTTTAAATTATGATCTAAAATAACATGGTTCATTTGGAATGAATCAAAATAACTCAAAACATATTTGAAAAAAACATCTAAATAATTTTTAAATTAAAACGTATTTGGTAAAAATGTCAATGTCAATCACATCTTTATCTTTAAAGCAGTAGACATGATTGTGAACTATGTCCATTATAAGATTTTTTTAAAAAAACTTTTCCTCTTTTTTTTAAATAGAAGTAAATTTTAAAAATAAAAATAAAAGTCTTAAGACTTTTTTTAAAAAAAATTCCTCTTTTTTTTTAATAGTGAGTAATTTTTTGTTAATGAAATAGTGAATAAATTTCTATAAAAAAAAGTTAACCATTTAAAAACAAATAAAATTTTTGCCACATTAATTTTACACTAATATAAAAAAAATAGATCATGTTTCATACTATTAGTGTAACAATATAGTGTAAAAATAATATTTTTAATATTAGTGTAAAAATTAAGTGTAAAAGTTTTTTTTATATTAATGCAAAATTAATGTGGCAAAAATTTTATTTTTTTTTAGGTGACTAACTTTTTTAAAAAAAAAATTACTCACTATTTCATTTCAAAAAAGGAAAATATTCAAAAAAAAAACTCTTAAGACGTGATACACAACATATTTAAATTTTTTTTAAAAAAATAATTTACTCACTATTTCATTTTTAAAAAAAGAAAATATTAAAAGAAAATTTACTCACTATTTAAAAAAAATGCTTTAAAAAAAGTTTTTTAATTAATATAATTCTCACGTCTACTGCTCTAAAGATAAAAACGTGATTGTCAAATACGTTTTAGTCATGTGATGTAAAAATTATTTAGATATTTTTTTCAAATACGTTTTGATTTATTTTGATTCACGCAAAATGAACAAGTTATTTTGAATCATAATGTTAAAATTTGGGTTAATTTGATTAAATTCTTCCAAAAAAAAAATACAAACCTCTCTTTATTTCTAGGACCAACGAACGTGCGTAACCTGAGGAAAAATGTACTGCCAGTGAGCAATTTTCAACGTTTTGGTCTTTTGATGACTGAGATTCCAAGAAATCCATTTTCAATTTTTAATTTAAATACTCTATCTTTTTCATGACGTCCTTATTTTAAATTTTTCTTATTTTTTATCTAACAACATGAATGGTAAATTAAAAAAAAAATATGAATGTCATTCATATCATTGAAATTAATATGTGCGGTTCCACGAGTATGTGCACATGGAGGAAGTAGCTTCTGCCAAACCATTTTGGCCAAAACATCATTGCTTTGATCACTAAGCTGAAGCTCTACTGCGGCAGCGTCATGCATGACGAAGTTGGGGAACCGCTAGGTATATGGTTTGCTCAGTCAACGAACCGGTCAACAATTTAAATGTTGTCCAAGTTTTGTGTTTGGTTGGAGGGATTTCGAAGGTAGGGGTGGAATCCCTTGGTTCAATTTTTTTTAGGAGAGGGAAAATATTTAATTGCTATTAATACATTTTAATAATTTCATTTTATATTCATCTTCTTCTTTTTTCTACTTCGTCTTAGTCTTATTTTCTCTCACTTTCTTAATTTATTTTGTCTTCTTACATAATTAAAAAATATTATATTCAAAGACTAAATCATAAAATTTACATAAATAAATAAGAATAAGGGTTATGAAAAGTATAATAATTATCAATTTAATTATATTTTCTTCCCTTTTTTAAACTAAATAATAAGATTTTATTTTTTTCTCTTTTCTCCTCCTATCTAAATTAATCAAACAAGGTAAATTTACATCCCCTCCACTAACATCCCTCCCACTCCTCTCCCCACGTTGAACCAAACAGACCCATAGAGGGAGCAAACCCTTACTATAAGGAAAAATTAGTGTAACACTTTTTACATTAATAATAAAAATTATAAGTAGTATAATGTAATATACTTTCTTATGATAAAATTATTATTATTTATTTAAATTTTTGGAAAAAAATCTTACTTTAGTATTAAATTAAAGTAATATTTTTTTATTTTTAAAATAACTATCATTTTAAATAAATATTTTGTATAGTATTCATAGATTAATATTAGTGGAGGAAGTACTAACCACTAACCCCTTGTTTAGAGTGAAGACCCCTGGGGACAGTCTCACGGGTCATGAGACTCACGACCAAAACCAAGGGACCGTGGGCACATATGACATATCCAAGCCTTAGACCTCTTTAGATAGGGAATACGTGGACTCGCTATTAATTTCAACATGGAATTTGACTCGTGTGGCTAAGGGTAACTCAATACCTTAACATGCAAGTCTTATTTTATTTTTTTGACTTGTTCTTTGTCGTAATACATTACGTCATTCCTAATTTAGACATCACTTGTCTTAAGATAATTATTTGCTTAATTTAAAATATTTGTTTTTTGCAAAATATATATATTTGTAAAAATTTCTGTAATCAACTTCTTAATGTTAAAAGGCGATGATTGTTTTTTTTTTTAACTCCTTATTTTAAATTTGTTTAGAGGAAAAAGTGGAAAGACAAGAACGAAAAATGGATTAAGAAGAGGAAAAGGAAAAGGATTAATGAAATGTTGGAGGTTTTTTTTTTTTTTTTTTTTGTCCTTTGAATGAAAGTGTTGAAAGTTATAATACACTCATTTGACAAAAGATAATGAGTTATTGAGTTATTAGCAACATAAGTCTAGCCAATTACTCATCAATTAATAACATTAACTTTGAAGACTTTATTTTTTTCCAAGCCAAAGGTAGACCCTTTTAGTTATTTTTGCATTATTATGTTGCTATAAGTTACTATATCAATTATACATAACAAAGAAAAAATATAAGATTTTTTTTTTACACATTTGAATGTTTACTTTTAGTTTAATAGACAATTTTATTTTTAAATATGCAACAATTATAGAGAATATGATTTGAACTCATGACTTTTAAAATTATTGATAAAGTCGATTTAGTAATTAAATTGCACATGCTTGCCAATTTAATAGAAAATATTTAAAAACTTTTATTGTAAGTAAATTTATGAGATTACTAAATGTCATTTGTGATTTGTGGCGAGACTATGCTATATGAATTTTTTTAATTAAGGAAAGTTGATTGCATAATTTTAAATATATATATATATATATATATATAATAAATGAATATTCAGTTTTAAATAAATAATGGGATTGAAAGATTAAAAAGGAAATCATAAATTAAATTTTTTAAAAATATCATCATCTTTCTCTAAATCATTAGGATTCATGCACCATATAAGAACTTATTAAAAAATGCCTAAACAAAAGATGAACAATTACCACTGGTAATTTTCTTTTCAAATGTGAACATTTATTTGGAATAATTGAAGGACTAAAAATGAGAAGCAGCTTCGTCAGTTCTAGAACTTTCTTCTTTCTTAAGAGAAATCTAAGTAGGACTTCTATTTCTCCAAGTGAATATGGCTAGTCAAAAAAAAACCACAGAAAAAAAAAATGAAAGCAAGGTTGAATAAGTGTTGCTACTATAAATTAACCATTCCCAGCTCCAGAATTATCAAGCTTAACACAGCAAAGTAGAAAATTAAGATCCCAGAACTTTGGTTTAGCACACACATTCATATCTCTGCATCAACAACAATGGTACACTTAGACCTTGAACTTTCGACTTCCCTTTTTTTCTGCTTCATTCCTCTCCTCTTTTTGTTCAATCTCAGCATAAAAAATATTCTGAAAAGCCTCTTTGCATCCAAGCCCACAAATCTTCCACGATCTTATCCATTGATAGGCTCATATTTCTCATTGTTAGCAAATAAAGACAGGAGGATTCAATGGACGTCCGACATTGTTCGAACCTCACCAAGCCTAACTTTCACCCTTCATCGTCCTCTGGGCTACCGAGGATTTGTCACCGCCAATCCTGCATCTGTTCAGCACATCTTGAAAACCCATTTCCATGTTTATCAGAAAGGCGATGCATTTCGCAACGCTATGTCTGATTTTCTTGGAGACGGCATTTTCAATTCAGATGGCGTTACTTGGAAATTCCAAAGACAAGTCTCGAGTCATGAATTTAATACAAAATCACTCCGTAAATTTGTGGAGAATGTAATTGACACTGAGCTTTCTGAACGACTGATCCCTATATTGGTAGATTCTGCTGCTAATGAAACTGTAATTGATTTACAAGATATACTTCAGAGATTTGCTTTTGACAATATCTGCAAAATAGCATTCGGGTATGATCCGGCATATCTCCTGCCATCTCTTCCCCAGGCCAAATTCGCAATTGCTTTTGATAAAGCTACTCGGATCAGCAGCGAGAGACTCGAGTCACCTATTCATCTGTTATGGAAAATCAAACGGGTCCTCAATATTGGCTCCGAGAAGCAACTTAAGGAAGCTGTAAATCAAATTCGTCAATATGCTAGAGAAATTATTGAAGAAAAGAAGCAAGAACTCAAAGAAAAGCCGTCGATTGATTCCGTTGATCTTTTGTCACGATTTTTGAGCTCTGGTCATTCTGATGAAGATTTTGTGACTGATATTGTTATTAGCTTTACATTAGCTGGCCGTGATACTACATCGGCTGCTTTAACGTGGTTTTTCTGGTTAATTTCCGGGAACCCAGAAGTGGAAAACGAAATCCTTAGAGAAATCAGAGAGAAATCGGAAGCTTCTTCGGCATATGATGAAGTGAAAAGCATGGTTTACACCCATGCTTCACTTTGTGAAAGCATGAGACTATACCCGCCCGTACCAATGGATTCTAAAGAAGCAGTGGCCGATGATGTTTTACCAGATGGGACCAAGGTGAGGAAGGGAGAAAGGGTGACTTATCATCCCTATGCAATGGGGAGAGTGGAGGGAGTTTGGGGATCGGATTGGGAAGATTTTAGGCCAGAAAGATGGTTGGAGAAGGAAGAAGATGCCGGAAAGTGGAATTTCGTGGCTAGAGATTCGTACATCTATCCAGTGTTTCAGGCAGGGCCAAGAATATGCTTGGGAAAGGAAATGGCATTCTTGCAGATGAAGAGGGTGGTTGACGGTGTTTTGAGCCGCTTTAAGGTAGTCCCGGCGATGAAAGAAGGGGTGGAGCCTGAGTTCGTGGCGTACTTAACCTCCAAGATGAAGGATGGCTTCCCTGTGAGGATCGTGGAAAGGATGTAATAGTACTTTTTTATATATATTACCTTCCTCTTTTTTATAGGAGGTTTTAGATAATTTTACCTCTGATAAATAAATTATTTTAATTTTCATTATATTATATTTATTTTATTATTTTTAAAAAATAAATTATTTATTATCTCTTTTAAGTAAGTATGAGTAAATTTAGAAATAATATACATAAAAAATAGTAAAATATCTTATAATTATGAACAAAATAATTTATTTAATACATCTTATAAAAATGAATAAAAGAAGTAATAGTTTGTTATTTGACAAAAGAGTTTAAATGATTTCGCACCTTATAAAATAACACATCGAGATTTGATTTTGCAATTAATATCATTTTTTTAGTATATAATTCACAAAAATTAATTCCGATAAGAATTTGTACTATTTCAAGTATATTATTTCATTCCTCCGAAATTGAATCTTCACCATTAATTTTATAAAAAAATAAAATTAATGATAGACTTTGACTTTTAAGTTAACATATTTTATGTTCATGTCGATAGTTGTGGAGCCATAGTGTAAGTTAGAAACAAAATTTTAAAATTAAATAAGTTACAAATAGAGCATTTTCAATGTAATAATGTCAATATTAATAAAAATATATCACGTGATAATTGATAATTGAAGTATTAATTTACATAAGGTGAATGTCGAGTGATTTGACATTCTACTTTAAAAATCATCTACCATCCATATTCTAAGCTATCAATTACAATTACATTATTCACATGTTATTTGTTAATTGGTGAATTTATTAAAAAAAATTATTATTTATCTATATATGGTAAGTAAACATGTTAAAGAGTATGTTAAAAAAATTACATTCTCCTTAATATTATTAATAAAATGTCACTATGACATTAACTCATAACATATGCATTGAATAGAAAGATTTGATGATCTCGATTTTGATTATGTGCCATAAAGTTTTTTGACATGAATATGTACATGGATAATTGGAATATCAACTCATAAAAAATGAATATTTCACTTGATATTTAACTTTAAAAATCATATTTAATACATAATATTAAAAACTAATTACATTATTCATTTATCATTTGATAATAAGTGAATTTATTAAAAAATATAATTTTTTATCTATATATATATATATATATATATGATCAATCAGCATTTTAAAGAAAATGTAAATGAGATACATTATTCTTGATATCGTAATCATATGTCAACATTTGTAATTTTTTTTATAAACACCTCGATTTTGATGATGTACCATGATTTTTTTATTTATAACATTGATAATCTCACTTTTTCTTGAGATCGTATCTTTGTTAATTTGGATTGTAGGTGTTCAAAGATCCTTTGTATCTTGTTAATTTGGATTGTAGATGTTCTAATATCCTTTGTGCACGTTTGCATAGAATTATTCAACATACGACAACATCTGCAAGGATTTCCACTATCTGCTGCGGTTTAGGGACCTGTCTGGAACTCTTTGAAAAGCCAGTGTTGCTGTTGGGATGTCATATTACCTTCAACAGATTTTCAAAATGCAAAAAGATGAAACTTTTTTCCATTTTGGACGTACCCTTAGCTAAATTGTAGCCACGAGTATAATTTTCATTCTTGATTAAATATCATGATAAGAAACTTAGATGACGCTCTATCTCTATTATTTAATCTTCTTTTGATTGATTCTTTTTGGCTCTCAATATTATACAAATGGCGTGTTTAATTTTACTCCTCCACATACTTGTCCAATTTCGCTCATTATCAATAGATAAAATCATAAAACTCTTTTAATAAAACTAAGATGATTTTAATTTTTATGATTGTATAGGTGCATATTTCATATATGTATGTAGTAATCTTCATTGTCCTTTATAATTGTAAATACTCAACTCAATAGTTTATTTTATTAGGATGAGCTTATTTTATTTATTAGGCTCACAATTATTTTATTAGGATTTTTTTTATGTTATAGGGATTATGGTATAAATATATGGTTATGAGACTAATCCTACTTCACTATTTTATTTTATGTTGTTTTATCTATAGATAACTTTTGGAGAAACAGAGAAGGCGCCTAGGCAAAATAATTATTTTGAGAACCACTCAATCATAGGTAAGGTCAATCTCGAGTAGTTTTATGGCTTTAATGATTTAATATAGTTATATTGTGATTTTAATTTAAGGATTTTATGAGTAGGTGAGCGCGATTCTTTTAGAGACTATCTAAGTTAGGAAGATTTGTTTGAGGTAAGTAGTCTATGATACTTCTTGATTTAATAAAAATATTATTTCAAAATTGAATATTTATCTATCTGTTATTTTCGTATATTAAATTTGGAATGAGTTTGAGTATTTTATGACTTAGAAATATATATTCATATATATGATTTAATCTGTTTATTTGAGAAATTGTTTGTGTTTTAAATTGAACTCATATGGATAATTTGAAGTTGGGGGAAACATGTTTCGAATATTGATATGAATTCCGTTTATACAGAAAAATTTGATTGTTATTTGGCCGTCATAGCGGGAACACAGCTAGGTCTTACGTCAAAGTTTTGGACCAATGGAAGATTATCATCCTATGAGTTTAATGTTAAATTATTTATTATGTTTGATATATATATATATATATATATATTAGTTAATAAGACCAGATAAAAGTTTTTCCTTCATACATTGTTGAACAGTTAGAGAAACCATTCTTTACGGCAAATTCTTGGAAACCAGACTAGTACTATCCAACATTTATTTTATAATTTTTTTCAATTCTATTCTTATTGACTATGGTTTGTAACTAAAAAAAATGAATTTTTCTAATTTCTTCTTATATTCTTAATTGTCCATTAGTACTATTTTCTTTTTCACTTATACTTTCTCTATTAAATAGTTTTTGAGTTTTATTTTATTCATATTTAATATTATGAGTTAGAGAAAGAGTAACATAACTTTTCTAATTTAATTTTCAATAAAAACTATGAGTTCGAAAACACTTGTACATTGACTTAGCTTATGTTTGTTAGTTCAATGATAAATAATCAATCATAAATAGTTTGTTTAAGAATTAAAGATTTGAATTTTTATTTTTATTTTTGTCTTTGTATAACTCATTTTGAAGATATATGATAACTATTTACTGAGCTTGTATATGCTTATTATTTTATTATCTTATATTTTCAGATGATTAGACTATTTTTGAGGAATGTGAAGAGGACACTTGATAGATTAATGTTTTGACTATTTCTTAATAGATTATCGACATTTGAACTTTTGTTGTTAGAAGATTTGATAGTTTATTAATTTATTACACTTTATTAGATTTGCTTTTGGGCTTTGTTTTGAATTTTAGTTATTTTCTTGGACGATTTTGATTGATGTAAGAATATTTTTATTTCTTTGAATAAATAGTTTTATTTCATAGGTTGTGCTATAATTTGAAAGTCTTTGTAATCATGTGATTATGAAAGATACTTCATAATCAATGCGTGTTACATTTTGGTTTCGGGACGTGACAATAATAGTGTGTATATTACACCCTTTTTCCAAAATTATATATTATATTATATATGCTGAAGATACTATTAGAAGAGTATATTAGATTGAATTTAGAGACAAATTACAATAGAGTCAGATTCAAAACACACATTTGGGACAATCATTCGCCCAAAAAATTCTTGTTCAATTGAGGGCTGGTTAATGGAGAGAATCCACATCATTAGGCTTGTCTCACTTTTAAATTTGAACACAACGCATTAAATAAAAGAGTCAACACACTGTTTAGATGATTTGTTAACCCACTAACTTACTAATCTAATTATTACTGCTAAATATTTAAATATGGAAAACTCAAATCATATAAAAAATAAAATAAAAATTTTACAAAATAGTTAAACTATTCAAAAGTCTTAAATATTCAATAAAAAAAAAAATCACCCCACAACTAAACAAAGTAGATAACCTTATAAACAATGGCAGAATGAAAAAAGTGTATTATGTCTAAATTTAAATAAAACATGCAAAACACTTCTATATATATATATATATATATATATGTAGGATTTATACTCCTGAATAAGACAACTAACCCCAGAGGAAAAAAGAAAGGAAAATCTCGCAGCCACAATGCCAACAGTGAACGAACAAACCCCAGGCCGACGTAATATCCCAAGTGGTTTTAAATGCATGATAACCATTCTCAAAAGGAATCAGTTTGAGTTGAGAAACCACATCACCGTCTTCATCTCTCTCAGATCTTTCTCATCAACAACCATGTTAGATATTCAGCTAATTTCAGTTTCACTTCTTCTTTGTCTCATTCCCTTGCTCTGCTTCTTCTTCATTAACTTCAACAAGTCCATCAACACCAAAATCCCCAGATCTTATCCCTTCATCGGTTCTTACTTCACCATTTCAGCCAATAACCACCGCCGTGTTCAATGGTTGTCCGACGTCGTAACAACATCACCTAATCTAACCTTTACTCTTCGTCGTCCTCTCGGTAACCGCCAAATCATCACCGCAAATCCTTCCGTTGTTCAACACATCCTCAAGACAAACTTTCATATCTATCAGAAAGGAGCTTTCACCCGTAGATGTCTCTCGGACTTTCTCGGTGATGGCATTTTCAATATTAACGGTGAGAAATGGAAATTCCAGAGGCAAATTTCAAGCCACGAATTCAACACCAAATCTCTCAAGAAATTCGTGGAAACTGTCGTTGACACTGAGCTCTCTGAACGTCTCATTCCAATCTTAGCCGATGCCGCTGCTAAGAGAACTGTTATTGATTTTCAAGACATTCTTCAACGATTTGCTTTTGATAATATATGTAAAGTTGCTTTTGGGTATGACCCGGAATATTTGACCCTATCTCTTCCCGATCCCAAATTTGCTGAGGCTTTTGATGATGCCACTCGGTTTAGTGGTGAAAGACTAAATTCGCCTCTTCCCATAATTTGGAAACTGAAAAGGCTGCTCAATATTGGGTCCGAGAAGCAATTCAAGATTGCTATGCAACAAGTGCACGGATTTGCTAAAGAAGTCATCAAACAAAAGAAGCAAGGAATTATAAATGAGAAATCAACACCAAATAATTCTGTCGATCTTTTGTCAAGATTCTTGGGTTCCGGCCATTCTGATGAAAATTTCGTCACTGATATTGTGATTAGCTTCATAATGGCGGGTCGTGACACAACGTCTGCTGCATTGACGTGGTTCTTTTGGTTACTCTTCAAAAACCCGGAAGTTGAAAAGGAAATTCTGAAAGAGATTATCAGTGAAAAGTCTGATTCTTCAACATACGAGGACGTGAAGGACATGATTTACACCCACGCTTCACTTTGCGAGAGCATGAGGCTTTATCCACCAGTGCCAATAGATTCCAAAGAAGCAGTGGCGAATGATGTTTTACCAGACGGGACGATTGTGAAGAAGGGTAATAGAGTCACTTATCATCCCTATGCAATGGGGAGAGTGGGGGAAGTTTGGGGACCAGATTGGGCGGAGTTTCTTCCACGGAGGTGGTTGGAATGGGATGCGGCGGCTGAGAACTGGAAGTTTATACCAAGGGATGCGTACACATATCCAGTTTTTCAGGCTGGGCCTAGGATTTGTTTGGGGAAGGAAATGGCTTTCTTGCAAATGAAGAGGTTAATAGCTCGTGTCTTGCGCCGATTCAAGTTGGCCCCTGTGATGGAGGAAGGCGCGGAACCTGTTTTTGTATCGTCCTTGACCTCCAAGATGAAGGATGGGTTTCCAGTGAGGGTTGAAGACAGGGTCCTTAATTAGTTGTATTCAACTTGTTATGATCGATCATATATATGATCAATCTTTAATTAGTTATATATGTATCTGTTTATATGTCTAATGTTTTGGTTACATAGTGAGCAATCAAATGGTGATAATGTACTTTATTAGCGACTATAAGAAATAAAGGGGAAAAAAAAGAGGAATTTTACAATGCTAAAATTTCATATGGAATGCCTTCTTTTATATATAATTAAAATTACTTACTAGAGGTTTTTAGATTGTTGTAACTTAACTCAGTAACTTAGATAAAATGTTTTATTCAGTTTTTTTTTTTTTAATGATCAAAAGGATCGAATTACAGATACAAGCCAAATGAACTTAATAGTTATTTTATGGGTATAGTTGAATTAGTAACGCAATATGATGATGGTTACATAGTGAGGAATCAAATGGTGATAATGTACTTTATTAGCGACTATAAGAAATAAAGGGGAAAAAAAGAGGAATTTTACAATGCTAAAATTTCATATGGAATGCCTTCTTTTATATATAATTAAAATTACTTACTAGAGGTTTTTAGATTGTTGTAACTTAACTCAGTAACTTGGATAAAATGTTTTATTCAATTTTTTTTTTTAATGATCAAAAGGATCGAATTACAGATACAAGCCAAATGAACTTAATAGTTGTTTTATGGGTATAGTTGAATTAGTAACGCAATATGATGATGGTTAGATAAATCATTCGATGACATAAATTAAAATTTTGTTTAAAGTAAATTTTTATTAAAATATTATAAAAATTTATTTTGAAATTTAAATTAAGTCCCACGTCTTTCAAAAGCTAATAGTTCCCCTACAATGGTACAAAATGTACCGAGCAATCCAAAAGAGTTATTTGACTCATACAATTCTTTATTTCTATAAAGCCAAAGGATGTCGCTTGCTTGTCTAAAAATCAGTGTCCATGCTGCATTCCTGTCAAGGAGGATTAAATTGGATGAGTCACCATGGTGGTCCAAAAGTCGAGACAACACTTAATACATTTATCCCTTCTTATAAAAGTCAAGACAACACTTAATACATTTATCCCTTCTTATAATGTATTTTAGACAACTTTCTTAAGATTAATAAATTATTTTATTTTTTATTATATTTTTAATTTTTTTAAAATAAAATATTTATTATATATTTTTTCTCTCAAAATGAATTTAAAAATACATACATAATAATCTTAAAAATTAATAAAATATTTTATAATTAAAAACAATGATTGGTACAAAATTTTCCTTTATAAAATATGATTTGTCCATAAATTATACAAAAATTTCTGTACTTTTTATAAAGTAATAAAACAAACTCTCTTATTATTAATTATAAAATATTTTATTAGTTTTTAGTGTTATTATATATATTATTTTTAAATGTATTATCACTTTATTAAAAGGTAAAGAAATATATAAAAATAATAAATATATAATGATGATTAAAATAAATTATTGATATATATAATTTTATTTAAAATATATTATAAAAATTTACGGATGAATAGTATGTCGAAAACCAAGCTAACTCCATCATGTCACGCATTATTAGTAGCCTCCATACATACAGTACTATTTTTTATTATTCATTTTTAAAAGCAGTTTACCATGTGAAACACGAGCAAGAAATCCTTGTTGCGGTTGCTTTGGATAATGCCCACGATTCCATGTAATGTAACTTTGAAGGACCCCACAAGTCCACGCCCCACGCCCCCACCAAAAAAATAAACTTTCGTGGTGAGGTTTTTAGTGGGGTTGTCATACCGAATGATCATTTTTTTAAAAACAAATTACATACAAAACTAAAGATAGTTTTTTTTATAGAATCTTTAAATTAATAAGTGAATTAAAATGAATCTTATTTTTTAAAAAAAAATATATATCAATGTATTTTTTTTATATCGTAAGATAATAATATGGCTATTCAAGGAACAAAAATGAATATACTTTTTTTGAATTAATAATATAAAATCACTTAATTTAATGAAATTATGTATAAACTTTTAAAATTAAAATATACAATCTTTTTAACGTTCTAATATAAAATTGTGAAGATTGAAATTTGAGATAAATAAAATAAATTCTTTTTGAAAGACACCGTTAAGATTAAGATTAAGAAACTTTTATTAAAAAAAAAAAACAGGAGGAAAACGAAAGAAGGATTAAGGTAGTTTATCACTTGGGCTCATGGTCGTGGCCAGTACAAATCTGCTGGTTTGGAGTTGAAATGATAACGATCCATTGGGTTGTAAAGCCTCTGGCCCATTTTTCCTGAATCTTCATGGGCCTATCATACAGAATCATTTTTTTCTCCCTTGAGTGTGGTGAAATTTCCGTGTGTTCCTTTTATTATTATTATTTATGAATAAGGATAATATTTCAATAACTATAAATAATATTATATTTTAATAGTGGAAGTGAATTAACTCTCTTATGTATTTCCCTTTTCTTATCCTCCTCTCCAGCAAGTGCCATCTTCAAGCTCACCCTTTTCTTGGCAGATACTTCAATCTTGGTTGGATCTTTTTTTTTTTTAGTAGTTATATTTTAGTTATTCCATCTTACCTTTTTGTCAACAAACCATAAAAAATTATCTTCTAGAACTATTCACATATTTGTATATTTTGCTTCTTTTTTTATGGAGTTCACGGAGTAGATCTAAACCCCTTCTCAACTCTTTTTCTAACTCATTTCTCCAAGCTAATAAAAATGTTTAATTAGAAAAAAGAAGAATTTTATTAGTCTACAAAATACTTCACCAACAGAAGAAATAAAAAAAATTTGTAAAATTTGTTACTCATAGGCGAAAAGGTGCCAGCCCACTTAATTAATATGCTAATTAAAGTTTATAAATTAAATTAAAATATACCTTCCCTAATTTGTAAGATACATAAAAAAATCTTATTTGGAATTTGTTAGTAAAAAGAAGGATTTCCCAGGCAGAGAGTCTCACGAGTTCAATGATGAATAGACTTTCAATCTTAGTGTTCGTTCTTAAGAAGTGGGCCGACCTATCCATTCATACATAAAATGTCATTGGAACTACCAGGTATTTTCGTTTACAGAACTGGCAATTTATCTATCTACAAGCAAGCTCATTTCCAAGAAATGGCAGAAAAGAGAAGGCCCTCAATTATCCCCCCAAAGACTGGCACATGTCAGGATTTTCAAAAAAAAAAAAAACAGAAAAGAAAAGAAAAGGAAAAAAATACTAGTTGAAAAATGAGACACAATTGAAGATTTTTCCAATGACAGATCCATAGGCCTCCAAAAGTCCAACAAATACACTATTGGATAAGCTTCGGTTGCCCAACACATGTAAAACACTGTCCATTTCCCATTCCAACTAGCAGCAGTACAGAAGTAACGATATAAAATTGCATCAAAATCTTAACAAATAAAAAATGCTAAAATACAATTCAACATTCAAAATTATCGGCTCGTCAAAGAATCACCCTTATTCGGATCCTGCACCTTATTTATACCCTTGAGTCTTTATAGATACTCCATCCATTAAGCCAGGACTCAGAAGCCATCCCATCGCCAGTCAGTGAAATAGAAGCAGAGGGAGACTATCGACAAGAAGTGCAAGATGACTGATTGCCCAGGTATGACAAATTTCTTGAGCTTAATAAAAAACCCTTTATCATAATCTAGTTCTTGATTCTTAAATGCGTGCTAATTGGAGAAATTGATGATGGTTTGGACACAGGAAAGGGATCATGGCCGGAGCTTGTTGGTGACCACGGAGAGGCTGCAGCCTCTGTAATTGAGAAAGAAAACCCAAATGTTCGTGCAATTGTACTCAAGGACGGGACTCCAGTGACCAGAGACTTTAGGTGCGATCGCGTGTGGGTTTGGGTTAACAAAGATCGAATTGTAATCCGTGCTCCTCGTGTTGGCTGAAAATAATAGCAGTGCAAATAATGCTTGTGATTTCTCTACAGTTTCCAGTGTTGATGTAATCCATGTATGTTATGGAGTTCTTTAGTAGTATCTGTTATTTGGCTTTCACCTTGAGACTGCAAAATGTCTTGTAAAAATAAACTGCAAAGATGCAATCTTGCATCATGCTGCAAATAAAATTTGATCAAATGGTTGTTCTTTCAAGGTGCATCATGTGTCATTTATCAAGTATTTTTACTACTTCCTCCGAAATAATCAATGAGATGTAAACTCTTCAATAAAATTTTAAATAAAAAAATATTTAATGTAAGTTATTTTAAAAATAGAAATGTAAATATTTGATTTTGGAAGAACAGGAGGAAAATAGAGATTGAGTTGAATTTGCCTGGCTTTGAAAGCTGCAAAAAGAGAGAACAGCAGGAAAAAAAAATGTAATCTTGACATGAATTTTTGTCCAAACTGCCCTCTGAGTCTCAAGTGTGCGATCATTCTCGATCTTGTGATTTACTAACACTGGAGATGAGAATACAGGATATTCAGCTGGTCCAAATATTGATTTTTCATTTCTCTTTCTTGTTTTCTTTTTCCATAATATGCTTACATAATTTCTTTGTCATTTTATACTTTACAGCAAAACGAACTTATCTCTTTAGCCTATCCCTTTCATGTGAGAAAGCTATCTGATTCAGAACCCACATCCCCATAGTAGAGCATTTTTGGTATAACTAATGCCTGCATTTTAAAACAGCTAATTCTTTAGTAGAGAATTGGGCATTGACCAGTGCTTTAAAAATGCATTCGTCCTTAGCAGGTATTTGACACCAGTACAACAGTTTGAGCCTTTCTATCAAAGATCAGACCAGTCTCAGACAGGGTGACCTTTATTCTATTGAGATCATGAGGGGATGGTGGAGATTGATTCAGGAAAATCCCTTCACAAAGATGAAAGTATCTTATACTAATTGTTACAGATAATTTGGAGTCAAAAAGCATTTCCATTTATAATTGAAAGATAATAAGTTTGCACTTTAACAACCGAATCATTTTGATGGCTCTGCAATGAGCATCTCATTCAAATCTTTGGAACATGCAAATTGAGTCAGTATATCATATACCAAAACTTAGAACCATTAATAATTCTATCTGGCAAGGATTCTAAAGTATAGAACAAAAACAAATATAGATTAGTAATTTAAAAGCTCTTCTGGTCGTTCATTAAATTTAATATATCTCGAAAAGCCTACGAACAATCATAGAAAATCATTTTTAAACATTTTCAGATAAACAAAATCTGATCTTCTGGTTATTTCAATTAAATTCTGATACTTTCCTTAATGTGTGGCCACCTGATTTTGTACCATCAAAACAGAGGTCTGGGTCAAAACGTTCTCCGGTCCATTGAGCACTTCCTTGATCTGTTTACAGGGACTTGCGCTGATCAACTTTTTGTCTTTACTCTTTATATTCTCCCAGATAGAAGTTGATCAGCGCAAGATAAAGTCCAACATCACTTCTCAATATTAAAACTTTTATTCTGAACATTGAGATGTTACATCGTAACACTGACACTTTCTTGAATCAAAATGAAAAGAAAAAGAAAAGGAAAAAAAGATTCGAGAAGATGGTACAATATTCTTTCTATGAATTCTTTGATGGCGGCATTAAATTTTTTTAGAATTATTTTTTCATTTTGGAAAATCAAGAAATTAAAATTTAAGATCCGTTGCATCCGTCCCAATTTAATAGAGTTATGTATTTTTTTATTTTATCCTAAATTATAAATTTCTTTTCTTATTAAAAAAAATATTTTTTAATTAATCAAAATATACATAAAATGATTAGTCAATTTGGTCCATTTACTTTAAAAATAAGCCACTTTAATCCTGCTGATTTTTTTTGAACATTTAAGATGATCTAATTTTTTATCGGCAGCCAAATAGAACTTTAAATTCCAATAAAAACAAGCACGTGCAATGCACATGATATCTTTTGAGTGGTAAAATTGGAAAATCACATTACCCACTCCCGTTCTCTTTCACGCCGCTGCACGGCATTGTTGCAGAATTAAACTCAAAGCTGTGGTTAATATTAGATTTTATTCCTCAAATCCAGAAATTCAAGGACAATTCAACTGTAAACTTTTTGTGCTTTTCTTTCAATCTTCTCATCCTTGAAAATTTCTGATGAAACTTGGCTACTGCTTTCCAGAGTGCTCAAAGCCTCAGGCATACAAATCCTTTTTTTTGGCCAAATCAGTTGAGTTTTCCCCAACTTCAACCATAAGTTTTCCTTTCTAGTTCCAAGACAAACATCAAGCATCTATGCAAAGACCACCGTGAGAAAGGAAACCATGCTAGTGATGATTGAACTTGAACACCATGAGAAGGACCATCAATGATTCATCCCAAATCTACAATACTTGAAACCATTAGTGATAAGAGAAGCATACGAGGTATTTTTGATGATGCCTTAAAGAGGTTTTTTATTTTTATTTTTAAGATAATTAAAATCAGTTATATTTGAACAAACCAATAAAGAGGTTCAAATAAAAAATCAAAGATAAAATTACAATCCAAGGAAAGAGTGGATTATCACTGCCTTATGACTGGAGTAATGCCCTTCACCATGCTTGCCGTCGATCTGCTGGTATCGAAGTTTGTTACTGTTGTTCTCTCTTTCATCTGTCTGCAAAGCCATTCACACAACATTGGGAGATCGTTAAGGAGAAGAATGGGGAAGTGAGTGGTAGATGGAATTAGATCATTTGGGAGGGCTTGGGGCTGCAACAATGGCGGGCAGCGGCGTGAAATGGAAGGGGGAAAATAATAAAGAGAAGATGAAGGAAAAAAATGGAATTATAAGTGTGTAATGTGATTTTTCAATTTTACCCCTCAAAAAATACTCACGTGCACATGCTTGTTTTTATGGGAAACTTGTTTTTCATCCAAAATTATTTGTAATGGAAATATTTGTTTGTCGGTAAAAAGTTAAAAGATTTGTATATATATTTGTAAAGTATGATTATTTGTATTTTAAAAAATAATAAATTTATTTTGAAATAATAAATAATGAATATATATTTTTAATTATCATGAAAAATTAAATAAGTCTATCGATTTAAAATAGAAAATATTAATTTGTAAATTAACAATGCAACTTTTATTCTAGTCAATTCAATTTGAACAAAAAACAATTTGCTGAACCCGAGTAAATGACATTTGATTCTGAGTTCAGCTCAAACTAAAATCTGAGCAGCTTGAATAATTTTTTTTTTCATTTTTGTAATAAGTATAATAACAATTATAATACAAAATAATTCTATAACAAAAATGAAAATATAATTTTTTGTTTTGATTAATTAGAGAATTTTTTGACTAAGATTATTTAGAGAAGTAAATATATAAAAAAAATATTATATCTATTACTCTAGTATTATATATAATTTTAATATATTAAATATATTTTTGGCTGCAACTTTGCATTCGGACCACTTTAATTTTAAACTCAAAATTTAGATATGACTAATCAAAACTTAATCTTAAACTGCTCAGATAAATATTCAAATCAATGGACAATGGTTGTGTCTATTCTCGCCTTCCGTGCTGGATTATCCTTTCAAGGTGTTGGGATAAGTGCTTTTAAAAAAAATTATTTTTAAAATCAATCTCTCCATTTTAAAATATAAACTATTGTATATTTTTTATATTACAATAATTCATTTTAAACTTTTTAAATATATTTATTATTTTTTAATATTATATCTATTAATATAGAAGTAATAATAGAAAAGAGAAGACTAATAAAAATAAATATACAATAAATACAAACGTTTTAGGAGTGAATTTTTTTCTTAGTCTATGTAATTATTATTCAAATCACATATATTTTGAAACAGAATAATTAAAAAAAAGTCATTTTTAAAAGATCTATTCGAAGATATTTTTATAATAAATTTTTTAATCTAAACAAATGTGAAAATGAATTAAAAATAACTTAAATAAATTGTAATTAAAAAGGGCCAAAATACTATTAAGAATGACCTCCTAATCTCACTGCAAATTGGGCATTTGCAAGATCTTATTGTGAGTCTCCTTTGTGACTCGAGTGGCCGAATAGCCAAGCTAGCCCACTCCAGAATAATGGAACATTCCATCAAGGGAAGTTTGGGCCTCCCTGTTCCTAGTGCCAAATAAAATTTTTGTTTCTCTCTTGACCATTTGTCAACGAAGAAAAGAAACAAAATTACGGTTCTTGCAGAGTGAATATAAAGGGAAAATTAGTGGATTCAGCTTCAGATCTAACAGTGTCAGAAGGGTTCTTCAAAGTCACATGAAACACGAGCTGTCCTTCACTTTTTAAGTTGAGGTAAACATCGCTCTTTTTTATCCATTTCTCATTTCTTCCGTTCCTATAAATTTCCCGTGAAAAGTTTGTCTATGGAAGCCAACTTTTTAGTAGTATTTAGTACTTCTTTTCGTGTGAGCTGGAGGAGATATGCCTTAGTTCATAAAACTCACCAGTTTAAGAATTTCTTGGATTTTATGTAGTTGAGCAGATCCCCAGTATGGTCATAGTTCAATATTCTTGAAACCCCTTTTTTCGTTTCTTTTTATTTATTTATTTAATTTTCCAAATTGGTTTTTTTTTTTCCACCAAGCCCAATTTTGTGGAATTCTATCTGTAACAGATTTTAGTTTTGAGATTTCTTGGAAAAGTGTTTTTCAGGGTGAAGTCCCTGTGTCTCAATTGAAGCTTTTTTGGGTTGCTGTTGTTTAAAATTTGAGGCGGCAGATGTAACTTTATAGGTCTTGGAAAATTCAAGATTTTGTGGAGCCGCGGAGGTATTGTAGTGGAAGATTTATTGACTGGTTAAAGGATGGCAGATAAATTCTGGTTAATTAAGGAAGATAAGGCTTTGGCTGAACATGTATTGGGCAGTGAAGCTGTTGAATTTTTCATTTGGTTGGGTACAAGTAACATACTATCTGAGTTTACAGGACCTGGTGGGGATTTAAGAGTGCAGAAAGGACTCTCCCAGATTGTTGAGGGGTCTGATTGGACTTATGCGATTTATTGGCATGTTTCGACTTCAAAATCAGGCAAATCAGCTTTGATTTGGGGTGATGGGCACTGTAGAGAACCCAAGGGAAGCGAGAAGAAAGCTGACTATGATGAGAAGGACCGAAGATCTGTAGAAGGAGGTCGGAGAAAACAGGTGCTTCAGAAGATTCATTCTTGTTTTGGGGGAGCAGAGGATGATAATGTTGCTGCAAAGTTGGATTCAGTTTCGGAAGTCGAAATGTTTTATCTAACATCTATGTATTTTGCATTTCCATTTGACAAGCCTTCGATTCCTTCCCAGGCATTTAATACTAGTAGATCAATCTGGACTTCCGATGGCAAAAGCAGTTTAGAAAATTACCAATCCAGGGCCATTCTGGCAAAATCAGCTCATTTTGAGACTGTGGTGTTCATACCGCTGAAATCGGGAGTGGTGGAGATTGGTTCTGTAAATTCACTCCCTGAGGATAAGAATTTGATTCAGATGGTCAAAACTACATTTGCAGCTAATGTTTTGCAATCTAAAATGTCTCCGAAGATTTTTGGCCAAGAACTTAGCCTAGGAGCTGCCAAATTAGGTCCAATTAGTATTAGTTTTGCTGCAAAGGTAGAAGATGATTCAAGTTTTACTTCTGATCCATATGAACTGCAAGCCTTAGGTAGTCAAGCTTATGGGCCATCAAATGGGTATCGTAGTGATGATGGTGAGGTGAAGCTTTTTCCCCAGAGGAACCAACCTATTGTTTCTGATTTGGAGCCAGCGAGGGATGATTCCTTGATCCAGCCAGATGATCGGAAACCCAGAAAGAGAGGTAGAAAGCCTGCCAATGGCAGGGAAGAACCACTGAATCATGTGGAAGCAGAGAGGCAAAGGCGTGAGAAGCTAAATCAGCGGTTTTATGCATTAAGAGCTGTAGTTCCAAATATCTCAAAGATGGATAAGGCATCCTTGCTTGGTGATGCAATTGCATACATAACTGATCTTCAGAAGAAGATAAGAATCATGGAAACTGAGAAGGAGATGGGCATTAATAAGCCAAAGCATATTGCTATTCAAGATATTGATTTTCATGAGAAGCATGAGGAAGCAATTGTACAAGCTAGCTGTCCATTAGATGCTCATCCTGTTTCTCGAGTTGTAAAGGCACTGAGAGAAAATCAAGTTATGGCCCAAGAATCTAATGTTTCTCTGACAGAAAATGGGAATGTTCTTCACACCTTCTCCATCCAAACACCAGGTGGTGCAGCAGAGCATTTGAAGGAGAAGCTGACTGCTGCTCTCTGTAAATAATTCAGCTTTTTAAACTGTGCATGTAAGATGAATCTTATTTATGATATTTTGTATGAAGAGGGCTTTGTCATTTACTGTTATTTCATATACCCAAGCCAAGGAAAAGTGGTTGCTCACTTGATTTGCAGTTTGTATTTGACTCACCATCATTATTACATTATAGTAGCTCAAAGTTGCTTATACTTGCTGTTGATTCTACCCGATCAAAATGGCTTTTAGTGGTTGATATCTTACCTGCATCATGTCTTTGAATGATTGTTTTCCCCCAATATGCTTTGAAGCACTTTAATTTTAATAATTTACTGGGCATCTCATGTAGATATGAACATATCGATCTTATTATTAGGTTTCAGTGTGGTGGTGCATATTGATTTTATAGGTCGTTTGCATCTTAAGGGAAAGGATTACTCTTCCCACCTGGGGATTTTATTGACAGGTTTAAAAATGATTGTATGTCATGTGCATTTCTTGATTTATTGTATGTTTCAAGATCTTGCAATGTTAGCAAGGTTTGGTTGTTCTTTAGATAAGGATGTGTCTTGGTTTGAAACAATTCCTTCTTTTGTAGAAATTGCTGCTTCTGCATGCTTGGAATTGTTCTCTGATTTCTCTCATCCCTATTTGTTTTCCATTGCTATATTGCTTGCTCTCTCTGAAATGACTTGTTTTCTGGTATATCGTACATGTCCTCCTCTTCTACCGTCTCTTTCATTTTCTTTTTTTCCCCTCCTTTTTGTGGGAAAAGGAAGTTGAAGACACTGCAGCTACTTTTGTAGTACTAGAGGATAAGTTTTAAGGAGCAAATAATAAATTCAAAATTGGTACTGCTGAGTCTTCGTCGTTGTCAGCCTAACTTCCGTGTTCTCAACACTTCACCCCCTTCTTGTCTTTTTTTTTTTTTGCTCTGTTGCGTGCGAGATTTGGACCACGGCATCCACATGGTCATAAACTCAAATCGAAAGATTACAAGTCTTTTAGGACTTTGTTAATTTATTTATTTTGAGTGAATATTTTCACAAGCCAGGCCTTCTTAAAAATCCTTAAATTTTGTAAATTGGTGAGCCCATATTACAAGTGAATTTATATGAATAAAGTAGAAAGAGGGCTTTTTAAAGGTGAATTTGGTGTACAAGTGAGGCCCTGGACCTAGTTCACCTAATAATTCCCGCGCACTAAAATTAGTAAATGTGTTTGATTGATTCTGACGCTTATAATCTGGAAATTGGACGTTTATTGTCATTTTCTTATATATATATATAATGTCCTGATCATCCTTATGGCCTATGGGGACTTTGAATTGAGCACTTGGCCCACTCGGAATCCTGATTCCAATGAATCTTGTAAATTCGGAGTCTCTGGACACCTTGATGAACTACTACTATCACACGAGCTTCCCATGGGGTGCACTATGTCATGTGGATTAGTCCAATTTTTCTGCTACTCTTTCTGGTAAGTGTGCTTGCAAATCTTTAAATCTTTGCTTTCTACACATGGAAAACATGGCTAAATCTACAAGAGGGGAAAATATTACTACTATAAGTAAGAAGTAATGAGTAGTTAAGAATTGAGGGCAAAAATTCTTGTTGAGTACGGTATTTGGGGACTGGACTAAATATAATCTTTCTAATTCTTGTCTATTTAACATCAACCATAAAATGATCAGAAAACCGTCATTCATTTTATCATTCAGTTGAGGAGTGCGTGCCCCAAAATTATGTTGTAAAGTAGAAAAATTTGCAATACTTCTTTAATTTCGTGAAGTAACAAGGTTCATATTCCTATATATATATATAAACAAGGTTTATAGTTTTTTATAAACCGGAGTATTTATAGCAATTCATTTTGACCCAGTAAATGCTTTTTTTTTCTTTAATCCACCTGCTAGTTTAAATAGTACTGTCCAAAAATAAGCGACATAAAGGAAATATTTCTGATTTTTTTTCAACAAATTTACCCTTATTTAAACTTTCTCCATTCATGGCTTGCTCTTCAATAATACTAACATCTATATTCAATTTTCATTGACTTGAAAGGAGAAAAAAGAAACTGATTTTCCAAAGTTTTATTCCCTCCATTTTGACTTTATTTCTTTTGATAAACCAAAAAATTAATGATTTTTCTAGGAAGGATTGTTAAATATAGTTGTGTGCTTTAAAAGAAAATAAAGAGGGATCATATTAAATATTTTGTTAATTTATACCATAAAACTTTTTTTAAAATGTAATATTCATGAAAATAATAATAAAGACAATTTAATTTAAACAAAAAAGAAAGTACATTTTTAAAACTTCATGATTGTCTATCAATCTTTTTGCGGCGCATCCTCTATTTATTTGAAAAGCATTTTAGAAAATGTGGAATGAACACAAAGTACTCAATTGAAAAAAATTAAATTTCAAATTAAATATTACTATGCACATACAAATATGTACTTTTAAAATTTTGGTGGTCAAAGCCTAAAACAATTTTTCCTTTCCCATTTTGAGGCATAATCTTATGTAATTGTACTTTGGGTCAAAGAGACCCCTGTATATTGGACTGAAGTCCACTATATTTTAGGTCAAAGACACCTTTCGGCCTTTCCCATTTAGATTGACGTCACTTTTTCATTAAAATATATTATCGAGCCGAAACACCTATTTAATCAAGTTAAAACCTTTGTTCTTTGATTACATATATAACAAAACATTTTTATATGCCGTAATAAATTCAATGTACATATTTTAAATCATAATTTAATAGTGCATAAATAATCATATAAAATATAACACTTAAAGCACATATTTAAAAACAAACATGTATTTAAATAAAATAGAACTCCTGAAAATTCATTGAACTAAAATTTCGTTTTTTTTAATAATTAGCATAATACATAGGCATTAATAAATTAGATATATATCTCATGTAAACAAATAAAAATATGTAACATGGACATAAATATTAAACTTAGTAGAGTAATATTATTCCCACATCAACTATTGCAAATAAATGTGAATTGCATGGGAAAATGTAGAATGCAGTCTAGCTTTCATGTTCTTCGTTTCCTCAACTATTGCAAATAAAGGTGAATTGCATGGAAAAATGTGAAAACAGTCTAGCATTCTAGTTCATCATTTCCTACAATATGAATAACCTTTCTAAGCTTCTAAATAAATTTATATAATTGGAATAAAGTATAGAAATAGAGATTTGATGGAATTGAGGTAAAAGCTTAGAAAATTTTGGGTCAAATTGTAATTTTATAAAAGTTTAGGGGGTTAAATAATAAATTTCTAAAAATTGAAATTAAAGTGATGATGGATTTTTTCTGAAATATTTGGGTAGATATGTATAAAATAAAAGGCAATTTTGGAAATTTGACTGAATATGAAATTTCTAAAAGTTTAGGGGTCAAATTGGAATTCTAGAAACTTTGTAGTCATTGTGTAATTTTATAAAATTTGAAATTAAAGTAGATCTGGATTTTTATGGAATTTTGGGGTCAATTTGTAAGCCTTAAAAAGTTTAATTTGGAGTAAGTCTAGACATTTTAGAAACTTTTGGGACCAAATTGAAATTTTGGAAAACTTTAGGGTCAAACTTGAAAATTATAAATATATATTCTTGGGTAAATTCGGTAATATGTAAACATATAATTTCGGGACTGAAATTTAAAAAACACAAGGATTAAATTGAGAAATTCTAGAAATCTAATTGAATATGAACTTTTGAAATAAATTGCAAAATAACCCCAAGAACTATATAACCATAAAACACAAATTTCTTACCTCATTTTCTTTTCTTCTTCTTCATCAAGGCAACCACCCCTTGACAACATCATTTCTTGAAGAATGAATAAGATTATTTGGTGATAAACTCTTCTCAAATCCTAGGTATTTATAGGAGGATTCATAGTTTAAATTAATATAACCTTGATTATAAAGTTGAAGAAGAAACATGGGGGCGATAATTGTTATGTGACATATTGTAAATGATTAAAGATGTAGTGTGATATATTGTAAATGATTAAGAATGTAGTGTGATTTATTGTCTTTTTGGATTGTCACACTTGCAATTGAGCAAGGTCTGCTTTTAGTGTAGAGGCACTAGAACTAGAACATCACCTCTCAATATTAATATACCTCTTCAATTATTTTAAAATGAATATTCATTTTCTTAAAATAAATATATTTTCATTTAAATTCCATTAACGATGAATTTACATTCAAGTAAGTTATATTCTTATCCATAATAAAATTAATAACAATTATAGATAATTTAATATTTAATTTTGAACAAAATAGTATATATATATTATGCACAATCCAAAGCAAATTGTTGCACTCATATGGATTCATCTTCTTATTCTCTTTAAACTTTTATCCCATTTACATTATCATCATCTTCGAAATAAGTATCAATCAATGAAAAGCTTAAACAAAATACATCTTTAATGAATATTACAAGTCATTCTATTGCTTATCTTTATAACCCAACTTACAATACACCAAAGAAAAAAAAAATAACAATAGGGCAAAAAGACACCAAATTAAAAAGGAAAAGAAAGAGGCATACAAGACTTTTTCAGTTTGCCCCAGACTTTCCTTTAGACATATTCTTTATTCTTTTCTCGCCTAAGAGTAAAAAGTACTAGTTATATATAGAGTATACTTTGAGTTACATATACAAAACCAATAAAGAAATGAATAAGTTTGTTTGTTATCTTCCGTCTAGTTAAAATTCCTTGCTGGAACCAAAGGAATAGGAGAGCCAAGATTGATGGCCTACACTTTTCTCTATTTTAAATTAATTTGTGGCTACTCCAAATTGAACCCTTTGATTATCTGGGTACGCAGGTGGTGGAGGAGCCACCACATGACTATGACCAGCAAAGTTTCTTTCACTGATGGTACTACTACAGGGTCTTCCACTGCCGCGGGGAACGTTGCTGCAGCTATTTTGCGACGGAGTGCCACTCCCGCCCCTCTGGAGGGATGATAAAACAAGGATTTGCTTCTTCATGATCCATTTTTCTTCTTCTTCATCAAATAAGATTCTTGTAGCTTCATAAGGTCTGATGATCACGAGCAATGTGATTGCGATGCAGATTATAATGCTTAGAGTTTTCATGATCTTGTTGAAGGGGAAAATTCAGATAATTGTCGAACTGATTTATGGGAAGTGAAGTGATGGGAGATATGGAATATGGGAGTTGAGAGATCAGGTACGTGTATATATATATATGAATAGATGAAGGCATGAAAACCATGGCGTGACTTGAATTTTCGTGTTGTTAATGTTGATTATAGGCTTTGAATGTTGACTGCAAAGGGCTTACAAAGAATTAGAATATTGAATTGGTCTTGACGGAGGAAAAAGAAAATGTAAAAGGTTTGCTTGATTACCAAGTCCAAATATACACTAAATTAAACAGGAAGTAGATATACCGCTAATTCAGATAACGAATGTAGGCCATATGTCCCTTAAAATAATTTATTTTAGTCTTAACATTTTGTTTTAAAATATTAGTCATTTTACAATTAATCTTACATATTACATAATTATGACTCTCTCTATTTAATGATTTATTTCTTTAAAGATAATGAAAGTTGTGTTATACCATATTATAGAAAGAAAGTTAAATTTAAGGGTATTTTAAATATAAAATATTGTAGCTTTAAATGATTTATATTAATGAAGAGATTTTTTTAAATATATTTTTATCTTATGTAATGAAGTTAGAAAAGTTCAAAACAATGAGGCATTCAATTATGTCGGAACAAGACTACGGGCTCTTGTAGAATAAACGAGACTAATTACATGCATATTTCCATACCCACAAGGAATGATCTTCTTTTTTTCATCATCCCCCCCCCCCCTTCTTTGAATGGATCAAGAATGATTTTTGAGGACGATTTCGTAAATTTCCCTTGAGGCGATCACAGCGTAAAGAAAATTGACATATCTGAAAGGTACTTATATTTATGAAATATGAAGAAGAACTATTGTGAATACTTTGACGTATATGCAACCAGGTGTAATTTTTTTCCTAAACACTTTTATATTAGCTGTTTCAAAAATCTTGTTTAAACTTGTGATAAAAATGGTAAGAAGAAGCACATTCACGTGATTCAAAAATATCTTCAATACTAAACGTTGAATAAATTTTGTTACGTGACCATTAATAATTAAACTATCAATTCATATAAGATGAGTATTAAATAACTTTAAAAGTTAATGGTCAATTACACTATTCACGATTTATTTGTTAATTGGTGAATTTATTCAAAAGTGATATATATTATTGGAGAAGAAAATTTAATGACATTGTTAATTTTGATCATATGATATACTTGTTTTTCCCATTTACCTTGAAGAATTAAAGACTGAGATTCTGGTTCCTTCTTTGTCTATGATCAACCATCAAGATTGTGAAAGCTTTTTAAAATCACAGAAATTAAGTTAATGTCTAGAACAAAATTTTCAAGGGATAAAAACCTCCAAGGGAGAACAGAATTTTTTTCTTGAAATACCATCCGAGTAGAATGAGATAAGCAGGGAAACCATAAATTGACCGTAGTCCTGTGACTCCGTCTCTTCCCCTATATAGCTTTTGCTTTCCCTGTGGGATGGGGGAATGCAGCAGTAGAAAAGCGTTTACTTTTGTTGTGGTTGCCTTGGAACGAACCAACCAACCAACCAACAACACATTTAGTCTAAACTCCTCTTTTTTTTTTTATAATAAGACTGCATATCAGTGGTGTTCTGTTGAACCTTTACGCGACAAAGCTTACTCGTAATATTTGTTGTCCTGTTATTCAAATTCAATTCCGCGGCCAAGACTCAGAAAAGTCTAATACTCCCAAACACATAGTGGTCATTGATATGATCTCATCATTTTCAAGTATCTGAAAGGCCTTTTATTCTTCCTCCACGTATTTACGAGATGATCTCTTTGACATTTGGATAACGTGGGGTTTGAGAGGGATAATTTTTTTAGGATGAATTAGACCATCTATTGCATAAAATTGAAAGTCACTCAACTGCCACACAACACAAGAGGAGGAAACTATTGTTCTGGATGAGATTCTTTTCCACCATTTAATTTACTCAAGACATTAGAAAGCAGAACAGGACCAAACTCTAATCTAAATGAGGACAGAAATTTCTGAGTGCCTTCACATTTACCAGTGCACCTTCCTGTGTTTACTTTGTTTAGCAAATGGTATATGTGATTTCTTGTTCCGGTGTATTTGGTTTGGTTTATTCTCATCTCCAATTTAAAACAATTTTCACCTCCAAAACTATCAATCAATTCAAATTTTAATTCCCTCTGTTCCCTTTCTGTCTCCCCAGTGTAGCTATCACCTATGTCATAGAGATACAATATGAAGTCAGAGTCAATGCAGGTATATTAATTTACTGACAGACAACCGTCAATTCTATTTGCTTCCTTTGGCCTCAAATTCCACCCCCATAAAATCAATCTTCGCTGGTCAAGTCTCTACCTACATGCCTATCTATGAATATTTCATTCCGTAAATGGCGTTACCGTTTCCTGTTGCACCCTGACAGAACGCCACTTATCCAACAGTTTCGAGTAGTCCAGATAAAAAACTAAAGGGCATAGGAATATTGTCAGCTTAACTTGCGTAAATAACTGGACCAAAACAAGAATTGTCAATATACCTAGTTATACCCGTTCCCCTCCTTGCTGGGTAGATAATACAAGGATGTTTAGAAAGATGCATTGTCTATGTATGTATCTTGGGAAACATAAAAATGCATACTCATTGGACAAAACCAACTTAATCTAATGAGTAATAAAATATTTATCTAGGAACAGTATACAGATTTCAACCTAAGAAGTAAAAAGGTCCAATCTAGTTAAAACAACTTTCCAAACCTTTAAAAACAAAATCTTGCTCCCAGCATCTGGAAGAAATTGCCACCTCTAGACTGTATTGTAAATGCATGTGCAGAAATTCCTAAGCCTCTCACAGAAAAATAATAAAGGGGAGAAAAAGAAGATATCTGTAAGCCTTTTTAATTGTATTAGGTCAATAACTGAGTGTTCCTAATTCCCATAAAATACAACATATCTGAAAGCGACAGCCCTCAACTTACAGGATTCAAGAAAACTAGATCATGGGAATCACTTAAAAACCTTCTAAATTTCCATGAAACAATTGCTAAAAGTACCTCTATCTGTTCATATCATAAACGTCTTGGAACAATCAACTAGAGCCTGCATCACTAACTAACATCCTTACCTTCCCCCAATACTTTCAGAGTTTTAACTACATCGCTAGTGTTGATATTCTAACAAGCAAGAAGAATAAGACACAAGGCCTACAACACCAATAATTTCTCACGACTCAATTGTCTTTAGTATTTACGAGCAGTGCCAGGTGAGACCATCCACCTGATCTCCTGGCATACCAATTTTTTTTGCATAAAACAATCACCACCACCAACACAATAATGATACACCAAGAAACGGAAAATACACAAATCTTAGTTTTACTTCTCTTTTTCTTTTCATTTGCCCAAATCTCTCGGAAACAATAGTAATAAATCTTCCATGAAAATTAGCATCCTTATCAAACTTTGAACAGGCATGTACAAATAGGATAATGACATCATCAAACTGTAATTACAAGAAGAACTTGCTCTGTGCAGCTATACCCTTACACAGCAGCAGTCATATAAATCTACAGACACAAGGTGCACATAACTGCAGTTTTGAAATCCAAAGGATGATTACATGGAGGCTTAGTAATGAGGGATCTCCATGTTTTTTCACTGGGATGATATATTTGTGTCAAAAGAGTGGCTGACCTCTTCCGTTGGCTAGATTTTCGGCTCTTTATTGAATCAATTCCACTTAGAGTCATTACATGCAGCTCTCTGTCCAATGCAACAAAACCCACAGATGATGCATCAGACACTTTTCTTGGCACACTTGTCTCCTTTAACCAACGATTAGAAGCCATGTCATATCTGCAATTAAGATGTTAAAAACAATTAAGGGCCCTTATAAGTGATGCATAAGACTGGGGAGGAAGTATTAATTGAGAGGTGATATGCTAACACTGCCAAAAAGTATAGCCGGCCAACAATTTGGATCATGCTCACTAATAGCTAGTAGCCTAGAAAAATGCACATACCAGCGCAGTTTTGCGCATGATAAAACTCATGCAAGCAAATCTTTTCTCAATCAAGATATAAGAAATTATAGGATGAATCCTGGATACTAGGACACTGAAGGAGTCTTCCTTTGTCAGTCCTTAGAGCATCAAAAGAACCTGAGTTGCTGCAGCAACTATGTCAACAGAAAAAGGACCACACTTATGATTGCGAGTAGACTTGCCAGCTACTTGCATAGATAATTGTGACACGGCATAAAGGTAAGATATTTCAGACAATCTTTTTAGTGTAATTATACTAAAAAGTCTGAAATGATTTGCATATTGGTGCTGAAAGACGGCAACATAATGTAACAGTTGGACACAAAAAACAAAAAAAGATGTGCAAAAGATTAAACAGCTACTAGATATACAAGTGTGCAACAGCTAGTGACATCTCTGAACGGAACCCAGAGAGGCAGTATTACACAGAAGAACCTAAGAGAGAAGCCAATGATGGAGAATCAAGCGATACATCCTACTTCAACATCAGGCCTAAATCAGTTAACCAAATATGAAAATATTTTCAAAAACATCATAAGTCTCAAAATCAACTTTGCTTATCTATTTGTATGCAGATATTATGACTCCTGATAGCTTCTGATAA
This sequence comes from Apocynum venetum, assembly GCA_019593545.1. Lineage (NCBI taxonomy): Eukaryota > Viridiplantae > Streptophyta > Magnoliopsida > Gentianales > Apocynaceae > Apocynum > Apocynum venetum. The sequence goes on from SRSM01000324.1 coordinate 2,910,216, forward strand.
CAATAGTATCCATATCATTTATTGAACTGACGTATGATGACAGTATGTTTCACACTCGCACAACACAAAAAGTTTTGCAATGACATGCTCACATAATAAAGAAGAAATATTTCCAAACCAATTGAGCAATTCTATTCTCAGACCATTCGAATGAACAGGCTCTAACTGAACCTGAATTAAAACACAATTCTGACAAAATCAACAATCAAGTTAGTTGAACTCCTAAGACATTCAAGAGTAGTTTATAACTACATTTAGCTCGATAATATACTTGATTCTCAGTAGGGGAGAGGCACAACAAACGATTGCAATACCCTGAATCTTTTCTTTTACTGAATATACTTCAAAATGCAGGGTAAAACACTAAGAACTGACCTGAAGATATCACTCCTGTCTAACATGAAGATGGCAGGAAAATTCCAGACTTCATCCTCAATGACAACAATCTTTCCAAGCCGCCTTCTCTCCCCTTCTTCCCACATGTCCCCAAGCTCCCTCCACTTGCCACCATTTTTCAGCTCCATCACCACAGCATCCTTATAATACTCATCCACAGGAAAAACCCCAGAAACTGTCCTCGATTCGCCATACCCTCCCATTACCCAAAACTCCCTCTCATCTTCATGCCCAACAAAGAATCCAACACACCCAGCACGAAACCTGGGCAATCCATCCAATGCTACCCACTCATCCTTTCCGATATCATACATCTCCACCGAGCTCATCCTACTCCCTGCCGCACCAAACATCGCATGCCTAGACCCGCCTCCAGCCACTACAATCCTATCAGAATTGGGAATGACAGCGCAGGCAAAACTACCCCTGGGGGTAAGCATAGGGGACAGAGACTCCCAAGAAAAATTAAGAAGGCTGAAGCGGAATGCTGATGAGGAAGGACAAGGGCGGTCGAGGGGAAATGAGCGGGTGTCAAAAAGGGAACCACCGAGTACGTAGAGCTGAGGCCCTATTGATATGGAAGTGAAATTGCAGAGGCCATAGGCATAAGGGTTACAGGGCATGAGCGGTAGAGGACACCAGGCAAGGTTTTCGGGATCAAACAGATAAGGAGATGAAATTGAGGGGTCCTGAGGGAATAAACAGAGAAGGTACGAGCGCGCTGATGGTGGAATGTGGTTTTGGCGGAGAGAGATAAGGGTTTTGGACGAGAAGAAAAGCCTCCATGATTTACAAATGGTTTTGAGGCGCGATTGATGTGAATAAGGGATGAATGCTAAAATTAAAGCCCCTAAATCGTTTGGCAGTCCTGGAATAAGGATTAGGGTTTGCATCTGTACTTCGTCGGAAACCCACGAACACGAAGGCGCCATAACTGTATCCTCTAAAACGTTTGAATCAATCGCACACACTTGGGAACAAACTTGTTCTAATCCTATACCAAATTCTCCGATAGAATTTCTCAAACACAAAGAACAACCTATAAAATCTGAATCAATTGCAGTAAAAATTATATACAAATATGCAGGGATACAGAAATGACGCGATTAGAAACATACGCATCGAAGATTCGAGTTCGTTTCAATCTACTGGCTCTCCAATAGGCGATTATTCCTTGAAGGTTCTGATGGAAGGATAAAGAAATCACTACCACTGACTCTAGCCTCTAGTGGTAATGTTTTATTCTTATGGCGGTTTCTTCCATGGCAAGAAGTTTGGGAATTTTCTAGGGATATTTGAGACCAGAGTGTGATCCACTGTTCTGAGTTTTCTTTCAAGATTGTCAAATGTACAGATTTCCGACACGTGGTGCGATTAATGAATATACTTTCATGCCCGCCCGACACCAAGTGACGCAATTTGTCAAAATTTTGTAAGATTATTGACTTTTTAAAAAAAATTGGAAAGATGAGTTTTTTTATTGACGGAGAGAATAGTAAATTACTTCAATTGCTAAGCTTAATTTTGATTATTGGTTTGGATTTTACAAGATTAATTACACAGGTTGCAAGTAGAATTAATTTTTTTTTTTTTTTTTTGTAGAAATACATATATGAGACTTTTTGAAGTAGTCATAGTTTTGCAACTTTTTTCAAATAGGCCTAAACTTTTATAAATTTTAATTTTAGTATTTAAATTCTTTTTTTTATCGATGCATGTATTCAAATTTTTTAAAACTATCAAAAAGAACACTTAGAACTTTTTTATTTCCAATGCATGCATTCAAATTTTATAAAATTATTAAAAATTGTACTCATGTCCATCTAATTAAGAGGTATTTTGTCATTCTCAAGAATAACTTAAGCTCATTGTTCTCTAATTTACATAAGCTCATTTTCTCCATTTAGATTCTATGCAAACCTATCCCTTTCCAAATTTTTATTTCTTTTAAAGGCAAAGAGATTTTATTTAAAATATATATATTTAGTGCAAGATAAAAAAATATGATACAATAAAATAACTTGAAAAGAAATCATACACAAAATACATCTAAATCAAAACTATAAGATAAATATGAGATAATGCAAGAATATAAATGAAAAAAAGTCAAATTAAGTTAAAAAATAATAATTAAAATTTGAGTGTATTGGTAAAATGACAACAATAAATTGGCTAGCTATTGGAAACAATCACACTAGAAACAATGAGTTTATATTATTGTTGAAAATGACAAAAATGTCCCTTAATTAGATTGACAAAAGTACACTTTTTGATAATTTTATAAAGTTTGAGTGCATGTATTGATAAAAAAAAAATCGAGTGCATTTTTTTATAATTTTAAAAAGTTTGAGTGTATGCGTAAAAAAGTTGAAGTGCTAAAATCATAATTTGTGAAAGTTTAGAGGCGTGACACACCTTTTACCCTTCTAAATATTTTTAGCCCTTAAAACATTTGCAAAAAATTAAATTTGAAACAATACATTTGAAGCAAACCCTAAACCCTTACAAATTGGGTTTATACTAAAATTAATTTTAGGGTTTAGGGTTGAATTTAGTCCTTATCTCTTGTTGATGTACTAAACCAATAAAATAAAACTTTAATTTATAAGTTAAGTTTAAACTCGATCATAACATTTGTGATAACACATGTGGTTATTTGAAATAGTATCACTATTTTATTAGTAAGAAAATAATAAGAATTTAAAATTAATAATATTAAATATTACAAAGAAAAATGTGCAAGAATATCATTTTATTTTTAATATTATGACATTTTTAATATTTAAATATTATTAACATACCTTAAAAAAATAATATCAAAATCCTAAGATTTATCGGATGTAAAAATGAACTTTCATTTTGCATTTTTGAAACTATAACTTATTCTATTAAAATTTGTGTGTTTTATTTAAAAACAATTTTTATTAATGGAGTCAAATGGACTAATAGTTCATTCGGCAAGCCAATTTTCCAAGCATAAAAAAATGTGGAAAGTTTCGTAATTAATGACTTTTTTTTATTACTATAAGGGGAAAATGAGAATGAGATTTGGGATCGAACTCGTGATTTGCTACAAGCAATTGAAATGTTGAGTTCATTCGACCAACCTCATGATTCCATGATTCGTGTTTTTGGATCCTTAAAAAATGATATTTTTATTAATTGATAGTGTCTTTAAGTTATGTTTTCAACTTTTATTTTGGATCCTTAATAATTAATATGTTTATTTAGACTTTAAAATCAATATTTTTAAATTTGTCCTTTTTCAATAGCGCTAGGAATAATAAAAATATTTTCTCAATTCATAATTAAATATTTACATTTCTATTTTAGAGGGTTTCATCATTATGGAATTTAATATAATTTAAAATTATATGACATTCAAGGTATCCTTAATTTATAATTCCATGGAATCCATAAAAATCCAATATCATCAATATGGAATTTAATAGATTGCATAAGAATCTAGTGTACTCAAAAGTGAATGGATTTCAATGGGAATTTATTTTTAATGAAATTTAAAGGAATTTGAAGTAAAAAATATGAATAAACAAATTTTCTACAAATTCGACCGTGATCCCTTAAAATTTCATGCAATTCGTCTATTTGTTACCAATAAAAAAATTTTAAAAAATAAAATATCATGTATATCTCTCAACTTGGTTGCCATAACATTATATTTCTCCTTCTACAACAATAATTTTTACACATATATTGATTTTTTTATATGTAATTTTTTATGTACAAATGATTATATTTATTTTATTTAAAAATTCTGATAAAAATTCACCAAATTCCACAAGACTTAAAAATTTCATGTTGAGGACAACCATTAGATTTTGAATTATCCACAAAGAAAACAAATGGAGAAATAATTTCGTTTCAAATATGTGGAAAAATACATTTAATGAAGATTGATTAGAAACAATTAATGAATTTTTATTTTCCAAATTTAATAAATTTGGTATCTTATGGCTTTTATTAAAGTAGTAAAGTACAATATTTTTATTTTGTTTTTAAATGACATAGTTATAATTTTTTTATGATCAATATATATATAACTTTGTTCAATTTATTTTTACCCCTAAAAAAATCATATTAAACAGAGAGAATATATGCATTATATTTTTTTTATGCAAAAAAAGAATTTTCTATTGAATCTGACAGATTCTGTGCAATTATATTAAAATTCTGAATTTCATGAAATTTCACAAATCTTAAAAATTCTATTGAAGTCAATATTGAGGACACCCCCTTAATTTTTTTTTTTTTGAGAAGCACCTCTTAATTTATCCAGAATTGAATATACATTTTTATTAAATAAATAAATATTTTAAATATAAAATTTCTTTAATAAATGTTTTAATTGAATGGATTTACATATCATTAATTCACGAGTCTTACTATCCATTATAGTAATATGAATGATAATTTGATAAATTAATTAAAATTAAAAATATTTATTAATTTTTAATCAAAATAAAAAGTGAACATTAATTTTGAAATGGAAAAAAAGTATTATTTTTTATTATATTCATAAATTTGGTAGCCTTTACGAATCATGGAGCCCCGCACATTCCACATGCCACGTGACCTTTGACCCGTCCATAGTAAAATTGAAATTTAAAATTTAACAAATCTACAGTGTACAAATTAAATATACTTTTTGAAACTTATTTTTAATAAAATAAGGTTGGTATGATAAATTATTATTTATATTTAGTAATCTTATTATTCGGGTAAAAAAAACCTATTATACAATCTTATTAACCAATGAAATTTAATAAAAATCAAACATAAAAATCAACTTGTGTATCAGAACACATGGAAGTTAAATAAATTTTCACTTTATATATAAATTAAAATATCTATTAATTTTAAAATGAATATAACAACATAATCAAATGAAAAATATCACAACAAATGTTTTAAGAGTTTCACAAATAAACTACTACTTTCTTTTATGGGAATTAAATTACTTGGCAGTTCTTTTAAACATATTATTGTAATAATTTGCATCCTATCGTATTTAAATGTAACCGTCGAAAAATAGTGGTCCCCACACCAATGCTAACCTATGCAGTTAGTTAGTTGGACATTTAAAAGAAAACAAAATATTACCGTTATTTTTAGATTTTCTGGATTCTGGAAATAACGAGTTTATTAAATAAATTTTACCGTTAATTTTATTACTCCGGGTCGATTCCAGTTGATCAAAATCCTCCGACCGCTCCTCTCTAGTCTCTATATATAGTATCAGGTCTTCATCCCCGCCATAAACGCTCAAATTTCACACAGTAGGAGAAAGTGATGGATAGCCACAAGAGGTCTCAATGCAATCGGCCGCGAAGAATTCAACAGAGACTCCGACAATGTAGGGTTTCTAGAACAATGTCACCACTCCATAGCAACATTCCTTTCTCTGATCCACAGCAAACGGAGACCAGATATCAAAGATCATCAGTCAACGGTGAATTCTCCCCTATCACAACCACAACACACACTCTCCTTCTCTCACTAACAATAAACGTTGTCGTTTTTCGTATCTCCGGCGAACTCATTCATTCAGTCACTCTTTATTGCCTTCTTCTTTTAAGATTTCAGCGTGATCTACTGCCTCCGATCAGGGGAGTTGTCCGAAGCAGTTCCCACACATTTTCGATTTCATGAGTGAGGTTATTGTGTTGGGTATTAGGATTCCCGGCACTTCTTGATTGTTTCAGAATGATGTTAAGGAGAAGGACTTGTACTTAGTGCCTTTCTTTGGATTTTTTTAAAAAATGGTATCTGGACTCGTAACTGCAGTAGTTTTCTTGAGCTGGTTATTGCTTTCTTGGAAAAAATCATCTGAATTTGTTTTTTTTTGTTGATATTTTGGATGCACATAGATGCTTTATATTTTACTGGGGCTTGCAACGGTAAAGATGGTTGATCATGTTTGAAGTTAGGATATTTCGTGCTGAATGGTCATATTTTCTGTTAGAATCTAGAGGAGATGCTTGAAATTCTTTTATCTGTGTATTAACTACTTAATCATATTACTATCCTCTTAAGAACATAAATGGTTAAGGCCTTGATATGCCATTATCTTGGAATATACTGGATGATATCATCAGCCCAGAACCTAAAAATACGAAAGTAAGAACAGTTTTGTTTGATAATTACTGAGATTTCTAACTAAATCAAAGCCATATTTTCATTTTAGGCTGTTTAAATTTGTATATATCTTCTGAAATAGAAGAGTTCCATACTGGAAGACTCCCATATAGTGGAATTGCCTGCTGTTATTATTATTATTAAGTTCACTGTCATTATGACTTTTTAAGGCATGGTTATGAATTCTTAAAACAATTCTAAATCTTTTATATTATGAAGGGCATGTTAAGTTTCAAACTCTTCATCTAGCATGCATATGTCTTTTTTTATTTGAGGTTCTGTTTTTTGGAATATGTCTATGCACTTCAGCATCTCTAACAAGCTTTGAAAGTCTGATGGAAACTTTGAACTTTTCATGCAGGGTACTCCTGTTAATATTATTGTTGGAAGTCAAGTATGGGCAGAGGACCCAAAAGTTGCTTGGATTGATGGACAGGTAGTGAAGATTAATGGAAATGAGGTTGAGATCCAGACAACTGATGGGAGGAAGGTAATGCCAAGCTCTTACACTGTGAGAACTGTTTTATTCAACTAGTCTGTGGTTGTCAAAATGGTCTTACACTAGTTGCCACACATGCATTAAGGCTGCCATAACATCCGTAATATGTAAATGCCTGAGCTTCTGAAGAATGCCTATCTTGATTGGTCAAGTAACATGACGATGAATCACTTGGAATACATTAGCTATTAGAAAAGCAGGGTAATATGTAGGAAACATTCCACTGCTAATTATGTTTTCGAGGATCCATTTTGATGGTGCACCATTCCCTCTTGGATACTGTTGTTATTTCTAATAGCGTGTTTGATTTGGACTGTTGCTTCTTGTTTGTTGCATGTGCATTGTATTTCTTGCTTATATAGCTTTCTTTCATGCCAGTGTCACCTTTAGGGTCAAGAAAATATAGAGTTTTCATAAGAGGGGTGAATTTCTAAGCTTCATCTTTTTCTCTGAAGTCATGTGGCAAAGGATTGGTTAATTGTAATGGTACTTTTGGAGAATGTTCTTTTCATATTATTTGTACTTAAAATAATATTCTGGTGGTAAATCATTTCCTGGTCCACACTGTTTAAACTTTTCTCGGTGTCATTTGAAGATATTTGAAGCTGTTCAATTTATCAGTATATCCCAGCATTCGCGGTGAAATAAAATCTTTACATTCAGATTTTATTACCACTGTGTGTTTGTTTCTCCAACTTGTCTAGGTTGTTGGGGACCTATCAAAGATTTATCCCAAAGATGAGGAAGCTCTTGCTGGTGGAGTTGATGACATGACCAAGCTATCATATTTGCACGAGCCTGGTGTGCTGCAGAACCTAGCTGCAAGATACCAACTCAATGAAATCTATGTAAGATGATTTTCACTTTTAAATGTTTGTTTTTAATATGTGGTCACCTTGGTGAGAGAAAGTTATGGAACTAATGCAGCTATGGGCGGATCCGTCATAATATTATATCCTACTCTGATATTATGACAGACTTATACTGGAAGTATTCTTATTGCGATTAATCCTTTCCAAAGACTGCCTCACTTATATGATACCCACATGATGGAACAATACAGAGGAGCCCCATTTGGGGAATTGAGTCCTCATGTTTTTGCAATTGCAGACGTTGCCTTCAGGTGAAGTTCCTGTTTAATTTTGTAATTTGCAGTTCTTTATAGTGAATGGTGCAAATAATGTAAGCTGCTTGAACTAATTAGGGCAATGATCAATGAGGGAAAGAGTAATTCAATTTTAGTCAGTGGTGAAAGTGGGGCAGGCAAGACTGAAACCACCAAAATGCTTATGCGGTATCTTGCCTATTTGGGTGGCCGTAAAGGCACTGAAGGACGGACTGTGGAGCAACAAGTTTTGGAGGTAAGAGGATGTAACTTAGTTCAATATGTCTTGAATCATTGACATGGAGATTTATTTGTGTATTAACCTCCCCTTGGCATGTGATAAATGAATAATTTGTTTCATTTCAAAATTCAGCTAATGCTTATACTGGCAGGCTCAAGTAATGTTCTTATTCTGAGGCTTGCAGTTCCAAAGACATAATGTATTTAGATTCTGTAAAAAGCATGAAAGTGATGTGTGAAGACCGACAAGGAATATATAGGAGTTTGATGATAACATTCCTTGTAAGAATGAATTCATCTAGTTTCTTTGATATCAAAGAGCTGTAAGATCCTTCAGAAGAAAACGCTTTTGATGCTTATTCTATTTTTTCCACCATGTCTGCCTCTGAAGTTTTCATTACAAGATATTTTTTTTACGATTATTTTGTTAGTGAATGACAATTTTAGGCAATGATTTAAAAGTTGTTGAGCTAAAATATTTTAGATGGGGATATGCAAGCAGAACAGAGCATCCAATTAAATCTTTGTATGGGTTTTGGAGAATACGAACCTTGTTGGAGGTGAAAATTATTTTATTTGAGTCATAGAAGGCTTGAGGAAGGGATTATACTACATTCTTTAAAGTTGTGAATCCTGTGAATTTTTGTCTAATGTTGCTTGGGTTAACTACATTCATTTATTAAAAGTGAAAAACTTGATTACTGGAGCAGATAAGGATTTTGATGCCGCCCTCTTGTGCTTCTATTTGTTGAAGGACTTGCTTTACCTTCTGAATTAGAAATATTGAAACTTACACCCCCATCTTCTTTTACCCACATCATATGATTCATTAGATGTGTTTCATTATTTAACATTAAAGATAATTCAATTTGGTTACTTTTCTTTACTTTCTAAGGAATTACCTGTATGAAGCAAAAGCTAAATGTTCGCTGTGCATGCAGTCAAATCCAGTGCTTGAAGCTTTTGGCAACGCAAAAACTGTAAGAAATAACAATTCCAGGTTAGATACTGCATCTGTTCTTCAAGTAAAAAGACTCATGCTGCACCATGAGAGAGCTAGTTTGATACTTGACATACATACACAAACACACACGTACATATTTCTAATGACGTGTTACTGCATGTGAGTCAGTGGAGTTACTTTGCTGATGCTTTTAAACAATGCTTGGTGCAGCCGTTTTGGTAAATTTGTGGAGATTCAGTTCAACAAACATGGAAAAATATCAGGAGCAGCCATTAGAACCTATCTTCTTGAGAGATCTCGAGTCTGCCAAATTTCAGATCCAGAACGCAACTATCATTGTTTCTACCTTCTCTGTGCAGCACCTCAGGAGGTAATTTCCTTTCCTTTGATCATTTGTTCTCTTCTTTCCCTAGAATATAATCTTGTATATTCTTGATAAAAGTTCTCCAAATCTATAGATATAAGACTCCACTTGATGATTCCTACTCTTGACAGGAAATTGAGAAGTATAAGTTGGGAAATCCTAAAACCTTTCACTATCTTAATCAGTCAAATTGCTATGAATTGGTTGGTATTAGTGATGCTCATGATTATCTTGCAACAAGGAGGGCCATGGATATTGTTGGAATAAGTCAACAAGAGCAGGTTTAGCCTTTAACACCACTTTCTTTCTGCTTGTTTTTCTTAATTAGTTTGAAGAACCCTTGCTAATGTCTCTTGATTTTTCCTCAGGATGCAATTTTCAGAGTTGTGGCTGCTATTCTCCATCTTGGTAATATTGAATTTGCAAAGGGTCAAGAAGTTGATTCGTCCATTATCAAGGATGACAAATCTAAATTCCATTTGCAGACAACGGCAGAGCTTCTCATGTACTTTTTGGAGACTTTATCTTTTCATTTGGAGCAACGTTTTTGCGATTATATTACAGAGTTATGTCAATCTTTGAAGGTGTGACCCTCACTCATTGGAAGATGCACTATTGAAACGTGTAATGGTTACCCCTGAAGAAGTTATCAAGAGAAGTCTGGATCCTGATGGTGCAGTAGTGAGCAGGGACGGCTTAGCTAAGACCATATATTCCCGGTTGTTTGATTGGTATAGATATAGTTCACTGATAATTGTTCTCATCTAATTGGAATGTAGTTTTAATTCTTTAATGCATTAACGAGCAGGGATTCATTCTTTTATGTTTCACAGGCTGGTTGACAAGATTAATAACTCAATTGGACAAGATTCTAATTCAAAATCTCTTATTGGTGTTCTTGACATATATGGTTTTGAGAGTTTCAAAGCCAATAGGTAAGTAGTTGGAACTATGGTAAATCATTACAGTATCTTTTTTTTGAATATATGTTAATATTACTTATCTTTTACATAGTGCAGTTTCGAACAGTTCTGTATCAATTTTACCAATGAAAAGCTGCAGCAACATTTTAACCAGGTATACTAAGTAAAACTCTTTAAGCAGCCTTTTTCCTGTTTCTCAAATATGATGCTAATGCTATTTTTTTCTCCTCACAGCATGTGTTCAAGATGGAGCAAGAGGAATACACAAGAGAGGAAATTGACTGGAGTTACATTGAATTCGTTGATAACCAAGATGTCTTGGATCTTATTGAAAAGGTTCCACCATTGCGCTTCTAATGGCCTCTGTTCTTTTGTTCTAAGTATTATTCTGGAAGTTATTTTAACTAAATTTTTATTGTTAAGCTGCTCGAGAGCCTCTATCTAAGCCTGAAACTTTCATGCAGAGGATATCAGTGCTTATAAATTTGTGTCAGTATGTTGACATTCTTTTGTTGGGTTCTGTTTTTTTGGGAGAAGAAAACAAGGCATAGCATTTGACTAGGAAAATCGAATTCAATTCACCTTATTGCCCAACAGAAGGAAATTACGTTTTTAACACATCAGCCCATGTTTTGTCCCCTATATCAAATTTTTATGAGCGGGTATTTCTAGTTTTCATGTGCTGCTGCTTTTTAACAAAAATGTATTTTTTCATTATCTCACTGTGATGAACAGTACTTTGCCCTGCACAACTGAGCCAAATATACAGGCAATTACAGTGTTTTAGTAGCTTGAGCCTTAATATGCTCTAAAAATAGCTCCAGAAAAACTGAACAAAGCCTTAAAATAGCTCTAAAAATTACAGTGTCCTGAATTGCCTAGTCTTCTATAGTTTTAAATTTTTTAATTTTTTTTTAATAAAAAAAAAACAAAATTTCACTTCATAAGGTTACCTCTAGTTTTCATCCTTGTTCCATTCAGCTTATGGTCTGCGAGCCTAGAAAATGGCCTGCTTTTTGACTGATTTAGTTATTGGTTTAGTATCTCTTGGAGTCATATTGACAAAGAGTTGTCTTTATTTGTTTGTCTCTTTCATTTATTCATTTTTTTCTTTTTGTTTTCTGGGCAGAAACCTGGAGGAATCGTTGCTCTCCTTGATGAGGCCTGGTATGAATTTCTCTATATAGTCTGCTTTTGTTCATCTAGGTGCCATGTTGGCTGTGACTTTGCTTATGATTTTAGTTGACTTTACATGTAAGTTACACCATTCTGATGTGTTTTTTTTCCCTCCAGTATGTTCCCCAAGTCAACACATGAAACATTCTCTCAAAAGCTATACCAGACGTTCAAATCCCATAAGCGTTTTATAAAACCCAAGTTGTCTCGTACAGATTTTACAATTGCTCATTATGCAGGGGAGGTGATTCTAATTACCTGTTTTTCATTAACTGAACAAAGTTTTCCAGGTTGAGTGTTACAGTGGCTTGATAGTTTTTTCTGCTTTCCTTTGTTCAGGTTCAGTACCAGTCTGATCAATTTTTAGATAAGAATAAAGACTATGTTGTACCCGAGCATCAGGATCTGTTAAGTGCTTCAAAATGTCCTTTTGTTGTTGGACTGTTTCCTCCAATTCCTGAGGAGACCTCCAAGTCTTCAAACAAGTCTTCAAAGTTCTCATCTATTGGTTCACGTTTTAAGGCATGCTTTACGTTTACTTAATTTCTAAAGCTGAGGTTCTGGAGATACTTTGTTATCAACATGTTTTTAAGGTCTTCCATTTTTTTTTCCCAATAAAATATAATCTAAAGTTGCAGTTTTGTTGGTGCAGTTACAACTTCAGCAATTGATGGAAACACTAAATTCCACAGAACCACACTACATTAGATGCGTGAAACCAAATAATCAGCTTAAACCTGCTATTTTTGAGAATATTAATGTCTTGCAGCAACTGCGCTGTGGTGTGAGTACAATTCAATTTACTGGAATAGCCTTGTTTATTTATTATCATTTGAGTGCATACTAATGTTTTTCATTGTAGGGTGTTCTGGAGGCAATTAGAATTAGTTGTGCAGGATACCCTACACGTAAGGCATTCCTTGAATTTCTGCTCCGATTTGGTCTTCTTGCACCAGAGGTCCTGGAAGGGAAGTAAGTAATATTTTTGTTCCTGAACAGAGAAAAGATGTCCTGCTCTTCTCAAACAGCACTTTAATTCTTGGAACATTTCAATTTCTGCAAATTTATGATCTAATTTCCATGCAAAACTCATGAACAGTCAGGATGAAAAGGTTGCTTGCAAAAAGATTCTAGACAAGTTGGAGCTTGCAGGAGCTCAGGTACTAGGGATTTTTGTTGTCTATTTTTAAGAATAAGGTTCAAGTTGAAAGCAACTGTTCAGCAGGTGTTGTGAGAAGAATGCATGTAGCTTTGAAGTTAACTTAAAGTCAGTGCAGTCAGAATCTGTCTGCTCATTCTAACTTTTGAAGATGTATCTAGAGTAGACATATTTCATGTCTTTTTCTTTTTCTTTTTGATTATTCAGTCATAACACTACGTTTAAGCAAATACTATGTTGTTTTACTGGTTTCTTTTCAGTAGTAATGATGATTTAATGGTACTTCATGATAACAGTGTGATTATATAGCTTCTTTAAGTGTAACTTTGTGTTATTACCATTTAACTATGTTGTTATAAATGTTTTAACAACTCTTCTTCAGGTTTCTGCTTGTAGAAATTAGTTTTCATGTAATGCCACTGTCATACAAGTACCTTGTACTGGATTGTATTGTGTTTCGTTGCAGATTCAAATAAATTTGTGAATGGATGTTGCAGATAGGAAAAACAAAGGTTTTCTTAAGGGCTGGTCAAATGGCTGAACTAGATGCACAAAGAGCGCAGAAACTAAATAATGCAGCCAAGACAATCCAGTGGAGGATAAGAACTTACATTGCTCGAAAGCATTTCCTTGCTTTGCAGAAGTCTGCAATGTTTATCCAATCCTCCTGTCGAGGTTTGACCTTTAGCAGCATCTTAGCCTTGAATCTTCATGTTGCTACTCACACTATATTATTTGGGGTTTTATTGATGTATCTCAAGCTGATATAACCTGTAACTTCATTGTGTTATTTTTAGTCTTGTTAATTCTTTTATCGTCAGGTTTACTGTATTGAACTTCTTTGACTAACTTGCTGGCGCGGCAGTTACTCTTATGGCTAATGGTTATTATATTGTTCTTTGTATACCTGTAACACTTTTTTTTATTATATTTTTTATTTTAATTATTTTTTCTCTGTTTGACAGGAAAGCTTGCTTGCAAATTATATGAAAATATGAAAAGAGAGGCAGCTTGTCTTAAAATACAGACCAACTTGCGTGGACACCTTGCCAAGAAGAAGTACACAACACTAAAGTTGACTGGAATTATACTACAGGCAGGGATGAGGGCAATGGCTGCACACAAGGAGTTTAGGTATAGACGGCAAACAAAGGCATCCATTATTATACAGGTTGGTATAATTGCTTTCCTTGTTAATTCAAATGTCCAGGTCTGTATGGTTTTCAATTTTAACAGGATTTGGCATTTATAGGCCCATTGGCGTGGTCATAGAGCATTCTCCTACTACAAGAAACTTATAAGAGCATCAATTATAACACAATGCAGATGGAGGGGAAGGGTGGCAAGAAGAGAGCTTCGGAAATTAAAGATGGTAGGTTACTGTACTGTAATGTGATCAAATTCGGATGTAAGCTTTTTGACTTACTTTCATTACATTATGGTGTTTTTGTATTGGCTTGCATGATAACACTAAAACAGATATATTTCTATGATTCATGAAAATAGATATAGCAATCTGGAAAAGCATGTTCAATTGCTCTGAAGTTATTCAGTATGATAATTAGTTCGAAATTCTATTTGAGGTAGGCATTCCTAACAGATAGTGGCTACTGTGAGCATCTACATGCTAAACATGCTTTGTACTAATACTTCCTATAAAACCTTTTTGGTTACATTTTGTAATGCTAAGCATTTCTAATATCTTAGGCTGCAAAGGAAACTGGTGCTCTGCAAGAAGCAAAAAATAAGCTTGAAAAACAAGTAGAAGAACTTACTTGGCGACTGCAGTTAGAGAAACGTATGAAGGTAATGGATTCCTTATATGCCAAAAATACATCATCTTTCCCTTCAGATTTTCTTTTATACTTTAATACTTTTAATCATGAAGCTTAATTTAACCTTCTAATCCTGTGTTAACCCAGCTTCAATTTTTTTATAGATTTGTTGAGTTGTGCCATTAAGTCTTTAAAATATTTTCTTTGCCAATGATCTCATCTCTTTAGTGATAGCATTCTTGGATTTTATCACTTTACTTAGTGCTACTCTTTTGTCTTTATACTTTTGACCATCATGGATGTAGACTGATTTGGAAGAGGCAAAGGGCCAAGAAATAGCAAAATTGCAGCATTCCTTGCAAGCCATGCAAGAAAAAGTACATGAAAGTAATGAATTGCTTAAAAAGGAGCGTGAGGCTGCTCAGAAGGCCATCGAGGAAGCCTCTTCAATTGTTAAAGAAACGCCAGTTCCTGTTGAAGATACAGAAAAAATTGAGGCTCTCAATGCAGAAGTTGAAAATTTAAAGGTATGATTGTGAACTGGAAATCTTGATATCCATTCTCCCTTGACTTCTGATAGTACTTATGATTCTCTAATTATTTTTCATATATTTTGTGATATTATGTTGCATAGGCCTTGTTACAATCTGAGAGACAAAGAGCTGATGATTCTGAAAGGAAGTGCACGGAAACTTTAGAATCAAGTGAAGAAAAGCGTAAGAAATTAGAAGAAACTGAAACACGAGTTCACCATCTTCAGGAATCTCTAAACAGGTAGTGTAACCTTATTTATAATTGCACCTATTCCATTTGAACGTGAAGATACTATGATTTTGTGTGATCCAAAATCCCGAAATATAAATGAAGAAAAGATTTGAAGATGCCTTTTCAATCAACAATTCAATTTCACTCTCTGTTAGCTCTTTTCACATAACCAACCATCTGTAATAAGGTTAGTGTATATCTGAGGCCAAAAGTATAGAGTTCGATACTTTTATTTGCATTGGATGAACCTTAAGTTATTGAAGATGACTGTAATCTCTTTATTTGAACACTCCTGTACTTCCATAAAAACTCAATGCATTCTGTGAGGGTATAATAAATGCAGTGGTATGTTTCACAAGAAAGTTTCTGTGATGACCCAAATCCAGAAATATAAATGATGTATTTATTCTACAGAACAGATTTGAAGATGCTTTTTTAATCAGCAATTCAATTCCACTCTCTGTTTGCTCTTATGACATTTCCATCAATAACCATCAGTAATAAGGTTATTTCTGAGGCCAAAAGTAAAGAGTTAGATACTTTTATGTGCATTGGATGAACCTTCAGTTATTGAAGATGTCTGTAATTTGTTTATTTGCGCACTCCAATAAGCCCAACACTTGCATTCTGGTGAGAATTGAAACATTACCTTTCCTTGCTCTAAGACAGTGATACTAATGTTTGAACCGGCGTGTTTAATAGCTTAAACTGTAAGATGTGACTGCACTTTGACCTTAATCTCATAGTCATTATCATACTAATATGAGAGTTTTTTAACGGAATGTATATTTAGATTTTAGTTGTATTATTTAATCTTGTGAGCTCTCTAAAAGATGCAAAGTTGAATCTTGTGCTATATTGATTTGGTACAGGCGCCACCTTTCTAGCTGATATTAGTGTTCTTTCACGTTTAGTTGTGTTTTATCTTGGACATTGGTACAATGATGTTACAGAGGAATGCATGCTTTTGATCTTCTATTCTTCATTGACAATCCCAATATTTCCTACAAAACTATTTGTATATTTTCTTTTTTATTTGTTGGGGATATGTTTCAAAAGTTAGAACGCAATAACTGCTGCTATTTAGTGTTCAACATCTAAGATCTCCGGTATCAAATAGTATGTACATTTGAAGAAGGGATTTCTAACATTAGAGACTAAAGATCAGTTCACTAGAGATAGGATACTACTACAAAGTAATCAAGGGTGTATCCGGACATTAAATTTTGTGTTTGTGTGAGAATAAAAAGAAAAAAAGGTATTTGGATGATATGAGATTTATTGTGTTTTGGGCTGGATGAATGATTTGATGTTAAGTGGATCCCATATTTAGATAAATTAATGAAATAATCAATCTAGATTTAAGAAAGTAGTGTATGTGTAAAAGTTTAAATTATAAATGTTTAAGAACATATATTAAATGCGTAGTATGGACCCATGAGTTGGAATTTTAAATTTTAAGTTTTGGAGGGAATTTTTAGGGAAAATATTAATTTTGAAGATGAGTAGATAGTGGTAATATGTTTTTATCCAAATGGAGAGCGTAAGGTTATGTAAGGATTGTTATGTGTTTCTTAACCATTAAATCCTTGGCAGCGCACCCAGTAATTTGAAATCGGTTGTAGGAGAACATTCTTACTTAAGAAATGAAGAGATCCCTTGTGTCATTTGACTGATACTAAATATGATCTAGTGTGCCTCAGGATGATATACAGCATGTCAGACCAATTTTTGGAGCTGAAAATGATTTTATCCTCATCCAACTTCAGTTCATCACGATTTGTTGCTAGAGACAGTCCTGGTGATGCTACCTCCACTTCTTCCGAATCTTCATCCACTGATTCTGATTTCACATTTCCAGCTCCCGCTTCAACTCCAGCAAACTTTTCTTCATTCAATCCTGGTGCTTTTCAGCTCGTAGTTCAGGATCTTTCAGCAGCTGAAATCTCAGGTCAGTCTAGATTTCTGAGAGTCCAGTCTGCAGTTCAACTCTTTTGTAGTTGATAATGTAAGCTTAATACCAACCGGTGGTTGCAACCAGTCTTAGTTGCTTCCCTTTGCTCATAGATATTCTGATCATTTTGTTTTCCAAATATGTTACGTTTCATTTAAGTGAGACCTTCTCTAAAAGTTACAGTATTATATACTTCTTTTTCTCTTCATGGTTGCGTTGTGCAGGAGCTGAAAACTGGGAAAATGATCGGGAGGGGGCATTCGATGACTTCTTCTGAGGAAACTCAGTCTTTCAAATTGTTGTAAATATGTTCATGCTAACTAGATGTTAGTCTGACTTGATGTGGGCATTTTCACATATAAGTAGGTATCTCATTCCAAGTAGATTTTACACCTTTGTATTATACCCACCAAGTTGGATAAAATTGATAATCCTGAAAATTGAATGTCTTGTGCAGACAGACTGGTTTCTCCTTTTCATACAAAAACCTTCATCTGATTTTCAAGCCTGGCTGATCTTTCGAATTGACGGGGAATTCTATGTGCTTTAAACAATTTTCTGGATGGTGCTATTATGTTCTGTCCGTTTATTTTGGTATTTTATCTTGAAGTGAACTCATTTTACTTGATGAATAGTACTAATTAATCTTTTGAAATTAACTAATGAGTTCTATATAATACATCTAGGGTGAGTTCTCCCCCCATGGTTCTTTGGTATGTAAAACTGTCTTCATCTAACAAGAAACTAATGGAAGCTTATTATTCAGGATTATGGGACAAATGTTTTAGTAGGTAAAATGGGCATATATATATATATATATATATATTTAAGATCTGGTTACTGTTTTAATATGCTAAAAGATTGTCTTCTTTTGAGGGTTTTTTAAGTCATAGAGATGGAACTGTTCACTTTTTGGGAACAGTCACACATCTTGTGTTGGCGTTTCTTATTGTTCATTCTGGATTTGATGCTAATTTACACACGACAAGAAAAGTTAGATTTGTCAGATTTCAGACTCGAATTAGAAAACTCAAGGTTTGGTTCTTGATCATGCGCATTTTAGAACTCCTAAGGGGCTTTTAGGTCTGAGAAATCCAGGATCTTTTCTGCCTTTATTTTTATATTTCTCTTCATCATACTTGGTTAATTCAATAACGAATTCTCCAAGGAAGAAAGAAGTTTTTCCCCCTCCCACATCAGTACCAGTGGAAGGCCCGCATAATCAGCATCGCCTGATTCTATTTCTTCAGGTTCTCATCTTCCTCTTCAACTTCTGTAAGAATTGAATTTCTTGTTCTGCCACCTTTTACTACTCACTTTTCTTGTCCATTCTTGTTTTGTCTTCCCTCAGCTCTGGGAATGTGCTGCTTCGTACCTCAAATAGGTCTCTAGGTTTTTATGTTAGGATTGAACTGAAAATCAATGAAGGCTTGATCTATGAGACAGATGTGGTGGCTGCAATCATTTGTTCAATATCATGTCTGTCAACTAGTTGCACATTCTCTTCTAGCAGCCTGGTGTGCAGATAAACTAAGAAATCACCATGGACATTAGGCAAAAGTTATCCCAATATTTAGTATATTTTATTAGTTCCATACTGTTCTGTAGTTGACCTATACAAGAAAATCCAGCTATAACTGAATCTTGAATTTGCACAACTTTGCCATCTGCTAGCTGCTGTGTAAGTTAAATCCTTTTCTGGATATATATTTTGGAGGATAAGGTGAAGAGGGGAGCTGCTTGTCCAAGTTTCTTTATGCGTGCATAGCACTGAGGGAAAACTTATTCATCTCTAATAGTTCATTATTTGAGTAAAGTGTTATTACTAGCTATTATTCTGTCTTTGCGCCAGGGAGGAAAACAAGCAGAGCTTCAATGTTATTCTTGGTATTATGGAATTTAGCTGAGAGGAATAAGTTGATAGTTTGGAATTTATCTTGGTCTATGTAAAGTTTGAAAGAATGAAAATCCATTTAGAAAGTTTTATAAGTTTTAGGGATGTCTAACGGAAGTACAACCTCTTTTTGGTTCTTTGGACATTGAGCACAAGTTTATTCACAGCATGTTTATTTATAAGATGCAGAGTGTGATCCCTGAGGTAAATTTTTGGGTCCCCTATAGCTAACCTCGTAGTTAAGAGGTAGCTCATTGTCTTGTGGTGCTGGAGGTCTGGATCTCCCTCTTATTTCTCCTTAAGAATCAAAGAGAGAGTTCCTTGTGTAAGTTCTAATTGCAGGAATTCTTAGTTATAGATTTGATTTTGGTAATTCTAGTTATGCAATTTAATCTATTAAAATAGATTTGCATCTAGCAAGAGATTTACCCTTTGTTTCTCTTTATGCTTATACAGAATGACATCCTTATTTGTGTAATTGTGTGTACTTATACGTGTGTCTGCATGTGTGTGTATATGTATATATATATATATATATAAATAGTTTTTTGCTATTGCACTTTTACTTGCAATGTGAATAATAGTTTGCTGTTCAATGCTTGAAATGTCCTAATATGTGTACAAGAATCTTTTCAATGAAGCGAGCCTGCTTTATGATACCATTACTACTATTCTTCTCCATGGAAGTCCGTGAGAGTTCCAAGTCCATGAGTTAGCTCCATGTCAGAGTGTCTTTCACACCAAAGTGCATTTCAACAATAGAACAAACTGTTCAATTGTCTATTCTACTGCTTCTGCTAGATAGCACATTTTGGGAAAATTTACTGCAATTAAAGTTGCAGTATGATCCATCTTCATTGCAAGAAATTGAAGCAAATAATTCGTTGCATTGCCAAACTCTCTGGTTGTTCTTGCATTTGACATTATCTTTGAATTCAATCCATTATCAGATTTTGATATTTTCTCATTGGTAGTGTTTGTATTCTTGTTTTATGATGTTGTGCTATTACTTGTCTTGGTATAGAATACAAGCAGAAATCTGGAATGATGTTAATAAACTGGATTGGTAATTTGTTTACTGTCTGTATATGGGGTTCCATGCACTGGAAAAGGGATATTCATAATATATGAAAGTTTTCTAGTACAGTTAATGGAAATCTTGTCCTGCTGAAAATAGGCTGGAAGAGAAGCTTGCTAACTTAGAATCAGAAAATAAAGTGCTTCGCCAGCAGGCCCTGTCAATGGCACAAAGTCATAAATTGCTATCTGGGCGCTCAAGGTCTAATATTCAGGTGAATTATGAAATATGTTGCAGTGCATCTGCATTTTCAGTTATTATCCATTACTTATGCCTTCAACTTCTTTTCTTTTCTACACAATTGCCAGAGGACTGAAAGTGCCAAAACTCATATTGTAAGTACAACTCCTGCAATTATTATTCTGAGTTTTTCTCATCAGTGTATCTTGGATTTTAATAGTGAATTCTTGTAGGAATTCCATAGTTCTTCAATGAATGCAAGGGATTCAGCAGAGATAGAGGGAAGACCACAAAAATCACTTAATGAGAAACAACAGGAGTATCAAGATTTGCTCATCCGCTGTGTTGCACAGCACCTTGGATTTTCTAAAGGCCGCCCTGTTGCTGCTTGCATTATTTACAAGTGCCTTAGGCAGTGGCATTCATTCGAAGCTGAGAGAACAAGTATTTTTGACAAGATAATACAAACCATTGGGCATGCTATTGAGGTACCAAGAAAAAAATCCAGCATTTATTCTGCTGATAGTAATAGTAATGTTATTAACTTAAAGCGCTCCTTTCAATAGAGGACTCAGGACAATAATGATGTCTTAGCCTATTGGTTATCTAATGCATCAACTCTGTTGTTGCTGCTGCAACGCACATTGAAAGCTGGTGGAACTACTGGTGTTGCTCCACAACACCGGCGTTCACCATCGGCTACCTTATTTGGGAGAATGACTCAGGTAAAAAGCACATATTATTTTCCTCTTAATTTCACTCCATTACTATGTCTATTTTTTCTATTGCCATTTTTGCAGAGTTTTCGTGGAACTCCTCAAGGCGTTAATCTTTCTCTTATCAATGATGATTTGGGTGATGGAGTGGATATTTTACGCCAAGTTGAAGCTAAATACCCTGCATTGCTGTTCAAACAGCAGTTGACAGCTTATGTAGAAAAGATTTATGGAATGATTCGAGATAATTTGAAAAAGGAGATTTCTCCACTCCTGGGTCTGTGCATTCAGGTGCTTGCCAATTCATGTCTACAGATCACAATTTGGGGGTGATTTTTCCTTTAAAGCTTACTTGAGATTATGTTATTGTTTGCAAAATTAATGATTAGGCACCAAGAATATCCAGAGCAAACTTAATTAAGGGGACAGCACGTGCTCTTGCCAATGCTGCTGCTCAAGAGATTTTAATTGCTCATTGGCAAGGAATAGTCAAGAGGCTTGCAAACTTTCTAGACATTCTGAAAGCCAACCACGTGAGGACAATTCTTTGCTGCAATTGTTGTTTCATTTGCTTTCTTTTTACTGTTTCCTTACCTTTTGCTTTTGGCTTGATATGCTTTGTCCGTATAGGTTAGGTGAAATTTCTTTGACCCTTTTCTTGTATAATTTTATATTTGGAAATCTTAGTCCCCCAATTATGCCTTAAGTTTTTCTGAATTAAATGTTTTTTGGGAATTAGCATTTTATAATTTCCATAATATCTATCTCCTTCTCTCTTTGCACCTCCAACAACATATTTGTATGATTTCCACACTTATTAGTAGTGGAAGTTCATACAAGCTCCTTAGCATCAGTTTCAAGTCTACCTTTGAGAGACTTTTGTATTTACATTCAGGTACCAGAAAGAAGTCCATTTTTGGAACTCCTATAAATCTTTGACATCTTGCCTTCTTGTATCTTACTCTGCTGACATTTTTTATATGAATATCCGTGTTATGTTTTGTATTATTATTATTATTATTTTGTACTTAGTTCTGAGTGGGATAAATTGCAATCACTTTCCCTAAACAAAGGAAAATTTGAGAAGCATAAAAAAGGAGAGTTAATTGACTCATAACAGAAAACCTTTCTAGTCTTTCTGGCTTTCCCTGCTAATCATTTTGAGTCCTGTCTAGGAGTTTATTTCTGTCTCAATCTCAACCAAGATGCAAATTTCCCTTTATCACTGGTTGTAACCATCAACATTATTTCAGATCTTTCAGTTACTACTAACTTGTTAAATTTTCCTGTAATTAGAGTGGAGTTGTATCTAGAGCTATTGACTACCCTTTTACAGTCTTGTGTTAACTGGTTAAGTTGTCCACTTCAATCATCTATCTTCATGGTACAGTTCTCACTAGTCACTCTTGTATGCTACTATCTCTTGTCTGATTAAAGGGGACCACTGCTTAATCTAAAATGGATCGTGTAATACATAAACACACTCATGGTGTGATGGATCTAGAAGAATTTATTCTTAAGATGGGCGAACCCTTGTCCATCATATACTTAACAAAGTACATTCTTTGTTTATTTAGGTGCCTCCATTCTTAGTACGCAAACTATTCACACAAACTTTTTCTTTCGTTGATGTGCAATTATTCAACAGGTATGCTGCTCTCATTCATCAACTTATGTTTAAATTGAGTTGAATATTTCTGGGATTAGTTTGTGAATCCACGCTTTCATTTTCACTGGTAAATATTTTGTGCCATTGTAGCCTTTTGCTAAGACGAGAATGCTGCTCATTCAGTAATGGTGAATATGTGAAGACAGGGTTAGCTGAACTGGAACACTGGTGCTATAATGCTACTGATGAGGTACTGTTGTTTTCTGAAAGTAAGGTTTTCTACTTTGGTTTTCCTGGCTAAGAAGGAAAAGTTATTGCAGTATGCTGGTTCATCTTGGGACGAGCTGAAGCACATAAGACAGGCAATTGGGTTCCTGGTACCTTTTTCATTGCTCAAATTATTCCTGGTGCTTATTTTTGCAATTGAACAAAAAGGTTGGTCACTAATTTGCAAACATCATCTCTCTTTGGTTTTCTGAGTCAGGTTATACATCAAAAACCAAAGAAGACTTTGGATGAAATTAGTCATGATCTATGTCCTGTAAGTAGTATTCTTGCTTTTTGTCCTTTCATCTAGGGTCTGCAATTTTGTTCTTCTCAAGGCAGTTAATATTTCAGGTTCTTAGTATTCAACAACTCTACAGAATCAGCACAATGTATTGGGATGACAAATATGGCACACATAGCCTTTCCTCAGATGTAAGTCCTAACCAATCTATAATTCCTCACTCCTAAAATGAATGATTTCGTTTCTGTTTTTTTGTATTACTCCAAAATTGTCAACTTTCGACTTGCACTGCCACCATTTCCTGCCAAGTCAAATGAAGCCATCCATTTTGAAAGTGAGGGAGTATAATATCTCAGATGTTTGGGCCCTACTACCTGGGATTGTATAGGTGATTCTAAGATCAGTTATTGGTACCTCAAAGAAAGAAGAACTATTCTTATTACATTAAGGAAGGGAGTGGTTGTATGTAACTCCACCATTGGCAACATTATTATTATTTTTTCAAATCATGATTATTTGAATCAGCTGGGCGTGTTAAGTTCTGTTCTTTATTTATATTTTTATCTTCAGGTTATATCCAACATGAGGATATTAATGACGGAAGACTCCAACAATGCTGTAAGCAGTTCTTTCTTGCTGGATGATGATTCAAGGTTAATGCTAAGATTATATTTCCTAACATGCCTCTTGTTTTGTTCCTTTCACATTGCTTTTTTAATTGGTGGTACTGTATTGACTTAGGGGGAATTATTTTTGTTGCTCTTGTTACAGCATTCCTTTTTCTGTTGATGATCTCTCCAAATCAATGGATCAGATTGATATTTCTGATATTGAACCACCACCCCTTATTCGTGAAAATTCAGGCTTCAGCTTCTTATTGCCACGTGCTGACTGACGATAGTCAATAAAGATACTTGGCAACTAATCCCACAAAAAGGTAGCTTATGAATGTGAAAGGGATGAACTTATTATATCTTTATGCAGTTCCTATGTCATTTGTCTATATGGAATACGTGCTGCTGGGTGATTGTCTAAGATACGGTTTTCACTTACTTTTTCTGTTATGAATGTGCCAGTTACTGGTTTTTATGAATTATCTAGATTACTTTTGCTGCACAAGTTGATATTTGTAGAAAATAACCTCCTTTTTCAGCCTTTTCAATTCAAATTAGAGAACTGGAAATCTTACCTTCGTAGTTATTTTCTCTGCTGCAATTCTTTTCTTTTTTTTTTCAGAACTCCACTTATCAAGATCCAAATTCTTGATGACAGATAATGGACTTGCAATGGTGGACGCCGTGAATAGTCACCTAATTTCTGAGGTTTTTAGTGTGGGAGACTAATAACTGATCCCAGACATTTAAGTCTTTCATTTCTTTGGAGTATTTAGCTTAGGTGACATTTTCCATTCTAGAAATACACGTGATGTTTTTTGGGCTGCAGAGATTGGTATAGAAGTTGTAAATCCACTTACATTGACGGGGGCGTTCAAATTACAGGAATCATAATATTGCATGTCCAGTTTATTTACGTAGGTGAATAACGGAGATGATGATACAAAATTTTATATCTCCTACTCTTCTTGTTCCGGAAACTCTCATATCTTGTTCCAATTTCATGAAATTTAATTTCAAGAAGCGTTTGCACTGTGGGCCGACCAATCTTAGCCCATACTCATCCAATACCAGCCCGCTGAAGTTTTGCTGAGCGTCGTACAAGGCGCCAACTTTGAAAAATGCCCTTCGGCCCAACGCAAGAAGGCCGAATTTAACTAGTAAGTTTTCCTTTCGCCCTTTGCTTTGACCTTATCCATTGTCAGCATTCATCAAATACTGTAAAAGAATTCGAACTTCAAGTTCTGTAAAAGAATTCTAAGTTGTCCTCATTATACCATTGTCGTTAAGAAATAGTATAATAATATTAAAATTAAAAATTAGACAGAAACATTACGAAATAGAAAACTAAACAATTAAAATAGAACGTAAAGAGTAATTAATAATAAATTCCCGGTTAGCTAGCAATGAATTAGAAGTCTTTATGATTTCATGCAAGCAACCAGGCTATAATAAAGTCATGATTTCATGCAAGTAACCAGGCTATAATAAAGTCTAAAAACTTTAGTTGGAGGATAAAAATACAAGAAATGGGGAGGAATGAGTTTGGTACTTGATAGTCTATATGGATTTTTTTTTTCCTTTCCAGGGAGATCAGAACCATAACCTAGAACTTCAGGTCAGTTGATACGACTTTCATGAAACTAGGAAGTGGTAACCCGTGTGTGATTTCCATGAGATATTGACAATCATCAAACACCATTAAACATGATATTGTTAGTATCATGCGAAAAAAAAAGGTGGTGTTTCTTGAGAAGGTACCAGTAAAATGAAAATGCAACTTTTCTTGTTTTAGTGTATAAGCAATTAATTCGACTTCAAAAAGATTACTACAAACAAAAACGAATATGCCCTAAGTTCCTAAAAGCTACTCGTGTGAAGTACAGAGAACATCCATTAGGTCTGACCTTCATATGGCAAAAAAGTAGTCGCTTTGGCAGGTCAAGCTTTCTGCATACAATGGTTAAGGAGCTAAGTAATCTCCAGATTTGGTAATATGCATCTGCAGACTCAGTAGGTTCTTTACTGTGTGGTATTATTGTAAAGCGAGCCAATAACAGTACCTCTCTCTCTCTCTCTCTCTCTTCCCACTGTTAAATTCTTTGAGTTGTTGAGCTGGGATATGCTTTGGGTTAAGTTTTCGTTCTTTGTGAACCCAAAGTTATGGAGAAAGTGAATTTGAGTAGTGACAAGTTGAAAAACGCATGGGAATATGCCAAATTCAGCTTTGAGAAAGATGGCACATGTGGCTTTTCATGGCCTCAAAGAAACTACAGATGTAGCTTTTGCAAGAGAGAGTTCAAGTCTGCTCAAGCTCTTGGTGGACACATGAACGTTCACAGGAGAGAAAGGGCTAAAATGAGATTGCTACCTTTGGGAGACTATCTAAACCCTAACCCTATTTTCTTCCCATCGTCATCCTCATCATCTTCCGCAGCAAAGTTCCTACCCTACAAGAGCTATCAGTCTTCTCATCAAAATGGCTTCTTGGCATCTTCCTTGGCAACTGCAGACCAAGAAAAGGACGTGCCCACCCTAGTTGTTCGCTCTCATTTTGATCCTGTAACACCTGGCAGATTAAGAGATCATACCGGAAAGAGCCTAAACAAAAGAGCTTTAAGTGAAGTGAGAGATTTGCAGCTTTTGACGAAAGGGAATAATGATTCTATCCTTTGGAAGAAGAAGGAGATTGTTAGAGTGAGTTTAAACATGAGTAATTTTCTCTTTGATGCAAAGGATGACCTTGATTTGGAGCTTCGACTCGGGCATTCTAATTAGTAAGTTAGAAGACCTGCATAGGCTGCACTGGCTATTTTATCTTAATCTTTTCTTTATGTTCTTCGCCATCCATATTTAGCTAGTTTTCTCAGCTTTGCTTCTTGGCATGTGAGAACTTTGAGGTTTCGGAATAGAATTCACTGCTCCTACTTATATTTTGTCTGCAGCCAGATAATGACACAGACAGTTTGCAAATCCCATTGCGAGGATAATATCAAATTACATAATAATCCTTTTTTATATAAAAAATATGGTTAGTTCGCAAGGTTCATTTGAATATGAAATCCAATCTTGGAAATACAACATCCCGCTTCTTTTTTCTTTTTACTGCCCAAGGCTTTCATATGTACATTTCGCAATGAGAAATGTTATCTAGTCGTGCGGGTGCTATCTGACAACAATTAGCCGATATAGATTTATCTACGAATCTTGCTTGATCTTTGTTGGGAACTTAACTAAGGAATAGAGCTTCTTCTTTTTTTTTTTGGGGGGGGGGGGGGGGTTTCTAAAATTTGAACGTGAGAACCCTCTTTACTGATCAATTGTATCTAGCATGATTGATTATACATCTTCTCTTGACGCCTGAAGATATCCTAAATTTAGCTATTAAGTCTCCCACCTTGGTGGCTTGAAAATTATTGCAAATGATGACGACTTGCTTGCTTGCATTTATTTTAATTTCTGCCTCGTTCATTTTACCTAAACACAATTCATTTCGTTCCAACTCGATCGAATGTCACATGAAACTGATCAGTGTCGGATGAGGGGTATTAAATTTCTTTCAAGAAAAAGCATATGACAAAAGACTTTGAGAAGATATCATAGTGTGGACATTTAAGAAAAGTCAATCACTTGATATATATATATGAGTTCAGAGATAAAATTGTCTCAGACCTGAGAGGAAGGACTTTGGGAATGGCTGTCTCATCAATATTTTCTCAATTGCCTTGTCGAATGATTGCAGTAAGTAATAGTAGTATATTGGTCTTTGCAGCAGCTGCACAATAATAATAATATTGGATGTTGTAATTTCCAACATCTGTTTCTTTGCATATTCCCAACAAATGTTTGGTTGTCAGTGGCATGATAGCCTTTCCCTTAATAGACTCTGATGCTTTGGTCATTCAAAGCTATTTTGCATTCAATTACTGCTCTTTCTTTCCAACCTCACTTTATATGCATACATGAAAGTACTGCATGCATGCATAGATATATATATATATATATATATATATATATATGTATAGTAAACCAAATCGATCTCTGCATTATTTGTAGGGAGAAGGTCCCCACCAAGAGGTGAGATTTGGTTATGAAAGAAGAGACATTTTGGGGGGAGTTGAAGACCTACAAAAGTACTATATGTTTTAGTGAAAGGAAGAAAAGGGTTATGGGATAAAAAGGAAGGCTGTGGGCAAATGTCACTACCATTATTTTTCTAGTATTAGGAGTCTTTTAACTGTTCACTCTATTTCTTTGTGCAGTTTGCTTTCAGTTACTCTACTAAGATATTCAAAGGATGGCAACTTTTTAAATCTCATGCCATTTTTTTTAATAGAAAAAAAAAAAAAGAGATTAACCACAGAAGGAACTGAAATATGTACATAATAATAGATTCATCAGAAGTACAATATCTGTCACACAAGATTGATGAGGATTAGAGCAGGATAGTATGAAGGGCCTCATTATGTGATCTCTAGCAAGGGATGCGATATATAAAGCTTTTAAATTGGACATTTGGAGATTTATTAAAAAATAATCTTAAATTAACCACAAATGAGAAGAAATAGTTGTTTTAACTGAAAATAGAATAGATGATAGGTAGAAAGAACCATCCGATTTACTTTACTATTATTTTGAGTAGTTCCATTTCTAACTTTCATGGCTTGTAGAACTACGTAAGCTTTTGTCATGAAAGGTTCATCTGCCAGATTACTACCAGTCAATCTCACCAATGATCTTGTCCAATGCAAGCTGCTATATTAGACTATGGTCAGAAGAGAACTTGAGAAATACTCCATTCCGATCGAGCATTTCAGATATGCTACCAAATTTTGAAAAAAAAAAAGAAAAGAAACAAAAAAAAAGGATCCCTCAGTATGCAAAAATAGGCTTTCATATTAACAAAGAATAACTTAACATTAAAACAAATTAATTGTTCGACTATTGCTTGTAATGCTATATTAAAGAAATATGAATTAGATTTTGCAAATACAGTTTAAGTTGGCCTCGAAGTATCGTGAATAAACAAAAGTATTTTAGTACTATTAAAAAATAACACATTAATGGACAATGAATAATGCAAAAACCTAACGGGGAGGGCACAAGCAGCAGTGAGCCTCCTTTCTAGCCCAGGCAAGGGGACGAATTATGAGCCAGGCCCATGGTGTGTTTATTTGAAGATGAACACAGAGGGATCTTGGGTCCAATAAACCTTTCAATTTCAAACGTCATTTTGGTCATTTTTTCCCTCTAATTTTATCTCTAAATAAAATTTCACATTCAAAGGTTTTTTTTTTTTTTTAAAAAAAATCCCCTTTGTAAAAACACAACAAAGTCTTATTTCTTCCCTTCAACCCCACCCACCAAAAAAAAAAAAAAAACAAAAAAATTCTGCTCCAAAGATACAGCTCGATTGAGTGCATGCGCTCTTTGTATCATCAGCGGGAGTTCGATTTTTATGGAAGACATTTATGTCTCCTTTTAAGTGTCTAGCATTGGTGATATTTAGTTGATCCATTCAAAAACCTGACTAATTCAGAAATCATGATTAATCCAGACATATCATTTGATTTTTTTTAAAAAATAAAACAAAAATTCTTATTATATTTTAATTCCGCAGCCCGTAGCTAACTAATAACCATAACACCACAATACCAGAGACTCGATTCTCACAAAAACAAAAAAAAAAACAAATCTTTGTATTATTAAAACTATGAGGTCATGACCATACGGACATCTGCACTAATTAATTGATTTTTGGTAAAAACTTAAGAAATATATTATTAAGTAATATATATCAACTTATTAATTAAGTAGACGATTGAATATTTGATTCGTTCTCTTCAAAAGATAAAAAAGTATGTACTATAAGAAAATCTAATTCTTATAAATAATAGTATATTCAAGATTAATTTCAAATTATTATACAGAGTACTACCGTCGCCATGTAATTCGTACGGCGGCAGAATTCAACTACAGCTGATCTTTTGAAGGTTAGAAGACTGACTATTCATCCATGAGAGAGAGAGAGAAAGAGAGAGGCCACAACAACAAGTCTTTGGAATCTGGGAGTGGAAGATGATGAATGTTGTGGAAGCGTCATTGATTTCGGAAGCCCAAAGGAACAAAATGAAAATCCAGACAGAAAAGACAGGATGATTTGGTTGAGAGCAATATCGTAGTAGTTAAAGAACACTGGCGTTGTCTCAAATCCCAATCCCATGTACGACTTTGTCAAATCAACAACAGAAGAATTTCCCATTAATTAATTTAAAGCAAAAAAAAAAAAGAAGTATTATTATTATAAGATATGAATGCAAGACCATTTCTGGCACACACACACATGAAGCATTTTTACTAGTTAATCAATCAATCATCCGCAGACAAAGCCATACACTACAATAAGTTAACAGAGTATATATATTTGTCTTGTCTAATCTCTTTT
The DNA here is from genome assembly GCA_019593545.1 of Apocynum venetum. NCBI lineage: Eukaryota > Viridiplantae > Streptophyta > Magnoliopsida > Gentianales > Apocynaceae > Apocynum > Apocynum venetum. The sequence continues at coordinate 2,940,736 of SRSM01000324.1, forward strand.
TAACTACTTCAAAACCCCAAGTCAAAAAATCGCCGTGCCATGAAAGTTTGGCTACAGCAGTCTTGTTGCTTTCTTTCCTCATAATTTATCATATAACCTTCATCTTCAAATATGCAGACAATAACTAAAAACTTACATTGATAAAAAAAAAAAATGTACAATTTATAAATTTATTATTTAGCTCATGCAATGCCAAGGTCCCAAAGAAAGACTTGGCCACCCTTCTCTAGAGAGAGAGAGTTAGATTAAAGGACGGGAATTTTTGTTTAATTAGAACAGATCCAGGTTAATTATATGCAATAGATTTTGCTAATATTGTTGCCAAGTCATGCATGACAAGGTGAAAGAAGATTTATTATTATTATTATTTAAATTTTAACTACGTACGTTCTGAAGATTAAATGATAGCAGCAGATCACTTGTATATTTGATCCAGAATTCCAGATATACACAGACGTATTGATTTTGATGCATCTGAGGTCATATTAATCAAATTTATTGGTTATTTATTTGTTTATTCTCTCAATCAAACCTTGGTGACCTCTTTAAAAATAATTCTCTCACGGGAATTAAATTTTGTTTCTTGTCATCTAATTTGATAATGATATTTATATAATCGTGACTGCGATGACGCAATAGCTGGTATATGTGCAGATATATACACGTTGAACTAGTTCTAAGTTTTGTTTAGGGGCAAATATATCCAACAAAAAATTCCATATTGGTTTGTTTGTTTCTTTTTTTTAATCATATTCTTCGTACGTGTAGCTACCTAATACTTTCCTAACAAATTAAAAAAACAAGATATGATTATTTGATCACACAAAAATGTCTTAGTGGAAACTTACTCTATAATTCTATACTTCATCCATTCGAAATCTAAATATCCACATTTTCATTCATTTTAAAATATTAGAAATAAATGTTCATTTTTTAAAAAAATAAATATATTTAATATGTGTGTTTTGTGTTTGTAGAATATTGTAATATGGTTAATTTCAAAAACGTTTGAATCTTAAAAATATGCCAATAGATTTGTTGGTCATGTTCAATCAATCTTCTAAATTGAGTCATAAATAGACACATAGTATAAAAAATATAGAAGTCACCACCGTTAGACCAAATTAAAAAAATGTCAAAGACCTTTTGTGTTTGGACGATTCATAATGACAAATTAAAGCAAAGAAAGAAGAAAAATGTGAAGAATTCCCAAGTCTTCCATTAATTTTACTTACTACTATTTGCTAAAAAAAAGGTACATCCAACCATGTACAACAGCCGGCCTTTGTCAGAATGAGTCATCATCATGTTGAAAAAAACCTTAGTCGAATTCTCTCCTTTTTTCTCCACAGATAACAGAGCAGCAGTAGTGCGCCGGTTGAATCCTGTCTATAAAACTCAATTTCCCTTCAGAATTTGCTACAGATATTGCAGTTTAGTCAAGATATATATATATATAACTATGGAGTCCAATCATCAAGAAGAAGAGTCTATCTACTCAAATGACCAAGAAATTGATCAGTCGGCTCAAGAAAACAGCTTCGGGTTAGGCCGATCGTACGAGTGTGTGTTTTGCAGGCGAGGGTTCAACACGGCGCAGGCTTTAGGTGGACATATGAATATACACAGAAAAGATAGGGCGCCTAGAAATAAGCCTATTCCCAATCCTACCTCAATAAATACCCGCAAATTGCATATTGAAGAGATTAATTACACAGGAGGTTCGAGATTCTACCACCAAATCCCTAGCACCTCATGTTCTTCGCACCTTGTTGCACCTCATCACGCGCCGGGGATCGATGATGTACAAATTGATTATACAGCTTATAATTTTCCTGCATCCACATCCACAACCGGCCGACCCTTTTATGCCAACCACAACAGCATATATTTTCCATTTGGTCCGGGAATTGTTGAAGAGATTGCGAAGAGTAGAAGGGGTGGAATTCAAGAGGAGGAACTCGATTTGGAACTTCGACTTTGAACAGTGTTAATATTATCCACATCACATATGTTATCCCCAGTTTGCTATGTAATTAATTTATAGCCATAAGCACTGTTTTTCCCCCAAGGACAGTTAGCTTTTCTATGCTTTCATTGAGAAGGCAACGAAAGGGGAAGAAAAGAACAAAGATCGATCGATATCAGGTTTTTTCTTTCCAGTTTCCCTCATTTTCTAACCCTAATTGTGCTCTAGCTAGGGTTAATAAATCTTTTTGTATATGTACTATGTTGCCTGCAATCTTTTGATATGTTTTACTGTCAAGTAATTCAAAGTTGTATATGTGTAATAGAATAAGAAATGAAATCATTCTTGCACTGCAAGAAATTTATCATGTCCTTGGGCATTGTTATACATCGTGAATTATTAATATCTGTAGTCTCCGATGTCATAATGTTTTTCCATGTCTGTCTCTCTCTCTCTCTATATATATATTCAGCTGGTATAGTCCAGTTTCTCATTTGATGGCAATAAAACAAAACATGAAAGATGATTCAGCAGGTCATCATCAAATGGCGCCAGCGCCAAGACTGAATCATTATAAACAGGTTTGATCAAGCTTTACATGAAGACCGAAGTGGGTATTTTCTCTCCTATACTTAATTGCCTTATAGAGAATGTATGGAGTTTCTTGACTCCATACTAGACAGGAAACTTAAAGAGGACCGCCAGCTTCCTTTTTGGTGATTGACTTATTTTTAACTGTGAGGACACACACACACACACAGATATATATATATATATATATATGAGATCTAAAATCAGGTTAAGGATTAGGTATACCTGATCTATATAGACAGGTCTTGAGAGAGTCAGTAGAACCCAACCAGTGAAGGATAGGTTATAACATGTTGATTCCATATTCACTTCAATAAGTTCCATTTACAAATGGCCTGTAAAATGCATTAAAATTTGGAAAAATAGGCCCATTATATACCAACATGACTATGTCGCATTTGGCAAAGCCAGCACGTTTTATTTTAAGATTCCTTCTTCTCTGATCAGTATATAACAAGAGTGTTTTTCCAAAGTGAACCCATTCTGGGTAAGTACTCGACTTGGGCAGCAACGTGATCTAGGGGAAACCAATCTTGGAATATTCGCTTCATGAAATTAAATTGCATTTACTCTTAAGACATAGACCAAATCCATCTGCCTTTCTATAAGTACTTAAAAGTTTGTGTGTGCTGTCATTGTCTGCTTTTTGGCATTCTCATCACACTAGTTTAGTTATTGCGTTCTACTCTTACTCAGCAATGGAGCAGCAGGTTTTATTTTTATTTTTTACGCTAAATTAACGAGATTTTGAATGTAGTCTAATAGAGAGATGATAGTTGAGCAAGGGTACAGATTTAGTCCAAATTTCAAAACGGTAATCTAAACATATCAATGGTCTTAAAGGTAATCTAACATAGATATGATAGTCCAAAACAAGGATACGAATATAATCTAAATTTCATGAGATCTTCTAAAGAGGAACAAACCTTTGATTAATGAAGATTAAGAGCGGGAATACCTTGAATTGTGTCAGTGAGCGTGTAAAAAAAAAGTTTAATTGTTTGTAAAAAAGTTTAAAATAAAAATAAAAATGAGAGAACAAAAAGGATAGAAAAGAGGTCTCCCATTGGATCTCTGGTCTGGTTCTTGACCAGAAGAGAAGGGATCGAAGTGGAGAAAAAGGTTGGTGGCAGAGAATAATAGTAGAGGAGAGATGAAGAAGGAAAAATCCATTAAAAGTATGTATATAGATATTATTATATTTTACGCGATAACGAAGCTCAAAATTAACACTATAAATGAATATTATAATGCACATTTATTTTCAGTTATATACTATACACAATTCTTTAGTGATCATAAAAAGCACCTTAAAATCTGCCGTCGAGTTGCGTGGGTCCGTTGGAAAGGTCTTACTAATGGGCCACAGCAAAGTCATGGTTTCAAATGTCTTGTTTTTCAGATTTACAATAATGGGCTAAGGCCCATTTTATTCACTAGGGTATACTAATAATTACTTGTGGTGCAACATATCCAATGATCATGTAGTGACGAATGTGCATAGCACTACAGATGGTAATTTCTAATTTTCTATAAAAATATTCAACACGTGCTTACAAGAAAATGAAACTATTTCTCATTTGAAGTGAGAGAATTTACATAGGAAAAGTGACTTCGCATTTCATACAAAAAGTAAGTATTTTCTTTGCTTTGATTGTGGAAACGATCCTAAGTTGCAATGACATGCAAGCTTTTGTAGCCCGGAACTTGAGAACTCAAACTTTGGGACAAATTTTCATGAATTTCATAACCAACTCAAGCCAAGAGTAAAGGAATTGTTAGGGGAAAATGCAGACCGTGAAATGCCAGTAAACCATCTCTATGTATGTAAAGATCACAAGAACAAAAAAATTAAAATATTGGAGATATCCAGGATCCTTGAAACTTTTGCGCTAAGTAACACGGATGAGCAGCACGACCATGATGAAGACACATGTCATAACAAACATCAAAAGCCATGTAAAGCAAGAGGTCTTGGAACTCTGAGAATACACATCCACAGCCCGTGAACTGGCATGCCCAGTACTTGCTAGACTATGTTCAACAGCTTTCTCCGTTGAATCAAGAAGCTGCATCAAATATTAAGCAACTAGTAGGATTTCTGACAAGGAAAGTGTATGCATATACCAGCACCCTAAACTTCTTATAAAAGTAAGGTCCCATATATGATAATCCTAACTTTTTGGCTATTCTATTTTTTGCAATGATCACTAGAATGAATTTTTTTGCTGACTGAAGTTTACCCCAAAAAGGGTGCAATCATACAGACAAAACAGGAACTTACCTTTTCTGTGTTTTTAACGGATTGACTCATCAAGAGACTCCTCTCTTTAAGTTCTCGTGCCAAACCAACCATTTCATCAGTCAAGTCTTCTTGCAGCTTCCTGTGAAAAGCCAAAATGTGAGGATAATACATCAGGAGAATGTATTTGCAGTGTAATTTACTGTCCATTTTGCTGATGTCCCAAGATTAGACATATACTATAAATAAATTCAACTCATATATCAGCAAGGATCGATATATCTTCTTGTTGTCAACGTATACCAAAATACATGTATAATTTTCCTTCCTTTTTAACTCTGCATAATTGCCAAAAGGAAATTGTTTCTGAATTTGACATTTTCTTCCTAAAGTTTTTGGAGGGAAGATATATCTCCTCTCTACCGGGTTCTCTCTGTCTTGTTCTGGTGAACTTATTTCATCTTTCTAGGAGTAAAATTATCAAGGAGAAACTCACTAATACCTGTGCTTCTGAATATGTGTCTGTGCAGCAGCATCCAATTTGACAGCTGATTGATTGCTTTCATTAGTATTAGGAGATCTACCTTCACTGCTTGATGGAGGCCTGTTTGTTTGAAAAAATAAACTTAGATCAACAACACAACAAATAATAGGCGATAATAGAAATTTCATCAGTTCCTACACAATTCTTCTCCTCAATCCTTCCAAAGTGTTATCTGCTGCCTTGATAGGGATACCACTCATGGGAGCCTCAATAGAGCTCCCTGCAGATACTTCCATGTTGGCCTGAAATTTACCACAAAATAAAGGTACTCAAGCAAATTTATTCCAAACACAGATGTAATTAGAAAGAAATTCTAATTTTTAAGACAATTATTCTGCCAATTTTTTTCCGGCTCATTAAAAAAACCTATAAAAACAGAATTACCCCTAGTGCAAGGTGATATACCTTGACACCATACAGAAAGTCTTAAGCGGCAGAGAATTGGCCAAATTAGTAGATCCTAATAGGCATGAGAATGTCCTATACCAAAAAAAAAAAAAAAAAGAAGGTGAACTGGAACCAGATTAATTTTTGTATTTTCAATATTCTATATCCACAACTTGTCATTTCCATTAATTAATAATTTAAGAGAATAGCAATAAAAATTTAATAATTTAAATTCATATCCATCTCTTCCTTAATAGCAAACATAAATTTAAGCTAAGTTGCTTTTAAAATAATTTGTATGTAGAAGACCTGTGATGATCTTTATAAAAATTTTGCTTCAAGAGAGAAATAAAGTCAAAGGTATCAAAATCCTATGCATGAATAATGATATAAAATATCTGCAAATTTTCCAAGTGAGGTAAAATGTTCACAATATTACCAAGACATGAAAGCTTTAGAATGCAAACTTAAAAGCTAATTTCAATTACTTGGTGCAATCCCATTCTCGTATTACCAAGACATGAAAGCTTTAGAAAGAAAAGAGTATGCAATTCCATTCTCGTATCAATTTTCTCTGGTGCTATTTGAAAACATCAGTATGTCTAATCCAGTAAAATCTGCTATGGTTAGAAGAAAACATTACTTTTCTCTTACTTATAAGTCCTCCTATTAATTCATACAACAATTAAATCAAAGTGAAGAAACCGCCATTTGCAAGTAAAGAGACTAGTTTGCACAGGGACACAGGGTGCTCTGAACATTTATGCCCAGTTTCTCAACTGCCACATGGTATCATCAGTGGACCACAAAATAAGCATAATACAAATACACAAGGATTTTACCACTAATAAAAGACTAAAGGTAGAATAACAATCAACTAACATAAAATTCTAGAAAATTAGGAGATAATAGCACGAACCTCAGGGACTGCTAATTTGGCAGCAATAGCTTCAATTTTCTCTGAGTACTCATTTACTATAGCCTTTGAAACCCTTTAAATTCCCAGACACACCAAAAAAAAAAAAAAAATCAGTATCTAAATTTAAGTACATATTATCTCATAAAAAGATTGAAACTCGAAGGTTGTACTATTATCTTGAGCTAAAATGCAAAGACTCCAAATCTAAATTCATAGATATTATATGATTTCTGAAAAATGCAAATCAAAGAAATTCTCCATAATGCCAGAAAAAAAAAACTATATCTTTTTCTAAATATAGCAAAATGAAACAAAAAGATGTCCAGAGAAGTGGCATTGTCTGTTAATAATATCACACAAAAGACAATGACCAGAGTTGTTCCTTTATGTTACAAACAAAGCATAAAAGACAATTCTTCAATAAGAACTTTCTTTTTATATGAAAATATTGTATGCCTTATAGAAGTTCCTTTAAAGCATAAATCATTACAATACCATAGGGAACTATTGGGAATTGGAATAGACCAAAGCATCCATACCTTGGTAGTCCTTCGGGAGTCTTCTCCTCAGCCAATTTCTCCAATTGTTCACGTAAAGTAGCAACATACTGAGACACCATGCAGGAGAAATATGTATGTTATGAGTTCTTATTGTTAGATAATAAGATACATCATAGAATATATCAACTCTCCTATGCTTCAGGCGGTTGTAGATTCAATAACACAAATGGAGAAAGATATAAGCAACTTATGCCGAAAAAGGAAAAAATAAAATGGCACAATAATGTTTGGAAACAAAAAGCATAAATAGCAGGAAAGCCAGTACCCAATGAACACTAGGACTTGAAAGATCTGTAGACATACATGAATGAGTTTTGCTTGATTCTGTTGCTGTGGGGCTGCAGCAAGTAACCTCCTCAAGTTAACCTCGACTTTAGTCAAACCCATTCCAAACTCTACAAATTTGAAATTTTTTTGTCAAAAAACAATTTTAAGATTTAGGTAAATGCAATCCCGATAGATTAAGCAAATTCCAACAGGCAATGGAGTCATAACTATTCATAAACTATAATCCAATTAAGGTCTGCAAACCCATCATACACAATTTCTAAGAAGTTCAACTCCAAGCATTCCAATATCTGGATGCAAATTCTGCATTAGAGTTGAAGATAAAATTTGTATGCATCCATGTTCATTATATATTACAAGGAAATTATGTACACTACCAAAACATGGAAAAGAACTTAACTTTTTTCCTGTAGACTAAAAACAGAGATTGGAAATGATCAGATGATTCCTCTGGCAATAATTAACAAACTTAATCGCCATACAAGGTAACAATACTTCAGAAATGCCAATAACAACTCCAATCAACAAAATCTACTACTCCCGCAACTCCAAAAAGCAGATCCTTAAATTCTTTTATCAAAACAGAAAAGGTAAGAAAAAAGGCAAACCTGATTAACAACTGGAACATAATAAACCAATTTCAATGCCTTGCTTCTTTCTTCGTTTCCATGAGGAGAACTGGGTTGCCCTGCTAGGTCGCCGGAGGAAGGGATTTTTTGAGTTTTGAGACAAGGCGAGTGGCAATTGGGAGGGTATAAGACTATAGGGTGACTTTTCTGTTCTGTTAACTATTGCTTGACAGCCTTCAGAAATGATCCGTTGTAGTCTAGTCTGCTCTCACCCGAAAGACCCGGGTTCGATTCCCAGAAACGGAAGTTTATCATTTATCATTTTATTTACCAAAATGAGAAAGAAAAGCAATAAGACAGCCTTCGGAAAAAAGAATAGAAGTTTCGGGCCAAGTTTCTCCTTTGGGCTCCCCAATACTAATTCAAGCTTTATGGGCCTGGAAATGGCACCGCCCTCTTTTTCCTCGACTCTTTCTTTTTTTTAAACCATGGTTTACAGCAACCGACAAAAAGATAGCGTCACATCATTTTCCAAGAATGACTTGTCCTTTTTGTTAAAAAAAAAAAATTGAAGTATCTCAAAAGAAAAGAAAAAAAACTTTTAAAGGGCAAAAAAATATATAGAAAAAAGAGCGGCATATGAAGGAAGCTCGAAGATTCAACCCAGGATTCCCCAGACTACTCATAACTCACTTCGACAGCACTCTCCATCTGTGAGTCGCTTTCTCTGTGGGTGGAGACTATAAAATTGTGTACTGATTGGCACTGAAAGTGCGCAATCAAGAGAGAAAGAGAAGAAACAATGGCGAGCCCTCAAAAGCCGTGGAAAGCAGAGTACGCGAAGTCATCAAGATCATCATGCAAAACCTGCAAGAAGCCTATTGACAAAGAGACGCTGAGGCTTGGGAAAATGGTTCAAGCCACTCAATTTGATGGTTTCATGCCTGTACGTCCATTCCCCTTTAATGTGTCTCTTACCCCCAACCCCTTTTTTCCTCTTGCTTTTTCGTTGTGAACCCAAAAAGTTGTAACTTTTCTTGATTTTGCTTGTTTACCGTTTCGACTAAACCAGCAATTGCTCCTTGGGTTTCTTTTTTTTTGGGAAAATTTGCAATGCACAATGTTTTTTCTCTATTTCTCTTGAACACACGCAAGATTCTTTCTAGTCTAGATAAAAAATAAATATATTTGCCTCGCTAAAGCTTTTTGTTCCCCCCCCCCCTCCTGCGCAGTGGCGTTTCTTGAAGAACCAACATTTTTTTAATTAATGGGGTTATATGACTCCTGTTTAAGTTGTTCTACTACTGAAATGCATGGTTTCCCCAAACTTCCCAGAAAGCAGTCACTTTTACCTGTCAAATTTAGTTCTATTGTGCCATAAACTTGCAAGCTGATGCACATGGTACTCAAATAACAAGACCTCCACAGCATACTTTTACTATTCCCCACTACCTGAGTTAGTAACCAATTTGAAATGTGGACTAGTTCTTTTTCTTGGTTCTTGCAGATTTTTCTTAGGGCTACATTAGGATACCATTTGAAACAAATTTGCTTTAAGATCCTTTTCTTATTAATTAGATTTGGCAACTAAAATTTTCTTTTAACAGGTTGTAAATTTCTCCTGCAGGAATTCTAACTTAGCCAGGCATGATTGCCAAATGCTCACAAATTTATCTAGACAAGGACACTAGGATGCATATTTCTGTTGGTTTTGGCTAACTTTAGCAACGTAGATAGCAACTGTTCCATTGCAGTACACTATATTGAGTTTCAATATCTGCCATGAACCTTTTCATAAAAAGCCTTTATGGTAATGTAGATAACTTGTCTTTCATAATGACTCTGATTTCTGTTTTCTTGTAAACAGATGTGGAATCATGCTGACTGCATATTAAGGAAAGCTAAACAGATAAAATTGTATGCAGTTCATCACTTGCTCTTTAAGAGTACATTGACTGGAATTAGGCAAACTATCTTAGATTTCTCTTTTGTTTATCTGATGCACTTCCAATGTTTTAGAGTTGAAGATGTTGAGGGTTTGGAATTGCTTCGCTGGGAAGACCAACAGAAGATTAGAAGACACGTAGAGGGCCAGGGTGGTGGGCCCTCAAATGTCTCATCTCCAGCTGTTGTAGAATATGGGGTTGAAGTCTCACAGTCTTCTCGTGCTACCTGCCGGCATTGCAACGAAAAGATTATGAAAGGGGAGGTATGCTTGCTTGTTTAGAGATATAGCATATGCAGGATGTTTACTGTCAGTGCCTTCTTTGGTCATAAGTTGCACAGAGATGGGTTATCAAATAAATCTGCACTCTTTCGAATTCACCTTTTTGTGGTTTGAATTTTCTTTTTATCTATGAGAACATTTATGAGCTTTTCACATGTGCTACTAGATAAGAGCAATGGAATTGATATATTGGAGTGTTGCTAACTAATGTTGTTATTATATGCTCATAAAACCTTTTTGCCATCATCATATGTACATAATTGACATAATGGCTTCATTGGGTTACTTTCTTTCAAGAGGGTATTTTGCTTCCCCCCCCCCCACACACATGCAAATACATTGAGAGAGAGGGATAGAGAAAGAAAAGGGATGCTAGGTTTAGTGGCTTTAGATAGTTGTCAGTTTTGAGTCAGTTAAACTAAATTGGAGGCTAATATTTTTCTTGATTTTCCATTTTCTCTCAGGTCCGAATTTCTTCAAAGCCTGAGGGTCAACGCCCTAAATCTTTGGCATGGCACCATGCTAGCTGTTTTATGGAAATGTCACCAACTACACAATTAGAGAAATTGTCTGGATGGCATAACCTCTTGGCATCTGACCAAGCGGCTGTTCTTGCCTTGGTTAAGAGAGTTTCTTCAACTGCAAAAGGTTAGTGGATGAGTTTTTGCCTTGGTATATTTGTTTTTCTTTCATGCTGTTGGAATGAAAGGGAAACATCTATCTAGGAGAAACAGTTAAATCAAATGAAGAACCTGTGAAAGGATCAATATCCAAGGCTGGTGCTAAACGAAAAAGAGCTGTTGGTGATAATGAGAAATCAAAACTAGCAAAAGCTGAAGAGGATCATTGTGCAGATAAAGCAATATCCGACAGGAAAAATATCAATCTGAAAGCTGAACATACTAAAGCACCTGAATTGGAGACCAAACTGGAGTTGCAAAGTAGATCACTGTGGGCTCTTAAAGATGATCTTAAGAAGCATGTATCCACAACAGAGTTGCGGGAAATGCTTGAAATTAATGAGCAAGATACAACAGGATCAGAACTTGATTTACGGGAACGTTGGTGAGTTCTTTCTGTTTTTGTGCAGAATTGAACATGGGAAAGATGTGGAGACCCTTTTGGCCTTAAAACCAGTTTGAAATGGAAAGAAAAAGAAAAAAAAAAAGATTTTCTTCAGTATTTGTGGGATTTCTTTTCTAGTCCAGTGCATACTTTTGGTGTTCTTCACAGTTCAACTCTTTGATCGTAATGCTTCTGTTGCCTATTGTGCAGTGCTGATGGCATGATTTTTGGAGCACTTACGAAGTGTCCACTTTGTAGTGGATATCTTCGTTATTCCTCAGGCATGTATAGATGCCATGGTTATTTATCAGAATGGAGCAAGTGTACGTACTCCACATCTGAACCTGAACGTGTTAAAGGAAAATGGAAAATACCAGAAGAAACAAGCAATGAATATTTCCTTAAGGTACATGTTAAGAAATGAAACTTTTGAAGTCTCCAACATGCAAAGTGGTTTCATACTATAGGTCATGCTCAGAAATTATGACCGTGATTTATTGTACTCTCTCAGTGGTTTAAGTCTCAAAAGTTGAAGAAACCAGCACGAATACTGCCTCCAACATCGTCTGTAGCTTCTGGAAATCAAGCTGCCAATGGGTCGTCTCAGGCATCCAAGAGCGAGGATTTAGGAGATTTGAGAGTTTCGATCACTGGATCTAGCAAAGGATCAATAGTATGATTCTTCATTCATTCTTTCTGAATCTACTTTTCCCCATGAAGAAAAGTGCTGCCCTTGTCTTGGGTATTTGTTTGGCATTTGTAGCTTACACCAACCTCAGCTTCAAAAGTCTTATAACGAAGAGCTACTTTGCAGGAGCAATGGAAGAGCTCAGTAGAAGCAGCTGGTGGGCAGGTCCATAACAAGATTAAAAAGGGTATATGTTGAATGTCGAACACATTTTGATGACCTTTCTGTTCAATATGTTTTGTGGTTAGATATGGGCATTATGTTAACTAAGATGTATATTACAGACACAAACTGTTTAGTTGTAACTGGTGGCTTAAATGACCAGGATGCTGAAATAAGGAAGGCAAGGTAAAAAGTTACTTGTGAATTTGCTTATATAAACACATTATCTTATGCTCTTTCTTTACTTAAGACATTCATGTCTTTGGCAGGCGGATGAAAATGCCTATTCTCCGTGAGGATTATTTGATCGACTGCATTGAAAGAGGGAAGAAACTTCCCTTTGATTTGTATAAAATTGAGGCTATTGGTGGTGATAGGAACAGCTTGGTTACTGTCAAAGTGAAAGGTCGTAGTGCTGTGCATGAGTCATCTGGCTTGCAAGATTCTGGTCACATCCTTGAGGATGGGAAAAGCATTTATAATACTACGTTGAGCATGTCTGATTTATCTACTGGTATTAACAGGTGTGTCTCTGTACATCCTGTAATGAAGAATTTAGGAGTACCACTTCTATGACTTCTTTTTCTTGTTTTTTGCAACTTGAAGTAATTTGCGCTGCTGAAATTGCATTATGCTCACTGCTAAGCTGAATGATATTTGTGTTAGTGCATATAGTCATGTTGACAATGCTAATGATCTCTTGATACTGATTGCAGTAATATAGAAGTGCAGAATATTTTTGCATATTTTCTGTCACTAATCAGATCTTACTTTGTGGATTTGATACTTTAATGTGTTAGTGATGCCTGACAGTTCTGGAAAAACGACTTCTCATTTTATCCAATTAGTTAACTTCATGAGTATCGAGCTGAGTGCCACAATGTTTTACCAACATAATTGATTTCACAAAGTTCAAATGTTCTGGATTAATGGATTTTATGCATTACGTGACCCCAAGATTGATTATAATGCCATTATTCTCCACAATAGTCTCTGTTTTATGTTGCTGATTTTACTGCCTCAACTTTCTTTAAACCAATTCAGATAGGTGGAAAAGGAAAATGTGATGCAGGCAATTTAGATGATATATTTTTATCCCTGAATTTGATTCTTTGTTCCAACTTCAATCAACCCTATTCTAGCCCTAATTGTTGATTTTTGTTGCCCTAACACCCTTCCACTACATCAAAATGTAACAAAGGAAGTATGTATCTGAATCAAGGCATTATTTATGATCTTTTCTTTAGTGTCCACCTTTAATGTGAACCTGACCATTTTTCTATTTGCTCTATGAAGTTATTACATTCTTCAAATTATTCAAGATGACAAGGGGTCAGACTGTCATGTATTCCGAAAATGGGGCCGAGTTGGAAATGATAAGATTGGAGGTAACAAATTAGAATGTATGTCTAAATCTGATGCAGTGCAAGAATTCAAACGTTTGTTTCTTGAGAAGACTGGGAACTCATGGGAGGCATGGGAAGGAAAAAAATTTCAGAAGCAACCTGGAAGATTCTATCCACTGGACATAGTAACTTCCCATTTTCCTTCGTTATTTATATCTTTTAGTTTTTAATGAAGCTCTTTCTTCAGTAGCTTCATGTTTCCCTGCTTCCTCATTTTAAAAAAACAATGATTTTCAGGACTATGGCATTGACAGAGATGTTTCAAGGAAGAAAAATCTAAGTGATACAAGCAGCCGGCTTGCGCCATCATTGATGGCATTGATGAAGATGCTTTTTAATGTGGAGACATACAGGTTCCGGAAAAAATAATTCATGTTTTAGTACTCAATGGTTTGTGTTTACATAACTCTTATTGATGGAATAGTTATATCCAGAGCTGCTATGATGGAATTTGAAATCAATATGAGTGAAATGCCACTGGGAAAGCTGAGCAAAAGCAACATTCAAAAGGGTAAGTGATGACGTCTGTGTTTCTACAATGCAATGGACATTGGGCAGAATAAATATTATGTGAGATATATATACAATGGTTAACTTATTTCAGAGACTCTGAACTATATCTCTTATGAATTTTCTTTAGGTTTTGAGGCATTAACTGAGATTCAGAATTTGTTGAGTATTAGTGGTCATGATCCCTCTATAAAAGAGAGCCTTCTTATTGATGCCAGCAATCGTTTTTTCACCATGATACCTTCAATACATCCACATGTTATCAGGGATGAGGATGAGTTTAAGTTAAAGGTAAGACAAGACCCTCCTTTTGTCCCTTCAGTAATTTGTAGTTGTCAACAGGGTACATTTAAATGCATGCATTCTATGTTTTTGCTTACCTGGCTGATTTAGCAAAAATAAATAACCAATCAAAAGCATGTTACTGGGCCAAACGGAATTAAGGATAAGTGCCACTAGGTGGTTTTGTACCAATATACAAACTCATGACAGTTCTCTCCCACTTGAACCCACCAACTTTGCCCTTGAAGCGACTGCCCCTGTTGCAATGCTGATGCAAGGTGGACTCTATCCCAAACACTAGCCTATGGGAAGAGTTATCAACCTTGAGTCGTCAAGCCAAAGTTTCTACTTCACTTGATCAATCAGATAATGAATGGTTCCTTGGCACCATGCGTCTCTTCAAATCTCTGTTACTTTTATTTATAATTCCTCTGCTATTCTCTTGCTATTTGTGCCCTAAAACACTACTTTTACCTATTGATAATATCTTCATGGTAGGTGAAAATGTTGGAAGCTCTCCAGGATATTGAAATTGCTTCCAGACTCGTAGGCTTTGATGTCGATAATGATGATTCTCTCGATGAGAAGTATGAAAAGTTAGGCTGTGGTATTTCTCCACTTTCCCATGACTGTGAAGATTATCGATTGATTGAGAAGTATCTCCAGACTACTCATGCTCCAACACATACGGTGATCTCTCTCTCTCTCTCTCTATCTCTCTCTCATTTTTCTGGGAAGTTTTCTGTCCTGACATTTGCAATGTTCTCAGGACTGGTCACTTGAGTTGGAAGAAGTGTTCTCTCTTGAAAGGGAAGGAGAATATGACAAATTTGCTCCCTACAGAGATAAACTTGGGAACAGAATGCTTCTATGGCATGGTAAGTTGAAGTGTGTGCTACATATAGGATTGATATCTTTTATGTCAAGGATGTAATGGCTTTTTATGTAGCTTTCATTCCTCTTTTTTTTTCATCTGAATGAGATTCTCAGATAAATAATTTGACGACTATATCTATATTTTTTATTGCTTTCAGGTTCTAGGCTCACAAACTTTGTTGGTATACTTAATCAAGGTCTAAGAATTGCTCCTCCTGAAGCCCCTGCCACTGGTTACATGGTCCTGTTCTCCTCTTCATCTCTGCCCTCATGATTGCAGAAGAGTTCATTACATAAAATGTTAGCTTTTTGAGAAATCTAATATAAAAAAATGGTCTCTTTGTGCAGTTTGGGAAGGGAGTTTACTTTGCTGACTTGGTCAGTAAAAGTGCTCAATACTGCTATACTGATCGAAAAAATCCTGTGGGACTGATGCTTCTCAGTGAAGTGGCTCTGGGAGAGGTTTACGAGCTAAAGGGAGCTAAGGTAAATTTATAATTCAAACTTCTAACCCTTCTACTGTTAATCTATCAATATCTTGGTGGTAACTATTATGTCTTGTCAACCATGTGTTTAGACATTAGACAGTCTCTGGGCATTGACCCTTTTGTCATTTTCTTTACCCATTTGAAGCTTAACATGGATATCCTTTTCCCCTTCCTGTCTATTTATCTAGTACATGGATAAACCTCCTAAAGGGAAGCACTCCACCAAAGGTCTTGGCAAGAAAATACCTCGAGAATCAGATTTTGTGAAGTGGCGGGATGATGTAGTGGTCCCTTGTGGACGACCAGTCTCATCTGATGTGAAAGCCTCAGAGCTTATGTATAATGAATACATTGTCTATAATACTGCTCAGGTAAGTTTGGATAAGTAGCTCCTTTTTCTTTTAGTTGAGCCATAATATCAATCAATATTTGAAGTCCTGGTTTGGTCCAACATAGCATCTCATGGATCTCCTGGTGTTACCATTCTTCAACTTCCAGATTTTTCCACTGCTTTTCAGAACATTTTGCATTATATTGCAATGTTTTAAGCATGATCCCCTCCCCTTACCTCCTCTTCATCTCCCCCCCCCCCCCCATCTTTTCTTAAGAAAAAAGGAAAAAACACATAACACATATACACAAAACATACCAAAAGAAATTACCACTTGCTTTTAAAGCCCTTGCCATTTAGTGAATAAGGTTGATTGTACAGAGTCATCAAGGTTCATGTGCTTAATATTGTTAAAATAAAACTTGGTTCTTTTGAATGGTTTTAGAACATTGTTAATAGATATGTCTAGTCTAGTCTGAAACAAGACACTGAGGAAAACTCTCGCTGTGAATTCCACTAGAAGATTCTGAACAAATCAAGGTGTTTTTGCAAAATGTTTTAATCTTGTTTTACCTTGGTTACAATGTCTTCTGCCAGGATGAGTTCCCCTGACCTGCCAATCTACCCCACCACCTCCCTCCCAAAAAAGGGGAAAAATGCAAAACAGACACACACATACACAGAGATCTGCAGGGGTTTTCTTCTTTTGAACTGTTTAAATCAACAAAAGAACTGAATGTGTGTATGTAGGAGGCATTTAAGAATGAAGCAATTGAAAAACACAAATTTCATTTAGACAATTAGAATTAATGGTTTGGAACTTTGGAAAAAGTAAAAGTTGTAGATTCGTGAAAAAGTGAAATTTGAGTAAGTATATATTTGTTGAAACTCCGATAAATGTGATATAATACATAAAAATAAAAAAAAAGAGCAAGGAGGGAATGAAATGTTTAGTAATTGTGTTTTTAATTGAGCGGGCTATTTAACCTCCCCCCCCCCCCCCCACAATTAGTGCAATAGTGAAATTTCAAAAAATACCTATTTTTGTGGCTTTTAAATCAGGGATTTGAAGGATTTAAAATCACCTTTTAAAAAACTCTTTTCAGAAAGTCTACCTATGAAATTACCCTAACAATGATTTATTATTTATATTTTTCAAAACCTAGATTAAAATGAAAACCTTTTCCAACAACCTGATTTCAAATACATAGTACAGTAGTTTTTTATTTGTTCAGTTACTTGATTGAGCATGGGCATTTGTTAGTGTGTATATGCTGGGCAAAAAGAGAGTAGTGGAACAACATAATGCCTGTGAAATTAGGATATATTGACATGTCATAAGTACTGCAGGGGGCATTTTCTTGGCTTTCTTCAGATTTTGTGCTTTTCCATATTTTCTGTTCTCTTATGTCGGATTCTTTGGTTAATTAGTGATTTACATCTTATATACAGGTTAAGTTGCAGTTTTTACTAAAGGTCAGGTTTCATTACAAGCGTTGAAGGACTGCGTATGTATGATTATGTAAAGTACAGTGGGGTCTTTTGCTTTGGATGGTTATGACTGGATGTGTTGCCTAAATTTCATGAAATCAAGCTTATACTTGATTTTTGTTCTGATAAATACTTCATCAGATTTCATTTTGGGGTTAGCTGGAGATCTGACTTTTTCGCTTTAACCATGTAAATATTTTTTGTAATCAATGACAGTTCTTGAAATGCACTTATGATTAAAATCTGCTCAATGAGCCTAGGAAAAAAAGTTGTCCACAGTTGCATGCTTCTGCCTGCATAAATATTGTGGTTAAGTTGTAAGCTTTAGCTTATTGAAATCTTGTTATGTCATGATTGAATGGGGGGACGCATGCACCAGGTGGTGATGATAAAATGACTCTAGATGCACCGTCAAGGCTTTCTTAGGACCATAACATATGAATGGCAGTTTTTTGCTTCTTGTTTATAGGAAAACTGCCATTTTCCTTGGTTAGAGCTGACGATCGAACTTCTTTTGCATCCTTCTTCTCTCCCTGACGTACTGTGATCTCTTATCTTTGGAAATGGCCAAAGATCATTCCAGTTTTTATGCGCATGTTTGTGTCAGTTAGTAGTTTCACTTTTACATATTGAGGAGTGAGAAGTAATCTTTCCTTAGGCATGAAAATGCAAAACTAGGTGTAAAGGTATAAGATAAAAGATATTTTATACACATCCAGAGAGATGGAACTCCTAAATGAATGTACTAGCAGCTCTTTTTGCCTTTCAATCTTTATATTTTTTTTCTTGGTCAAGAAACAATAATTAAGTCGAGTAGCTTTGTCTCATTTGATAAATTGAGCATTTTACACGAGGGATAGTCTCTGAAGCCGGGAAACAAAAGGGAACACTGATTTCTTGACCATTTTAGTGACCCAAATTCCAAGTTCCTAACTGGTAAATCCAACGCTAAGTAGTAGCTCCTTTTTCTTCACCAAACCTTCAAAAGTCAAAGGCTCATAAAAGTGGACATTAATGAATCAAGTTAAAGCTATTCCTTCCAAGATTGATTGGAGTAGTACTAATTTTCTTCTGTTCTTTTAGGAATTGCCTATGCCAACTACGGCACAAATTATAATGCTCTCTTTCTGTTTGGACAACAGATCATCCATTAAATGGTTGTCAATTGATAAAAAAAAAACAAATGTTCAAAACCAAATCATTATTCTCTAAATGCTTCTCGATTCTAAATAATTTGTCCGTAACCCTCACACGTGTAAGTAAATTCAATTCCAATAGTGTTTGCAAGAGAAGAAAAAAAAATTCATAAAGCAAGAAAGGCAATTTAAAAAAAAAAAAACAAAAAAGTTTGCAGCAGTTCCCAGGTGCGGCGTTCGGCGGAGAAACAATTTATTAAAGGGGATTGGATTAATATTCAATGGAGAAAAATAGAAAAATGTATCCACTGAAAGCAAACCCAGTAATAGAATACAGAAAATGTTATCTGCTCAGTCAAGAGTTCATTTTGTAGTTCACATCAACAACTTATGAAAATGTCAAAAGTTTCTCCATCAGAAGTTTTAAAAAATTCTACTCACATTGCATAAGCCATTAATTAATGTTCCCTTAGAACCCTGCACACAGACCTTCCATGTCCCCTACACTGGCCCCTTATAAGACCCTCTCCTCCCAATCTATGCCCACCCACAAGCCCCACCCCCCATTTCCCATTCCCTACCCAAATACACCATTTCCTAGTGCGCTCGTGCGCCCAGAATCTTCTTCCTTTAAAAACTAGACTGTCTTTAATTTTCTTTCCTGATCAAGATGGCAAATGGCAGTGGCTCTCCTTGTGGTGCATGCAAGTTTCTCCGCCGGAAATGTGCTGCAGACTGCATTTTTGCACCTTATTTTTGCTCAGAACAGGGCCCTGCAAGATTTGCTGCAATTCATAAGGTGTTTGGTGCTAGTAATGTGTCCAAAATGTTGTTGCATGTGCCTGTGCCTGATCGTTGTGAGGCTGTTGTAACTATAGCTTATGAAGCTCAGGCACGAATTAAAGATCCTGTTTATGGCTGTGTGGCCCATATTTTCGCTTTGCAACAACAGGTATGTATTGAACTCTAGCACTATTATAAACACAAATTTATACTTCCTTCCAATATTGCCACTTCTGCTCCCAAACTTGGATGAAATTCTAAGTTTTACTATTCTTTTTAAGCCTACAACAAGAGTCTTTCTCTCCTTCTTTGATGAAATCTTTTCATCTTTCTCCACCCAGAAAGTAGAGGAAGATTTGTTGTTGTTCTATGAATGAATTAAGCTGACAAAGAGGGGTCCAACAAACGTGATCTCTTGCTGTTAAATTTCTACCTCATCATAGAGGGGTACAATTTAATTTATTTAGTATCTCTCTTACCAGTCCATATGTCTGTCTAATTAGCAAGGTGATTTAAGCTTTTTGCCTTTGATCAATGTCTAAAGTAGATGTCGAGTTTTAAAAAACCCCATTTTGTCAGAGTAATTTAAATTGTATATATATAGAGTGCTTCTTGCACATGCCAACCAACTTTGTAAATATATACTTGTTAAAAAGAAGGAATTTTAGTTAGTTCATGTACTGAAACGAAGCTTCGCTGTTTTAATTGTTTAGGTGTCATACTTACAAGCTCAACTGATGCAAGCGAAAGCTCAGCTGGCGCAAAGTCTCATAGTAGACTCATCATCAAGGAGTGCTGATCAAAATCAGTGGCCCAACATTAATATGGGTGGAATGGCATCAACATTAATTCCTACTTTTCCAAATTATGGAAACCCTATCTCGCCTCAAAGTTCAATTTGTTCGATTGAGTCCATGGACGTCCCTAACAACGATTGCTTTGGTATACAAGAAATGAGAGGTAGAGATCATGATATCTCGTTCCAACCATATTCTAAGAAGAGGTCTTCACAAACTGACTTGGGTGAGCTTCAAGCCCTGGCTCTACGAATGATGAGAAATTGAGTGGCAAATTAATGCCTGAAAAAATGTTGTCTGCAGTGATTAAATTATTGTCTGTGGCAAAAATGATGTATATATAGAGATTAGGAAGGAAGAAAAAAACACTTTGCAGTTGTTTGTTATTCACAAAGCCTAAAAATATTGGCATACTTTCATCTTTACTCTTTACACCATGCGAAAATTAATACTACCACAAAAAAAAAAAAAAATGGAATGAGCTCTAATGTCTGTCAAGTGTCAAACTTGTTCCTTCATCCCGAGGAGCAGTGGGTGAAGAAAAATCTTTTTGACCTGGTTAATAATGTATTCAGGAAGACAATGCAGCATTTACACATGAACAAGATCGATGAATTTTGACATTTGAGATGAAAATTTTGTCTTGAGTTTTCCTATGATAGTTTCTCAATCTGTTTCAAGTAATTACTGCATAAAATAAATAATTTCTCCATTAATTCAGTTTTTAATTTTAATTTATTTTATTTTTATATTTATATCCTTATTAATAAAAATTTTGAATGACGGTTAATTACTTTTTGAATAATGTATTTTTTAAAAAGAATTAATAATTATACATTATTTATTAAATAAGAATAACATATTAAATTTAACTATATAATAATTATTTTAATAGTACTAATAATAATTAATAAATAAAAGGTACTAGGCGTAGAATGAATTATTGAGTTTTGAACCTTCTTCTGTCGTTTCTGAATGAGATGGTATACATAAAATAAATAATATATTGTACAAACCAATTTGCAAATGCAGCTTCAAATATACTTTTAAGTGATGGTGCAATCCTAACAACATTTAACAGCAGAAGTTTCCAGTGACAAATTCAGGACAATTGTTTTATTAATGAACTTAATTGAACCCGACAAATCTTATAGTCATACTGTTTAGTATCATTGAATTAATAACTCAACTCTTTAGTACTCACTCCCTCCAACTCTAGATAGTATTCTCTTAGTCTATTTTTATAATATACATTAATTAAATTTAATTATCTCATTGAAACATGCGAGCATACTCCTTGCTTCGGTCTTTAATTATAATATATTTTATTATTTTTATAATTATTGTATATTTTATTTTTAAATTTACTTATACTTTGTTGAGAAAGATAGAGAGATAATAAAAATTTCATTTTTCAAAAAAGACTAAAATAAATAAGAATATAATGGAGAGTAAATTAATTTCTTGATCTATATGAAATTACTTAAAGCATATCCTATCTTAATAGAACAGAAGGAGTATTAGTAGGACAGAGGGAATATCAAGGATTGGAATAAGAGATGAAACTACAAAAATTTGTCCTTCATTTTGAAAATTAATGCTCCCTCCATTCTAAAAAATGAAATTTAATTTTTTAAAAATAAATATAATCTTGTATATTATAAAAATTCACTAATTAGTTTTAAGGAATTTATATTTTATGAGTTTCACAATTAATCGCATTAATGATAAAGATATTATGTTAATATCAAAAGCTAACATTAATTCTTATATTAAGTAAAATGAAAAAAATTAATTTTGGATTGAGGAAACAATACTTATATTATATTATATTGACCATTGAAACTGACCATTCTATTAAATTGAAGAAGGAAGATTAGGGGAACTGATTAATCTTGGCGTGGCCATGCTGCATTGGTTGTAAATGCACAGAATGCTTTCAATCAAGATGTTCTGCAGATGTGTTTCGGGTTTTCTTCAGACAAGATGAAGAGAGGTCATGATAGCTTCGTCTGAAAAAATGCTGGTTGAGATTTTGATTGGGGATTAGGGAGATATTGTGAAGGCCATCATTGTTTATGGAGGCAAGCACACGTTTGAGAAAGAGTATCTAAATTGAAAAGGGTCCACATGCCTTGGGTTTATGTTCTACTAATTAGTAGGTTTTACCTAACTTAATTAAGTAACATTAGCAATATAAATTAGCTGCATTATATGGCTCTGTACTCTAATACATAGACAACATGTCTCCTCGATTGAGTGCACAGCCCTACATCATTCATGAGTTAGCAGCTTGGGCAACTTCTGTCATTGTAAGCTTAAAAGATTAGGCAAGTTTTATTCAAATATATTGTCTGATTTGAAACGTCGGTCACTTCACAGAGGTAATTACTTGGATGCAGTATGCAATTTTGAACTCGGTTCGAGTTAATAATTATTTCAGAAAGTAAAGCTGATAGTTAAATTAATAATTTTAGCGATTGAGGGTCTAAGAGATTTAGCAGAATTACATTCTTGAATTAATGGAGTAAATAGTTATTATCCCTTACTAATTAGTTTTTTACTACTTCTTTTAGTTATTGAGTAATTTCTTGAACACAAGTATCAAAATGGATTAAAGCAAAAATTTCTAAATTTCCATTCTAATTTCCTTCTCTAACATGCTCTTAATTTAAAGAGTGCAAGCGATTTTTCAACAACAACATGCGTTGAAGCCACATTGGTGAACTTAGTTTCCTCCTAGCTCGTTCCTGCCCAAGTGTGGTACGACTATCAAGAAATAATTTTTTTTTTTTTTTACAAAGTCAGCCATGTTAAAAAAACAATTACCAAGAAATTTGTGTACCGAGACCAATCTTTTATTCACCGCTACTTTAAAAAATAAAATATAAATAAAAATGAGGAAAACAATGGTTTTTATTTGTTCTTTTTTATAAGATTTTTAAAATAAATTTATATAATTTAAAAAATTATTTTATTTATTATTATATATTTATTATTTTAATTTATTTTGAAAAAATTAAATATTTATTCTCTCTTTCACTCTTTCAATAAAATATAAATAAATTTAAAAACAATATATACAAAATCTATAAAAAATAATAAAATATTTTATAATTAAAAATTAAAAAATTATTTAATATATTTTATAAAATGAGACGAATAAATTACGATGTAAAAAGTGTAATTCACGTGATATTTCAAGGAAACAATCCCAACGTAACTTTTAATTTGATATTTCAACCAAAAGAAATGGTTCCATTCTCGATGCTGATATAGTTTTTAATTTTTGTATTTAAATATTATTTTCAAATATTTCCCACCGAATACCAGTCTTAATCTTGGAGCAGAGGAGAGGACCGAACCCCAAATGGAACGGTCAAGCCGCGCAAGTCGCAACTGCTTTCAAACCTCATTTTCGGCGTTAAACAATTACAAGAATTGAAAGGAGATAGAAGTTTTGTCATAAGAACATGTTCTATTCTATAAATATGTATAAGCGACAAACCATTGCGTACACCGCTGATAATGTTTAGTTAATATGAACTCTTTAGAAAGGACGATCAATCTGAAATTTAATGTCTATTTTTATATTTTAAAGTATTTAAAATTAAATATTTATTTTTTAAAAATATTATTAGTAATTTTATTAATTTAAAAAATTTATATCTGCTAACTAATAATTTGTTAATTTAAATAACAAGGATAATAAGATATTTCTTTAAAGTTAAAATTTACTTTTAATTTTAAATTTTAAAATAATTTAAATGTAAATATCTAATATTCCTTCAAATGTTCTACTGATGGAGCCAAAATTATTCTTCTTAGCAGTACAAATTTAGTGGGTGGGCGGTAAAGGGATTCCTTTGGAGTTCGAGCTGATCAAGAGATAAAAAGTCTGGTGGAAAGAACAAAGAGAACTTCGGCTTGGAAAACGGAAAGACAAAGAGACGCATGGGGCTGTGGACACAGGGTTACTAAGAGCCGTATACGCATAATTAAGATGTCTTCTAGACAAAGAATTATATAATAAGATTTTTTAACTAATTTTATATAGAAAAAAATTATTTTATTTTTTATTATACTTTTTTTATAAAAAAAATGAATATATGTTATCTCTATATATCTCTTAATTAAGTAATAGTGAATTTAAAAATAACAAATAATAACTTTAAAAAATTACAAAACATCTTATAATTAGAGGATAAAAAAGTTTATTTAATATATCTTATAAAAAGGAATAGAGATAGTATAAAACTCATCATCACTTGTTATTTTTGAGTATTTTTTTTGCCATCCTTTTTTTCCTTTTATTTTTATCCTTCTTAATTTCTTTGCTTGTCTAAAATAGATTGTGTCGTCATTAATTTTAAACCTTTAAAGGACTTTATTTTATGTTCGGATGAGTTTTAAGACAATATCTTGTAGATTAGATTGTATATTTGAAAAGCATATAGAATCATATGTATTATACCCTATTGTTTTGTGCAAATATAAAAAACAAAACATATTTAAATATAAATGTAATATATTTGAGTACAATTACATATCGTTTTTAAAGGGTATAAATATAAAAATAATTTGGTGTAATTATGTAATCATAAAAAAAATTGTTGACTTTATGCAAATATCAAATACTTTTTGGGTCAAAATATAAATTATTAAACGATTGGGTCAAAATCTAAATTTAGAAATTCATGATAATGTTGTGATTGTGAATGAGTACTAGTCTTGGAATATACTACCTCCATCCCAAAACATATGTGATTTTATACGCATTAAGGAATTATGATATTTCTTTACTAAAAATATTAAAGTACCATATTTTCCCTTATATTAAGTTTAACAGAATAAAACTTCCCATTAATCAAAATCTCCCTCTCTCTACTTAACGTGGAACTTGGTTTTATTAAAGGGTAAAATTGGAAAATAAATATTATAAATGTAACTTTGATTTTGAAATAGGATAACTAATTGAGTCATGATGTACTTTTTTTAAGACAAAGAAAAAGGAATATGGACACGGTTGGCCGTGCACATGGGGCAATCTTATCCGTCGAATCTGGCCGTAAACAATCAGCCAATGTGGAGCCGCGAGAGGGCTTTCCCCGCACTAGGCCTGTACTTGGTCAAATTGGCATCTAACTAAAGTATTATGATGGCTGTAGGCCTGTGACCTGTTCTGTGTGTTCTTTGAGATGCATTTCAGGTTTTAACCAATCCATTGGAAATCAAAAAGCATTGTGAAAAGAACGACCCTTTTGAGTACTCATATCTCACTCTCCCTGGAGTTCAAGAGAGACTACACCGGAAACACACTGATGATGAATGATCAGCCATATGAACAATGATTGAGTTCTAGAACTCAAAGTCCTTGTGGGGGCCTTTTTGTCCTAATCAATATATAGGCTCTAGACTTATCTTTGGGCCGCCTTGATCAAATAAAGTTGCACTGACTCCTCAGTTTCCTACGATATATGGTAGTGAGGTTCCGCAAGTCAAGTCCAGAAGCTAAAGATGGCATGAGTTAGGCGGAACACGGAAAACATGCAGACTCTGTTTAGTTCTCATTTTGCTTTTAATTAAGAATAGATAGAAAAAGGAAGTGCAAAGTTGTGGGAAAGTTTTTGTCTACAAGAGGCTTTGCTATGGTACAACAAGCATACATAAATTTCCATCATAATTTTGTTAATAAGGCCCAACGAAATTGCAGCAGTTCGCTGAGTTACTGGAAGTGGCAGAAACCATTTATGATAACATGGTAGAGACTTCAAATTGATAATAACCTTGAACAAGATTCCCATCAAGACAAACAAGTTAGGGTTGTTAGTGAAATGAAATCTAATTGTCATGAAGATAGGGACCATCTTCATGCAGCTCTCCCATAAAAACCAGTAATAGTATTTAAATGAACCTTAAACATTTCAGTTGTAGATAATATCAGCATTTTTATCACAAGAAAGCACAACAACCTGCTTTGAAGTTTCAATTCTACTTATTATATGTATAGAATAACTTTGAGTTGTTAAGTAGTCACTTCAATTTGTCACACACAATTTCACCAATATAATGGGACAATGGCACAAGATGCTTGTTAAAGAACGAGGACATCTAACCGTTATTCAAAAATATCATATTGCTTTTTCAGCCATAGTATTTGAAATATCTTCAGCTAGCTGGTTGAATTCCATTACATTTAATTTGACATATATAAACACTTCCAATTTATAAAAAAAACCCCACAATATGGAAAAAAGTATTTATTGTTATTACTACTTTATTTTCATCATTTAAAGGGTGTAGTTAGCTAGGAATGATCATGCAGAAGTTCTATAACCAAAAAAGGCTTAAAAAGCAAAGTTTATCAAAACCCTAAAAGAATCTTATTGGAATATGAGATACATTATCTTACAGGAATGTATATTACCAGACTCGTAAACTGGTAAGACATCACTGGAAAGTGTTAACTCAGACTTCTCATCATCGGTTCAACTTCAGTAATTAACACTACCTTGTCTCTTGGTGATGGAATTTACCTGTCACGAGAAGCAAATTCTATCCATACAAAAAAAGAGTACTTAAAAAGAACAATGATTTTCTTTAAAAAATAAAAAAAAGGAAAAGTAGAATTCAACCTTCGGGCTTTATCTCACCTACTTCTTTATTGTTTACTTTCAGCCAAGCTTTCTGCACTATAGAAGCTAAAAAACTAAACCACCCTTTAAGTTTATTTTTCAGAATCATCTTCACACCGAGATCAAATCAGTAACTAAACAAATCTTCAAGAAAACTTATTCCAAAGCTTGCAAGCTCTTAGGTAGACATGGCCCGCACGTCTATTTATTCAAGAATTGCAACTATATTCAGAAGAAGCTTCTGATTCTAACCAGGTATATAGGCTACTTTCCTCTCCCTGATGAAATAAGTTTTCCCCATTAGCCCTAAACTCACCATGGCACGCCTATCAAATCAAGTAAACAACACATCCTTTTCATATTCAACCTGCAAAAGATGGTATTCGTGAAACTTAAATTTGTCAAGTATCTTTGAAACAGCCAAAACTCAATAAAAAAAGCTAAAAGCTGCATCACCATTCACCAATGATTGTAGGTTTAAAACTTGTACGTACCTCTTACCATGTTTTAAATTATCAATGGAAGAAGAATTTATTTAATATCCTCGGGATTGTCCATTACCAAAATTCAAATAGCTGCTATCTAGTAAGGTGTGTCTAATTGTTGTTTCACATTTTATAGTACTATAGTTCTTGCAATCTACTGCATCATGCTGAGTTCTAATTATGTTTTAATTGAAAGTGAGCTTCCATGCTTCGGAAATATTCTTAATTGTGATATTTATCTGATTGATGCATAACAGTAGTCCATAGTAAAATGTTATTCTACTTCTTTTGAGAAGAAGAAGAGAGAGGAAAAAGGACCATTATATAATAGGAGTGCAAAGTTCTGCAGAACATTTATCAGTGAGAGTCTTAAATCAATAGTATTGGATAATGTTTAAGGGGAAGAAAAAATTTAGAAGGTTCACGAAGGCTTATGTAGTAGAAGGAAAATATTTGATTTTCAAACTGGATCAGGTCTAAATTCTAGGTCTTGAGTAGTTAATTTCTCAGAGAAAAGTTCATTAATTATAGCTTGCACGATCAAGTAGCACATTTATTACTAATTAATAATAACCAAATATACAATGATTCAAGCTATCTGGAGCTACAAAACAGAAAGATATATATATATATATATATAGCTAGGAAAACATAGGGTAAATTATATAGACCTCTGACAAGAAGAAACATTTCTAGGGTTTCTAGGCTCAGTCTTTGGCAGCAGAGTGCATGTGGTATAGACAAAGTAATTTTATTTCTTCACCCATGATCAATGCTGGATGTATCTGAAGGCCACAGATTGAAGCTCATCCATGTCGTCCGGTACTACCCATTGTAAAGAATCCATGGGTTGATGAGCCTCTTCACCAAAGCTAGTGGATGGAAAAACTGGATGTGGGATGAAGTTATTCTCCATAGAATTTGGATTATTAATGTCTTCAGTTTTGCTGCTAAAGTAGGGATCAAAGTGGGGATCAAATTGGGTTATGTTGTCTGAATCTTGGGACTGAAACCAACACTGAAGATTTTGTGGATTATTAGAGGGGGTCAGGCATTTCCCCTGGAATTTACCATTAGGGTTTGTGATGTTGGGCACATTTAGAAGGCGTTGTGCAGCTTGTTCCTTCAAAGAAGCTAGTTGTGCTTGTAGATTCACAACCTGCAGCACATTAATTGATGAATCCAGTGAGAATTAATCCTATCTATTATAAGTAATTATCTACAATTAGGGTTTGTAATTTTAATTCTTGATGAGTTCCTAGCTAGTGCAGCAGTAGTACTACTTTAACTCGAAAACTAGCTAACCTGCTGTTGGAGGGCAAAGATTTGTGAAACACAGCCATAAATGGGATCTTGAAGCCTTGCTTGAGCTTCATATGAGATGGTTAGAGCTGCTTCGCATCGGTCAACTACTGGCAAATGGGCAAGGAGCTTTGAAACATTACTAGCTCCAAAAACTTTATGAATGGCTGCAAAATGGCTTGCTCCTTGTTCATGACAGAAATGAGGAGCAAATACACAACCTCTCACACATTTTCTTCTCAGGAACTTGCAAGCACCACAAGGAGAACCGGTGCCTGTCATATCTTGATCGATCTTGCTGGGGTTTTGTTTGATTATAATCCTAGCTAGGATTAACGGGCATAAGAGAGTCTTTATAAGCACCAGAGGAAGGGGGAGGTGGAGGAAAAAAAACTGGAATACTTAATTCTTTTAGGTTCCCTTATTGGGCTACATTTTTCATTATTTTTTAGAATATAAAACTCACCCATCGTCGGAATAGCCCTCATCAATATGTACATCCCTTCATCCTAAAAATTTTATATAATCTCATTCCAGATTCCATCCTACATCCTTAAAGGACAAAGGCCCTGCTAGCCAGAACCAAATCAGTTTTTATTGGTTTGATGATAATTAGATCTTATTCAGCTCCTGTTTCTTCTGCTATATATTTTAATGGGGATAGGTTTACCTGAATCAGATATGATTTTGCAATCTATATATGATGAATTTGTCAGGGATAGGCACATGCATTAATTTATTCTTGTAAAACAGTAGATTACAGAGCAGAGACTTGATGATGATTATTGAAAATTAATGAAGTTCTAAGCATCTACGTACTGATGAGCATATGATTAATTTCATGACTCCATTTTTGTTCTTCATTTGCTTAACTAAGATATCATATCAGAAATACTACCATTACAGAAAATCATAGATGTTTTTATGTGCTTATTGCAAAGATGGCTTTCACGGTTTAGAGTTGAAGATTTACTAAAGGTGGAGTCATCAGAAATTGTGGCTGCATTATATATATATATATATATATATATATATATATATATGGATTTTGGATAGATTAATGCTCAACTCTAATTTTGAGAGAGATTATTCAATTTGTCAAATTTCGATTTTCGTGCTTTTTAAGCCCCCTAGCTAAATAATGTTTTGTATGACTCATCTTGATAGATATTCTTTTTCTTTTTCTTTTATAATTTCCTATCCAATTAATGGTGTGATAATAGGCAACTTGTTACTACTATCTTTTTCCAAATTAATGAAGGGGATGGGGAGTTAATTGACTGAACACAGTCCACGCTGAATTGACCACCGTTATGTTACAGTCCCGATTCACCAATTTAATCATATATAGTAAATTATCATTATCATTATCATCAAATTAGGAAAAGAAACCATTTTGATTTTTTCTCATCAAATAGTCAAATTACTTAATAAAGAAACTCGAATGATTGGTTGTCTATGTAATTAACAAAAACTTTTTGAAAATTCCAACAAATTCCATTCTCTCGATGTAGTATTATTAATCAATTATGATGATTTGCATTTTCAGTGTACGTATTTCAATGAGATTTCTGTGTATTTTACTATAAGACATATTCAGAATGTATTTTATTTTAAAAAATAATTTCATTTATTATGTTATACTATTTATTATAAATTTAGAACTAAACTATTTATTATTTCTCTATTAATTTAAGAGTATGATTAATATTGAAAGCATAACACAAAATAATCTTCAAAGATAGCAAACAATATTATATTTTGGATGAACAGAGCAGTCTCTTAGTTATTAAATTATTTTTTTCATTCTACAATAATTTGTCATTTTACAAACAATAATACTAATATATAATTATTATAATTTTTTACCATATTCTTGTATTTTTTAAGACAAAATTATCTTGTATTGTAAAATCTATTTAAAGTAACTAACTATTTACACATTCCACATTCAACTAAAATTGTCACTTTTATAAAATGTACTCACTTCGTCCCATTTAAGGTATCTATGTTTCTTTTTGTTGTGTATTATTCAAATTGTTTAATTTTTAACAATTTTAAATTTTTAATTACATAATTATAATTTTCAAAATTTATCTTAAATATTGTGTAAGTTTAAAATGAGAATGGAAGGAGTATCACGATCAAATTCCATTCTTGAATTCGTAACATCAACAACTGCTACCATAATGCAAAATTAATGAGATTTGTATAAGAATATGATTATTCTCGAAACATAGAAAATAAAAAATAAAAAAGGAATAATACTACTATACTAAACCCGAGAAGGCCAAAAGTGGGGGCATATTCTAAAACGGAATGAAACAAAAGGTAGTGAACACCTGAGAGGATATTAATGTTGCAATAATGTAAGTAAGGAGCAGAAAGAAGAGGGGGTGTTGGTTTGCCCTTTTCTTGAGGTTTTGTTGTTTAATTAAGGGTTAGGAGGTCACAGCTTGTCGAGCAATACAGTGTCAAGCATCAATTAACTAATCTTTAAAATTCAATTATTAATCACTTTTCAAATTTAGATTAATCTTTTTGTCATATTAATTAAACATCAATTTGTAGACTTTTCTTCAAAATGTGTTATAATTATGGCCCACTTACATTCTTAATAATAATGACCTCTCAACCATGTCCTGCTGCTTCTCTAATATCGCACCATTAAATTTCTACTTTCCAAAGATCCCTTCGGATGCTTGCAGGGACTTCTTTTTTTTTTTTTCTAATTTTTTTTTGTTTTTTTATAACAAAAAGCATCATTAACTCAAAGGAGAGATTACAAAGGATGGAGTTGGTTCAAGTTCAAAACATACATGTGAAATTATGCATCTTCGTTACAAATCAATGCAAGTGTATCTTCTTCTTCTTTTTCTTCTCGCTCTCTCTCAGAATAAAGAAAAGAAAAATATTGTTGAATCAAGATTTTTTTCCATTCAAAATTAGTACAAAAATTATGGACAGGTTTTGATCATAAATTAGAAGTGCAGCTCCACGTCAGCTCCATGTCATAAGACACTTTCTACAAATCATTAGGTTTTGAAATAGAATCTTTCATGGACGAAGTGAAGAACTACTATTGATCCCTTTTAAAAGAAAAAAAAAATTAGAAGATACTATATTATCCTAATCCTGGAGTATGTACACATTTTTTGTATATGAATTAAGAAGGTTATTTGTAAAATTTAAATGAAAATATATTTCATAAGTAAATGTTTACTTTTAACATTCTAAAAAAAGAAAGAAAAGTGGATAACACATTCTTAAATGGGAAAAAAAACATATTATCATTGTTGTTGTTGTGTAGATAGTTAATCTTGTTATCTCTCATTTATTACCACAATTTTCACTCTCTTTTAATAAATAAAAAATAAGAATTCAATAGAGGCCAAATTTTTTTATTTTAAAAAGTAGAGATTAAATTGAAAAAGTATCATAATTCTATATTGATAATTTAAAATAACTTATTTTTCTGTATATTTTATATGTATAGTTGGTTGATTGACAATATATGGGCGAAGAAAAAGATTATGTACGATATCATATCGTTAGTATAATCTTTGACACAAATAACATTGTTTATTATGGTGGCAATATAATTATATGATTTTCATCATATGGCTAAATTAGTGGGATAATTTTTTAACTTCTTCACGATCCAATAACAACTTTTTACTTTACCTTAGGTTAGGCTGATGACGAGGCTAATCTAAATATGGCAATGTTGAATGGCCACAATTGGTTCCTAGGAGATTAAAAAGAGATACATTTTATGTGTCAAATTACAAGGTAATGCCACTTCATGCTACCTACCGACAAAATATAGATCAATTATAAGAACTTTTTCTTTTCCAAATTAATCAATTGCTTGTACTCCTTTCATTTATAAATATAATTAGTTAAACTTACTTTTTACTGAAAGTAATTTTCACACAGATTAAGGAATTTGTTTTTCTTAAAATAAAATTAATTATTATATATTATGAATAATAAATAAAGTTGATTTTGAGAAGAAGAAAATATATATTTTTTATTTGAAAAATAAAAAAAGTGAGCAGAGATATATAAAAATAAATAAATAAAATATTAAAAGTAAATTATAAAGTATTTATAAAAATTCGTGAAACGAATTATATTTAAAATAAAAAAAAGTAATTTATTAAGTTTTTTCAAATTATATTAAATTGCACGAGATGTTGTGAAATTACTTACAAAATATCTGGAAATTACTCTGAGACAGAACAGAATGAGAGAGACGCAAACAGAATTGTTTGTGCATGGCTTCGTCCTATATTGGCCTCCCTGGCAGCCATTATAATTGAAAAATGTGCTTTGGGGAATATATGGCTATCGCCTATCAGACATGCGGACCTGTTGGCCACTTTAGCATGGCATTGGAAGAGAAGAGACATATTCTTGCAGACAAGAAGGCATATGTTAATTAATGGGATCTTTAAAATAAACTTCTTTAGGCAATGTGCGAGGGATTCAACTAATTTAGTGGAGGAGAACACAATCAAAACAACTTATCTATAAAAACCCTGTTCAAACTCTGTAATACATCTAAAAATTCCTCAAAAAGAAAAATTAAAGGAAAAAACTTTTTTATCGAAAGCCTTTCTCCACTTTAAAGACACTTTTCATCAACTTTTGTTCTCTTCTGAAACACTTTTTCATTGATAAGATAGGAGCTCACTAGCTCAACATCCGATTGTTCTTTTTGCAGTCTCGATCAATTTTGCTGCTCATTGACTAGTTAATACTACAATCTTCAAGGTAATTAGAGACACTACTTTTTTTTCCTTTTTTGTTTTTTTTGGATGAAGAATCTTACCTGTATTGAATATCCTGACTTGAGGATATTTTTCAATAGATGCAAGAGACATTACTTGTGAATAACACATAGCAGAATGACAAAATTCTTGATTAAATTTGAAATCTACATTTTCTCGATCTTCTCATTGGAGGTTGAGATGGGAATGAATTCATCCCTGCGGGGTGGGAACATGAATCTATGCTAATTTAAAGCAGAGATAGAAAAGATTATATATTAGGTAATGAGAACAAGAATGAGGACTCGGCCTAAATATTTTTTTAAAAAAGACGATAATTGGAATTCTGATAGTCACTTACCTATTTAGAGTTTTGATTTTTAAAAAAATCGAATTGGATTTTAAATTTTGACTTGATTTTCGAGTTTATAGTCAAGCCACTTTGGTCTATGGCTTAAGAAATTAATTTGATTTAGTTTTTTGTCTTCAATTTTGAATACCGATCATAGTGAAAATCAAAATTCTAATATTAAATAAAAAATAAATAGGTAATATATGTTGAGAGTTTTTTACAATAGATTGTTCATCAAAATTAAAAGTATTATCAATTTTTTTTCTCTCAAATGTAAATGTCATAACTTAATGTCATGCTAACTTGTCATTAAGAATGTTAATGAGTATGTTATATTCTGATATAGTGTTTGACATGCTTACTCAATATATATATATATATATATATATATAAAATAAATAATAATATTTTGACATCAATATTGATACATTTAAGATGATCTAAAAGTAGTTAGTGATGATGAGGTAAATAGGTATTGTAAATTAGACCCAACTTTCTTATATTAAAAAAACATTAATAAAATTATAAATAAAAAACATGTTTATATTAAAAAATATATACAATCAATTTACACATAAAATATCACCCTATCAAAAGGACAAGTGTGATGTGACTATGCAATATTCTAGTATTATAATAATCATATTGATACAAATAAAGACATGGGTAAAAAGTGTCACGCTTAAACTTTTTTTCTTCTTCTAATTCTTACCCTCAAACTTTCAAAAGATATTAAAATTAACATTTTCGTTAGTTTTCAATGTTAAAGGGTTAACATAGTTCAATTATAACTTTTTTCATTTTGATTTTTACACTTCAACTTACAAAAAATATTAAAAAAATGTTTTCTATTAAATTATTATCATAATTCAAATGTGAGAGGCTCATGACTAATTATATGAATGTTTTAGTAAAAATATTTACTATTTTATTAAAAAATTCAATTTGCAAATGAAAAGGTTAATTGCGAGAGAGATAAAAAATGACCTAAGATTTTTTAAATGATTATGAACAGACAAAAAAAAATGCTTGACATATGTTGAAAAATATGTAAGAGAAATATAAGATTTGAAATTTCTATGTTTTCATATAAACTGAGATGGACAAAAAGTATATCATATATTGCAATTGAAGGAAATATAGATCACAACTTGAAATTATTTAAAAAGATCCATTATGATAGAGTTGTTGAAAGAGTTAATTGAGAAGAAAAAATCTTTGATAAATTGAATATGCGGTGGATAATCCTAAAAAACAAAAAGATAAATAGATAAAGAAAGACTTGAATGTAAGTTCTGCTACTCTTTTAACTGGGAAAATTAAAAAAAAAAAGAGGTGATTCTTTCGATAACTTTTCAAGTTTGGGACAATAATCATACAAAAAAAAAAGTACAAGTGCAAAAATTAAAATTGAGGAAAGTAAAGTAGTTAAAGTGTAAAAATTATAATTTTGGAAAGTTTAAGGGCTACTATTTACCCTAAAGATAATGCAGATAAGCAAATATATGACTATAGGAAGATACTAACAAATGAATATCTTAGTGACTGGAACTACATATAGTTACAACTTACAACAGATGAAGTTCATGGTTAAGAGAAAAAATGATGCTTTCTTTAATATTAACCTCGTCCATATGAACAGTTACTGACACATTAAGTTGTTAAGCATGTACATCTGTCACGTACATATGCAAAAGATCATATATCTGTCAATCAAATGACCCGTAGATTTTTGTTTTTCGAACGATTATTCCCCCACCATTGAAAATTTGAAACCTTAATTAACTCCATGATGATGCATGGATCAAATGATTATTAATGTTGTTGATAATGATGATCAAGTGCGAGGCACATGTTGAAGTCCGTACGATCACCATGTATAAGCAGACAAGATAAAAGCTGTCGATAGTCGATCACCATGTGTGTGTGTATAGTTATATATATAAAATGATGATGATTCCTTCTTTTTCCTGGCACCTGAATCCATTGGAGATCCAATTTTATGAATATATATAGTCTCCTACATGTGTCTGTGGAAGCTTTTTGAAACTTCAAAGGAATCTAATCTGTCATCATGTGTCTGGTATTGCCATCCATAAACATGGCATGGTTAACTTTGATGAGTTGCAATATCAGGAACTTTTTATTCCCTTAATCAAACTCTTTTTCTTCTTATTCTATTTCTCACACTGAGTAGGTGAATGATATATATAGCTTTAGATCTTGGACATAAGAGACTTCCAATGTGAGAAGCAATTAAAGCAGAAAAGGGAAAGATATATATGGTGGTGTTAGTAGTATACAAAACAGTAATTAAGTCATTGGATTATGGACATTTAGTGTAAGTTTCAACTTTCAATGAAAGGAATGAAAGGAAGGCCAGGAAAAGAACAAATTAGGATTCTATGTTTTTGAATTTTGTGACATTTTTTCCAGTGAAACACTTCTAAGCGATGTTTAATTATACTGCTCTGGATCAATAATGAATGGTTGCCGTGGAAAAATGTGAAAACTGGACCGATTATTGCAGCTTTCGAGGCTATAATGTTTTACTACTGGCGGTTCCTTTTTCCTCCAAACACACATATACTGTTCCCTTACATTATTTTCTCAATTTTATAGAATTAGCATAGGATAAATGGTGAAATTATATGAGTTCATAATATATAAATCATTTAAATTAAGTATGTTATTAATCAAATTTATATATTCTTTTTATTTAAAAATATAAATTATTAGAATACTTTTTATACATATCAATAAAATATTTTGTTTCTTAATTTATTGCTCTTATTTATTATGAATTGAAAATAAGAAAGGAAAAAAAAACATTTGTTTTGAAAATAAGAAAATATAAAACATGTCTTGAAAATAAGTAATGATAATGTTAAAAGTTAATGATGAAATATATATATATATATATATATAAATTTTTTTTTTATAAAAAGTCATATTTTGAAATAATAAAAATTTAATCAAATGACTTATATTTTAAAATGAATGGAACAATACATATATTTACTTTAAAAAAATAAAAACTAAATTTGAACCTTCTAAAATAAAAATATAAAAGTTCAAATTTGGATGGAAAGTCAGTATATATATATATATATATATATATATATATATTGTTGAAGAAATAGTTTAAGTGATTAGAGAACCTAATTATCTCATTTGATAAAAAGACTATGAATCAAATTTTAATAACTTTAAAAAACGATTCTATTTATTTATTTTATTAATGTTGCCTGGAGTGGCAAATGCTGATACTAAGAGACCAAAAAAATCGTGCACCATAAAAAAAGAAGAAGAACAATTAGTCTTTTTTTCTTAAATACATTTATTAAAATTATGACTGATGATAT
Organism: Apocynum venetum; assembly: GCA_019593545.1. Lineage (NCBI taxonomy): Eukaryota > Viridiplantae > Streptophyta > Magnoliopsida > Gentianales > Apocynaceae > Apocynum > Apocynum venetum. Next base: position 2,977,961 of record SRSM01000324.1, read on the forward strand.
TTAAATATATAATTAATGTTGTTTACTAACTATTAGTTTAAAATAATAGTTTTTCGATAATAAAAATATAATACTATTTCATTAAGGTAGCATCAATAACTGTTGAAAATGAATAATTTAGTTTTCTAATAATTTGTTTGAAATGTCTTTCGAATAGAGTGATATTCCAATTTGTATTTGTACATATATTCTCTCTGGTAATATAGCATTAGGCAAATACATTTTGCAAAAAATAGGAAAAATATAAGGCAAAATTCTTTAATTTCCTAATATTTATAAAAAGAAAAATAAAAAAGAGGACGGGTGGTCCTGGGCATAAGGGTTGCTTCCAAAGGCCAGTACTGTGGACAAAGTTGAAAAATCCAAGAAGATGACGTAGACAAGCCGCACGCGTGGCACTATTAGAGTTACAGGACATGGGCCCAAGGGCACCTGTCCACGTCACCGAACGTGTGGTACTGTACAGTACTATATTAATATATTTCTTATTCTAGATGGGCCCTACATGACCAGCCTTCCACGTCACCACCACCTAAACAATTGCATTCTCACATCGCGACAATTTACAGGTCTTACTTTGTAGTCCCCAGCAAATTCATTTGTTTTTCTTTTTCCCCTTTATTTTATATACTCGTTGAACCGCACCATTCACAATATAACATTTTCTTTTAATTTTTTTACAAAGATAAGGAATTTTTGGCAAGTAAAACAGGATGAATAACTATGATTTTTTTTTTAACAATACTAATTAATGAGTTTTCTGGGAACAAACTTAAGAAAGAAAGGATATATATTTTCTTAATATTCAGAATTCTCTTCATACCTGCAGGCAAATAAATGTGATTAGTACATGATTAATCTTCTATTTTCTTTATCTAAGAAAATGATTAAATCTTTTGTGTCTAGGTTTGGATTGCAAAAAGGAAAGAAATTCGAGAAAGAGAGAATGAGCAAAGGATTGAGTGAAATGAGATATAAATGATTAGTTTTAAATTTGTTTACATATTTAAAAGAGGGAAAATAGTTTTAAATAGATATATTTTAATCAACATAATATTCTATATCTTCTATTGTTCCATCCACTTTTGGACAAAAATCTATATTGAACCAATTTTAAGGCCATGCTTGGATTGAGGAGGAGAGGAAAAGAGAAAACGTAGGATAAGAGTACTTATAGAAGATTGATGTCGGTTCAACTCTTCAATCCACATTGGTTTTTTCATTTGCCATGTTCAGTGAAGGATTATAATTCGATTCCTGCTCGAGGAGCCTGAAGTTGATCTTGTGCCATTGATTTGCAAGAATTTCTTTTAAAAGTTTTTCTAATCAGATTAATCTCTCCATTTCCTTCGTTTTTCTTTTAAAATTTAAAACAATCCAAACACTCCAATCCTTCTCTTTTAATTATTCTCCTCCTATTCAAACAAAGTAACTAAACTCAATTCCCTCATTGGACTCCTTTTTCCTTTTTTTACTCATTTGGTTGCTATATAAATTAAATGGAAGATGCTGACTTGTTAACCATCAAAGCGTTCGTGAAAAACTTGTTATGGTTGCCAAGTATTGTCGAATCTAATTTTCATCTAACAACACTCATTGGTGGGGGAAATGACTTCGAGTGATACTTAAAAAGGTTCTGTATGAGATCTGAAATCAAAATTTAAAATTAATCATATCTATACAAAATTCATAAACAAATGATCTCTGTCTTCCTGCTGAACAGCATACATTGTACTCAAAATATTTGAAAACAAACAAAAAAAGAAGAAAGTTAAAGCCACAAAACCAATACCCAAACTGAAGCGTGACAAAATAACAGAAGAATAGAATGGAAAAATGTGGTGATGATGGAGAATGATATAGACTTATGTCCATAACAACGCTTGGTCAAGCAGACACAGAAGTTACATATGGGGCCATTGCACGTGTAAGGATGATTGCCAGATTATTAGTATTATACAATCTAACAATTTTTTTTTTTTGGTTGGTTTATATATCTATACACAAACACACACACACACACACACCATTTCTTGGACTAAATTACGCATATTCATGTTGTCATTATGCCATACATTTCTTACATGACAATCCAACTAATTATTTTCAATGAATATAGTAGTCTAATCGTTCAAAACTCCTAGTCCTAAAACACGGAGTAAATTCTCCACGAACTTACATCCGTTCCACACCTATATTAATTGAAAGTAATGCACTGCAGCTCGTGAACAATTTGTTTGAGCTTCGAAGAAGACGTTGAACGAGCCATTTTCGATCTGGACAAGATAAATTCTGTAGAGGGAAAACGCCACTCCTAATATTCGTCACAGACAAAAGTATAGAAACATTCAGTTTCAAGACTTAGTTGTTTAAGCATTGAGGAATACTGTTCTGTCACCATATGTATGCGTCATTTCCAAAGGGAGGTTGTTTTTGTGCCAATTATATTTTCCATCAAGTTAATAAGATGTAGTCTGAACAGGAGGCATTTATTCAAAGTCTAAACCAGGAAAATAGGGATTGAATTTTCTATTGGTATCTTATTTTTCCCAACTAGGAAGAAAATTAATATCAAAGCTTATTCATAGACAGGGAGGTTCATGAGAGGGATGTTTTTGTTCTTTTGTTCGTCAAGCATATGATTTCAAGAAGAAGCTTATAATTAAGACATCATTAATGTTAACGTTAAGACTTGAATAACTGTATTCCAAGTCAATCAAGAAATCTATGAATGGCACTGTGCATCAGCTAGGGTGACATCTATTTGGATCAAGTCAAGGTGACACTTTGCCGCGTAGAGTTTGTCTCTCTGAGCTTTCCATGTTCAAGGAAAGTCTATTTGTCAACAGCTAATAACATTCAATACCCTATTTCACGTTAAAAAGTGAATAAAATATTTATTTTGATATAATAAAAATGATCTTAACGTTGGGTTAGAGTTATGTTAGTATGAAAAATTGAGAACTAAGTAATACATTGTGCATATGATCTTATTCATCGAAGATGACTAAAGCAAATTATTGGCTTTTTGTCTTTCATCTCCAAATTTAACTCAGAGTTAGCCTATATCTTATTTGAGGCAAATTTCACCTCCAACTTTGACGTACGCTGCTTCTATCACATATTAGTATATTGGTAATGGTTGAGAAAGAAGAGGGGCACATGTGAACAGTATTAGGTCCACCAAAACTCAGTGTTCGTACCCGCTTTTGTTTGTGATAAGTTTATGAGAGCAATTGTCTGAGACACAGTCGAGCAATTAGCAACATTGTTCCCCGAGAGTTTGTACACTTTTTTGAGCTCTTTTAGCTTTTGGAGGCACATGAACCTTTTTTGACTTGGAGTTGAACCTAAAAGGAACTACAGTGCTTTTTAAAAATTCTCAATGGGCTGGCACTGTTCTCAAATGCCCAACCTGTGTCAGATTGCTTTGTTCAATAATAATAATAATTATAATGCATAGCTATGTTGAGTGTCAACAATAACAGTTTTTTTTTATGATCCATGTTTAGCTTCGAGGTTAATACTTTCGGCATTAAGAACAGAATTCGAATTCTTATTATCAATAAAATTTTCGTGATTAACTCGTGTCATTTGATTTATGCACTACAAACTCACTGTCTCTTTTTTTTTTTCGTGGGGGTGAGGGTGTGAGTGGGTTTGGAAAGGTACAATGCGTATCATCAGCGTTCATATTATTATTCCACATTTCCAACCAGAACCGTGGACTGAAACACATTCAGGCCCGATAGCATCCAGCCCATTTTCTTGTTCAGGTTCAACCAAAGTTCTGTCCATTTAGTGGAAGCCCAATTAGATAATCTTTCCTCCCCTCCCCCCCTGGCTCTTTTTTTTTGTTGTTGTTGTCTTTTGATTAATAGAGAAAAAACCTATGGAAAAATGATGAAGATATATCTAAGACCAATATCTTTCTTTTTTTTGGTCAGAACATGCAATAATAAACATCAAACTAAAAAACAAGCGATCCAGATAATTAACTAAACTTTTATCTTATCTATGACCTCAATTAAAAATAATAATAATTCTAGGACTAACAGCTGATTGGTCAATCAGCTGATAGAAGGTTTAACCTCGTATTTTTCAAAGGATTTAATTTTAAAAAAATGCATTTCATTTATTTGACCAAAAAAGACAAAATGGTCTTTCAAGTTTCAAATCCAATAGTATCTATCAAATTGCTATTATACAATTTACATTTTACAATCAACAATTTGTAATTTATTCATCCGAAAATACTCTCTTCTGATGGTCCTGGCAAACCTTTCAGCACATCCCTCAAAGCAGAAATATGGCTGTCACACTTGTGGTCTGAGATTAAATTGCTTGACAGCAGTATCCTCTGAAAATGTTCGCCTGGATGCCTCTTAAACAGTGTAAAAATTTCCTCTCCATGGACCATATTCCGCTTCAAGTAAAAAAGAGTCCCAGGGACAAATAACTCCTCAGGGGTTGAGCAAGTTGTTCCTTCCTTCTTAACAACAGTTTTAGCTGCAGCAGCTGAGATAGATGATGAAGGAATAGGGGGAACAGAGGAAATTTCCGCTCTGGGAGGGATTTCTGTACAAGTTTTGCAAGTCATCAGCTAACTTTCCACATCTAATGTTCAGTTTCATAAGATGCTTACCACTGTCTACAAACAGAAACTTCTGTTAATTGACACCTAACGTAAGCACTATAATGATAGCATACAAACCTTGAACCTAGATGATTGATATCAATCAAATAAGTCAAGAGAACATCCTAACTGAAACTCCTAGATGATTGATATCAATCAACTGAATGATATTTGAGAACCAAAGAACAAATACAGGCCTTTCTGCTATAGTAGCATGCAACATTGGCAAGGAATACTTAGTGCTTAAAGAAAACATACCAAAAAAACTACTCTGGCCTCTGAACTTAGCATAGTCAGCAAGCTTCCGAGCCACATCTTGCACACTACTCACAACCTGCTTTGCGTTTGTAACAAGGTCTATCACTGTTTTCCATTCTTCCTTCTCAAGAACAGTCACCCTTCAAATTCAAAAGTAGGATAGTTCAAATTCTCTCGGTTCATACAAGCATTCTACATATCAGAGAATTTTTGCATTGTGCAAACATCATACCAGAACCAGATTGACCCTCTAGCACTTTCTGAAGGGACCCCAAAAAGAATAAAGATTAAATATTTGGAAATTTGGAGGAAAACCAAAAGCATGATATACATTGCATAAACCTAATCTTCTCATCAGATCCATTTTGCAAGGCCTATTGCTTCTTTTTTCTTGTTTTTTTTTTTGGGGGGGGGGGGGGTGGTGGTGGTGGTGGGTACCATATGGCATTTAATTGTTCTGGACACTGGGTACCTCAGAAAAAATTTTTTCTTACCAATCTGTTTGAAGAATTTCATTTCTTAACCTTGTCAAAGAAGCAACACTTAATCTTGGAATTATATCATCCTGGAGAAAGCAAAAAGGAAATGAGAGCAATCAAAATATAGGGGGAAAAATCAAGCTCTGACTCTGTTGAAGTGCCAGAAGGTTGTGAACAGAGCAACAAATGACGGACTTACCTGCATTACAACAGTTGCAACATAATCTGAGCAACTTTCAGCAAGTTCTTTTGAAACACAAGGAGGAGTAGCATAACCAATTGCTGAAACAATTTCAGGATCGAAACCAATTTCCTTAATTGACTTCCGGCGAAGCATTATTGCCAGCAGCGATGCTGTTGCGCCTCCTAAAGAATGACCTACCAGCCTTAACCTAAATCCCTGTGGATGAGTTAGTCTTGCAACAATAATTATATTAGTAAAGAAATCTAAGATACAAATGAACCACCATCAAAATGTGAGATTCCACAGCACCTTGTGTTTATCGAGACACTTCCTATGGTTCCCATCTCATGCCGAAGAAACCATCGAGCAGCTTCAGCTGTCCCAAAGTGTGTCGAATAACCTTCAAATGTGACCTCTTCATGGCTTGAGGACACAATGTCCGTGATGAGGTCATACACGGTGTGAGTTCCACGAATGCAAAGAATTATAAGCTTCTTTCGTTTGTCAACAGCAATATAGTATCCAGGCCTCAACACACTGGAGTTCTTCACAAATTTGACAACATTGCTTTCCCGTAGCATGCTAATTTTTGCTAGAATACTAGCATTATCCTTATATGCTCCTTTTGCTAATTCTGTATGGTAGATGAGATCATTGACCTAAAAGAGAAATTTCAACTGTTAAGTATCCTAAATTAGATGACAGAAGAAAACTCAATATGTATAGCTTGGAAGCAGAAAACCATCTACACCCAAAAAGACTTCAAAAATGAAGAGTTTTGATGATTACTGTTGATTCAGAAAAGATCTGCTCGCCATTAACATCCTCAGTTGGACCTGTGGATGCTTGCTGGAGGTAAATGAGATACAACCCTATGGTAAGATCACTAAGACTCCAATCCTGAAGTCCAATCTTGCTCCGTTGGATGCTGGCAAAAATTTCAGAAATTGACTTGTCGGTGGGAGGGGGTTTGTCCCCAATTCCATCCCCTATTATATTAGACAAATACAGGTGAAGATACAAAAGCAATGCTCAATGCTACATAATAGTTCAAATAGCATACATTCTATAAGCTATCAAATAGAGAAAGATATCAACTTTATGAACAGATTATTAGTTAAATGACATACACCCAAGAATCACACAAAGGGAAAATGTGACACACTCTACAATTACATTCTTCAACACCAGAGAACCAGAGCACATTACCAAATGACTAAAATTGAATTCATTATCTCCATAGAAGTAAGCTATAATCACACATGAAAAGGTGGGAATGACAATTAGCAACATGAAAATAACACGTAGGACTTAATAAACTAATCTGGGCAGACCTGTTGGTAAGGCCCGTCTCCATAGTTGCAGTGCAGGTTCAAGAGCCTTAGAGAGCCAAGCAAGTTCAGGCTTCCACTTAATATTGTAAACAAAATCATCATCATCAGAGCTGTATTTGTTGATGGCATCACCTTCATTTTTCGTCTTTGTATTGGATACTTCACTAGGGTTCTTTAGCTCATCCTTCCCCGACTTTTCAGGCTTGGACCATTGCGATTGATACCGATTAATAACGTTGTATAAAATTCTGTAAGATTCTTCCTTCCTCAACAATTTTCCACTAAAATCTGCTCATTCAAAAGAATTGGAACAAGAGGATTGTTATCAAACTTCAAACCTCAAAGATTAATGCAGAACAGAAAAACTGGGCAACAATTACTGAGTTCCAACCTAAGTTGTTGAATAAACGCTTTACGGATTGATGATTCTTGGCCATTGATGTTCTGTTACATCTCCGAACGTTTATTTCATTTTTGCGGCGAACCTCGGCTCCTCCTGAACCGCTTACAGTTACTGACTTATGCCGTTATGCGAGTAATTGGAGGCGCGGCGGAAGGCCCAAACCGAGGATATCTGAACGAGGGTGGACTAAAATATGTAGTTTTTTAATTGAGCCAGATAAGCCAACTTTTATTAACATTAGCATTGAGAAAATCCAATCAATATGGGTCGTAAGGGTATAAATCAGGCCCGGTAACATGTTTTGCCCCAAATAAATTCTTCGATCTTAGCTTAATTGGAAGTAGAAATTTATGTTTTAAGTTCGACGTGATTAATCTCAAAAGTATTTGGTTCCAGTTTGGTCAGATATGTTACATGAACTCTGAATCTCTGATCTGTTGGTAACAGTGAACAGAGAAGAAAGTCAGAAGCCAAGCAAATTAAATATAGAAGAAATAATAGTGAATGAAACTACTTAATTACTCAGAGACTTATTACGTGGTAGAAGGACTTTTGAGGCTATTCCTCTAGTTTGCAGGTGCAAAATTCTTGCTTGGTTTATTGTCTTGTTCGATCAGCATTCAAGTCCTATATATGAACTTGGTGAAATCTATGCGTGACTTTCTATCTAGCAGCGGATTAGATGTGCATTTTATCGAGATCAAGTAACCAAATTCTAATTGGAATGAGGATCTTGAAGGAGGGAAAGAAACAAAAGAAAGGACAAATTTTGACCAATTTTCCACCTTATGTGTATATTTTGGTTTGGCACATTGAGTTTCCTCTTACCAATAGTAGGGGTAGTGAAACTTTGGAGAAGCCTCAAGAATCCAACAGAAGAAGAGGGCTAGTCCTGGTGAAAGTTGCAGACCTAGGCCAAGGGACAGGCAGTTGATCCAAGATCGGATGGAGTTGCGAGATCTTGTACAAAATGGATCAAAGGTTACATATACACATAGGTCCCACTTTTTATGGTGGTGTTTTTAAGGATTTCATCTGGGTTGAAATTTTTAAATGTCAAAAAAAAAAAAAGAAAATGAATAAAAGTTAAAAGAATAAAAATTAAAACGAGAAATTTCCATAAAATTTATTTATTTGTTTATTTTATCATTTTGAAATGTTGATTTATTAAATTATTTTTATAAAATTTCATATATAATTTGACAATAAGTAAAATAAATGAAAAAATAATACAAATATTATAAATAGATAAATGAAAAATTAGTATTAAGTTACTTTTTGGACAATTTAAGTTCGTATAATTTGAATATAACATTCATAAAAATAAACATAAAAAAAAAATTGTTCCAATAGTAAAAGTTATGGTTTACTTTATTTTATGATAAATTATTTATTTTATTATAATAATTGAGAGAGTTGTTTGTGTATTATTAAAAATTGAAAAAAAAAACGTAATAATTAATATTTATTTTTTGTGTTCACATCAAATTCTTTAAAATAATAATTTTTTTATAAAATATCAAAAATAATATTATAAATTTAAAAAATTCATTTTTCCTTACACATAATAAATCTTAGTGCTAGAAATATTAGTAAATAGAGATAATTGATAATTTACATTTGTATTAAATCAAAAAAATTTACAAATGATTATTTAATTTAAGATAATTTTTCATTTTAATCCTTATTCTTTGAATTTTTATTCGTTTTTATTCATATTTTTTATCGATTTACCTTTTTAAAAAATAATTCCATCAAATTTTAATATTCCATCAAATATATTATGAATAATATTGGTTAATTGCTTATATATTATGGATAAATTGGGGCAATTTTCCAAAAAAGATAAAAAGGTGATGCTCAAGAATTGCTTTGCACAATGCGCATCACTCAGTGGGGCGCACTCCAACAACGTGAAACACTGAAATGAGTTGCATTCAAGCTTTTGCAACTCCCAAATAATGAGAATAGAATTGAGAAGGTTGAACCTCAATCCGTTAATCGGATTGAAAGTGAATTGTGGTCAACGGTTTCAAAACTGTTGACTATGCTTATGGTTCATTAAAGTTCATGAATCAGGTAATTTTTTGTTTCGATTTAGATTTTTTATTTTGATGAACGGTTAACGAACCAGAATCGAAAGTTCATGAACCGTTGAACTGACGATTCAACCTTTTTAAAAAGTTATATATATATATATATAATTTTATTTGATAAGTTATATTTATTTTTTTTATACATTAAGCTTATCATTAACTCTCCAATTTAACATAATTATGTAAACAAAAAATAAATTTTTAATCTTTTTAAATTTTAAATTTCAAATAAATCTCACCCTTTTTTCCCCCTCAAATTAATCACATGACTTATGAATTTTTTTTATTTTTTCCCTCAAAATAAAAAAAAGGACAAAAAAATATAAATAATGTCTTATGTCAACTAGGTTATATAAATAGGCATATACTCTTGCCTTATTTTTTGGATCAATAGAATTATTTCCAAGTTGTGTCTTGTAACTTGTACACATTATTTATTTATTTTATCATTTTCTAATTTTTCCCCCTCAAACTTATGCATAATGCCAACTTTTAATTTCTTTGGTTAATATATTTTTATATGATACATGTCATCTTTAATTTATTTTAATAATTTATGTTCTCTAATGATATGACTATAAAATAAACATTTATGTTATCTAATGATAAATGATACACGTTTTATACAGTTGCAAAAACGATTACAATCCCTTATAAATTCTCTCTTTCAAATAAATTTTATTTATACATTTATTAAATATCAGTTTTATTTTCTCTCTACAATAACATTATTATAAGTTATCTTTCTCAAGTTCTTTTCAATCTTCTATTGAATTTTTAGTTTGTCATTTTATATTTTATCTTCAAACACGAAAAAAAAATGTCAAATTCAAGTAAATCAATGAACAATGAGAAGACTTCAATAGAATTTTCATTGCGTTCACCTTATGAATATCTTTACATAGATCAATTTACCACCCAAGTGATTTTCAACCATCGACTAATTTTGAATATCCACAAACAATTGATTTTTTCATTCATATCACTGGCACTGGTGTCGGCGCCAACACTAGAATTGGTAACAAAGTATTTGAAATTGATGAAGATAATAGAGAAAAAAGTATTGGGCAACCGAAATTAGTTCTAGCACTGCTTCAATTCCTGATTTTAAAAAATATTGTGAATCACAATTTGGTGGTAAATATTTTTATGTTAGGTGTGCAGATGGTTTAAGAAATCTTGAAACTTATATTTAACACATCAAAATAGTTTTGTCTTATATTTGGTCACACTCACAAGTAATGGAGAAATGATTTAGATTTTATAAAGCAAATAAAATGAGACAATTTTTTTTTCCTGTGATGTTCCAACTCGTTGGAATTCAACTTATAATTTATTAAATGAATCTTTTCAACATAAAGAACTTGTTATGTGATTTTTTCAACTACAATGCGCAAAACATATGTTTATTTTCGATTACTTGGGATATTTGTGAAAATGTTTTGAAATTGTTAAAATTTTTTAATAATGCTAGTTATATTTTGTCCAATGTTTATTATCCAACTTGTCATTTAATTGTTTATAAATGTTTTGATATTGTTGTAGCTTTAAAAGAGTGGGCTGATACAAATGATTTTAATGATTGTGCTAATCCAATGAAAATAAAGTGATCTAAATATTATTTTGAAATACCTGAAATAAATCTAATTGCAACCGTTTTTTATCCTCGAATTAAAATAAACGGTTTACAAGAATATTTAGATATATATTATGATTCTATATGTGATGGAATTATGATAAAACATTATGTTTCAAGAATAATTAATAATGTTAAGAGAAATATATATGATTTGTATTTGTAATATAGTTCTACTTATGATATACAAATTCAAATTGAGGAGTCATATTTTGCTGTTATTGGTAAACAAAAAGATTATGCATATCTATTAATGCAAAAATGAAACAAAAAATCAAGACCCTCATCTTCATCATCCGGATCGAGTTTCATTCTGAAACTCGAAGATTATTTAACAACTTGTTTTGAATTTGAAGATGTAGGTGATGATACTGAAAACCTTAACATCATCCATTGATAGAGTGAAAAAATGAACAATTTTCCAATCTAATCTTTGATTACTAGAGATATACTTACAATTCTAATATCAACAGTTGCAGTAAAATAATCTTTTAATGGTGGAGTAAAAATATTATCAAAAGATCGATCTTCTTTGAGTTATGATTCTTGAGAGGTTCAATTTTATCTTGATGATTAGGTTAAAACTGAAAGACGTCAACAAAAAAATCTTCGTTCCGACTTCATAAATTTGTTTGATGTTGACACTGAGAGTATTGCTACTAATATGGAAGAGGGAAGTCCGTGAATAATCCATTGAGCTAACAGAAGTCTTACAGAGAATTACGAGAATTTTGATTCCTTTATACTATTAAAGAATATATAGGCAACTTAATTTTTGAAAATAAAATTTAAGTTTAATTTCTTTTTAATAATAAATTTTCATTTATTTAACTAAAAGAAATTATTTTTAAATTTTTATTTTTTTATAAAAATAAAATTGAAATTATAATCGAAAACGTTTGAAATCTTAACATTGTCAAAACTTGTAGTAATCTAATTTTGTCGAAATCGAACTTACGCGATTCGTTTTAAATCGTAGTTTAATATTTCAATTTAGATTTTTGATTTTAATTAACCCTAAATCAATAGTCAAATCATAATCAGCGAATCATGATTGGTGGTCAGGTTTATTGGAGAAGGGCTAACTCCGGAATTCCTGGTTTGAAGGTCGAAGAATCAATATATCTTCATTGGAGACATCAGTAGGAAATGTAAAATCCTCTTTGAAATAAAATCCCAGCGTGTTTGTATTCATATTTTTGGAGTGGTTCAATTTCTTAACATTTCATTTCTCTGTTGTTCTCAGAAGAGTCTTCTCAGTTCTCAGTTGGTATCAGACCAAGACCAGGTATTTCAGTTACGAAGATGGAACTCAATGCCCATGGATACGATTAGGCTGCATGAGTAGATGCCTTTGAACAAACAAGAGCAGGTGTGAAGGGACTCGTGGATTCTGGGCTAGTAAAGAACCCCAAATGCTTCATTCAGAAATCAGAGAGTTCTCGCCTGAATAAGGAAAATGGAGTTCAGCTCCAGATTCCCAAGATCGATCTCCAAGGAATTGAAGATGATGGTGGTGGTGCTCGAAGAAAGGAGGTTGTTTATGAGATTCAAAGAGCATCAGAACACTGGGGTATTTTCCAACTAGTGAATCACGGAGTTCCAATTGACGGCATACTTGATGGCACCCGCCGCTTCCATGAGCAACCAAATGAAGTATGCCCTAGGTCTCAGCAGCGATCATCTTGCAAGAATGGAGTGCTTGAAAAGTGACAATTTCTTTTGTCAATACTATCCACTCTGCCCGGAGCCAGATCTGACCTTAGGCCTATTCAAGCACTCAGATAACTCCTCCTTGATTGTCGTAGCCCAAGATAACATGGGTGGACTCCAGGTTCTCTTCATCAAGACCAGTGGGTTGATGTGCTTCCTGTTCCAGGAGCGTCAGTTGTGAATATTGGAGATCTTATGCAGGTAAGAATAAGATGCTTGCATCGTATTAGACACTCATAGTGTATCACATTAGTTCAATTATTCACTCCATTTCCAATTTGAAAACCTTTTGTAGCTCATTACAAATGACAAATTCAAGAGCCCAGTGCATAGAGTATTGGCTAGATCAATTGGAAGCAGAGTGTCAACAGCATGTTTCTTCTTTCCTAGTTCTAGTAATATGTTGAAACCCTATGGACCAATAAAGGCGCTTCTATCTGAGAAGAATCCACCTTTATACAGGGAAGTGAGTAGTGTTGAATATGCAACAGCCTACTCAAAGAAAGTAAGAGAGGGCATTTCAATTCTTCCCCTATTCATGTTATGACGGGAAGAACCATGCAATTACATCAATGATGGAAAGTAGCTGGATTGCCACGTTTTCTCAGTTCTGAATAAGAAATTCAGTACTATTAATAAACCCAAATGTTGGGACTATAGTAGCTTTGTATCTATCTCTTAAGGTTATCTTTGCAAACTCATATCATTGGGTTAATATGTGTATTTAGGGTTACGGGTTGTCAATTATTGCAATAATACAGAGCTTTTCTTGCCTCCATTTAATTATCTTATACCAAATCTTTGTCAAAATTGCTGCAGCAAAAAGCGTGTGGTTTTTTTTTTTTGTTGGCGAGGGAAAAACAGAAAATGATTGTTGATGATGTAATAAAAATAGCAACTTTATTCTTGGAATTTCGCTCCTTTCCCTCGAAGGAACCATGAAATCATATTCATCCAATTGATTGATCCTATGGTGTTTCCATCCCTGCATAACTGCAGAATCGCTCCATTCCATTGTGGACAACACTGCAACAAAAATCTAAAACAGGCACAAAAATTTGAAATTTCATGTTGGGGCTTAAAAAACATTGTCTTGATCCATGATTGATTGACTAAGCCATTTATGGTTCATTGACTGGACTGAGGTGGGCAACAAATTGTGAACTTTAGGCACCAGTCAAACTTGCATAACCAGTACTTTATCCAATGATAGATGCATATTTGTTAGTTCATCTTGTGGCCTAAACCAGGTTTGAGTCGTCTCCTCGAGATTTTAGCTTTCCAAACAGAGCGCTGCGTAAGAAATTATCCTGCTTAGTATTGGCTTCAAATCATGGAAGAATCAATTGCAGAACACTATGATTTTGCCGAAGAAGTACAGGAATTTCAAGTAACAAGAGCTGGAGTTAAAGGACTAATTGATGAATCAGGCAAACTTTTGAAAATCCCAAGGATGTTCATACATAAAACCCCATGATTTGCCCCCAATCTTCATCCTCCGGCTTTAGTCTCAATAACCACCTCAAAGCCCCTTTGATTGATCTGTACAGCCTCGAACTTGGTTGTCGGAAAGAGATCGTTGATGCACAATTCATGAAGCATCAGAGGCATGGGGCTTCTTTCAACAAATCAATCATGGCATACCTACTGAAGTGATGGATGAATTGCTGGAGAGCCAGAAAAGATTCCATGAAGAGCCTAAGGAGGTGAAGATGGAATTATACTCTTATGATTCTGGGAGAAAAGTAAGATTCTACAGCAACTAAATGGTAGATGAATCAAGACCAGCAAATTGGTTTCTCTGAAGTTTCTTCCTTTATGTTATACAGGATATAATCTGAAAGTGTTCTCTTTCCTGGTCCATCTCTTTGGTTGTATTGTAGGAAAGAAGTGGAATATATGAAAAGTATGCTGAAGATGAGGGACATTCTGTCAGGGTTATTATCTGAGGCTCTAGGATTAAGCAGCGACTACCTCTCCCAGTAGGAATGCCTGAAGAGTGCAAGGCTGATTTGCCACTATTATCCACCGTGCCCGGAGCCTCACCTGACTCTGGACATTAATAAGCACACAGACCCGGTTTTCTTGACTATTCTTTCACAGGGCAGCATTAGTGCCCTGTACCAAGATCAGTGGGTTGATGCACATCCGATCAAAGGGGCTTTTGTAGTAAATCTTGGGGACCTAAGGCAGGCAAGGCTTTGGCAACTCAATATTTGATCACCACAAATACTTGCTTCTTTAGGCATTTCTAAACCTTTTTTTTTTTTTTGTCTTTTTCTTATTATTAAAACTTGTGTAGCTTATCACTAACGACAAATTCAAGACCGTGGAGCACAGAGTAGTGGCTAATCACATCGGTCCTAGATTATCAGCTGCTTGCTTCTTTAATCCAAGCAGTAGAAACACTTCCAAGCCATATGGACCAATTAAGGAAGCTTCTATCTGAGAATGATCCGAGGTAAGAGGCAATAAGTAGCTATGAAATAGGATGAAGAACATTTTTGTTTTTTTTCCCCCCTCTTTTTTCCACTTTTAATGTATGGCCAAGATCTTGAGCAGCGGTATATTACTGTTTTATATAATAAGATATCAGTACTTAAATTACTAAGACTTGTATCACTATGGAAAATAAAAAAGACCACAGCATCAGACCATTTTGGCTACTAGAAAAGGAGAATCTCAAAGTGTTTCAAACCAGCAAAATTTTCTCAAGCACCAACTATAAAGATCACCAAAATTACAGACAAACAAAGTTACAATAGAATCTGTAAGAAGAAACAAATTTTAACATAAAAACAAGAAAGGGAAGGTATCCACATTTGCAATTCAAAAGAGACTATCCCATTTTGGATAACATCCTACTGCAGAGAGAGAGATGCACAAAGAGTTATAGAAAATCTATTAAGTCCTGACCAAAAGTTCTTAAATATATTGGTCAGACCTTACTCCTCTAGGGGAACCATTTCTTCCAGTTTATCTGCCCAAAGTCTCAGACACTTATTTTCGGTTGCAATAACTGCATCAATGACCACAATACGTCCATACGATGCAAGTTTCTGTTGCTTTGTCCCTACAAAACATAATATTTTTTTTTGGAATATTAAGAAAAAAATAGAAATTTATGGGATACCAGAAACAGACTTCAAAATAAGAATAATAATAATAAAAATACACTCTACTGATGCAATATCCAATTACAACTGTGACCCAGGTCAGCTATAAAAGGTTAAATGGGGACTATGTTATATCATGAGAACAAGCATACCTCAACCACAAAACGCATCCATGTTTTCTCACCATAGCTTTCCGTAACTCCTTTCAAAATTGTGAGGCCCATACTACGAATGCCTTCTGCTATCTCAAGAAAATGGCTGCATTCTTCACACAACATCTGCATTTGATGAACCAAGAAATTTAAATTGTCTACATATGAACTGTTCATCCCATAACTTAATCACCCGAAAGTGTTGTTACTTAAAGGCCAATAAGAAGAAATAACATACAAACCATAGTTTTACCTCTACCAGCATTTGTCCATTCATATTTATATTTTCTACGACTATTGGGCAAACTTTTGAGTTACTCCCTACTTCCACTGCCCAGCTTGATCCTTGATCAGCACCGGATGGCCCTCGAACACATGATTCCTGATCAAGCAACTATGAAACAGAAATTCAATATAATTATCAATATAACTGGAGTTGAAATTACAAATGGAAACAAATACTTGTTTCCCTGTTCAGATTATGAAGTTTAATTCAATCTGACCTGACAATAGAAATGCTGTCAAACAAAACAAGAGAATGACGAAAGGTACCATATTGAAGCCTTACCTTTGACCCCGTGCATTTATTGAGCTTTTCTGCATGCTTAGCGATGCTCTGCATGAAGATCATATGCTTGATAGTTCGCTCCAGTAGCGAGTCAATACTACACTGCATTATCATTTAAAAATTTCAGCACACATGAAATGTTTAAAAACACCACCATAAGAAGTGGGACGTATGTGTAAAAGTAACCTTTGATCCATTAGGCACAAGCTCTCGCAACTCCTTGATCCGATCTTGGATCAACTGCCTGTCCCTTGGCCTAGGTCTGCAACTTTCACCAGGCCTAGCCCTCTTCTTCTGTAACTTATTGGATTCTTGAGGCTTTTCCAAAGTTTCACTGCCCCTACTACAGCTGGTTGAAGAAAAGGCTTTAGAGTAACGAATGCCATATGCACCAGATGAATTCAAACTGTTCAATGTCTCCCGATCAAAAGAATAACCTGCTGAACTTATGGAGCCCACATCACTTGCGCAAGGTTCTGACATCTTTTCTGAATTCAACAAGAATTCAGACTTAAGAAATGACTTATCAATTTTATCAACCTCATTGTTAATATTTGCAACCACTGCTTCCAGAAGGTGTTCTGTGCCAGAGTTAGCAGTTATCAGACTGCTGGCAGGCATTTCTTCTGACATTTCAACAGCCATGTCAGTTTTAGTTGTTTCTCCACCCCATTCATAATGGGTATTCTGTTTCTGAAAAGCTGGACCTAAAGCTTCATATAACTCATAGCCAGCACAAAACCTGAAAGGCATATTCAATACATTTGTAGGATCTCTACACAAAAGCGCATTGGGGGGTTCTGGCACAGATGATAGCTCTGTTCCATCATTAGAAAGTGTAGAGTCAAGGACTTCTGAAGGAAGGGCCGGCATCTGCATTGCTGAATTCACAGCAGGGAGAGCAGCATCATATGCACTACTTTTACTACAAACTCTCTCTGACAATGATATACTGCCATTCTCCAAATGCTCTTCTCCCAAACATTTAAAGCCACTACATTGTCCTTCACTATCCCCAACCCCTCTTGAAGGTTCATGTTTCTGCTGCTTTACAGTGTCTCTTCTAGAAGTTGGTAGACAAAAATTGTCACTTTTATCACACCCTTGCACTGACCTAGCAGCTCCCTCATGTCTATTGATCATTTGAACCATTTGATTTTGAGAGCTTCCAGGTATTGAGAAGTTATAGGAATAATGATCAGGTTTTTCAATAGACGAATATATAGAGGACCAAAAATCTACCCCGCTCTTATTGATTCTTCCATCTACATTCTGTATGCAGTCATGAAAAACCCCAGAGCCTGAAGTTCTGGTGGTTACATCTGACTGGTAAAAACAGCACCAAAATATCAGATAGGAATATATTCTATGGCAATACCGTCAGTGAATATGCATGTGCAGGATAGATGATTTACCAAACAGGAACTCTCCACAGCAGTAGCCAAGGAATCTTGGAGCTCAGTGAATACACTCCTGATATGGTTGACCATTTTCAAATCCTCAGCAATCTGCTCAAATGAACAGGAAAAATACAGAAAGCATTACCAAAAAAACCCCAATAATTGCATCTGTATCGTGATTAAAAACCAATGATTTATATACTTACTGCTACTTAGTGCAACTGAGACAAAAATTAACACACATCTAGGACAGAAATGTAAAAAAGAGCTGTAAATTATCTTACTTGATCTAAAGAACCAAGCTGTACTACTCCATGTGGAATGACAGCCACGACAGCAATTGTCTGCAACATAACCACAAAACAAGAGGAAATTTTCATGACAAGATGTAACTTAACATGAGTCAGACAACCAAGGTCCAACAAAACACTGTTGCCGATTGAGCTCCATCACAGTAAAAGTACATGGAAGTTCTAATTCACCTGGAAGTACAAACTATTCTCCCAAGGAGAACTCTACAAGGGAATACAAACTTTATTCTATTCTATAAATCTATAAATACCATTTTACACATTCATTTCTTTCAAAAAATAATATTCCATTTGTCCATTCATATAAGTCGATAGACTAACTTTTACACAAACTAAAGAACTTTTTTTGTTCCTAACATGTCCTTGCTTCTCTTTTTACAAGGATGAGAGAGGTGAAAGAAAATACAATAATAAATTAGGGTATTATGGGGAAGAAAGAGTAACATATCTCTAAAAGGTCATAAAACAACTTATATTTAGGGACAAGCACAAATGGTTCCAGCAACTTGTATTAATGGATGGAGGGAGTAATAAATAAACATTAAGATAAAAATGTCAAATTTAGAGGACAAGAATAAAGGGCATACCTTGATTCCAGCTGAAAACTGAGTTTGCCACCCATCACAATACTGAACCCAAAAAACAAAAAAAAAAATCAATGTAAGAAGGAATTGAAGAAAACTACATGGAAAAGATACGTAGACGGGGAAAAGAATGAAAAACACACAGCAATAACATTAAAAAAAATGATTGTTCACCTGAAATTTGTAAGGTAAAAATGTCACAGCAGTAAACAGATGTAAAAAAACGCCTCACCTCAAATGGAAATCCAGGGTCAGTCATAACCTTGTCAGCTGAAATCCATAAATGCTTGCCAGTAACAGCAACCTGCCCAATAACCCTGCTCACCAAATGGAAAATGCAGGACAGAAGTAAATCATTCACATCACACAAATTGCTGATCTATAAGAGATCTCTGGGCAAAGTACTGGTTTATAGATGAAGTGTCTATCATACACATTAATTAATTTAATTATTTATTTTTTAAAAAAATTGTTCGCTATTGATTCTTTAATCCAAATTGAGAAAATTGACCTTTAGATGGTTCTTATTATTTAGAGGGCAAAATGGGCAGGAAACCAAGATCTATAAACAAGAAAAGAATAATTAGGCAAGTCTCTCACCCTTCCCCCAGGGAATATACATGGTAAGACATCTTTGCCACAGCTAATCCAAGGGGATCATGTGAAGAATGTCCATCATGCATGTTGTTGACAAAATCGCTTAAACAATTTTTCTCTGGGTTATCGTTGTCATAGTATGCATCTTCCCAAGTCAACATCCTGCATAAAGTACCATATCAGAGAAATATCAGGAGGGAACTTGATTTATGCTCAGTAGTTCAATACTGAAAGATGTGAAAAACTTGAACCCTGCAAAATACTATGAATATTATGCCTCTAAATTACTTGGTACATGAAGTATTGAATAAATTTACTAGCCTAACTCCAATTTTTTGGGTTACCAGTAAATATCTCTAACTTAAATGGTGGGAGATAACTGTTGAGAAATCATTGATATTGAGAATGACAAGGCAGCACTCAAACTCGGGATCCAGAAAAGAGAACCAAATAAATACCAAAATCATATGTGTTGATACAAGAAACAGAATATATATTCTCATCAAAATAAGAAAAACAATTACTCTCAGTTTTTCAGACTAAAATTGTCGCCTAAGATCTTGTTTCAGTAAATCAAAGCTAACAAAAAGCATTTGCATACAAAAAAATAGGGGGAAAAAACATTATTCCAGTTAAAAACAATTGACTTTCGAATTTCCACACTAATTTTGTCCACCTATGTTCTTATTTCATTAAATCGAAGAAAACAAAAACTACATTTCGTGGCACAAAGAACAAAAACAAACATTATTCTTGTTAAAATGATATAAACAATAACTCTTAAATGACCAGACTTAAGATTGTCAAAGTAGGATCTCAGTTCAACAAGTCTACATTAACCTAAATCACTAACAAAACTTACAATCATTTTTCATTCATCTTAGTTCTAACTTCTAATTCATTAAATTCTCCATAATATCCAGCTACCGCATACCACAATACCAGAACTAAAACTTAGGTAAAACACTACATTTGCTCTTTTAAACCAATAGAGGAAAGTAATATCAGAATAGAAAAATTGCTATGGAACAGAAGACTGTCACAATGAAAGAGGTAGTAGTAGAAAAGAACTTACATTCGTGACCGATGCTTGAGTTTCCAGAATACAGCATACTTCCACCCAGTATCCAAACACAGACTCCTGAGTGCTCGATGCAATTGGCTCCCCATCCTTTTGACCCAAGTCACCTTTAGAACCCTATAAAAAACCCCACCACTCTCCCAAGATTCAATCCTAAAACCTCACAAATGAACCAGTCAATAAAAACCCACAATAAGAAACCTAATTTTGCCCCTTACAAAATCCTAGCTCCCCCTATAAGATCCTCTTCCAGCTTGTTTCCTTCTCAACCCTGCTCGCCGCTTTATTGGCGGTCCCACTGTCGGTAAAAGCATGCTATCCTCCTTTCCCATCTCACAGCAAATAAGCACGACCACCAACCAGAACCCCTAACCCTAAATTCCTAACAGCCCTTAACAATTCCCAATCCCACCCGCTAGCTAACGCTCAGAAAACTTATAAAGCAACCAAACCAAGGAACTCGATCAAGAACTCGTTCATAAGTGATCCCACACAACTGATCATGCCATTCTCCATAATCAATACGAGTATATTCCACGACCCAAAAACTATTAAAATCCAATTGAATCTTGCATGCCAAGAATGAAACAACTCGAGGAAAAAACACAAATTTATCTTTATCGTATATCAAATGACATCGAAAATCTGAGTTTGACAATCCAGAATTATTGAAATTTTAGCCAAAAAGAAAAAGAACTGAACTCTCAGAGTGTAAAAAGCAAAGGATGTTTGGGCACCCTTCTTTTTTCTTGAAGTCCTGTGTTCAACAGTATGCTTTTTGGGAAGAGTACCTTCTGCGCTTGACCACTGAATTCACTGCCATATCTCGAGATTCTGTGAGATCAGCAAGGGTGAAGAATGAAAGAAGAATGGTTCAAACGGCAGCGTATCGAGGGCAACGAGAACACGAAGAGGAAAGTTAGTTTGGAAGAGGGAGGGCTGAGTCTCAGTGGCTTTTCAGTTTGAAGCTTTCCATTTTATATAGAGTTCAGGCTTTTCTGTACGATACTACAGTGGGTCTCTGTAACTTACGCCTGGTGCGCAGTACGCACTCCCTTTTTGCCTAAGCTAAACCTAAACGGTCGTTCCGTTATTAACTTATTACTGCCTTCTTTTTACCCTGTATTTCCACCGCACTTTTTTTAATAAAAACAAATTCCAACTGTGTTTTATTTTTTTTTCTCCAAAAAAAAGCCTGTGTTATCTTTTAAAATAGTCTTAAACTATTTTTTTTAACAAAAGATAGTCCTTTAATTATTTTTATTTATCTTTTACAATTATATCACTTTTATTATAATTTCAAAAATGATAAACACCTGATAATTATATATAAATTAACTATCATATTTAAAAATATATGTGCGTGGTTAGCATTTGGCATTACTAAAAATTTTTTTAATGCATAAGTGTGGTAAGATTGCAAAATATAATAGATAATGGAAAATTAGTCAAAATAATCCCTTAAATTTAATTTTATGGTCATGGAGATACTTTTTTTTTCTTCAAGTTATTTTGATATTCTATTTTCAATTATTATGATCGTCTTTGCCTTTCCATTCAAAATTGTGTTGGAATTCAATAAGAAATACCAAGCAAGTCGTGGGTGACAATTTTTTTAAAGTATTTTTAGAAATTAAAAAAAAATTTACGAAATAAATCTTAATTGTTTTAAAAATCCTACAAAAAATGATAATTAACTTGAAATTAATGTGTTTTCAGGTTTATTCCATGAGTTTTTTTGGAAATTAACTTGTGATAATCACTCTTTTTTTTTCTTTTTCTTTTGGGTATAAGAGGAAGTGAAAGGAAAGGCTACTAAATAGGAAATAGAAATATTTTAAATATGTAAAGAGATAAGAACATAAATCAAACTCATAATATATTATTACACTTCTAATTAATTAATTTGCTTTGAAATATTACGCTTTACACTAAAACATAACACTTTTGTTATTAAAACTCTTTACCTTTTTAACCTCCACCATTTTGGAGTGAAAGAAATTAGTAATAATCACTCCAAACAAAAAAATTATTGTTAATCCTAATTGTCTTTTCTCAGTATTTGCACATTTAAGAGAAAATATAGATTTTATTCACCTTTACCATTTACTACCCTTCAAATTTTCTTTTACTTTTTATTTTAACCAAACCATGTGGCATGGCACTCAGTGACGTTGCCTATTATAGCCCTACATTCTCATATATTAATCAATTGGGTCCATATTGTACTTTACCATTTCTAAATGAGTAGGAGAGCCTAAGGCCTAGAAAGGGCTAGGCAGTAGGCAGTACTATACTACTAGGCAAGAAAGAAAGACAAAGGAAATGGTTTTTAAAATAAAAATAAAAAAATTTAAAACTGACCGAGGAAATGTTTGAATGCAGGTAAGTTTAAGGTACTATTTTTGTGATTGTGATGAAGAATGAGGAAGAAGAAGATTTGGGTCCTTTTTGATTGAGTAATGTGTAATGTGATAGTCCACAAAAATGGCAAACAATATGATTTCCATGGGCAATAAAATGCTTCTTATCCTCGCATCATCATCTACCAATACTCCCTTCTTTTCCATAAACCATCAAGCTTACCCCCCCCCCCCAACCCTTTCCCCCTTCTCTCCTTTAAAGTCTCTTTTTTAAACAATGATTTTTACTGCTAAAAGTAGTGACACCTACACACCTCATTAGCCATTTGGTGTCCCCCAACTTGAGGTTGAGGTTGAAGTTTGATTGAGGCTCCAATTTTTCTCGTGGTTTCCAAGTGGAAATTTCATTGGCATTTTGTGCCAACCGTTGCCCATTCAGTGGCTGCTTTGCTCTCATGGTTGATGATTGATTTGTCTAAGGGCTTTCTCATCTTAGTCAACTGATCAATTTTACACTGATTGAAGTTTTCACGT
Organism: Apocynum venetum; assembly: GCA_019593545.1. NCBI lineage: Eukaryota > Viridiplantae > Streptophyta > Magnoliopsida > Gentianales > Apocynaceae > Apocynum > Apocynum venetum. The sequence continues at coordinate 3,001,406 of SRSM01000324.1, forward strand.
CCTCAGGATTTGCAATATGGAATACATAGAACTAGTACTGTAGTAATTGATAAGGCCAGAATAATGGCCATATATATGGGTATAATGGTCAAATATCACAATAAAGTTCGCAAAAATTCAAATCACTTTAATTTCAATTAATTAAAAACGTAATGTTTGGATATTTTCTGGTTTAAACTACTTAAAAGGTGGTTTAAATTTTCCCTTATTTTTTTACTTCTACTTTTAATTTTACAAAGAAAAGCTATTAAAGTGCTCTTTTTGTTTGTTTTTTTATAGGAAAAATAACTTTTACTTATTAATATTGTTAAAAATAAAAATATTATATTTTTTTTATTTAAAAAAAAACACTTTATTACACATTGAAGAAAATTTCAACAATAGAAAATAAGCACAGCTACGTTTCCAAAAATGATACTATATGAATTCTCCTTGTACCACACCAACTCAAGTACTCAACATTATCCTCGGCATTTTCATGATTCACCGCCAACAGTGTAATCTAAGGGGATTATGGTTATCGATTTCTAATCATTAAAAATTTTCTCCTATCTTCAGCTTTTCTTGAAATAAAGAGCCAAAGAAGGATTAGTTGTCACTATAATAGCCAGTGATGAAGAAAAGACAAAAATAAGAATAGGGAAAAAAACAAAAAAGAAACAAGAACAGAGGATTGATGAACAATAACACATGTTATCATCAGTTTTATTACCCTAAAATTAGGGCTTTAATTTCAAAAGATCAATTTGTCGGATACCTTTGAATAATATGGCTGGCATTGCTCATGAACATATATTTCAATTTCACAGTAAGCATCATTTGTTTTCACCTTATATGATCTAAGCAGTAAGTAAGCCTTCTTCTAAGGTTTCCTAAGCTTGAGTGCTTAACAATGAACATCTTGTTCAAGATTGTAAGTTATGATAATTTATGGATTCAGAAGGATAATCTCCTGGTCAACAACTTGGCTATGGATGATTGCCTTCCCCAGTAAGTTCTTTAAAGTTCAAGCTTATGAGAATTCCGGACGATATAAATAAATTGTGCTTGAAATAATTAATACATGAGGGGAGGAAGGAAAATGGGAAAAATAAGAAAATGTACATAATGTAATGAATACAATGAGACAAAGAAGAATGATATCTTTCCAAATTTTCTATACAAAAATATGAAACATTTCAGAATGGTTATTGAGTAAATTCATAATGTGGTCTCATTCCTCTATGAGGTAAGTATTATGTAAGGCTACTACTAATAATGACAATAGTTAATGAGAAAAGAATGGTGCGGCCAAATTTTTTAAGTGTTTTTGTGTTTTTGCTTGGATCCGGTGAGGCTAACTTTTATCATTCCTATGATCATTTTCCTACTTTTCGGTTGTGTCTCAACATGTAATTGTGAACCAAAATCATCATAAAGTAGATTTTGTAGCTGAGCTTTTCACTAGCATATAATCCAGGAATGTGACTTGGTCTATGTAGTAATAAGTACTTCTTTGATTTCTGTCTCAAAGTCAATTTTAGTCATCTGTGAATTTTAGCCTCTCTCCCTCCCTCTTACTACAGTACCCCTTTGATGTAGTATTTCTATGTGATTAGTGGGCAATTATTTTATATCATTAATCATACAATCTCTTACAAGTACAAGAATTTACTGACTCTCAAATCAGTGAAATGTTTGACCTGAGTTAGTGCTCGATGCACAAAAGAAAAGAGGACCTATCCCTACTGATAGCTTATAGGCCATTGTAGTTGGGTAGTTAAAACTTGATTCATGAACTAAGGCAAGCAAAGGGTGTAAGCTGCTGAGTTGAGAGGTAATCAAGTTGTTAAAAAAATTTCTTCTCTCTTTTTTTTTTTTGGGTGAATAAATTTTCTTATCTCTTGTCCATGGTCATTGATAACAGAAGTTGTATGAATCAGATGTGGTTAAAGGGTTCTCTCAGAGAGAGTGATTTGACTTGGCCAAACGTTGCGTATTTGAGACTTTGGAAGCATGTGAAATGTGCTCAGTTTGACATGATAAGGGCTAATTAAAATGTATCAGTGAGGGTATCCGATGATAAAAAGCACCTAAAACTAGTCTACTCTTAAAACCATCTTCAAGTTTTTAAACATTTAATAACACTAGCAGAAAACTAATATCTGGCTTGCTTGATAATGAAACTCTACAAGCAAAGTCTTTTCTGAATTAACACCTTCAAGAAAAGAAAAGCACCAACATATGGGCCATTAAGTCAGGGCTAGCCGACTAAGTAACTAAACTTAATCGGGTACTTACCTTTTGCAATATAGTATGCATATCCTTAATAGCACTGGATTTCTAGTGGAGCTTCCAGTTTCTGGTCCATGATTATCATAGGGAACAGCAAAGCTTGTTCTGCATTTGGATTTCTATTCATATTCAGGCCTTATAAAGTTACTACACAGAACTTCAATTACTACAATCTCCTCATTTCACAATAGAAATACTGGTTACTAAAGATGTACATTCATTTGCTAAGAACTTTTCTCACTCCACGGAATAGCATCTTATAACTTAAAAGCAGTAAACAGGTGTATATTGCATAATCACCCTGCAGTGTAAATCCCCGAGATTGAGATTGCATTCTTATTTTATAAGTTCTTCAGCTTTGTCATCTCATCTCTTCTCTTCTTCTTGAAGAGATGATGATTTATTCATGAATTATTAGGATGAGATTTCATACTGCGCAAGTGGTGTTCTGCCTTCAAGGGTATCTATCACATAGGGAGTGATAAAATCCTTGTAGAGAAAAGCTCTGTAGAGAGTGGGCTCCTTTTATTAAACAGTGCTTCTGTAGGTTTGATGTGGCTCTCCAAAAGGATGGATGAAGGTAGCAACAGTTGTTAGGGCAACATGACTGTTTATGACAACTCTTGCGTTTTCCATTGCTAATTACCTGATGATAGAAGGGGATATGAAAGGGAAGGAAATGAAGTTGCATAAGGGAAGGAAAAGACAACAGGGATAGCAATTAGAGAAAAAGTAGGCATGAAAATGAAGTTTTCCAGACCAAGGTAAAACAAAAGAATTCTTGTCATTGCTGAAAAGGCAAAATGGGACTTTTCCAATTGAAAAAAGGAATCGCGATTCTTTTTTCGTTCCTAGTTGCTGGCTTTATCAGCTCCAGTTCCTGTGCCATGTATAAACTGTAAACGACTTGGAAATTCAATCACTTCTATTATTTTGGTAGAAGTCGTAGAAAATCTCTATAAGTCTCTAACTTTGTAATGGATCCAGGGAAATGATACTGATGTTTGATGTGCCTTTTGTTTCCTTATCTAATAAAGCCTATGAAATTTTTAGCTTAAAAGATTCCGATGCCGACCAAGGGGCATGCAATTTTCAACATTTCTTATAAAGTAACTAATGTACATTCTGAAAATGTATTCATGGTGCAATATTTTATGCTTTTACCATATAATTATCCAGTATAATTTGGAACTTTTGTAATATACCATCTGTGGGGTTACTGCAGAGAAATAAACAGACAAGTATAACACATTTCATGTTTTCTTTGCAGAATGATTGCTTTCTAGCACAGATACTGATGTTTGATATACTTTTTGTTCCTTATCGAATAAAGTCTGCAAAATTTTAGCTTCAAAGATTCTCATGCCAAGCAAGGGACAGGCAGTTTTCAACATTTCTTTTTTTAAAATACATTCTGAAAATGTATTCATAATGTAATATTAGATGCCTTTTTCACACAGCTCTTCAGTGTAAATGGAGGTCATTTTACTCTGCTACCTGTGGTGTTACTGCAGAGAGAAAAACAGAAAGGAAAAAAATAGTTTCATGTTGCCTTTGCGGAATGATTTCATTCAAGTACAGGATGGATGAAACACACCTGCAGCATGAGGCCTATGCTAACCACAGATGCTCCAGGAAGTGGTTCAATTGCAAGCCATTCTGTCATTTTTTAGCACTCGGAGCTAGGAATAGGCACTGGGTCGGGTTGAAATAGGTCTGGAGCCGTACCAATGGCGAAAGGAATTATTCAGTTTTATTTGTGAAAATAATGAAGATGAAGTTTAAATTACGAATTTTAGCTGACGATAGGAATGAGAGTGTAGATATTTTTGTATCTAATGGTTATCCATTTGTACTCACGCACCCACCCGACTTTGTACTGACATATATTTTTATTTAGTTATTGTTAATTATTTATCATTAATTATATATAAGTGTATTAATATGTGTTTATATATATATATATATATGTATGTATGTATAAGCATAATTAATTATATTTTATTTATGAAAAGGTAAATAAACATTTTTTATATTAAAATATAAAACAATACATATTAAATTATAAAATATTACACATCTCATATTAAAATATAAAAGTACATTAAATATGAAAATAATACATATTAAAACATAAAAATTGCATATACCGCTCACAATCTTAACTCTAAATCAACTGCTTTTAGATTTATGTTTTGTATTTTTATATTAACGTTTCAATTGATTAGAAGTATTTCGAGATTAAATTGAAGGATAAAATTTTCCAATCTGCTTTTAGATTTATGTTTTGTATTTTTATATTAACGTTTCAATTGATTAGAAGTATTTCGAGATTAAATTGAAGGATAAAATTTTCCAATTTATCTAAAAACTCCTTTGTGTTGTTGCAATAAGAATTCTTTATCCAATAGAACATGTAATTTATGTTCAATAGTTAAATCAATAAATGATAGTAAATATTCAAAATACCAATTAATTTAGTGTGCAATTTCAATAAGTGATATTGAATAATTATTCAAATATATCATAACTTTCCAATAAAGCTATAAATACATTAACACATTGTATCATTATAGCAATTCGTTCATATATAAAATTTATTTGTATTTAGAACTCGAGCTTGACTTAACTCGAATTTAACTTAATTCAAGTCAAGGTTTGATCGAGCACCTCGCCCACAATTCATTTACAACCCTAATCTCTTCAAACAACCGTGATTGATCAACTGCAAGGCTTTCCCCGAACACACTAGAAACTACATAATGGCCACAAAATATACAACAAACTCCAAACATGAATAATCAGTTTCAAATAAGCATTGGAGTCTAAGTCTTTGTTAAATATTTTTTCAATTGAAATTTACGATTACCTGAAAAATTTCCAAATTCTTGGCTAGTCTTCGTGATCTTCTGAACCAGTTCTCCTTGATCATGAGTATTACTTGCTTCAAGATCAACCAATTCTCAGTTCGTCTTTTTGGTAGAATTACATGAGACTCTAGACCTGACTGCATCTGGCCCCTGCTTGATATCAGCTTCTCTATTTCCTCCTGCTATTGTCTTTGATGGAATTCAACAGATTCTTTGGTTTTTTCTCTTTCAATACATTTAGTTGCCAATAGAGTTTCCCGCTAGAACCTTAGCTTTAATATATAATACTTATCAGAGTTTGAGTCATCACAGAGGCATGATCCAAGTTCGTTTCGAGTTTGTTACATGATTAGCTACCCCAGCCGAGGTACAGATGAAGAAAAGCTCTTAGCAAGTTGGGAAATCTGATTCCGTTGGAGCTCTGACCAGATAGGCTCATCTCGTCATGTTAAGATAACCCATGGAGAGACACCCGGAGCTTTCTCGGGCAGAAATATTTCTATGTGGGATCTCCTGAGGCACTTGTAAAAAGCCAAAAGATCCACGGTATTTACATTCCAGATGGAAAGGATGCTCCAGCAAAATTCAATTTATTACAATCAATTTGAAGATGTTCTAATCACAAGAATCGCACAAAGAAACACTTAAATGGAACCATATATTGTTTTGAAAGGAAACAGGTGCAAAAGGCAATTTTTTGTGGTTTTTAGGGAAGCTAATATTCTTCTGCTTACCTTCAGTGTCTACAAAGGAATGTTTAAAGTTAATTGAATATCCAGCAACCATGTGTGTGTCTTTAATTGTATCAAAACAATTAGCTTTTCAACAAAAATTCCATAAAAAGATAAATAATGCAAGCCCTTCGGCCAATGTCACGTACAATTCTTCAGTGCATCACCTGCTCCCTGAAAGAAGCAGCATGATAAAGCAAAATCGGCAATAAAGATCCCAACAAGGGATATAACCACAGCGGAAGTAGTAGATTCCCCAACCCCTTTGGCACCACCCAATGTGGTAACTCCCCAAGCACAGCTAACCACAGATATGATGCCACCAAAAACCTGAGACTTGATCATTGCACTGATTAAATCCCATGGTCTAAGAGCTCTCTGGGCAGAATCCAAGATTATGTTTATGCTAATCCCATAAACTCCATCAGACAGTAGAGCACTAGATGCCATCCCTACGGTGAAGCACATTAGAGTTAAAAATGGTAGAGCGATACAGGAAGCAATAACCCTTGGAGTAACAAGATAATCCACAGGATCTGCACCCAGAACTCTCAATGTGTCAGTTTGCTCAGAAACTTGCATGGTACCCAATTCCGCAGCAAATGCACTGCCAATACGTCCAGCAACTACTATTGACGTGACCACAGGACTAAGCTCCCTTGAAAAAGCTAGGGCTAAGACTCCACCAACCGACCTATTAAGCCCTAACCTGGTGAACTCCCTAACAAATTGTATGGTAAAAGCCATGCCCACAAAAGCTGCAGTTAAGAGGCAGACACCAACAGATTTAGGTCCAACTCTCTCAAGTTGTTGGAGAGTATTTTTCCAGTGAACTTTGCCTTTCACAGTCCTAATAATGACTTGTCCTGCCAAGATAAGAACAGATAATCCCCTCCATAAGTACCTAGGAGGTGACCATTTGCTCAGGAATGCCTCAAGTTCATGCTTCCAGGCTTTATTTGTTGTTATATCTCCTTCAGATGGAGAGACAGATGGATAGCCATCACTAGTGTTGGGAATCACAGTTAATCTGCTTTGTCTAACCAGTCTGGGAAACTTAAAGGCTGAAGATCCAACAGTCAAATCAAGTTTTCTGAATAGCTGACTTGAGCTAAACGATCTTATTTTGCCCGGAGCAGCTAATCTTATAGCATTGCTTCTGCAATGTATTGAAGAATGTATGGTTAAAACAATTCATACAAGACTAAACTATGTCGTATGTACACAACGTCAAAGATATAAATAAATAAATAAAAGCTAGATATGTTCAGTGAAACACCTGTTTGAGAAGCAAAATGATGAGTAAATTTGGGAAGTCATTTGAGTCATTTGCACGGTAGGATAAAACAGCTGCAATGTACAGAATGGAGTGTCCAGTGTGTCTTAATAACCGTGTTTGGAGCTATTAACTGCTCACTAGTACATCCTTCACCACAAGAAATCTGTTGAAAATGCAACTTCGTTTCAAGAGACATCACAAAAGGACCCAGCTAAAAATTTGGAAATCTTATGAAGAGAGAGTAAATTGAGAATGACAAACTGAACCTGACGACAAACTGATGTGAGTGGCATTCCCAGCCATATTAAAGATTGAAAATGTTCAACATTCAAAACGGGAAGGGTAATTTCAAAAATCATATTAGCATCAGATGCAGGTGGCTCCGTGGTTTTTATAATCTAGCCAAGGCTGGGTTATTGAACTCCTAAGACCTCAATCCTAGATGTCACTTCATGGCATAAACTCATTTCATGGCATAAACTAGCTCGGGAGCTAGACATCCTAGGAAATTAATTCAATTCTGCAATTTCTTTTATTAATTTTGTTTTCCAGAACGAAAGCATCTATCTCATTAATTCTTTAAAATGAATGGTGAAGGCTCATTTCACAGCGGTGACGTGAAAGGAAGCCATTTACTATATTGCAAATTAATCCTAATAAGTTTTCCTAGATCAAAGCAAGATCTTCTCAAACTAATTATTACTAAATGGCAGTATACGAAGTGAAGCAATTCATCATACACTTGAATTACAAGACTGTTAAATTGTCCAAAAAATAAAGGAAAAAGAATTACAAGACAGTTAAAATCAGCTCATAAGCACTCAGCTGGAAAACAATCACGAAAAACAATAGTAACAGAAATAAAGCATGAGATTTTCTTGCAAGGAAGGTTTTGAAAAAGAATATGAGCTATTTGCAAGGAATCAAATAATACACGAACTGGTGGAAGAGAGAAATGGATTCTTTACCTCTAGATTTACCGTTAAGCCGTCGGAGTCACGGTCGCCGGACAACAAAGTGGATTTCCCCGGAGAACAACTCCGAGGTCCGAGCGCTTGCCAATTTAAATCCCTGTTGTAATTACGCCGTGTATAATATAATTCAGAGGCATGTTCCATTAATGATTAACCCACACACATGCGTTATATACCTTGAGATAATATTGATATTTTTCATTACAAATTAGGATGATTTATGGGGTAGAAATAAATGGTAAATAATAGTATGAGGATACAAAAAAAATGAAATAAAATTCTAAGATATTTTTTCATAAATAAAAAATAGTATAAGGATATAAAATATGAAAATAAAAATTTAATCATTGTTCAAATAAAGGAAAATAATTGAAGGGCATTTTGATCCAATTTCCCAATTAGAAATGGAATTGAAAAAGAACAAAGGTAATTTTAAAGTGACTATCTAAAATCGATAAATAATATATTGTACATAATATATGATAAGCATACGAGGATAAATACTTGATAAACAATTTTATTATTATTATTATTATTATTATTATTATTATATGATGTATTACTATACAAAACATAATTTCAATAAGTTCAAAAGTTTTTAAAAGTGGGTAAGATAATTTGAAAAGAGAAATGCATACCCTCTTATTTATAAAAAGAAACAGAATTTTTTGTTTTCCCCTAATAATAATGGATATGGGGTTTAGATTACCTTCGAAGAAATACCAAATATAGTGAAAAATATACCCATCATCTTATCAGTGTATCCAATTGTACCCATTATTCTTCATTATCAGTAAGTATAATTGGATATACAATTTCACGGTGTTAACACCAATTCTAGAAGGAGTAGATGCAAATTAGTAAAACGATTTTACTTAAATAAATATGAAATCATATAAATATGTAAGCTATGATTTGTTTTTTTTTTATAAAAAAAAACACCAAACTTTGAGCCCTATATATAGTGAAAAGGATAATATTACCTATAAAATTGGAAAATAATTATGTTCAAATAGTTCTTCATCCAGAACTTTGGGTTATACTTAACAGTACAGCAATCAAAAATGAAAATCAATGGAGAAATCACTCTAAATGGTACTCTTTTTCCACTTGATCAAATAACTTTTCATGATTACAAAAATAATTTGGTACCTATAAACAACACATGATCTTCAAAAGCAATTTATCTGAACCAGAAGTTCATTGTCAAGATAAATGCATGAGATCACAGTGATCAATCAACCAAGATTGACTGAAAACGTAGGTTACATATCAGCACCAACCATTAGGCCATCTCTTCTTGCGATCCAATTTGGGAAGCAATCTCTTTCTCTTTGAGTTGGACGATGAGCCCAGTGTTACATTCTCCTTGCTTGGCCGCCATATTAGTTTCCACAACAACCCTTTCCGACTTGGAGTAGGAGGACACTCATATTTGGAGGCTTCAATCTTAGACACGTAGAAGCCATCATCATCATCTTCAAGAGCTCGAAAGATTTCATCACGAGTGCGAATATTGTTGAGCCTTAGGTACCTCTGTTCAAGGGATTCTGCAGGTATGCTCCTTGCTAGCATGGGAGATGCACCACCCCAGTGGTTAGTCCCCAAAGATGGATGTTGGGGTGTTCTAAACTGCAGAACTTGTTCTCTTTGCCTCATATTCATTGTTCTTATCAATTTGCTTCAACAAATCTGCTCTTCTTGTATGGGAGTGCCCGATCATTTATTTAGAATTAGAAGAAATACACTTTCTGTTGGATTCTTCTTGGAAGAGGAGGTTCCAAGGAAGCCATTGCAAATGAAGATAAACAAAGCTTTCTATAATAAAGACAGGAGAAGAGAACCTGTCACCTTTGACTAGTAGGCCGGCCTGCTGAAAGTACTACTTCTCTTGCTGGCACTGTTTTGCTGCCGGGAGGGATTTCTGAACCTCTGCTAATTTTGTTCTGTTCAATAGTATATTACCCTTGCAGCGGAGACTGACACGGGACTTGCCCAGTACCCAGCATCTACTTGTGCCGAAAATAGGAAAACGCTTGATAAAGAGAGGAGACTTGAAAGCGAAAGATAAGTAAGGTACAAAAAAGAGACGGCTATTTCAAGAACTCTTGGATTGTCGAATGATAGCTAAATGGAGGTTACAAAGAACTTGGTTAGTAGCTGACTGATTCTTTATATATTATAAGCAGGGGTCTGCTGATTTAGTTACAAGTTCTTAGTTGATTGTCCGCCAATTTCTTCTTTGTGGCATTGTATATAAAATTATCGAGAATGTTAAATTGTTTGGCAAGTTCAAAGAAGTATGTCCTCGGCACCTTGTGTTCGCTACTAGAGAAGCCGCAAGAAATTAGCTGCCGCTATATAGTTGCTTGTCTCAGATCAATACAGAACAAGAAAGTGCGATCTTAATAAACGCTTTTTAGGTCAAAACGTGCATATGCTCAAATGTGTCATGATCCTGTCATATTTGTCTAATCATTTACATGCAGAAACTCCAGCATGAGAGAGAAACTTCTGGCAGTTGGTGAAAAATTATTTATTTATTAAATTAAATACATAGGCTAAAAATTTTGTGACAAGGCAAGCATGGAGGTGGATAGAAGAATTCATCCTCTCCTCCTATGCCTAATCCAATACAAAAGAATCCCCCTGAATGTAGTAAACCAAGAGAACAGCCCTTACCAGGAAGGGAGCAATTAACTGTTCAAAATTGCAGCAAATCTGAAGGATTCATATAGCAGCTTAACCACTTCTTTCAGATATTTAGGTGAAATTCCTGGGGGCATGTGTCATGCTCGTGTCCCTGGATGTTGATTTGTCCCTTTTCTTCCCAGAACCACCAGAAAGTTTGTAGTACTCTTCTGACTCTTAAGACCATTAGCTCGGCAAGAATTCAAACCACGTTTTGAAATCTGACTGTCGTCCTAATCCATCTTGCCCGTCAGCATTTTCACCACTGTGGACATGGAAAATTGATTTTTAGACTTGTCTTGGTTGCATAAAAGTCCAATCTTCAGGTACTTGCAAGCCTCCTCAACACCACGGTCAGACTCAAGATTGTAATCCACCAATTGAAGCAGCTCTCCTCTCTCGTATGGTTCTCACACCTGTTAAAACATGAGATGAGGCCATCTGGAATTGGGAAAATCAGAATTCACGGTTCTCCATAGGAGTATATATTTAAATAGAATTTGCACCAGTTGAAGCATCATTTTGTCCTTTTTCTTCTTCCTTTTTTTTTTTTTTTTGTTCTGCATGACTAGACGTCATTTTCTAGTTTAACGTAAATACAACCTACAATTTTGATAATTAAATTGGATCAGAAACTAGTGAACGTATAAAGTGGATATGAAAATGAAATAGTTCATGCTCTAAACAGATTATGCCACTTAAAATTTCATCAGCCAAATTAACCCTAAACCCTAAGGGTCTGTTTGGTTGAGGAGATTTGGAGGAAAGGGGAATAATTTTTTTAAAATCCCTTGTTTTGTTCACCTTTTTTTTTGAAAAAGGAAAATTTGTGATTAAAAACCGTCACCTCCCCTCATTTCCTTCACCTCCAAAGTGAGGGGATTTGGAAGGGAGAAAATTATTCTTGTTACATTTTAATAATTTCACTTATTTTTTCTATCATTTTTCTTCTTCAACTTTATCTTCCACTTATTTTCACTCCTTCTAATCTCTACTAACTCTTCTCACCTACTAAAGAATGCCATATCTATGGGAAAAAATTTTAACAAAATTAAGCAAAAAAATAATGAGCAACAAGATAATTTTACCTTCCCTCTCCTCCCTTCCTATATATCCAAACCAAACAAGGTAAAATTATTTTAAATTCCCTCCCCTCTCCACTTTTGAACCAAAAACTTCATCAGTCAACATTTGAAAATTCTGTACCCAGTTCGAACCCAGAGTCAGAACATTTCAAATAGATACAAAGAATGTTGAAGTGCATGCCCAAATTGGAAAAATGAAGGGGAAAAAAAACTCACTCGTTTTCTTCACTAACTTCCATTTGCCATGTGTAGATAATCAATTCGTTACTTCGCTTCAGCCAGTCTGGTACGTATCAGTTCAGGACATGATATTTTGTTTACACTGCAATGGGAGCATTATTACTAACATTGCAAAACTAAATTTAGAGTTACAAGAAGTGAAAAACAAAGCAAAACCAGCCTGGCAGAGCATAAGCAGACCATTGTTTTTTTATTTTATCTGGCACTTTTTCTTTCTCAAATGCAGACTCCTCAAACTGTTTGCAGAGACCAATTTGAGCATTCAAAATGAAACTTACAGAAAACCTCAAAGCTAAAATTTCACACGTACCATACAAGGAGATCTCCACTTGAGGCCAATTTCTCATAAATCCATTCAGGAACTAGTTCTTGCAATAATCTTAGTTTCTCTTCAACTTCTCCTGCATGGATAAAAACAAAACAAATGGCTCAAAGGAGCTGACAATCAAAGAATCTCATATTTAAAGATGGTGACACAGACTTACTTCTATCAACAATGTCTAAATGACTTGAAACTATATTGTGCATAAGCTCTTCTTTTGTGATGACAGAACGCCTGATTGATTGAAATAAGAAGTAAATCATGTCAAAGAACTTAGGTAAGCCTGCAATTATCTGTTGACGCCATTTTGCCTGTGAGATAGCTGGATCTTGCTCCAATAATGCCTTCCTTTCTTTCTCCCTAATCTACAAGAACATTTTTATCATTTTCTATTTCGAAGTTAAGCAGGAGTGAAATAGGTACAAGTTTTTACTGCAAATCTAATTCTAAAAGCAGTAAGAAGTCGGAAAGATAAAATTATTCATCAACAAATTACAGACAAAGTTAATTCTTCTCAAGGAAATGTAGGAAATACATGAATGAATGTTGGATGACCACACAAAGAATCAAGACATTTCTAGTATAATGAGTTTACCGATTTTATAAGAGTATCGGGAAGGAGGTCCAATATATCATTGTCAATTGATGAACATTCACGCTCCTCAACATCATCCTCAATGCCTACACCCTTCAGTGGAGTATCAAATTTCAATGACCTGCTTCGGGATGGATGCCTCATGAGTTTGTTTGGTGATTGAGTTGAATCATCATCATTGGGGCTCATATAACATCTCTTGGTCTCCCGAAGCCCAGGTGTGGCACTCATCAATTTTGCTGGAGTGCTGTCAGGTGGTCCGGGAGTCCTCATAGTTGAAGCAGCTCTATTGGAAGACGGATCTAGACTCATGTAAGAATCTACATCTTTTACAGGGGTAGCAGGGGGAGGAGTGCATTCTACACTGCTCACCAGCTTTGATGAAAATTTTACTGGAGACGCATCAGCAGAAACACAAGTTTTGCTTTTAGAATTTTGTTCGGCAGAGCATGCTTCTAAAACTGGAAGAGGTACAACGCGACCAGGTGCAGCTATCTCTCCTTCAACAGTATTCCCACCCTTGTGGCCAGGAACTTGCTGGGAAAAGCGCCTTCTAAAAGATTGAGATAGATGGGATGCCATACTCATTGACTGTTCCAATGGTGCTGCTGTTGGTGTCTGACTCACAAACGATGAATCTGAGGTTGTAGTCTCAAGACATTTCTTTGACTGATTAAATGGCTCTGGCAGTACATCCTCTGGAACTTCATCTCCCTGCAAGCAAAAATTGCATTGTTGAAACATCTCAGAATTAGGAAACAACTATTCTTTTGAGACCTAACCCTGTATTATCATCCCAATATTTGCTGCAAGTCAAATGAAACATCCAATCATCCTCTTTTCACATTTCAGGTCAACATGATTTCTTGTCTGACATATACTGATAGTTTGAGGATAAGATATTGGCAACCATGAAATGGCTAAGAAATAATCATTGGGGCTATTAAGAAGGATTTTGTTCTCTGTTACAGTCAATTCAACTGGACACTGTATGTCACAAAAATGACCACCTAGACTATTAAGGCAGACTGTGTTCTCCAGTAGTCACTCAGAATCTTAGGAGCTAAATAAATTATCCATTTTTTTATTCTGTAGTATGACGTAGAACAATTTATGACCTAAATCAGACTGCTCTGCAGAACTTATATATTATTTCTTGAAGAAACCATGATACAACATTTTAACCTTGCTAAATAAAAACAAAAATTTCCTGCATCTAGTAGGGAAAGATCGTTACAGTGAGCAGATGAGGGGAGAAAAGGCAGTATGACAGATTCTTGGAACTTGGCTCCACAGATGATTACGGATGCTGAAAAACTAAAGCAAATAAAGTTTTTATAGGAAAATGCATACCTCAGGATGAGCTTTAAAGAAGTCACAGAGCCTATTTCGAAAAACTTTCCTCAACTGAACATTCCTACTTTCTGACTTGGATTTTCCTTTATCTTCAATGGCATTAGCATTTAAAGCCAGATGAAGATCCGGTTTCATGCAGCTTGTCCTTTCATCACGAGTTAGAATCTTTTTTACCTCAATGGCCTCAGGAAAAATAAATTTTAGCTGAGCCAAATGACTATAAGTAAACCTCCTGCAGTACAAACCCAAAAACAGAATCAAGCAATGAGGAAGGGATTACCTCATCAGTAAAAGAAATTAAAGAACAAGATTCACATACCTATCAGTTAAACACTCAATTTTGGGGCTTATCTTTGCAAATGTAGTTGCTGATCCCTTTATCCGAAGTAGCCGAATTGAACTATCCAAACTACTAAAAAACTTGTCCAACACCTCATACCTAAACAGATTCATAAATTTATCAATAAGATCTCAAGGAAAACTAATGAGAAACATACACATTCATGTGCCAAACGAATAAAAATCAATTTTTTTTTAATCTCAAAGGTGTATACTTTTCTGGAAGCTTGGACGGACTATTAAATTTCTTCAGTTTTGAGGGGGAAGATTCAGGCCACAAAGGTATCTGCTCCTTGGCAGAGGTCAAAAGCGGGTCGGCTCGGGTTGGTGGACCCTGTTCGAATTTCCGAAGCTTCTGCGCAGCCTCTCTCACTTCCTTTAAGGACAGTGCAGCGCCACGATTCCGGGACCGGCGAGGGGGGTTGATGGGCTTCTCCGGTGTCTTGGAGTCCCATGGATTCTTATCTAGATGGGGCAAAGTGGGTGGTGGTTTAGAAGGTGAAATTGATAATTTTGAGCTCGAGTTCAGTATTTTCTTTGACTTGAACGAATCAAATGCTGATTCATTTGACTCCATTGATGATACAATGAGAAGAAGAGATAAACCAGAAATGCAACGGCGATTTTGGGATTGGATTTGGAGAGATACAAGGAACTGAACCAAGGAAAAGATTGGGAGCAGTAATGTATACTAGGGTTTTTGGCGCGAATGCTGATGTAGACATGGCGCCAAATTTCTCACTCTCCCGAGAAGAAGTAACAGCGTCAGTGGACGGTGAGCCATATTCTGTGATTTTTAATAGAATGGACTAACGTCAATGCAACGGTGTTTCTCGGCTCCATCGTTTATCTCTGTTTCAGAAAAGCTGAATAAATAATGCACACTTTTAGTTAGAATTTTTCTAACTTATACTTTTGATGGCTTTTTCTAACTTTTACTTAGTTCACTTATATATATATATATATATATATATATATAACTTTTAGTACTTTTTTTTAAAAAAAAAAACTTATAGTACTTAGTTTGCATAAAAAGTATGCAATTTAAATTTATAAAAACATTATAAAAAATTCATTAGTCCATCTGTCATTCTTCTAAATTTATTTAATTTTAAAAAAATTAAGAAGTTTGGTCCTTGAAATTTTTTTTAATCAAATTAATCGCTAATGTATTTTATCAATCGATATTATCTTTAAAATTTATTTTGTTGGTCAAATTAATCTTACTATTAAATAATAACATAATATATCATATTAGAATGTATTTTTGAGAGGTGGCCTATCAAATAGTAAAATAGAAATTTCAATAGATTCATATTATTAACTCTGTGTAGAATTTTTCTAAATTTTTTTTTATATTTAATGAAGAAGATACATTAATTTTTTAAGGGATCTATTCTGAAAATTTATTCATGAAATTTGATTGGTCTTCTTTGTTTTTTTTTATCCTTAAAAAATGGAAAGACTAATAAATTTTATCTTGAATTCTAACAAATGTTTGATCATTTCATAAAAAACAAATATTATTAAAAAATAAATAAAATACGCCAAAATTATGCATCCATTATGGATATATATGGGCTTTGAGAATTAAAGAGGCCAGAGATTTTAGTTAGGAATGAGAGATAAAGATAAATAGGAAAGAGTAAAAGAGAAATGAGTAATTTTTTTTAAAAGAAAATTCGATCATGAATTAATAATATGAATCTATTGAAGTTTCTATTTTATAAATGATTTGATTGATCCCCTACCCATAACACATTTCATTATGATGAATTGTGTTATTATTTAAATAGTATGTCTAATTTCGACCAATAAAATAAATTTCAATGATCGCATTGGTAAATAAAATATATTGGAATTAGTTTGACAAAAAAAAAAACTTTCAGGACCAAACTAATTAATTTTTCAATTCTAATATGATGGATGTCGTTAGTATTTAAATGAGATAACTAATTTGGCAAAAAGTATGAACTTTAATAATCAGTTTGGTTGATAAAATATATTATGAATCATTTTAGAAAAAAAAAAACTTTAAGAACCAAACTTACTAATTTTCTTTTAAATATATCATTTTAAATCTAACAAATCTTTTTGAATCCCTCTTATCTCCTTTCATCATCTTTCACACCTCTTTTTATTTTATTTTTTAAAATTCCATTTACCAACAAAAGAGGAAAAAAAAAAGGAAAGATTTTTGTTGAAAAAAAATCTTATAGTCTATCTTGGCTTTTGTTAGTATTTTTATTTTATATTTTAAAGCTGTTATTTTCACTTATATAAATTAGTTTTAAAGCTACAAATCATCTAACATAAAAAAGTTCAGTAAAGTAGAGAGGGAAGAATATGCACAACAAAGAGAAGTCAAGACCCATATCGAGTTCTAACAAAGGAGAGCCTTATTCATATATCAATATAATATCATAAGTCAAGTTATGTATAACTTGTTTAAATACATATATTTCTTATTATACACTATATGTGAACTTGAAAAAGTTAATAACTCTTATGATATGAATGAATGAAAACTATAATACTGGAAATTTTTTCCTTTTGTCATCCAGGATTTTAATAATTTTTTAATCACTTTGTCATCTATTTCTAAATTAAAATTAGTTCAATCGTGTAGTAAATGACGTATTAGGCCTCAAATTACATTTTAAAAAATGTAAATTAGCCAAGATAAAATTGGGGCATTTAGGTGGAACAAAAGGATCATTTAGGAATTTGAGGTTTTTTTTTCTTCCCAAAAAACAAGGGGAAATACCTTTTTCTGAATTCTGAAGCGGAACTAAACCTCCCGACTGGCCGACCGACCGGGAAGGCGAAGACCGTAACGACTCCATCTCCCTCAGTTTCCTGTTAAGGGTTTTCTAAGGGTTTTACAGTCCCACAAAATTCCACCATGAGAAGAGTTCAATCCAAGCTACGCCCTGTGCTTCAGCAGTTCTCCGGAACATCTACTTCTCTTCTTGAAAGAGACTCCATCTTCCATTTTTCTTCTGTAAGCTTGAATTCCAGTACCACTGAATCCACCCAAAACCACTCATCCAAAACCCATCTGAACCCCTGTGCCAGAACCCCTTCTTTACTCTTCTCCAATGCTAAAACCGGTCAATCACTACAAAAGCTCAACACCCTCGCGGACCAATCTCCAGGCCCACATCAGATGTCTTCAAGGCAGCGAAAAATTCAAGAAAGATTGCAACTTGAGGAAGCTTTTGAGTCTGCTGAGACCACTGAGGAGATGCTCAAAGCATTCGAGAACATGCAGGCTAGTTTTGATGAGATGGGGCTTGGATTGGCTTGCTTGAAACTCGGCCTTAAACTTGACCAAGAAGGTGATGATCCTGAAAAGGCTTTATCTTTTGCTATTAGGGCTTTGAAAGTTCTTGATAAAGATGATAAACCGACCTTGCCTCTTGCTATGACTTTGCAACTACTGGGTTCTGTTTGTTATAGTCTCCAAAGATTTAATGATAGTTTGGGATATCTTAATAGGGCTAATAGGATGTTGGGTCGATTAGAAGATGGAGGATCTTTTAGTACTGAGGATATGCAACCTGTTCTTCATGCAGTTCAATTTGAATTATTTAATACTAAGACTGCTATGGGGAGGAGAGAGGAGGCTATAGCAAATCTTAGGAAGGCTTTGGAGATTAAAGAGAAAATGTTGGAGAAAGATAGTAAAGAACTTGGTAAGGCTAATAGGGATGTTGCAAGGGCCTACGTAGCTGTTTTGAATTTTAAGGAGGCTTTAACTTTTTGTTTGAAGGCCTTGGATATCCATAAATCACAGTTGGGACATAATTCGGTGGAAGTTGCCCACGATAGGAAGCTGCTTGGAGATATATATACTGGTCTGGAGGAGCACGAGAAGGCATTAGAGCAAAATGAATTGTCACAAAGAGTCTTGAAGAATTGGGGTTGCCATTCCGAATTGCTCCGAGCGGAAATTGATGCTTCCAATATGCAAATTGCCTTAGGGAGGTATGATGAGGCCATTAATACTTTGAAGAATGTTGTACAGAAGACAGATAAAGAGAGTGAGGATCGAGCTATGATCTTTATTTCCATGGCCAAGGCTTTGTGCAGCCTGGAGAAGTTTCCTGACTCAAAGAGATGCCTTGAGATTGCCTTGGGAATTCTTGAGAGGAAAACAGGAACTTCACCCACAGTAGTTGCTGAGGCCTTCATAGAAATATCTATGCAATATGAGACAATGAATGAGTTTGAAACTGCAATCTCATTGTTAAGGAGAGCTCTGGCAATGGTAGAAAAGATCCCTGAAGAACAACATTCCGTAGGAAGTGTATCAGCAAGAATTGGCTGGTTACTGTTGCTAACTGGTAAAGTGGAGCAAGCAATCCCTTATTTGGAGGATGCAGCAGA
This sequence comes from Apocynum venetum, assembly GCA_019593545.1. Taxonomy (NCBI): domain Eukaryota; kingdom Viridiplantae; phylum Streptophyta; class Magnoliopsida; order Gentianales; family Apocynaceae; genus Apocynum; species Apocynum venetum. The sequence goes on from SRSM01000324.1 coordinate 3,020,554, forward strand.
GAGGTTAAAAGAGAGCTTTGGGTCGAAGCATTATGGAGTGGGTTATGTTTACAATAATCTGGGAGCAGCTTATCTGGAGTTAGATAGACCGCAGTCTGCTGCTCAGGTCTTTGCATATGCAAAGGATATTATGGATGCTTCCCTTGGTCCTCATCATGCAGACTCAATTGAGGCTTGTCAGAACCTTTCAAAAGCATATGCTGCCATGGGAAGGTTAGAAAATCCACCTTCTTTTTATCATTCTTTGATTTTTCCATTACTTGATGATGCCGTACCAGTTAAAAATAGTATTCAGCCAACAGTCTTTCATATTTTTATGAAACCCTGTGCTCCTAAAGTTCACGATACATTTCTTGTTGAGACTATGAGAACATTAGATACACAAGGAGTGGTGTCATGCTACTACTTGAACTTCTAAATTTGTTTGTGTTGTTTGAATTTGAGTAATAATTACATACATTTTTTAACTAGTGACAGGGGATTCATCATGGTCAATTTTGGGGTCTAGAGGCAGAGCAAAGATCTTAAGAAATAAAGAACAAAATTGTAAGGAGCGTTGAGAGACAGATAAAAGTAATGCTATGTTGTTATGATTAATTAATTAGAAGCTTTCTCTCCTGTTAAGCTGACTGTTAAGAGTATAAAGAAACACTTGCTTGCAATGTATGGCTGCAATTGACGAATGAGGCTTGCAAAGACTGCAATGTCAAAGATGTTAAAAGCTTAGCTTCAATCTACCTGTTGCAGCTAAGTTTGATGAAGTTTCTGTTGAGGAATTCCCAGATATTTGGAAAATTTTCAGTTTGAAGCTTCATAATTTAACAGTCATAATAGTTAAAAATTGAATTGTTAAAGATAATAATGGGCTGCATTATGATTCATGTGAAGACTGGACAAGAAAGTCTTCAGGAACATGTATTTATTGGTGACTTAAGTGTTTTCTGATTGGCTAATGCCACGAAATAGTTTGCTTTGTTCGGTGGAAGAAAATCTTGTTTAACTTTGGTTCTCGGTTTGTGCAGCTACCAGCTTGCTATTAATTTTCAGGAGAAAGCAATTGAAGGATGGGAAGGCCACGGCCAAACTGCAGAGGATGAACTCAAAGAAGCTCGTCTACTTCTTGAGCATTTAAAAAAGAAAGTTCTTGATGCATCCGCAAATGAGTCCCTCATGAAGGACTTTCCTTTAGCTCACTTGACCGAGGGGCCACTCACTAGCAAATCACAAAATAGTACTTCAGTTGGTCAGGTCGATTCAAGTTCAAATATCTAGCTAATTATTGCTGCTAAATTGGCACGGAGGAGTTCATAATTCATGTGCTGGTGTGCTTCTCTTCCAATTCAAGATATTTGTTAGAAATTTTTGTAGCTAGTCATCTAGGAATGATAAATTCATATGGCGGTTAGTCAGTCAGAGAAGTATTGTGTTGTGTACTTGGTTTCAAGGTACCATCCCACCATTCAACTTGATTGCATGCAAGGCATGTGAAATCTTGAACAGTAGTTTTACTGGAAAAACGAGAAAAACTAGATCTGAACTTTTAGCTTGAAGTCAAACTTTGAAATTCTATATGCTGTTTGGGATCTGGATAATTTAGTTTTGTCCACACTAACATTGGCTTTGGAATCAACACCCTGACCTAGCATACCCATGATTGTATGATGAAGAAATTGAGCTGGAATAAAATATGTATTGCTTTATTACAGTGTATGCTCTTCATGCAAATCTTTTCTTGAACTTGGCCTTGGGATATTTGGGAATAGTATGCATTAGCGGAGGAAGATGCGTTCTCTGCGCAGACTTAATAAATTTAAGAGAACAATGCACTTCATGACAGATTGTTTAGACCCCGAGTAAAGTCAAACACAAAATTCAGAACAAATTACTCCAGGTTAGTTTGAATCTGATTGGTCACTACCTAAATTTTATTAGATTCAGCAACGTGAGACTTGTTTGGAAGATTGCTCGAATGAGCGACAGTTTTTCTTGATCATTTATTATAAGTCCCTTGCTTTCCTGTTTTCTGTTGACAATTTATAAAACCAATAGATGCCCTTGCATTTTGAAGTTCTGAATAAGAAAGTCAGATGCTAAACTGCAGTAAAAATAAATCTTCCTTGCTATCGTCCCCTCATTGTTCTGATAGATCTGGTAGGTCGTGCTGGTTTCAAGCCCACCAAAGGCAATGGGATCAAAGAATGTTCAAATTGATTATTTCTTTAATTCTTGTAGTATAGTTTAAGTGAGCCTGGACTGAAAGTTGCTTATGATAATTTCCCTAGGGGTGTCCGTCCATCTGTTCAATTATAGCTTCTCATTACTAGTAAAAGAATGGGTCCCATTCCCTAAGCCACGGGACTCAGTTTCACAATTCTTTTTGTTTCATTTGTTCGCTGGCTATTCTAGCATGAAGCAGAGGAAGCAAAGTTGAAAAAACACAATCATTCTGATTCATGAATGAGCAGCCTGTGCCTGAATGGAATCTTATCCGGCCATTGTGGTTCAGCAATGATTCTACCTTACCTTGCATTTCAGCACGAAGCACCATAGTCTGGCTCCTTTCGTTACGTGTGACATTATACCTAATCATTCTTTGTCGTCGTGTTACAAACAGTATTAGGATAAGCTTGAAAAACAGGTCAAGAATCAAACAACAAAAAGGGAAAAAGAAAATGAATCTTGAATGAAAAAATTGACATGTTTATGAATTTTGAGAACTGTGGAATTATTATTATTACTTTTTTTTTCTGAAGTTCTGTTACAACTGAACGTCTAGATCCTCCTGCTGTGCCCAAATGAAAATATGGATCTCTGACTTCTGCTACTGGATTCTTCATTGTTTCTACTCTCACTAAGGTGCCTATGGTGTCGTATGATTTCTTGAACTGACATAAAAACTTGCCGGTCAGCTGCAGAATCCATGGAGAACGATCTCCTGATGGGTTGGATGGAGAATTGATCATCCTTTTCTCTTACAGTAATACATTCATCTCCCATTATTGAAACATGGTGGAACTTCCTTGGTTTCAACTTCCTAAGCTTCTGCTCTGACTTTCTCGAGGATTGACTTCTAGATTGCAATGTCTGCCTATATGAATCACTTCTATCTTGCTGTCCCTGCAGTAGTCTGCGGTGTCCTTCATCTCCACTCACTTCAATCACGACAAAATCTTCATCATCACTTCCCATTAGACTTCTGACAAATGGCTGTGGCTCCTGAGGAGAGGAGTTTGGCGCAGTAATCATATCCAGTGGATCTTTGGTGTGACCTGAAATGCTAGTACGACAAAGAGGACAATTGGCATTGTTCTGTAGCCAAATGTCAATGCAGTCTAAATGGAAGGCATGACTGCATTTAGGAAGAAGTCTGAGCAATTCTTGGTCCTGAAACTCATTCAAACAAACCACACATTTACACCAGCTGCTAGCTTCTCCTGCAGTCCTGCTGTACTGGAATGTGGGGATTTCACGGATCAGCAATTCGTCGAGACCCCGGCACAGCATTGAGGGAGAGTAAACCATCAAAGGGTCATCATTTTGGCGTGGTCGCCAGAAAGAAGAACGTATCAATGGATCAAGTGTTTGCCATCTGAAGAAACAGCATTTGGTGATGAAGACATAATAACTAACCAGTAAAAAAATTGTGGCCATGATTCCTAATACAGCAATGGCTAGTATAGGGAAACTATTGTTGGAAACAGGGGAGGGAGATTGATAAGGTGAAGCTTGAACTTGGGTTTCATTGCTATTATGGATGTGATTCTGTAGATGTAGTCTGCCCATTAGGGAGAGAGATTGAAAAAAGGAGCTAGTTAGATGTGTTTGATGGGGTTAGTAGCAAGATCTAAGGAATCCAAGCGAAAACTGATCAAGAATCCTTGATTAAATGGAGGAAATAATGGGACAAGACATTTGGAATTCTTGGAGAGAGAGAGAGAGAGAGAGAGAGAGGAGGAAGGAGAAGTTTAGTTGTGAAGAGAAAAATGAATTGAAAAAGAATGGGGCATTGAATGAGTGTGGGAGACTTTGAGAAACACAACGTGCAGGGATTGCTTGGAGATGCCAAGACATGGAGGCCGAAGTTTGGAGAAACCGAACTTTTGTACAAAGAGTAACATGGTTTGTTTATGTAGTAGAAAACCTTCCAAGAATATCATTGTAATAATGTATTAATTAACACGAAATAGAATTTATTCAATGCGTATTTTCAAATGTCGAGTTCTCTAATCGTAAAAAAATTATTTAAAATTATGATGTTGCTTGATAATTGTATGGGTGAGTTAACTCCAAAAATCTCTCTCTCTCTCTCTCTCTCTCTCTCTCTCTATATATATATATATATATATATATATATATAAACTTACAGCTAGTGACAGCACGGTCAACCTCTGTCATTGACCCTGTTTGTGAAGATTATCATGAACTATGGGGGGGGGGGGGAAAAAAGAAAAAAAAATAGAAGGTTAATTACTCTGTGTACCTCCTCATATCCATAAATTAAGGGGTTTCATTGCCTATTGAAGTATTGATGTTTGAGTTTGGATTTGAATTAAATAAATATGGATGAAAAGATTATCTTAATTTGAATTCGAATTAGGAAATTCTTAAGTAGATTTTTCATCGATCAATGCATTAAGTAGTTCTTAATAAAGCCATTAGGCAAATTTAGTGAGCTCGATCTTCCTCTAAAAAATAAAAAAAAAAGCTGGAGCTTGACCTATTGGACTTGACTTTCATCGTGCTGAGCTTAAAATAAAGAGTCTAGGGTTCAGCTGCATGAGCTCGGATTCAAATATTGAGCAAATAATAAGATATAATTAAAGAATTAAAAAATATTTAGAAGATTTATGCTTGATGGATTTTTCCTTTGAATTTTTTTTACAACAGTAGAACCAAATGTAAATACATATTTTTGTTTTTCAACTTTTTTGTTATAAAAAATTACTTCTTTTATTCAAAATTAAATATTTACATTTCTCTTTTTATCTTCAAAATTAAATATACACTTTCATAAATAAATATATTTTTACTTAAGTTTATATTAATACTCTTAAATTTAATTTCGACTGAAGATAACGACATTAAAAATAAAAATAATATACACTTCATAAAATAAATATATATTTTTTAAAATTATATTAATAACATTCTTAAGTTTAATTTCAGCTGAAGATAACACAAATAAAAATAAAAATAATATCATAATTTATTTAGGGTCAAATGCTCTATTAATTTTATTTTTAAGTAAAAAGAAAATATTAAATTACCAACATGGAAGAATATTTAGCAATTATGTCTTTTATGGGTTAAATCCGACACGTGTACAAAAGTTTTTCTAATGTTGTGTGTAAGAAAACTGAAAAGGCTTGATCTCACAAATCAGCTTTGGAATCAACGCATTTGAGGAACCGATTTAATGTGTAAATTCAGTTTGTTTTGTTTTTTTTTGGATACATATGTGTGTATATTCAGTCAAAGTGAGGAATGTGTTGCGGCAAATTTTAAAGCTAAATCAGGGAAGGGCTTGGACTTCAATCAAGGAAATATTCCTGGGCTGGACAGCAGGCCCTCAAGGATGGGAAGTGGATTGGGGCTGAGAATATTCCTAATGCTTTTGTGGCTCCCAACTACAAGTATGAATATTTTGTCCATCACTTACCATGGTACAAACCCTACAATGTAGGGTATAATTGTAAATTTTACAATTACATAAAGTTATACAAGTATTTAAATTGAAAACTAGACTATTTAAATAGATTTTTTTTTAAAGGAATGATGGTGAATTAGAAAGGTTGAAATGGTATTGTAGGAGTAGAATATTTCAAAACGTTTTCTAGAAGTGATCTATTTAGAATATATTTTATTTGTCTCGAACTATAAAATAGTTTGAACCTTTCATATATATTAAGTATTCATTTTAATTTTAAAAAAATATTTTCATTTATTATTTCATATTTTTTTTAAAATTAAATTACTTATTTTATCTTTTTTCATTTAAGAGTAAAAATAATATTAAAAAAAATACAAAATAAGTCTCAAAATTCCGAAACAATTTACTTCAAAATCTCTTATATTTATATAAAGAGTATTTTACATAACATAAAGAGAGGTAGATAAGATAGCAGCAAAAATTTCAGCCACTTTCTCTGACCTTCGTAAAAGAAAAGAACCAATTGCCTCCACATATCTTTTGGAGTGATTTAAGTAAAAAATTTCAATTCATTGATTATCCAATCAATCATGTGTTATGTCCCAGTTAAGAATATTCAAGGCTTTAACTTCTAATCACATAATGCCCCCAGAATATCTTTTTGGATTTATACGATATATGGGGAAAAGGGTTTTGAAAATGAAGAGCCATGGACTATCTCTGTAAATCTTGATTAGTCAAATAATTTCTTTTGTAAGTTTTACATCATTATGTTGCTCAAACATGATAAAGTAGGGCTCATTTGATGGTTTCTATTCCTGGAATCCAAAAAATTGTCATGGCAGCTTCCCTCAATTTCTACAGCGACTATAGCTTTATTACTTCTGTGATTACTCTGGATTCTTAAATTTCCTACTTCTGCAAACGACTTACTGATACAATTTTGATACAGGTCATCACCAAATGTTGAAAGGGATCTGTGTCATGTCAGGCCTTCACTCCTCAGTAATCGCTAGGCTCTCAGAGCTTTTCTTCAACCAAACTCCGGATTAGTCAAGTCAAAATGATTTTTGGTATTGGGGGAATTGTGATAAAAGAAAAAACAGAAAAGAAAACTGCCAAGCATCGAAAGGTAACGAATTCAAGTCATAATTGTACAACTGTTGTGACCTTTCTTATTCCTGATTTTGACAGCATTATATTATATAGAAACGGCAAGAGCATTGCTAGAGAACAAACCCCGTGTACAGGGCATTCAAGTTAGGAAAGTTTATAAGCTTGAAACTGTGCTGCAAACTTAAGCAATGAAGTGCTTGAAAGCAGTAGTGCTTGACATTGAGAATTTTAGAAGATCAGTTGTGTGTAATTGTCACCAACATGTTTAAGACAGTCTTTGATTTGTAAAAGATGAACTTTTTTATGCAATAATTCCTAATATACAATTTTTTGCGCAGCAGATTCAACATTGTCGTCATCTAGTTTCCCTGTGAACAGATTGAGAGTTGTTATTAGTGATGAAATCCTTTGATAATGTTAGCTATTTTTATATCCATTTTTCATCGTGGTGGTTCGTACATCACATCTATCTTCTCCACTTAGTAAACAGTTCCGTAAAAAAACATCCTTTTTCTCTGTTTTGTTCTTTCGACAAGAAGTAAGGGATTACTTATCTGGTTAATTATGATTCTTCCCCCACTAATTTAAGGTTGGCAGTGGCGGTAATTCATCATAACGAGTTTTTCTAAGAATTTGGACGAGACTTGGAAAGATTTTCTGAGATTGAATCATATGCATAGACATCATTTGGGGATCAATTTTATCTTTATGAATCAGAAAGTATTATCCTTATTCAATGAAGAAAAAAGATAAACTACTCGAATACCATTTAAAAACTGGGTATGAGTCTAACTCTACTGTTTTTAAACGTCTCACCAGTGGAGGATTGTTCAAACCATTATATAAAGCCGATGTGGGACTCGACAGTTTAATGATGTCTTTGTGAAAATGCTTAATATCCCACACCAACTAGATAGTTCTTACTCCTAGTTGACACATTATTTTCCCTCCCCTGAAAAGGAGGAGTATCTTCAAATTGTCAATATCTGGATTTGCCAAATGGCCTTACAAAATGCGAAAAGTTTTTTTTTTTTGGGTTTAAATACTTTATGAATTGAATTGAATTGAAAGATAAATAAGTATTCGCTCCCTAAGATATTACTTCAGCTGATCCTATAGCAGAAGCAATCACGTGGCTACTTGAACTGTTGAACAATGTGGGTTTTTACCACATTTAATCAATTTTTTTTAAAAACAAAGTAAAAAATAAAATGAATTTCAAAAATTTGGCATTCACATGAATGCATTCTCTTTTTTAGACAATATCTATGAATACTTTATAATTAGATTTGACGTTGTTTACTCAAACATATAAAAAACCTGAACAGTAGTTTTAATCTTGTACGTTTACATCAATGAAAAATGTGATTTGGTCGGCTTTGAGGTTATTAAATTTCCAAGTTGATGAGCCCCCTCTTGATCCTGGCGTTGAAACTAAACAGCCAGCTATGAAAAGGAAAAGATAGCACCAATTTATCCCTCCAGAAAGAAAGAAATATATTGTTATTTCTGGATAGTTGACTAATCATATTAGGGGCCGGCTCTTTTTCTTAACCAAAGAAAATGGATTTTCTTCCATATATGGCTATATAATGTGAGCCAAAGCATTAGATCCCGTGCTCTGCCTGCAAAATTGTCATGGCTTCAAGATGGTATAACGTCCAACATGTGGCTCCTGAGTACACTTTTCCCGAGCACGATAGGCCGGGGACAGTTTCCATTTCCAACATGCGACACAATCCCGGTCATTGACCTTGAAAAGGCTAGCAGAAATGACATAATTCATCAAATTCTTGAAGCCGGGCAAAGATATGGATTCTTCCAGGTGCTTTGATTGCTTCGTTCATCTTTCTTGTCTTGGTCTCCTGGGGAATTACTTGTATAATTTCTTGGCTACCTTGTTTTGGATCCTTTGGTGATGCAGGTGCTCGATCATGGAGTTTCAAAAGATGTTGTCAATGATACATTTAAAGTCTTCAGGGAATATTTTGACATGCCCAGAGAGGGCAAGCAATGTGGACCAAATGAAGGGGGTTGGATCTACATGGGGAGTACTGATTATGCAAAAGATGGTATTCATTTATGGAGGGAGAGTATTAAACATTCTTGTTACCCTCTAGAGGAATGCATGCAAAGTTGGCCTCAAAAGCCAACTCAATACAGGTCAATATATTCATCCACCATATCACTTATTGTTTTCATTTTCACTTAATAGAAATCATTGACTTTGGTGAACAAAAACTGCATTTTCCAGGAGGATTGTTTCGACATATTTGGAGAAAATACAAAATCTGAGCTGCAGAATTCTGGAGCTGATAGGTGAAGGATTAGGACTTGAAGCAGGGTATTTAGAAGGAATTAGCCAAGCCCAATTGCTGGTAGGAAACTATTATCCGCCATGCCCTGACCCAAGTTTGACTCTGGGATTGTTAAAGCATTGTGATCCAAGCCTGATAACCATTCTCCTTCAAGAAGATGTCAGTGGTCTTCAAGTACAATTAAATAATGGCAAATGGACGGTTGTCTCAGCAACTCCCAATGCCTTTGTTGTCAACATTGGCAATCAGCTTCAGGTACATACACATATATATACCTCCAATATTTCTCCAGTTTCTCTTTCAATACAGAGAAGGAATCTTACCTGTGAATTGTAGATTATATCTAATGGAAGGCTAAGAAGCCCGGAGCATCGAGCAGTGACGAATACGGATAGAGCTAGGATAAGCATTGCCACTTTCATCAACCCTTCGCCAAGCTGCACTGTGGAACCTGCAAAAGTTTTGGTGGATGAGTTGAATCCTCCTCTATATAAGCCCACTTTGTACAAAGATTTTGTTTATACAGCCAAAGTTTATGATCCTCCCACTGAGGCAATACAAAAACCAACTGGAGCTTTAGCATAATTCTATTCTATATTGGTATCTGTGGGAAAAATCATTAAATAAACATAATGTAATCTGCTTGAGCATGCGAAGTCAAAGTTGCTAAATTTATCTTACAATCTTTAAAAAAAATTTAATTGATTATTGTGGACCGGCATGAAGCATACAATTCCTTGTTCTTTTCATGGATGGCTTAATTAAAATAAGAATCCAAATATGATCCAACTTGAACATTGAATCTGTACCTGGAAATTGGCAAGGTTTCTCCAACCAGGAAAGACCTGGGAAAGTCCAAAATCTTGTGGGGGGGTCAAAAACTAGGAGATGAGACTTGGAATCTTTGAAGCCGGTAGAGAGAATTTGGAGTCTTTCAGGTAAATTATTTAATTTAGTATTTCTAATTTTCGATTCTTCCAAGATGTATTGTGTTACCTCTATCTATTTTTGTCTGTTTCCGAACATAGCAAAATTGGTCTAAAGCTCCTCAAGTAGATGTTTTGGTTCTTTATGACATTTTTGTTGCTATGGTAATAAATTAATTATTGCAGGTGATCAAACCATGGAATCCCATAAAGTCAGAAACTATATTAACAGAAGTACCATTAACAGTTAGCATAGGTGTTTCCAAAGTGAGCAGGGCAAATCAAAATGGATGGTTCTACAAGAAAAAGCGCTGATTACATCACTTGAAATGAAAATTATATGTATATTTTCATCCATCCATTACCACAAGAATTGCCAATTCTGTACTTTGATCAGCAAGAACACAAAGTACTAAAACGTCTCTTTTGTACATAAATTGTGCACGGAATACCAAATATTTAATTTTCATGTTAAATCTGTTTCTTCTGATAATAAGAAAGTTGTCACTCGAGACTAAGGTATCAGATTTATATTAGGTTTAAATCTCGTTCATTCTTCTGTCTCTATTCCTTCTTGTCTTCCTTCCCATGCTAAAAAAAAGGAAAAGAAAAAAAAATAATGTCTGCACTTGTAACTACAAGTATCAGAAAATGCTCCAACTACACATGGAATGCCCAGTTGTGACAAATGGAGTAGCATGAATTTGACTTCAGCGTATCAAAATCAAATCTTCTTATGATTATCCTGTTAATCTAAAGCAATGAACTCCGAAAGGTATATTTTTGGACTGAGTAAATACAACAAAATACAAGCACAGCGTGCTGCTACTTTTATTTCATGAATTTCAATTGGGAATTTAACTTTACTTGTGGAGAAATTGAGATGTAGGCAAATTTCATTGGCCTAACTGTACCGATTCCTTCAATTGAAAAATGTGGTACTCCAAATTGAGATTAAAAGACTCACTGAGAAATTAATAGCAAGATTATGTGTTCTTGCTGATCAAAGATTACCCCCAAATCCCTTCTTTTTCCGATTTATGATTATTCATTTACTCTTTCAATCAAACTCTCTTTGCAAGAACTTATAAAATACTATTGCTTTCTCGAAGTTTCCTTAGAGATAAAGAGTATTCTTCCCGCTCGCATCAATGTCTTCTCTGTCCCTTTAATCCTAACAAGACAACAAAGTACTAGCACGGCATGCTGCTACTTTCATTTCACCAAATTCAGCAGTCTTTTCTGTTCCTTAATCTTATCAGAATACTTAATTTATTGCTTCTATTTATTTTTTTGTTTTTGTCTATCTTATCACTATTCACTAATAGGAAACCTCTTTAAATACTGCCTTAATTTTTTATATCTATAATGCATATTAGAAATTACCATAACTATATGTTAGTTGATAAATGAATGGACGGACCAACAATCCATCTAATTAATAAGGCGTCATGTAGAACAATGAAAATAAAATTCAGTTCAATTATATTTACATGTTATTATCACTATAAGCATCCAATACAATTTATACATGTATGCAATTCTAACACCTCCATACGATGTTGATTGCTGTTGACTACTAACAAACACCCTACTAATTTCTTTTTAGCACGTTCTTGCAAGGTAAGAGTGATCAGATCTTGTGGTTCGATTGTCGGAAACGGGAAACATATACTTCTCATCTTAGAGCTTTATCTAAAACAAAGAAATTGAAATAATATAGAAAACGACGTAGAAAAATGTCACAAAGGGTTTCATGTGCTAAAAAAGAAAGAAGGTAAGAAAGAGGTGGATGATTCAAATCATAACATTCCCCCCCCCCCCCCTTAATTTTGGCTAAAAAATAAAATAAATGCTATATTGATTGCAATCTTTTTGACCCCTTGTGTTGGGTTGCTTAATATTTTGGCCTTTAGTTCATCCAACAAAAGTGATATTTTTACTTATTGTGTCATCAAAACGCAAATGCACTTTTGAATTCACATTACATCAAAATTCTCAAAATTAATATTCATTCGGTTCAAAATTGAATTTCAACCTTTCTACTTTGTTATATTAAGAAATAAACGTTCATTTTTCTAAAATAAATATATTTTTTATCTAAATCTTCACTAATAATTTTTTTAATTTAAAAAATTTACATATCATTAACTAATAGTCTCCCGCATTAACTTAATTAATATTAATAAGGATAAAAATATAACTTTCTTGAAGTCAAAACCCTTTTTAATTTGTAGCCTAATTCGAATATCATTAACTAATAGTCTCCCGCATTAACTTAATTAATATTAATAAGGATAAAAATATAACTTTCTTGAAGTCAAAAACCCTTTTTAATTTGTAGCCTAATTCGAATGTGTAGATGAAGAGAATATACTTAAACACATAACAACATAGCAAAATATTATATTGAACTACAATTTGCAAGGATATTTGTTCAGCCGTGTTCTCTTGGAAATGGAGGCAACTAATTATGAATCCTTTAGATATGTACGGAACCTCTGTTATTTTTGCAAAAAAAAATCTGGCATTGCTTCAATCATTTTTCTTTTTTCTATTTGAAGGGAGAGAGGGGGGCAAAAAGACAGATCTTAGATTGTATTTAATTCAAGACCTAAATGTTTTGTAATATTTGATTATCTTGCACTTACATTGTCTTCACTCTAGAAAAAAGATACTCCATAATGCTTTCTTTCCTTCAGAAGTGGTCCCAAAATTCTATTTAGACAAATAATTTTTCTAAAAAAAAATAATAATTGTAACGTCATTTTTAAAAAAATAATAAATTTTTTTCATATAATATGTGAATTATACATAAATTCTTTTAAATGCCATGTATTATTTGCTTTAATAATTATACTTTGACTATTCTTTTTACTATATTCAATATTTAGGACCCACTACACATCAAGTATTTATTGAATTCATAATAGCAACTCCAATGGAAATTTAGGACCGGCCTTGAAAAAATAGAAGCCCTATGCTAAAAGAAAATGTGGCATATTATTATTTTCTTACAATATTATTTATAGTGAAATTGCTTTGGGAAGTAATTCAAATTGAGAGTTTCATTTGAAAAAATATGGGATATATTATTATTTTAATAATTTTATATGTGAAAGTTGGATGATTAATGGTCCATCGTTGATTATAATAATTTTTTATATTAATTTCATAGAATTGTATAATTGAAGATAGAGAATTATAAAAAATGAAAAGATGAGGTGGAATGAAAGTCCGGGTGGAGAAAGTAAAATTCATTAGAATTTCATCATTGGAGTGGTCTAAAGTTAAAATTATCCAAATGAGTTTCTATATTTTATTTTACTCAAAATAATTTAAAACATTTTTATTTAATTCAAGTTGTTGTCCAAATACGTTTGTTCTTATTTCAGTCTGGAATGTATACGTCTATAATTTGATGCATTCATTCATGTCAACTTGAGGATTAGGAGGGGAAAAGAAATCAAGAAGATTAATGGAGGTGCTTATGTCCAACTGGCCCGAGGTAAAATCGTTGCCTGAAAGCTATGTATTCCCTCCTGGACGACGACCGGGGAAGCATATTTTTCCGGTGTACGAGGACATACCAATTATTGACCTAGAGAAAGCTCAAGGCAATAAACGAGATGAACTTATCCAGCAGATTCTGAAAGCTAGCCAAGATTTTGGCTTTTTTCAGGTTCATACTTCTGTTCACTTTTTGGAACAAAAAAAAAAAAAAAAACCATTTTAGTTTCAAGAAATGAAGTTTGTAATTAAGTACCAGTAGCTTTATGTTTTTTCCACTGCTGTTCTTAATTCAGGTGATTAACCATGGAGTTTCAGAAAATTTAATGGAAGAAACTATGAGTGTACTTCAGGAGTTCTTCACCATGCCAGCTGAATACAAGGCAAGATTTTACTCTACAGACATCAATAAAAGCTGTAGAATTTACTCCAGCACTTTAAACTATGAAAATGAAGATGTGCACTACTGGAGGGACAATTTTACACACCGTTGTCATCCACTGGAGGATCACATTCTAAGCTGGCCTGATGCGCCATCCGGATATCGGTAAAGCCTTCATTTATTCAAATTAAGTACAAGAATGTGATTTTTTTTTCTTTTTGGGTCCCTGGAATTTGCAGTATTCTTTGGATGTAACTTTTCAGGGATGTTATTGGAACATATTGTGTTGAGGTGAGGGAGTTTCTCTTGACAATTTTGGATCTAATTGGCGAAGGACTGGGACTTGAAGAAGGATATTTTGGAGATGAACTGAGTAAAATTCAGTTGTTGTCGGCTAATCATCACATTCCATGCCCTGATCCAAGTTTGACACTGGGAATGCCTGAACATTGTGATCCCAATCTGATTAGCATGCTCCATCAATGCAGTGTTCCTGGGCTTCAAGTCTTTAGGGATGGGGAGTGGCTTGGTGTTGAGCCGATACCCAATGCTTTTGTGGTCATTCCAGGTCTCCAATTAAAGGTACATGTCAAACTTCTTGTGCCCCAACATGACAGCCTATATCATTTTTCATAGCTCAAGCATATTTTTATGAGGCCTAATTTAATTGTAATTTGCCAATAATTGTATAGTTTATTTCTACAATAAATTTTTTTATTTATCCAACAATTTATATAGAAACATCAATATTTATTTATATAGTTTAATTAATTTTAAGATATATCTCAATTTTATCTAATTAATACTCAAACAAATTCAACATTAACAACACTTTTCCCAAACCTAAAAATGCCTCATTTAAGATAACATTTTAATTTAATCAACATTTTTGCATCTCAAAAGGCAAGAAAAATAAATTATAGTTCGTATAGATCTCTGTTGCCAATTTACTGTGGCTCCTAGGCCGGCACCTTAGGTATCTATTTTGACTAAGTGGCCCTCAAGTCTAAAGCTTGACATGTATGCCATAATCAACTGAAACTTGAAATGATGAATTTGATCTTGAATAGCTGAATCAAAATCACCTTTTTTTTTGCTTGAAAAATACTGCAGGTAATCAGTAACGATGTGTTCATGAGCCCAGCGCACCGAGTGATGACGCATTCTAAAGAGGCTCGAACCACCATTGGCACATTCTTGATTCCATCTAATGATACCTTCATTGAACCTGCAAATGTTGATCCAAACAGTTCCCCAGTCTACAGAGCTTTCACGTATAAAGAGTTCTTCACAACCTTCACTGGGAACAAATGCAATGCTGAAACTGCACTTGAATGTGTCAAGAACAAAACCAAGGCTCGGAAATAAAAGTTTAACCAAAGTGCTTTGTTGATTACTCTGCTCTCCCTGAAGAAGGAAAGAGAAGTGTAATTCTGGGAAGTAATTCATGTCTATTCAATGTTTATAAATAACAACCAACCATTTAAGCAGACTATGGTATGAATAGTGTTTAAATGGTTGCATCGTTTGTATCCAGCTTTGCCTTTGTTTTGATCAGCTGAATGATTTCATGTTGCAAGCAATAATCATGCCCACTGCATTTCATCAATGGAGACCAGTTAGTATGGTTGAGTTGCATAAAAGGTGCTTCTGGAAGGGATGAGGATTGAATTTAGGAAATGATGACAAATGTTTTACTAATTCCTTCTGTTTTTTTTAATTGTTACAAAAAATAATTTCATATTCATTAAAAAATATCTTTAAATTTATGTAACGTTTGAAAATAAATATCAAAATATCTCTCAACAAATAGATTAGTGGTTAGAAACTTTAATTAAGCTATTTAAAAAGGTATATAAAAGGAACAAGAAAAAGTAATTAACATTACTTTAATTTCATAAGATGACAAGTAAAAAAATTTTAAACTTGTCACATACTAAAAAATTGAGGAATTACTATTTAATCTGTCATTGATAAGAGAAGCCTAAAGTGAAGTGCCACCTTTGCTTCAATATCAATTGTGCATTTGGTATAATAGAGCAAACATTTTTTGTGATCCTTTGCAAGACCAAAGCCAATAACAAATGGTAAAGTTAACCCACTCCTCCGCCTCTTATATTTTATAGCGTTAAAAATTACTCTTTCCCTTATATTCTATAAGATACAACAAACAAATTCAATTATCTCTAAATATATGATTATTTTTAGATATTATTTTTTATATTATAAATTATTTTATCCCAACTTATTTTGTTATTTTTTCAAGTATAATAAATATTTTTTTAAAAAAACTACTCATTTTTTATTTTAAATATAATAAATTAATGTATAATATAAAATAAAATAATTCGTTAATATATGTAAAACATATTATTATTAAAAGGGAGAATGTAGTACAAAGCACACACAGTGCAAGAAAGGGAGAGAGACGTGAGGTATCATTAAAGCCTTTAATTTATGATTGGTGGTCATATTTTAGCGTTGCCTAAGCTTATCTAACTATAGTTAATTGGTCCACTGGCTATGTATGCACTGATTTTCATTTAGTTAAAACTACTAATACAATGATCTAATTAACGTAAATATTATTAGCATTGAAATTGACCGAAAAAGACTTCTTACCAAACAAAGGCCGTTTTATTATGTTCTTTCCAGAATATAACAAAAAGTCCCAAATTCGAATCACATATTTATTATCAATGTATAATAATATATTTTAAAACATTGAAATTGACTTAAAAAAAGACGGATCAAAACCATAGAACGTCTCAATTTGAAATTTAAAAATTCTAGCATTCATAGAGTTCAGTCTCCCCAAAAACTAAAATAAAACCAAAAATAAAAATAAAAATCATATATTGCTTTGCTCCCTATAGACAATGACTTGCGGAAATTAAAACTAAGCATAATCAACTAATAATAGGCAAGACAGCCCAGGAGTTGTTCTTTTATATTCTTTTGATGACAACATAAAACTATTTTGTTTTTAATTAACAAATAGGCATCATAGAGGTTTGACCAAAAAAATCAGATAGAGGGGTACAAAATCAAAGAAGGACCACCTTCTAATGTCAATTTTAGTCGTGTCAGCTTATTCTTTTTTTAAAAAAAAATTAATAATTTTAAAATTGTGTCAGTATATTCAATTATTCATTTATAATATGTGTTGAAACACAACAAAATATCAATGCGACATAACTGTTTAAATCTAAAGATTGAATTACTCGCAAATATTTTGTGGAGGTACTTATCATAATTGAACCTTGAATTATGCAACTAAAATTTAAATTTTAATTATGGAAAATTTGCCATATTTGTCCCTATCATTTGTGTTTTTGACTATATTTGCCATTTTTGTCCCTTTCGTTTACAATTTTTGTCAATTTGGTCTTTTCGGCAAAAATCATCAAAAATCCACTGAAGACCCCGAATAATGTATTGGCCCTTTCTTTTTATAGGGAAAAAAATCGCCACAGAAGTGAATAACTTATTAGCCCGCAATTTTTTCCACCTTTTTTCAGAAGAAAAAAAACTCCATTTTAATCCATTTCATTTGGAGTTTTGACCATTTTAGTCCCTTTTTTTTCCTCTTCTTTAACATGCCCTAAAAGTTTCAAATTTCAATGTCTTGTTTTTATGAATTAATTAGTTTTACACTCATGCGATGCACGTAAATTAGACTTTTCATTGAATTTAATATATAATTAAAATTAATATTAACACTTTACCCTTTTTTCAAAAGGAATATTATCCCTTTACCACTTAAAACAAATGTAACTTGATAAGTAGTGGATTGCTATCATTTCCATTTTACGTTTTGGTGTTCACCATAATTTCTAAATTGAATAGATTGTGATATGTTAAAATTAGTAATGTGTGTAGTGAAAACTATATAAAATCATATTTATCTTGAAGAAATTCTTCACGGGATAGAAGAAATTGTTCTAATACCTTGTTGGCTAATATCAATTTAGTATTAGTAGGTTCGGATAGCTGCATTTAACATTCAAAGTGGAGGATTAAGGTGATGTGATGATTAACCTGCTATGAATTAACTTACACAAAGAATGAAGTATTAATGAACCAAAGTTTCACTATATAGATGTAAGCATAATTTGTTAGGCACAAAGAGTGCTTCATTCATACCATAGCTAGATTATACCAAAATGCATCAAAAGGTTAGTCCCTTTATCATGCTCGGTCCACTATAGAAAATAACTACTATAAATATCCATGGTAAATGGGATAGTATTTTTGGAGAAAAAATTATTGGGCGAGACTATTGCAAGGAGTAACCTCTTTCTTGAAGCTTGAAACATTTATATAATTACATTATTTCCTTAATATGTTTGTGATATTAGTAAAAATTTTGAATGACTGGTTCAAATGATTTATCTCTATCCGACAATATGAAATAAACAAAATCTTTATATCTCATATTTCCTTCCACTTTATTGGTGAGCTTTCTAGGAACCTATAGAAATTAGAAGAAACACCGAGCAATAAAAATCTCACATTCAAACAACAAAGCACACCTAGTCATGACAACTAGAGCAATAAAAGAAAACAAACTTGAGAAAATATTCTATCAACATTTTCGTAGGTGAGGGCATGATTATCATATCTTATAAGATTCACTTTATCACTCACTAAATCATGATACGTATTTCCCTATTAATTATTAGATGAATAATTTTTCATGGGTTAATATAGTGTTCTAACAACAATAATTCCTGCAAAAAAAAATTAAAAATATTAAATACTAAATGACTTGTTAAGCTCAATATCATTAATTGCTGAAATTATGCATGCACTGCTTAGTTATCTTATTCCAATGTCGGCAGACTATTGCTGATTATGTTGAAGGCAAGTGGCAATTCATAAACATTTATGCAGATTTATCTCCTGCAATCCTGCAAATTTGTGAAACAAAAATTTATTTTTGAACACAAATTCTCAGGTTTCAACTTATTGACCAGCTCTTTTCTCCCCCTTTTCTAAGAAAAAAATTGTCATTTTAATCTATTTCATTTGGAGTTTTAATCGTTTTAGTCCTCTTTTTTTTCTTTAACATGCCCTAAAAGTTTCAAATTTCAATGGCTTGTTTTTATGAATTAATTATTGCCACCGAAGATGGGGCTACTAAGCTTAAAGCCTGGAACCAACAAGATAAATGGGCCGCTAATTTCATAAACTTAAAAGCCTGTTTCCAAAATTGGGCTTCGTTCAAGTCAAGTATTCTAATTTGGCATATTGACAGAGCATTTTACTTTTCAATGGCTACTCTACAGACTACTATTCCCCTCACTCAAATCTGTTACTATCTCCTTTTAATTATCCTCCGTGGCCGTCACATAAGAAACCATTTAACTTTTATCATAATAAAATGAAAATATAAGCATTTAGTTTTTTACGAGAGAATGAATATTTTATTTTTACATATAAGCTTTTTAGTTGGGAAAGCGTGTTAAATTAAGGCAAATATAATATTTCTTTTATTCAGAATTATATGTTCAAATATATTTAAAGATTAAATTTATTAAAATAAAATATTTTTTTCTTTTAAAATTTTACTAATAACTTTTTTAACTTAAAAAAATTTACATCTCATTAACTAATGATTTTATTACTATATCAAATTAATGATAAGAATAATGTAATAACTTTCTTAAGGTCAAATAATATTATTAATTTTTTAACTATGTTAAATATGAATATTCAATTCAAACTAACAGACTAATTTTAAATTTTGTTTTCTCAAATTTTCAGCATAAAATAATTCTTTAAAGAAAAGATAAACATATTTCTCCATTACCATTTGACATATCAAACAATTCTATTTCTCTAATTTTAGTGAAATGTCAAAATGATATCATCATCATCATCATTATTATAAAATGGAGAGAATAATATAATTTTTTAATTCACACACGTGAATAAAAAAACACTACTTTATCTAATTTAATTGTCCTCACACCAATCCATTTGTAGTCTTATCGGAATGACATGGCTCGAAATCAAGCAAACTGCAGTTTTGCAAAATCCCATGTCACCTGGGATTTCTCCGAAACATGAAAGATCATTGCCAAAGCTGAAGAATATCAACATGATCTCATACAACAAATGCATATCCGTACTCTTTTCCTAACACATCTTCTGTCTTTCTTTTGAAATATTCAAAAATTAATATTCATTTTTTAAAAAAAATAAGCAAATGAATTTTTTTTAAAAAAATAAACATATTTTTCATTTTGAATTCGCACTAATAATCTTTATAATTTAATGAATTTTATATCACACTAAGGAACGTAATCCTATCATTAATCACATTAATAATAAAAATATTGCATTAATTTCTTTAAGTTCAAATGACCTCAATTTTTATACTATCTTCTTCCGAAATTGAATGACACTTTTGATTTCGATTAAAAATTAAGGAAAACCTTTGATTTTTAATTAGCTTACCAAATTATCATTGATATTAATATAATAGATTATGAGAGAGTTAGTGTGATTTAAATTTCATAAATTAAGTTAATGAGTGATGTATAATATGAATTAGTTGTATATAAATCTATTAAATTAATGAGATTATTAATCAAACTTTCAAAATGTACCGACAAAGAGAGTAATAAATAAAAAATATGAACATTTAATATTTTTTTTTAAAAGTATAAAAATCTTCAAACACTAAGCATCGAATATTTTAGAACGTACAACAAGCATTCACAATGCCAAAATCTATAGACTCACTAGTCTATCTAGTAGCATGTAGGAGGAATTGAATCAATTAGAATGGGTCTGATGAGGTGAAAATAGTACTATACAATGACAACATAAGAGAGTAAGCAAGGATTACACAAATTGGCAACGTCACTTGCTCACCTAATTCTTTTGCTTGATCACCTATTTAACACATGCTAATTAATATAATTGCTCATAAACCGCATTAACTATCAGAATCTTAATTATAACCATATCTAATCTTATTTAGTTTAATCATTTGACATCCAATTTAGGCAATAAGTTTTAAAAACGTCGCTGGAGTGACCGATTTGCAAATGTAATTCAAGTGACATCACCACCGATTCTCATCCTAGCTAGATGGAGACAATATTGCTCATATAACGCTTGATATAGTTTTACTGGGCTCCTGGATTCGTGGGGTCTTGCTGTGCTATCTTTGCCTTTGATCTTCTTTTTTTTGACAACGTAATCTTGTGACGAGTATGGAACTGACCTCTCTTAATTTGATCCATCCAATTAATAAGATGTCAAAGCATAGAACACTTAAAAAAATGAATAACAGTTTTCAGTTAAAAAAAGAATCGGAACAATTGTTAAACTGACCCCAAAAAAAAAAAAATATATATATTTGTGGACTAAATTTGCTAACTATCTATCTTGAACTTGAATAGCGACCATGATTAATGGGTTTAGCGTTTAATTCATATCACGTTTAATTGAACTTAAATTGAAACTTGGCATTCATCTAAGTGGGTTTTCAAGAATTTGACAAAAAATTCTTCTTATGAAACATTGAGACCTTGGATTTGCGCAGGCATTAATATCTCTGCTTATGCCAACATACCATAGGCTGGATCTACGTAACTCTATGATCTCATCCTTGATTACATATAGGGTTACCATCTTTCAAAACATCGAAATATGAAAACTCTTTAACTTAGGTAATTGATATAGTTTTTAATCCAATAATCCCTTTATTTTAATTTTTTTAGAAATAAATACTGATGCGTCCCCCCTGACATCGGCTTTGGCATATGATGGAAGGAAAGGACTTAATTGGTGGGAATATATATACTTAGTGCCTATGGAATCAACTATGAATAAACTATAATAATTGGATTTGCGAATGAGCCCTTTCCTTCATCACTTTTTGCTTAAAATAAAAACTTTTACAGAAGAAAGAAGGATAAATTAACCAACATGCTCTCACCATCAATCTCATTCTCCTCACCTGATGAATTCAATAGCCCAAAAAACTTTAAAAAATTTCAGCAGCCCTCCAAAAAGTATGAATCGCCCTTATAATAGGTCGATCCCCCAGCTACGACCACAGTGACGAATTTGAAGTTTTTTGGAATATTAATTAGATCAGGACCACGAGATTTATACTTCAATCTCAGACATTGCCCCGTAATACTGCTGACCTTTTCTCTACACTATATATATATATATATATATATATATATATATATATATGAATATCTCGGGAGATAAATTCTTCAGTACCACCACGAGAAAAGAAGAAAAAAAAATGAACGAAGATCCCGAAAACAAGGCCAAAGAAGATGTGAAGTATAGGGGTGTGAGGAGAAGGCCATGGGGAAAATATGCAGCGGAGATTCGTGATTTAAACAAGAGTGGCGGTGCTCGGTTGTGGCTGGGGACGTTTGCTACGGCGGAGGAGGCAGCGAGAGCATACGACAGAGCTGCATTTGAAATGAGAGGTTCTTTAGCAATTCTTAATTTCCCTGAGGAATATCCTCCAATTGCGCCTTCCTCCTCCTCTACAGCTGCATCCACATCTTCTTCTTCTTGCAATGTGGGAAGAAATCCCACTAGGGAAGGGAATGAAGTGATCGAATTTGAGTACTTGGATGACAAAGTCTTGGAGGAACTCCTCCAGGATGAAGAAAATAATGCTGCTCGGAAGAAATAGTTCCATCATGGACCAAAAAGTGGAGCCAAAACTTAATGTCATCCTTTTTTCTTTTTCTTTTTTGTTGCTTCTTGGCTTTTAATCTATATATATATATCTATTACGTATGTGTATGGTTTGCATGTAAACTTTGGTGAAGACTAACTACACGGTTATATATATGGGCCATCATGAAATGTGAAGACTATATATATATACTGATGTTGCATGGACAAAAAGCCGTGGCTTGTCCTTTACTTAAATAATCTTCCTTGATTAGTAATGAATAATTATCGATGATTGGCTTGGTTTGGCGTTAATTATGGTGTTGTAACTGAACAAAAAATAGGGCAAATAATTCGAATGTTGCCTTGACTCTTTGTGCACTTTAAGGAAATGTGGTCGAAGATGAGATCTCCTGGTTCTTCGAATCGATGAGAATATTGTTTGACCTGGAACAGAACATCTTGTTTTCAACTTCTTGTAGTCGCATAAATGACCAGAACAACACATGCTTGCCATGGTGGCATTTCGTTTCTGCAAATTTTAAATAGGTTCATTATTAATTTGGCCCTTTAGAAGGTTATGAATGACTTTTTCAATCATATCCTTCTTTTATCGATTTATATGTATTTGTGTCTAAAAATTCAATGGTAACATACAGAAACTATTTTAATTGAAGGTTAAATTGATACGTTTGGGTTTTCCAAAAAAATATTGATACTTTTGTGAAAAGGGGGAAAAGGGGGTGTAATTGTGACAAATTTAACCTTTAAGAGTCAAATTTATATACTTATAGAAAGAGAGGTATGATTTCGAAAATTCGAACTTTTTAGAGGGCCAGATTGTTTGAATGCTTTAAAATATGTATAGCGTACGTATTAAAATAATATGCATGGGCCCACATATTTTTCTTTCTTTTTGTTTTTACTTTGTTTTTTTATATAAGAAACCACACTTTTTTCTATCAAACACAATTTTGAAATTTATACTAAACAAAAAATAGTGCAGAAAGGTAATCACATTTTTATGTGTTTGTCTGCGTATGTATATATCATACACACATGCGGGACACAAACCCATAATTTGGAAGTATGGGATTCTAGATCTTATTTTTATGGGGGTAATTGGAAATGTTATAGTGTAACTAGGGGTTTTAAAGGTAAAATCGAAACTTTTATTAGGGATTATTACTATATAGTTATGGGCCATCATTTTGTAATTCATATAGGGACTAGTTTGTAAATATTAAGAATTAATAGAGTTAAGATAAGATTTCCAAAATATTAAGATTGAAACATCATTCATTCATTCAATACTTTGGTGAATGGGACAAAACATTTTCTTCTCAAGATTGTTAGATTTGATTCTTACTCTCTTGAACTAAATTAGGTATACCTTTACATTGTTACATAAATCAGACTAAATAATTTGGATTGTCCAAGAGAAAAAGTACTATTAATTAGTTCCAATTATGTGAGTATTAAATTTTTTAAGTGGTAAGATTATCAATGGCAGTGAGCTCAATACAAAACAATAGTAATATCTAAAATTTATCATTTTTATTGTTGAAGCTACTACATTCTTTAATTTCTTACTACATAAATTGTTGAAGTTGTGAAAAAGTTAAAATGATAACATTTTTTTAATAAAAAATAGTAATTCCATTAAATTTATAGTAGTAAAATTGTGAAACTTCGGTTTTTTCAAAAATAAAAAAAAATAAAAATTTGTGGAACTTACTACCTTCTCATTCGAAATTACCAATTTTATTCTTGTTCTTACTATATACCAAGCTAAACTTATCATTTAAAAAAAATATTATTTCCCTCCAAAATTAAATGTATACTTTTAATTTAATATAATTAAGGAGAATCTTTTTTATCAAAAAATAATAATTAAAGAAAGTCTTTGAATTTAAAGAAGTTATTGTATTATTTTTATTTTTAATGTAGTTAGTGATGAGATCAAATAAATTAATGAGATGTAAACTTTTAAATTTAAAAATTTATTAATAAAAAAAATTTTAAAAAATGTGTTAAGACATTAAAAAATATAAATGTATATATTTAATTATTTCTTGACAGATAGAGGAAGTAATATTAATGGTTTGCATCGCATCATTACCATAAAATAGAGCTGCAAACTCCTTTGAAATATTAATTATATTTCAATGGTACTCGTTAAAGATGGGACAAATGTTAAATCAAGTGGGCATATGTTCAAGACTTCTAAGTTGAGAATGATATCATTGATTTCAACAATGCCGTCTATCTATTATCCTTGTTCATGAATGAGTATCTCCTCCAGGCAGGCTCCAGTGACTCTGGACGATACTTGCTTTTCCAAAATAAAGAAACAAGGAAATGCAAATGGGTCCTTATTCGAATGAATGGAGAATCAAAATCCTGTTCTTGGATGCGACTCTTTTAGTCTTCATCCAATTTAGCATGTGTTTTTAGCATTTATAAAACTAATCTCCAATTAACATGTCTTCAATATTATCCTATCAATCCAAAATAACTAGCTGCCGAGGAAGGGGGGGGGGGGAGAACGAGTTAGCAGCTATGCAAGTAAAACAATTTTAAAAAGAAAAAATCTATGCAAGTAGTTAATTAAACAATTAAAAGAATTATAAGCCTACCCATATGGTTAAAACTAAAAAAAAATATTCTTCCATGTCCTAATCGGCAATTGAAATGTTAATTAGTAGTGGCTATGATTTAATGACGCGAGGTTAATGACGAATAAGCTTTAGTAATACTGTGACATCATCTTCAATTTCTCTTGCACAAGATTATCCTAAAATAAAAAAAATAATAATAATAATAATTGCACAAGCTTCACTCCGCCACCATTTCCCCTCGTGTAATGATTTGCATGAAACATGATTCCCATATTTTTCATTTTTTGTTTTTGTTTCATGTCTTTGTTTGTTTGTTGGTTAAGTTCATTGCTCCTCCTCCATTTGATGGGATGTGGTCCAAGGTGAATGATATGTTTTGTTGGCTAAATTTCCATTTAGATTTTGTTGGGCATGGATTACTCGTACTGCTGTCCTATATAGTCAAAATAACAAATTTAAATATTTAACGAGCATCTTAATGTACGAGCCGATTATAAATTTTTAATAGTATACATAATGCGTGAATAATAACTATATAATTATTTTGATATCATATTAAATTTTCATCACACTCCATTCCAATGTAATGTTAAATTTTCATTTTATATATCTTTCATGTAAAATTTTACTATTAATTATATCAATTTCAAGAATTTACATCATACTAATGTAATCTCAATATTACCCATATTATTAGTAAGACTATTGTGGTAACTTTTTCAAGATCAAATATTTTTCTTAATTCTCATATATTAAGTCAAATATTGATACAAATAAGTGACTAATTATCATTGGAGCCGTAGAAATTCATCCTATTGATAAATCATGTACTAAAAGAAAAACAGATTAGACGACGTAGCCCTTGATTTGCCATTTGCAACCTTTCTGCACTTCCAACAAGAAAACATTTGATGTTCGACCGTGATATCCCACCAATTCTCCACAGCATTCTTGCCAAACTTGTATATTGATTTTTGCACGGCTGTGAAGTAAGCACCTATTGTCTATGCTTCTTGTGAATTCGAGAGGGCACAATATAACAACACTAAAGAAAAATGTAAGGCATAAACCAACGACATGAGGACAAATTAGGATAATAGAATCATCGTTTGGAATTTTTTTTTAATTAGAAGGACAATTGGATCAAAGGGATTTCCTCCTCTCTTTTTTTTTTTTTTTTTGTTTTGTCAATGCTAAAATACAAATCAATCGAATTGAAAAATAAATAATGAAAAAAAGGAATAACAACGATGTAAAGAATTGACCATGTGCCCATGTCCCAAATTTGGGTGTAGTGTAAAGTTTTCGTTCGTGAATGCGTTCTCCTCCGAAACCCCCCTGAAATTTGGCTAGGAAAGCTTTCGTTTTTTGGGATCCTGCTCCCTCTGCTTTTCCAATTCAAGAAGCTCCTCCAGCAGCTTATTATCCAAATACTCAAACTCAAAAAAATTCTCTTCTTTCCCTGTGGAAGATTCCTCCCCAACTGAACTTTCCGTAACAACATTAGTCACAGAACCAGGACGAACCGAAGAAGAAGAAGAAGAAGACGACGATGCGTCGGAAAAATTTAAATTCATTCCTTCAGGACCGGCATTTCTATAATGGCCATCATTTGGGAAGTTAAGAATGGCCTGGTGACCTCTCAAAGCATAAGCAGCTCTGTCATATGCCCTTGCGGCTTCTTCAGCCGTGTCAAAAGTGCCTAGCCATAATCGAGCTCCATTTCTTGTTGGATCACGAATTTCAGCAGCATATTTTCCCCACGGCCTTCTTCGGATGCCCCTATACTTAGTTTCTCTTCGTCCCTTTTCTTCGTTCTCCATTGAATTCCCTCCCTGATTCTGATTCCTTTCCATTTAAAGTGCAACGTTCATATTTAGATTCAATTCTAGTTTGGTAGCAATTGAGGCATTATTTCAAACGTAATGTGATGGCTATATATGTTAGGCAAAACCACCTTTTTTAGTCATACCTGACGCCTGATATACTTGGAATTTGTCCAGGCCTTTTGCACACCCAGGGATTTGATTTTCCAGGAAACTTCACCAGGCAAAAGTGAAATTCGCACAACCAACCAATTAAATGCAAGTAATTCAATGTATGGAGTCCATAGCAGATAAACTTATAATAACATGTTATTACAGGCATTATTCTGGTTCTTTTGCTGGTTGACCGGTGAAGAAACCACAGTCAGCAGATTTGTTGCAGTCCATGGTTATCCGGATTATGGTGGAATTCAGTGTTTTTCTTTTCTCAATTTCCAATTACCAAATACATAGAAAAGCATCCCAAGTCTTTTAATCCTTAGATAAACCTAGTCTTTGTAACAGTTCGATATGTCAATGAAAATCATCAAACATGAATTATTACTTCTTTTTAATGTTATGATCATGTAATTATTATTATTATTATTGGAAAAATAAGGAGTAATTGGAGACTTAGTAACAAATCTCCATTCAACAAAATAACTTGTTTTTTAAAAATGAATTCTTCCTTTCATTTGAAATTCAATGTCTAATTTAACTTAATGTAAAAATTAAAGAAAATATTTAATTTTAAAAGAATTATTATATTATCCTTATTATTAGCGTGAATAATTGTGAAACATAAATATTTCAATTACAATATTAATAAAATTTATTTATTTATTAAAATAAATATTTAATTTTAAATGTGTGTATATTTATAATTTCGAATAATAAAAGAGTTATTCAAATAAAAGATGAGAGCTAGTTGATTTGGATCGAAAGTTATGTACAACTATAAGTAATTTGATGAATCTTTGTTATTACTAAAAAGAAAGAGAAAAAAGTGTGTATAGAGAGATAAATTATAAAAAAATGAAAATTTAGTTTAAATGAACTTTTTTTATAAAAATGATATTTATGTCAGTTAATACTTTTATTATGAGAGATTTTTTTTTTTTGGTTTGAAAAACTGATTGTTGTGTTTTTAGGGGCCCCAAAAATGAATGTTAATTAAGAGTAGGACCGCTATGCTTCTTCCTAAGCCTCTGTCGCGCACGGACACAAAAAAGCAGTCCGCTCTGTGGGACGGCAGCCCTGCATCAGTAGTGACAGAATATCCAATGGGCGCCGCCGCTAAAGGTTGTGAAGGCAGTTGAAGAGACTAAACTTGTGAAATTATGGGTGGGGTCGAGCATCTTTTGTCATTTCGTGACAAAATTATGCAGATGACAAATACACTATAATGAAAGCTTATTTGGTCAACTGGGTAATTACATTTAGAGCTCATTATAAAATTTGATTGAATTTAAAATTTTATAATATTTTAAGTATTTTAAATTTAGAATTTTATAGAATTCATCAAATTCTAAGGTTATTAATATGAAATTTAATAAATTTCATAAAATTCTAATGTATTTAAAAGTTCATGAATTTCAATGAAATTAATAGAATTTGAAGTAAAAAATATAAAGAAATAATTCTTCTATAAATCTGACTGTGATCTCTCGTAATTTTGTGCAATTCGTCTATTTGTTGCAAATAAAAAATATAAAAAATAAAATATCATACATATCTCTCAACTTGATTGCTATAATATTATATTTCTCCTTTTACAAAAATACTTTTTACACATATATTGATTTGTTAATAATTTTTTATGTACAAATTATTATATTTATTTTATTTTAAAAGTCTAATAAAAATTCACCAAATTCCAGGAAAAAAGTATGACATAAAATTACATGTAATCCATCTACTTGTTTTATATCTTATATAACTCACACATGAATTTGCTTTGATGTAAAAAAATTGTTCTTTATTTTATCTTCAAATTATTGTTTAAACTTTATTAACGATAAACCTAGGATATTAAGTAGAAAAGTTTTATTAAAAATTTTATATATAGAAATGTATGTAATAGCATATATACATATTTCAAAGAAAGCATATAAAATCTAAAGTGAATGGAAAATCAATCAAGAAATCCATTAAAAAATCAATGATAATCGAGTTGAGTTTAGACATATATTGATTCGTCTATTTTTTATGTAAAAATTTTGTTCTATTTATTTTGTTGAAACTTCAATAAAAATTCACCAAATTATATCAAATTATGTGGCATAGAATTACATGTAATTTTATTGAATCTACTAAATTCTATAGAATTCTATTAAAATTCATAAAAATTTACAAGACTTAAAAATTCCATTGAATTTCATTTTAGGGCTCACTTAGACTTTGAATTATAACAAAAAAAAAATAATGAAGAAATAATTTTGTTTTAGATATGTGAAAAAATGCATTAAATGAAGATTGATTAGAAATAATTAATGAGTCGTTCGTTTCCAAAGTTAATAAATTTGGTACCTTATGATTTCTAGTAGGAAAATACAAGATTTTTATTTTGTTTAAATGGCATAGTTATAGTTCTTTTTTAATGAATTTTTTATGATCGGAAAGTATATACATAATTTTATTCAATTTATCTCTACCTCTCACAAAAAAATCACATTAAAAAGAGGGATGATATATGCATTATATTTTTCTATATAAAAAAATTATATTCATTATAATTATAATAAAAGAACAAAAACCCATCAAATTCCATTAAAATCAATAACATAGAATTCCATGAAATTCTATAGAATTTAACAAATTATGTGAAATTTTATTAAAATTCATAAAATCTTAAAAATTTTACAAATTTTAAAAATTTCATTGAAATCTATATTAAGGACACCCTCCTTATTTTTTTACTATTAAAGTCTTTACATTTTTTATAAAGTCCTTTGTTTAATATTATAAATAAGTCGAACATTTTTTAAAATTTATTAAGAATGTATATTTTTAGTATATTACTATAACATTGAAATTTTAAAAATAAATAAGGATATAGAGCTCCAATAACCGAGATATTAAGCAAATATTAGATACTTCCATACCAGGTTTCATATCACCTCCTCCTGATGGCGGCGGCAACAAGACAGCCTCTGGAATCCTCATAATGGCAAGGCTAATTGAAGGAGAAAATTGAAGCAAAGACAAAGGTATTACCAAAGGGAATTTGGCTCTGCAGCTCAACTTCTTTGACTGTATTCAACAATTTTCCAAAAGGATTGGAACTATAATCTTCGATTGAATGGGAGAAATGAGAGAGATGGAGGAGGATTTGGGGGCGAAGGGGAAGGCTGAAAAAATTGAGCCCTAATTCCTGATTTTGTCTCCTCTTTTTTCTTTTCTTTTTTTAACCATTAATTATTACAGCCATGTTCCCAAACTACCCTTCACTTACTAAGTAAAAAAAAGTCACTTCCGAAATGACTTACCCAAAATATTAAACAAAAGACATTATTTATCAAATATATATATATATATATATAAAAAATAAGAACTTTAACAATAGAAAAATAAATATAGGGTCTAATTTGCCAAAAATAAAAAATAAAAGTGGGGTAAACTTGCCAATTTTCCCTTAAAGAAATAAAGCAAAAGGTCCCATTTTGATTTTATTTTTTCTTCTTTAGAGTTGCAAAGTGATGTGTAAAAATACAAGGATGAATAGGCTTTAAAAATTGGATCACTGAACAGACTCTTCATTCTTTCTTTCTCCCCTCTTTTTTGACTAGTAAACAAACATTCCGTTAAATATAATTTTTGAAATAATTCATCGTATCAAATGTCCCAAATCCTTCTAAAATAAATAGGAACTCCCATATATTGGAAAATCAAATTTGGTATCGGTTCAATTTGATTCTTTGACTAAATGGTCAAAATATTAGTATTTTGTTCAATCACTAAGTTTACAGAATTGATAAGTCAAATTAGGCTAGAGTTAAATAAATAAATTGTACGTGAACCAAGTTTACAGAATAATTTTTATTCCTCAATTCACCATTAAAAAAAACAGGGGGGGGTCTTTAAAGTCTCTCGCTAAAATCAAAATTTTAAAAAATCCAACAAATAGGTTTCTCAACACAAAATTAAAAAATAATATTTTCTTTAAAAAAAAAACATATACTGTTTAATTTTTAAAATAAAAACTTTAATATATATTAATTAATTTTATTTAATTATCTAATCCGTCGGGCTAATTTACAATATAATCTTATCCAGTGGGATACCCTACACATGCTTTTGAAAAATTGAGAGAAAATTAGAATTCTAAGGAGTTAAGGTCACATGGATATGAGAGATATCAAACGCCAAAAATTGATAAATGAAAAATGCCAAATTGAGCCATCCAATGATTTGAGATAAAATAGGTTTCGTTCATAAAATTTTTGCCTTTTGCCAAAATATAAAGAGACGAAGGTGAGAGAGAAGAGCTCTTGATATTTATATATAAAAAAAAAGTAAAAGAAAATAAGATATTTTATATACATAGATATAATTGTTTGGAGCCCCTCAATATTCTTATCTTTAGTGGATTTAATTTTAGTTGTGCTCATAGAATATAATTCTTATTTTAAAAATTTTAACTTTAAACTCTTTCAACATAGTCCAAAGTCTCAATTGTTACACCTATTATGAAAGCAGTTAATGTGTAAAAGTTCTTTTTTTTATTTTTGACAATAATGTGTCTTAAGGTTCTTGAAGTACTTTCCATATGAAGAAATAATTAAAATCTAGATTCAAATATATACTACTTATACTTGAAAGATGTCTATTATTTTAAATTTTTGAAAAATGAAATATAAATATATTCGTTATAATTTATAATACACAAATGTTTATGCATATATATATATATATATATATATAATTTTGTTTTAGAATCAAGCGATGCTTGTATCCTGAACTTGGAAGAGCTCTAGGGATGAATTATTTTTCCTTTTTACTTTTTGGTAAGTACATTAATTAGGGATGAATTGAGAACGCATCCTGAATTCGTGATTGGAATTGGTTTTGTGGAATTTCTAAAGATATAAACCAAATGTGTTTTTCTAGCAGGTCGTGTCACCCGTCATACTTGGTCACGATTAATTCCGGTTCAAATTTGATGATCTTTTTTGTCATGAGAACTTTTATAATAAAGCCATATATAAAGAATCAAGGCTATATTTATCTACAAAGTATAGGTTCAAAGATTTGATTTTCAAATTCCGATGCATTCTTACCTTCTTAAGCGGAAGAAATGTCAATAGATTCTCAAACAATCTGATGAAGGATGGTCGGACGGTTAAGTTTTTCTTTCTTTTTTAAAAAGTTATTTTTTGAAAGAGATTTCGTAGCGATCCATTGGCCCCCAAAAACTTTTAAATATGAAAAAAGCTTAGAATCCCTTTTGTAAATTCAGCTGGAAAGCGGCTTGAAAATGATAAATTTTCATTTATTTTTCTTAATATATATTTTTTTCCAAATTTGAGTCATATTAATCCAGTTTCCAGGAAAGTGAGATACATAGCTGCTTCCTTTGAAAACAGACAAAATTTATATAAGCAATTTGATCATTAAAAAGTGAAGAAAAGAAAAATGAGTTCGGTGCTTCCTGGAAATTCCTAAACCGTTTAAACAACTTAATGGTTTTTGACTACTATTTCTTTCTTCTTTTTTTTGGATTATAAATTAAAACCCCTTTTTAATATGATTACGTGGGAAGCTTGCTCTGACGTTAATTGGGAGTGTTCGTGAATTAAGCCATTTTCTTGTACATCTAACATGGTCTATCAGAGACTCGGAATATTATATAATATTTCAGATAAAAAGAAGGGATATTAAAGAAAAAACTCAAAGTGGAGATTAAATTTGTCTAATAAAATGATTTTAAGAGTCAATTAATTTACCAAGCATGTCAGACACATCATTCTTTGTATCTAATCATGTGAAGATTCATGCATTTGCACTGTTAATTTTGGATTAATAGTAGTGCCTCATTATTATAGTTATTAGAGTAAACTTTTAAACCGGATCCAAGGTTTTAGTGAAGATACTTGCTCCGTATAAAACGGTTAACTACAAACAGGCCCCGCAAATCAATGGATTGCTCTAATTGGCATATTTTCCCAGTTTTTCTGTTTCAGAATCCCTTAGAATATTTTCCCTTATTTTCCTCTCGATTTTCTAAAAGCATGGCTATTGTGTCCATTTTTGTAGTAAACACATGATAGCTAGTGGCATTTTCAAAAATAAAATGAAACTTATGTATATAATTGTATTTTACATCATTTGAAATGTTGTTTGCATAGGCCATCAGGCATGTTTCTTTTCCCCTGAAAAAATGGCGATGATGAATATGCAAATCCACCTATTCCTATTTCTTTTGAGAAAACTTTTTTTTTTCTTAAAAGATGAATTTGTACCAACCTATATAGAACAAATTTATAAGTTATAACTTTAGGGGCACCCGATGAGACAAGCAAACCTTTGAGAGGCATATTCCGGATTAAGCACTGATAGAACCCAATGCTTTAATATGACTACTCTTAGATTCCTTGGAGCAATATGCAACAAAAATTGCCAGATTTTGACCTTGACCACACTCGGAATAAGAGGTGGTTGAAGCATTTATCATAACACTTGGGTGTTATCCAGTCAAGTTTGATTTGAATTTGAATTTGAATTTAATTTCAAGTTCATATTATTATTTTTAATATTTAAATTTATATATATATATATATATATTTGGTTAAATGAATTAATTAAACAAATATTTTTAACGCGAACTCGAGTCTAAACTTAACGTGCACATGAAACACTTGACTTATTTAGGCTCTTAAACATCTTTCTTATTTTTCGTTTCTTTATTTAGCGGGATATTTTTTTTTCTTTAGTTGGATTTGAAAAGGATGAATCAAACGGTCAATTTCCAAATACTAGAGTTCATTCCCCATTGCCACAATTGTTCAACATCAATCGTTTATCCAAAAAACGAAAACAAATTGTTCAACATCAATCACCCCTGTGCTTACGTAATCCAACTTGCACTTTTGTTTCCACAATTAATTTAAACCATTTTTTTTTTAAAAAAAAACAATTACAAGAGTACTCAAATTATTAATTAATTGAGCTCGTAACCTTATAATTGGACAATTATAGTAAATTTGTCCCTTCAAAATATTTGTGAAATTCTAAGTTCCCTTTGTGTAGATTAAGTTATAAACTTCTTAGACAGAGGAATACTCCATTCTCAGTTTTTTTTTTTTATACTAATTAAACTATTTCATTAAAATAAAGCCCCAAATAAATTACAGAAATAGATTAAAAATCCATGGCAAAACAAAAAAATAATAATCACAAATACTTACTGTATCTGTATCCTCGCAATCGCATTGAATGATAATTTTGTATTATAAAATGTGAAAAAGGAAAAATGGAGTCATAATCTAAGAAATGGCTGGTTTGAGTTGTGGAAGGAAAAGGAAGAAACACGTGCGAGTACGGACTACGTGCAATGAATCTATCTTGGAAAAACAGAAAAGTATAAGAATATATTCAACGGCCTTTTTGTCAACACGCCTAATAAGGTTGTTATAGAGCAGACCCTTTTGAAGAAATACTCTGGTAAACACACGCGCCCAAAAGAAGAAGAAAAGAAAAAAAGACACAAGATTTTATAATTAATTGGAAAAAAATCTATGTTTTCAATTTTCATAAATAATTCATTTACAAATTTATACTACTTTAATAACACGATCCACGAATAAATATAATATATATTTTTAATATATATATATAATGATAATTAAGTTCGCTAAGAATTTCTTTTTCATAGAAAAAAAAAGATTTACTCTGAACAAATTTGGGTTTACATTTTAAAAATCCATCTAAATTGATAGAAAGTATTTTGGTTAAAATGAAAATTATACTTTGATATTCACTATCATCAATTCATATTCCTTTTTCGTTTTACAACATAACATCAATTAAAAACTAAATGATTTTAAGCTTTGCATAAGAAAAATCGTTCATTATATGCATACTTGAAATGCGACCAAATTATTTAGCAAATAACATTAGTAATTATTAGTGAAAAATATGCACCACATAGTCTCATAAATTCAAAAGAAGTATAAATCTATATTAGAAAAAATTAAAATCACACCCGTTTACTGACTCAATTAATTTCTACAACCAAAATTAATGTGTTGAATTTGTAGATAAAACTAAGTGACTTCTATAAGTGAAGCTTGTCAATGGTAATCATGCCTGATGGCTTGATGGCCTGATGGGATCCCAATTCCCCACAAATATGAAGAAGCATGGCAAGAATTTTATCCACAATTCTTCTTCCTACAGAGGGATTTCCAATGACAGTGACCTAAAAGTCCAAAGCAAGAGAAATTGTAGGGGGTCTGAATCCGGACCAACCTATATATAAGATTTGTTTCCAAAGGAATTTGTCCCTTTCCATTCTTTTCTTTTTTCTTGTTTCTTTTTTCTTTTTTTGAAAAAACAAATTGTCCCTTTCCCTTTCCATTCATAACAAAACATATATAGTACACCGTTCATTAATAATAACATGTTCCAAAACTATTGGAACAAATTCGCATTTCCAATTAGTTTCTCAATCTTCTTTTCTTTCTATCTGGAAAATTAATTAAATAAATATCTCAATTTACAAAAATGTTTTCTAATTTATTTTTAATTATGTTTACAACTTTTTAAGGCTCAAACTTTTGTCCATTAGTCAAATTAGTCATTCATCATCATAATTTTGTGACAAAATAAAGTCAAATTTTTTTTTTTTGCAAATTTTTAAATATAATTTTGAAAAAAGAAATGTTCTCAGGTAAAGGATATGATAGCGTTTCTATGGGGGTTAATCAAACTTTATTGCAAATATAGTAATTAAAATCAGTTTTAACTAATAAAAATAATTAAAGAACAAAAAATGTAAATAATAAAAAATGTTCCCCTGCAATAATTTAGTATTTGCAAAAAAAAAAATCATATTTTCTACCAATTCCATCTATATGTCTTGCACATTCATATTAAAATTGAATCTTTAAATAATATACTAACTATATTTCAACTTTTTTTATAACATTAATTATTGTATTAATATAAAAAAAATCTCATCAAATCCTAGATATAAAATAATAAAAAAAATTGAATCTAAAAAAATAAGTTTTACAAAGAAGTCCAATCTGCCCCCCCCCCCCAAAAAAAAGTCTAATCGAATAAAGTATAAAAAAAATAAAAATAAAGTATAAAGTTTAAAATCTTTTCTTTGATGCCACGAGCATATACAAATAAATTCAATTAGCTGACCCGGATGAGAGAGAAAACAAACGTCACCCAAGATGCAAGAAACAGTTGCCGCTTATCCAGAAGATAAGAATTATTAGCAATTCAAAAAAAAAAAAACAAAACAAAAAGGAAAAGCAAAAAGTCTACCAAGACTGGACCTCGCCGCCTTGCATCCTTTGACGCACGTGCCTTAAGACCTTCCTCAATTACCCTTTCCGTCAAGAAAATTTCGTGGGTCCCAAGACTCCGAACACAAAACCACAACATTAGAAAGCACCAGGGTCCATGGACTCAACCAAGATTTGTTTTTGTTCGGGTTGCTTTAAGTAATTTTCTTTTTATTGTCATTCTACAAAATTAATAAGTTATATTTATATGCCTTTCTGTATTTTCTCTTCTTTTTTTGAGGAAAATATTTTATCTTATTTTAATTAATTAACTAATGATTAAGTTATTGAATTTTACTTTTTAAGACTATTATTTTCAATGCAAAGTCAGAATTCAGCACTAATCTTTCTTTCTTCTTTTTTTTTTTTTTGTTGTTGAAAAAATGCAGTACTTAATCTTTAATATGTTCTTAATATATAGTATTAATGATCATGAAGTTAGTAGTTATTTAATGTATTCCCTTGAATATTAATGAAATTGTTTTTTCCCTCAAATTTTTGTTTGGGGGTTAGTAGTGATAAGGTAATGTTTTAATAAATAACAGAGTAATGTAGTCTAATTATCTTATAGTTTAACTCATTTAATAAATATTTTTATTGGATGGGACTAATTTTTAACAAGAAATAGGAGCAATCAAAGGATTATTTGTCATCATTTGGCGAATTCAGTTTGTCCATACAAAAGTGAGGACGAATTGCGTTTGACTCGTGAGGGCAAAACCAATTCGCCCAGTGTGAGCAAATTGAATTCTCCCTGTGAGGAAAAACTCAATTTGTTCTCATTTTTGTGTGAGTAAACGTAATCCTCTCTCTAATTTGTGAGCATGACAATTTTCTTCAATTTTAAAGCATAAAACACATGAAACTAATGTAATAAATGAACAAATATTGTTAGATAGTAGTAAACTGCTCTTTTTATTCATTTGTTTCAATGGAAATGGGCTATAAATTAATGAATTTAAAGTTGAATTTGAGAGATTTTATGTTAGAGAGAGAAAATAGAAAGTCAAAATGTGAAAATGAAATGTGTATTTAAATTGGATGTATATTTAGTATTCATGTAAAAAACTCAAAACTGAAACCATATGAGCCCTAGTAGAATCTAGAGAGAGAGGAAATTTGGGGAATGAAGATATTTTCATTCAACTCATAATAATTACTTGTGTCATGTATAAGAATATATATACAAGAATCTCTATCCTAATGGCATATGTAATCCTAACTCAATGAAAGAAATTACATAAAAGAAAAATAATTGCCATCTTGATCAAATTTTAGCTTCAGTTGGTTTTTCTCCTTTCTCCCCTGTTTTTGACATTTGACTTGGATGATTTGTAATACCCCTATCAAGCTAGACGAAGGATAAATGTTTTGTAAAGGCAAAAAACTGAGAAGAAAATGAAAATGCCTTTAATGTAATGCCTTACTAAAAATGTTTGCAAGCTAAAATTGAGAAGAAATAGAGAGTGATTTAATGAGTCTGAGTTTGGTACTTCTCCCGAATGAAGTGCCAGGCAATATAAATGTGTTTGGTCATTTCATGGAAAATCAGATTCTCAATTATGTAGATAGCAACATCATTATCATATAAGAAATGAGCAACTTCATTGTGAGGATGCTGCAGATCATGAAGATGTAAAATCCACAAAATATCACATGTCATAGCCATGGAACTATATCAAGCTTCAGCAGAACTTCGGGAAACAGTAGTTTGCTTCTTGGATTTCCAAGAAATCAAATAATCCCCAAGTAAAACACAATGACATGTCATTGATCTTCTTGTGAAAGTACAACCAACCCAATCTAAGTCAAAGATGGCTTACAACTGAATTGCAAAGTTTGCAGAATAAAAAAGACCCAAGCCTGGTGAACTCTTCAAATATATGAGAATATGGTGAGTAGCCTTAAGATGCTTATCAATAGAACAATCAAGAAATTAGCTTAATTGCTGACAAACAAAACTTATATCAGGCCTTGTATTTGTAAGATAAAACAATTTACCAATCAACTTTCTATAATTTGTAATATCACCAATAAGTGAAAAATCCTTCTTATACAAATCAATAGCATAATCCATAGAAGTATTGGTTTTGGATTTGTAAAACCAAAGTCTTCAAGCAAATCAATCACATATTTTCGTTGACATAAGTTCAAGCTCTATTTAACTCATCTAAATATTTAATGTGAAACTGCTTATGCAATGAAGTTTTAATGTTATTTATTTCAAATTGATCATTGCCTGCAAATATAATATCATTCACATACACCAATAGAGCAAGAAAAGAACCGGATGAAAACTTAACAAAAAAACTATGATCACTACTTGATTGAATAAAACCATGATGTCACAAAGCTTGAGAGAGTTTAGCATTCCACTGTCGACTAGCTTGTTTTAAGTCATATAATGATTTTTTAAGATGACAAACTTTATTGGAAAAAACATTAAAATGTTCTTTAACAATATCATAAGTAGAATCAAGAGGTTCAATATCAAAAGAATGTTCAGAAATTGAAGTAAGTGGATCAAAAATAGGAACATAACGTATATCATAAGCAATTTGTGTAGGAAAAAAGAATTATCATCAAAAGAAGCTTGAATAGATACATTAGGAAGAGGTAAAACATTAGAACAGAAATCTGTTGCAGTAGAAGTGAATGGATAAGAAAATTATGGCAAAATAGTTTTATGAAAATTGCAGTCTCGTGAGATACAAATTTGTTTAGATTTGAGATTTAGTGATACAAAACCTTTTGTAGTTTTAGAAAATCCTAAGAAAACATTAGATTGACTATTTGGAGCAAATTTATGTTTATCCTAAGCTAATGTACCTCCAAAAACAAGACAACCAAAAAACTTTGAAAGGATTATAAACAGGTTACTTGTCATATAAGAGTTCAAAAGGTGTTTTTTGTTGCAATAAAGGAGTGAGAATCACATTTATAAGTCTGACAGCATGTTGAACAAAGTAATTCCAATAACAAATAGGAAGTCGATATTGAAATTGTAAAGCTCTAGCTATGTTTAAAATATGTTAATGTTTCATTTCAGCTATGTCATTTTGCTAAGGGGTTCCAACACAAGAAGTTTAATGAACAACACTTTTTCTTACATAAAAATCTAGCATGCTAAACTCTAGATCATTATCTGTTCTAATAATCTTAATTTTGACTGAAAACAGAGTTTTAACAAATTGATAAAAGTTTTGAATTAAAGTTTTTGTTTCAGCTTTTGATTTCTTCAAAAAAATCTAAGTATATCTACTATGGTCATCTACAATAGTAAGAAAATACTTATAACCATGTCTAGTTGATGTCCAAAATGGATCCCAAATATCCATATGCATAAGATAAAAAATAGATTTGTTGTAAGAAGTACACAATGAAAAATAGATAAAAAATAGATTTTCTATGTTTTGCAAGTGAATAAATTTTACAGCAAGTGGTTTTAGGAAAAACAATATATTTATTGTACTATTGCAATATTTTCAAAACACCAGTAAACAAATGTTCTAATTTATAGTGCCAAATCTGATCTAGAGACACAATATTTTCAAGATGATAAAAAGAAGAAACATTAGAAGCAATAGAAGTTGTAACCATATTCAAGTGATAGAGGCCATTTTGCTTTTCAACTGACCAAATCATTTTCGAAGTGGGAATATCATAAATGAGACATAAATCATTCAAGAAATGAATATGATAGTTACAAGATTGAGTCAATTGATTCAGAGAAAACATATTAAAATGAAAATTAGGGACAAATAGTACATCTAAAAGATGTAACACCTCATTTAAAATAACTTTTCTTTTGTAATGCACTAGAATTTTAGAATCATTAAGTAATTGAACAACAAGATTATGAATAGGTTCTAAATATTGAAAAAGATTCAAAGAAGTACATATATGATCAGAAGCCCAAAATCAATAATCCAAGGTTTCAAAATTAAAAGTTTAGTCTTACCACTTTCTTGCGAAGCACCAGTAACATTTGTTGCACAAATGGTAAGAACATTAGACTATAAATCCTCTTTATCTCCATTATCATTTCCTCCAGTACTTTGTGCAGGCATAGTAATCCTTGGTAGTTGCATCAGTGCTTTGTACTGATCACTAGTTAAAATGTTTCCTCTAATCTAATTTAGAGGATGAAGATGTTCCTGTCTTTGAACCGCTTTGTTTCTTACTATTCCCAAAATTTCTGTCAACTGAATATGTTGCTTGCACATGATTCACATTTGATTCTTGTTTAAACTTGAAATTAGCTGGATAACCATGTTTTTCGTAGCATCTGTCCACAGTGTGCCATGACATCCTACAAAATGTGCACTGCCATTTCTTATTATGTCCATTGTTAGTCTTCTTGAAATACTTATTACCACCACTTCGACCCCCAAAATTATTTGTAGATCTATTACCACTTTGTGGAACACTATGAGTACTTAACACATGTGTTTTTCATCCACTTTCATACAACATTTGTCTTTATGATATTAATCATATTAAAAACATGATTGATTGAAGGAAAATGTGTCATGCAAAGAATTTGATTTTTCACTTGGGAGTAACAATCATTAAGACCTTTTAGAAACCTAATG
Source organism: Apocynum venetum (assembly GCA_019593545.1). Classification (NCBI taxonomy): domain Eukaryota; kingdom Viridiplantae; phylum Streptophyta; class Magnoliopsida; order Gentianales; family Apocynaceae; genus Apocynum; species Apocynum venetum. The sequence goes on from SRSM01000324.1 coordinate 3,061,662, forward strand.
ACATGATCATAATCATTTTGATTCCTTACTTTCTAAACCATTCAACAAGAACATTGAGGAATACAAGAACATGTAGCTAAAGGTCTCAAACTTAACATTTCTTTCCAAAGAATCCTCAGATTAGTATGGTAGTTAATAACGCTTAACTCTCCTTATTTTAAAGAATGAATTTCCTCAAGTAAATTAGTATACCTGTAAGCATCACTAGAGAAAAACATTTGTTCTAAATCTTTCCACATACCATGTGAAGACCTTGTGTAAATCATGTTTTGTGCAATAGAAGCACTTACAAAAACTCATTATCCAAGACTGAATCATAATCTCCACCTGCTCCCAAACATCATATAATGGATCTTTTGCAGGAGGCCTTAACAAATTTCCTTCAATGAATTCCAACTTGTTCTTAATCACCAATGCCATCTTCACTAATCTGGACCAAGTATGATAGTTTTCTTCAACTAATAGAGCCTTAACCAAAGATTGGCTTGAAGATTCAGTCGAATGAAGATAATAAGGGTTGCTTATACTAATTTCAACATGTGCTATTATGAGTTACTCAATTCAATAAATTTTTAAATTTTGTCAATGAAAATCACAAATTCAACGCCAATTGATGGAAGTATTAATGAAATTCGAAAATGAAGAGATAACAATCAGCGGAACCCTAGCTACAATGATCAACAATCGTAGATGAATAAACAAGCACAAGAACAGAATCGATCATAATTGATTGATAAAGGAAGCAAATCAAATATTTGCTCCGATACCATGTAAAAAACTCAAAACTAAAAGGATACGAACTCTAGTAGAATCTAGAGAGAGGAGGAAATTTGGGGAATGAAAATATTTTCATTCAACTTAAAATAATTACTGTCATGTATATATATATATAAATAAGAATCTCTATACTAATGACATATGTAATCCTAACTCAATGAAAGAAATTACAGAAAAGAAAATAATTGCCAGCTCAGTCCAATTTAAGCTTAAGTTAGTTTTTCTCCTTTCTCATCTGTTTTTTTTACCTTTGACTTGGATGATCCGTAATAATTCATGTAAAGGAGAAAACATGTATGGCTTTGCCCTCTCCCCACGAATCTTTTATATAATAATTTTATTCTAGAAACAAGCAATCCCTTCTTAATTTAATCAATAAATGAATAGTTTTCACCAAAAAAATTGACCATTTTCTACGAGTATATAAAGGCGTTCGCCACCACCATGAGAATTGCCAAACATCCTTCTGCCCATCTTTAAAGCAGAGCCCTGCCTCAGGGTTAACAGAGCAAACACTTACCCATTCAATTCATTTCAATTCAAGTATGGACGCTGCTTCCTTCATTCAATTCCAACAATTTCAACATCCAATTTCTGATTACTCGTCGGAATCATCATTTGATTCCCCACCGCCGCCGCTGCCGCCGCCGCAGTCTTTCTCATGTGATGACATTCTTTTCCACCAGACTTCTCTTGAATCTCTTCCCTTCAATGTAAACGACTCAGAAGACATGCTTCTTCTGGGTATGCTGGCAGAGGGCGCCAGAGAATCCTCGGAAACCAATTCCTCCGCCAGCGTCAAGGAGGAAGAGGTCACTTCTAACATCAAACAAGAGCGCCCACAGAAGGAAAAGAGTTACAGAGGAGTCAGAAGACGACCATGGGGAAAATATGCAGCTGAGATTAGGGATTCCACAAGAAATGGAGTCCGGGTTTGGCTTGGAACATTCGATAGTGCCAAAGATGCTGCTTTAGCCTATGATCAAGCAGCATTCTTAATGAGGGGTTCCATGGCTATACTCAATTTTCCAGTTGATATAGTCAAAGAGTCACTTTGTGACATGAAATGCAACAGCGAAGATGGTGGCTCGCCGGTGATCGCACTCAAGAAGAGACACTCCATGAAGAAGAAGTCTTGGAATAGGAAAAACAGAGCAAGAGAATCCCAGGTAGCTAATGTGGTTGTCCTTGAAGATTTGGGAGCTGAATATCTTGAAGAATTATTAAATTCATCTGAAAGAACTGACACTAGATGAACACCATCTCATGTATCATTTTTCTTCTTTCTTTAATTTGTTCATAATTTTTCTCCTGTGGGGGTTTTGCTTCTCTGAGAGAGTCACATCTGTTAAAACCATACAAGGCTTCAAGGTGTGATTAGTCAAAGTTAAAACTTGTCACGCCTCGAACCCGAGTCAAAGTTAGGACGGGTTCAAAAATTGATCTCGAAGTCACGACTTCATTGATTTTTGCTACCTTTGTAAAGTTTGAAAATGATGGAAATTCTCTCAGTCAGCAATATGCCCAAATGTTATTCACAATTATTTCAGCTTGGTGACTCATACCAACACAAAACATTCATGAATATCATCAAATTTTTTACCATCAGAAACAACGTTAGCTGACGAAAGTGGTGACTCCCTCCTGTGATGCCATGATAGTAAATCTGGTTGTTCTACAGTTACTGTTCTTTTCAACCTTGTAAACTTAAAAAATGCATGTTCGTATGAGGCTTTCCCGGTGATGTCGGATCCTAGTCCTGGTCTTGGTATCGTCCTAAACCTCCCAAACAAAGGATAACTGAGGTGGCTCCAATAGTCCTCTGACGGGTAAGCCATTTGGTGTCATAGAATTAGTAAAGACTGAGACAAAGGCAAACTCACTTTTTTTTTTTAATGTGGTTGGTAGATTAAAATTTTTTTTTTTTTTTGACAAAGTCATGTTTAGTAGATGTGGGATTCTTTGGTCCATGATAGATTTGTTTGATTATATCAATTAATAAAATATAATTTATGTGATTATAATTTTATATTTTTTATAATGTATTTTTATAATATATAATTATTTATTATTAAAAGTAAATGTAATTAATATTTTAAATATAAATATTTTAAATAAATTGTATTTTAATAAAAAAATGATATATAATTTAATAGAAACAAGGGTCAAGAGCAACCTTTTGGGTTAGAAATCAGATCGTGTTTGATCGTTCTTAAACTAGTTAGAATTGTTTATTGTGAAGCGTGTTATCTCATACTCCAAGGGTGTTTAATGTCCAAATTTAACCTTTAAGACAATTATGTATTTAATCCTGTTGAAATCAAGGTGTTTTTTTTTTTTTTTTGATAGGTAGAAATCAAGGTGTTTGTGTACACCACCTAGTCACATATTCGATCGTTTCAGTTTTCATGTCTCTCTCTTTTCTACTCCCTCCCTCCCTCTCTAAAAAAAAAAAACAAATTCTTCATTTCAAAATATAAAATACTTTAAAATTTTTAAAAATTATTCTTTATATTTTTAATATTACTCTTGCTTTTAAATGAAAATAAATTAAATAAATGATTTAGTTTCAAATTCTAAAAAAGAAGTATAATAAAATAAATGAAGATATTTCTAAAAACTATAATAGCTCCATAAATTAGATGATTTAGAATTTGTGTGCGTCATTCTTGAGTAGGGCTAAGGTAATCTTTTATTATATATATATATATATATATATATATATGTATATGTATATATAAATATTCAAAGAAATTGAAGTTTGCTTCTGCTTGGTGGCCTACTGTTTTTAGAAAATATTCAAAGAAATTGAAGTTTGCTTCTGCTTGGTGGCTTCCTTTTTTGAATTCTTGTGTCTTGACACACTTGACATATAGAAGTAAGATGATCTATTAGGACTAATACATTGTTGCAGATGGGTAAGTCGCGGACTCCTTTACTAAGGAGGGACTTCTTTTCTATAAGATAATATTTTCCATTCTTGATTTTTTATATATTTTTTAAAAACTATGTAATTAATTTCTCCCTTTTTGAACGCCAAGTCTCTCTCCTTTATTTATTATTTATATTCATCGGTATTTTTAAAAAAAAAATATTTTTTTATTTTTAACGTTTAATAGAACAATTGAACATTCATTTTGTGCAAAGAATAAAGTGCCATGGGAATATGAAACTGATTTTGTTCCTTGGGCTTCAGTACTCCGCACTCCGCAGTTGGATATTGCCCATTGATGTGGTTGGCCCATATCCAAATTCTTGAGAACCCGAGGAATGGGATTTAAGACAACTCGGACTGTTTTGGGTTGGGCTCTTTTCCAATTATCCATTTATTTAATAATTTTATTACTCCTAAAAGCCTTTGTTGACTTTCAAATCTCTCCATTTCTTTTCACTTCACTCGTGGAGGAAAGATTTGGAGAGAAGAAAAAGAGACTTTTTATTTATTCAATTCTCTTCTTTTCTTCCCACTTAAATCTCTCAATCAAACGAGAGTAATGATGTTTTTTAAAATTTACTCAATTGACAATTAGCGAGATAAAAATCATTTAGCATCTTAGCTTTATTTGAATATAGAAAATCACTTTCTTGGCATACTGGTTGCTCTGCATGCAGAGTCCCAAAGAAAGGGATAAATCTGAAGGTCAGAGCCCCTCATTTAAACTCCTTTCCATGGAAAAGCTTTACATCAGATACAAAAATGGCAAACTATACCCGCTTTAATAGACTCAGAACTCAGAAGAGTAGGCAGAAGGTAGGTTTACGTACCAACACAAACTGATGCACATAGGACATGGGAAGCCGGAAAAAGCCCTGTTTCTTGCAGTTGCAGAGCCCAGACCCGGTCTCTGAAACGTCCAATACTAAACGTACAACTCCATTCCGTAAACATGCTCTCTGTACCTATCCCAGACACCACAGACCTATCTGTTCTATCAAACGATGTAAATGGCAGACCCTTACCCAGATTCAAGGAAATTTCCTTCCACTCCATCCGAGAAAAAAAGTAAATGGGAATTCTTGCTCTTGCCTATTCTTTTCAGTAGCTACCTTAGAACTTTCATTTGTATCAAGGGGCGTTTCTTGATTTAGAATTTTGTTTTGTTTAATATGCATAGATTTGGACAAAGAGGTAGCCATTCTGCCATCCAATTGGAAGTGGATGAAAGAATCACTTCCAGGTTTGAGAAGAATTGTTTGATCGGGAAGATCATTTTGGACAGGCAAATTCACACAGAGCTTGTGAAATTCGTTACATTGGCGAAATGGAAATGTAGGAAAGATTATGTGGTTTCAGAAATCGGTCGAAACTTGTTCGTGTTCTCTTTCCAAGATGAAGAAGACTGGAAAGATGCCATTCTCAATGCTCCTTGGAATGTCGGGAGAGGCCTTCTGGTACTTTCTCCCTGGACTTCTGGAGAAATCCCTGACGATTTGTTGTTTCCATTCTCACCATTTTGGGTTCAAGTTCATGGATTACCAATAGACTACATGAAGAAGGAAAATGGGCCAAGTATTGGTAAAATCATTGGAGACTTTGTTTGTGCAGATGGGATTCAATTTGATGAAAAGACGGTGTGGAAAAAATTTCTTCGAATCCGTGTTGTTTTAGATATTAGAAAACCTCTGGTTCCTGGATTTTGGCTCAAGCGGCCCACACCTCTCCGTGACCTTTGGGTTGAATTTAAATACGAAAGATTGGATTTATTCTGTTACAAATGCGGCCGAATTGGTACTTCTTATGAAATCTGTAAATTCCCGGCTAGCGAGGGAAGATTTGGTCCATGGTTGCGAGCTGATTCGTGGAAGGATTTAAGGGATCCTGCTCCTCCTTCTCAAGCTACGCCCCTTGTGATCGACGAAAGGGGTGCAAAAGATGGAAATGCTTGCATTGCTTTGGTTCCAATTCCTCAAGCTAAGGCCATGCTGATTCATTCCTCAAACCCTGAGGCATGTTTCTGTTTGAGCATGTCACAATCTTGTTGAATAGTTTAAGTCCATTTTGCTGTTTTATAGCTTTTCCATTTTTCAGAAACTGAAAATCTTTGGACTTAGAACAAAAAATTCACTTTCCTTTTGCATTTAACAGACTGATTCCAAGGCACAACCCGGCCAATTTTACCATTCCACTGAAGATTTTCCACTAAGGTATCTCCATCAGTTCATATTATGCTAATTACAATAGTTCTTTTTGTATTGGACTATCAAGTACGAATCTGCGTGATGAAAACTGTATCGGTCCTTTCCATTCTATTTGGTTTGTTTATGCAATTTTCGTATTCAATCACAAGAGTGAAGCCTTGATGTGGTAGTTGTATTAAACAAATACTTGTACAAAATTGTCTTCACAGGGAGCTCTTGCCAAGGGTCATTCTGAACTGCACAAACTCATTGATTATGATAACTATTTGTGGGAGGATCTATTCTCTCGCGACTTGTGCATATGCATATGACAGCAACTGGAAGTCCCTCTTACTGATGGGAACTTACCTTCTGTATTTGGTGATGAAGTTGATTCGTATTACTAGAAGGTTGTGCATCTCCAGATCATCTAATAGTCCGGGGACTGCCCGAGAGCATACTTTCATGGCCATCATGGATATCTTACTTTTATTATTGTTTCTGGTGATGATTAAGTCCTGCTGATATCCACATTAGTCTGTTAACTTGATTAGGAAATGCAGTGTTTACTGCCAAATCCATTTAAATCTTTTGTCCGGGATAGTAAATTTTTGTAAGGGCATTTTCTTGCATGACCAATAGTGATAGTTTCATGGCCCTCAGAATTCCTACCGATCTACGCGTTGAGCTCCAAAGAGGTTCCAAGTTGATATTCTTGTTCCATGGGTTAACTTGATCAAGACAGGTAGGTACTTGAACTTTTACTGATGAACCCTTGCAGTTTTGGTCTTGGAAAGTAAAATTTTGTGGCGATATTACTTTCAAGATTAGTCTTTTTGACTTTTTAACCAGCTAAATGTTGATTAAGATAGTTTATTTGAATTTTAATGGGAACATAGGTTAGAATAATATTTGACTTTTGACAAGTAAGAAATATTTTGGACAGAAACTAAATAGAGACAGGGTTTTTTTTATAGAGATGATTAATCTTCAGCTTCCCCGTCATATTGTGAATTGTTGCTAGGCATCCACACAAAACCTTCATATTACCTAAATGATCAGTTTTTATTTTATTTTATGAATAATAAGTCATGCATTAGAATCATCAAAGGAAGCATGGGGTGAAAGGGAAGTTACAGGGATACAACCACTAAATGATAGGGTTTCTTTATTCTTCAATTTACATTCTGATGGAATGAGCCCTTGAAGATGTCTCTACCTTGCTTGAATCCAATACTCCCGGAGTTGTTTTATAGGCCCTGTTTTTTTTTTTAAAAAAAAAAATACATATAGGCCCTGTTTTGTTCAAGAATTTTGTTTAGGAAAATCAAAAGTATTTCTCTAGAAAATTTATTCTCTTAATTGGGAAGAAAAGTTCAATAGAAAATATGGAGAAAAGTTTCATAAATCAGTTATTTTTTAAGGTTTCTGTGTTGGTCTAATTCAGAAAGGGAAGACTTTGAAGCCGAATTATTCAGACATTAGACACCTTGTTGGCGTTTTGCATGAACTTTTACATATTTTTGATTCGTATCAAATTTCTTTCATTATGCGAGATGGTAACATTTGTTGGCTAGATTAGCCTTAGATTTGTTTTTTAGCTTGTGAATGGTTTGATGATTATCCTCCTTATGTTCTTTCCTTTGTATTAGTTGATTCCTTTATTCAATGAATATCTTTTTTCTTAAAAAAAATAAAATATGGAGATTGAATTTCCTCAAAAAAGTGTGAGGAAAAGGAAAAACTAAAGGGGAAGAAAAAGGGGTGAAGGTGGATGTGCATATGTGGCAGTGACACTCAGAATTGTCTACTATTATATTTTAAACTTCACCTTTTACTGCATTGACATCCCAAATTTCTTTTCTTTTCTTTTTCGATATCTTTAGTCCAATTCTTTAAATGTCCTGCCAAGCGATTCCACTGCCAGAGTTGGAACTTATTGGTCAAAGAACAAGCAGCCGTCTTGCTTTATGAGCACTACCTACCTAATAGCCAACCCATAGAGAGACGATCAAACAAAAAAGCTCCTGAATCTTACATTTTTCCAGTTCCCAGAAACTGAGAAAAAGGGCACTTTGCATTTGTGATAGTTGAATGATCTTTTTGGAACTTTCATTTTCTTCATAACTCACCCCACTAATGAAGTAGCAGTAGCAATTTGAAACTTGTCTTTGAGAAAAAAAGAAGAAGAAGTTGAGGACAAAATCATTCTGTCTTTGATAAAATTATATACATGGTGCATGCGTGTTTTGTTATCATGATGAAATATTTATCTGACCTTTTTCAAAATTTCACTGTTAAATTATTATTTAATGGTGAGAAAAGATTCTGCAAAGGAAGCTCCACTTTAAACCATGGCCTTTGTTATTGGACCTTTATCAAAGCACATGGGAAGCAAATTATCATAGTGGAGTTTGATATTGGACCTTTTTCAAATGTTAATGCTTGTGATTTTATTAAATCCAGGAAGAATTTTTCCAACCTACTAGACCTAGGGATGGCAATGGGGCGAATCGGGGCCGGAGGTTGGATACTCCGGTCCCGCTCCAACTTTAAATACTAATTCCTGTCCCCGCCCCGCCTTCACTTCAAAAATTTGGAAAGTGCCCCGTCCCCGCCCCGCCTCCGCTTTACATCATCCGCCTTCGCCCCATCCCCACTCTCATTTGACTCCGCTTTGACTTCGCTTTGACTCCGCTTGACCCCATTTGACTCATTATATCAATAAATACTTAATCAATAATATAATCTCATTGTAATCTACAAAATTTAATAATATAAATTCATAATTAGTTAAGTATATAGTTAATAATATAAAATTATTTAAATCAATATATTTAATAATATAAATTATAGTTACATTTTAAAAAAAAATGTTCACATATAATTACATAAATAATATTATATTAATATAGTTAATAATATGAATAATAATTATTTAGTCAATAATATAAACTCATTTTATTTAATTTTTTAAGTAAACAAATGGATAAGATGGTTTTCTTTAAAAAAAATTAGAGATAAAATAGTATTTTTATTAAAAATAGAACTGAAGCCGAAGTCGGGGATTTGCGGGGCGAATCCCCGCGGGGCTTCAACGGGGAAAAATCAATCCCCGCCCCCGTCCCCGTCCCCGCTAATCCCCGCTTTTTAAAACCCGGCCCCGGCCCCGGCCCCATTAAATTCGAAGAATCCCCGACTTCAATGGGGCGAATTGAAGCGAATCCCCGTTAATCCCCATTTCATTGCCATCCCTAACTAGACCCTTTAATTCTTATAATTCCATACATATTTGCTGCTTTAGAATATTCAAATTCATCATAAATCAATTCTAAATTCAACTTTTTAAATACAATGTACTAAATTTATATTTTATTAATAACATGTAAGCTCTATATTCTACTCTCTTCATCCCTAAATGCATACAAATCGTTGTATAATTAAAGCACATAATTATGATAATTTTTTTTCCAATCTTATTCTTTCTAAAATTATAGTTACAAAAGTATTATACGATCACATTTAAAATCTTAAATATGAGTGTCAAAATTAGAACGAATTTGAGAAAAATTAGCACAACTTCTTTCCGATTTTTTTAAACTACTAATTTCTCAATTATCTCATTATTAACTTTCGAGGCTCCGATCCTAGAATGTCCTCTCCTTCCTAGAGACAACAGCTACAACATTCTTTTTTTTATAAAAAAAAAAAAAAAGAAGAACAAGGAAAGAATATAATCATTGTGTTGCTTAAAAACTTTTTTTAAAAGGTCAAAAGAGGCTACTTAGCACTAACCTTGGGTTTAACGTGGTCTTAGTAGGAATATCATGATAATTACATTAAGGTTTAATGGTGCTGCTTGCATTCCTTTTGGCCCACCGTTGATTTTTTATTGCCCACTGACTTTTCTAAATACTGATTTTATTTGTCATAATCTAATTCAATTGTACATTACGACATTGATTCTAAAAAATAAAATATTGCTAAGACCATTTCTTTTACCTCACGTGCGATGAATACCTCATCATTTGCAATAAATACTATTATTTTAATTCAAAATTAAATATTCCTCGTTTAATCTTTCTTTTAGAGGAAAATACTTAATCATTTTAATAACAATGCATTTTTATGTAATGTTATTAATCCTTTTTTTTAAGAAGAAAATATTTAATCATTTTAATGAAAATGCATTTTTATGTAATGTTAAAAACACATAGATCAAATTTAACATGTCTTGTTTAATAAAGATAAATGTGAACTAAATTACTATTTTTTCTATCTTAAATTGAATGTCTATATTTTATTTTAAAATATTTAAAATTCAATGTTTAATTTTACACATAAAATTATATTAACAACATTATTAATATAAATAAATTTATATTTAGTCTACTTTTAATCATGTTTATAATAAGAATAATATAATAAATTGTTTAAATAAAAAATATACTTTAATTTTTTCTATTGAGTCAAAAATAAATACTTATCTCTTTAATGAAACTCTCAAATACTCATGTGGAGAGAATGTTACACTACTTTATTAACTTAACAAGATTTAGTATGATTGATAGAGAACTGGACTTCAGATACAGTTTTATTAGGGTTCCTACTAATCGAATTAGAAGGTCAAGCATCATCATAGAATCAGAGTACTAAGAAATCAAACCTTGACATTATACTACGTCGAGTGAAGACTAGTTAGGCAAACGTGACGGATCAGTGAAAGAAGTTCCAGAAATGCACGAAACTATGAAGTGTGACATTTAATATTTGATTTGAAATTTAAGGTTCTCGAAATATAATTAATTATCATTATATATTTTTTATTTTAAATTAAATATTTATATTTAAATTAATGCAAAAATTATTTAGAGTCACAAGTTGAAACACTATTTTTTTTATATTATTGTCATGTAATTATTTGTTTTGATAGTAAAATTAAAAATTTACAATGGAAGGTAGGATTTTAAACTCTGAGTAGTTGAACAATCTTGTTATTTACACAGTAATGAATCTAATCTTTATAGACATAGGTAGAGAAAAGAAGAAGAAAAAATTATTGGCCAAAAGAGATTTTAGGAAAAAATTATTCTCCAAACTCAAATTCATTTCCGCCAATAAATTAAAAAATCTTTTTTTTTTTTTTTTTTGCTCCTAAAACTGGAGGCCTAAGTATTTCTAAAATGATACCCCACACCCGAATCAACAGTCAACAGCAACAAACACAGGTGTTGTCGTGGGTTTTCTCTGACTCGTCAGATTACGAAAAGGAAACAACGAGAAATGGGAGCTAAAGTCAACGAAAAACAGTCAAAAAAGTGCCACCTGGACGTACAGAAACTGCGTTGTGAAAATAACAGATGTTGTCCCATACTAGACAATGAAGAATAGAATATGGGGCCATTAATTTATAGGTGTTCTTAAATTTAACTTTTAGTTTTTGAGATTAAAAATCTTAATTATCTATTACTTTCTTTAAAAAAAAAGATATTGATTTAAAATATTTATTAAATTAAATTTAGAATTTAATACTAAAATAAGTATTAAATTTATATTATCTTAAATATTAAATATAAATATTTAAGACGATACTTATTTTGTAAATTAAATAAATAATAAATATAAATGATTAATATTTTGTACAAAAAGGTTGAAACTAAAATTATAGCTGGAGATGGGACCAGAAGGAATATACCAGTAAAAGATTCCTCCCCCCCCCCCCCCCGCCCTAAGCGGTCGCAAAAGCGGAGGTACTTTTAATTTATACACAAATTTCCCCGTTGATTTAACAGATTATCTACAGCCTCTATACAGATGCCCAAGTAAAAAGTAGGGAAGGAAATTTTGAGATTGGAATCTGGGACCAGAGGGAATATGCCAGTGAAGATCCTATAAATATACACATTATTCACGACTTCTTACTCGCCAAAGGTTCACGGCAAAAACCTAGTGATCGGAAAAGACACCTAGGTATTTTTCTTGGGCTACATCTGTTTTGTAGTTATCATTGACATGCATTGTTTGTAAATCTTTGTTTTGTTTTTGATGGATGATTGATGAATAGTAATGGGTATATGTGTATGTATGTATGCATGTTTATCTCTGTCTTGTTTTTGTCGCATGCAAAGGTGGTCCTTTGTAGAATTGCCGCATATATCAGAAGATTCTGTCTCTTTTGTTTTTGTGTCAATTGGAATCTGAATTCTTCTCCTTTATTGCTTGTAGACGGGTTATGGAAGGATACCATTTTCTCTTTGGTATGCCAATGATTTAGATTTTCAGTTTCTTGAATATGAATTGTTGCATGACTATCATTTGCCATTGATCAATAGGAGATTTGGGATCTTCATTCTTAAATTTTTAAAGCCAAGAATTAAGAAGAAAAGATCCTCTTTCCATGCGGAGATTCTTGTTCTGATGTTTAGAGATCAGAGGAGTCTATTCCTCCTTTGAAACTGATAGATTTTCACATCTTCGTCACGTACCCGTTATAATTTGGGCATGGAAAGCTTTATTCACTGGTGCACCGATCTGTTTCGATTTTCACCAGTCAACTTCTTTTACCCTTTTCTACAAAGCTGTCGTTTTCCGGTTTCATATTTTAAAGGGGCTTACTTGAATTTCACAGTTTCCCCAAAATTTTGGGTTTCGGAATTCCTAAGACTGTTTGATCACGGACCCTAGCAGTTTCTTGTAGTGTTATTCCTTTCTGATTTTATTAATTTTTTTATTCTTAATAAAAAATTATTTCTTTTTTCATTTTGCATTTTGAATTCCTTAATCCTTCCGGAATTGGAAGTGGTTTGCTATGTAAAAATCCTTTTCAATTTCGGACTCTTCACCCTTACTTTATACAAACTTCACTCTCGCTGTTGTAGATATCCACTATTGCTTTTGTTTCTATTATTGATTAAATTTGTATTAGTTTTTCCTGAGTATTCTCGTGCAAAAAATTGCAGATAGCAATTGGAAAACAAGAACCAATGGAGAACATAAAGGTGCTCAATGCCCTTGATTCGGCAAAAACGCAATGGTACCACTTCACTGCAATTGTCATTGCCGGAATGGGTTTCTTCACAGATGCCTATGATCTTTTCTGCATATCCCTCGTCACTAAAATGCTTGGCCGAATCTATTACCATAAAGAAGGGGCATTGAAGCCCGGTTCTTTGCCTCCCAATGTATCCGCGGCTGTTAATGGTGTGGCACTATGTGGAACCCTTGCTGGCCAACTCTTCTTTGGTTGGTTAGGGGACAGACTTGGAAGGAAAAAGGTCTATGGTATTACACTCATGCTCATGTGTCTGGCATCGATCGCTTCAGGCCTCTCCTTTGGCCACAATGCTAAGGCAGTTATGACCACCCTCTGCTTCTTCCGATTTTGGCTTGGTTTTGGCATTGGCGGTGATTACCCTCTGTCTGCAACAATTATGTCCGAATATGCAAACAAGAGGACTCGTGGAGCCTTCATTGCAGCCGTCTTCGCCATGCAAGGCTTTGGAATTTTGGCAGGTGGTGTATTTGCTATGATTGTCTCTGCTTCATTTGAGGCCAGGTTTAAGGCCCCGGCTTATGAGGTTAATCCGGTTGCTTCAACTGCCCCGGAAGCAGATTATGTTTGGAGGATCATTTTGATGGCTGGTTCACTTCCAGCTCTGCTCACTTATTATTGGCGGATGAAGATGCCAGAAACTGCTCGCTACACAGCTCTTGTTGCAAAAAATGTGAACCAGGCTAATGCAGATATGTCGAAGTATTTGAACATGGATGTGGAAGCAGGGCAAGTACCTCAGGCAGAGGTGGAGAAGGTCAAGGAAACCAATATCTCACCATCCAAGTCTGATAACTCGTTCGGGTTGTTCTCAAAACCATTCCTCCGTAGACATGGGCTTCACTTGCTTGGCACAACAAGCACATGGTTCTTGCTTGACATAGCATTTTACAGCCAGAATCTGTTCCAGAAGGACATCTTCAGTGCCGTTGGATGGATTCCTGCTGCAAAGACAATGAATGCAATCCAAGAGGTGTACACAATAGCAAGGGCACAAACTCTAATTGCTCTGTGCAGTACTGTGCCAGGATATTGGTTCACCGTTGCCCTGATTGATACCATGGGAAGATTTGCCATTCAAATGTTAGGTTTCACCATGATGACAATATTCATGTTTGCTCTGGCCATTCCTTATGATCACTGGACTAAGACGGGAAACCATATTGGGTTTGTGGTCATGTACTCTCTGACCTTCTTCTTCGCAAACTTTGGTCCTAATGCTACCACATTCGTTGTGCCGGCAGAGATTTTCCCTGCTAGACTACGATCAACTTGCCATGGCATCTCAGCTGCATCAGGGAAGCTAGGAGCAATAATAGGTGCTTTTGGATTCTTATATTTGGCTCAAAATCCAGACAAGTCCAAAGCAGATCCAGGGTATCCAGCAGGAATTGGGATGAAGAAGTCACTCATAGTGTTGGGAGTAGTTAACTGTTTGGGTTTGTTGTTCACTTTCTTGGTCCCTGAATCCAAAGGAAAATCACTGGAGGAGATGTCTGGTGAAAATGAGGAGTCTAATGAAGTGGGAACAGGGCCACCTTCTTTTGATAACAAGACAGTTCCGGCAACATAGAATCTGTTTCTGGTTCGGGTTCTGGTATCTCTAACTAGTAGCTTTAGTTTCCTCCTTGCCACCTTTTATCAATGTACTTTCTTAGATTAGCAACTGTTTCATTTTTAGCCTTGGAGACTTGGAGTTACTCAAGATATGTAACTACAATCTTCTTCAGAGGTATTTTTTCCAAGAATAATTATTGTTATGTTAAACGTCTCCTATCTCTTCTAAGAAGTTTACATGTAGCATACATGCTCTTGTATGCACAGGAGATTTTGTCAAAAAAAAAAGAAAGAAAAAGGATTTTGACTGACTGCAGGCAAGATAACAGATTATTCAAATTGAATGTAAGTTTTGTTGTAAGATGTCTTGGACAGCATTGACAAACTAATCCATAACGACTATTGCTTGACAATAAAAGAGTTGTTCAAAATAGAACACGTTATCCTTCTTATGTCCATTTAGTTTGAGTTAAGAGGGAATATGAACAGCAATATCAAGCAGGGATGGAAAAAATAGAGCATTCTCTTTAGATGTTCTATGAATTAGCTTTCTTGGAAAAAGCAAGTCAGAAGATGGACAAAATTTACATTTAGCTTGACGTAATCAATGGAATAATTCTCTCTCTTAGTATGTAGTTTGTGATATCAGGTTTCAATCCCATATATGTCGATTTTTACCATTAAGTAGAAGAGCATGGATGGATTCCTTGCTATAGAGAAGACTTGTTCTTGTCACATCCTGAAGGCAAATTGGTGATTTTTGTCGCTAAATTTTTTATTTTTGGAAAGTTAGATCCCAATCTTTTATTTTCGAACAAAAAAACTTTTAATCTTTTTGTATGCTAAGAGTCCTTCTGTCACCTTTGGTTTTAAATTAAACAGAGTAAATCAAAGTTGACATCTTTCCTAAGGGCATTTTCAGTACTCTATTGTAGCAATTTCCAAAAGAATTAAAAATAAAAACCCACAAGTTTGTGAAATACTTAAAATGAAAATACGGAAAACCCACAAGTAAAGCAAAATTCACACTCTCAACGAGCTTGGCAGGTGACAAGAACCCATTACTGTAAAAAGAATGAGAATGAAATTCTAACACTATCTTCTCTTTTTGTTGATTCCATGTTACCCCAAAACCATCATTAACTTCAGCGACAATAGAAGATGAAGATGAAGAAGAACAAGACTGGTCCAATAAAACCCATTCACTCACAGATTTATATTCAACCGTTTGTTCAAAACTCATTTTCTTCTTTCGAACGAACATCTCTCTTCTTCTTCTTTTTCTAATATTCAAGGCTCGCTCGTCCATTCGTATTTAATGAAAACAAGCTCATTGAGTTTGAAAATAAAAATTTATTTACTAAATACACTAAACATAAAAATAATAGACTAACTTATTTGTTTTTTTAATGTGACCATTCAGTTTAATTCTAAGAGAGTAATATTCTTTTAAAAATTGTAAGTCTATAATATGACCATCACTGTTTATAGAAATAAAACAAATTAGTTGAGAAAAATAAGTAATGTAGATATTCTGAAGGAAAAGTTGAGAAGTACGTAGTTGAAGAAATCATAGAATATCGTGAAGTGCTTGAGAAAATCTTTTGGACTCAGTTCGGATGTGATTTGACTTAATTATGATTACTGGTCTTTGTCAAAACCTATAGATAGACAATTAACAATCTGATTTAAATTCCTCGCATTATTGCCACAAACCAAGAAGAATTGAAAGGTATCCTTCAAAGTTTACAAGCTTTTATTAGTGAATTTCTGTATAATTTTGATGGGCTGGAGCTTATTAAAGCTAAGATAAACTGGCAAGATAAATACGAAAATCTGAGTATTCAGGAATACCAGATAGTTCCATTTGACAAGCAAAATGAATAAAGCTCCAAATCTGCCTTTCTGGGCATCATCAAGGGAGCCAAAAAAGCAGTGATTTATAAAAGGGAGCTAACCCCTTTGTTCTTTGCAGCAAAGCCCGAAATCTTTTGAAGCCTTCAGTGTGCACGTTCCCTGAGCACCTCAAGATCCAGTTCTGTAGGATCAGTAGCCTGAATCTCATAATGAATTCCATCCAATGCTCTTCTAACCCTGTCTTTGGATGTAGCATAGAGCATTTTGGCACGAATTCGAGAAATCGAAGGAGACCTGATAAACACACAATGTTTCCCACCTCAAAATGTCAAATATAGAAATTATATCATTCTCGATTAATTCAAGTTTTAAAATGAGAGAGTAATTTAACAAGATATAAGAGTGGGATTTCTGCTGTGTCTCGGGGTTAAATATGTAATTCGAATGAAGAATACATAAACAATGCAAAATTTTTAGGTGCTGAAACAATTGATGAGGAAAAGATAAAAGATATTGAAACATGAATAGGCATATTGATTAGACTAACCAAGCAATGAAGAATATTTTGCTCTTTTGACAGTTCTCAGAGGTAACAAAATCAAAGTCATAGACAGCATATCTGCAGTCATTCTCGGGGAGGGCAGCAGTAAAATCATCATAGCTTTCTGCAGGACTGCCAGTCTTCTCAACAACTACCTCCTTTTTCTTCTCATCAATCTTGAAAATTATATAGCGGTAAACTTTCTTCCTCTGGAGCTCCAAGAACGCATCTTTACTGTGATCCGCAACACCCATTCCTGAGGATGCATTTGGCTGGGAAATCCAAATTGAAGCTCAACACCAATCAATCACAGAGGGCAATATAACTCAAGAATATGAAAAATGAACGCAATCGTATAGGCATAAGACAGGGAGAGGGAAACTTACTCCTCTGATTCTGAAGGACATGGCTGGATGAAGCAGCAACAAGAAAGTACTTCAAAATGTTGAAGGAAGATTGGGAAGGAAAGAGATTATATACCTCCTGAAAGCTTAGGCGTGTAATAATGGAGGTGGGTGTGGCAATGTGGTTTTAAAATTTTGGACGGAAAGACAAATGGGGAATCAAAAAGAAACAGAGAAAGAAAAGGCATATACGGCCAAATGGAGAAAGCAACTGCAAATTCTCTTTTCCTTTGCTGCCTTTGTTGTTATTCTTCTTCGTAAATCAATCTCATTAATTTAGCTCAAGAAAGTCAAATAGATTCTCACAGTGAACAAATCCCATTGTTAATCTGGTATTTTAAAAAGTTCAAAATTTTTGTTAGTCTTCCTGGAAGACTATGATTTAGATACTCGACTATTTCATATTATACGTAAGACGGTGATTTTATATGTTAAACCTTGTAATCGTATAAATTTGTTATTAGTATAAAGAAGATAAAAGATTGTGAAAAATGGGTTAAGGATAATGCTATATATATCGGGCGAGAATGTCTATCGAGACTAGAATTGTTTTAAGTAAAAAATGGAATCAAAGGGACCCATCCCGCCCGGGGGCGGTGCGTTCAACTTAAGCTGCCATGCGCTCTAGTCTCTAGATTGACACCACACCATAGATTGCTATACCGACTGCGCGTTTTGATAGATTCCCTTTTGATCCAAAAAGACAAAGTTCTGATGCTGCTTTGACTCAGTGCACTCTCATTTTCCTGGTTAACCAATTAATTATCATGATTATAGAATTATGCTCTTCTTTCCTCAGTCATTCTTCAGAAGCTGATTTTTTTATTATCATTTTAAAGCCTCAGAAACTTATTAGAAGGGAAAAAGAAAAACAAGTTTGGATAAATTAGTCAAAGTTATTGCTACCAACTATTCCAATGATGATGCCCTTCAATTTGGGAGGATCTTTAATCAGTCCAAGGCAAGATGAATGAAGTAGTGTCAAAATAATGTTTTTCCTTTTCCTTTGATTTTCCCAAGTAAATCAGTGGACATGTATACGTGTATATGTACATACGACAACATTCTTAGTGATACAAGCACAAGGCTTTGGTTAGTTTTGCAATTTAGCAGCCAAAAGGATTTCCCTTTCACCTAGGTAAGAAAGTAGTTGCAAAATGTCAAGTCACCAAACTGAATCCTGCAGAATTGGCAAACTTATATTCTACTAGAAGCCATCACTACATCAAATCTGCATCATCGTCATAGTCAAAATCTGGTTCACTTGACTGCCTCGATCTCTTTGCATCCCTAGGGCCACCCCTACCTTTCTTTGGTTTTCCTCTGTAGGTAGATAAAACTTTGCGTCAATTTCTCTTGATATCTGGCACATATCGAGCACTAGGTAAGAGATGGGACAGTGAAGTACTTACCCATTTGCTAAAATACCCCCAACATCTCGTCCAGATGCTTGCTCTTCAGCCTAAACACAATTCAAACTACATGTCAGGCCACAAGATCCTTGTCTATATGATGAAGCAAACCTGATACTGCACTACACAAACAATTTCTGCAGATGCAGTTGAGCGAAGTGCAATGCAAACGAGAAGAAACATGCAAGCAGGCCATTTGAGTGTTACTAATGAAGAATCGTCATCCCCATATTAAGAAATGTAAACAAGAACATTTTCTTGTAAATTCAGATGCACATCAGAAGTCTGGAGTTGAATACGAGAACAGACCTTGACACTAAATTCTTGGACTGATTGGACGAATGAAGCCAAATTTTGCAAAGGGGTGACAATTTTTTAAGAAGTCAAGGCTATGCAAACAGATACGCTCTAGAGTCTCTAGCTTCTAAGTTGGAATACTTTCCTAATAATTATTACAAGAGCAAATGGTTGAACACCATTTAAAAAGCAGAAAAAAGTTATTATCTTCAATTAAAATCTATAAACTCCCATGTCATTGCCAACACTATCTATAATATTTCAAGCTAGCCTGGTTAATCACTTCAACAATAGATATGTTCCTCATCCTAAATAACATTACCGTTCCAAGTGTCAACTTTAACTGCATCACTCTCCAATATTCAAACCACTGTCAGAAAATATAAGAATATATGGACTATCTCGTGTTAAACAGCATTGCTATGCTACTGATTCCATTAATCATCCCTGGATTTGAAAAGGCATTTCTATTAAACATGAACCCTCCACCATCCCCCACCCCAACAAAAAAAATATATAATTGTCCATATGATTAGCTTGTAAATAGGCTCAATAAGAAGACACATATATCATACACAAATTTCTTCTATCAGGAAAAAGTAACAAAGAAAATGAAATAACAATGGAGGTGGCATAATTGCAAAATGAATGTGATAAATACATACAGCTGGGGAAGTGATAGAAGACAGCGAAAACAACCTATCTTCAGGTTGGAACTTCCTGGAACGCTTCAAGCTACAAAAAATAACACATGACACTTGATTAACTAATATATGAAACAGATCGACTTAAATTTATTAAATCTGAAATCAAACAAAAAGTACTACAAGCTTTTAAAGACAGTAGATGATTTAAGATAACTTAGTAGTAGCAAAATTACCATATTTGGTTAAAACCATGAACTAAACCTTTCGTATTTGCATGTAAAAAAAAGGTTGTTTCCTTCACTCTCAAACTGAAAACTAAGTCCAAGTTTTACCAGCTCTCTTTAGCAACTATTTCAGCAAGTTATCCAAATACAGTGCTTATCATCTAGAACATCCATATTTTCTCAAAATCTTCGCAAATATTTCCATGAGTCCATAAAGCACTAGCATGTTTTAACCAACATTATCTGGGCACAAGTCCAACCGTCAGAAATAGAATCACTGATATTAAACCTAGATGATCTAATGATCTAAAACATATATTATCACTTTACTGGAAGAAAGCAAGTTAAGATCCATCAAATGACTCAACTAGAAAACCCCGCAATCATCAGCTGCACACTCAGACATGCATCTTATCCTATTAGTACTAAACATAATTTCTCATAGCTAAACTATCAAATACTACTATAAAGTTCAGCAACACCAAAGCACATTTTACCAACAAAGTAGCATTATCAATATCTATGCTGATTACACTACCAAAGGCAAGATTTTTACAGGGTCGTGCTCTTGGAGGACGACAAAAACCCTTCAAAACCTTTCAATACATTGCCACATTGGCTTGGATCCTGCAAATAACTAGTTTCCATATCATATACCTGCAAAAGCATGAACACATCATGCCACTCAGCTAAAAAAAAACTTGCTTACACATCTCTTTCGCTCCTATCCAACAACTCACAAACCTGCTTCTCAATGTTTCGGAGTTCCTGATGAAGTTTAGCCCTTTTGCATAACAGAGCAGCCAGCATCGCCGAAGGGTTTGAAGATGCTCGTTGCCCTAACCAAAAAAAAATCTCATAAATCGTCGGATCACATGAATTAGGGGAAGAAATTGAAGGGTCTGATGATCCCAACGATTACCTTCGGAATCCATTGTAATAATTCCAGATTGTAGTGCCAAATTTTTTTGATCTTACAGCTTTGTATATAAGTACACAGACATATATAAATTTCTAATATTTCAGAGAAGCGCAGTGGCCGGGATCTTCCATTCCTCCACCGTCTAAAACCCTTTCAAATTCGATCTAGGACGTTGACGTTCAACTTGGTGATGACCAATTTTAATGGAGTAATTTACAAAACGGATCCCGTTTCTTCCGCCTTTTCTATTTCACCACAGAGATATTCATGTAACTTTTTTTCTTTCTTTTTTTTTTTAGTTTTATCTTTCTTTCTTTTTTTGAGGGAATTTTTTTTAACTTTACGTTGTAAAAATAAATTATGACCATGTAAATAAAATTTTATCATCATGCCAGTTGTATATTCAATACTCAAGTAGGGCTTAATTTGAATAAGAACGAACCATGAAGTTTTCGACCTCGAATTTGAATACTATTCGAACTCGAAATATTATTCATGTTTATGAAACTTAACATTGGGCTAGTTTAATCTAATAAATCGAAATTGAATTGTTCGATTAGTTTGAATTTGAATACGATTTTTATTTTTTTATTTTTTTAAAAAAATATAAGATAATATATTATATGTAAAAATAATATATAATATATAAAATTATATTACATATTAATTATAAATGTTCATGATCGTTCAAAATGTTTGCGAACTTATTTTGTTTAATAAATAAATGAGCCATAATCGAACACAAATAAACTTTGTTCTCGAAATGCTTGATTTGCGAACAGTCCTATAGTAAAATAATCTCTCTTTTTTCTAATTAGTTCATACTATTAAATATTTCCAAATACTTAATATTGTTTATCTTAAATTTTTACTTTCTATTGTTTATTTTAATATTTACTTTTGACTTTAGTTAAAATTAAGAGAGGTCAATGACTTTAATTAACTTACCAAATTATCTTTGACATTAGTATAATGGAGTATGAAACTCATCATTTAATTAAATGTAATTATCTTAAATTAAAATGATGACTGATGAAGATCATAAAGTAGTTGGATATAAATTTCTTAAATTAATGAAATTATTAGTTGAATTTTAAATAAAAAATATATCTATTTAATAAAAATAGACATTTAATTCTGAAGAAATTAAAATACAAATATGAATATTCAATTTCGAGTGGAGGTAGTATAAAATTTAAAAATGTGCCTTTGAATATAAGTTACACCACATCTTTATTATTAATACTTTCCAGTGATGTAACTATTTATCTTAATTAAAAAATTATTAAATTAAAAAAGGTTATAGATAAAATTTTAATTTTTTTTCTTCAAAAAGTTGACACATAGTTTTAAAACTTTTAATTCCGAGCGGAGCGAGTATAAAATTTAAAAATGTGCCTTTGAATATAAGTTACATAGCATCTTTATTATTAATATTTTTTAGTGATGGAACTACTTATCTTAATTAAAATATATATTAAATTTAACAGGTTATAGATAAAATTTTAGATGAAATTTTATTTTTTTAAAAAGTTGACATATAATTTTAGAAATCTCAAAATAAAAATTAAAATATTCATCTTTTGATGAATGAGCATTACTTGTATGCCTTTTATTTTGTCTCGAGTCAACTTACTTAATTGTCTTATTCATTATAGAGGCAATGATTTTATTTAACTTAGTTGTTAATTTTCTAAAAAAAACATAATTATCAATAAAAATGCAATATTTTCTACTATTGTCAAATAAAATCTAAACATTATTGTTGCTTCTTAAAAACCACACAATCTTACTTTGAATTTAATATTTTGTTGACACAACAAATTAATGATATTTAACTATTCAAAAATAATAACATCTACTAATTATAATAAAAAACTCAAACATGATATACTAAGGATTCTAAAACAAATAAAAGTATTTTTTTTTCGAAAAAATTAATAGATATTGAGTAATTCTATACTATGCTCTTTGATGACCTAATGTTTATCTATATTTTCTTTTGTGTATGCCCACAATTTGTTTTTTTTTTTTTTTTTGTGGAGATACCTTATATGAAATAGGACTAAAAGAAAAATAATTATTTAATTCAAAATTAAATATCTACATTTATACTTTAGAATGTTTAATTTCATAAAATAAGCATTTTTCATTTAAATTTTCATTAGCTAATTATCTACATCAATAACTAAATTAATAAAAATAATAATAAAATATCTTTCTTAATATCAATTACCATTATTAATTATTACTTTAAATTAAATGTGAATATTGAAACGGAGACTATTAGATAGGACTTAGTTCATCAAAATGCTAAAGTACTAGGGGGTTAAGGTAAGATTTTATTACCGACTGTTTCGTTCGTAGTAGAAAAAAAAGATAGTACGGCGTCGTAGATAGCGTACCCTACAAATTTAAGGGGCTCCTCCAAACCCGAATCCGCAAAACCAGCTACAAAGCCCAAACTATTCCCAAGAGTTATCCGTTACGTCAATCCCGCCGCTGTTCCTTCCATGAACTTACTGGTTCTTCTCTCTCAGAGTTCTTTTCGCCGGAGATGTTTCTGGGTTTTCTTACTTTTAAACTTTCTTTGAATTTTATTGGGGCGTTTCTGTGAATTTTCATCGTTTACAGGAAAATTTAAAGAAGCAAAAGAAGGAAATGAATAAGCCTGCGCCACCGTTGCCGGTGTTCTGGATTGAGACCTCCGACTCCATGTCTCGTCGGTACCAGTTTGAACAAGATGGTCAACTCTCTGTGAGTCTTGTCTCTGTGTACTAATTTTAACAGCATCACTTGCTCAACAATGTGATTCTTGGCAACCCCATTACTTTACTCTGCTTGAACAATTGTTTTTTGCTGTTATTTTCTTCGTAAGGCGTATTCTGCTCAATTGAGAATCTTAAACTGTTTCATATGTATTTTCTCCAACATATGATTGATTGTTAGAGTTTGCCAACTTTTGTGCTAAACTTTCATTGCACTGCCTGAGCGTCAGCTGGAACTTATGAGTATGATTTAATACGCAGATGAAGATACTGGATGATTCCAGGCCTGTTGCCCAAAGAATGGTTGGATCCTTTCTCAATAAATTTTTTCCCTCCGGGTATCCATATAGGTTAGTACAGCATTTGAGGTTAAGCAGCACACAGCTCCTTCAAATAATGACAAGCTTGTCATGAAGATTATATTGTACGTCATTTTCTTTTGTTTCATAATTAATGTATAGCCTTCACTTTACTTGCTGAATCTTTACGTGGCAGTGTGAATGAGGGATACCTTAGATATACACAATTCCGAGCTCTGCAACACTTCACCAGTGCAGCATTATCTGTATTATCTACTCAGGTCTTCTTCAATATCCATGGAGCATGTCCAGAGTGAATTCCAGCTCTCATTCATAATTTCTTACTATGTAGATGTAATTTTTAACATTCTCAATTATTTGGTTAAAATGAAATTTTGCTAGGTTGCTATATTTTATCTTCCAGTTTATTTATTTTCTTTCAGCTTTCCTTATGCTAATAATCAATAGTTTTTCTTCATTCATTTTTAGATGAAACTGATAACTTAAGTATAAAAACTAATGTCAAGTTATCAATGTCCTTCTACCCATGATGCTTCAGAACTGTGGTGGGAAATTTTATGTATTCTTACACCTTTGCAGTCACTGTTATTTGCTGCAGGCCTGCGACCTACCCCTGCACAGGCTACTGCAGTTAGCTGGGTAAAGTTTTAATGCGTTAGATTTATGAACTACACCCCTTTTGACCTTTCCGTTTCATACTGGTTAGTTTGTAATTGTCATTTGCAGATATTAAAGGATGGGATGCAGCATGTAGGCAAACTCATATGTAGCAATTTGGGTTCAAGAATGGACTCAGAGCCTAAGCGCTGGAGAATTCTGGGTTTATTTCTTGGCTCTTAATTTTTAATTTTTTGCTTGTTTTCTCTTCCACCACCCCTCCGCCCCCCCCCCCCAAAAAAAAGGTTTTACAAGAAATCCGCCAAACAAGAAAAAGTCTTTTTTTTTGTTTAATCTTGTTGCATTCTTTTTGGTTGTTTCACAAATTGATTGAAAGGGAATCTCCACATTGCAGCTGATGTGCTATACGACTTGGGTACTGGATTAGATGTGCTTTCCCCCTTATGTCCCCAATTATTTCTTGAAATCGCAGGTCTTGGAAATTTTGCTAAGGTTAGTGGGATAACTTTTTATAATTTAGATTGTTCGATGCATATATTATGTACAGTCCATGAGCTATAGATCTATTAAGGAGGCCAAAATGTTTGAGATATTAGTTTCTAAGTTTTTGCTCTTTCTGATTTCACTTCATGACAAAAATTGCCATGCAAGTTTTCAGAGAAAATGTTTAAATCGTAATCAACTCTCTGTTCCTGTTATATTTAATCACTTTCAGTTGTATCTGGTCTCATTATGCGGTTGGAATCATGAACTTATCCTCTTGTTTTACAGGGAATGGCAGTAGTTGCTGCAAGAGCAACAAGATTGCCAATATATTCTTCCTTTGCCAAAGAAGGCAATCTTAGTGATCTTTTTGCAAAAGGTGAAGCCATTTCCACCGTTTTTAACGTTGTTGGGATAGGAGCAGGAATCCACTTAGCTTCTACCATCTGTTCATCAATGCAAGGAAAGGTACAAAAACCTGTTATCATAATCTGTGCATCGTTTTCAGATAACTATTATGTGATTTATCCTAATTGACCTCCTCACATTGTAACACAGAGTAAAGCAATCCTAGTCCTATGAATTTGAGTTTGTATTTCACATTCAGGCCAGCAGGCTCAAAGAGAGCATGTAGACAACTAAAGAAATTTAAAGATGTAGCTCTCTCAGCAGGAAATATAAGAAAGAATTGCAAAGACCAGCATCACAACAAAATATAAGAAAATATCTACAATACCAATACTATCATATAAGTTAGAAGTATCTACCAAACACTTTAATGCTAGCATTATTAATTGTTTCATGATAGTTTGTAAGGGTTTCAGAAAGTACACGGATTAACTGTTGCATCCTAGTCTTGCAACAACTTTAGAGGTTAAAATTTTCAATATATTCTAATTTCTACCATCTATTTGGACATGTATTGCCTAATTATTATTATTTATTTAATAATTCTACTTCCATTATCCATAGGCACCTTCATGAGTTAACATTCTCCTAGTCCTTGAGAAAGCATTTTCAAACAGAATAATGCTGCTCCTAATGGTTTCTAAAATCTAGAGCTCTAGATTTCTTTGAACCATAACCTTTCTCATTGCCTCTGTGAAATGTCTTTTCTGTAAAACTTTTTTCAGTAATACAGCTACAGCCTGCTTATAATGTTTTGGACGTGGAGTGAGTTTGTGGAAAGTGGTATTCTTGTTTCATAGTTGTTCTTGGGTATCTGAAATGAAACCAACGATGGAAGCTAGCTATGATGGTTTTGTGTGATTGAGAATCTGGATTTATTTTTTTCTCTTTTGATTTTCTGTGATAAGATGATGATTGAGTTTAATAAGATTAGAAATTTTTTGGTGTTTCTGATAATCTACGGCATATTGCAGTTTTTGGTTGCACCTCTTTTGTCCATCATACATATTTACAGTGTCTATGAAGAAATGCGAGCTGCTCCTGTCAATACACTTAATCCACAGAGAACTGCAATGATTATAGCAGATTTTGTCAAGGTTTTTATTCTCTCTCTCTCTCTCTCTCACATATAAAAGAGAAGAATATGATGTTGATACAATTCCATTTTTATTTACTTATTTAAAGCTGTGAATGGAACCAGACAGGAAAAGTATCAGGCCCTGCCGATCTCAGGTATCAAGAAGATCTATTATTTCCTGGAAGAGTGATCAAGGATGCTGGAAGCGTTAAAGTGGGAAGTGCTCTGCACAAGGTTGTGAAACCTTCAATGCTGCGCCAGCTGAAAGAAATATTCCCTGAGGAGAAGTTTATTTTGAGTCCTGGAAGTAGATGGACTGATTTGATATTGGAACACAATGCTACCGCTGAAGATGCTTTGCGGGGGTGGCTGGTTGCTGCATATGCTGCAGATATACAGAAGTCTGTGCCCAAATCTAGAATCAACGTTTGGAAGGAAGCTTATGAGCGGATGAATTGTGTATTTCCCCCTTTGCTTTCTCAGCTGCAGGCTAAAGGATGGCATACTGATCGTTTTATTGATGGAACAGGGGTTCGTTTTGCCTTTTGAAATCAAACTACACCAGGTATTGGACTGTTTTCTCCTATTCAATAATTGATTAATTACATTGCTTGAAGTTTTTAAGCAGATTTTCTGCATTTTTTTTTCACTTCTAATGCATATTTTCATGAAATCTCCTCCCCAACAAAGCTTCTTATTATTTCTGCCTCCTAATTTGCTGTTGCAGCTTATAGTAATGCTCCTTTCGCCTTGTCTTGTTCTGTAGGGATATGTGATAAGAGTTCTCATACGGAATTGTGGACTTAACCAGATGGCTATTAAGTTTGATGGTGGATTAGGTCTCTAACAGGTTAGTTTTTTTTTTCTTTTCCCATCAATATATATATAGTCTTAATGTCTTTTTGACCATGTAATTACCAAGCATATATTCCCATTTGTGCTTGCTCTTTTCTTTTAAAATACTTTGTTTATATAAAGTAACCTACAAAATCATGTGATTTTACCTTAAATATGATTACAAGATTCATAACTTTGTTGCAACATATATTACTGTAATTCTTAGTGATGAAGTGGAATAGACGATCCTTTCAAGATGTAGCATCAGAGATTCTTATAAAACATAAATACCATTTTTCTAAATTAAACTTGAATTTTTATAAGGGAATACCAATTTTTATTGGCAACTGTATATTTAAGATTAGACGTTTGGTTCAAGAAAACACCCACACCCAGACATTTTGAAACTTTTTGTCATCTTATATTTAGCATGAATGTCACCTGGACGATTCTACTTGCCCACAAAAGGTGAAATACTGCGCTTTGATACATAATAAACTTGCAAAGGTGAAATACTGCTGCTGTTTGCCAATGGCCGCAGATCGCCGTACTCTCTCCGGTGACGTGTGGGGTGGGGGTTTGTACACATCAAGTTTCGTTTCAAAACTTCTATTCAGTTACTTACCACTGGGGCAAAGCAGCAGAATTTGACATTTTATTGAATTAAATGAAATAGGAGTTTAAAATGCCTCCTTTCTTGTTTATGGCACCTACCAACAAGACGTTAATACACGGGCGCATACTTATGGACTGTTTATGCCTAATCGTCTCTTTTCTTATTTCTAATTATAAAATATTTTATTATTTTTTTATGATTATTATATATATTATTTTTAAATTTATTCTGATTTTATTGAGAAAGAAAAAAAAGAACAAATATTTCATTTTATTTTTTTTAAAAAATAAATAAGGATATAATAAAAAATAAATAATTTCTTGATTCAGGTGGAATTGTTTAAAATATTTTATAAAAATGAATGGAGTGAGTATGTTTATATTTTTATTTTAAAATATTTATAATTAAATGTCTAATTTATATCTTATAGGTTGATTACTAATCAAATTAATAATAAAAATAATGTGATAATTATTTTAAAGTTAAAGTTAAAGGTCTTTTAAATTTTTTTATACAAGTTAAATGTGGAGATTTATCTTTGAATGATTGAATTATTTACTTAGGTGCTTTAAATTGTACAATTGGATGGTTTACTTTAAGAAAGAACCGAAGGCGGCGCTAAGAGTTGAAAATACAAAAGCATCCTTTATAGTCTCAATCATTATGCTTTACTGTTTTACGCTAAGATAGTAAATTATTAGTAATTTAGTGATAATAAAACCATCAAATCCGTAATGTAAATTATTACTCCTTTCAAAATACAAGTCTTTTAGAGTTTAAAAGTTGTTTTGAAATACTGATTGGTTTCTATAAAATTTAATAAGTATTTATTTTTTTCAAAATTGCTCATAGTGGTTTCTTTTCAATTTTTTATGTAATTTGGTTGAAGACATTTTAGATAGTTAAAAAATAAAAAATATTATTATTATTTAAAATCATATTTGTGTACAAAAATCTAAAGAAAATTATATTTTAAAATAAAAAATAATATGAATTTCGAACCTCTTATGATAATTGTTATTCTAATTGGAGTTTAAACAAAGGCATACTAATGATCACACACTTTAAACGAGGCCTCAAATATATGAGGCATTTTTTCTTTCTTTTTTAATTTTTATTAGTACGAATAAAACTATTATTCTTCTAATTAGTCATATTACTGTAATCTGCTATTGGCAGCCTATTTTGTTCACCTTGATGTCGTGCTAAATAAATGAGCCGCACTTTTAAGTCTTTAATTATTATGAACCATGTTTTGTTGACTCCTTGGAGTAGTGATGATGTCATTGATGATGATTGCTTTTCAAAAGGCCATGTGCGGTACCCCAACTCATTTTTTATTTCTTGGATAATGACCTGCAATAAGTTTTAGGACTCACAAGTGTCATTAGTCGGTTGCAATGTCAAAATTTAGAGTGTTTTTTCATGTGGAATTTGAAATGAGTTTTTGTGTTGTTTTGAATTGAGTAGTATTTTTTTGTATTCGGATAATAAATTTTTTATTATGAATTGCAAGAATTTTTTTTTAGAGTTAAGGAATTGAAAGTTTTATAAGATTTTTTTTGTCTATAATAGTATTTATAAAATATAATTACTAAATTATTTGAGATTATGGTTTAATTTTAACATAATAATAAAATATTATTTATGTGACTGGATTAACAGAAAATTTAAATTTTGGAGATAAAAATTTATTTTAAAATATATTTTTATGGGGAATGATGAATTTGAAAGAAAAAAAAAAGGTTGCTAATCCAAAAATTAATAGTTGCACTTTGTATCTCTTTCAAAATAATACTAGTAGTAGTAATCTCATTTAAAAACCAAAATTGCTCAAAATTATTTGTCCTCTTTAAAAAAAATTAAGAGTATAATAAATACTATTAGCTACTTTAGCATCAAACTCCCACAAATTGCGATAACTGGATGCATTTTAGTTAATAAAGTCACCTTACTTGAGTTTAAGTCATATTTTCTATATTATGGTAAATTTATTTAATAAAGAAAAATCCTACTAATTGCAAGCTTTACATGGATGCTTCAATTTAATTCTATTTTATCTCCCTCTCCACACAAACCAAACAATAAAATTTTATCTTCTAGGTTTCTTTCCCTCCCCTCTCCACTTTTGAACCACACACTGATTAATTAAAGTAAGCCTCTTTTCTCCGATCGATCTACTTTTATAAGAAAAAAAAAAGGGTTTGATATTCATGGCTAAACTCAATCCTTACAGAAAAATGAAAAAAAAATCAATCTAAGCACCATCTCCTTTTTCCTCTCCTTTCTTTATGTTTTTTTTTTTTTTTGAGAGGAAACTTTATGTCTCCTTTAAAATAAACAAAGTGTTAGTACTATTTTTGCCGTGCTCTAAATTATTTAAAATGAGCAACTTTTGATTTTATTTCCAGCCCAAAGTTATTTTAAATTATTGTTGTTAGCGTCCAGAATTAAATATGTATTTTTTATTTAATACAACAATTAATAAAAATAATTTTGACTTAAATTTTTTTTAACATAATAACTTTTTGTTAATGTAATTAGTAACGAGAGTATATAAATACTGATATATAAATCATAAATTAAAATAATTGTTGGTGAAAAATTGATGAGCAATATAATTATTTTAAAAAAATATTTAATTTTGAATATGCTAAAATAAATATGTAAACCTTGGAAAGGGAATACTTTTTTACTTACTTTTGATTTTAATTCTAAAAAGCTAAAAGGAATATTTGAAAAAGTTATTTTCTATAAATGTTTTATTAATGTTTTTAAAAATAAAATAAATTTTTAAAAATTATTTTTCACTAGAAAAAAATCCACAAAGGAAAACTGTTTTTTTCTTTTTTCTTTTTATCCTGTGGACACAAAAATTTCCAATAATTTCTCCTAGATCTGTGTCCCAGTGAACCTTTTCAGACCTTTTTTTTTTCCATAACTTCTTTTTTCCTGATAATTTTGGTTCTTAATCCTTTTTTTTTCCCCCATAATTTGGGGCCTTTTCAGACTTTTTTTAAATGTTACTATATCTTAATCTTGCTTGTCCACAAGAACACGCTCTGCCCTTTAACCCCACGTGCCATTTGACCACAAGGCCCGGCCCATCTCTTTCAAATGCGGGCTTCGGGCTTTGCAGATCATTATATAAGTCACGTGCCTAGACGGCGGCTTTTCTAGTCCGGCCGAGTCCTCTATCTCTGCGAGAGCTAATGCTGCAACTCTAGTATTCCCTCTTCTTCCTGCTCTCCGTCTCCATCCATTTATCGAATATCAGACTCGTCCTTGGATCATGGTGAGAGCTCCTTGCTGTGAGAAGATGGGATTAAAGAAAGGTCCTTGGACAAAGGAAGAAGATCATATACTCATCACTTACATCAATCAACACGGCCATCAGAATTGGCGAGCTCTCCCCAAGAAAGCTGGTAATTAATAGTAATTATTTTAAAGAAATGCCTGTTTTCATGTAGCTTATGGAGTATATAATAAAATTTTATAGATCAGTTAGCTTTTATGTAGAGCTAGAAGTAATATATAGAGAGATATTCTGAGTTGATCGATCAGTTCTCGTGGCTTTGATTAAAAATTTAAACTACTAGTAATATATCTTCCTCAACTCAGGTCTGTTAAGGTGTGGGAAGAGTTGTAGACTACGATGGATCAACTACTTGCGACCGGACATCAAGCGCGGAAACTTTTCCAAGGAAGAGGAGGACATCATTATTCACTCACACCAAGTCTTAGGCAACAGGTTTGTTTGCCTGACTTGTCTCTCTGTATGCGTGTCTTCTCTAGTATTTTCTTTTCAACTTCAGTTTTCCCAAGTGACTGTTAGGCAAAATCTAGGATTGTTTGTCCGATTTATACACTTATCATATTAGAATTGGATTGGTGGTAGTGAAAATAGTGACAGTGAGGTCAGATGGATTTTCGAGGCAACTTTGGGAAGTTGGTGACTCGGTGGGTGAGCCAGATGCATTATTCTTTGCTCTACGTGTATTGCTGGCGAGAAGTCTCAGCAGATCAAACATCCCTTTGAGTTTAAATTCAGTATTTGTTCTCCTTGTGGATTCTCAATAAAAAGTGTTTTTTATTGAAGCATTATTCATATTTTTTATTTCAATTTAGTTTTTAAAAAGTGTATACAATTTATACACTTATCATATTTTAATTTTCAAGATACTCCATTCAATTTAATAAGTTTGTTTAATTTTTTAAACTGATTAAAATATAAACATAATAATTAATATTGTTAAAAATATATAATTTTTTATAAAAAATTTATAAAATATCATTATTATTTATCATTTCAAAATAAATTTAACATATACTTTTTATATACAATAATTTTACTTTAAATAAAAATATTTTGATTAATTTATTAATACATATATTTGAATAAAGAAAATGATATATAATTTTAATATAGTATTAAAAACACGTGAAATTTCAATGCTTTTAAAATTTGAGAGAGAGGGAGTAGATTAAATTTAAAGTCATAAATATTGTTTTAGTAGTAGTTCTCAGCTGGATAAAGATGAAAAAAGCATTGAAATGACAGTGCAGACGACAAAAAACTAAAATGTAAAATTTCACGTGTCTAATGTCCCCTCATCTTTCTCCATCAAACACAGAGAACCATTAATTACTTGCAATTTCACGTGTTTTTAATACTATCTATGACTTCGCCAAAATGAAATAAAATATGGATCATAATAGAGAGCATTTGCAGATATCAGAATTTTAATTCATTTTTCATAATCTGCAGATGGTCGGCAATTGCAGCAAAATTACCAGGTCGTACGGACAACGAGATAAAGAATGTATGGCACACTCATTTTAAGAAGAGACTTTTTAAACGGGAAATTCCTCAAACACAAGATCAGCAAATAGAGACGATGGCCAAGTTTGATCATGGTCGTCTCAGTACTGATAAAGATGACTCAATGAGTTTAAGCATGCCGGATAGTTCAGCTGGAAGCATTCAATGCCAGCCAAACTCTCCATCGCATTGTTCCTCATCAACTGGCGACGTCTCATCATCGATCACCACCGCAACCAATCCTGAGAATGCCGACATTAGCCACCCGGATTTGGATGGGGAATATTTCAGCTGGCTGGATGTTGTTTCATCGGAAAATTCTGGGTTTAATGGTGAAGATGGTCTTTGTTTTCCATTATCTCCACTTCACAGTTCTACCTTTAACGTGGATTTTTGGTCCGACCTTTTCACGAGGGATGAGGAGTTATTACAGTTACCAGAATTCTAAATGTTCAAAGGGTAAAAAAAAAAAAAAATCAGTTAATGTTCTTTTTTGAGAGAAATCAACTAGTGTATGTTCTCCAAGTTTGGGGCCTTCACAAATGTTATAGTGGCTACATACTTTTTATTTTTTATTTTTGGTATTTTTGTATATATGGCTTTTTTTTTTCTTTCGCTTTAACATAATTTTTCCTCTTTGTCCAATTCTATTAATTTAGCTTTGGTTTTGTCCAAAGAAATTATTGCATCTCCAATTGAATATTTGTCTTTTACTTTGTAAAAAATAATTATTGGAACATATGATAATTGGTTAAATTACTATCCCTTAATATTCTTTGAGTTAAGATGGTTGATTATGAAAAGTTTTATAAAAAAAAACATATTTATTTCATTAAATTAGTAAACATTTATTCTTTATATCTCAAAAATATTTGTATGATTTAATTTGGGGAAAAGGGTATGCTACTTCTTTGATGTTATTTACAATATAGAGTGTAATATGATATTTGTGACACTTTTTGTTTTAAGTGATTGTGGTTGTGGATATCTAAAATAATAAGAAAAAGATTACTTCCCATGGATAGTACAGCAGTTTTTCTTCTGTACGTTGCTCTGCCTTTCTTTACTAAATTAGTATTTGCTGTTGTGTACTGAACGTTGAGACCTGTCCATTCCCCTTCTTTCATTAATAAATTCTTTATTTTTTCACAGGAAAAAAAAAAACCCCAAGATAGAAACCTTGGATTCATCCACCAAATTTGAAACATCGTACAAATTGAAACCTATGTTTGATAGTTTTATGAATTTGTGTTATGTGATAAATGAGAAATTTGGACTCAAATTTAGTCAAGTTCTAGCTATATTAAAAAATAATTACATTATTTTTCTCTAGTCTTCCTCACACATTGGTCTTTCCGACTATTTTTTTCTAAGATCAATTATGTAGAATCCAAATAATTCAAAATACAAAAATTCCTTATGGAGTGTTTGGAACCATGTTTTTTAAGAGTGTTTGTTTGGATAATTTAGTTAGTAAGTTTTTTAAAATCTTTGACTTTTTTAACAAGGGATTTTAAATCTTCAAAATCTCTTATTTAAAATCCACCTAAATAGGTGTTTTTCCAATTAACACAATTAAATTTTAATAAATTTTATCATCTTCTTTTTATTCCTTAATTTTTATTTTTCTCTATTATAATATTATACATTTTTTCAATATTTCACAAAATATATAATTATCAAACTATCACTTTCCACACATCTATATTTTCTTATTTTTTAAAATTTTCAAACAAGCAATTTAAAAATTCTAATTTTTTAAAATGTATCTTTTTTAATTACTTCATTTTAAAATGTCTAATCCAAACACAGTCTTCACGCTGCTAATAAGGATTTCTTATGTGAAGAGTTGCAACTTGTAGAGAAATATGGAACAAAAGTTTTTGAGAAAAGTAACCAAACTAAAGATTAAGTACAACGTGGGACTAATTTGACCTCCCTCTCTCAATTCTTAATGGAGGATCTACACTCCTTATAATGCTTCTTTAACGCATGTAAACAAAAGTTGCAGAATGCAAATCTCTACACGAGAATTTGGGGTTATCATATATACCACGCTATTGTTAGTTTGCTTAAGTAATGATTCACTAAGGATATCAAAGAGCATTTATTTTACATTTGTATTGAAGCTTTTCCCCTATCCAAAGTAGTAAAGCCTATTTAAAAATGTTAAAATACCCTCCTTGCAGTTGGAAACCACCAACACATAATTACAAGTATTTATTCATATTTTGGTTATTGAATTACCAAAAGTTGGGATTTCATTTTTTTTTTTGGAAAAAGAAGATTATTTCAAGGCCAACCACTCCTTCATCCCCCCACCCCCATCCCAAAAAAAATGGCTCAAATTCGTTAAGGATAAAATGGAATATTTAAAGCATGGGGTTTGTTAATCAAAAACATTCATCACAAAGTGATATATACCTATCTAATCCCCTTTCCTCTTGCGATCGAGAGGAAGAAAAAAAAAAGGATAAATTTGTTAGATTTATCAATCTATTTTACCTTTTAATTTATTTGAAAAATGAAACAAATTATTCGGACAAACTATTTGGGATTTTTTCAATACTATTGAAAATAAAATATTATTTATTTTTTAAAACTATAGTATGTCTTGACAAAATATTGGGCTACAAAGTGAAAGCCCATAGGATCTCTTTAATTGGATCTTTAAACTTTTTTCTTTTCTTTTTAGACTGTATGCCTGACCCATAATCGAAACACCAAGAAGCCCAATCGAAGTCCATCAAGAGTGTAAATTGCTCCTCTACTAAGACGGCAACTTTCGAGCGTAACCGCCACCGCCTCATCCTCGTCCTGTATTTCTCGTCGTCTTCCTTTCCTTTCCTTCTTCTGAACCTAATCGGGAAGGGTTGGGGAAAAATCCTCATTCGATTTCTGAATCAGTAATCAGCCCGTGTGAACTTCGTTTGTAAGGAGAAAGCGGAATCAAAGAAGAAAGATAATTCTGGGACCCCAAGTTTTCATCAAGTGCATAAGCCAGTTATCCTAGGGTTTCAATCCTTTCTTTGAATTCCGAATTCTGTTATTCTCTCGTATCAAACATGGCGACGGCTTCAGGTACCCTCCTCTTTCCTTATACTTTACCATCGTACTTATGTAGATTCTGACGATGTCCAGGCTCGAATTAAACATTTAAAATAATCTTAAAAAACGGAATTTTATTAATAAAGAGTGCTCGTTTATGTCGGTTTATTGGTTACCTTGAATCGTTGTATGATATTGTGCGAACTTTTGGAATTGCAGTGGCATTTAAATCTAGGGAGGATCATAGGAAGCAGCTGGAGTTAGAAGAGGCGAGGAAGGCAGGGCTTGCACCTGCTGAGGTGGATGAGGATGGAAAAGAAATCAATCCACATATTCCTCAGTATATGTCATCTGCGCCTTGGTATCTAAATGCCGAGAGACCAGTATGTTTACTTTTCTAACTCTGTACCACTTGTTATTTCCTTAAACTTTATTTTTTTTATAAGAAAGAAAGGAAGAGAGGGTGCAGCTAGATTTTTTAAAGTATGTTTTTCCTTTCTTTCTTTTTTTTCCCACTTGATTTAATTTGGACTAACGCAATGCTGTTTTGGTTGGCTAAGAGCTTAAAACATCAAAGGAAATGGAAATCCGACCCAAACTACACAAAATCGTGGTATGATAGAGGTGCCAAAATATTTCAGGCTGACAAGTTTAGAAAAGGCGCTTGTGAAAAGTAAGACATCTTTCTATTTGAATTTGAAAGCTTGAAGTTTTCTTTTTTGGTGCGTGTGTCTGGTTTTTACATGCTGCATGACCGTGTTTATTTTGTGACTGGGGGAACTGTGGCTGACTCTCAATTTTCTTCACTTTATTTTGTTTCCATTGGATACTCTTCCTTGAAACTAAACTAAATATTTTAGAGTTTTCAAACATGTGATGCTGTACTGCAGTGATCATATTGAAGGTTTCCAATTTTAAGCCTAGAGTGATGTATTTTGGCACCTATGTGAGAAATGGAGGAGTATCTACTTTGGCTTGTAAGGGTTGATTTGCACACCTATTTTAGGCTCTATGATTATGTTAGAGTCTTTCAGTTGTCAAGTTTCAGAAAGTTAGCTTTTTGGGTACATATTATCATATTATGGTTGAGGATATTTTCATTTGCATTTACAGCTGTGGAGCTATGACACATACTACAAAGTCGTGCATGGATAGACCTCGAAAAATTGGTGCAAAGTGGACCAACAAGAATATAGCCGCAGATGAAAAAATCGAGACATTTGAGCTTGATTATGATGGCAAGCGGGATCGCTGGAATGGCTATGATGCAGCAACATATGCTCAGGTCATTGAAAGATATGAAGCAAGAGATGAAGCCAGACGGAAATATCTCAAGGAACAACAGCTTAAACAGTTGGATGAGAAAAATAACAACCAAAAAGAGGGTGGAGAGAGTGATGATGAGAAACTTGAAGATGCTTTGAAAGTGGATGAAGCCAAAGTTGATGAGAGCAAGCAGATGGACTTTGCAAAGGTTGAGAAGCGTGTTCGCACTACAGGTGGTGGGAGTACAGGAACTGTTAGGTAAACATATTTACCATCCATTTCTCTATTTCATGGTTTTTCAATCATTTGACATTTGTGTGTAGAATGTGCATCGTCTATGAGTTCTTTAGTCGGTGGATAGTCTAATTATTGTCTCTGCTTGTTAGCATGGATTTATCTTTCCATTATATCATGATTCTTGGGCATGTGTATTGATTAACCTTTTTGTTTTGAATTAAACTGCTGTCAGGAATCTACGTATTCGAGAGGATACAGCAAAATACCTTCTCAACCTTGATGTCAATTCTGCCTACTATGACCCCAAAACCCGGTCTATGCGTGAAGATCCTCTCCCTGACACGGATGCTAATGAAAAGTTCTATGCTGTAAGTTTACTTGCAACAAACTGTTACTATAATACAATTACTCTCTGGCCCTGCACGTATAGCTTTCATATTCATACATCGTATGTTATATTACAGGGAGATAATCAGAACAGACTAAGTGGTCAAGCTTTGGAGTTCAAGAACATCAACATCCATGCCTTGGAAGCATTTGACAAGGGTCATGATATGCATATGCAAGCAGCTCCTTCACAAGCTGAATTGCTTTACAAGAATTATAAGATAAATAAAGAGAAACTGAAATATCAAACAAAGGATAGCATCATGGATAAGTACGGCAATGCAGCTGCTGAAGAAGTGCTTCCTAGGGAACTTTTATTGGGTCAGAGTGAAAAAGAAGTTGAATATGACCGTGCTGGTAGGATCATAAAGGGCCAGGTAACGTCCAAATCAACCATTGTATTTCTCCTGTTTTCTGGATATGATGCTATTTCCTCTTTCGGCATTAGGCAAAAGACATTCAATCATTGATCGTAATCCTGGATTCGGTAGCATAAAGACATATATTCTTCATTCAAGTGTTGCCTAATTAGTTAAGACCTTGAATTTAAATATAAGTGTGGTTCTTACTTCTTTGAGCTTCTCATGGATGCAAGCATCCTAAGAAATACATTACAGCAGTTTAAATTTGCATAAAGATTTAATCGAGAAATGTCTAACAGAAATTTTGCAATAAAATTTGTATTGCACTCTCTTTTGTTCATCCATGGACATCTACTGGATTTTCCCCCTCTTTTTTCCTGTTTGAACTTTGATTTGGTTCTCCTTCCCTTAGCCTTCAACAATCCAACACAATCTTTTCTATTTCCCTTTTGATCCTGTTTGTCTTTTCTTAGAAAATTGAAGATTCTTATCTGTAATTGGAGTTATTACATTCCAAACCTTACCAAATTTGCTTCCTTTTCGGGCCATGTGCTGTGCTTGTAGGAAGCTGCCCTTCCAAGGAGCAAGTACGAAGAAGATGTTTATGTCAATAATCACACGAGCGTATGGGGTTCATGGTGGAAAGATCATCAATGGGGCTACAAGTGCTGCAGGCAGACATATCGGAACAGCTTTTGCACTGGAGCTGCTGGTATCGAAGCTGCTGAAGAATCAGCAGATCTTATGAGAGCTAACATTGCTCGTAAACAGGCTTCTGAAGGTTAGTGTTTTTTGCCTTCTATCAGTTGGTTTTATCCTATATAATGATATTTATATGATTTTTTTAAAACACAATAATGCTTGGATGATTGCCACATAATTACTTGGAAGATTATCAGAGATCCTGTAAGAAAATGGCAGTTAATGCTTAGAAAAAAAAGGGATATATATATATATATGTGTGTGTGTGTGTGTGTGTGAAAATTGAAACTGCAATAGATTTGACATCTGTCTTTATTGTAACAAGATAGAGAAAATTCTCATTTTTTACATGGCACTACTTTTGCCGCAAAGTATCCTGTTAAACTTCTGCCAACAAATTAAGGATCGAGAGGGAAAGGAATTAAAAAACACACACTCACACACACACTGCACTTTTTGAGTCAAGCTACCTAAAGAGCCCTTGGTGGAGTTATCTAGGAAATTAAAGTAGGGAAGACTAAGAGGGGGTAATATTGGAAGAAAGTTAACAAATACTCATCGTATTCTAAAGACAATTTACATTTTGGAAAGACTATTTCACTTATTTTGAAATAGAAGGAGCACTTACCATTTATAGATCATTCTGATATGCATTTTTCTTTTGAGTGGGGTGGGGTTGGTTCTCTTACTGTTAAGTAGATTTCCATTGAGTTGATACTCGTGCCTGTCTTTGACCTATATTTTTCCAAAATGCAGGAACAGAAGCACCAATAGAGGAAAAGAGGCTTGCTACTTGGGGAACTGATGTTCCTGATGATCTGGTTTTAGATGAGAAAAAGTTGGCTGAAGCACTGAAGAAGGTTAATGTGTACTACATGCTTTGGTTATTTAAATTTTTTAACTTCACATCTTCCGTTCCTCATCACTTTCTGTGTTCATTACAAAAAGCATCTTCCACTGCGATGCAACTTTGCATTGTCACAAAAAAATGGCTGGTAGAACAATAACTGATAAATTGATCCTTGGCCAAAAATTTCTGTCCTACATCTTTTCATGAGTCAAGGTATTAACCCTTGGATAATGTGAGCAGGAGGATGAAAGGAGGAGGGAAGAGCAGGATGAAAGAAAGCGCAAGTACAATGTCAAGTGGAATGATGAGGTTTGTTTGGTTTTCTTCTGCTGCGTCTTCAGTTTTCAATTTCTATTATTCCATAGTATTATTCACCACCCTTGTTCTATGTAGGTTACTCCTGAGGATATGGAAGCATATAGGATGAAGAGGGTTCATCATGACGATCCAATGAAGGATTTCTTGCACTGAATGTGGGGATGCATATGGAATATAGGATTAGGAAGCGTCATCATGTTCTTCCATTGACCGAGTATGGGGATGCTTACCTGATCTCTAGTGACCTTGAATGTATTTCTAAATTATTTGTTTCTCTGTTGTACTCCTTGCACCGTTTAAACAGTTGAGACCGAAGTTCATGCATATTGCTCTGTATTAAGCATATATAGACTTGTTGGGGCACTAAATCCTTGTGTTCCAAATTCTATAGTGGAAGTTTCTGAATACCATGTTGGTATTGTTGTATATAAATGGATTTCTGGCTTTGTCGAATTGAAGTACTTGTACCTATCTGCTTTGCGAATACCTTCTTGGCTGATCTTCGTTCTAGTGAAGTTGTATATTTGACCGATCCGTGATCTTTGATTTATCCCTTTTGCTTATAAATTTTATAATCCGATGTTATGCAAGGATATGGCTGAAATAAATAATTATAGAAGTGGCTGGAAATATGTTAACTTATTCAACGTGAGCAAAGATTCATGGTCGATGTGTTGGGCTAATGTGCCTTTTGTTGTGAAATCTTACAGTGATCTCGTCCTCGTCCTCTTCTCACTTGTTCTCGACTTCTTGAACATGTGAAAGGAAGTCGTAGATAACTTCTAATTTTCTTTGATCCCTTTTATTTCTACCTTTTTTGGGAAGATGAGTTTGTGATTGTGACAATCTATCGAATTGCAAACCACTTTTAATCATCAATATGCATCTTAGAGTGGAACATATTTACTAATACACTGTACGAGGAGAAACAACAGGAGTAGAACAGAAAAAAGAACTGAAGCATCCCGGAGGATTGTACTAATTGCTACAAACGACCAGCTAACCTCTCCTGAAGCCGCATATCCGCACGGAATCTTGCAATGAATTCCTCTGCTTTCTCATTAATTCCGTTCAACTGTGGAGAAGCCAAAGCCAATGACTCCCACATATCATCTGCTGAATCTTCCTCGCCCGCTACTTGCATAATTTCCTCCTGCTCATGATCACCGACCTCTTCCTCCTCTCCACTTGAAGAAGGCCTTTCCTTCTTGCTAGCCTCAGCAGCTTTTACTGGCGGCCGTGTATGCTCTGTCACCACAGTCACAGGTTCTATGAAGAGTTGATCAATGTAAAAAGCTGATGGTTTTCTCTGAAAATGGTGGCTGGTGTGGTAAACAAGCGTCTTGGGCGGCTTTTTCTTGGGCTTGAACCTCTTGCCCTGAACGCACAAATTCCTCCAGGAAATCCTCTTGGGAGGTTTGTGGAACCGATTCTTGGGTTTCCTGATAGTTTTGGATCTATTGAGCTTGTGCAACTTGCTTTGAACTTTGTTTGTGAACACCT
Organism: Apocynum venetum; assembly: GCA_019593545.1. Lineage (NCBI taxonomy): Eukaryota > Viridiplantae > Streptophyta > Magnoliopsida > Gentianales > Apocynaceae > Apocynum > Apocynum venetum. The sequence continues at coordinate 3,103,092 of SRSM01000324.1, forward strand.
TCCATGCTCTGCTAGCTGGTAAGAGCTTGTTCAAATTCAAGAAAGACATGGAGCAAAGCAAAGAGATGAGGCAGGGTACGCAGGGATTGGTAATAAGAATAATGCGAGGAGGAACAATGCTAGCAGTATATAGGGAGGCGAATACGCGTTTGATGTAGGCAAAATTTATGACTTGGAAAGGAATAGAAGAAAAAGGAGTCTGCACTCTACAGGCATTATTTAATGTGCGTATATATTCCGCTGGGTAGATTAATGATTAATCTAACGCTAATTTTTTAGAATTATCTGGCAACGGAATCTTCCCTCTTTTGATCCACTTGCTTCATCTGGATTCCAGAATCAATGTCGAATCGAGGCTGGCTGTCCCAGATGCTTTTCTTTCTTTCCCTTGGTACTGTATCTTAGTATAGAATTCATTATTTCGTCTCACTTGCTTCTTTTTGTTTTAAACATTAGTTCATTAGGGTAGGTCCCAAATCCATTACAGTATGATCTGAATTTCATTGCCGGTTTTTGCCTTTGGATGAAATACGCAGAAATGTGCGAATCTTGAAAACCAAGATCCACTTTGAAGGTAGAGTTTCAAGTTTCAAGTGGGTCTGCTGGTTCTGGTTGGAAATGCCCCATGCATCTTTTATCAAAAAGGTGTGGGTCTGAAGTTGCTGGAGAATATGGATGAGAACGCAACCCGCAACTTTACCACCCCCCCCCCCACCCCCGCTTTTTTTTTTAACCCAAAAGATAACTCATAAATCTCAATCTCCTATGAACTGATTTTTTAAAAAAAAGAAAAGAAAAATGATCATTAGATAAAAATGATTACAAAGGTTGGAATTGAGCTCATCCATACAGCAGAGTTTTGACATTCTGAAGTAAAACTAGCAAGCATATGGACTGTCTGGTTGGCCTTTCTAGGAACAAAAACAATAGTTTTGAAAGCATGTTCTTGGAGATTAATTATTCTTTAGATGACATTAGATTAATTAAACAATCACTCTTCAAAATGACATTATAGAAGCCTTGATTTGTACTCAGCTTCAAGCTTTCAATTGCTGTCATTAGCTTGGAGCGGAGAGCGTTCCTTAATTCATTTGAATAGAGATTTTACTCATTCACGAACTCTCAGACTATAAGTTTGTATTTCGGCCTTTGTTTCTTCTCCTAGTTGCCAATTGGGATTTGGGTATTTGAGTTCCTCTGAAAGTTAAATTGCTCTTCTTAAGTATATGATATACGTAACCGATGATTATGAATCTTTTAATATGCTTGTATTATCTTTTAGATTATCACTACACATATTTACTTATGGGAGTAATAAAAACTGTTCTAAAATATAAAAAATTCATTGAAGACTGTCTATGTATCAAAATTGTACACAATTATAATATTAAATTTAATAGTAATATAGTGGGATTTTTTTTAATATATATATAAATACATCGACTATGGAGTTAACGCATACTAATAACCTTTCTCTTTTTACTGAAAAAGGAAATGAACAAACTCGAAAGATTCTCTCTGAGATTGCTTAGCATTTACGCTCAATCGGGCTGTGATAATAGTCATCAGGCGTATGTAGGATGGTTTGGTTGGTCGGGCTGCATATAACCCGATTTTATTTGGGATTTAATTGAGCTTTGGACTTATATTTGACTTTATATTGTGTTACTAATCATTCATATACAATTTTTTAATCTTAAATTTTTATAAAAAAAATAAAAGGTTGTAATCTAGGATAAATTTTTTTTTGTGTTAATTATCATATAAGAGGGAGGTGGGTGTAAGATTTGAAAATTATGGTATTGTTTCATTAATTTTAAAAGATATTAAAGATGAAGAGTATATTTAGGATCACACATGCATATATATTCTCTACATAATAAAACTATTAGTTATTAATTTTGTTATAGAATTAATTTTATTGGTTACTAAAATAATTATTATATTTTTTGTGATAAAAAAAAAAATTTACACCGGCTTGAACTTGGTCTGAAATTCACATTTTTGTGAGGTTAAACTTCAGTCTAATTGAGAGAGAGTTTTATTTGTACCGAATTTGAACGGACTTGAGGTTTCCCTTTTTAGTTTAGATAAGTTGGGTCAGTCAGTCTCGATTTATTAATAGATAAATATGTATAAGTTGATTAGCAAAGCGATCTCAATTATAATTATGATTCAAAATAATTTGAACTCCAGTCATTATATCTACAATGTTGTTGATTTTTAAAACAATAATACTAATAAAAATTCTATTAGTATATTATATATATATATACTAAGCCCATGCTGGATTAACAATGCAAAAACCCATGAAACCATAACCTCTGGGATCAACCAAAGAAAAGACCAAAGTCATATAAGTGTATATCAATAAATTACTTCTCAACCTGAAAAGAAGAGTCCAAGAACACTTACCGCATCATCATGAAATCATCATCATTGATCCACTGAAGACTGCTCTTTGTTCATTCCTCTATCCACCCATTATCCATTTCATATTGCATGAGACGAGATCAGAAATCCATGCCCAATTTATTGATGCATGCAGAAACGTGGTCCAAAGACTCCATAAAACCATCACATTAAGTTCTGTGTTGGTTTGAATCGGTGACAATTGTGGGTTTCCCGACAATGCCTGGTTGAGAGGTTTTCACCGAGTCAGCCCTTCTCGAAGCTTGCAGTCAAAGAGGGAGGTAAGGCTTTTAATGAGAAGTCAATGGACATGGTATCTTCCCTATACGATTAGGGATCCTACAAAATACAAAACTACACAATTCTACTTGTTGCAAACACCAAACAATACAACAGAGGGGTTCAATTTTTTGGTCCTTGCAAGTGATGCCGCACTGTAAGGCTTGAAGAAAATGGACACTTTTGGAGCAAGTATATGAAACATTTTAGAAACAGAATTCAGCATAGTTTCAGGGGCAGCTACCACCATGAAAATACATCTCTATTGGAATATAAATTCTTCCAGTAAAGCGTCAGACAGGAACCAACTACATAAATTGTTCCAATACTTTCCCATAAGTTTTTTCGTTCTTTCATTTCTCAATTAATAGCCGAAAGGGAAGGGAAAGGGAGTACCCTTCTCACATCATATGTCAGAATCTATTTACGGATCCAAACATCACCCTGCCTACCAACCAAAAATGTAAGTTACAAAATGAAAGGGAAAGAAAAATAAGAAATGGACATCCTTGAAGAAGGTATAGCTCAAAAATAAAAATTGAGTCAAATTTGAGAATTATTTCTGATGAAAAACGCATAATGATGCAAAATCTTCAGCGCAATGTTACCCAGCCTATAATTGGACAGCTCTTCCTGTACTCCCTCTTTCAATTTTCAAGAGGGAGCCAAGGGACTGGTATCCTTCAGAATGCCCCCTTCCACCAACAAAAGTTCCCAGAAGATTTAACAAACGTTCATTAAAGCATCAAGACACAATCAAATTAGAGCTTGGACCCCGAATTGCTGCATTTCTCTGAGCTTCCATCTAGGGGGGTGCATCTGTATTATTTCACCTACACGGACTTCTTCAGCATCCACCAGCTGCATGGCCCAAGCATAGTACACTGTGTGTATGGTATCCTGATTTAACAACGGATAAAGATGACAGATGTTAGAAACCATTATCCAGTTGACAGGCAACCACAACAAGATGTCATATTCTCCTTGCATTTATTTCTTGTGAGTAGTATCAAATACTTCTGATGCAGAAATTGAGTTTTCATTGTTTCAGACACATTGATATTTCCATGGAAGGTGACAGAAGTGAGCTAAATACATTCCAAACAGCCATTCCTTTTAAACGAATGACCAATCAATTACAACCTCAATCTAATAATATCCTAAACAATTCAAAGATCTAACACGAAATTACACAAGTATGTAATGAGTATAATTCCAATCTCCGGCTCCTCCTTCAGAAGAATAGCAACAATAATTAGATATACATCCCATCTAAAAACAATGATCCAGACTAACATCTCTAGAATAATATAGAAGGATAAGGAGCGAGCAAGGAATAGGAAAAAATATGAGGCTGAGCCTCTTGTCAAACCTAAGACCTAAGTCTCAAGCAACTGCTCTCCCATCAAAGATACAGCTGTTTTGACATCTAAAGTTGAAATTTGTAACCGTTTCTACTGTTTGATACCCATCTAACCTCACAACACATGAAATATCCTCAGTAAGTCAAAAAACATTCCTAGAAGGATGAATACACAATCACTAGAACTTGAAGTCATTGAAGGCCAGAATCACACCACCTAGCTGAGAGTGCCTTTTCAACCAGCATTTGCCACAAACTTTCAAAGCCATAGGAATGTAACATAACAAAAGACCCACTATCACTACCCAATTACCCCTCTAGCTCCATTCCCTAGTAAACAACATTATATGGATTTTTTTTTTTGGGGGGGGGGGGGGGAAGGGGGAGGTACGAGTGTCATTTCATTAGCAAGAAATTTAAATTTTCAATAATATCCTTGTGAATTTCACCATTCGCTCATTTTTTTTTAAATTTCTAACTTTGCCTTATAATATATGCTTAACTATGGTTATCCCCCCCATCCACAATAATAAAGTGAATATCTATGCCTCCATCCCTGCTTTGTATGTACTACAGGATGGTGGTCCCATTATTAAAAGAAATAGGGCAAGCAATAAATACAAGAAGCCAAAATACCAGAAGATGCATGAAATAGATTCACTAACTACACTATAACCATTTGAACATCAATCTAATACGTTTAATCTCTACAATAAAGCGTTTCCAAAATATTTACCTTGCCCCCTTCTTTCACATTGCCTTGTCCATCACGTACACAATAGATTTGTTGTGTTTGGAACTGCAGTAATTTCCAAGAAAAGAGCAAATCAGAATTACTTTGCACATGCCAAGACACAAAGCAAACTGAAACTAGAGCTACTCCAGAGAGAGAGAGAGAGAGAGAGAGAAGCTCCACCACAACAATTATTATAGGAGTGTCACCCATCAATTTAGTCTCTCGAACTTCTACATCTGACACATGCAAAATCTGCATAAAAAGGAAACGACAATCATTTTACAGTTATCACTTTATTTTCATTTCTTATGCAACATAACTATAATTCATTATGTACGACAAATTAAACATAAAACAAGCTGAATAATGATCAATTATTAGAAAAGGAACCTGTGCAAACACAGCATGGCAATTGATTGCAGATATCTATGCAAGTGTTTATTTAAAGAATCAAAAACTCAATATTACTAAATCACGATGCTCACTTTTCTGTTTCCTCACCTTGTTATCAAAGAAAATACCCTGGCTTCCAAGAACATTACGTTCTGCTTTACACCGCTCAATCATCTCAGAACTGCAATGCTCATTCAAAACATCATGATCTCCCTGTGCAATGGGATGAATAGAGTATCAGTTAGCAATTTCTTCCACCAAGTGGTGGTTGTTCTGCCATGGTTTTTCAAACTACGCCTCCATCTTTTAAACCCAGAACTTGAGGGTTTGAGAGTCGTTATGCATCACACTTACTTTGAAATAAGCATTTAGGACTGGCTTGATCACATCTTGAACCTCAGCAACAAATTCTGGTAGAGAAAATTGCCTAGTATGGCCAAAACCATAACACATTATGAACTGGAAACTCAGAAAATAATTAAAATGAAACTAATACTTGAATTAGATTTTTTCCCCTTACGGATCTCTTTGGCGTATTTCCTTGAATGACAATGCAGTAGTAGATTCCCCAAAGACAGTTTCATTTAGACTGCCGCATTTTATTAGATGAAATCAGAAAAGTTAACATAGATTAATAATTATGTCCAGTCACAATGAACACATCAAAAGACTAAATACATACTCCTGAATTTTATGGACAACAGGATGATCACTAGTCTCCCATCTCTCCCTCACATCCTCTGCAATCTGAAAATTTAACCATGCAATAGTTGATAGCATTAATGGAACGAATAAAACAGGTTCCTTTATAAGAAGTCAAAATAAGGAAACTTAAAAGTAACTTATTCAAGTACCTCCTGGCTTTTTGCAACAACAGGTTCGCTTAAGCCTTTAACACGCTTATACACTGGATGGCCACGTACCTGCAATATGAAAAAAAAATTATTTCAAACTTCCATATATGAAAGCCAACCATTATATCAAATAAAACTCTTCTTGGAATACAAAAACACAACAAATAATCAATTACCTTATCCATCAATGTACTCCATTTCTTACCCCACTGTGATTGCTTTGAAGGTAAGACCACAATATCAGTCCTTGTACTCCTTTCAACCTTCATTGAAGGGTCTGTACTAAATGCAGCATTTCCAAGATGCCTCCTCTTACCTACATTGCCTTTCAACTCATCCTTTACAATGTCATAACCCTTCTTTGCTAAATCAATTGGCTTTGCCTCTTTTAGCTTCTGAAAGGCCCTTGAAGCCTTTGAAGAAACAGAAGAAACACCCGATTTGACCTTGCCAAATAATGTTTCTGCATTATCACCCTGCCCACTGTTCTGTTGCTCTTGCTGCTTTTCACCTCCAGATGCAGATTGGCCATGACACTGTGCATCTGAATGATTTTTATCTGAAGTTTCAGTTGATCCTGAAGGATCTTGCTTTCCCAATCCAAAAGCTCCTTGGACCTAACCCAAATATTAGAAAATTATTAGTCATGACCATCCAAAAGACCATAAAAATATGGCTGTACATACAACATGAACATCCATTGGCAGGAACTACACACCTCTGCTTTAGCGGTTGAAATCTTCTCCTCCACACCAGCATAAACCTAAAATAAGGCAGGAGATCGAAAAGTTATGACCGTATAAACAGGACCACACTAACTGTTACATGAAAAAATAACATCTGGAATGGAGTATCGGGCAACTGCAGATGAGGTAGTCTTACACAACTATTCATGTAAAAAGAACATTTTTTTCACAAATAGTATTGCATGTCATGAATATTAATATTGATTGTATTTAATGACTTCATAATTTAAATTACAAGAAGTGCCTATATATTTAGACTTACACAAGCACACAAATGTAAAAGAAACAAGACTTATAGCAACCATGTTTGGCTTGGTTGCCAAACATAGCAGCCATTTTAGACTGTCTAACTTAATTTAATACTCAACATTCCTCCTCAAGCTGGAGCGTATAAATCAAATGCTCCAAACTTACTACAAATGTATTCAATCCTAAGTCATCTCAAAGATTTAGTAAAGACATTAGCAAGTTGGTCATTTGATTCAATGAAAGGAGTAATAATGTCTCCAAAAGCAACCTTTTCACGTATGAAGTGACAATAAACTTCAATATGTTTAGTCATCTCATGAAATACAGAATTAAATGCAATGTGCAAAGCAGTTTGATTATCACAAACTAATTCCATAGAGTTAGTTTACAGAACTTGAGCTATGTGAGAATATGCTTCACTCAAAGAAGTTCGCACGTCCCAAGAGCCCTTGCTCAGTATTCAGCTTTTGCACTTGAACGAGCTACTACATCTTGTTTTTTACTTTTCCATGATACAAGATTTCAACCAAACAAAATACAATAACCTGATGTTGATCTTCTATTCCAATGACAACCAGCCCAGTCTGCATATGTATAGTCAACAATTTCTATATTTCCATGATTCTTATCAAGTAAGTCTGTACCTGAAGACCTTTTAACATACTTCAAAATTATGATTGTAACTTCCCAATGACTTTCCCATGGTGCTTGCAAAAATTGACTAACCACACTATCTGCAAATGAGATATCCAGACAAGTGACTCTCAAATAAAGTAGTTTGCCAACTAACTTTCAGTATCTTCCTGGATCAAATAAAGGCTCTCTTGCCCTGGAAGAAGTTTGACATTGGGATCCATAGGTGTGTCAACAAGTTTGCAATTTGTCATACCTGTTTCCTAAAGTATATCCAAGGTATACTTTTTTTTTGAGAAACATAAATCCCTTGTTGTGATTGAACAACTTTTATACCAAAAAATACTTTAAATTTCCAAGGTCTTTAGTCTCAAAGTTTTGAAACAAATATTCCTTAAGTTGACTTATGCCCTCCATGTCATCTCAAGTGATAACAATGTCATCAATATAAACTACCAAATAGATGCTTTTTCCTGATAAATATCTATAAAATACAGAATGATCAACCTTGCTTCGAGTCATGTCGAATCGTTGAACAATTCCATTGAACCTACCAAATCAAGCACGGGGGATTGTTTCAAACTACAAAGAGAGCGCTTAAGGCGACATACTAAATTCCTTCATGTTTTAGCTACGAAACCTGAAGGATGTTCCATATACACTTCTTCATTTAGGTCACCATGTAAGAAGACATTCTTGATATTCAACTGATGCAATGACCATTGATGAGTGGCTGCCATTGATAGGAAAATATACACGGAGGCAATTTTGGCTACGGGTGAAAAAGTATAAGTGTAGTCAACACCAAATACATGCGTATAACCTTTAGCAACAAGTCGAGCTTTAAGTATGTCCACTTGTCCATCTGGGCCAACTTTGACATTATACACCCATCTGCAACCAACTATTGTTTTGCAAAGTGGTAAAAGTACCAACTCCCAAATTCCTAAAGAATCAAGAGTTTCCATTTCATCAGCGTTAGCCTGCCTCCAGTCTAGTTGAGATAAAGCATCCTGAACATTCTTAGGGACAGAAACATAAGACAAATGGGAAATAAAAGCACAATAGGATGGATAAAGACACTTTTGTGAGAGAAAATTATAGATGGAATAAGAATTTCGAGTAGACCGGGTAGCTATACGATTGGCAATAAGTGAATCTTAGACTAGAAATTAGAGTATGTAATGTGGGAGAAAAGATCAAAATTACGAGAAAGATGATAAGTGGCTCCGAAATAAAAATCGACAGAGGTTCTAACAGCTTTAAGCCATAGAAATTTTTGATACTCAATGTTTGAGATAGTAGTGTGTATTAGGGACATCTGAATTTACTTGGACCACATTAGCCACTATTGGCTTGCCATGAAGTGCCCAACATTCTTCCTTTTGTGTGCCCCGATTTGTTACAATGATCACAACATTGGAATGGGCCACAACCACCCCGACTACCTCAACCTCTTCCTTTTCCTCTGTTATTGTCTCGGTAATGTTAAGTTTGAAAAGTAAGAACAGAGTGCTCTATTGTGGAGGAGGGTGTAATTTCTTTGAAGACAGAAAAAACTTGTAGAAGTCTTTTAAACATGTCTTTAGTACTCGATACAGTTCCTTCGCCGGGAATTCCATTACAACTTGTTCATAATCTGACTCAAACTTTGCAAGAGTGAAAACAACAATAAAAACTTGTCACGTTGAACAAGCTGATCTGTTGGTGATCCTCCAATGGGCGAGAGTTTGTTGAATTCTGACATGAGCCCTTCTTGACATATCTAACTTCTTGATATTCACCATTTCACTAATAATGGAATAAAAACGAGATATGTCATTTGTATATAGTGATTGTGCATGTTCCCATACGAGATAAGTCATGAAGGGATGGAACATAGGAACTAACTCGAGTGAAAAAGACTACCATAAAAGACTGCATAATTGGGATCAACTCTTTCCCACACATTTCTTTCATAGTGAATTTTCTCAAAATTAATAGTTAAATGATCAACTACCCCTAGTCCCATAAACCACAGTTTCACAGCAAAAGACCACTTTTGATAATTTTAGAACCCTATCAACTTATCATGAGTGATAACAACATTATCGGATAAATTTGACACATAAACTTTTGATTGAACAGATTGAGATTGAGAAATGGGATTCAATATTTCTTCTTCAGCCATGACTTGTATTTTGTTCCTAATACTAAGGTCTTATATTGCTTATATCATAGACCAATTGGAGATACGAAACAATTGCAGCAAAAGGTTCTTAAGACCCAAGAGAACAAATGTGACCCATTTAAAAAATCAAAGGTGAAACTGACAAATGACACCTGAAATAGATCAAGTAGAACTTGGAGAAGCTCAAGGAAGAAGCGGCGCAGTATTCCAACTGTTTTAGGTGGCACGTGAGGCTCATGCGCCGAAGAGTGAGGTGGCACGTGGAGGCCCGTGACAACTGCTTCTGACCGTCGAACTTCAGATGATATTTTGCGAGGTTAAGGCGTGCCTAATGATGATGTAAGATAGATAAAAAATATTGAATGGAGAATAGAAACTGAATTTAGATTGAAGAGGCCAGAACTTGAAGATTAAAACTTTGATACTTGAAGAAATTGGAATTTGAAGATTTTATCATAAGGTTGCAGATATGTTTATGTGGATATATAGAGGAAGCTTTTGAGATTGAAAATCTTCTTGAAGCAAAAGACTAAAAATTCTAATTGAAACACTTCTTGAAACAAAACATTAAAGAAGTTCTAATACTTCAAATGAACCTTTCAAATTATCATAAAAGTTCCGACCATAAGAAAAGAGGCTCTGATACCATGTTGATTTTATTTAATGACTTTATAATATAAATTACAACAAGTGCCTATATATATTATAGACTTACATAAGCACACAAATATAGAAGAAACAATACTCATAACAGCCATGTTTGACTGCCAAAAATAGCAACCATTTTAAGCTGCCTAATTTAATTTAATACTCAACAATTAATAGCAGTAGTGTGAACAGACAAAATCTATTCTGCATAATTTGAAATGCTTCACTTGACTAGAATGAGTAACTTAACATATACCTTTTTTGCTGTCACTTCTGCCTCCGACCAAACCCCATCCACATGCTTGTAAAGCTGTTCAGATGTCTGCTTCGTTCTGCATTCGCCATTTCACCATCTCAGGGTCCCGATTGGAAAGTCTGCCAGCTTTGACATACAACAGTATGTCTCAGCCTCTAAAAGAAAAGAAAGAACTCAGAGATAATAACTAGAACCAATTTGATGAGTTACCTAGCCTTCAGATCCTCTTTCACCCCTTTCAGCTCATCTGCTTTCTCCTTCAATTCCTTGACCGACTGTTGAAATTCTTGGTTACTGCACCAACAAATTAAGATATAAAAGTCAAAAGAAATCAACAGGCATAAGAACATCCACCATAAGATAGATGATCATCCAGATGTTATGTTCAAGAGTGTCATTTGGATTGAAGCAACAATAGGGGATAAAATTTCCCATTTGATCAAATGGACTTGTTCATTGCAGGGGCAATGGAGGTTATGCGTGATGTTCAAGTGGCTGCCGCGGAGTAAACTCCAAGCATATATACAAGAAGACACATGGCTAACATCCAAGAATTCTCACACAAGGACTTAGCAAAAATTGGTAGAATTAAGGATCTCAATAAACCATTACAACTATAAGGTTGCAAGTGAAATAAAGCATCAAACGGAAACAGTGGGAATCTAGAGGAAACAATTTTTCCTTTTGCTTATAACAGTATATAATGCAAAAGATGATCTTTGGGCAATTAATTATAACAGTATATAATGCAAAAGAGGAACTGCCAGTTTTGCATTGGCTTTGTGGAAGAAAAGAAGAGAAAGAATGCTGTGAACTCTGTTATAACTCTAACACTAGCTATCAGCCAAAAATTGGGGGAAAACATCAAGGACCAAAAGACTGCTCTCTTTTTTTCTCGGATACTTTTCCTGTATTTCTGAAGATTTATCTGAATATATTTCCCGTCCCCCCGCCCTTTTTGCAACATAGAAGAGCTCGTGTCTATGCCTCTGTCAGAAGCAACAAACTTTTTAACTTAATTAAAGAGGAAAAAAATTATTTTTCATCTCCAGTTCAGTAAACTCTAAAAGCAATACAACATAGCAGAACAAGTAGAAAAAAACATGAATTACCTTTTCACTTCCCCTTTAACTTTCTCGGAGAACTCCTTAAATAAGCTGAAATCACGTCTACCCACATACCCAGTTGGACGCGTTAACCTCAATCTTGCTCCTCCACTCAAATTCTAAACAGAAAAGCCACAATAATTGCTATTACCTCTAACAAAAAAAAAATTCCTTCAAAGAAGAAAACGAAACAGATACCTGTCGGGGTGCCAAGAGCTGGCGAAAAAGAGGTTGTTGGGCGACGTAGAAATCTCGAAGCAGTTTTCTGCTAGCCATCTCAGAAGGGTTTCTAGCACTCTGCGAAGAAAATATTGATGGTGCTTCCCCTTCTTCTTCTGCAAGAAAAATCTTACAGAATGAAAGAGTTGGAGGAAATGGTTCTGCAGCTTCGGCTTGTATTAATGAATGAATCCAAGGGTTTCTTCACCTCCACGACGAGCCCCAGTCGTTTAGGTTTGGCCCTTTTCTTTCCTTTTTTCCCCTTTTAGTTTTTTCTTTAGCTATTTTTTAATGGAATTTTTTTAAAAAAAAATATTACTACTTACTTTTTTTTACCATAATAAGTACATTAGTACGTACAATAGGTTTCTTAAATTTATCAAAATCTGAATTTTCCTTTTGGCTGAAAAATCTGAAATTTTTATGTGTAGAACTCAATGTCCTGGAAAAAAAAAAGTTTCAAAGAGTGAAAATTCCATGCATATTGATCAGATTTTGGTAAATTTAACAAGTTATATTTATGGTAAAAAAATTTAGTGTAATTATACATCCAAACCTTTTAAGAATTTCTGCGGATTATGGGGTTATTTTTATTTTTTTTGAAGAAAGATTTTGGGGCCATTTGATCAAATAAATATTGTGCTAATATACACATGCAATTGTGTCATTGGTTATCAAATAAATAAATACTATAACCAGAGTTATTAACCCATTGATCTTGAAGTACAAAAATGGAAATTAAATGGTTTGCTTTTTATATTTTTTATCTTAGAATAGATATAATATTTCATTGTTGCAAAAAAATAAATACCCATTACATATGATTTTTTTTTTTTTTTGGGCAACATATATTGATAACGGAGTATTATCTTGGACTTGACAAACTAAAAGACTAAAAGCCCAATTTGGGCCCAAAATTAGGCCTTCTACAAATGAAGCTGGTTACAAGCCCAATTGGCTTCACTAAAGCGTTGGGCTTGAAGAGCAGCGGCCTGTTTAGAGACCAAAGCCTGTATTAGAAGAGTCTTGACTTCCCAAGCAGAATACGGATAGCCCTTTCTAGCATACGAGTTCAGCAGCGCCGCAGTGGATTGCTTCAGCAGTCTGGCAAAAGCGTTCCCCAAGTCGTCGTTTCTTGACGCTGCTTCTAAAAGCGTAAGATCGTATCTGTACCTCTCATATGCCCTGGAACCAAAAACGTTCGACACTGTAGACATCTGGGGTACCATCTTTGGCCATGACTCTGTTCTGCTACTCCAATACCTGCAATATGCAGACCCAAATTCTCAAAAAAATGTTCTTCCAAACTTTCTTTCTCTAATACTACCTTAAATTGCTAGAGAAGGATACAATTTATATATTTATCGATTAGTTAAAATGCAAGTCTTATTAGATTCCAACCGTCTGTTCTTCTGCCATGCTAAAAAAAAAAGGTTTGAAGCTTGAATGTGGGAATTTAGCCTAAGCAATCTGGATAGAGCTATTTGTATTTATGCTTCTCCAAACTCCAGGAGAAAGAAAAAGAGAAAGAACTTACTGGGGGGTGCATTTTCCTCTGGCTCTGGTGTAGACAAACCCGGGTCTGAGCCCATGTCGAGGGGTGAGTATTGCATCCATAGCTGAGGCTGAGAAGAAGTAGAAGACGAAGAGGAGGAGGAGTAGTCGAGGCAAAGAGTAGGTCACCATTTCTGAACTAATCTAAGGTGAGTATTGTGGTTGGGTCTAAGTCTAAGCCTCCATTGTCCCTTGCAAAAATGTCTTCTTGGATCTGAACGAGATGGGTATTTTGATTCTCGAGAATCCGAGATCCCTTTAGAAACAAGCCGTAGTGTTTTGAGGGTATGTTTGGCATTGGAGAAAGGAATAAATAAATCCCTCTCGAAAATGGTGCAGTTTCAAAGTGGAGATTCTGTATCATTGGCCTTTCACTTAGAACGGTCGTTATCTATTTTACACGGACAAGTATGCCATTGGTGACTAATGGTAAGTGGAAGAGGAAATAGGACCACTTTGTACGTATGGGAAGGGTGGTTCGGTCCAACAAATGAAAGTGTCACCCACCGGTGATTCAAAAAACAGACGTATTTTAAAAATGTTGTACTAAATGAACAAAATGGACAATGCCACTTGTCTCTTTGCATTATCATATTCTCACTCGACAACAAAAAGAAAAGAAAAAGGGACTTAACAGTTACACCTGCGACTTTCTTTTTCTCTGTTCTTTTATCATAGCAAAATTTTACTTCCAATAGTAAATGAAATACAAAATACCACTAAAAAACAAAGATAATCTCTAATAAAGGGGAAAAGGATAATGGATAATGCTGGAGGCCAATATTAAACCGCTAAAGGGGCTGAAGTGAAAACTTTGAATTGTTTGATGGGATTTATGGAGAAGCTTGGTAAATGAACAAAGATCGGGCAATGCTTTGAAAATGCATCTTCACTACCCTTCAGGCATACATGTCGATCATGGAACCAAGTTGGATACATCAACCTTTAATTAGATATCCATATGGAAGTTTGTGGGACCTTTTCGTCTCTCCCTCCACTTTCGTTTTTGTTTCATGGCCGTTTGAAAACAAATCAAATAATATGAAATGTCTTATTCTGAAATACCCTGCTTGTTCAAGTTGGAGTTTTGAATCTGAGATTGCCCTCCACACCATCCGTGACTGCCTAAGAGCCGGAGTTGTGGGGAAAAGACTTCTTCCATACATGTAAAGTCTTTTAGGATAGTACCAATGTGCATGAATGGGTAATTTCTACTTAGGAAAATAAGTTTTGAAAATACTAAGAAACCATCACGGAAGAATCTTATTTCGACACACCATTCATGTTCTTTGCTATTTTTGTAAGAGGGAGATTTATGACCCCATTCTTTTAATAGCTGTTCTTTGTTGATAGTTAACATGCTAGATCTCTTATCAAATTAGAACCACAATTGTGGCCAGGAAATAGTATGATCATATACACGTGCGAAATGGAAACATTGTACAGTTTTTACTCAGAGTGATACATTTGATCCATTTCTGATAAAAAAAAAAGAAGCGTATGACATATGAGTGAGAAGTGGTGAGAGAGTTGTGCCATTTTGAGCTTTTCATGGCCCATGAACTCCATTTCCAAGAGCAGGAGGTCATTTTCTTCCGAGGAACAATACAAAGAGATCGCATGCATGCCTTTATATATGAGATGAGATGTTTCAGATGGCCTTGATTCAGGTTCATCACGTGTGATGTGCAACACCCCCTATTGAAGGTTTGCACAAGATTGATTCACATGAACTCGTACTTGATCCAATCAGAGCATTTCATCCCTCTGGTGCAAAGTTGTTTTCATTTTCCATTTTTTGTCTGAAAATTACACTCACGTTATAAGAACCAACCGAACTGCTCAAAGTCATTGATTTTACACAAAATACTTCTACTCAAGCACGAAATGAGGCTAAAATCCTGGTTAATGCAGAACTACCAGCTAGGGTAGGTACGTATTGGTCACTGTTATCCTTGCACATTTACATCTCTGGAGATTCAGGAACAGATAAAAAATTCTTTTGTCCAACGATATGATGATTGCAAACAAAAGATAATGTTTGATGAAGCACAAGCATGTTCAAGTAACGCGGAATCCACTGATCAAAGAGGTCGAGTACTAGACATAAAATCCGGAGTTTTATGCTTAACCATTATGCTATCAAACATGAAATGGGGTGGGTGTATAAACTAGATTAAGATGAATTTGTAGCCATGAGGGAAAGGAAAACATGCGAACAGATCAATTTGCAATAAAAAAAATAGCTCCTAGTTCTGTTCACTTGATCATCTCTAAGAGGTAAGAATTTACATCAATAGAATGCATTTAATAGGGATTAAACTGATTCCTTCACTTTGTGATGGTATACACTGGCAAACACGGTTTGCTTTTGCTCCTATAGAAAACCTTTCTCTGCTTGAATGTCCCGTTGCCTATAGTTATAACAATTTCCCCTGGTTCTCTGATATAGAAGGAATTTCGGATAGTATTCTTTCTCAATTTCCCTTCTTTTTGAAGCAAAACCCTGTATGAACAATCATCATTTGGGACAAACTCTTCTTTATAGGTAACATCAGAACCGACCACTGTCACATCCCAAGTTATTGACATCTCAGGCTGCTCAATTCATCACAATAAAGGGGAAGGGAACACGTTAGAAGACAATACTGAAACTAATCTTAGCATTTTGTTGAATAATAGCATCTCAGTTCAGTGGTTTCATTCTTATTTTCTTCAATACACTGATGAATGAGAATCTAATGACAAACTTGGCCTAGCAATGACTACTTCCTCTGTTGCACATTATAAGAATCATTTTAGTTTCACATAATTCCATAAGTGCTTATTAATTACTAACCGTTCTTATGCTTGGTTTTTTAAATTCTTAATCTGTGTGCAAAGATTTAAAATAACCAATATATAATATGATATGAATATGATGAAAAGGAGGTAGCATAATTAAAGAATTGAGGGTGAAGAAAAGGGAGGACAGCGACTACTCTTACCTCATTGGCAGGAATCTGAATGCGCTCAACAGTATTTGCTTGGACACTGCACTCTAAAACTTTGTCATCGCTTGAGAACTCAATATCGTTCTCTCTATTGAGGCCTCCATATCGAGCCACTAAGTTCTCCGGGGTGATAGACCTACATTTGAGCATAATTAACCACGGGCTTAGAGCCCAAGAAGACAACAAAATCAGAAAAATTGTTGATGGTAACACCTTCCTTACTTGAGAAGAGTCTCAGTAACTTTTGGGGACCTCAGAAAGATCGCCTTCTGTGTGCTTCTTTGCATGATTTGCTTCAAATTCATAGCATACACCGCAAAGAACCAGAGGGGAACATTTACAACAAACTGCAAATCCATAAATTACCCAAAAAATTACAATCCCAAATTTCTCCTATATCACCGCATGTCATATAGTATATGTCAATTTATATATGTAACATTTAATTTGACGAGACTTACAGTCTTGGATATGATACCGGGATAATTTTCGTAAACCATGGTCACCATTTTTTTTAAATACCAGCGGATCTCATTGACGGTTGGCCTAGGCGTGTTCTTCACATCTATAATGTGGATAACGGAGCTTGTCGCACCAGGATTGAAATCAAGCATTTTAATTTCTTTTTCAACACACTGTATCCTCCACCTGAGGAACTCCGGTAACTTCTCATTAGACCTCCAAGTTTTTTTTCTAAATTCCCTGTCCTTGAAGGCCCTTAAGGTATGGTAACATATAGGTCGGCCTTCCTTATCCAGACCATTAGGGCACCACATGGATTGAAGCTCAGGGCTGAATTTTTCATCAAGAATTTGATCGACCTGATAATCTCTTCTCCACTTCATCGTCTTGCGAAGCAAGTTGAACGCCTCGGGTACTTTGTATCGTTTGGCCTCCAAAAAATTCATTAGAACAACGTCCGTGCTAGGGTGGCCCTTACTAGGTAACAAGGGAACTCCCCATAAGGTGACCTTTTTCGGATCTTCTTCTCGAATCCTATCGGGCCCAAAAAGGTAATTTCTGACAATCGCGTCTTCAACTATGCACCTGAATTCAAGCAAGGCCTTTGATCTTGTGAGCTTCAATTCAATCTCAGAGGTCTCGTCTCGTGAAGGGAGCGGGCGCTCCTCAAAAGATTCAGCTTCGGAGAACTCAGATTCATCTTGGGAGCTGTAATCCTCCTTCGGACGAGGGACCACCCTTTCCTCCGGCATTTCGAAGCCCCCTGCCAGAGTTCTGGCGGGTAGAGATAGCAGTCGGCGGTGAGCCAAGAACAGAGGTGAGTTCCTGAAAGCTAGATGCTTTTGGTAAGGAAAGAGGGAGAGATGGGCAGCAACCAGCAAATGCCAAACCACTTCTATTTCCTCCGACCAAGCAGCCAAAACAAAGGTGTTCCCAAGTATGGAAAAGCACCAGTTTTGTCGAATCATATCACCTTCAGCTTTAGGTCCAACTACCATTGGTTTTGCTTTGCTGGAGCCAAATATGGGGACTCCACATTTTTACTTCGAAATCTTAGGGACATTGGTTGACCATTCCACAGAGGAAAACCATTATCACTCATGTTTCAAATGAAAATAATATTATAATTCTTATACTAAGTCTCAAATAAAAAAGATAAGTAACAAATTCAATCTTTAAACTATTTTTTTTTAATCTTGATCATTTCAACAATCTCCGACATTAATGTAGCAATAATTGTTCAAGTACCAAAGCTAAAAAGAGGCAAGGATCAAAGTTTTAAAAATAGTTTAAGGACTAAATTTGCTAATTTCTCCAAATAAAACTAATTGAACCAATAATTTGGACTGAAGATTATACAAACCAATTAAATGCTCCATAATCATTATCCTAATCTGGCTACATTCTGGTCGTGCTTTTTTTATAAATAAAAAAATCCTCCATAGGACTCGTTCCTAATTTTACTAAGTTATAAGGTTATCACAAGCATAGTTTGACACCTTGAGAAAGGAGTAAATAATATGAAGTTGCTTTCCAATTTTCACCTCCGGAAAAATTAATTGGTCCATTACTGTGGGCCTGACAAGGAAGTCCAACAAGACAAACTCCAGGCCCAGTTGCCACACATCCAATTCCAAGATAATCTTTGTGATGCGTATCGGCACATCACCTAAAGATAACCTGATCAGAATATCATCGGCTGCAAACTAGAGCATATATTCTGCTCCCCGGATAATCCTAGAGGTGGGAAGATATAAAGAAAAGAGTACCACGGTGAGCCTGGTCTCATGGTTCCAACCAAACTGCAGCATGGGACAAAAAACTCCATACCAGAATACAAGATGCAGCGCATATCAATTCAAACAAACTGCAACATTAGCACTACCTTTTCCATAAATGAAACAGTAATTTACACGGTTTGGAAATTGCAACAAGAAAAAAAAAGCATCAAAACTAATATACAGGAGCCAAGCTATTTCTCTAGCTTATATTCTCCTCTCTGAGTAAATCATTCTATTGCCTTTCTGCCGTCAAACAATCCACTTCTGAATTCATATATACATGGCTTGACCTTGGTCTAGACCTGGAAAGAGTTCAAGGATCAATAGTAGTCTGGGGTCAGAGTCTCACTACTCCCTATATTTGGTCAAATCAAACGTCAATGTCCTTGAGCAGCTGGTCAGGAAAAGAAAGAAAAGGAAAATGTATGGTTAACTGCTATACGATTCAAAAGTAAAGCAATGGGAGCCAAGAAAATTCTGAACTAATATATAGATGGATAAACCTACCTTCTATCAGAATCCCTATAAACACCAACCAGAGCTTCAGCCTTATCATAAAAGGTATCCTTAAGAGAAATCACTATACTCTGAAAACCACTTCCTCCATTTACGTCCTGATTCAATCTGGCTCCTCCACATGATTTTGATCTGATAAATCCAGCAACCTTAGCAACGTTTAAATTATCTAATGCAGCATCCACTTCATCCAATATAAAAAAAGGAGAAGCCTTGTAACTGAAAAATCCAAGTACAATAAGGTTAAGGCAGTTCACACAAAACCATGTTAACTGTAAATACATTGAGCAATTTATCAAAAAAAAAAGAGAAGTAAATACATTGAGCTGAATAAGCAAACAGCCCAAAAGGTGCCGCATCCTACAATAAGAGACTATCACGAACAGCTGTAGAAAATAAATAATAGAAAAAGGGTACTTAATGATGCAACAGATGACATGCTCATAACTGATTACACGCATTGCCACCCATAATTAGGCTGCTAACTTTTTCATCTTAATCAAGTAAATACTGGGGGGTGGCTAAGATTATGCAATCCTTCCAAAACAGGATTTCTGCAATTATGTCAAGGGGATAGTTCATAGTTTCCAGATTAGGATGGGAAGTATGGCGGATCACTATCTGAAACATACCTATGGATGGAGAACAACAAAGCAAGTGCAGCAACAGTTTTTTCTCCCCCGGATAGCTGATCCATATCACGAAAGCGCTTTGTTGGGGGCATGGCAGTGTACTTGATTCCATGTAAAAATGGCTCATCCTCATTGTCTAAGTTCAAGTATGCCGTTCCACCAAGTGGATGGGTGCTGCTTTTTGTGAGCTGTTTGTAGATTTTGTCAATATTACCAGAGATATGGTTGAAAGCCTCCATAAATTTTTCATACCTGTAACCAAGTGTCAAATAAATAGTAGCATAGTAATAAAAGATTAACATGATCCTCAAATGGGGATAAAAATAAGAGTCTGTTCAGCAAAATGTCAGAAGCAACTTTGTCCTGAAAACCCTTTCCAGTTTCTTTAAGTACCAGTTAAAAGTTCCACCACATGAATTAAGCAAGTTCTTAATGAGTAGAGTTTTGAGGAAAAGGACTAAATTAACCTTATATATTCAGTCTTTTTGAATTGGATATAATACTTAGCTTGAAAAATTAAAAACCAAATTGTGTGTTGGTTTAGTGAAATAATAATAATAACAATCTTCTTAATTTTGCAACATAACAGATAATTTCAACTCAGAAAAGTCTTCTAAAATAACAACTAAAGAAATCTTGAGGAAATAATGACAATTTTAAAAAAAAATTAAAAAAAAGAAAGAGAACAAAAGGATGTTGAGATGCCAGGAAAATTATTAAGGGCTTGTTCTTGGTCGCTAGAGCATTTTTCTTTTAAAACTACTAAAAATACTTTTGAAGAAAGATGTTTTTAAAAATTAATATAGCATTTTTATTTTCAGCAGCATCAATAAGCAAAGACAATTTTGAAAAACATTCCCAGGGTATCTTATCCAAAACATCTTTTCTAAGCTAAAATCATAAGTGAAAAGTAACCAAAAATGGCTTTTAGGCTTTTAGCTGAAAAAAAGAAAAAGCTAAAAGCTGCTAATATTAAGTAACTGATAACAAGACCAAAATGAGAAGATAAACTTCACTATATCCTCAAGAAAAAGGATTTCTAAACGCATGGAAGGACTGCAAAAATATAAAACAAGTTGATAACCATCTATAAACATTCGAGAGTAATGCAAACATGTAATAGAACAATTCAGTAGCACCTTTTTTAGCTTTAAAACCAGCTGAAGTCACAAGGAAGCAACTTTAATATTATAATGATGAGAGCCCTATTGCAGAATTTTGAAACAAGCACAAGACACAAACTACAGTCTCTCACTTTCGTCATTTTGGGTCTATTGAATTCATTTGCAATGAAAAAGAATCACCAGTACTCTGCCTAGCAGTTTAAGCATGGCATACACTTCTTTCTTTCATGTTTTGCATTACATCATATTGCTTTAGACCTATCCACCAACAATTTACAGATACTAACTGCTGACTACCTTCTATTTATCAAACACCACTGACATCATAAGATATAAGAGTAAAAGCTTAATCATCATTCTGGCATATTTTGAGCTCTTCTTTTACCAGGTCATCCCTAGTCATAATTTGGCAAAAGAAGAAGGCCATAAAAAGTCTCTGATTTTTCACTTGTTTTGGACTTAGTGAAGATATCTGTCTCTAAAAAATTTCTCATGCAAATCTAAAAAGATAAAGAAAACAAAACAATGAAGAGCAAAATCATGGTCATCGTAAAGGAAAAAACCAAAATACGTACCTTCTTTGCTTCACTTCATTGAATTCCTTAGCAACTTTTAACTCTGTTTGTCTTGCCTCTTCAAATTCTCGAAGAATTACTTTTTCCTTTTCTTTGAGAGCATCATATTGATCCAATGCCTTAAGATTTGGAGCCGTTCTTTCAATTTCAGACATTAAGTTGGCAATTTTTTGTGTGAATTCGGCCTCAAGCTTCTCTCGCTCCGATTGTCTCACATTTTGTTGGTGAGATCTACTCAGTCTGCTAAAATCAAAAACTGGACCAGGTGTCAATGTTTCGGTCTCCATTGGATCAGATATAGTTGGAATGGTTATACTCTCCAGTTCACATTTCTCCAGTATCTCTTGCTTACGCAAATTATGCTGTTCAATTTGGGCTTCCTGTAAAGAAATGAACTATGTTAAATTCTTTTGCATATATTGAGGATTGGGGGCTGAGGATTGGCATTGATTGTAAGATTATGGCTTACATAGATGAGACACCACAAAGATGTATACAAAAAAACTTAATATAAAATACCTTTGATTTTATTTGACGATTATGTTTACTTATGTTTGTTGTAGCAGCAGAGATTTTTTTCTTCCACTCCTGTATATCCTTTTC
This sequence comes from Apocynum venetum, assembly GCA_019593545.1. Lineage (NCBI taxonomy): Eukaryota > Viridiplantae > Streptophyta > Magnoliopsida > Gentianales > Apocynaceae > Apocynum > Apocynum venetum. Next base: position 3,125,396 of record SRSM01000324.1, read on the forward strand.
ACATTCTTCAGATTTGGACTTCCACTCTGCAAACAGAGAAGCAAGATAAAACTTTCAGTTATAAATGCCTTGCACGAAATTCAAAATTGGAAAGCATACCATTAAAATCAATATGCTTGATAAGATAATGTCTGATGCTAAACCTTCTCCTTTTAACAATAATTATGCAAAGCAGGACTAGATGCATAAAATCAAAACTTAAGGAAAACAAAAAGATTCAAGTGTTAAATGGATCTAAAAATTATACATTGTCAGCAACTCTACTATCATAATAAGACATCAACTAGTCTCAAACAGTTACAAGTCAGTTGAGAAATTTAGCTTGAGGATGTTAAAGAACACAGGCTTAATAAATAATCTTATTCATGAGTTACAAGGGTTTATTCACAAACATGCAGGAATTTCTCCTTCCTAATTCAATTTATATTTTAAAAAAAATGCATCAATCAGGTAAGCTTCTAAATCTCTGCTGAATATAAGCCAGTATTGATATTAATGGAGAAAAAAGCAGTTCTAAAATACTGCATACAAGTACAAGTGAGACAATAATTCTTGTTAGCTAACAAGGAATTTCCACCCCGGACCAGAGGGGAGGACATTAATGTCATTGAGTTTATGACAACCTCAGAGTTCATCAGCAGGATCACAGAAATGCTTGTAGCTTCCTACTAATACTTCACGCTTTGGTTTATGGGTGACATTTTATAGAAAGTATTACCATGAGAGAAGAAGGAATGAGTTAGGAAGAGGATTTAAATATTAAAATAAAAAAAAACGGATAGGACATTTATCATTATGCTCAAATTCGTATCTCATTCAAATCACATAGCCAACTGATATCAAAGCTCTTTAACAATAAAAAAAAGGCAGAACCAAATACAAGACTAGTTGCTAACCAAGAAACTCAACTTGAGAGGTGCAATTGATTCTTAGACAAGTATTAAACTCAAATGGAAATGGTTCAAGACACATTTTGATGCTTCAATAATTACTGCATGTCTAACCTTGAGAGATGCTTTGACTCCCCAAATTAGAAGCTAGAAAATCAGACATTTTGCTTTAAGCTTTAACTATTAGTTGACACCAAAATAGAAAAATAGAAACACTGAAATTCTGCTCTCACTTTGAATTCTAAAAACCAAGGGAATTCAGACTCATGCTAAATCAGTATGGGAACCCATTTCAAAGACTAAATCCACTGGAATGTAGCATTTGAATGCTGCACCAGAATCAAGTCTAGCATTCGAAAGCTGCGCTGAAACTCAAGGCGTGGTATTATCTAATGATTTGTGAAAGAATGAGTTATTTTTAAACCAGTGATCTTCAGAATGAATTTCGACTAGTAATTACCTCGAACTTCTTCCTTCAGATGATCAATTTCAATGCCATATTTGTCTGTAGCAGACTTCATCTGAGTCTCTCTTTCCTCAACATCTTTCAGAGCACTTCTTAAGTTAGCAAGTGTGGATTCCAATTTGGTAATCCGTGATGAAATGTCAAAACCACGCTTGTGCTCATACTCCAACCTGGCCACATAAAAGAAAGATGCATAAGAAAAAACAAAAATTGGCATTCCAATACTGAGTACATAGTGAAAGGGCATGCAATCACCTCAAGAGGCACAAAAACTGAGCTATAATAATACTAGGAATCCCTCACCATAGAATTTCAATCTTCCATGTAAATGTGGGCAATGATGCGATTCCAGGAAGTTATAAAATATATTTCGATCATAACAGAGTGAGTTGAAAAAAATAAAGAAAATTTAATTACAGATGAGCATTGAAAAAGAAACAACTGAGGCAAGACATTTCTCAAGAAAGAGTGCTCCAACTTAGCAGAAAGGGAGTGATTGGCAACAAGTGACTAGTGCATAATGTATATTACACTATTTGAACAAAATAATACTAAATGAATGAATTCTCCCATTTCTATAAGCAGCTCCTCCTGATCAGCAAAAACATACTGATGAATGGAAAGGGATAAGGATGGACGTACTCAAGCATTTTAAGAGAATACCTTGGATATGTTAGATTCTTTATTTTAGGAACTTTCATTAATTATTATGTGTTTTGGTGTCAAGGGCATTTTGGTTGTTTTACAAGTAGATGGAATTTGCAGGAGATTAAGACCCTGTTTGAGGAGCACTTGCAGAGCTCAAACAAGCCTTTAAGCTCCAAATACTCTTTCGCATGCCAAAAAAATAGCTTGAGCATATAGCATTTTGAGTTGTAAATTTTCCATGATTCAAAAAAGCAGGAGTACCCCAACTCTTGGCAAACACTCAATTCAATTGTAATTTCTGATAAATTTTTTTCACACAATCTGCACTAAGTAAATGTTCTTTATTCTTTTACAATTATGTTTCCTATATAACAATAATATTAAATATTACAAATCTACTCAATAAAATAATATCTTTATTGTAAATTTTTAATATCTTTCCTCTTTAGTTTTATTAGTCTAGATAAGAGTTTCTTCCTATTATTTTATTGTTCTTAATATATGTATAAGAAATACTCCCTCCGTCCCAATTTGATAGGCTTGTTTTCTTTTTTGTTTGTCTCAAATTATAGGTCACTTTCTTTATTAAAAATATAAATATTTGTTAGTTGACCAAAATATCCCTATTTAAAGTTTTTAAAGTTGGACAATTTGTATTTAAAAAGTGCATTCAATTCACTTTGGAATTATAAATGATGAGGATATTTTAGGAATACTTTATGAAATATATATATTTATTATGTTTTCTTAATTGATGTGAAAAATCAAGCAAACCTATCAATTTGGATGGAGGGAGTATATAATTATAGATATAAGTCTAGAAAATTATAAAACTGTTTTTAGATAAAATTAGTCATAACTATTTCACATAAACAAAAAGAATGGTAAAATCACAATTAAATAAAATTTCCAAACACACAAAATTATTAGTTTTGATTATGATTTTCCATATTTACGATTACAAAAACCACAATTGATATAATCACATTTGAAAACCAACTAGTCTTAATGACTTAGAGTCTTTGTTTAATTACTTAGCATTTGAATCTGTTTGGAGTTCTTATCGTCCTAGAAAAATACAAACTATTATTTGTTTAGAAGGAATGCTAGTTTCATTAGGATTTGGTTATAAGGAGTGTTTTACATTATAAATGCACTGTAATACTTCTCTCTAGTAGTGAATTAATGAATCATTGAGAATTTATTTGGTTTCAGAATTGCCTATATTTTTCCCCCTTCTTCCATTCTTTTTCAAACTAAATCACTATTCACAGGTTACCAATGAACAGTCCTCGTTTTCCATGCTAAACTGGCTGTTCTTCCTCTTGAAGAATCCGACACATTTCTCCTCTATGATTGGCTATTGAAAGAGAGCTTAAAACTCTAAATTGTAGAAAGTCTTCTGCTGCCTATTGCAAGATGAAGTACCCCTCCATCATGACATAACCCAGGTAATGCTGCCTCAGAAAGCAAAGTTATTCAAAGAAAATGAGGATCCAACTAATAGATATTCCAACAATCATATCAATATGGAATAAATCATACATGCATGCTCTCTGAGGAAGACAATAGAACACCTAAAGAGTCATATCTACAGTCAGATCCAACCATAGTTTAAGTTTTTAAAAATTGCAGACAAGAATTTTACACTTTGTTTGGATTGAAGGAAATGGATAGAAAGGAAAGGAGAGGAGAAGGGTGTAAGTGTTCGGATTGATCACTTTGGAAGAAAAGGAAATGAAAGGAAAGGGAAGACAATAGAGGCATTGAGTTTAGTTAATCAGGTTCAACTTTGTTTCCATCCAAAGTGGGCAGAAACGGAAGAAAGAGACCATCTTTGACAAATAATTTTTGTCTCAGTTAAAATATTCTTATGTTCAGAATACCCATCCAAAATACAGAAAAAATATGCAAATTAATAAGTCATCTTTCCTTTCCCTCTTAGCATGGTAAATATTCAATCCTCACCTCTCCTTCCAACTCCTCTCTTTGCCTCTCCTCTCCTTTCCTTCAATTCAAACATATCCTAAATGCCTAAGAAGATTTTTCAATCAGTATTTTATTTGAAACTCAAAATTCAAGAACAGAAAGAGTTCAAGGCCTAAAAAATAAGCAACGGAATAAAGCATTGAGTACATACTGGTACTTTAGCTTTGACTGCTGGTTAAGCAAATCCAGCTTTTGGTTAGCCATCAGTTGAACAGCCTTCAGCTGATTTTCTTCATATTCACGAATGTTTTTCACCCCTACAGACTCACTAAAGTTCTTGTAGATTTGGTCAACAATATTATTGATCCTGTTCTCCCGCACTGAGATTTCTTTACTCCTTGAATCAATAACTTTGCTGAGCTGGATAAAGGGGGCAAAAGATCAGTTGTCTGAAGCATAAATGCAGCATACAGGTACAACAGCAACTAGAGTGAAAGAACCTTCTGAATCTCAGGAGAAAGATGATCAAGTTGAGCACCAAGGTTAGCCTTTTCCGCCTTTAAACTGGCAAGTTTGTCAACAATACTTTTCTGTAGAATTGGGGAAATAGTTATTTGACTTTTAGGAAACAATACTAGAAAACCGATCCAATCGCAACAAGCAGAAAAGGAAATATAAGAAATAGTATCGAGAGGGGAAGAAAATGCAAGTAAAGGCAAAATCGGCCTTGACAAGAAATTTTACTCGATCAGCAATGTTTGAAATGTGTGTGTGTGTGTGTAATAAAAGAAGACTTCTTATCTGAACATGTTTAGCCTGATCTAGTTTTGCCTTCCCTCCAAAATTAGAGGAGACATCAGGAGGCAGCTATTCAACATTTAATGAATCTGATTTTATAGCCAATATGAGCACAAATAATCATTCCAGGTCATTTTCATTTCTTTCCCTTTCAAACCCCAAATCCAAGATAAAGTTAATAACAACAATATTTTATCATATCCAGGAATCAAGAATCTATAGCCATTTTGAAAAGTTAAGTAGCTGGCCTATTAACTGGAAAGCTATGAATACTACCTTTTTTTTTTCTTTAATATAATACTACATTCTTCTGGCATCACTCATAATAAGCACTACTACTTTACTTTAAAAAAATTTACCAAGATAATCTATCGTTGAAATATTTCCATAATATGAGAGTATAACAGTAGCCCCTCAAATAATCATCTTTCAGCACTGCAGCTTAACTTCATTATCACATTTTCTTTAAAAAAGGGGGAATACACTCGCCCTGTTTCCATTCAGTTCCTCCATTCATGTGTACTGTTTATTTGACCACATTATCATGCAATAAAGTGGCTCATATATTTTTAATTTTACAATTTTCCAAGATTAGTTTCTACTCCTTCATGATTCCCACACTTTTACTACAGACAGACAAAATCTCAAATCCATGTCCTTGTTCCCAAATGAAAGATGAGTATTTTTTTTTTTTCTCACAGCTAACAATCATCAAATTGATTGCACAATAAATATAAACACACAGAAGACAGACTTATAGCCCACAGCATTGACAATAAAAAATTACAAACCTCTTCTAGTTGTACACTGTAGCCACAGCATCAACAATAAAAAATTACAAAGACCTTTCTGATTGCACAAATGAAACATGAAATGCTGACAGTTTCCAGTAAAAGGACATGTCATCCTTAAAGCAATAAAATTATAATTTTCAAAGGGAAAAATAAGCATAATTTAAAGTCACATAGAAAAACACAGAGGCCAAAATACCATGAAAGGATATATTTGTGTCAGTTTGAAAAATTTATCATTTGATTAACCTTCTCAATTTCAGCATACTGGATCTTCTTTTCAAGTCCACTTATTTTCCCTGATGCTTCAGACTCTCTAAGCTGCATCTCTCTTATGGAACCAAGCTCTTCCAACTCTGACTCAAAGCCTTCCTTTTTCTTCTTAAGCCCTTCACGTCATGAACTAAGACTTTAACACCCACACAGAAACAAGCAAAGCATTATCTAAATAAAATTGACAAATTACTAAGGAGACCTTCAATTTTTTTGTCATCCCATTTATGTGAGCGTGCTTCCATTCCGCCGCTTGTACCACCAGTCATTGTGCCAGATTTTGTTAATAGGATTCCATCAGTTGTCACAACTACAAACACCATCACACTTTTAGAACAATTATACAATGCAAAACTTTAAAATTTCTGGTTACCTTTAAATCTCTCTCCGCTCCAACTAAGATGCTTTGCCTCATTGAGGTCATCACAAACTAAAGTATTCCCAACAGCAAATAAAACAGCCTTTTCTAGTACTGGATCAAATGTGTGACTGTTAATCATAAACAAATCATGTGCTTGGAGTATGTAATGCCAAAAAAAAAAAAAACTGACAAACAAAGAAATACGGATCAATTCCTCCAAACGTTAGTTTCTCCCTTTTGTACAGGCTACAGCTATGTTTCTCTTTCTTGTCTACATTATTTCCTCCTCTTTAACTTTGCATGTGAATGGGGTGGGAAGGGGAGGAGGGCTGTGGGACATGGAGGGAAGACGAGGAACTTAAGTAAAATAGCGCTCCTAAATAAAACCATTGACAGGTAGTATTATTAGCCAAAGTTCACATCTCTTCACCCAACAAGTCTTTCATGTATGAAGACCAGAAATGAGAGGTGGCAATCACGAGCAGGATTTATTCTAGTATTTCATTCTATTTCAACACAAAGCATGAACCATTTCCCAAGATCTTCCCCAGAAAAATATAGAAACTTAAAAAGAGGAAGGAAGGAACAACTTATCGGGGAGCAAAACAAAAACAGTAAAAAGTCATCATGTGAAGAACTTTGGGGTTTCAAAATTTTCAGAATATGAAATTGTCACAAACAAATCATAGGGTGAACAGATTGAAAACCAGTAAACAAATAAATGCATAAACTTCAAAAGTATATAAAAATAAACTAAGAATCTGAGGAAAGGATATTGTATGACATCAAAAACCAGCCTTGCCGTCCCCCCTAAGGTGCGCAACTTCTCAATAATTGGCTTTACACGTACTGACTTCAGAGGTATAAATGTCTGGGGGGGAAGCTTTTGTTGTTTCAAATACTGTTTTAAAATTCAAAAAAGAAGAAAAAACAACAGAGTCAGAAATTATTCAGAATATACTTACCAAGATAAAGGAGAAGCAAATGGCAACAATTTCTAATTCAAGAATAGTGAGAAGTCACTACCAGATCAGATATGGAGGAGAAATTCATAAGAATTATATAGGAACAAAAGAAAAGAATTGAGGATCTCAAACAAGAAAATAACTTGAATATGAATAAACAATTCAATTATTTATTCATGATACCTTGATGCATTCTTTTCCCGTATGTTCATCTTCAACGACAACTGCATCCATAAATTTCCCCATAGCAACAGTAACAGCAAGGTTATACTTCTTCTGTGTTGGTCTGCAAAGATCAGTCATGCGACCATGAACACCAGGAAAGAGGCGCTTGAGAGTTTCAACTGCTTGAGAAAATTTGGCATCCCTCTCGTTCTCATGTCTATCAGCCTTCAGTTCACGTAGTTGGTTCTCTACGTCATCAATTTTTGTCTTCAACATATCATACTTGCGTCTACAGACAGAATTGCATTTTATCATGAATCAGAAAAAACCAAATCCAAAAGTCAAGAAAAAAGAATGATATGTCCAAGAAAATGGTCAGAAAATGCATCTTGCATGTCCCACCATGAATAAATCAAAGAGTGAAATTTTCTTCAGAGAGTTGAAAATATGAATTATCTGTTATGGAAGCTCACTAACCGGGATAGATCAAGTTTATCTTTCATATCTCGCTGATCCTTTCTCACCCTTGTGAGTTCTTCCTTGTATTTTTCAACATTATCAACAATCTTTTTTAGCCTCGCTTGCATCTGTTTCTCCTGTGCCTCCAGCTCTTCCTTTCTGTTTTCCAACTGTTGACAATTTTCTTCCAAATTCTTTTTAGCTTCAATATCAGCATGTTGTTGCCTATCTAACACCTCCTTCTCATCCCTCAGTTTTGCAGTTTTCATTCCCGCCTTCTCTTTCCTGCACAATGGATATATCAGATACTTTTCAGAAAGATTAGTTTGTTCAAACACTCAACTGCAAAAATGAAGCTGAAAATAGGAAAATTAATAATAAAAGCATGTGCATGCTTGTGTTCTGTGTAAGTGTGTGCTAAGCAAGCATGTATGGTTGTGTGCATATCTCCATATCTGAGTGAGTAACACACACACAGGTTATAAAACCAAGGCACAGTATTTCGATAACAGGTCGAGGCCTCAAAAATCTAAAGCATCTGTGGAAAAAACAAGAGGCCTTCTTCACAAGATATCTGGAGGTATTCAATATTCTACTCACAGATAAGTATTAATATCTAACAGGAAACCAAGTGCAGATAAGCGCAAAGGATGCATTTGGCAAATAGATATTATTAAATTGGTATTACATGCAAAATTAATTGGACCAGTACATAATTTGACTCACATTTGGTGATACATCTCCAACTGACTGTCAGCTAACTGAAGCTTTTCACCAGCATCTTGCCCCTTTTCACGCAATTCATCCAGTTGTTTCGTCAGATCTCGCAAATTATTCTGAAGTTTCTTCACTTCTTCCGCATGCTTATGCTTCTCCTCTTTCTTTTTATTAAGCTCTTTATTTGTATTCTTAATCTTCATAGTTAAGCGAGTTATCTCCTCCTTCAGTTTTAGAATCTCAGGTTGCTGTTTAAAGAAATAAAAGAAGTTAAAATGCAAGCTTAATTGAAACTTCACACCAGTAAACCCATAGCAACAAAATTTCAAAATAAGAACTATTTAAAGCAGCTTAGTTGGATAACTGAAGCAACAAGCAAGTAAGAAAAGCCACAGAAAATCACCAAAAGATACTCACAGAGCTCATGATCAAACTCGTCAGTACACAGCAAATTGAAGATGAGGAAGCTCAATAAGCATATTAGAAAATCAAGAAAGTCCAAAGGATCTAGTATGGACTTGAACAACAAAATATCCCATCCACTTGCTCGTCCAAAAATCCTCATCTTCCCCATATCCATGTGAGTCCAAACATTTTCCTGATTATAAACTAAATAGATGTTGAAATTAAGGATCTATTTGGAATGAATCAGATTAAAAAATCTATTTGTGGGTCAAAATCAATTAGGTCAGGGAAGACATTTCCTTTAAAACCCAAAACCACCAAAAGCCCACAACTGGCAGTACCTGTTTTGTAAATTATCTTCCAACTATACTCCCTTCACCCTACATTACCATAGCTCCTCTTCTAGTGCCTCTAGAGATAACTTTACTGCCCCCTTGCCAGATGCCTCGAGGCCCACCAAGCCGCCCACTATACCTATTCTCTTTTCTCTCTTGTTTCACTCACAGTCAGCCTCTCTCATCGAACCCTACCTCCACTCTTCTTCCTCTCTCCTCTTGCTGCCACTGACTATCAACCCCAGCCACCCACTGTCACCTCCAAGCTGCAGAACCTACCCTTTGCTACTCTAGCCTATGCATGCTGACTCTTCCCATTTTATTTTGTTCCTTCTCTTGCCCAATAGCATATAGTGCATCTCTCATCAGTTCAGGACTATCATACTTTCTTAACAAGAAATCCATTCGCCACTCTGTTGCATAAGGCCTATTATTTAATCCAAGAGATACAATTTAACTAACTTGCTCCAAAGTATATGGGTTTATTCATAACCAAATGGATCTGCATGATCTTGGCATTGAAATCATTTTATTTTTTTTAGTTTACTTGGTGAAGGTCAATTCAGAAAATGCATGTAAGCAACATGGTAACCTAGTTTGGAAGATCATTCATGTACATACACAACAGGGTTAGAACAGAGAGACAAAGACCAAGATGGATTCTTACATTCCTGTCAAGTCTTGTCCTTTTCTCTGTAATTTTCCTTTCACATTGTGCAATCTCTTTAAGATATCCACTCTGTTCTTTCTTCTTTTTGCTCATTTCACTTTCATAATTTCCCAGTTCATCAACAATTTCTTTACGAAATCTCTCTTCAGCTTCAAGATCCTCATTTGCTTTGGCAATATCCTTCTCTATGTTGAATAATTGCCATAAAAAATGCTCTTGCTTCAATGATTTCTGTAGTGGAAGGGAAGTAAGAATCAGGAAACAGAACAAACTCCAATACTATCACGTGGTCTGTAAGTTGCGCCTTATACCCTTTTTTGGCACAGAGAGTGGTTCATAAAACCATGAATTCTGGCAGTCATTTGAGATATAATAATCCAATATTCCATAAATATAAAGTTAATACTAACTTTGAGATAAAACACAAGACATATCAGCAATGAAAAGGAAGAAGTGATGGAAAAGCTTCTTGAGACATACCAATTGCTCTTGCAAGCGAAGATGCTTTTCAGCCTCTTCTTTTTGTTCCTTCTTCTGCTTAACTTCCATCTTTATGGTCTTTTTCTTTTGATAAGCCAGTGCCGATGTCTCTTCAGCTTTGGCTTTGTCTTCTTCCAAGTCCTCATACCTTCTCTTGTACTCTTCAGAGCCAGAGATTTGCTCAAGTAGTGCTGTCAGTTCTTTTGGGTTTTTTGATGCTATAGACTCCACATCTCCCTGTAATGATGAAGGGTTAAATAATTGAAAGGTTCCTAATCTCGATTTATTTTTTATAAACAAATAAATGCAAACCCCTGGCACAATTGATGGCTAAAAATATACAGGAAAAGAACTTTAACATGCATAAAAAATCATGTGCAGAAAAGAAAGCAATTCATTTGAGCTAAAAATTTCAGGCCTTCCATATTATCCTTTTGTCAAATGCAATTAGCCAGTTACTTGCTACATGCCCTCTCACTTAGATGTCTACCTTGTCACTTCCTTCTCAACTACAAAAATACCACTCAAATAACTACAATCCTGTCTCGTCCAACACTGCAATCCATTGTCCACTTAACTTAACATGCATATGTAGTCAATTTCCAACGGCTAGATGCAGACGTAAAAGCAGCAGCATAACGTCTAGAAAATCAACAAAAAGAAAAGCAAAATGAAATACTGAAGTAAACCTGAAAAACCAGGAAATTCCGTGCTTTAACAAGAATTCCAAGCTCCTTTAATTTTTTATCGTACTCATCTTTATTCACAGTATCGCCATTTACACGATACTCGCTAGCACTAAGACCACTAATTGTACGGGTAAACTGAAATTCGGCACCGCTATCCAACCGATAGACCATACGCACGAAAGCTTTACGACCTCTCTGATCTCTCTCGCTGTCATCAAAAGCGTATATAAGATCCTTCAACTGTGCACCGCGGAGCTGGCCGGTACGGACGCCGAGGACAAAGCTGATAGCGTCCATGAGGTTGGATTTTCCGGCTCCATTGGGACCAATAATGGCAGTGAAGTCGTAAAAAGGGCCAATAGTTTGCCGGCCTTTGTAGGACTTGAAATTTTCGAGCTCCAGGCGAATGATTTTTCCCGGCGGAACTTCTTGCGGTGGCATCGTCGATTTCAGAAATCGAAACTCCGAGAAGAAATAATTCCTTGACGGGGAAGGAGATTATTCCTTCTTGATCGGATTTGAAATGGGAAATTAAATTTAGGGTTTAGAGTACGAGAGGACTGAACGAAAAGGGGGGTGAATTTTGGCGGGATAGAATAGAGGGAGGATTCGGGGCTGGATATTTCTCCTCTTCACCACTATTGGGAGTCGTTTGACGGAGCGAGAATTACCGTACTGGCAGAGTATTTTTATTTTTATTTTTATTTAAACGTATACACTTAAAATTGTGGAACACTTCCATTCTTTCTATTTTTTAGAAGGAAAAAAGAAAAGAAAATTCAGTTAATTAGATTAATGGGTAACGATTAATATTACATTAGAGGGATAATTAGACTATCATCCTAATATATATAAAGAATATAACTTTATCTTTGCTAAATAAAGTGTTCATACATTACCAAATATTAGAATAAAAACAAGATGATAAATTGAATTTTCTTGTAAGAGATAATGAGCCACCTTCTATAATTATAATTATCCTCCCAAATTGATTAATGTCCAAGAAATTATTTCCATAATCCCTCGCCATGGACGGGAGCCCGGAGGCAAGCACCATCAAAGTTCATATTGGTGACACCATCCGGAGGAGGCTTCCAAGCTAATGGCAATGGAAAAGCTTTGGAAGGCACAGAGAAGGCTGCAATTGCTTCATGGAATTTATCAACCACTACAGGCTAGGAAAATGTGGTTTGCGCTGAAGTATAGGCCCTACAAAAGCTAATCTTCTACTTTTGTCAATACAATCCTCATAAAGACAAGAAGACAAACATTTTTGTTTCACAAATGGAAAAAAAATAGACAGAATTCATAAACAAGAGTACATAAAGAGTTAATTGTCTAAACCTCGGCAATTACAACTTAAACAATATTTTTATTGAATACTTTCTTAATAGCATAAAAAATTAAGAGAAAAATAAAAATCAAAAGCGATACATATGAATTACAGTTTTTGAACTTATATTGAATATTTGAATGCAACAAAAATAACTCATTAATTATAAAATAATTCTCAAATAACTTATTATAATCCCTATCATATGTCAAAGTATAAAATAACTAAAACATCTATATATATATTCTTAAATTTTAAGAACACCTAAACTCATTTTCGTTATATTTATTTTAGCTTTTTAGTTCCTTTAAAAATAAAAATTTCAAAATAAATAATATAAAAAATATATATAGCGAGAATCAAATTTGATATCAAAATCCCAATCCATAATTCTATTATTTCTAAGCTATTTCAAAATTTTGTCATTAGTTTAATAACTTAAGCTTAATTCTTATAATGAAGAAATACTGCAATGAAAATTTTGGAAATGAGAATAAGGTTAAAGCTTGTGTTTAAATTACGATATATTCGACATGTTTTCAATAATTAATTACATCTTTCTACTGCCCAAATAAAATTAATAAAATTTAATAGTTATTTTGAGTTGACAATAAATAGAGTAATGTAGACTTCCCAAAAAGAAAATAAATAAATTCCAAAAACTGAATAAAATTTTGAATTTCAATTGAAAAACGAAAAGATAGTCCTTTCAAAAGGAAAAAGATAGAGTTTACCAATTTGGTGCCCAACTCAGTGTTTTGAAGTCTTCCAGGATCTTAATTTCATTATTTTGAAATGAAACAAGAACTCATTTTTGTAAAGTAATCTTACCTCCTCCCCTCCTAACCCCGCTAAGAACTCCCATTCAAAAAATAAAAATTTAGAAAAATCCCGCTAAGAGCTTTATTTACTTATAGAAACATGGCAACATTCCATAATTACAGCTCAAAATATTTATCAAACGAATACAATGTGGCCTGTCCTAGACTCCCACAGTTACAAACCTAAACAGGAATTCATGCTCGGAATCAATATCAGAGAACCACACTCTCTTTGGCCACTTTCTCTGGAGAACCAGTCCTTCCAGATTCACTGCTGGAGTCAGTATTCTCAACTTTCAGAGGATCCATTTGTGGTGGTGCCGATGGACTCTCAGGCTGTACTGAGGATTTAAAATCTTTAGTATCAGATCCATCAGATTGCAGTCTGCCTGCGTCAGAGTTTCCACCTGATTCTAAGGCAGCTTCCATTTCTTTGTATTTAGAAATTACTAGTTGAAGTTCATCATGAAGACTCAGAGCTTCAAACAGCATTCCCTCGTCATCTGTAGTACTTTCAATTATTCTCTGAACTTCGGGCAATGATTCTTTGCATTTGTTGAACAGGCTCATGGTTAATTCATTCTGCAGATCATTTAGAAAGTTCAATCATTTTGCTTTCCACAGTCCTTAACCAATAACTTGAAAAAAGATCAAGATATTGTTATGGAGTTGTAACACCAAATGCAGATCAAAACGGGACTCCTATATAAGGATGGAATATGATAAAAACTTGTATGAAAGAGATGAAATACTAAGAAGAAAAATATATGGTTAACAAAATAAGAGTAAATGGACGTGGGGACAGCAATAAGAGAGATATGAAAGGAGAACCATTTTCAAATTAAAAATCAAAGTGCATGATACCTGTGTTGGTTTTGGTTCACCGTCAGAGTTCAATATGCTGGAGAGAACATCAAGACTATTTCGAGTAACCACAAGAAACTCTCTCTTTTCTTCAACTGACTGCCTGGTGTAACTGGTAAAAGTAGCAGTTTCTGTATTGTCCGAACCCATTTCAGGCATAGGGTATCTTTCAGGAGGTGATAAAAGGTCGTCATTGATATATGTCTCCAAGGGGTACTGCATGGGGGGCCTGTCACCATGTTGCATGGCTGGATGTATGGCCCTTGACTTCAAGTTCTGTAAAATAAATTAAGAAAAGCTTTACACATTCCACCCTCCAAAAAAGCTAGGCATGCCATACAGACTAAGAATAACTTATAGCAACCATTTCCTCCCAAAGCTTCAATATACAATTCTTTATTGCAGAATATTTCACACAAAGAAACACAATTAAGAAAAGTATAATGTTGATGTTGCTAATCACTCCAATCCCACAATTAAATCTCACCTATAGTTATATATATCCCATGCATCTTTACGAGTTTAAAAGACAGGAAAGCATCCATGGAAAAAACAAATAAATAAACAAACAAAGAAGCCAGAACATACATTCTTAACATTAATACCATTGCATGACAGCCCAAGTATGAAAAGATATCCAATATAGTATTTTATCCATTCATTCATGATTTCTGTTCATTGACTCTGCTGTGGGCTACTACTTTGTTCCTTGAAACTTTGAAGTGACATCAGTATCAGTTATTAACTTTGAGTTTTCACCAAGAGGCTTAGATTTTTACGAAAAAGTATACATAGAGATGTTTTACTAAGCAACACTTTCGAGGATTTAGACAACAAATTGATCCTCAAATGGAAACATATTTTACTGAAGAATGAAAGAAACCCATTCAACATCTCTTCCACAAACTCTAGAAAGATGTCAGATGAAAACGGATAGAACCCATATCATATCCGACAATAATAAATGAGTGGTATCCGAACTTTAATCCCACCCTTTCCGTGCTTATATGAGATATAAAATCAGTGCACAAGAGAGAAATTGGCATTTTTCCACCATGACATAAATATCACTGCTGTTGTAGGAACAACTATTATTCTGCTCCTTGTGGTTGCTCATCAAAATTAATCAATTACAAATATATTCATCATCTAAACATGTCCAAAATACACCATATAAGCACCTTTAAGCAGGATGCGCTCTCCCAACACCAACCATTCTCAAGACAGGAAAAAATCAATGATCTACATGTCAAAGTTCACTGCCATATGTCCTTTTCCATGGCTTAAATGATAGATTACTTAACCTAAGCTAATTAACAAAGGAATATACAAGAATCATGACATGAGAAGCCAAACTTCTACAAACCATAGTAAATATACTAAAATGTCAATCCAGTGAATGGGAATAAGAAAGACGATGAAAGCCAGAGGCGTAGATGCAAGACACAAGTAGAGGAATAATGCAAGCAAGTTATTCAACTACCCTTAATTTTGTTATCTCCCCTCTCTATTCGCAGCCAAGGCAGAGTGCTAGACGAACTCTGGCCTAGTTTCTTATTCACATAGAAAAAGAACTCTTCCTTCACAAAGCCACAGAACCAAGGGTTAACATTGTCCAAGGACCCACAAGGAGTAAATGTATCTAAACAGAAACAAAAAAAAACATGATGTTTTACTCCAAAGTAGCCAGATGCTCAGCATTCAACTGTTTGACTGGCACGTCCATGTTGTTCTGCACATAAAACACCAAGTGCATGGTATGTTTTTACCTTTGATAAGATTTGAAAATGGTAATATGGCCAACATTTTTGTTTGCGCCGCTCTGTAAAGTTATATTCCACCTTGCTTAAGAAACTTGCACACAAGCAAAAATACACTTGAAGAAAGCAACATCAACACCCGATATCCAACAAGAAACGGGGAAAAACACAAAAACAGGAAGATCTTTAACATCCTATTTACTGCCAATATAAACTACACTGAGCTGAAAGGCAACTTTCGGCATGTCTTCTAACAGTCATGAACTATCAAGAAACTAAATAAACTCACTAGACGATATCCAAAAATAATAATAATAATTGTTCCCGCTTTTATCGTGTTCATCTATTCGGAAAGTTTTGTATCGGCAGTAAACAACTTCAAATTATAATCAAAAGTAAAAATGGAAAATGCAGAAAGATTAAATTCATTCGCCTATAACTATTTTTAAAAAAAAAATGCATCTGATATTAAATTATGTAACACCGACCATATAAGTTTGTTGAAACACAGGCAAGTACATGAGATCCTCGGACTCGCCCCAAGCCCTAATCAGCTGCATCGCCTTGACGCGATTCTCGGGGTCCGTTTTGGGATCATCGATCATCTTTATCATGTCATCGAGCACTTTCTCAGAAGCCACCTCGGAGAACACCTTCTCACAATTGGAGGTACACGTCTCCAATAAGTCGAGGCCTAAACGCTGACTGGGCTGGCTTTTACCCAACAATTTCTTCTTGATAGCTTTAACGACTTCAGTCCCATTAAGCTCCCCACTATTAATCATGGCACAAATACGAAGGTTAAGACCCCAGTTGGGTTCCTCCATGGTCTCCAAAGTGGCCTCATCGACTATCTTGGATTCAGGCGTGGGTGCTTGGAGAATCTCCTTCACTTTAGTGCTGACGATTCTGCTCATTTGAGCTCCGCCGGTTTTCAATTTCTCGCCAAACGAGGAAGAAGCTATTTTCAGTTTATCGAATTTGTCCATTTGTCTCGCTCAATCCCTTTCTCCCACTGGCTCAATACTTCAATCTTACCTTAGCTCCAGATTTCAGTGAAGCAGTAAAGGGTACGAAGATTTGGGGGAAGAATTCGGTGGTTTTGGACGGCCGGTGGAAGGGTACAAAGGTTTGAATGGAGTCGAAGTTTGATGTTGAACCGGTCCTCCGGAGGTGAGGAGTGAGGGTTGAGGAGGTGGAACTTGGAAGGGACGGATTTGATGGGATTGCAGTAAGTGAGATATGGAGGGCGATACGCGTGGCCTTCTTCGGCCCGCATGTTGGGGCCTACGTTTTTTTTGTCATCTATTGGGGCCCACTTTGGGACTCTGACTTTTGATTTTTGTTTTTCTTCTTTTCTTTGTAGTAAAATATTTCCAAAAAAAAAAAACCAAAGCACCTAAGTCATAATTGAACTTTCTCTCAAAATATTATTCTTTTCCTTTGATGGAAACTAAATAAGCATTTATTCAAGTAAAAGAAACTAAATGACATGATGGCATGACCATCTAATGATAAGGATTTAGTTCTGGAATTTGACGTTGAATTCTAACTTCATCTCATGATCAGAATACTTTGTTTCTAAAAATAAAAAAAATTGTTCCTAAATAAACATTTCTTATATTTTTAACAAATATATATAAATTGTCTATTAATTATGGATTTTTGTGTTCAAGTGGAAGAGTGAATGAGATTGTAAATGTCATCAAAGCTTATTATGACTCAAAAGTAAAAGGGAAAAAAAGGTATCAAATCCTTACCTTTTGATTCAATTTTGTATATATATATATATATATAAAAGATCCGAGGAAATTCCCATTGAAATTGTCCATCCCCATTGATTGAAAAGTTTCGTATTACATTATTTTTCAATTAATCTTGTTATAGCTTTAATCCTATCCAACAAGCCACAATAAAATACTATCTACTATTGAATTGCTGATTAATTAGTCAAACACTTTCCAATAAAGAAATGCCCAGCCAAGGAGAATTTCCTTTAATTTCATAAGGTAGATCAAGCCACAATAAAATATCTATTACTCCCTCGATTAAAAAATATAAAATACTTTCACTAAATTCTTTGTTAAAAAATATAACATACTTTGAGTATTTTAAAAAATATTTTATATTTTTTTAATATTTATTATTCATACTTTTAAATGTGAAGAGGGATAAAATAAATGGTTTAATTCTAAATTTTAAAAAATAGTATGTCACAATAAATAAGGTATTTTAGATAATTAACCTACATCATTACTTCATTAGTATACGTGAAATATATAAAATATCTTATATTTTGAAACAGATGAAATATTTAATTATTGATGAATTAGTCAAACGCTTTTCATTATTCACTAATAAAGAGAAATGCTCACCCCAATAAGAATTTCTTTTAATTCCATAAGATTAAGGGATCGATTTTGATTGTAAAATGAGACAAATTGAGATAGTAGTGCGCTCATGTCGTATTTAGCTACTTATCTTTTTTCATTTGATAAGTTAAGGATCTAATTTTTGTTTTTTGTTTTGTAAATACTTTATCTTTTTTCGATTAGTATTCAAGGTCTTTATGTGTCATTTTCCATTATCTTACATGACCAAATGTTTATGACCTATCTGCACTAGAATACTTGAATAGTATTTTCGTCAATCAATATAGTACCCAAATACAATATTGAATAGTACTACATGAACAAGGTTAGCATGATTAATATCCAGATGCTCACATTGCTCCAACCACCGTGAATAAGGTGAAGTTTTGGGCCCTCGAATGCAGCAAGCTAATATTAAATCTCTATCACAAAACAAAACCTTATTCCGACTAGGCAGGGTAATATCCCACTTGGGATCATGCTATTGGGATAGCAATCACCATACAATTGTTTTCGTACATTGACATTGAAAAAAAAAATAATGGTAAACAAAGTAATGTTAGCCAAGTAAAAACTGCATTAATAATTGTAAGTTGCTCAAACAAATTGGCATCCCCTCGTAAATGCTTCATAAGGCAGTAAACACAATAAATTACAAGGCCAATTGCCAATACCCAAGGCCAAAACATCTATGTCCAACTAAAACACATCCAAAAGAAGGGACTAAACATAACATTTAGAGTCCATTTTAATGTTGCAATTGCAATAGCGACTACCAAAGACCATTTGCATATATCAAGTGGGGTTAACTTCAAAATAACCGATTTCAGGGACTTTCTAGAAAAAATCTTGAGGGGTTGTAGCAATGGGTTCTCTGAATCATTGCTAGTTGCAATGTTTGAATGCAAGAACATTCAAGTGAGAATCTACCAATGCCCTTCAATGAAAGACTACGAATGTTGCGATAGCTAGAAGCAGTGTGCATTGTAAACCTGAAATTATTACGGTAATTTTGTATAAATAAATTGTGGTAGAAGTGTTTGCTTAAAAGTCTGAACGAGGAAATGTAATTGTTCTTGTCAAGCCCAAAACTGAAAGGAAATACCTTTGAATAGATAAAAAAGGACACAATTTCCATGGTTGGCGTATATAGTGGGGCAATGAGAGTGGTAGATATTGAAGAGATAAAGTAAGATCAATGGAAAGGGCAAAGTGATTGCAATTGATCTTCGAGACCGAAAAGGAAAATAAGGGATAAGAAGTTGAGATGAATTTAGTCCTAATTTGAAATAATGTAATAAGGAAAACATAAAGGAAAGATACATATTGATTGATGAAAATACCCTTCAAGCATTCCAATGCAAATGGGTCATAAACGTCGAACGTCGAGTCAAGTGAGATGACAGAAAATGTCTTGTTTAATGATCTAGAAAAAGATAAAGTACTTACAAAATTAAAAACAAAGATTAAGTCATTAACTCACAAAATTGAAAAAAGATGAGGAGTTAAATACAATAGAAAAAAAAAGGTAAAGTACTTACAAAATTAAAAACAAATATTAGATCATTTAACCCACCAAATTGAAAAAAGATTAGGGCTAAGCTAAATACGATATCCTGCCTTAGTATGCACAAGAACTTTCTTGAAATTTCAATATGAATGATTAAATAGGTAATATTTTTCCCCAGAAAAGGTATTATTTTCATAATAATTATTCATTTAACAAATTGTTGTTCTGTTAAAATAACTAGTTAGACCTATAATTACTACTCCAGTTCAACTTTTAAAACAATTAGAGAATGCATAAAATTAGAAAATGAAAGTAAACATATGTAAATTCAGAGCTATATGATTTGTTTTTTTTTTTTTTTGAGGAAATGGTATTTTTCTAACCGTGCAATAAATTTGTAAGTTTTTTAAAATTTTTTTTAAAATTGTAATTAAGAAGTGATTTACTAAAAAAATATTGTAAGTAAAATTATGGAAATTAATCATGTAAATTTATTATTATTTTTTTACAGAAAAATGTTCAAATTACGCGGCCTTAATCGAAAGTTGCAAAGCCCATGTATGTGGTCTCGCAACCATGGAATCGGTAGGTGTAGCCTGTAGGCAACCAAAGACGCATTTATAAATCCTTTTCAAAAAAAAAAAAAAATCATTTTCCCTTCTCTTTTTTTTAAGAACAACCTTTGCGACATTTGAGTCTTAATTAATTATGGAAATCCGAAAAATATACTCAGGAACTATTTTGTCCTTTCATTGAAATAAAAAATGTCTATAATTTTATTTTTTTCTCATTTTAAACCCATAAAACTATTTTTGATTCATCAAAATATCCATATTCTTTATTTTTCATTTTAATATCTATAAATTATTTTTAAACAATTAAAACTATCCAAACCATCTGACGATTTTGATGAAAATAATAAATCAACTTATTAGCTTAGATTTCCATTGGTAAAATCGTCCTAATACTATTTTCCTTTCACCAAATTAGAACTCATCTTTAAATATTTTTCCTATCAAATGCACACTTATCTAACATGAACTATTTCCATAAAGTATCAATTGTTATTTCAAAGAATTAAACGCGAGCAGTTGCGCATTTGCGAAGGAAAATAAATTGCAATAAAGAGTTTTTGGTGATTGGATTGATAAATAGGGAAATTATTAAATTCTACAATCTATCCTGCACTTTTATTAAATTTGGATAATGTTACCCTTTTGTTTTTAAATCCAACACTCCAAACATACATTTTCTTCAAGTTGGCACATTTGTTTTATTTGTCATTGCAAAACAATACAATATTGAAAGAAGATATGAATGTGAAGATTTTTTTTTTTTTCCAGATGAAAGTCAAAGGATTAGCAATTTGTTTAAATTCGGTCATGAAATTTCATCACGACACTAAAACTATTAAAGAATGCTACAATCTCAAACTCTTCATTTTTACATTTAAGAACTCAATCACTAGCAAATAGATGTAAAGATTATGAATGCCTTCATCTAAATTCATACTTTTAAAGATTTTTTTTAAGGAACCATTTTGAGCGAATCTTATAACGATTCAATAGATGGGTTGGAAGAGGACTCATACTACTTAGTTATTTTAATTCCATGTGGGATTTAGTAAAAAAAAAACTGGGGTATATTAGTAAAAAAAATGCATGATTTAGTAATTATAAGTGTGATTTAATAATTATGTAAAAAAATAGTTTTATCATGGTTTTGCTCATCAAAACCTGTCATTGTGTATAAAAATGATTTGAGTAATTTTAATTGTTTAAAAATAGTTTATGTATATAAAAAAAGAAAAAGAAAAATTAGGAGAAATTTTGATAAATAAAAAACATGTATGACAGTGTGAGTATAAAAAATGAAAAAACAAGGTTTATGATTATTTTTTATAAATAAAAAATACTTTACAAGCATATATCACCATTTTATCTTCCTTTTTTTTTGTTTAAAGGAAACGAATTTCTCTTAATTATTTATAGAAGCAGAATGAGAAAAAGAGAAAAGCAAAAATAAAACAATAAAAAATGAGGGTTTAAGGTTTGAAGCCTTCATCATCGGAAAGGAGTCTGGAGAAAATCTGAATACTCACAGTAAACAAAGAGGTATTGCAATGATTTCCCTGTCTACTGTCTTCCGATACATAGGCAGCAGAGCCGAATACGCTGCTGCAGTTAGCAGTAAGGTAACATTCCGCACCCATCTTCTTCACTGAGCTTCATCAAATGGTTCTTGCAAGATGTCTTTTATTTTTTATTTTTCGTGTGTTTATTTTCTGGGTCCATTGTTGATATGGTTAATCTTTAGGTATATGGTATTTTCAAGATTCAATTTTTACTTCTCTGAAACTTCCCATCCGAGGATTTAATATTTGGAATGTTGAAAATTACATTTTTGGAGAGGGTTTTATATTTAAAGGTTCTTGATTGATTTTTTTTTCCCGTTTTTTGTTCTTGTTGTCCATATCAGTTTTGTTAGTTGAGAGTAGATTCTAATACCTTTATTGTTGTATCTCTCAGAAAAGATTCTTATTTGCTGCTTGTCAATTGATACCATTTTTATTGTTAATCTGAGGTTTAAAAATTTATGTAAATTGAGTTCATTCTACACACTATCTTGCAAAAACTATCTTTACCAGAGCCAGAAGTATACACATTAGGTATATGAGGACAGCAAACAGAAAATTGGCAAAATTTATCAGGAAGAATGCCATAATTAATAGAAGCAATGTTTTTATAGAGTTCCTGATAGGTACTTCCTATTTAATTTTAGATCTAAATCGCGACAATTTAATTTACAGAGAATGGAGTATCCATCTTGGAAAACTCGCATGAAGTCATGTCACTTTATTATATTGTGTTATACTTCAACCAATCTATCTCTTTGTGCATATAAAACTTAAGAGATATTTCCATGTCTTTCATGATTAATCATTGACAAAGACAAACTTTATGAATTTAAATGTCATGCAGTTTAAGTTGATTCTGCCCAATGAACTTTCCCTAGCTAATGTCAAAAAAGATGTAATTAATGGTGACAAAGTTGCATAGCAAACTCCTGTATAATGTTTTAAATTTGCATGAGAGTGCAACTTAATTATTAAGAAACAAAATTGAATATAGCATTCATTTTAAATTTAATTAATAATTGCATAGCGAAAAATGTAGTTTAAGGCTCTTGGAAATTCTTAGTGTAATTGTATGTTTTCCTGAACTTTTAGGCTGTTTGAATAGCCTTTTCATTCAAGGACTTCTTTTATATTTTGTATTTGACATATATAGCTTATTGTGTGGATGTATAAAAGATTATTTCCTATAAATTTTCCCTAATAGAATTTTTATATGACTCAGGGCTATTTACAAGGTCAAACACCAGCTACACAATTTATTGACGATACCTGGAAACATTTCTTTAAAGGAAAGTTGACATTTCTGCACTGGAATAAAGGAGAGGAGATGGCTCCAACAATTGGAACTCAGGGTGGAACACTTCTTGTGCGAAAATTACCTTTACCTGATCCAACGTAATCTCAGGCTACACAATTATTTACTTAGTTATGCTTGTTCTTATTATTTCCTTTATGTAGGAATATACTTGTACTTGTTTCGAATAAGTTTGTGTTTATACACCGTGAATCTGCAGTAACAAGAATCCTATTGAACTCATGGCAGTTACTTTTGATAATACACTCTTGATACTTGAAATGGAGTGGAATTTGCACCTATCAAAATGCATGTCAGATGAGATCAATAGATGTCTATTCCCCTTAGTTTTTCTTCAAGTAAGGTGCCTCTTGAGATATAATATGACGGTATTTATAAAGATGTTTTGGCATGAAACACTGTCAACTTTGAGTGGCAAATACTATTTATATCTAAAAACGATATATTTAAGTTTAAAAGTTTGTGTTTTCATATCCAAATGCCTTGAAACAATCTTTTCTTTTATTTTCAGAAAGTAAATTGAACCAGTGCAGTTGTAAAATGCTCAAATGTTTGTTCAAGTGTTTATGTAGGACTAGACATTGAGATTGGCTTGTACTTTGGCATTCTCTTTTAATAGCATGATGCGTTCCATTTGGGTTGGTTTCTGAAAATTTTTTCTGCCTTCTCTGAAGTTTCACTTTATTGCTTGGATTGCATGTGGCATCAAGGACTTGTGCACAACTATCTTAATTATGGCATAGTTCCATGCCATATCATGTTGAATTACTTTCCCTTTTCATTTGTTCCACTGGTTCTAATCTTTTGGCACATATTAACTTAACAAATTTGCATGAAACCTCAGTCTTCCAGTTGGGGGGGGGGGGGGCATGAAAAACGTTTGACCACACAACTATGAGTTGCATTATCTAATTGGAGGTAATACTATAATGGACTTGGTTTTACCTTATCCTTGTGTCACCACTTTTTGTACTCACTGGATAATGGTAACCAGCCAGGAGAATGGTTATTTATTGATTTAAGAACTGAATGTGAATAGTTTTAACTGGCATTTTCTTGTCATATTTTGTGCCACCACTGTTAACTAGCTTCTGCTTTCTAATCCTTCAATTTCTGTCGGTCCTTTCTATCTTTCTTGCTTTTATTTGTGATTTTCTTGAAGCTTACAGATTTTCCTTTTAACTGGTTATGGTTTATCTTGAGATTTAAAATTTCCTTTTGGTGGTGGTATTATCAGCATCTGCAAGTCTTTTTATGCACTTGCATAATTTGATTAGCGTACTTGTCTTGTTTGACAGTAAGGTTTTTGTTGGGGACGTTGTAGTCCTTAAGGACCCTCTAAATTCAGATAATTACCTTGTCCGGAGGTTGGCTGCCATTGAAGGGTATGAGATGGTATCTACTGATGAAAAGGATGAGCCTTTTGTACTTGAAAAGGATGAGTGCTGGGTGGTGGCTGACAATGAAAACGTAAAGCCCAAGGTATATACAATTTCTCCCTTGTGCAATTTAATCGTTTTGTGCTCTTCTGTTATTTTTAAATCATTTATTTTCGATAGTTAATCAATCATTCTTTTATATATATATATATGTATGAATAAGCGCGTGTGTACACACACACACACACACACATATATATATGTATGTATATAGAGGTTCATCTAGTGATTCATAGAGAAGTGACTGCTATGCTTCAGAAAGGAAGCACATAAAAAGAGATGGTAATGAAGTGGGGTGCATTTTGGGGTCTATGGAAATTTGATTTTCTCACAGAGGATTTACTGAACCTGAAATGATGTTGATTGCTGTTTTTTCAAGAATAATTTTTTGATAAAGTATATAAAAATGATTTATTTGTATTGCGTGTGTGGAATGACTCAATTGACTGATTGAAAGCCCTCTTTTCTTCTTCTTAAGTGATTTTGCAGGATTGATGGCTGGTACATGGTTTAACTTTCATTATGATCTTGAAAATTGTTTGCACTTGTGAATTTTGTCATTATTTTACTCTTTTATCAATTTACTGCCACCAATTTTCTATTCTAAGACATGGAACTCTGTGCTCATTGCCGCATCAGAGGATCAATTGTATGTTCAAAATAGATATGTAAAATATTGCCTCTGTGTGACTTGATAACAGAAAACATGTGTCCTTCTCACTTTTACTTGGATTTGTTGAAAGTTTATACCATCTAATGTAAAATCAAAACTTTACAAGAACTTGATGCTTTCAACAAAAAAGTTATGGATGATCCCTGGCTACAATCACAGGGACATCTACTCTCATGCATTGAATGGTTGCACATCTTTCTTTTTCATGTATATAGAGTATGCTCAAAACTTGATCTTACATGCAATAGATGTTGCTTCTTCTCTGGAAACACTAGAGCCTTTCCATATTTCATGTCTTTCTGTTTTGATAGTGTATGCATCCCCTGTGGCTGGGGAATGCTGTTGTTGATGGAAAAGAGATTTGATTGGTTGATCCCATTGCCAAATGTCCTGCTTACGCATGCTTTGAATGGTGTATGTTAGGCTAGCTAAAAAGGTCAATGACTCATTGTTGGCCTTTACCTCCATGTCCTTGTGACATATGGTTGGAATGGGACAGTGGTTGATTGGGCAGAGTTGAATCAATTCTGCCAATCTTTGACACCTAATGTTATGTATTTCCCCAAAAATGTCACTTTAGCGTTAATACTTTTGAATTTCTTGCAGTTTACTTTTGTTGCCTATATATATATATATATATATTTGCAGTAGATAACCAGCATTGAAGGTACAAACACAATTGTAAAAAATGTTCAGCTATTACTGATTCTTTGGTTCAAATCTTCAGTCATTTAATACTCAGATGGTTTTACCTCTCAAGGATAGATAAAAATAAAAGCACTATCATTACCGTACCTATGTGTTACCATACCTGTTACCCAGATCAGAACACCAGTGTTGACAAATTGTTCATAACTTTATGCTAGGATGCAATTTCTTGCAATCTGTTATATGAAGAAAACCTTTTGATAGTCATAAAAAAATAAACAAAAAGAAAAAGAAAACCCTTTGATACTTATCTTTGGCTTTATTTTTTCTACTCTTTTGTAGCAGGAAGCCAATGATAGCCGATCGTTTGGCCCTGTTTCCATGTCAAATATAGTGGGCAGAGTTATCTATTGCTTGAGATCTGCTGTTGATCATGGTCCTGTAATCAACAGGTTAGCTGCCTTGTCTTATTAGCTTAATTGAATCTCATGATGCATCCCCGAGATTTTGATTATATTAGAATTTTGTGCCTCTCTCTTACCAGCCATTTTGGCACACGGAAGGATTCTGCTATCCTGGAAATTGAACTGGATGTTGAAGAGATGGTAAAAAATCACAAGGCGTAGAATCTGACGTAGCTGTGGTTTGATTGATTTTTCATGTACTCATATCTTGTCCATTTTTTTTTGCTGGACTTCTCTCTTAGCTAGAGCACAATAAAAAAGAAAGAAAATTAAGGGTAATTTTTCTTATGCATGTTCCGCTCGTGGTATGTCCTATTGCACTTTGGTTACGAATTGATCATCTCTTGCAGGATTGTGGCTGGTTTAATATTTTCTGTGAGATTTGCTTTTTAGATACATTTACAAACAACTCTCTCTCTCTCTCTCTCTCTCTGGTTCTTCCCAAACAAATAAACTGGCCTGTATCTAATATTGAGCATTTTCCTTTGGTTTTGTACACATGGTATTCTGCAGAGAAGGTTTCAAATGACCACTCTCCTGAAGGATTCTCAGGCTTAGGCATTAGTCTTTTCAGCAAAATTGAGCTTTGTTTTTTTGTAGATCTTTCGAGTAAACTCTTCCCAAAATCAGTTTGCATTGTAATGCTGATTCTTGACATCTTAGTTTAACTTATGCTATCCTTGTGAGTTCTGCTGTCATTGTCAAACCATGTCTTTGTATGCTTAAGATAACTCAATTCTATCCTCCTTTTTTTAAAAAGTTTATAATTAAAAACTGTTTTGAACAGTTCTAAAACCCACAAAAAATACTATCCTTTTCATATGAAGTTTAATGTGTATATCTTTACTTTTTAATGTCTAAAATTGAAATTTTTTTTTGAAAAATAGATATATTTTTCATTTAAAGTTTCAATAACAATTATCTTATTTTCATAGATTTATATTGTTTAAATTCATTGCTTCCTTCTTAATCACATTAATATATTATAAATAATATATTTTTTCTAATTATAATTATAATATTAAATAATTTATTAATTATATTTTATACATTTTATAATATTATCAATTCGATGACATATTTTCTATAAAATTTGATTTATTTCAAAATAAAAAAGGGTAGATGATAACCATTCATGTGGTGATATGAAATGAAAAATTGGAGATTCCTCCAAGAGGACTCAAATTCAAGCTGGACAAAGATACATCACACACTAGCATACATGAATTTATTTAAGACAACTTCACTTATATATTTAAAATCTTTTACTTCAAGAATATTTTTTTTGTTGTTGAAAATTACTTCCAAGATAATTATTAATGATTAATGACATTAATCAAGTAAGAAAAAAAGAAATATTAGTGGTTTTTATTTAAAATTGTATAAAATTGAGTACTTTCTTAATTATTGTAAAATTAAAGCTATGAAAATTATTGTCATCAGAAGAAATAGATACTTAATCCAAAATTGTGATCTACACGAATCATCCAATGAGAAAAGGAAACAAATAAAGTATTGTTTTGGGGTGAAAAATTGAAATTTGGTGCCTTTTTGTAATATCCCCGCTAGAAATATTTGTTACAGTATTTATTTTGGAGATAGAAATAAAAGAGACTAAACAACAATATTCCAGTTTTGCCCCAAATTTTAAGTAGTAGTAGTACTAAACCTCCCTAATCGGAGAGAAATATATACCTATAAATCTGCAGGCGGTGTCCAACGGCCTCCAAACATGCACAACGGACACTGAAACTCTGCAATACAATTTCCAGCAACAATGTCGCCGGCTATTCATTTCGTTTCTAAATGCATTCCAGGTAGTAAAAGCTCTAAACGTTCGGTTCATGTCTTTTCCTTTTTCTTTCTTAGTATTTTGTTTCTTCTTGTATGAGCATGGATGCTCATATCTGTGTACTATGCATTGTATATATAGCTACAGAAGCAAATGACCAAATGTATAGAATTATATTTGCACGCTCATTTCTTGGTGGGAATTGACAAATGGATAGTGGGTGTTTGGCGGTTTTGATTTCTGAGTGTTGCTTGCTATGTGTTTGATAAAATGTCTAAAAGAGCACCTGCTAAATCCTCAGCGCGAATGCATCCCTTGCGGTGTATTGAGGTTTTTTGTCATTCATTTATCCAATTATGAGAATCGATATGGTTCTACTGTTACACGAGACCATGGACTTGTTTTGCTTTGGGTGTAATTTGTTGAATTTGACTGTCAATCAAATGTATATTTTTCTTCATAAAACTAATAATCAAATGATTGCTAATGTTTCATGGCTCTTATAGAATTTTTTTTTGGCTGAACTGCTTTAAATTCTTGGGTTTCCTTTATCTGGAGTTCACCTTTCTCTTAGCTGGATAGCATGAGAGATATATGCACTTGAAATGGAAAAAGAAAATAAAAAAACAGAAATTCAACACCCGGAAACGTCAAGGAGGAAGGATTGCCCAAGTCTTATAAAGAGCACTTTGCCAATAGTCTTAGCTGATGTGTGATCTTGACATTTATATCGGATCAGCTTCAATGGAATATTTAGAGGATGCATATTTTTTAGTCTCATTACATATTTAAATTCTTTTCTCCTAATTCACTTTTTGTATGGTCTTTGGTATCTATTCACGAACTGAAATTTGAAGAGATACAATAATTTTAGAAGGGAATACAATCTTTATCCCGAAACATCTTTGATCTGGTGGACAATGAATGCTTTGGATGATAGGATCAGATTTTGCACTCCAATCTGTCATCTGTTTTTCTTTTAGTTAATTCAAAATGCATCTTATCCTTAAGATATCCTTCTCTATGTCTGTTTTAAGTATCTCTAGGATTCCCCTATTGATGTCAATACCCTCGTAAGCACCATGTAAACAGTGAATTTGATAAAAGACAAACTGTAAACTAGAATTGCTTTGATAAACATAGAAATATATGATATATTGTTCCATGCCTTCTTCTGGTGAAACATTGGAAAGAGTGCTAGTGCTAATTCCATACCCACATTTTTTTCTGATTGCAGGGCATGGACCTAGTGATGAAAGATGTCTCCTTCGTTCAGGAGTTTCTGGAAGTGCTGTTTGTGTATCACCATGTACTTCTCGTGGTCAATACAAGCACTCACCACCCAGGGTCAAGTTTCTATCTTTCCAATGCTCTTCGAGGAACACACCCATGTGTAATGCAAGTTCTGGTAGTCATAGGAGAAACTCTGATTTCTCTAGGCAAAATAAGCATGCGTTTTCCAGGGGCAGTAATAGGCAAAATGAAGAGAGAGATAATTATGAAAACTTTGAAGAATCTGAGATGTTCTCTGCAAAAAATGGACCACTTCTTACTTCCTTTGGCTCCTCAAAGTTTCAGGCCACTTCAACTCCAGGCCCGAGAGAGAAGGAAATTGTTGAACTATTCAAAAAGGTCCAAGCTCAGCTTCGAGAAAGAGCAGTGGTGAAGGAAGAGAGAAAGATTGAGGAGTCACAGAGAAAAGGCAAAGAGAGTGAAACTGTTGATTCTCTTCTCAAGCTTTTAAGGAAACACTCAGTTCAACAGGGAAAAAGAAGCTCTGATGCTGAAAGCAGCAGAGACTTCATCTTGGACCAACCGGACAGGGGTGGGCTGTTCTCTGAAGAGAGAAAAACGAACATATTTGACTCACATAGCAGTGTGAAGCATGAAAAGCAAGAAAATGAAGCCCCAGTTACTCGACGACCAAGGTCAAACTTCCAGCGGAGATCTCCAGTACCTCAAGTGGAAGTGCAGCCAGTTTACTCTGATTATGATGAAGAACCTGATAATAATGTCTCGCTAACCGATTTTGATGGGAAAAGGAAAAATGTGACTTTGGAGCCTGAACTTGAGGTTGAACCTGAGGCTGAATCTGATAATGAACCCACATTCTCAGATGGGGACGTGTTTGATGATATGACAGTTGTTGAAATTCCTGAAGTTTATGAGGATGATAACTCTAATGTATCACATCAGGATGCCAGTGAAACTAGCAACTTAAGTGAAATGAAGCTAACTGAACTGAAAGCACTTGCTAAGTCTCGAGGTTTGAAAAGATTCTCCAAGATGAAGAAACATGAACTTATTGTGTTGCTGAGTGGTGATTCAATCTGATCTCTTAGGGAAGGAAGTAGTTAAGTTTTGATCCTTTTCAAGTACGAAGAGCTGCAGAATGTTTTATCATATATGTTTTTGTTCTTATACTGTACTTTTTCATACTTTCTTTTGGTCTCTTGAAGATGTTTTTTCTCTTGAATTGAGATACCCAAATACCAAGTAGCTTTTCTTTTCCTTTCTGGTTACATATATCAAACTCATCACTTGATCTTTGCTTTGTCATATCTGTATTTCCTCTCAATTGATATATCCATCTTTCGTAGAATAGCACATTGCAGTTGTGGGTTTCTTGGGTCACTGACTGCTATTTTCCCTTCCACCCCATCTCAGTTTTCTCTGGGAAGATAGGAATATATCGGAGGGAGAAATTTGTATCCTCATCTGTTGCTTGCAGAAGGGAAATGGAGGAGACTGCAAGGTTCCTCTCTGGCTTATGTGGCCTTCTTTCCCTCCCACACCTCAGAAGATATGGAAACAAAAGAATTAGGTATTCTTTCGTTTTCCCATTTTTGATACAGCTATACTCTAATCTAGAAGGGCTTATGTGGCCAGCAAGACTGATATTGGCACGCACGAATTGAGTAGGCAAAACAACTTCAAAGGTTTAGTTGTGAGCCATGACCGAATACAGTGGGTTTCTGTTGCTATCTTGCCCATTCATTTCATCACGAATCCTAAAACTGTCCAGCAGTCACTGGATATGAATGAGTTGGCGTTTCGGCGCCAACCCCAATGGAAATTCGTTTACAAATTGGCTCCTCCTCTTATCTTATCAAACACCAAAATTAGTTGGTTCCAAGATTCCTTTTGGCCAACTGCAATGCATATACTCAGTTGCCATTATTTTTTCCCCACCTATCCTGAGTCTGATTTTATGTTTTACATTTAGTTTTTTTTTTATTTTAAAAAAGGGTTTTGATCATAAAAAAATTATCAAATTTTCTTTCTTATTAATTAATATAATTAAAAGCGAGATCTTAAATTAATGAAATTATTTGTGAATTCTAAAAGGAAACTGTGCTGATCTTAAAAGAATAAAACATTCTTTTTTAATGTAATTTTAAAATAAAAATATTGACAAAAATGTGTTTATTTTAAAAGAGTGAAACCTTTCTTCTTTTTCTTTTTAAAATATATTTTCTCTTATTTATATATTTTTGGAAATTTTTTCCTGAGTGAGGAAGGAGATGAGATTTATCAAAAATAAGTCAACATAGATGGATGGTCTAGTTAATTTCCTTGCAACTAAAATCCTTACAAGGAGTCCCTCCCAAAAAAAAAATCCTTACAAGGAAGATTCATTTTGACCTGTGCCTTTGAGAAACTGATCAGCATTAGGCGCCGCACAAATTAACTAATAGTATATGTTTATTGACAATGACGAGTTCCAAATACTGCTCCTAATCATTATGAGTGACATTGACCTTAGAAGAATGTTTTTTTTTTTTAATGAATCTTATCATAAAAATGTTAATTATAAATTTATAATTAACAAATGAGAGCGTGGGTAGGTAAGGAAGGTCACGTGAGCTGATTATATGTGCAGAGTGGACAGTTAAATTTTCTGCTTATCTTAACACATGTTGAAGGAAATAATTCTTCCAATTATAAAATTTTTTAAAAAGAAGGAAATAATTCTTCGTCCAATAAGTTCATATTTTCATTTCTCTCATAGATGATACTGTATTCTTGACTCAATAATTACCTTCCTATAAAAGTAAAAATTAAACTAACAGTACTTTCAGATGATATTTAAATTTGTCATTTATGTAAATTGATAATAATCGGATAATTCTCAAAATCTTTTATATCGAAATGGTTAGTGATAAAATTTAATCAATTTCACTTTTAATATCTGGGTTCAAGTATTCATAATCTAGTATAGGATTATGACCTTTTTTCCCCTTGCGTGCTTGCAAAAATATAGCGATCAAAAGTTGAATTAAATCTCAAAAAAAAAAAAAACAGTAGTAAAATATTTTATGTTTTTAATTCATAGTATTGAATAAACCGCGTGATTTTTAATATAATTTTACTACTATTAAAGAAATAAAATATGATATGCTTGCCTAAGATTAGTGAAGTGATTCTTCTGTCCTATCTTAGAGTTAAATCTATTATAAATGCTCTACGTAACAAGTTCTTTAAAGTTCATACTTTATATTAAATAGAACGGCTGATTTTCCCTCTAATTTTATTACTAATAAAGAAAGAATGTAATACTTCATCTCTCTCAAAATATAAATTGTTGAAATAATTTTTAATAGACAATTTTTTTTATTTTCTAAGATGTTCATATTTATTATGTCTTGAAAATAAAAAATAAAAAAAAAAATACACGAGATGAAATATAAAAATAAATAAAAGTAATATTGATAATCAATGATAAAATATTTATAAAATTATGTTAAACGGTCTATATTTTGAAAAAATTATCCAATAACTTATATTTTAAAATAAAAAAATACTCAATCACCTAAAATTAAAGAAATGGTTCCTGGGTCTTAGAGTTAAACCAATTGTAAATATTCCATGTATAAAGTTCGTTACAATGGTTGGGCTTTTTGGCGATTGTCACTATTCTATCGATTCTTTTAATAAGATGCATTAAATAAATTATTTTATCTTTAATTTTTTTTAATATTTATTGTGTATGTTATTTTTAAATTTAATTTTACTTTATTGAGAGATAAATAAAACAAATACTCTATTTTAAAAAATGAAAATAAATAAAAATATAATAAAAAATAATTTATTAATATATGTGAAATTAATTAAAACATAAAAATTGATGGAATAGTTAGTACTCATAAGGTAAAAGACATAATTTAAAGGAGTGGGCTGGATTTTCATCTGGAGGCCTCCAGGTGGTGAGGCCCCTTGTTGGTGGGGACATAAATACTGAAATTCACCACGTGAAGCTTTTGTACTTTCCCATGCACTTAGCCGTTTCCCTTCGATTCCCACTCTTCCACTGCCTCCACCGCCGTGCCAGCAACAGCAGCAAGTCATGTGTACGTACTTCCACCCTAATCCCAGCCATATCGTTTTTACGTACCACTAGTGACAGGCTTACTTTTTTTACCAAATATCCTTTCCATATTTATAAATATAACTCGTTTAAATTTTTTAAATATAACTGTTTTAAGTTTTAAAATATTAGTTAGTAATTTTTTCGTCTCATTTTAATTAATTATTTTAAAAAAAATTAAAAATAACAATTATACAAAGAAAGTTTAAAGGAAAAGAATTATTTTGCTAATGTAAAAAAGTGTTTCTAGAATTCTCATTAAAAATATTAATAAATATTTATCATATATTTTAGATAAACTAATTAAAAGTAAGAAGTCAAATTTTATATTTTTAGGATTATATGGAGAATAACTTATGTTCTAATATTATAGACAAGATTATTCAAGTGAGACAATAATAATAAAAAAAGATAATTCAAATGGGATGAAAAATTATATTTTAAATAATGAGTATATTATAATTAATACATTTTAAATTTTAAAATTTTCTTTTATTTATAATTATAATTTCCATTTTTTCAAACAAAAAACATTAAATAGAGAGTAACATGGTTAAAAATAAAATTTCATAATTATATATCAATAATTGTAAAACAATTCATATTTATACATTTTAATGTTTGCTACGAATCAATATTTTTTTAATATAAATTTTGACCATTTAATTGCAAATTTATTTGATATTTTACTGTTGATATATGTTCATAATATGTAGTAATTGTTTTGGCGATGTAAGAGAAATAAAGAAGAATGGGGTGTCGGTCATTTTACTTAACAGCATGTGAAGAAGACCAATCATGGTTTCTGAGCAAAGTTCTTGGATATCATTTACCTTTATCAGTTCATTAGAAAAAAGGTTGTTACTTTTTTATTTTAACTAATCATGATTTCATTAGATTCCTCTTATATTTTTCATATCTAATCATCATTTTCTCATTCTTTATTAATCATCACCGTTAATTAAATTCAAGACACCAGCAGCACAAATATGCAACCATAGAGGTCCCACCAATTCAACCCTTCTCTTATTTTTCTTTTTCTTTTTCTTTTTCCTTCCATTTTTAGTTCTGGCAACCCACAGACACATTCTCTTTTTACAATGAAACGTTCTGAAGAAGGCCTTGCAAGAATTGTTTAAGAAAAGGGTCTTTCTAATTCTTGAAGATTGATGATCATAGCAATGCAATTTTTAGGCTAAAGCTCTTTGCTATTCGGGGTTGCATCAAGATCTATTTTTTATGAATTCTCCTCCACAAAGCTTCAGGTAAAACAACAGCGCTGCTGTCTATTCAACCTCAGTGTTCGTTGATATTTCATTGTGTTTTGCAATTCTGGATTATAGTTTGATGGCTAAGAGATATAATCAGTTTCTTAATCTTTTTCTCTTTCTCGGTGTTGGAATTTTCTGGGTTCTATTCCAATTGCAATATTTATGTCGATAATGAATTGATATTGAACACACAGAGCTCATGAAGCATCTGTCCTAAGCCTTTTCTTTTGGATTCTTTATGCTTTTTGTTGTTAATTATTCTATAAGAAGTTGAATTGAGTGGTGGTTGTCATAAATTCAATTACTTGCCTGTTCAATAAATACATGGAATCACGATCCATTGCAGGATTTTGCTTCTTCAGCTTTTCTAGTTTGGAAAATTTAGCTATTAACCCGGACTGTAATGCTAGTTGGGAACTAGGTATGTTTATTTCCTTGTGAATTAGCTCACTATAAGTAGGTGGCATACTTGGTTTAGGAAGAAAACTTTTACATGTGTTCTTATTGTAGATTATTTTCACCTTTTGAGCGATTAATAACAGAATTGAGAGACAAATTGCTCATTTTGGTTATTGATTCTTCCTCGCAATGCCTCCTGCTTGAAAGCATGCATTGCAATTTTAATGCTTATGCTGCAACTTGCTTGTGGCTTTCTATATTTGATTAGAAATGTGCTTATGCAAATTTGTTGCTTTTGCCACAACATGCTTGTGTGCTTGTATTTTAATATAAATTCAAATACATTTTTTTATCCAGTTTTAGTATCTGAGCTGGTAATAGGGTTTTCCCCTTTCTTCCAACATAACTTTCTATTCAGATGATTGCTTAATCCTGCTGAATGCTTTACCTTTTTTATTTCTCAAATCTTCTTCCCTATATTTGCAGTTCTCTCATTCGTTTTGACTCGCTGCTGTTTTTCTTTTCCCCTTTTAAATAGTTCTTTAATTTTGTTTTTGAGGTGTAAGGGGGCAGGGCAAGGGCAGGCTTCCTTGTAAGCTCAGGTCAGAGCACTACAAGGTTAGGTGTGGGGTGGGGAGGGGGGAGATGGGAAGATATGTTGAAGTAAATCACTTGTGGTGTTTGCCAGTTAAACCTTCTTTTGCTCTGCAAGTGGAGGAAAGAAAAAGTATCCCAACATACACTCTGGTCTGCAATTGAAGAAGGCACAGCCTTTCTGAGAGCAGTGAAAGCGAGAAGAGAAAAATAATAGCAACCTTGCACAAAAGCATTCTTGCCTACTTTATTTTTGGAGCAGATGTCTGGCTGGAAGAGAGGTACAAGATCAATGTCTCTCTTCTTTCAGTGGACTCGATCAATGTAACAACAAAGTGCTCCTTGTGGACATGAATGAATTACTTGGCCAGAGTCCCCTAGGATCCTTTTTTTTTAAAATTGAAAAGGAGGAAGTGACGGTCAAGTATTGGTTCATCTGGGATGACCCATTGAGACGCTGATTGCCTTAAAAAACTTGTATTGCTAATTTTACCAGTAGCTAATTTATGGTCTATAACTTTAATTACCGGAATGTTCACCAGAGACTCATAAGGTTTTGGTGTCTAGGATTAATTAATAATTAGTCAATTTTACCTTTAGAAATGTAGTCCATCTCATTACCTTCTCCTCCTCCATTTTCCCCTCTTCTTAACTTGAGTTTTTGGTGTATTCATATTAACTTATCTCTACCTGTATGGACAGGCCAATGGACCTAACAGATATAAGATGCCTTATTAACAGCATCTCTCGATTTATTCATCTAGTGACCTGTTGTAGTTTGAAGACCATGCCTACTAAGAAGAACTACAGAGATTTAATTCCTCTTCTGAAGCATCTGAAACTGCTACTGGACAATTTTGTTAACTACAGAGTACCCGCAGATGCAATTCTGTGTAAAGAGTGTGAAGAACTGGATATAGCCGTTAATGAGGCTAGGGAATTTCTTGAGAAGTGGTCTCCAAAGATGAGCAAGATTCTTTGTGTGAGTAACTCCAGTTGATCCTGAGCTGATATTGGTAATGAGTGCTTCTACCATTGTTCTTAGGCAAGTATCATGAACAAGAAAAGGATCACATAAGAAAAAGAGTAAAGATGCAAATAATAAAGTATGTCCTTTTTGTTTCCGCACAAAAGAATCTCTTGTAAAACAAGATGAAGTGAAAAATCTAGGGAATAGGAAAACTGAATATTTGGATTCAGAATCATTCCTAGAAAGAGAAAATGATAGTCTGATATTGCAATGCTGCTTAGCTTTATAATGTGCAAAATTTTGATATCAAATCGGTCTTGTGCTTATTTACTTGGAGAAAAAAGCAATATTTGATCAGCATATCATGAAAAGTATAAATGTAATGGTTCTGGCATAGCACTTACCTAAGAACTTGTGGGGGAGCGTCAATGGCAGGTTAAAGTGATTCAATCCGAGTTACTGGTGATAGTCTACATATTTTCCTTTTTTAGCATTCATTTATTCCTCACTATTGATAAGTTAACATCAGAAAAGGAATACAAAGTCTATTTTAATTTTAATATATTATGAAACTTTTTTTTCCCGTTGCTATTTATTAGAAGATTTAACTTTTAATAGACTTTGAACACCTTGAATATTTGGAGCTCCTAAGATCAGTGCTGAAAGAATTTTAAGGTAGTGATATGGCCCATAAATGTTAGTGGAGATAAAGAGGCATCTTATGTGCTCCATTCAGGAGTAGAGTTAACATTGGCATATATTGGTGCTTTTGTATAAAGAAACACATGCACACTGTGTGTGTGTATACATGTACATAGTATGCGTAAGATTTTTGTCAGATGTATTATGCCAGTGATAAAAGTAAAACTGAGTAGAAAGAATGAGAATTCATGATGCCCCACTGTATGACCAGGTTTTGCGGAGTGAGCCTTTGGTGCTGAAAATTCAAAATTCCTCCCAAAAGATTTCTCAAATTCTATGTAGATCTTCAGAATCATTGCCATGTTTTAAGGATCTATCTGATGCTCAGGTATGGTGCAAACTAAATTATTTTCTGTTCCTCTCCTAATAATCACAAATGTTTAACCTTTGACGAGCTTTTGAGTTTTCTTTTTCTTTGCTCCTCTCTACACAAACTTCGAGATTGCTGATCACTGTTCTTTTGCCTGTTTGGTTCTCAAGGCTTTGACATTTCATTTGCTCTGTTTAAGCAGGAATTTGAGTGCATGAAGCTGGAAAAAGTATCAGTCCCCATAGAAGAGGCTCTGGGAAGTGAGAGAGAAGGAAGGAGTTTTTGCTCTGATTATCTTGTTCCAATAATTGACTCACTTAAGTTGGCATCAAATCAAGAACTATTGAATGAGTATATTACACTTGAGAAGGAGAGGATGAAGGCCGAAGAAAATCAACTGAAAGTAGATATAGATCAAATCAATTGTGTTATTAAACTTATGCCACAGATTCGAGATTTCATGATTAAACTTGAGTGCTTTAATTCCATAAATGGCATTAAAATCCCTCCATATTTCCTCTGTCCCTTATCTTTGGAACTAATGCTGGATCCAGTGATTGTGGCATCTGGGCAAACCTATGAGAGGGCCTCCATTCAGAGATGGCTAGATGAGGGTTTAAGTAACTGCCCTCTAACACGTCAGAAGCTCTCACATATGAATCTCATTCCCAACTACACAGTCAAGGCTCTGATAGCAAATTGGTGCGAGGAGAACCAAGTAAAACTGCCGAAATCTCCCGAATGCTCTAATTTGATGTCAACTTCCTCCAATTCGGAGAATGTCTATCATGAGGAAAATGTTCAACATACTGATTCACAGGATGGGAATTCAGTATCAGGATCTTCTGTTGAAGTGGGACGGGATTCTGACAAAAAGGTCAGTATTGCGGACAGAATCCATGGAGAGGAATTTCCTCTTAGCCAGGTCAGAGAGGGTGGAAAATCTGACCATTCCTCTACTCACTCTTATGTTCATAGTAGAAGTGAATCAACATCAAGTGCAGTCTCTTGTATTGACTATGTCCCTTCAGCATCACCTGATGTATCAAGGATAAGTTGTGATAATATAAGTGATACATCTGGTGATATAACATCTGATTCCTCTGCCTCTGCTCTCAACAAGAATCTTGAATATTCTCCTTCCTTGCTTGGGAGACAATATCACAGCTCTAAAACAATGGCTGAAATGGCTGCTAATGGGAATCATATCCCTTCTAGAACACACTCATTTCCTACAGAATCTAGGTTTCATGATCTAACCACAACATCTCATGTTGAAATGCTC
Source organism: Apocynum venetum (assembly GCA_019593545.1). Taxonomy (NCBI): domain Eukaryota; kingdom Viridiplantae; phylum Streptophyta; class Magnoliopsida; order Gentianales; family Apocynaceae; genus Apocynum; species Apocynum venetum. The sequence goes on from SRSM01000324.1 coordinate 3,164,464, forward strand.
GTTAAAGATTTGAAGAGTCAGTCATATGAGTTGCAAAATGCAGCTGTAGCTGAACTGCGATTTCTGGCCAAGCACAAAATGGAGAATCGTATTATTATGGGAAACTGTGGAGCTATTACACCACTGATTGAGCTATTACACTCGGATGTCAAGCCTATCCAAGAACATGCTGTCACTGCACTGTTGAATATGTCAATCAATGAAAACATTAAAGCAATGATTGCAGAAAGTGGTCCACTCGAACCACTGATCCATGTTTTGAGGACAGGAAATGATGGAGCAAAGGAGAACGCTGCTGCCTGCCTTTTTAGTCTCTCTGTTTTGGAAGAGTACAGAGTAAAGATTGGTCGTTCCGGTGCAGTTAAAGCATTGGTTGATCTTCTGGGTTCAGGAACTATCAGAGGAAAGAAAGATGCGGCCACTGCCTTGTTTAACCTATCAATCTTTCATGAAAACAAGGCTCGTATAGTCCAAGCAGGAGCTGTTAAGCATCTAGTGAAGTTGTTGGACCCTGGAAAAGAAATGGTGGATAAAGCAGTAGCTCTTCTTGCAAATTTATCAACAATTACAGAGGGATCATCAGCCATAGCTCGTGAAGGGGGTATACCATCACTGGTTGAGGTTGTTGAGTCTGGAACTCAACGGGGAAAGGAAAATGCTTCCTCAATTCTTTTGCAATTGTGCATAAATAATTCCAAATTTTGCCGGCTTGTTTTGCAAGAAGGAGCTGTCCCTCCCCTGATTGCATTGTCTCAGTCTGGCACTCCAAGATCGAAGGAGAAGGTTAGCTCATTGTCTTGCTTCTTTTTTTGCCCCCTCTGTTGGTATTTCTATTAATCCCATCTCTTGTATGTGTGATTTTAAAATAATGCGAAGTTAGTACGATAGTTTAAGAGTCTTTATTTTGACCTTTTCATTATGATTGAAAGGACAGTTCAAGTAATGTCAATTTGCAGACTATGCTGACTGCAGTTTTCTTTGTCACTTATAAATGACTATCAACATGCTCGTTATTTTTGCTCTATATAGATGATTGGATAGCAGACATGTCTGCCTTAGCCTTTGATAAAGGTTGTTTTCGTTATTCTCCAATGAGTAGGAAGCTTTAACAATTGAATGAGAAACTAATCTCCCTACTGAAGGCTTTAGTATGTTTTGCTACTGTATATTGGCTTGGGATTTTAAGTTACATGAATATGACAAAGTTCAGGCAGAGAAAAGTTTTGTTAATGTTGTTCTTGTTATATTCATGCAGGCACAACAGCTTCTCAGTCACTTCCGTACACTCCGGGAAGGTACTATAGGAAAAGGAAAGTCATGACTCAGTGAAAGTTCTTGTCATTCGTCTTGGTTATCTACTATCTTAATCAGTGTAAGTAATTTCTTTGAAGAGTATTTGTTCTACCTTGTTTATCCAACATTTGCTCCTTTTTGTTTTTTGGTTTGTACCATGTGCAATATGGTCATGTTCACCTTGACCAGCAAGTGGAAGTAGAATATCTGCAATTGCTGCCAATGCTTTTTTGGTTTTTTAGTTCCTTTAGTTGTAGAGCAGGGATGGAAGCATGTTTGTAATATATTCTCAATTGAATAATTCTCTTTGCATAATTTTTGCATTGTTCAGTTGATTGAGCATCTGGGCATGATAGCTGAAGTTTGGTTTCCTTTGGCCATATTACCATCCTGCACAACACTGGTAACCAAAATTGACATTGTTTCCACTCCTTGAGAGGAAAATGTAATTGCTAGAAAAAATTAGGATTGTTACTATTTACTGGAAGCATTCATTTTATTCTTCATCTCAGGAATCTTTTAAGTTGTGGACTAGATAAAAGGAGAAAATATTTGCTAGTAGTATAGTTGTAGGATTTTCTCTCTGTTGTTTAGTTTGGTAAAAGCATTTCAAGATGCATCTTGATATTCCAGCTTTATAGAAACCTGTTTTCAACTCTGCACCAGAAAATCCAGTTTTCTTAAGGCACTGATAGACTTGGATGGGCACTAAGGCAGTTGTCTTTATTTGTAGTTGGGGGGATGAAATGAAAGCAAATGATTAACTAGAAACGCGTGAAAATTTGGTGCATTTCATTCTGAAAATTATGACGTGGTGGACTGAGGCGTCACTGTATTGGTCTGCCAAGCCAAAAAACATGGGAAGTGCCTTGCTTTTTACCGTATTATTGCAATGGCAAAGTCCAAAAGACGTTTGCTCTGGAAGATATTAGGCCATGATCACAACCTGTCTTGTTCAACAAAAGCAGGCTGTCAAAAGCAGTAAGGTTTCCCTTTTTTCCTTTTTTTTTTTGGGGTGGTGGGGGAGATGAATCTAAGTTATCATATCAGGTAAGACAAATATTAGAGATTGCATTAGGTGACTGAATGTTTCCATATTAGGTTGTTGGTACTATCATAAATCCAGAGTTGTACCTTGCCCTAGAATAGCTGATTCATCAGGGAGTTGCTCCCTTATTTCCTTCCAACCACTGCAAAGTTGTCTTATTTCTGAATGAAGTCTTTATCACTGATGTCAACATGATCGAGAATTTCTAAGGAAATGACACTTCTCAAATTAGAAGCTGCCATGTATATGGTTAGGTATACATCCAATTTCATAAGTCGAATCCATCACCTTTTTAATTATAGAATTAAGTTCGATTGATATCTTAATCAGCCTATATCTGCAAATCAAATGGAATTCATGTTTGCCACTCAATAGGCACTCATTCATATACTTCCCGCCAGTCAATATTCAATCTTATGCTATTGGGATTTTTTAAAATTGTGGTTAATACTACTACTGTTATGATATGCTATTTTGGAAGCTCTTCCCACAGAATTATGAACGACAAAATTCGGGCAGGGACCTACCCGGACAAAACATTTTTTAGATATTACAATACTCATTTTTCTACATCGTACAATTATTATATTTTTTTTTTAAGTTTAGAAATAATTGTTTCACCACTAAATGTATATTCCTGAATATTTGATGGTTAAAAACTTTCCTTTTCTTATCAACTATTCTCATAAAAATAAGTGTAAAATTATTATTTTTTATGTTATTAACTTTTTAGTATGTTAAATTCCTTAATTTTTCAAAGTAAATTGTCGTTATGTTTTTAAGTTTAGTTAATTTTATTTTTTTCCCCCTATTTATTCTCTAATTCAAAAGAATTTTTCCTTTTAAATAATTATTCAGTTAAATTTTTTGACAAATTTCATAAATTAGTCTCACACATTTATACTACAATTTTTTAAAATTCAAATTACATATTTTTTAAAGGACAAAAAATACAAAATTCAATTCAAATGTATTTTTTTTCTTAAAAAAAAAAAAAGGTAGCATGGAAAGGCCAAAGAAACACACAATGGTGGAAGGGGACGTCGGTGGGTTCCTGAGTCCTGAACTGCTGCCCACTCTTACCAAGAGAGAAAATAAAAAGAAAAAGAGAAAACTCCAAAGAAACTCAACTGGGATTGTTGTTTGCTGTTGGTTTCAGTTCATGAGACCGACATAGAGATATGCTTCCATCGGGCTCGAATTGATCACTCAAATTGCATCTGTATGTTCTTCTTGACAGGCCATTTTATAATGCACGTGAGGTGTTTGAACTGCAGTCTTCGTATTGTCTTTAGGCTACTTTCCTTTTACTATAATGTAACCAAATCCTCCCTCCTATGATTTATTGTCGTATTTCTTTTATTTGTGTCTTCTGTTTATTTTTTTTATAAAAAAAATACACTACAACTGGAAAGATTATGATTCAAAGTCATGACTCTTAAATAATAGACAATACTGATTTATCAATTAAATTGCATCCACTTGTTGGATTGTGTATTCTATTCATTACTCCTACATTCTTCAATTTAGATATTCTGTCATTTTCCATGCGATCCCTTTCTCTACACATAATAATTCTGAAGTGTCTTTTGGGATATTTTTTAATTTAACACTGCTGCAGTTTTAAAAATAATGAGGACACGTAACAATTTTTATAAATGAAACAGAAGGTGAATAGTTGAACTTTTGGATATAATTACAAGTTGTATAATATGTACAATAAATTTTGACATAAGTGTTAATAGTAGAATAGGCCATTTACGTTCAACCATTGTCAATGGAGCAATAACATATCACTTTTAGAAAAAGAAAAAGAAAAAGAAAAAGGAGCCAAATACATTAAAAGCTCCAAACAATGCCTAAATGTGCATGCATTTCCACGTGTTATTGCTGGCCACTACTACTTCTATATTTTGTTTTCGCACAGGCCTTCTAGATTGATTTCTGAAATTTTGGTTGCATCCACATCCATCAAATGTAGTATATATATATATATTAACTTGGCAAGGAATTAATCCCATATTTATATTTATAATGTGAATAAATAAATAACATATTACTTTTGAAACAGCATGTATCATATAGTATAGTGAGAGAGTGCATATGAATTCCGGATTAAGATTCATAATTTTTTTAGAATTTTTTTTTGCTTGTCATTCCCTCTCTCCTATGAAAAATTGATCGATTGAGAAAGTGAGCATAAGGAAATATGGTAATTGAATGATCAAAATTATTTATCAAAAATAAAAAAAAAGTAGAATTATCACAAACACCCTTTTTCCAAGAAGAAAGAAAAAAATATCGTCAAAAAAAAAAAAAGAAGAAAGAAAAATTAGCATCTGGCTGGGATGAAAAACATGGGAATATTTTCTAAAACGTGCTAAAAAAAAAAGAAAAGCAGAAGGGCATTTAACATAATCGATATTTCTTTCTTTTGCAGTGATGAAAAGTTTGTATTCCATAAATAGAACTAACTACGTATCTGAAATCCGTGAGCGAGGAAGACAGTACTTTTATAACCCTAGAACCGGAAGAAACTCAGTTAAAAATATTGCAAAACTGTACGTTGTCTCAAGAATTGCATTCATTTGTGCCTTAAAAAATAACATAATCCAAAATAATTTCTTTGCTCGAGAGAAGACATCTATGGCTATTATCAAGTTCCAAGGACTGTACTAAACTACCTTTTCCTGTGTTAATTCCTGTTTTCAAGTGGCTCATCTGGCAGTTCATGAATGTTCTTTGAGCTATCTCCGAAAATTCCTTTTTTTAAAAAAATAAATAAATAAATAAACATTTTGAAGAAACTCTCATATATTATAAATTTGGACATGTGATAATGCTACGAACGTTGTGAAATGGACCGACCAACGTCAATTATTTTGAAAGTTCATTCATAGACAATGGATAGAGGGAAACCGGGATTGACTAATAAAGAAGAGAAGAAAAAAGTTTTAACAATGATTGGTTAAAACTTAAAAGATCTTCTTTTATGCACATTCTATTATTAATTTATTGTAAATCCTTTTTAACATCTGTAGCTGTAGCTTCAAGGACATAACCCTAGTTATGCGATCCACATGTTTGCCTCATTTGTCTAAGAATCTCCTCATTTATACCATCAATTTGTCCTTCTAATATATATATATATATATATATATATATTCAACTATCTCTCATATATTTTTTAAAGGAATTCAGTCTTGAATTATATATTTTAAAAAATTATATTTTTTTATAAGATATATATTTGTGCATCACATTTTATAGGGTGTTTTAAGTATTTTTACACATATTAAAAAAATATTTTATTTCTTATTATATTTTTATTTAGTTTAGTTTTTTTTTAAAAAAGAGTATTTATTTATTTTTTCTCTCAATAAAAAGTAAGATAAATTTGAAAATAACATACAAAATAATTCTAAAAAAAAAAATTATAATTAAAATAAGAAAATTTATGTAATGCATCTCATATAATTTTATGACTAAGGCAGTAAATAATACTTATTATATAAATTTTTATTGGTGTTATCTATGAAAGTCAAGATGATTTAAAATGTCTATCATCTCACAAGATCAACAATCAATACCATTTTTGCATTATTGAAATGAAAAGGTTTTGAAATTTAAACCTTGAATTTAATTTACCCGTTTTGAATTGATTTTGTTTCCTTAACATTCAGAATGCATACTTTTAGGCCGTATTTTTTGTTTTCCAAAACACTATAGAGTGAGTATTTTCTTTCTATACAAGCAAAGCTATGGTGTTTTATAGGTCTGTTCGTACCCAAAAGAAGAGAGAATACAGAGCTCTATTAAACAATAATAATTCCACGATTAAAATTACTGGTAATTTTCCCCCTTTCTTCTTTCTAGGAGTAATATATATAAATATATGGATGAACGATGCTTGCAGTTCAGGTTGATTGGAATGTTCTGACAAGCAATTTATTTGTTTTGTCAGTTGATGAAGTGTATGTTATATGTTAACGATTTCTTGTTACCTCCTAAGTATATTCGTGTCTTTCTGGACTGAGTTGATTGTTTATTGTCAGCTATAGAAAAGTCTAGTGAAAGCTTCTTCCTTCAGTCGTGAATTTTTTTTCGCTTAAGTAATGATGTTGTTCCTTTTGCCAAAAAAAAAATTCAATTTTAGGACAGAGGAGTTTGTTAGTTGGTGAATAGATGAAAAATTATATCCATAATCTTGGCTTAAATCTCGTTTGTTTGTCATTTAAAACTTGTCTAGTGCAATTTATTTTGAAATACGTAAAGTTTATATAAAACATATTTTTGAATGATGATTAGAAAAAAAAAACATTTTTTAAGAAAATAATAATACTTTGATATTAATTAAATTACCATTCTCACTGTCTTTTAAAAAATAAAGATAAAGAAGGGATCTGTACATACTATAAAACTTGACACATGTGATTCAGGAGAAATCATGTCATGTTGTTGCTTTCGTGTTAGGGGGAACTTACAATCCTCTTTGATTCAATATGAATTAATGCAATGTGCAAAATTTTCAAGAAAAACCGAAAGGGCCTAATTTATGAATTCTACTGCTACCACTACTAGTCTACAAAAGCACTTTTGACTATTTGGAAGTCTCTGCTAATGTTTTGATGACATTGCCAATTACTTAACCCTAACATGATTTGGTCTGCCAGGAAATAGAGACAATTTCCTTATAAGAAGAAAAGAGGGTTGAATTTGAAAATTCCGACTCATTTATTTGAAACCTTGCTCAAGGAAGTGGGCAGGAAATGATATTTATTATTACTTCAAACATTTTGTCTATACGTGGCAAAAAATGCTACCAAGGAGGAAGAAGATTTTCAGGTTCTTTTGCTATATATTCTCTTTTATATTTTTTTATAAAAGAAAGAAAGACAAAAAGAGAAAAATAGTACATTATGGAGCTCAAGATTTAAGTCTTGATTAATAAGTCTTTTACTATTAAGACAAACTATTTGTCACTATATATTGTTATGTAAGTACAAATATCACATAGAAACTAGGCATTAGCCAATCTAGGTATTATGATATATTATTCTTTGATAAGCATGCTTCATATCTTTGCTTATAAGTATGCACACAAGGTGTTTTTAACTTCAATGTTACTACTTTACCTCCTAGCCTGCATAATAGTTAAGGTAATTCTATAATTTACACGGGATCAATTAATTTTTGCCTCGTTGAAATTTGATTGGATATAAACCCCGATGATTTGGCTTTTCCAACTAATGAGAACTTAATAATTTGTTAGGAATGGTCAAGCAACTGGTCATTGAAACATTATTCAACTAGATTATCATATTAATCTCTCTAATGCATTAACGTTTTAGTTTTTATAGGTTAAACATTATAAGAAGGCACACACACTGTTTGATAATATCTATACTCAGGTGACAAGTCGTACTTTGTTATTGAAATTCGAAATGGTAACATTCATATGAAGGATAATAACCTCGCCACCGAACATATCCATATATTCTCAAACAAAAGAAAGATACACGTTGTGACAAAAACACTCACAGAGCCAGGGCATTGTGGTCATTGGACATGGAACTGTCATTTAATTCAGTGGGTGAAGAAACAAAGTCATGTTGCTCCCTTTTAATATTACCCCATTTCTTTAAAACTTTTTCCACTGTCTCCATCCCAAGCTGCTGACTACCTCTTCCCATTGTCACACACCACACCAAGAAAAAAATAGCCCCTAAGACAAAACCAATCAATCACATCCACAAATTTAGAAAAACCAAAAAAGAAAAAAAACCCAAAACATAAATAAATCCTTCCTCTCTCACTGCACTTGTTGCCATTGCCAATAACAATAACTCCTTGATTATACTAAATAATAGAAAGTCAGTTGTTTCCCCTATTTTGGGAAAACCCAGTGACTCACATTTTCAGAAAACAAAGCTACTAATTTCATAGCATATTAAACATAGATTTTCTAGTATTGCTCAAACAAAGAAACTCCTACCCAACAACACTACAGCCAGAGAGAGAGAGAGAGAGAGAGACCTCTATTAGTTACTACTCTTCTCTCCTCTCCCATCAATCTCATCACTCAACTCAATCGCTACTACTAGTCTTATTTCTTCCAACTTCAAACTCAGGTTTCTTTTAGCTTTCAATCTCCCCCCTCCCCCTCCCTTTTCTAGTCTCTCTTTCTCATCACAAATATGGTAAATAATCCATTGATGTGAGATGTGATATACTCTTACATATACATCTTCCTCATTCAATCAGCCAACAATCTTCAAGAAACCCCTCCCCCCCCAAAAAAAGAAAAAAAAGATCTTTCTTTTCTTTTCCTTTCCCTTCTCTATAAATACCTTACCCAACATATCCCATTCCCATCTGTTCTTGTTATGCAAACCCTATCAAGAGTTCACAAGAAATGTAAATCAAAATCCCATCAATTATTCAACTAGATCCTTAATTTGTTTTATTTAGATCGAGCCGTAGAGTTCTATATATATATATATGGATCCGTTCGCAGATATAGAGGCATCTAATAACTCAGAGAATGCAAGCATCCACACGGGCAATAGCAACAGCTCGGCTAGCGCTGGAACATCCTCATCATCGGCTTCAACGGCGCCAAGCCGATACGAGAACCAGAAGCGGAGGGACTGGAACACCTTCGGACAATACTTGAGAAATCACAGGCCTCCACTCACTCTTTCCCGTTGCAGTGGTGCCCATGTCCTGGAATTCCTACGGTACCTAGACCAGTTCGGAAAGACTAAGGTTCATACCCCAATATGTCCCTTTTATGGACACCCTAATCCTCCAGCGCCTTGCCCTTGTCCACTTAGACAAGCTTGGGGAAGTCTTGATGCCCTTATTGGACGCCTTAGAGCTGCATATGAAGAAAATGGAGGAAAACCAGAAACAAATCCATTTGGGGCTAGAGCTGTTAGACTCTATCTTAGGGAGGTTCGTGATTTGCAGTCAAAAGCAAGGGGAATTAGTTATGAGAAGAAGAAAAGGAAGCGCCCACCACCACCACCAGTCTTGGCTGCTGCACCATCTGTACCCCAGCCTCCAGGTGAAAAAGCTTAATTAATTCCAATTTCCACTAGGTCTAGGTTACCTTTGATTTTATGTGGGTTTTTTTTCTGAAAAAAAAATTATGAATGCTATGTTGTTGCATAATATTAGTATTTGTAGGGTTAGATAATTTTATGAAACTGTTGCTGTTTATTTTGTGTTGGGCAGATGCTTATTATTGGGGACACTTTTATCCTGCTTTTGATGCAAACAGTGGCAGTGCTATTGTAACACTATTTGTAGCAATTGCAAATAGTTAGTTTGTACTAAATATTTATGCAAACTGGATCTTTTTTCTCTCTTATAATTATTTGTTCATGAATTTATCGTATATAGTCATTCAAATTGGTTCTTGAGTTCTTATTCAGAGTTCAGTACTGTGTAATTCTCTGCCAGCTAGATTTTCATCATTTTGCTGTTCTTGCACGGCAGAGATGTTTCTTTTCTTCTTTTTTTTTCTTCAGCTTCTTTTACTGTTAATACAGCTTTTTGCTACAGTCTGATAGATCAGTACTATTGCTGGTTCATTCTCTTGATGATATCAGAAAGTCGAGAGGAAAATTATAATAAGTCTTATTTAAATCATTTTTTTTATTTCATTATGATTTCTTTGGCTCATAGTCATGCATACAAAAGGAAGGTCCAATTGCGAATTGAGGGTTTGATTAATTTATGGGCTCATATATATTATTGCTAGTGCTGTCACTTCACTGGGAGAGTTGCTTGTAGCTAGATATTGAAATTGGCAGACAATGTGATGCCCGAATGTCCTTAAAAATCCATTTGAAGGCACCATTTAGGATTCTGTTTTTGGAAGTCCATCATCCCTTTTTCTTGGAGTATTTTCACAATAACTACTACTAGGTAGAATATATGTACATTCCATATATATATATATAAAGTGAAATCAAACAAATAGGAGATCTTGTCCATTATTTTTTGGCCAAGTATGAATATTACGCATGCTATAAATCCATTTCAGTATGGCAAGGCATATATATATATATATGTGTGTGTGTGTGTGTGTGTGTGTGTGTGTGTGTTTATTAGATCATAAATGACTCTCTCTCTATATATATACATGAATGTGGATGCTTGTAGATATAGATATACATGCATGCAATTATATCGATATATAGCAAATCACGGTAGTAGTTTTTCTAGGTTAACAATACAAATTGATCAGTTTTGGTGAATCTATATATCTGGTGGTTGGTCAGAGATTGATTGGCAGTGTTTGTAATTAAGGGGTTGATTTGATCATCATGAACATAATCCCACAAGGAATATTTTTTCCTAGGATTTGTCTTGAGGTTCTTTTCTTTCCCCTTTTAGTGGGGTATGACACTCTGTTAAAACAGTAAAGGATGGATTCTCTTTACTAATCATTTGATTACTTCAGGATGACTTTTAAGTCTAATGAAGGTTTTCATCTCTATATGATGCATGGGACCCATTAAAGACTAAAATATTTGGAAAAATGGTGAGATGAATTAGGGATCTTGATATTTCAAATCAAAAGAATATGGCTAGTCATGTAATGTGGAAGTACTACTTCAATCGAGATTTTATGTTAGCAAATATTATGAATTAATTTTCCCAATCAATAATGTATAGTGTATTTTACATTTTTTAGGTCGTTCACGCAATTGTTTTTTTTTTCTTATTTGCGAACACAAAACAATAATGTATGAGAGCCTAAATTTCCCTTTATATATATATATATGTGTGTGTGTGTATTATGTATGTATATATATATATATATACAAAATTATCATATTGGGGGGGGGGGAATTAAGGCAGAAATCAGAATAACATGAAAAGCTTAAACTGTTGCATGCATGCAGAAACTGTAAATAATGAAAGATGAGGTCAGTTTCTGAACCATATGTTGAAAAAAAGTGCTTCAGATTGAGTAGTCTAATCTAATTTTATTAGCATATGATAATATGCTGAGGTTATTACATGTAAAAATGATAAAAATAATCTACCATGTAGGTGAAAAGTGCTTGAATGAATAGAATAGATGAAAAGCAATTGAAGGAGAAAAACAGGCACTAAAAGCTGATCTCTTAACCTATACGTGTTCAAAAGAGGATAAACGTCAAAAAATAAAATAAAATAAAAGGGTTTTGTTTGAAAAATTTATGGAAGACGTTTGGCTTCCATTAAGAGAGAAAGAGGACTCTTCAGTCATCACACTCCATACAAAGTGACCCTCAAACGATGATGAGCAGAAGAGAAAAGATACTCATTTTGACTAACAATCACAGATGTTGGGAGCTCTCTCTATGCTTTGGATCAATTGATCATTTTGCCTACAAAAACCTTGCTAAATTTACCAGGGAAATTCGTTTATATGACCTCCAATGTAGCTGGTGAATCTATTCCCTTTCAATTTGTTCTTGAAAAGGATTGATCTCATTGCTGAAGAAAATTACTAATAGTCTCTCAGTCCCAAGATTTAAGATATTAAGAAGGACGTATTTTAATTTTAAAAATATTATCATTTATTATGTTTTAACTATTTTTAAAAAATTTAGTACTAAATTATTTATTCTCTTTTCATTTAAGAGTATGAACAATATTTGAATTACAAAATAACCCTCAAGATAAATTCGTTTATATGACCTCCAATTTAGAATAATCTCTCTATTCCAAGATACAAGACATTGGGAGCATTTCATATATATTAATTAGGTATTTTAATTCTAAAATATTTTCATTTATTATGTCTTAATTATTTTTTAAACATTTAAAATTAAATTATTTATTTATGTTCTCTAGTCATTTAAGAGTATGGATAATATTTGAATTATAAAATAAATTTTAAAATGTTATATATTTTAGGATAGAATTTATTCAATTTTTTCATATTTTGATACGAATGGAATACAAAATTTAGCTAAGAGTGAGTGAAACACACAGACACATAGCGGCCTCTAGAAATGAAAGTGAGATTCTTCTTCTTCAATGATAATAATGATCATAAAGAGAGTTTCAACTAAGGTCAACGCTTACCCGGATGTGCATATGTAGATCATTGGACGTCCATCACAATGGAAAATGACTAAATTCAAAAACCATTTTTCTCTCGAAACATTCCAAATATATTACAATATGTCAAAGTTAGTTTTCTGTCCATCATTTTTGTTTGCTTGGTTTTTTTTTTTTTCATTTTAAAGAATATGATCGAGATAATGACTAATTTAATTTATAAAGTTATTGTCAAAATTAACTAATATCCTCAAAATTAACGCTTAAGAAGTGAGAGAAATGTGAATAATTAATTAATAACGTATCTCCTTTTTGAAGCATTTTATCATTATATATATATATATATATATAATTAAGAACGTATCTCCTTTTTGAAGCATTTTATCAATATATATATATATATATATATTTTTAAAAAAGAGGATGTTATTTACATTTAATACCTCTTTCCATTCTTAATTTTGAGAGTTGTTTTATATATAAATTATAATTCTCAAATTTTGCAATACCTTCACTTGAATAGTGGTAAATCTTATAAATAAAGAAAATAGTTCTTTTTTTTGGTAGGAAAGAAAATAGTTGATGTAATCCATATTTTTTTTTAAAATAGGAAAAATATATATAAATAAGAGCTGATTAACTCGAGCACTTCTTTATGAATCTACACGATTCTGCTCTTTTGTCTGCTATAGATTAAGCTTCCCAAATCCAACAAGTCGTCATTACCATGCTGAAATCTTTTGAACCGACGACGTTTGCAAGGAATAAGCTATATAAATTTGATATATTTTGTGTCTTTTAACAAACTAGTACTCACTAACAAAGAATATAAGACAAAAAGGGGGGAAAATATATTAAACATTCTTCTAAATAAGTGCTCCTTCCCATTTGTTAATCGGAATTAGATATTTTTTTATTAAAAATTTCATTAATAATTATTTTAATTTAAAAAATTTATATCTAATTAATTTATGAATCTCACAACTTATCATTTTAATTTGAAAAATTATATCCATTAATTTATAGGTCTTAATATATATTTGTAACTTAAATAAAGTAATTTTTTTTTAATTATTAAACAAAATAAAAAATGAAAAGAGAGAGAGAGAGAGAGAGAGAGTGTGTACAGGGTAGAGTAATATGTTGTACGAGAATCCCGCACTCTCTGGTCAATCCGATGGGACATTTGGATTTGACCCACCCGCTCAGCTTCGGGCCCATTTCTGCTCAGCCAGAGTCCAAATCCAATTCCCCTCACGTGTATCCCTGTCATTTATGTCGGCTACAGTTTACCACACCAATACCATACCATTAACGCCACTCTCTTTCGCTCCAGACCAGTCCCAGGTTTTCCATTCAATTCCCCTTTTCACCTTTTATTTTTTACTCTCTCTCTCTCTCTCATTTTCCCCCCTTTTTGTACTCCGGTCACTTTTCACAATAATTTATCCAATCTGACTAAATTCTCTTCATATTTTATTTAAAAATATTAAATTCCTTTCATTTTTTAATTGAAGAAATGTGTCTCATTATCTATTTTATTTTATCAATATAATATAATTAGTTTAATTAAACATTTTTAAACTTATTGAAAATAAATTCTTCCTCACTCATTCACTTGTCTCAATATGTCCTCTATTACAATTTAACATTTTTTGTCAATTAACTTTTTATTTTTTATTAATTCTTATAAATTAACATAAATATTACTAAAAAACATTATTAACTTTTTTTATGTGTTTAAACATGTGAAGAAAATTTTTTAGATTTAATATATTTGAAAATTTTAAATAGTTGAGAAAATAAAAAAATTTGTTTTCATTGTCAAAAGATTATTTTCTTTTTTTAATATATTATTTTAAATTTTATAATGCATTTAATCAATATTTTTTTCTTTACGTGTTTAAGCAAATAAAAAATTTCATAGAATTTTATATATTTTAGTAATATTTTATTTTAATTTATGAGAGTTAATAAAAAAGTAAAAGGTTAATTGATAAAAAATGATAAATTATAATAAAAATTATACTTAACTAAAATAAGTGAAAAGATAAATTGAGCATATTGAGACAATTGAAAAATTAAAGGAGAAGTTTGTTTTTCATGAGAATTCAAATAATTTTTTCACTTTATTTAATTTATTAAATTATCTTTAGTATTAATATAATGGATAATGAAACTCATGAATAAAAAAAATGTATATTTTTTAAATTAAAACAATGAGTACTAAGATTCATGAATTAGTGTGATATAAATATTTTAAGTTAAGAAGAATATTAATAAATTATAGAAAAATATACATTTATTTAAGGGAAATAAATATTTAATTATAAAAAATTGAAATAAAATTATGGACATTCAATTATGAATACAAAAAAACATTACTTTCTCTCTTTAGAATTAAATGTTCATTTTTATTTAGTCTAAAAATTAAGAATAGTTTTTCACTTTAATGAAGTTAACTTATTATCTTTATTAGTAATTAAGTTACTCTTAATAAAAAATAATTAGTAAGATGTAAATATCTTAAAATAAGGAGATTATTAGTAAAAATTTAGATAAAAAATATTTATTTTGAGACAATTTAAAATATAAATGTGAATATATAATTATGGACATAGAGAATATTTCTTTATTTATATTTATCTTTATTTAATCCTTTAATATTAATCGTTTTAAAATACTCTTTCATCTAAAATTAAATATTTACATTTTTTAATTTAAAATTAAAATTTTTTAAAAATGAAATACATTTATCAATCAACATTTAAGAAATTTATATGATATTAATTCACATATTTTTTATCACTAATTACGTTAATAATGAAAATATTGTGATTAATTAGCTTTTATGATTAAGAATTTTAAAAAGGTAACGTGGCAGCGTTTTACTGCTGCAGTTCCGTGGACTCTTTGGTGAGCGTGGACCGTACGAGAAGAGAAGCATCATCCGTCGCGTCCACATCAAAAGCCGAAAACTTTCCTCACTTTGCAATTTTCTCTGGCTTCCCATGTATGTCCCCTTCCCCTTGCAGTACCCAAAGCAAGAAGTCAAAAATTACTTTCAGATTTGATGGTCCCTTTTCCTTCCAATTTTCACTCATCAGATTTAATCGGGGTTGAATTTGAACTTTCCTTTATTGGCTGATTCTTGGGCAGAATTCATTGAACGAAATGTAAGAAATTTCTCAACACTTCAAATAGAACGTAGTAGTGATCTTCAAACTGAAGGATTCATATTGTTTCTTTCTTCTTTAGAAGACTAAAGCATGCAAAAATGATGTTAGAGGACATATGGTTACAACCTTACCAAATTGATCATTCCAATCTTGAAGTATTCAAGACTTTTGATCGAAAGAGTGTAGACTCTGATACCACTTCATTCACTAAAAGAATCATATTACCAAATTGATCATTCCAATCTTGATATTCGAGACTTTTTGATCGCGAGAGTGGAGCCTTTGATACTACTTCGTCCACTAAAAGAATCATATTGAAGAAGAGAGTGAACATAATTCTTTTTGATTGTTAGTTGATATGAGAGCCCAAACTTGGTCAAGATAGACCCTGGTGCTAGTTCAGGAAATGCAAATATGAAAATGCTTCAATAATTGCTGCAAAATTCAATGTCTAGGTCAATCAAACTGATCAGCCTGTTTTTTCCTTTTATCTTTCTCTGTGATGTTACAGTGAACATCTTGCTCGTTATGTTTTTAGCTCAAAGACGAGGAATACTACTACTAGTACTACACCATTACTTTTCACGCTTCTGTTGTGTAAACATCAGAATGATATGTCTTATCAATTGTGACTTTGGAAGGACCTTTCTTTCTTTGGTTGCTTATGCTGTTATGCACCCTTTCATGCGGCTTTTTTACATGTAAACTTGTCTTTTACCTGTACCAAAAGAGTTTTTCCATTTCTTCTTCACATTGAAAACAATAACAAGAAAAGATAAAATTGCAAGCAAAGATTTTGTGGCTCCATTCATCCTCTAGCGTGATAACTCAGATGGGCTCCATGCAAAGACTAATGTGGTAGCTACTCTTTGTCATTTTGTAACAAAAGTCATCTATCTCCTTCTCATTAGAATGCATGCATCGGCTCACATATTTGTTCTTCAAAGTTGATTTAATAATAATATAGTTCCCTTTTCATGCTCCAAAGATTGCAACGTAACCTAGCCATTTGAGGACAAAAAATATATTTGTCTCCTTGAGATATGATTAATGCAGAGGGTTCTTGATTCTTGAAGTTGCTTTGGCCTGTGTTGATAGACCAATGAGATAGAAAACCAGTTGAAGGATGGAGAGAGAGAAAGGTCTTGGTCTGGTCTGGTGGGGGTGAAAATTGAAAACGGGAAAGATGGATTCAGTCAAAGTAGCTAGGCGTTGCATTTAATGAGGAGGCAACCGGAGCCCCCTTTCACTATAGTCAGTACAGTTTTTCAGGCTAAGTTGGACCTACTACTTTTTCATTCAAATCTCGTATTCCTTTGGAGAAACATTTCATGCATTGTTTAGTGCACGCTCTATTATAAGAATGATATTACTTCACGAGTAAATTTATTTTTACTATGATGAAACTCTTTTTTTCTTTAATGAGTAATTAAATATTTCATTAAACAAAATCAGAAATAATATTAAAAAAGTTACACAAAGAAAATATATCGCTCCATAGACCCGAAATGAGCAAAAATACAATAGAAACAAACAAAACAAACTCGTTAGTAATATTGCCTATTCATAGATTAAATATCCATTGCTCTAATAATAAGCAAACATGAAAAATAATGCTCTTTTTTCTTAAAAAATAAGGATACGTTAACAAACAAAAAAAAAAAAACCCTTCTTAGTTTGGGTTAATATTATTTTTAGTGACTTATAAAAGGGTTTGGAGGAGTATTATTATAGCAAAAAAAAAGATATTTTCATGATATCGTATTAATAATGAATAGACATGAAAGTATAAACAAACTAATAAAAAATCTTCAACCCAACGGAATATTAAAGCGCATAATGGTATCATTATATATAGATAGGACGCTCTCACATGCAGGAAACTAATCGACCTGTCATTGACAGTCAAAAGGAATGGGGAAATGAACGTGTCCATTCCCATTTTAACTTCAGTAAGAGGACCACGTACTAAAATCCATCTTGAATCTGCTAATCGACACTGTAAAAATTACGGTACATGCTCAATCTAATCAGTCTCGTCTTTATCAGATAAAGCTACACACTCAGTCTCACTCACTTTCGTAATAATGCACACAGCTGCAGGGTTCTCTGGACCACCCCGAAACTCCTCTTGGAACGATGTTCTTTATAATTGTGATAATGAACATGGCAAAATTGAAGATTCAAGATTCATAAGTACTCCACATAAGCTGGCCATGAGGACCAAAAGTGGTCCTGTGTCTATAGCTATCTATCTCTGCCCCCTGCCTTTGGGCTTTTTGTCACGGAGGTAGAAAGTGTGTTTAACTTAAAGCTTGGGAAGAAGTTAAAACTGTCGCTGCCAAAGAGACTGTTCACTGGTGGTTTGGAAATGATAACCACTTTGCTGCTGAATTAATAGTACCACTGGGGAAGCTGTTTGTGATCTGTAGTGTTCACTGAATCGCTGGAACAATGCTCTGCGGTTATTGCCAACTTCTCTGCACTCTGCTAAACTGATACACGGTCCTAAGAATATATCTTCCAAGTTTGTTGCCCAAAGATCTAACTCACTGTCCATTCCTTTTTTTTTTCTCTCTCTCTCCTGAACAATTATAAACCACTCTTTTCCGGAAGGGGAAAAAGGAAAAAAAGAAAAGAAAAGAAAGAGATTCATTTTAGGCTCTTTCCGATATCTATTTGTTGGTCATATTAGGCGGCTAATAATAAGAAATATTCCAAAATTAGAACCACACAGAACAAATGGACCTGCAGGATGCACATGCTAATCCGGCAGCTAATCATGGTTCTTTGTAGCAATAATAACCCACAGATAAAGCACACAAAGAAAGATGCAGACCCATGAGAAACACTTGCACACAAATCTGGAGTCAATTCTGAATGAATATGCATTTGTGTGAGTAGCTAAGTAACTAGTGCCGACAGTAGAAGACACCAAACTAATCCCTACATACCGCATTTCTGCTACCGTGAGAGACAATCAACGAGTTTCAATCTTCTATCCTTTTTGTTATAATCTACAACCTTTTTATTATCCTTTTTGCTTCACATCATCTATATGGTATCAAAATCAACAATGTGATTGAATCTACAACCATTCACAGTTTACTCTTCGTCATCATCGCTGAGAACAATGATAGTATCTTTTACAGAGCAAGATGCCCCTACATTTTCTTTTTCTTTGAGTTCTACTTCCGATGTTTGTTGGACCAGTGGTCCGTCTTTTTGCACAGCTGCATTAGATCTCAAACTTGGAGATGCAGCATCAGATGTAACAGGAGCATAAACCTCACTGGGGACATCGGAATCTTCAGCTTCTGTGAAGAAATTGGAACTCATTGCCAACCCAAATTTTTCTATACCACACTTTTTTACTGTTTCTAAATCACCTTCCAAAGCTTTGACCAGGACATTTAAATCGTTGATTTCATATCGGATGAGAAGAAATTTAGCATTCAAACCACAAGAGCATAAATACTTTGCATGTTCCAGACAAGTATATTTCCCTGGGCAACATGTGCAGCCTATAGCAGATAAATGTAGATCAAACATGCATATGCTGCACTCCCTTTTCGTGGTTAGATCAAAGCCTTCCTCCATCTTCCGTGAGTCAAAAGAACTACATAGATATTCTCTCCTCATCTCCTCCTGTCTGATACGTGACTGTCCAAGCAATAGCAAACATTTCAAAATCTTACATTCACTTTCGAAGGGCTCTTACACAAGTAAAACAGCATTTTCTTTTCTTGTAGAAAAAAAAGAAAAGTTGAATCTTACTCTTGAGTTTCAGAAGACAAATACTAGATCAACTTACAGAACATGTTTGATTGCATATGGGCAACAGGACTCAAAACCATTTACATTTTGATTAGACAAACCTAGTAGGCTAGAAATGAAACTGTTGGTTTTCAGAAACTAACCATGACAAAAGAACAATCTTATGGTACGGAGAAAGAAGTTAATACATAAAGCAAATTGAACAAACTTGATAGAATAATTTACACACTTAATTTCCAGGTGAAGAGGTAAACCCAATTGCTGTCGTATATTTATGGTAGTAAGTAAATGGAGCATCTAATCAACAGAACAAGCATAAGGACCTACCTTGAGTAATTTCGTTAACACCCCATCCTTCCCACAGATATTAATCCAAAGTGTATTTTCAAGCATTTTGCTCCTCATGACTGAAATTTCCCACTTGACCCTCACAGCAACCATGGCTGCTCCAAGCAGCACTTTATCATGAGAAATGGATGTCTTCCTACGCTGCTCAGTGTAAAGTTCTACAATATGTTGACCATAAGGTAACCAGTCAAAAGGAGCAAAATTTACTCTCTCAGAACAATTGAAGCCACAATCAAGTTCACAATGATATGCCCCAGGGAAGGTGAGGACAAACTCCCTAGAAGATTGCACACAGCGGTACACAGTAATGCCCTCAGCTGCTAGCACATGAGGGGGGAGTTGAGTAATCTGTAACATGTGGATAAACAACTCATAAGTACACAAACTGTATCCCGCAGTTTTAAGTATACAGGTTTATCTACCAATCTCCAATAAAATAAATAGTTCCATTAGGAGATCAAGAAAAGAAGACATCTTCACAATTTCACGGAGCTAAGGTGGGCTACCACTTATCACAAATACAGAAAATGTATGTATTGCAAATCAGAGTTAAAATACATACAATAAAGAATATTGAATAACTCAAAGTGACTCCTTTTTAGTACCATTTCTAATCCTTAACGCTACACCATTTCACCCTCAACCAATTTAGAATATAGAAGAAAATCATCAGCATAGCCAAACCAAAAATGAAGGAAAGTATGATTACAGAACAAAAGAGAAGTAAGCAGCTTGCAAAGTTGATATAGTTAACAGTAAATAGCAATGAATTCCACAAGTAGTTAGATAATTAATTCAGAATTATAGCACCGATAACAAATTGATAACAGGAAACTCTACCCTCAAAGCTTGCATCATTAGTAAGCTTTCTTGAAAAGATTGAATAATTGAATTTCATTTTCTGACTGAATGGAACCGCTGAACTAGGTAGGTGCTAGAGACATACATGAACATGATTACCTCAGGCATTCCATGCACAACGTAAACTCTCTGTGAATTGGACTAAAAGTTTAAGCATTGCTAGTCAGAGCATTCAGTAATTAGTACCTAAGCAATGCACCAAAATTCATGCAAAAAACAATTTAACTAAGTAGGAATGATAGTTTTTCTAAACTCTTGCTTCTATTTGGAAACATTTAAAGAAATGGTTCCTGTCTGCAGACTCCATCAATGTGGGGATTAATCCAGTTCAGTTTTTACTTATCCTTTTGGAGGATTTTATCAACTACATCAAAATATTTCTCATTATGCAGTAAATAAGAGAGTGAGGAAAACATCAACTCACAGACTTCCAGAACAATTCTGGTTGCTCTGAGTATTGTTGTAGGTGCTTCTTCATGACTCCCTCAAATTTGTAGCAATATCTTGCTGGAATGCCATACCATACTTTGGGGGAACCAAAATGCATGTAGCATACTGAATACAAATAATGCTCTTCAACTTTCTGTTTCTCAGAAGAAATCAAACAGAGAAAAAAGACGTATCAAGAAACCAAAAGGTAATGGATGAAATGAAGATGACAGAACTAACATCTATCATTACTAACCATGTTAATGTACGTGTATGAGAATGAGCAGGTATACAAAAGATAATAAGGTGCATAACAGCCCACCAACTAAGAGCTCAAAAGTAAATGGTAAAGAATCCCTCTCTACGTGCAACCTATGTAGCAAAAACGCAGAAGAGGAAAGAAAATCCCAAGATAAGGGAGGAGCAAAATAGTGCTCCACTCCAGCAAAAGCTTCTGGATCCATACCCAACAAAGCGATGAAAAGCACATCCCCATGAACAACTTAGGAACTGAAGTAGTAGATGTTTCGCTGTTCTCAAACAGAAGAAGTGAACCTGGAAGCATGGGGATATTATTCAGGTTCCAGCCTGATTCAATATATTTCAAATTCTCAGGCATTTGTGACGAGTTGGAATCAACTGGAAACCCACTGCCAAACTTTCTACTTGAGATATTGATGCCAGCAAGCACCTAAACAACAAATCCAGTTTAAAATTTAGCACTCAAATGAATGGGTTAGCTAAAAGAATCATTTAACTAGAGTGCCTTACCTTTATAACATACCTCAATTTCTTCACTTGGATTTTGAATGATTCGCCAATATTCACCCTCAATATTTTCAACTGATGGTTCCCTCCCCTTTCTCTTTGCAGTTGCGCTAGCATTTAAATCATTAGCCTTGTCTTCGCTGCAGAAGTACTGGCTCTTAAAATCATCAGCATAATTCTTGAAATCTTGCAGTGTAAATTCTGGGCCAGATTCTGATTTAAAGCTCTCTTCATCGCATGGAACACTATTATCACGTGAATTACACCCATTGGAAGATTGATACTCTGTACCCTGAAAAGAAAATTTTCTCCTCTTGACTGTCATGTAATCATCAATGCTACCCAGTTTTCTCTCTGAGTACAGATTTTTCAGCTTGTCAACCCACTGAATATGCGTCTCAAATTTAGAATTTTCCCACACACTTGTTTCTTTAAAAAGGCATGATGGTTTCCAGGAAGGAGGAGGGACAACACGACATATCCCAAAACGCTCTGCTTTTAGATGTATGCTTGCAATATATTTTAATGTGTCCTTAAATTCCTGTCACAAGATAAAAAGATTATGAAAATAAACCAAATGTTGAGCAACAAATAATGGTAGCGCACAGGTCAGGTGAATAGGAAGATATTGTCAAGAAATACCTCTTCAGTAGGATAGAATACTGGAGCCTCTTCAAGCACAGGTTGACATGAATCTTCAGGACGCCACCTAGAAATAACCTTCAAAAGATGAATCGACTATGAGCATAAACATTAATCTAATAATAGAGACTCAAATATCCATAAAAAATGATGATTAGATATTTTGATGTGCAAACTTAAAACAAGTAACAATTATCAACCTTCAAACAGTTGGGGCAACTTGAACATCCCCGAATAACTCCTTTGGGAAGGCAAGCTCTCAAGGGGAAATTCTGCATAAATTGATTATTAGCCATAAGTTAATAACTGATGTTCTTTAACATGAAACCTACTAAAGCATTTAATCATTCTTGCTCTCGCATCCCCACAATGCTTCATAACAAGAAAAATACAGCCTAATAGACGTAACTAAGGATGACTATCATGTTGTGCTGAGTTGAGATAAGGTAAACTACACATGACATGCCAACCTGAACACAAAACGATTAATAAACGGGTTAATCTGACATGACACGAAAAATGAAATAGGTAAACGGGTCAACCTGCTAACCCATGGCATGCCAAACTAAAATGTCTGTTTAACCCACTAACATGAGAAAAGAAAGGAATGGCGGGTCAACTCGCCAACCTGAACAAGTTGACCCGATTCAACCCGAACCCACTATAGTCGTGTCGTGTTTGTGCATCGTGCCAATGTTGCCACCCCTAGATATAAACACAGACAGGACATCGAAGAACATTTAGTCCATGCTTATTGATTGTAAATGGCCAGCATACAACACTGAATTTTCTATTCATATCATATATGAGAAAGGGTGACATAGTCCTTGAAAAGATCACAGATTTTTAATCAAGTCCCTAAAATTTTTAAAATTTCAAAAAAGTCCATTATTGTTATAAAAATTAGTCCTTTTTCTAATAAATTTAGGGTTTAAGTGACTTCTTTGAAAGAAAAAACATACTCTTTCTATTTGAAATTTTCAACTATATTTTAAAAAAAATGATGATTTTTTAATGAAGGAATTAATTGAGACTTTTGAAAAATCAGGGACTTAAGATTGAAACTCTTTGATATTTTTAGGTACCATTTTGCATTTCACTCTATGAGAAAAAAACTTAGTGTAAAAATTTGACAAGGAAAACAAATAACCATTTCATTTTGAGGATCAGAACCCTTTTGATTGTCTTCAAGCTCGTTGCAAACAATCCTTGGTCTTTTCTTTTTAACCTTTGCAAAATCAATGGTGGAGCCCATACAACTCGGCTCAGCTTCAGCCATAGATGTGTAAGCTTCATCATTAGTTGTCACCTTCTTCAATGTGAAGGATGTCAGAGAAACAAAACCAGGAGGCACCGAGAACTCCTCAATTTTTTCATTGCTGAGAGAAGTTCCGTTTTCTATTCCCATTGGGCTGTTAGGAGCGAAAATACCACATAAGTCAGGGATATCCAATTTAGAATTCCTAATAGCAAATACAAAACATGTAATCCATGGAAGCTATTAGATGTCTACTGGAGGAAACAGTAAGCAGAAAAAGACAGAGTCACAAACACAAAGGTTCCTACATTTAATCATCCCAAAATCTTAATTGAAATTAAAAGAAAACTACACTTTCCTCATACATGTTGATAACAGAAGACCAACTATATGTTGTTTCTCAGCATCAAAGCATCCAAGATTTTAAAATTCGTTACAGGAAGGAAGAGGAGGAGGAAGAAGAAAAGTAAGTGCCTAGAACACACGCACAAAAAAAAGGCAATATTGATTGACATTTCAGTAAATAAGGGGCAACAGGAGAACAAAGAGGGCATACTAAGGAAATAAGATAAATCCAGAAGAGACAAGTTAGAAGTGAGGGTAGTTACAAAATGACATTAAAAACGCGATCCTCATGAATTACGGACTGTGAATTTGAAAGTACAACCATAATGTTTTCCAGTCCACAAGATAGAGAACTGAGGAACTAGAAAGGAATTCTTGGCAATTGTGACTGAAGAGAACATTGCAGATATAGAACATCATCTCAATTTGAAAGAACAGAAATCCTATGTCAAACACTTGATGTTCATCATCATTCCATGCTTAATCTTATATCTAGATCCTGCCCTAAATTAAAAGACAGCACAAAATTTATGCATAAAAACGCATGAATTTGAAAGCAATCTACAAGCAACAAAATCAACGAGTTTCTAGGAAATATAAAATGAGGACAGGGAAACTCACCAACCTACATTCACCCTGTCAAAATGGTGGTGGTTTTATTATCTTAAGGCTTATTTGTTTTAGGCTTTGTTCATACTCGCCGGATGCCGCAAATTGATTTTCCGTAATAATAACAAACATGCATATGCATAGGAATTTAACCAAACTACCCTTCAAAGAAGCTATGAAGATTCTTCCCAATTTTTACGCAACCACCAAAATAAATGCTCCGTTTCTCCCAGAAAACAACTCAGGCAACATAGGAACAGAGGAAGTGACATTTGCACCAGGATTCCGAACAAATAAGGAGCTTAGCACTTCACTAACATTTACTTCCTTGTACTGAGAATTTCCTAACATCAAATGACCATTAGAAATCAAAACTGACCGAAAATGGAAAGAAATTAACGCTACGGGTGCATAGCAGGAGATTGCATAATTCTACTCTGCGTTAAAAGCATCAAGTTAAGGGAGAAAAAAAGAAGTAAGAAGACACAAATCAACAGGAAATACAAAGTAAAATTCAGTGTAAAATACAAGTAACTAGAAATTGAGAAATGGAGAACATAATAAGATTAGCAAATGAAAAATATGGAGAAGAACCTAGAATAGAGCCGTCGGAGATAAGGGCAGTCACCGGCACCGCCTCGCGTCAATAATGTTTTCCGCCGGAGTTGATTGAATTCAATTGCACAGCTGTAGGCCTTCCGCACGGAATTTGGGCAGCCCAACTTTTATTGCATCCGGAGAACAAGTGAATAAGAAATAGTTTGTATTTTCTATTTTAATAACTTAATAACTAAATGTGTATTTCTAAAAATAAATATAATTTTATAAAAAGTTTATTATTAACTCTTAATTTGAGAAATACATGCTCAATTAATACATAGATATATTATTAATCATAGTAATAATAAAAATAATACTACTTCACGTTTTTACTTTTAAATGTCTTATATTAATTTTTTATTTTTATTGAATAAACATATATTTTTTAAAAATTCAATAATAATTTAATAAATTTATTTTCTACTAATCCATTGATTCCGCCACTAATTACATTAAAAATAAATATGATAAATTAAAATTTTAATGTCCATTATTCTTCTTAATTAGTGAATTGAACTAGAAGGAACATATCACTTTTGATTTTTTTTTTAAAAACAACTTTTTCCCCTTCTTTTCTTTTAAAAAAGTAAAAAAAGAAAATCTGAAAGAGAGGAGAAAAACTAAGAATGGAGTATGGAGAAAGAACAAATTTAAATCATAAATTTGATAGATAAGTTTTAAATAATAGCTTTCTCATTCTTTTGTCAAAAAAAAAATATCATTATTGGACCATATGTTATCAACCAGACAAAACTTTTAAGTATGGACACGAAAATTAAAATTAGGTTGTCAAGTCATAAACCTTAACTAATTGGAAGATTTATTTTTTAAAAAATAAAAATATAAAAATACTGTCATAGATTGCACTTAAGAAAAAAAAAAAAAAAAGTTGGAAGAATGGCAATTTACCCAAGCAGTCAAATATTACACGTGAAATATGAATTTCTCATTACAAATCACACCGTTACACCAAAAGATCCGCTTGACAATTAATTATTGGTTATTTCTTCTAACGGTTTACTGTCTGTTTTAGAATGACAATATAAGCAAGGTATTAGTCGGAAAAAATTAAAATTTTAAAAATAATAAAATATTCATAATTGTATCTCACCTAATAAAGATAATTTAACAATTATGTAGAGATATCATGATAGTTTATCAAAAATATTATTATAGTTAGATCAATAATACTTATCTTATAATAGAAAAATTAGAAAATAATACTCCCACTGTTTAAAACTGAATCTTTCAAGTAAAAAGACTTTGAGAATATTTATCAAATTATTCCTTTTTGAAAAGAAAAAAAAACTAACATGCAAAAAATTATTCTATATTTTGTCCTCCTTTCCCAAGGAAAAAAAATTAGAGTACAAATATAGAGTCAAAGCAACATTAAATGAAAAAATAATAATAAAATTCTAATAAACATATCCAAGATACAGCTTTTCCACCTTTTTGGCAGAAGGACAAAAAACCCATTACAGTGTAGTAAGTTTTGGTAGCTTGTGCAAGAAGTCTTATCTTGAAGAATAAATAAGAAATATACCACATTTAAAAGAGAAAAAAGAAAAGAAAAAATCCAATTAATTATTGAAAATAAATAAAAACAAACTGTAAATTTTCAAATTTATACATCGTCATGAAGATTATACACCTAACATACCTTGTATATGTAGAAGAGTGCAGAATACAATTTTTTCGGAGCTCTGCAAATATTCTATAAAATAAACCTACAATCATTTATCCAATCCTTTTTGAAGAATCAAATCCACCCTGACTATATATATATATCATGATCATAATCAACTAGTCGCTCACAACAAATTTTCAATATTTAACAAATCCTTCTTTTTTTCCCCCTAAAATGATTTATTTAGAAGAAAATCATCATCAAATTGCATCTCATCAAGATTTGAAGAAACTCCATGGTCTTTCAAGTTCGATTCTCCGAAACTCATGTCGAACAAGAATTCATACTGTTCATCATCGCATTTGGAATGCGGTATCTCATGATTTACCTGATGGTGGTGATGATCTTGACATAACTGGAGATAGTTTCGGTCTAATAATGGAGATGAATTAATTAAAAGAGTGTTGGAAATTTCGCTTCGCTGCGGCGGGCTGTGGCTGTCGGAGAAAGCAGAGATCTGGTGGTATCCTCTGGCGGCGAAGGCGTTATCAGTGGGCGGAGATGTAGCCGAAGTTGGAGAAATGGTACCGGCTGCTGTGTCGTATAGACACGTAGGGCTAAGTTTGTCCGCGCTGTTTTCACCCTTGGCTTTGTGAAATACTCTACACAGCACCCAGTCTTCCTGTCAAGGTTAGGTTCACAACCAAATACTTAGAACTCCATTTTTATACTCACTGATAATATATAGTTAATTATCGCCTAAGATAATTTTTTTTATCAAAATCCGTCAATAGTTACAAAAATTAGCCATAATTTCTTATTGGCGGATATAAAATTTGTTTGTTAAGATCATATTCCTTATCCTAGACTGTTTTTACTTGTACAAATACTTAAAAAACAGTATTTGATCATAGGAAAGTTGCTACCCTGCAGTTCTCCTAAATAAAAATTACAAAGTATAATTTTATTAATGAAAGTGATTAATGGTTGTATTATTAGTATATATTTGTGTTATATGCATATCTCATTTTTAGTTTTTTTGGGAAACATTCAACGAAAAATATATTTATTTTTTAAAAATATTACATTTATGTTCTGAGTATTTCAAAATAGAAATATATGGAAATACTTTTAATAGAAGTAGTGTAAGGTTAAAAGAAAAATCTCAGGAAGACATATACTGAAAACTGAATATTATAGTATGGAGCCATTCTCTGCAGTGAAAGATATCATTCAAAAACAAACCCTGCACGTGAACTTCCCCACGCCCCCCACCAGCCAATATATATATATATATATATATATATGCATTAAGTACACTCCAACTTGGTATAATATAAAATAAAACTTAAAATTAGAATAATATATTTGATAAAAAATAAATAATTTTTCTTATCATTTTTTATTTTATTTTTTTTGTGTTGGGGGTGTGAGGGGGAGAAGGGGGGTGAGGAGGGGAAGAGAGCGGCTTAAGGAAAAATGAACGTTAGTTGAACTTGTAACTATGCATGTGTATTGTGAGTTCATGAACATGATCTGGTTTGATTAGTTCAAATTAATTAATAAATTAAGAAATGGGACAAAAAGGAATTCTTGGAGGGGCCTGAAACGTGAAACCCTATCTGAAAGGCATTTTTTGTAATTGGTGGCGTTGATTAATTAAATAATAAACAAGAATGAAATACTAATAAATAATAAATTTAACATTCTTGTTGGGAGCCAGAGGTCAGGGTCATACAGGTCCGGAGATCCGTCTGTTTGTGGGACCACTTTTAATTTTAACGGTTGATTTGTCTTTTTCTAAATTATTACCAGTATTTAGCAAAAGCCACGGTACAAGGAATTTATACGAGGATATAATAATTGAGGGATGATGTTTCTTTTGCTTCATTGGTTTTCTAGGAAGTTTCATACGTCAAGGTTGTCACTTCACGCCTTCTATTTGAGCATACAGTAGCAAAAAGGCGCAGAACCAAGAGTTTTTTTTTTTGGGGGGGAAGAAAATAGTCAATTTCGAATATTTTTAAAATAAATTTTAAAATATACAATTTAAAATAGAAAAACTAGTAAAACTCTAACATCTCATTTTTAAATGAAGGCGATGGATATGTACTTTATGTATATATTTGTATAAATTGAAAGCAATTGGAAAAAGGTAATTTACGAACCTTTGGAGGAAGATGAGGGTTTTCGAGGCGAAATTCATGCATGATCCAACCAGTTTTAATTCCATTAGGAGCTCTGTTTTTGTAGAAAACCAAGGTCTTTCTCATTCCGATCACTGATTGTGTTCCGGGATCGAGCACCGTCCGATCTTTGCCTGTGGCTTTCCAGTAACCGCTTGTTGTTGCCCTGTTTGTCCGGAACCCAGTGGCATACTTGCGATCGCGGAAGCTGAAGAAGTACCACTCTGTGGAGTTCAGCTTTGCCACCTCTGGAAAAAACCACGCAAATGCAATTAATAAATAACTAATCTAAAAAATTAAAAAAAAACGCTGGACAAATCTTTAAAGAACTCATCAAATAAAGCCTGCACATATGCTTTTGTGAATCTTTAGATGGTGGAAGGTCACGTGTGTCATTTTGTGTCCGAACCTAATTAAACAACCTGGAATGTATTATACACTAATTAATAATTATTAATTTCATATCTTTAGATTACAAAGAAACAAAAACAATAAGGATTATATCCCACCAAATTTTCTAGAAATATTTGAAGTTTGAAAGCCGTACAAGTTATGCAATGTTTATATTTTATACTTTGAGCTATGTAGTTACATTTCATCTCATCATCTACTATTTCTCAAATTGGAATGAATGTTGTCTGTGAAGAAAATACGTCCATCTCTCTCTCTTCCTCTCTAAGACTGATCAAACCCGGCTTTTACATATTTACAACATATCATGCACGAAAAATATTACAGCATTCACATGCTATGCTATGATTATAGTTAATATGGAGCCTAGACTATGACAAGCTTAATTGGACTTCTCTTCTAGTTGTTGACAAGAGGAATCAATTCCTCACACTTGATTAGAATTCTAAAGATAAAAAAGGTATATGAGAAAATGCACAGAAATATACTACTATAAGCTCTCTCTCTCTCTCTCTCTCTCTCTCTCTTTATTATTTAAGAAAAAGTTACTACTATAAGCTAAATGGATATATTTCCAACATATATTGGACAGCATAGTTGTAATAAGATTCTTTTTTGAATAAAAATTATCACCAGACATAATAGTATTATAATAATTTATGAATAATCAATATCTCCCATGATTATATGTCTCTCACTCTGTCCTTTCCTTTTTTATGAAATTTAAATATATGTGTCATCATATTCCTATGCCATTTAAACAATAATACTGACATAATATTTGCTCTCATTTCTTCTACTTTTAATCACTAGCTCTTGGAAAATAAATATTAAATAAGGTTTCGTGTATATCCATGGAAAAGAATAACCCTCGATGCAATTAAAATATATAGTGCTTATGGATCTACTCTTCGACCTTCTTCATATTCCTCATGATTTAACAATTTGTCAAATGTAGTATTTACATAGAAAACGATTAATAAAAAGATCATCAAGTTTCTTCATTTGGATTCTGAGCATATATATGCATATATGTAACATGATTAATAAAGAAGACAAGTAGGTTTCTTGGTCATTCACTTTTTTTCTCTCTTTCTTTGCTTGACAATTTTTGGTACTTTGGAACCCTCTTTCCGCATGGCAACAAATAAAACCCGGACTTATATTGGACCATGCACACATGAATCCAGCTCAAGAATATATAGCATTTCAACAATCTTCTCTACGAAGCTAACCTAGTAACCGATGTCTATATATGGTATATGCTTGCCCACTTCTTAGTGATCCAGCTAATGCCAGATGCAAAGGACAGGATTCAAACAAAGAACAGTACTGAGCATAGCAATAATATTGAAATATCAATGGATCAAAATGATTTTAGTTCTGGAGATTCAAGGTTCTCCATCCCCAAAGAAAGGAAAAAAAGATTCTCCAAATTTATTTTTCCAGTTAAGATAAAAAAACAAATGGAGTGGACAACAGTAAACGTCATGCCTCTAGAAGTAATTTAGGACTACTATCAAATTTGTTACAGAGATCCCTTCATATATTTATCTCTCTCTCTCTCTTGATCAGATTTAGAACCATCATTTCTCGTTTGTTCTGTCTAACACCTACGGTAACATGTCTGCTAAACTGGTGACCCAGTCACGCAGTTTTGTTCTGACCTTATATGTGTGTGTGTGTGTGTGCGCGCGCGCGCGCGCATATAAAGATGAAGCATAAATAAGTCACCATAACAAAGAGTTCTCAAGCACTACTATGGCTGAGTAAATCCTCAGAAAGTTATCAGAGAAAGAGAGAGAGTTAAGGGGGCTGAGCATCCGGGAAAGAAAAAGGAGAAGAAGAAGATGGCCTGAAATTAAAAAAGGGACTATATATAGAGACATACCAGGAAGCTGCCATGGCTCACATGTATGGAGATCAATTTCAACTAAGGTATCTTTGGAAACTTCTCCATTAGAAATCTTCTTGTAGAGATAATGGCATACCAACTCTTCATCACTAGGGTAGAATCTAAAACCAGGAGGCAAAGAAGCTCCAATGTCTCTTAGACCCATTTTGTTTGGGAGATTGATCAAAATCAAGTTTCAATGATAGTAATGAAGGGAGTAAGTACAAACTTGATCGATGATTGTGAAACTCCAAAGGAACTTTTTATTGAAGTATTAATTATGGAGAGATGAAAGTTGGTGTGGGGATTTGAAGGAATAGAAGCTTTCAATTCTTTGTTTGGGAGCGTATTAAAGAGAGGAGAAAGTGAAGGATATATATACAGAGAAGTGAGGTTGACATATAGCTTTGTCACTTGGAATTTCTTGCATTATTCTAGCAGTTTATGCTTGTGTAGTTAGTTATTGTAATTGTGGGAACTGTCAAGAAAAACCAAAGTCACAAGTAATCTTTTTTTTTTCAGGAAATATATGGGAGAATAAATGTATTAAAGAAGTATGATCCAAATCATATATTGGAGAGAACTTCCAAAGTACTCCTTTTTTACTTTATATTATAAATTTTTTTCTTCGTGTTTGCAAACATACCATTTTTATGACCTTCCGGGCTTTGCACAAAAGCAAATAGACAAATATTGCTCTCATGCAATGGATTTGGCCTTCTCAAGTCAATTATTACCCTCTTAATTAATAGATGATCAAGATTCAGCATCTATGAATGTTTTCTAAGATTTACTCCTTATAAGGTATGACCCAATTAGCTTCAACTACTTTCCTTTCTGTTTTTTATACTTCAGGGTCAGAACCCGCAATAGTATTACGTACGGGGCCATGGCCCCGTTATACCTTGTTTTAGGTAATAAATATGCTTACTTTGTAAGGTTAAATTATATATCTAAGTCCTTTTTTTCGATAAAAAATGTTACTAGCCTTAAAAATGTTTTTTTAATGACATGCAAATTTTCTCTTAAGATTGACTAATTGAGTATTTTATTTGAATATTAAAGTATTACTTTGTATATTCTGTAATTGAATGTGCATATTTGATTTATTTTAAAAATTAATAATATTTGACTTTAAAGGGATTGTTAATAAAATTTTAAGTGAAAAATATGTTTATTTTAGAAAAGTGAATATTTAATCCTTTACTATCTCAAAATAAATTGAATGTTTTGTATGAAGTTAAATATATAAAAGATATATATGTTCATTCTATGTAATTTCTATATTGTAGCACTTTTGGAAAATCATAGCATATGAGTCCTCCGGTCAACAATAACTTTAAGGTAAGTCTTCTAGCTTCTTTAATACTGCTTACTACTCTCCACAAGTCAAATTGTGGGAATCAATCCGTGTGACTTCCAAGTATTTAAAGGCAATGGAAGAAAGAAAAAGCAAATCCATGGTGACATATAATATAATATTCTTGTTCCATGAATTTTATAAAAATGTATACGCGGAATGATGAAATTTCATTGAAACTTAGGTGAAGCGTATTATATCACCTGCAGGCTTTGCCAATAAATATATAGTTCAAAAAATCCTTACCTTAATACAACTTGTAGGAGGAATCGAGAAAAATAAAACAGGATCTACCGATAACTGACCTTTGCATAAAATACTGCAATTAGAGAGACTCGTGACCTATCATTTGCAGGACCCTGCAGAATATGTAGGTCTAAGAGAAAATCTATACATGGATCTTCCCATAAGTTCTAACAGCTATATATTTTGATCGTAGTTTTCGGAATTTTTTTTTTTTTTTTTTGAAAAGGGGGGTGGTGGTGAGGATTCACGATCTTAGTTCAAACTCATGATTGGAGTAAATTGTAACCTTTCCCTACGTACTCTAGAATTATTATTAAGTTCCAACAAGTTTCGGAGCAAAAAATAGGTGTCATTTTCCCCATCTAACACTGCTTTCATCGACACCTGGCTAAATTGGAAGTTTCTGAATGAATCAAAGTCGCTTCTATTATAGAGAGATAGTATCCCCAATAAAATGATTAGGACAGAGTTGAAATCATCACCTAATTTGAATCCAAATAGTAAAAATGTTTGATTCATGGGCAAGTACCACACATCAATGGTCCAGCTGATGATAATCTTTCCCTTGCTTTTAAATTTCTCCTAAAAGTTAAACTAGTTCATAACCACATCCCAAAGGAGACATTTTAAGTTCACGGTACTTTGAAGAGAAATAACGAAGGGTTTTCGTGTGTTACATAATCAACGACATATAATAATTACATACGACAGAAACCTTAAGCGTGATTGATTTAGGTTTCAAGATGGATCTATACCGCTAGATGCTGTACAGATCCAACACTTTTCAACATTAAACAAAGTATGCTAAACAAACAACATTTAATGCGAGATCCATCATTTAGGTTTATTACAAAAACGGTAATGTTAAAGTAGGTTACAAGACGGATTAAGCAAGCCTTTTTCTCACCTCGATTGACATTTGTGCCTGGCTAAGCTTGTAGCATTGGGCTAAAACCTAATAAATATGTAAACTTTTAAACTATTATATGAAGTGAAAATTTAACATCATATCAGAGTGGGAAAACTTATGATCGAATCATCTAGATAATATCTGGATATATGCAATGATGCAACGGAGGAGAAGTGGATTTCGTCCAATCTTATTGATGATCTAGGAACTGAAACTGGAAGAATAATTTGGCATGGCCACTAACCACTAGACTTAGGCCGCATATTCGTTTTCTAGCTGGGGTCTATTGATGATGAAGTACAACTCGGCCATAGTATATCCACATGCCTTTTTAGAATTATGTTGAGATTTTCTTCCATGGCAATGCCAATAATATTCAAAATGAGGACAAATTTATACTTGTCACATGAGAATGTATAATTTATATCTAATAATTAAGGCCTAAGCTTGTGTATGTTAGATTGTGACACAAAGGGGTCCATTTTTTTTTTTTTTTTGGCTCTACTATTGAAAATAATACTTGCAAGTCGTTTTCCTCTTTGCCCTTCCAAGAGTCCCTTTAATTTGACACATTGATCAAACAGAACATGCACATAATTATTGTAATTAATTCTAGTTCACTAAACCATTAATTGTACGTGAGAAAATGTCACGTCAATTTAGTACAACTAATTAATCGATAAAACGATCCCACTTATTATTGTATAGATAGTATATTTAAGTCATATTCTCAGACAAAATATTATATATTTAAGAAAAGAGAAAATGTCACATTCAGAGGGGAATAACGTCCCTGCACCCGCGGCAGGGGAAGGTGAAAGAAAATGGTTGCCCCTTAATCCCCCGTCAGGCTGCCTGCCACGTTTAATCTGCCCTTCTCCGGTAATGTTTATTTTGTACAGAGACTTGATAGGATAAATACTAGCACAGTACATATTCATGCATTTTGTATAGGTTCCATGAAAGATATCCCATCTGTGAAATATTTTTGCCATACCGTTAACTTGCTATTGATATTGGTTTGTACTTGTTTTGGAAAAGGAAATTAATATAGGACGTTAACTCAAGTGCATAACACGGCAAGGGGCAATGGGGGATATGGATATGGATACAGATACGTATTTTGAAAAATGGAGCCCACTAATGGTAAGTCGTGACCAGAAGGAAAGGATATTCTCTGGTGGTAAATCGTCTTATATAGTTCAAGCTGTACTTGTTCGTGACTTTATAGAAAAGCTTGAGCCACCATAAATGTGAAAAGCTCGACTTACGTGAATACCATGTTAACTATCCAAGTAAAATAGTCAAAAAGTCTTTCATCAAAATACTTCTTTTTTATTTATTTAAATTTGAATATTCACACGACTTAATACAAATATTAAATAAAAATCTTTGAATTTGATATAGTTAATAATGAAAATATATTAATATATATATATATATATTAATTAAATTATTAATAAAACTTTATATGTAAAATAAATTTATTTTAAACAATAAATATTTAATTCTGAACATTTTAAAAACTATTTTTCTAGAATTGTGGATATTCATTACTGGATGGAAGGAGTATAAGGTTTTTTATAAGTATTTTTTTTTAATTCTAGTTTTTCCTACTTTAATTTTCTAATGATTTGACTAAGGTTTTTTAGGTAGCTTGACTAAAAACTGGAATTATTTTTTTATTATTTAATTTGATTTATTCTATTTATGAGACAATAGATTTTTTTTTTTTAGTTTGACCTTTGTACATAGTTTACTACCTTGGTATAAAATTTAATGTTTATATTTTTATTTTGAAATATTTAAAAATAAATATCAATTTCTTAAAATGATATTTTCTATCTAAGTCCTCTATGGATAACCTGTTTAGTTTTTAAAAATCATTTTCTCTATCATATAGTCCCTACTCACTAACTTTATTATTTATTATTGATAAAGATAATCTAAGTAACTAACTTAAAATCAAAATCGCTTTTTAATTCAGAAATAAAATTTAAGTTTAAAAGAAGAAAATATTTTCATTATCATATGTAAAAATATGCATGATATTCAAAAAAGAAGCATTTAGTCGAATGCTAATTAACTCATCAACAAAATTTAGGTGGATTCCAAGGCTAACAAATAAATTAATGTTTCCTTTTCCTTTTCTTTATTGTATTTTTCTTCACTATGTTCTTAAAAAAATAGATAAATACATGCATATTACTTAAACTATATTAAAACCTAAATTGTTGCATCATGGGGATCAACCCAAGATCCATGGGATGGAAAAATGTGTAGTGCACCCAATCTTTTTATAATTGATGTTTATCTTTTACTTCTATTATATCAAAAACTAATCCAACTTAGCATAATTGTACTTCTTTAATAATATAGTACCAAATGATGAAATGATCCTTGACGCCTAATCTTTTAGCTTTTTTTTAAAAAAAAAAATTATTTTAAAAACGCGTTAGAAGCGTTACAAATACTTCTCTACATCTATATACTCACATTTTAGCTGATTTTTGTATAAGAAACTATGCTACATTAGGTACATCAAGCTCAATTAGAGTTCACTTGCATCTAAGATAATTAACCCGTGGTTTTAATACTTAGAACATAAATTACACAGACTACTTCAACCAAATTATGATTTTTAACAATTAAAAATATTATTTTGGCCCTAAGGAAAATGTCTGTGTTGCATTCCTCCCCTCCTTCCAAAAGAAAAAAAAAGTCATTAGTCTAAGTCAGAATTTAGTAGTTAGTTAGTTGTATTATTCCCTTCACCCCTCTTTATTTATCATATCATTTACATTTCACTTTTTAAGATACAATTTATTCGTATTTTTAAAAATTACCTTAATTCTTTCGTTTCTAAATAAAAAAGAATGGAAGGCCGTGGCGGATCCATGGGCGCTGCCCCCGAGAATTTTGTAAAATTATAGTGAACCCCGGTGATCTACAGTGAAACCGTGGACTATATATATAAGTGTATATATAAATAAATAAATAAATATGATATATATACTATAATTTTTATTTTTTGAAAGGTAAATAATCATTTTAAAGATTAAAATGTAAAACATTACACATTAAAATCATTCTTAAAATTAAAAATTTAACATTACACATAAAAAAAAATATATTAAATATAAAACATACATCACTATATAAAAATAAATCCTCAACAATTCTAACAAATCCTCTTACATTCTTAATTCTAAATCAAGTTCATCCAAATTTTGATTGTTTGTGTTTTTATTAACGGATCAATTGATTAGAGATATTTTAAAATCATATTTTGAAACAAAATTTCTAATCTATTTAATAAATCTGTTGACATTATTGTAACTAAAAAATTTGTTCAATAGAAAACATCAATTTATATTATATGACTAAATCAAAGAAATAATAATAATCCTGGTCATACCCGCTGCCATCCAACTTCTATCCGAGTTCTTTTAAGAGTATTGTTCACCTTACAAATGTAAAATACGCTAGTGATGGAAGATGTAATATAATGTATTGTTATTGGTATTGATGTGTTGATTAATGTTGCAATTTTTGCTGCGTTTTGTACTGTGTTTGTACTTCCTCTTTCTCTCGTGAGTCTACACACACAGAGATATATATATATATATATATATATATAATGTTTTGTCAATAAAAATAATAAAATAAAAGTATAATATGAAAAACCTTAATTAATTAGGTGTTGCAAAGTTATAAGGAAAGAAATCCAAACTGGGAATGTATGTGATGTGATGTGTCCACCTCAGAGAAGGTACACGTCGTGAGGAATGACGCCTGGATTATTCCCTCGAGACAATTAATGACATCCCCAGTTCCTAATCAAAGGCCAGGAAAATTACAATAAATCATTGTTAGTATTAGTATTTCTAGGGCCACCCTTATTTCACTTTCCGCTCATCCCCCACCCAAACCAAACCTACTTATACGGATACCAGGTATGTACATTTATACCATTTTCTTTTCCGTTATCTTTAACTTCTATTCATTGATATTATCTCTTTTTTATTAATTATATATATCATTTTATAAAAAAATTCGGATCCAATTTTATAATACAGACAATTTATATATTGAAACGAAAAAAATATTTAATATTTTATTCTTTACTTGATCATATTAATAGATATTTTAAAATGTTTAATATTTCACGTAAAATGATGTTTGAATTTATGACTTTCTAACCATGTTAATTTACTAGTAAGTGGGTTACAATTAAGGTAATTGACCTGAAATCGGACGTGAAGAGTTAGGTGAGGATACGTGTTGGTGAAGGAGTGACGGCTTCCCATTCTTATCGTTCCAATAATTTGATTCCTATGAATACGAATTAGAATGTGAAATGTGATGAGGAATAATACAACTACATACCAAAAAAAAAAAAAAGTGTCTATTTTCCCTACTAAATTCACTTCCACAAGTTATGGGGCAAAATGGGGACCAATTTCACATGTCAAACTGACAAGTCCATCACCTATCGTATCCAAACTACCTTTCTTTCTTTCTTTCTTTTCCATTTTCTAATCATTAATTGTCTCTTAACTAATTACTTATGCATGAATTAATACTGCATTCAATTAATGTAGTAGCACTATATATATACTTTTGAATCCCTCTGCCTTCCTTCTCCATTTAGATATTTCCATATATACCCACTTTATATTAAAATATAAATTATTCTAGTCTCAATTATTGTTCTAAAATATTAATCATTTTATAATTTTTAATTTTTAATGTATAATTATAATTATTTTTTGTATTTAACTTCTATTTAATGTTATCTATAATTATAAATGATAATGACTTATATTAGGTAGCATATTCCTGGTTAAAAATTTTACTAATTGTATTATGCCATTAATAAATAAAGATAACACTTAGAACATCTTTAATGGTACAGTCAATGTAAAAAAAAAATCATATCACATAATTAAAGTTGTTATTGTAATTAATTTTTTCACTACAATACACAAAGTTTTGGAAACTGTCATGCCAATCTGATAATAAATTTTATTGATAGTATCATAGAGACTGTCAGATGATGACTGCATATATTATAAAAAAAAGTCAAGATAAATGCACCAAAAAGATAAACATGACAAGTAAACAGTGGTCATTGACATTGATGCATTGAAGTCAATTTTAAAGTTTGACAATGTGATTATTTGACATTCATATGATGTGTTTTGACATTCCATTCATTAAATGTCATTTGTAATAATTTTTTCTTGACATTAAGATTACCATTTGAGATAACACTTATAGAGGCAAATTTATCCATGGTCAAAGACTACCATTATAAGGTACATCTAATTTTGAGCTAAGCAAGTAATTAATATTCAACAATTTTTTGAAAGATATTCATTGAATAATAATAATAATAATATGAATAATAATAAATTGTGTATTTTACCAGTAGTAATTTCACGAAAATTCTTAAATAAATATAGTCTTTGAAAGCTATCGGTATTGAAGAATTATATTATATGCATAATGCATTGTATATTATACTTTCTAAAAAGTATAATTTTTATGCATGCAAAATTAAATCCATATAAAAATTTCTAGTAATTTCATTCGTATTCTTAGTAAATTAAATGGTTAGTGTAGAGGTTGGCAACGTAGTTTTCATTCCGCTTTCCAATTGATTTGTTAGTATGTTATTGTCATCCTTCTTTATGAAAAGCCATATGTAAAACGGAGTGAGCATTAAAGTTTCAACAATGAGCATACTCTAAAAACTTAGAATGCTAAAGATTATTTTTACTTTGTATCATGAATGGGAAAAAAAAAAATATGGAGGGACTGTAATAAGAGTTTAAATATTATTATTTTTATTTTTAAAATGGATATTTATCAACTAACAAAGGATTAATAAACTTATCAAATGCGAAGGATTCAAGATTCTTCTTGCATCATGAGAGAATTATATATCCACACAAAGTAGGCATTCATGCAAATCAGTTCAAATTCCTAATTAAGTACTCCTAAAATATAATTGAAGTATACTTTATTAGTGGGTTTAAACTTTTAACTTATATATTAACTTAATGTGATACTCCCTCAACTCATTTATATAAGTCGTTGGGGATATTCATATAAACCAAGGAAGTTTTCCTTCGCTAACATACCCATATTTATTTTGTTTTGAAAAGAATAAAATATCTAAACAACATTTAAATTTTCTTCAAATCTAAATTTTGCACCATGATTTTTTTTCTGTCAAATTATGTTAGTCTTGTGACTATCATATGATTTTTTTTAAGGGCAATTTCATCTTTCAAAAAACACCACCCTAGAGTTATT
The DNA here is from genome assembly GCA_019593545.1 of Apocynum venetum. Classification (NCBI taxonomy): domain Eukaryota; kingdom Viridiplantae; phylum Streptophyta; class Magnoliopsida; order Gentianales; family Apocynaceae; genus Apocynum; species Apocynum venetum. Next base: position 3,204,650 of record SRSM01000324.1, read on the forward strand.
CAACAAATTTTTCTTCAATAAACTCTAGGGTAAAATCATTTTATAACTCTTCATTAACTTCTTTTTTTCAAAATATTGTCCTAAAATATTTTTTTCATCCAAATATTGCACTTTTGTCACCGTCTTTCGTTAAACCCATATTTTTGCCACCTACCGTATGTGACTTTCGAGAATGACATTTTTGTCTATTCAGCGCAAAAGAAAAAATATTCATTTTATCTTTTCATTCTAAGTTTGTTATTTCATTTCAGCTTCAAACCCCTCAAACTTTCTCGTTCCATCCCATCCATTCTCTCACTACATTTCTTGATCAAAATACTTTTGATTCACTCTCATTTCTTTGTTAGCTAAAAATAGAGAGGATTGAAAAGGAAAATTTTTCTTAAATTACTAAAAGATCTTTAAAAATGATTGAGATGGTTGTTGTAATGAATCATAACAAAAAAATCCTAGAGTTTATTGAAGAAAGATTTGATAAATAACTCTAAGATTTTTTGAAATGATGAAATTGTCCTTACAAAAGTCACATGATAGTCACAAGATTAACGAAATTTGGGAAGTTAACCATATTTAGTGACGAAAGTGCAATATTTGGATAAAAAATATGTTTTTGTGCAACATCTGGACAAAAAAAAAAGTTTAGGTGCAAAACTTAGATTTAGAAAAAAAATTAGGTGTTGTTTAGATACTTTGTTGCCCTTTTGAAAATAAGGAAGAGAAGATAAAGGAGAAGAGAGATAAGAAAGAGAGAAATATTTTTTCTCTTGCGAATAAGTAAGAGAGATGAGAAAAGAAAAAAGATTAAATAAAGGTAATAATGTGAAAAAAAATTGTAAATCGTCTTCAAAAATTAGTAAAACAATTTATAATTAGGGACAAATAAAAAATCTTCTATTGACAGGGACAGAAGGAGTATATTATAGCAAAGTTCTTGTTGCAATCTATTAAAATCTTTTAAATAAGTCAGTAATGGTAGAACATGATAAAATGATGGTCTTCTACATTCAAATTCAGTACTATTGCATTGCAATTATAAGTAACCTTCACGAGCTTGAATGGACATACTACAAGATATACAAGATCATAAAGCTAATGAAAAGAATAAAAATTGTTACTGCAGACCTTTTGACAAAAGAAAAAAAGCAATTGCTTTTGTTGCATGAAATCGTTTCATGAATCGATATAAAAAAAAAAGCTGACCCCTTTTTAGGATTCCTTCTTCGCTTTTATCAACTTTAGTAGCAACAAAACGTGCACCTTCCATGCTATACTACAAAATTTCAGTTACTAATCAGTTGATCGATCATCCTTCACCTTTAGATCAAATGTTAGTTATTTATCATTTCACACCTTTTTAATGTTCTTAGAAAATTAATTGATTAAAATGCATCTATAATTACCATGTAAAGGGCTCGGGTTTAATCTATATATGACTTTCCCATTATGTATAATTAGCAAGAAGAAAAAGAAGTTGATTTTGGTAAAGGGAAAAAACAGATTTAAAGCTGAAGTGATTGAGAGAGAAGACAGCAAGAACCAATATATTTAAGAGTGATCTTTCATATTTATTTCAAGGAAATTTTCAACGACAGGTTGAAAAAAAAAGGGCCCTAAGAATCTAAGAGGGATATATAATGGATTAACAATAGTTATGTGAATTTTAAGGGATCAAAGAGAAAATTTATTGTTGAAAATAAAGATGAAGATAAGGAATAATATCACACGTCATCCTGCAGGATTAACTTTAAAAAGTCTAGCATTCATATGTCAAAACCTGGAGTCTATAGCTAGTTAATTTCTCATGTGCTGGCCATGATATAATTATCTTAAAAGTTCCTGTGATTCATCAATGCATTTCACACTAGCTATTCGTCAATGGACATGCCAATTTTAATTCTGTTGTTAACCCGGACGTAATTTTTTGCCCAGATCAACTTGTATTATCTTGATGTTTCTTTTTTTGGCAATTTAAGTTTAGGCCAAATGCTATTGTTTCAATAGGTAATGATAGTACGAGTCATCTATATAAGCTTTCAATATCCTAAAGAGATATATATATATATATATTCACGTCCCTAACACAAAAAAAAAGAAAAAAATATTAACTTGACACATTGTGAAGAATTAACAATGGATAGGAGATGAGCCCGATAGATGATAATTGTAAAATGAATCTGTATTGTCCTTATTATGTTAAAAATATTAAATTCATTAAATTATGAATGACGATATTCTCTTTTCTCACCTTGGAAAAGCTGGCTGAAAATATTGAAATGCATACATATAGTTTTCATTTTGTCGAATATGAGTTTGATGCTAGAATAATTTTGTTTTTTTTCCCCATCCAATTTTGTTCGTTATTGAAAAAAAAAATGGTGAATTTAAAAGAAGAGGGTCCCAGTTTCGGCGGCTAAATCAGCGCAGGGGACCTTGACGGCGGTGAAGCTCTTTATTCATTGAGAGCCAAACGTTTGCTTGTGTTGTGCTGTTATGTCAAAAACCCTACAACTCAGGCTTTTTGAAGAGCTTCTGTTGTAAGCAATTTCTTCTAAATAAGCTATAATGCTATAACTTTCTTCTCTCTAGGGTGGAAACTGGGAAAGATACAAAGTAACTTGATCCACGCACGTAATGTTGGAAAGGTTAAATAAATAATACTTATTTTTGTTCAGAATTAAATATATATTTTATTTAATCTAAAAATTATTAACTTTAATGAAGTTATCACCTTAACATCTACTTCTTCTTCTGACATTCCAAAATGAAAATCAGATATTCAATTTTGAATCCAAATATATATCATTCTTTTAGTAATAATCAAACATGGGTAAAAATGGTGAACATAATATAAAGAGGAAAAAAAACGAAAACCACCACAGAAGACGAGCATATATACCATCAAATGATTCAAATCCCATCGCTGCAATTTATGTAGGTTTTCACTTCCATTGTCTAATCAGTACTAATATCATGGATAGAGGTTGGAGCCGACCCAAATCTTCGTGTATGTTTTAGCCCAAAAGAAAAAATCTTATATGAGTGAAATTGATTGGAAAAAGTGAACAGGAATGTTCTTTCTGGTGATAATCTCGTAACTTGTCACGTTATTAGATGATAACTATCATCTTGTTTTTTGTTTTGCATCAGAGGGCGCGTCAGTTCAGATGATGAACAGCTGAATCTAAGAAGAAGAAGAACTGCCTGGGCCTGCTTATATTTGTGACTCGCCAAAAAGATTACGTATATAATTAATCCTAAGAAGAGTTTCCCATTCTCTTCCCTTTGTATCCGTTTGAGTTTACTAACTTAAGCAACATTAGAAAGAATTTGAGAATTTTCTCCAAACTCTTCATCACCTTTTTTGGTGATAGGTGTCAAGAGAGGGAAGGAAAATCAGCCACACAGATGAAGCCGACCCCCCCCCCCCTCCTCGTCCAGAGATTCCAGATATATAAAGGAAGATTGATTAATGATTTGGGATGAATATTGTGGGCTTCAAAACAGATACTTGCAGTAGAGGCAGAAACTGGGGAAAAAAATAATATTAAAGCTTAATTTGAGGGGTCCTTTTCAAGTTGAAGAAGAAAGAAAGAAAAATAATTGCATCCCAAGATTCTGCTGATGGCTTGAGAACATGGAAAAATAATATTGTTATCCACAATTACAAGCATCGTTTATATATGATCATACCAATTACCCAGCCTACTAGCCAATTGCCTAGGATATGATGTTACTCATAAGTCATAACATCAACAAACTTATGGTATATTGATCAACATTATTCATCGTATATATACACTTTCTTCTACTTATGCTTCTTCTGGGGGTTAAATTTGCAGCATTGGTGGTGGGCTGAATTAGGCGGGGGCAAAAAACAATAGCATGAAATATGAACCATTGGTGAAAATACTCTGCTGGGGAATGACTGACCCACTTGGTGTCATTACGTCAACGTATACCTAAAACTCTTGAGAATTACGTGGATTAGATTGCTTCCCATGCATTATTGCTTGGTAAATGAGGACATGAATTGCACTTGAAATTACATGAAAGCTTCAACTTTTGCGAAGAAGCTGATAACTCTGTACTATAACTTGACAGCTCTTTTTAACCTAACCCTTTCCCTCTCCATTATTTTTTGCAGTCTGCTGCCCTCTAATCCCACACGCTCTCCGAATATATATTGTTCTACCAATTACTGGCATATGTCCTCGTGTTTCTATTACCCTTCTATGTCGTCTTCTCCTCTGTGTTGTCACTAGTTGTTGTACTTGCCCTCCATCAAGCTAGGCAATCAATAGGGTATACTACACTACAGCCAATATCATCAGTGAATGATTGTTTCTTCTGTTTTTCTAGAAAGATAAAGAATGAGAAATCAAAAGAAAGAACTCGCAATTGTTATTTGATATTGCGTGTTTGATAATACAGTCCCGTACAATAATAAACCTAAGTTAAAGATAACAAGCTTTACTTATTCTATGCCCTCAATTATGAGTTGTTTTAATCTCAACTGTCTTGTGTCTTTAAATATAAAATTATTTTACAACTGTCAATACATAATTATAATATTTTTTCAATCTTACTCTCTATTTAATATGTTTTCTCTTGAAAAAAAAGAGTGAAAATAAAAAATTAAATTTAAGTATGCATGATGAAGGTTCTATAAAAATATCAAGAGGTAAAGGAACATTAGTAGCCAAAATGAATATAATACTGGTGAGGAATATTTTTATATCAAATGAATATATATGAGCAGCCATCGCAGGATATCTGATGTGGGATATCGAATAAAAACCGTGATCTTCAAGTAAATATTATTGGCAGCCGCAATAACGAGTTTCCATTTCAGTGCAAACTGTTTGCATGAAAACGAAGGCTGAGCCTGCACAAGATGAAATGACAATTCTGTATGGACAAACTCATGCCCTAAACAACGATGTAACTTATTTTAATAATGCATTTTACATTCGAGGACAAGTTTTCTTTAATTACAATTTCGTTTCTTTTGTGGACAAATATATGATCGACACGGACAAATATTCATCAATAAATCTTCCATCATTTACATGTCCCTCTGTCTGTCTACTCTGTCTCCAACAAAAAATCAAGAACAAGGAAACAAATCAGCAAAACTTATTTTATCAAGAGAAAATTACTGGCCATCCGTGATTCGTTATATCATTTTTAATTGGACTTTTCTCCCTCCATTAAGAGTGACAAATTAACTATATATGCGGCACTAAATTCATAGCAGACACTCCCAGCCACTATATATGTGTGGACAATTTCTAAGATCAGCAACACACACTGATGCTAAAAATCTGATTAGGCATGTGATGCTTCTTTTATCATTTGCTTTTTTGAAAAGGATGAAGAAACAAGAATCTTTTCTAAATCAATTTTCTTTTTCAGATAAAGGTAGACAATAGTCTCAATGAGGAACACTTCCTCAGCCAGAGGTCGCGTCAAAAGCTTGATCGGAGCTTTAGCTCTGTTGAAAATGAAACCATCTAAGTTCCAGATGTCAGAAAATTATGCATTCCTTTTCTCTCATCCTACTGTCGTTGAAATTAACAGGGAGCGTTTGACAGAAACCTTTCTTTTAGTACAATCAATGAATTAATATTTGTCACGAGTCCATGGATATTTGCAGAAAGGCCAAGGCATTTAGCTTGAAGCTTCCATGTACAGGTAGATGATAGAAAAATCTGATCGGGACCCTCAAGACAGAGAAAAGAGGCTGCATTATTTGACTCTCTTGCACTTAAATTTGTAGGTAATATTAATGGAGAAGCTACCAAGAGCCATATCATTTTTGTGTGTATTGCAAGAAAAACAAAAAACGTACAGCCCTTGAAACAGCAAAACTCTTATTTTAGACACAATTGGATAAGTTCCAACGGTGACTAGACCAGGATCTTCCTAAAATGGAGCTGGCACGAGCACTATTTTATGGAAAACCCTTTTATCTATCCCATGGTGTAATACCTAGATGGAAGATAAGGCAAGCCCCATCCTTTCCCTCTGTTTCAATATATAGATACAAGAAATGATAAATCAGAATATCCGAATCTTTTGTCCTGTAAAACACAACTTTAAACTTAAAAAGGCCAATTTGAAGGAGATTTCACTCAAGTAAAAGTTACCTCGAACAAACTTTTAAAATCAACCTAGAATGGGGAAGTCGAATAACAGTAGGATGAGATCTCACCAAAACATTTGGCAGTATCAACATCTTAAGGAATGGCCAAGTGGTTAAAAGTCAAATCACAAACTCAAACCACTTCTTGAATAATTTCCCAAAATTCTTCTGGGGATAAGGAAAAAGGATGTGGGAGTGAGTATTAGAAGTTTGAATATTACTAATTAGGATAAAATGACTTTTTATTTTTCTTTTTTCTTTCTTTGGTTGGACATGTAAAATTACTAAAGAAAAAGAATATGCATACTAGTGAAAATATCAGACAAGTATGAGACATCCTTTATCCAGAAAGAAGAGAGCTTTTTTCCCATGGCCTGCAATTACTATAATAATAATAATACTGTAGCACCTTTTGACAAAACATGCAACTGTGTGTGAAATTGAAGGGGATATAAAGTATGAAGCAGTGCAATAGAAAAACAATTACATTTCTTGTATGAGAATCTTTCCTATAACAAATCATTGGCAGACACAACCAGCACCCAGACACGTGAGCAAAGACAAGGAAGCAAAGCTGTGGATTCCCCACTGATGTCGACATATCTCACATCATCTCAATCCAAAAGAAAAACCTGAAACTTATTGTACATACAAATATCTTAACAAAAGCTCTTTTGAGGATTATGTATTCAATTATTATTGTTATTCAATAAAGGAAATTAAAATTCAAGGGCGGATGTTGGCAGACCCAGCTAGGCCTTAAAAGCATATTCCAGTAGCCCTATCTGAATAACCACTTGTCCAGTGAGGAAGAAAGGGAGGAAAACACAATAGGAACAAGGAAATTACTAAGGGAGTAGGCTGTTGTCTCCCTCTTTTGAGCAGACACCGAGTCCAAAGACAACCCCAACCCCACCCCCATCCCCTCCTTTAGCATAATGGAAAAATTTCCATATGTAGCGGAAAGGGGAATCTGTGAAAATGCTTTTCTTTTAACAAGAATGCAGTACAGATACCCAGGACCCTCTTTTCATTCTTTTTTAGCAACCCAGAAATGGTAAGAGTGCAAGAAACAGGAGATTAAAATCATTTCTTGGACCATTCCACTGAACCCTCTACTCCACCTTTCGTATAATACAAAGATTTAGCTCAGAGAATTAATATACACCAACAAGATTCAGTACAATTACATGTCCTGCTCACTAAACTTGACCCTAGGAGATTCTATTTAAAAGTATAATACAATAATTTCAATCCATTCAGCTCTAAAGAAGTCCTACAGAAACCAATCATGATTAAACCTCATTGAAGTGAATGAAAAACCCAAACCAGGGATCCAGCTGGATCTTGAATAACAAGGCAATAATGAATCAACAAAAAAGGTTTTAATCTGATATGTAGGCAAGTTCAACTACATAACAGAAGATATTCAAAGCAAAAATGAGCAAAACTGTAACAGCTGCCGAAGTCTCTTTGACGAGGAAAGCTCTATTCCTGCCTCTATGGAACACTTCAATCCTATAGTATTTCCAGAGGAACAGATGCTTGAAAAATGCAGTCTCCCTTGATAATTCCTCATTAACTTCATGTCAAATGAAGTTCATGTGTAAAAGTTATCCCTAAGAAAAGGCCAGCCCAAAGAACAAGCAATCATGATTATATCATTGAAACAAATTAATCTAGGTGGTAAAATTTCTTAATAATGTACACCATAAATGAATTATTTTCCTAATTTCAAACATCTATTTGTTGAAGTTGGCCATATGTACTATATTTTCTTTGCAATAACTTGCTTTTTAAAGAAAACATAAGCTCCTTCTAGACGGTGTTTCAAACTTTTCAAAACTACAATAATCAAATAACACTTGACTAATCATCCTTTACTGCAGCTATGGCTATCAAATCCATTCCATCCTTCTCCTATAAACTGATGGATACAATTTCCCCACCCCACCCCCAATAATATATGCACCTATGAACATGAACATTCACAAGCACAACAAAAAATATATATGTTTTGGTTAATGACCAACAAGGAGAGTATCTTACCATCTAATCATTTGAAACCCGCACAACTAACCCACTTGGTGTTTGAGCAGTTTTGAGGTGGCCTGAACCAATCAGATCCCGGAGATGAAATCTCATATCTAGCTTAGAAAATCTAAGGGACCTCTTCTCCAAAGCAGCCAACAACATCTCCTTGTATTTTCTACGGTTCAGAAAAGACACAAGCTCCTTTCTTCCCTAGGATATAGATCTAGTTAGTGAAAATCAAGAAGAGTAGCACATAATATTGTTTGTCAATTCCTTATGAGATAACAGAACAGAAGTTTTAGGCAGTAATAATAAGGTTTTTGTCCCTCCTTTAAGAGAAATTGATAATAATTCTTTTGTCCCATTCAGATGACTCAATCGCATGACTGAAGACAATTTAACATGTACAAAATTTATCTCCACATAAAATCACATTCTAAGAAACTGGTATTCTCTTACCAGAATCCAGTGTGTATTTACACTACAATTATGACTTATGAAATTACTCTACTTGCTCATATGAAGAGGATCATTAAAGAGGACAAGGAATCATAGATTAGGAATTCTAACCTGTGATAACCCCTTGAGCACAGGACCAATATTGGGAATCGCAAACCAGTACATGTTGGGATCAATAAGTTGTCGAGTCTAAAAGCAAACAGAAGCTAAGTGTCAAACAAATGGATTCAAAAGCTAAGCTAAGCTAAGCACACAGGAACCCCAATTATTGACATCAAAAGTTATGGATTCAGCTGCAGAAGCAAAGTAGAAAAGAGGCAAAACATTATACTCAATCTGGGAAACTATGGATTCTGTGCAAAGCAAGTGAGATATTTCTTTTTAGAACTCAAAAAGCAGACAAACTGATCTGATGCCTATCTGACTAATTAAAGCATAACGAGGAAAAATTGCATATTTACCAGAAGGCCAGCATTCATTAGAAGAGATACATGTTCCTCCTTCACTTTTCCTGCCAATGATAGAAGTGAACACTGCCAAGAAAGAAACCAAGTGACCAGAAATAAATATCCAGAAAATCCAAAGTTTTTGCATAAGATTGCAGCAAATTAACATGACTTTGCAATGACTCATGATAGAAAGAACAGAGCAATACTATTAAACACGTATATGTACATGGTACAAAATCTATTCATTGAAATAGGAACTATTTGTAGCCAAAAAGGAAATATTTAAACTCAAAATAATGTGGATAAATTTCGAACAAATAATTGACACATCAATACACCCAGCCATACTAAAATCATGCTTCTTTTTGTGAAAAAAAATAGTATTTAGAAAACTGGAAATTTTAGATGATGTTCAAATTGTAAGGAGCATGAAAGGCACATTCTTAAATACAATTGAGAACGTCCTAAGAAAGTCTAGTATACAAAATAGACCACTTACAAGTTCTTGATGTCCAATACTAGGCTCCAACTTCAATTGAATGACATGAGTCTTAAACCAATCAAAAACTGCAAGATCACTCTGCTTCTTAGCTTCGAGCCTTTTCATAACATGTTCAATCTAAAACAGTTAATCACAATGGCGACCAGTTATGAAGTACGAAACTTTAACCATTCAGGCATTAACCTAAACAAAAACGAAGAAACATTATAGTAAAAGAATAAGCCAACCTGATTTAAGTAGTCATCTAAAAACATTATAGCATGGTCATCTTGTCCAGTGTTTAATTTGAAAATATGTAGGATTCTATCCCTCTTCAAAGACTGACAGAAACAAAAATGAACAGTTGTTCACAAAGCTAATGCCACCACAAAAGAAAATGAAAAAGAAAAACAGAGAAAAGTAGAGGCAGAATAGGAGAAACATGGAGACTACTATCATATCAAACAGAAAGTGAAGATGGGAAAGAGAAAGAAATAAAGCACAGCATCAATTAATCTAGACTAATATTTAAAGAAGTTCAATTTGAAACTGTAATTGCAACCTAGAAACTTATCTTATATTCCAGAAATAAAATTGATGAAAATCTAATCACTCTTGGTTTTACAAGAAGCAACAAAAGTAAACTTGCACAAATCATCGCAACATATATTCATTAAATGTAAACACATCCATGTCAAGTGACAGAGTAAACTGAAGCAGGCTCTGGAATTATAGAACATGCATTAGATTTGTTCTACCTTTCCAATATATATTGGCATAATAGATATTGCAAGGAAGCAGGGAGTGAAAATAAACACTCAAGAGCACTTCGTCCTTGGCATCATACCTCTAATTCCCTGTCCACTTGTGTCCTGTCCTTTACACTGCTATACAACTGTGATCTTAAAATGAACGGCTGAATTGTAACCTGAAGATAAACCGTGCTTAGATCATGCATGCTAGGTTTAAAAGGAAATATAGTAATTGAAATATAACAGGCACAGAACTTCTCTGTCGTGTAATGTGGAGAAAAACATCTTAATCATAAGGAAGCAAGATCACAGAAAATCCCAAACAATAGCATGATACAAATTCCTTTCCAAGAGATCCAGAAAACAATAAAGCTGTCAGGAATCACATATACTAGCCTTAACAATTCTCCTAAACCCAATTTCAAAGGGGGGCACAAACCTCTTGCTCTTTCAACATGCACCCTTCCTTCCTTCTTCGTTAAACCCTCCGGAAGTACAAAGATTACAAAAATATCGAATTGCAAGGAGAAATGCAATTAGAAATCACAAAGTTCCCAATTCCTACATGAAGCAACATACAAGTTTTGACCGATAGGAAAGGACAGTGAAAATTGAAAAGCAAATTTCAAGACGATAATTTTGTTCACTTCAAAGATACCAAAAAAAAAAAAGAATCTCAAAGGACACAAGAACAAAAAAATAGACTGCATGATCAATATACAGATTATTTGAATCATTTGTTCTTTGAAGAATAAAATAATGTGTGCAGTTCGAAAACTATGAGCATAGTACCTCAAACACAAAGCATTGCTAATATTCTACCCTTGTTTTGTCTTATAGCAAGTATGTTATAGCACAAATTATTCAGCTCATCAATAGCCTCATCACACTCAATCAGAGGTGAACTAAAACTTATTATTTCATTCCAGACTGCTCTATTTGAAGCCGTATTTTCCATTAAACTTGTAAATTTTGGGTCTCTTGTTCCTGCCGTTGCTTATAATTTTGAGTCTGTCCCTACCTCTAGTTCTTGTTTCAATATTTCTGCTATAACCCGACCACGTGGTGCTCATCTCGTCTTTGCCCATCCAAACATTCTTATCCAATTCCACTAAATATTATCCTCCTAGAAAAGGGAGAGAAAAAAAATGGAACCTTTTCGATGCGAGGAAACTGAGCGCGCATAATCTGAAGAGCCACCAAGGTATCGCTAAAACTGAGGTTGTCCTCTGCATTATAGTTTAGATGCATCACAAAGCCGATCAAATTATAGTTTTCAACACATAAGTAAATAAAGAGAAAAAACGATTCTATATGAACCAAGTGAGAGAGAGCGATCGGTGGTTTCGTCTAGAGGAACAGACTCCCGCCGGCGTTTTCTGCTCGTCGATGGGCTCGATGGAATTTCGTCCATGTCAATGGCCGCCATCACCCGTTTCTGCTCCCAATCTTGGGTGTTGTACTCCAACACCTATATACTAACAAAGATAGGAATGGGGAAAAATATATATATATATATATATATATATATATATATAATTTGGGAAATATAGCTATGAACTATTTTGGTCTAAGTCAATAATACTCATAAATTTTTATTTTTCTTTTATTATACCTGTAAATTATTTTCAAATCATAAAAACTATCTATTATCTTATTTTTAAACAATTAAAACTATACATGACATCTTGAGTGAAAAAAATAAAATTAACAATTAATAAGCATCTATTCTAAAAGTCAAAATCATCCCAATACTATTTTTTCATAAGAAACTTATTTTCTAATTTTTTTCACTTCGATATGCATATCTTCTCAAAAGAGTTATAATTTACACATTTTAATGTCACGAATCATGTATGAATGAATGATACTAATTTCATCCATTGTTTCTTTTTAATCTCAATGGAATTCTTTTGTTATTCAAAATAATAATAATAATAATAATTTATTATTAAGGATTGATTTAGTATAAAAAAATTTACTAAATGTCACACCTTATTACTAAATACCATACAACTTACTTTTGACATATTTTGTATTTAGCAACCATGAATTACACAAGTCATTCAATATCCTTATTAATCATATAATTATTAATTGAAGCTATGTATTAATAAAAATAAATCTCTCATGATGAGGGAGTTATTTTTTAGTATTTTATGAAAAAATTATGATTATTTTGAAAAACAGACTATTTAATTATAAGCAAAATATTAATATGAGATGGAAAAAAAATGTTTAATTAAATTATTTATACACATATATAATTAATATTATTTTTATTAATGATAAATTACTCAAAATTTCACTAATTAAATTATTTTTTTTATTGGATCGTCCATCATAGTGCGGACAATGTTCCAACTACTAATACACACGCATCTAATTCTAAGTTGACATTTTAACCAAAAATATAAAATAAAAAAAGTTAAAATTTCAGTCCAATATTTCGTAGTAGTAGTACTATAAGAAACGTACTGATAGAAAACCGATCCGCATCCTCCCTCTCTGCCCTCCGGCTACCGTTCCATTCGCCACCTTTCACTTTACTCCGACGTACCCAACGGTAAACACATTGGACCACCACCGGACATCTTTCCGGCTGAGTTACGATGTCGTTTGAGGAGGACGAAGAGTCATTCGAGCACACTCTCCTGGTGGTCCGTGAAGTATTTGTGTACAAAATTCCGCCGCGCTCCACCAGCGGCGGTTATAAATGCGGGGAGTGGTTACAATCCGACAAGATCTGGTCAGGTCGGCTGAGAGTTGTGTCATGTAAATCTCGTTGTGAGATCCGGCTCGAGGATCCGAACTCCGGGGAACTATTCGCTGCCTGTTTTGTTAATCCGGGTCAGAGAGAGAGTTCTGTGGAGCCTGCGCTTGACTCGTCCAGGTACTTCGTATTGAAAATTGAAGATGGATCAGGAAAGCACGCATTTATAGGTTTAGGGTTTAATGAGAGGAATGAGGCTTTTGATTTCAATGTTGCTTTATCCGATCATGACAAGTATGTGAGAAGAGAGCAGGAGAAGGAAGCCGGCGGTGCTAATGGAGAGGGCGGCGAGGAGAATCATATCGATATTCATCCTGCTGTTAATCACAGATTAAAGGTATGTTTCTTATTTACTTGCAATGTTTTAGATTTGGAGGGAGCAATTGTGTACAACATTTCTCAAGTGGAGTTGATAGATGATGTCTGTTATCACTTGAATGCATATGACAGAAAAGAATGTGGTTGATATACAGTTAAAGATCGTTTAATGTTTCTTTTGTTGCAAACTCGAGTTTGAGAATGTGTTAGAAAGCATGGATAAGTTGCTTAATGTAGAATCCCGAAGGAGAGCCAGGCCTAATTAAGAATCTGAAAGCAAGTGCCAGCTATCAAGTACTTAGTGAATGCCGTGATGCCTAAGGATGGCCTAATTGCAGATTAACGATTACAATCAAGAAAAGAATCAAAACTTATTTATGTGCCTCTCTCCCTCTGGTATGGTTTCAGAGGTATAAACTTTTGGGAAGTGACTTGAGCTTCAACGAGATGGTCTACATATAACATGTTAGATTGAGTACACTACAATGCTTGATATCTGCAAACTTATTGCTATTTGATATGTTAAAGAGTAGTTGCTTAGATCAGTCATGAGGGTTTCTAAGAGTTTCTGTGGATGCATGAATTGATCTCTGAGTTATATTGTCTTCTTTCAAGAAAGTGCAGAATTAAGCAAAGCATGATCATTAACTTTGTCTATCTTTTTACATACACCATAAAAATGGAAAAAGCAAAGTTTGGAGCTACATTTCTTAAGCCTACAATTGCCATCAAAGTTATCATTTTGATTCAGTTGCATGATTGAATTGCCTTTGTTCTTTTCTCTTTTCTTTATTTTAAGATTACTAAGTCATGTCATGTTCTACAATTTGCTTATGGATGAATGATTATTTTCAGAGGACTAGAATTTCCTATATTTGCCTTCACTAAGAGTTGAATAACAAATTCTTTGTTTGGTTTTCAGGAAGGTGAAACCATTCGGATTAATGTGAAAAACAAACCATCAGGTGGAAGCGGCATGCTTTCGGCTGCAGGATTGTCAGGTGGACAGTCTGCAAAGCCTAAAGCTCTAAGCCTTGCACCTCCGCCCAGTGGGGGAGCAAAAATTAGATCTCCTCTTCCACCCCCACCCAATGATCCGGTTGCTGCTAGAATTGCTTCTACCCACCATGGTACAGTTGTGAAAGGGCCTCAGGAACATGTTAAGAATTCTACTGATCCTCTTTCTGATCTCTCTCAACTTGAGGTATTCTTCTATTTTCCACCTTCTGTGCAAGTAAACCTGGAAAAGAAAATCTGGTTCCTTAAGAGGCTTCACTCATTAGATGAACACTAATTCTAATAGGCTAGAATTGGAAAATAAATCCTATCTACTCTCAATACTTTTGAATGTTCAGTTGATTGAGAATCATTTTGAGCCCATACTTGGAATTGAAAGAATATTAGATGTACAAATATCATGCATACCCTATTTTATTTCAGGACAAGCTGATTCTATATGGAGGATGGTGTAGAACTGCAGAAGTAGCTAGAGCTCTGATTAATAATTCTTTAGTTATAAATCCTATCTTTAAAAATGTATGCCTCCGGTTATTTCTCTTCATGCAGTTGTAAAAGATGTACTAATTCTTAATGTTTGGGTCTACCAGAATTTGTAATGTGCTGATGCACACGCTAATTAAAAAAAAAAAATCAGTGGATCTAATATCTACAAGTTTGGCCACGTGCAAGCATGCCCACTTGCTGAGTGGTGCTCTGAAATTTTTGTCAGTATTCATGTTCTTGAATTTTGTTTTGTATATGTTCTGTTATGCCATGGAGAGTTACATCATATCTCTGGTTAATCATACATCAACGTGTTTTGTCAGTAATTTGTTTGATTTGTTTGCTTCTTTCTGTGACGGCAGAAGAAATTTGATTTGTGTTTCCATTCTTGGACTTTGTAGAGGAATCTTCCATCAACTACTGGATCAGGATCTAATAAAGCCAATGCAGCTGGATGGGCAGCTTTCTGATCCTATGAGCACTTAAATGTGGTGGTTGGCTTCATTGTCCACTGTTGTATTAAAAATGCAAAAATTAAAAGAAAATCTGAAAGCTTAAAGGAATTCAAGATATTCTCCCTTTCTGGGAGGATAACTGTTGTTGCCATGTGTTGATATGGTTCTTTTGACTTGTTTGGACTTAATTTTACATTTATTATACTTATAATACAGAAAGCAATTCTTTATCTTGATCTTGTAGCGCAATGAACAATGCACGTTTTGATATGAATTGACACATCTTTTGTACTATTAGGCAGGTTTGATGAGCAATATATGCAGTATTAGAAATGTTAATTCAGGACAACTTTGAAAAAGAGTCTTAAATTGGTCTTGTATTCTTTTTCTTTTTCTTTTTAAATCTCTATATTTGTTTATTTGTGGCATTGCTCTTCTTTCCATTTTACCAGGTGGGAAAAGGGATGTTTTGTTGGGGGTGTTTTTGTGGGGAGGGGGAGGGGGAGGGGGAGGGGTGGGAGAAAGTGAACTTCTGTTTTATCTAGGGGACTTGCGGTGTACTTTTTACTTAATATCTGTAAGTAGTTGAATCCTAGAATGATCTATCATTCTTGTAGATATGATACCATAATATGCCAAATTACAGTTTCGCTTTCACCTATTTGTGGACCTGATAGGTACTCTTTTCTTCTGTTTGCGATTGGATGTTACCTGGAAAGAGACGTGTAATTAGTACAAATTTGACGAATTAAAACTGTTTGACGAATTGCATCTGTTTGTGTTTTTTCTTCTTCAGCCAAGTGCAGAACCATAGCAATGGCTTAACAAAATAGTACAAATCATATGTATGGTTTTGCATTAACAGTCTACTGTTTGAAGAAAAAGATATAAGAATGGTGCCCCAAGGTAGAGTGCAGAGAATTTAAGAGTAGCTGGTAAGGCTATGGACTAAAAGAAATGGATATAAATCTTCTTCTTTTTTTGTTGATTTAAAAGCTAGTTTTTTTTGTCCAAATTAGGTTGAGGTTTACTGAATAAGAGAATGTCTGGGATGTTGCTCGTGTTTGTAAGTATGTTTCTGTACGTTGGGATCTTATTTTTGTGCTTTGAGAAGATATAATTAACTTAAATTCCTGCAATTCCAACTCCCTCAGTGTTTCTTCTTAGGAACTTGCAATATCTGCCTTTGCTCTTTATCGTTCAAAGTTCAAACGTTCTCTCCTTCAGTCAGGCTCCTAACCTCTTCTCTGAGACGTACCCATCTCAAACATGACGGAAGTGTCGAAATACAAGCTGCTATTATTATTATTATTATGGAGGAAACGGAAATTAATTGAAAGGAATGCAAAATGCTTGTTCATTTGGGATCTGTATAAGGATTAAAAATTTGGCAAGTAGAATATCAT
Source organism: Apocynum venetum (assembly GCA_019593545.1). Lineage (NCBI taxonomy): Eukaryota > Viridiplantae > Streptophyta > Magnoliopsida > Gentianales > Apocynaceae > Apocynum > Apocynum venetum. The sequence continues at coordinate 3,221,425 of SRSM01000324.1, forward strand.
TTGATTTGAATGTAGAGAGATAGTAATTTAACCAATATAAATTTTTTTACAAGGTAATTTTAGGATATTTGAGTTTAATTCCATATCTGATTCAGAATCAGAAAGCCAAGAATTTGCACAATCAGACTGCTGGCAAACCGTACCTCATCTGTTAGTAGTTTTGACAATTAAAATGTGATCATCTGCCAAAAATCCTATACATAGATGCAGAGATCTGCTTGCTTTTCTTCTTTTTAAAGAAAAGTGACAAAAAGTTATAGGAGGGAGTGGGCCGAGTGGCTGCATACATCGGTCACATTCGGACATAATGGTGACACAATGCTTAATTTGCCAAAAATCTATCCGGGAAGAAATTCACAGTTTAGTGATCAAGGAGCGGAAATCTGCTCTTGATATTCTGGCTTCAAAATCCAAAAGGGACCACTTGAGTTTCTCTCCAAAGTAGCTATTGCCTTCAAAAGACTTTTGAACAATGGCAGATCCTTTGACGGTATCTTCTCTCTGAAATAGTTTACAATGCTGGTAGAATCGGTTCTTCCACCTCTCTGCTGAATAAAAGTACAAATTTGACGAATTAAAACTTCCGGCTGTGCAGATGCACTGTTAGATGTCATAGAAGTCCCACTGCTCACAGATCTTCCTCCATTGCTGGAACTCGTACCCAAGTCAAACTGATGCTCAAGCCCCTGGCTAGCAGCTCTCTCTTGGTTTCCCCTCATTTTAGCCAATAGTTGAGTTGACGATAAAACTTTACCTGAATAAGCCCCAGCAACAAATCCATTTCGCCCATTTTCCTCTCTGTTGTCCAACTCTTCTGATGATCTTGAATTACTAACCAACTGGATGTTCACAGTGGAGCCAAATTTCTTTCTAACAGAAGATGGTGCACCGGCAGCTCCAGATTTACCAGTCCAGGTTGGGACAGCTACATTTTCTCGGCTCCGAATCAGTCGGGACTGCCGCAATGCCTCTGCAGCTCTCTGTGCCACTTTGGAGGCTTGCTCTTCCATCTTCGTTTTCTCTTCATGAGCATTCATGATGGCATCATGATTCATAGCACTCTGTAAAAGAAAATGTTTCTCTTATTAGCATTAAGGTGATATATCTGTAGTATATAGAGCCAAGGGGGTTGAGGATAGAAGAGAGAAAAAGAAACGGCTTCTGTCCATTCATAAGGACTAGCTTCATCCTTTTTTTGTTTTTTCTTGAAGGACAGGGCTGCTCCATCTACATGCTATAAACTTCAAATTGAACAAGCATTACTTCACCTATATAGCTTTTTAGCAGCCTCCATGAGAACCCAGACACTTTTGGTAGATGTTATGGGAGTTTCACTCCCAAGGTAATGGTCCCCATCCTCTCACCACAAACAAAATAAATAAAAAAAGGGGGAAGAAAACTAACTGAAAGTATCCACACAAGAGAATGCCCATGTACTTAGCAACTATATAGAACCATTTACAAAACCTGTGCATTTGCTGCTGATCATCTCAACTAAGTTAGAAGCAGCAGAAAAACAGGCCCTGATTCTTTAAGGTAGACAACCATAATTATGCAAAGAGAATCTAATTGGCACAAAAAATAGTGCAGAAGAAATTAGTGACTTACATGAATCCCCTGGGCATCAAAAAGACTCTGCAAAATGCTCGTTTCTTCATCAACTTCGCCATCACTTTGACCAGTTACCTCTTTCCCATTCTTTTCTCTTTCTGAATCTTTATGTCTGTCACTTGCCACACCATTGTCACCACTGGTTATTTTCCTGGGAGATTTTGGCTTGTCCTGATCATTTTCATGTGCCCCAACAACATTCACATCTTCAGATAATTGACTGAAAATATTAGATGTTTCAGTAGAACCACCCTCTCCATCATCATTTAATATAAATAAATCCTTCATGTCTCGTGCTTTAAAGAATCTTCTCTGCTGTGGATTCTTCAAAATTTTATTGGTAAGAAAGTGCTTGTAAATCTGACGATGGTAAACCTTCTCTTCAATGGTTCCCTTTGTAATCAACCTATAAATTGTCACATCTTTCTTTTGCCCAATACGCCAAGCACGCTCTCTGGCCTGTTAAATAGTAATACGGATATAAAGAAATGTTACAACCCTGTTACTATCTATAATCATCAAACAGAACTAAAAATGTAGGAAGGAAAGCTATAATACTAAAGAAGAGCTTTCTCATTATTTATGTGCAGATAGCTGCTATCGTGTCTCAACAAAAACTGCAGTTTAATGTTTGGATAATAAACCTCTAAAATAATCACTCCAAGTCCTGATATAGAAGATAAATACACCTACAAAACATGTAAGAAAATTGTACCAAATAAATCAAGTAAACAGACCTGGATATCGGTTGAAGGGTTCCAATCAGGGTCAAAAATAATCACTCTATCAGCACCAGTTAAATTTGTTCCCAGACCACCAACTTTAGTTGTCAAAATAAAGATGAAAACATCATTTGAATTGTTAAATTCATCTATCAAACCCATCCTTTGTTTTGCAGGAGTTGCACCATCCATTCTCCGGTAATTGTAGCCAACAGCAATGAGAAAATTCTCTATAATATCAAGCATTTGCTGTGTTTGAGCAAAAAGCAGAACCCGGTGACCTTGTTCCTTCCACATCTTGAGCACTTGGATCATAACTTTCATTTTTCCACTTCGTTCAGGATTTCCATAATCTGGATTGTTGCAAGAATGTTCTCTCTCAAGAAGATCAGGATGGTTACAAATTTTTCGCATGACATCAATACCATAAAGAGAATTTCTGTTACCATCTAAAATTTGTTCCACCTCAGAGCTTGCGAGAAAGGCCCGGTAAGTAGATCGCTGTACAGCAGTGAGGCTGCAAAAGAGGACATGTTCAGTCTTCTTCGGGAGTTGAGCATTCACATCTGCCTTCATGCGACGGAGGAGATAAGGCATGATTAGATCACGTAGGACCACAGCACATCTGTATAATTTATTTTAAAAAAAAAAATCAGTTAGTATAGACAGCGACTAAAGAAAAAGAAAATAATAAGAATAATAAATCCAATGATAGTCAACCCTCTTTGTCAGACATCTTTTCAATAACCACAAAAAAGAGAAAAAACAGAAAGTGGTACTGCAATTGTAAGAGGCACACTTCTACCAGGACATATTAAAAATTACCCTAAAAAATGGTAGACAAGGTTTTCCAAAATGGTCATAAGCTTGCTAAGCAAGTTTCTACCAAATATGCTCAGTTTTTACAGCAAGGGGCTAAACTATCTCACTTCCTTTCCACTTCCAAACACTTTCTCATACCTGTAGGCTGTGGAAACTTGCAATGGAGTTGCATTAGCATAACCACCAACAGATATGGGAACTGCAAATTCAGCTTCAAACACCGGCAGAACGCCAAGCTTTCCAGGGAACACAAAGTCAAACAAAGACCATAATTCAGCAAGTTTGTTCTGAATTGGTGAACCCGTCATAATGATTCGATGAACAGTCTGCAGTTGTTTGCAGATAAGAGTGATTTCTGCATTTGGATTCCGAATGCGATGTCCTTCATCCAAAACAGTATATCCCCACTCAATGTCAAGTAATGTATCAGCTAGCGATCTAAGTTGCTCGTATGTGGTAAGCAGCAGTCCAGATTCAGAATCCAAAACATGATTTACCAAAGAATCCCATTTTTTGGTTTTTTTAGAAGGTAAATTCTCTTCAATGTCACTGTCTGAGAAATCTTCATTTTCACTAGACTTCATTCGTTTCTTTCCACCAGATATATCCTGAGCAGAATCATGCAAGATCTCCACATGAAACCTTGGATACCACTTCTGAACTTCTCTCTTCCATTGGTGCAATAGGGTTACAGGACAAACTATAATGCTTGGCTTGTACATATTACTGAAATGCAATGCTCCCAGGAAAGCTATTACTTGTACAGTTTTACCCAGTCCCATCTCATCTCCAATAATTCCACCAGCTCTTTGACAATGAAGTTCCCACAACCACTGAACACCAACCTTTTGATAGTCAAAAAGTTCACCGAAAATTGCCTCTGGGATTTTCAGGCCACCTTCTAGTTCGACAAAAGTAGGTTCTTCGCCATCTCCATCTTTATCATCTTCTCCATCTTCGCAACTGAAGATCTTCACATCTTTGCAAGATATAAAAAGCTCAGTCAAACAGTGAACTGAAATCCACAAGTTATAGAATGAAGAGGATGTAATTAAAGTAAAAAACAACATAATCAATTTATAGCTCTATACACATGCAAGCCATATACAAGGTCTGTCAAGTAAGTGAATGTAATCTGGCCAAACATGATATCAGCATGCCTAATTTCAGCAAATCTTCAATCAATACGCAGTGCAAAATCTAGAATTGACATAAATTGAAGTATACATGTTTATGCCAGCTTATGCCTAGATATAGAAAAATGCTTCACAGCAGGACTATGACTCAAAATTTTACGGAGTCTGAAATAGAAGATTATTTTGTCTCCTAAAAGTAAAACAAAATGCAGTCTTCAAATAAGGTCTCATGGCTGAGAAGAAAATCTTTGCATGTCAAATTCAACAATCTTCCAAAGATGGTTTACCAAAGAGTACCAATAGGAGAAATGCATTTCAAACCAGTGACTATTAAAAGACCATTCTAAGTGAAGGAACACAACATATCAGAGAAAACATTTTTAAAATATTCTACTTCTCTAAATGACTTATAAACAAGTAATATTTTATTTCCCTGAACACACCATTTCCTTCCATGGTTCTTTCTTCACGGGATGAATATTTTCTCCATTTCTTGTCAGGGAGTGACCTTCTCTTCATCCTTTTTTTAGCTTTGTTCTTTTGAGAATCGTTCTCCACAGAACTAGAAATTTTCAGAGGCTGCTTCAGTCTCTGAAAAGGACGAGTAGGTGGTTCAAGTTTTGGTAATAATTCTGACTCCAGCAATTTACTAGTTGGACGGGCATGAGCAGCCTCTGAGATTGACCGAGCAAGTCTGGCTATGCTGGATGAAGCTGAATCAGCACTTGTTCCCATGCTCTCTCTATCATTCATGCCAGATGAAAAAGGCTTTTGAATACGACGTTCATAGCCTTTAAGCTTGTGGAAAGGGGTCAAAATTCCTTTCCGAACTAATTCATCTCTTTCCTAAGGACATAACAACCAAGTGACAAACACTTAGCAAAAGATTTTATTTTAAAGCCAAAGGGGGGGAAGGGGGTTCAACTGTACAAGGTTGGAATTCTGATTCATATATGAATATCTTTTGCTAATTGTCGACCACTATCTTTATTTTGTTATTTGATACAATTTAAACAAGCAAAGACATTAATTTCAAAGGTTTGCCACTTGTTAGAATAATTTTTTAAAGAAATAAACAGGCAGAATCTAGAATTCAAATGACTCACTGTTTCAACAAATCCAGCGGATGCTGCGTTTAATGCTACATCAAAATCATCATCCTCACTGAACGAAACTGTTTTGAGTCGCTTGTTCTGATGCTTGCTCTTTTCCTGAACTTCTTTGGACCGTCTCTTGGAATTAATGTCCTCCGCAACAATACTCCTTAACAACTTCTCATGCCTAGTGTCTTTTGAAGTGTCTGATATTTCTTTCTCAAGTTCCGCCTTTTTTTTTAGTAGGCTACTTAAACGATCAGTAGCAAGAGCATGCTGAAGTGAAGTATCATTTGGAGATGCTCCATAATGATTTTCTTCACCTTCCCTATTTTCTTCCTTTTCTCCATCATCCCCTTCAAGATAATACTCTTCATTTCTTGCCAACTTTGTTAGTTCTAAAGAAGATTTCACAGCATTAATTTCAATCTCCACTGCTCTAAGCTTATTATATGCATCTCCATGACCAGCAGATGATGTTCCATTGCTTTTTATTCCATCACAAAGTTCCTCCTCGCCACTTCTTTCTGCTCCAGTATTCTCTGCAGCTTTGGTTGTTGTCTGCCAATTAATAAATGTTAAAATCATATTCTTTTAACTTGAATAACATATAGCAGTTTTATACTCCGCGAAATAGCTAAGCAAATGAAAAAGAGTCTAGAAACCAGAATAACAACATTTCATTACAAGTTCAAGAACTTAAGAAGAAGATGCAGCAAATAAACATAGCATAAGATGTATTTACTATGTGTATGCCCTGCATTACAGGAAGTTTTAGATAAGGAAAGAAATAGAAAGATGCTAAAATTTCAGTTCATCGAATCAACAATATCAGTCATTTAAAATTAGATTGAAGGGTAATTTAAAGAAATTATGACACAACAAAATAAAATTACTCCTCTTATTCTAGATATAGACTAGTTGAACCAGAGTTCCCTAGATAAAAAGGCAAAGTAGCAAAAAGCAAATGCAGTCCAACCAGTGTGTCAACTGAAGACATAACTAACATAACAATTCTCAACATAATAACCTTAAGAAATCACTACATTGGGATAAATGAAACTTGAGGTCAGCACTTCAACCAAACAAGAGTATCGACAACTGTCAATTATAAAACTTGATGCACAATAGCAAAGTGAACGCCACTATCTCAACACCGAGGAATAATGAAATTAACAGAATCAAAACCTGCTCCAAGATGTTCCGCTCAATCTCTTCAGCATTTGCAGACGTAACACCTAAACTATGCAACAAAACCCTATCTTCTTCCTCTTCTTCCATTCTTCGAATCAAACAGGCCAAAAATAATAATAATAATTCCTTTTCAAAGCAATTAACAAACACCGCGGATTGGATAATGCCGAAAGAAAATACAACTGTAGCATCAAAAGGATTATCTAGGTGGAGTTTTCAATCCAAGCTCACCCCCAGATGAAAATTGATCACAGCAAAAGTCATTGGAATGGAAGAAGGTTTGTGTTTTACAGAATCAATTCATAAACAAAACCCTAGAATAACCGGGTTTGGATGAAAAGATTAGAAGACAATTCTTCTTTCACCAATTCTTCCCCCCCCCCCCCCCCCAACCCCCCATAATAAAGTCCAGTTTCTCGCCATTTATGTGTTGCCCGGCGTTTTAAAAATCGGTCAGGTTAAGAATTGGAATTGGCCATTAAGTCATATCCTATTTTAGGGAAGCTTCAATTCGACTTCTATCTTTAATCGAATCTCAATTTAGTCCAGTCAACCTTAAAAAAACATAATAATAATACTCTTTTTAATTTCTTGGTCACTAGATTTAAAGGATTCATTTTTAATAAATATCTATTTTATTGTTTCAAAAATAAATAATAGTTTATTTCATAGTTAGTATGTAAGTTTGAGAAAAAATTTAATTTATGACATGAATAAAAAAAATAGAGAACAAAAGAAAATAATATTCTTCCATTATTGTATGGGAGTTTTCCAAATAAAAAGAGAAAAGTTATTATTATTATTATTATTATAAGAGTGAGAGAAAGGAAAATGACAGTTGAATGATACAAAATTTTCAATTCAGATGCCTAGCTTAAGTTGCAATAAGTTCAAGGTATTTATTTATTAACAAAAATATTATTGTTAAATAATGCACATTATTATTCAATATCGAACCCTCAAATGACTAAAATGCCCCTAACCCCATATGTCCTTCTCTCCCTGCCATTTCCTTTCTCTCATTTGTGCTTGACGAAGAATGTTGCTTGATCGGATTTGAAGCCTATTTCAATTGTTTTTTAAAATAAAACAATACATATTAAGATTAATTTTCACCTCTATTCATGTTTTTATATAGTTCAATTCATTTTACATGTATTTTATGCAAATTTGTTGAAAAACATAGGATTATATATGTATGCAATTTTATGTGATTTTTTATTGGTTTTGTTGTTCAAATTGTATGAAATGGGTTGTAATGTATTGAGTAATGATTGAATTTTGTTTTAATGCCATTTTATTCCTCAATTTGTGCTAAAACTTAATTGAAAAAATCAAATTTGAGGTATGTTTTGTCGTTGGAATTTGATTTGATCAGTTAGAGATTTATTGATTCTTTTTTGTGTGCTCAATCCATCTAATTGAGATTATTCCCAAACATTTGGAATCATGTGACCAAGCACAACTCCAAACCCCCAGAATAATGCATTCGGGCACAACTTTTTGATGTCTGAACAAGTCTTAGTAGCCATGGTTATGTGGGCTTAATCCATGTTGTTCTCTTTTTAAAAAAAATTATATTAATATTTAGCACGATAATTTTCTCTTTAGATTCTATGAATTACAAACAAATTAATTTGAATATGTGCCTTGTCACACACATTTAATTGAATGTTTGATTGACTTACATCCATGTATGCTGTCTTTTTTTCTCTTTCACCATAATTAGGGTCATAAAAAGAAAAAAAATGGTGCCGCATATGTAGATAAGAAAGAAAGAATGTATGGAGTATCATATTTGTTATTCTCCTGTCAATTGAAATAGAAAAATTTTAATATCCTTTCCGATGTAATACTTAGAAGTATTTATTTTAAATTAAAAATTTTTTCTCTTGAAATTTTGTAAGACAAAAAGCTTTAGAGATAATGTTTTTAGAATGAGAAATAGGGCAAAGTGTGGAGGGATAAAAAGTAAATAGGAATGCAATATTAGCAATTTTCCAAAATCAATGTAGAAATGTTATGGAATAGACAAAATGGATTGATATCTCTTTTTTTATTTTAATATAATGTTATTTGAGTACAAATTACAATACAATTTTAAAACAAAACGAAAATTTCGGGGAAAATTTATGGAAAATAAAGTTATACGGGGATAATCTGAGAATTGCATAAAGATCAATGGGCAGAATGATATTTAGTTTTAAACCGACATCGTATCTATCTAATTTAGTCCACGGCGGACAAAAAATGTGGCCCTCCTCTCGTTACGTGGCGAACTGTGGCGAGTCCAACCGTGCAGAGCCGCGGTACCGTAAAGAAAGTTGGTGGCGCGCCAAACTACCATTAAAACTTGAAAACCCACCAAGAAAATCTGTGGCGCCGGGATTGCAGAATGGGGGAAGAAGCCGGAGGTATACAAGTAAAGGGCATGCAATTCGCTTATGAAATGCAAAGCCCTCTCTTCTTTGAGTTCAATCTCAATATTTCTCCTGGATCTCGCTGCCTTCTCGTCGGATCCAATGGCTCTGGTATGCTTCAGTTCAATAATTTTTGTATTCTAGCCTGTTAGTGTTCAAGTTTGAATTTTCTTGGGTTAATCGTATTGTTTTTGGATCAGGGAAAACGACTTTGTTGAGAATTTTAGCAGGAAAGCATATGGTGGGTGGAAGAGATGTGGTAAGGGTGCTGAATTGCTCAGCTTTTCATGATACCAAACTTGTTTGTAGTGGGGATTTGACCTATCTGGGAGAATCTTGGAGTAAGAATGTTGGCTCTGCTGTAAGTTTTCTGGCTTTTAACTTTCTCATTGTTTACTGATCTTCTTTTATTATAGAAATTGTAGACTTGAAAATATGGATTCCTCGTAAATTCAACACTAAAATTCTAATGATAGTTTCGTGTTACTAGTCCGTGTTACATAGTTTTTACCCGCCTAGTTTGAAATCCACGTTTTTTTTTCCAATTCCAGGGAGAAATCCCACTTCAGGGCGACTTTTCAGCTGAACATATGATATTTGGAGGTGAGGAAAAAACAGTTCTTGCTGCATTTTCACAACAGCGTGAATATCAAGGAAGCCGATGCTGATTAAAAACTGTGATGTGATTAACTGAATTATTTTCGATATTCTGCTGACTTTGTGTTGTGATGTTCCTTATGAAGTTTATTTGGGGCATTACATGTAGTGTGTCTGTTTGAGCAGACATTAATACATTGGACAGACAGGAAATGGATTTTGTTCACCGAGTTTAGCTTCAAATGGGGCTTAATAACAATAGGACTCGTTGAAATATCTGATGTAAACTGCAGACTAATCCCCCCTTCTTTTTTTTTTTCTCACGTTGTGTCCAGTTGAAGGGGTTGATCCTGTCAGGCGAGAGAAGTTGATTGAATTACTAGACATTGATCTGCGCTGGCGGATGCACAAGGTCTCTGATGGCCAGAGGCGCCGAGTCCAAATCTGCATGGGCCTCCTTCATCCCTTCAAGGTAAAATTATGTTTTCTACTTGGCTGGTTTTCATGGGAATTTCAAAAAAAATTGAAGTGCTGCTGCTAACTTTGAATTGTCTGTGGAAGTATTTATGTCATAAAGATTTCTTTATTAAGTGCAACTTACATCCAATGGGACCTTCATCTTTTAATGACAATGTTTTATTTCATCAACAACTCATTCTCTTCCACTCTTTCTTTTTGTCCATAGAGTTTATCTTTGGGGTAGGAGAGGTGATTTCAGAGAGTAAAAAGTTATTGTTTTTTATTTTTTCTTTTATGTTGAGCATGTTATGTTTCAAGTGAGCTTGAGGAAGATGGTTTGCATTTTAGTCTTGCTTTTGAATTTGAGCCTTGAATGCCTGCTTTCACAAGTGTCCCATGGCACAAGATTTACACATTTTTAAATTTGATCATAATACACTTTGCTTAAACTTGTAATGCCATTTGTATTCACTATATGATCCCCCCAAATATCCAGGTTCTTTTGCTAGATGAGGTTACTGTTGATCTAGATGTCGTAGCGAGGATGGATTTGCTTGATTTTTTCAAAGAAGAATGTGAGCAGGTATGTGCAACCAAACATTTATATATATATATATATATATATTGTAAATACTCTAGACTATTAAGTAAACATGCTTATGCTATCTGTTGCTTGCTAATGAAAGTAGTGTCAATTGAGCATCGCTTATTCTTTCTTCTCTGATAAATTTTCATTATTGTATTAATCCATAACAAACTTATGAAAAATCTTATTCTCTATTTTGCCATGGTCCTGGGTAATATTACAAATGTATCACTTTTTCAGATGATCCTATTTTGTTATTCCGGTGAAGGGCGGTTTACATTGGTCAATCCAGTGTGCTAGATTCCAGAATTTTAGGAGATTTGCAAGCAAATAATTTCTAGTGAAAATTTTCAATTATGTAGAGACGTCATCATTTATTGGTTAAAAGAGTTTGGCGAGAGACAGGGAAAGGGGATTTGGGAATCCTGTTTTGTATCTACCCATGCTTGAGCAATATGATTTTGTACTGCTGTCACTGTATTGTAGGATTTGTACGCAATCCAATCACTTGTTCAAAATTTGACTGGTCTTTTTGTTCTCTGCATCATTGCAGAGAGGAGCTACCATTGTTTATGCGACCCACATTTTTGATGGGTTGGAGACATGGGCAACAGATCTTGTATACATCCAAGGGGGTACACTGAATAGGTATGAGAAGCTATCAGAGCTTGAGGAGCTAAAAGGTTCCCCCAACTTACTTTCAGTAGTTGAGTCTTGGCTGCGATCTGAGACCAAGATTGAGAAGAAGAAACCTTCTAATGCTGCTTCCCAAGTCAAAGCATCCTCTCCTTTTGACACTTCTCCATTTAGGGCTTCAAGACATATGGCTTTCTATAGATGATTTTGCCTTATAATCTAATAGTTGAATCTTACATTTGATAAAGATGGTAGGCTTAATACCCAGAATCCATCATACTGCAAAATGAGAGTTCAGTCCTATACTACTCTCTCTATCAATATTTGTGTGTAATATTCTTTCATCAATTGAAGAATTCGGTGCACAAGTAAGCAGAATTAATCTACCAAGATTGTTGTAACTTTTAATTCCCAAGGTTCCACTTTAGACAAGTTTTATATCAATGTTTCTAAGTTCAATATTACACTTTTTGTTGTCTGTAGTTTGTGTATCTCTAAACATTTTTGAGATTTGTACTCTCCAAGATGATCCTAAAAACCTACCAGGCAACGTTGATTTGAACCTATATGCGGCTGATGTTTGGATATGCCAGGAATCAGAGTCTGTCTTGGAAGGTAAACTGAATGGGGGAGGAAAATAACGAATGGACGAGAGAGAGCAATTCCAATTTGTTGTGTCAACCCCTGCACTATCCAACGGAAACCATAAAGATTGCTTGTAAATCTTGAACATGACACTAGAGGTTTCTAATACAATCAAGAATTGCTGCAATCACATCCGATGCTTATGTTTCTTCTGCACTAGTCATTTTCTCATTTTTTACGACAACCAGAGATTCCTAACCATGTACTCTTAATCTATTGAAACATTCCACATCAAGACTTGCCACCTTCTGAGCTTGAAAAAAACATCAATATAAAGTAACCTAAAAAGTGGGAACAGGTTTGCTTTTGTGATAACTCCATTTTTGTTGGACTCCATTATTTTACGCCACTAAACACTAAGTCCAAGATCTGGACATTAAAAAAAGAAAAGAAAAATATAATTCTGCTTGGACATTATACAATATAATTTGGACTAATTCTCCTATTTTATTTATGGTATTATTAGTAACCTAAAACGTTTACGGTAATTAAGTGTTATTACGTTTTAAGAAAAACTAAACTGAGCTAATCAGTTGATCGTGCTAATGGGATGGAGTTGAAGTTGACAACATCCGGAAAAGCAAAGCCAAAGCTGTGGGTTCTTAGATTTGCCATACGAGTAGTTTTCATGGCCAAAATAACTGAAGACAAATGAAAAGAAAATGAAGTTTGGAGTGTGGTTCAAGGGATAGGAAAGCTTGACTTCTTCTCAGCCCACAATGATTTTAATAATACCTGGCATTATTTTTATCATTGATGATCACATAACGATCATTAAAAAAAAAAAAGTTGAAATCAATAATTCGATTGGACTTCCATGTGATAATGTGGAGATGTATTAATCAGTCAACCATCATAGAATGTAAGCTATAAAACTAGTTGTTCGTATGATTTTTTTTAAAAAAATAAAAATAAGGAGAATATTTATTTTTGTTTTTGTGATTAAATAAAATAAATATTATCTTATACTATAAAAAGAGAAACAGGGAACCAAAAGGAGAATTTTTCTGTTGGCTTAACTCAGGTGATTAGCTAATGAATTCTTCTTTTCATAAAAAGTTTTCAAAATGCAACTTGCTTTTTTTTATTTTATTTTTTTGTTTAAGTAACAACTAGTTAAACACTATGCAGCTGAGAATAACAAAATGCAACTTGTGGATATCTAGAGGTAAGAATAGGAAGTATCGAACCAAATCAGTGAAATGTCCAGTTTTAGTAAGTTGGATTTTTTTTTAAAAAAAATTCTTTTAAAGATAAAGATATTTGAAGGTTCTCATATTATAGTTTCTGTCACCAAGAAGTTTAAGAAACCAGAATATAAATTTACGTTTAATAATTTCAATACCATAGTAATCAAATAAAAATTATATTTCTCTGTCTCGTCTATATATAATAAAAGAAAAAGGGGGAAAATAAAATGAAGGTGGCGGATGGGATCTTAACGCCCAGGCCAATGCCAACAGGCGAAAATGCCGGATTAACTGTCGTTTCCTCCTTCCTTCCTTCCTTTCTTCCCCCCTTCTCCTATTCATAAAATACTAATTTTATGCTTACATAAATGTTTGAGGATTTCTTCTCACACGCATTCCCTCATATATACATGTGTATCCACCATCATACACTCGTCAATGCGTGCACGTTTCATTGCATTTGGCGGATTTTGTCGCTCTCTTTCTCTCTGAGGCGCAAACATTTGGCGGTAAGCCGATCTCCTTGCCTAATGTTTTTGCCTTTTTCTGATATCTTTCTTTTATAGAGTTATGTAGTCTTTACTTCTTCTTTTTTTCCATTTTCCTTCATGTATTTATCAATTCAAGTGTAAATTTGCATGGGAGATGTTATTTTGAATCTTGATCCTTTGTCTCTTGATGGGTCTTCTAGAATCCCTCCAAGATTTTCTGTTCTTTTCGCAACTTATATCGTTTCTTGATGTTTCTTGAAACGTTAGGCGTTACATCTGTTCTGCTTATTCCGTATTTGTGTTAAGAAAACAGAAAAAAAAGGGGGACGGGGCGAGGTGGGGGTAGGGGCAAGAATTTATGCTCTTGCTGTTCTCTAATTGTGAAATTTAAAATCTTGGTAAGTGAACTGTTATATTTCTTATTAGACTGACTTCTTTGTATAGAAAAGATTCAATTTGTTTAGTCGTTTAATAATATTGGTTTTTCCCCTGTTTCAAACGATGTGGAATGTTTTGTCCTTGGTAGGTCTGTGACATTGAGGACTGAGGAAATGATTGTATAATGAGCCTAGTATGAGAAACTTGTCGTGAGGACGAATATATTATACCTCAGTTCGTGAGGGCAAAATAGATGGATTCAGCTAGAAGTTGGTTCCAGAAGTTCCAACCACGAGATCGCTTGAGGTCATCAACCAGGAAGAAGGATTCCATGGCTAGCAGTGAAATGGAAGATCATAAGTCTTTAACGGCTGAGGAAGCTTCAAATGTTACAAAACAAAAAGTTGCTGCAGCAAAGCAGTATATAGAGAATCATTACAAGTCACAGATGAAAAATTTACAGGAGAGAAGAGAGCGGTATGCAATTTCGTCAATTTTTTCTAGTTGTTCATTTTATGGACTATGGTACAGTTTTTTAGTCCATTTCTAGCATAGGATGAGCAAAGTGATTGATTTGACATGTTACGCTTACTTTACATCTATTTCTTCCTGTTAAAACAAGAAGAAATGACTGTCAAGGAGGTCTTCATTTTTTCAAGTTTGTGCAAACTCGTAAGTTCATGCCAGTGCACTTCTGTAAAGACTATCAAAAACAAATTGAAAATTCTATCTAGTGTTTCCTTGGTAATTTCCACTTTCTCTAAATACATGATGTAAAACAAACAGTATGTTTTCTTTGTTCCACATCAGAAATGTAAGAGAGACAATTCACTTATTTGTTCTAATCTAAAATTTGGGAGAGCTTTGTTTGAAATGACATGCATTGCCATTTTCCTTTGCTGCAAGCAGAAGAATTTTACTGGAGAAGAAGTTGGCTGATGCTGATGTTTCAGAGGAAGATCAGAATAACCTATTAAAGTTTCTAGAGAAGAAGGAAACTGAATATATGCGTCTCCAAAGGCACAAAATGGGTGCTGCTGATTTTGAGCTGCTGACTATGATTGGAAAGGGTGCATTTGGGGAGGTATGGATTCATTCCCAAAATAATGACTTTCTTGTCCAATTTATTACTTCTCTATTCTTGGCATATTGTATGCTTGACGGCATGGACATATCTTGATTTTGGAGCCAAGTGTTAGAATGCACGAACCTTTAATTTATAGTTGGTCAATTTTCTCCACCCAAAGTGGCTTGAGTAGCTCCTACTAAATCTGGTTAGTTGCGGCCATATTTGATGAGGCACATTGAGATGTACATCATCTGGATATCAAATTTCAGACCCTACACTTAAGGACCAAGTTGCAACAGAAGCAATGCCCGGTCTGATTAGGAAGGTTATCCAAGAGCTTGGCAATGAACTTAGTGGTTTTTATCCTTTTCTTAACAGGTCAGAGTTTGTAGAGAAAAGACAACAGGTCATGTGTATGCAATGAAAAAGCTTAAGAAATCAGAAATGCTTCGTAGAGGCCAGGTATTTGGATATTGATCTATTTATCTTTTATCATTATTCTACTTGGCTATATTACTGGATACTTAGCTTGCTGTTTTATTAGGTTGAACATGTGAAAGCAGAGAGGAATTTGCTTGCAGAGGTGGACAGCAACTGCATTGTCAAACTATATTGTTCATTTCAAGATGAAGAGTATCTCTATCTTATCATGGAATATCTACCTGGTGGTGATATGATGACCTTACTCATGAGAAAAGATACCTTATCTGAGGATGAAGCGAGATTTTATGTTGCAGAGACCGTTTTGGCTATTGAATCTATCCATAAGCATAATTATATCCATCGGTTAGTAAATGACTCTTTGATTCTTCAGTCTAGTGTCATTTGTTTTGTTATTTTATCTGATTTGGAGTTGTATGGATATTCTGACTTGTCTTAGCGTTTTGTTTATGACAGAGACATTAAACCTGACAACTTGCTACTTGATAGATATGGCCACATGAGGTTATCTGATTTTGGGCTGTGTAAACCTTTAGACTGCAGTACATTACAAGAGAAGGATTTCACAACAATTGACAGCATTGAAGCATCAAAAAGTGATAGTAGGTCTTCAGCACCGAGACGCACACAACAAGAGCAACTTCAGCATTGGCAAAAAAATAGAAGGATGCTTGTGAGTCTTGAGAGAGCTGTTCTCTATCTTTATTTACCTGTTCTTTTGGTTAAGATAACTACTTTTCCATCAATAAGTCTCAATAAGTTTTCATGTGTGTTCACCTTTTAGCTTTTTTACAGTCAAGATATGTATTCTTGTCAATGCGCTTGTTGGGAGAAAGAATAAGCAACTTTACTTTTCTTCAATTCTAATAATATCTCTTGAGGCAGGGGCTAGCTGGTCATTATGAGCATTTTATTCCTTGTGGTTTCAATTTCTGGCTACTATTGTCTCCCATGTTATTCTTGAGCTGACCATCCTACATTTGAATGGTGATACCTTTTTCCTGTGTATGATGGTCTTGGGACCTGCAAGTATTCACTGAACTACATGATAAGACAATTTAGTGGGTCTATTCATGCTAAAGGGGTTTTAAATTTCTGAAATTAGAATTTGTGCTATTTCCTGTTTTCTTTTATTTGACTTTGTTGTTTTTTCAATTTAAATTTCAAACTTCTTTGATATTCATGAATTAGTGGCAATTATTTCAGGCTTATTCCACAGTTGGTACTCCTGACTACATTGCTCCAGAGGTTCTACTCAAGAAAGGTTACGGGATGGAATGTGATTGGTTAGCCCTTTTCATTTTTTTAGATTTGTTTTAGTACCATGGCTCATGTAGTTTTTATCTTTTAATACCTGCGTATTTGCATGAGCATGTAAAGTATACAAATCTAATTTGTGGTAAACCAGGTATTGCTGGTCTTTTCAGTGAAAAGATCTATTGTAATGGATTTGTGATTTCTCAAGTGTTCAATTTCATGAAATGACATGAGTTGATTTTGCATTTCTAAGCACATTAATCCTTTCATCAGGATGCTGTTACGACATTATGTTTGTCATTGTATTTGCAGGTGGTCACTTGGTGCTATCATGTTTGAAATGCTAGTAGGATATCCACCTTTCTATTCTGATGATCCTATGTCAACATGTCGGAAGGTATACTACAATATGCTGCTTATTTAATAGGTGATTTTGCAATTCCAAGTTTATTTTCTTTTGGTGACATAGGTTCCTTTCTTTTCTGTTCCATACCCAACCAAGCCCTTTGTCTTAGGTATTCTTACTATGAGTTATTATACTCTTTTCTAGTACGGTATGGTAGTGAAGAATTAATCATTTTCAAATATGCTTCTAGACACTTGTTAATTTATCTGTTATTCATGCTTTGCATTTTTTAGTGGTTCGGCACTGAGGAAAATGTTAGTATTCAAAAGATTTTAGTTAATAGTCCTTTGTTAAAAATTTTAAGAGAGATTAATATTTACCTGGATAACTCTATTTTAATTTTCGCAATGCTACTCCAGTTTAATCATTAGTACATAGGTTTGCGGTGCCCAATTCTGGAAGTTTTCTTTTAGATATAACCTTGATCATAAATCAATGAGCAGAAATAAGTCAGGCTTTCTTGTAGAATCTTAAGAAACAAACTTTTTTTGGATAAGCTTGAAGATCAAAGGCTAGCTTGCTTTGTGAATAATTTATGGGCTAAACTTTCTTAATAGGGAAAGGGTGAGTCTGTCTTGGGTTTTCAGGAACATGCTTTTTCCTTCTTGCCCCCACTTGAGTCCATGTGTTGCGGGGGAGGGGATTAGTGCTATGGGATTTTGTATTAGAAATTTATATCATATAAATGCAGAAACATGCGAGAGTTTTATATGGAAAGTAGCAAAAATATAGAGATTGGCTGCTTGAGTCTGTGTTCGTTAAGTGTCATGAGGTGTTTGGTTCTAGTGTTGGGATTAAATCAAGCTTGAGCTTTTATAGAGGATAGGTAATCTTTCAAATACACTTGGGGGTGTTATTCTTGTGGAAACTGGTAGGTCTTATTACAATACCTAGTAGTAAATCTCTTATCTAATAAAGAGGGAATAAGTATCATATATATATATATATATATATAAGTTATATAAGTTTACAGCTGACTCTAGCCTACATTAGCCATCCTAGTAGTTGATAAATAGCTATCTTAGTAGTTAATAATTAGATGACAATCAGCAGATCTATATTTACTATTAACAGACATATGTAATTAAATAAGAATAAAGGAACAATACACACTATTCTAACACTCCCCCTCAAGTTGTAGCATGGATATCAATCATGTTCAACTTGGATAAATGTTCTTCAAACCTAACTCGTGGTAGACCTTTGGTTAGAAACTTAGCAAGTTGTTCTTTGGAAATAACATAAGGTATACACACAAGTCCTTCTTCAATCCTTTCTTTGATGAAATGTCTATCCACTTCCACATGCTTAGTGTGATCGTGATCGATTGGATTATAAGCAATGTTGATTGCTGATTTGTTGTCACAATACAACAACATAGGATTCTCACTTTGAAGTGATAACTCATTCACAATTCTTTTTAACCATAGAAGTTCACATATTCCTTGTGCAAGAGCTCGAAGTTCAGCCTCAACACTATTTCTTGCAACTACTGGTTGCCTTTTAACTTCTCCATGTCATTAGATTGCCCCATATAAATGTGCAATAACCAGCAGTAGATCTTTTGTCACTGACTAATCCAACCCAATCTACATCAATGAATGCCTCAATTTTTCTTGAATCATTTTTCTTTAAAAACAACCCCTTTCCTGGAGTTCCTTTAAGATACCTCAAAATGTGATGAACTGCTCCAAGATGTTCTTCATATGGCTTGTGCATAAATTGGCTGACCACACTAACTGCATATGTAATATCGGATCGTATATGAGACAAATAGATTAAATGCCCAACCAACCTTTGGTATCTTCCTTTATC
This sequence comes from Apocynum venetum, assembly GCA_019593545.1. Classification (NCBI taxonomy): domain Eukaryota; kingdom Viridiplantae; phylum Streptophyta; class Magnoliopsida; order Gentianales; family Apocynaceae; genus Apocynum; species Apocynum venetum. The sequence goes on from SRSM01000324.1 coordinate 3,240,394, forward strand.
AACAAGAACCTCTCTTTTCTTAGATCCCAACTTGTGATTCTCTTCAATAGGTGTATCCGCTGATTTACTCCCCAAGAAACCTGTATCTCTAAGCAAATCAATAATATATTTTCTTTGTGACACATAAATACCTTTATTTGATCTTGCAACTTCTATACCAAAGAAATACTTCATAGGTCAAAGATCCTTGATTTCAAACTCTTTGGCTAGAACATGTTTCATTTTTTCTCCTTCGATTGTATCATCTCCAGTAAGTAAATTATCATCAACATACACAATTAGGACTGAAATTTTCCCATCTTGCGATTTCCTAAAGAACAAAGTATGATCAGTGTGAGCTTGAGAGTAGCCATATCTCTTCACTGTTTTTGAAAAATGATCAAACCAGGCTCTAGGAGACTGTTTTAATCCATAGAGGGATTTTTTCAATCTGCACACATTATGTACACCATAAACATCTTCAAAACCCGGAGGAACATCCATATATACTTCTTCTGTCAATTTCCCATTTAGAAATGCATTTTTTATGTCAAACTGTGAAATTTTCCAATCTAAATTTGCAGCAATAGAGAGGACTCGAATAGTATTGAGTTTTGCTACCATAGCAAATGTTTCTTGATAGTCTACTCCATAGGATTGTGGGAATCCTTTTGCAACCAAGCGAGCCTTGAACCTTTCAATAGAACCATTTGAATTATACTTCACAGTAAATACCCACTTGCATCCAATTGCTTTCTTTCCCTTTGGTATTGTTACACAATCCCAAGTTCTATTTTTCTCCAGTGCTTTGATTTCCTCCATAATTGCTGATCTCCATTTTGGAATACTAAGTGCCTCTTGGACTGATTTAGGAATTAGTACATTAGACAAATTAGTAGCAAATGCTCAATAAGATGAAGACAAATTGTTGTAACACATAGTTTGAGATAGGATGAGAAGTACATGTTCTTTTACCTTTTCTTAGGGCAAGAGGAATATCTAAGTTTTGAACTGATGTAGAAATACCTGGACTTTCAGAGGAGGCATGATATGTAGGAAGATTCTGATTTTTCTGTTTTGAATTATCAAAAATTGGTGGATCCAATGACTGGTTTTGCTCAAGTGTGTGAATTTCTTCATTTCCTTTTCTTTTCCGTCTCTCATAGACAAGTAATTTTGGTCTTTGGAAGGGTCTTTTAGTGAGTGGAGTAGACTCAGGTGTCACAGCAATTGGTGACTCCTGAGGAGGAGTTGAGAAGATATGATGATCAAATGAAGGAATGGGAGAAGAAATAGGAGCTGATAAAGGAGTAGGAAGTGTATTCCAAAAATTCCAAATATTCTCTTTTGCTTCTACTGATGTCCCACTCTCCCCCTAAAGTGAGGTTTTGGTAAAATATGGCTGATTTTCAAAGAAAGATACATCTATACTAACAAACAGTTTCCTAGTTGTTGGATCAAAGCATTTATACCCTTTTTATGTTAGTCAGTAGCATAAGAAAACATATTTAACAGCCCTTGGATCAAATTTACTGCAGCTATGGGAATGAATATGGACAAATGAGATGCACCTAAATATCCGAGGAGGTATATTAGAAACTAGACGATTTGTGGGATAGATATTTTGAAACACTTCTAGGGAGTCTTGTACCCTAAAACTCTAGTGGGCATTCTATTGATGAGAAATGATGCAGTGAGGATAGCTTCACCCCATAAATTTTTAGGCACATTAGTGGTGAACATCAAAGACCTAGCAACTTCAAGTAGGTGCCTATTTTTCCTTTTAGCTAACTTATTTTGTTGAGGGGTATTCACACAACTACTTTGATGAACAATCCCTTCATTGTGAAGAAATTTCCCAAGAACAACTTTAAAGTACTCACTGTCATTATTAGTTCTAAGGATTTGAATTTAAGTTGGAAATTGAGTTTTGACTATGGAATGAAAATTTTTAAATGTTTGCTCAGTTTTAGATTTTGCTTTCAAGAGATATACCCAACAAAGTCTAGTATGGTCATCAATGAAGGTTATAAACCATCTAGCTCATGAAAAAATTTTAATTCTTGAGGGACCCCATATGTCACTATGTATGACTGAGAAAGGTGCTGAATGTTTATATGATTGAGGTGGAAAAGATACATAGTGATGCTTGGAGAATTGACAAATTTCACATTGAAAAAAAGATGAATCTTTATTTTTTAAAATAAATGGAAATAAATTTTTCAGATATTGAAAGCTGGGGTGAGTAAGTCTATAGTGCCACAACATGATATCATTGTTACATAAGGAGGTGGAAAAGGATTTGCAAACTAGATGTTGTCTATTTGAGTCTTCCTTATCAAGGTAGTAAAGTCCTCCACGCTCTTTAGCACTGTCAATCATCTTCCTTGAAACCAGTTCTTGAAATTGACATGAAGAAGAACTAAACTTAGCAACACAATTTTGGTCATAAGTGAGTTTGTTAATGGATAAAAGGTTGCAAGAGATAGACAGAACATGAAGTTCAAACTGTAGAATCAGATTTTTTGACAAACTTATGGAACTTTTCCCTGCTAAGTTTCCAGCACAAAGAGTATAAGAAGAGAAGGGTGAGGAACAACCTGTCATATGGTCTGAGGCACCAAAATCTATCACCAATAGGGTCTTGTTCCTCAATTAGCACGCTAAAGGACTGAGGAAAATTATCTTTTTGTGCAATAGAGGTAGATGGAAGGGATGCTACATTCAGGAGTTTCATAAGGTTTTCCAGTCCCTCCTTATTGAGGGAAACTTACTTTCTGGTGTTGATTTCTCACAGGATATTTGAAGAGCTTTGTTAGCCCCTTGGTTTGATTGTCCGTTCTTCAAATGAGAGGGTTTTCGTGTAATTTTCAACAATTTTCACGAGTATGACTAGATTTTTTACAATGATCGCACCAAGGTCTATTTCCCTTTTTACTACGAATGTCATTTCCACCATTAGAGAAAGCAGAGAACCTGTTATTTCTAGCTGCAAAAGCTGATGATTTTGATTCAATGATAGCAGCCCCCTGGGTTTCCTTTCCTAGCATAACATTCCTCTTGCTCTCCTCCCTACGAACTTCAGAAAATACTGCACGAGTGGATGACAGAACTTCACGTCCAAGAATTCTCCCACAAACTTCATCAAGTTCATTGTTCAAGCCAGTCAGGAATGCAAAAACACGTTCCTTCTCAATCATCTTTTTGAATGACACTGTCTTGTAAACAATGCCATTCAAAGTCATAAAACAGGTCAAACTCATGCCATAAGGCTTTGAGCGTATTGTATAGTATTACAATACACTCAAATTGCCTTGTTTTGTATTGTGGATTTGTGTAGCAATTTCATAGACTTGGGCAGAATTTTCTAAATCTGAAAAAGTTTCATTTGTAGCCTCCCAAATTTCTTGAGCAGTGACAAGAAACATATAAGTTTGGCTGAATGATTGTGTCATTGAGTTAATTAGCCATGATATGATCAAGGCATTTTCAGATTCCCAGGTCTCAATAGATTCAAGACCACTTTTTGGTTTTTGTGCAGCACCTGTCAAAAATCTAATTTTTTCACGACCCCGGATGAACAACTTAACTGATTGGGACCATTAGAGATAATTTTCTCCATTGAGTTTATGAGAGGTGATTGGTTGGAAAGAAAAATTGTCATGAGTATTTGATAGAAAAGTAAATTTTGAAGGTGATTTTGCTGGTCCAGAATCAGATTGATCACTAAAGCTCAAAATATCAAACATTTTTTTTCAATTTTGATAGTGATCAAAGGTCTGCTCTGATACCATGTGGAAAGTGGTAGGTCTTATTACAATATCAAGCATTAAATCTCTTATCAAATAAAGAGGGAATAAGTCTCATATATATACAAGTTTATAGCTGACTATAGCTTACATTAGCCATCCTAGAGTCAGCAGACCTATATTTACTATTAGCAGACCTACGTAACTAAATGAGAATAAAGGAACAATACACACTATTCCAACAATTCTTGAGTAAGCAGAACATATTAACTCCACCCAATTGATAAAAAGTATATATTTTGCTCATTTTCTTGGTGTTGTAATAACATAAAACCTGCATCATCAGAAAAACATTCTGTCATTGTATATGCAGATAGTAAACTGGAGAACACACTTAAAGTTCCCTGACGAGGTAAAGCTATCGAAAGAAGCAAAGGATCTTATCAGCAAACTACTCTGTAATGTCAATCAAAGACTTGGCTCCAAAGGCGCAGATGAAATAAAGGTGTTGTATGGTGTGTGCCATTCTTTGATTCTGGATTATTTTCAGAGGTTAATGCAAGATAATTGACTAAGTGGTTACTTATTCAATTTTAGGCCCATCGGTGGTTTGATGGGGTCGACTGGAATAGAATATTTCATATGGACGCTGCATTTATTCCAGAAGTCAATGATGAGCTGGACACTCAAAACTTTGAAAATTTTGAGGAGGTATTTTTGTGTTATTTGCCTTTCAGAATCTTTGTTCAGTAAATTGATTTGTTCTTTATTTCTAGATTTCCTTTGATAAATTCATTTATTTTCATGTCATTTCTGAATTGTGATCTGTTGCTAACTCTTTTACCTACCTTTCTGCATTTTTCTGTCTACAGTCTGAAAATCAACGTCACACCCCTGCAAAATCTGGACCATGGAGAAAGGTATTTTATCAGTGTTGCTACCTTGTGGATTCATGCCATGAACCATTAACAATTTGTACTTAAATTTGTTTCCACTTGTTTTGCAACTCTATAACACAGTGTTCTAGTAATTCGTCTCAGGCTTTTACATTGGATTGATTTTTTTTCCCAGGAGCTTCTCTAACATCATCATTAGATCATTAATATGAGTAGGCTATTGAAACACGTGTTGTTCAACTCAATATTTGAATGTTGAATTAAAAGTGTGGAATGAAAGCTTAATGGCCTGAACTTTGTTTCAAGATAACCTTCTCTGTAATGTAAGCTTTGAAAATTTCAAGTATTGTTGAACTCCTTGATGTCAAGTAGATGGATGTCCAAATATAGTGGGCTCTTACTTCTTGGATAATCCGAGCTTGAACCAGTTTTGAAAAGATTAATATTAATAATTACTATAAGAATCCTAGCTTGGAAGAACTTTTTGTGATTTAATTCATTGATTGCTTGTTTGAGCGATGTGCTGGTTCTAGAGTTCAAACTATGAGATATTTAGGATTGAAGGATAAAATTCTTGACATACTTACAATTTTAATTTGGCGGTTCATAAAATGCTTACTCTTACATGATGGCATCGCCGTATTCTGTTTCCTCTTTATAGTCCCACTTGCGCTTGAGAATTAATTTCAATGTGGCATGAGTTGCTTTATTTTTTTTTTTTTAACCTTTCTTCTCCATGTGCAGATACTTTCCTCAAAGGATGTTAACTTCGTAGGATATACATACAAAAATTTTGAAATCGTGAATGACTATCAAGTTCCTGGAATGGGTCTCTCTCTCTCTCTCTCTATTTATTCTGTGGTTGTAAGAGGATGCTTTTTTTGTTGTTAAAAAATAAAAAAGGGATGCTACTTTCTTGATATATAATTTCAAAAGACCTTCTCCTGCTGAATAAAGCATGATACCTAGTCTAGATTGGCAAGGATAGCTACAAAAACAAATAACAATGTTACTAAGAACCCAAGGACTTGTATAGATAATTTATTGCTCCAGTACTTTGGTTTTATTTCATGAACATTTGTCTACATTGATTTATGTCAATATTGTGAGCTTACTCAGTTATGTGGTATTCTTGATTCCTCTGTTCCTTTGGTTTTCCACCTATGGTTCTATGTTGTCATTTAAAATAGTTAAACTTTTGTTGCAATTTATAAAGGGAGTGCGCAAGAGGAATGGGACATGAAGTAATTGAGATAGTTGAAACTATTGTAAAAAATTAGGCAACAATTATTGAGGGTGATTTTCATGCAGACTTTTTCTCGGGCAATAGGTTTTACACGCTCATTAGTGTATAGTTGTGCTCACTAGGGAGCTAGGGTATATTATCAAATTTGGAATTTGTCAGTAAAATTAGAGTTTACAATACCGTGTTTTGGGCACCAGACCTATTTGTGTTTCTTCCCCTAGATGCTCACCTTTCATTGTAACTTACTTTGGTCATGATATTTCACAGCTGAATTGAAGAAGAAAAATGCCAAGCCAAAAAGGCCATCCATCAAGACACTATTTGGTAAGGTTCTTATGCTGTACCAGTCTGCTGATACTGTTACAGTTACACATAAAATTCCACGTAAAAAACTATTATGACCTTACATAATAAAACAATTTTCATACTAATCGTGTGTTAGTTACTAATAAATCAATGTGTAATTTTGCTTATATCTGAAGTATCAATTCTTTATCTTCAGCCTTTGCACATCAGACTGCTTTTAATTAGTCCTAACATTCTTTTAAAAGAATATCCCTTTATATTGCTTGCCCTCTTTGGATATCTTAGTCACCCTGAAAATACTGTTCGACCTGCTCCAAAAACTTAAAAACAGATACTAATCACTTGGTTCTTTTATGCATAATTTTTGCCCTTCTTTCATTTTCTCTTTTCTTTTTTTCTTCCTCTAAAGTTATGACAACTATTATCATTATCTTTCTTGTGTTTAACTTTTGACAGAGGATGACTCAGAATCATCTGAAACATCAAGTAATCCATCATCGTCACGAGGTAGCTTTATGAATCTCTTGCCACCTCATCCAGAAGTTTCGGAGAAGAATAACAAGAGGTCCATGTAACTTTTTTGCTCTCTTCATATTGTCTGGTGACTGAGCTGCTTCACAAACATCGAATCAGTTGTAATCCTAGTTGACATGAATAGAGAGGATTATTGTTCTGGCCCTCAACCGGATTCTTGGATTAGTCCCTTTTTGATTCTCTCTTACCTTCAAATCCTCAGGAGTTCTATAATTTATTCTTTTCCCATCTGTATATGTCCATGTACATAACGAAGGGGGATAATACAGAATCACTCTATCTTGTAATATTTTCTCTGTATTAGCTAAACTGAAAACATACTTCATTCAATTTCAGTTTTCTGGTATTTCAATTTTGGTTTAATTGAGTATTAAAGCACAATTGTGTTTGTTGGAGTTCATCAATGCGAGCTTAAACTTTGTTGTCAGAAAAGTGTTCATGACCAATTCTTTTCCTGCATAGACATAAGGAAATGGCTTCTTTCACTTTGCCCTTCAAAACTAAAGTAGCCATCAAAAGATGATATAGAATATGCAACTCCTCCTTTGGTTGCACATTTTTGTCAAAATATGTTCAACTTGGATAACAGTTGATCCCTGTCAAGTATGTCAAATTCTTTTTACGTGGTTTTATTTTTGTGAATAATGTACTTTAAGAATTATTTTATTTTTGTGTCCATAGACTGCCTGCCTACCTATATAGAGAACCATTAACTGGAGGCTTTGGGAGATGATGGTTTCCTTCCATAAGTGGACTTGTTCTTCATTTCATGGTTCAATTTTATTTTTATATTTTTTGGAAGTAGAGTGCTCTCTCTCTCTCTCTCTCATGGTTTTTATATTCATTTCATGGTTTTATTTTATTTTTATTTTATTTTTCAGAAGACCTGTTGCAATCTACGAATGGGAATCAGAAATGAGAAGCTTGTTTTGATCGTAGTTGTAATCTTGTTCCTATCCTGGCTGCAAGACCAAACCAACCCCCACCATATTTAAGTATTCTTTTGTAAAGTTGGTAATATTTGAGTGCCACAAGGCAAACAAATTTGCCTTTGATTGTCGCCATCATCCACTATATATAAGGTCATTAGTTATATTTTAGGAACAGAAGTAAACACCTATTGTCACACTTAACTATGTTAGTCGTTTCTTTTCTCTTTTAATTTTTGTTTAGAACTTCTCCACGTCTTCCTGGTTGTCGTACGTGTTTTCCCGTAAGTTAGACATTGATAGGTAGCAGAAATTGTGAATTCAGGATATGTCATTGTTAGCCTATCTCTATCCCCGGAATACCTGTTCAAGATGCATAAATTGTCTGTATTTACTGCCGGATAATTTGGTTCTGGCCGAATCAAAGTAATGGCAGCATCATAAACTTTTCTTCTTTTTTTTCTCCTTAACGCCACTGGAAAAGTTGATGCTTTTCCTTAAATTGTATTTTTGACACATGTCATCATGTCAAAAATATATTGAAGGTTTTTGTGTGGATTCCCTTAAACTATTTCGATAGTAAATCTATAGACGTGAGACTTTCAACAACATCTATTTAAAATGCAACATAAACACAAATATTGTCCATTGTCTAAGCATAGGGGTTAGAGGTGAAATTGCAAATAAGTGCCAAAATTATGTTTGGAATGCTGAATAGTTAAGTCTCATTTCAACTTTCAAATACATGGTCTAGACATGGATTATCCTGTATGTATATGTAGGTGTGGTCTTTGATAAATTTACTAGTCAATCACGATCCAAATATATGTATATAGAATAGTTGAGAATTGAGATCAAGCAACCTTAATTCTTTGAAAAGTATATGCCCTCAATGTGGATTAGTTATGGAAACATATTATTCAACATGGGGGAATATTCTCATAGTTTTAATTAGGTTCTCGTATGGCCAAGAATAGAAACTAAGTCAAGAGCCAATACTAGGTAAACGCCAGAAACACCTTCATATTGAATAATATACTAGATTTGCTATTTCTTGGGATGTTGATGCGAATTTTAATTGGAAATCTTGTTGACATAGGTGGCTCAAACGTACAGACAGGGATATTAGTATCGTGAATTGTAAGGTTGAACTTGAACCACACATGCTAGTCTCACATTGCCGGGAAAGAAAAACTGTTAACTGTATATCTTGAACTTTAAAATGACTTCAACCCTTTTTACCTTAATAATTATAGCTGAATTTCCATGAATTTTGTGAAACTAGTTAGTACTGATCAATATATATATTATATATGGATCTTGAGGTTTTTCTTTTTTCTTCCTTTGGATTTATTGTTGGGATTAGAACGCCTTGAGAAAGTTCTAAGATGGACGATCAGAAGGAGAAAAAATATGGGTGCAAGATGCAGATAGACATCTTACTGAGCAGCCTAGACCAATAGTGAATATGGAAATTGGATTTGTAGGCATTAGTTTGATCTGGTAGATTTAGGGAATGCCTGCAAAAGATGGTAATAATGGTTACAAATGTTTTCTTCAATTGATAATGAAAGAGTGAAAGCTACATTGTACTTCATTGAGGGCCTCTAAAGTTACAAAACAACGAAGAGAAAACATTGTACACTCCGACAACATAGTCACATGTTAAAAAACATAATAAATCCTCTTTAGTTTGGCCTATAATTTCCAGGGGATCCATCGGTCTTTCTACTTGCTTTCTCCATCCATCTTTCCTTTAACTGTCATTTTGGCCTGATAAAAGGGCCTACGCATATAGTACTAAAATATGAAGCAATGTTTACTCAAACATCAAATCTTTGTACACCTCATGATGAGCCAATCGTTTATTCTGCAACATAAAGCTACCATTTCAAATCAATTGGACATAAGACTCGTCACCGAGTCCGACCCAACAATTTTTCAAGAACATAAATAGGTATCAATGGCATCAGGAGCTCTAATGTATTCTTGCAAGAAATCTTTGGATTTGAACACTGAGCCTACCATATTAAATTCCCACCACATCTAAGTTTCAATTTGGATAAAATTTATACATCTATGATAAGCAATGATAAGTTTACCTATAGGAAATAAGGACAGTAGTTCTTTCCACATCGATTCTCATCAATCCAGTGATACTTTCCTTCCTTCTGCTGCACAATATATAATTCTCCAAATACCAAGGTGAGTAAGTGAATTAAAAATTAAATCTTTTATGATTTGTATGATGCTAATGTTTTGTTAATATATAAAATCACTACCACACTGACGTATATTTGGAAGTTTGCATCCATCTTCTTCTGTATGTCCTACTATGCCGGCCACATTATTAATGAATAAATTATGACCTAATCATCAGCTTGTCAGGTGACTCTTATTTATTCATTTCATTGGCTATCTGTTCATGCAACTTTACCTTCAAATATGGCCTGCAAAAATCAATCTTTTTAGCCTCACTCTTTCCCTCTTCTTCTCCTAATTTTCTGTGTGTTAAACATTTATTTTTGGATTAATTAATCATGTTCAAAGGAGGGTTCGATGTAGTCCAGAATGGGGTCATAGATGTTATACAACCACATCATGAGCAATGGGATTATACCACGACAATCGGATTCCCCGGGAGCAATCCTGTCCCTTACCCAAAGAAAATGGTTGGCAAGGGCTGCAGTTCAAATTTGGAGAGAAATGAACTCTCTCAATGGGTTGAACATGTCACAAAGCAGCTTGTTGAAGACCAACCCGAAACCGAAAGCTTGCAGAATGATCAGACTCAGACATCAATGGCTTATGAGAATAACATAGTTCCAGCACTATTGGGCGAATTGAGACCACGCAAAGCTGAAAAAAGAAGCTCCAATGAAAGTCCTGGACAGCAACAACATCAATGGTGCTCGGAGCTTGGAGATCAAATTGACAAGGGCAAGGGAAAAATGAGTGTTGTAGAGGACCCAAGCTTAAATTTAATGACTCTGCTTCTGGAGTGTGCAGTTGCTATATCAGTTGATAATTTAGGTGAAGCTCATAGAATGTTACTTGAATTAACCCAAATTGCCACCCCTTATGGACCATCCTGTGCTGAAAGAGTAGTTGCATATTTCGCTAAGGCCATGGCTAGTAGGGTAATTAACTCATGGCTCGGTATGTCCTCTCCCCTGATCAACCACAAAAGTGTACATTCTGCCTTCCAAATCTTTAACAACATTGCCCCATTCATCAAGTTCGCACATTTCACTTCTAATCAGGCGATCCTCGAGGCATTCCATCGAACAGATAGGGTTCATATCATTGATCTAGATATCATGCAAGGGTTGCAATGGCCAGCGTTATTTCATATACTAGCAACTCGAATCGAAGGCCCTCCCCATGTTAGAATGACAGGAATGGGGACATCAATGGAGCTACTGATAGAAACAGGGAAGCAACTCTCCAATTTTGCTAAGCGGGTTGGGATGTCCTTTGAATTCCATCCAATTGCAAGGAAATTTGGAGAGATTGAGACCTCAGTGTTGCAAATTCGAAGGGGAGAAACAATTGCAGTGCATTGGCTCCAACATTCCTTGTACGATGCGACGGGACCAGATTGGAAAACAATGAGACTCCTCCATGAATTATCACCCAGAGTGATCACATTAGTTGAACAAGAAATTGCTCATGGAGGTTCTTTCTTGGACCGTTTTGTTAGTTCCCTTCATTATTACTCTACCCTTTTTGATTCTCTTGGATCTTACCTTCAAAACGATGATTCAAGCCGCCATAGAGCTGAACATGGTCTTTTTTACAGAGAAATCAATAATATCTTGGCCATTGGAGGACCAGCAAGAAGTGGAGAAGACAAGATGAGACAGTGGAGAAATGAACTTATGAGAAATGGTTTCTTGCAGGTTCCAATGAGTACAAATTCAATGGCACAAGCACAGCTTATCCTCAACACATTCCCTCCATCTCAAGGTTATAGCCTTGTTCAAGGAGATGGAACACTCAGGCTAGGATGGAAAGATACCAGCTTGTATTCTGTTTCTGCCTGGACTTCACATGCTTCTCGATAGAGATTTTCTACAAACAAAATTCTGCTGCTTTTTCTTCTTACAGTTCAGACCCTCTTTGATTCTTTCATGTAACTCATCAAACTGCTTGGTAATTAACTATATAGATTATGGTAGTGTTTAAGAACTAACCAATGTGATAACTTGGCTTTCCTCTATAATACCTAATAAGCATATTAAAAGAAACAGAGAGAATATTGAAACGGGAGCAACTTTTTAATTCTAGGCCCGATGTCTAATTTCTTTAATACAAAACTCATTGTTGTTATTTAAGTAATAATTTAGTAATATAGTAGTATTTCACTAATAATTTAAGATATTACAAATAGAATAACCGACAAAATCCAAAATCAATTAAAGTATTCATATGATCTCCTTGACCTCATTTAAGGATTGAAGATTGCAATATGGAAAATGAACCTATAGCTTGTATTTGACTGTATCAATTACCATCCATTTTAATAAATATATACTAATTACAAAATAAGAATATGATCATTTTATTTAAAAGTTGCTTGAACTTTCAAATCATTGACAAGGGAAAGTTTTATAACTTTACTTCTTCAAGAACAAGAGGAAATTTTGTTAGGGGGGAAAAGGAAGGGGGAAAAAAGAAGCTTGAACTTTAAAATCATAGAACAAAAGTAGTTTTTTCTTTTAATCACCTATATATTTGCGAGGAGAATTAAAACGGGTCAAACCAGGCAGCCCAAGTTTACTCCATCCGAAGGATTGGGAACACCTGACCGCGATATTGACTGAAAATAATAAATATGGGCCGAGAGCAGAAACGTCTTGGGCTAATCCAATCCATTTCACGTCGTGAAATAAAATCATACACAGAACTAATTTGGGGTGAAATTGAAAGGGAACTCCAAAAACAATATATACATATCTTTGGGGCCCATGCCAGTTACGAGAAACAATTATTTTCTATTTCACGGACGGATCAAGAAGTGGGGCTAACTTCACATGTCAAATTTATTTTGAAAAATTGGGCTAATTTGTCTCTAATTTATAAGTGATAGATTCAATATTTGTTTTTCCTATAAAAAAAAAAGATTCAATATTTGTTTTATTTTTATTTTATTTTGATTCCTTGACACATTTATTCTGATCATGTCTAAAATTTGCGGAAATCATTTTTTTAAAGGAAATCTAGGAAATGATAATATTGTACAATATTTTAAAAATTAAGAACTAAAAAAATTGATCAAAAATATTGACAAAAACATATACAAATTCAAAAAATAATAACTAAAACATAAAATTATCCTAAAATTTATTTCCTTATTCATTTTATCATTTTGAGAGATTGACTTTTAAAATTATTTTATAAAAGTTCAAATATAACTTAAAATAAATGAAACAAAAATGCAAATATTATATTTAAAAATGCATTTTCTGGATGACAGAAGATTGCTTCTGCATATATTAAATAATATAATGGAAAATAAAAATTAGTCATATTTGTGTGTGTGTGTGTGTGCCTTTACCAACTGCAAAGTAAAAAATATATGTAATTCGATAAAGGAAATATGAAGATATTACAGTTTTCATTAAAAACAAATACTAAACAATTGTGTCATGGATTTCATATACCCGTTAATTAAAATAAACAAAAAAAAATGATAGAGGATAAATAAGGAATGTGGTAGTAAATTGACCCAGGAAAGCCGGAATCAGTGAAGGAGTCAACGTTAGGACCAACCAACTCCAACTAAGCAGTAGTTTATTATTGAAGCAAGCATTGGGATGCAAAAACAAATTTTTCTTTTTTATATTGGGAGACAAAATCAACAATATCAAAAGAGTTCTTAAATTAATCCATACATTGTAAAAACTAAAAATTTTAGTTCTTAAATTAATCCATACATTGTAAAAACTAAAAATAAATTTTTAAAAAATTTATTAGGGTCTGCACGTTCGAGAATTAGAGTAGAGAAAGTGAAAAGACAATTATAGCCCATAACATGAACCCTCTTCGTTACTCCTTCCAGTGTAATCATTTCAACCCAATTTCTTCGATACCTCGTTACTTTTGAGTCATTTGAAAAAGGACGAGGGAAAATAATAGCATAAATGGTGCTTCGAAATAATAATCGATTATCAAATTAAAATTTTAAAATATTTATTTTATGCAATATTTTTGTAGTATTAAATTTTGAGAAAAAATCAATGGTATAATGATCTCTATCAAATACGCCATTCATTAAGTTAAACTATTCATAATAATGCTTAATTTTTTCAATCACGAAATTTAACATAATAACATGTTGAATTTACTTCTATATTTTTCAATATTTCATTAGTAAATATAATATGAAAATAAAAATATATTCATATTTATTTCATTTGGAATTGAATGTTTATTTTTCTTAAATAATCATATATTTTTATTCAAAATTTCATTAATAATCTCATTAATTTAATAAATTTATATATCACTAACTCATGATTCACGCTACTCATTACCTTAATTTAAAATATTTGTATTTTAATAATACATGAATCTCATAATAAATTATATTAATTTCAAAGTTAAATTTGTAACTTAATTAAAATTAATTATCTTCTTTAATTTAATTAAAATTAAAATAAATATTTAATTATGAACATAAAATAGACTACTGATTGAAATATTCTTCATTGGTTTTTTTTCTTCCTTCTGATGAAGACGAATCATTTGTAACCAACTTTATTTATTGAAAGAGTAATTAGTGTATTCGTCCTTACCTTTTTTTTATTTTTACAATAGAACCTCTACTTTTTTTCCAATTATTGAATATCTAATGTTTTACATTTTGGTGTATTGAATCAATTTGTACAGAATTCCTCCAAATTGAATAAGTCAATATTTTTTTAAGTGATCAACCCTAATTGGTATTTTACATAATTTACCGTTAAATTTTTTTAAGATAAAAAATAAAAATATCAATCTTAAAAGAAATATGCGTTACAATTCAAAATTTCTCATTTTTTTATTATTCCTTTTTGTTTCCTTATTCATCTTTTTGTCTTTGTCTCTTCAACCAATATTGCATAAAAAAAGCCCTTTAAATTGATGTACATAAGTAAAAATAAGTAGAAGAGAGAGAGAGGTGTTATTGATTTGAAGAAAAAATAAGAAAATAAAATAAAATGTGTTGTAACATAGTATTTTTTGTTTTCCTTTTTTTTTTAGGATTGAGATTTGTCCTTTTTTTTCTTAAAAAATATTGAATCTTTTTAAAAAATTTAACAATAAATTACATAAAATACTTCTTAGAGGTTGACCACTTAAAAATTATTAACTTAACCAATTTGAATGTCTTCCATCCAAAATTGACATAATAAGTTAAAAACATGTTAAATACTCTAATTGTGAAAAAACTAAACATTAGGAATAAATTGAACCAAATATTATTTATTGAAAAGATGTTAGAGTAAATCTCATATATTTCTTATTTGATTGTAAATAAATAAATAAATACGATTAATATGAGTTGTCTAAGTGGGGTGATTGTAGTTTTAGATTATATGTAATAGTATGAATATCAAGAGTCATATGTCAAATTACATGATTAAATTAAAATTCATCTCCAATAAATACAATAAACAATCTAGTATAATTTTACTTGTCATTTGATTATTTCAAATAAACTCAATTTATATTTAATAATAATTTTTAAAAAAGCAATTTTGTTACCAAATTTATGAATCAACATGTGAGATTACAGTTTTATTGACAAGACGCCCTAGTATGACATTGAGTTAAAAAAAACACTTTTGACATTCATATTATATAATTAAATATGCTCTAAACTTTTTTTCTAAATTAAAACACATAAAGGGAAAGAAAAGTGAAAATGGCATAATCAAATATTTAAGGAAAAAAAGAAAGGAAAGAAAGAAAAACAGCAGAAAAAACAAAACAAAATAATATCAGCGCCACCTGCTTTACCTTTTCAATCCGCCACCACTCACACACAGATATGTGTATCTCTCTCTCTCTCTCTCTAATCAGTCTGTCTCCTCCTTTCTCTCACACACAGTTCAGCACATAGCTTTTCCACACACAAACACAAATTCATTAGTTTTCTCCTTTCTCTTTCTCTCTCTTTCTATCTGTTACTCTGATCGCCCAATTCTCGCTTGTTTGTCCCCCTAATTTCTTCATCATTCTTTGATTCATTTATTATAACACGTACAAAACCAACTATTTGTTTCGATAACCAGATGCATTGATTCCATTTTTTTTTGTTTGATCAATGATGGTTAAGAAATTAGGGTTTGGTGAAATCATTTTCTGTATTTGAATTTTTAGGGTTTGGACTCGTTCAATCATGCAGTTGTTCAACAATTTTCTCTTAAAAATCGATCATATCTTGGTTTTTGTGTTCCTGATTGTCGATTCGCATTATTTTCTATAATAAGTTCATGTATTCTGATCCGTCGGCGGGGTGTTTTATTTTCCATTTGTAAAACTTGGGGGCTACTTTTCCTGGTGGATTTCCTGCTCTCTCTCTTCCACCGTTTTTTTTATTTTTTATTTTTTGGTTGGGTACAATTTGTTGTGTCTGAGTAGAAAAGAACCTGTTGGGTTTGTTGGATACTTCATAGGAGGAAGATTATTAAATCAAAATGGATCATGTGGTGGGTGGAAAGTTTAAGCTGGGGAGGAAGATTGGTAGCGGTTCATTTGGCGAACTTTATCTAGGTACGTAAATTTTTTAAAGTTATTCAATTTGCTCAATATTTTCATTTGTCTATTTTATTTAGCTGTTTGGGTATCTATTCGTATGTTAATTATTCCATGGTAATTCGTTTGATGATGATTCAGGTGTCAATGTACAAAATGGAGAAGAAGTAGCAATCAAGCTGGTATGCTTGTTGTGCTTCCTTTACATTTCAGTTAATGTGAAGTACGGCAATGTAGTTCTCCTTGATTTATGCTACGCAGCTACCGAATTGTAATGATCTTTTGTGTACATCTATGTTTCAGCTTCACTTAAACGATACTAATGGCCTTATGAACTGCAAGATTATAGGAATAAGAACTTATTTTGGTTGACTGGTTGCATCAAGGGAAATGGACTAAGTTAGTATCCCTCGTCATGCAAATTCCTTGAGGAAATGAATTGGCATTTTGTTCACTAACGAGGTTCTATTGTGTGGGCAAAAAAGAATTTTAATGCTATTGTTGAAATAATCTTGGGAGTTAACAATCATATGCTGATCAATCTTACTTTAATAAGCTGAACATCATTTCCGCCCCCTCTTTTTACAACGCCTTTGATTTGATTTGTAGGACTTGTTTGTTATGATTTTCTAGTTATCTTCTCATCTAATTCTTGAAGTTAGGGTCTTTTAAAGGCCAAGGTTTCGCGATTACAATGCTTGACTAATTTCTTCCTATATTTGTAATTATCACTCATCAGGAACCTGTCAAGACCAAACATCCTCAGCTTCAGTACGAGTCAAAAATTTATATGCTACTCCAAGGAGGAAGTAAGTGTCTCTCTCTCCCCTACCCCCTCCCAGTGCTTTTTGATTCTACAAAATTGGATTACTCTGTCATAGATGTTTGTCTCACTGATTCTTCCTCTGATGAAGCTGGGATTCCCAACCTCAAATGGTTTGGGGTGGAGAGTGAATACAATGTCATGGTTATTGACCTTCTAGGGCCGAGCTTGGAAGATCTCTTCAATTATTGTAACAGGAAGTTTTCCCTGAAAACGGTTTTGATGCTTGCAGATCAGCTGGTACGCTATCATTCTTATCATTTTTCCTGACATATTTATCCCCTTGGCTACCAGCAGTTGTTCCCGCTGACTGTTCATATGTCCAGATTAATAGAGTTGAGTACATGCACTCAAGAGGATTTCTTCACCGTGATATAAAGCCTGACAATTTTTTAATGGGCTTAGGACGCAAGGCTAATCAGGTAATGTTCTTCATTTTTGCTTTTGGGCTAATTTTGAGAGTTGGACTTCATCTACGGTACTCAAGTTTAAGCTCGTGCCAATCAGAAATTTATGGTATAATGCTGCTACATACAAGAAATGGATAATCAAACCTCTCAGCTGAGCACTCTATCAATCAGAGCTACATCTCAGCTTCTGTTATCTTGTCCTTCTCCAGTTATTAGATGCTTCATTCATGTTAGATGCGCATCCTATTATACATGTTGCATTTCTTTGAACTAAATATAGTTGATACCAATCGGAAGGAATGAACCTGAAGTATAGTTGATACCAATTGGAAGGAATGAACCTGTAGAAGGAAAAAAATGATAAGTTATTCTGTCATGGACCCGAGGAACCTTTTTTCCAGTGTGCTTCCAGTGCACCTATTATAAATAAATAAAATAATAAAAACTGGTATTTAGTTTTTTTCCTCTTATGATTGAATTGAAAGGGTAATTTTTTAATAATTAAAATGTGAGAAATGTTTTGGGGCTTGAAAATACCATTAATAAGTGATGAAGGACAGAGGAGATTGAATATCAATATTCATGATTTGGAATTTCTTGAATTTTAGTTTTGAGATAGAGATGATGTTTTGCTCTTCGAGACACATCAAAATTGTTTTTGGGGAAAGCTAGAGCTTTATTTTCTTTTTCCTGCTCTCTATAGGTGATTGGAGGAGATAATTACTGGAAATTAACTATGAAAATAGAAAAATCAAACTGAAAACTGAATTTAGGTGGAGTATAATGTATTTTATGGGTTTACCATGGCTTATTTTTGCCTAAAGTGGGTAAAATTGGTATAATGATATTTTTCAATTTGTGATTTAAAATTGGTCTTGCTTCTTGGTTCAGGTTTACGTCATTGACTTTGGTCTTGCAAAAAAGTACAGGGATCTTCAGACTCATAAACACATACCATACAGGTATGATACCATAAACCATAAGTAGTATCTCAAATCTTACTTTCTTTAAGGTGTTTGGCTTTTTGTTTTCTTGGCACTTGTACAATTGATATTCTTTAGTTAATGTTGCAGATGCCAGGCTGCACTTATGTCAGACATTTAAGTTTAAATACAGATTTGATAATTAGCTTTTCTGATTAGGCAAAAATTTGAATTCATAATATATGATGAGAATCATGGCAATTAAGTGGATTCTAGTCTGTAAGAGTGAATGTATTGAGTTAGCTTTTATGGAGCTGAGCGTACTTTATGGGCAGGGAGAATGGGATGGGAATGGCTTGGACTACCGTACAATGTGCAGATTAATATTTTTTTCTTTGATATCTAATTAACTAGGGCCATTAATTACCAAATTAAATATAAAGTTGGCATTGAATTTCCCACTTGTGCATAATACCTTTTCTGTGTTAATTTTCTTTATGATTCTTTGTCTTATAGAGCTTAAAAAAAATTATTTTGGATTTTTTTATATAGTTGCCATTTTCTGATTATGTGAATTTCTGAATATCATATTTCAGGGAAAACAAGAACCTGACAGGCACAGCTCGGTATGCTAGTGTTAACACACACCTAGGAGTTGGTTAGTGATGCACCTGTCAGAGCATTTGAAATCTAGTTTTGGTTTGTGCTCAGTTTAACTGAAGTCATCTCATTTGCCAATTTTTTCTTTTAGAGCAAAGCAGGAGGGATGATCTGGAATCTCTTGGCTATGTGCTAATGTACTTTCTCAGAGGAAGGTCAGATCCATATTCATTTTGATTTTGGGCATCACTTCTGCCTGGTTTTGTTGCTTCTAAAGTCTGCACTTTCTCATTTACTAAATTATTGTTGTTGGGGGGGGGGGGGGTGTTTGGATACCAGTCTTCCTTGGCAGGGATTGAAAGCAGGCACCAAGAAGCAAAAATATGACAAGATTAGTGAAAAGAAGATGCTAACCCCCATTGAGGTACTTGTTATGAACCATGCCTATATAGTTTAAAATAAAATTTTCAGGTATAGTTTCTCTTAATTAATGTAAGCAATGAAGTCGTGCATACGTTGAGGTGGGATGAAATTTTTTCCAGCTTGATATCTGTCCTGGATATTCGTGATCCGTGATAGGATCTTGACTTGTTTCTATAAATAATGACCAATGATATGGTTTCTTTCGAAGTCCTATAAATTAGTTGCATTGTATTCTAACTAGTATTGAATAAATGGGATAAATAATGACATATCTCTACATGGGATAAATGGGTGTGATTATGTATTACACCAATCAATGTCCATATGGTGCATGAAGTAAGATACAGATGAAGATTATCTCAGTCCCACTCTGCACATTTTTCTTAACTTGCAATCTGTTGTCAACATGATACTGATTGACAAGACAATTGTTTGCTGAGAGCAGTGATTACGTGTAACAGGTGCTATGTAAATCGTATCCATCAGAGTTCATATCTTATTTTCACTATTGCCGTTCATTACGATTTGAAGACAAACCAGACTATTCATATTTGAAGAGGCTTTTCCGAGATTTATTTATCCGTGAAGGTACATCCATTCTGTTTTGATGTAGTTTCCACTTTCTTATATCTTACAATCTCTCTGTATCATCAGCTTCTATGTTGCAACAGGATACCAATTTGACTATGTTTTCGATTGGACTATATTGAAGTACCCTCAAATTGGTGCTAGTTCTAGAGGACGGGTTTGTGTTTATGCAGTCCTTTCTTTGTTTTGCTTCTATGAAAGACACCTAGATTCATTTTCTTTCTGAAATAATTATGCTGATTTTGGTTTTGATTTTTCTGCATTAGAATGCTGGTGGAATTGCAGGAATGAATGCGGGACCATCTGCAGAACGACCAGGAAGGACCTCAGGTATATATCCTTGTCAGTCTCCAGATGCTGCTTTATACAGATCTGAAACTTAAAAATAAAAATAAAAATTATAGTGCATATATTTTTATTTGCCTTCATCTGTTGGAAACATTTTCTTTTCTGAACTGAAGTCCATTGGAAACATCTGTAATATTTTTGCAGTCCCCTGTCTATTCTATAATAATCATAATTTTTTGTTTACTCCAGTTGGGCAAGATATTAGAGATAGATTATCCGGTGCAGTTGAAGCATTCTCGAGAAGAAATGCTTCCAGTTCTGCTCGGCATGGTGATCACACGAGACAGAGATCAGAAGATGTACCTTCGTCAAAGGATGTGGTATTTGTCATCTATATTCATTGACCTATTAATTTTTCATTCTTCCTTCAAATTGTAGTATAAGCACATTTGCCTCAATTTAACATGTGAATCCTAATTGCAGCCTGAGTTTCTTAATTTCATAGTCAGGGGAAGCATTTTACTTTTGTCAGCAATTCCGTGGCTTTTCTCAACTAATTTGTAATTTAATGTGGGTCTTTCCCATTTACAGCAAACTTCAAGAAATGGAAGCTCTTCAAAAAGAGCTGCCATCTCAAGCAGCAGACCAAGCTCCTCTGGTGAGCACACTGATGGGCGCTCTGGCAGATTAGTGTCAAACAGCGCCGGCCGTTCGTCTACTACCCAAAGATTTCAAGCTGGTATTGACGCCAAACCATCCTCATTTTCTCGTACCTCAGTCACAAAAGGCACTCGCGATGACCCTCTCCGCAGCTTCGAGTTCCTCTCTATCAGGAAGTAGTGGATGGGATTGTAAAAAGTAAATTACTTGTCATGTGGGCTATTAGCTATCTGTTTGAGGTCATTTTAACATTTTGCAACTCCTGTAAATGGGAAATGTGTCCTATACCACAAGTAAAGCTCCTCCAACCTTCGCAATGTCTCTCTTGTATCGTTTTTGTTCCGAGTTTTCCTAGCTTTTGTAACGCATTTTAGACTCATCTAAAATGATGATGAGTTTTCTGTGGGGGAATTTTCTTATGTATGAGACCTGGATAGTTGCAATAAATGTCATTAATATTTTGTTTCAAAATATAATACACTTTTGATATTTTAAACATATTAAGCTTTAAAATATTTTTATTTATTAGATCAAACTATTTTTAAAAGTTTAGAATTAAATTAGTTTTTGTTCATTATTTAAAAGTGAAGGTAATATGAAAAAATT
Organism: Apocynum venetum; assembly: GCA_019593545.1. Lineage (NCBI taxonomy): Eukaryota > Viridiplantae > Streptophyta > Magnoliopsida > Gentianales > Apocynaceae > Apocynum > Apocynum venetum. The sequence continues at coordinate 3,262,099 of SRSM01000324.1, forward strand.
AATTATATTTAAATTGAGTTTTGAAAGTAATTTTTTGTTGTTTTGAAATGAATTTATGTTTGGATGATAATTATTTTATTGAGCATTGAAAAGCAATTGATATATTTTGAATATTAAATCATTAATAATATTATAAAATATATAAAATATAATTAATAAATTAATTTAAATTAAAAATTAATAAAGAAATATTTAAGATTCACTTAAACTTGCCAGCGGCATTTTCTCTATTTCCAGAGCACTAACAAAAGTTGTAACATTTTTATAATATTTTAGCAAAACACTCGTAACTTTAAGAATCTATTCGAAGACACTTTCCTGGTCTATACCCGTACTCTTCCATTTCAATAAAAAAAAAAGGGTAAATTTCACTAAAACCCCTCATCTTTTATCCACCCTTTATCTTTTATCCAAAAACACTAAACTCCCTTCATCTTCTAATTATAGCAATATGCCCTCTTGATCTATTTAATTTTATCATTAAGTCCCTTAAACTTCCCATGAAAAACAAACTCTCCATCAATCTTTCAATTGTCTCAATATGCCCCCTTCATCTTTTCAATTATTTTAGTTAAGTATAATTTTTATTACAATTTATCTTATTTCTTTTTTGTCAATTAACATTTTATTTTTTTATTAACTCTCATATATTAAAATAAAACATTACTTAAAAAATAAAAAATTCTATGAAATTTTTTATTTGCTTGAACATGTGAAGAAAAATTATTAATTAAACGCATTAGAAAAGAGAAAAGAATTGTTTTATAAAGAAAATTTTTTTTTCTCAACTGTTTTAAATTTTCTAATGTATTAAATCAAAAAAAAATCTCTTTACATGTTTAAACACATAAAAAAGTTTATAATTTTTTCCGTTTTTAGTAAGATTTTATCTTAATTTATGAGAGTTAAGATTAATTGACAAAAAAATGATAAATTGTAATAAAAATTATATTTAACTAAAATAATTGAAAAGAAGAGGAATATCGAGACAATTGAAAGATTGAAGGGGGGTTTGTTTTCCATGAAAAGTTTAAGGGGCTTAATGAAATTTAGCCTACTAATTATACTATTTTGATAAAATTGAATAGATAAGGGGGCATATTGCTTCAATTATAAGATGAATGGGGTTTAGTGTTTTTGGATAAAAAATGGAAGGGTTTAGTGAAATTTACCCTAAAAAAATTAGGATAAATTACCCCGGCTTTTTTGAGGGGAAAATTCCTACCCCCGACATTAGAAACATATTTATTAGATTATTTTCTCAATTTTTTATAAAATAATAAAAACATATCAATCAACTTCTAATTTCAATAAAAAAAATTAGGATAAATTTCACTAAACTCCCTCCATCTTTTATTCAAAAACACTAAAACCCCTTAATCTTCTAATTATAGCCAATATGCCCCTTTAATCTATTCACTTTTATCATTAAAAAAAACTCGCCTCAATCTTTCAATTGTCTCAATATATCCCTTTTATCTTTTCAATTATTTTAGTTAAATATAATTTTATTCCAATTTTTTTTCAATGAACATTTTATTTTTATTAACTCTCATAAATTAAAATAAAACATTACTAAAAATTAAAAAATTCTATGAACATTTTTATTTGCTTGAACCTGTGGAAAAAAAAATCTTGATTAAATGTATTAGAAAATTAAAAATAGTAGAAAAAAATTATTTTCTAAAGAATAATAATTTTTAACTAAAAATTAAAGATTTAATCAAGATTAAGATTTTATAATCTTAAATCTTAAGATTTAATCAATACATTATTTAAAACAGTTGAGAAAAGAAAAAAATTATTTTTTTAAACACAAATTCAAATTCAAAAAAAAAATCTTCACATGTTTAAACACAAAAAAGTTCATAATTATTTTCTTTTTTGGTAATATTTTATCTAAATTTATGAGTTAATAAAAATAAAAAATTAATTAATAAAAATGATAAATTGTAATAAAAATAATACTTAACTAAAATAATTGAAAAGATGAAGGACATATAAAGACAATTAAAAGATTGATGAAGAATTTGTTTTGCATGTAAAAGTTTAAGTTTAATAGTGAAATTAAGTCTAGTAATTATACTATTTTAATAAAACTGAATAGATCAAGATCCCTATTGCTTTAATTATAAAATAAAAGGGATTTGGTTTAGTGTTTTTGGATAAAAGATTAGGAGGGTTTAGCAAAATTTACCCTAAAATTTTTACCCAAAATAACATAACTGTTTAAAAAACAAAAAAAAAATCAAAATTCAATCCAAATATAACCATAAATTTCAACCAGGCGAGGTAAATCTTTATGAAACTGTTTCATCTTTTAAGTGATAAACACACTAAGGATCTGGTAACTGGAAAGCAGAACACACCAAATACAAACGCGTGGAGAACTTTTTGGCGAGAAACAAGCATGGTTTGCCGAAAAGGTAGCGGCAGGATGTTTAGGGTTATGGTAACTAAACGAAATAAGAATTTCTAATCAAATGATCTTCAAGGCATGCAAAGCGCACTTATGTGAATCTACTTCGGTCATTTCAGGACATCCATTAACGTCAAGTATAACTTCCTTATCCATCCATTTCTCTCCACCTTTGGAAGAACGATTGGGCGAGGATAGAGGGGTTACTCATCCTTATCTCTCTCTCTTCCATTCTTTCCACTCAAATCTATCATCGTCTCACTTCCCTCCCTAATCCCGTCTGTAATAAAGCCACGATTATAAGAATAGGTTCCAGCAAGATAACCTTACGTAAGGAGTGGCGCCAGAGAAAACCAATAAAGGACTTGAAATAACATGGATACACATTTTTAGATAGCAAAAATTTCATGATAAAATTCCATGGTAAAGTTCAACAACACGAGTCAATCAAAGTTATTCTGTACAACCTTGATGAAATCACTGTAGAGCGTAGCTAGTCACCAAATCAGATAGAGCACAAGTGACTCTCCAACAGCTATAGCCTAAGGGTTTCTAAGGGCTGCCAGCCTTTTCTCCAGATCATCAGTACCCGAACTGCAGCGAAATTCCAGAAACAAATGAATAAAAACACAAGGTAAATGAAATACAAGAACAAAAAATGGCAATCTGCACAAAAAGTAAAACATTTCATCCACAAAAGTAAGACCTTACTATTTGTATATCATCCCCAAAAAGAAGGGCAAACAATCTCCAGAGAGGAGAGACTAGAAAAAGCTGTTATACTGGGCAATTCAAAGTATCTAAATGGAGAGATTAGCCAGACATACACACCATTATCATGTAAACAAATAGTTAGATAAAAGAAAGAGACATTAAAAATGGACCTGCTAACATCTTCAGTGTTCTTCCCACGAATTTTCCCCTTGGGAGCAGCTGATAACTGTATAGATATCAAGAAATCAAACGTTCAAGAATTTAATAAAAATACTAGATGTTATACTTTCTCGGAACAACATGCTAGAAGGACCAAGAAAATTACCTGCGAAGCAACATCCACACCAATTTCATCCAGCACCTGTGAGAGATGGCCGACAAGTGTGAGATAAAGCTCATATAATGAGTAGACAGAAGTATACATGATTCCATCGACCCCAATCACACACCCCTCAATAAAAAGAAAGGAGAGGGCAGTCATATTTGTGAGGGTATAATAGTTAGAGCAGTTTCATATGCATATCTTGCACTATAATGCATAAACAAAGATGAAAATAAAATTACAAAATTTGACCATCTCACCAGTCAGGAATAAGTGGCACTAGAACTCACAAACTTAATGGACGCACTTGAGGCTGGTATCCTAAAATCTATCTATTAGACATTATTTAATCTTTTCCTCAGTATCTCCCTGATGTTCTGACTTCAAATGATGGGCCATTGATAATTAATAGCCACTGGTAAAGCCAATTCACTTGCAATACTAAATTCAGTTGATATTTTTTTACCTCAACTGAATCCTGCCTTCAATGATATCAGGACCATAAAGCAATTTGAACAAAAAGCCCTCATTCTAAGCACTTCCTCAAATGTTTCTTTCAATGAAAGGATGAAAACAGATTTTAGAACTCTACCTGATTTGTCAATTCTTCAGTTTCATCCTCAGCCTCATCATCGTCAAAAACATCATCTATGGTATCTGAAATCATCTCAGTCTACGAGAGGATGCAACAGAAGATCAAGTACCACCACATGTAAGTTGAAGACAATTGGATATTCTAATTTAGAACATATTTAGTGAGAAATCTTACAGTCATATCCATTTGTGCCGATTGCTTCTGGAATTCTTGCATCACCTTCAACTGTTCTCCAGGTGCCATTTGCTACAGTGGAATAGGTTCATAATCAGAAGAGATAGGAAGGAAATCTAACCAAAGAGGAACAGAGTGGAGCAACAATGTAAAGAAACAACACAAGTGCTTTGGTGTTTCTGCCACAGTGCAAAAAACCACACATCTATTCATGATTTCATTGATTTAATTCTCTCAGAAGTAAAAAAGTGGAAAGGATAAGAGGCTAATACTCAGGACCTATTACCAAACAATGCTACCACCTTCATTTATATGAATATACCTAACTTTTTTAACCCACTACAAGTACAACAATGCAACACAAACAAGCAAAAATAACATCTATTATCTTTTTCATTCTACACCGAGGATGCGAAGAAACTTTCCACTTTCATTTGAGGATTGGAAGTTGCCAACCTCAGAGCAAAGCAAAGTCAATTATGCAGGCTTGCTGATGAATCTTATGATCTTTAGTAATGCATCTCACCTGACATATGCATTTAGATATGCATACCATGTGCATGATATCCTGCATATACCAATATTTAATAATACCCTGCAGACAAACCTTATTCATTGCAGCCATAGCTGTTGTGGCACCTTTCATACCAACAGCAACTGAAGAGTGGGCAGATATGGCCTATAAAAGACATACAATTTATTAAGGTATATAATGAACAAAAATTAACTAGAACTACAAAATTACTTTTGTTTTCAATGCCTACCTGAGTGTGTGTGGCAATACCTCTCATCTGAGCACGACTGCCTTGCAAGTTAGCAATCTGCTGCCTTAGCCTAACCAGTTGACGTGCTAGAATTTTTGTTGCACCCTGCCAAAGTGAAAGGAAAGAATATAAATCCCAAATTGTCATCAATTACAGCGCATGAAGTCTCCTGAGGATGATAAAAAAGCAAGTAAACATCCAGAGAAAGCCAACCTCATTCCCTGTCTTTGCAGTTCTCTTTATTTCGGCAACAAGCTTCTTTTCCTGTTCCATGGAAGTGTGAGATTCTTAAACTCAGTTTGAACTATGAAGAGAGCTATTTGAAGGAATATTGTGGTGTACCTCCAACTGCAATGCAGTGATTTCTCTTTCTATTCCTGATTCAGAAATTATAGAATAAGAGGATATCATTATTTCTCAGAATTAAACTGCCGCAACAAACAATAGAAAATAACTACATTCTCTGTCAAACACATTTTTCACATTACTGGTAGTAGAGTTGCTTGGGTTATAAATGTCTTTATTATTTTTATGAAGGCACACATCTTCCTATAAAGTTGCATTTCCTGATATTTCTATGCCCCTATGCATTAGCATAAAAACTGTGATCATTTGCAACTCCAAATCAATCTTTGCAAACTTAAAATTGGCGAATTTTCTCTGCCCTGTCCCAAAAATTAACTTCATCGTTTCAAAGAAATTAATTCTTCAAATGGCACATATCAACACTTCTTCAGAATGCAGATAGTTAAAACAAGACCACGAATGACAAATCCATAGAATACGTCATATACATCAAAAGAAGATAAATACCTCTGGTAGCATTAGACATTTCTCTTTTACTCTGCCGGAGAGCCTCTGTCATCAGGAAAAAAGAAAACAAATTTCTTAGGAAACGGTTAAGCAAAAAGAACTATATTAAAACCCGAATTATCGTTATCCAGAAGAATCCATTCAACACGAATTCGTGAAGAAAACAAAATAATTGAAGTAAACATAAAATTCGAATTCTTGCATCAAAGCAAAAAGTCTGTAGAATTTTAGATACAGAAAACATAGAGAAGAAGTAAGGGAAGGGCCTTTGGAACCTTTGGCGGTTGGTTTCTTCGAGAAGATGTTCATGTTTGAGATTGACTTCGGATATGGAAGGGAATGAATTGGAATTATCTCGCTGCCAAAAAGAACTTCAGTTGACAGCCGCCGAACTGATCGCCGGAAAATAGGGGAAAGGAAGGTCGTTGGGATCTGCAGCGTCGACGTCTTCCCAAGTACGTACCGAGTGGTTGATTTCTCAGAAGTAAACCAGTACTGTAGCAAATAAAGATGGAGCCAAAATGGGAATGAAACTTCGTCGTTTGGAGTCTGACGCGTCTAATTCTTATTCAATTGGGAGTTTTCATGACCTTTTATAATTTTAAAATTTTAAGCCTATTCAATTGTGACTCTTTAAAATTCATTAAAAGTTTTAAATTTACTTCTATTCAATTTATACATTTTTAAAATTCTTTAAAAGTAAAATATTTTAAAATTTTAAAAAATTCTATAAAAATAATAAAGTTTTCAATAAAAACATTTTAGAATTATCAATAAGTTTACGGAGTATTCAATTTGAAAATATTTTTAAATAACTTCTACAAATCAAAATTTTTTATAACTTTATATGTAAAATATAAAGAAAAAATGTCCAACTCAAATCTCATATATTCAATTGAAATTTGAAGATATTTTCAAAGTTTCAATTCGACTATTCCAATTCAATACAAAATTTAAAAATCCAACTCAATCTAATGATTGAACCACAACTAGGGCTAGCAATATATCACCAAGCTCAGCTCAGCTCTGATCCGATTTTCATAAATAAATTTCATCATAATTCTACGTTCGAGCTAACTTACCCCAAGCACATACCATTTTGAATAAAAAATATTAAGTAGCTCTTAGATTTGGCCCAATTAGGCTCAAGTGGACGGTGCCAACTTGAATTTTAACATGTCTATAATTTTGATTCATATTTTGAATAAAAAAGAATAAGAATAAAAGTGCATTATATTACATCAAATATGTAAATTGATGTTGACAAATTTGATAATATTCAATATTATAAATTTATTTATGAATATTGTGTTATTATCATAAATTTATGTTGTTTTATGAATTTTTATTGATATTTTTAAAAATTCTTGTATTAATATGACAATAATTATTTTAATAATATATACTTTTTTGTGTGAAATTTTTAAAATGATTCTATAAAAGTCTTAAATGAACTCTCAATAGAATTTCCTAAAATCATAATAAAACTATAAAATTCTAAAAACTTTATAAATATCTCATACTTTAAAAAGTCATTAAAAATGTCAATTGAATACACCCTTAAATTTTAAACAAAAGAAAGCATAATATAGTATTTGGTTGGATGATAGGCAAGGGAAAGAAGAGTTTTTTTTTTTTTCTTCTCCTTTTATACGGTAAAATCTCTCCCTTCCCCTTCCCAATCAAACATTGTACCATTAGTAGTAATTTGTAATTTTGTATAACTATTAAAGAAAATAAAAATAATACAAAATTTATATAAATTTCTAAGTATATCATTAATTAAAATATTCATAGAAAAATGTATATAAACTAAATAGAAATTATTCAATACGAATATTTTTTTTAAAAAAAAAAGAGAGTCAATTATTAATATATTTAAAAATTATAAACAAACATCTATTTTAAATTAACGCAAAATGACCAATAGACAGACTCCTACGTTAAATCGGAAGCATCGTGTATATGAACAGTAATAGTGCTAGTGGCTGTTTATTTTGTATAAAAGGTTGAACTTTGAAGGTAGGAGGTATCAATGGAGGATTGAGCTTGGTCCATATAAAAACTCGTAGAGTATCATGAAAAAACTATTCATAATCATGAATAAATGGATTCGAAAATTAGTTAAATATTGAATTATAATGTAAATATCTTTCAATATATAACCACTAACATAATAATACCATAATTTAAAAATTATACTACTCTATAATTCATATTTGATACACAAATTTGTTTAAGTCCAAACGAGGCCAAATTTCAGTTCGATCTTAAAAATAAAATACAAACTTAACTTATTCTTAGTCTGAATAAGATATGAACCAAATAACCCAAGTTAACCTATCCAAACTTGTTGATCAGTTGAACGCCGACCTATTCATCATAAAGTCCCCTCCCCCCAACCCTTTTTCTCCTCTTAAAATCATATATAAAATTAATTATTTTTTACCTTAATATAAAAATTAAAGGAATCGTATAGCTCTATTTATTATTTTTATTATTAACATTTAACATGATCTGTAATCAATGATCAAAGTATATGCTAACAGTTTAAAGTCCGGAATGTTGTCGAATTTGAAACCTATTAATTCGATTAAGACAGCAAAAAGAATTTACTAGTGTAAGTTTTCATTGGCTAATGGCCAGCGATAGAATAATCTATTTTCAGCTCGACTTTTACAAAGAGTGGCAAAAACCACTCACATATTCTCCTTAATGCTAACAAAATTATGTTTAAATTTTGTTAATTCAAACATAATTTGCATTTCAATATTAAAGTGGAGACTAGAAAACTTTCAATCAGCTTTCTATATATAAGAAAAATTAATCGTTAAATTCCTATCCGTTTCTGAAAGCATAAAGTGGACTAATTTTTATTTATTACGTTGATTTTCATATACACCCGGATTTCCTCAAGGCACTTTGGTCCAACGTATCAAGAGATTAGCGAAATGATTTTTAACGAGTGAAACTAGCGAAGTGATTTTTAAAATTGTTCCTCGTTAAATTTGAAGCATTCACCACTAACTTAACACTGCAAACATCTGAGATAGATCTTTCACACTTAAACATGCCACTGGAAAAATATCTAGCGGGATATGAAATTCTAGTTTAGGAATTCTCAAAAAATTGACAATATGATGTTTCCCACGTTCTGGAGTAGACAATACATTAAGTTCCCACAATAGAAGACTGACGAAAAGCCTAGACAGAGGGATGGCACATAAATGTGGTACTATTCTTGCACCACTTTTAAAGGTCTATAAGCAAATTTGTTCTAAATTTGATACCAAAACATACGAATAAGATAGCCAAAAAAGGAAAGTCAAGACTTTAATGCATCCCAAAATGAGTAATAAAAGAAAAGCATGATTCTTCCTTCACTGTTCAAATATCCATCAACTAGTAAAATTTGACCTGCGTGCACAAATACAATTTTACCAAATCCAAACTATATCAAAATTTAGAATTTCCAAAATAGATGCTCCTTATGCTGCCTGCTTTTTTAGATTTGCAAGTTCCTGCTTGACTACTCCAGCTCTCTGCAAAGACGATCAAAATAAATTTAGTTTCATGTCCAAGATCCGCCACATACCACAAAGTAATTGATTCTCAATAAAAAGAAACTGAAGGAACGAAAATTGAATCTCAATAAAATTCTTGACAACAATCTATGTCTAACTTGCTATATTTTCTGAAACATAAACATGTAATCTGATATTGATAAACTAACCCCAATGAGTTTTTTTTCATTGTATTTACACTAGGTGATTTTGTAAATACACCATTTTTTGCTTAATTTCATAAGTACAGATTGAATGCATTAAAATTGAAAGTCCACCAAGTTAACATAACGTGAAACAACATACCTTGATTTTAGCCAACATGAGTTTGAATCGGTCAAAATCATTGAGTGAGGCCCTTTTCTTTTGCACAATCAGCTTCCTACCCCAGGAGCTGTTCTCCCATTTGTTCTTGACATCTACTAACACATGACATCAATAACATTGGATAATCTAAAAAACATTGATGCAAACAAATTCAGCACCTAAAAACTTACCCGCAGCCTCCATAGCAGCAACCAATGTCTTCTTCTTTGGAATCCTTTTAATGTCAATCTTGATGTCTGTTAGTGCAAGCCTCTTGAAGTTCATTTGACTCCTCACCATGTCGGGGGCATCAACAAGAGCCTGTTTTATAAACAAAAGTTCAATACACAGTACAGTATGTTTTCTTCTGTCTTGTACAAATAATTTATGGAAACTGCATGGAAACTTAACGTTGTTTGAGAAAACAAAAACATTTCTATGAGGCTTACTTCATATCAATTGTAATGAATGGAAAAGTAAATAAACAACAAAACAGATGTAGTTCGACCAGAAGCAAGCAACCTGAACGCTAGCCACTTCAGAATCCATTTAATACTCAACATTTACTCGATGAGTAGGCTGGAACTCTTCCTAGACCAATGTGATTTAGCCAACAGAACTATCTCACATCCAAAATTCGTAGATGGTAAATTTATAGATGACAATTACTCAATACCATTTGTACTGTTTTTTTGTAATTCTTGTGTAAGCATTTAGAGGCTGTAAATCCATTTACATTGCACAAAAAAATCGGGCTAATACGCTATTATGAATGCAAAATATTCAGTTATTTGTCACAGCTCTGCTAGATTGCAAATAAAAATACATAAAAATTAGCTGTAAAACAACATTACATCGTGACAGGAGTAGCAAATACTGTGAACCGTGGAAAATTATCTACTTCAAACAAATTGATTTTTCCACGTTTCAGAAGCTTAGCTCATGTGAATAAAAGGAGAAAATGAAATACCCTATTTTGGTCGATGACGTCGACGATGACCACGAGCTTTCCGTAGTCCTTGCCATAGTTGACGAGGGCGACCCTTCCTATCTCCACGAACCTCTTGAACGGCTGCATACAAGTTACAGCAAACAAAAATAAAACTCAATTTGCATGATAAATAAGAAACATAATCCGCGCAGATTGAAAAATGCAGAACCGGAACGGGATATTCCGGTGGACTCACCATCTTCGTCGATCTGCGGCAGGGAAGAGGGTGTATTCGAGGGATGGAGGGAAGGCGGAGGAGTGAGTAATGCTTGATGACTCTAGGGTTTGAGAAAGACAGATATAGCACTAGGGTTTTAATGTCTGGACTTTGTCTTTGTATTTGATATTAAGTATCATGGGCTTCGGCCCAATTTCTATAGACTGTGGATCTTAACTTAGGTGGTTTTCCTTCTTCTTTTTTCCTCTCCTCTTTTCCCTTTTATATAATTATGCCCCATTGTGCTATTCTGTTTTCTCTTTATATATAAATTAAAGGTTTATTTGGATAATAATTTTTTTATTTAAAATTTAAATGAATTTCTTTTAAGAGTTAGAAAATAGAAATTTTGCTAAAATAATTTTTTGATCTATCATCATTAATAACAGTAGAAAATAATATATATATATATATATAATATAATTAATAAATTATTTGAAATTTTATTTTTATTTAAAAAATGAAAAAAATTATTGTTTAAATGAATATGTGGAAATCATTTATAAGGTTATGATAAAATTTAAAATTTGTTTTGAGATGTGTGTTTTATAGGAAATGATGAATTTGAGAAAAAAATTATAATCAAATTTAGCCTGAAGGAATTAGAAATCGCAAATGTAATTCACTATCCTCCTTTCTTATCATTGCTTTAGATTTGTTTGGAGAAACATTTATATAGCTCTTTTGTGTGTATTTAAATATGGTTGAGTTTTTTTAACTTCACAAAGTATGCAAATGGGGCATATTCATTCGTTGAAACTCAAACAAACAAATATCATCTAATACTTCATATAATTTAATACGTTCATTTTTATACACGCATTAAATAATTTTTCTTATATTTAATTATAAGATTTTTATTACTTTATGGTATTATGTATGTTATTTTTAAATTTATTTATATTTTTATTGAGATAAATAAATATAGAACAAATACTTCATTTCTTAATTAAGATTAAAATAACTAATAATTATAAAAATAAATTACATAAAACGTTTTACAATTCTCATTTTTCATCACCGCTATGGATTTGTTGGGAAAAGTGTTATGCATTTGGAATACCCAAACTCTTAATAAGTATGGTTTCTAGTTATCTATTTGTAATAATATACATTGAATAATTAATATATTTATAATCTTATTATTCTATTCTAAATTTTCACATAACAATCTCCAAATAATTAAATAAAATTTGTTAACGTTTTTTTCCTCATTTTTTTCTTTGTGTTTTTGTTCCTCTTTATATAGATTGTAATTATAATATGCGGAGGAAAAAATATTAATGTTATTCATTCAGATTATTTTTTCAATAATAATGACCCGATTCTAATTGTATATAGTCATAATTACTAAAAACACAATTAATATAATCACATTTAGCAATGCCAAAATAACTCTCTATCTTCAAACTTAATTATATTCACATCATATCCGAAAAGATGGCTTAATTCGTCAGGTGTGTTTTAGTAATCTCCTTATACATGGTTAATACATCACCTTATATAATAACTATTATGATTTTTTAACAAAATGAATTTGTAGCCATCACAATAATCCATATCAAATTGCAGGTAATACATTTTTTTTTTCATTATAAAAATAAAATAAGAAAAATTAATGGTCCAGCAATACCATATATAAACTCTAATATTGATGATTTTTTAATAATAAAATGACCAAATCAAAGGACCATTTGATGCTCATATTAGTAATTTGTTTATTCTTCATTCATGAATATGGCTGAACTTAAGTAAATAAGAGATATTTATGAATTATACTTTTTATCAAAATAGTTTAAACGCATATTTGAGTTTATAAGTATTGTTTTGAAATTTGAAAACTTAAATATTAATTTTAGCTTAAACGTTTTATATTAATTTAAATATTTGATACGAGTTGTTTAAAAAAAAAAAAAACATTGATGTCTAATAATTATACAATATGCGAAGGTTACAAAAAGATTGGGGAAAAAAAAACTTACCTGCATCTGCATCAAGACAATATCAGCACAAGTGGCGGGGACTAATTCAAAATCATCTCGACGTTACCAATGATTAACACAAGAATGCTGTAATAAATAGCAATTGCTTGTCAGGGGACACAAATTTGTCCCAAATCCAAATATCGGATACCGTTGAAATATTTCTTGCTAGTTTAATTCTCATTTTCATTCTTACATTTCTTTATTTCACAAATAAATTCATTTTTTTTTCCCAAAACAAGCATTGAAAGTCGATTTACTCTGGTAAAAATTTATTGTAATTTCCAGAAAAATGCTAGATTTACAGTACTGATTCGCCTTCACATTAATTCAAAGGTAAGCACATCTTTGTGACTTTGTCTATTTATTCTCTTTGTTCAATGTGAATGAAATCTAAATTATAAATGCCTTTGATTTCGTATAGCTCTTTCACGTATTTAACATTTGTTGTTCTTGTGTAAACTCCATATATCCCCTGCAGCTCCTTAAATCTTTCTTGATCTGATTTACGTAATAGATACACATCTTAAGAATGTTTTTCGTTTGGAACTGTTAGGATCGTTCGTGAGGTTAGTATTAAGTGTAAAATTAGTGGGCGCAAGAGTCCGGGTTATGGGAAATTCCCACTCATTTGGGCGCAAGACCGATTCTGGTATCTTACTGGGCTAATATTGTTCAGATTATCGACTGTTGCAGACGGGTTGCTTTTGTTTGAGTTGATGGGTTTTATTATAGATTGACTGATAAACTCGGCTGCTTTCCTTTTTTGCATTTGATCACAGGAGGTGCCATGTGGAATTCGGGTACAGGAGAGTTGGATTCATTTTTCCCAATTAGGCCAGAATGCCAAGCTGATGTCCCCAAGACCCGCTTCAAACCAAGAGTATGTTCGAGTTTGAATTATACGTTTGATGTTTGTTGATTTATTACTTCCTTTCTAGTTGTCACTATGTTGATAAAAATTGTTCATTAAGAAGGGCCAGAGTCCTATGAATTGTTTGAGCATTTTTTACTCACATTTCTTAAGTATTTATGCAGCTGCAATCTAGGATAATCAGGAAAAGTTGCTTAATGTTAGAACACTAATGGTACAATAGGAAACTAATCTGTACAGTATATTGTTCCAGTGTTCTCAGTTAGAAATTTATTGTATTCATGTTCTGTTTCATATTTCAATTCATATATGGGGTCTTAAGTATAGGAGTTTTCTTTCTTATTTAGGATGTTCCAATTCTTTTACCTTTTATTCTCCTCCCCTTTCCCACTCTCATCATGTACTTTTACGAGTTTTTCTTTCAAAACAATTTGACAGGTAGGGAAAACTCTTAGTCCGAGGAGATGGAATGCTGCATTCTCAGAAGATGGTCATTTGGATATGGCAGGTGTACTTAGAAGAATTCAGCGAGGGGTGAAGTTCTTTACTTGCTTTTCTGGGTTTGTCTATACAAATCTTCTTAAGTTCTGTTCTTCTGCAAATTAAACTGAAGAGAAAATATTATTGTTATACATGTTTATTGAGTTTGGAGTGTTGAATTTGCTAGTACATTTGCTTATTGGCATTTGTTGGTAATACATGTTAGGGAATTCATCCATCGATTAAGGGTGAAGTTTGGGAGTTTTTATTGGGTTGTTTTGATCCCAACAGCAGTTTCGAAGAAAGAAATGAGCTCAGGCAACGGAGAAGGTAAAATGGATTATTTTACTTTGTTTATATGTATTCTTGAGTTGATTACAATTTGATATTTTTATAGAGCAATTTGAATTTATTTAGATGAACAACAAGCATGCCACAATTATGTGTTTGTTTACAAGTTATATGGAGAAACCAATATTGGATAACAACGATCTGTATAATATTATAGTGGATATGGCAACAAGTATTTCTTAGTTTCATGATTGCATAACCATCATGATTTTATATTCTGAGGGATTCAGATTAATAGTCCTTGTAACATATCCTTTGTCATCATCAGGTCTCAAACATTGGCTCCTCCTTCCATATTCTTGTTTGTAATTCCCCCCTTTAAGATTTTCTTGATGATATTTGATTTTTAATTGATACTGCAGGTTCCCTTCTGATTATGCATATTTTATCTGTTGGATGTATTCATGGGAAAAACTTCAGTTTGCACCTCTAATTGCTTGTTGGCCATACATTAACTGTGTTTTCAGGGAGCAATATGCTGCATGGAAAAGTGAATGCCAAAAGATGGTACCTGTTATCGGCAGTGGAAAGTTCATTACTGCACCCATAATTTCTGGTGATGGTAAACCAATAGAAGAAGCTTCTGATAATGGCTTTCCACCTGATATTATGGGTGCAGTGCCAAGTAGTGATGGTACTGTGGACAAGAAAGTGATTCAGTGGAAGCTTGTCTTGCATCAGATTGGTTGGTACTTGATCTAACTTGTTCTCTTGTAGCTTTTTAAGTATTTGCTTTTAATTTGGTACCTATTTTGCACATTTCAAGTCTTCTTTTAACATGCTAATTATTGCACATCCTTTCCAAAAGGAATATTTATATTTGACTTGGCACATAGATTCAGGAGAAAAATCAACCATCTATTACTTTAGCAAGTTATGTTTAAGTAAGTATCGTCAGATGTGGGTGATAATACAAATAAGCATGTTTATTCTTATAAAAGGGGACATTCATTTTTAGACAACCTGAACAGCAATGAGGACATTCATTTGAGAAGGAAGTAGTTATTTGGGCATAGCTGGCCTAGTTATCATGTATTCCAGGGAAAATTAATAGCTGTACTGCTGAAAACCCTGAACCACTTTGGACGATACACGAATGACTGCCATTATTTGAATCTACGAAATTTGAATTAGTGCTTTAGATTGCAAAAACCTTTTTATTTATATTCCTTGCATAGAGGATCCTCTAGCCTTTTTATTTATATTCATATTTCTCACATATAGCTGTCTTTTCCTAGAAAGTGTGCATGTGTTGTAGGAATGGGTGACCTGGTTGAAGAAAACTGCAGCAGTGAAATACAGGCATTCAACTGTAAAGGATTCTAATTGTTCTAGTCTTCTTTATTTGACTTTACATCTATTTCTGCTCTTCTTCTTTTAGTTTTATTTTGATTATATATTTTTAACACTAGCTGCATGCGCATGTGTATATCAGTATATGCATGTTTGTGATTATATACAATACTGCCACTCATCGTACCTATAAAATAATAAAATATGGGACTGCAACATATCTAGCCAATTTATCATTTTTACGAAATTGCAATAAAGTGTGAATGAGTAGAACCCCTTAAAAGTATCTAACATGAGGTGAGACTCTGCTTTCAGGATTAGATGTCGTTCGTACTGATCGTGCTTTGGTGTTCTATGAAAACAAAGCTAATCAAGCCAAACTCTGGGATGCTCTGGCTGTATATGCTTGGGTGGACAATGATATTGGATATGTTCAAGGTAAATGACTGTATCTCATTTTGTCATTATAAGTCCTAAAAGGTTTTACGGTCAAATTTCACTTCTGTTTTTCTACAGGAATGAATGATATTTGCTCTCCAATGGTTATCCTTCTTGAGAATGAAGCAGATGCTTTTTGGTGCTTTGAGAGATCAATGCGTAGGTTGGTAGGTGCTTATTCAAGCCTTTTTAAGTTTCAATTGCTTTGGCTATTGCAAAGTATTTTTGCAGCAAGATTTTGTGGCAATCGGTGAAAATTAGTGAATTTGCTATTAGTCAATTAGGAAAAGTTATCCTTCGGTCTTGTGAACTATATGTACAGGTGGTGAAATAACTAGGAAAAAAACATTCATTTTCTTGTCGTACTTCCTTATAAGATGCTGTCATACTTCCTAAAGCAGAATCATCTATTAGTTGAATCAAAACCTCTATGTTAGAACCACATTTTGCATTTTCTGCATATTAGTAGTTGAAAATTTTCAGCAATATTGAAGTCCACATTGTAGCATTTTCTGTAATAACTATAGAATGACAATGCATTCAGCTGGGTGGGACCATTGAAACTAAGGCTTGTTCATTGACGACTATCCTGTTAATTAATATAGTATCTCTTCCTCACTAAAGGATATCACTTTTAGAAATGACTGTCAATACATGTTCATAGTAATCCTTTTCCAAAATGGAAATAGATTTCCTATGCCGTAAAGGTTTGAATAAATTGTTTAGTGGTACACATCTGTTAATCAATAATTGATGGTTGGGCTCTGGACTGTTGTTTACTTATGAAGCAAAATATTCCTGTTTGATTTTTTATTTTTTACTAAGCATGTCTGAAGTCGAACATTTGCATGCATGTTTCCCTGGTTTGAAATTGTAGACTTAAAATCCTTATATTTTGTTCCCAAGGTAAACTGTGGAAACTGCATCTTTGCACTTATAGCAATATTAATGGCCATCGATGGTTATTATTATAGAGATTTATGGTCATTCCCCTTTTCTACTTCCTCAGAGGGAAAACTTCAGGAGCAGCACAACTTCTCTTGGAGTGCAATCTCAACTGAGTACCCTTGGACAAGTAATTAAAGCTATTGATCCGAAGCTACACCAACATTTAGGTATTGTCTACTGATATAACAGAATTTTGTGTTTGGGTTTTTCTAATTGTGTAATTCAGGATCTTGTGTAATGGCTATTTTTGCTTTCATCTGTGGTGTTCGGAAGTTGTCATTACAAGAGGGATAATTCATACACACAAAAGGTTTAGATTAAGGGAATAACATAACTGAACCCAATTCATAAATCTGAGAGGCTAATACTTTATCATTGGGGTAGACATTCATCTCTAGTTTAGACTGGAAAAACAAGGAGATTTCGCTTATGAGTGCACAACATCTTATGAAATGTTAAATTTTCACTTATGCATGCAAGTGAGATGTTTATACCAGAACTTAATCCTAATCTGTTTTTTTTTTTCTCTTGGCAGACGGAGTCATTCTTGTTGTTCTTTTTTCCCCCCTTCTCCTCCAGTATGCAAATTCTGTAAATTGCTTAGACTGTCACTTCTGTTTCATTTTTCTTTATATTTTCATTTAATCCTCTTAGCATCTTGAATGTGAATCTAAATCCTGATGATGGGAAATTAAACGAGGCAAGACTCGCAGTGAGAATACAACTGATCAGGTCTCCAAGTGGGCAGATGTGGGCCATAAGAGTGGATAGAAACAAAGACTACTGTATTAAGTAGATTTTGCAGCTGCTGCATATTTCCTGCCCTCTGTCTATGTGCATTCCTTTTTCTTTTCTTTTTTTCTATTTTGTTTCTTGTGTGTGTGTGTTGGGAGGGGTTTCTTCCTGGGGCATAAGATTGAAAGAGTCATTTATGGCAAGAAATGCATGCTTAAGCACAAACAATATGCAAACATCATTAGTCACTCCATCTGCTCTCTCTCTCTCTCTCTCTCTCTGATTGAGCTTATTTTTGGCAGAGGAGCTGGATGGTGGGGAGTACTTATTCGCAATTCGGATGCTAATGGTGCTTTTCCGGAGAGAGTTCTCATTTATTGATGCACTTTACCTTTGGGAGGTTAGGAACGCCATATATCCAGTTCAAGCTGTGCTTAGAAGTTAGAAATTACCTAGTCTTTGGTTCTAAATTTTCTGGAGGGAACTTACCTTCATGTAATTCGTTAGTATGGAAGTTCTTTGAAGTTGGGGACAGGATAGTAGGATGAATCGGGGTGGAGGATCTGATAAGGGATTATTCTTGAGATTTCGTTCATGATAAAAAAGTTGCTTTGCCTACTTTAGCTCTATTGACTTTCTAAAATCTTTTTTACTTCCTGGTACTAAATACAATTTTACATTTAGGTGATGTGGGCCATGGAATACAATCCTAACACATATTTGTCATATGAGGAGCCTCGAGACTCTAAATATTCTAGTCTGAAGAATGGAGACATTAAAATGAACTATAAGCAGCTGAAACAATATGGGAAATTTGAGAGGAAAAATGTGCAAACTGGAGGGATAGAGCAAAAAAGTGCTCTTGCTGTCTTTCTTGTTGCTGGTGTTCTTGAGGCCAAGAATAAGCGACTTCTGAAGGAGGCCAAAGGCCTTGATGATGTTGTTCAGGTATTCTGCATTAGTGTCTGCATATCATTAGTTGCAGATATCCTGTTCAGCATACTTACTGCTTCACTCTTGATTGTATGTTTGAATTATCTCCAGATTTTGGGTGAATTAACTGGGAATTTGGATGCTAAAAAAGCATTGAAGGAGGCACTAAAAGTTCACAGCAAGTACTTGAGTAAGGTAAACTTTGTCTTCATAGCTTCACCAATCTCTCTCTCTCTCTCTCTCACACGCACGGGGACATGCACATAATTTTTAAGACACCTTATACTTCACCATTTGTGCAGGCCAAGAAATCATAGAGATGTTCAGCAACCTGGGGAATGAGTTCTTTTAATTTTCTCTTGAAGCATGCAAGGCTGAGTTTTCTGAGTTCTTTCTTTTTCTTTTGTGTTGTTTGTGAAAATTATATAAAAATGCATGTACATAACATTCTATACAATTGTAAGCCCTCCCTATGGTTTGACATGCAAATTTCCTATATGCTACAGAATGCTGTAGTTCTGTATAAGGTTTTGGCTTTCATCCTCTTATAGATAGATACACCAGGACCAGAGATGAGAGCTGATGAAAACATTTTGGAAATTTGTAATTGCTGAAACATTACTACATCTTCTATAAATTGAATGGTAATATTTTTTACTTCTAATTTAAGTTTATATTTTTATTATGACATGAATATTATTATGTAAAGTTTATTTATAATACTTTAGTTCTCGTATATTTTACAAATTATTACCAGATATTTTGTCTGTGAAAAAGAAAAAGAAAAACGGTATTTAAACTTCTGTATTTAATTTTATTGGGCCCAAATATGGGCCGTACCCTATTATAATTCCTGTTATGTAGGAGTAGTTGAAGAAGAATGAGGTAATGGGTTTTGACCAGATTGGATTGGGTACTATCAGACCCATGTCGCACATTATAAGGCTTGAACTCTATATTCATCCTTGTTTTCTCAACCTACAGGCTCGCTCTTTTCCGATCTTTTATGATAACTACTATTGCACCCATCCTATGGATGAGGTTTTTAAAAAATGATTTATAATTATGTCTATTATATGTTATTTACATGATAATGTTTATTAGTAAATATGATCATGTTTAAATACATGTATTATTAATCAAAATTAAAAACAAATACAAATTTTCAAGATATTGAATTTGAATAATTATAAAAGTTCAATACATTAGAAATATAAGTTGAAAAATTTATTTTAATTTTTGCATTACTTGATGGTATACAAGGTTAGGAATGGTAGTACATGAATTGTCATAGTTGCAATGTTATTTTTGTCATCCCTATATTTTGACATTAACCATGGTTTAATAATATGTGTTTTTATCTTCCAGTTAATTCTCAACGTAGTAATATCTCTAATGCGATCGAACCTCATAATTATTTTTAATTTTGAGAAAATTTTGAATTTTTTTTTTACAAAAGAACAAAAAAATTATTGAAGTAATGGTCATAATTTGTTCATAATAATTTTTTTATGATAACAAATCAACTATTTATACCAAAAAAACAAATCAATTCAATTTCTAGAACTTGTTTTAATTAGAATCGTAAAAATAAAAATGTAATTCAAAACTTCGATACTTACACTATATTCATCCTTCAAGGTTTGAATACCACTTAGAATTATATAATATTTTTCCAATAAACTCAATTATCGACTCCTCGTCTGCTATACGGATGCATAGCTTTGACGTTTATTCAAGAGAATCATTGTTTTCATCCAAATTATTTGACGTTTACCCTGCTCTTCAAATAGATGTATCGATGTGAATACTTTTATCTATTGATTCAGTTACGTATATCAATAAAACTAATTTTGGTTTACATGTTCAATACATGTATAATGATGATAACTTCATTATCAAATGATAAAATATTATTGAATGACTTCAATTCGAGGGATTGTTAAATCCTATACATTTATTACCTTTTTTCTTATTTAATGAGTTTCAATTTCAAGAATTGCTCTATAGTTATTTTCTATTTTTAAAGTTTCTCATATTTTAGAAAAATCTTTTGATGACGTATACATAGTGAATTGTCTCATAGAACTTGCATCCGGTTTCATTATTCTTAATATTTATAAATAATTAATGTGGACATGTGTCAGTCTGAGGGGAAAAGTGTAATTACTTATATATATATATATATATATATATATATTGGCTGAACAAATATTGATTTTTAATATTTAATTTATGTACAATGGTCTAAAATTAAGAAGTTAATGTAAAAATAAAATAGAATCTTCTTGAGTCTTGATTCAAAGTTACTGTAAAAACTAAGAAAATTTTGGATTGTGTCGCATAAAATTACTAAAATATAGTAAGTAATGAACACAATTTTAAATAAAAATATATAAATTTAACTTTTGAAATAAAATATAAACATCTTTTTATAATTTTTTTATAAAATTATACTTAAAAAATAAACTATCATATTGTCCTAAATTTTTTTATTTTTGTATTACTACTTAATCTCAAAGATACATTTATTCTTTATCCTCATATATTTTCTAAGAGTTGACAAATATGGGTATTGACGGTCAAAACAAATAAACAATAACGGCTTTCAATGAACTACCATTTAAATAGAATCTTGCATTTGATTTCTTTGTTATTTTATATATTTTAAAAATAATTAATGTGGATACGTGTAGGTTGAGGGGAAAAGGGAATTAATTATATATATATATATATATATATATTGAATATTTAAATATATTTGAATCAATGAGTAGAGTTAATTTTTCAAAATATTAATTTATGCTAAAATATATTTTTAATATATAAAAAATTTATTATGATCACATGTGATATTAGAGTCAATTTGGTGAATAATTTATATATATTAAAAAACAATTATACTCAAATTATAAACAAAATCAATGTACGCATTAAAAAATAATTAATATAGAACTCTTAAAGAATAAATATTTTATTATTCTAAAAGAATTTTGAAACAAATAAAATGATAACTTATTTTTCTTTTTCTTTTTGATGGAAGAAAGTAACTTTATGTTTTGAAATGATTGATTTTAGATAATTTAATTTGAAAGATTAAATTGGTAAGATTCAAATAAATTTGAATCAATTAATAGAGTTAATTTGTTAAATATTATTTTAAATTATATTATGATGACATGTGACGTTAGAACCAATTTTAAGAATTACTTTTATATATATAAACGTGTTGATGAATTGTGAAACTACAAATGTTTCATTCGAGACAACTCGTATTCAATTCTATAATAATTTTTAAAGTAATATAGAACACTTGTAAAATTATTAAGACATCAGTATATGCATATCATTTGTCTTTGTGCTAGAAAAATAACACTTGTCCATCTTTGTATTTCAAGGTAACAACTTGTTTAAGAAATATAATTTTGAAGTCAAATCACGCATTAAATAAGTAATTAGTGCCTTATTTGTTTAATAGTGCTTGGTAATGCCTATTCTTATTTTCATTAACCACCGTTCATGGAAATTTCATGAAATAAGCTGTCGAATTCGGAATATCTAACATTGAACTTCACGTGTCATGAAATTAATACATGAAATATTCGATATATCAACATGTTAAGAAGCTTTCCATGAAATCTCTTCAATTTTCACTTTTGAAGTACAGTAGCTGGTTTATGAAAATAGTATATTTTAGTATTGTTTACTTTGATTTCTTTTCTTCCGATTGATATTGTTAATTTCAAATCAATTCTCAACTGTTTTTTTTCTTTTTCTTCTACTTCTTAAAAAATTCAATACCAAATAAGTCAAGCACTTCATCATCTAAGAAAGATAGAGAACCATTTACAATTCTTTTAAAAAAATAAAAAAAATAAAAAAAGTAGTCCATCCATTCAATCTCAAGGTGCGTTAGTTAAAGTGGGCTGGGCAGATAGGAAAACGAGAAACGATGGGTGTAATTGGTCCGAATCAGGAGGTTAACGCTTAAAAAACTTCTAATTCCCTCCCTACAGGTTCTTTTTTATGGGCGGTATTGCGATTGAATGCAATAGTTCATTTTTCCACTCTAAACAATTGAATAGAAGTAAACGGAAAGAGGAGTCTCAGAATTGGACTTTGTTGCAGAAAGAACTCATTCCTCAATCCTCCATTTGAGAGAATCTTCCATGGCCGAACATCAAATTCCTGAGGATTCTTTTACCAACACAAAGGGTGAAGTAGAAGTGGCAGTGATCATGGTGCCCTTTCCAACACAAGGACATCTGAATCAGTTACTCCATCTCAGTCGTATCATCTCATCTTACCACATACCTGTCCATTTTGTGAGCTCCCCAACCCATAATCGCCAGGCAAAGCTTCGAGCACATGGCTGGCATCCTCTCTCCAATTCCCACCTCCATTTTCATGACGTCACAATACCCCCCTTTGAAATCCCTCTTCCAGATCCCAATGCCCCTATTGAACAAATGCTTTCACTGATTTCCTCTCTGATTCATCTCCGTGAGCCCATTTACGCTCTCCTGCATGAACTTGCGAAGACATCAAAGAGAGTCGCCGTAATTATTGATTATTTCATGTTTTGGGTTATCCAGGACGTTTCTTCAATTCCAAATGCAGAGTCCTACTGCTTTCACAGTATTTCATCTTTTTCCTTGTATTATGCTGATTGTACAATCGCAGGAAAAGCCGTTCTCGTTGATGGCGAACCAGCGAAAGCTCTTCCACCAGAAGATAGCGTTCTCCCGGACCACTTGTGGGACTATATCAAAGAGCAACGCAAGTCCAGAATTTGCAGCCATGGGAATCTTTACAATAGCTGTAGAGCAATTGAAGGTCAATTCCTTAATCTCCTAGCTGAAGTAAAGCTAACCGATACGGACAAGCATTGGGCTATTGGTCCGTTTCATCTGGTATCCATTCCAGCTGCCGAGAGGAAAACCTCTAACGAATACTTGGAGTGGCTTGACAAACAAGCCCCAAAATCAGTTATATTTGTTTCATTCGGCACGACTACTACTTTATCAGATGAACAAATCAAAGAGATAGCTCTGGGATTGGAAGGAAGCGGCCAAAATTTCATGTGGGTTCTGAGAGATGCAGACAGAGCAGATATTTTTGTAGGAGAATCTAGGAGATTTCAATTACCAGAAGGGTTTGAAAAGAGAATTGAAGGAAGAGGAATAATTATTCGAGATTGGGCACCCCAATTGGAAATTCTGGGACATCCTTCTACGGGAGGTTTTATGAGTCATTGTGGATGGAATTCATGTGTAGAGAGCATATCTATGGGAGTACCAATTGCAGCATGGCCAATGTATTCAGAGCAGCCACTGAATGCCATCCTAATAACAATGGTGTTGAAAATCGGTATTATAGTGAAGGAGTGTACACTTGGATGTGAAATTGTGAGTTCGGTAACAATTGAAGAAGCTGTAAAAACATTGATGGATTCTGCAGAAGGAGCTGAAATGAGGCATAGAGCTGCAAAATTGAGCACTGCCGTCAAGCAGTCCGTAAAGGAAGATGGTGCTACTGCGGCAGAGATTGCAAGTTTTATTGCTCATATCATCAGATAAATCTTGATGGCGACAGAAGCAATTATATGTTAGGATCAAGTAAATATCTTTCAGAATCTGAGAAGATTCACAGGGAGCAACTCGTCTTTTCTCTACAAGGCAATTGGGCCCTTCTTTCTTTTCATTTCTTGTTTAACGCCCCTCGCTCTAAGAAACTTCTATACGCAAATTATCTTGGGCCCGGATATGTGGTGTACTGTATATATATATTTTTAATTATCATTCAGTAATTTTTCGTTAGAAGCTAATCAGGATTTGATTCGTGTTCGTATAGTATTATTTTTACTTTTCTAACATCCTTTCAAATATGATCAAATTTACGATTTCTCATCAGCTTAACAGGACATTTGATCAGGTGCTTAAGCTCCTAATTTTGTACCATATTTAGTTCATATTATGTTGGACTAAATGAATAGTAGTATTGTTATTGGTCTTGTCTGCTACTATATTCTTCTCTTTTCAGCCGACTACTATACTCGTTCATTCAATCTAGTCCATCTTCTTTTCTTTTCTTTTTTGTCTCACTGCGTCCTTGTTCTCTTTATAAAATGTGTTAAGTGTCTTGCATTAGTTTTTTTTATTTAAAATTGTATAACGATTTTTAAAATAATAGAACATAGCTCTGGGATTAGAAGGAAGCGGCCAAAGTTTCACGTGGGTTCATAGAGATGCAGACAGAGCAGATATTTTTGTAGGAGAACCCCGGGTGTAAACGAGAGGACGAATTTGGTTGCGCTCAACTCGATCTCTACTTATCCAAATTTTAAAAAGTTTAAACTTAGACTCAAATTTAAATAAATGATAAGTTTCAATCAAATTCGAACTCGAGTTTGAATTTTTTTAAAAAATATTTTATATTTTTAATTTTTTTTAAGAGTAAAAAAATATATATTTATGTTATTCGTTACTTAACGAGTCACGAAACAATTAATTTTAAATTTAAATTTAATTTAATTTTTTAATAAATTGATTCAAATTTAAGCTTTGATCCCTTAGTTACTTGATTCGTTTGCATTCTTACAAAATCTAGGAGATTTACTTTCAGATGGGTTTGAAGAGAGAGTAGAAGGAAGAGGAATAATTGTTCGAGATTGGGCTCCCCAATTGGACCAATTGCAGCTTGTCCAGTGCATTCAGATCAGCCACTAAATGCTACCTAATAACAAAGGTGAATAGTGATGTTTTAAAAAATATCCTTGAACACTTGGCAAAAGGTCATTAACTTGTTCAAATTTTAAAATAAAAAAATAAACAAAGTACCTAGTTCAACAAAGGAAAAAAATAAGATTTTTTTTTTTAAAAAAAGATTAAGGATCTATTTCACTAAAAATATAAATATAAGGGACTAAACATACCAGGTTGTCTAAAAAAATATATAAACATTGAGTTTTTAAAAATATCATTCATATGAGTGTTGACTTTCATCAAATTTTTTAAAAAAATTAACGAAAAAACTTAGTTCACACAAATAAAAAAACATCAAGGATTTAAAAATTTTAAAATAAAGATTATAAACTCAATTTGGTAATTATAAAAAATTTAGGGATTAAATTTGCCAATTTCTTCACCTAATTTGGTCCTAGTCTAGTAGTCTTAGAGGCAGTGGAAAAATTAACATATCCCTTACATTCTAATTTATTTTTTTCTTTTCATTATTGCAGATGATATGGTCTAGGAGTGATTTGGATACCTTTCAAAATAATTTTGTACTCTGTTTTGAAAGAAAAAATTAAGTGTTTTTGGATTTTTTTTTAGAGAATTAAAACTTTGATATGATATTTACTGAGTCTCATAATATTAATAATACTATATATATATATACACAATATATAGTTAGTAAATTATTTTAGAGTGTAAATTTAATTTTAAAAAATATAATGTATATGAATTGGTGATATTCATACACAAGATTATAAGAAGGTTTAAAATTTAAATGCATAGAAATTTTGAAGAAAAAAAATTCTAGAGAAACAAAAAAAGAATTTTGGAAAATTGGTCATTTTAGTCTTTATAGTATACTTCATTAGTCAAAGTAGTATTTGATGTTCATGTTAAGTTATAATAGTTCATAATATTTATTTTTAATATGTCTGAATTAGTCGTTTTTTTACCCCTTTTATAAGGACTATTATGGAAAAAAAATTACACGCTAAAAATAAAATATATAAATTATTATAACTGAAATTAAACATAAGAAACTACTTCGAGTAAACAAGAAAACATCTTGGGAGTAAAATGATCAAATAGAGCATAAGAAATTAAGAAGGCCATTGAAACTTTACACCGACAATTGCGTATGCGACACATGGAGTGACTGATCACTGATGTTACAGTGCCACCACTAAAATTTGAGGAGAATCTGGGTGGGACCCATACCATATCCCTCAAATTGCTTATAATGGTAACCCTCAACTCTTCCAATTCCATGTACTACCCTTTCAAAATGAACTTTTCCTCACAAGTACACAACAGAAATTCTGGTTTTATAATATTAGTCCAAGATTGAATTGAATTTTAAAAATGTGTTTTATTATTTTTATAAAAATGAGAAGAATGTGATTGTTTGGATAAGACATTCTCTTTAGAAATTAAAATTTTGATATATTAAAATTATTTAAAATAATATAAATATATATATAGTTAATAAATTATTTGAAATTTTATTTTCAATTAAAAAATAATAATCTATTGCTTTCTTTTTAAAAAGGTTAAAGTATTGTTTATATGAATAAGTTATGAAAGAATTTAAAATTTAAATGTGATAAAAATTTCGAAGTAAAAAAAAAAGTTCTTTGAAAAAGATCAGTTTTTGACTGATTATTAAAATTAGTTTTTCAATTTTTTATAAAAATATATTTAAAAACATTTTTTTATAACTCTATGCATGGATCTCACTTAATCATATAAATAGTATTTCATAATTATAATTACAATAATAAATAATTTATTAATTATATTTTATATATTTTTATAATATTATCAATCACGTGAGACCCAAAACATATCAATCTAACTTTCAATTTATAATAAAAAAATTATTATCCAAACATAATTTCATTCAAAACTCAATCCAAATATGCTGTATATAAAGTCAGAATTTCATCCATGTTAGAGGCCGCCATAAAAATTGTGGTAATAATTCTTTAATATTCAATATTTCTTTGTTTTAAAAAAAAAAGTGATATCTTTATTGTTGTAAGGGTGAAAGAATAATTTCCTATTAACTAGCAATTTTCTTCTTAATTCTTTTTATTCTTTTGAATGCCTGCTAACGATTTTCATTTATTAATAAAAGGTTTAGTTTCCTCAAAAAAAAAAAGGTATTGGTGGTCACTGTAAGTCCGACTAATTCACTTTGAAATCTGGAGAGGATATAATTTATTCTGGAACAATTATCACTTTTGTGACTCTACAAAAAAAAATTAATTTTTTAAAAATACATACAATTTTCTATTAATATTAACACGAGAAGAAAATGTCGAGGAAATAAGGTCAAATATGAGCTCCTCCTATCGTCACCGTTTAAGATGTCGATCGGACCAGATATTAAACGAAAGATTAATCTCAAATTTGATTGTGACCTTATGAATGAATATTTATTGTTACCGGCTGAGAATATCCTCTATTATTCTATTGCCACACTGATTTATTGACGTTACCTACAATGCTTATAAAATTCCAATTCCAAGGTTCCAGAATTCATTATTTACAAAACTCCTTCAAGATTAGTCAACGAAGCACTCCATCTTTTCACCATTGAATTGAATTTCGCCGCAGCAAGAGAACTCATTCCTCAATCCTCCATTTGAGAGAAAATTTTCTATGGCCGAACATCAAATTCCAGAGGGATCTAGCTACAAAAAGGATGAAGCAGAAGTGGCAGTGGTCTTGGTGCCCCTACCAGCACAAGGACATCTGAACCAATTGCTTCATCTCTCTCGTATCATCTCGTCTCACCGCATACATGTCCATTTTGTTAGCACCCCAACCCATAATCGCCAGGCAAAGCTTCGAGCATATGGTTGGTATCCTCTCACCAATTCCCACCTCCATTTCCATGACTTCACAATACCCTCCTTTGATGTCCCACCTCCAGACCCCAATGCCCCTACGAAATTTCCCTTACATCTTATTCCATTGTTTTCTACTGTGATTCATCTCCGTGAGCCCATTTACGCCCTGCTGCGTGAGCTTGCGAAGACATCAAAGAGAGTTGTTCTAATTATTGATTATTTCATGTTTTGGGTGATCCAGGATGTTTCTTCAATTCCGAATGCAGAGTCTTATTGCTTCCACTGTGTCTCATCATTTTCCCTGTATTATGTCGATCGTATAATCACAGGAAAACCTGTTCTCGTTCAGGGCGAACCAGTGAAAGATCTTCCACCAGAAGATAGCGTTTTCCCGGAATATATGTGGGAGTATTTCAAAGGGCAACATAAGTCCAGTAAATGCAACCATGGCAATCTTTACAATAGCTGTAGGGCAATTGAAGGTCAATTCCTTAATCTCCTAGCAGAAGAAAATCTAACTGATACAGACAAGCACTGGGTTGTTGGTCCGTTTAATCCGATATCCATCCCTGAGAGGGAAACTTCTAACAAATACTTGGAGTGGCTTGACGAACAACGCCCAAAATCGGTTATATTTGTTTCATTCGGCTCGGCTACGTCTTTATCCGATGATCAAATCAAAGAGATAGCTATGGGATTGGAAGGAAGCGGCCAAAATTTCATGTGGGTTCTGAGAGATGCAGACAGAGCAGATATTTTTGTAGGAGAATCTAGGAGATTTCAACTGCCCGAAGGATTCGAAGAGAGAGTTGAAGGAAGAGGAATAATTATTCGAGATTGGGCACCCCAATTAGAAATTCTGGCACATCCTTCTACGGGTGGTTTCATGAGTCACTGTGGATGGAATTCATGCGTAGAGAGCATATCCATGGGAGTACCTATTGCAGCTTGGCCAATGCATTCAGATCAGCCACTGAATGCTATCCTAATAGTACAGGTGCTGAAAATCGGTCTGAGAGTAGTGAAGGAGTGGGCTCTTCAATATGAAATTGTGAGATCAATAACAATTGAAGAAGTTGTAAAAAGTTTAATGGCTTCAGCAGAAGGAGCTGAAATGAGACACAGAGCTGCAGAATTGAGCACTGCCATTAAGCAGTCAGTAAAGGAAGATGGCGCCGCTGCTACAGAGATTGCAAGTTTTATTGCTCATATCACCCGATAAATCTTGACGATTGCAGAAGCAATATATATGCCTAGGATTAAATATCTTTCCCAATTTGAGAAGTTTCTGGGGAAGAACTCTCGTTTTTCCTCCCCGTTAATGTTTTCCAATTTGACATTATGCAGCAGCTCTTCAGTTTCACACACTCTCCACTTTGTAATGAATCAATGAAGTGGCATGATTTCATATGCTACATGTTTGTCAATTTTGCTTTGTGAGAGTGATGTATCCTATTGTAGTGAAAGTTGTAGAATTATACAGAATTTTTATTATATTCAGGCACAATCTCGAAAATAATTCTCATTTTTCACTACAAATTTTCAAAAAACTTATTTTTATTTTTAAAATTTCCGTTACATATAAATTTCAATTTCTCATCAACATTCACACATATGAATTTCATTTATGCACATAAACAATATTTTTTAGTTAAAATTACACTTTCAAATAATTTATTAATTATATTATATATATTTTATAATATTATGAATAATATAAGATTAAAAAAAATCATATCAAATTCTCATTTTCTGTCAAGATATTATCCAAGCACAACAATGGTTACAAATAAAAAAAGGAAAATTGGAACGTTTAGTCTCCACAACATATTTCACTTTGAAACATTTGATCCCATTCATTTTTTAAACTCAGTAGGTTCTCAACGTTTTTTACTTCGATATGTTTAGTCATTTTTTATATAATTGGTTAAATTTGATGAAAGCTCATTTTTTTCACTAACCCATAAGGGTATTCTCGGTATTTCACATTTGCCTCAAAATATTATTTTTCCTCACATTATAATGCCCTAAACCCTCACCATCGCTTTTTCTCCAAAATTTCCCAACTCAAACCATCTCTCTTGTATCAGATCCGTATGGAATCAAGGAAGACAGACGAGTTGACGAGAATGCAAAGGGCAAAGAAAGAAGGCTTCGGTTGTCAGAATAGCTTCATCTTTATTTTCGGTTGTCATTTGAAGAAGAAAATGGTCCCCTCAATTAACCCTTCCAAGAGCATGTTCAACCTTAAGAATAGTTTCAGATATGTTCCTAAATTTTTTTTCCCCTGTTCTTGCCATAATGTGGTCTGTGGACTATAAGTGATTTGATTAGTTTGGAGAGAACTTAGTAACTTGGAACTATATTTATTTGATTTTTTATATTTGCACACAATCTTAAAAATAATTTTGTCATCTTTCATAAATAAAAATAATAATCTCGTAACACTTTTTACTTTTAAAATTTCTATAAACGTTCAAATTTTGAATTTCCTCTCAATTTTACATATGAATTTCATCTATTTACATAAATAATACTTTTTTTAATGCTCTCTTATTAAAATCACTCTTAAACAATTTATTAACTATATTTTATACATTTAATAAAATTTTCAATAACATAGAACCTAAAAACATCATATTAAACTCTCAATTCTTTCCCCAAAATATTTTATCATTACTCAACATAATTCTCTTGACTTTGATTATTTACAGTAAACTCTCCAATAAACTGTTCACTGTATCTAGAATTTAGGTTCAGTTCTGATTATCCTCTTTTTTGTTTTTTAAATAGCACTAACATGTCACGAGGACATTAATTCTGCCATCTCCACAGCCACATGCTTTTTTAAGCCTTTACATTTTTGGAGTAATCTTGGCAAATATTTAAATTTAGCATAGAATATGGGTAATGATGGTCCGGGTGTATTTGGATAAAATTGTAGTCTGAAAAATAAAATTAATTGTGTTTGGATAAATAAAAAAATTGAGAACGAAGTAAGAGTTTAATATGATTTCTTAAAGTATCACATTATTGATAATATTATTAATATATTAAATGTAATTAATGAATTAATTTTTTAATTTTAATTAAAATGTATTGAAAAATAATTTATGTGACATGTGAAATTGATTAGTGTGTTTAGAATAAATTTAAAATTTGAATGTATGGAGATTTCGAAAGTTAAAAAATGTTTTGCAAAAATAAGTTAAGAAAAATTACTCAAATGAGAAAAGATTTTTAAAGATTGTGTGCAATGAGAGCCTTTTGTAGCAGAAGGCCATTGGAAATTCGAATTTTAACCACACAAATGTGTCTGCGGCACTTGCGACATATCGTTGGAAGAATCGCTGCCGTATGCGACAAAAGCCATATTGACGTTTTGGTGCATTGTGTATACAAAATTCATCAATAATAGAAGCCTTCATAATGATTGTCGGTAATAATTCTTTAATATTCAAGATTTTTTTTTATTTTAAAAAAGTGATAACTTTTTTGTTGAAACGGTATAAGCATAATTTCATATTAACATCTAAATATGTAGTTTATTAATCATTGACAACTAATATCTTAGTTGTCAATTTTATTTTGTTTCTTTTAAAGAAAAAGTAAAGTAACTTATTGGTAAAATATATTCACGATCGAGTATCTCATGCGCATGCTTTTATTTTATATGTAATCATTGAAAATGGAAAAGCAAAAGGAGAATTAAAAATGATACTACTAACCTGGTGGTACTTGAAATCACAAGGTACAGGAGTCCCATTTATCATTAATTTTATATTTTTTATCTTGAATACTAACAATTTTCTATTAACACGAGAAAACAATCTTCTGGAAATAAGGCCACACATGAATTGTTCCAATCATAAATATTTAAGATCTAGATTGGATCTAATATTAAAAGAGACTCTTGAATGTATGTAGTTAATATGGCAAATTGGTAAATTTAGTCTCCAAACATCTTACCACCATTGACATGTTTGATCGATGATTTTATTAAACCTTGTATGTCCTTCTTTATATACTCCATTCAATCAATGCAAAGTTAGTTCTAGATAAAGGGTGTCAATATAGTACTCAGACACATAAACACCATACGCTATTAGCCGTTTATGATTGAGATTTTATAAATTGATGAGTTCGTGTGTCAATTCGTTTATTTAAAAATAATAAAAATTTATTTATATTCTTAAATTTAAATTAACTTATCATATCTAATTTCTAATCACATTTTTTTATTCAAATGTAGTGTACTAATGAGTAGTGTTTTTTGGATCATTTTTATTTTGTAATTTTTTTAATTCATGACTTTTTTTTTAGCAATTTATGAATTATGATGATTTTTTTGAGGGATTTATGAGTTATTTTGACATATTCTATATAATCACCATTTATCACTATATAAATGATAATGATAATGATTTAAAATAAAATAAAAATTAACGCAATATGTCACGATAATGATTATTCTTCCATTAAGCTGCATAGATTCAATAAATAATTTAGTTTTAATATATTTTTTACTTTTTTCTATGATATTTGTCTGTTTCGATGAATGTCATGATGATATTTTTTTAAAATACTTTTATTGTGATGAATTGAGATAATAATAATCTATTTTGTTGAGATGTATTCATGTATAGTAGTAACAAACAAATATCTAGATGGTTTGTACAATTTTATATTAATATTTTGCTAATTTACATAGTCTATACAATTTTTTCCTTTGATTGAATATATTTTTATTTCAGTCTTTCTTGTACATTGACTCTCTTAATTTTCAATTTAATTTATTGTATTTCATATTAAACATAATATGATTTTTTCAATAAAATATGTGTTATTGCGTTGACAGGTTGTTAAATAGGGTTATCGTGTTGATAGGTTACTAAATAGAATTATTGTATTGGTGAGTTGAACGGGTTGACGTGTTCGTGTATCGTGTCGTGTTAACACGATTTTTTAATGCGTCGTATTCATATTCACAAATTGAACACGATTATTAATTGTGTTGTGTTCGAGTTAGTGTGTTAATAATTCGCAAATCCAACCCGACGTGATACGATAGCCACTCCTAATTGTAAATAATAAAACATGAAATATTATCAAAATTTTATCATGTACTATTTTTTATTTTAAATTATAATTATTTATCTTTTATTTCAACTTTAAAAAGTTTCTTACTATTTTCAATTTTTATTTATAATTCCTTATATTTTATTTCAACTTTTTAGAGTTTAATATTTTTTTCAATTTTTAGTTATGGATC
The DNA here is from genome assembly GCA_019593545.1 of Apocynum venetum. Taxonomy (NCBI): domain Eukaryota; kingdom Viridiplantae; phylum Streptophyta; class Magnoliopsida; order Gentianales; family Apocynaceae; genus Apocynum; species Apocynum venetum. The sequence goes on from SRSM01000324.1 coordinate 3,295,875, forward strand.
TTTTCATGAGTAAAACTTATTTTCCAACAAACATGACATCTATCATCAATCTTTTTAGAGGTATTTTTTAGAATTTTTTTCCACAAAAACTCATCTCAATGGCTTCTTAAAGAAAAGGAAGAAAAAATAGTTGAAAAAGTAATGGGGATAAGTTTTTTTATTTTTTATTTAATAAAAATACACTTAAAATGATTGAGGATGAGCATTATATTGGATGAAAAACAAGTTTTACTTATCGAAATGCCTATAATTAAAAGTTAAAAATAGTATTATATTTTAAAAGGTTGAAATAAAATATAAATATACATAGATATTTTAACCAAAATACTTTTTTTTTAAAAAAATATTTGATCCAAAATCATTCTGGTTATAGGGAATATATCAAACGTCAGTTTTTTGTTTGTTCCAAAGACATAAAAGTCATTTACGTAATTGAGTGAAAAAATAATTTTTTTTTGAAAAATAAAAGGCTCAACAAATTTTTTATATATTATTTGTGGTGACAACGTTGTTAGTGTTCTTTCTATTTTTTTCAATTTCATCATTATTATTTTATTCTTCTTACTTTCTTTCTTTTTTTAAAAAATAATTAGCTCAACAATTTTTTTTATAAAAAAACTCAATTAGTAATTTTTTATATAAACTAATTAACTCAACCAAAAAAAACTACATAATATATTAATTTATATTTATTATTTTATAAACTAATTAGCTTACTAAAAAGATTACACAATTATTAATTTTTATTTATTATATAAAAGATATATTTAGATTAGAAAATTAGGAAATATACTTTTATTAATAAAATATTTTCAATTTTACAGTAATTTCAATATTAATCAAAATATATTTCCCTTTTCTAATTGTTTTTGAAAGATGGAGGTATTATTAAAAAGGAAAAACCCCAAGTGGTTTTATACCAAACCCAAAGTGAGAGAGAGTTGGTCTACATGGAAAGTAACCTACAGAAGTGAACAAAAACAAGGAGAGTAACTAGGCAACATATGCTAGGCCCTAGAGTAGAAAGCATCTTTAGAACGAAGAGATGAAATTTTGGTTCAAATCTAGAATACATAATTATAAATATAAAAATTAAAATAAAATATAGGAATTTATAACTAAAAATAATTCAAATCGAAAATCGATAATAATTTTAAAAAATAATTTGGAATTTTGTAGAACTAAGAGGAACACATAAAATTTTCAAAAATAACCTCTAGAGTGACCAAAAAAAAAGTTTAAACATTGACTTGAATTTGACTTGACAACTGTGAGGTGAAGGACCAAATTATTTTATCCTGAAACTATAAATTATCTAAAAAATTTTAAAAAATATCATCGGGAACTAACTTTCTTATTCGGGAAATGTTTAATGACTAAAATTTACGCAGGCAAGATGCAACTGAGATAATTCAATTAATAAAGATTAATCTCGACAAAACCTTGACTATATAATTTTTAAAAATAGATGTCTAAAAAAGTATAGCAATTTTGCCAGTAATTTTAATCATAGTTCCACTTCCACTAAGCAAGAGCATCTCAAGTCTCAACTGCTCCAGTGTTTCAAATTTGACGTTGATTATGAAAATACATCTACAGTCGCTATCCCATTTAACCTTTTTCAAAGTGAAATTTATAAAATGCACATATTCTCGAAGTATGTGCCACTTTTAATATATGTACCTCTCAAATGCTAAAAATACATATAAAAATGTTAGTAATAATTCGAACGCTGAAGGAATGACGTTTCCCACAACGCTTATCCTGTCAACATCGGCACGATTGATTGTCTATTAAAGTCACAGGAGTCTCAGATTTTGCTGCAGCGAGAACTCGTTCTTCCATTTGAGAGAAGCTTCAATGGCAGAACCTCAAATCTTCAATGACTACAAAGGGGATGAATCAAAGGTGGCAGTGGTCATGGTGACCGTTCCAACACAAGGGCACCTGAACCAGTTTCTTTATCTCTCTCGTAATCATCTCATCGTACCACATACCTGTCCATTTCGTTGGCACCCAAACCCATAATCGCCAGGCAAAGATTCGAGCTCCTGGTTGGGATCCTCTCGCCAATTCCTACTTTCATTTTCATGACGTCACAGTACCCTGCTTTGATGTCCCTCCTCCAGAACCAAACGACCACATTAAACATTTGTATTCTCTATTTTCCTCAGTGGGTCATCTCCGTGAGCCCATTTACGCTCTGCTACGTGAGCTTGCTGAGAAGTCAAAGAGAGTTGCTGTAATTATTGATTATTTCATGTTATGGGTGATCCAGGATCTTTCTTCAATTCCAAATGCAGAGTCCTACTGCTTCCACAGTATTTCATCATTCTCCTTGTATTTTGTCGATCGTGTAATCGCAGGAAAACCTGTTCTCGTTCATGGCGAGCCATGGAAAGATCCTCCACCAGAAGATAGAGTTCTCCCGGAACACTTGTGGGAATATTTCAAAGTGCAACACAAGTCTAGAAAATGCAACCATGGAAATCTTTACAATAGTTGTAGAGCAATTGAAGGTGAATTTCTTGATCTTCTAGCAGAAGAAAAGCTAACTGATACAGACAAGCATTGGGCTATTGGCCCGTTTAATATGGTAACCATTCCTGAGAGGAAAACCTCTAACAAATGCTTGGAGTGGCTTGACAAACAACCTCCAAAATCGGTTATATTTGTTTCATTCGGCTCGATTACTTCTTTACCAGATGAACAAATCAAAGAGATAGCTATTGGGTTGGAACTAAGTGGCCAAAATTTCATGTGGGTTCTGAGGGATGCAGACAAAGCAGATATTTTCGTTGGAGAATCTAGGAGATTTAAACTACCAGAAGGGTTCGAAGAGAGAGTAGAAGGAAGAGGTAATAATTATTCAAGATTGGGCACCCCAATTGGAAATTCTGGCACATCCTTCCACGGGAGGTTTCATGAGTCACTGTGGATGGAATTCGTGCGTAGAGAGCATATCTATGGGAGTACCAATTGCAGCATGGCCAATGCATTCAGAGCAGGCATTGAATGCCATCCTAATAGCACAGGTGCTGAAAATCGGTTTGATGGTGAAGGAGTGGTCACCTCTGCATGAAATTGTGAGATCAGTAACAATTGAAGAATCTGTAAAAAGATTGATGGATTCTGCAGAAGGAGCTGAAATGAGGCAGAGAGCTGCAGAATTGAGCACTGCCGTCAAGGAGTCAGTACAGGAAGATGGTGCTACTGCAGCGGAGATTTCAAGTTTTATTGCTCATATCACCCGATAAATCTTGACGATTGCAGAAGCAATAATATATATGCCCAGGATTAAATAAAAGTCTTTTCAAATTTGAGAAGATTCCAGGGAAGAGTTCTTGCTTCCTTAAATGTTTTCCAATTTGACATTGACACCGCTCTTCATTTTCACAAAATTTCAGCTTTGTAATGAACCAAAATATATAAAAAAATGGCGTGATCCATAATAAGATATGCCGCATGTTTGTCGATTTTATTTTACTTTGTATGGGTATGGTGTTTCCTATTGTAGTCAGAATTTTCGATTTCATAAATTTCGACTCCTTTTGGTTGCTTCTAAAATACTATTCCAGGTTCCTTTTTAATATTTTTTATGAATAATTTTATACGAATTAATAAATTATTTTATTTTTAAAAAATAAAGTATTTACTAAAGATTTACTTATACTTTTAAATCTAAGTAGAGAGAATTTTTTTTGTAAAAAAAGATAAAAAATACATGATATAATTTCAATTTTTTTAAAAAACATATAGCATAATAAATTGAGGTATTTTAAATCTTTAGTACGAGTGAAATGTATACGGAAGAAATGTCATTGATAACGAAAATTTAAAATCAATTAAAATCGATACATAATATATGAATAAAAATGGGAATATAGAACAAAAGGAAAATAAGAAGTTAGTGGATAGGTGGAAGGCTGTATGAGGCTCAAAAAATTTCCGATTCCAAAGTATCTAGAATCCATTTGTCCTAATGCAATAATTGAAGTGGCCCAAATAGGATGCAAACCTTGGATCTATCATCTTATCTATGGAAGAAAAATGGGGAAAAAAGAACAGTTCGGTCGAATTGGTCCAAGGCCGACTGACGTGGCCACCGCTTAAAACTTTCAGTTTCCTAGACATTATTTTGATGGGAATTTATGGCTATTGCAGGCATGAATTCATTTGTCGTCTTTCAGAAGCCCCGTCTTTTAAAAAAAAACAAATGGAGCATTCTGGCACTGTGTCTATTAAAACCAAGAGGAGCCTCGGCAATTTTAAGCAAGGTTCCAATTCCAGCAACGGCATTTCAAGTCTTAACTGCTCCAATGTTTCAAAGTATGATCTTGATTATGAATATAACGACATAATATTGAAATGAATAAATATAGATACCACATTTTTTTAAATATGTCATCACCTTTTAATCATATAGTAGTATTTTAAAAAATGTAATTCTTTACTTATATGAAGGTAGTATATTATTTTATTTTTAGTCATTTAAAAAAACTAATTCACTTATTATATAAATTTTCATATTTAATTTTTTATTTTCACATTTATCATTAATTATTATTATTAATCATAAATTAATTTCATATTAATTTCACATCTTGAAATTAAACCATAAAATAATTTAGAAATAAATCTCTGGAATTAACCCTTGATATATAGCCCATAAAATTAATTGAAATTGTACTTATAAAATTTTCCAATTCCAAGTTTCGAGAATTCATTTGCCCTCTTTAAAACTTGCATTTATTGCAGCAAGAAATAACTCATTCTTCCAATTGAGAGGTTCTTCCATGGCAGAGCATCAGATTCTTGAGGGTTCTAGCTGCAAAGGCGATGAAGCGAAGTTGGCAGTGGTCATGATATCAGTTCCGGCACAAGGACACCTGAACCCGTTACTTGATCTCTCTCGTATCATCTCAACTTACCACATACCTGTCCATTTTGTTAGCACCCCAACTCATAATCGCCAGGCAAAGCTTCGATCATATGGTTGGGATCCTCTCACCAATTCCCACCTCCATTCCCATGACTTCACAATACCCTCCTTTGAGGTCCCTCTTCCAGACCCCAATGCCCTTATTAAATAATTATTTTCACCGTTTTCTTCCCTAATTCAACTCCATGAGCTTGCTAAGACATCAGAGATAATTGTCTTCATTGTTGATTATTTCATGCTTTGGGTGATCCAGGATGTTTCTTCAATTCCAAATGCAAAGTCCTATTGCTTCAATTGTTTCTCATCGTTTTCCCTGTATTATGCCCATAGTATAATCGCAGGAAAACCTGTTCTCGCTCATGGCGAACCACTGAAAGATCTTCCACCAATTCCTTAATTTCCTAGCAGAAGAAAAGCTAATTGATACAGACAAGCATTGGATTGTTGGTCCGCTTAATCCGGTATACATTCCTGAGAGGAGAACTTCTAACAAACCTTTGGAATGACTTGACAATCAAACCCCAAAATCAGTTATATTTGTTTCATTTGGCACGACGACTTCTTTTCCAGTGAACAAATTAAAGAGATAGCTCTGGGATTGGAAGGAAGTGTCAAAGATTCATGTGGGTTATGAGAAATGCAGATAGAGCAGATATTTTTGCAGGAGAATCTAGGATATATCAACTACCATAAGGGTTTTTAGAGAGAGTTGAAGGAAGAAGAATAATTATTCGAGATTGAGCACCCCAATTAGAAATTCTGGCATATCCTGCTACGGGAAGTTTCATGAGTCAAGGCGGGTGGAGTTCTTGCATGGAGAACATATCCGTGGGAGTACCTATTGCAGCATGGCCAATGAATTCAGCACAGCCAATAGATGCTGTCCTAATAACACAGGTGGAGGAATGGGCAGTTCGACGAGAAATTTTGAGATCAGCAACAATTGAAAAAGCTATAAGAAGATTGATGGCTTCCACAGAATGAGTTGAAATGAGGAAAAGAGCTGCAGAATTGAGCACCGTCGTCAAGCAATCAGTAAAGGAAGATGGTGTTACTGCTGCAGAGATTACAAGTTTTATTGCTTATATCACCAGATAAATCTTGACAATGGCAGACGCAAGAATTTGAAAAGATTCACGGGAAAAACGCTTGTTTCCTCTACTCGTTTATGCTTTCCAATTTGACATTGACACCACTCTTCATTTGCATATTTGTAATGAACCAACGAAAAGGCATAATTCATGTTAAGATATGCCGCATGTTTGTCAATTTTACTTTGTATGAGAGTGGCGTTTCCTATTGTAGTCATAACTCATAAGGTGCACAAGGGAATTTTCATAAATTTCGAGTCTTTTTGGGCTTCTCATGGTTTATCGCGTAATGATTCACTTGAAACTTGAATGGTTAGATATTTCTTACCCTAATAGTATGCACTTCACTGCTTCTTCTTCAAAAGTCACTGTTTTGCAATGTGTGAAAGTGTGATAATCTTCATTTGGAAATCGAATATTATTATTAAAATTTTGACGAGAAATGTGTTTTTTTGAGGAAATAAATATTTTATTTTTGAACCTTTCAAAATATTGAGATTGAATTCTAAACAATTTAAACAGGGCCCTTAGCCCAAAAAGCCCAACTTAAATTCTAGTTAAATATTGAGATTGAATTCTAAACAATTTAAACAGAGCCCTTAGCCCAAAAATCCCAACTTAAATTTTAGTTCTCATCCAACCCTGTAGAACACATAGGCCGATGATTGTTGCTTGCTAGCGTCCTACAAATACAAATTGAATTTTCAAAGCGATTCTGGGCCAAAAGTGGACTGTTCGTTACGTGCCATTGTGTCTAGATTTAACACAGAGTACTATGGGTAATGGGTCCATTACAAATGGGACATACTTCGATACGACACCACTTAGCCTATATATGTTCTTCAATTAAGTTTAACATACAAACAAAATTTTTATATATGAATAAATTGTTATAATGATATAATGTGTTGATATATTCATAATTTTATTATAATAATTATTCAATATCATTTATTAATTTAATCTCAAATTACATACTAAAACAATTGAAATTTTAAATGATGATAATTTCTTTAGGTTTTACTATTATTTCTTGATCTAATCATTTAGCATAGATTGATATCTCCTATTAAGCAAATAATTTTTTTTTGTAAAAACCTTAACTGAGGAGATGTTAGATATATTGGAATATTATGTCATGCAATATGATTCCAATATACCTATAATTAATTGGAACCTTAATAGAAACATGCAAAATTTAAAATTGGAATAAGTTGATTTAGACTTAAGATTGTGAGTGAAATTGTTATCTTGATTGATATTTGATATGTACTTTCTATATTTTAATATGTATCGTGTTTCATGTTTGATATACTTTTATGTTTTAATATAAAATGTGTAATATTTTATGATTTAATATGCATTGTTTTATATATTTTTATCTAAATAATGTTTATTTACCTTTTAAAATATAAAATATAATTAATGATATATATATATATATATATAAACATACACACATTTATATATAATTAATGATAATTAAGTAAAAATATATGTAGGTATAAAGTGAGTGTGGATATGAATAGATATCTATTTGATACAACATCTATATCATCATCTCCATGCTAATACTCGTAATTTCAATTTCATCCACATCCTTATCCTCAATAAAATTGGGTAATCCCTTTCCCCACTAAGTGAGGTTCGAATGAATATGCATATTTAGTGGGTAATGACTCATCCTATGCCCAACTTTAATTTATAGTCCACATCCAACTTATACCTGATCAAGATTGAACTTAAATTGGATCGGAATCAAATCATGGTTAATAGTTCAAAAAATTACTTATTACGTTTACGATTCATAAATGTTCATGAACTGACAGTTTTCGATTTTGTTAGATTTTTTCATTTTGATAAATCATAAACTTGAAATTCAACCTTTTAAAAAAATCTTAAATATAATTTGGTTTAACATGTCACGTTTATTTTTTATACTTTAATCTTATCACCATTTTACAATAATTATGTAAAATAAAATAAATTAATTTTTATCTTTTCTAATTTTGAACTTTGGAAATGTTTTACAAGACTTTTATTTTAAGTTTTAAACAACTATTGTCTTTTATCCAATATCTATGTTACTTTTCATTATTTTAATGGAAATAACGGATGAAATACTTATAATAAATTTAATTGTGACTACTTTTTATTAACTCTTTCTATTAATTAAAATAAAATGTTTTCATTATTAATAATGTTAGGAGAAATATATTTGATTTATATTTGGAGTATAATTTTATATATGGTAAATAAATTCAAATTGAGAAGTCATTTTCTGCCATTATTTGTAAACAAAAAAAATTATGATTGATGATAACATAATTGATACTGAAAGAACTTCTTCTAGTATTGAAGACAGAAACTCATAAATAATCGATTAAAGTAAGAGAACTAGAATGACTCTAATTCATTTATATCATTTATGCTCTCAAATTATAACTTAATTTTTCAAAACAATCAATTTTAATAACAAATACTAGTTCTTTAATTAAAAAATTTTAAAAATTAAAATCATATTAAAACCTTAATGGTAACTATTAAAAAATTTTATTTTAATGAATCATGGATTGAAAGTAAGTATTTATGTAACTTAATCATGTAAGTACAAATTGAATGGTCATCTGGGCCAGAAATGGACCGGGTCCGTTCCGCGTCTAGGCCTCACTCCGAGTACCATTGGTCCACTACAGAAGCACAAAGTTTGACACGACACCGTTTAGCCTGCTCGTACTGTTACAGTGCGTTTTTTCGTGGAAGTAGTTGCCCGTAACGCATTGCGTTTTCTGGAAGCAAAACAGAATCATCACGAGGCAAGTTTTGCTCCTCTCTCCCATTCAATTCCACTTTGTACGCAGACTCGCAGAGTTCCTGTGAGTTTAGATCTATACTGCATTCGCCTTTCTGTAGTTTCACGTAATTCAATCTGTTATCGTGTTTATTTTATCAGAATTTTATTGTATCTGATCAATTCGAGATTTGTTCTAATTCGTGTGTTCTGCGGTCTATGAGCATGTAATGTTGTCAATTCTGCAGTGGCGGAAGTTTTTGCATAGCGTTATTGTTTGCCTTTGTGATTAGCATCCGTGCCATGCATTCTCAGAGTAATTGAGATGATTTCAGTTTATTTTTTGGATTTTAATTGATTTTCTTTACTAGATTTTACTTCTATGCTTTATTTACTGGTTGATGAACTGAACTGTTTTGCCTACTAGTCTATGTTAGTCCTCTTTGGTACTAGTCACTGAAACTATTTGTGGAATTAGATTTGATTTATGTGTTGAAACTAATTGAGACGATTATAATAAACTATAATCGTTTCACTTGCTAGAAGATCTGTTGATTCCTTTGTTTGTTTAAAATCTAGATCTGAGTGCGTGGTTATTAGTTGGAAAATTTGTAGATCATAGTTCCCTTGTAATAAAAAGGAAATGCGCTGATTAAGTATGTTGAGCATAGGCTTGTAGTTAGATTGAATATATGGACATAATTTTTTGTGAAGGAAAGATGATATTTCTGTTGGTTCCTTGCAGCTTGGTGTGACAATGGAAGGGACAGTATTCACCCCTGCGTTGGAAGGAATGAAACATGTCAGGTCTGAACAGGGAGAAATGCTTACAAAACCTTTCTTGGAGGTCTGCAAACTGATTTTACCTGTTATAGGTACAAAATTCTCACTTCAGTTTGAAAATCAAGTCTAGTGCTTTCTCTGTCTTTACATCTTTGTGTCTTGTTATAATTGAAATTCACCTTAATTCCTATCTTCCTTACTTCAAATCACATAATAAGACAGGAACCATGCTATTTTTACTTATAAGGGCTCTCCTGAGACCTCTTGGGTGTTTCTTGGCGATCGTGGATTCATTAACCTACCCATCAATTATTGTTTGGTTGCCATTTTCAGCTACGGTTACCACCCTTGTTGAAGATATTCTCCATAATAAATTAAACTGTATTGTCTATGTTATTATAGATTTACTTCTTTTTGTTTGAAACGAAATGCATATTGTTGGTTCCTCCTAGAGTTCAAATACTCTTTTACTTGTCAATAAGAATGTTTTTGAGTTTCTGATAAGGATAGTTTTGTTTGTGTACAATGTCAGACAAGTTTGGAGCTGCCATGACACTTGTCAAAACTGATATTGGTGGCAATATATCAGTAAGATATCTCTTTAAGTACTTATCCCTTCTTTTTTTTCCCTCTTCTTATTTTGCTTGAGTTGGGTATTCCAGTGATAAGAATTTTAGATACTCACCGTGAAGTGACTTATGCATGTGATAAGACTTTGCTGACACATTGAAGCTTGACATGGGAGAGGCTTTTCTTACTTCATCCAGAAGTTGGGCTGTTTCCTCCATTGTTGGTTGCGAGTGAGACAAATTTTCTAAATCAAATCCTTCATAGTTTTTGACCATTGAGAGATACTGTTATCTGGTTTGTTGTGGTTTGGGTCACACTTTATCATTTATTTGAAGGATAATGCATTTTCCAAAACTCTGTTTAGCAAAATTTCCTCTGATGAATCTTTATTGACACAATGCTTTTCTCTTTTGTGATACCTGGGAAATTTTGGCTGATCCAAGTATCTTTATGTTTGTAGAGGCTAGAAAAAAAATATTTGACCAATCCAACAAAATATAATCACTTGTACAGCATGGTACAAGAAGAGATTGAAGTTAAGACAGCCAAAGGCTCATCTAGCTGTGCCAACGGTCTTCTTTGGTTGACAAGGTAGTCAGCCATCTCATATTTGGTCTTCACGTCCCCCTGTTCCTGTGTTTTGCTGAATTTTCACATGCAAATTAGCTCCTAATAAACTATTTTTTATCATGTGGTTTTATTTGATTTAATAATGCAAGTTCTGACTCTGATAGGGCCATGGATTTCTTGGTGGAATTGTTCCGCAACTTGCTGGAGCACCAGGATTGGGCCATGTCACAATCTTGCACTGATTCCTATAACAAGACACTGAAAAAGTGGCACGGGTGGCTAGCGAGTTCCAGTTTTACGGTAAAAGTTCTCTATGCATCCAAGCAGAAATAAAGTTATTTTCCTTATTCATAACCCTTTAAGGTTTCTTTTTCTTCCACATATTTACTCCTCACTGAAAGGCTTCATGAGAATCTAATAATTAAAGTATGTCAATGCATAATATCTTCACTTTCAACAGAAAATCCAAGTAAATATATATTTTTTTCTTTCTGAAAATACATGTGAAAAAACTTTGGATACTTGGATCTAGAAAATCTACTCATGACGGGCAAAAGAAGAATGGCAATACTATTTAGAACTTTAGGACTGGTGGTTTATTTCTAGGTCTGGTGATAACTTGTCAGTTGTCACTGCTATTCCCCAAAAGAAATTGTGTTTACAAGCAAAAGATGGGTCATTTTTTCTTGAATTTTAGGACAGGTAACTTATGGTGCGCATCTGATATTGTGCTAGCAATTAGAAAGATACAGAAATATGGTTTTTATACTGTGAAAGCTATTCCCTTGTTGAAAGGGGAGCCATTTGGTATTTGAATTATTCATTTTAGATAATTATCCATGCAAATGCAACCAAGAATCAGGAAGAATAAAATTTGTTGCAATATGTAATCATTTCAGTTTTCGCTGATTTTTCTATTTGTTGTAGTTCTTCTTTGGTTGAATGGTCGTGGTTCACTGTTTTTGTTATTTGAGGCACTTATTCTTTCCTGCATTTAACGTAGGGGTGGAAATATTGTACTCAACACAATATTAGCATGTTCGGGTTGGTGTTTCACAAGTTCGCATGTCGCAAGTTGACCCGTTTAACGTTTAATGTGTTCGGGTTGTAAACGGGTTGAACCCATGTAACCCGCTACCTATTTTATTTTTTTATTATTTTAAGAAGAAAAACTCCATTTACATCCCTGAACTTAAGTTAACTTATTTATCTAATCTCTAATCCTAAAATTTCTCTTCCCCTTTTACATCCCTTTTGTATGCTTTTCTCATTTTCTCATGTGAGATTTGTTTATTTTGATAAATGTTGTGATGATTCTTTTTTTAAAAATAACTTTTGTCGTGATGAGTTGAGATGATAATAATTTATTTTGTTAAAATGCATTCACATATAGCATTAACAAATAAATATCTACATAGTCTGTACAATTTTTTACTTGGATTGAACATATTTTTTTCTAAACCTTTCATGTGCATTGGCTTAACAGAGATGGTTTTCAATTTAATTTAATGCTCTAAAACAAGATATGATTTTCTCACATAATTTATTAATTTGGACAAACTCTTGATTTTCAATTTAATTTAGTGCATTTCATATGAAAAATTATATGATTTTCTCATAAATAGGTGATATCGTGTTGGAGCGTTACTAAATATCTATTTAATTTTTGCTAATTGGCGGGTTACTAAGTAATTGTTTAATTTTTGCGTGTTGTGTCGTGTTCGAGTTCACAAATTGAACATGATTATTAATTATGTCGTGCTCAGGTTCATACGTCGGTAATTCACGAATCTGACACAACACGATATACACCTCTATTTAACCAATATTTGTTGCCTGTGTAGAAAAAACTAGTAGGCAGCTTCTTAGGTTCAGTTTTGTCTTCTGCATTTTTAGATTTTTTCTCCCAATTTGAACCTTTTGTGTAGCTAACCATATTAAATAAATGTGTATGATATAAACTTACTATGACTTAATTTTAGTAGTTTTCAAATACAATTTTGTAATCTGATTTCCTTAATGATTTAGGAGTCCCTTATGTGTAGCTAATCACATTAGATAAATGTGTCTGATATAAACTTACTGTGACTTTGTTGCAATTTCTTTTACCAAGTTCCAGTTTTCCCTTTCATTTTGCCTTTTTGCTTATTTAAAGATTAAAATGCAGATCGCTATGAAGCTTGCTCCAGATAGGAAGAAGTTTATGGATGTCTTGGGTGGAGGAGGTGATATTAATGCTGACATTGAAAAATTTTGCACGACATTCCCCCCTTTTCTTGAGGAGAACCACAAGTTCTTGGTGAGACCCTTGATAACAATATGATGAAGTGGTTCAGAACTTTTGCTTTCTTTGATTCCTCGGTTTCTAGGACCATTTAGGATAGTGAATCATTTCAATTGATCAAGGATACCAATAAAATGATGCATTGTTTCTTCCTTGGCAGGCTAGCGTTGGATTGGATGATCTTAAAGCCTCTTAAAATTCTTGTTGATCTGATGGTTGGTAGATAGTGATGCATCTTAAAGTAATGTTGAAGTTCAGAAGATTTTCAATCCCATGGCCCAAGCATTTGGGATGAGCAACGAATTCCATTCCATATTCTGCATCAGAAGTTTTAATGCCAGTGTTACCCTAACTGTAATTTCAAAGCATTTCGTTCAGGCAAGGTACCATCTTACTAAATCAGGAACATACACGGTTTGTGGTTGAAGATGTTGCATAACTTTGTATCGGTCATGTTGAGTTAGAAAACTACTACTGTTACAAAGTAAAAATGGATTCTATCAAGTTAAATAAATTATACTTCAGTCTTCATGTGTGTATTTATGTCATACTTTGCCACTAGCATTTGAATATGGTCCTCGACTTATTATTTTCTTTTGGTATAAATTATCATAAAAGACTGTTTATTAATGGAATAAAAGTACACAATCATATGTTAGGGAGACGCTACAAATCATTTACTTCAACTTTGTGGTGAGCAACCCATAATCATTTACTTAAAAAAAAAATCATCAAACCTTTGGAATACTGTGCAACGCATGATCGTTGTCCTAAACCTTTTCACTGCAAGATGCTTTAAATCATATAAATTTGTAAATTGTTACACCTTTTTTGTAAAGAGTATCAAATTTATCCGAGGAAAAACCTCTGTTGGGGTTAACATCTCCTGTCCTATGGCTTTCTAACTCAAATTATTTTATACATGCAAAAAATTCTAAGACATCTAAATAAGGAATTTCACCATCAAGGTTACTGTTTATAGAACTTCACTAGTATATATTGTGATATTTTTCTCCTGCCTAGCTCATCTCCACTTAAATGACCCATTAGAATAATTGAATCCATTAATAGATTCAATCAAATTGATACCCACCCAGGCAATCTCAATCTAATGAAATATCTCCTACACAACAGAGACCCAAAGCAAAATTTAATTAGTGAGAATTAAATAAAGCTATATGAAAATATTAATTTATTTTAAAAAATCTAGAAAGAGATATAAGCTCCTTTCTATTTAAATCGCGAGTACTCACCAATACTTGTCTCTCACTTTAATTAAAATCACCATTTTCTTTATTCAAAATGGAAAATAAATGGAATGCGCAGAAAGTAGGAAGCACACATGTTGGCAAGACATATACTTTGACTTCAAACGATGGTTTCCTTTACAAATTACAATATCAAGAAAATTCGTATATTTATACAACACAAACCCAATTTTAGAATATTTGGAAAAAAATAATTGATGTCCTAAAATTTGATAAAAACTTGTCTTTAAAACATTTGACCCTCCTTTCTAAAATTGCTATCTAACCTGAATTAAATAATCACATATAAGTCTAAATATTAATGATGGATTGCACACTCAATATCACAAATGGACACATAAATTTTATTTATTTTTTAAAAGAATTGTTCATAAAAAAATTGGTTAATGGATGCATATGTTTTGGCACAAAGATGTCTTTCTGTTTTGTGAAGGGAAAGAAAAATACATTTTTTTTTAAAGTAATTACTTTCACAAGGAAAAAACTAATAAATACCATTTTGACTCTTGCTGTCTCATCCCTACAATCCCGATCAGCGTCTGGTAATGATTAGCGGGTGTTATGAATGAAGGATGCATTGCCATTGAGTTTCGAGAGATTTGCTTTAACAACATTTGATTAGGAGTTAGGAGAGTTTAAGCCTTTTCACACCCTTCCATATCCAAATCTCGAACAAAATATGACTGTTATATACCATTTTTTCCGCCTTCATTAGAGTTTTTTTCACTTTCATCTTCATCTTCACATTTGAAAGAGAAGAAAATCTGAATTTACAGAGAAAAATCTCGCAGTCTTAGCCTTGCTATGGATTATTGAGTCCATGGCATTGCCTTGACTAGCTTCCTAACTAGGCACAGCGAGGAATGAGCACTAAGATGAAGGGCCTGCTCAAAGGCCTTAGATACATTTCCCAGATTTTTGGTGAGTTTCAAATTAAAGACATGGCATATTTGTTGATGCACAAGATATTTGACCCCTTTTCGATATATATGTATGTATGTATATGCAGATGAGGAGAAAGAACCAGAAATGCAAATTGGTTTTCCCACAGATGTAAAGCACGTTGCTCACATTGGTTGGGATGGACCATCAGTTGATTCACCTAGCTGGGTAATTTTGAATTTTTCTTTTTCTCTTTTTTACACTGTCATTCTCAAGAGGATCCTAGCATTGTATTTTTGTTCTCTATTCATCAGACAAGACCTCTCTATTAACATTGTGCTTTTGTGTATCTTGTTCTTTCCCACATTTTGGGCAGATGAAAGAATTCAAGGCACCAGGAGCATTTCAATCAGCACCTCTAGCTGGCCCTGGACAACCCCACCAAGAAGGTCCTGAAATAAAATGGGTTTCTGAAGGTCTGCCACACCCACAATATTGATGCACTAGTAATAATGCTTTGTTAATCATTTGTATGTCAATTGTATATTGTTTACAATCAGAAAATACAAAGCAAAAAGGTTTTCTTTCTTTTTTTTCCAATTGAAATCCGGCATGATATTTTGTAGCTCTTGTTTCCACTTATCATTGTATAATTGTTTGTCTATGATGCTGTGATTCATAGATTCAAAGAGTAGCAGCAGAAGTGCAAGTTCTTCAGCCAGAGACAACCCTGAAGCACCAAGATCATCTCGACGCCGTTCTTCGGACAATTTTGATTCCCCAAAGAAGGAATCGTCCACCAAAAGAGGTTCCAGACGACATTTAAAGGACTCATCTGACAGTGTTAGATCATCAAACCGGCAAACCCAGGATCAAGGCCTCGGTTCTGAAACTGGAAGTCTCCCAGACATCCCAAAAAAGTCGCGAAGAAAGAAATCCAAGGAAGCTGTGAATGGTGGATCTACTAGAGCATCAAGATCCAAAGGTACCACTTCTAATACATATACATCACAATTTTCTGATGAAGCTTCCAATGGTGGATCCACTAGAGCATCAAGATCCAAAGGCATCAATTCTAACACGTGTACATCACAATTTTCTGATTCTGGACCTGAAACGGGGTCTGTAGGAACATCAGGGAAAGTTGAGCTTTCTCAATTATCAAGTATGAAATTATCTAATATAACAGAGGAAGAGAAGGGAAATAGTGGAGTTTCTTAGACATTTCACTAGTTCTTGGCTCTTTTTTTTTTCCCTCTTTCATGTTCGTTTTTTTTCCCCCCGTTTTTGAAAGGAGTCTTGGTAGCTCTAGAGATGCACAGTTTGGAGCATATTTTTTTCCTTTAAATTTATAGAATCTTGTATAATTCCATCTTTATTGTACTTTAATTGTTGTAGGATTGGTTTACCTATGAAGCTCTGTAATCATCATTGAGCTTCTACCTACAGTTCCAAGGCATGGAATCATTGAATTTAATCATTACCTACAACAGCACGACTGCATAATACATACATAGAAGATTATCAATTATGTTAGTGCTAAATTTTATTATACATATATAACCCTCTTCTCCCCCTCCCTGCTTCACGAGGAATTTACAGGTGATCTAATACGCATTGTTCAAGTAAACAACCAACAGGATAATATATAATTTATATAGTTATCCTTTCACCTAAAGAGAATTGCAGAAACAAAGGCAGAAAAATGAACAAATAAACTATTAGTAGAAAGCAAACGTAGCCAAGGATGATATTTTCATTGCTGTGCATACTAGAGAAACCTTAAATACATATTTCCTCTGCTTAGTACCTATAACTACTACAAAAATTCTCATATCAACAAAAGTCATTGATTAGTATTATCATGTGTTTCCTGGCTCTTCCTCCTGTTGTCTAGTTAGATAAATAATTAGCAAAAAGCCAGTCCTATCTACAAGGACAACAGAAGCAGAAGTGCAATACACAACAAGAACAGAGATGCAGAAGCTTGGCGTGGAGAATTCCCCTGGGGGAGGGCAGATTGGGGAATATCTGGCTTGTTGCACAATTTCATTTGTCCTAGCTTTGAACCAACCTTGGCATACCTCAACTCGTCATCAAGGCATAGTTGAGGATTGCCCTCCAACTTCAACTTATCCCCGATTTTACCAAGAAATTTTGCAGTAAATGGAACTTTGCCACTCAAATTGTTGTTTTCTAAATTCAGCTCGCTGATAGAATGCAATAATGCAAACTCGTCGGGCACTGTACCCTCCAGATTGTTATTGTCAAGGCCCAAATAACAAGCATTTCTCAAATTTATCCCCATTGAAGCCGGAATATTCCCTACAAGCCCAGTTCCAGATAGTCCTATTCCCAGAATACCCCCGAGCTGTTCCCAAATTTCTGGGATATTCCCTCCCAGCAAATTCCCACTCAAATACACTTCCTTCAAACTAGGCATTTCTCCCAAGAATAGTGGCACCCCAAAGTTACCGAAGCGATTATGACTCAAATCCAGAAACTCTAATCTCTTCAAACTCTTCAAATTTTCTGGGATTCTCCCAGAAAATTGGTTGAAGCTCAGGTCAAGCTTCAAGAGCTCTTTCAAACCGTTCCCTATTGATTCTGGAACGTAAACTTCAAACCCATTTTGACTTAGGTCAAGGATCTTCAAGTTTTTTAACTCCTCAAAATTTACTGAAACCCCACCAGTGAATTTGTTTCTGGAAAGTGTGAGTTGCTCCAGGTTGACTAAATTGCTAAACTCATCTGGGATTGGCCCAGAAACACTAGTCCCCGTTATAACTAGCCTTCTTAGACTCGTTAAATTACTGGTTCTCCCAGTCAGAGCCCCAACTAGAGATGGATTTTCTATGAAGACAAGCTCTTCAAGAGAAGACCCCAGTGAAGAAAAATCAGGGAAAACAACGTTGGTCTCAGTGAAGCATTGGTAGAAAAAGAGCTTAGTCAGGTGACTAAAGGGCGAGAACAGAGAGGAGTCAAGAGTAGCCCCAGAAGAACACGATGGGTTTGGAGAGTAGTCAGAGACGTAGCCAAAACTAAGCCCAGTGATATGTGCAGTTACATGACCTGTTTGATCAGAGAAGTAGTCACAAACAACACCATGTGGCGCTGAGGAACAGAGGTCCTCCGGGAAGAGGGAGCGCCAAGGAATATCTGAGTTAATAGACTCAAGGACTCTATACACCGATTCTTGCTCGTCCGTGTTGAGGGGTGGCTGTGAAACAACGGAAGTAAACAGAAACAAGAACGAGTGAAGAAGCAGAAAGACAATGGTGAGATTTGAACCCATAATTCCTTTTCTTTGCTTGAATTTTGAGAGCAATGGCACTAGTGAAAAAGAGGCCTTTAAAGGAAATAGATAACTGGGAGGAGGAGGATATTAATAGAGGTAAGAAGTGGTATGAGATTGACAGCTGAGGAAGGAATGAAAAGAGAAGGGAGTAAGGGATACTAAGAGCATGTTTGCCTTAAAAGATGAAAGAGAAGATCAGAGGACAAATTGGTTCAGAGATTTGCTTTACTGTAACCCTATACTCACTTCCCCTAAGACTCCATAGTCCTCATCCTATGATCCTTACAAAATGACTTTTATGGCCTCCACTCACCAAACTGACCCTGATTCATTATGAGATGAGAGAGAGAGAGAGAACATGAAGATGCCATGCCATTGTCTCTCATAGTTACTAGTTCATTTCAAACCTAACCTGTTTGTGGGACAGCTTTTCCCCTCTGAACAATGATTAAATACGTTTGCATGTTTTTGATGATCAAGATTCAAGAACAACCATATTTGGATGACTTCTCACGAGGATATGAAGATATATTTGTGTTTAGTTGATTAAACATTTTCACCATTTGGGCAATTTCAAATATTTCTTGTACTTAGGTTGCTATCGACACAGGATCTTTGCTTTGGTAATCAGTCTGAACTGTTTTCTCGTTGGACAATTCTTTTGTACAATGGATATTATATTGCTTTTTCCTTTTTTCGTTTTCTTTTTTATTTGGTAGAACTTTTTATGGACATATTATGACACTGCCAAATGCAGGGTTTTGCATGTCTCCTCCTATTTACATTAAATAATCGTCTTCATTATTGTCCCTTTTTTTTAAGAAAAAAAATTGAACTGGAGTTATTGTATTGTCTGTCCTTTGAGAAAGATATTTTAGGTAAATAATATGACAAATTTTTAATATAAACTAGATTCATGTGTGCTTTATAGTTCTGAATTAAATCCAACTATGTAAATTATTATTGTTATTTTTACTATTGTAATTGATCTGGGAACCTAAAGGTCACATAGACCTATTATGGCAGAATTGCCATATACATGTTTTTGTTTTTCTAAATAAGATTGAATCATTTTTTCATGGTTAAATTTGAATGTTTATTTTTATTTAAAATAAAATTTGATTTTTTTTACTATAAATAAATAATTACCACATTACTTTTTTATAAACTTAATATCAATGAGGTTATCGATAAAAGCCACTTATTAATAAATGTGAATCCTTAAAATAAATAAAAAAAAGGTAAACATGATAGGTTGAAAAATAGAAAAAAAATGAATATTTAGATAGGAAATAAACCTTACACGTAGGCATCTCGGGTTGGAAGAGACAACACTGTCGGGGTCAATGACAATGATCAGTCCATCACAGACATTACTCTCTCTCTGTTAACTCTCCCAAAGCCACGCCGAAATATCCGACGGCTCTTCTTCCGGTCCTCCCTACATTTTACCTTTGTAGACCTCCTTTAATTAATTACCCTGCTAACTCTGTACTACTACTAAGGCATGCCCAGCTAAGCTTTCTGGAAGCCACAGTGAAAAAGTAGAAAGGGAAGGCTAAAAGTGTAATTAGTGGATAAAATAGCAATCGATTGGTAGTGTAGCGGACCTGCAGACAAAAGCAGCCGCGACGTCGACCGCAGCCCGCCGACTTGTCGTTGGCCCTTTTAATTGTCCTACTATTTGAAAGCGACGGCTAACCGTTTTAAAGCCATAGGAGAGCATCTTCTGGCACGTGTCATCGTCTCAGTGGATTCAACCTGGGAAACAAAGTACGGGAAGATCGTTTCCGGAAATGACAGAGCATGCGAATTCCATTTCCAGGCTATACATTCGCCGTCTCCGATTCCCCCCTCCCCCACTTCTCCCCATGTGGGACCCTCACTACTCGTACTCTCATTCTTTTTCACCTATGAGTTACTTTCTGTTCTGTCCCTGAAATTTACCTTGCTCAGGTAAAATCACTCATTAGCTGGATTTTTCTTTTCTTTTTTTATTAAAAAGACTAAAAATTATCTTCATTTTTTTAACATACTATATCTTTAGAAATAGTTTAAGAATATCTTTACATAATATAAAATTTAAATATACAAATATGAAAATATATGGAGTATTTTTTTATAGAAATAGTTGAAAGACAATTTTAAGTCATTTTCCTTTTTTAAAAAAAACATAATACTCTCCCATCTAAAATTAAATGTATACATTTTATTTTATTTTATTTGGAATTAAATGTCTAATTTTTTAAAATAAATATATTTTTTATCTAAAATTTTATTAATAAACTTATTAATTTAATATATTTATATTCTACTCTTTGTTACAACATTAATTTAAGAAAATTATATTTCACTAACAATTATATTAATGTAAATGATAATTTAATAAGTAAATTAAAGTCAATAATTTTTATTAATTTTTAAATAAAATTAAAAATAAATATTTAATTTCGTTGAAAAAAAGTAATAAGGAACATAGTCTTTTTTTTTGGGAGACTTGGCCTCACAGATAAAATAATAAATACATTAAATCTCATGGGAAAAAAAAATCTATTAAAGGACAATATAATGATGGTAATACTTATACTGGAACAAGTACTGTGAGGCTTGAATTATATTTCTTGTTGAACAAGTAAGTAAAGCCTGTTTTATTTCGCTTTTTGTCTCTTGGATTTAGTACTACTTATTTATCACTTCTTTTTTTTTTGACCGATTTATTGAAGTTGTTCCTAAGTTTTCTCTTATTGTCAGGGTTCATTAATATTTCTGTCTCTTGTGGTATTGACACGGTAGAGTTAAAAAAAAAAATTCCATTTATGCAATAGGCCTTTTGAATTGATTTTTTCCCCTCCATTTCTCCTTTTTTTTTTTTTTTTTGTGGTGGTACTTGCATGGGGGAAATTTTAGGAGCCCCAAAATTGGAGGTAATTCGAAAAAAAATATTGCATTGGAGGGACGCCATCCCAGGACATGTCTATTCAATAGGGAACAATCCAGGTGATTGATTTCCTTGAACACTTTTCCCACAGGACATAAAGAAAGGGATCTACTTAAAAAGTGGGAAGTACTTTTCACTCACATTAAAATCGTATCCTTTCTAAATGGGGAATCTACAACCTCGATACTTTTTTTTTTCCTTCTCTTTTTTAATGTCTTGTTTCACTATTTTTAAAATAAAAATATTTAAGAATTTATTTTTCAATTATTATATTAAATTTAAAATAAACATTTAATTCCGAAAATAACTATTATTTTTCTTAGTACAAAGGATATACTTAAAATTACTTTGATAGATGTTGTTAATACATAATATTAAAAAAGAGAATATGATAATTTATAAATAATCAAGTACCTTTCTAAATCTTTGTGTCAATTGGTGATTATTGTCTTTTTTATAAAATACAAAAATAAAAAAATTTGCTTGCTAATTAAGAAACTTCAACAGGATAAAAGTAAAATAAATTAAAACTTAATGATAACAGCAACAAAAATATTACCATTCATAGAGCATAAAATGGATGAGATATAGTAAGAATAACACAAAAAAAAAACCCCAACTATATTGTGATCTTTCTCTCAATGTTTTACTACCATCTTTGATGAATACCAATTACATAAAAATTTATAACTTCACCTTGTTATTTGAACAAGTAAGAAAATATTGATAAATAAAACAAACTCAAAATTTTACTTTAAAAAGTAATCCCTCTCATGGACTTATTTTATTTTTCACACTGATTAAAAAACACAATCAATATTGTTAAAAATGTATATTTTTTATAGAATATTTCTAAAATACCCATTTAACATTTAGAAACTTGAGAATTAAAAATACTAATAAATTATTGAAAATGTACTTTCTTATCAATTAAATGTATTTTTACAATAATCTACTCACCAATTGTTATTCAAAGTTTAAGTAATACTCTAAGTAAATTTAAAAAATATTATCTTTTTAATAAGGGAATAAACTTATAGTTTATTATTTTAAAAAAAAGTCCATCAACGAATGCAATATATAAAAAAGAAAGATGTAACCTAAATACAGTCAGTCTATCCGGAAAAACTCGGAGAGAAAAGAGTAATAAATACTGATCAAGTCAGATTAGCAAAAATAAAATCATAACAGTTGGCCATGAATCTTGACAATAAATATAAAGAAGATATATTATTGTGGTTAGACTCTCTCTCTCTCTCTCTCTATATAGAGAGAGAGAGCAGCTTTCTAGTCAATATTAAACCTCCATTCGAAGCTGGAGCTCTGAGCTAGTCAGGGAGAGAGCGTGACCAAATACAGAAATGGATTAAAATTATTACAATTTTTTAAAATTTGATTGAAGTTCAGAGATTTAGCAAAAGTCATAAGAAAATTAATATAGGATTACTAAGGATAGTAATGAATTAGGAGTTAATCATGCTTGGAATAAAAAATAAACTATTTAGAAATAATATAATTGATAATTCAATATTTTCCCTCTCAAGTAAAGGAAAAAAAAATCAATTGTTTCTATCACTAAAATAATAATTTAGTAGTTCATAATTGAATGTTCATTTTGACTTCAAATAAAAATTAAAGAAGATTATTGACTTTAATTAATTTATAAAATTATTCATAACGTGAGTATAATGGATTGTAGGATTTATGAGTTTATATAATTCTCTTAAATTAAGGTATGGAGGGATGAAAATCATGAATCAGTGTGATATAAATATTTATTAATGAAATTTTAGATAAAAAATATATTTATTTAATTAAAGTGTACATTTAATTTCGAACGAAGTAAGGAAAAAAAAAAATTCCAATCTCGTGCCATTGCCTTCATTCTCAACTAAGTATGACCCTTGATCTGCTGCTCCTCACCAAATTGTATTTCCCTTTCCTCGGGTGTGGAGGGTCTAAAAAAGAAGAAGAGAAAATGCTTGTGAAGTACTGACTATTGAAGGCCAAGAGCATGCGGAAGAATGTGGGCCGGGAAGTTTTTATAACCGATTGACCAGTGTCCAAGAAAAAGTTAACCTGGCCCAACTAAGAATGTACACATGACATGCTCACCCAATTCCACAAGGTCGGGCAGAATATTAAATTTCAAATGTTCCAAACTTTCACTGAAGAAAATGTTACAAGTCCAATCAAAGGAAATCACTGTTATGTCGTTTTGACTTTCACATGTGAATTTAAAAATTTTAAATAATAATTTTTATTTAGATTTAAGTATTTTTTATCTAAAAATTCACAAAATAATCTTATTAATTTTAAAAAATTACATTGCACTTCATCACTAATCACATTAATAACAATAATAGTACAATAACTTTTTTTAATTGAATTGGATCAAATGTAAATATTTAATTTCAGATAAAATTAGTATAAATTTTTTTATTTAAATTTTTTTAAAAATGATCAATTAAATAATCTAAAAAAAGTTAAGAAAGAAAGATTAGTAGGGATAATATTTTTAAAAGTAATAAATATTTTTCAAATGATTTATATTTATATTTTTTAATTAAAAAAATTATGTTTTGAAACAAAGTAGTATTAATTGATTTTAATATTCCAAGTATTTATATGATACTATTAAGTCTATTTTAAAATCTGTATTCATTCAAGAATGGCAAAGATTTCGAATAAAAGCAGGACCCACCTCGTCCTGCTCTATTTATTGGTGCGAAGAATTTTCTTGTTTTAGTAGGAATTGAGACAGGATGAAATTGACTTTTCAATTTCTACATGTTTATATACAACTTTAATAAAGATATATTTGTATTTTTCTACTATGATATGAAGCGATGGTTATTATTATTTTTTAAAAAAAGTTATGGAGAGAGAGAGAGAGAGATTTGAATTGAGAAAAATTAGCCGCAGTGCTCATAAAATCCAGTCTTTTTGAAACGGTTAATTTACGCGGGGACGCAACTGCAAAATTTTTCCGCCTGGGGAAAAGAATCTCTCCAAAGCCCTAGATAGACCACAAAATCATAAGAGAGGGCAGAGAGGAATACTGATTCACTGACGTAGGAGTGCGAAATCAAGGGCTAGAGAAATGGCTATGGCTGGCTTGTACAGGCGCATCCTTCCTTCTCCTCCAGCAATCGATTTCGCTTCTACTGAAGGAAAGGTCAGCTTCTTCATATTTAGGGTTTTTATGATCTTTCGCAATTGGCTAATGGATCATATGGGCAGCTCTGAATTTTGAATGCGCTTGTTAGATTTTTTTTTTTTTTAGATTATGCTGACATGTAGTTTTGGAATCGTCAATTTGATTTGATCTGCTGGCTGTGGGATGTTGTTGTTTCGTTTTTGGTTTGATCCGTTGCGCATAGCATGAGAAGATATCCTTTTATCTGTCACTGTTTAAACTTAAAATCTTCTTGAAATTGTAGCAACTCTTTGTGGAGGCTATTCAGAATGGAACCATGGAGGTGTTTTTCAAATTGATTTCTTACTTCCAGACGCAATCTGAACCTGCATATTGTGGTTTGGCTAGCCTTTCCATGGTCTTGAATGCCCTTGCTATTGATCCGGGTAGAAAATGGAAAGGTAATTCTTTTTTTCACCGGGTAGAAAATGCCCTTTCAATCTGAGCATGTGGCATGATCATATTGATTCTTTAGTGCATCACTAGTTTTACAAGGTTTCTTTTCTGGTTTGTTTCTATTATGAGCTCATCAGACTGCAACTGCAGGGCCCTGGAGATGGTTTGATGAATCTATGTTGGACTGTTGTGAACCATTGGAAAAGGTGAAAGCTAAAGGCATTGCCTTTGGAAAGGTTGTATGTTTGGCTCGTTGTGCTGGAGCAAAAGTTGAAGCTTTCCGCGCTAATCAGAGTAGCATTGATGAGTTCCGTAAATATGTCATGGCATGTTGTACTAATGATAATTGTCATGTCATCTCATCATACAATAGAAGGATCTTCCAACAGGTAACTATCAAGTCCTCTTGTTATCTGTTTATTTATCTATTACTTAAGGAAAGAGGTTTCCTGATCTCTTTTGATGTTTCAGACAGTCATTTGGTACTTACAACCTTCACTTTAGAGATTTTCATTCCATAGTTCTGTTTCCCTTCCTATACTCATTGATCCGTAGCAATCTAACATAGCAGGCATCCATCCAGATATTTTTGCTGAAAGCTTTATGGGAACATTTAAGAGGTGCTTTTGTAAAAAATTGAAAGACTTGCTTTTCAGGATGAGCTATTTATGCAATGGCAAGAGAGTAAAATCCACAGCTTTCTACTCAATCAATTTGTGCTTGATGGTTTAACTTTATAAATTTTTCCAAGTTTGCGGTGTTAGTTAATTAGGAATAAGTTTGTTATATGTAATATTATATATTTTGGAACATGTAATAGCCTTTTAAATGTTGTGGCAATTTGAGGAATTCGTTTAATTGGGTTAAATTTCTTTTACTGTATTTTTCCCCCCTTCTGTTTCTTTGAATCATTTAGTAAATATGGCTGTAAAGAAAGCTTTTTGATCATTAATTTTAGGTAAACGGATAAGGTTTGAGTTTCTTTGCTTTCTTCTCACTTTAAGATAAATAAATGTTTTCTTTTACTAAAAGAAGAAAAGGAAGGAAATTAGCATTTGCTGTTTTACTAGTATAATCTTTGGGAGGCATATCTGATGAGCTAATTATGCACTTTTTTCTTTAGTTTTTTGGCTTCTTTGTCATTTTTGTTTCATCCTTTCTCATTTCCCTTTTGATAACCTTTAAGATAAACACCTTTTTAACTTTGAAATGCTGCCATTACTCATTTACTATGATGGGAACCATGGTTGGAGGATGCATCCGTTGCTGGTTTCTTGCTTCCTTTTTCAGCTACTTCACAAGTGATTGATGGATTTATCTGATCTTTGTGATAGACTGGAACAGGTCATTTCTCACCTATTGGTGGCTATCATGCTGGAAGGGATATGGCACTGATTCTAGATGTTGCACGGTTTAAATATCCTCCTCATTGGGTTCCCCTCCCTCTCCTTTGGGAAGCTATGAATACTGTGGATGAAGCAACTGGACTACACAGGGGGTAAATGCTATTTCATTCCAAAAAGTGTGGTTTTCTGTAAGATGAGAATAATGAATACATTATTCTTATGACAAATTTGCATTTGAATTTTGGCCGCACTCACTGTAAAGCTGATTTAGATAACAGATACATGCACGAGGAGCTGTTAACAAGATCTTAAGTTCTCATAAGTTATGAGAACTTAAGCATTTGAACATCAAGATCCTGAGATATTTTGTATCAAAGATGTTTGTTAGGGGGAAAGAAAAGGAACCTAAAAAGCCTCCCACTATCTGTAACTCTTATGATCACAATCCCCAATCCCCTTTCACCTCCTTATCTGTGCTATAGATCTTAAAAGAGGATATATATTGTTTGCTAATTCTTTGATCCCAATTCTACTGCTTATAATGAGTTGCTTCTGTCTGTTTAATTTACTTGTCTTTCTTGTTGTCAATGTTATTCAATAAAATCCTATTGACTGTTCTGAATATCCAGGTTCATGCTGATATCTAGGCTTCACCGAGCTCCAGCATTGCTTTATACTCTGGTAAGTCAAGTGGCTGCTACTGGATTGCTTAGTTTTGTAGCTTATCCAGTATGAACAAGTGTATTTCATTAAGCACTTTTCTGGTAGATTGTTGGCATTCATCAGTTAGTTTACTCCTTTCTTTTGCTGATATAATTACTCTTTTTCTGGGTGTCTGCTTCTGCTTAAGTTATTATTCAAAAGTATCAAGAAATTGAGTGTTCCTAATTCTTTTACTTTACTTTTTCATAGAGGAATTTATTTATCTCAGCCTTCAGTCTTCTGGTTCTGGAAGTGTTTGAGCTCCTTGGTTTTGGTGTACAGATGACCCCCTAAGAAATATTACCTTTTTTTTTGTTCCATTTCTGGATTCAAACCATAAAATTTGCTGATGCACCTTCTGAAACCCCCAATTTGTCTCCGAGTGGATGATTCAATGATTTCCACAGATGTGCAGTACTATACTGATATAGCTTCTAGATATTCAATTTTGTGGCAGACACTATTCAAAAGATTTTTATTATTAAATGGACAGTATGAAACTGATCGTTCTTTTGCTGAAGGGTTTGGAATATCACCCAATTTTGCATTCTTTATGTCATTTTTTGTTTATTGTGAAGGAAAATTATGGTTTCTATCCTCGGTTTGTGTTCTAGTGGTTGATCTAGCTTATACTGCATAATACTTGTGCAGAGCTGTAAACATGAGAGTTGGATCAGTATTGCGAAGTTCTTAATGGAAGAGGTTCCAGTGCTGCTGAGTTCAGATCATGTGAAGGAGATAAATGATGTCCTCTCTACTGTTTTCTCATCCCTGCCATCTAATTTTTCTGAGTTCATTAAGTGGGTTGTGGAAGTTCGTAGACAAGAGGATGGTATTCAAAAATTGAGTGAAGAAGAGAAAGGAAGGCTTGCTGTTAAGGTCCTCATCTTTTGCTGTATTCATTTTTTCTTACTCTGGCTATCTTTGCCCCTTGAGGGGTTGGGGTGGTCTGGGGTTTGGGTTTACTGGCTTTTAAGTTTTTTACTCTGAATCTTTTATTGGCCAAATGGATTGTTGTTTGACAGACATTTAATTCATCTTTTGATTTATTATCTTGCAGGAAGAGGTGTTGAAACAAGTGCAGGAGACTAATCTTTACAAGCATGTTACTGATATTTTATCCTCGGTAAAATCATTCTGTAGGATCAAGCCAACATTGAGTCAAGTAGATAATTTGCCGAATATTGCAGCAAGTGTTTGTTGCCAAGGGGCAGGACTTTTGGCAGGAAAGTCTAGCTTGTCAGATAGATTTTGCTGTCAAGAGACATGTGTGAGATGTTACAGAGCAATTGGCGACAGGCCTGTCACCGTAGTTTCTGGGGTGGTGGCCAATGGTGGTGTTGAGCAGGGGATTGATATGTTAGTTCCTTCATCTCAAGCAAAGCTTGACTGCGGTAATTCTAGTTCAGATGGTTGCAGTGAGATGCATCCAGACAGCAATGATATTCTGACGGCTCTTTTACTTGCATTGCCTCCTCAAACATGGTCGGGAATAAAAGAAACAAAAGTTTTGCAAGATATATACAGGCTTGTTTCATCTGATAATCTTCCTCTTGTGCTTCAAGAAGAGGTAAAATTGTCACCCGATTCAATTATATTTCTTTCTTCCTACATAATATAATTTTCTTTATTTTTTTGCCATCTTGACAAACAACTTCAACGTAAGCTAATCAGGTCTTGACACTACTTATTAACCTTGATAGTCTAATAAACTAGTTTAATATTGAAGCTGTAATAGAATAATAAGGAAGACTTGTTTTTTTTGTGTTTATTTCCTTTTTTTTTTTTCTTCTTTTACGAGTGAAGATGCTTTACATTTTGCAATATTTTTTCTCAGTTTAGGATGTTCAATTATTTTCTTTGTAATACACATTTATGCATATGAAGTTGGTCTCACATTTTTGTTATCTTCCTGTGAAATATTAAAGAGAAAAAGCAAAACATTCTTTGTGTTTCATCACTTTATTTCTAAATATAACTATAAACAAGTGGGAATGGAATTTTAAAGTGTATTTTAGGGTACTATCCTGAATAGTATATATTAAGAAGCTGAATGATTAATGCGGGATTAGTTTTTTCCTAGAGTGTGGGTGTCTATGATGCAGATCCGAGCATCAGATAAGAAGTTTCTGATAAAACCAAACCATTGTGATATTGGGTTCTACATAATACAGCCGAGATAGTTCTTTGCAAGCAGAGAGGAGTTGAAATATTGAGAAATAGGAGCGAGATAATTGGTCCTTGCAAGATGCAGCAACTATAATTGGCTTTACATGTATAGTTTTGCCCCTTGTTTAAGCACATTAAACAAAATTCTTTTAGTTGGAGCACTGTTTTGTGAATATTGGTTCATTTTATTGATCAAATGTGATCATCAAGACAAACGAACCCATGGAGCTGTTCATATGTGCACTCCCAGATTTCTGTTTGTAATTGTTTCACAATTGAATTCCGTTTGGTAAATTTCTCATTGTTATCAATTGGCAGATTTTGCATTTGCGAGATCAACTTCTTCTTCTCAAGAGATGCGAGGAGAACAAGGTAGAAGAGGATCTTGATGCACCTCCTCTTTAGCATGCTACCGTCTTTTAACTTTTTAAGTTGCAATTCTGCAAGGAAAAAAATTATTTGTATCATTTCAACGAGAATATTAAATTATGTGGCACACCAAAACATGCTACAGGACATACTGCGAAAACTCTATGTTGTAACTGTTTATAGGTTTTTACAGCATGAAGGGATGTCTCCAAAGGATTGTTATCTGCAAAGAAAGAAACTAGCACCGTGCGGCAGAGATTAAGTTGCTGTTCCAAAAATATCTTCACAGTGAATAATGGTTCTATGGTTACTTGTTGCTGGCACTTTACCTAGGTCGAGTCTATCTGGAACATTCCATCCAGGGAGTGGCAGTTTGAGAAAGGAGTTTATTTATCCAACTAATTTACTGGGTGCGGGCATTATCAGATGTCGTACCTCTTCCAGTTTCAGAATTCAGATGCCATACATTTGTTTACTTCATTATCCTTCTCATCCTTTGTCTCCTTTTAGTGCTCTCTAAGCTGATGTACGTTAAGAAAGAACAATTTGTGATAGAGGTGTTAGAGGTCATAAAATGTCCATAGATTCCTTTCATGAACTGCCCATTAATTAGATGGTGGTTGTTCTTATCTGGGTTCATGCTAACATCTTTGTACATCTGATTGTTACCTTTCTCTCTTGGACATTAATCCTGGGTCTGTAGTCCAATGTAAACCTTGTGGAGATAAACTTTTCCAAGGAGAAAACTTATTGAAAAGTTCTGGATGTGCTGTTCCCTCTTATATTGACTTATAATAGGGAAAAAAAAAAAAAACAGTGGAGAAGCCTCTTCTTTAGTTCATGTGAATTAAGATTGGAAAATAGTTGTTGGATCTCAAACAATGGTAGCTATATACTCCTTCCGGTATATATTGCCTGTATTTTGCTATAAATGTATCATTCTTACAATATGGTAAAAAATTTGATACCAAGTCGTTCTATTGATCAGGGAAGAGAAAGAGCACAGGACATTACCTGCAACCGCGGGCATCCCCACTAGTGGACGACGTGGATCAAGGGGTGTCGGCCGACCGACAAATGAAATGCCTTTTGCGGCTACCAAGAATTCATATTAACACAAAGCACCACTGATTAGTGATATCATTTCAACTTTGAGAGGTGGGTGTGAATTGACATGATGGTTTCCTCTCGGAAACGGAAAAGATTTGTCTACCTGGCATTGTGATAAACTCAAAACATGTGCAAAATATTTTATGGTGGATATATCATCTGCATTCTATACCCTAGAAAAGAAGAGGAAAAAACAAAGTGGGATGTTTCACAAATAAAGATGTGAAAAAACAAACAATATATTCCAGAAAAGGATAATGGGAAACTATCAACAATATATTCCAGAAAAGGCTAATGGGAAACTATCTGTTGGGATATTGCACCTTTCATGATATTCGAAGTATTCCAGGGCAATTTATCCAAGCATAGCTAAGAATTTAAATTATACTAATTTGTTTAAAGAAAAATTGAATGTCTACTTCATAAACTTGTAAATTATATTCTCTTTGATTTAAAAAAAATACATGTCAACTTTTGATTTAATATATAAAAATTAAGAAGAATGGATAAATCATTTTACTATCTTTATTAATATAGTTAGCCACGAATCTATGTATTAGTGAAAAAGAATATTTCACATTAAAAAAATTATAATAGCTTATGAGAAAAATATATTTATATCAAGTCTTATTCCTTTTTTTTTTCTAAAAAAAAAAAAAAGCATACATTTTTTGAGAAGGAAGTACATGACAAGAGGGTGTGCAAATCCAAGCGCTGGAATGATGAAGGTCATGAATGAAATGCACCAGATAATCCATTTTCGACCCTTTTGTAATAGTAGTCCTATTAGAATAAGTTTTTATTATAAATTTTTGTCAATTTTTTAAAAATAGACAAGATATTTATTGTTTATATTTTGCACTAACTATTTTTATTGATTACACAATTATATTTTTTAATTAATTTCTCAATTCCTCAAAAAAAAAAAATTCTCAAGTTTAAAAATCCAGAAAGATATCTGCAAATTCCATATGTAAAAAAGTAATGACCTTGATTTCCACCTGGGGACTGGGACTGGAACTAAACAAAGTAGCACATGCCAATTCATCGGATAGATAACCTATTGTCAAGGGACTGTATCAAAAAAAAAAAACAAAATGGAGTTGGCCCATGGTTAGGACTATTTTGTAATTATTAATATATAATTATAATAATTTTAAATTTTAGTGTCCCTTTCTTAATTTTTTTAAAAAAGTTTGAATATTTAACGTTTGAAAAACAATAAACTCAATAGTGATTTTAAATCAATTATTTAATTATTTTTAGTAAATTAATAAATAAGCAACTACATATATAACATTGAAGCCAAAAATTATTATTAATAAGGAAGTTAGTTGAGACCATTTTGTCAAATGATGATTATGGGTGCCATTTATATAAAATTATTTTTAAAATTAAAATAGTTAAATATATCAAACTATTGCATTCAGATTTCAGACAATCTCCATCACTAAACTACAATTTATATACCATCTCATAAAAAAATAATTGTGAGCGTCAATTTTAAACATGATACAATACAAAATTACTTTTAAACTTAAATTATTGAATAAATAAAATTATAACCATCATATTTACAATATATTAATTTTAAAATAGACATTTAATTTTAACTATATTAAAAAATTAAAGTGCGGAATATCAATGTCAGACAAAATAAGTGTTTGTCAACAGGCAACAACTAAGCACAATTACAAATCTGAGAGGAACTGATGATATTGACCTCGTTTTAGGGGGAACTACTAAATTTAACCCAATCCAATTCAATAATTAATTTTTACTTAACCTCGATTGGTTCGTTAGATGTAGAAAATCATTGATTTCATCATCAATCCATGAGAACTATTAGGGGATTAGGATTTAAGAGTAAAATTTAATAAATCAGAAGCTTAATGCGGTTAGTAAGTGATTTGTTAGTATTAAAATGAATTGGCATTCTGAATTCTTATTTATAACACTACCTAAAAAAACTTCAAATAATTTTTTTGGATAAATAAGAGTCAAACTCTAAAGACTCAATTTAAATGGAAGGTGGAAGGTGAGGGCACAAATATCTTGAAAATAATAGAGTAAAATTTAATACAATCACAATTCTGAGTGTAGAAAAATAAAAATGTCACTGTTTTCTCTCACCAAAATGTAGTATGCACTCCAAGGTGTGCAGAAACCAACAAGGCAGCAACAGAGATAGCAAGGAAATTCCAAAAATATTGATGAGATCAATCCACAAGAAAGGGAAAACCACATTTTTATGCTTTTCAGGCTTGGATTTTTTTTTTAAAGGGAACATATACACTGAAAGAATCAGTATAAGTAGCAGATGTTGCGTTCTTTCCTCCATGACCAAAAGCAGCAAGATAAAAATTCAAGAATTGAGAATTGCCATAGAATAGGATAAGAAACATGGAGGGGAAAATAACACAATATCATTTTCATCCATTGCTGACCAAAACAATCAAAGAACGCAGTAGCTATACCCATGGATTCTCACCTGCTCAGATCCAAGTGCTTGCTGCTGCATGTGATGCTTTCCTACCTTCCATTTCAATTGAAGCTGACTTCAGCAATGGCAATGGAAATCAGGCCCTTCAATCCTTTTATCAGTCTTCTGGGGGTCAGTCTCCTCTTCCAGATGAGGTGAGATTTTCATCTTCAATCTTTCTTCAAGACTTCCCTCCTAATTATTAGCTTTTGTTACTTGCATACAATATTTTAATGACAAATTCTTTATGTATACATACATAGTCAAGATTTCCATTTGCATTTTTTTCTTTGGTTGGTTGATAGGTGGCAGAAGTGCTTGCAAAAAGGAGTTTACCGGAAGGACTATCTCTAGTGAAGTTAGTCCTGAGGTTATTATCAACTAGAATGGGAAGTCTCTTGATTTGTGGACGTGTTTGTTTAGACTCCAAATGGCCATTTGTTCACAAGTTCACAGACTTGTCCATAAAGGCTAGAGAAGGCATTCTTCAGGATTGGTCAAGAGGAACTTTCATTCCACTAAGAATGATGTTCGTGATGCTTAAACTGATGTCCTGCTATGTCTTTTTCTCTTGGGTAAGTGCAAGGACCTATTGCATGCTACATTGCATGTCTCGGTTTTATGGGTTAAGAGTGAAGAAGAATATGAGTCTCTTGCACATGAATTTCTTTGTGTAATTTGTTACTAGTTAGCGGTGGTCAACAATATTTTAAATTTTTTTTTTAATAAAAATTAATGAAGTTCATTGACTTTAATTAACTAATAAAATTATCATTTTAACATAAGTACAATCTAGTATAATAGATTGCGAGATTCATGAATTAGTGTAATATAATTCACTATAATTCACTTTGTGATTGCAAATTTAGTTTTGAAAAGTGGTTGTTAAGTCATGAACAATTTATATATAATTATTGTATTGAATATTTGTAATGAACATTTTATCTTGAGGATCTATTGTATTTGGATATACACCTTAAATTTAGAAAATTGGACATTTTATATAATTAGATGTGTATATATTTTTCTTTTTCTTAAATAAAACGAGTTGAGAGATGAGCTTTTTTGTCACAGTCCCCTTATGGACAAGAGTTAATCCCAGCAAAAATGGGGAATAGAATATCCAATCAATTAAAAGTGGGACAAGACAGATGAGAAAGAGTATATGGTGGTAGGGGCAACGAGGGGGATTGAGGTCCCCGTCCCCCGTTGCCATCCGTCAATTTTAATTTAAAAAATAAAGCATGCTTCAAATGGTATGTTTGATGTTTCTTCTAAATAATCTCCCGTAAATGGCTGCAGCTTAATGAGGCCACGAGAAATCCAGCATGTGATGCAATTGGATACAATGTAGATGTGGAAAAAAGGTTTTCTGAACCACGAAAGGACAGACCACTTGAAAAGGGTATAATTGAAACCATGAAAGAAAGTGATTCAACTTTAAAGGAGGCCCTTCTCCAGAAAGGCCTCTTTGTCTTTGAGGAACCAAATGATAACGTATTCAAGATCAAGTGTGATATTGTAGTTGTTGGTTCTGGCTGTGGGGGTGGCGTTGCTGCAGCAGTGCTTGCAGCCTCTGGCCAGAAAGTAGTCGTCCTTGAGAAGGGTAACTACTTTGTCCCGGAGGACTATTCCGGTATTGAGGGACCATCTCTAGATGAACTATATGAATCAGGTTGTAAATTAACAACTCTAGATGGAAAAGTATTGCTTCTGGCAGGATCCACTGTGGGGGGTGGTTCTGCTGTGAATTGGTCTGCTTCAATTAGAACTCCGGATCCTATTCTGCAGGATTGGTCAGAGAAACAGAAGATTCCGTTTTATGGAAGTTCTGCATATCAATCTGCTATGGATGCGGTGTGCAGGAGGATTGGAGTAACAAAGAATTGCACAGAGCAAAGTTTTCAGAATCAAGTAATATTCAAAGGATGTGAAAATCTTGGTCTGAAAGCTGTGCAAGTGGCAAGGAATTCCTCAGAGAATCACTATTGTGGTTCCTGTGGTTTCGGTTGCAGAACTGGAGATAAGAAGGGGACTGACTCCACCTGGCTGGTTGATGCTGTCACAAACGGTGCAGTGATCATAACAGGTTGTAAAGCAGAAAAGTTCATATTGGAGAATGACAAGGATGGAAATGTCAGAAAAAGATGCCGCGGGGTGATTGCAAGTGTTGAAGGTAAGAACTCCACAAAGAAGCTGCAAATTGAAGCTCGGGTATCAATTTCAGCTTGTGGAGCTCTTTCCACACCCCCTTTACTCGTAACTAGTGGGCTGAAGAACAAACACGTTGGTAGGAATCTACACCTCCATCCTGTTCTTTTTGCCTGGGGGTATTTTCCTGAGTCTAGTTCTGATATTAAGGGCACAAGTTATGAAGGGGGAATCATTACTTCTCTCCATAAGGTGGAGTCAGTACCAGCCGTTATTGAAGCTAGTGGAGTAGGACCTGCTACATTTGCCTCCTTGATTCCTTGGGTTTCCGGACGTGACATGAAGGACAGGATGACAAAGTATCCAAGAACAGCAGTAATATTTGCCTTACTCAAAGATGAAGGTTCAGGAGAAGTAAGAGACCAGGGACGGATCAAATATTGTTTGGATGAAGTTGATAAGGAGAACCTTAAGCTTGGATTGAAAACAGCATTAAGAATCTTGATTGCAGCTGGAGCTTCTGAAGTGGGGACTTTCCAGAGTGATGGACAGAGAATGAGCTGTGAAGGGATCAAGAATGAGGATGTGGAGAAGTTCCTGGACACAGTTACAGCGCCTGGAGGGCCAAAATCCAAGGGAGAGCATTGGACTGTGTATGCTTCCGCTCATCAGATGAGTAGCTGCAGGATGGGTGCTACTGAAGAGGAAGGTGCAGTTGATGAGAATGGAGAATCTTGGGAAGCAGAAGGATTATTTGTTTGTGATGGAAGTGTATTACCCACTGCGATTGGAGTTAATCCCATGATCACCATCGAATCAGCTGCTTACTGCATCTCAAAGGGAATAGCTGAAGCTCTGAAGCAAGGAAAGTTCTCTTAAAATGACTTCTTCAAGATCTAAAATAAGTAGTTTACCTTATGTTTTACCTTTCAACAATGTGAATTTTAAACCACATGGGAAATGAGTGTAAGTTTATATTCATGTTGCAGCTTTTTAAAACAAAGAATCATTGTAAGACACTCTTTCCTTTCACTCTCTCTTCTTATCAATAGCTACATTCAAGATGAATTTGAATTTTCAGCTTCCTTGATCTAAAGAAGTGAAGGTAGTATATACAAGTCATTGGATCTTGATCGCTGCTGGTCTAGATTTCCCCACTTGATCGTGTTAGTAAATTACATGCACTTTGACACTAACTAATTACTTAGCAGCTAAAAAATATGGATTGAGGTAATTATGCTTTGTCCATCTTACTTCATAATAACTTCTCTCCATCTGATTTCTTCATGATAACTTCTCACAGGACCACAGCACAGGTTAATTTCTAAAGCATCCTTTGTGGCAACGAGCAGTCTATTAGTGAACGGTGGATTTGTATTTGGGCAATTAGGATTACAAAAACAATGATCTTAAATCTCTTTCCAAAGAAAAAAGACATAGAAATGGAAAAAGGACCAACCGAGTGAAGATTAACTTTGAAAATCGGATGATTTACTGGAATTCCGAAAGCAGTCGCAATATCTATGGACCACCCACTCATGCCCCGGTCATCTTCACCATACCCTCCTAAGAAATATGCACTTAGAAGTTAGAACCAATCTGATTGATTAAAATTAACCAAAATATTTTCAGAATTTTCGACATACCATAAATGGAAACGTGCAAACATAAAGATGGGTGAAAATTGGGTAACAGAAAGACACCAGCGATGAAAGGGTCGGCCGTTTTCAACGTTTCAAGGTGAACAGGAATCCCATGGCTAAAACTTCCAATTGCGGAGAACAACAGCAATGCCACCAGACTGAAATCCGAAAAACCATCACAAGGTAGAATTCAAGATGGTAACTCTTCAAGAACAAGAAGAACAACACAGAAAATAAAGATTACCCCATTTGGAGATAAGATTAGAGGTGGAAGAACTCGGCTTTTCAAACTGAATAAACTCTTCGAGGTGAACATCTTCTTCGCCTAGCGTGATAATATTAGCGTCTTTACTATCATCGGTTGCTGAAGGAGGACCATTCTCCGGTAGAGTCGAGGAGATTAAGAATGTACCGTTGTTTTTTTTTTCCCCTCTCTATTGTTTCAGTATAGAGTGACTGATTTACCCTTTTTTGTTTGAGTAAAAAGGAAGACCGACATTGGCCAGAGTTTGACCAGACCCAACATCGATGTATTATTCCATCCGATGAGGTAAAGTTTTTCTTTGTGTAAATCATTAATTTTTAATATTACTTTTATTTATTTTTATTTTTCTTCTCACATTATTTTATTTCAAAAACAATTTTTTTATATTTTCTTTTATATTTTTTATTTTTAAAATATAATAATTAAAAATATTTTTAAAATAAAAAATATTATTTAATCTGTGTAAAAAGGTGTCTAGCTATTTATATCTTTAAATGAAATAAATATCATTTATGTCTGCTTTTTCATTATTTTCTTAATGAAGTTTTTCATTTTTCCTCTAAAGCAACCTGATTTTTTGTTAGTTTCTTAATGAAGTTTTTCATTTTCCTTCACAAAAATCAAAAGTAAAAGCTGATACATAGTTGCTGAATTTAATAATTCAATGAGTGATAGGGCTGGAACATATGACCACCTCATGCTCTAATATTAAATTAAATTTTCACTTAATTTGGGGAATGAGTTGAATTTAATTCTTTAACAAAAATGAAACAAAATTTACCAAACTTTATATTCTTTCCATTAAAGAGACTAATTGATCCACTAAAAAAAGTAATTAAATTAAAGCTATTTATTTTCATATATCTATTAAAAAATTATTGTTACTAATTGAATTATACTTGCTCCTCACAATTTTTTCCTAAGTACATTCAAAATTATTGATAAACAATTACTTTCAGATAATTTACACCAATAATTGATAGAATGAAGACAAAGTTAATTACTGATGGAATGGAGACAATTTTTTTAACATATATATATATATATAATTTTTTTAATATATATATATATATATATATTAGTATATTGTTTCTTTTTACGAAATGGGTTTTTTGTGTTACCCGTTGATAAAGACAAATTCGATTCAGGACTAATTTAGCAGCTTGATCAAACACGTGGCATACTTCGACTTTTAAGAAGTATTAATAATTTCCGTAATTTAAATTATTATTCATTGACTGTTTTCTTATTTCTTGGGCGGGCGGATGTCAATTCAAGAATAATTTAAATTATTTTCTTATTTTTTGTAAGGTTCGTGATAGTGATATGGAGAGAAATGATTCAATGTAAATTTGAATATCATGTAGACAAAAATATTATGAATGTTTATTCTGAATTTGAATCTTGTTCACTCTTTTCCATATGTCTATCATTCGAAGGCATTTCTCAATTTACAATCCGCATTTAAAAACTTATGATATAATATAATAATTTTCTCTCTTCCTCATCAAAAGAATAATAATCAAGACATTTGAGGGGTGATGGTTCCTTAAACATTGACATAAAACCTCTTTAAGTTATCATTTAAATGTTAGTATATTATTTATACTTTTCATAACAAAGTTATATTTATAACAACTATACCCATATTATATATAATTATCATTTTTCTTAAAACAATTTATTCTTGAATTTAAAAACTAATGAATAGCACTAAGACTATGTCGATACTATGAAGGATAAAATAATATATATTTTTTAAAATGAATATTAAAATAAGCATTTAAAGGGTAAGATTGAAATTTTTATAAACAACTACAAAAACTATAAATTATGCTATGCATATTTTATTGACAACACTTTAAAAAAAAATGATGAAAACCGGCAACGATTATTTGAAGATATTATCAATATTATCAAACTTCATGTAAGGGTATTTACAAATTACAAGTATAAGTGAAATATCAAATATATCTCAATATAAATTTCCTGCAAAATGCTTTTGTGCAGCTTAGTTTACTTTCCATTTTCTCAATCATCTCGACTTAAATTTCCTAGCAATAATTAGTAAGGCATTTTTTGGTCGAGCCATTAGAGATTAGCAATCATGGAATTTGTGAATGTAATTTAATACATTCACGGCAACAAAATTTCAAAGTCAAATAATATATACGACCTAAACGTGCTTCCAGGATCCCATAGACGCAGGATTTGCAGCAAAGACGGTGTGAAAATGTACAAGATAATGAGTCCAAGACGGATAAGATCACCCCATGAGTCACGATAAAGGAAAAAAATCACCATTTTTGTAAATTTTCAGACTTGAAATCTTCAAGAGAAGTTAAACAGTGGAAGAGCCATTATAAATAGCAGAAATAAATGGGTTCTTTTTCTTATTAACGAAAAGCAAAGGTAGCAAGAGAAAATCCAACAAGTGAAAATGTCTGAAAAAGAAACCCAATATCATTTTCATCCATTGTTGGCCAAAACAATCAAAGAACGCAGCACCTATACCCATGGATTCTCATCTGCCCAGATCCAAGTGCTTGCTGCTGCATGCGATGCTTTCCTACCTTCCATTTCAACTGAAGCTGACTTCAGCAATGCCAATGGAGAACAGGCCTTTCAATCCTTTTACAAGTCTTCTGGGGCTCAGCCTCCTCTTCCAGATGAGGTAGGATTTTCAACTTCAATCTTTCTTCAAGGCAACCCTTTTTTAATTATTACCTTTTTGTTACTTCCACATTATCTGGTGACGAATTCTATCTACTAATTAATAATCAAGATCTCCATCTCCATTTCCAGTTTATTTATGGTTTGTTCTTTATTTGGTGGATATATAGGTAGCAGAAGTGCTAGCAAAAAGGTGCTTGCCTGAAGGACTTTTTCTACTAAAATTAGTCCTGAGATTACTATCAACTAGACTGGGAACACTATTGATTTGTGGAGGTGTTTGTTTAGACTCCAAGTGGCCATTTGTTCACAAGTTCTCAGACTTGACCTTAAAGGCTAGAGAAGGCATTCTTCAGAATTGGTCAAGAGGAGCTTTCATTCCGCTAAGATTGGTGTTCTTCACGCTTAAAGTGATGTGCTGCTATGTCTTTTTCTCTTGGGTACTCTTCTCCCTTCCTCCGCTAGTGCTTCAACTTTTCTTTACGTTTTGCACATTAATTTTTGGCATGTTTCATCTGAATTCTGTGGTATATGGTCAACGTATATTACCTTCAGGAGTTAGGAACACATTTAATTCCCTTTATGTGCTGCTATGTCTTTTTCTCTTGGGTACTCTTCTCCCTTCCTCCTCTAGCTAGTGCTGCAACTTTTCTTTACGTTGTTCATAACCAATTTGGTAAGGCATTGGGGAGAAATCAATAACGCATGTTCGTGTTCAAATTCCGTGTAGGACAAATTTTTAAAGAAGAAATATTGTGAAGATTTATTCTAAAATTTGAATCATGTTACCTTCTCTCATACGTGTAGTTGGAGAGTTCTTTCTCTCCCTCATCAAAACTTTTCTTTAGGTTAAAGCACATTAATTTTTGACACGTTTCATCGGAATTCTGTGGTATATGGTCAACGTATATTACCTTCAGGAATTAGGATCACGTTTAATCCTATGCATTCTCTCACTCGCTCAGGATTTGATCAAAATTGAATCATCAGTAGGAGATATATGCTAAAGAAAGAAAAACTAATTCGCAAAGGCCTAATGCTAGCTACCTTGCATGTCTTGGTACAATGGGGTAATGCCATAGAGTGAAGACAATGAGAATCTGGTACTGAATTTCTTGTGATAGTACCAACGGTGGTAAACAATATGTTCATTGCCAAACACCCGGTCTTCACCCCGCAGACTTAGTATATTGCTATATCTAGAGAATGAGAAACAAGCTGAACTAGTCAAACCAATCAGTAACCAATAGAACTAGAAATGATCTAAAGATATCTTTGATGAGTAGTTTTGACTAATGGGATTATCTTTCTGCAAAAGGCAATGGAAATCCTTTGAGTCAAATGCTAGTGAACAATAAGCATTGATTTCCGTGTCCAGTCCGTTCATTCCTTTTTCATGCAAACAACACATAAGAACATTAATGAATGCTGGTGGTTATGGGGAGGTTAAAGTGCAGTGATTTGTTTTGTGCCAATTTTCATTTTATAAATTATGCTTCAGATAGCATTTCTACTAAAATTGCCTCTCGAAATGACTGCAGCTTGATGAGAGCTTGAGAAATCCAGCATGTGATGCAATTGGATACAATGTAGATGTGGAAAAAAGGTTTTCTGAAACCCGGAAGGAAAGACCACTTGAAAAGGGTATAATTGAAACCATGAAAGAAAGTGATTCAACTTTAAAGGAGGCCCTTATCCAGAAAGGTCTCTTTGTCTTTGAGGAACCAAATGATAACGTATTCAGGATCCAGTGTGATGTAGTAGTTGTTGGTTCTGGCTGTGGGGGTGGCGTTGCTGCAGCAGTGCTTGCGTCCTCTGGCCAGAAAGTAGTCGTCCTTGAGAAGGGTCACTATTTTGTCCCGGAGGACTATTCCGGTATTGAGGGACCATCTCTAGATGAACTATATGAATCAGGTGGTAAGATAACAACTCTAGATGGAAAAGTATTGCTTCTGGCAGGATCCACTGTGGGAGGTGGCTCTGTTGTGAATTGGTCTGCTTCAATTAGAACTCCGGATCCTATTCTGCAGGATTGGTCAGAGAAACAGAAGATTCCGTTTTATGGAAGTTCTGCATATCAATCTGCTATGGATGCTGTGTGCAGGAGGATTGGAGTAACAAAGAATTGCTCAAAGGAAAGTTTTCAGAATCAAGTAATATTCAAAGGATGTGAAAATCTTGGTCTGAAAGCTGTGCAAGTGGCAAGGAATTCCTCAGAGAATCACTATTGTGGTTCCTGTGGCTTCGGTTGCAGAACTGGAGATAAGAAGGGGACTGACTCCACCTGGCTGGTTGATGCCGTCACAAATGGTGCAGTGATCATAACAGGTTGTAAGGCAGAAAAGTTCATATTGGAGAATGACAATGATGGAAATGTCAGAAAACGATGCC
This sequence comes from Apocynum venetum, assembly GCA_019593545.1. NCBI lineage: Eukaryota > Viridiplantae > Streptophyta > Magnoliopsida > Gentianales > Apocynaceae > Apocynum > Apocynum venetum. The sequence goes on from SRSM01000324.1 coordinate 3,338,188, forward strand.
GCGGGGTGATTGCAAGTGTTGAAGGTAAGAACTCCAAAAAGAAGCTGCAAATTGAAGCTCGGGTATCAATTTCAGCTTGTGGAGCTCTTTCCACACCCCCTTTACTCGTAACCAGTGGGCTGAAGAACAAACACATTGGTAGGAATCTTCACCTCCATCCTGTTATTTTGGCCTGGGGGTATTTTCCTGAGTCTATTTCTGATATTAAGGGCACAAGTTATGAAGGGGGAATCATTACTTCTTTGCATAAGGTGGAGTCAGTACCAGCCGTTATTGAAGCTAGTGGAGCAGGACCTGCTACATTTGCCTCCTTGATTCCATGGGTTTCCGGACGTGACATGAAGGACAGGATGACAAAGTATCCAAGAACAGCAGTAATATTTGCCTTACTCAAAGATGAAGGTTCAGGAGAAGTAAGAGACCAGGGACGGATCAAATATTGTTTGGATGAGGTTGATAAAGAGAACCTTAAGCTTGGATTGAGAACAGCATTAAGAATCTTAATTGCAGCAGGAGCTTCTGAAGTGGGGACTTTCCAGAGTGACGGACAGAGAATGAGCTGTGAAGGGATTAAGAATGAGGACGTGGAGAAGTTTCTGGACACAGTTAAGGCGCCTGGAGGGCCAAGATCCAAGGGAGAGCATTGGACTACGTATGCTTCAGCTCATCAGATGAGTAGCTGCAGGATGGGTGCTACTGAAGAGGAAGGTGCAGTTGATGAGAATGGAGAATCTTGGGAAGCAGAAGGATTATTTGTTTGTGATGGAAGTGTATTACCCACTGCGATTGGAGTTAATCCCATGATCACCATCGAATCAACTGCTTACCGCATCTCGAAAGGAATAGCTGAAGCTTTGAAGCAATGAAAGTTCTCTTCAAATGACTTCTCCAAGTTCTAAAATACTGAGTATACCTTATATTTTACCTTCAATAATGTGGTAAAAAGAATTTTCACAGGGGAAATGATTGTAAGTTTACATTCATGTTGCAGCTTTCTAAACCACAGAATCATTGTATGACACTCTTTCCTTTCACTCTCTCTTCTTGCTTCTTCCTCAATAGCAGTCAAGATGAATTTGGATTTTCAGCCCCCTTGATCTAAAGAAGTGAAGGAGGTATATACAAGTCATTGGATCTTGATTGCTGGTCTAGACTCCCTCACTTGATTGTGTTAGTAATTGCGTGCACTTTGACACTAACTAATTACTTAGCAGCTAAAAAATATAGATTAAGGTATTATATTTTGTCCATCCTCCTACTTCATAGTAACTTCTCTCCATCCAAATTCTTCATGATAACTTCTCACGATCCTATTATTTTTCCAAAAAAATTAGTGAATTTATTCCCGACATTTTTATGTTTTAGTAATTTAGGTCTTTATTTTTCTTTTAAAAAAACTGGGTACTTACTTTTCCTTTTTTTCTTTTTTTTTTTCCCAACCAAGTCCTTTTGCCCAGATTCCAGGAAAGTCAGACTCCAATCAAGTTCAGTCGTCTGTGGACTTCTATTTGGGCAATTAGGGTTACAGTCTAAATCAAATTAAACAAAAACAATGAACTTAAATCTCTTTCCAAAGAAAGAGAAAGAGAAATGGAAAAAAAAAAAAAGCCCATTCGAACGGCGATTAAAAGTTTTTGAAAATTGGCTGACTTACCCAGCAGCAATTGCTCTGAACCACCCCTAAGAACTATGCACTTAGGAACAAACCAGATTGATTAGTGTTTTTTGTTTTTTTTGAAAATTATTATTATAAATTGAAAATTTAATAAGACATTTTTGAGATTTCAATTGATAATATTATAAAATATAATTAATAAATTATTTGATATTGTACTTTTAATAAAAAAATAAAAATATTAAATATTATTTTGAATCATTTATTAAATAAAAAATTTAAAAATTTTGAAATAAAAATTATTTTTAGATATATTTTTGTGAGGAATGATAAATTAGCTAAAACGATTTGGACAAATAGAGAGACCTAAGGTGAAAGTTGAGTAACCCGCACCAGCAATGAAAGGGTCGGCCGTTTTCAACGTTCCAAAGTCAAGAACAGGAAACCCATGGCTAAACCTTGAAATTGCAGAGAACAACAACAATGCCATAACATCTCCACCAGACTGAAATCCGAAAAACCGTCAAAAGGTAGAATTCAAGACGGTAACTCTTCATGAAAAAGAAGAACAACACAGAAAATAAAGAATACCCCATTTGGAGATAAGATTAGAGGTGGAAGAACTCGGCTTTTCAAACTGAATAAACCCTTCAAGAGGAACATCTTCTTCGCCAAGCGTGATAATGTTAGCGTCTTTACTATCATCGGTTGCAGAAGGAGGGCCAGCTCCGGTGGAGAGGAAATGAGCCTAATTGTTTGATGATACCCAATTTATACCCTAGGGTTTTTTTTTTTCTCTCTATTTTTACAGTTTAGACCGACAGATTTGCCTTTTTTTTGTTTTTTTTATTTGAGTTAAAAGAAGACCGGCCTTAGCTCGAGTTTGACCACGCCGGAAGAAAAATACCTAATTAGCCACACAAACAAAAAAAAAAAAATCTCCTGATGTACTACTCTCTTTATGGCTGATTTTTCATTATCAGAAAATTGAAGTTTCTCATTTTCAAAAAAAAATAAAATTAAACACTTAAAAAGAAATTTAATGAAGTTTCTCATTTTGCTCAAGGCCAAATCAAAAGTAAAAAAAATGTAAAGACTTAAAACGTGTATTTGAATTGAAATTTTTAAATATGTTTTGACAAACTTAAAGACAAAGTGGCCTCATGTTTTGAAATCAAGTTAAATTTTGACTTGCTCTTATTAGATGTGTTGAATTTAATTATTTAATAAAAATATTTTTAAAAATTACCATTTTTTTATACTTTCCATTAAAGACACTAATCAATCCATTTATTGAATGAAAGCTATTAAAAATGAAAGAGGCAATTAAATGAAAGCTACTCCCTTGGTTCAAAAATATAAATGATTGGACTTGCTTTTACATAGAAAAAAGACTTATTTTTGTTCCTAAAATGTTTTTAATTATTATGTCTTGAAAATAAGAAAGAGAAAAGAAAGTTTGTTTGAAAACAAGAAAATGTAAAAGATTTATCTTGGAAATAAGAAAGAGTTTAAATCAGATATGAAAATAAATAAGAACAATATTGGAAGTCAATATTAAAATATACTTAAAATTTCATAAAACGATTTATATTTTTAGACAAAAAAAATTATCAAACGACTTATATTTTTTAACGGATTATTTTTTTATTTCCTTTCATCTATCTATTAAATCATTATTAATACTAATTGAGTTATACTTGTTTGCCACAAAAAAAAAAATTCTCATTAAAAATTTATTGATCATAAATTACTTCCTAAAATTTAATTTATGCCAATAATTGATAGAATGAAGACAAATTTAATAATTGATGGAATGAAGAATTTTTTTTTAATATATATATATATAATTTCATTTTTTATGAAATGGGTTTTTTTATTCTCCTTTACAATCCATTCCTATTGATTCTTTTTATAAAGATAAATCCGATTCAAGATTAACATTCTAATATTGTAGTCTTGATCAAACACGTTCTATACTTTGACTTTGAAGAAGTAAATACAATTTTTGTAATTTAATTTGTATCCTTTAAATGTTATATTTATTTATACTTTTCAGGAAAAAGTTATATTTACAATAACTATACTCATATTTTTATATAATTATCAATTTTTTCTTTAAAAAAAGTATTCATGAACTTAGAAACTAAATATTAAAATAAGCATTTATTTTTATTTTAAAAAATACCAAAATAAGCATTTAAAGGGTAAAATTGATTTTTTTTTTAAACTATAAATTAAGGTATGCACGTTGACAACACTTCAAAATATGATGAAATTCGGCAACGATTCTCTTAAGATATTATCAATATTATCAAACTTCATGCAAGGGTATTTACAAGTATGAATAAATATAAAATATTCTATTTGTTCGAAATTTAATGTTACTTTTGACTTTAATTAAATTATAAAATTATCATTAATATTAATATAATGTATGTTGAGACTCATAGTTAGAGAATGTAAATATATTAAAAGTAGTGAATAATAAAACACATAAATTATTGAAATATATTCCATTAAATTAAATATATTATTAATGAAGTTTTGATTATAAAAATATATTTATTTAATAAGATAAACATTCAATTTTAGATAGACTAAATAAAAATAAAAATATTCAAATTCAGTCGAATGTAGTATATCTCAATATAAATTTCCTACAAAAAGCTTTTGTGCATGTTTCCTCAAATAGGAAAAGCTTTTCTTTTTCTCCCTATTTTCTAAATCATCTCGACTTAAATTTCGTAGCAATAATTAGTAAACCTTTTTTAGGTGAATTTATGATGCATAGATAATTTACATGTTCATCAAAATTGAGAAACAAAAAAATAACAAAATTAATGGTTAGCATTCACAACTTAGACCAATTATTGACTTTGCCTAAAAATATAGATTATTTTAACTTTTTATACATATAAATTTACTTGTTTTCCTCTTATTTTTACTTTCTTTGAAGAAAGTATGAGAGAGAGAGAGAGAGAGAGAGCAAATACATAAATGGTAAGATTGAAAAAACTATCATACAAATATTTATAATAGTAAAACAGCTAATATTTTGAGACAACAACATTAAAATGACCTCTCTCTATATATATTAAGCTGAGGAAAGTAGAATCTTGGGAGGAACAGATGACATTGACCTCGTTCAAGAATCGTCTTTGTTTGGGCAACCACAAATTTCAATTACAACCCAAACTATCCAAGTACTAACCTTTATCTTGTTCCGTGAGAAGTAGAAAATCATTGATTTCATCGAACCATTAGAGCTTAGCTATCATGGAATTTACTGAATGTAATTTAATATAATCACTGCAACAGAATTTTAAAGCCAATACTATAATGCAATTGGGAGATGTGTAATAATATCTACCTATCTTCCGTCACCCAAAAGAACAAAAAAATAAAATGCAGTGTACTACACTTTTACGTGCTTCCAGGATCCAATAGACGCAGGATTTGCAACAGAGGACGGCATGAAAATTTAGAAGATAATGAGTCCAAGACAGATAAGATCAACCCATGAGTCACGAGAAAAGGAAAAAAATCGCCATTTTTGTAACTTTTCAGGCTTGAAGATTCTTCAAGAGACATTTAACAGTGGAAGAATGCTTATAAATAGCAGAAACTAAATGGGTTATTTTTCTTATTAACGAAAAGCAAAGGTAGCAAGAGAAAATCCAAGAAGTGAAAATGGACAAAAAAGAAACCCAATATCATTTTCATCCATTGTTGGCTAAAACAATCAAAGAACCCAGCAGCTATACCCATGGATTCTCATCTGCCCAGATCCAAGTGCTTGCTGCTGCATGCGATGCTTTCCTACCTTCCATTTCAACTGAAGCTGACTTCAGCAATGCCAATGGAGAACAGGCCTTTCAATCCTTTTACAAGTCTTCTGGGGGTCAGCCTCCTCTTCCAGATGAGGTAGGATTTTCAACTTAAATCTTTCTTCAAGGCAACCCTTTTTAAATTATTACCTTTTTGTTACTTCCACATTATCTGGTGACGAATTCTATCTACTAATTAATAATCAAGATTTCCATCTCCATTTCCAGTTTATTTATGGTTTGTTCTTTATTTGGTGGATATATAGGTAGCAGAAGTGCTAGCAAAAAGGTGCTTGCCTGAAGGACTTTTTCTACTAAAATTAGTCCTGAGATTATTATCAACTAGACTGGGAACACTATTGATTTGTGGAGGTGTTTGTTTAGACTCCAAGTGGCCATTTCTTTACAAGTTCTCAGACTTGTCCTTAAAGGCTAGAGAAGGCATTCTTCAGAATTGGTCAAAAGGAACGTTCATTCCGCTAAGATTGGTGTTCTTGATGCTTAAAGTGATGTGCTGCTATGTCTTTTTCTCTTGGGTACTCTTCTCCCTTCCTCCGCTAGTGCTTCAACTTCTCTTTACGTTTTGCACATTAATTTTTGGCATGTTTCATCGGAATTCTGTGGTATATGGTCAACGTATATTACCTTCAGGAATTAGGATCACGTTTAATCCTATGCATTCTCTCACTCGCTCAGGATTTGATCAAAATTGAATCATCAGTAGGAGATATATGCTCAAGAAAGAAAAACTAATTCGCAAAGGCCTAATGCTAGCTACCTTGCATGTCTCGGTACAATGGGGTAATGCCATAGAGTGAAGACAATGAGAATCTGGTACTGAATTTCTTGTATATTGAAAACAATATGTGCATTGCCAAACACCAGGTCTTCACCCTGCAGACTTAGAATATTACTATATCTAGAGAATGAGAAAACAAGCTGAAGTAGTGAAATCATTGAGTAACCATAAGAACTAAAAATGATCTAAAAATATCTTTGATGATTAGTTTTGACTAACTGGATTGTCTTTCTGCAAAAGGCAATGGAAATCCTTTGAGTCAAATGCTTACAGATCTATTAATGGGTAGTGAAAAGTAAGTAATTATTGATTTCCGCATCCAGTCTAGTTCAATTCTTTTACATACAAACAACTAATAAGAACATTTATGAATGGCGGTTTAACTGCAGTGATCTGTTGTGTGCCAATTTTCATTTTAGAAATTATGCTTCAGATAGCACTTCTAAAATTCTCTCTGGAAATGTTTACAGCATAATGAGAGCTTGAGAAATCCAGCATGTGATGCAATTGGATACAATGTAGATGTGGAAAAAAAGTTTTCTGAAACCCGGAAGGAAAGACCACTTGAAAAGGGTATAATTGAAACCATGAAAGAAAGTGATTCAACTTTAAAGGAGGCCCTTATCCAGAAAGGTCTCTTTGTCTTTGAGGAACCAAATGATAACGTATTCAGGATCAAGTGTGATGTTGTAGTTGTTGGTTCTGGCTGTGGGGGTGGCGTTGCTGCAGCAGTGCTTGCGGCCTCTGGCCAGAAAGTAGTCGTCCTTGAGAAGGGTCACTATTTTGTCCCGGAGGACTATTCCGGTATTGAGGGACCATCTCTAGATGAACTATATGAATCAGGTGGTAAGATAACAACTCTAGATGGAAAAATCCTGCTTCTGGCAGGATCCACTGTGGGAGGTGGCTCTGCTGTGAATTGGTCTGCTTCAATTAGAACTCCGGATCATATTCTGCAGGATTGGTCAGTGAAACAGAAGATTCCATTTTATGGAAGTTCCGCATATCAATCTGCTATGGATGCTGTGTGCAAGAGGATTGGAGTAACAAAGAATTGCTCAAAGGAAAGTTTTCAGAATCAAGTAATATTCAAAGGCTGTGAAAACCTTGGTTTGAAAGCTGTGCAAGTTGCAAGGAATTCCTCAGAGAATCACTATTGTGGTTCCTGTGGTTTCGGTTGCAGAACTGGAGATAAGAAGGGGACTGACTCCACCTGGTTGGTTGATGCTGTCACAAATGGTGCAGTAATCATAACAGGTTGGAAGGCAGATAAGTTTATATTGGAGAATGCCAAGGATGGAAATGTCAGAAAACGATGCCGTGGGGTGATTGCAAGTATTGAAGCTAAGAACTCCACAAAGAAGCTGCACATTGAAGCACAGATATCAATCTCAGCTTGTGGAGCTCTTTCCACACCCCCTTTACTGGTAACCAGCGGGCTGAGGAACAAAAACATTGGTAGGAATCTTCACCTCCATCCTGTTATTTTGGCCTGGGGGTATTTTCCCGAGTCTAGTTCTGATATTAAGGGAACAAGTTATGAAGGGGGAATCATTACTTCTGTGCATATGATGGAGTCAGTTCCAGCCATTATTGAAGCTTGTGGTGCAGGACCTGCTACCTTTGCCTCTGTGATTCCATGGGTTTCAGGGCATGACATGAAGGACAGGATGATAAAGTATCCAAGAACAGCAGTAATATTTGCTTTACTCAAAGATGAAGGTTCAGGAGAAGTGAGAGAGCAGGGTCGGATCAAATATCGTTTGGATGAAGTTGACAAAGAGAACCTGAAGCTTGGATTGAGAACAGCATTACGAATCTTGATTGCAGCAGGAGCTGCTGAAGTGGGGACTTTCCGAAGTGATGGACAGAGAATGAGTTGTGAAGGGATCAAGAATGAGGATGTGGCGGAGTTTCTGGAGACAGTTACAGCGCCTGGAGGGCCAAAATCTAAGGGAGAGCATTGGACTGTGTATGCTTCCGCTCATCAGATGAGTAGCTGCAGGATGGGTGCCACTGAAGAGGAAGGTGCGGTTGATGAGAATGGAGAATCTTGGGAAGCAGAAGGATTATTTGTCTGTGATGGAAGTTTACTTCCTACTGCGGTTGGTGTTAATCCCATGATCACCATCGAATCAACTGCTTACTGCATCTCAAAGGGAATATCTAAAGCTTTAAAGCGCGGAAAGTTCTCTTCAAATGAGTTCTCCAAGTTGTGAAGTACTTTGGCATCTCTTTTACCTTCAATAATTGGGTGGCATTTGGTTAAATATCCCAATGGGGGAAATTTGTGTAAGAAACAAACAGCAAACCATCAAGGGGGTGCGGAGAGAGCTCCACAATGTTCAATAAAGAAAATCATTCTGTTTGGATATTCTCGCACCCAAACAAAAAAAAAAGGATGCAGCAGCCCGATTATAATCATTTTCGGGCATTGAAGTACTTGTGCCATGGTTTGGCATGGTTTCAGACAAAAGAAAATTTAAAGATTCGGCAAACCACCTTTCTGACATGTTTAATTAAATATGAATTTGATTGTACAAAATTCAATTGCAAAGAAAAACACCAGCACAAGAGAGTAAAACAGCTTTAAAATACCATAAGTAACAAAAGCACAAGAGCTTATTCGAAATTTCCAAGGGAAAAATGAAACCCAAAATATTCCAGTAACGCTTTCATTGTATACAGTCAAATTCGAATGATGGTTAGCGGCTCCAAGCCAGTCCAGAAGCATGACCCCCATCCTCCAGGGGAAAACAAAAGGAAAAAAGAGAAATAATTCAGATTAAGCAATATGACATAAAAAAGAATTCAAGAATTCTCTCAACTAGTGGATAGCTTTGACAGCTTTGTCAGCTGCATCATCCAAATCTTCAGCTGTAATTAGTTTCAGACCACTTTCCTACAATAACCACAAGAATAAATAAATAAGAAACAAGCCACGATGACAATGTGATCTTTCTTATGTCAATTTAAAAACTTGGTAACATTGATTTTCCTTGATTTATAATGTAATGGTAAATTAGTTACCTTGAGTATTCTCTTCCCTTGATCAACATTAGTACCCTCAAGGCGAACAATTACTGGCACTTCCAATTGAACCTGAAAAGTTTAGAAGAACATATAAAAGATTTGTTTAATTGACATCACTCTAGCCGCTGTTAAAACCTTTGCAAGTTTTACGAGACCAGCATTATGTTGTTGAGATACATATTTTAGACAGATGTAGCGTACTAAACAGAAAGAGCATTACAGGAAAGAGAAGGTAAAATAGAATTTTTTTGCCCCTAAGCAGTAATGATGCAAACAATGACAAATATAGGATTCTGAAGCCAGAGTTTCAATTTGAAACAAGCAAACTCAAACTAACCAGTTTGGCAGCATTCACAATTCCACTAGCTATTACGTCACATTTCATTATGCCTCCAAAAATGTTCACCAGGATTGCTTTCACCTTGTCATCTGACGTTAAAATTTTAAAAGCCTCCACAACCTATTTACATATTCAGCAACAAGTGCAGTAAATATCCAAGGCATCATACATATAAAACAATTTCAAAATAACTTTTTTTCTTGTTATATATAATCAACAGTCAAGAATAACTTTCAATACCTGGCCTTCAGAAGCATTTCCACCAACATCAAGGAAATTGGCAGGAGTTCCTCCATGTAGTTTAATTATGTCCATGGTAGCCATAGCTAGTCCAGCACCATTTACCATGCAGCCTATTTCTCCATCTAAGCCAATGTAATTCAAGTCAGCTTTTGAAGCAGCAACCTGCCAGAAAAAAAGATCAGTCACTACAAAACCAAGTGCATAACAAACCACAGCTAAAGGTCAAGTCAGTAAAGCAAACCAAATACCTCACGAGGATCTTCCTGAGTTGGATCACGAAGAGTAAATAGCTCTTTTTGACGGAAAGCAGCATTATCATCGAAGTTGAGCTTGGCATCAGCAGCTACCAACTTCTTATCAGAAGTCTCTGCAAGTGGATTGATCTGTCCAAAGGTACGATCATCAAAGTAAAAGAGAAAAGAGAGCAGATATTTAAGTCCTTGCATCCCGGAAGAGTAGCTTCACACAATAATAAACAAGAATATGTGAACATTCTTACTTCCAACATCGTGCAGTCACATTCACAGAAAAGTCTGTATAACATCTTCACTTGTTCAATTGAAGAATTTCTGTCAGCAACTGTAGGGGCCAGACCATCAACAACTTTAGCAGCATCCTCATCGGTGATTCCCTTGAAAACATCAATAGGTACCTAGCACAAAACCAGGATTGGAGAACTTTAATCAATTGAAAAAGGAAATATAGCAACGTAAAAAGACCGACAAGTCAATATTCCTCAGCAAGAAATGGCAACCTTTATAATCATGTCAGGAAACTGCTCTGCTAGGTCTTCAATACTTGTTCCTCCCTTCCTGCAGGCAATGATAAGCTGCAGGGAGAGAATGTGAAGCTCAGCAAATAATAATAATAAATTTAATACAAAAAAAAGAGCATCTCCAAACAAATTAATGTACAAACAAATGATCCAGCATCTAATTACAGTAAAAAGCTCTCTGAGACATATACCTGAAAAACAGATTTGTAATATATTTACTTGGGACACTCATAAGTTTTGATAATCATACCTAACTGTCTCTTGAAATTTAGAACAAAAGGGATCTTTCAACATTTTAGAAGAATTCCAACTTATATATCTAAGAAGTGGAGACATTAAGTAAATAGATCTTGATTTCCTGACTAGACCACCCTATTCATTAAGACAGAAATGGATATATAATTTTTCTCAGCCACATTCTATCAGAGCCCATATGGATAACTCTGTTCTGTAATTTGTTTCCTCACTCGATAAACCTTCTTAGCAGTTGAATCCTTCAAATACATGGCGTGAAGCATAGCAACACAAGCAGCATGATTAAACAACCACAGGATCAGGAATCTTCTTCTTTAGTGGATTCAAGGTTTATATCTTGAATCTTTCTTTTTTTTCCCATTTACTTTGAAGTCAAACTAATGGCTTCTCTTTTTTGCGACTGTTTATGAACACAACAATGCTTAAGCCCCAAAGAGACCCTTGCTGGACATGAACATGGATGAAAAATTTTAAAGAGGCTTCACTTAATTTCTGATCTCTGCAATTGTTATTCAGAAAATGGAAGTTGAAGCACGAGGACTATAGGACTTACAGGACCAGCTGTTGCACGATCAAGAATAATGGAAAAGTACATCTCGTTGACTAGTGATAATTTTTCACATAAGTAAACCTGAAAGAAAACAGAAGATACCATGAGTAAAAGTGTATGCTAGGCAATTTTGGATGATGAAAGCATAAAACTTTTAGCATCATAGACTTAAAGAAGCGAAAAATGGATAGAGAAATATAATCTTCAATAACAATTATATTTCATTTTGGAAACATTTTGTTTTCCCTTGTAGCAAGAAAGCCATCATTAAATTTAAAGCATGTGATTCTAAGCCTTCAGCAGTTCAGCAAACCAGCTAAACTGCTCATCATTCAACAAAATACTACAGGACCCAAAATCTATGCGCCTTTCGTGGTTAAAATCCATTCAGAGATTACATAAAAGATTGAATTCCTAAGAGATTGAATATGGACCATATATTTACACATGGTACAACCAAAAAATCTTACTGTTTTGTAAATATTGGTCGGCCCTTGCAAAGCCTATCCAATTCGATAAATTCAATGTCACCTTCATTTGTGATAAGTAGTTCCATCTTTCTTTATTCCACTTGAAATATTCATTCATGATTCTAATGATACAAATGTCACAAGGACCCAACGTAAACATCACTATGTCATTAATAAACTTAAGGTAATCCTTATAGAGCCCAAAATGATTGAGATTGTGTAAGACTTGACACATTTATGCTTGTAGAAGTACCCCTTTCACGTTTCTGCTCATAGGAGTAATATCTAGATTCAAGACATTGGCACATTTCTAATGTAAGAAACAACAGAAAAGATATGATGATACTAATAGAAGGGTGAATTTATTCTATCAAAAAAGGAAAGATAAAATAATGAGAAAAAGAGCCCAGCTGAGTTTAAATTGTGTTAACCATCACAAGCAATTGTACAACTTCCATGGGGTGTATGTAGCTCCCTCCTTCCCATGTTCCCAAACAGCAGATAAGCACTCACTTAATGAATTACAAGTCTAAAGACTAAATATATGTTGCAAAAAAATATGAACCACGTCAGACAATTCATCAAGTTTGTAGCCAAAACCTTGCTGACAATCTTTCCTTGAGGTCCAGTTTGTTTAGTAACAAGTATCTGTCCAAGCATCTGTCCTGAAAGCAATATCATAAGTTCAAGAAGTAGGAATCAGATTAGCACATTTTCATCATGACGTCCATCAAAGCATAACCCAAAATCAAATGCAACTCTCAGATCATTCTGAACTCAAACAACAACATATTTCATATCCACTACGGGTTGGATCTGCCACAGAATATCCCTATCCTTGAGTAGTTATTTCAGTTACGACAAAGGGCATCCTCATCATTCACCCAATATATCACACATCACCCAAGCATACCCATTTAAATATTTATGCGCCTTAAAATGCCTCTCCCTCTTCTGGGCAACAAAATGAAGACATAATGGCATCGATATTCAACAGAAAATTTGATATTCTACTATGAGATGGCCAGTCATGTCATAAGGTGGCATGATCATGCGATCAATATGTGGTACAAGGAAAAGAATGCATTGTATCAAGGCTCTGACAGCATCCTAAGCATTATGAATAAAACAAGCATATTTAGTTCCATTATGGCCGCCACAAGGCTCCTCACTTTGAAAATTTTCTCAAACGAATCATTACTCTGCACAAGACAAGAATATAATGGTCGAGTAGACCGGTAAGATATTAACTATAGTTCTGGCTAAGAAACACTGCCATAGAGACCTAGCAAATTCTGTTTTCTGGTAAGTAGATCTTTAGAACTCTTGTAAGATGCACAAATATATTGACTTTTCTAATTTCACAGGGAGAAAGTTGATGCTCATACCATTAAAGCACTTATAAATACTAAATACTACAGTATGTTTCCACATAAATCAAGAAATCCAGATCATGGGAAGATTCAATCAATAGCTGCAATGCAAAATATGGGATACTGCATAGTACCAGCTTTCTCTTCAACCTCTTCAGCCTTGACTATGTGAACTCCACCCTTTAGACCATTTTTAAAGGTTCCTAGACCACGCCCACCAGCAAGAATTTGTGACTTTACCACAATCTGCACGAAAGAAAAATGTGCAGAATCAGTGAGATACATGAATATGATAAGTATTACCAAAATTAGGAACCCGATAAAATAGTTAATCCATTAAAACATCAAAAACTTCCAATATACTAACCCTATCCTTTTACCGCTAAAATTAAGCAAAGAAAGAAATAAGGTCTTTTGGCGCCTTTTAAGGTTCACATTCTGAAATTAAACCCTATAGAACTGACTCTCAATTTCCACAAGTCCTTGTTGGAAACATTATTCTTACCTCATTATGGTTGGGGAAAGCTTTCTTAACGGCCTCTTTAGCTTCTTGAACAGAAGAAACAGCTACACCTTTTGGAACATTGATTCCATACTTGGTCATCAAATCAGCCCCCTGTATCATCAAAAATACTTAAAAATTTCCACAAACATAAATACATATAGTTTATTCTTAAAGGTTCAAAAAGTACATGGTTTATTAACATCCGCATGTAGTATTCCAAATAAGAAAATTCGTAAAGAAAAAAATACAAAAATAAGAACCTCTTATTGGTTTCCTGGCATATAAAATAAAACAGTATAAACGGGGGGGAAAAAGGATGAGGCAGCACCTGATATTCGTGGATGTTGAGGCGGCGGAGCTGTTGCTGCTGCCATTTTCCGGCGACGGAGAGAGAGCGATTGGCGAGCTTGCTCAGCAATCCTCGCACCATATCTTGCGATCTTCGGAGATATGAGGAAATACGAATAATTTAAAGAGATCAAACGAAACCCTAACCCTTCCACGCAGTGTTAAGAGAACCGAAATCGAAAATGCCGGTGGCTCTCGGTCTCACTGTGGAGAGCGGCGACGCCGGAAAGTCAGAAAAAAAAAACAAAAATAAAGGTCGAACCAATAAAGTCTTTAAAAAATTTATTTATTTTTAACCATTATAGCTTTTGTCATTCCCAGAATGAATTGTTAAGATCGCGTCGGGTTTTACTGGGCTTCAAAGTTCAGACCCTCTTAGCTTAGACACCGAAATAAATAAATTGCACATTGGGCTATTGTCATTAAGCCAACACGCAAGCAAAACTCTAAGTTGCCCTATAGTCAGTCCCTCTAACTCGGATTCTTAGCTTTTTAATTATTGGTAGTGTTTTTGGAAACTTTTTTTATTATTATTTTGGGTAAAAATTTTATGCTATCTTGTGTTAAAAAAAATACATATATTATCAGGGTCACCTCTACCTATAGGCAAGTGAGGTAGTTGCCTGAAGGTCCACAAAATTTTAGGCCTCATATATTTCTTATTTTATGTTTCAAATATGAATATGAATTTTTATTGTTCATTGAAAAAAAATTATTAGAAAAATTATAATATAAAAATATAAACAACATTTTTACATATAAAAATAAAAAAAATAAATTTTAGTTTTTTATTATTATTATTTAACGATAAATATAAAATGCTTCATTTTAGAAATCCACCTTAAGGCCCCAAAACCATTGAGACGGCCCTGTATATTATGTACTGTTATTATTATTTTTATAAAAAAACAAGCAATACACAAAGGTCGGATTTAAGTAAGTATTTCCATCCTTTTGAGTGTATATAACCAGCAAAGTTTCATCGCTCTAAGGAAACGTGGTAAATTCAACTCATAAAATGCATCAGAGACCGATACATTTAGGGAACTTTTATGTGAATCCGATCTTTATTAACTAGTACCTAAAAAAATTGTACTATGTAAGATATATTATGAAATATATGTAATTTATAAAGACAAGGTTCATATTTGGATGATTAAAATAAAAGAAGGAATTTCAGAAATGGGGTATAGAGGTTTGGCATGTTTGGAAGTGTTTTGGAAAAGAGGAAAAGAGAAACTGAGGAATTTAAGATCCCTCCACAATATAAATCCTCTCTCTAAAAATCCACTTTAAGTTTTAAATGTATAAAAGATTATTGTGGTAAGATAACATTTTTAATAACAATTTGGGAAAAAAAATTAAATAACCTTTTAATAGGAATCTTTCTTTACTTTTCTAACTCCCAAATGTCAAAAAGTATTTTCTTTTCTTTCCTAAACTTCCAATCTTGATTTCTTCTTTTGTCTTCTGTCCTTTTCTCTTTCCCTAAAGACTCTTAGTAGTTGCTCACTCCATCTAGAAATTTGTTCTAAAATAATTTTAATTAGCATGTCTTGGAAATTAAAATAAAATAAAATAAAATGTGTTCTAAAGAGAATAAAATATAAATATTTTGTCTTAAAAATAAAAAAGAAGTGAGAGAAAAAATGAAAATAAATGATAAAATATCTATAAATTTATTTATATTTATATTTTAAAACAAGAATAAAATTATCTAACTGACTTGTACTATTTTTGGAGGAGCACTATTTGTTCTTCTAAACTACGGAAGAAAACTAAGAACCATATTTGTAGTCTTTAATCAACGGCGCTTCTATTGCACATGAACAAGAGAATCAATTCTGTCATTGAATAAGATATATTTTTTATGGGAGTATCCGAATGCATAGCCGCATACACAACCGGCAAGTCGTATCTGGCGAGATTTTTTTATTTTTTATTTTCGGGTTAACATTGATTTTGTATTCGGGGAGATGGCTTTGTGCTAAGGTTTCGTCAAACTCGTGGCATTAATTGTATTTTCTTTACGTGAAGGAATCGATATGTATTCCTTCTATAGCTTATAGCCACGATGATTAATTTCATGTCGTTTACCAATGAACGATCCCTCTGCTAGGATAACTTTTTTTCTTTCTTTCTTTCTTTCTTTCTTTTTCATGGAAACACTACATGACTAATTTGGACAGAAAATTTCCAGGTAGAATGAGGTTTTGCATTAATCCGAAGATCTCCATACTATATATGCTGATTTATCTACTATATATACTAGTTAATGAACCCCAACCTTGATCTCAAGTCATTCTTTTGGCGTAGACTACTTCCAGGCGAAGGAAAATAAGGCTATTTCAAAAAATTAAGAATAAAAAGAAAACTCACAAGCAAGCCACAAGCCAAACAGTGATCTGTTCATGGACAAAATGATCAATCTTTGTTAAATTATTTCTCTGAAAGTTTAAGCTGATGGAAAGATATTGAATATAACTATTTAACAATAAAAAAAAAAGGGTTACTTATGCAGAAAATAAGCCTGCAGATGATGTTCTTAGAATATATTCTCAGGAATCGCGCCACTATTTCCTAATTAGCTAGAACTCAGAGACTTGACCGTTATAAGCTCAACCACAAGTATAGATGCCATCTGGTATATGTCATAAGGTAGAAGATAATGATTCTTTCGTACTCCATTCATAACATTTGAGCTGTTGACTCTTGTGCTTTGGTCAATCAAGCTACATTTGAGAGGAGAAGAATATGGAAGCTGGTGCCGTCAACAAGTGATCCTATTCATTTTAAAGGGTTTGGATTTGACAACTTATTCATCGTTTGAATTTGGTTAAGGTGAATAAAGCGGTGTGCGAGTGATGTTCTTAGAATCTTGATTTCCAAAACTAGGAATCGCGTAATGGATGTAACTATTATTTTCTAAGGTAGAACTGGATAAGCTCAACCACAAGTATAGTTGCCATAAGGTAGGAGATGACATTTAAGAGGAGAATTAAGAATTTGGAAGCTGGGAAGGACGCTGCTTGCATTTAGTTGTTTATCAACAATTGCTAGCTATTGATTTTGAAAGGTTTGGAATTGGCAATTAATAAACTGATCATTTGAATTTGGTTAATAATTAGGAGAATAAATGGTGCTGATCTATTGCCTTAAGAAATCTGATTGAGGGATTTCATGTGAGAATTGGAATATTATGGAGTAGATAAGCACATCTCATTTGTAATATATATATATATATATATATATATATTAAAAAACAAATGAAACAATTTCGATTTGTATCCTATGAGACCTCCTACATAAACTCGCTTCATTTACAAATATAAGTAGGGAGGGATAGGATAGTTTCACACAGATCGGGCATCTTATCTTTGCTCTACATGTAAACATAAGGGTGCAGCGAAAACGAGAGCTGTTGATCTACTGTACAAGATCACATATATAGCATTTTATGACAAGAACATCCAAACACTTGACTTATACGTACAATTCGTACCCAAACATAAAAAATTATTGCATCTAATGCTAGCCAGTGCCATATTACATCATAAGAGTTGCAGATCGTGCATATGCCCCATAAAAACCATCCACCAACCTCAAAAAATTATGAACTAGAAACATTACTTTCCATCCAAATTCATACTCCAAAAGATGCAGAATTTATCGAGTCCATATATGGCCCCAAAACCGCCAATCGTACGTTGAGCGCCAAAATGAGTGATAGCATGTTCACAGATTTTGTGTTTGTGTGTGTTATAATATATTCACATATATAGAGAGAGGAAATGTGTGAAGCAAATAATCCAACAAATGTAATCCAAAAGTAAAGCTTCTTCAATCAAAGTTTTTACTTAAACACAAACAGAAAGAAAGGGTTTTTACATGCATGGTTGCATTGCATGCATGCCAGCAATGGCGAAAAAGAAAAAAGAACAGAAAGAAAACTGCTATTACCACTAACACTGCTGTACTATAGCAAGTGCGAGAACAACGATAACTGATGCATTCAAAAATTAAACGGAAAAGGGAGGGAGACATTTTCCCCTTTTTAAAACAGTTTTGCTGGACTGAGAGGAGAGGACCACCCCCTACCTCGAGAAACTCGTTTCATAAAACGTTTATCCTATTTTAAGTTGGGTTCGCCAGAACCAATCACCGTCCTCCACGTGGGTTCCTCCTCCTTTCTCCTAAACATCATCCCAGCTGTAAGAAACGGGCGAGTTGGGTTGGGTTGACGATGCCAGGTAAGTGGGCTCCATCTGCCTTCAGCAAATCCGCTACTTCCAAATACCTTTGATGCTTTTCCGTTTGTTTATCGGCTTTGAAGCTCGGCTCAGCTTTCCTCTTCTCAGGAATTGGCTTTCCTCTGATTGAACCGCCTGGTGATGACAGAGGCACCGACTCGGCTCGAGGCGGGTCAAAAGCCTCCCCAAAGAAAGTACCCTTGCTCAGAAACTCGTGGGCTAGATACCCAGCTAAAAGATGATTACTGCAAACCGGTTGAGGTGACTTAACCGGGGGTGGAGCTCTATGAATGCTCGGCTTGGCTAAACTCTTTGTCGTTATTGCTGACGGTTTGAAACCGTCAAGTCCATCTCGCTCTTTCCGTTTATTATTTGACGGCCCAGACGTCAATATCTGACGACGTGAATGGTTCATCATGGTTGCACTCATGGCTCCTTTGGCGCATGCCACGTCAATGCCACATGCATCACAAATTTTCTAAATTGCCAAAATAGCCCAACACCCTTCCTAAAATTACAAAAAGAGGAGCATAGACGAAAAGAAAAATATCGGGGACCTTTTGGGAATAGCAAGAAAGAAACAGAAATGTTTTTTAAGCGACAAAAATTAAAGTTGGGATCAGATAAGAAATTGCTGGATAAAGGAGACGGTTAGCAAACGAAACGGACGAAGGCGATGAATTCTTTTTACGAACTGAGAGAAAAACAGTAACCAAATATTTACACATGAATATATACATACAAAGATATATATATATGTATACAGATCAGTGAGATTAACAAAATTAACGAAAATTCAAAGATGGGGTTAAGTGTGGTGGCTTAAGGCCGTATCTGCCACTGATTAACACCGCGAGCGGCGGAGATCGGAAAATTGGGGGATGGGCAAGCAGAAGAAGGCAGAGGGGAAGAGAGAAATAGAGAGAGAGAGAGAAGAAATTAGAACAGGAATGAGAAGGGCAAGGGGGGTTTGGGAAGTGCAGGGCTTGCGGTATATATAGATAGGAGGATGGATAAGTGCCCCTGAAGTTTCGAGAAATTACAGGGGTAGGGAAAGGATTTCAGGAAGAAATTAAGTCCAATCGTCTTTTAATGAGTATTTATGAGAAATAAATTTACAAAGTAGGAGAGTATATTACCATACTAAGTATAGGTAGATCTTTGTTTTCTTTTAAAATAGATTTTCCAATTATGTCTTGTTATTAGTATTATTTTAACCAAATTATGCTTTAAAAAAAACAAGTTATACAAAAAATTCTCAATTAAACTACTTAAGAAATTAAGGTGAAAAAATCATAAATAGAGGCGATCGTAGAATTGCTAATCAAGAATGTCATTCATGTCAGGTTTGAATTATCAAGTCATAACTTATCGTGATTAGGCCTATGTCAACTTGTTTATATTACACATAAAATTTTTAATTCAAATAAAATACGATTAATAAATAAAATTAATTTAAATACTCAAATTATAATTTATACAATTAAACAAAATTCAAACTAAAATTTTGATAAAATTATAATATTTTTTAAATTTAATTTAAAGGCTTTGTATCATTAAGGGTTAAGCAGTTAAAATTTTGTAAAGTTAAAATAAAATTTTCCTTTTCTTTTGATAAGTTAAAAGATAATTTTTTTCATAAATTAAATAAATTTAAATATAGTCTCTCAAAACTTAATATGATTTAATCGAAATTCATTTATAAATAAACATGTCAGTATCGTATCGATTCTAATCTATATTGTGGTATGTTAGCGAATCATGTTCATACTTTAAATTCTGAATAATCGAAAGACAATGTGTATTGTTTTTACATATTTTAAAAAAAAATAACAAAAAGTTTATAATAGTAATGATTTTTTGATAATTTTGAAAAAGATGTTGATTTGACCCAATTCTTAGAATTGTAGTAATTGACTTTGAAGTTTAGAATTGCAATTTTTTGTGTTAAAAGATAAATTATTTTAATAATTTTTAATCTCTTGTCATCTATAAATTAATTTCATACTATTGGTATTTGATTAAATAGAGGAAACCAACCATAATTAAAAAAAATATTATTATCGAAATTGACTTGTGACGTCTCGAATGTTCCTTATATATCTGTCTATGCCTGCATAATATTTTTTCATATTTTTTCTAAACTCTCAGATCATTTTTTCTAAAAATGAATTGTAGATGTAAATGATAATATGTTGGTAAAACGATAAAAACATTCTATAGGAGAGAAAGTTAGTTAGATCAGACTAATAATTAAACAATACTCTTATGTATTTAATTTTAAAAATATTTTACATCAACTGTTTTTATGCGTGTGCCAAGGAATTTGAAAATTAAAATAAAATCAAAATTTAACATTAACATATATTTCGTGTTTTTCTAACATCATTTATTATTATATTTAAATTTATTCTTATTTAAGTGAAGAGAGAATATGAGTAATAAATTAATAGAGATAGAGATAATAAGATATTAATTTATAATATTTATTAAGGATAAATTTGTAAATTAATATTAAATTTTGTATTATTTTTAACATTCTTAATAAGTATGTAAATGTTCAAAATAACACTTAATATAAAATTATTGATGGAGTATAAAAAGTAAGTATTTATCCAGGCGGTTATATAAATCTCACCTAATTGTCAAGAAATTTGAAAAATTATTTCAGATGGATACAATATATGTGAATCACTATTTCAGGTGAATCTTCTTCCCATAAATTGTCCAGAAACAAAATAAAATAAAAATCTGACTTTGGTTGAGAGCGTTTGTTTATCATAAAATTTAGCAATCAAGACACGGAACATTTCGTGTTTTTTAAAGTTACAACTTTTAATACCTCAAAAGTAAAATAAAAAAAAAAAAAAATGAAGATAATCTAAATAGGATAAACTGATGCATTGGAAAATCTTAAGATATATATTTAGATTGAATTTTGAAAGTCTTTTTTATTTTATTTTGAACTAAAATTGTATTTGGATGATAATTTTTTTATTATAAATTTAAAGTTGATTGATATATTTTGAATTTCACATCACTTATAATATTATAAAATGTATAAAATATAATTAATAAATTTGAAATTTTAATTTTAATTAAAAAGTAATATAAAAATATTATTTATGTGATTTAGTGAAACCTATGTGTATAATTATAAAAAAGTGTCTTGATAATTTTTTTTATGAGAAATATAAAAAATTGTTTTCAACTCCAATCCAAATATAGCCTAATGTTCTTAATTTCACCTTTCACCTCCTACTCACATTAAAAAACACTATAAGATTCAATTGAAGTTGTAAGGCTCAACACGAAAATTACCAATGTAGAGTGCATCTGAATTCGTGTAAATAGTGAAATTGTTGTATGTATAACTGATCTCTATATAGGAAGAGTGTCAGATAAATAAATTTGAGGTTGTGCCTTAGATTATATTTGTTGTAATTCTAATCTTACTTTTCTCTTGGACCTTAGTTTGTTCCAAGTATTGATTCCTTAAGTGCTCTCTAATCATACGTATTTTCAAAATTGAACTTTTAAAAGTATAAGATTTTAAGAACCAAACATGTTTAAAATTCATGATTTTTAAATGTAGCACCATATTTATTAAATGCATCAGATTTTAATGATGAACTTCTCAAAATACTCATATTTCAAAATTGAATTTTACACACAAATATTGGTGTGTGGCTTCAGTACCTTGGTATGTTATTTTGATATATTAAAAAATTTACTGATTTTTATGTTATTTAATTATTATATTTTATTTAAAAATATGTTAATTATGTTATTTAATGGATATATTCATGTTTCATTTCTATTTCTTTGTTTGTAAGTTTTTCAGTTTATTTTAGTTCATTTTGAAGATAAAAATAAGAAGAAAAAATTTGGAGAAGTTAAAAAAAAATTAATATCATTCGATGATGTGGCGCAATTAGAAAATGACATATGGTGCTTCTAGAAGTCGCGATGTGAACCAATGAGGATGTGACATGTGACGATGTGTGGGGAAATTAAGTCACCAACTAAATTTTCAATATTTTATAGTACAAAATTACCATTTTGCCCCTTATTTTTGTGCTTATAAATAAAAAATTTATTTTTATCATTTGAACATCAATTTAGCTCCAATTTTCTTTATTTATTTTTCAATTGATTTCTTTAATTATTGTCTTTATCTTAGTGTATTTTTCAGAATTTTTAAAATAATATTTCAAGATTTTTTGTAATATTTAGTAAATAAATTATGTCAGGATAATTTTAATATTTCCGAAGAGTTTATCTTTCAAATTTTATTTCTAATGTTTATAAATTTCATATTATATTATTAAATATGTATTGTGAGTAATTTATTTTTTGTTAACAAAGATATGTGTTAAGTTATTAATAAATGAGATTATGAGATAATTTTATTTGTATTTAATTTATATTTTGATTTATTTAACTTGACTTATGATCAGTTTACCCGCCTAATCTTTATTATTTTTATTTTATGCACTTTAAATATCGCAAATGGATGCTCGAGCCACCTAATTAGTTTAATTTAATTTTATGTATTTTATTTTATTTTATTTTTTATGGAAAACTGAGCATCTTAATTAGTTTAATTTATTTTTATGGAAGGTCAAGCATCCATACTTTTAGTTTAATTTATTTAAATGGGCGGTTGAACCTCCTGATTTATTTAGTTAATATAAATCCAATATATATATATATTTGTGTATTTATTTAATATACTTATATATATTAATTGAAGTATTTATATAATTTATATTTAATCAATATAATTGTGTGAATTAATTAGATTGACAATCTAGTTAATAAATGTGATTATATAGCTAGGATTATTAATCTTGCATTAATAATTCAAGTAGCATCTACTAGTTTAATTGAGTTGCAACTCTTGTTTAATTGAATTAGAAGGAAAAGTATATAATTTATATTGTATATAATTAAGTCATTGTTATATACAATTTAATATTGATGATGACTTTATTTACTTAATGTAATTTGATTGAGCATCATATATATGCGAATTGGTAGTGGTGTTTAATTAAATTAGATATTAATCTAATTTGTAATGATAAAATCTGTCTGAGCTGATCGGGATTTTAAAACAAACTATTTAATAATGTCTTTATCTATGATTAATCCTATGAAAATATAACTTGAAAAATAAAAAGATTATTTAACCTTAATAAATTTAAAACATTAGTCTCTCTAAATTTTACTAAAAATATAGACATTAAATTTCGGGTGAAAAGAGTATCATATACCAGTTTATACTCTTTCAGTCCAAAAATATAAATTTTTATATGACTTTCTTTTTATTCTAAAATATAAATCATTTTACAGAATTTTATAAACATTTTACCATTGACTTTCAATATTATCTTTATTTATTTTAATCTCTTATTTTACATATTTCTTATTTTCAAGACAAAGCTTTTATTATTTTATTCTTCTCAAACCAAACTTTCTTTTCTCCTTATAATAATTAAGAGCATTTTAGTAAGAAAAAAATAGACTTAATGACTTATATTTCTTAATAAATTGATGATTTTATTTAGGTGAGTTACATATGAAGGGTTAAATAGAAGTTTGAGTCAACAACCTTTTCTTCATAAAGATTTACAAATTACCAAAAAAAGGAGCTTGGCGAAGCTTCACTAGCCTCTAGTTTGCTCATCGTGCTTCAATACTCGATCGAAACAACAGTCAAGTTCGACTTACGTGTGAAGACTGAAGCAAGTAAATTTGCACATATACGATTTTATTCCATTACGTTTTGCTTGATTAGTGGATCGAGACCTCTCCCTCCACTTTCGTGAAATTGTTACACTAAACTTTTTTTTTAGTGCAGTATATTCTTTTATATAATTTTAAAATTATTATACGAAATATGATTTATTTAATATATATTATTCAATAATTGTTGGAATTCTCTTGTATAATAAGATTTTTAAAATAAAAAAAAAGAAGAGAGGAATAACCGAATAAGTAGGTTATTTAATATAAATTAAACACTCGACACTCTACTACCAACAACACTAAAAAAAAGAAAGAGAGGTAGAAGTCTTTGGGCCAATGTATTTAGAAGATAGTGATACCCAATTTTTATTTTATATTTTAGAGAGAGAGAGAAATGACAAATCTGAAGTGGCTACAGCCTACATGCTGGAGTTGATGGCTTGGTTCTTTTTTTTTCCATTAGAAGTTTTATTGATCGTTTAGTTAATTGAGATTTTTAGCAAACAAAGACTCTCTCACTCTCTCAATATTAGTTTAAATATTTAGAATTGAATATTCACATTTAACTCAATATAAAAATTTAAAATAATTTTTAAATATAAATTATCTCAACTTTTTTAAACTTAAAAGAAAGTATCTCATTATCATTATCTTATATATGGTTAGAACATCTCCACTAGTAATGTCAATATCAATTAAAAAATAATGACAATTTGCACTTAATGAATAAAATGTCAAGATATATTATATGAATGTCAAATAATCATACTTCTATACATTAAAATTGACTCAAATGCATGAATGTTAATGATCACCGTAATGTTTATTTTTCATAGTTATCTTTTTAATAAATTTATCTTTTTGACTCAAATGCATGAATGTTACAATCATACTTTTGACTCAAATGCATAAATGTTACAGTCATACTTTAACCGTCTTTATTACACTGTCAATTTAATCGAGACTTTGTACATTGTAGTGAAAAAATTAATTGACATTAACATCAACATTGGAGATGCTTCTGATGATAATGAAACCAAATAAGTTAATATAATGTAAATGTCTTAAATTTAAAATACTATTAGCATAACTTATATATAAAATAATCATAATTTAGGAAAATAAATATTAAAAATTCAGACATTCAAAAATAAAAATGTAAATATTCAATTATGGACGAAGGAAATATTAATTTTCCTTTTCTCTTCAATACAAAGTTAAAATTAATGGTTAAAAAGTTTAATTAAGTCTCCTATATATTAATAGTATTTTGTATTCGAAATGATAAATAGAATTATCATAAAAAATATAAATAGAATAATTGAATAATTACATACAAATATAATAAGAAAAACTTTATAAACATTTTCTCGGATTTTATAAGGTGATAAAGTAAAAAAAAAAAACCTTTATAACCACTCAGCCACCACCTCCCTCATCCGTCTCTAAAATGGTATTACTATTTTTGAAATTATTTTTTGGTAATTAAAGCAACACTTGCTCTCACACGACACATTCCTCTCTTCTTCGTTTTTTTTAAATTTTTCTTTTTTTTATGAGGAAGAGTATTTCATTAAAAAAAACATAAACAAGTTACACATATGAGTTAAAAACTCATATCAACAGAAAATACATCACTCTAGGAATGAAAAAAAAAAACAATAAAAACAAACACTAACATATTCCCTCATAGTATTATTGCCTGCATCGTTGAACACTATCAACCACTTACTATTCCCATCCTTTTACGTGTGCAAGCTCATTTAAGCACCTCAAATGTTGGTTATAATTATAAATATAGAAAAAAAATTCACAGCCATCACAAATTTTCAAATGCAAGCTACGTTTTCATACTCGAAGCATTCTTGTTATTACAAGTGCCAAATATGAGTCATCTTCATTAATTGCGTACTCCCTTTGGCAAAAAATAAATAAATGCTCTAATTGCCCTTTTAGTTTAGTTTGT
This sequence comes from Apocynum venetum, assembly GCA_019593545.1. Classification (NCBI taxonomy): domain Eukaryota; kingdom Viridiplantae; phylum Streptophyta; class Magnoliopsida; order Gentianales; family Apocynaceae; genus Apocynum; species Apocynum venetum. The sequence goes on from SRSM01000324.1 coordinate 3,364,291, forward strand.
GTGAATTATTTATTTATTTATTTAAGATACATGGAGTATGTTTATTCTGACCCTTTACATCAATCAATTAGTTTTTTTCAAGAACTCTAATACTTATGTAGAAATATCAATAACCAATATTGATCAATATTGACATGTTTCATAAAAAGGAAGAAAAAGATAAAAAGGAGGGGTGGAGAAAATGGTTGTATTTGAGAAAACTTAAAGAAAATGACATTTTATTTTATTACTTTAAACCATAAAAAATTAACGAATTCTTAATGTGCAAAAATAGAAAATCACACATGAATTTAGTTTGAAAGAAGTATTATTAATAGACATTCTAATTCTTGTGTAAGGAACGATTTAAAGTCCCTCAAGCATAAAATAATTGACACAGTTAATCATAAAAATTTTTATAACAACAATAAGGTGAAAATACTTCATATTATAAAAAAATTATAAAAAAGAAAACAACTTAAAGGTCCTTTGGTCCAAAAACTAGTTGTATTGGGTCAAAATAGTTTTTATGATGAACACATCAATTAGTCAAAAACTTTTAACCCGTCAAGTGGGGGACAAAACTTTCTTTTTTTATTTTTTATTCTCGCTTATCCAATCATATTTCCATCCAATTCTCACGTTGTCCCCACACCAAAAACATTATAAATATATTTATATGTTTTTTTAAAAGAATGATTAATGAAATTCCATAAAAAGTTTTAGAAATCGTTTTATTTCTTTAAAATTATATGACTCTATAAGAATTATAAATATGTAGCATAAATGATCAAATTTTGCAATTATCTAATTGGGAAGAAATGAAACATGGCTAATAAATTTGGAAAGGTCATATATATAATAAGTGTATTAGATGAGAAAAATGTAATTCACCATAAAGTTTTAATTTATTTGTGTATTTTCCTGGTAGTACTTCCTTATAATTAATTTGTCCACGGATTTTTCTTTCCATATAATTCTTGCACAAAAAATAAGAACCCATTTCAGTTGCCTTCTTTTATAGTATTCCTTACTTTTTCTTTTTCTTTTTTCTAGAAGACTTTTATATTTCGTCCGTAAAAATAGAAGTTGACATGACATGATGTGACAAGAGTAAATAAATGTACATTTATATGGATTTTGCACATTTTTTAAGACAGATATGATTCATGAGCATTTATATTTAAACAGGAATTTCAAGCCAGTTTTTAAAATTTTTAAAATGTTTAAAATTAAATTAAAATAAATATAGTTTTTATTTAAAATTTTGTTAACAACATTCCAAATTTAAAATTTGTGTATTAAGTCTAATGTAAATATTAAATTTCGAATGAAAAAATTATTATAAGTACTTTCAATGATGTTTGGACATAATTTTTTGACTTTTAAAACAATAAGGAGAATAAAATAACGCACTTACGTAGGAATATAAGGTTCTTTTTAAATCAACAATGGATATGTAATTGAACTTTGTAGACTTAAAACTCTTGATATTTGAAACATAAATTTCTCTTTTTTCATAAGGAAAAAAAGAAAACGTGCAAGAAATTTTGACCAAGACTTTGTGCCATTGTAATTTGTAAGACTCAATTTTGACAATAATTTATCAATTCATAGATATAAATCGTTTGATGAATTTTTATTACCTCGAAATATAAATTGTTTTACAAAAATTTATAAATATTTTACTATTAACTTCATATATTACACTTATTTATTTTTATATATCTTCTTACATCTTTCTTATTTTCAAGACAAAAATCTTTATATTTTATTTTTCACAAAAAACTTTATTTTTCTCTTTCTTATTTTCAATTTATAATAATTAAAAATATTTTAATGACAAAAAAAGTTTATTGACTTGTGTAAAAGTAGATCAACGACTTATATTTATGGACAGAATGAATAATTTTTTTCTCAAATTCATCATTTCTCATAAACACATATCTCAAAATAATATTTTACCTCTAAAATTTCTATTACATTCAAATTTTAAATTTTATCCTAAGTTCCACATATTCACATAAACAATATTTTTTCCCTTATTTTTTAATTAAAAACACAATCTCAAACAATTAATTAATTTTTTTAATATATTTTATACTATAATCAATAATGGGGACAATTTTTTTATCAAACTTTCAATTTCATAACTAAAAAAAACCTTCATTTCAATTCTCAATAAAAATTTTTTATACAAACACAAAAAACTTATTTTCATTTTTAAAAAAAAAAATCAAATTTCAATTCAGATACAATAGTCTTTGTTTGAGGAGCATTTTTATATTTTAACATAATTTTTAAACGCAACATTCAAATTAATAAATGCAAGACCCTTAAAATTTAAAGTTCTCAAAACACATAAATCCAAAAAACATTATTTCTCCTCACAACCACACTCCCTTCCATTATATTTCCCCACCATTCATATCTCTCACTCAAATTTCTTCAATTTTAACATTCAAATTTCTTTATTATATTAGAATGATTTGTGTTTGTGTAACAAAAATTTGAGTTAGATAAATTTCTTAAATTATGAGTAATTGATATGAAAATTCTATTTGAAATATAGTAATTAGATTATAAGAAAATTTGTGGAAAATTGTTGAAAATAAGGAGCACGATGATTTTTGTTGAATTGCATTAAGATGAGCTTGATGATTTGGGCTCGTTAACAATTCTAACATTCTAACAAAGATTTGAATGCTTGATTTAAAAAAAAAAAAAAAAAGAAGAAGAGAGAGTGTATATTTAGAGAGAAAAATTGTGGAGAGTGAGAGTTAATTTCAAATGAGTCTTTTTTCCATGAAAGGGTATTTATGTCATTTTATACTTTTATGAATGTTGTATTTATTAATTCAAATGACACGAATAAATAGCTCATAATTTAAGTAGGTTTGTAAATTGTCAACATTTCTTCTAGTACCCTTTAGATAATCTTCAATGATATTCTCAATGTCAATAAAAAGTAATCACATAAAAAAAGTTAACATTACAATTAATTTTTTCACTCCAATGCACAAAGTCTTGGAAGATGTCATGCTTATATGCCAAGAAATTTTATTTACAGTGTCATGGAAACTATCAAATGATGACTCTTATATTATAGGTTGACTCAGTAAAACAAAGGGAAAATACATAAAAAAATTAGGAAAAAAAATAAACACGTTAGAAAATTTTAGAGAAAAAAGTCAAAAAAATAAATGCACAAGAAAAATAAACATGATAAGTAAACATGATAGTAATCATTGACATCCATGCATTGAAATCAATTTTAAAGTTTGACAATGTAATTATTTTACATTTATATGATATGGCTTGACATTTCATTCATTAAGTGTCACTTGTCATGATTTTTTTTTAAAATTGACATTACTATTGGAGATAATCTTAGTAATTAAAACAAGGGTTCAAAGTGTTTTTTTGGAATATTTCGTATTTCAAAATTATATTTAAATTGGATTTGTTAAATATATAAACAATTATTACATCATAAACTCTAAAATTATATTAAAACATAAATAATTATTACGTCCTAATTCTAACACATGCATATGATTATTATTACTTTAAGCGCTTGTTTGGTTGGTTTTCATCATCGCTTAATTCTTCGTGTGTTTTTTCCCTCTGTTTTTTCCTTTTTGGCTTTTGCTATTAATTATTGAATATGCCAATTGCATTAAAAATGTTTGAAATATCACATATCTCATATGTATTAAATGGCACACTTTGTGCGGAAATAAATACCATATATCTTTTACCCCTAGCAATATCTTTTCCATAAAAGAAAATGAAGAAAATATACACCAGTTTAATGGTATCAGGGGTACAATCTTGTATGGAAATGATATTATTACTCTTGAAAATTAAAAAAAATCAAATTAATTATTGAGTAATAAGAAAATAGTACAATGGAAAATTAATATTCACTCCGTCCCAAAATATAAAATATTTTAAGCATTTCACACGTATTAATGAGACATTTTAGTTTAAAAAATATCATAATTTATTATGTCTTTATTTTTATTAGAATTTTGAAACTAAGTCATTTTTTTCTTTATGTTTAAGAGTAAGATAAATATTAAAAATAATATATAAAATAATCATCAAAAGTAACAAAATATTTTATATTATGAATCAGAAAAAAAATATTTAGCAAAGAATTTAAGTAAAAAATAAACTCTAAAAAGACAATTAATTGGAACTATATATATATATATATATATATATATATATCCTTTCATCTTAAAATTGAATGTTTAATTTTTTAAAATAATTTTTTTATCTAAAATTTTATTATCATCTTTTTTTAATTTCATAATTTACATCTCACTAACTAATGTGATTAGGAATAATAAATAATAACAAAGATATTATGGTGAATTTTTAATGTTGAAAGTCTTTTAAATTTTTATATAATTAAAAATTAAATTAATCCTCGATGTAAAAGTATATATATATAGTAAATATATTAATTTATTTATATGGGCCTACGCTCGGGGGCTTCACGGGTGAAATACAGCAGGTTCCTTGATGAAGGCGCCGGCCAAGAGGAGCTTATCGTATTCGTTAGGTAGGAAATAGCTTTCTTATTAAGTGGTAGAAGCGTGGGCCTATGTTTCTAAATTTCAATAACTCGACAGCCCCGCCTAAGTCACATTCTCATTTTTCTCCATCTTCTGGAAAAAATTAATTTTGTACAACAATTATTTGGATATTTAATCTATGTAAATTAGTATATTATTTATATTATTATTTATGTATGAATGCCAAATATTTGACTTAATTTAAAATATAATAAGAGTCTTTGACATTTTTAAAAGTACTCTATTATTTTTATTTTTTTATGACGTAAAACCAGTAAACTTTAATCTTATGATTTCATTCCGAATAAACTTGTGTGCTAGCTTGTAAAACAATATATATATATATATATATATATATATATATATATATAAACTGCAGTGGGTAAGCTCTTTGCGAACTCAATCCCTTTTTTAAGCAAACGTTATTATTGTTATTAATTTTGTTAATAATAAGATAATTATTTAATGAGAAATAATTCACTTAAATTAAGAAAGTTATTACTTAAATTTTAAATGAAAAATATATTATTTTAACAAAATAAGCATTCAATTTTAAATATTTCAAGATAAAAATCTGAATAATTAATTTCAGACGAAAAGTATTAATTTAGCTAGTGTTAAATTACTATATTAATAGTTTTATATTTTAAATTAATGATATTATTTATAAAATTATAAATACTATTTATTTTTAACATCACATACAATAAAGAATCCTAAAATAGAGAAGTCAACCAAACTTCAGACTTTATAATAATTTCAACTCATTTCCACCTCAGTGACTTTTTGATTATAATAATTACAATAGAATCTGACAGATAACTTCCAAACTAGCTGAATGGTTTGTTCTAAAAGGTTCAGATATTTTAAATTATACAAGGAGGAAAAATTAGAGCAAGAGGATTAAATTTATTTCTTTGAAAGGAAAAAGGATTTAATTTATTTAATATAAAATCAAAATACTTACCCAAATAAAAAAAATTAATCTATTTTTCACTTGAAATAAATGCATTTCCCCCCTAAAATTAAGTTGTTGTATTTTAAATACACTCATATTCACACATATTTGAGAGGAGTTCCATTATAGGCCATTAATTTTACTTATTTTTATTGCAACTCGTTTGACAAAAGTTTATAATGATCAATGATTTTTTTTTTTGTTTTTATTGAAATTTTATTTACTAAACTTATTTCTCAAATTATTACTCTGATTATCTAATAGAAAAATAATAATTAATAGAGATAATCTTTTAAAAATTTAATAAAAAATAGAAAAATCATAAAATAACTTATAAATAGTTGACAATACAAAATTATCCAACAAACATGTAACAAAAGAGTAGGGACTGAGGGAGTGCAAAGCAGATCATAAGTCAACAGGATAAAAATCATTTAAAGATATAAAATACAAGCATTTGATTCAGTATCTTTTGAAACTGATCTACTTCGTTCCCAAACTTTCATAAGCCCAAATGAACTTGGCCCTATTAAACTAGGCTTAGGCCCTAAGTAAATCAGACCATCCATCCACACACACGCGCATTTTTTATTTAAAAATCGAAATCCACCTTGTGACTTTACTGCTTTTATAAAAAATTTCTAAGTTATTTTTTTTAAAAAAAATATTTCAAAACCAACAGTAAATATTATGACTCGAATTTATAATTTTTAAAATTATAAATGATATCATTTTATCAATTAAAATGCATTTATTTATACATTTTTCATTTATTTTATTTTTAAGGAATGAAATTGAAAATTTTGGATATTTTCTCCATTTCTCTTTTAATTTGTCCATCTTCTTTCTTTCGACTCTATATAGTAAACTATCATCTTCTCCCATACACTTTTTTGAAGTACTGATGACTTAGATTGGCTAATATTTTCTCCATGTGTTTTCAAGAGGAAAAAGGAAGGAAAAAAGAAAGAAAGAAAAGCAGTCAATCTACTTGACCACAATGTGGAAGGCATCTTCACATCCATCCTTTTCATTTTTCAGTTTTTTTTCTTCCTGAAAATAAAAGGTCTGTTTGGTTTTAGAGAATAGGGAATTTTTCGAAGACAACGAAGTACTACAAAAAGAAAAAGAAAAAGGTGTCTGGATCAATGGATGATATTCTTAAGCAGCCGCAGCCAGGCGACAGCATCTCTGGCTCTGGCCTTGGTGCCATTCACTTCCGGGGTCCTTTTATATAATAAGTGCAATAGCATTCATTTACCATCCATGCTCTTCTTTACTCACTTTCACTTCTTCCCACCACGTTCTCATTTCTGCCTGCTAGACACGTATGATATGATAGAGAAATCAATAAAATTTAAATTTTAGAATAAACTTTCATAATATTTTAATAAAAATTTACTTCACACATAATTTAAATTTGATTTACCGAAGGATTTCTCCCATATTACAATATGACTTACTAAATCGACTATATCATGAGAACTCTCGCATGCTTTCTTAATTGGATGGTTTAATTTTGACTTGATATAAAAATTATATTTGAATTATAATAATTATTACTATCAAGACTTTAACTACTCATATTCCATTTTTTAATTGACATAATTTAGAATTTGTTACAAATACTCATTACTATATGAAAATTCAAGATGATATTCATTACTCCATCCCTGTTTTATGTATCACAATTTGATAATTATTTTTCAAAGCTTCGTCACCTTATAAAAATAGGATAACATAATTATGTTTCTCCATTTATACCCTTACTTAGTCTCCTTTTTGATTTTATTTATTATAATGCAATATAAACTCATACTACTATTACATACAAATATATAACAATTTTTTTATACATGAAAAATGTAATTAGATGTTAGCAATTATTAGTTAGCATGAGTCAAAAAGCAACCACCTCTGACAAAGCTTCTCTTCAAAATTATATAACAATTGAATTGAGTATTTGTGCAACACTATCTATTACCTATTGATACATATCTAACTTTATATTTTTTTAATAAAAAAATTAAATTGTGAAATCACACAAGTGTGTCTCTAGAGAATAATTGTTTCTAAAGTGAATTACCCTAAATACATATATTAAATAAATTCTCAATCTATCTAGAATATATGAATTGTACCAAAGATTCAAAATAGATTTAAAACTTATTTTTCAATAAAAAATCAAATACTCTTTGAATTTGTATAACAATCAAGAAGAAAATTGAACATTTTCACGTAGAATGTGCAAAATATATATATATATATATATATATTGGGCATTCTAGAAAAATATTTGGAAATTGTTTTTTTAAAATTATATATATACAGTATGCATTTCTTTATTTTTTCCCTTTTTCAAATTGTAACAAGTAAAAGGAAAAATAAAACAAAACAAAGGAAGCGTGTATTTTCTCATTGTACCTTTATCTGATCCAATTCTTAATTGTATATATTTTTTTATCATATCTAAGAAAAAATAATATTTATAAAATAGATAAATAAGTCTAGAAGGGGTAGTATCTCAGTCAAATTTAAAATTTAAAAGTAGTAGAAATATTTCAGAGGTAAACAAATATTTCAAAAAAGTATTTTTTATGGGGAATGAAAAAATTATTTTGTAATTTTTGTCCAAATACATCTTAGAACATTGGGGGTTGGGGGGGGGGGGGGGGAATAATTAGTGACTTTTTCAACTGTACCATAGAGCCAAACAAAAGGTCGAAACAGAACAATAATATTGTTAGGGTATACATATAAAGGTAAACGTTAACCTTTTTTGCTTTTTCCTTCAAATAGTCAAGCCTGTCGAGGTTTCCTCTCCTGACATTATAGAATGACCTGTAAAATAATTAAAAAGGATTTTAAACTATATGCAAAATATTAAATTATTTTTATTACTGAGTATTTTTTCTTTATTAATGTAACTTACTTTATTGTATAATGCGAAATTTATCTAATGTAAATATGAATTATTTAAATAAATTTTTTTACCAAATTCATTTTAATATTATAAAAATAAAATTATAAATATTAATATTAGAATAATATGACAACCTTTTAGTCAGATTCATTCATAATTATGTAAAGAAATTTACTCAATAGAAGGTACAACTCAAAAGATGAATTAAAGTTTGATTCGAAATTGCACTAAAAAAAGTAATTTAAATTTACTTAAAAAAAGAAAGTCTAACTTAAAATTTCTGAAATAGTTTTCATCATTTAAAAAAAAATCCGAAATAGTATTCGCAAAGTCTAATTGTAATTTAATCATCTAAAGATCATTTTGATCTGGCAAACCCAGCCTTGCATGAATAAATATTTTCCTTTTCATCCCTTTTTTGTTTTTTTAATACATAGTATCTCACGTGGCAGAATCTTAACCTTAGGAGTTACACAGAATTCCAAAATTAGCCTCGCTTTTAGAACCTTCTTCTTCTTTCTCATATCCCACCATATATTTTACTAAGTACTACTCCTCCATTTTTGCAATTGGTGACAATTTTTAATGAACCGCTAGCTAACAAATCTTGCTTTTTTGCGATTGATTTCGAAATTCCACTCTGTGTCTTGCCTTTTTGGGCCCCCAGAAAAAAAAAAAAAAACTAATCAAGAAAGACTCTCCACTATCTAGAGGAGAGACCCAAATCAACATTTAATTCAGGAATAACTTTGGACTTTGTCCAAAGTGTCAAAACCAAAAAGTTGAGAGAGTTTTTCTAAAGGAAGAAAAGTAAGGAAATAGAAAGAAAGGGTTGTATTGAGGCCTTAATTGGATTCTTGGGTGATCAAAAGAATTACTGGTCTTTAAAGTTTGGAATTCTTGATTCGGCATAAGGGATGAGGACTGATGTTGATGCCTTGTGGGATTTCAACCTCTGCTGTTTCTTTTCGTCTTTGAATTCCAGCGAGAGGTGAATTCTTTGTTTTTTTAATATAATATGATTGGCCTAACTGGGTTTTGAATATCTTATCATTTCATTGTTCGTTGATGTTGGGGGCTTTTCTCTTGTTAATTTTGAGTCAGTTTATTCAATTAGATTTGGGATTTTTTGGGATGGTTTGTGATGGGGTTTACGTTTTGTGTTTGGCCATCCTCTATCTGAGCTAGTGATGCATTTCGTAATGCTTTTGAAACTCTTATGTCGAGGATATATGTGATTATAACTAATTTCCCTGCTAACTGAATTTTGAGTGCCGGAGTTGGTTTTTGATGCTTTCCATAGTTTTGATTGGCCTGAGGATCATCACTTGGATGCATTTATAGATTATAAGAAGTGCCCATTTTGGCGATCTTGTTCTACATTGCGGAACTGCTAAGGAAATGTTTCCTGAATAAGTAGTATTTGAAACTTTATATTTGTGTTGTAGTTTCATATTTGGAGAATGAAGACAAAAGTTATCTTTTCTGTGATTTCGACAACAAACGATTTATTATTTTGACAGTTATCCTAACAGAGTACATATCTTTCGTTGTTTGTGGTGCTTGAATGTTGAAGTCTTGTTAGAGCTGCAAAACGTTATGAAGAATGAAAATTCAGTCAAAGAAAGGAGAAGGGCACACATTTCTGTCAGGTTGCAGAAGGTCATGAAGTTCCTTTGCTCAGGGGAACAACCAAAAGCAGATGAAATGATCCCTTCCTCTGAATCCCTTGCAGCCAAGGACTATTCAGCTAGTGTATATTCTTCTCAAGCCGGGGAAGCAGAAAGGAAGGCTGATACTGGGAACATTGAAGAAGCCGAATCATCTCTCCGTGAGAGTGGTTCTCTAAATTATGAGGTCCCTTTTGTTTTATTTTTCTTTGTTCATTATATTTTCCTAGTTGTTCTACTGGTTACATAATTTCTAATGGATGCATCTTTTACATATTTTTGGGGAAAATGTCATTGATTTGCCCTAGAAATTACCTTGGCGAAGAGTCTGGTTTCTGCATCATTGACTAATATATCACCATTTTCCAGGAAGCCAGAGCATTATTAGGAAGATATGAATATCAGAAAGGTAACCTAGAAGCTGCTTTACATGTTTTTGAAGGAATAGATATTGCTGCTATGACTCCAAAGATGAAAGTGACACTTGCCAAACTTGGAGCTCCTCCCAGGCGACGCTCACAAAATTTGGCCGGCTTACCAATGTCTATAAATGCAGTCAGTTTACTCCTAGAAGCAATATTTCTAAAGGCAAAGTCACTGGAGGCTCTTGGGAGGTACAAAGGTAGTTCTCTACATGCTATATTATAAAATCTCCATCTTGTATATCTATGACTTTATTTTACATTTATCCAAAATTGACTCATTCTTGTATCATCATTCATTTCTTATCACAGTGTTTTTTAGGTAAACTGCAATATTATGATCACTTTGAATCAGAAATTGCTTTTATCTTACTTCCTTGTCACTCTTGAGGTTTATGCTAGATATGATGCAGTTTCATGATAAAAAATTCCTCTACATTTCCTTGTTATGTGAATATTTCCAGTGACATTATATTGATAGACTTTTTAGCATCTAATTCTACCTGGCTTAATGACTAACGTGGAACGATTTGTTTCATTGGAGACCATCATCTATTGACTTTGCTTCCCATGATTGGAGGATCTATTTTGGAAAAACACGAGAGTTGCATATTCTTAACCTGATTGAAATTGTCTTCTGATTGACAAGAAAGAAAAGAGGCCATCTTTTACACGTACCACATAGGCTAATAATACTGCTTACGCCCATTAGTAATTATCACAGCCTTGTTTACAACATTGGGAGATGCTTTTACTATTTTCTATACCCCTTGCATGGATTGTTTTTACCAGATGGAGGTTTGACCTTCTCATGGTAACGGACACAATGAACTGTATTTCACATTTCCACATCCATTATCCTGCTTTCATTTCCAAGACATCCCAAATTTGAGTTAACTTATGAAATCAAAGGAAATTTGTTATCTATTTCTTACATGTGCCTTACACTTCGCTAGAATATCTGACTTGAAGGATAATATTGACTAGGTCAGTCACTTATAAGAAGAAATATAATTATTGGAACGAGTTCAGTGTTGTAGTACAGTGCAAACATCTTCTTCCGTAAGATTTACAAAAAATATTGTTATTTCATCAAGGAGTTGGTAATATCTGATGTAGTGTGCAGACATTACAACTCATACCTTTCTTCTCTGGATGAATGGAGTCTTGACTACAGAGTTTTCTAGAACAGAAGTGTTATAGGCTCTTTTATTCTTGAAAGCCATCATTCCATTTTCCCTGACCTGCATTTTAATTTTTTAATTTGGCAAATTTTCAGATTATTACCTACTGGGAGCCTAATGTCGTGTTTGGTTATTAGTTTTATGGTTGACCTTCTTCCTTACCAGCTCTGTGATGTGGTTTAATATGCATGCAACATTTTAATTTTTAACTCACTATTACTATCTATTATCATTAGTATTACTTATCTACAGGCAGATGTTGGTGAATACAAAAGGATTTGGAAGTTCAACTTATTGAAAACTTTCTTTTACCTGGCTAATATATATTTCCAATCATTTTGCAGAAGCTGCTCAATCTTGCTCAGTTATTCTGGACATTGTTGAATCTTCATTACCAGTAGGCTTGCCTGAAAACTTTGCTGCTGACTGTAAATTGCAGGAGACACTGAGCAAGGCTGTTGAGCTACTTCCAGAGCTGTGGAAGCTTGCTGACTCTCCAAGTGAGGCAATCTTGTCATATCGGAGGTCCCTGCTACATCAGTGGAATCTTGATGCACAAACTACAGCTAGGATCCAAAAAGAATTTGCTGTCTTTCTTCTGTACAGTGGAGGTGAAGCAAATCCCCCCAATCTGCGATCGCAGATGGGCAGTTCATTTGTACCTAGAAACAATATTGAAGAAGCTATTCTTCTTTTGATGATTCTGATAAGAAAAATTAAACTCCAAAATATTGAATGGGATCCGTCAGTTTTGGATCACCTTTCATATGCTCTGTCCATATCTGGGAGTCTAAGGGCTTTAGCTAATCAAGTAGAAGAGTTGCTTCCAAGGACCATACATAGGAAAGACAGGTATCATACTCTAGCACTCTGTTATTATGGGACAGGTGATAACTTGGTTGCCTTGAATTTGTTGTGGAAATTGTTGAGTCATACAGAGGATCCAACATGTACTCCAGCTTTGCTATTAGCTTCAAAGATTTGTGGGGAGAACAACACATATGCAGATGATGGAATAAAATTTGCTCACAGAGCTATAGAGAGCTTGCGAGGAAGATGTGATAATTTGATTGGTGTTGCCAATTATGTACTAGGTATTTCACTTTCGACAAGTTCGAAGTCTGCAGTGAGTGATTCTGAGAGGGTTAGAAGACAGTCTGAGGCCCTTGAGTCTTTGGAAATTGCTGGGAGTATGACCAAAATGAATGACCCCTTGATAGTTTATCATCTTTGTTTAGAAAATGCTGTGCAGAGGAAGTTGGATGCTGCACTTCATTATGCAAAATGCTTGCTGAAATTGGAAAGTGGTTCCAACCTAAATGGATGGATGTTGTTAGCTCGAATCTTATCTGCTCAGAAACGGTTTATTGACGCTGAAACTGTTATTAATGCAGCTCTGGATCAGACAGGAAAGTGGGATCAGGGAGAATTGTTAAGGACTAAAGCTAAACTCCAATTTGCCCAGGGTAAAGTGAAGAAGGCCATAGAAACATACACTCAACTTCTTGCTGTACTTCAGGTTCGGCTTAAAAGTTTTGGTTCAGGGCAAAAGCATAAGGTGGGTATGGCACTTCCTAATCAATTACAAGCATCAAAAGTCTGACTTTTTTTTCACATCTTATGAGAAGCATTAATTTTAAGAATCTTAAATGATCCTATTTGGCCATGTGTGCAATGGATTATTCTACACGGATGAATCTTATGATATTTCATGGTTTTGAGTTGTTTTCTATCACGTAGAGCTCTAATGCTCTGAGCATCATTATGATTACCTGCACTAGACCTGGAACTTTGTTGAGCTAAATAATATAACACTGATAGACATGGAGATGCATCGTTGATGGATTATGGTGTTCTAGTCCCTATTTACTAGAAAATAATTTGTAGGGTGTTGAAACATATATAGCAGATTTTTCCATCCTAAAATTTGTATTCTCTCGTATGAAAACTAGTTTCCACGCAGGGGTTACATTGATTACAACTCTGCTTAATAATGTGGCAGGATGCTCGGAACCATAACAAGAGCTTAGAGCAGGAAACTTGGCATGATCTGGCTTCCATCTACATCAGATTGTCTCAGTGGAGGGATGCTGAAATGTGCCTTTCCAAATCTGAAGATTTAAATTACTATTCTCCTATGAGATGGCACATTGCCGGTACATTAACAGAGTACTTGCATTTCTTTTTATTGCATTTTACACATTTCGGGTCCTGATTGTTTGTAGATATATAAATAACATGTGAAGTTGTTTGATAAGCGTAAATTTCCTTTTAAATACCAGTGGATGGTTATATACTACTTTTTCCCAACCAGATATGTAGCTTTTATTTGGTAGGCTCTTTTCTTGGATCTGCTAGTTTTTACCACAATTTTGTCAATGGCCCAAGCCTTGCTGGTAGCCAAAGATGTTCTAAATGCACAAGCTTTCATTTATACCAAGTATCTTGGGAGAATTATCCACAAGAATCAGATTATGGATATTTTCTTGGGGTGTGCAGGTTTGCTCTATGAAGCAAAGGGGCTGCACAAAGAAGCACTTAGATCGTATGAACGTGCACTGGATATCGATCCTGCTCATGTCCCGAGCCTAATCTCAATGGCAGTTATCCTTAAAAAGATAGGAATCCGATCCCTGGCTACTGTTAGAAGCTTCCTGACAGACGCAATACGGTATGACAGAATGAATGCTTCAGCATGGCATAATCTTGGCCTCCTTTACAAAGATGCCGGTATCGGATCAGCTTCGGAAGCTGTTGAATGTTTTGAAGCTGCTTATTTTCTTGAAGAGACTGCACCGGTTGAGCCCTTCAGATGATTCTTAACTTATTCTTGCAGTTTTGAGTTGCATTTCTTGCGTACATATATCTCGGATGACATGATGTAATATAGTGAAAGAGCACAATAAAACTTTTCTCAATGTATTCTTGATTCCACTACTTGTTTGGTGGCTCTCTTGCATAAGAATATACTAGTTGTTATAGGTCGATGAAGTTGTTGTTTCAGTTTACAGCTGGGAAAAAAAATTAAATTAAATTAATAGTTGAATAATTTAATTAATCTCTCAAATATTATTCTCATAGTTTAAAATATAATGTTTAATTTTTATTTAATATAAGAATATAGGAGAATGTTTGACTATAAAGAAATTATTATAATGCAATGTTAATTTTTTTTTTAAAAAATAAACTGTTACTGGCTTGCAGGCTCGAATCACTGACAACTAGCCGAAGCTTCAAGTTTGTTATATGCATCAATCATCTACCATGGGCTTCTTAGGCCTCTGGCTCTGATGCTTTAAAATGGGATCACGGGAAATGTCTCACTGCATGTTTTTTTGTTTTTTTTTGTTTTGGGGAAATGGGAAGAATTTCATTAAAATATCAAAGAAGATGGAAGCCAGTAATACCCCCCAAAATGACTCTTTAAAGAATTATATAAAGTACCCTTTTTGTTCATAAATAAATAAAAAAAGTTAATTTTGTACAAACTAAAAAAAGGATATTAATTTAAAATTAACAATTTTTACAAATACAAAAACGCTTTTTCTGGAGTAATATTTTCTAGTCGTGTCCAAAATACATTGATTTTCCGGGGACAGAAAACAGAGCAACATGCGGAGCCGACATAGTAGACGCGAAAAAAAGTGGAAGACAGAGACAATCAAACAAACCAACTTTACTTTGAGACAGTGTGTGTCTGTGTGTGAATAGTGAATACTCCCAAAAAGAGAGAGAGGAAAAAAAAACATAAAAGAAGTAAATATTTTCTTGTTCCATGGATTGATGCTTTTTTTATCTTCTGCTAAAACTTCACGCGCCTGTTTCCTTTTTCCCTGGATGTCCCCACTTTGCTTTCAAATTCTACTGCAAAACCTCGAGTAGTATATGTTTTGAGTCAAATTCTTGAGCTCTGCAGTGTACCTTTATGTCCATGTTTCACGCTTTTGTTGTGTGTAAACTGGGCTACTACTACTACTAGGGTCGGGTTTTCTGGGGAGAATTGGTGGCAGAAATGGAGGCTGGCAAGAGGGAAGAGGCGGGGCCATCTTCTGTTACTATTGGTGGTGGTGGTGGTGGGTTTATTGAAGAAAAGAAAAAGGAAGAAGAGATTAATGTGAAGGTTGAAGATTTTGAAGCTCTTGGGGTTGGTGGAGAGAGTGATGACGATGATGAGCGGGATGGTGATGAGATTGGAAGCTTTGTTCCTGGCCCTCTTCTTTCTCTCAAGGACCAGATTGAGAAAGACAAGGTTTATTTTCTTTTTCTTGCCAGCTTTCTTTCTTTAGTTCCAAATTTTTATTTCTTGCAATTTGGAAACGGGTCTGTCATCTATTTTTGAGTAAAGGGTCTGTGATTGTGGGTCTAACGTTATGCAAACCTATCATCTTTTCCCTTATTTGTTCATTTATTTTTTATGTTTTTTTATGAAGGCCTTAAACCATTTATGTGAATTGGGGGTTTCTTTATTTCTTTCGTTTCCATTTTCTACCACGAGCCCATTTAATCATTCCTTCTTCTGCTTTTTGGGAGTGTGCTGTTCTTTTGGTAAACGAAACGATTGTATATTCTGTTGTTTGGAGCTGTACTATAAATATCATTGATACTCAGGAAGTTCTTATGATTTGTTAAGCATTTGGATAGTCTCGTAATATTTTAGCCCTTGATAATACACCTTCGAACAATCTGTTTTATATGATAATATTAACACATTTGTCTGACTTTCTGCCCTGGTTTCTATGTTACCTGTTGCTGCCTGGTATGCATATAATCTTATGTTATTATTTTATTCAGGAGGATGAGAGCTTAAGGAGGTGGAAAGAAAAGTTGCTCGGTTGCCTTGAAAGCGATTTAGATGGTTTGTTTTTAATTTTGTTAGTTCAATGTTCTTTTAAAAGCTGTCATCCGGATTAGTGGCACATTCGTTGAATGGAGACTTTATCTGTTCTATTAGGACAAATGGAACCTGAAGTCAAATTCCACTCAATTGGTATTATATCGCTGGACTTCGGGGAGATTACTAATCCACTACCTGTTAATGAAGGCCAAAGCAAAAAGGTCCATTTTACTCTTAAGGAGGGGTCTGAATACCTGCTGAAGCTAACATTCTCAGTTCATCACAATATTGTATCTGGCCTGGCCTATACAAACACAGTTTGGAAAGATGGATTCCAAGGTCTGGGAATTCGCAGTTTTCCTTTTATTAGTGTCTGTGTATGGGTAATAAATAATTGAAGATTGTCTGCATTAAATTTCGTGATTTTTTTTAATCTGTCATAAAAAGGAATCCTTTTATTTTGTGTTCTTGCTCATGCTAATGAAATAATTGCAACTTCCAAGAGATCTATTTGTCTTTGCTTGTAGAGTAAAACGCAAGATAGGCAGAACCATGAGAAAGATGAGTTACTGAGACTCCCTATCTGTTGCCTTGATGATGCTTTCACTCTCTTCCTATTCTGAAACCATAAATAGAGTTTAGATTCACTATTTCAGGGCAACAGATAGGTGGGTTGGTTGGACACAATCAAAGAAAGTGTTTAGTTGCCATACTGGCATCTGATGGAACAGGATTCTTTAAGATCGGTTATGTGGCTCATCAAACAACAATTCTCTTTGGAGTGCATAATAATAAGAAACTCAGTTACTATCTTCTCTAATTCTCAGAGCTTTTCAAGTAACCTTGTTAGTTCAGCCATCTTAAAGTGATTTGCAACATCAATTGTTAGTATCTCACTATTGATGCTGTGTCTCCCATAGACAAAATTAACACGCTGCAGATTTGGTTAAATTACGTTGTCTGGGACATTGATCTGTGTAGCTAATAAAAAAATTATTAATCTTTAATACTTCAGATCTGTTATTACTTTGCTCTTGGGGCAACTGACAGTCTTGAAGGAATTGAAACTTTGGTATTTAAGGCTTAAAAATATTTGAAGTCCATCTTGGAAACAATGACAGTTGCACCTTCCAATTTTGGAAACCCATTATTTCATATCTTTATAGATGTAACAATGCTTTTTCTGAGGTTGCACTGTTAATCTATTGTATTCTTGAGTTACTCTTGATCTTCTCTTTTGTGATGAATCTGTTTGTGGTTCCAGTTGACCGAAGCAAAGGGATGTTGGGCACCTTTGCACCCCAGCGAGAGCCATATGTGCATACTTTAGAGCAGGAGACTGCTCCATCCGGTATGCTTGCAAGAGGAACATATGCAGCAAAGCTTAGGGTAAGTTAATTTACATAGATGTCTCAAAATCATGCACTTTAAGGTATTTCTGACAGATATATAGCAATGATAATGATATCTATTATTTACATTACTTAAGAATATGCATAAATGGAATTGACAAAATTTGTGCATTGCATGCATGGTTTTACGTAATTTTGTGCTTTTTGGTTACAGTAAACAATGCAACTATTGTGTTAGTTTCAAAAATATATATCCAGATAAATGCATCTGCGAAAATGTGGTAGGCCAGAATTTGTTTACAGAAAGTTTCGTGTGTGTAACAGTATTTCTCATTTGGAACTTCCACTTAAGGATGATGAGTCTGTGAATTGTGACATATCAATCAGTGAACAGATCTATTCTTCTACTGATTTTGATCTTGGTTTTGAAATAGTCTTTAATACTACAAACTATTAACTTGCTGCACATATCGAACTTCTGCATGACTGTGGCATATGGTGAACTCTTCGCTAATTTTGGTGTTCCATCTGGTCCTTTCAGTTTGAAGATGATGACAAAAGATGTCACATGGAGCTTAATTATTCCTTCGAAATAAAGAAGAGCAGGTAGCCAAATCAAGCACCTTTCAAATGGTTTCATGGCCCTTCAGAGATTCTTTTGTTCGTTTTTACTAGGCCTGTGGTCTGCCTCATGTTCATGAAGGTATTTTGAAAGTGAACCTGTGTGATGATGACCTTTAAAAGTTGGTTTTGTGTAATCTGTTTCTGTTTCATTGTCGAATCATATTTCTTTTCATCTCCTTTGTGTAATCATACTCCTTTAACAACTGCAGTCGCTCTTTAGTTGCTGGTGCATATCTAGTTTTATTGCGAGAATATTAATTATAAACTTATTATGATTCTTTTTTCCCCCCTTTTTGAGAAGAAAACTTATTTTGGATTCACAGAAAAAAAAAACCTTTTCATCTGCGGGAAGCCACTTCATTTGGCGGGTGATATAATTGCTATTCTTTACTTTTTCTTCAGCCAGAATTTTTCCCGTAGCAGAACAGAGTATCTTTAACCTTTGGAATTGGGTTCTAATGATTTTTGCTCAAAAAGAGACATTCAAGATGGATGCAGAGAATAGTATATTTCAATTTTGGAGATTTAGCTATTAGCAGTAGAGATTCTTGGCCTCTGGTGGTGTTGATGCAAATGATCAACAACGCAAGAATATAGCTTGTTTGATGAAATAGCGATGGCGATGCCTGTAAAACAAGACTTCGGAGGTTGTACCGGATATTCCACCAAAAAATTTAAAATACAAAACTTGTGCTCTCAATGATAATAATCAGAGATAAGATAATGGATTAATGATGGAACTCTTTCTTATGTTCATTGTTTTGGGTTCATCCTTCACCTAGCAAAATATTTTATTCCAAAAAAGAATAACCCTAAGCAAGTGTTCCAATGTCATTAATCCTGAAATTACCGAGATACAGAGAAGGATGTTTTATAACTTTATTCTCCTAATATATATATATATCTTTTAAAAAAACACAAGGATACTGTAAAATAAAAGAAAAAAGAGTTTAAAAAAAAATGTATAACTTCCCAGCAATCAATATGAAGATCCTGCGACGGTAAAATTATATGATTACAAGAAGTAACAAATCCTAAAACATGCTGCAAAATTTCACTCTTCTCTGATTTCCAAGATTCTCTTATTCCCCCAAACTACTTTCAATAGCAATATACAAGCACAATCAATTCGCAACTAAATCCTCCCAAAATGTTTCAAGCGCTTATTTGTCCTGCTAGCGTCATCATCAGTTTAATTTTGAAATGTACAGCTCCAATTTCTGCAATGCAGCATCAAGTTATGCCTCCATCAGAATTGATCATACAGCACCTTTCTTTTCAGAAGTTCAATGGGAAGAAAATCTTTTATGTTTGCTCATAACTCAGTGCACATACCTATTAATCTGTTTTGGCAGGCCCCACTCGTGGAAAAGAATCAGAAAGACTACAAGATTGGTATATGTCAAATACTCCTGGAGACCATTGCAGGAGAGTGGAGCTCCAAGATAAAAGAAGTACATAGATAAAGAGAACCATGCTACAGGAAAATGCCATGTACTGTGATATATATATAATGCAAGAAGTGGAACACAATGCCTATACATAATGCAAGAGGAGATCAGCTGAAGATATTCTCAACCTGCAGCTCTGACCCAGGTGCACATCTCCAAAATTGTATCTGAATCATCAGAAAACCATGATATTCAGAAAATTTAAGTTTATTGTCATTCACAATAAATATTTAAAGACAGTGCTTCTGATAGAAATAGATGAACCTGTATTCACAATGCTCAGGCCATGCGCAACGAGCTTTTCCATAGTCCCAGTAACAGTCGTCATCCCTCAAAGGGCCACGCTTAGCTATTCCATATAGGATTTGTGAGATCAACAATAAACTAAAAAAATAACAAGGAAAAATTTAGAAGTTATATCCACCTTTTGTAACAAACTTTGAGTTTTTCTCTGGATGAATGTCATGCCACATCTCCAGCCACAGCTCCCGCATCAAAACTGGAGACCTCACAATATTTCTGTGATTTGCTGCATGGGAGACAATTGCAAATGTAAATATTCTTTGTAATTAACATACAAGTGAAAGAACAGTAAAAAGTAGACAGCAATAACTCCGATCTGTACAAGTTATGGAATTGCATTTTCATCATTTATCAAGAAAGGCAAACAAAATTAACAAATGAGCATTCAAAGATAGTACATTGGAACCCCTGAGACACTCAATCTATGAGCTCAAGTAAACAAGTGTTAAAAGAGAATATGGTTTTCAAGGGATAGAAGGGGTCAATGGTGAGATCAAGTAAACGAAGGCAGTGCTGGATCCTGGAAGAGAGAGTTCATCATATAGCAAGAATTACAGAGTTTACAAGGGATTAGTTGGCAAATATCAGAGGAAATATACATGTAGGAAAATTAGATTTTTGCTAGTGGTAAACTAGTGTAGTTTAGATGAAATACTAAGCAATTACTATCCATTGGAAACCTACAAGAGGTACATGCCAATATTATCAGGGAAGGTAAAACAAGCATAAACTGAGACATGATTTATTGCATTTCATCCTAAAATATTCCTAATAACCCTAATTATAAAGGAATAACATATCAATCAACCATAGAGGAAAATGGAGTTTCACAGTGCCAAATGGATTCAATGACCATTTCCCCTGTAGTATACCAAACCTCTGCCTCTAGGGATGCAATTTCAATCCTTGTTGCACTTGATTAATAATTAAAGGGAGCTCAAAATTATACATCCATTAAAAGGAAAAGAGTGCCTTCAAACAACTATATAATACTCAAGTTCATAGGTAAGACGTTTCAGATACTTTTATCAAGTTCCCAGACAGCTGTCCTCTTCCCTGGAAGACTTTCAGAATCTTCAAAGTAGGTTATGTATTTCACCCGTGGAGACCTTGTCATGTTGGGCAAAATATCTGCTTCATGCTCATGCTCTACATTTAAGTGAACTTGTACATCTGCTCCATCATGCTCTGACTACAATTTTAAATAGAAACTCAATATAATTTTTTTTAAAGAAAAAATGAAAAGAAAGGAGAAAGAGAATATTGGACTTCTAATATTTTCCCTCAGAAAGAGGTTTATTGCTAAAATTATAAAATGAAATCAATATCCTTGGCAATTGGGCAGATACATTCTCAAAAAATTAAGCAGAAAAGAAAGAAAACAAACCGAAGACCTCCTAACAGATTCAAACATGCCCATTATGATCCCAAATTGCAGGAAAAATCCTTAGGAGGATGAAATTGACAAGTAATAATAATTATAAAAAAAAAAAGGACAGGGAAAGATGAGGAGTGAAAAATACATGAAGAAGCAACTTTTCAAACAGATCCTCCTGTATCTATGAATAAATGCCGGTTTAAACTGATAAAGGGGGGTTTAATTTAACTCTTTAACAGTGTACACAAATGATAGGGAAGGGGAGTGAATTGGTTGCAGTTATTGTCTACTAGGACAATATTACATATTTTCTTAGCAATGGTGTTCCAATTATTCTTTAGCTGCTACTAATAGAAAGAACACAATTTCTGTTTGATAATACTTATGGTGGCAAAGTACCTTCTAGAAGACATAAATTGACATCAAACTCAAAAATTCAAATTAGAAGTGCACTAACAGAAAGCACATCAATTTTCGTATAATTGTTGGTACCTGAGGAGTCCTTGTTATGTTTACTTTTGGTCCAAGCCAATTCTTGCACCAAGAGAGGGAATTATAGGGTACCTATAAACAGGTCTGCCACTATTAGTGAAACTTAAGTCCTCTGTACACATACCAATCATAAAAGGTAGGAGCTCCAGCTTAATCTTATATTTATATGCACTGGAGCACACATCAATTTTCATTTTCTTGATCATACCGTCTCATCTCCAGTAACAACACTTGGATTTCCTTCGACCACATTCCCTGACCTGTAACATAAAAATAAACTAAATACATGAATTAAATGGGAGAGATTTACAAAGGAATAACAAAAATGCTGTCTCACGGATACCCAACATAGAGGTGGTGCACACAAACACATCATACATGTATTTTTTCACTTTGGGATGGCACAGAATATGGTTTCCATGCCATGTTATTCAACTCTCTTGTTTTTCCTTTTCCATCTTCAGAAATAAACTTTTGAATGAACACTAAATTTGTTTCTCTCAGTGTACTTTGTTTTATCTTCATTTCGTTTTTTGGAACAAGTTTGATGGTGAGAGACAAAACATCTCTTTCAGGGAGAATATTTTGATACCTAAAAGATCAATATTAACGTAAAATATGCTTCTACAACCTAGCGTAACCATTATTGAAACAGAGGCTGTCAAAAGTAGTTCCTTTCTGTCGAATGCAAGGGAGGTATTGAAAAGAAAATTATTGTATTAAATCTCATCCTTACCCAAACATAAATAAAATGACAAAAGTGCTCAGAGGTACCTGGATTCCAGAGATCCTTCAATCTCATATATGACGTCAGTTATAATCCAATTATCAGGATATGGCTTCCCACTTGGGGCAAAATAGTAACCAACCTGTTGTGCCACATGAAGACTTCCCAAATTATCATTATGAACTCAAAATCAATAAAATGCTTTTTTATGTAACAGTGTTTCTACCGTGAATAGGGAGTTTTAACTTGAATCAGCATAGCAAATAAGAAATACAGATTGGAAAGTATTATTTCCTTAATCAAGATCAGAACTTTCCTTTGGTTTGAGAAACAATAGCAATCAAACTTATTCTCTCCAATTCTCTAAAGATGTTTTCCTAAGGTTATCCATTTGCTCAGATACCAATACATCTCAAGGTCACTAAGGCATTGTCAAGTTTTCCCATCAACACAAAACTTGAAAGCTGATAAGCACAAAGGGAACAGCACTAGGACGGCCAATATGATAGTCCATATTGACCAAATAATTATGTGAAAGCATTAGGTCAAAGGCCAAAACTTCTCAGGTCTGATAAGCGAAGGTAGTGATGGTGCCTAAACTGCAAAGTTATGATTGAAAACTAACAAAAAACTGGAAGGAAGAAAGATGAAATATAAAGATGAAAGACTCTTGAAAGAGAAATGTACCTCTGTTTTCATGTCTATCCCATAAATACAGAAAATATTCTTCAGAGGAGGTCTGTCCCAAGGTGTTAGGGGATTTAGAACAGGATCTCCATGGTATGACCTGAAAAATGAATTTGTTATAAGTAGAACATGACAGTTTATAAAAAACTCTGCCATTAATTTGGTGAAGTTTTGATGATTGGCCAAGGCATTGTGGAGGAAAAGCTGTCCAACTTTCTCTGTAAACAAATAGTTTCTTTGTGGATAGCTAATGCTATAAAGTAATTGAAAAATACAAGTATCAAACAAAATGTTCAATATAGACATACCAATATGATGGAACAAGCATTCTTCATTTCCTCTCAATTTTTTTTTAAAAAGGGAGAAAGAGTAGAGAAGCTGTTCAACTTTCTCTGTAAACAAATAGTTTCTTTGTGGATAGCTAATGCTATAGTAATTGAAAAATACAAGTATCAAACAAAATGTTCAATAAAGTCATACCAATATGATGGAACAAGCATTCTTCATTTCCTCTCAAAAAATTTTAAAAAGGAATCTAGAAAAAAGGGAGAAAGAGTAGAGAAGCGAGAGGGGAAGGCAACTTTCTGGTGCAAGATAGATTACTCTAAGAATCAAGAAGATTATGCCTCAAGAGATATAGTACAGCAAAAGTAACCATTAATTATTATTACAGTTCTAAAAGAGATGTTACAGTATTTTTTTTTTAAAAACCTAACAACGACAACTCACTTTTGTAGTTGGTGTAATAGCCTTTGGCTATCAGGATCATAATCCTCCATTGCTTTGAAAAGAGTCCCTTCAGACACTTCCCTAGCAGAAAAGGATAACTGAGTTGGGAATCCACATTCCATGCCAGAAATGTTGGCCTGTGCCATGTCGCCAATAGATGGATAAGCATCATGCCCTGCTAAGACATTAAAAAGAGCACATTAAAATAGTTAAACATCACCAACATATAATGTACAAGAACACTTCATTTGATACCACGTGCTGAAGGAATTTCAATGTTAACTATGTTTGTGGGCCATCCGGAGTAGTTTGATTGAAATTCATGCTCATCACAGTGGTAAGCCATGTGACCTTTTCTGCTCCCAGAAGAGAAATGCTTCCAGTATGCATTATCTGTTCTACAATATTTTGAAAACGGCATCATCCATGGTGAAGATCCAAATGAATTGAACATCAATCGAGCTGTTCCCTGAAGACTTTCCAAATTATATAATAAATATGTCTAAGTCAAGGCAACTGTTGCGTCACTTCTAAAAACAAACTGTATAAACAAGTATAATAAAATGATAGGAGAAGGGATTAAAGATAATGGACAGAAAATTTGAAGTTCATATCTTCATTACATGCTCAAAGTTTAATCCTGAAAATGTAAAACAACTCATAAGGGAAAAAACAAGTATATATGTGGCACGGGATAAGTCTTATTGAGGTATTTAAGAAATTGCATTTATGTTCTTTGATATCTTTCATACTCCACACAAAAATCCTAAGGAATGGACATCGTAACTGAAATTAACCAGATCAATTATGAGAAGATAGTTCCTAAACTAAATACAATAACACAGACAGAAGAAAAAAATGCAACAACAAAGAAAGCAGTTCCTACTTGTTCACTTTTATTTTTCTTATGTTATTGTTATAGTTTCCGTTTAGAGAGGATTGGAGAGAAGGTGCACAGATAGCAAAAGAAGGTATACACAAAAATATATAAACAGAAAATAATAACCTCAGAGACAGGAAGCCCAAATGCATGCCCAGATAATGTTGCTTTGATTGTCTCAGGTGATCCAAGAAGGGGTGCTCCTGAAATCCAATGAACAAGCAATGCCCAGTGAAACCAACATCTATATGACTGCTTATGGTATGAAACAAACTCTGAAGTAGGTAAGCATACCAACAGCAAAATAAGCATGTATGTGATCATCCAACCACTGTATATACTTGTTAGGGGCAATTTCAAGTTTCAACCATTCCAAGAAGTATCTGAATACATTATTGCCCAATGAATGACCAAAAACTAATGAAGGCCCGCCTCGAAGTTTGAGTGCAGTTTCAAAAGTTAGCCTGCAACAAGTGAAAATAAGGAGCCCTTGCCAAGTGAAAATTTTGTCATCAAACCAAATGCTACAAAAGATAGGCAGGATATGAAGTTAAGTCTATAATACCAGAACCTGCAAGAAAAATTCAAACCCTGCAAATGGTTATTTAGATGTGAAATTCATACACATTTAGAAATATTAGAAATTGTGCATGGTTTGAATTTCCCACTGTGGTAAGAAATGATCTACTTCCTATGAAGTTCACAGATACACAGCACTGGAATAAATATCTATTTAGTACTGATAACAAAGCTTTGGAACTCATAAGGTTTTACAGTTAGTGTAATGTCCGGGAGAAGTGGCTGCTCAAGGTACATCAACTTCTCTTTATTGGAGAAGAATGGAAGAAAAATATTCAAATGTCATATGTTACCATGCAGAAAAGAAGCATAAGACCAAATGAAGATGATAAAATAAGCTGGAAAGCTACATACTTTAGCTTGTGAAAGTAAAGGTCCCTTTCCTCTAGTTTTGACGGTGGCAGCCTCCAGTCATATGGAGCTGCAAGTATAGCATTAGCCTCGATACCAAACTCAATACACCACTTGATCCATTCTTTCCATACTGAGGAGAGAGGACCTGACCAGGATTGAAATACAGATACAGTTACAAGAAAGTTAAATTGGCCACTCCTCAAGGCAATAATTGACAAGTTATTGAAGTCCTGAACACTCATATTACACGTGTTGAACTTTTCTCATGTACAAACCATAAGACAGAAGTAGTTTCAGGCCCACAGTGATGACAGCAGGAAACTATGTATACCGTCAAATAAACTGTTACTTTTTAAAAGAAAAACCATAAAAAGCGTCAATTCCTGAGGTTCCTTCATAAGCAGTATTACGCATCATCAATTCAAAATGCCATAAAAATATTCTTGGTTGTGATATTTAGTACATAAAAAATTAACAGATGCACCTCATTTATCCAATTTCTTGAAATGAATAACAATAGATTTGCATTCAACTACGAGTAGAAACTCAGTGCTATAGATAGAAACATTATTTGAATTAAAGATGCTTCACCCATCTGAGATGACATCCACCATTAATACATCCGTACATGTTGTAGCCATTAGTTTCACAATAGAAGGCATATTAATAGTGGCAGTAGGTCTATAAATGCATCAAGTCTCCAGCCAGATGAAGCTGACCCATCACATAGCTGTCACCATGCATAAACAGTAGGGGATGGGAGCTGGTGAAACAGATATTTTATTAATGCTAGATACTCAAAACAGCTAGGAAATACCAGTTATGTAACCAGGATCAAGCTCTGTAATAGCAGAAAGACCACTGTCAGGGCGCGACTTGCATTCAGGGTGATCAGTTTGATTGTAAGGTTCAAGCAACATGCACTTTAGCCAACAATTCACAGCAGAAAGAAGCTGCCCAAGAAACAAAAAATCATCATCTATCAGCCATTGAAATTCGCAATAACAATTTAAACTTCTCTATTCTGTAAAAAGCAGCAGATTGAAGAAATACTACTCGCTACCAAGAAATATTCATATACATCTTACGTTAGTTTTTCATTACAAATGCATATCAATCAATTCATTATTCTAATTAGACTTATTAGAATGTATATGAAAATGATTAACACTGAAAACATCTTTTTATGAACATTCCTGATTCTGAAATTTTGAGAACAAAAATTCAAAATCTCCGAAACCTAAAAATAGATTTCACCCTACCTTTGTGTGTATATATACATACACATACAGTGAATACACACGCAGAAGCAGGTGATTATCATATGCTTGCATACATGTTACGCTGGTATGCACAGTGTTTTGGACAAAACACAAATGCGCAGAATCAAAACGTGCGAGAAGTAGATAGTACCACATCCGAACAATTCAAAAAACCGGAGGATGATGAGATGAGTTTAAGTCGTGAGTAGTTACTTTGGTAGAGTCGAGCCAGACCAAATCGAGAGGATTGAAATCAAGAGGAGAGTAAGGACAGTCAAGTATCGACCAGGCTCTGAGCTGAGTGGAAGCGAAGCCTGGGATGATAATCCCCGACAGCTTGGAGGAGTGTCCGGTGAACTCACGGCCGCCGTCGCCGTCGCCATTGACGTCAGTTAGAAGCAGAAGAAGCACGAACGCGAAGCGCAATCCGACGACTTGTCGTCCTTTCATTTGGTGAATACGGAACGTTCTTTACATGGAAAGAACTGAGAGAGAGAGAGAAGCAGCCCCAGCTGTTCTGGCGAACTGGCCTTCGGTCGGGAGCTGAGAAAGTTTTACTTACAAAAATAAGAAAGGAGCCTTTTCAAAATGTTCTTTTGTTTGTGCTTATGAAGCAGGTATGGTATTTCCGAAATTAGCTCTAGACTTCTATCTACGACCCTTAAGTGGGACTACGTGGCGCGGACTTGACCAATGAGGTCGCCCTTGGTTTGATTTTACTTTGATTTGAAACTTCATCTTTTTCCGTTTTTTCAACGGCGCAATTGCTTTCTTACCGGTTCTCGGTTTTGAACCACGCGTCTGCGCTGTTAGTCACTTCTGCGGATTAAAAACTTCCCACGATGTATCTTAATTAAATTATAATAATAATATTATTAATGTATTAAGTAGCTACTATATGTATCAATGAGATATGTGAATTTTATTTATAAAAAAAATTGTGATTTTTAAAATTTAGGTTATTTATATGATTTTACGTGAAAATAAATTTATTAGAAAGTACGTGTTTAATTTAAAAGATTTGATATGAAAATAAAAATTAAGCATTTAATTTTTGTTACAAAGAATATGTTTATTTTAAAATATTATTTTATTTATAAATAAATGATGAGTTTTTATATTTTGTTACTAATAGTAATAATTTTTAATCAAAGATGAACACCTCATTTGTTTGTTATGAAATAAAAATATTAATATTAGTAGA
The DNA here is from genome assembly GCA_019593545.1 of Apocynum venetum. NCBI lineage: Eukaryota > Viridiplantae > Streptophyta > Magnoliopsida > Gentianales > Apocynaceae > Apocynum > Apocynum venetum. The sequence continues at coordinate 3,392,869 of SRSM01000324.1, forward strand.
TATATTCAATTTAATGCTTTTTTAATACTTTTTTGATATTTAAATTAAATATTTATTTTTTATTTAATATTAAATTTAAAATAATATTTGACTTTTAAAAAAATAAAATAAATAATATTTGACTTTGATAAAGTTATCAAAATATCATTCTTAATATGTTATTAATTACACCATATAATTACTAACTTAATATTTCATTCGTTTCTTTTTTATAAAATGTTACAAGTAATTTTACAAATCAAGACATCATTTTATTTTAAGTTGTACCATTATTTATTATATTTGAAATAATTAATTATTATTATTTATATCTTAAGGAGTATTTATTGTATGTAAATGATGAGAAAATATGTCAGGATAAAATAGTCAATAATAGATAAAATAATCATAAAATATAGTAAAATATCTTATATTTATTGACAATTAAGTTACTAGTTGTATCTTATAAAGAGACACGGGCGAAGTATAATATAAATATTTTAAATTTAAAACTCATTCCACTCGAAATTGAATGTTTATTTTTTACTTGATTAAACATTAAGTTTTAATTCTAATTAACTTACTAAATTATCATTGACATTAATATATTTAATCCGTCCCAAATTAATACTCATTTTATTTTTCACATAGATTTAAAAAACACAATTAATATTATTGAAAATGTACATTTTTCAGTATTCCTAAAATACTTCCAAAATTTATCATTTTATAGTAAATTTAATACATTTTTAAATACAAATAAGATTATATTAAATAGAGATATTTTAGTCAACTAACAAATATATATACTTTTAATAAGAAAACTGACTTGAAAATTGAAATTAAAAATAAAATAAAATAAAACAAGTCTATCAATTTTAGATGAGAGAGTAATAGATTTTGTAACCTATGAATTAATATATTTAAATCTCTTAATTAATGTGTTGAATTGTGAGATTATAAGTTAATGAGATATAAATATATTAAATTAAAGACATTATTAATTAAACTTTATATAAAAATATTTTTTATTTTAGAAAAGTTAACATTTAATTCTAAAAAACTAAAATATAAATGTTAATATGTAATTTGAACGAAAGTAGTAGTTTTTTAGTGAAATTATAAATAAAAATAACATGTTTAATTTAAAAAATGATAATTTAAAATAAAAATGATATGTTTATTTTAAAATAAACATTCAATTTTAAATAAAACTCACATCTATTCCAAATGAGGTGATATTTAAACCTTTTATTTATTTTTGATAAATAGGTAGTATTTAAACCTTAACTTAAAGCTAATAAGTAGTGGAGGCAGGATTTAATGTTTGGGGGCTAGTTTTTTAAAATTTTATATACGAGTGACGGGGCGAGTTTCATGACGGAAGCAGAATTTTAGAATCATTAAAAATATTTAAAAATATATATAAATATCTTAAATAATAACTACATTTTTAAATAACTTAAATGTTCATAAAATACAACTTCATAATATATAGTTAATTTTTTTCTCATTATACAAAACATGTGGCTCACATTTTTAATGAGGGTATATATGTTCATTTTTATAATTAGTGATTGTAAAAAAAACTTTAATATGAAGAAGAAAAAGATGAAGAAATGAAGAAAAAAGAAATTGATAGAATTAATAAATTATTAAATTTGTTAATAAAAATGACATATATGCTTTCATAAAAATATGAGTTATCAATTTTGCATAATGCTAGAAAAAAAAAGGTCGGATTGATCAAATATGAAAAAAAAATGTTTGTATTATAAAATTTAAAATAGAATATATATTATCAAAGTTGAAAAAATAAAAAAGTACTAATAATATAAAATTTAAAATAAAAAATATATTGTTAAAATTTAAAAAATAATAGTAACGATCTTGAATCTGATAATTTTTCTTTATTTATTTTTTTATTTAATTTTATATTTCAATGTGTAATGATATTAATCTTGAGAATGAATTTAATGTGTAATATTTTACATTTGAATATTAAAAATGATTATTTATCTTTGAAAAAAATTAAATTTATAGTATATTTTTATATATACTTCAATTTTATATACATACTATTCACTGCTCTAAGCAAAGCGCAAAATTCTTGGGGGGAGATCCGCCACTGATGAAGCCGATTCTTCTATTTGTAAATCGACTAAAGAAAAAGAAAAAAAAAAAAGGAGGTAATAGAACTCGAAGTATTTCTGATTAAAAATGGAAAGAAACATAAACCGCCGGCTTTATGTCACGGTGAGATATTCCAGAAAAAGATAAGAAGAAATACTTAAAAAAACACAACGGCCGACGGCAGCGAAGCGGGAAAAAGATAACAGAACAAATGCTAGCCTAAATTTACCTTCAAAACGGAAAAACCAAAGCTCGACAAAGACGTCGGCAATGGCAGAAGAAGACCATTTGGAAACACTCCAAAACTTCTGAATCCTCGTTTTCAACATTTTTTCTTCTTACCTTAAAACTCCAATCCAACAATCATCTACCGCAGGAAAATAACAACAACAGCAGCAATCCGCGTGATCATCAGAATCGATCATGGAAACTAGTTCCACTTCGAGTTCGAGGTTCCGGTTCAGAGATTACAACGATCGCGAAGGAATCATAGTGCTCAACGATGGCTCTCCTCCTGAAGGATTAGACGGCCACTCCAACGCAGACTCTTCTTCGGTTTCTAGTGACTACGATGTCGATTCCGAACTGCAGTGCATGACAGCAAAGGTATTGGACCATTGGTAGTTCTAGAAATATGTTTTGCATTTCGTATTGCGATTCTTAATTGGTTGATGACTTTAGGGTATTCAACATCTGTGTTCGGAACTGCTGGAGCTGAAAACAGAGTCCGATGAAGATTTTCAGATGAACATATTCTCTAATTATTCAGCCTTTCTTAAGTAAGTTTCGTTTTCTTATTATATGTAACTGAAACAAATTTTCTAATGGAGACGGTTTCAGATGTTGATTGAATTGTGTTGGACATATGACTGATTAATGCTTGAGAGCTTTAAAGTATCAGATACCTCCATTTCTTTTTTCAAACATTCACCGGCATACTATCTCATATGGTTGGGTAACGAACTCGTTGAGTATTTTCTCGTGTTTTTCTTAAGGAAAACAAGTCCTTTTCTCAATCCTTTGGCGTCCATTTTGATGGTTTCTGTTGCTGATGTGTCAAAATATATATTGTCTATGGTTTTAGATAACTAATTCTACTAGACATGAATTTTAGGCTGGTTAACAAAACTTGCAAACAGAAAATTATAACTCATCCAACATACAGTACTCCTTTCCTTTGAAGAATTATATTGTAGTTGCTTGTTCGTTTGGCTGGGAGAGGGAAGTGTGGATACACATATGAGGCATATGTCTAGCAGAACAATTTTACTTGCCTTCAAGATACTTGATCCTCTGTCTGAGTCTGACTGCAGACGTGTATTAGTTTTTTCAGTTTGACATGATTCAATAATCTTGTTTCGTAGAATATTTGAAGAGATTGTTGGCCTGGAAAGAGAATTGATGCAACTGAAACACCAGGCATCATCACAGAAGATGCTTATAAAAGATCTTACAGAAAGAATCTCGCTGAAAACCTTATCAGAGGAAACAATTGAATCGGTGCTTGAGAAAGATTTGCATTCTGAACCATCTTCTCCAAGAAAACTGGAGGCTCATACGGAAGAAGTTTCGGAGATCCTTGATACTCTACTTTCAGAACATAGGTTAGATGAAGCTCTTTCGGTGTTGGAGATGGAAACTAGAGCTTTCCAAATTCTACAATTAGAGGAAAAAATTTCCCCAGAGGAGTTGATGTCTTACAACTCTGCAATATCAGAGAAAAGGGCTATGCTTACTGATCAATTGATGCTAGTCGCTGAAAATCATATAGTCTCAGCACCTGAACTGCAAAAGGCATTGGTTGGACTTTGCAAGCTCAGTGATGGTCATCTTGCAACTCAACTGCTGCTCAATTATTACCACACACGTATAGCACATGGTGCACATGATTTGCATTCCTCAAAAGTATATCAAAATGAGTTATATATTCCAGAACTAGCAAAGACTGTATTTTCCAATATCTCTCAAGCAGAAAAGAGATTTGTTGCATTACATGGAGGAGCATCTTCTTATACTCCAGCACTAACTACATGGGCCAATCGGGAAACTGAATTTTTTGCCGAACGTTTGAACAAGTATGTTAGGTCCGTATCAGAAATAAGTGATGGTCTGTCAGTAGCAGTAAAGGCTTTGCAGTATGCAATCTCGTATTGCTCTTTGTTGGAAACTCAAAAGTTTGACCTAAGATCAGTTTTGATAAATCATGTTCGTCCTTGTATGGAACATGTCTTACAGATCAATATAGAACATTATAAAAAGGTCATCAGTATTTGCACATCAACTGATACCTGGACTCTGGGAAGATATCTTGTGTCTGGGGTACTAATTAAAGGAGGTTTGTTTGCAACAGTTGATAAAAAGCCACAGTATTGCTTTCTTACTAACAGTGGAAGGAAGTTTGTAACGCTGTTTCAGGTTAGGTTAATTCCTTATTCTCCTGTTAGATGCTTTATTAAAAAATGATATGTTGAAGATAAATTTATGTATATTCCTTCTAAGATAACTTAAATTTGAATCGAATAAACAACTCCTGAACAGGAAGGAATTTACCAGCTGTTTAGTTAGTCAACTGCTTATTTATCAATTGATGGGATGTAAAGCAGGACCTTACATGGTTTCTCATTTCTCCAGGCTATTGTGCATGACGGATTTCCTTTAGTTTCTCTGCAAATGGAAGGTTCCATTCTTAGAGCATTGATGGATATCTTCGCCGAGTACATTGGGATCCTTGAAAAATCCTTGACTGGTGATAGAATCCAGGATGGATCAAAGATCAACCTAGGTGAGTCACTGGTACAAGGAGTTTCTGTCATAGCCAACTCATTAACATTAGGCCAATTCTTCTCCAACACAGTTAACAGTGTTTTTGAGGATATTTACCACTTGAAGTTTGAGATTGATAATTACATACTGTTCATTCGAGATTCTCATGCTCGACTAAAAGGATATATGTTTGAGCAAGTCATACAGAAATTATTGTCTCCTGAAATGTGACCAACGACATGATTCAGAAATTTACACCAGGTTGCAAGATGATTCTCATATTTGTTTGTTAGCGCCTTCCGTTTCTTACCAGGTTTGGTGAAGCTTTTAAATTTTTAACCTTATTCAGTGAATTAAGCCGTGAACCTTTCTAGTCTTGCTACTTTTGAAGTCCAAGAAAGTAATTTGTGTTTGTTTCAGGCCATCTGTCTATTTGTGCCTCGTGCCATGATCTTTTCCATTGTTTGAATCATTCCTTTTCATTCCTCTCAGTCTCAGGATGTTATTGGTTTTGTAATAAGGTGATGAACTCAGCAGAACAATTGTCACAAAATAATCCTAACTACTTGTGACTAGCTTCTGAAAACTTGGTGAGAAAAGGAGCACCCTTGTATGAATAAATGAGAATGAGCATGACGGTCCCTAACTAGGCCTAATATAATAGAAAACTTTTGATAACATAATGAAAAAGAACCCAGTTCTGGTTCTGAAGTACAACTTGCACCTTTATTGATGTGAGACTGTAACGCCACCAGTTCAATTTTTTTTAGTCTTAGGAATTAGCTATGTAATTCCTTGATTTTTGCCGTGTTCAGGTTTTTGTGTCTGTATTTGATGTTCTTTTCTGCTTCATGAAAAAATGAAAATATGGAATAGACGCATATCATTGGTATGTGTCTAAATTGTTTAAATTTTTCAATGGCAAGTAAATATGCACATTGGCAGCTGACAAAGTTCTTCTTTGGACCTGAAACCATCAGGGATTTTATCTACAGATAAGAAAATTACAAAAACTTGCTGAAGACAAATATATTGAACATGATTGGTTGATGGAGCTACTCAGAGATTTGATGGCTGCAATATTCGTATGGATTTCAAGCAGAATAAGTATACTCAACACCGAGGGTATGGAACAACAATTAACCAGTTTCCAGCAGGTACATACTCTCAAACACGTACCTGTGTGCATGTGCAAAAGAACGATTATAAGCTGTTGAACTGTATGAAAATATTCAGAGTTATCCTTGACTCAGTATTTCATGGTTCAAGTAATCTTGCTATACTTCAACTAGAATATTAGCTCTTTTGACTTTCTTGAGCCTTATTTGCACCTGAATAGTACACGTGCTTGATGAGAAGTCTTTGCTCTGGCCTTGGCTGCATTATTGCATGTTACCCTGATGAAGTTCTTTTGGACTCCAAACCAGCTCATTCTGGACATTCAGTTTCTGGTCGAAATTGCTAGATGTGGAGGATTCTTGTCAGCTAACATAATTGACGCCAGCTTGGATATCGTCTCTCGTATTGAAACAGCCTTCAGCTCTTCTGAGGTTACTCTGGAAAGGTGATCTCTTCATGTCTCCTAGCATTTTATCTATCAGCCTCTCAATATGGAAATGAAGTACACCAATATGACGTTGAAACTGAAGGATTTGATCGAAATAATTCTTACCTACTTGATTGTACTTCATTTTTTTATTAAACTGAATGAAATCATGAAGTTCCTTTTCCTTGCAGGCATGTGAATGGTCATTCATGGGCTACAGATGCTGCTGCGATAGCTCTTCAAACACTAGAAGAACTTGAGGAGGAAACCACTTCTGAAACGACTAAAAATTTGGAAGAAGAAGAAAATGACTGTCAATCACATAATTCCTACGATTTGTTTGAAGATGATAATGTGACGATTTCTTCAAAGCATTCTTTTGATTCTCCAATTTTGCATGCATCAGAAATGCCCAGTCCAGAATCAAAGATTTCAGGAGCAGGAGGTATCCCTGTAGAAGGGAATAGCTTGGAAGATTCGGCTGCTATAGATACTTTTGACCTCTATGAAAGAAAAATACCCGTTCATATTGAAAGAGATGAAGACATGCTGAGAATCCCAAAAACCAGTTTAACCAAAACATATTCAGTCGCGGAGGATGTCAAAGAAGAATCCATATGGGAAACCAATGGGCAATGATCATAATAACAGATAGAGGTATGTCCAGGTAAAAGTTGAGTTGTCAGGACAAGAGCAAAGCACCTGCTGCTCCAAAGGATTGATGGTCATTGAAGTAGTGTGGTTCCACATTTTGCTCAGGGAAAATTGTAACTACATTCTTTTTTTGGATGATTTTGAAGACTAATTCCAGATATTAGTAGAATTTAAGTGATCAGAGCAAGACATCGACAAAAATACAGATTTTGCCAAGCAAGTTTTTGCAATTTTTATTTTGCCCAGTAATCCAGTTTCTTCAGAAAGATAAAAATCTCCCTCGATAAAAAATAAGATACCTAAGCTCATTTGATTCAAATGCTTGTAGCATTTCTTTCATGTCATTGCGAAGCAAAGGAAGCTTTAGAAAATGAAAAAGAAATAACAATGACCTCTTGCTGAAAGCTTGATTCCTTTTTCTTTTTTTTTATTACTTATGAGGTATAGGAGCAGAGCCTTGATCGACTTGTTCAAAGCACCACTTTCATATTAATTACCGAATCAACCCATAACTCATAAAGGTAAATTGTTAATGAACGCAGTCTGATTGTATTAGCAAAGTTTGATTCCTTTATTTTTTTATTACTCATGAGGTATGAGATTAAAACCCAACAAATCAACTTCGAATCAACCCATAACTCATAAAGGTAAATTGTTAATGAACACAGTGTGATTGCATTAGCAAAGTTTGATTCCTTTATTTTTTTATTACTCATGAGGTATGAGATCAAAACCCAACCAATCAACTTCGAAGCACCGTACAACACTTATACTAATTATTGTTTGCACTTATGAGTAATTACCAATGAACACAGTTTGATTCCTTTATATTTAAGGCTCATACTAATTCTTGTTTGCACTTGTGAGTAAATTGCTAATGAACACAGTTTGATTTCTTTTTTTATTTTTATTATTACTCATGAAATATGAGAGCAAAACCCAAACAATCGACTTATTCTAAAAACAACACGACGGCTATATTAATTCTCGTTCGCACACTGAACTGAATAACTTAACCCGAAACCTCCTATTAAAGGATGAGAGTCATTATATTGATTAAAGCTTGATTCCTGACTTTCAACAAATCATCATACAATTATTCTTCCCTTCGATACTTTTGTGCCACTAGCCTTCATTCTTGTATCTTTGTTTTTTTTTCTCATAATTTTTTATCTTTTTCTGTTATTCCACCTAAACAATCTCAACTACTAACATCAGAACTAAATCATCCGTTGGAATAAGTAAAAGCACAATATAATCAATGTCAATTTAAGCGCAATGCATTAGTGACGTCAGCCACACAGCAAAAACACTCAGCACAGTATTATATTCCCCAAAGATACACGTAAAAAGGTCTCCTACAAGGACAAATATGATAAATATTGCTTCTCTTGGACGGATAGATAAACAAAGACCTGCATCACATTCTTGTCTCATAACAGAAAAGCACAGCTTATATCCATAACACAGCACAGCATAGAACCCTTCCTCATAAAGCATCCCTTAGTAATGACATGCTAGAGTTCACTGGTCACCGCATATTTTCACGGCGCCTCACATAACGGGTTCGGTCATTGTATCTGGGTCTGTCTTGAGCTCTTTGGGGAACGGGCTCTACTCTCCTCTGTCTCTCAGGTGACCTTTGAACTATCTCCCCATTGACGAAAAGCTCAGCTGGCACATCACAAAAAATGATATTAGGAAATACCAAAATCTCAACTTCCAATTTCTTCTCTCAAAGAATAGAGCCCCATAAGAAAACCATTTGATAATGTTATTAGATGAAAAAACTTAAAATATTTGAGCAAAGTTCAAGTGGTTTATTGTGATTAAGGATAATGCAATAGTAAATCACATGTTTTCTTCTCAAGGAACAGAGCACACAAGGAACCAAAAAGTACGAATGAGGTTGCATAGAATACAGACTATGAATCAAAATATTTCTAGAGCTTTCAGCTTTTAATAACTAACAAAGGAAAGGAAGGACAGGGTGCGCGAAAGATAAGTAATCCTTCATGAAAGAAGAAGCCTACAGAAGCTGCTGCCTCAAAACTCCACATCATACGTTCTGCAAAATGGCAGTTATAATTTGTCCCTATGCTAGGGTCCATGTAGGGAAAAAAAGAGGTGAGATTGATGCAATCAACCATGTATTACAGTTCTTACCAGAACCACATTGTGCTGAAGGAGAACTATATTGGACATAGATTATTTTACTCAAGTTTTACAGATAGAATACCACAATTAAACTAATCATACCCAAAAAAAAGGATAAAACTCATTTTGAAGTCATATATTCATGTATTCCAATCTTTACCGCTTCCGTCAGCAATAATGAATCCAGACACCAAAGTTAGTAAACAAAGAAAATGAGAAGGGAAGAAGGAACACTATGCAATCTTGCCTAGAAAAGAATTCACTCGCAATATCGAAAATGAACAGTGCACAATGACTACACAAGCACGCTCTACAAATTCTAATTACTAATGCAGAGGAAGGGAAGAAGGTAAAGGAGGTACCTCCATAATCCTTGTTCTCAGGATCAACATAAGAATCCGGAAGAACAAAAAGCACACCAGGCACATCTGTTTGGTCAGATAAAATATCCTCAGAAAATGGCTTTATAAAAGCAAATAACAAAAGATTCAGACTTCAGTTCATAAAAGATATGCCTACTTACTTTCAAGTTGGTTTGCTATTTCCTCATTGATCTCACACCCAAATCCAAAGTACCTCTCGCACGAAACATTGTATATTTTCTTTTTTGCTTCCTCCTCGCTATTATTACCACAACAAATTAACATAACCTTTCCGTAAAGGAAACGAAACAAGAAAACAAATATAAATAAGAAAACATTAGCCAATTCATTTAAGATTACCTGCCAAGAACTTTAGCTAGGGTTTGAATATAGCAATCAATCATTTGCTGTTTGGTAGCGCCTTCGCCTCCTGGCTTATCAATAATAATGAGCCAGTGCTCGTAATCACAGCCTGGAAAAAGTGGAGCCATCTCCGTCGGTGGCCGATCGCTTGTGTTGGAGCCGGAGTTCAAAGGCGAGTAGGCCGAACCAGAACGGTTGACTCGGCATCGGATTATGCTGAGTCGGCTTGCAACCGGATTGATGACACTCAGAGTGTGAGAAAGGCATGGTAAGAATTTGGAGCGGGTGGAAGTGGGTCGAGTGAACCCGGGAAGAGGCGGAGGTTTGGAAACCGTAGAGGAGAAGAGACGTTTGGAGATGAGAATAGCTGGGCTTGCATAGCTTGACCGAATCGCAAAAACTGATCGGGCAATTGTGGCTGCCATGGCCGTAGTGAGAACCGCCGACGGAAAAACCAGAGAAGTAAGGGTTTTGGATTCACTTTGTGAGGGGTTTAACGTCGATGGGGAGAGAAATATCTGATTAGACCTTTGTGGATGATGTAAGATTGGCTGGTTGGTACTTGGTATATCAAGGATAATTGGCCCAATATGTGGGCTTATCTACAGTTAATTGCAAGTCCAAATAAAGGCCCACAAAATATTGGGACTAATCGAGTAAGGTTTGGTTCAGACTAAAAAGGAGGAATATAGCAGTTCTATTTATATATATATAAAATTGGCTCTAATGTAACGTGTCTATCATAAGAAAATTTTGAGAATTTAAAATAATGTTTAACAAAATTAACTATACTCATTGATTCAAATTTATTTGAATCTTATCAAGTTAATCTTTCAAATTAAATTGGTTCCAATTAAATTATCTAAAATCATTTGATTTTTTTCATAATTCCAATATAATAATTTTTCTACGAAAATACAATAATTTCGAAACATAAAACTACATTTTTTCCTCAAAAAATAGAAATAAAAAAAGCTATCGTTTTTATTGTTTTAAAATTATTTTACAGTAAAATATTTATTCTTATCTATATTGATTATTTTTTAATACATATATTGATTTTGTTTATAATTTGAGTATAATATTTTTTAAATATACATATAGGTGTTCATAAAATTGACTCTAATATCACTTTTGACCATAATAAAATTTTTTTTAAACATAAATTAATATTTTGAAAAATTAACTCTACATTCAAAATTATTTAAATATCCAATGTATATATATATATAAGTAGTTTTCGTTTTCCCCTCAAGTTGACATGTGTCCACAATAATTATTTTAAAAATATATATAAAATAATAATGAAATTAAATGCAAGCTTCTATTTAAAATATACTTTATTGAAAGTAATTATTGTTTATTTGTTTGGTTGTCAATGCTCATATTTGCCAACTCTTATAAATATCTCATTACAAAGAAGAGATGTATCTTTGAGATTAAATAATAGTAATATAAAAAAAAAATTTGGGACATGATGATAGTTATTTTTTTAAATATAATTTTATTAAAAAATGTTTATATTTATTTCAAAATATAAATTTATATTTTTTATTTAAAATTGTGTCAATTACTTACTATATTTTAGTAACTTTATAGGACAAAATCTAAAATCTTCTTAATTTTTACACTAATTTTGAATCAATACTCAATAAGATTTTACTCAATAATCAAACTAATTAGAATAGTTTTAGACCATTTAATATAAATTAAATATTAAAAAGTAATATTTGTTCAGCCAAAATATATATATATATATATATATATAAGTAATTTCTCTTTTCCTCTCAAACTAACACATGTCCACATTAATTATTTATAATATTAATAATAATGAAGTTGGATACAAGTTTTATGAGATAATTCATTACGTACATGACATCGAGAGGTTTTTCTAAAATATGAAAAACTTAAAAAATATAAAATAACTATAGAGCAATCCTTGAAATTGAAACTTATTCAATAATACTATATTCACACGTGTTATTAACATTTATAACATTATATAGATTGAGGTACAAATATTTTTATAAAATAAAAAATAGATAATAATTGTATATGGTTTAACAATTCCTTAAATTAAAGTAATTCAATAATACTCTATCATTCGATAATTAAACTATCATCAGTTACTCATATATTAAATATGTGAATCAAAATTAGTATTATTGATATATGTAATCAAAACAAGAGATAATAGTATTTATGTCGGTACATCTATTTGGAGGGCAGGACAAGCATCAAACAATTTGAATGGTAGCGATTAATCCTTTAAATATCCGTTGGAGTTACGTGTATGTATAGTAGAAGAAGAGTCGATGATTGAGTTCATTGGAAAAAATGTTATATCATCCCGATTAGTATTCAAATCTTGAATGATGAACCTAGTGTAAGTATTAGAGTTTTGAATTACATTTTTATTTTTATGAATTTAATGAAAACAAGTACTGGAAATCAAATTGATTGGCTTTCTAGTACAAATAGTTGGTTTGTTATCATAAAAAAATACTACAAAAAAATTATGGCAATTGCTTCAACAAATTCTCTGTTCTTTTGTACTTCAAAACACCAAAGCTTTCTCAAAATTAAAAATAACTATGAGTTTCAATCTCATTACAGATATTACTCAATTGAAAACTAATTGGAATATAAGAAAACGTATTGTTAAATCATGGCTGAAGCCAAAATATAGGGATGACGAAAACAACATTGTAACTATGACAGCTCATGTAATACCACTCCTAATATTATATACAATGATGTAATGCATAAATTAAACTATTTTTTTCAACTTATATTTCTAATGTATTAAACTATTATAATTATCCATATTCAATACTTTGGAAATTTGTATTTGTTTTTAATTTTGATAAACAATGCACGTACTTAAACATAATTATATTTACTGATGAACGTTAACATGTAAATAACATATAATAAACATAATTATAAATCAATCTTAAAAAATCCGTGGATCGCAAAAGGGCAATACTAGTTTACTTAAAATTGGATAAGTACATTTTAGTGCATATAAAGAAAATTCTAATTATCCTTCAAAAAAGAAATAGAGAATAATTATAAGAGCAATTCCAATAATATAATGTTAATGTCAAAAGTTCTATGCCAAATGTCATAAAATTATTGAAGTATCAATCAATGTTATATTACTGTCTCAAACTAAAAATACTTTTCAATGAATACAATCAATAACCCAATATAATTCTACATGTCATTTAATTATTTCAGATAAATATAATTTATATTTAATATTAATTTTAAAAAATAGTTTCATTATCTAATTTTTGAGTTAGCATGTCAAATATTCTCTCAATAGATGACATATTTTTTAGCAGTGGACACGTCAGCATGATATTGTTTCGTGCATTGGATAAAAAAAGAAGACACTATCATTTTTATTGATATGTATATGACTTTTGATATTGACATTGTATCATTGCATTGCAGATACTTTAATTACTAAAGTTAGATTATATGTGCTAATAAATGTAAGTTTATTAAATAAAAATATTTTTGGTAAATTTTTTAAATAAAATAAATTTATTATTAAAAAGTTAAATTTTAAATATCTTTAACAAATAGAATTATATACATTTAATCTTAAATAGTAAGATATTTACCAAGCAAAGAATTAGGAGTAGGTCATCTCTAGAAGAACTTTTAGTCTATTTTTTTAGTTTTGCAAGATTTGGCTAAATTTTTAAGTTTGTATGAATTTTAATTCAAGTTGTATTTTGTTTTTTTTTTTCCCCCAAAGATCGAATAGAGTCCGAAATAAAAATGGCGGGAATAATTAGCGAAATGTACTACTATTAGAAAAGTAGAGACATAAAGGCGCCCAACTTCGAAATATCGACCGCCCTGGCAAATTTTCGTTTGGCATAAATTCCACCGTCCGATTTGTGGCAGTGGAGGTGGGGTTAAAATGATCATCAAATCTGAACCGTCCACGTGGAGAACTCCCATTAATTGTTTCTTTCAGACAATAAGTACCGCAGCCATGGCCACTCTCATTTCACTCCCACATTTTGCTAATTTGAGGCTGCTGTCACTGTTAGAGAGCGAAGTGGAGGAAAATGGCGGAGGTTCAAAATTTACAGAGGCTTAGGAACCCTTGGGCTTTTCAGCTGCAGAAATTGGGTCTCGAGCTCAAATGTCCTCTATGGTACTGCGAATGATCTTCCAAATATCCCAATTTCGTGTTTCTTTCTTACTATTTGATGGGTTTTTTCTTGGTTTCTGGAGAGAAACAAATTAATATACTGTTGGAGGGTAAGAAAATGATAAATTAATCAAAGTTACAAGTTTTCATGTTTGTTTTGCAGCTTAAATTTGCTGAATAAACCTATTTTGCTCCCCTGCAATCATATTTTCTGCAAGTAAGTCCATTGGTTCTTTCGAAAGCTTTTCAATTTCCATTCCCCCCTTGTTTTGTTTGGTATTTAATGATTTTATTCTGTGTGTTACCCTGCTTTGTGTAGTTCTTGCATCCCAAGCACTGCAAAATTTGGATCTGAGTGCCCTGCATGTAAACATCAGTATAACGATCAAGGTATGGCTTCTATCTTATATACCTGGTACATTCCTCTAGAATGAATCCAAAAGGATAAAAAGACAATCTTTGGTTTCTATTATGTATATAACTCTACCTGATTTCTTGAAATCGTGAAATGCGAAGATAATGCTGTGATAGTGGTTGTCCCTTTACTAATTAAAATTGAAATAAAATTGGTTTTTTTATTTTAGTCTTTTTAAAGGAATGTATTGATATCTGAAAGCTTTTTCTGCCTTCTTCAGATTAATCATTGATGTGCCTTAATGTTTGAATGAATTGCTTTCTTTTGCAGAGATAAGGCCAGCACCTTACATGGAAAACATGGCTGCCATCTACAGAAGCCTGGATGCTATCAGTAACAGTGTCTTTCAGCCCTTATCTTCTGGTAAGGCCCATAATATGACAATTGTTTGGGAAATAATATGCTGATTTTTATCTTGATGATCTTTTGAATTAGGTAATAAATTAAGTGGTAAGCTGTGTTATTTTGTGATTGCAGATCAATCCCATGTTTATTTTGTCACAACTCCGATCCATAGGGCAAATGGGGCGTCAAGTGAATCATCTAAGGAACAAGCTGAAGAAGGCAGGAAAGTGATTTCCATGCCAACTAATGAGAGGAATTGCGCTTTTCTTAATGCTTGTGGCAGTGATCAAAGTTGCCCAGCTGGGAAAATTGACAGGGGTGCCATTTCAACTTGTAAGGAAGCTGTGTCTTTTCACAGGCTTGAAACTGAGGAAATAGAAATGAATCAGGTTCCAGAACTGTTACCGGAGAGTCCTCCTTCATTTGGTGATATTAAAAATATGGGTAGTAATGTTGCTGATTCAGATGGCAAAGAATATGTAAGTTCCATCCTTCATCACACTTGGAGATTAAAATTATTGCATTTATGCAGTGTTACTAATGTATCCTTGCACTATGGTAATTGAATCACTGGCAGAACATGGCAAAATCAACATTGAAGAGATCAGTTGAACACTTTCTGGATGCAGCTGGAGGAGATACATGTTTCAGATCTCACGCAAGTAACAAGTTTTCCAAGAGACATAAGACTCTGGCCTATTGTCCATCAGAAACTGGTGGAAACAATATCTATAATCATGAAAAATTCTCTTATTCAGACAGTCCGACAACCTCCAATTGCAATTTGGGACCTGAACATGAACATCTTCCTTTTGCCAAGTCAAGAACACTATCTCATTCATCAGATTCAAATATGAGTGTTTGTGCATTTTGTCATTCATCTAGAATAGCAGAAGTGAGTTTCAGAATGTGAATTAACATATCTTTTATTCCTTGAATATCATTTCATCTCATGTGGCTGTATCCTCATTCCATAACTTAATGAATTGTTTCAAACAATTAAAATGATGTTACAGGCAAGGATAACTCAATCTTTTTCTTTTATTGGCCTTTGCCCATATTATATTGCTATCATTCTCACTTTTTCCTTTTATTGATTGTAGGGCACAGGGAAGATGACATACTTTGCAAATGGGAGAGAAGTTGCGGGAGATTTGTCCAAGTTTTCTAATGTCATATCTGTCCATATCAAATGCATTGACTGGTATGGTGTCTACTACACAAATGCTTTGACCATTGAACTGTTGTAGTGAGCTTATTTTAAGTTTGAGAGTCTGGTTTGTTGAGTGTGCTTAATAATTAAGTTGTCTCTACTGCCACTATCAAATATGATGGTAATTTAACTTGGTGTCTCATTTTTGTTTGTTGTATTGGTTCTTACCAATTTGCATTTCAGGACTCCAAGAGTTTTCTATGAGGGTGACAACATTAAAAATTTGGAATCTGAATTGGCAAGAGCTTCTAAACTTAAATGCAGTCGCTGTGGACTCAAGGGTGCAGCACTTGGCTGCTTTGCAAAGTCCTGCAGGAGAACTTATCATGCTCCTTGTGCATTTGAAATTCAAGAGTGCAGATGGGATTGTGTATGTGTGCTTTTTTATGCTTGATATTTTGTTAAACAGAAATCATTATCATCTAGTTCTCTTTGTACTTTTCTAACCTATGAAACAATACTCAGGAGGACTTCCTGATGCTGTGCCCTACTCATAATTCCTTCAAATTTCCAAGAGAAAGGTCCAAGTTGAGGAAGTCTGCTACATTGAAGCATGCTGTTTCTACTGACTCCACTCAAATGTATAAGTTTGTATTTTGTGTTCTTAATTTTACCCTAGCATTGATTACATTACTTTTTGAATAAAATGTGTTGAAATTATTTTCTATATATTATTTTATTTTTTGATTCAGTCTGTGATGTTTTATTCCAAATCATGATGATAAACTTTCTTGTTCCTGTGTAGTTTGGTATTTTGGCTTGTACAAGTGAGATATTTCCATATTGATTAGCGACTTGTCTAATGATTGCAGAACCTCTACACAATGTAATTTTTGGACAGCTTCACATAATGGGCCCCAAGAATGGGTTTTCTGTGGATCTGCACTTTCCTCTGAAGAAAAGGTTTGAGTCAAACTTAAAGTTAGATTGCATGCCTAGTTTAAATGTACGCAAGCATGCTGTTTAATCTAGTTAATAGTATATTAGATATGGATAATCATCTTGAAAATATTGCTAATAACTTGAGCTAATGTATTTGTTCCTACTTGTTGCCAAATATATTGGTTTAACTATTGTATTGTTTGTTATCTCATATTTTATATCCATTTTTTTGTGAATGTATCAAGTTGTCATCTATTTACCTTAAGCAAAAGTCTCCAACTCTAACAACTTATAGAGATGCCTAATTATCCATGTGAATCATATCTCAGTGCATACTAGTCAAGTTTGCCAGTGTGTGTGGTGCAACTGTCTCAAAGTTTTGGAGGCCAAATGTCACACATGTTATTGCAGCAACGGATGAGAAGGGTGCATGCACAAGGACACGAAAAGTTCTAATGGCAATTTTGGAAGGAAGATGGATCCTTACAATGGGCTGTAAGATTTATGTGCACTTTTCATGAACTTAGTTGATAAGTTGCTTGGTTTGTTTGTTTGAAGAAACAAATATAAGAAGTTAGTAAGAAAAGACCAAGATTTGTATTAGTCAAACTGGCAAAGTATACAATTTCTTACCAAATTGTAAGTAGAAAGCAATCAGAAAAACAATCTTATTTTGGTTTCATTATCATTGACCTTTTGGATAAATATACTGATTTCCAGTTCAATAATCAAATCTGCAGGGATAAAAGCTTGTATGGAAGCAAATCTTCCAGTGAATGAAGGACCATACGAAGTTAGGCTTGATAATCATGGTTGTCTTGATGGTCCAAAAACTGGCAGACAAAGAATCTCGAACAATGTAAGAGCTCACCTTTTTTCCAACAGCAGAGTTTTTTTTCCATGGAAAAATATGATTTCTGGTCACTAATCTGGTTGTGGTATTTTTCTATGAAAGCTGTCATCTATGGTACACATGTTAACAACTAAGCATGATTTCACATTTAAGACCACATTTATTGCATCATTTGTAAAAGGGTAAAAGGACTAATCTGAGAGCTGCATGATATTGGGAAATGCTTTCCCTTTATTTTCTTATGCAGGCACCAAAACTTTTTGATGGCATCAAATTCTATTTTAGTGGGGAATTTTTACCTGCTTACAAAATTGACCTTCTGGATTTGGTTAGAACTGCTGGAGGTACTATAATTGAGAGCGTGGAACAGTTGATGAGGGAAAGCCTTAATGAGCCATCAGCTTCCACATCATTGCTAGTTGTTTATAACTGTGAACCCCCTCGAGGGTGTGCTGTGGGAGAAGAAAACTCAATCCTTTTGCAGAGGTTAGCAGAAGCTAAATGCGTGGCTGGCATGGCAAATTCTCAGGTTACTCAGCACACCTGGATTTTGGAATCAATTTCTGCTTGTAAGTTGCATCCTTTGGCTTGCCAAACGCCAGAATAGTGTATAAGGATTAGTAGATATCGACTATTGCTATGACCTTCCTGAGCATTGTAAATTCATCTACTATAATTGTCTCGTATGATAAAAGTGTATTCAGTATTCTTAGTGCATCTGATTCTTAGAGTCAGCATGTGACTGAATGTTTACATTTTTAAGGAAATGTAGAAACTTTGCAGAGCCCTTTTACATATTTCAGTGGATTGCAAGTGCTTTTATGAGCTTACATTTTCCACTGATTCAACCTTTTGAGATGCATGCTTTACTGTTGAGAGCTCCATTTCTTCCTCTAGCTCTCTTTTGCTCTCAGTTGTCTCAGTATTGTAAGCATAGAACTTAGCAACAACTAGAAAGAAGATGAAATTGATGAAGCTTAAGATGGCTAAAAATGCATAATAATAGTCTAATTGAGAGAGATTCAGGTTATTCAAAATCCATCCCTTGTGGCCGTTACTCTCGGTGATGTCAGAAACTGCAGACAGAAAGAAGCCGCTGAGAAAATACCCCATCCCTAAGCTGGTTGTGAAATAGGCAGTTCCAAGACTTTTCATGCCTTCTGGTGCTTGATCATAGAAAAATTCAATTTTTGCAACTTCCATGAAATTATCAGCAACTCCCATCAGGGCAAACTGAGGCATGAGAATGAAGATTGAAAGAGGAACAATTTGTTTTGCGCCAGTGATTCCATATTCTTTCGCAACTCTCAACCTTTCTCTCTCGACAAAGCTAGCAATGATCATGATGATCACATGCAACACAAAGCCAATGGACATTCTTTGCAGCAGTGTGATTCCTCTTGGATTCCCGGTGTATCTTCGAAACAGAGGAACAAGGAGACGGTCGTAAACAACAATGCTGATCAACATGAAAATAGTTACAAATGCTGTAAGACATGCCGGTGGAATTTCAAAATGAGGGCCAATATGCCTCTTCAGGATACTTCCTTGTTTGATGAAAAGGGTGTGCGTCTGTGCTACCATTGTACTTGGTATGAATGTTGCAACCAAAATTGGGATCATTTTTATCATCTGCTTGGTTTGCTCCACTTGGGTCACTGGACATAGCTTCCATGGCGATCTCGACCCTGTTTGCACAGCTGCTTTATCAAGGATTCTGCAGGCCTCAAAATACAGTTAGATATAGGCGTGAGATTCTCTAAATGGACATTTGCATCAGAATGTGGTAAAGATTGATTCTGACCTTAGATAAGGGCTATGATCGATTCGAATCTTTCCAGAAGTTGAGTACTCTTCCAAGCTTAACTCGTATAGCTCCTTGGGATCATCAGGGACAACTGCCCTCCACTTTTTAACTGTGGCCACAAGCACCTTGGCCATTCTACTCAATGGACTTTCTGATGGAGGTTTATGTCTATAAAAGGGGGTACCTAATGCAAATACTACTATAGATACGGCAAGGCCTAGTGTTGGAAGACCATAACCAACGCCCCAGCCGACGTTGTCTTGTATGTAAATAAGGAAAGTATTAGAGAAGAGAGTGCCAAGGAAGATGCTGAACATCCACCAATTGAAGAAGGAGAGCTTGTAGTGCCTTTCTTTGGGCTCAAAATCATCGAACTGGTCAGCTCCCATGGTGGAAATGTTTGGCTTGGTTCCACCCGTTCCCACTGCGATAATGTACAAGGCACCGTAGAAGATGCCATTTTGAAGTGCTGATGAATGTTTACACTCTCCATCTTTGCCACAAGATGGGGGTCTCAGGGCCGGCAGTGAAACTGCAAGAGTCAATAGGCACATCCCCTGTTGCCATATAGTAACAGAAAAAAAATAAATTATTTACTCACACCAGCAATTGACAATGTCCCAGAAGGATGTGATCCCATAAAGTGAAATTTGACAAGAAACAGAATACATTTTGCATTTTAGTATTTGTTGCAATGACAAAAGGAAGAACTTAGTTTGTCAATGAAAATGACTTCTGTCTGGTGATATTTTCTAGGGTGTTGATGATCCTGCAAGCGACTAAAAAATTCAAATAATCCTAATCTTGATCGATGGGGATTTGGAGGTGATTGAATACAACCAAGAATATCAAGACTTTGAATTAACTATATCTGATTCGAATAGTGCAGGTTTCCCTGGATTTCTTAAAATATTTTCAGAACTTGACTAGCCCAGAAAAATATTTTGATGGTGTTTATGTTAAGCATAGAGCCTCGTGAAAAGTAATTAAACCAAGAAACAAACAGAAATTTAATTAGTACATACCAGAAGATAAATCACCGAAGCAATCATGAAAGTCCAGTATCGACCAAGGTAAGAGTCTGCTATATAAGCCCCTAAAAGAGGCGTCATCCACACAGTTCCAATCCAGTTGGTGACATTGTTAGAAGATGTCACTGTGCCTTCATGAAATTTATCCGTTAGATACAACACAAGATTTGATGCAATCCCATAATATGCCATTCTTTCGAAAACTTCGTAGCCTGAAAATGAAAAAACGGACCAATTTTTTCTTCATTAGTTCAATACATACCTACAAGGAAACCTTACCAAAAAAAAATTCTGATCATACTATGTTGACATATTGTTACCTACGATGAAAGAGCAAGCTTTCCATTTTCCAGTTCTTGATCTTAGCACAGGCCTCCCTTTAAGGTCCACTGTCCCATCTCGTGTGTAATCCTCTTTTCCATCTGCAGGGCCCTTCTCCTCCACGTTCATTTTCGTGCTATGGAGATATATGGAGAGAGAGTTATCTAATGACTGCTTGTGTCTGTTTGAGGGCAAACCTCAGAGTGTATGCATTTTTATACTAATGAACATAAGGTTAGTAAAATGTTAAGCAATGGGATTTCATTTTGATCACAGTTAATGACAGATGCTAAATTTTAGTTTCTAATTATTTTTTTGTTCTTTTTACTGAGTCAGCAAAATTATGTGAGTTTGCAATTTGTTGGATTTTTCTTGTCATGATGTGAAAAGAATCCACAAGAAAGGGTAATTTTGGTCGTCTTCTCTTCTGCATTTTTTTCCTTGTACGTTAATATCGACCAATGACGAGGAAGAAGCAATATAAGGGCGGGGGGGGGGGGGGGAACACTTGGCAAAAGTTAAAGATGAAATAGACATGGGAAGATAGTGCCAAACCAGAGCTGATTATAAGGTATTTGATTCTTGTGGAATCCATTGTAGATTTGATGCTTTAAAAACCAAAGGAAGGTATCATGCAATGTGCATGCTTCATAACAAGCCCAATTAGCTGAGGAATTGAATGTCATTTGTCAACCGGCAAGAGATATTCTGTTTTGTCCTTAAGCATAGTAATTTCAAACTCTAAGAAAGTTCAACATGACAAAACTGGATGGAGGGAGCATTAATTTTTTAAGATTGCACTAAAAATTCCTTACACAACTTGCACTACCTGGATCAGCTCGATTACGATTCTCTAGGATTCATCTCATTGGTGAAAGAATGAAGGGCCAAAGTAAAATATGAAAACACAAGCAGATAATCAGCTAAGGAAACAACTGCTGCAAGCCTGGAAATGAGTCAGGGATTCCATTTTTTTAATTTATTTTGAACACCTTATCTTGCATTATGTGTTAATCACTGTGCTTGATCTTTGTGACTTACGTGTGAAAAGCTTGAATGCTAAAACTATTAGCTCAATAAGCTGCAAGAATGCTACTCCTTTTCTGATACTTGCCAAGCAAAACGGCTGGAGTTTCTGTTGCCCACCATAAAATCGTGTGGTCTATTAGATATTACTTGTTCTGAAAATTGGAAATTGGACTGAGGCTTAGCTGCATTCAGCATGCAGCCTGAATATGCCATTCACAAAAGGCTGACGACTACAATTTTCCTGCAAAAGATCAAGGAATTCAAAACAAAAACAGTTGATTTGCCATTTTTGGATTGTCATACTGCTTCTTTTGTCTGCATCTCTATTAGCCACAGCATATAAAAGGCTTCAATGACAAGCTTGGATAAGAGAAGATCAATTTATGGACAATACAATATCTAGGCAAAATCAAGTTTCCAAATGTGCTAATGCTGAAGTAGATTCTTTCCTTCCTCAATGACAGCTTTCCCTTTCCAGCTGATTTCAGTAATGGACCAAAAAAAAAAAAGCCTGGATAACATGCAATGCATCCCCTCCAAACATAACTTTTGTGAAAGTGACATGGGCAAAACTTCCTTGAAATCATAAACAGGATCACAAGCTTCAGCATTTAAAACATCGGCTTCCAGACTCTGGAAAGTCCTGCTGCTTATAACTTTCCCTTTCATTTGAAGGTTCCATTACAAAAGGCAGCATCAAAGTCACATCTGATCCACTATTCTTTAACAGATTGGTTAATATAGTCAATGGGCTCATCCTATGTCTGGCTAGTCCTTTCAAAGCATAACTGATTGCTCAATTTCTAAGTATTTTCCATTAGTCACAGCAGATAGGTTCAATGTCTACTTAAAGTTCACTTATTTATTAAGACATATCGATGAGAAAATCCACCTGATTCCCTTTTAAATTGCATGAAACTTAATTATTTATTAAGTCAATGATTTGATCTGCACTTTATGCTACTGCAACCCGGAAAGCCACAAATACTTATTCTTCTCTTGCCCAGTAAGTGCCAAGATTTGGGAAGCCATCAGATCTTGGCTCAATATTTCCAGGCAGATGACCACAATCGCGAGCGCACTCAAGTAGCTCAAAAAGGAAACACGAGGAACGGGCTGGCTATCAAAGGCCAGGCGATGTGCATTTGCAGCAACGTTGTACTTCATTTGGACAGCAAGGAATGAAGATGTCTTTGAGGACTGACTTCCAGACATTGACACCATTATTGCACGGATCAAAACACATGCATATACGGTAACTTTCAATTTGTATCCATTTGTTTTGTCCCTGTTTAATAATCTTGCCCTGGACAACGTTGTTTAAGTGAATTGTAAGTTAAGGGTTGATTTTGATTTTCCCGGGAATGTTCGGAGCCATATTGTAATACCTGTTTTGATCAATATATATTTACATTGTGATAAAAAAAATTGCATGAAACTTAAAGAGCAGGACATCATACATTCAGCTTCCCAATTCTGAAAATTTAAGGTTACATAGAGATGCTCAAGAAACACCTTTTTCATTTGTTAAATACAAGAATAGCACCTTACTTACACCAAGAAAGTCAAGATGATAAACATTTAGTCAAACAAAGATGAACCAAGGCCTTAATTACAGCAGTACATCAAACATTAAGAAATACTACTACAGGCCGAGCCATTTAAATATCTCTAAATTGCAGTTTAGCTAACAAATTTCTGTGTACATATTACAAAAAAAAAAAGAAAAAAAAAAAGAACCACCCAATTAGCCCAAAAAAGAATGAAGTTTACATAAAGTAGTTTCTTTACAAGGTCCACATCAATTTCTTTAAATATGAAAAACCGGATAGATTATGGCTAACTCAAAATCTTCAAAATCCTTTTAAAATCTTTCCTGCTGCAGGCCTTGTCTTTCTTGATGTTTCTGAAGAAGACACATTGGGAAATTGACTCGATGTTCTTGTTATCGGAGAATCTTCATTGGTCCTCTGCGCCACCTTGATCTTCATCGCAGATAAATTCTTAACCTCTAAGCTGCTGACAAATTCTACTTTGGCCTTCTTCATTATGTTCTTCTTTGTACTGGAATCAGAATCCTGAGGCCCTCGTTTACTGCTGATTGAAGTTGGGGTCACACGGATCAACTGAATTTGACGGTTTCGTTTCTTGGCTTCCTCAATTTTGTACATCTCCCTCATTCTTGCTGACAACCTCTGTTCTTTGTCTTCTTGATCCTTAACCTTGGCTTCGTACAATTGTCTCCATGAACATTGAACTTTCTCCTTCTCCATCCTCGCGACTACGAGATCAACATTTTTGGTACCAAACCGACGTTCAAAGAATTTCTTCCATGGCCCATTAGTAACATGGCTAATGTCTTTTCCCTCACAAGAATCTTCAATACGCTTCAATTGTTCAAGCGTACAATGTGATAAGACACTCTCCAACAATTGAAAATCTATTTCTTGACTTCTCACATTATCGATTGCGGTCTGAACACGAAGATCAACGCTCGCCATTGTGATTCTCTTCCAAGAATTCTAGGCAGAAGATTATACTATTATATCAAAGGAAGACTACTCCTCAATATTAATATCAGATCAAGACGGTTAGCTCGATATTTATAGAAGAGGATTTTTTAAAATATTTTTTATGTCCTTACCAAAAAAGAAAAAAGGATTTAGTATGCCCTTGTCCAAATAGGATTCTTAAACCTTTTAGGAAACGGATTTCATTATGATTTAGGAATAGGATTCATAAACCTTTTAGGAGTAGGATCTCTTTTCTTTTTTCTTTTTAAAGAGTCATTAATTAATTAATTAGTTTAATTGATCTTAAAAATAGAACCAATGAAATAAAAATAGAACAAAATTAAGATGAGTAAGATATGTAGTTTAAAAACTATTTATACAAAAGTCTCGTATTTCCAAATAAAGAATTAAAGATACATAAAAGGTAAGTCAGCTAGCTAATGGGTCATGATATTGCACCAAGCAGCCTATAGAGGAAAATGATTGCCATGCCCAGAAGATAAATTTCTACAAGATCAACGAGCAAGCAAGATAAACTTGGAATCTATATTGCCTATTGAAAAAGGAGAAGCAACACTTACCAATATATTTGCAACTATTTAGATTGATCCATGCCTTATTCATTCATCGATCACAATCCATTAAACTGTACATATACACATCAAAGTGTAAAAGAGAACCGCGAAATGCAGTGTAGCTCCCAATCCAAATGCACTCAAAAAGAAAGCCTAGAGAAAATATGCATTGAAAGATCAGCAGCAATAGTAATAGTATCAAGACATTCCACTTCTTATCAACAGTGACACTTTCGAATCCAAACTGCAGCGATTAATTAATATAAGACTAATAATGAATAGGCGATTAATCATATTTTTATATCCACTTTCAAGTCAGGAGTCACTCAAGAATGTGATTTTCAGATACCATGATGCCCTGTTATAGGAGCTATTGGAGAAGAGTTGTACTCCTCTTTGTCCGACTACATCAGTATAAGAAACATCAGATTCACCACCATGATAATTCCTGTGAAGGGTAACTTTAATCTCCAGATTTACTAGTGCCACCACTTTTAGAATGCCCCAATGGGGCAGTATACTCCAAGGAGAAATACCACTTTTACAATGCTGTGATATAAAATCCTCGACCATTCTGCATTTACTAGTGTTGTTTACGAAAAACCCATGTGATGCCCGATCAATACACCTATTCTAATGTCTAAATGGAAGTAAAATTTCTTGGGCAAAATCTACATGTAATTTAAGACCTTATTATCATGAAAAGTTCTCGAGCACTCTCTGTACGTGCAAAAACTACTCAAATGTAAATCATACAAATTACCAAAAAAGAATAAGAAACTCTTGCCATAGCACAGTTCTTGTGCCCTTTAGATGACTAAATACTAGTGATGCAATTGATTTCTTATAATCAATGTCGCCAAAAAGTAAACAAATATATCCATCCATCCATCCATCCATCGAAACAGAGATCAAGGACTTTAAAACACCAAATTTGTTAAATTTCAACAAAAAATCATGAAAAAAACTATACAAAATCAATTGCAAATGGGATTAAAGGGTTACATGAGTTTTTTAGTACATACGAAAAACATGATACATTATGGGTATAACTAACTCAAAATCTTGTAGGACTTAAGTCTCCTTCTGGAAACTCCATGGGTCCTTTGCGCCATCTTCATTGCCGCTAAATTTTTAACTTCTATTCTGTTGACAAATTCTAATTTTGCCTTCTTCATTATGTTACTGGAAAAAGTACTGAGAGGCTCTCCAGAAAAGCATCGTTTACGACCCTTTGAAGGTGGGATCTTATTGCACATTTGAATTTGCCGGTTCTGTTTCTTGTCTTTTTCAATTTTGTATCTCTCCCTCATTCTTGCTGATAACCTCTGTTCTTTTTCTTCTTCATCCTTTATTTTTGCATCATACAATTGCTTCCATGAAAAATTTACTTTCTCATCTTTCATTCCCTCAACCAAATTGAGGTCAATATCCTTGGTACCAAATTGACCCTCGAAGAACTTCTTCCAAAGCCCATTAGTGATAGGACTAAGGTCTCTTTCCTTAGTAGAATCCTCAATAACCTTCAATTGCTTAAGCGTACAATGCGGTAATATGCGCTCCAAGAACTGAGAATCAGTATCTCCAACATCTCTAAGATATCTGACATTATCAATTGCTGTCTTAACACAGAGATCAACTAATGAGGGTATCTCAGTCGTCATTGTTCTTTCACTTCTTCTAAGCACGTTGTTCATACTAAGTTACTAACCCTCATATATAGAAAGGGATAGTTGAGAATATTTGTCCTAATTCGATTAGGTTTAGGACCATAATGCTTTTCTTTTTAGGAAATAACCAAATAGAATTCTTAATCCTTTCAGGAATAAGATTTATTTTCTTTTGTTTTTATAAGAATAATTAATTTAATTGAGCTTAATCTCCCAATCTTCATGAGTTTGATATTATTATCAATTATTTATAAATTTAAAAAACAAAATATATTTATTTAAATAAATCATGTAAACAAATCAAAATTTGGATCGGCACTTGAAAACAGAAACCAATGATCCACAAATTCCATCAAATTTTTCTAAGATACTAATTGAAACTAAGATCGGATAGTCAAAATTTTATAAAATGAGTAAGAATCTTATAATATTTAGACTTTAATATAAGTCGTTTTAATTTTTTATATATATTAAAAATTTTTAATTATGAGCAAAGGTAAAACAAGAAAAATACTTTTAGAACAATAAAAAATGAATTTTTTTTTTATAGAAATCAGGTACAGAATTCCAAAGAGGTTTTATCAGTAGTTCACTTCTTATTAGGCAATTTAACGGTTCAGATCTCCCCCACCACCCCCGGCCCCCCCTAAAAAAACAATAAATACAATATCAATTAATTACTTTTTTATTACCAAAAGGAGGGAAATATGGGTCCCACTAAAAATACAGGCTGGTCACTACTACGAAGCATGAAGTCAATCGTAACGGTCACTTGCTTTTTCTCTTCCAAACAAAGCCCTACCATCACTTGACCGTTGTGTCGTCCTCCGCCTTCTCCTTCCTCCGCCCCCTTTTCCCCCTTTGCTAGATTCCAAATCCGACGCTCCTGTCTGGCTCTCACTCTCGCCCTTTGATCATGAAGACCCTTTAACCCCCCATAAGATTCTTGATCGGCATTCTTTGCTGCAGAAAACAGAGAACCAAGAGAAATCATCTCTTTACGTACCTTTTTTCTGTAAATGGGTTGCTTTCTCGGTTGTTTTGGTGGCTCTAAGGATCGCAGACGTCGTAAAAAGAGGAACAAGGTTATCCCTCGAGACAACCAACTTCAAGTAAGCCTCATGATTTCAGCTTAGGGTTCTTTTTTCTATGTGTGTCTGTTTCCCTTTGTTTAAAAATCTTTTTTCTGTGTGTAATGTTTTGATTGTTTCGCGTGAACAGAGAAAGAAGGGGACAGTAATCGAATCCTTGATTATGATTTCCTTTATTTAGGATTCGAAATTGAAATGCAGGGTTTGAAATGGATAGCATTTGTTTGAAATTTCATTGTTTTTATTTGGTTTCCAGATTGCAAGTTTATAGGGTTTTAAGGGTTTTCTATGTTTCTTCTGGTACATTTCGTGCAAAAAAATAATTTTAGATGTTTTTATTTGTTTTCAATGAGAGTTAAAACATTTAAAAGACTACACTAAAAAATATTACAATTTTTCCTGAACATATAGAGTTTTTGTTCTTTTCTTAGCGGTTTTAGTCAGTCATAACTAGATAATGAATTGCAATTCTTATACAGAGACATGAAGTCCTAAATCCTGTGTCCGCAGAGCAGGGAAATAGAGGATCTCCACCAAAAAAATTGGTTTCTGAGTTGCGGTGAGTCTTGGCCTTTCTTGGACCTTTCAGATTGTTCTTCTATGCTTGAACTATTTGATTTTGTACGTTTAATATGCCTTTCTTGTAATTTTGGTTGTAGTGATAAGCCTGAAGAACAAACGAGCTCAAGTAATAGGAAAAGAGTAACATTTAATTCTAACGTCACAACCTTCGAGCATGTCGCACTACTCTATGAAAGCACTGAATCTTTGCCCGATTGCAACAAAGTTGTTGACGAAGAAAAAGGTGAAATTCTATCAAAATCAAGCAACTCCCAGTCAACATCTGAAGATGATTCAGTCAATTCAAGTGTTGGATCATACCCTCCAAACCATAGGTATCAGAACTGCAGGGATAGTGATGATGAAGCTGAAGAATGCGGTGATAGTGACTTGGATGATATTGATGACGATGAAGGATGCTTCACTGATTGTGAAGATGATGGGGATGTCAGATTTGCTACTCAAGAAGTGTGGTCTGAGTCTGTTTTAACTGAATCCTTGGAATCAACAACAGAGAGACTTTCTGGTCAGAAAATCACAGAGGAGGTGGAGAGTCCTATGCCTGTGTCCGTATTGCATGATCAAGAGTTGAAGACAATCAAGCTAAAAGGGTATGTAAGAGATAGGAGTGATTATGTCCATCCTGTGTTGAACCCAGTCGAGAATCTTACTCAGTGGAAAACTGTGAAATCAAAAGGAACTCCACAGTTGAAGCCACAGAAGGAGAACTTCGCTGCAAAGCTAGAAGAACCCCGCATATCCTTCAGTTCTGAACCGACTATTAAGCAGACATCATCTCGTTCTCATCCAAAATCAGATCAATACAAAAGTCCAAACCTAGAAGTTGCAGTTGATGCTAGTCTTTCGACTTGGTTAAGTTCACCTGGATCCATCCACACCATGGCTAGCCCTAGCAATTGTGAAACTGTTACTTCTGAGAAGGTTAGTATGTCACAAGGCTCAACATCAGCGAGGATCTTTGAAGATAGACCAATTTTAGGTGCATTGACAATTGAAGAACTGAAACACCTATCAGCATCTTCTTCACCAAGAAAATCACCAAGCCGGAGCCCTGATGAAATGCCTATTATCGGAACTGTTGGCACTTACTGGAATGAATCAATACTGGCAAAGGATTCTCGATCAGCCTCATCTTTTAAAGGAATACCAAACACCACTAGCAAGTATAGAGAGGTTGGTACTAATTGGGAAGTGAATATATATTCTTTGGGTAGGTTTGCATTATAGTATTGCTAACAAAGTTTTCTCATATATCTGCAGGACAAGAGAGTTAATTGGCACTCAACCCCTTTTGAAACAAGACTCGAGAGAGCACTGAACTGTACTGGAGAAGCGTAGTATCTGAAACTTTCTTCAAGTGCTTCATGTTGTTTAGAGAAAGCTTGTGAGAGATGGTGTTTTTGTTTCTCTTTTGCCCTCCTCATTGTCTTTTTCAGGTCATAAATGGTTTAGCTTACAAGGAGGGGGCATTCATTTCTTATTGTCTGTGAATTATTTTTTTATGCAAATATGTTGTCGTAATTTTTTATTTTGGAAGTGAGAATTTCAGCAGTGTCATATAATTGATTGTTGTCGCGCACATCTGTTTTAAGTACTGAATTTCCGCGGATGATTTGCTCATCTTCTTTTGGCTCTTTTTCTCTATAGGATAAACTTTTTCTTGAACAATTATTGATTTCATCTGTTTATGGCGAGAGTTCTTCTTTGGTAGCTCTGACGTAGAACTTTCAACTTTTAAAAATCATAGTGAAACAAGTTATGATTCAGAAACTGTATTTGCCAAGCCTTTTCAATGAGCTTTATTTCCATGTAATGATACACTGGTAGCAGAACAGGACACTACTGTTCAAATGTTTTTTAATACCATACACTTTACAAGTGGTTCAAATATTTTTAATACCTGTCGAAAGTGTTGGGCTACTCCAAGCCAATCTGGTATCTTCTTTGCATACCACTACTGTTAGTTGTTGATCCATTATGCCATAATTGGAAGAGATGCCTAATTTTGTTAGGTGAATATCATGAAAGAAAAGATATGGCTGGCAAGTAGTATTTCCGACCAATAAAAACGTGCCTATGAATTTAGCCAAAAATGGTGGACTAATTTTGCCTAGGCATGATTTGGAAGATCAAGGTATCCCAAAAACGAGAGTAAGGGAAGCTATAGAAAGAGTTCTCTTAAGAAAATAGAGAGAGTTATTTTAATGAGTGTTTTTGGGAATTTTTGCTAAGAGTTGAGTACTGATAAAATAGTTGGGTTTATTTTGAAAATACTCGAGTCTCACTATTTTATCTCTATTTATCTCACTTATATTATCTCTAGATTTCTTCTAGAGATACTCTATTTATCTTGGGTGCTCAATTTATTTGGGGTATGAGAAAATTAATGAGTCCAATTATCTTTGACAACAAGATGGTTTTTATCATATTTTAAAGTTTTCACTATAATTCTTATTTTGTGACATTGTTTTCTTTATTCTCGAATTTTATTTTTTACCTAGTGAATTTTTTCAGATTTTTTATTTATAATAAAATGGTTTTTATAGAGTTTTCACTATAATTCCTGTGTCGAGATTGTTTTTTTTATTATCAAATTTTATTTTTTGCTGACATTTTTTCCCAACAACTACTTCTGGTATGACTACTTTTCCCTGTGTTCAAGTTTTTGTTCCTGTCACTTCTTAATCTTAACCATAAAATACTTCTTCTGTTTCTGGTGACGTAGTCTTGAACTTTTGGCTTAGTATGGTGAAAGTAATTTTCAGTGGACCTTCAATATTTGTCGGCATAATGTTTGGTATTTTCTGAAACAAGTAGCTAAAAAAGGATTGTAGCAATAAAAAAGGATCGTTTCTTCATTTGACCTTTGATCATGACCATCAACTTCAAATTGTTTGAATAAATAATTGTCTATGAAGATACGATCCTCTTCTTTCTCTCTCTGCCGCCTGACTTCTCCTCCTCTCGTGCAATCTGGGGCGGCAGTTATAAATATATGATTATATAAATCGTGTTTTCATTAATTGTGATTGGGAAAGATTGTAATTCAAACATGAGTTAAACAATTGTTATTAATGTATAAAATATTCATCACATTTCTATACGAAATTGTCTTAGCTAACAAAACTTGGAGAGGAAACAAGAAATTAAAAATATATGTTTATGTTTTACTCAAGTGAGTTGAAAACATTGGTCATTTCACATGTGTACTCTTCCCATCCTCTTTTCGTCTTTGTCAATATATAATAGACAGTTTTAATTGGCAGCAAACATGCAATATCTCTACTGAGCAAGCCAGACATGAAAATATTCCACAGAAAGGGTATTGCCATTCTTCTTCCTCTTTATATTTTCTTTTTCACTTTTCTTCCATTGGAAATCAATTCATCAGAAAGAGTAGAAGCAGAAGCACTGGTGAAATGGAAGAACAACTTGTCATCTTCCTCCTCCCTTCGTTCATGGTCTCTTGCCAACATCAGAAACCTTTGCAATTGGACAGGCATTGTTTGTGGTCCTGACAGAACAATTTCTGGGATAAATCTGTCTGATGCAAATCTAACAGGAACACTTGAGAGGCTTGATTTTGCTTCACTTCCGAATCTCACTGTTTTCAAACTCAGCAATAACAACTTGAATGGGTCGATACCATCTGCCATTGGAAGTCTCTCCAAGCTCACTTTGCTGGACCTCAGCACTAACAACTTTTCGAATGTTGTACCTTTGGAGGTTGGACAGTTGGGAGAGATTCAGTACCTCAGCTTCTACAACAACAGTCTAAGTGGCACTATTCCATATCAAATTCGGAATCTTCAAAAGGTATGGTACCTGGACCTTGGATCAAACTATTTAGAAACTCCTGATTGGTCGAGATTTAAAAGCATGCCTTTGTTGTCTCACCTCAGCTTCGCTTACAATAATCTCACGTTGGAATTCCCAAGTTTCGTACTCCATTGCTTGAAGTTGACTTACCTGGATTTGTCACTAAACCTATTCACTGGTCCAATTCCCGAATCACTATTCACTAATCTGGGCAAGCTCAAATACTTGAATATGACTGATAATTCATTTCAAGGTCCATTATCGCCAAGTTTTACCAAGCTGTCTAGTTTAAAACATCTTCGTCTGGCAAGAAACAAGTTCTCTGGTTCGATTCCAGATGGCGTTGGTTTGATAACGCACCTTCAGCTGCTTGAGTTAAGCAACAATTCACTTGAAGGGAAGATTCCATCTTCTTTTGGCCAACTCAGAAATCTTGAGTCTCTTGATCTCCGGCTGAACCAACTGAACTCCACAGTTCCTTCTGAGATTGGCTTGTGCACCAATCTCTCCTACTTAACTCTAGCCGTGAATTCACTTAGTGGTCCCTTGCCTTTGTCATTGTCCAATCTGTCCAAGTTAACTGAACTAGGTCTCTCCGATAATGCTTTTTCTGGAGAAATCTCTGCATACTTGATTGGTAACTGGACAAATTTGAGATCTTTGCAGCTTCAAAACAATTCTTTCACTGGGAGAATCCCCTCTGAAATTGGGCAACTGACAAAGCTGACTTACCTTTTTCTGTATAAGAATAAGTTCTCAGGTACCATCCCACCAGAAATCGGAAACTTGCAGGATTTGTTTTCTTTAGACCTCTCCCAAAACCAACTTTCTGGTACAATACCTCCGACAATTGGGAACATTACAAGTCTATCCGAACTGAGTCTTTTTCAGAACTGTCTTACTGGAAAAATTCCAACCGAGATTGGAAATCTTGCTTCACTCACTATCCTTTATCTTAATGACAATGAATTCAGTGGAGAGTTGCCCGAATTCCTTTCAAACCTCACTTATCTGAAAAAACTCTATTTGTCTAACAATAAATTTTCTGGGTACATTCCAAGTGCTTGGTTCCCCCAATTCTCATTGCAATAGTGCAGAAGATGCCAATTTCAAGCGTGGATGCATTTTCGGAGTCTCCACTTTCATCTCTTTCCCATAAGATGCTGGTGTCAGGGCTGGCAATGCAACTGCAAGGCTCAACGGTCGTTTTGAATTATGTATTCAGTGTTTTTTCTGCCATGTTTGAATTATGCCATTTTTTTTAAAAATTACAATGTATAAGTTTATAATGATTCACTTCTCTATATCTTTGAACATATTGATAGAAACGTGGAGTTAGTTTTATGAGTGTTATAACTTTTGAGTGAGTTAAAGACATAAAATAAATTGACAAAATAGTAAAAATACAAAGAATTTTATTAACGCATTTCAATAAACTCCTTATTCTAGTCTGCAGTGTCATCAGTAATACACACAAGATTACATCAATAATATCTTTGTACAACACTTAAATAATTTATTATACACCAATTTTAATTCGGTTAAAACTAATATTATAGTTGACTTTCCGAATCAACCTTCAACAGCACCAATACATTTACTTAATCGATCAACGCTAGAACTCCAATTGCCATTTATACAACAAAGAGACTTTCAGAGTATGAGGGTGATAATAGCCACAAATTGATTCAAAACTCACGATAAAACTCTAAAAAAAATAAAATATGATTTGGGCAAAACAATTCACAACATAAGATAGTTGATCATTGCATAAGAAGACTCACTTAGCAACAATAAGCTCATGCCAATTTTCATTCAACATATATTCTCAATAAGCTCTAAATCTTCTAATGGCACTCGGTTTTTCTCCATGATTTTAGAGCAGAGATGACAATATCAATCCAGGATTTGTGCATTATCATTCTTGTCATATTTGTGAAGATGCATCGAGTAATAAATTCCATAACTTATAGGATTGGCATGTTAGAATATGGTTTTCATGATCACTAACATCAATTAATGTAACCTATACTTCAATTATAACAAGTTGTAATTAAGATGTTATAACAAAAGTTGTAACTCCTAAATTAAGGACCACTAGAAACTCATTAGCGTAACTCTTTTTTATTAAAGACCACTACCTCCACTAACTTAGAATATGAAGGTGAGTTACATGAGTTACATAAGTTTCATATGTTACAAGAGGAAGAATTAAGGAACCCTATTATACTATTGTCTATAAATAAGGTCTTTGGTCCATCTTTCTACTTAATCAAGTTATGTGTTATCCCATCATTATACACAAACATATAAGAAAGTTAGGAGAATGAAGATCAAGAACTATCTTTATTCATCATGTCTCAACGTACAAGGGATATATTATATCTTATATTATTCATGTTTAAATATGACTAATGATCCTTTTATTTTCTAATATGACAATCATATATCTTCAATCACCGTTAAGGATTTTATGCAAATCTTGTAGATAAACTTTGCAAAATAAATTGTTATGGAATTATCACCAAGAAATCCGCAACACATGTGCTAAAATTATTTGTTTTCTTTAATGTTATATTTGGCTACCTTGATGTGTAGTTTTCTAAAATATTTGGACGGTCAATTTTGAGAGTCCATAAAGTTTTTTAAAGATCTTTGGAGTAATTCATTTAAAAGAAAATGAAATTTATGGTGACACTAGAAATTGAGAAACAATCATTGAGTATCAAAACTTTTCGTTTCAATTTTATTTTTAATTGTGGTTTATGACGAGCAAAATCGTAAAATATTTATTAGTATTTGTGTGGTTACTTGTGGATTCAATTTTTTGCAGTGAGGAAATCACAACTTGGAACATGGTTATCTTAAATAATGAATGATTAGGTTGATGATTGTGTGTTTGATTTTGTAATCGAGTTAAGATTTAATGGTTAAGAAGTAAATACTTGTACTAAATAATGCGTTAAAAGATTTAGAATTCGTTTATGCTATTTAATACTACTATATATTTCCTCAAATTTTTAAATTGTTTGATTAAATAAATACGATATCATTAATTCACAATTATATATATATACACTAGGTGGCTGCTCCACCCCTCAGGCGCGGAGAGAGTGTCCGTTACCAAAAAAGTAAAAAGAGATTGAATAAAGAAATGCCCTATAATCTTAATTTTGAGTTAATGTCACACAATACTTCAAGCATATTTATCAATATAAATGTACAAAGAAGAAAATAGATTGAATAATGAAAAGTTGTATAATCTTAATTCCGAGTCAATCTAACACAATAGTACAAACATTTTGATCAACATAAATGTGCAAAGAATGATCAACCTCTGTGTCCTGGATGGTAATACTTGTAGGAATCACACTTGCACATGTTTGTCCACCGTGCAATGTTGCAAAGAATATTAGCAACAAGAACTACATGAGATAGGAAAACTCAAGAAAAAACAACATTCTATGCACTAACATAAATAAAACTTCAAGTAAGATCAATCTTTGTGAATATAATCATCAGATTTTACCAAATACATCGACACCACAATAATTTCAACAAGATTAATCAGAATTACACACTATCAAGATGGAATTGCTTGGAAAGGTAGAGAATTCTCTCCATAAGATCCTTTTGACAATGCCTTTGAACAAATATTTTGCTATCTCTGGAAATTATATAACCTGGAACATGGGATCCCAGAGGAAATGAGTATGGTCAGTCCTGTAAAAGAAAATACACCAAGTCATAATTTGAGGCAACTACCAATTCAAGTTTTAAAAGAAGTTTTATGTCTCATTGTAAGGCCTTATAGTGTTAACAATTTGGTAACATAAATCAGTCATCTACACATACTTGTTAACCAACAATGCACTCCTCACCTATATGAAATTTCATGAACAGTCTCATTCATTGAATTGAAGTCCTTCACGAAACACTTCCTTACCAAACTATGAATACCTTTGAATTGATGTACCACTTGTTGTATTTATCCTAATGAGGAGTTGATTCAAAGATATTTGATCATAGACGAGGCCATTAGAAGCTTTTTCTTTCAGGCTTGATAGAATTTCATCAATCCCTACAAAAACATCATTGTCTGTTTTCATGACATATTTAGTATGGAGGATTTCTATCTAAAATTACTTAGCCACATAAAATCTTCCTTTGGTGAAAGGTTAACATGCTTAACTTTAGGATGCAAATTAAAATAGCTTCAAAATGAACAATCTATAATTATCCACAAAGAGAATCAACTAGACATCTCCATACTTGAGCTTCTCTCTTAGCTTGGTTAACAATACTACTAACAGAAAAACATAACGTAAAAAAACAAACAACAGGTTTGAATAAGGATATTATGATAGTAATAGTTTTTACTATTTGTTAATATTGGTGCAAATATGAGCACTCTATTAGATATAATGTACAAAAAGAATAAAAGTAAATCAGTGTCCAATGACTCACAAGACTGACGCAAACATTGCATCCTCCCTGAATACAACTTCATATTACGTCCAAAATCTTCTCAATGTCGTACACATTTCACACCTATTTGTAGTTAAGAAAAACTCCAATCAGCAATCCAAAACTTTTCCTCGAAAGTGGTGGAGCTTTGAATAGCTTAATATCAATATCAAAGCACGGAAAAACAGGAGAAGAGATGGAATGCAAGTAAACAAATAAACCAAAAAGAGAAAGGGAAAAATTGCATGTCATCTAAAAAGAAGGAAAAAAATATTTGATGATCATAAATATATATTTTTCCTTTTTTTATCAATTACTACTTTATAACGTCAGATAATTGCAACAAGTTGTATAAACATTTTATCTCAAAATATAACCTAACGAACACATTTATGATTACAAAAAAAAAATTGTGAAGCAAAATTAGCTCATTCACACATATTTAAAATTTAAAAAGATAAAATTTAAAAGTTCAATAAAAAGAATTTGAGGAAAATATGCATAAAAAAATGTAATTTCACCAACTTAACTATAAGTACAAAAAATGGACAATTTGAACATAATTTTATATGCACTTTACATATAGCATTGTCTATGAATACAAGTAGTTCCTAAAAGAGTTCAATTATATTGTTTTTCTCATGTCAATACAAAGTAAATATGAATTTTTCAGTGATACTAATCAATAAAAATGGCCTTTTTTTTGTCAACTTTATTTCATTCAGTGGCCAAGCCAAAGAAATAATACAGGCATAAGAAAATCATAAGGTTTATCTAATAAATGTCATGCTTAAAACATCATTAATCATTTCACCATCCAAAAACAAAAATACGTGGTAATTTTTAAAATGCAAGCTTTTAGATAAACAAAAGAAGCCTAAATTAACAGCAAAAATTTTGAGATTAAAAATTAATTGAAGCCAAAATTTAAAAGCACTATGGCATAATAGAGTCATTGTAAAATTAGGAATATAAGAGAGAACTTGTAAGTGCTGAAGGCATAAAAGTGAAAAGTTTTAAAAATATCTTACCTTCTCAAAGAACTCCTGGAAGCAAGCAAAGACAAAAAATGGAGAATTTGAGTTCTTGAATAGTCGACCAAGCAGGAAAATCACACACAGAAAAGAAAAAATAAATAAAAGGGTCAACCGAGTAAATGAGTAGCCAAAGAAAAATCTAAAAGTTAGACTTTGAGGCAAAAATCCAAAACAACAAAGAAAAAAAATTGCAGTTGAAATGGTAAGGAAAAAAATTATTTTTTACCTCCCATGGATGTCTCCTGAGCTTCAAGCAAAATCGTAGAACTTTTCTGTGTCAAAGTGAAAGAGAAAACCATCTAATGATCAAACAAATCTCTGTTTATTGTGGGTTATTGATATAATGAACTAAAAAGATGAGAATTTTGAAGATACAACGAATGGGGACCGAAACCCAAGGGTAACAAAGAAGAAATGATGGAAAATGACTGAGAAGATGAATGGATAAAGAGTAATGAATGGTGATTTATCCTCTAACGAGAAAATGAGTTGATTATTAGTTTTCTAATTTATTATTTAAAGTTCATTAAATGGTTTGCCATTCACTCAACGAAAAAGAAAAAGATGAGAGAAATCTCAAGCGTGGTAAAGAAAATAAGAAATTAAGGGCTTTTATGGTATTTCAAAGTATGTTTCGACTATCCTATCTATCACTTATTCATTCTCTTTTTTATAATAATTGTAAAAAGACTACTTTACCTATGAGTAACCAAAATTTTGAGAAGGAAAACCTTTGACTTCTTATAATATATAGATATATACACACAATTTTTATTTAAAATTTTTTATAAAGAAGAATAATTAACTACTTTAAAGTAAACATATTTCTAATTTAAAATTCTACTAATATTTTCTTAATTCATGAGATTGCAGTAACACAAATCCTATTACTACTACAATATCAGTGAAAATAATTTAGTTAGTAAATTTACTAATGGTTAACTTCAGAGCTCTCTTTAGATTTTTAATACAAAGGCGAGTAGCGTATAAGTTTTTTTTTCTTTAAAAATTTCCAAGGTAAAATTCATAAATGATTTTTTTTTTGAGAAATAAAAATGACCTTTTTATTTTGAGGAAATAAGTGACCTTGTTGATGAATATATTTTCTTTTCTTTTTTTATGAAATGAATAAACTTTTTATTTTCATTGAAACCAGTATTGACCGTTGTGTCCTCAACATCTTCTTCTTCCAGCAGACCGTTGTTTTTTGGTGGTTCTAAGTATCGCTGACGCCGTAAACTAGAAACCAGCAATTTCAAGTCTCATGCTTTTAGAATCAATTTTTTCCCCTGTTTAATGTTTCGATTGTCTACAACAAGGAGAAGGGGGAGGGAGGTGGGGCAAAACAATCGAATTTGTTGTTTTTCTTAATATTGCTTTTGTTTCGACTTTAAAATTGAAATAGAGGATTTGAAATGGATTACATTTTTTTTTTGAGATTTCAAGGTTAATTTTATTGTTTTGATTGGAAACAAGGTTTTGAGGGGTTTTTCTATGTTTCTTCTGATCCATCTCGTGCAAAAATAAAAATGTTCATGGTTTTGTTAGTTTTATATGCACATAAACCCCCTCCCCCTTTTTTTCCCTGTTCAGTCATAAGCAGATGATAATTAAAGAATCTTCAGCAAAATACTTGGTTTGCATAAGTCATTGAGTTTCCTTGGACCTTTCAGATTAATGTTCTTTTCTGTTTTAAAGCCTTTAATTTTGCAAGTTTAATTTTTTTTCATTGTAATTTTTGTTGTGGTGATAAGCCCTGTGAACGATCAAGCTCGTGCACCGGGAAAAGAGTTACATTTAATTCAAATGTCACAGCCTTTGGGCAGGTTTCACCATATGATGAAATCAATGAATCTTTGCCTGATTGCGACAAATTTATGCCCACTATAGGAACTATTAGCATTTATTTGCATGAATTAGTACAGGCAAAGGATTCTTGGTCAGCCTCATCTTATAGAGGAATACCAAACACCTCCAGCAAGTATAAACAGTTGTGTACTTGACAGGCTAAAACAATTTTTTTTTTATCTGTAAACAGGTAGGTTTGCAATAGTAATATGACTAACAGAGGCTTTTCTTATGTGTGTGTAGTACAAGAGAGCATCGAACTGTGCTGGGGAAGCCTAGGTACCAAAACTGTCAGATGCTGCAAGTTGTTTAGGGACAGCTTGTGAAATGTTTTTGTTTCTATTACCGCCTAATTGTCCTTTTGGGATCATAAATGTTAAAATATGAGGTCATTTTCATCTCTTGTTGTCTATGACATGAAAATATGTTTGTCCGTTGTAATTATTGTTAAAGTGTGGATTTGTCATTGTGATTGTTGTCGTGTTTATTTTTTTTCTTATTCTGAATTTGTTCCAATGATTTGATTCTTTTCTTTGGGTTCTTTAACTTCTTTTCCTTTATTGTAACTCTTTCTTGGATGATTATTGATTTGATCTTGCCTGTGGCTAGTTTACTTCTCTGGGTAATCTCACATACAACCTTACCTTTCAAGATTATAGTGCAAAACAACTTTTTTATTTAACAGAAGCTCTATTTGACAAGCCTTTACGTGCATCGATGAGTCGTATTTCTATTTAAAAGTTAAAACTACACTGGTAGCAGATCAAGGTATTAACATCATTCATTTCCCCTTTACAATTGGTCCAAATGCAAATGACTTTGGACTGCCTTGCTAAAGTACTCGAAGCCAATTTGGTAGCTTCTAGATTCCTGTATTTTGTTACTTCTGGTATAACCACTTTACCACCTTTCCCAACCTTTTTGTTCCTCTCATCTCTTGCTCATAAAAAGATTTCTTTTGTTCTTGGTGAAGAAGTTGACTTGAACTTTTGGCAGATGGTAGTGGTGGCATAATATTTTTCAGCATCATGTTTGTGTATCATTTATGTGCTTACTAGCATGAAGTGGAGATAATAAACAAAATTATATGTGTATGCACTTGCATGTTGTGTATCATTGACCTTTTTCAACCAAATGTAATGAGTGGATACATTAACCAAGCACTATCCTTCTTTTTAATAGCATTAGCCAGTGTGATTTCTCCATCTAAAAGGCACAATCTATCTTTTGTTGATAGCATTTACCAATCCCGAATTTGACAGTTATATAAAATGAGATTTCACTTTACTGGCATGATGCTTAGTCAAGATTCTAATCACACATAACCTGAAATTGAACACTAAACATTTAGCACTTCTTAGGAGTGCTCAGAATATTTCCTTTCTGATTAAGTCTAACGATGAATAACCTGCTTTTGTGATCCAACCATTTGTGTGTTTTTATTATAGTTTTCTGGGATATCCAATTGATTTTCTACAACAAATAAAGGTTCTTTGTCATTTTACGGGGTGGTAAAATTTTCCCTACTCTTCACACCTGGCCACTGCCTTCGTTTTGAACCAATCCTTGTTTTACCTGTCTACTGTTTGTGAGCTTAGCATAGCTGGTCTCGTGGTTCAATGCTAGAAAAAAAAAGAGGAAAAGGAAAAAAAAGGTCTCTAGTCAATGAACAAAAATTGTCAAATCTAGAACACCTCAAATTATTAATGTTTGATTGTAACTTGTTTCTGCTTGGCCTATGGTCAACTTAGTTTAACAGTATGATGTTCTTTTCATCAAAAAAATAAATACTATAATACAATGGACGGTAGTGTAAGCTGATGGATGCGAAGATCACTAGTAGAATTAATTATTAATAAGTTTGTTATGAAAATTTTATATTATAAAAAATATCTTTATTTTTTAAAAAAAATAAATATTCAATTTTCAACTTTATGTCTACAAAAAAAATTTTAAAAATCGAAACGGAGGAAGAATACGTAACCAATGTGAAAAACGTGGTCGATAACTAAAGCTTCATGAGTCTACAAATTGATTAGATGCGAAGACTCCAGTTGACAAATAAATTACGGTATGTAACCATTAACCAGTGTGAAAAACATGCATTGAAGCCAACAACGTGGTCGGTTCCAAATATTACATCAATCCATAACTAAAAGATTCGTGTTTCTAGTTGCAAAAAAAAAATGGTGAGAATGCATGGAATTGTATGTTTAAAATTCGGAGATGTTTAAAAAAGTTGGCTAAACATGGAGAATGGAATTGTATGCTGTAAAGAGTTTAAAAAAACTTATTTATAGTATTTCAAGCATGACCTAAGTTTGGTGAATTATGAATAAAATATTCAATCCCAGTTTGTTCTTGAATGATAGCTGAAAGCAACCGGGCAAATGAAGTTTGGAATTTGTTACTTCCTGGCCGGACTAGATACTTTAGGTTCTATTTGGCCTGACCTTTAAAATTATTTTTTCAATTTCTCATAAAAATATTTGCTTCTAATTTCATATCAATCAAATAAACAATATTTTTTTATTTCATTTTAATTAAAATTACAATATTAAACAATTTATTAACTATATTTTATAAATTTTATATTATTATCGATTTTTAATTTTCAATAAATTGTTTTATTCAAATATAATTTTATTTAAAAAATAAAATAAAAATTTTCAAAACTCAATCAAAATATAGCGATGGATTAAATTATTTATGTGTTCTAATATTAACTTAAAAAAATGACATGACTAACAATTTTTTTGTCCAACCTCGCCTTTTTTGTTAGTTAGGAATATTTTACGACTAGTGTGGCCAGTGAACTGTTGGAAAATGCCATGTTGTAAACACTTGCTGTACAATTTCTTTTGACTAATGAATATACACTGATCGATCATAAAAAGAATGATAGCTGAAAGCATTTAAGGATGTCTGGGACAAAGCAGCCAAAGATTCTTTTGTTTCTGTTCATTTTCAGACATAGATAGACATTGGCTTTCTCCTTCTCTTTGAGCACTTTCCATATTCATCATCTCTTGCTATCCGATTTGTGTATCAGAGATTGTTTTAATTGGCCAGCAAATCCGGACATGAATATATTCCAGAGAAAGTGTATTCTTATTCTTCTTCTTCTTTATATTTTCTTTTTCACTTTTCTTCCACTGAAGATCACTTCATCAGCTAGGTCAGAGACAGAAGCACTGGTGAAATGGAAAAACAGCTTGTCATCTTCCACCTCCCTTCGTTCATGGTCTCTTGCCAATACCAGAAACCTTTGCAATTGGAAAGGCATTGATTGTGGCCCTGACCGAACAATTTCTGGGATAAATCTGTCTGATGCAAATCTAACAGGAACACTTGAGAGGCTTGATTTTGCTTCACTTCCGAATCTCACTGTTTTCAACCTCAAAACCAACTACTTGAGCGGGTCGATACCATCTGCAATTGGAAGTCTCTCCAAGCTCACTTTCTTGGACCTCAGCAATAACAACTTTTCAGGTGTTGTACCTTGGCAGATTGGGCAGTTGGGAGAGCTTCAGTACCTCAACTTCTACTACAACAGTCTAAGTGGCACTGTTCCATATCAAATTGGCAATCTTGAAAAGGTATGGTTCCTGGACCTTGGATCAAACCATTTAGAAACTCCTGATTGGTCGAGATTTAAAAGCATGCCTTTGTTGTCTCGCCTCAGCTTCGCTTACAATAATCTCACGTTGGAATTCCCAAGTTTCATACTCCATTGCTTCAATTTGACTTACCTGGATTTGTCACAAAACCAATTCAATGGTCCAATTCCTGAATCATTATTCACTAATCTTGACAAGCTTGAATATTTAAATCTCTCTACTAATTCATTTCAAGGTCCACTGTCACCAAATTTTACCAAGCTGTCTAGACTGAAAAATCTTCATCTAGGAGAAAACAACTTCTCTGGCTCGATTCCAGATGACATTGGTTTGATGCCGAAACTTCAGCTGCTTGAGTTGTATAACAATTTACTTGAAGGGAAGATTCCATCATCTTTTGGCCAACTCCGAAATCTTGAGGTTCTTGATCTTGGGACAAACCGCCTGAACTCCACAGTTCCTTCTGAGATTGGCTTGTGCACCAATCTCTCCTACTTAGCTCTGGCCGTGAATTCACTTAGTGGTCCCTTGCCTTTGTCATTGTCCAATCTGTCCAAGTTAACTGAACTAGGTCTCTCCGATAATGCTTTTTCTGGAGAAATCTCTTCATTCTTGATTGGTAACTGGACAGAATTGAGTTCATTGCAGCTTCAAAACAATTCTTTCACTGGGAGAATCCCATCTGAAATTGAGCAACTGACAAAGCTTTCTATCCTTTTTCTGTACAATAATATGTTTTCAG
The DNA here is from genome assembly GCA_019593545.1 of Apocynum venetum. Classification (NCBI taxonomy): domain Eukaryota; kingdom Viridiplantae; phylum Streptophyta; class Magnoliopsida; order Gentianales; family Apocynaceae; genus Apocynum; species Apocynum venetum. The sequence continues at coordinate 3,436,866 of SRSM01000324.1, forward strand.
GCCCCATCCCACCAGAAATTGGAAACTTGCAGAATTTGTTACAGTTAGATCTCTCTTCCAACCAACTTTCTGGTACAATACCTCCGACAATTGGGAACATGACAAGTCTAACATTTCTGCAATTTTTTCACAACTTTCTTACTGGAAAAGTTCCAACTGAGATTGGAAAAATTGCTTCACTCAATGTGCTTGATCTGAATACTAATGAATTGAGTGGAGAGTTGCCTGACTCCCTTTCTAACCTAACTAATCTGACCTCTCTTTCCTTGTTTACAAATAAATTTTCTGGTCACATTCCAAGGGACTTGGGGAACAACATTCCTTCTTTGGCCTATGTTAGGCTTTCGAATAACAGTTTCTCTGGTGAACTGCCACTTGGATTGTGTAGTGGCTTCTCTTTCGTGCAATTCACCGCTAATGACAACAACTTTTCAGGGCCATTGCCTGATTGCTTAAAAAACTGCACAAAATTAAGCAGAGTAAGGCTGGAAAGAAATCAATTCTCAGGGGATATTGCTGATATATTCGGAGTTCATCCAAATCTTGAATATGTCTCTCTTAGTAGCAACCAATTCACTGGGAAGATTTTACCTCAATGGGGACAAATTCAGAACCTAACAAATCTCGAATTGCAGAGCAATAAAATATCTGGTGAAATTCCAGCTGAGCTAGGGAATTTGACAAAACTACATGTCCTAAACTTGCAGTCAAATAAATTGACAGGTGAAATTCCTACAGAATTGGGGAATTTGAACTTTCTTTTCAATCTCAGCTTGAGGGACAACCATTTAATTGGAGAGATCCCTCAGAGCATAGGAAACTTGACAGGATTACAATATCTGGATATGTCATCAAACAACTTGAGTGGAACTATACCTGGAAGGCTCGGGAACTGTAAGAGCCTATTGAGTTTAGATTTGAGCAACAACATCTTATCAGGTGAAATACCACCAGAGATAGGGAACCTGATGCACTTACAATATCTTCTGGATCTCAGTAATAATTCGTTTTCGGGAACCATACCTTCAGACATGGGAAAACTTACTTCACTGGAGAGTCTCAATGTATCACATAATCATCTTTCCGGTAGAATTCCATCGGCATTATCTGTCATGGGGAGCTTACAAGTGATTGATTTTTCCCAGAATGAGTTGTCTGGGCCAATTCCTAGTAATAACATCTTCCGCTTTGCACCGGCTACAGCTTTTGTAGGAAATTCTGGTCTATGTGGAAATGGAGAAGGATTGGCCCCTTGTCCTTCAGTCCAATCAGGAAACTCAAAAAAGGGCAGCTACAAGTTTCTTGCTGCAGTCATTGTTCCGACTTTGTCTTTCATGCTTTTGGCAACCATAGTTGCTGGATGTCTTGTTTTCCGAAGGAGGACCAAGAGGTATGAAGAAAAGACTAAGGGCTCTAAGAAACATGAGAATTATGAATCTGTCATTTGGGAAAGAGAAGGAAGATTTACATTTGGTGACATTGTCAAAACCACTGAGGATTTTAGCGAGGACTACTGCATTGGAAGAGGAGGATTTGGAAGTGTCTACAAAGCAGTTTTGCCAAATGGTCAGATTGTTGCAGTCAAAAGGCTCAATATGACGGACTCCAGTGAGATTCCATTGATAAATCGCCGTAGTTTCGAGAATGAGATTCAAACTTTGACAGAAGTTCGTCATAGGAATATCATCAAGTTATATGGATTCTGTTCTAAGCGGGGTTGCATGTATTTGGTCTATGAATATGTAGAGAAAGGCAGTTTAGGAAAGGCTTTGTACGATGATGAGGAAGCCACTGAAATGAACTGGCGTTCAAGGATCAAAATAGTACAAGGGGTAGCTCATGCACTTGCTTATTTGCACCATGATTGCTCTCCTCCAATTGTTCATCGCGATGTAACAATCAGTAACATTTTGCTCGAGTCAGAATTTGAGCCACGACTATCTGATTTTGGCACAGCAAGGTTACTAAGTTCAGATTCCTCTAATTGGACTACAGTTGCTGGTTCATATGGCTATATGGCTCCAGGTAACCAACCACTTATGAAATTCATATATTTCTCCTCTATTCTCTCTGACATTGACGTTCATCTTTAATTATACTGATTCTGTTTTAAAACTCTAGCTCTGATTAGTATTTCATCTGTTGTGAATATGATTCCAGTTGTTTAACAAAGACTGCCTGAGTGACATATAATTTCTTTGCATGAACAGAGTTTGCCTTCAGCATGAGGGTTACTGAGAAATGTGATGTTTATAGTTTTGGAGTGGTCGCATTAGAAATTATGATGGGAAGGCATCCAGGGGGAACTTCTAACTTCATTATCTTCTGCCACAACAGCACCAAAAGTATTGGCTCCTCCAGAAACACACTTGAAGGATGTTCTTGACCAAAGGCTTTTACCTCCCAGTGGGGAATTAGCAGAGAAAGTAATGTTTGTTGTCACTTTGGCATTAGATTGCACACATGCTTCTCCAGATTCACGACCTACCATGCGTTCTGTTGCACAAGAACTCTCTGCTAAAACCCAACCTGAACCTCTGGGAAAAATAAGAATTGACAAGTCAACGGGTTTTCAGAAATAGATAGGCATGTCTGATATCATTTGTGACTAGTAAGCTTTATGAGTTTTCTCAGCAGGAGTATGGCAATAAAATATTATAGTTTTATAGCGTTTATTGGCTAATGTTAGTTGAGTGTACAGTGCAACGTGAATTTTCATAGGCTTTGAAGCGCACACAACAGTAGAAAAGTATATGAGGAATTCAAAAAAAATTAAGCTTTCTAATTTGATAACTACATGCTTATCTAATATGAATCTGAGTGCATGATGACTGGCTATTAGTAATATTCAAATCACCTGAGCTTAAAAGGGGAATAAAGGAATACATGAAGCATTTGCAGAGTTTACAAGATCACTAGTTCTCTGTTTTGTTCCCTTATCTGTCTCATTCATAAAAAAAATGTTATATGTTCACCTTTTGTTTTGTTTAGAAATTATCACGGAGTTAACATATACTAATTCTACGTGGTAGTTTTTTGTGGATTGGACAGAGAATAAGATTGGGGGAGATAAGGTGATTTGGAGCATTTGTAGAAATCCACTTCACAAGATGAATCAAACTTTCAAATTTATAACCTTGAATAAGGTAGAAATCTAATACTACTACATTTCAAGGAGACAAAAGAAGAATACAATGCAGATAACACTTTATATTCTTATAATAGTCAATTTACATATGCCAGTGATCTTTAGTTTGCTGCTGCATGCTAGCAGATCCTCATCACTGAGTAGACAAAATATTTTTACTCGCAATTCATGGAAAGGCCTAGCAAAATTGGTGGAGATCAAATAATCAACTGCATGATAGAAAAGTGGTTCTGTAGCAGAATGATTAGCATTCCACTCCACATTGTTTGAGTTGGGGGCCAGTTTGCTTGGGCAAGAAAGGATCAATTCTTACCCAAACGAGTGAGAAGATTGAAGCTAACAGTATTGACCAGAGAACCACAATGGTAGGAGTCCTGTTTTGCCTTCCCATCAAACCCTTCAAGAAAGGATAGAGATGAACAATGACCCAGAAGGCAAAGAATAACTTTCCAAAGAGGGGACCCCAGGACCCAGATCCATTGTTGATGGCATCCGAAACTCCAGCTACAACTCCAACAATATTCAAGATTATCAGGGTAGTTGGTGGGATAAGAAGGGTAGTCCATTTGAAGAGGTAGAGATCCCCAAACTCAGTATCATCAGCTGCCTTTGCTGTCACAGTAAAATTTGTATCTACTCCACCAAGAACCTTGAGAAGGCCTTGGAAAACAGCAAATAGATGTGCTGAGACACCACCAATGACCCAGAACTGCTCATTACGCCACCAGTCCTCAATGCTAACACCACTCCATCTGAGTTCAAGCACTCCTGTCATTATGATAGAGAGGAAGAGAGCCATGAACCATATGCTAGCATAAGAGTCCAGCTGCAGAAGATCATGACATTCTTGTTAGAAAACACAATCAAATATCCAATCATAAGTAAAAGCAGGACTAGTTCATTGAATTGTAACTATGATCTTTTTACTTCTTTTTTTAAGCTTAAAAAGTCTTACAGTTGGGACAATAAATTTTCCGGTGAGAAGACACACGGCTGGAAGAGTGCAATAGGCCAGTAGAGCTATGGAAGTGAAAGGATAAACAATTGTGTTAAGATAAGCCATCCTCTGCAGCCATTTCAGCTTTCCCCCGAAGCCATACCAAAGAGGACAATGACGACTGAGGAAAATTTCAACAGAACCGAGAGCCCATCTCAAGACTTGATGCAACCTGTCTGATAGATTGATTGGAGCTGATCCCTTGAAGCAGCTCTCTTTGGAGTGCAGTAGAATGATCTCCATCCTCTACAATGCATCTTGAACCCTGTTAAAATATCCTCTGTAACCGAACCATAAATCCATCCAATCTGAAAATTATGTCCACTGGTTAGCATATAAACAAATCAAGAACAAGGCATGAATGCATGTACATTGGAGAAGATTGTGCTATGATGTTACTTTACTAACCTCTTTGCCCCATTCGGTTTTCTCTTCATAGCCACAACTGATGACATGAATGGCTTCTTTAATGAGGGAACTGGGGTTAGTACCTTCAGGAAGGCCACCTTCTTCCATAAGAGTGGAAGCAATAAAAACTGGTGATTGTCCAAACCGTTTCTCAAAGTTCTTTTGGGACATGAGCGATGATTTCTCGAGCTCATCATATCCTTCAAGCCCTTCCTCAATCTCTTCTAGATCAAACACAGGTCCAGATAAGGATTTTCTAGAGTAGTTCTTCTTGCCCATTTTCTTTTTCTTGCTATATGGTAATTCAAGGCCCAGAAGGCTTTTAAGTCCCTTCTTTTTAGACTTGGACTTCCTTGAACCCCCGCAGCAACAGCAGCACCACTTGGGCCAGCAGTCACATGTCATTTTGGGCCTCTTTTCTGAAACTGGAGGATCATAGCCATACAAGGCCGGCCTGTTGAAGACACACCCAGTTCCCACGTATACGGGCCCTTGGATTCCATCCAGGCCTCTCATGTTAATCTGTAAACAAAGATGATTCCAGTGCATCATTAGTTAAATTATACTCGTGTTCTTTTGGTATTTTACAAGCTTTCTTTTTCTTTTCTTTGTTTTTTTAGAACTGGTAATGGAAATGGAAGTATTTGTTTTGTAACATACATCAAAGAAGACGACATTTCGGTTAGCATATCGATCGTGACGATCTATACCGTCGAATCGCTGAGGAAATTGGACGTAGCAGAGCTTCTTTCCCACATGAGGGTCCATGAGAAAACACATGGCTTCCCTTACGGCCTTGCTATTGTTGAGATAGTGATCACAATCCAGATTGAGCATGAAGGGTGCGTTGGTCAGCACAGCAGACACCCGGACCTAGGAAAAGCCACCAACAATGATAATTGAGTACTTGCAAAGATTGCACCAATCCAATCTAAAATTAATTGTTTATATTAGGGTTGGATTCTTAATTACTTTTAAGATAGATATATATAGATATTCATATTCTTAAACAAATGAAACGGGGTTACTACTGACCAGTGCATTCATGGCACCAGCTTTCTTGTGGTGCTGGTAACCAGGTCGCTTCTCACGAGATACATAAACCAATCTTGGAAGTTCCTTTCCTTCAACGTCAAGGGCTCCCTCACTCCCCAAATAAACCTACAAATTCATCTCCAAATACAGAATGTTAATAAGAGAAGCACATTTTGCACTACTTTTAGGATCAATGGAGAACAAATTAATGGCTAATAACCTGTATCATGCCAGGGTGATCGCGGGTGTTATTGCCGGGCCACGGTGATCCATCTTGCATAACCCATCCTTCTTCTGGTTTCTTCAGAGCTTTTGATACCAATGCGTTGATTTTCACTTTGAATTCTTCATATTCTCTCTGCCAAAGACAAAACAAAACATTTCATACTCTTAATTAGTTGTACCTTACAATCACCTGATACATAATTACGATTTTTTCAAATCTTTAACATTTATTTGATGTACTAAGTAAAATATAAATAGATGAGAGAAAATTGAAATTCAGGATGTTCTTACTACAATATACTCAGGTTAAGAATTTAAGTAGGGATGGAGAGAATTGAAGTGCTTGATTTGGGGTACCTTCATGGCTCTGCGATCCTTTACAAAGGCGGGGTGAACTTTATCCTTGAGATAGTCAATTTTCTCATTGAAGTAGAATTCAGGGGCTCTGGGCTCAATGCTATATTTCTTGCAAAATGGCACCCATCGTCTTGCAAATTCGGCTGTTTCTGCTAGTGTATCAAAGAGAAGCATAGAGGCACCGTCATCAGATACATAGCAACTCACCTTATCCACCGGATAATCAACGGCTAAAATTGACAGAACGGTGTTTGCAGTGATAATGGGAGGTTCTTTGAGTGGATCAACAGAACTAACAAAGAAATCAACTGGGGCTAAACAGTTTGGTTCCCCTTCCCTATCGAACCTTAGTGAAAGGCGATCGAGATAAGTTTCACGATTGATGGGGAACCATTTGGGAAATTGATCGAGAATCCATGACAGGGCAAACCATATTTCACATATCACAGAAATTAACCATAAAGGGAATGCATCATAGGCTGGGGTTAAGATCCGAAACCGGAAGAAGGCGGCCAGAATAAAAAGCCTGAGAACAATTACTATGCGATATGGGTTAATTAGGCTTGAAGAAATTGGGACTTTCCGCCACAGTGGTTGCCGAGCTTCAGCCATACTGCAGAACCAAGAAAGAAAGACGATATTAATTATTAATTACCATCTGAAATTATTAAATTGGAGTATTTAAACTGTAAGTGTACGTACAGAAATTCATCTTCATCGGGTTGATCTTTTCCTCCATCATCAAATTTTGCTACTAGACCTCTTTTCTCCTGCCTGCTTTTCCATTTCTCAACTCTCTCTTTCCATTCATCATTGCTGTATGTCTCCTTTTGATCATCTTCTAAATCCTTGCCGGCAACTACGTAGTGATCAGCCAATATAAATATCATCAAATACTTCGTGCATGTCCCAGAAAATTTGGTCTTGTTATTAAAAATTTGCAGTCACACTCAAACATAAGTGGCGTGATATTATATAAAATATACCTCTTTATATCGGTTTAAACTTTTTAAACGAAGTAGAAATTAAACAATATAAGTAATTACCACTTCCTGCATTGGACTGAAATGCAGCACCGTTAGTGTGCAAGTTCTGTTGATTAACGTCGCCATTTTCCTGACAAAAAAAATTTGTACATTTAGAAAATGTTCTACTATCCAAATGAGCATCAAGCTTTTTACAAAGAAATGGATTGTTATAAATTTATTACCGAATGCTGACGATCAGAAGTATGATCCTTTGGATTCTTGATCTGAAATTCATCCTCAAAGTCATCATTGAAATCGTCTTCATCGTCCCCAGCTACTCTAGGGCAACCTGCGTGGAGCATACATACATATTATAAAATCTTAGTCACGTTACAGGTGATATAATTACAGTCACTTAATTAATTATGATCATGTAAATTAAAAAGTAGGCAGTGGGCAATTACCTTTATGACGCTTATAGCGAGTGTTACACTGAGGACAACATTGGTTGCCTTCACTTCTCTCATATTCATAGCAGGGTCGACAAACTGGGAATCCACATTCGTGGCATGCCACGAATGGCTCCCCATTTTCCTTGAATCCAATCTCATCTCCGCAGACCCTGCATAATTTGGCCACTGATTGGCGCGTGGGAGGCCGCTCCTGCATTATGGATTAATACATATATAATTGTCAAAAACAAAATTATCAAATTTCATGGGATGAGATTTTTAAGGTAGAGATAATTAGAAGTCACCTCATCAGAACCATGCAAAACATGGAGTTCGTTACGACTATGAGAACCAGTAAAAAAGCCCGCCATGGGGTTTGATGCCATGGCTGTTACTAGCTAAGGAAGAAAGTTTAAAAGGCTACTGAGGGAGATGAAGAGATGGGATTTTAATGGAGATGTAGGAACACAAGATTTTGACATGTGTGTGTGTGCTTGCATGATCATCAGATTGTCCAGAGAGTTGTACCAAACTTATGGTTGAGGGGTCGTAGGTTTGATTGGAAGAGAAGTAAAACCCATAGGTATACAAAAGGGACAGGTTGCTGGCTTGTTCCTTTAGCCACTTCCAAAGCCAAATCCGAAACCACTCTGCAAATACATAAAATCGCAGTTATTATTCTGTTTACCTGAGAAGACCCACAGCCACAGGATTGCTATATCCCTTTTTTTAAACCCAAAAAAAAAAAATACCTCAGAGAAAATTGTCGCACATTTTTCTCTTATTATAAAAACTGTCACAAAATTAACGTATATTAATTTTACGTAGCAATTTTTTTTTAAGATGAAAATAAAAATGAGAATGGACACAGAAGAATATAAGTGAATGGAAGGATGCAACTGAAGTAATAGCGTGCATTATTTCTTTACTCCTAGCTTCCAGTCCACTCCAAGTAGTCTAACTGTTAAGGAGGGTATAGGTATGGGGCAACTGGCCCTTCGCAGCGAAGGATAACTGTTAACTGCATATCATTCGCTATTTTCGTTTTAGATTTTTTTCTTTTTTTTCTTTTTTCCTTCTGAAAATTGTGTTGGTTGGTAATGATAGGTGCTATGAGAATCTGATTTAAGATTTCTTTTTAAATAAAAAAAATGCATATCAAAGTTCAAATACTTATGAGTTTTCTGATTCACAATTGCAATTTTATATTTATGTACTCCTTAATAAATCAAAATACTCTTATTTCTGTACTCTCCTGTGTTTTTTGTTTTTCCTTTGTGACAAGCTTTAATGGTAAATAAAAGTGGGCTAGCGCACTACAATCTTGTGTGTGTGTGTGTAGCTCGCAAGTCGCAACAGTACTGATGGTAACTTAACAACCTTTCTGATCCATCAACCATAATGTTACCATTTGCAGACAGACCTACAGCAACAGCTAATAACATGTTCAAACAATCAACCAGCAGTCAGTAATGCAATGGCCTGCTTGCTGAAATTATCACCCCGCGAATACACAGCATCACTTGGAATGGCTGCCCAGAAGCAATACCCACCTCTTGAATTCGTATTTCTTATGATCTTCTTGTCTCGTGATCCAGTAAATAAAAGAGTCATTCACAACTACATAAAGTATAAGCTGCAAACTGAACAGGGATAGTGATTTATAGCTTCCATTCTTATTGAGAGTAAAACAAATTAGGGCCCGAGTTACTAACCTATTCTTCTATCTTAACAAGCAAAAGATTAGCCCCATAGGTTACAAAGTCCAAAAGTCTCCAACATACAGAACTGACTAAATATAAGATGGATGCTAGATAAATATAGTACACAATAAAGATCATTTTATCATAGTTAGGAAAATTGCAGAAAGATGGCACTATAGAATCTGGGAGAAGGTATTCTAAGGTAAATAGGCTTCATTCCAGTCTAAGATCCCTCAAGATGAGTAATATGCTCAGTTCAAGACCACAAACCGGGGTATCCAAAAATTGGATAAGAAAAATCACAATCTTTGCTTGTCAACTGAAGCAAGGGAGGGGGCAGAAGCGGTTGACCAAAACTTAGAGATGAAGACAGAGTTCTAAAGGGGTCACGTACATACTCTGTCTCAATGCTCAATGGTGTTTTGACCATTAAGATCACCTGTCATCTGAGAATTAGGTAAATCATGTATGCTTAATCACCCACTTTAGCACGTTTTGAAGGAGGCAATGAGTCAGAAGGGCCTGCATCATTAGATTCATCACTTTGAGGAGAATTTTGCTTCTCCCCGACCTTTTCAGTAGATGATGCGACTGCACTAGCCCTGTCATCTTCAGTTTTATGATCTCTGTCCTGTGAGGCCAGATCCCCTTTAGGAGGAGAAGTTTGGGCTGGTTCGGCTGGCTGTGTAGGAGGGTTCTCTAAGCTAGAAGATGAGCCCTTTGGCAAGTCAATGCCTGACTTGCACTGCCTCTCAATCATCATCTGAAGATGTCTCCCTTGTTCTTCTATTCGCAGCTGTAAATTTCTTTGAATCTACAGAAGACACAACAAAGTAGAGTACAATTACTAATATATTGCTTCAAATTTCACCTCTCAGGAACATATTCATGATACAAAAAAAAAAGTCCCTATTATGACCAATCAACACAAAATGCATATGACTATGACTAAATCTGAAACCTTCTGTATCTGCATAAGACTTGGAATTAAAACAAATCATCATGAATTCATTGATTTCACTATCTTTTAGTGTCAAAGGCGTTGCAAAAATCAAGGACACACCCTTGGCAATAAAGTGACAGTGCCACAGAAGGGGAAAAAAAAGGCATGGAACTATTACTATGTCAAGCGTCATATATTCACAAATGAAGCTGCAGGCTTTAAACATATGCTGGATACTTAAAATAGTTTTATTAAGTTCCAAAAATAGACCTTCAAAGTGCAAAATAAATCCACTAGCAACCATCTCATTTACACTATTCCATTCTGAAGGCCAAGGACATACCTCAAGCTGTTCATGGAGCCGCTTTTGAACTTCCATCTGCAATCGAAGTGCTTCAGTGATCTCTATGCCCCTGTTGCCGAGATAGATATTAACAAATTTAAAAAATTGGCAAAAGGGATCAGCATCAGTGGTAGACATACAGGAATACATCTTAGATGTAATAGACCAAACTTAAACCAACATACCATTTTCCAACAAGTAGTTTCAAGATGCAGTATCTTTTAACTAATTGGATACACTGTATATGAGAAAGGAAAAGTACAGTTCCAGGTTTTTCTTAAAATGAACATGTTTTTCAGACAAACTTCCCCATTATCCAAAAGAAATAGAAAAGAATCTACTATTATCGCATATGAATTCCAAAATAATTCTTTAAGAGCAAGAGAATAAGATATTAAATAGCCAAATTCTCTTTTCTCCTAATTTTGTTTCCAAGTCGAATGAAGACATTCATCTTTGCAATGGTCGTGATAACATAAACAGCATTTAGATGATTAAGTTCAGAAACTCCTTTAGATTTACAACAAACCAAGATCCAAGAAATTACATGATCACCACATCAATAACATATACAAACATATACATATATATATATATATATATATATATATATCAAAACAGCTTCTGTACTTTCATTTTTAACCGATTCACTCACGTTTTCAAGTCCAGAGATGTCAAATCATCAAGGGAAGTCTGTCTCTTCTCTGAAGCACCTGCCCAAAAAGAAAATGGTAATAAGAGAAGCAATGTCAGCAAGTTATCCACATAGTTTTCCATAATGTGTAAGCACTGCGAATAAGCAGATCCAAGGTCTCAGAACCCAGAAGAAAGAAGAGAACATGGTCAACGAGGAAGTATGAAAATAAGTAAACAAACAATCCCTAGCAGTCTAGAGGCAAAGTATCCTCAAAACATATGCTAAAGGTCAATAAATCAAGCAAAAGATTTGAATGGAACACAGTAGGCATTCGACAACCATAAGGTTTCATCAGCGGAAACTACAAATTCAGCAGTTCAATACACAAATATAAACTCTTTTGCAATACTCAAGTAAGAGTGTTTCTAGTGGTATCACAGCTCCAGGTGTCTTAAGAATTAGCCAATAGAATAGATTATTTTTAGAAATTGAACAGAAGAAATGACTTAAATTCAGAAAATTCTCAAACCTAACACTAGAAGAGATGGAAATGAAAACCAACAATAAATAAACCAAAGTTTCTAATATTTTTGCCTCACCTTCAGATGAATCTGGTTTGTACCTAGCTGTTCTATATTTCTGCAGTACAGGAAAGAAAAGAAAAGAAATTACTAGAAGCAAAAGAACAAGCAGCCAGCTATGCTGAGAACAACACAAACCTGCAGGTGGCTTTTCACATGATAGATTGTCAAACCTTCAACTTTCATCAACTTCAGGACCCCCTTTGGAGTAGCTCCTGAGATTTAGAGTAGAACTTTCAAAATCAACAAATTCAAAACTTATTAGTGCAATAATGTAGACATTTATAATGATAACTGAAGGCCAGAGGTTACGTTCACTTCCACCAAGCTTGTTGACTGCTTCAACAAAGGCCTCATGAAGTTCTGGTGTCCAACGCATGCGTTGCTTGGCTGAAGCACTACTTACAGAAGATAATGGAGTAACAGCCGTGCAAGTTTCCCCTGATGAAACTGGAAGCTGCTGGGATACTTGAGGCTGCTGCATTGGAAAACTAGTAGATTGTTTCGGTGCCTGATACTGCATCCAGGAAACCAATCACAATCAGTTTTACTGTCCTCAGAATCATAGGACTAAAACTGAAAGAAAATAGATCACATTAAACAAAGAAAAAAAATTAAAAAATAAGAACTTTAGGTAGACAAAATCCAAAAACAAGTTCCTGGAAGGACCTGAATCTTTGGCTCCTGATTAGTAGCACCAGTTTCTACCATTAGTTCTGTCCAACTAGAAGTAAGGGCGTCATCATCTGAAATAAGTTGGTCAGCCCACTCTTGCCAATTTCTCTTACCAACATCCTCAGGTTGAAGAACACCACCCATATTATTGTCAGTATCCAGCTGATTGTTTTCGAGAGAGTTGTTTACTGAGCAATCAAGAAAATCAGAAAGTGAATCTGGACACCATGAGGCGTCATTATTCTCTTCATCATAATGACTGGAAGTTACAGACTGAAGAACCCCCGTATGACAATTGTGTGGCATCAGCACTGAAGTCCCATCACCAGTTGATTGAGAAATGAATGGCACTTGTCTTGAATGCTTTTCTTGTTGCGAAACAGAAGAAAAATGAAGATCGGTAGAAAATCCTGGTGTTGAGGAGAATATATGACCAACAACCCCACTGTTAGAAGATATTGTAGAAAGAACAGCAGGAGGACACTGACTAAGTTCCCTTTCCACGGATAGCTGTTGAGATTCTGGTAATTTAGGATATTTCTCTTCCAAAGCGGTAGAAAGAACAGGTAATGAGGTAGACAAAGCCCCAGAGACTCCAAAACTACTCAGTTTCTGTGCACTCGATCTTGGAATAGATATAGTAGGGCGTGCCTCCATTATATGTGCTATGTAAAACTGGTACCAACTTCAACTTCTGCATTAAATTCAAATGACAATTAAGTTTCTTTAACAACCTGTTGGTACCTAGAGGACAAGAAGTTCAATCTTGTCCAAGAATTCAAAATTTATAGATCACCAAATAGCCAAGTACCAATGACAAGAGCATTTATCTATCCAAATATGATGTAGAACAGAAGAACTAATATAAATCCAAAAAATTTGAGACATAATTTGCAGTAATTGATAACGATGGATGAACAGGTTGCCCACATGTTCCCACTAGCTGTTTTAGTACCAATAAACTAATGCAACAACCAAAAGGTTTCTGGATCTATCCTTACAGTATCATATAATTTGAACTTTTCTTATCATTTGACTCTAAACAAACTAGGTCATTCATTTAATTTAGAAATAAGAGAATAAATATGTGATGAGAACACCAAAACCAGACAATAGTTATTTTCACAAAATGTCTTGAAAACTTTTGAATGTTGGATCTCTTCCCCCACCATGCTAAGGACCCTGACCTAAAGTTACTTTGTGTTGTGAGGATTCTTTTATCAATTACAATTCAAACTTTATTCAGCAAAGATTTTGTCATTTCAGTAGCAAAAACATTCTAATACATTTTAAACCCTGCCAAGTTAACACTAATTAAGCAACATTTAGTTAGTCAATAACATATTCTAGCTAATATACAATTTGCTTAAGTGAAATAAAATGGTCATTTAATAGTTCGAGAACCCTTCAAAAAATGGCCAGGCAGAAGTCCTCCTCTATATCCTTAAGAAACCAATTAAGTAGTAAGTAATTAGAAATGACCTTAAGGAGGCACTAAATCGTATAGCTTCACAAATTTTAGAATTGAAACTCTAATAAGTACACACATAAAGTTACTTAATGAATTCAGCATGACAAATTGGAAATTATTTTCGTAGCCTTATATGTAAAGGATGGAACTTCTAGGCCCAAATAACCCAAATATCTAGCTTCTTTTCTATTGGAAAGTACATCCTCTATGCAACACAAAGGTTCTTAAATGTTTCTGCAATGATATAGTTGATAAAAGATAACTAGAATCAAATACTTTCCCCCATAGATCACCACCTAATTCTCTCATCTTGCCAAAATTACTATCCATGTCAGCCCAATAGAGTCTCAACCTCCCACCAAAATCAAAATACAGGTAATTCAACACTAAAAAATAAATAAATAAACAAATAACACCCTCCTCCTCTAATCTCAACAACACTGATGCAATCTCTCCAAAAATCACAACCTTCATCATGGAAAAGGATAAGCCTATCAAGTTCCAACTTCTACAAAAGACGGGGCATATTCTGTGCCATGCATAAGAATCTAAGGTCCTTTTACTAATCAGAAAAGTAAAAGAATTAAAAAGCAACCCAGCCCAGGTGGGTCATTCCATAAAACTACCAAATTCCCACCCCACAACCTCCTAAAAAAAAAAATCAAAACAAAAATGCGAAGAGGGTCTCTAGGAATTCATACCTAAAATCGCAGAAAACTCAGCAATTGAGAATCATACGGCCCCATATCGAAACCACGAAACAGAAACTCAAAACGCGACCCAATTATTAAGCAGATGCATACATCTGTGTCTATCTTCTACCTCGTCTGAAATCCTCCGTGGGGTTCCAACAAGGGCGTCGCAGCAGACACAGGATTAAGGTTTGAGAGAAGGGTGACGATGACGAGAGTCCTCTTCTTCTTGGTGTTCTTCGCAGTTATATTTGGCTTTGGCTTCTTCTACTGCTACCAGTGCATCAAATAAAAATATATTCTATCGGGAACAAATTAACCCCCCGACGCGCATAAGTTAACGCGTGTTGTTACCTTATGAAGCATGGGAAAGTTTCTGTGACCTTCGTGCGTTGGGCCCCACTTTATATTGGAATCTGATTGGATAGTGCAAACTGTGTCATGGATTGCACGTGTGAATGTAGCTTTCGAGTTTGATGGCCGTAGAAAATCAAATATACAATTAGGAAATTTAGTCTCAAATTATTTTTTTTACAATGTCGGTAACTTTGGTTTTTTCCCCCTTAAAAAAACCTTTTATCTTTTAAAAAAAGAGCAATTGTTTCTAATCTTTTCACAAGCTACTTGGCTCTTTTAAATTGAATCTAGTTAAATTAACCGGACTTGAGTTGGCATCAATTTATAAGTGCAAAATCATGAGTTTATGGGAGTAGATGAAATTGATTAATTTACCATTTTATTTTTTGTCGAGTTCGTTCCTAATAAATTGATAAATTTGTTCGTTATAAATTGAAATCAATTCATGTCTGACATTGACTAAGCTGGATTAATCAAATCAAAAGAATCAAATAATTGTTTGATTGTGAAAATGTTAGGAAAAAAAATAAGGAAACGTTGCCCAGAATAAAAAAGATTTAAGACTAAGCTCCCCTATCTTCCTATGCAATTACTTATTTTTATTAGTATGCTTTTAGTAGAAATTTATTTTCATTGATAAAGAATTGTTTGTACAAGTAGAAAGATTTGCATCCCATGCCTTGATTACGAGGTCTCCATTCAAAGTTTATAAGGATGAAAATAATAATGTCTGGAAGACTTTCTCCTATGAGTTTTTATTCCAAACATTAAAATATACGAATAATAATTACTCTTTATTCAGAATTTAATGAATAATTTTAATTTAATATAAGAATTAAGAAATTCTTTTGAGCTGTGGAATTATATTTTAATTTAATACTATTACTTGTGAAAATTTTAAATATAAAATATATTTATTTTTAATTAAAAATGAACATTTAATTTGTAATTATTGTATAAAATGCGAGCCATTTAAATTTAAAATAGTAAATATAGTTGTTAAAAAAAGATAACAAGAATATGTACATTTGAAGGTGGGAAAAGACGGGCGAGGAAGTGGTCATTCGGTTGGGCGAAGGGCAAAAGGTGGGTTCCTTGCTACTTGCCACTTAAAGTTATCGACGTGACGCTTAGCCACTGGATTCTTTGTGCATTAAAAATTTAAATTGTACTAGGGTTCAATTTGGCGTAAGAGGTCACTAAAATTATAAGTAAAATATATTTTAATATTTTTGTTTTTATTTTAATTTATTTGAAATTAAATATTTATTTTTATTAAATAAATATACTTTTTATTTAAAATTTCATTAATAATATTATTTATTTAATATATTTATATTTCACTAACTTTTTTTTCTTCCGCTCAGCATGTTAATTTAAAGAAATTTCATTTTACTGATTTATGTGTCTAACAATTTATTATATTAATGTCAAAAATAATTTAGTAAATAAATTAAATTTGATAATTTCACTGACTCATATATTTACAATTATATTATACTAATGTCAAAAATAATTTGATAAATAATTAAAATCAGTAAATTTTCTAAATTTTTAAATAAAATAAAAAAATAAATATTCATTTTAAAAAAGATGAAATATTATTTATTTTCACCTTATTAGAGTTATTCAACTTTTTTAAAATTAAATACTCTTATCAAATTTCTTCATCTACATCCCACTCAATTGATATTCAAAATTCAACTTTAACTATTTGGATAAAATTTTTTAAAATACTTATTTCCTCCCAAATCAAATCTCCATATATTTTTGTTTTGAGATATTTAAAATTTATTATTCATTTTCTAAAAAACATTGCTATGAATACTGCGATATTTTTTTAAAAAAATCCTTAAACATTCAATTTTAATTAAAACAACTATTTTTCTAAAATGATAATATATATATATATATATATAAGTAAAAGAAACGAAAAGAAAAGAAAATGGCACTAGCTCCAAAACCTCATCAGACTCTGAGGAAATGAAGTACACGCAGAAGAATAGGTCATCAGAGACCAGTCGATCGTCACTCGATGAAAGAAAGAATTAACACCTGCCAAGCAGTGACTTTAGTGAATCGAGAGCTAAAGTTTAAATCAAATCGTGTTTAACAAAAAGTTTGAAATTTCAAAAGAAGTTTCCAAATTTTGTTTGAATATTGCAAAAGAATAGGCTGGTTTGAATTCTATTGAGCTGCAAAATTTTAGCACTGTAAAGGCCGGAAAATATCGACCAGAATGCTGAAATTGCAAGAGTTTAAATCATCAGACCCATTCTTTTCCCCAAAATCATCCATTCTCTCCTGTCTCCGCCGCAGCACCCCACCAACCACCACCGCATCACCTCACCACCCACCACCTGCCCTTGCTTGTACCTACTCTTAACTCTTAAATCTGTCGAATTTTGGGCTGGTGGGTTAGTAACCTGACTAAGATCTCTTAATCTGTACATAGAAACAGCAGGTGCAGGATGAATACAAAAGCATACAAGATGGGAGGTGAATTTTGGGTAATAAGCCTGATGAGAATAAAGAGAAGAAGAGCATCGATGAGGAAGGAGGAGGGTATAAAGAAGAGGAACAAAAATTACCATAATACCCTTTAACAAAACCAGACTTTCGTTAGGCTTAACGGGGGCAAATAGACAAAGACAATTTTTGTAACCTTTTTACAAAGTTAATGGCCTGTATTATTATTATTTTTAAAAGTTAGTGGCTAAAACTGCTATTTAGTTATAGTACATGATCTTTTTTGTAATTCATTCTTATTAAATTTTGTGTAGGATATTAATGATAGTGCTTGATTAGGAGCAACTTGTACGATCTCTCTTTCTTTTATCTTTTCCCCATCAAATTTCCCAAGCAAAAGATATACATTCCCATTTTTTCCAATTTTCTTATTGTTTTCCACTACTTCTCTCGCAAATTAGCTGTTCTTTTAAATTGATAGAAAATTGAAAAAGGATATTTAACTATACACAAATTTTCACATATTCCTTTTATTAATGGAATTATTAATAAAATATACATATTCAAATATAAATTTTTAAAATTAAAGAGGATATGTATCAATTTTCAAAATAAAAATATATTTATCTTTAAAAGTATTTGAAAATCAAATATAAAATACTTTATCCTTACATAATTGAATATACACAATTTTACTTCAATTTATTCAAAATTGAATTTATAATCTCTTTAAGTAAACATATTTTTACAAATTTTCAATCATAACATTTTTTATTTTCATTTAAGTTAATTATATCTCACAAATTTACGAGTCTCATCGCTCAATTATTTTAATTTAATATATTTACATTTATTAATTAATATGTCTCACAATAAATTATATTAATATAAATAATAATTTGATAATTTAATTAAAATTAAAAACATTTTATTAATTTTTAAATAAAGTCAAAAAATAAATTTTAATTTCATCCCAATAGAGAGACTATACAAATTTTAAGTGGCGTTTATTTTTTATTTTTTATTTTTTAAAGAACGTTCCCTTGGCCTTGATTACGTCTTCGTGCCAACGCTCCTTTGAGGTAATGGATTGGATCGGAGCAAACACTAGTCAAATAAGTATGATCTAATTCGTTATGAAGTCATAAACGAACAGGTCCAAATGGGCATTGTAACAAACAAGGGTGATGCAATGTGGCCCATGTTCGCTGTAACCAAATGTTTTTGAACTTTCACATCTTACAAACTCTTTTTTCACTAAGAGATTTCAAGTTTCACATTTTTATATTGTTCTAATTTAAATTAACACATTTTCCATTTTAATAGTTCCATCTTTTTTGCCTTATATAATACATATAATTCACAAAAAATACATATACTTTATTTAATTTATATAAAAAAACATTTTACATTTTATATAGTATTTTTTTTTACTCAATTTAAGTTACTATCTACATGTATCGGTGAATGTGGACCAACTCCAAAATGCACAAATAGTTTTCACAAACTTTATTATGGATGTGATGGGAGTATTAATATATTTATTTTATGATAATTATCTTTAATATATTGCAAATCTCACTAGAATATATTTTAATAATATTAATATATATAATATGAAATATATTTCATCTATAATGAAATATTCATATTTCTATTTTGATTTATTTAAAATTGAATATTTACTTTCTAAAATTATCATATTTTTCCATCTAAAATTTCAAAAATTGCATCATACTAACTTATAATATTACCACTATTTAAATTAATAATAAGAATAATATTGACTAAATCAAAAAAAAAAAAAACTTAGATTACATATGTGGTTGACAATTCAAAATAAAACAATAACACTTGAATTATTCAAATTTTAAGAATATGAAGCTTGGCCAAAGAAGTCCACTGTTTTTTTCAGGCAAAGCTTCAAGAAACGTAGTACATGGAATTGGGAAGTTTGAATGTTCGTTTTGCAGATGGGCTTCCGTGGAAACTGCTCCACTGATCACCTATTATCCCCCATATGCGATACCCTTCATTTACCAATTTTTTCCTTGCCTCTGCTTTGTAACTTTTCACGCTCTTGTATTCATCGTCAAGACCCCTACATTCAAACATGGATCGATCAATCAAATGTTAATTCTTTCGTGAACTAGAGGCTGAAAAATGCTTCTTCTTTTTTTTTTTTTATAATGAAATTGAATGTTTATATTTATATTTTTAAATATTTAAGATTGAATATTTATTTTAAAAAAAATAAATAAAAATAAATTTAAAGCTCTACTAATAATATATTTAATTTAAAAAATTTATATTGTATTAATTCATATGATTTCAGTATGAATCAAATTAATAATAAGAATATTATAATAACTCTCTTTTTTTTATGTTATATTAAGTGAAACTTAAATATTCAATTTTAATTTTAAAGAGGAGTTATTAATAACTGCAGAGCACTTAAGGAGTTGGAGTGAGCAAAATTGTACCTCAAAACTAGACCACTCCATCCATGGTATCCAGCCTTAATCAAGTTGTCAACCGTGGCATCTCTTAGAGATTCTCTTCTTGTCGATATTAAGAATATCTTGAAACCGCTTCTTTTAATCTGCTGGTAGAGTGTCTGAGTATGTTCTATTGCTGGTGCATTTGACTTTCCCATCCATGCTTCCAGTGAAGTAAAATTCAGCATCTGTCCCCTACACTCAAAGATATCATCAAAATTTTCATCATGAGTAATAATAATCCAGTTTGGTTTCAAGGGCAGTTCACTTAGGCTCAAGTCATCGGGTGTGCAACTTGGATCTCGATTTATCATTCCTTTTTCTTCTTCTTTGGATATCGCCCATCAGGAGCGCCCCACTCCGTCCAACCTCTAAGATTTGGTAGAGGATGATGTAAACTATGAAATATGTCTCAAGCAATTACCAGGGTCCCAGCGCGTTTTAACTTATAATATATGGTTTGAACTTTCACAATCGAAAACCAACCAGCTATGTGTTTTTAATTTCCCTCGTTTTAGCATTCTTTTAAGATCTTATTGTGGACAACGAATGCTATATACAATGTAGCAAATTCCTTTTCATGATATTACAAATTAAATATCTACATAAATTTTTAAATTAAAAATATTTAATTTCAGATATCATAATCTAAAATCTATCAAGCACATATGAGGAGATTTGAAATCGGTTACTTACCCATAGTTGTGTTTCTTGAAGTAGGGCACGGTGGACAACAATGTGTCATCAACATCAAAGATCCAAGCATCTTTACCATCATCTTTGAGGGAGCAGTAACTGCTAAGATAGAATTGGATTTCCTCAATTGCTGTCTGGGTATCAGATTTGTACTGAGAAGAAGTCATGTACTTTCCGATATAGCCGGTACATTCTTCAGGGACAACGGCGAATCCTCTAATGTTGTTTAGCTCAACATTCATCCTCCAGCTCTCACAGTAGTTCTTCAAGCTTGTGCCTTCCAATTTCGTCTTCTTTCTATAGTTCAATATGTTCCAATTTGCCGTTGCCACACCAGTAATGCTCACTAGAATTATCAAGAACAGTATTTTCTTCCCCATTTTGTATTAACAGAAGGAGGAATCAAGAGAGATCTGCGTAGATAAGCTAAGACTGGAGAGGGGTTTGCTGTGGCTAAATTTGTCATCAAAATTTTTAGGGAAAGGTGGTAGGGGTAGGTTTGTCATAATAACGTTTCATCATATGGTATGATCAATGGTGGGGTATATTTGGTTGTGAGATTATTGATCTTCATAATTAGATTATGCATATGCATATTATGGAAGATAGAAAGGAAATAAGATAAGGTACGATCTTTTTTTTTAATATTATCTCTATATAAAATTAAATATTTTAAAAATAAATATATTCTTTGTCTAAAACCTCATAATCATAATTGAACAATTTATTCAAATTTTATATTTATAAATTTATACGTCATATAAAAGTTTAAATTAATAAAGAATAGTAACATTGCTCACGTATGAATTATAAATTTTTAACATTTCATGTAAAAATTTATTTAAGGTGGAAATTTAATAATACTAAGTAATAGCTAACCTTCAATTCTAGAAAAAAAAAAAGGCAACTTACAATAACATAGTAAATATTATGAATATATATATATATATATATATATATGTGTGTGTGTGTGTGTGTGTGTGTGTGTGTGTGTGTGTGTGTGGAGGTTTATAATTTTGGAGAAGTCTAAGCTACGGAGACAACATGAAAGTGGATGAACAGTCTATTCTTCTTCACAATAGGAATCGTATGACTGCCAACTATTTTTCGACTTTATAAACTCTAAATCGTTACTCTTTTTCTTTTTCCTTTTCCTTTTTAAAATAAACTATAAAAAATTAATGTGTAATTGGATTAAATTTGTTGTTTTGTTTTTAATATAATATATTTTTTATGTTTGAATAATAATTTTTTCTTAGAAATTGAAAGGAAGTTTTTTTGGAGTTAGGAAATTTAAAGTTTGATAATAATAATATAAAATATAATTAATAAATTGTTTGAGATTTTATTTTAAGTTAAAATTTTATTATTTATGTGAATATGTGAAATCTATTTATTAGATTATGAGAAAATTTGAAATTTTGATATAATACTTCATCGGTCTCATTAGATTGATAAAAAATAAAAATCAATTGAAGCCCATTTCAACGGAAAGATCTGGACTGGACCCCGCCCAATCTACTGGTCCCACACTGGAGACTCGCAACTTTGGCGGGACCCAAGCTGATGCTCGGCTGGATGCAATAATGGCATTTTGGTTGGATGACGAGCCAAGGTCCATTGGGTCATGAATCAGGGTCACCCGAAAATTTCTCTTAGGGAATCCATTTGGAGTAGTTAGAAGAAAATAATGTATTTGGATTTGGAGGGTTTGGGTCTAAATTGAAAAACCCAATTGGGTTTGATTCGATTTTATTTTAAATCGATTTTTTTTTCAGTTCATGACTTTAGAAATCGAACTTAACACACACAAAAAAATTTAAATACAAAATTTATCATATTAAAAGGAAAAATAACAATATTTAATAAAAATTTTAAAATTTAATTGAAAGTTTAATATGATACTTTTTAAATTTCACATTATTGATAATATTATAAAAATATTAAAATAGAGTTAATAAATCATTTAAGAGTGTTGTTTTAATTAAAAAATATTGGAAAATGTATTGTTTGTGTGAATAAATTGAATCCATGTGTGGGCTTGAAATAAAATTTATTATATGTGATAAAATTATTGAGAAAAAAGTGTTTTGAGGAATATTTTTGAGGGAGATGAAAGAATAGTTTTTGGATTGGTAAATAAATATAGATAGTTGTCTTTTAAATTTATTTCAAATTTCCTCAAAGAATTTCATTTGAAAGGCTAAGATAAGGAATGATGATAGGGTGTAAGAAAAGAAAAATAAAAAGTCCAATATCGAATCTAAATTTTTACATTTAAAATATTCCGTAGCCCATCCTATATTACTATAAGATATTTATTTTAGTTGGTGTCTCAAATTTAGGTTAAGTTAAAATGTTAAGTGTCATTCAAAAAATTTATTTTAAATTATTTAATATTTTGGTGTTTTGTTCCTTCTTTCTCTATCTCTGTTTTTTTAATAATAATAATAAAAGAAGAGGCTCTCTTCTTAAATAATAATTCAATGAAAAGTGACTTATAATTTGGGATACTTTAATTACGCGTGGTTCTCCTCCGCCCACAGCCCTCCAAAAAAATGAAAAGGGCAAAAAATTTATGCGTTGCTTTTAGCTTGGGCTAAAAATATTGAAATCGAAGCTGGATAGTAGCAAATTGCAGAAGTCCTCTGGCATCAGAAAGTAGCTTACATTCTTAGATTGGGCCATAATTTTGGGTTACAAGCCATAATAATCACAATGACCATAATGAAATCTGGGCCTTTTGGTTTCTACCCAAAAACCGGTTGGAGTCTATTTTCTTTTTCTTTTTTTTTTGGGGGGGTGTTTGTAGAAAAGTCCGGGGGGCCAAAATATTTATTTTCATTGCTAGTAAATTTAAATAAATAAATAAAATGTTTAAGGAACCTCCAAATTTTATAAAGATACATTTTCCTTTTATTTTAAAATTACTCATCATGTTGTTCTAGTGAAATATATGAATTTAAATAACACAATTTAACTTAAACGAATAATTTTTAACTTTAATGAAGTTATATGATTAATGGTGAAATAATTAATTAATGAAATATAAATATATAAAATTAATAAGATTGCTAATATAAATTTAGATAAAAAATATATTTATTTTTAAAAATACTAGACAATCAATTTCAATAAAAGAAAGTACAAGCTTTTCCAAGAGTCACACAAATTAAATATCTAATAAATATACTAAAACTAAAAATATGAGCATTATTTCTTGGTGGAGAATAAACTTTTTTTTTTTTTTTTGGTTGAGTCAGTGGAGAATAAGCCTTGCACCTAATCTTAATCAACGGTAAAATTCCAGGCTTTGAGTGCCTTTTGGACTTGAAATTAAAGCTAGCAAAAAGGTTTTGAGTAAAAGGAAAGGAAATTCGAATACCCTTTAAAGGAACGTAGAAAATCTTGGTCAGACAACATTTTCACTTTAGCATAGGATTCTTCCTATTCATGGTTATGACATTTTGCAAAGAAAGCGGATTCTACGCATTTTTTCAAAAGCAAATGTCAAGATGAATGTTCACATGTTGCATTAGGAGTTGGAACAATTAGATACAACTTACATCGAAATTACAATGGGAAGCAACGTGAAAGGCAAGAAGAGGCAAATTTGAAAGAATCTCTCTTTCTCTCACATGAAAAACAGCTTACTCATTTACTTTCATTACATTTCATCTTTTACACTTACTAGAAAAGGCAAAGGTAGACTATATGATTGATTCATTTTGCCCACAAAAGCATAAGGAAAAGTATATATAGTGGAATGGCCAGCCTCCATTTTACTTCATTTTCAATTTTTCATGAACCTGGTGCCAATTTCATTTCATACTTTTAAATGGGATAATATTAACAAATGTAAACAGCCTAGCAAAGAGAACCTTATCCAGCGCCTAATGGGCCCAAGGGGAACAAAAAAGTACACAATGCTGATAGCCATAGCTGAGACTCGAAGAAATAATTCGTATTCTAGTATAGAATGCAGACAATATTTGTATATGATACTTCTGTGTAACTTTTTTAACTTTTCTACCATTTCTTGAACAGATATGTTAAAGATTTGAGGGCCCTTTTTCCACTTGTTAAGAACTTTCTTGAGATTGGAAGAGGTAGAAGCTGTACCATTAGGCTTAAGAAGGATCATCAACAGGAATAATGAAATTAGAAAGACAACAATGACATTAAACCAATCCGATAACTAAGAAGACAACAGCAGCATCTTGCTTAGTTATGTGAAGTTAACCATCTCATCTAAGCATTTGACAATCAAAAGAAAGACAACAAAAGTAACGGAGCATTCCTCAATCTAAGCATTTTAAGCTGGAACTTATTTTATGACCGAATTTCAAATTTCATTGTAGGCATAAAAGTGAAACAAATGAAATGTAAGACTGCAACTCAGGAAGTGTTGCATCTCAACAATTCTTCCTGTTATGAGAACCATTAATGCTCAACAAAGGTTGCAGCATCCATATGCGGATAATTGACATGTGGGTAATTTACCCAAACATTTACTCAAAGATGGGTTGAAAATCTCTTTGAGGCTTCAATGAACAGTGGAAGATGCAGATCATTTGGGGACTAGAGGAGAAGGATGGTCATTGAAGCTACCATCATCAAAATTTTTAGAATAGCTTTGAGCATCATAACTGTACCGTATGCTGCTTCTTTGCCACCTCAATGCAGCCTTCCATAGTGATCTGATCCTCCAAACTAACTGTCTTGCAACATAAGATGCTTGATAACAGCTAATTGGTGCGTTTCTTTGAACATGTCCAAGAGTAACTGCATTGCCATTGCCAGTAAGTCTTCTTCCCCACTTTAGTAGTTGGATCTTCTTGGAGTATGACATATTTGAGAACTTCATAATCTGTTCTCCAAGAGCCTTTAATAATGAATCAACAAGAGTTCAATTGCTTCAACATAAATCGAACTTCCTTCGGCAACTTTAGTTTATAGGGAAATTTGATCATTTTCAGTCTCAGTTCCATGAGTAGGCACCACTGATAATGGATGTCGCTTTCACATTAGCGTATATGGTAAACATAGTAATCATGGATTCTCAACCCAACTTTGCTACCTGTAGGTCCTGATGGTCCCAACAATGAGAGAGAACAGGAGAGTCACCTAGTAATGTAACATCATTGAATGAGATTAGACAGCACTTATTGGATTGTGCAGAATACTCAAGAAAGGCCATTCTCTAGTGACTGCCCACCGTTTTAAGCACAATGATGTGTCATCAAATTCTTTTCATTCCTTCAATTTTACAGATAGGAGACAATTGTTAAGATTTTCCACTTTGAGAAGGAAAATGATGGATAAGGTCTGCTCTTACTCAAATCAAGGGCTTAACCAACCCACCGTTAGGGCGCTTTAATCGCAATTCTGCAATATAAGTGAAGATATCCAGATATCAAAAACAGCACATATATCTTCATAACACACACAAAATAATAATGAGTGAAAAACTAAAAAAACCATCACATGTATAATGGGTCCATTTAGTATTCTTGAACTGTTCTACTTGCATTATTCAAATGAAGGACAAGGTTCAATCAGCCATACAGTCTCTTCCAGTTTTCCTCTCGTTTAGCAATTCAGGGAAATTTTAGAGGTGTAGATGAGGATGGGAAAAAGGTCGTTTCATTATTTCCTTTCCAATTCCTGTTTTCGATAGAAACAAGTATTATAATATATAGTTGTGAACCAAGTAAAAGAGATAGATGTGGATTTGCATAGAATTCTCAATTTACCAAAAAGAAAATATATAGTTGCAGCATAGAATCATCAATCATCAGATATCGCCACTTATTTGAGCTAATATTTTGCCATATCCATGACCATTAGTATGCATAAGATTTAGAAAAAAAATAGCCCTCCCCCCACCTCTATTTTCCACCACAGAGACATAAAAATAATTATTCGAGTTCAAATATCTAATTCCTGTGTTTGATTTTAAACTGAAATGATTATGCAGTTCGAGAACTAAAGAATGTATAGTAATTTATTCTCTATGAGATCCAAATAAAATATGTTTGATGGAAAATTTAATGCTACCACCAATAATTATCCTTAGTATCTTGTAAAACAACCTTATTTTCCTCAATAAAGCATAAACCATAGCTTACAGCTGCTGAGCAAGTTTATTATTACACGTCCTTCATTGTATCTTGCTGTTCATATCCCAACTATTTGAAGTTGTACTATTTGAAAGACTAGAAAGAAGATTTAGTTAAGGAAAAAATCTTCCAAAAGAAAACCTGACAACATAAATCCACAAATATCTTTTAACAGGAAGAAAAACAAAAACAAAAAAAACTACTACTAGCGAACATTTTCAGCTCTGGAAGACCAATCAAAACTTAAAACTGGAAAAAAAAGGAACAAAATGCATGATAGACAAAAATCAGACAGGCAATTTCCAAACTATATACAGGTATAATATGTTACCAGGAACCCAAAACATGAAATACATAGAGGCACCAAATTCTCTCAGCCACTTCACCTGGAAGTATTGCATAAAAATGTTAGGCTTGAAATAGAGGGCAACACCAAATTAGTGTCAGGTTATATAATAAAGAGACAATAAAACCTACAGTGATAGAACACTTTAAAAATCAGTCGAAGAACAATATTCAGACTCAGATGGTCCATGGCTCGATTATTACTTACACAGAAAGTTTCTGCACCTAGAAATGAATTTTTCTTTTTTTTTTTGGGGGAGGGGGGGTGGTGGGGGATGGGTTCTTTAGCAGGCAGACATAAGAATTACCAAGACAGTCATAATCACATTCAATTTTCTTCCATATATAAGTTGTACAATTAATGTTATAGCTTTTAATCAGAGAAAATTCAACAAAACCACTTCTTATATATGCAGGCTCAAATTGATGTAGGCACTGTTCAGAGCATGGGACTTAAATAGCCACACTATGGGATAAGGCGTACAGTTTTTTACTATTTGCAAAAAGATTGATTGACATGTGTATGGGGAATGATCTCTCAAAATCTTGAATTCAGCCAATACATGATCATGATGTAGGCCACTGGTCTGAGCCTAAATGTTTAATCAAAAGCTTATTTTCATTCTCGCTACAGTTTATTTGCATTGTTGTGAAGGTAATAGTAGTGACTTTTATTAATTTAGAGTGAATGTGCTGAACACCTCAATTTGAGAAGTCAACAGTCCTTTAGTACAATCAATAACGTAGATAGATGTAGGACATAAAGAGAACAGCAATAAGATAAGAAAACCCACATTCTTTGTGCATCTTCCCATCCATAGCACAACTGCAACATCTACATATAGTCAAAATGGAACTTGTAAACAAAGAGCACATACATTCCTGATACAAAATTCTAATAGCAAGTCAATGGAAAAAGAAACAAAATAGAAACCTAATTGCTGAGGAATCTCCTCTAATCTGACTCTCTAGTTCAATCATATATGATCTGAACAATTGTGACCTGCAATAAAACGATCCGGTCTTATATTTTCCATAAGAACAAGAATGATTTAGAAAACAAATTCCAAAGAATAGAGAGAAACAAAAATCTGCTCCCAAGAAGAAGCAATATATCTTCTCCATTTGCATTAGGATTAACTCATATAAACAGGAATAGATATCCTCTACTGCCAAACATGTAAAGTGGGGCAAAATATTGAATTTATTATGTACCTAGAAGGAATTGCCATTGCTACAAGAACAGGTGACAATTTCCACAAATGATGAAAGTGATTGCTCAAAGACCTTTCCAAGTACTCTAGAACACCATTTTCCTGATGTAAACAAACAGAGTGTTACTCAGGTAAACTATAAATAGTTATACAGAGAACAGTGAACAGTGCATTTGAAAGTTAAGGCATGACTCTCCTTGACTGGACTCGAGACTTCCAGGCTCAACTAAGAATGAACTCATCCGAAACCACTTCCATTTAGGTAAAAATAAATCTTTCACGGGTATGCAAACTTTTTAATACCTGATGCTTGTGAAACAGAGCAAATATCAGAAACCTTCACTACTTGGAGCACTTATTAGATTCTGAATACGAAAGATGTGCAAAATCCTATTTAATTGATTCACTTGAAGCTAAGTAGCTAACATTGATGACCACGTGATGCTAATACACATTTTTTCACAATATAAACTCAAAGAGTGCAATTAATCTTGATAGCCATCCTTGCTAATTACTATTATTACTTCATGAGTGTTTGTAGCAGCATGTATCTACCATATATTTCGTTGACAGTTAGGTCATTCAGTACTCCAATCCATCCAAGAATAACCAGTTCAAAAGTGATAGACTACAGAATTTTCCCCAGCTTTTGCCCACAGTATGTCTCTAGAATGTAAGTAAAAAGGAAAAGACTTCTGGTTACATAGATGTTGAATAAAGTACTTTGTATTAAATATACTATCTTTGTTGCACTCCTATCATATCAACAGATCATCCAGAGATGCAAAAGCCAAACCCTCAAAAAGCATGCATATGATCGTAACTAGTATCTTAAATTAGTGAACTACCTCTGGATTCAAATCCTCTTTAGAGAAAAGATTTTGAAATCGTCGCAATGGCAAGTTTTGCACTTCATGATACAACTTTGATATGGTGATGGATTCATAAGAATATGACACTAAAATTTTGATTAAAGAACTCCATCTTCGCACAATCCTTCCCAACAACAATATTTCCTGGCATGAAGAATAAACAAGTTAAATTGTTGTATGTATATACAAAGTGAATATCACATCCAAATTAGAACCTTTTAGGCCTTCTTTATACTGACAAAAAAAGTCCAGGTGGCAGTGATAAGTATTATTGCTTGGACAGTTAAAGTTCACACAATCAAAACAACTCCATTGATTAAGCTCTTTATTTTCTCATTCAATACTATCCTTAGGAAACTGTCATGGAACAGGGCATTTCCAGAAGTCTAGAGAATTTAATACTGACAATTTGTGGAAAACGTAAATCAGATCAAAGAATACCAGATGCTTCAAAATGCTGGATATAACCCATTAAATACAAAATAATACCACACTCAAAATGGCATTCTGCATTCCTGTGCTGCAAGCAGTTCAGAGGTTCCAAAACAGTTGAATTATTACAACTTAGCCAAGCACTAAAGTGAATAGCTGCCTCAGATATAGAATCTTATATTGACTAAGAACAAACTTCTCGGTTGAAACTTCAGATAAATATATATATATATATATATATATATCTCCTTCATCAATTCAGTGGTATAGAATTCAATTTTCAGTTGCACGCTAGTAATAAAATGGAAATTTGACTAGAAAATCATCAAGACTGAACTTCTACAGACCAACTTAAAAAATAAAAAAGAATACATAGAATGTCACGTTTATAGATGTGTCAGTTGATCAAAAGGATGCATAATGGAGAATCTGGAATGTATATACATCATAAAAATATCTTATTCAAAAGAATGGAATATGAAAATGAAAAGATCTAGAAGAAGGTAGTATTTGAGAAACTGAGACTCTGATGTAGTCTAGTTGGACAACTTACTATTTTCTCACAGATATCATCATCAACGTCATCTGATGTACATAACCGTTCAATAACATCAGTCCATTGGTGCTTTGGAGCTGAAAAAAGCAAATTGGCACCTGAAGCAAGTCTTACAGTTCTCTTGTTCAGCAAATATGAGAGGCTTCTTGATTTCCAGTTGTTCCAAATGACAGGTTCGATTGGATTTTCCTCACTTCTCAGATAAAGTAGCAGAAGAAGTTAAACTCAAGCGTAGTGTCATGAACAATAAAAATACTAATATCTATTTATTTCAACAGATAGAATTGTTTGTTTCACTTATTCTATAATTGAGGTAAAAAGTCATCAGAATATGCTGATTCTCAACTAGACACAACAAAAATAATGAACAAAAGTGTCAACTTAAAGAATTAAAGTATGATGGTACAGATATAAGCACAACAGGCTTGTTGAATGAATAAATAAGATTACAGCATTTGCAGAACAATTAATCAAATAAAAGTGGTAAAAAGCATTAATATTTCTAATAACTACCTCCCCCACTATATTATAAAATAAATAAATAAAACTTTATCTTCTGCATCTTGACTGTCCTATCAGCAACATGAAATAACAGATCCAGGGTTAGGAACCAGCAAGGGAGAGAGATGGCAAGATTGAAAAAGAATAGGAAAGTGGTATGTTAGAAAACAGAGGAAATCTAACTATTTTAATATGTAGGAAGTTTTGGAAATTCAAGGAAAAGAACAGGGGAACATCCTATATGAGGCAAATTCAAATACTCTTGGCATTGTTATCAGGAGGGTCATATGTCCAGAAAAAAATTGTCAAAAAAATATGCTATGAATACCCAAATTCAGAGGATTTGCATATGTGCCTAATTAAATAGCAAGCAAAGCTCATCAGTTGCCTGAATGCAGCAGCCTAATTATACAAACTGTTCCTGAATAAAAATATTAAAGACTAGTAAATTAATTGCTCTTACTGGCTACTGCGTTACCAGCTTGAGCATATTGCAGAGTCTCTTACGTGGAAGTTGTTGCATTCTGTAGTTGGGCTCCATATGCTGTAATTTCAACCTCATGCAAGTTGCTTTTTCCAGTAATTTTAGAGAGAACATCCAAGCCAATTTCTGTGGCTGCTATGCACGAGACTTGCAGATGTCTCTTTCCAAGTTCTTGTACTGCAAACTTTGTAAAATCACAATCCAAGCGACTTTCAGCTTGCCTAGATTGAGTGGTTTTTGGAGATGAACTAGTGGAGCTCTCCATACCATAATTAGTCCAAGTCAGAGCAGTATTCGATGCATCATGTGCCAACTTCTCAAGATAGGCATCAAGTGGATGATCATCAATCCTCTTAAGCCCATCAATATCCATCTCAGTAATAGCTGTTACTGCAGCTCTAAAGTGTGAATCTCTCAGAGGTAAGGTTTGGAGAAGTTGTTTCAACAGTAAAAGCTTTGCTTGACGAAGAGCCAGGGATGATACATGTCTAAGGCCCTTTAAATTTCCAAAAGAATTCACGTCAAAGTAGAACGTAGACAAAAGAATCAATTGAAATAGATTAAGTTTTACATCTGTTGAAGGGTAAAATCAAGATACATTACCTGAGGGAAATACATATTAGATTTGATTTCAGTTAAAGCTGCATCAATTGGCTCCACAGAGTCTTGGTAATCATCAGAGCATCTAAAGCACCAAAAAGCCTAACAGAAAGCATAAATAAGACACCAGTGACAATGCTAGCATATGAGGATGCAAATGCCACTTCAACCTACTTTTTGGGATCTTAAACAAAATGAACATATCCAAAGTAGACCACTCTAAGCAGTTAAGATAAACCATACCAATGTTCAAGTGTAAGTGTGCGGAAAGAGACATTTAATTCGTTCTTTCTCTAGGGTCAACGAATTAAACAAATATTCTAGGAAGCAAATTGCAACATATGTATGAATATTAGCATTGAAAATCCATGAAGAAACTGAACATATCGGTACTAAAGATTGAATTTTTTTCACTCTCCGAGAATCTTAAAACAACGAATACTTCGGGAATCAAAGAATGATACCAAAAATTTTAAATGTCAAAATGATAAAATCAGTAAAAGAAATGAAGTAATCCATTGTATAGCGTACATTCTCAAGAAAAATAGCCCACTGAAAGGCTTTCTTGATGTTGGTTGAATCCCAATGTGCAAGTTGACCTGAGGATTGATATCCAGATGCAAGAATCAAAATGTCAATGAACCCCTTTATCAGGTTCAACATATCTTCCCTAGTTAAGTCTCCGTTAGACCACTCCATTCTGTCCATCGCCCGCAACCTACTCGAGGCAAGAGTGAAATGAGAAAGAAGACGAGGAAACCGATCCCGAGCGAGACACCTGGAAAGTTTCGACAATATTTAGGTGGGGAAACCGGAAACGAAAGCTAGTTTTCCCGCGCTAAACAGCCCAACTTCTGCGGCAAATTCTTACATACCCGTATGTAATTGTAACGTATGTCATATGCATTTTTATACAGATTTGTACAAAAGGAATCGTAATGATGTTAATGCATATAATATAATTATTAATGTATAAATTCACCTGCGATTTCTTAAAATCAATTTTGAATTGTTTAATTCCTATACATGATATTTAACTTCAATTTCAACACAAACATGTGACGATGGTCTTTTAACTCATATGAAAAGAGATGAAAGAGTCAGAACCCCGGGTGCCCAAAGGAACTTGTAAATATACAGATGTCTTCAAGACGAGTAAATAATAATATACATCTCCAAAATTTACAAAAAAAAAGATATCACACCAAAACTAGTTTCAAAGCTGAAATATACAAAACAAAAATACCAAGACACAAACATAATTTTATATTTAAAGACAAATCAAATGAGTAATTAAAACAATTCTTACCCGAACAAAACACCTAACAAACGATAACATTTTACTCCTCTTCGATTGAAATAAGAGTGACACAACACAGTTCCACAAGTAGATTATATACTTAGTGTGAACTATTTCTTCAAATAATCAAGCGCGAACAACCGAGTCTTACTTGATTATAGACTTCGGAACAGACTGCTAAGCTTCCTTTTTCCCACTTCCCCTTTTTAAAATTTATTCAGGACCGAATGGTGTATTACATTTAGAATCCATTATCAAACGGGAAAAGAGGATTCCGATGAAGGACCACATAGGGAAGGATCGTAACCCCCCATCTCCAACGTGATCGCGAGCAAAAATGGTCATCTTTCAAACCGTACATCACTTTTTCGGCTGATAACTCTACTGTACAGAACTAGTATTCAATCAGAACTCTTAAAACACTTGGGCAGAATCCAAAGAAAAAAAATCTTAAAGAACTTGTAAATAATATCTGAGGATGATAATCAAAGCCAATCTAGTGTGCACCAAACACACAATCACAAAAAAGATAAACCGAGACAATATCCAAAAATGAGGGGGCAAAAATATCCAGGGACAAAACTACGAAATGGAATCATTGCACACCAAAACTAAACAATGCCCGCAACTAAGAAACCATCTGCTATATAAACGAAAACAAAATATCCATTCAGAATTTAGTGTCTTGAGAAAAAGGGACGGCTTCTTAGCTCATACAAAGTTCTCATAGCTAATAAAATTATAAAACCTCCAAAACAAAACCATGATCAGATTCAAAATCCTAAGACAGATCGACAAAATCTGAAATTTCATTTCTCCGTCAATTTGATATCCCCTAAACAATAGCATTGGCAGCACTAGCAATCCTTGGCCAGAGATCAGCACACTCTTTTCCAATTGGGCCAGTGATGGCAGAACCTGCAACGGAGAAGACATTATGAGAAGGAAAATAATTTCACGAAGACCTCAGAAGAGAGTAATAACTAGATCTACTAAATCAAACAAACAAGTATTAACTAGTGCAAAGTACTATATCAAACGACAATTTTTATTTACTAGGAAACTCTAATTCTTGCTAAATATTAGCTTAGCAACTCCAATCAATTCCATCTAAGTTAAAAAAAGACATTTTGCCAGCTAAAATGGAATTTCAGATCCCAAATGTACAGTCATTAACGAACATAATAGAAAATGGATCAATGGACTGAATTTTGTGCATCAAGTGGTAATCCAAATATTGTAATCTGGAAACATGAACTTCTCATTATTCATGACAAATATCCATCAAACAATATAGCAAGGAGACAGGAATCGAGAGAGAATTTCGGCATACCTTTCATTTCGCCCTTGGGATTCACAATGACCCCAGCATTATCTGCAAAGGGAGAAAACAGATATCAGATCAGATAGTCACCTTACACTTTCTAAGCGATTATTCAAAAGAAAGTTAGAATCAAATAAAATCTTTTAACCAAAATATTAAGGCATGGGAAGCATGAATAGAACAGGAAAAATTACACAAAGATAATAACGTGATCACTAGATAGTATCAATTCACATATTCATCTGATACCATTTACTAATTGACGAAATGGACTCTATTTAAGTTCCAGAAAATCAACCTTCAAAATCATACAAGTTTAACAACACAAGAAGCTGATTTATACAGACAATTGCTTTCAAATGTTCACCAAATATGACCAAACGAACATAATGTTAATTTGAGAGTAGAGAACTAACACGAAATAAAAACAAACAGACACAATCAATAGTCATTGAATTTCATTTATAAAAAAGATCAATAAAAAAATTATAATAGTACCTTCAAAATACATGTAGACACCATCCTTTCGGCGCCATGGCTTGCGCTGGCGGACGATGACGGCGGGCATGACCTTCTTCCTAAGATCGGGCTTTCCCTTCTTGACGGTGGCCATAACCATATCGCCAACACAAGCAGAAGGCAGCCTGTTCAACCTACCCTTAATCCCCTTCACTGAAATGATGTAGAGGTTCTTCGCACCAGTGTTGTCAGCGCAGTTCACAGTCGCCGCCACCGGCAAACCCAGTGACATCCGGAACTTATTACCCGCCGATCCTCCGCGCCCTAATTATCATCCACAGAATGTAAGCAGATAATCAAATCAAATTCAAAGAAAAAGAAAAAATAACTGGTACCTCGCTTCGACATTTTGGCGGTTGTCTCTCTCCCTACCTGCGAAGTCTGAAGAAACAAGAAAGGTTTTGGAGGAGGCGCTAGGGTTTTATATGTCTACTTCTGCGTTCTAGGGTTTTTAAAAAAATTATGGATAGTTTTTCGATGGGCCTAACAAATTGTCAATGGGCCTTTCTCTTTTTTCAGTTTATAAACTTCATTCACATAAGCCCATAGATTAAAATTTTCATTAATCGACTTTTTTTAAAAAAGAAAAATCATTACTTTTACATAGTAGTAACTCCTACCGCCTAAATTTGTACTCAATTCTTTCTTTCTTTTTTTTTTATGAGCAACATAAATTTCATTAAAAATAAAATAATAAAAGTTATAAAAAGGGTTTAAATACCATGGTAACAGATAATACATCACCTCACCATTTAAACAAAATAAAGGTAAAATAAAATTAAACATATACTCTCTTTTTTTTTTTTACCTCTTCCATTATATCTTTAATTAATGAAGAATAATTTTTTATCTCAAACTATAGGCAACAATTTGAGAAACTGGAACGCATCAGTGCACAAACTGTCTAAGAAGGAGATGAAAATTGCAAAAAGGCTTAGGTTTGGTCCAAGTAAGCAAAGTTATCCAAGAGGAGGACAAAATAAACTCCAACCCATGATATTTTTTCATAAAATACGAGTTTCTCTAATAACCGGATAGCCTAATTTGGACAATAATTTTTTTTTCAAATTCATCATTATCAATTAAAACATATTCAAAATATACTTTTACCATCAAAATTTTAAATTTTCTCTTAATTATATAAATGAATCTCACATATTAACATAAACAATATTGATTTTCATTACTTTTTAATTAAAATACAATAACAAATAATATATATTAAATATTATATTATTATAAATAATATATGACTAAAAAATATATGTTATCAAAATTTCAATTCCTTAAATTGAAAAACAAATCCCTTCAATCTCCAATAAAAAAAATTATTCTTGTAAAAAAAGCTATTTTCAAATTCCAATCCAATGCATCAACGGAAGAATTTGTGTTTTACTCTACAAACTACCGAGTTATGCATATTTGGATAAGATTTTGGATCATTATTGAAATTATAGGTATAAAATTTGATGTAAAATATGTAATTTTTTTTTTTTTCTCAAGACAGTTATGAAATGATTAACAGTGGTGGCAGTAAACGGGAGAAACAAAGTATACAGCAGCTGAAATGTCTAGCATTTCACTGCTCAACTCTATCCTCCCCATCCCCACCGTGAAAACCCTCACCGCCACCGCAAATTCCCGCCACCTCCGCCGTCAAACCAGAATGTCCCTCGACGAAACCTCCAAACCCAACCTCAACCTCATCAAATCCGTCACCAAGCTTCTATGGGGCCAATCCCTTCCGCCTCAGATGCTCATCTCCACCGTCCGCTCCACCTGGTCCACCGCCTGGCAACTCATGATGTCCCAGATGGCCCCTTCCGATTCTTCCGGCCGTTACACCCGACCCACGTCCCAGTTCCGTGCCACCCCCAATTCCAACGACTTTTCCCGCCAAAATCTCCACCTCTACGTGGGGCTTCCGTGCCCCTGGGCCCATCGGACTCTCATAGTCCGGGCACTCAAAGGCCTCGAAGATGCCGTGCCCGTCTCTATCGCCTCCCCCAGCATCGATGGTTCTTGGGAATTCCTGGATAGTCCTGTTCCTGAGGAGGATAAGCTAATTCCGAGCTTGGATAAGGCCAATGGCTGTAAAACCTTGAAAGAAGTTTACAATCTAAGGCGAGGCGGCTATAATGGCCGATCCACCGTCCCAATGCTTTGGGATTCGAAGAGAAAGGATGTTATTTGCAATGAGAGCTATGATATCATAGAATTCTTCAATTCAAGTCTAAACTCAATAGCCCTCAATCCAGAGCTAGACCTCTCTCCGCCTTCACTCAGAAAAAGAATCGATGAGTGGAATCAAATAATCTACCCCAAGGTTAATAATGGCGTTTACAGGTATAAACACTAAAACCCACTTCAAATATCCTTAAATAGGAGGACCCTTTTAGTTCTTGACAATCGAAATATTGTAGGTGTGGATTTGCACAGAGTCAAGAGGCATATGATAGTGCGGTAAATGAGCTGTTTAGTACATTGGATATGTTGGATGATCATTTGGGTCGCTCTAGGTACCTCTGTGGGGATGATTTGACTCTCGCGGATGTTTGTTTGTTTACTACATTGGTTCGTTTTGATATTGTCTATAATGTTCTGTTCAAGTGCACCAAGAAGAAGCTCATTGAATATCACAACCTGCACGGTTACATGCGAGATATTTATCAGGTAATACCTCTTGTTACGGTTCATATAAGCATATTTTGGTTTAGGGAGTTATTATCCATGGAAGGAAAGATCAGACTGACTCTTGAGTTCCCAAGTAACTACTGATTACTACCAATTTCTTATCTTCCTAAATAGATACCGAAGGTGGCAAGAACTTGCAACTTTTTGGCAATCGTGGATGGATACTACAGGATTCTTTTCCCTCTGAATCCAAGCAGCATCCGACCTATCATGCCTTCAGGGTGTGAGCATGAGGAGCTATTGGCACCACACAACAGGGAATCACTCTCGAGTGTCGGAAAAGAGAAAGAGGAAGAGGTTTATGTATAGCAGAAATTACAAAATGGAATGGTGTGTACATATTTTCACAGCTTACATATGCGGGAACTGAAATGTCTCAGAATAATTAATTGTATAACATATTAGTTCAATTTCAACATCCTACATTTTCTAAATGGCCATTCGCAAGATTGCTTGCCACAATAGATCATCTGGGAACCCAGACCTGGTTGACAATGTCATACTAAGGAAAATTGCTGATAATTCTACCAGAACTGGTAGTAACATGAAGAATTATGTTATTTCTTTTCCTTTTTCTTTTTCTTTTTTGTTTTGGTTCTGGGGATTTGAGAGCGGAAATGATAGGTGAGTCTGCGCTAAAACCAAAAGAATATGTTGTTGATCTCTCATCTCTATGCATAAGTTCAGAATAATCACATTTATAGTAGATAAACAGGGACATAGCACTTGGCCTCCTTACGGATTACATTAAAATTCACCCATCTGAGAAAACTAGTCGGAAATGATTTTAATTTTTTTTTTAAAGACCAAAATTCCGCGCAAAGCTTTGATAGTTATTCCAGAATCCCCAGTAAACGACGATGCATAAAACATTTCACAAACACATCAAATGGCTACGCTTGACACTTGGGCAGAGCAGTCCACTTCTTCAGTAGACTGTTTAGCATAACACAAGAAATTGCAGAAATCATGATGTCATGTTAATTTCTGGAGGATCTAGATCCTGCATAACAGCAACAGCAGAATTAGTTAATAAATGATTAAGATATGCGATACTAGAGTTTTGAACAACAATGAGATATGGTGCTACTTGCCTCGTTAGCATTTTTTACTTTTCATAGACATTACATACCACATACAGGCAAACTGCACCAATTTGCAGGTCTATGACCATAACCTTTACATTTCAAAATTGCTTCTCCTATTACAGTGAAAAGGTACAAGGATTTTTTACAATTATAAATAATTTTGCCATGAAATCATCATTAAGGGTGTTAACACATTCTTGAGTGAAGATGAGACTGCTAAGGCAAAGATTTGGACAACACAGACACTAAGTTCAACAATGGAGATTGTCAAACATTATTCGACAAGAAAAAACCATTATGACAAGGTATGTTAGAAGATCAAAAACTTGAGATGAAAAGTGGATAATAGGTGCCTTCAGTCTTTTATCAAAAGTTTCATGACCTGCAGACGCTTGCATTTCTAAGTTAAAGTTAGCAATAAATATGCAAGGAAAGGCTTCTAGAGAACGTGCGGACGGGAAGAAAAGAACCTAGCTATTTCTCTTCCCTTTTCCTTGTTGGTTCTTCAATTGACATACCAAAATGAAAATAATTTTACATTAATTGAGGAAAAAAAGAGAAAAAGCTATACATGAAAACCATAAAAGAATACTCACTGGTTGTCCGTCTAATGTTTCGGCAATACCTGCTGCCACACTGGCAGCGAAAAGCCTTGACTGGATGATCAAGGTCATCAAAATCAATACCATAATCCTGCAACCATTTTACATATTTGGTTAATGAAATTCCAAAGAAATAAAAC
Source organism: Apocynum venetum (assembly GCA_019593545.1). Taxonomy (NCBI): domain Eukaryota; kingdom Viridiplantae; phylum Streptophyta; class Magnoliopsida; order Gentianales; family Apocynaceae; genus Apocynum; species Apocynum venetum. Next base: position 3,476,314 of record SRSM01000324.1, read on the forward strand.
ATTTATTGGATTAACATAAAGTACTTGAGTAAAGATGCTTCCTGCAATTATGTTTAGATATCTATTCAATAAGCAAGGGCAAAAAATGACAACTTATAACAGAATATGCTATCCTATTCGTGCAGGAGATGGCAGGAGACAAGGTTTCTCACAAAGTCGGGCAATTGCTCTTATAATTTTTCTTCGTAAACAGAATTGAGCAAAGACCACTCACAGTGTCAGAACACATGGATATTCTATAAGTTTCAATCGTTAAACTTAGGTGGACTAACAAAGCTATACAATCACGCTAAAAAGAAAGAATTAAGACAAAAGTACAAGTCACAGGGACATCTAATATGAAAACATGGAAACAAAGTACATGAAAAACAAAATTGAAAACGTAGAATATCAGTAAGAAAGTCAAGATGCAAAACGAGATTATAGTGGTAGTGCACATAGTGACTGGATAAAATCCAATAAAGCCAATATGCAGCGTATCATCTAGATTTTAAGCAAAATGCAGAGTAAACTAGAATACAGCATGGTGTTCCCACTGAGATCTCCATAACTCACACCTGTTACACTGAGCTTAACACAAGAAATTTTACAATCATTACCTTGTTTTGGAACTAAAAAGCATGGCATGGAAAAGAATGAGAAGTCTCTTCAATTTCAGCATTTCAGATTTTTAGACAAGATTTAAAAATATGATAACTTGCAAATTCATAGTCCATTATGCATAGAACAGTAAGCAAACACTAAATTCAGTTGCATAAGAAGAAAATAATTGAAAAATACCAGTATCACTTACCCAAGTAAGTTCTTCCATCGCTTTTACCTTCCTTGTGGTGAAAAATGCAAGCTGCATTCGGAAACAGATATAAATTAAAAATTTTAATTTAGTGAAAGAGAAGCCAACGGCATTCAGTACAAGTAAAAAAGCATACACAGAAAGTGTATAAAATGCCATACATGATAATAGTGGTGATCAGGAGTCTCTACTTCAACTGGTATCTCAACCATGTTTGAGTCAAAACACCTACCAAGGACAAAAAAATAGGATATCAACATCAAAACAAGGAGAATATCTAACTTTTATGATTGTTATGTTGACTTTTTTTTTTTTTACAATATAAGGAAAGAGGCAGGATATTTATAAGTTGGGATCAGTCACGTCCTCGTACAATAGAGTTTGTGAATTCTACTTAAGCATTCATTATTTCAGTGAGTTGACATCAAACTCGCCACAAGGAAACAAATTAATAACATTCCGTTATTGGTCTTGATTGAAATGCACCATGAAGCTATGTGATTGAAGCACCCTGCTTATTGAAACATGTAATCATAACAAAGGATCAGGAAACTGAAGATGGGGCCTTAGCTGGTGTTTTAGTTATAAAAATTCCAGTGCCTTTTGTTCATTCAGGGCATTGGCTCTAACACCTAATATCTTCTAGTAAACAGACTTCTCTTCTCTTAAATATAGAAATATTCTCATCTCACAGCAGGTGAAATTAGATTACAAAAGTTCAGGAAATTAAGAACATAAACCTACAGCTATTAATTTTAACAATTAAAGTAAATCTCAAGAAAGGGCAGGAAGAAACGACTGGAAAATGCATTCACCTGTGATTTATAAACCTTGCAACATTCCCATAATAAGTAGCATCTAAACAAAGAGCTTCTTCGTCTTTAAGCACCCATTCAGTTACCCAATCAGCATCCAGCAAAACAGGATAGGAGTGTTCTTCCCCTTTAGCACTCTTTGTAACCCGATCAAAGAGCTCCGCATTCGTTAATACTTCTCCAACATATTCACAAACAAACGCTCCTTTTGGTAGATCTTCTAGAGTACGCAAGCCCCATCCTTTTCTTTCTGTCATAAACACCTAAAAGATTTCAATGAAAGAAAGTCAGGGAGATTACATGAATTCAATCAAAATGCACATTTAACATTGGTAAAATACACCTCTTGGCATGTCTATAGGACAACCATGGGCTGCCAAATTCAACATAGGAGAGAGATCAACAAGCATAATTGATTACCTGCAGATTGCGAGTAATACCCCGCTGAACAACTCGATTGCCACATTGTTTATTGCAACCACATTTTGACCAACATTCTTTGACAAACTTCCTTACCAAATGACCTTTGCAAGGTTCTATGATGTCCTCATTTTTAAGCCTTTCCAAAGGGCATTCCTTGCAAAAGAATTGGCAGTGCTTTTCAGGATCACGGTTCATAGAAATGCACTCTTTAAGAAACTCCTCCTTAACAAGTCCCTCAGATGTATATGCAAATTCACCACCAGTTTCACGGGCACATGCACAAGGTATAGACAATGAGAAACAATCACCAGAACAAGTTAAGCAGCAATTATCATCTCCAATGCGAGCCAAAGAGAAGTTCATGTGTGCATTTTGGAACACTGCATTTTGTGGAATATAGTGAAAGGATGGTGGATGCACATTATTGACTTCATTAACTAATGAAATAGTAACTCTCTCTTGCCCCTTGCTTATATCAGAGACATCATGGTGAGATCTTCTTAGATCAGAAGTCAACTGATGCTGTGGAACAATCATGAAACTCTTAGAACTTGAGTCGTCAACACCATTCAATTCACTTTCATCGTGAACTCCACCATTACTATGACTAGCACTTTTATCAGGCTGTTCATCGTCATCCAGACCATTGCAAGGTGGATGAAATTGCAAATTTTGTGACAAACTGACCTCATCCTCAGATTGTGTCACAAGCAATCCATTCACTGTATCACATGGTGTGTCCCTGGCAACAAGAGGTTCAGCAGGAGAAGACTTTCCCAATAATTCAATTGATGGTGAAACTTGAGTAGTCTCTTTTGATTCATTACGAGAGTCTGACGCCAGTTCCACAAAGCATTGGCACATATCCTTCATGAGTTGCATAACAGAAAAGTTTGGGGGCAAAACTTTGTATGATCTAAGACATCTTTCTTCCACAGTTTTGATAATATCATCCAGTTGAGGCAGTTTGAAGTTGGGTACTTCAGGACAAACATTACAGGTGAAAGAAATTTTTACCTCCCCGACGGGTGAGGAAGCAATGTGTAGCTGAGACAACGATTCATTTGGGACTTCTCCAGCTACAGATTTCAATGCCAATGGTTCTCCACAATCACATTCTGCTACTGAATTGTTTTCTTTTGATGATTCTTCCTTGTTAGATGTTTCTGTCAAAATCAAATAGTAAATATCAGAGAGTCAAAGCTACAATGTGACATTCAAAAAATCAGTATTACAACAAAAATCAGAGAGAATGCAAAGAAAAGCTAGGGATAATTTCTTCGCAACTATCTTACAAATTTCACAAGCAACTAAGTAATGCTGCAAGAAAAATCCTAATGCAAGGCAAACAATAGATTAAGATACCGCAAGTCAACAAAGAGTATCACCAGAGTTCTTACATTTATGAATTATACACAACCAGGTTAACAAATAAGACTTAAATCTATGAATATAGAATTGGAACATTTTCTGCTCACAAGCATAAAAGTTAAAAAGCATTTGTAAGTTGTGTAACTGAAGTTGTTATTACAGTAAAAAAAATTGTACCTGGGTGGATAACGGCAAGAGGAACCTCAAACTGCAGCACATCATCAGTGAACGGCTCTTCTTTAGGCTTGATCAGTGCCTGATGACAAATATTTTTCTGTTTTGGGGATAACATAATTCCACAATCAGCCCTTGGCTCTTGAATATGTACTGCCTGAGACGACCTCTTGGAATCTATATTCTTCCCTCCAGAAGCAACTTGAGGTGGGAGAGTTTCCTTCCCTTTGTTCCTGAGTTGCATTACCTGAGCATCTGATTCAGCTCTCCTTGGGGCATTTGACTGGCTTTTGTCAGCACTAACAGGCTCAGATAGATCAGGTCTTCCATGGATAATCAAAGCTTTTGGTGAAACTGGCTGTTTTCCCTTATTTCTATCAAGTGACTGACAGGAAAGATTCTGGGACTCAGCCCTCACATCTCCATTACTTGGATATCCTGTGCTAACCATGCTTTGCGACATATTCTCAACCTGGACTTCAGGTAATTCTACTGGCTCGTCTTTGGGTTTTATGAGAGGAGTCCCAGCCAAGCAAGAGCTTGAGATATCTCTGGATTGAGAGGTTTGCCCTTCTTGGTATTTTAAACGCAACCGTTTCAGAGGTCTTTCAGGCTCCTCATGTTCCTGAGCTTCTCCATCAGAATCATGGCCTTGCTGCAAGGTAAATAAGAGAGTAAATACAAAAATAAATCAGCACAATGGAAACTATTACATCTTTCTCAGAGAAGAAAATGGAAGATCTATACCACAGTATTTTCAAGCTTCTTATTTTCAGCTGCCTGAAACATGAGTGAAGCAGGGAAAGTTAAATTCTGGGTGCAAAGGATTTTTGTCGCAGAGGTAATGGAACAATAGTGGATAAAAATAAAAGTAAATTCTATGATCTTGAAAGGGAGAAAGATGTGCTGGGTTTCTTTAAGCTTGTAAAGGATAAAAGAATGCAAGAAGGGAAAAAATGAAGAGACTACACCTGCACTTCCTCATTATCAAATATAGCATCTGCAAGGACGCGATAATTCTCCTCCTCTATCAGTTCCCAATTTTTATCATATAACTTCAAGAGACTTTTCAGAACGGGTTTCACTTTGTCTTCAGGAATCCCTATATCCCTCATAGCCCGAAAGGCTTTTGCAACTCGAGGATTAGGAGGCATTGTTTACACCAGCAGCAACAGACTAGCAGAGCAGAGATCTTAGAAGTGCAACAACCTAGAAGATCAAAGTCTATGAGCAAGAACAATATAAGAAAAGAATGCATGACTTGATATAAACACCACAAGTAATTAAATGCCAGTTCTAAAGGATAATTAGTAAAGGTATGATAGCAAAATGCGATTGAAAATTTGATCAAATAGCAAAACATTGATGAGCTTTCTAGATAGGCCAATTTAAGTTTGTAAGATGGAAATGGTCCCCAACGAAAGTTGAGATTTGAAACATAAGCATGTAAATATTTTCATTAATTCAACAACAAACTAGACACAAGGCCAATTCCTGTCGTTTCAGGCATTTTCTGAGCCTGGAGAGAAGGGCTCTGTCCCAGGTAGGCACAATGACACTTAGCTTGCATCTTTAAAATAATAAAAAAAAATCCACTTTAAATATAGCTTTAGGATAACAGAAAAGGAGTTTTATCTTTATATTAAGCACTTAATGAGAGATAATTAGCAATCAAATGGCCACAACTAGCACAATTTTGACACTGGAACATAACATCAAGTGAACAGCAGAAAAAATACAGGTATGTGGTACTATTTAAGAAAAAGAAGTTGACAGTTAATACAGATTTTGTTGACAATACGGTGAATACACTTTAGCATGGAAATGTGAAAATGCAAGTCATATAGCAAAAGATTAACAAGAAAGCATCCTTTTACTGGTTCAAGGATACATGTTTGATAAATCTCTGAATTTCTATATCTGGTTGCACTTTCTCAGAGAGCTTTTAATGGATCGCCCAATTTCTTAATTTGGCTACTCTTCCTCATTTATCTGACCCATCTAAGATCCAGCCCCCACCCCAACTAAAAAAAAAAACTGTTACCTACATTCTTGTTCCAATAAGTAAAACCTTCTCATTTTTATATGACATTTTTTATTCATTTTGGCTATAGCTTTCTTTCTATTTTTTAGCGAATGCCAAATGCAACTCCTCATACTAATCAAGTTATGATGTTACAATCATGCTCATCACTTTCGTATATCAAATTATACACTAAATGTGAGCATTTATAACTTCATTCTACATACGGATAGATGTTTTTGAAAATAACCAGGAGACGAGAACAAATCCAACATAGATGAAGGCATGCACATATGTATATTTCTGTATGTATGAATCAAGTTAAAATCAGATCTTGAAGCAACAGACATCATGCATGCCAAAAAGGAAGTAAAGAAGATATAATAGATTTTCTATACAAAAACAAAATCAGCACAATTTTGCAGTATATCTGAAAATGAATGATAGGGTCACTAATTAATTACATCAAACACATACTCTCATAATTGATAATACAAGAATCAACAGGCCACAATTTAGCACAAAGGCTTTGAACGATCTAGTGCCCCTAGTACAAATCTTTATAAAAGAAGCAAGGAAGTTACAAGTTCTTACCACCTATGAGATGAAGAGAGGTTCAAATGCAGATGGAAGAAGATGAGGAAAACATGAATCCCTAATTTGAAGTGCACTTTGTCTTTGTTTTCTCTATGACCCATTTCCCCTATTTTATATAGCTAGATGAGTTGATGATAAGCTGTATACTTACACGCGTTGATTAACTTGCCGACAAGCGATAAAAGGAATAAAAAAAAACAAGAAAGCCACATTCGTATATTTGGCAATAATCGACAAATTGTCAGGCCAAGTCGGGATTGCATCATAACTATAACAAAAGCTTATTGAGCCTCTAAAACTAATATGGAGTACAGGAGAGGATTTATTTAAATGAAAATGGAATCCTCCTATATATTTTACTTTCTTAGTGTTATTGGTAAAAGGTAAAACCAAAGAAAGGCATCAGCACATTGCTAGACTACTCTAGGATAATCCAAGGTGGGTTGTGGCATAATCAAGTCAAATGGAGTACTAATATGATGAGGCTTAACTCAATCAAAATTAACTTGGGCATGAGTTTGAGGCCTAGGTTCAAATCAAGTACAATTTAACGCAATGTTTCATATAATTTAAAGCTCAAACTGGAAACTATGTTCTTCCTTAATTCCTTTAATCATTTAAAAGTTTAAACATTTGTACAAACTAACAAGAATAGTAAAAGAGACGAAATTGCTTCACTATAATTTCAGTCAATCCCCTTGACCATTGATATTCTACACATTGTATTAAAGTTAAATTACCACCTCATCTAATAGCTTAAAATGTTAGAAAGGAGGGTGATTTATAGATTTAAAAGTTTAATGATCTGAAAATAGAAACTGATTTTGTCAACATTGACATCACTTACACATAGCATGATTATCATTTGTTGCTTCCACTGTCCCACACTTACTTGTCATTGTACTGCCTTCTAAGGGAAATTCTCAGAAAAAAGGCCCTTACATTGACGTAGAAAACTCCCTTGAAATAAGTCAACACAATAAAAAAAAAAAACTCAAAAGATAATGCTCCCTCCGTCCCAAAAAAATAATTCAATTTGTATATAAATCTCATATTTAATTTTTCATTTCTACATTTAACCCTAATTAATACTTCTTGTTATAAACAACAATTAACCAGAACTAACCATTATATTCAGGCACAAAGTTTATTGAAATTATACAAAGTTTGTTTGCTTTGTAATTAAGGATTATTAAGCTTATATTTGTATATAAAATATTTATACCAACTAAACTAAACATCTTTTAGATATGTGTAAAAAAAAAATACATTTGACGGCGGGAGTAATAATTATGTATCAGTTACTAATTAACTCACCTTAAGCTTGCAATACTCCAAATAAGTTCAAACAGGAAATACTTAACCACCTGTTTGGAAAAGTCATTATAAACATAATTTCTCCTCGCCAAACTCCTACGCTAAACCCATTTACGTATATAATAGAATGAATATTCTAGCAAACATAGAAAATAAGATATTGGCGCATACTGCATCGTGTAACAAATTGAAATTTTAAGTATTTCAATTTTTACTCTATCAGTCTGGTTTTCACTTCAAACAAGCAGATAGAATTAAAATGGCCATTTGAAAAAAACTCCATTGCTAACCAGCTGTCATGCAAAAAACAGTAAACCCTAAAAGATTTTAGAAACCCAGATAGGAAAATTATTGCAGCGACTAATGTGCATGGAAAAATATTCTGATAATGCAAGATGAATGACAAACCACTGTAGGTTTACCTATATTTTGCGCAGAAACAAATGTCAATTGAGGAACAGAGACAAAAAAAAAATACAAGATACATATTGACAAAAAGAAAAAATGCAGAGATTGTAATAAATTTGAAGATATACCAAATTCACAAGTGGAGTCTGCGTCTGGCGAAGGTGAGCATTAAGAAAAACGAAGAAATAGGGCAGACAGGAGCCAAATAGGAGACTTTTAGGAGAATAGGGGGAGCGAGCACTCGGGACTGGAGAGTGACAGCATGAACGCGCGTGGATATTACGAGAGCGTCTGATTTTACAAACTGCTGAAACATCAAGCCCGGGAAATTATAATATGAAGCTCTTTCGGATATCAAACGTTTTTCATCTTCGAAACGAACGTTGTTTTTAGGCTTCTATATTTTAACCTTTTTAAGTAGGTTAAAAAAATCTTAAATTCGTTTTATCTCTAAAAGAAGAGTTTGACTTAAATTTTACTATGTCCGCAAATGTTTTTAAGCATTTTTTAGATTAGCATTATTCTCAATTCACGATATTTGTCTCATTCGAACTTCACTACAATTAATAAAATTATTAGACAGTTTTAATTAGTTCTATTTTGGTTCTTTAAGTGTCACAATTTAAAATTTTATATTTGAATTACGTTCTCAAAGTTTTAAAAATAAATAAATTAATACTCTTTTCGTTACAAATTGATAGATTTACTTATTTGTTTTTTCACAATAATTAATAAAAACATAATTAATATGGCTAGAAATGTAGAATTTTTATAAAGTATTTCTAAAATATCCTCACCATTTATCATTTCAAAAAGAATTTAGTGTATTTTTTATATACAAACAATCTTATTTTAAATAGGTATATTTTGGTCAACTAATAAATACATGTACTTTTAATAAAGAAAATGACATGTAATTTGGAATAAATAAAAAATAAAAATAAATCTATCAAATTAGGACGAATAGAGTATTTGTATAATATTTTTTATTAAGAGTTAGAAAAGTCATTGATATGTTTTAGATTTTATATCATTAATAATAATATTGACATAAACATTAAATGAATTGTTTATCAGTTATAACTTCATTGTAAGTTAAAACTGGAAATAACAAATAAAAAAACAATAAAGAAAACACGAAAAAGTTTATTAATGCAGTTTGACATATCTCATTGCCTACGCATGTGGATCTTTCACACAAATTAATTCACTAATAACATATAAAGTCATACATCATGTTAAATTTCTTTTACAACACTTAGTAAATTCAATTACACTCCAATTTTAACTCAATATGAATTCAAACCAACAGTGCATTTGACTCTGAGAGACAACCATCAGCAGCTAGCACAGCACCAATTTATTATACTCAATCAATCAACATGATTGAGAAAATCTTCAGTTGTCTTTTACCCAACAAAATGACTTTATTATATATGAATAATGATGAACATTAACATGTCTAAATATCACATTCAAGCTCTTTAACAAACGATGATTTGAACTTGATAATTTCACAAAAAAATATTTGTCGATCATTGCCTCAAAAATATCATCACTTTGATATATTTAATAAGCTCTCATCATTTTCATGGTTCTCTCTTAAGTTATCAAATCTACATAAAATATATTGCTATAACATAATGAAGAAATATATCACGTTTCAATATATTATCTACTTTAAAGAAAATATTCCATATGCATAGACTTTAATACATGTTCCATAATCATTTGTCTCCACATCACATAGACAAATAAAAATAAATTGTCAATCATTTAATTACATAAAAATGGCAAAAAATAAAGATGCAATCAATATAAAATGTATAAAATATAGTTAATAAATTGTTTGAGATTATAATTTTAATTAAAATTACAATATCAAACAATCTATTAATTATATTTTATACATTTTATAATACTATCAATGATGTGAAACCTAAAATATATTAATCAGATTTCAATTCCAAATAAAAAAATCATCATCTAAACATAACTTCATTTCAAAACAAAACAAAAAAAAAACTTTCAAAATCCATTCCAAAGTGTTTTGAGATATGTTTTTATGAAGAATTGAGAAATTTATTTTAAAAAAGTGACCAAATATATACTAACTATTGCAATAACCTTATAAAGTTAGTGTGTTCAATTCATATGAGAAGAGTATGAGGTTAAAGCTAAAAAAATTTTAAAAAAATTGGTGTCCTTATGATAATTTGCGCCTAATCATACGCCTAATTTTGCATTCTAGAAACAATGGACATTTATGTAAATAAAAATAAAAATAATCAAATTTTATTCTAATCCTATTGCCTAAATTTGTTACCCGATTTTTCATAGATTTGGATCGTTTTAAAAAAATATGGGAGACTTATTAAGGTGAAAAGAAAAGCACTTGATTGATTTCATTTTATTTTTTTTACATTGAAAAACTTGTATTTTACTACAAACTGAAAAGTTACACGTATTTAAATATGATTTTAAATGACTATGAAAATTATAGGTAAAATTTTTAAATAGAAATTATTATATTCTTCTTCTTTTTTTTGTAGGTGGTATGATGTTAAAAGGTTTTGAACGTATGTAAGTTTAAACTAAAAAATATTAAGATAGTATTTATTGTATAGAACATTTGAAAACTTTTAACTACTAAAAATGTAAGAATTGGTCATCCACATTCAGAGTACGTAATAGAAAATGGTCTATCCAATGTATCAGAACAAATACTAGACAAATAGAGATGTCAAATCCTACCATTTATTAATCATCTACTTTCATCTAACCATATAAATTGAAGCCACATGTGCATCATGCATGTGTGTAAAGAACCATCATTATGGGGAGATGGCAATTTTCACAAAAAGGATAATGAGCTCAAGAAATAGTTGTATAAAATCCAAACTAAGAAAATCGAGTTTGCCAATACATACAAACTTTTTTCAAGAAAGGAAATAATTAACAACTATATTCTTCTATGCATTGTATTTGATCAAATATTAGACAATTATAAACTTCAAACCCCATGATTTACTAATAATCTACTTTCCTCTACATTTTTTTTAAGAAAAAAAATTACTTTTTCATATTTCATGACCCATTTGAATTTTAAAAAACACAAATGAGTTGTAAGAAAACCCCATTACCTTGACAGAAAATCCCTTAAACAAGTCAACCAATTGAACTTGGAAAAAATCATCAAGAGATGATAATAATTATGCACCAACTCTCGCCACTAATGAACCCAAAATGAGCTTGAAAATACTCCAAAATGAATAAAATCTTGGAAGTTCAAACATGAAATACAGTATAAACAAGAATAAATTCATTATTAACATAATTTCTCCTCGGCCAAACCCCTACATTAGGCCCATTTACATGTATAACAACACGAAAGTTATGGCAAACATGTGACAAAAGATATAGAACATCATTTAACAAATTTAAAATTTATTTTTAATTATTTTGATTTGTACTTTGTCAATCTCGATTTCACTTTTAACAAGCAGATGTGTTTAGAACTCAACTGTGTCAATGACTCCAGTTCTACACAATTAGTTATATTTATTTATAAATTATGTGAATGAAAGGTTTGGATATATTTTTGACTTTATGTATTAAATATTAGAGTAAATTTCATTAAACCTTTTTCGTCTTTTATCCAAAAATACTAAATCCCTTTATCTTTTAATTGAAATAATATGCCCCTTATCTATTCAATTTCATTAAAATAATATAATTACTATGCTTTAATTTTATTAAACCCTTTAAACTTCTCATTGAAACAAACTCCCTCATCAATTTTTTAATTGTCCTCAATATACCTCTTTCATCTTTTCAATTATTTTAGTTAAGTATAATTTTATTACAATTTAACTTTTTTTTTTGTCAATTAACCTTTTATTTTTTATTAACTATTATAAATTAAGATAAAATATTACTAAAAAATTATGAACTTTTTATGTGTTTAAATATGTGCAGAAAAAAAATAGATTTAATATATTATAAAATTTAAAATAGTTGAGAAAATAAAAAATTGTTTTCTTTATAAAACAATTCTTTTATTTTTTTCATATTGTTTTAATTTTATAATGCGTTTAATCAATATTTTTTTTATGTTAAAGTAAATAAAAAATCATAGAATTTTCTATATTTTAGTAATATTTTATTTTAATTTATAAGAGTTAATAAAAATTAAAAAGCTAATTGACAAAAAATGATAAATTGTAGTAAAAATTATATTTAACTAAAATAATCGAAAAGATGAATTGGGGACAATTGAAAGATTATGGAAAATTTTATTTTCTATGGAAAGTTTAAGGGGCTTAATAAAATTAAATCTATTAATTATACTATTCTTGATAAAATTGAATAAATAATAGGGAATATTGCTTCAATTAAAATATAAAGGATATTTAGTATTTTTGGATAAAATATAAAGGTGATTTAGTGAAATTTACTATAAATGTTATTATATTAATAATTGCTTTAATTTTAGAAAATCAATTAAGGAACAACAAACGAGCTCGAAGGGTACAAATAGTATTGGGGCTAATTGATCTTAAAAAATTAAATGAGTTTAACTAATTGATGCTTTTATCCTCATGGAAAAAAAATGAATTTTATCCAATTACTTTTGTTTTGGAAAAAAAATGGAAAATGTTTTTTAAATAATTTTTTTATTCATTATTAAAATTAAAATTTATATTATCTTCATTTTTTTAAACTTTTTGTAACTTGAAAAATAAAATATTCAGTGTACTAATTAGTATAGTTATTTTATTGAAGAAAAAACAATCACCTTCAATGTTCACAGGATGAAAACACACGTTCATAGTGAGGAAAAAGAACTTTTGTTTGGGGTAGCAACGTGTATAGAGAAAGTGTGGCTCCTTATAAACAAAACCAAGCTTGGGGAATAAGTGATACCAAATGTGGAACTTGTGGTGGAGATTAATAAGATGATAAAGCATATTGTAGTGGTAGAGCCCCTCAAAATAAAATAGTCGACAAGTTTACAAAACAAAGTCATTAGATTCCACCAAATGATTATAGATTAAAGTTGAACTTTGATACTTTTTTCACACATGATTTGAGCACTATTGTTGTATTGGTTAGGAATAATAAAGGTTTGATTGTGCATGCTTGGATTGACTCTATTAATGTTATCACTACTTTTGTTGCTGAAGCTTTGGTATTGTTTCACTACTTGATTATTGGTGAGGATAAATGCTTGTATAATATTGATATTGAGGAGGATGCCTTAGGTGTTATTCTAGCTGCTAAATGAAGTAATGAACATGAAGAATGACAAGCAAATAAGTTTACTGATCCAATAAAGGTTATATTGAGCAGGAATTTGAAGAAAGGTTGGCCTTTGAAGTATACTTTCAGGGAATGCAATACAACGGTTCATAATACTATAATTTGAGTAAGAAAACATTGTAACTATGGCTACATACACATTCCTCTCATTCCCCCTGAGTCCTGGTGTAATCGGGGAGGGACTCCCCTGACATTTGTAATATGGATAATGATTTTATTGTTTATGACTAATTTGCTATTTACCAAAAAAAATAAAAATGAATACACACTTATATGAATAAAATGGTACTACCACAAGTCTAACTAAATAATACATATGATTTGTTTTTGTCTTTTTTGAATCTTTTTCATGATTTGATAGATAATTTGATAAGTCAATAATTATTTTTTACATATTTCATAATGTGATTAACTAATATGTTAACTAATTTATTACGATAAACTGGATCGAATTTATAATATCTATTTAATAATTTAATGTGCTTCATAAATTACACTATTACTTTTTATAAATAAGGCCAAATAGAATTTATTATCTCTCACATATAAATAAACGAGCGTTAAGACTTTTAATCATTTTTCTCCCTTAATCACGAATCCCGATATAGGTAAATTTTTCTACCTTCTCAGGTATGGCAGTCACCCCCGGTGCTGCCATATGTCTGGCCAGCGACAGCAACAATAAGCCTAAAAAAATTCATTTTCCCCCACTATTTAGCCTTCTATATTCAAGAATCATAGTATTTCCGGAAAAACTCTCTAGTGTCTTACTATTTTATTTTTCCAGTAAATATATATATATATATATATATATATTAACAAATAGGGGTGGCAGATGGGGGAAGAGATGGAAGGGGTGTGTCATAAAGGGAGGGAGAGAAGTAAGAAGAAGGGAGAGAGGAGGGAGGCCGAGAGAATGAGGGAGAAGAAGAGGGAAAGGGGGAGAGAGAAGAGAAAAACCGAGAGGGATAGGGAGAATAAGGGAGATGTGGGTGGCCATGGGATGGAAGAGAATAATAAGGGAAAAAAGGGAGAGAGAAGAAGAATAGGGGGCATCTGGTAGGGTGAGGGGAAGGGGGGCGGCGGCGGGCAGTGGGAAGGGGGAAGGGTGACAACTAAAGTGGAAGAATAAGAAGATGAAAAAATTAGGGTTAAGGTTTTGGTGTTAAAGGGGTATTTTTGTAATTTTTTTTAAAAAATATGTATTTTTGCAAATAGGTCTTTAGAGTTTACAAATTTTAAAATTTCCTCAAATTTAGATACGAATTTACAGATTTACTCACGAATGTTTTAAAATTTTCAAATTAGTCCTCAAATCTTTCTAGAACTTTCATTTTGACCCCAAAATTTATAAAAATTATATTTTTACTGAATTATTTTAGGAATTCCCTTTTTATACCACAAGACTTATTAAAATTATGTTTCAACCCATATTTTAAAAATATTTCATTTTAGTCCCCCAAACTTTCGAAAATTTTGATTTGACCCCTGAGCTTTTCTAAAATTACGATTTGACCCAAACTTTTTCAAACTCGAAAATTACCTTTTTCATATTACAAAAGTGTTCCAAAATATTTTCAAAATGCCAAATATTTCCTTTAACTTTTCAAAAAGCCATTCTTTTTGTTTTATATAGATTATTTATTTATTTAAAACTAATTATTTAGTTTCGCCTTTCAAAGTTCTAATTCATTGAATACTTCCAATGTAGAAAATAAGTACTTAGGAAGCTAGTTTTCCATGCAATTTATCACACATTTATATCTGTTTTTGATGTGGAAGTTATAACCATATTTAATTATTTAAATATTTATAATTATATGTTATATGTGCTATTTATTCAATGATTAATTGTGCACTTTTAAATACTATTATGATATGTGTACAATGATTTTATAAATGCGCATATAAATGTCTATTGCATATGTCATCAAACAATAGGGGCTTAGACCCGATAAAATAGGGACTTATGTCCGATTGAACAGTGGCTTTAGCCCAATTAAACATGAGTCTTTTATTCGATGACATACATTGACAATTTATGTTTACATGATATTTGGAATGTGCAAATCCTTGTAAACTGTCACATTGTACTCTCACTAAATACTTTGTACTTAAATCCATGTATTATGTTTTTCTAAAATCGTTTACAGTTTGATTGATTGTGATGTGGGGAGGATGACCAATAATTTAAAAAAATTTCAAGCTTGGTTTAATTTAAATTATGTTCTCGATTTTGAACTAATATTATTATTGTTTATGTTTAGTTTTACTTGGTTATAAATATTTTATTTTGGTAAAATTTATTTTTGCTTTAAATTTATAATTTGAAATTTATTTAGAATTTGAGAATTTTGACTGTTCTAAATTATGATTATTCATTTGACGTGGTTATTATATTTTATATTTTGAATATTTTTTATAAATCTGGAATGTTACAAAATTTGACTATTTTTCCATCTTTAACACCTTGACGTGACACTGAGCGTAAAAGGGTTGAAGAATCTATTTTATTTTTATAAAGGCTAAAATCACTTATTTTATCTTTTTTACCACTTATTGTAAGATGAATTTCGACTTCAAGTCATACATTAGACTTTCCATTGAATTGTCTCTCTTTCCCTCTATATATATATATATATATATATATATATATATTTATTTATTTATTTTCCTATTTAAACTTATGGTAGTACCTTTTTTTATTCATGTATATGTGTGTATTCATCATCTCGTTAACATTGAAGGTGATTTTTTTCTTCAATAAAAGAGCTATACCAATTAGTACATTGAAGATTTTATTTTTCTAGTTATAAAATATTTTAAAAATGAAAGATAATATATTTTTTTATTTATAATAGTGAATAAACAAAAAACTATTTTAAAAACATTTTCCATATATTGTCCGTCTCTCTAGACTTGTGATAGTACGCTTTTATTCAAAATCACATTATCATAACTAATTTATCACATTAATTATTGTAGATTGTGATGAGGTTCATATACTAATGGGATGAGAAGTTATCAAATTTAAAAGGTTATTTATAAACCTTAGATAAATCATATATTTGAATATTGAAAATTTATTTTTAATACAAATGTATAAACATTCAAATATAAATAATAATAATATTATTATTATTTGCATAAAATAAGTCTATATATATTAAACTAAGAATAAAAGAAAAGGGGAAGAAGTGGATAAAACCTATATAGATGGTACTAGGAGGTTCTTTTTACTATCTATTTGTTTTTTTTATAATTAAAATTTATTACGGGCCTTTCATCTAAGCATTCTTAATCTTTAATTGAAAATGTAAATCGCAAAATACAACGTGATAAAAAATTGTTCCCAATGAAGATCAAGTCCTCCGTACCTTTGACATGAATAAAATACATATCAATGTATGTATCTATATAGCTTATCTCAACCTTTTGCCAATCCAAACTGTGCCAGGGCACTACCATCTTTACTGTCTGCGAAGAAGACATGCGAAGGACATGTCGCGCAAAACGAGTGCCGAAACAGTAAGGTTTGGGGCAGTCATGCACACAGATATTCCATTTATTTAGTATAACAGCCAAATATTAACATTACGTTTAAAGTTTAGTCGTAAACTTTAAACAAAGCAAAGAAACAACCCAAAAGGAAAAAAAAAAAACAAGAAGGAAAAAACAGCAGATCCAAAATCACAATTCTTTTATCATTTGCAGACACCTCTCTAGTTGCCTCGCTCGTACCTGGGCCCAGGCCACACAATCTCATCAAATTTCTTATTCAATTCCTACGCAGTAGTACATTTTGTAATCAACCCCACCCCCTCTATCATATGCCACAATCAATATACCATAAACAAATTTCAGCAAAAATTTGCTGGACTATTTTAATTATTTCCGGCAAAATATTTTATTGATTGCAACAGTTTACTGTATGCCATCTGTACCATAAGAGGAAAAAAGGTACAAAGAAGCCAAATAAGGCCTGGTTTCAAACCTTCTTTACCCCTACTACGAGAATATATAAAGGACGAACAAGATCAGGATTTGGTTGGATCATCATTGTGGATTCATATGGTATTTGATTTTGTTCTCACCCAAAAATCAACGTCTACAAGCAACCAAAACCCCTATAAATTCATCCCCCAATAAGGTTACTGTTGACCAGAATTCATATGGTTTGAGTTTCAATGGGTTCATTTTCTCTGCTGTTTGTTTTGCTTACTGGGTTAGTCATCCTGGGATCTTCTTCAGATCACACAAATTTGGTGTACAAAGGTTGCGCTGACCAAAAATTTCAAGACCCAACTGGGGTTTACTCGCAAACCCTCAGCAGCCTATTTGATGCGTTGACGTCTCAATCCTCCGCTGCCAAGTTCTACAACACTACCAGCGGTCAAGGGCAATCAGCCATTACTGGGCTGTTTCAATGTAGAGGCGACCTCTCCAATGCTGATTGCAACAACTGCGTGAAGAAAATCCCCGACATAGCGGAGAAACTGTGTGGCAAAGCTATTGCTGCCAGAGTTCAGTTAGGAGGGTGTTATTTAAGGTATGAAGTGTCTGGGTTCAGACAGGAGAGTAGCACCGAGTTGCTTTACAAGATATGTGGGTTGACTCAGGCAAGCGGGGCTGGATTTCAGGACAGGTTAGACACGGCTTTGGGGGAAATAGCTAAAGGGGTGAGTAGTGGGAATGGATTTTACACGGGCGGATATCAGTCGGTTTATATTTTGGGTCAATGTGAAGCGGATTTGGGAAGTGGTGACTGTGTGGATTGTGTGAAGAATGCTACCCAAAGAGCCAAATCTGAATGTGGCTCCTCTATTTCTGCTCAGATATATCTTCAAGAATGCTACATCAGCTACAGTTATTATCCCAATGGAGTTCCCAGCAATTCATTTTCATCTCCAGGTTAGGTATTAGACATTTTTTGCTCAGAAATTTTACACAGTTAAAACTTCAATAAACAGGATATGGTGATTGCTTGATGTCTCTATCAGTGGAATTTTTCTTAAATTCTAGTTCTAATTGCTTGATTCTAATTCTAATAGAAGTGGGGTCTTTAGGCCACAGGGGTAGAGCAACTCGCTAGCTGTAATTTTTGACTAATATTGTTGTCCATATATACATTAGTAGTATTTTTTTGTCTCCTCTAATTAAATGGCAGTTTTGAGAAATTTGGTATGCTTGATTTATACAGGAACGGGTAGAAGTGCACAGAAGACGGTTGCAATTGTTTTAGGGGGAATTGTTGGGTTTGGTTTGGTAATTGCTTTGCTGATGTTCGTAAAATCAAAGCTCAAGAAGAAGAGTTATTCCAAGTATGGAGGTGAGTATTTGGAGTTCATGTTCTAAATAGTAATGCCTTTTTTATGTCATTTCCTTTTGGTATCTATCCAGATGATCAATAGACATATATGACTTAAGATTAAGTTGTTCTTGGTGTCTAAGTTGTGGTAATTGTTGATTGCAGGGTACTGATGAAGAAGAAAGAGGGGCAAAATTGCAGAGTTTTTTAGGTGGCTTTAGGAAAAGAGAAATGTAAAGTTAAAGCACTAGATTTGTTGGAGGCTTTAAAGGTATCAAGGAATGAAAGATTTGATATTTCCATGACATATGCAGCTGAAGGTTTTCTTCGTCTCCAAGTTTTGGTTTTCTTTTCTCAAATGCTTGTTTATAAAGCTTGGGCAGCTGCTGTCCTCATACTTAGTTATAGTCTGTTCATCCACTTCCTCCTTGCATGGTGCATTCTGTATCTACTTATATATCCATATATAATCCGCCCCCATCTTGTATGGTGAAACATGAATGAAATATTGTTGCTTTGCGTTTAAGTAATCGTAGTTCCATACTTATACACTGTTAAAAGAAAAGCAACTGATTTTTGGCTTCCTTTTCCTTCTTGCTTCGGGTTATGGGTTTATCATAAATTATTGCATCATATCTGGGAAATAATATTTGGTGGTGTCAAGAATGGAAAAAAGGAGAGAGCAACTGAGAAACGAAACCCTTTAAAAAATAAAAATAAAAATAACTGCGAAACGAAACAAAAAGGCAAAGGAAATACTTTATACTTTAGTGAAAAAAGTTCCTTCCCGTGATGCAATGGTAACAGGAAGTGGGTTCCACCAATATCAGTTGACACTTTTTCTTTGGTGACAATGCCTTATAAGATTCATGAAAGCAATGACAATGGAGATCACTTTGAGGACTTCAAATAAAAAATTCTGTAAAATCAAGTTTTAATCCAAATGGACTGCTGAGTCACAAACTAGTTTCAAAATAATATAGGCCTATTGCTCTTTCAGTATGGGGTGGGGTTGGACCATGAAAGTTGATATTGATGTTATTGTTCTTAAAATAGCTTGCTAAAAATATTGAACTTATCCCTCTACAATAATTGAATTTGCTTTTTCATCTTTTAATTTTTATTCACACTTGTGACCTAAAATATTTCACCAGTTGAGAGAAAATATATCAACCACAGAAAAAGGGAATTCCTCCAAGATAGCATAAGAGCAACTGCATAATCTCATGAATTTTGGTCCAAGACTGCTGCATTTTGATTTCTCATCTAATTTATATGTTTGCAGGGATTAAGCCTATGACCTCACCGGATTCTTTCGATCAATTTTGAGGTGTTGAACGTAATCTTTATATGTGCGATGCTTGGATGTAGAAGACAACAATCAAATAATGTTTATACCACAATTAACATATCTTCTAAGTTCTAACCTATTCTCAAGTACATCCTTTGCTGTGCTAATAATATCATTTTATGTGTGTATTTATTATTAAAATAGTAAAAATTCAATGAATTAACAATGAAGTGTATGTTGTCAAGGACCCCACTGGAAATGGATCTTGAGCCTTGAGGATTCGAATATGATCATCAGTGAAGCAGTATGACAACAACCAAATCATGTTGATTTATAGCCACAGATTCTCCACACGAAGAGGATATTAGTTTACTGCTGGCCAAAAGAGTGGAGAATCAAACTTTTATAAACTGCATTCGGTACTGTAGCAATTCCATAGCATTTAACTGCTTTTTGATATGGGAATTAAGAAGGGAAAATCGCAAAATCATAAATTTATTTATTCTGAGAACAAATCAAATAGCATTTCAACTTCTCTAATCCTTGACTTTCTTCATCAACCATTTCACTTGCTAAATTGAACTTCAGAGGCACACGCACAAACACAAATTCACATTCATTATTCCATGAAACATAAAAATACACAAATTTTCCTAGTACCAAATTATTCCACAGACCAATTACAAATAAGAAACTAAATTGAAAATTTGAATTCAGAAGAAAGATAAGGAATTTAACATTTTAACTTAGTAATCTGTATTCTTACTTCTGGACAGCCGTCACTGGAGGAGCTCCAAGCAAACTGACGCGCTGCATCACGAGTTCGTTGATCTGCTGCTCGCGGTCCATCTCAATAATGAGCGGAACTACAAGGATAAGAAAAGTGGTGCTCGCAATCCACGCGGCTTTACCGGTGCTCCTGAGAAGCTTCATGGCTAAGGATGCAGCGTCGGTTGCGACGCACTTGCCTCTGTAAACGACCGGGGACTGAGATATTGAAGACGATACCCGAGATAGCACGCCCCCTCCACTCTTACTGGTGACCCCTCGCTCCGGCAGCGATACTCCACCTCTTATTGCGGCAGACATCACTCTTTAGCCGCAACCGTAATTAACGGATTGCTATTCAGTTGTGCTTCCTATAAATTTGAGGCATGATTAAATGCGAATAACTTTTTTTGTCCAAAAAATAAAAAATAATATTGAATCTTCTAAATGGAGTAGTTGTTTAAATTACACAGTGTCTATGTAAAAATGCTCGTGACATAATCAACCGCGTGTATTTTTAAAAATGCATAATAACCAATGGAAAAATTAGCCAATTTTGTATCTTAAATTTAAATTCTTAGCTGTTTTAGTATTTTAAATTTAACTTTTTAACTATTTTGGTATCTCATCTTATTTACATGTAATATTGGATCTTTAACTTTATTAGTCATTTTTATATTTTTGATTAAAATGTTATCGAAATTCAATGAAAAATGTTATGACTGTAATTAAAAAATTTTAAGAACATTTTTAGAAACCTATAATAACTCACGAATTTAATGCATAAACACGTTAACTTCCTCTTAATAACTCATAATCTTCTAATTAGCTCCAACTTGGAGCTTATATATTTTCCTTTTAATAGGTTAGTGTAAAGAGAACTTTTTGGACATATCTAGATCTCGATAAAATATTTTTGAGATGTGAGAAATATGAAATGAATTATTATTAATATTCTATGATATCTTTTAGTCTTCATTCCTAATAACATAAATACGTTGTGAGTTATTGTTAATCTTCTTTATTAGGAATTAAGACTAAAAGATATCATAAAAGATTAACAATAAACCACTAAATATTTCTCACACCTGAATTTTCTAATAGGTTTAAATGTGTCTAGGAAGTTCTTTTCACCACAACTTTCTCCTGGGAAAATAAATAAGCCCCAAGTTGAAGCTAATTATAAGATTTTGGATGATTAAGAGGATATTACCAGACTTATGTATTTAATTTGTTGGTCATTATGAGTGACTAAAAATACCCTTACAAAATTTATCACGTAATATTCTTTCATTGGATTTTGACAATATTTTGATTGAAAATATCAAAATGACTAATAAAATTAAAGACAAATTATCAGCATGGTCTAAAAAAAAAAAAATGAAATACCAATTTGAAATTTTCCCTATGGCTTATTATGTGTTTCCAAAAATACTCTTCAATTTTGGTCATGTGTTAATCACTTGATCTTTTTGCCGAATTCTTATAATATTTTGATCAAAAATATCAAAATGACTAATAAAGATAAATATAAAGCACCAAAATGATATGAAAAAAAAAAAGATATATCAAAGTGACCATAAATATAAACTTAATGTATTACATTAACTAATTTTCCTAAAGAGTTTTGCATTCCAAATGTGAAGTATTTTTTATTGAAAATGTTTTGAAAAAAGTAACCAAAACGATTAAACTTTGAGAATGTTTTACATAAAAGTAATTTTTGTCAATAAAGCTGTTTCAAATTTGTTAAGAAACAATTGAGAAGTTAAAAATAACTGTTCATGATTATATTATTATAAGTTATTTGAGTAGTTGAAAATATATTCTCCCTTTTTCTCAAACTCACCCACCCCTCTTACTTAATATACCCAATCCACTAAAATCTAAAAAGTTTAGAAAAATTATTAGAAAAAAAAAAATCATAACCTTTGATGCAGTGTGATATTATTTTGTATAAATATTATCTTCAATCTTTTCTATAAACATAAACAAAAACAAGGAAGACATTTGGTTTAAATCTTAAATAAAATTTTATTTTTCTTTTTTTGGCATTCAAAAACATCCCCTATTACATAAAAACTCAAATGTGTACAATTTTATTATAAAAAAAAAGTGCAAGCTAAATTTATTTATTTGCATCCTTGTTATTCCTTAACCTCATCTTCCTTCATTCACTTGGGGTAAAAAGAAAAGAAAAGAAAAAGAGAGAGGTCAAATATGAAAACTACTTTTGATTACTTATATTTATATATTATACTTGGGTAAATTAGTAACTCAAGTATACCGTACGGATGGGTAGATTTTCAATCAAATTTTAACCACTTAAAGGTTTATCAACATTACACAATGTTGATAATGTCGATAGATTAATTTATATAGCATCTCAACTTTAAATGATTGGTTAAGTTGCTAAAATGCTCTCTTACTGTTTTTTTTTTTTTTTGTACTTTGAAAATCTATACTTTGCTTGAAACACAAGATAGTAGTTTTCACAGAGCTAAATGCGTTCATTAACCCTTCTTTGCAACTATGTCAAGAAAAAAATTGAAATTGCACCACCAAATTAGTAAAGTAAAAAACTCTTTGATATTGTAGACCAAGTTTTTCATGTCTCATCCATAAAGCCAATTTCATTAAGTCAATTAATGCTTCCAGGTTTAGTGTAGCTAATTTTGTAGAAAGCTTTTAATTCCTTGTTTGTTATATTCGCAATTAAAAAAAAAAATCCATTTCAAAGTCAAACAACAATGTTAACATCTCAATTATCTAAAATGTAACACAAATAATTTTAATAAATTACTTTTATAATATGTTACATTCTTCATTTTAATAAACAACAATGTAACCAAGTTTTTCACGTCTCATCCATAAAGCCAATTCCATAAAAAATTTAAATAAAATTATAAAATATTGATTATTAAAAATAACTTTTAAAATATCATATTACATAATAAAATGGAGGTCATTACATCTCAATTAATAAAAACTTATTTATTTCATCAGTTAAGTTTTTAAGCATTCATATAATTTATTATGACTAATTCAATTCGCTTATACGATTGAACTTCAAAAGGAATTTCTAACAAAATTTTAAATATCTATCATCATATTTTTCTGAAAAAAATATTTATTTTTGGAGGAACTGAAAAGATTATTTATCATGATGTTGTTTTTGCATTTTGTAGCTTTTTACCCAACATCATTTAGTCATTTTAATCAGCCAAATTAAGTTCTCATTTAGTCATTTTGTATTTTTTGATACCTTTGAATGAATGAATGAATGAACGAAATGTTCTTTCTGTTTTTTTTTTTTTTTAATAAAAAATGTCCTCATTTAACGGAAACTACCCAACTCTGCACGGACAGCTTTTTCTTTACGTGACACGGCACGCTTTCTTCAGCATCTAATAAAAGCGCAAAACATGTCTCTGGAAACAATCATAACCCAATATACCCTTCCAAGCCGACCCCTTAGTGTGGGCTCATCGCGCTCGATAGCCGCATCCCAATAAAACACAGCCCTCCGTGCCCTACTTCTCCGAATTCCTAATTTTCCATTTTCCCTTCTCTTCTGTTCCAAAGCGCTAAAACAGTAGGGAATAAAAATATAACTGCAGAACTGAAAAACCTCGAGAGATTCCGACTTCTTCCGGAAGTTCTTCGACATTCTTCCGTTATCTTTCTCGTTTGCTGTTGCTTGCAGTGGAGGTATGCTTTCCTTTGTTTTTCTGTTTTCTCTTAATTTCCTGCCGCATACTTTTTTTTTCCCTTAAATGTACAGTACAGTCGCTTGTAGATTTTTTTTTTGAACAGTTAATTTTGTATTGCGAGTTTTCCCTTTTTCTACAATTACTGGTATGTTAGTCATTGCCTTTGCTCTTTACGTTTGTTTGGCCTGTTTAGAGTGTATTATTTTTAGGGTTTAAGTTGACCAGTGGAAGAACTCGGTATATGGGTTCATTTTGTTTGCACTGAAGTCGTATCAATCGTTTATTTCTTCCATTTACTGAGTTATTCTAATAGAGGACGTTTTTGTTGGGTAGTACTTAGTAAGCAAGAAGAAGTACAATTTGAGTATTTGATTTTTTGTCCAAGAGAAGAGAGGGCGGTTTACGTGATGTATTATAGTTTGATGGAGTCCATGTTTGCAATGGTTTATTTTGCCCTTATGACTGCCAAACCGCACGAGTTTTCATTTTCATGGCTCCTCACTGGCTTGATGAACATGTAATTTTCTTTAAAATGAAGTACTTAGCAATTTTGCAGTGCGTTCCGCAAGGGGCATTAGTGGTTGGTTACTATGTCAGACAGTGAGCCCATTGTAAACCAAGCATCTGCGATGGGTTATGAATCTGCAACTTATCCATCCGCTGGTTATGATGATGTCAAGATGAGTGCAGCTTCAGTTGCTGGTGCACCGACTGGTGAGAATGTGGGGGATTTGACATTCAATACTACATCGAGAACGATGGAAGAAGTTACTGCTGACATGCGTGCACTTAGTGCCATGGCTAATGGTTCAGATTCAGATGCTTCTCAGCATGTATCAAACGCTAGTACTGCTGCTGCTACTAACGAGAAGCTTCCTGGTATTGAAAGTGCTCCAGTGGATGCATCTCAAGTTTCTGCTTCTGACGTGTCTCTAAATGGCAATAATGCTAGTGACATGGGAGGCATGTCATCTGTTGCTGGTGCTGAAAATGGAATTATATCGGATGATGGACCTGGATCTGCTCCTGCTCATCAGCCTTTTGATGGAACTGGTACATCTCTATATACATATATGAGTACCTATACAGCTATGTGTAAGTGTATATTTTGATAGCATTTTACCTCCAATGAACTGGTATGTCAATAAATATTGAAAACCCACTTCGTAGCAGATAAATGAAAGTACTTGTCACATTGGTTGGGAAATTTGGCAACTAGTGGAGTTTACTCTTTCTATAGCATGTGTGGTGTATATTATATGTGCATTTCAGCACTCTAATGGCCATCTAACGTCACAAGTTTATTTTAAATGAATCACTTGCATCTGAACTTTCTATTTTAAGGAAATGGCTCCTGAATCTGAATATTGGTTAAGTTATGTTGATACTGCAATCTGATTTCATCAATGCGATGATGACAATTTATTTGGTATATTTACCCTCCTTGATCATGTGCACGCCTTGCTTTCCTATTTCTGGTCCTGTTCTTGTTTGAGAGCTTCAATTATATTAATTGGTTCTTATTTTTATCTTCTTGACTTCCTAATGTGGACTTTCTGTTGTTGTTAGCATTATCTGCTGAAGAAGAACGATTGTGGAGCATTATCAGGGCTAATTCTTTAGATTTTAGTGCCTGGACTGCCCTTATAGACGAAACGGAGAAGATGTCGGAGGTTTGTTTTAGCAAATTTCCAGTTAGAAAAAATGAATATTATGGGTGTGGCAATCCTCGGAGACAAAAGTTTTGAAGATTCAAAACTCTTTGACATGATAATTGTCTTTTATAGAAATAGTTGCATGTTTTATGATCTGTAACTCCGCTATTAGGCTTGTTGAGTAGATGTAAAAGGGAGGTAATTAAAAATGAAGACTTTTCCTTACTTTATTTGATACATAAAATTAAAGTTTGGAGGCACAGTAAATTTTAGGTTGTGTTGGTGATTTCTCTTGTAGGACATGATGAGAATGCTTTCCACTATTGGGTTCCCCTCCAACTCCCCCCACTAAAAAAAAAAAAAAACAGAAAAAGAAAAAGAAAAAGAAAAAGAGAAGAAAATCAAGCATATATTTGAAAAACCACTAGTTTGCCTATTTGATGGTATTGTGATTAGGTTAGAGATATTTTTCTGGCCGTGGGAGCTAATATAAAAATAAAATTATTTGAATTTCAGGGTAACATAATGAAAATTCAGAAGGTATATGATGCATTCCTAGCAGAATTTCCTCTATGTTACGGTTATTGGAAGAAATATGCAGACCATGAAGCGCGGATAGGTTCTATGGACAAAGTTGTGGAGGTTTATGAGCGTGCTGTTCAAGGTGTGACATATTCTGTTGACATGTGGTTGCATTATTGTGTATTTGCCATAAGCACATATGGAGATCCGGAGACTATTAGAAGGTAACTGCAATCACAGTTTCTCTTACTCTAGTATTGTTGTGGCATGGGGAGTGATCATTCCATGAGTTTTCATTTTGCTTGCTTTGTGTGATCTTTCATTTCTTTCTAATCTGATTTCAGTATCTCTGCAACCGCGATTACTTCCACGTATGGCGAAAGGTTTGTTGGGGTTGCACATCAGAGATATGGCTCTTCCGATGAGCAACCCCTTCATTTTGGTCTTTCTCTAGGTTCAATTCCTTTATATATGGTCTCATTTGCCTTTCACGTTTTACTTCTTAGATATGTGTCATAGTCCATGTAGTTCTCCATGAATTTTTGCTGTTTTAACCTTGGCACTTGAGGTGCATCACTTAACAAATTGCTGCTGAGAAGATCTCCCAGTAAGGCTAAGGTGGCCTCTGTCACTGCTCCATTTGAAGGACCTTATTTATTGTTATCAGGAAGGTATTTGGAAGTGTCATGTGTTCTCTGTGTGATTTATTGCTTCCACTTCAATGTTGGCACTCTTGTATTGCATTTCTGGATATATTCTGTGGTCTGGTTATAAATCTTATTTTGTTATAATCATATTAATTCTTCTTTGTGTAGGCTGTTTGAAAGAGGACTAGCGTATGTTGGAACTGATTACCTGTCTTTTCCGCTGTGGGATAAATACATAGAATATGAATACACACAGCAGGACTGGTCTTGTGTTGCTATGCTATATACACGGGTATTAGAGAATCCCAATCAGCAATTGGATCGCTACTTTGAAGGGTGATTTCCTCTCTTACTTTCTCATGACATATTATGCCTTGAGATTTTAGGGTGCTGAACGCATGCCGGATTTGTATAAAAACGTCTATTTTGAAAGGTCCCTGCATTTTAGTTTGACATTGAGATAGTTGATACTCAATTTTTCCCCCTTAAAAATGTAGGATGTAATGTATCACTAATATTGCTAACATTTCAGTTTCAAAGAGCTTGTTGCAAGTCGTCCTTTGTCTGAATTGCGCACTGCTGAGGAAGCTGCAGCAGCAGGTTTTGAAAGTTCTGGAGCTAGTGGTCAAGAAATTGAGGGAGAACTTAATCCTAATTCTGGTGAACAATCTAAACCTGTAAGTGCAAGCTTAAAAGACGCCGAGGAGTTGGAGAAGTACATCGCTGTTAGAGAAGAGATATATAGGAAAGCAAAAGAGTTTGATTCTAAGATCATTGGCTTTGAAACAGCTATCCGGAGGCCATACTTTCATGTGCGTCCTCTGAATGTTGCAGAGCTTGAAAACTGGCATAATTATCTTGATTTTATTGAAGGAGTAGGGGACCTGAATAAGGTATTTCAGTTTTTTCTATTTTGGATTAATTTGAATTCCATAATTTTTTGGTAGCTTTAGTTGTGCTTGTTAAACATTGACTCACAGTTAAGAAATATCTGCCGCATCTTTTGCCTTATTGGCTAAAACGTTGGATGAAGCATCATATAAAACCGGGATATTGAACTTGGACTAAAGCATGGGGCTTCAATTTGCTTTCTATAAGGCTAAGTACTTCAAACCCTCATTTGTGAGTCGACATTCTGGGTTCATGATGTATTGTATGGTGATGTGTATTTTAAAGTTCCAATGTTATGCATGCAGGTGTGTTCTTATCTTCTTAACCATCTGTCTGACAGGCAAGGAAGGCCCTTTCATATTAGAGGGGCCTCCCTGTTCCAGAGAGGAGTATTCCTTTTGCATTCGCTTTCAGTCTTGCATGATTTATTTATTTTTATGATATGAAATCAAAATTTATGGAGCTACACCTTTCATTGTACAACAGGTTGTCAAGCTGTATGAAAGATGTCTAATTGCCTGTGCCAATTACCCTGAGTATTGGATACGATACATTTTATGCATGGAAGCCAGTGGAAGCATGGATCTTGTGGATAATGCTCTTGCACGTGCCACTCAAGTCTTTGTCAAGGTATGGGATGTGGCAACTTTTGTGTAGCAGCTTAAAGTTGACTGATTTTCACGTTTCATTTAACAAATAGTTTGGGGGGGATGTATACGCTATGCATAGTGGTGGAAACCTTCAAATTTTCCTCTCTGTATGTGTGTACCCTTTTGGTTGAAGATATATCTTGTATCATTGAGTTTTGCTGACTGAGATGAATAAACTGAGGAGAAAACCACTTTTTCTTTTAGGTTGGTTTATTTATGGAATAACTGCTTTGTCTAATTCTTATTCCCTAGTGGAGTTTCTTTATTCCAAAAGTGACAAGTTGAGAGCAAACCAGAGATCTCTTCAATGACCTCTTAAATTTAGACCCAAATAGGCTTTATTTCATGTGTTAACAAGATACTGGTTATTCATCAAAACAGAGGCAGCCAGAGATTCATCTTTTTGCCGCTAGATTCAGAGAGCAACATGGGGATATTGCAGGAGCTCGAGCTGCTTACCAACTTGTACATACTGAAATTTCTCCAGGGCTTTTGGAAGCTATCATCAAACATGCAAATATGGAAAATCGATTGGTTAGTTTCTATAATCTTATTGGTTATGTCTGTAGATAAATAATATTGGAATTGCTTTAACAGTTCATGTTTCTTTCTCTGACAGGGAAATCTTGAAGATGCGTGTTCATTATATGAACAGGCAATTGCTATTGAGAAGGCAAAAGAGCATTCACAAACTTTACCGCTGTTGTTTGCTCAATTTGCTCGATTTATTTTCCTGGTATTCCTTCTTACCCTTGTATGTGCTCAATTAGCGAAAAATTTAAAACAAAGGCCACTGGGTTGAGTTCTTTTGTTACACAACATATTTGAAGAGAACTGAGTTTGTTACAGAAATAGTACAGTTGAAAAACATTCGAGTGATTGGACACTTTGGTACCAAAGGTAATTACGTTTTGTCAATGTAGTACTAAATCCTTTTTTTTTTAGTACTATTGATCACAAACGTATTTATGCATTGCTAATTAAGTCAAATTGGCTGGAATCAGCAATACGTTTACGATTAAAATTATTAAAATAAAAGATTTGGTACTACATTTGCAAAATGTAATTACCTTTGGTACCAAAATGTCCAGTCACTCAAAACATTCACACAGTTAAAGGTTTCTTGGAGAAGCTTAGGGGGTTACTGGAATTAACCCTACTTATTACTAATTTTCT
Organism: Apocynum venetum; assembly: GCA_019593545.1. Taxonomy (NCBI): domain Eukaryota; kingdom Viridiplantae; phylum Streptophyta; class Magnoliopsida; order Gentianales; family Apocynaceae; genus Apocynum; species Apocynum venetum. The sequence continues at coordinate 3,506,178 of SRSM01000324.1, forward strand.
ACATAAATAATTGTTGCCATGTTTTCACTGCAATTTAAGGACGATGTTATATGATTTTAGTTAGGCTGCATTGTAATTTTGTTTGGTTGTTCTTCTTGGTTCTTTCTAGCACAATATATGTGTTCTTGGGGTGAAAAGGTGCCTTCTAACAAATTGTGTTTATGAAAGGTTTCTGGTAAGGTGGAAAAAGCTAGGGAGATTCTTGACCAGGCAGTTGAAAATGCTCAGTTGTCAAAACCACTTCTTCAGGTTCTCTCTCTCTCTCTCACACACACACACACACACTGATGCTCTAATACATCCACATGGAAAAGCAAATACACCGTTGCACAGTTGCTTACCCATCCAATAGTATCTTAATGGATTCCAAATTGTCTTATTTCATGACTGGAGCTGTCTCTAAATGTTGCTTTTGCTTTATCATATTCAGGCTTTGATTCATTTGGAGTCTGTTCAGTCACTTCCAAAACGAATTGATTATTTGGATTCCTTAGTAGATAAGTTTGTAGTTGCAAATCCTGATAGTTCTACTATTGCAAGTATTGCTGACCGAGAGGAGGTATCCAGTGTTTTCCTAGAGGTAATGGCTTGCAAATTTAGCTCTTACTACTTGGTTTAGAGTGACATCTTATGTTTGACTTTTGATGACAAGTGAATTACTTGTGGAAGGACATTATACTGGTACAGTTATTGTTTACTACAGTAGAGTTTTTTTTTTTTTGATTTGTCAATCGAAATATAATTCAAAATAAAAGAGATCTGTGGTATTTTATCTGGATACTTTTCTAGTTTTGATGTGTTTCTACTGTCTATATTCATCCTTCTAAGAACCTGGCATTTTGACCAAGATCTACATCAATGTAAACATGCGCACGTGTTGCAAGTTTTGCGTTCTTAGTATCAATTATTTACTATCTTAATTGTCCTTGGAAAATATGTGCCCTGTATTGTTATTCAGGTTCCCTGATTACAAGAAGAGAAATGCTGAAGTACAGTAACCTGTGGTCTTGCAAAATAGGACTACATACTAATATGCTTGCTTGCACTTTTTGTGTGTTTATATGATGTGTGCTGTTTGTGCTTTTGTGGAGTTGAAAAGAAAAAAATTCAAGGACTAGTGGACTTTAACACAAAAATAAGCATGGATGTGTTTTATTTTTGAATTCTGTTTTGTGCACCTTGGCAATTTGCCTGGCCCTCATTTTAGATGAAAGATGAGTGTTTTTTTCCTTTTCTCGTGGTGTGTGTTTATTGGTGAGGCATGCTTTGCACTTTCTCATTCACTTGGATGGGAAAAACACAGATTATGTTTTCTTTTTGATTTGAGGACTTGTTATTGCTTCCAGTTGGGACTCTGCTAATTCATTCCATGACTGATGGTTTTGCAGTTTTTGGATTTATTTGGAGATGCAGAGTCTATTAAGAAGGCTGATGATCGGCATGCCAAACTTTTTTTACCCCATAGGAGTGCATCAGAATCGAAAAAACGGCATGCTGAAGATTATTTAAGTTCAGACAAGACCAAGCTAGCAAAGGCTGGTCTTGCTTCATCAGTCATGGGCGCATATCCCAGTGCACAAAATCAATGGCCAGCAGGTTATGGTGTTCCTCAAGGCTGGCCACAGGGTGCACAGTCCCAAGTGCAACAGTGGACTCCTGGCTATAACCAACAGGTACAATTGTCTGTTTTCTGCTTAAGACTGTTGTTTGACTGAGTTTATTTCATATTGTCATGAATTTATCTTCTTTATTTGTGTATAATGTGTCACATTCACCTCACTTATGGATAAAATGGATGGAAGTATTTATTTTGTTGCACTAATTTATATTTTAGTGGCTAAAATGAAAGCTCAAATAATTGAGTGGTCCAATTAATCTTATTGGAAGTTCAGTGCCCCATGAGTCTTTTGGTAGTCCGTTGCTTAATGAAATCTCAAATAATTAAGCGGCCAAAATGTTAATGTCTTCTCTTGGTAGGATTAATCAATGGAGTCTACTCTTCAATCGTCAGTATTTTATATGCTTAATGGTTTCCTCTCTCGACTCTTCCACCCAAGAATCCAGGGAACTGGAAACAACTGTTGTATTCTGTCTAATCATCAGTCAGTCTTCTAGACCGTTCTCATCTGGTTTCCAATCTTTTACAATGATCCTATCCACTGTCCTGACCTCTTTGCTTCTAGATTTTTGCCCTGCCCTGAAAACAAACTATATTAGGTTTAAAATTATTGTCTTATGCAGCAACTTAATGTGTTTCTAAGACTTACATGACTGCAGTTTTTGAGGAAATATATATCTTGTCAACGAAATTTCATTTTATTTTTGTATTTCTAAGTATGCTTGTGAGTGTTCACTAATCTTGTCAACTATATATCTCTGTTTGATTCGTGTAGGCTGCATATGGTGCTTATGGCGCTTCTGCTTATGGGAGCAGTTATCCTCAGACCCAAGTGCATCCATCTGTTCCGCAAACTGCTGGTTTTGCTGCTTATCCTCCTACCTATCCTGCACAGGTAAATTCAGAATTGAAAACTAATCTAGAGATTTCTTCGTACTAAAAAATATGGGTATTCTATTAATGATGAAAGCATGCTAAGTACATTTTTTCTTGTGGTCTGTGATAGATGCAAAGGGCTGATGAATTGTTATCTCATAGTCTTCACTTGATGTTAATCAACAGCTTGTGATTGCTCAGATTAGTCTTGTGTCATCCAATTGAAAATATCCTCTCTTGTTGTGTTTCTTCTGTGCTTTTCTTGTTTTCCTCATGTTTGCGCCATACAAATGTCTAGGAGCTGTATTTGAGATATTTTTTCTCTAAATCTTAGAATTGAAGTGAGCATCAGAAATTTAGATAGCATTTCAGTCCGCGAATTTGATGGAAGAATCCAATCTAATATTTATTCTGGAATCCTAAACTTCCTGTGTTTTTAATGGGCCTAGTCATGCTTATGAAATAGAAGGTTTTCAATGTGGGGCATTTGTAAAGGCATCATCAATCTTAAGATGATTGCAAATGTCATCCTATTAAGCAGTTTATGGATTAGGGTTTACAGCTCACTATGGTGAATTTGGGATCATGGATTCAAGTTCTTCAGTATCCAAGTTCAAATTTTTCTGGAGTCGTGTAATGCTATTTTTTTAATTTATTTAATTTGTACAGGCTTTTGGTCAACAAAGTTATGCACAGCCAGCTGCAGCCGCAACCTTGACTCCAGCACAGCAATCTACTGCTTCCTCAGCATATTATGGCAGTTATTACTGAATCAGTTTAACTTCCCTTGATCAATTTTGGGGCTTGTAGTTTATTCTTTTGTCTTTGTTAACTTCAGAAATTAGGCAACACCATGGGGGTTTTTTCGCATAGTTGTGGTGAAGTCAGTGAACTAGTATGTGGTAGGGAAGTGACTCTAGTGTAGTATCTTTTTCTTCTTTGATCTTGTTTGTATAAACTTACAAGTATTCCCTTGTAGTCACCAGCCTTTTTTCATCTCAATCTTTAGTCAAGTTCAATGATTTTCTTGCTTGAGAACGTTCGCTATTTGTATGAATCTGTATACATAATGTTGGTGATGTTTTTGCCTTCAACTTGTGTGTGATTGCCTGTGATGAACATTGTGTGGTGAAGGCAGATCTGCCTTATCTGTCAAGTCTCTTTTCCTTTATGATTTCTGAAGTTTTGGAGAGACAGAAAAGGGGTGACAGTGATTTATTTGGCTCGTGTTTTGAGGGGATCTAGTTGATGCTGAATTCTGGTCTTTTTTCGTTATTTTTTTTGGGGGGAGAGGGGGGGTGGGGCGGGGGTTCAATAGCGTAAAGAATGATTTTTGGCTTATTTTACCTCTTGGTCCATCTTTCAATGATTTGGGCTTCCTGACGTAGGATGGCTTACCATTCAGCGGAAGGAATAGTAAGAATGGAATGCATATGAACTTTCTCGATAACTTAGTGAGCCCTGTGCGTGCGCCCTAATGGGAGACCTAGAGCACCCCTAAGATCGAATGTGTTAGCTCCATCTGTAAGATGATTTATTTATACTCTCTTTCCCTGCTCCCAAACTTGTGGACTGTTCCCCCTCATGGGGGACTGTAGAGGCACCGGTTGAAGTGGCAACTTCGTCTGCTACTTTTTCAACTGCAGCAGCTTCCTTTGAGGAGCAGTCATTATTTGGTATCATTCTTTTGTTAGTGATAGATTATCATCGAGCCAAATGTCTCGGGCAGCTGTGTAATGCAGTCGCAGTTTGTGAGATTCCCAGTATCAGTCCTTTCGGCTATCACTATCAGGAATGCATTAAGAGTTCGGTTGGTTTAAAGGAAGTAAAGTAATCCAGTAATATGATTTCTGGGAATATGGGAATATGATTATGGGGAAAGTGAATTCAAATGGATTTCTTATCCAATGTTTGAAAATGTTACGAATATTGTAATGGAAACTGTCATTTATTAAATGTTTGTTTCAAATGAATGGATCGATATATATATATATATATATATATAAAATAAACTTATTATTTACAATTATATTTTAACGTGTTTTAATTGTTTTAAAAATAAAATAATTATGTTTTCAAAAACAAGTTACATAATAAATAATATGTTTTAACTTGTTTCTTCTCTCAGTCTATCTCTCTCTCTTTTTTTTTTTCTCTGATAGAAAATTATGTCTAAGATCAATCATAGAAAGAAGAGTTAAATTATCAGAATTTATCAATTACTCCAAAAATGAAGTAATAATTAAAAATCTGGAAGTTTGATAGCACAACTTTAGTTATTGTAATTACCACAATTCAATACGGTAGCATTGTCCCAACATATAGCTATTCCAAAGTTCTGACAATCATAACATAAGGGTTGAATAAATTGAAGACAACCTAATGGAAATAGCAAATACAACAGAGTTGCGAATGAGAAAGAGGTTCATTTGATACGGTACAATTGTTGAAAAAAATAAAATCAAGTTAGAATAAAAAATTCTGAAGGCCCATCACCCAACTTACAAAGTCAATTTTCTTGTCACAAAAGGTGTATACTTGGAAGACAGCTCCACCACATGAGAAAACTACACAAGCACCAACAAAAAAAATATATGGGGGAGTCAAAACTATAAAAATAAAAAAAAAACGAAAAAACACACCACCAATGCCCAAGGCTCTGAACAGACTAATTATTTGCACGTTGCAGCAGCATCTAAGTTCTCAAATAACAAAATCCAAAATATATTCTTTTAACCATTTATAAATCCAATATCCAACGTCATTATACATTAGGGATCAGAGCTTACTGCATGAATTAAACATAAAAATAAGAAAAAACACACAAAGTTGCACGAAAAAAAAGAATGAAAAGAATCACAATCTTTTAGTAACTTTAAATTTTGAAATGTTTTATTTGAAATAGAAAAGTCTCTTATTCTTTTACAAGTTATTCTTCTCTGTTGATGACGGTGATTATAGAAAATAAACAATAACTTTTATATTGTACGATACAAAAGAAGAAGGTTAAAAATAAGACTTTTTTTATGAAAATTCATTTTCACTTTTGATGAAAGCAGTTGCATAAAAAGAACAATGGATTTAATATTGAATATGACAAAAGAAGATTAAAATTAAGACGCCTAATTTGATAATTAAATTCTAGAGGAAAGTAATGAGATGTGAAATAAAAATTTAAGAAAGTTGTGTTACTTGCTTTAAAGATTCATTTTACATTATTCAAAATTTAACTAAATATAAAAATTAAAAATTAAAGAAAAAGAATATTTTCTCAAGCCGCCATACTCTGTCAATCAAACGGGGCGACCATAGTAGTTATAATCGAATCCATGTGTCCAACATTGACACAGCCTTGCGGTCCAACTTTAAAAAAAAGAGAGGAAAATATAAAAATTTCCTCCGAAATCAAAATTTTAACACATAAATCTTACACAAAGTACTAATTATTCATTCTTAAATATATATATTATTTTAAATTTGTACAAATTTATTATTCGAATGTTATATTTTAATTATTCAAAACTAGACATCTAATTGAAAGAGATTAAATAATTTAAATACATTTTATATTCTCAATAAATACAAAATCTTGACTGTCCAAAAATAGAAAAGCAAGTAAAAGTAGTAACAAAATTCTCTAGTGAATCAAAGGAAATCCTGACCTTGCGTCTCAGTCTGTGAATCTATTTATATGAGGGAAATATTTGCTGCATTAAACCTCATGTGACAATCCAAGGACTTTTCTGTAAATGGCAAAAGAAAATCACCCGATCCAACTTCGTCAGAAACAAACTGCACTCACTGACCTGTCCTGGCTATGGACCACTCTCGTTTGCTTCGCTTCAGCTTCCATTACCCTCTCTCTCACTTCCACTTATTTTCAAGGCTAAACCTATAACCTAGGCATTCGTAGACAAAGTATTTTTGCATTATCTTTTTAAATATGAATTATGTTTATTTTAAGTCAATTATAAATATCTAAAAATAAAAGTGTAAATATTTATAATAAAAAATAACTAAATACCCAACAATAATAGAGTAAATAAAATAACCGATCCAATTTGGTGGAGATAATTGATATGAATATGAATAGAGAGGGTCGGAACACTTTTTAAAAAGAAGGCAGAGGAGGGGGAGCCAAGCAGTGTATGTAGGAAGGAATACATACTAATACATTTCCCCGTGTTTCTCTCTCTCTCTCAACAGATCTATACCTTTCCATCGAATCTTTCTCGTTTCCATTTACTTACATCGGATTTCAACGATCTCTCTAGAAACTCCATTTCATCATCTTTCTATTTGTTTTTGCTTCTCAATTTTCTCGCTCTGTTTTTTTCGAAACATTAAATTTTCTGTTCAAAGATTGATAGTAAAAAATAGAGATTTGTATCGCGAGGTTTCACTACTGCATCTATTTTTGAGCCCTAGGACTTTGTTGATCTATCTAGGGTTCTAAGAGGAGTTTGTTCTGGTAGCTTAGAAGCTCGGCTGAGTGAGGAGCCAGAGAATGGAGAGTTCTTACGTTGCTCCAGTCAGTGCCTCTCAGGTCTTTCTTTTGAATTTATTTGCTTTGTCATTATGTATTTGTGTTGTTTTTAATTTTTATTATTGTTCTTCCTGTATCTGTTGATTGATTCGATCACTTCCGTTTGGTTTTGAATAGGTTGGTTCCTACTTTGTTCAACAGTACTATCAGATTCTTCAACAGCAGCCGGATTATGCATATCATTTTTACAATGATTCTAGCTCGATCGTAAAAGTGGATGGAGCGACCACCCAAACAGCTGCCTCAATGCAGGTAAGGCTCTTGATTTATTAATATCAAATTGCAAATCATTAGTTTTATTTTTTTGATCGAAAAATTTGTATGGCAGCAATGCTTACGTTCTGACTATCATCCCCCCCCCCCCAAAAAAAAAATCGTTCTGGTCTGACGTGATCTCCTCTTGGCTCTTGTCATATGTATTTATGACGGATGAAGGACAGCCCCAGTCATGTTTATTTTTCTGGTGGTGTGGCATCTTCTGGATCTTCCCCCTGCATTGGTGCTAGGAAACAAAACCGTTATTTTAGATAGATAAATTTATACTTGCATTTTTTCTTAGTGTAGTAATTGTTTTATCTGAACTTACACCTCTTGAAGCAGACGCAGAAAACAAAGTTTTGACGATGATAGTTTAGTTTTTTAATAGTTTCACTGTCAGTCTCTTTCTATGTTCTTTATTCTAACATTCATGCACTATCTTGAATCTTTGAATAAATTTGTATCGAAATGGTTACAGAGCCCTTAGACTCTCAATGCACCTCTAGGAAGCAAAATCATTTGCCGTAGCAAGAAAATGAAACTTGTACTAGGACAAACTTTTTCCTAAGGAAGCAAATCATGCAACATGAAACTCTAGTTCCACCTTTTTTATATATCTAAGGCATTCTCCGGATAATTCAAATCAAAGCAATTAAATGTCCAACTCGGGCCTATATGACTTGATTGATCAATAGAAATACTCCACCTTTGTCATATATTCCGTGATCGTGTGGATCGCCTTGTTACACAACTGAAGGGAGAGTTTTCGAGCGAGCAGTTGCTTCTCTGGAGAAAGATTGGCTGGTTAGGTGACCATGATGGAAGGCCAAGAACAGCGAGCTCAAGATCAGGAGCCAAGAACAACATTATAACATGATTTATATGCTAGTGTTAACCAATATCGATCTAACTAGATTCGAATATTTTCTAACTGAAATGGATTGAAAAAATCAAATACGGATTGCTATACATATAATTTCGATAAGATAGTGGGTTGCCTGGGATTTGAACCTGGAACCTGTTGGATGGAGTAGACTGGAACACTTTGCATTTCCCCAAAGATCATCTTATCTATGAATTAATGCCGATATCTATGGAACACTATACATATGGTGTATTTGTTGCACGTGTTTCCACTAAATTCTTTATTATGATTTCTATTTTTAGTGGTGCAAAAAAAGAAAGAAAAAAAAGAAGAAGCACGAAGTGTTATCAATTTGTGTATGAATAAGAAAGGCAGGTAGCTTCTTCTTCTTCTTCTTCTTCTTCTTCTTATTCTTCAATTGTCATTGTTTGACATCTTTTGTTGGTGATGCAAGCTTAATTTGCTATTTTTCAAGGATAGTCTTGCTTCTGATTTATGATGCAGACATGATATATCTGTTGCTATCTTATCCTGCAGAAAATTAATGACCTTATCATGCCACTGAATTTCACTGCAATTGAGATCAAGACTATTAATTCTCTTGAATCCTGGAGTGACGGTGTCCTCGTGGTAGTTTCCGGTTTTGTGAAATCAAAGAATTTTAGTGGGTCGAGGAAGTTTATGCAGACCTTTTTCCTTGCTCCTCAGGAGAAAGGCTACTTTGTTTTGAATGACGTCTTTCATTTTGTTGATGAGGAGGCAATCAACGAAGCTCCTACTCCAGGAGTATCTGAGGCTACTCATGAACCACTGGTACCGGTTGTTTCAGAAAATGAATCTGATCCTGAAACAACAAGCTCTGCTGTCCCTCCTCAGGAGCCACAAGGTATTATGAGTTTATATCACAAAAGGATATATGAGGTATTAAATGATACTCAGTTCAAAACAGTCATTGTATGATCTGAACAGCCAATATCTCTTCCTTCCCCTATCCTGCATAGTTCTGTAATTTTTAGAGAAAACAGGATAAATTGTGTATATCAAAACAGTCAGGAAGGTTTCACATGGCTCTGACTAGAAAAGCCTCAGTTCTTTTAGTTGCCTTACAATTATTACGTCTATCTATATTATGTTGATATAGATATGTTGGAAATTCATTTGACCTTTTGTCTGATGTAACGTGCCTGTGTGCAGTCTCTGACTATGCATTGGAGGTGGAAGCCAGGGAGTACCCGGACTCATTTCAGATAGAAGGAGATGATGAAGTTCAAGATTACAGTTTCCAAGAGCATCAGCAGGAGCATAATACTATGCCTGAGCCAGTGCAGGAGGTAACTCATGTGGAAGAGCCATCAGCTTTCCTACAAACTGCTGAAGACACAGTACAAGAAGCTCTGCCCGCACCTGAAGAACCTGTTAGAGAGGCTCCAAAATTTACCTATGCTTCTATAGTAAGCGCCTGTTTGATGTCTTATTGATGGAATTTGACATGACTTGTATGCCTTTTTATTCATTACTTCCTTCTGTGTAAAACCTCCTTGCAATGCCACCAAGTCCTAAAATAAGAAAAGAAAAGAAGAAAATGATAACGCAAGTGTAAAAGAGGAAGATTTTAAAGTCAAGCTGTTAAAAAGACATTGTGATGGTGAAGTTGAAAATATTAAGCATTCAGTTGTTGACTCATAGCCCATATCTAGACAGGAGCCTCCAGTGTCCTTGTCTTTCCCTTTATATATAAGCCCCCTTGACACGCAGAAGCATCGGTGTCCATCAATAATGAATATATTAAGGTTGTGTGCCTTGGTTAAATTATTAAAATCTTTCCTTTATGACTATTCTCTGAGAATTCATACTTTATTGCCTGATGTAATTCTAGTAAAAAACACTGATCCCCTTCTATCTGTAAAATTCATGAAACTTTGAAAGTTAAGAGCCCCTAAAGGAACATCAACGGCAGCAGTTACCTTCCAGCCACCATTCGCGAAAAGCACCTCTCAACCATTTGTTCAGCAGACAAATGCTGCTGCACCAGCTGTGAGTGAAGAAATTGAAGATATTCCAGATGAAGGTTTATGGCATGAAGAAGGTGAAGTTAATGATTTTATACAATCTCCCTTCTGCCTTGAGTCCTTATTTGGTTGCATCTACATTTTCCCTTTTTGACATTTCAGTTGCAAGAGGTCATGGAGGCAAGAAAACTATTTCACTAACTCCTTTATAAAAACATTGTTCTTGAGCTTTGATCATAAGATGATTCAGTGAAATGAATACTTCTGAAAACAAAGATACCAGCTCTGTGATTTACTTTAATTATTTGGTTTCTGAAAGTACTTCAAAATCTGGATGTGAAAGTGTTGTTATTTTACAGTTCTGTTTTCCTTCTACCAGAATTAGGATATTTTGATTAGTTATTATGATTCTCTTGTACCGTGGAATTTTGGAAAAGGAAATAACATTTGTCTACCCATATAGCGGGGATTTTCTTTGAACTGTGCAAGACTTGCTACTGAATTGAATTATCTGTTGCAGTTGGTTCCATGAAGGCATTTCCTATGATTTTTTAACCTGCTGAGTATTAAAGGTCTGATTTAGTGTTATCTTCTCAGGTCTTCTTGATCGTACCAGTAGCTTTAATTCTGGAGGATCAAAATCTATCTATGTTAGGAATTTGCCATCTAGTATTTCTACTCTAGAAGTTTTGGAAGAGTTTAAAAACTTCGGGAGAGTCAAGCAAGATGGTGTCTTCTTAAGAAACCGACAGGTTAAGTTCTTTTTCTTAAGCTAATTATGTTCCCAGTATTCACATTCTAGAATCTGAAGTTGCTTTTGGTTGCAGGATGGTGGTGCTTGTTTTGCCTTTGTTGAGTTTGAAGATGCCCAGAGTGCGCAAAATGCAGTAAAGGTTTGTAATTTTGGAGTTTTAGACCTATGGTGTACTTGATTTTAATGGACTGCTTAGATATGTTTTTTGCTGGGTACAATGACTCTTATCTGCATGCTTGATTCTTTTTCTCTTCCTGACTGTATTTGTAGAATTGAATTTTTTGGGCTATTGCTCCTTTTGTGTTATTACTGAAGGTATTTTACTTGAACATTCTCATAGTTGTCACCTCTCTGAGACTCAGAGTTTTCTCTCTCTCCCCCCAGTCAAATAATATGCCAATGAAAGAAGGGAGAGCTTATTTTTTTTAAATGGACATACAATCAAAATTTTACAGCATTTTTAGGGCCTATGCAATTTTGGATACCATCAGCCAGTTTGTGCTTCAAGTTATTTGACTGTTCAGATTGACTCATTTTTAGCATATTACGAAAATTTTCATTTAACTCTTTTTCAATCCTATATTATGATTCTTGTTTGTAGGCTTCCCCATTGAAGATAGTTGGACGTCAAGTCTTCATTGAGATGAGAAAACCATCCACCAGCACTACATCCCGTGGAGGAAGTATGTCTTTTGAACTTTGCTTTGATTTATAAGCTTGGGATGACCCAATTTATGTATTCCATCTATATTTTTTACTCATGGACAAATTTTCTGTGGTGTTTTTCTTCTTGTTCAATTTCTCGTAATATATATTGAAAAATATCCAACTAAATTGGGAAGTCAAGATAAATTTTGAGTGATCTATCATGTTTGGCATTGCTTAATTTATATTCTCATCTTCCAGAAATGATTTCTTCTGGGTACAATTACTGAAATTCTCATGATACTTCCTACCTTAAAAAGAACTGAGATGCAGGGTTCTTGGTGTCAATTATATGCAAGAAAATAGGTGTTGGAGCTAAGTTCAGCAGTCTCTTTTGGCGGCCATGCAATGAAGTTAGATTTTGGCCTCTTGGATGGATATATTAGTGAATAGGACAATGATGGTTTGGGTTGATTATAACATAGTGTATTAGCTTTTAGTATTTTCAATGCTTTGATGGTAGATGGTGGTGTTTCTTTTGTAGCTTTCGTTCTCATTTTAGTTACTAGTGGTGGCATGAGAGAAGAGATATTTTATACTTTAATTTCTGTGTATTATTTCATCTCGTTTTTCATCTGAACTACTATTGTCATTTAGAATATGAAACTCTCGTGTCTTCTTTTGGCATTTTTCTTATAATGTGTCATTTATTTGCAAATCTGTCTTACAGAAAATCTCAATGTTCTTTGTTTGCGAGTATGATCTAAAATAACATTGGACTGAGATATGATGGCTTGGCAATTATTTGACATAAAATTTTTCACTTTTTTCCCGTTGCTTTTGAAAAATTCTCTAGGAAGAGGAGGACGAGGCAGAGGAGGCCGTCTTGGAGGACGCACTTCTGGCAGGGGAAGCAATCAAGACAGCGGTGACAACAATAGAGTGAGAAGCAACGGTTTCCGCAACACTTGATTTGCAAACTTGCTGAGTGATAATGTATGATCGTTATATTTGGCTGCTACATATAGAAATAGAGTCTAATGGTTCCTAAAATATTTTTTAAAGGATATTTTTGGGTGTTTTTCAGCATAAATGGATGTGGAAGAACTTTATTTGTTCTTATACCTCAGGTTCAACTGTATCTTTTTGTTTCAGGGAGTATGTCTGCTTTTTAGTAGAAGAGAGTAAGGATATATAGAATTGAATCAAGTATTTGTGGCGTTTTATCCTCTGTTTTATTTTGGAAGATTATTAGGTTCTGAACTTATTTTTTATTTGTATTTATCAGTCATTATATTTTATTTTAATTTTAGTTAGTTTAATACTTTCTTTTATTTTTTTTGTACTTTTATATTTTATTTTAATTTTTAATAGCTTAATATTCTTTTATTTTTAGTTACGGGTCATCAGAGGAATAAAAATTCTTTCATTCAAGATAAAATGTACCTTTAATTATTTTAGAGGAATTTTTGAGGAAATGTTTTTTATAAATCCAGCCTCGTGACTTTTTCAATCATTTTTTCTTCTTTTTTTTCTAACTCATTCTCTCGAATCTGGGAATGAGTTTTAAATTATTGTTTTCAAAATACTCTTGAAATAAATAAGGATAAATGTAATTTTAGTTGGAAGAGAAGTTTTGTTCAAGAAAAGTTTATAATTAAAAAAAAGTATTATGCTATTAAAAATTAAAATAAAATATAATAGTTCATAATAAAAAATAAAGAAGTATTGAACTATTAAAGTTGAAAGGGTTCATAATTACAAATAAAAATAGTTTATGGTCTAAAATCAATAATCTTCCTTTTTTTTTTTTTTTTTTGGTAATTCATATTAGTTGCATTTCGCGGAGTTGAGCGCTTCGAATAGATCTCTGAAATGTTATGTGTACTCTAATATAGCAGACCAAATAACAGATGGCCATAGAAGTTCCTCAGATGAAACTTTGCAGTGTTCGAATTTGGTTAAATTTTCCAGTTCTATTACTCCTTCCGTCCACTGAGATAAGCCGCCTCCATTTTTTTATAGGGATTAAAAAAATATATTTAATGTTGTTAAAATTATGAATTTTTTTTATATTTTTCTTACTTTGTCCTTATACTACAATTGACTTAATAATTACTTTTTCATTAAAATACTAATTATATTTATTAAACTTTTTTTGGTAATCCATCATAAACACATTAAATATTTTTACCTTAAATGTTTAATTATATTGAGACTAAAAATAATTAATTGTGGTGGAATTATGTTTAGAGTTTTAAAATTATTCTTGAAAATGAATAGTTGAGTCAATGTATTAAATAAAAGCAAATTTATCCATTGAAAATTTAATTATACTTTAAATAGAAAAATTAGACTATAATTTAGGACAAAATAAAAGAAAAATCAGGTATATCTTAGGGGATATCCCCAACATGGAAAGTCAATGAAATTTTAAGTCTTATGAATTTTTATAAATTTCATATAATTACATGAAATTTTATGTCACGTAATTTGGTAAAAATTGATGAATTTTTATTACAGTTTCAACAAAATAGATAGAACAAAATTTATACATAATTAAAAATACAAGCAAATCAATCTTCATTTAAACTCGACTTAATCATCCATCAATTTTTTAATAGATTTATTGATTGATTTTCTATTCACATTAAATTTTATACTTTTTAGTATGTTTTGTTTGAAATATGTATATTTGTTATTAAATACATTTCTACATATGAAATTCTAAATAAAAATTTTCTACTCAATATCCTAGTTTTATGGCTAATAATGTTTGAAAAAGCAAAGAATTTTTTTTTTCTACATAAAACCTAATTTATGTGTGAATTATAGTATAGATATCAAACCAAGTAGATACATGGAATTTTATGTCATAATTTTTTGTGAAATGTTTTATTGGACTTTTTAAAATAAAATAAATATAATTATTTGTACATAGAAAATTATATCAAAAAAAATTAATATGTGTGTAAAAAATTATTGTTGTATAAGGAGAAATATAAAGTAATATACATAATTTTTTATTTTTTTATTTTTTATTGATAACAAATAAACAAATTACACGAAATTCCAATGTATCGCACTATCACAGTCAAATTCATGAAAGAATTGTTTATTTATACTTTTTACTTCAAATTTCTTTAAATTTCACTAAAAATATAATTTCATTGAAATATATTAACTTTTGAGAACATTGCAATCTTATAGAATTCATTAAATTTCATATTTAGAACTTTAGATTTTAATGTATTCCATAAAATTCTAAATTAAAGATGTCTTAAATGTCATAAAATTTTAAATTTTACAAAATTTCATACAGAGTTGACACTCCTTTTATTGGGGAGGAAGGACTATAAAAGAGTGCAACGATTTATTATCATTAGAACGATAAGCGTGTCACATTATTAATTAATTTTTTTAATTGATTGTATTTTTGGGTTATTTAATAAATTAGATTGTTATTTTTTATTAATATATTTTTAAATATATATATATAATATTACTTGAACTCATAATTTTTAAATCATAAGTAAAACACTTTATTAATCAAGTTGTATCTACTTATTTTCTTATTAATATAGTTGTCAATAGAATGTAGATTAAAATTTTAAAATAATCTTTAATGCATAATATTAATATATCATTGCAATACTTACGTGTCATTTGTTAGTCGATGAATATTCAAAAGTGACGTATGTTTATTTTTACCTTTACTTATTGAGTTATATATTAAACTTTTAGAGACAAGTCTTATTAGTATTGTCGTGAATATATAAGTAATACTTTACTTCAAAACATATGTATCATAATTTAAAGTAGAAAAGAAAATTTAAAGATATAGTTAATTGTATTGATGTAACATAATTTTTTTTATATCAAGAATGATCATTCTTGTTATAGGTTTTTTAGAGGAAAAATAATTTGAAATGTGAAATTTTTTTTTTTGCTCTCGGTTTATGAATAGTTTACACATGATAGAGTTACATTACATAGTTGATTATGTATGCTGTTGAATATGTATTTTTTTAATATATTTTACTAAAATAAGCGAAAGATGGTTCTTGATGCAGATAAATGTTTTATTTTTAATATATTATATATTTCTATAGAAGATAAAAAAACTTATTTTTCTATCTATATAGTTATATTTTTGTTTAAGAATTTTTAAGTTAATATTATTTGCTGGTGATCTCTAATGCAATTAAATTAAATTATTTTAGCTAATTTTTAGAAACATTATATTATTTAACTTTTTAAAATAAATCAAATAATGTTATTTTTTATCCTTTATTGTCTAGTTAATTTTATTACGAAAGTTTAACTTTATCAAGTAAAAAAGGTATAATTATATCTGAGGTAAATCATATTTCATATCTTCTTGAATGTTATTATAGATTATAAACTATGTGAGGATATTACAAGTAAAAAGGCTTTTCTACTTTATATTAATTTTTTAACAGAATATTATTTTCTCTTTGCAATAATATTTACTTATTTTAAGTGCATTGACAATATTGAGTTAAATATATTTCTGTATTAATTATTTTAAATCATCGCCTAGCTAATAATTACAATAATTTTCATTTAGTAATTATGAAGTTTACTTGAAATTGTTTAGTTATATTAAATAAAAATGAACTTAGAATTTCAACGAAAAAAGTAGTTATTTGTTAAAAATAAAGTAGGTAGCCTCCATATAACTTTTTGTTTATTTAATAATTTTAATATATATCTTCTTACCTCATAAAAACTCTTTTTTGAGAGAAAATTCTAATATGACCTAAATCTACTTAGATTTTGTGGTTCTCGTTCAACTCCATGTAAGGCCGCTGTGTTTTTGGTATTGCAGAAAACGGAGAGCTCAAAGATGGACAATGGTCCATAAAAGGAGTAGATTTATTTCCAATAATTTCTTCAGCTTTATTCTTCAGCAGGGAGGGAAGGCCAATATCTCACGTAGTCACGTTTGGTATATGTGAACATTGTGCCATGAAACACTAAACATTCAACTATGAAGACCCAGAAAAGAAGGCGGGTTCCTCCTGGACTTCCAAGGTTAGCCCCAGTCCAGAAGGAGAGAGAGAGAGAGAGGGAGAAGGGCCATGTAATCGGATCCTCGGATCATGCGTTCCTTGCCGTTGTAATCTTTAAAGAGAGGCTGCCATCATTGCTCCTTTTTGGTGTCCCAACTGGGAGGGAATCATGGGTGTGGTGTCTCGTGAATTAGTTGAAGACTGAAAAGTTTATCAAACAGCTTGGCACCAGTCTTTCTTGATTAATCTTGATGAAATGTTATGGAATCAAGTAGTAATTCCCTCTTGGATCAATGCCGGCAAGGCCAGAATGTCATTTGATGCATTGACTTCGTCTTCATCTTCTGTTTCCCATAGGAAACTAGCATAAGCAGCATGAACATGGCTGGAAAATACAAATGCAAAACGATGATCAATTGATAGTTAAGGAAAATGGTATTTTCTTACATTCTACTAGGATAGAAAGAAATTAGGAGCTAACCTGTCATCTGATGAAGCTTGGACTGCTCGTTCAAAGTAGTTTGTCGCTCTATCTTTATCCTGGTGGAATTCCCAGATTAGATTAGCATATTGTGATAGAACTTCACCATCTTTTGGATCTGCTAAAATCGCCCGGCTGTAATATTCATCAGCACTTTGCAAATCTCTCTTTGTCTAAACATTGAAATGAAAACAAACATGTTAATGAGAGAAAAAGGGAAAGTAACATAACCTCTGCAATTCATAAAGGTGCAGAAGTTTATGAGGATCTAGTTGAAGCAGACTCACTTGATGCAAGAACTGTGCATAATTCCTCAGGTATAGAGGATTGCTGGGATTTTCCTCTAACAACGTCTTATAATGTTCTTCAATACTAAGGCTATTGTTGTCTCCACCATCACCGTCATAGGCCTACTGGTCTACAGCCCTTGCCATCTCCACCGCCGCCGCCGCCACCATGGCTTCCATTACAGACAAAACAAATATCAGCAATCCCAAGCCCTCTAGCAAGATGCATCTCCTCTTCGAATCCCACATATGCATATTCGTTCTTATCCTCTGTTTTGAAGCCAACATTGCCTATACTACCGAGAGAGTCATGAGACAAGCTAGTATTCTCAGTTGTGAATTTCTGCTCTTCTACATCTTCTTCCTCGCTGTCTTCGTCTTCATGACGATGACCATTTGAATCGTAAAATGAGAAAGATGGGATTGCTTCCAAGGTGGAGCTATGAGGCCTCCGAGCAAACTTTTTGGACGCGTTTGATAAATTGAATTCATCAACATCGTTAGAGGAGGTAGCGCTAACCAATGCTTCTAGGTTTCCTTCAGACTGAGCTCTCCGAAAACTACTTCCGGAGAGATCAAAAATTGAGGAAGAGACAGGAGAGGAATTGTACAATGACGACGTCAAATTTGGTGAACCAGCGTGCTTAGAGTATGAGAGTTTGCCGTGGTTATGATGAAAGTAAGGCGACCCTTTGTTGTTGGGCACTTCAGACTGGTGATGGTGGTGGTTGTTACACGGACTTTCTCCGAACGATGGGAGTAAGGATCCAAGGACCGGAGTCGAAGAGCTTCTCAATAGCATCTTTCTTCTTCGAGGTTTGGTTAGCTTTGGTTGCAGTTTTTGTGTGGAGGAGATGATATAGAGGGGTTGGTTTCAGCAGAGCAGAGATGAGAGAATACGATGGCAGTGGTGTCAGGAGAACGAAAGAAACATTTAATCGAACACCCACTGGGCAGAAAGATTCCAGTTTTTATAAGGACAGAAAAGGGAAAAGGAAACTGTGTGGGAAAGTTGCAAAAAAGATATTTGCAGAATTGAATTGAGTTTTGTGTGGTGTAGAATTGGGGAATCCAGCTGGTGGGAGAAAAGATCTGTGAGTATGAGATTTGTCCACTTGGTCAAAATTAAAATAATTTATTATTTGGCTGTGGCATATGCTCCCTATGAATTACGGCGCTTGGAAAACATGTTCTGATTAAACTTTTCCACCACCAATTTGAACAGTACATATGTACCCACCTCTCCTAATAATTGGCATGGGTTCTCATTACCAAATAACCATTCGCCCATAATATTTGGTCCATATTATTCGTTATATCTAAAATTAATTTATTTTTAAATATATATATATATATTCGTTCTATATATATATAATTGAATATTTATATTCAAATTAATTTTAAAAATTACTATAAATTTTTTTACCTTTTAAAAAGTTATTATATTTATGTTTTTTTAATGATCAATAGTAAAATTATTAATAACTGAAATATAATTTTTTAAGTTAATAAAGTCAGTTAAAGAAGTTATTATTATTATTATTATTATTCTTGTGAGATGTAATTAATATTTTAAATTAAAAGTTATCAGTAAAATTTTAAATAAAAATTATTTATTTCAATAAAATAAATATTCAATTTTATACATCCTTAAATAGAGATGCAGAAATTCAATCCAAATAAAGGGAATATGTTATCAACAACTATATCTTCTTTAATTGAAGAGATTATCTTCAACTAATGTATGCAATCTCAATACTACATATTATTAATAATAAGAATAGTTTAGTAATTTATTTACAATAAATCTCTAATGTTTTTCTTAATAAATATTTAATTTTAAATGGAGAAAAATAATATCTTTGTATACTAATTATACTCCGTTTTTAAAAAAATAAAACAGTGATTATTTGAATGTACATATTATAATAACTGGATTTGGGACATGAAATGAAAAGGTTTGAAAAATATAAAATACAATAAGCATTTTTATCTAGAAATGTATGTAGACTAATTGCGTCAATATATGCATTTTTTTTTTTTATGTACACTAATGGCAATGAATGACCAACAAAATGCCGTCTACGGGTTTTATTCCTCTTTTGCGTGGAAGTCGAAAGGTGAAAGGCAATGCTCAAGTTGTTCTCTTGCACAGACAGAACCACCGGTGTAGATTTGCTCAGCCTTCGGCCACGCAATTGTCATTTCACAATTGTCGGCTCCATTTTTGTGTGGACCATTTTCTCAAACAACGTTCCGGCAACTTGTGAAATCTTTTCCACGAATTTTCCTTTACAAAAAATAAAATAAAATAGACTTTAATATGTAATGTGGAGGCTTTTGTCGGCGCATGTGAATTTTGATAGAATTGTTTAATAGACAAGTTGTGTGTTCAATCGTAGCAAGTTAAATTTGGAATTTAAAAAGTAGTATTTGATTTTGTTTTTTCCATTGAGTGTTTTCATTTGTTTAAATTCAACCATTTGAGAGCTTTGACTATTAAAAAAATAAAATTATCGCACTTTCTTGACATCCCAAGTTTTTTATTTGTCAGATTTACATTTTCAGTAGACTATTTTTTTTATTTTGATGACTAATGTATTCTTTTTATTTTTCGCTTTTAAAGTATCTTATCTTTTTATTTTTGCGTCTAAGGTATATATTCTTCAATTTTTTGCGTTAGGTCAACATAGATCAAAGACGTTAAAATTTTTTATTCAAATAAATCAAATGCATTTTCATTCATTTAGGAAAATACCAAAAGAAAAAATTTAATATACATTAAAAATGAAAAAATAATGTTAAGGTACCTTAGTTACCAAAAGAAAAAATATAGTATATAAAAAACGTTAATTTGTCATTTAATAATACATCAAAGATTTTTTATACATTAGAGATATTTTCGAAGGGATAAAATTGACATTACACATTACACATTATTTACTAACTTTTTAAAATAAAAAAGAAAAAAGATTTTATTTACCAAACCTAAATATATTTATCATCCATCATATTCTTCGGCGAATTCTAAACGCATTATCCTTTTACAACTTCATCATCATTATCATATCAAGGAGACTTTAGGTTGCACTCAAGTATGAATTCTTGAGCTTTTTATGTCCATACCTCACATATTTTGTGTTTACTATCAAAAGAAGTTATGATGTCATAAAGTGATGAAGTGATGGTTGCATATTGGGTATATTTTTTGTAGAGTTCTTTTATAATTTCCATTACATATTCTACTGTATTTAGCTATTGATGGACAACATTGAATACTTTTTATAATAAGAGAGCTTGAAAGTCAGATTTACAATGATACATTAGATGCCAAACGAAAAAAGTTGTACATTTAAAAAAGAAAATAATGTTAAAGTATCTTAGTTACCAAAGTAAAAATGATAGCATGCCAAAAATGTCAATTTGTCAAAGAGAAAAATATATAGGATACAGTATAGGGCTGCAAACGAGCCGAGCCGAGCTCGAGCCACCCCAAGCTCGAGCTCGAATAAAAGATAGCTTTCGAGCCGAGCTCGAGTTTGAATTAATTTTTTTAAAAAAAATAAAAAAAATATAAAAAATATTTATTTATTTGGCTCGCGAGCGGCTCGACGAGCCACGAGCCAACTAATTTTGGGCTCGAGCTCGACTCGAATTTTTAACGAGCCGGCTCGAACTCGAGTTTGACCGAACTCGAGTCGAGCTTGGACCGAGCAGCTCGCGAGCCGCTCGGCTCGTTTGCATCCTTAATACAGTATATGAATGAAAATGTCCTTGATTTATTTGAATAATTTTTTTTGTTGTCGTTGATCATTGTTGATCTAACGATCAAATTGACGAATATACCTTAGACGTCAAAATGAAAAAGATAAGATACCTTTAAAAAATGAAAGATAAGGTACCTTAGTCACCAAAGTGAAAAATATAGAATACTAAAAAGGACAATCTACATTTTAAATTATATATTTTCAGTATGCATTAATCACTATGTCTTATTCTAATTGTTCATGATTTTTTTTTGCCTCATTTCAATTGTATAGTTTATAATTTTAGTATGTGATTTTACAATTATACTTTGTTTTTATTAGTGATTAATTTAGATGCATCCTTAACTATTTATTAGATATGTATTTTTTAAAAATTATTAATACATATACACTTGTTATTAAATGAGGGTAACTTATGAAGTTTAGTTGTATAATTATCATTTTCAATATTTTTCTTAATCATTGTACAAGTTCAAAGTGAATAATTGAAATGAGATGGGATAAGTATTATTTTTCAATGAAGTATTTAACAATTATGTAAATATTAAATACAAACACTTATAGATGGTCATTTAGGTGATATTAAATAAGACAATGTGTGAACTTTGGAGTTATGTATATATTACTCATCAAAATTCGTTTAATTCAAGATCAAGTCATTCAACAATCAAATTGATACTTTTTTTTTAAAAGAGAATAATTGATGTGTACTTTCTTAATCCTCATAAATTTTAAATATTTTCTGAACATTTCTAAACTATTTTATTTTAAAATTTAATAAATAGGTTTATTTGTCATGTATTTTTAGAAACTTTGAAATCTTGATAGAATTATTAGAAGAATACTTATTAATGGTCATTGAGGTAGCAGTGTGTGTCTATATGTGTGTGCGTGTCTCTCTATCTATATATAAGGTAATTACGTGAGCTCGTCAGCCGAATTTAGCACGCGTTTCATACAAATCACGTTAGTCTCCTTTATTTCAAATGAATAAAAAAACATGGGAGTCCGCGTTTGGTTGTGTCTATTTAATTGTTAATGTCATTTAGTTAGAATTTCCGGAAATGATTTTTGGGAGGTCTTTTCTCTTGAATAATCAATTACTATATTTTAGTTTCTGGAAAGAGAAAATGATATTCGAAAAAGCATCCAAACGCAGCTGTCAGAATCAGAATGTTACCAAAGCTCCAAGATATTTTGATATATTTGGTTCGCTGAAAGAGATTGAAAAATTGCTAGTACGCGGAATGATGGCCGCTTCAAGAATGAAACCCCCCCCCTCCACGGTTCAACTATTATTATTATTAGTCAACCCATGATATTATTTGATCTTCAAGACTGCATACCGTCCAAGTAATTACTAATTAGAAGGGGTCTCATTAGTTTTTTTTTAAAAATAATAAATATGACTTTTAATGATTTATTGTTCTTCAACAATTTTTTTTATAAAAAAAATTAATAAGTAAGAGTGTTAATTGAAATATGATTAAACATTTTGTGTTAAGTCAAATATAATTTTTTTTGGGGGGGGGGGGGAGAATGTGGCAAATTTTAGATTAAGTTGAACTGAGATGATGTTGTGGCAATGGATTCTATTAATAAGTATAATAATAATATTTAAGTCATACTATATTAAATTTTATTATTATCTTCACATTAAAAATTAGTTCCATATAAACAAGAGAGCGAATCTCAAATTTTTACTTTATTTTTTTAAAAAAAAATTATTCGACCCTTTTGAAAACATTACAGAATGCTCTGTCGTGATTTATACCCAAAAAAACATAAAAAATGATTGTTGTGACTTGTGGTGTTTAATTTGCCCCAAGTTCTTCCAAAGGTCAGAAAAGGATCCATTTTCAACCGCCATTGAAAAAGCAGACCAATGTCGGCCTCAATTATTCTTGATTTGATGCTTCGAAAATGTTAGAGGGTTAATATTTTTTATTAAAAAAGAAAAAAAAATGTTTAATCCTTCCTTTTATGTTTTTATTTAGATTTATTGGATAAAAAATAAGAAGATTAAACATTTTGCTTACAAAAAAACCTCTTTTAATTAATTTTTTTAGGAACTTTTAATTTAATTCAATAATTTTAAAAGGGTTATAACATTATTTTTGTTATTAAAAATAAATTAGCGATTAAATTAGACAGATGTATTTCGAGATTCTTAATTGATTAAAAATCTTTTTTATTTTTATAAAATAAATATTTTCACCAAAATATAAACTTTTTTTTGCAGGATAATTTTGTTTTGAGGAATAAACTTTAATTTCGAATATTAAAAAATAATGTATGACATTTTTTCTCATGGTGAGAGTATTTAATTTTTTTTTTAAGATTTAAGTGGGTCAATTGACCCCACTGGTTATGGAAATTTCTTCGGGATAATAACTTGGATTCTTTTTTAATCATCTTTTTTCGGAAGGAGGGGTAAGAATGTTCGGCTGCCAGTGCTTACGTTGGAGCATAATTACCGATCCCTTGCAGCCCCAGCCTGAAAGTTTCTGTCTCCCGGTGCCGATTCCTGAATGGCCTCCCGGTGCGTGATCCTTGAGCCACTCACTTCCATTTAGAATTTTGGAATGCGAGATATTTGTGGGCATGCTTTTGTTTTTCCTTTTTTCTTTTTTTTGAAATTTAAAGTATCTATTGATTGATTGATGGCTGAGTTTTTGTTATAATGTGACAAATTGCTGATTATTTTTTGATGCTGTAATGTGCTCTACATATGAATTGGTGGGTTGATCGTGTTATGATGCTTGGTTTCTTTGTTGTTTATTAATCTACTTGATATGCATTGGTCTGCGCTAGCTGCGGTTTTATTTGGTTCATGTTTAGCTGTTGAGTGTTGCTTAGGAACACGTTTAATGTTGGATTTCATCTTCTTTATGTCTGTTTTTACTTTCAAGGGCTGCTCGGTATTTTGAGATGAATTGAGTAGATGTTACATTACTTGGCTAATTCTTTTGGTTCTTTCACATATTTAGCATTTTGCTTATAGCTGCAGATTCATTTTTCAGCTAGGCTAAAGTGTCCATACAGATAGGATTTCGTTAGCGATAAACTAATTATGGGTTCCGTTTTTATGTTCAATTAGAATCCTGTTTGGTGATTTATTTTGTTCTTGATATGGATATACTTCAACTTTCCTCATGTGGAAGTTTTAGTGCCAAAATGGAAATTGACTATGACTGGTTTTTTCCTTATGCTGCGGCAAGTTTTCTTCATAACCTTTTCAGATATCTCAATTAGTAAATTAAATAGTATAAATCTTTTCAGAAGGTGGATTTCAAAAGTTTCAAAAAGATACTCTTTATTCACTGAAGGATATTCAGCATTCTTTTGGTAATTGAATTTAGAGCGGTTCTGCTAATTATAAATGCCTTTGTGCAGGTGCTTTCTGCAGAATGTCTATAAAATTTACATATTTTGAGGCGTCTTCTTTTGTGCTTCTCCTCTTGCTTTGATGTGTGATCCAAAGAACCCATGCTAGACCTGTTTGCTTCTCATTATTTATTTTCGCAATTGTTAATAATTGGCAACGTAATCTTCTTTTTTAAACAGGCAATTGTGTCTAATCCACAGATTTCTCCTGCAATCTGATAACTTGCCTTCATGTCACGTATAAAGCGATGGCATTATATACAATGACATTTTGTTAAGCATATGGATGACTGTATCTTAAAATCCTCAGAGATCTTTAAATTAGAAATGGATAGAAAAGCATTTTTAATATTTTTTATCTTGGATGTAACCATTCTACTTGATTTTCTTTTAGCCATTGTGATAATCCTTCTTAGTTTTCAGGTTCAGGATTTGCTGGCGGAACAATTAAATTAGGAGAATTAGAGGTCTGCCAGATTACAAAATTTGAGTTTGTTTGGGGTTGCAATCTGTCTAAAGACAGAAGTCAGGCATTTAATTTTTATAAGCCAGCAGGTGTACCTGATGAATTTTGTACTCTGGGTTACTATTGCCAATCCAATCAAAAGCCATTACGAGGGTTTCTTCTTGTAGCTAGGGAAGTATTTAAACATGAGCCCGTGGATCCTTCATCTCGCAACACTCAGTGCCTGCCAGCTCTTTTGAATCCACTGGATTATACTTTAGTTTGGTGTTCAGATGATGGGTATGAGGAAATTTTTGATAGGGTTGGTTACTTCTGGCTACCTGAACCCCCAGAGGGATATAAATCTTTGGGTTTTGTGGTGACAAATAAGTTTGAGAAGCCTAGCTTGGAGGAAGTTAAATGTGTCCGAGCTGATCTTACAGATGACTGTGAAGTGTACCATCTTGTTGTCGACACTACTTCCAAACTTTCAGAAATACCATTTCAAGTCTGGTGCACGAGACCCTCTCATAGAGGGATGCTTGGAAAAGGTGTTTCTGTGGGCACTTTCTTTTGCAGCAGCTCCTGGAGCAGGGGTCAAAAAATAAACATTGCATGCTTGAAGAATACGGATTTCAGCTTGTATGTGATGCCAAATCTCAACCAGATTCATGCACTTATTCGAAACTATGGACCTACAGTTTTTTTCCATCCTGAAGAGGTTTATATGCCATCTTCCGTTGATTGGTTCTTTAGGAATGGGGCACTTCTATATAAAAAGGGCGAAACAATTGGTCATGTCATTGATGCTGAAGGCTCCAATTTACCTGTTCATGGTGCAAATGATGGGGAGTACTGGATAGATTTGCCACATGATTGCCGGAGGGAGAGTCTCAAACATGGAAACTTAGAAAGTGCAAAACTTTATGTACACGTGAAGCCAGCACTAGGGGGAACTTTCACTGATATTGCCATGTGGGTTTTTTGCCCCTTTAATGGGCCAGGAACTCTGAAGCTGGGGATGATGAATGTTGCGCTTGCCAAGGTTGGTCAGCATGTTGGAGACTGGGAGCATTTTACCTTGCGGATAAGCAACTTCAACGGAGAGCTCTGGAGTATCTATTTTTCACAGCATAGTGGTGGTAAATGGATTGATGTTTTTGATTTAGAATTTACCCAGGGAAATAAAGCTATTGTTTACTCGTCCAAAAATGGCCATGCCAGCTATCCTCACGCTGGAGTTTACATTCAGGGGTCCTCAAGATTTGGGATTGGGGTGAGAAATGATGCAGCTCGCAGTGATTATTTTGTGGATTCAAGCAGCCAGTATGAGATTATTGCAGCAGAGTATCTTAGTGGAGCTGTTGCCGAACCATGTTGGCTGCAGTATATGAGGGAGTGGGGTCCAACTGTTGTTTATGATTCAAGAAATGAACTTGATAGAATTATCAATCGTTTACCATTAAAGCTTAGATATTCAGTAGAAAATATTTTCAACAAGTTACCCATGGAGTTATATGGTGAGGAAGGCCCTACTGGGCCAAAGGAGAAGAATAACTGGGCTGGAGATGAAAGGTGGTAAGTTCATCTGTCCAGACCACAATCTTGGGCTCAGGTGTGTGCTCAATTAGCAGCAGATAAACTCTATAGTGATCTTGTAATGCTGGCACTTAGTTTAGTGAAGCAGATGCAGTTGCTGTTCAACATTTCATGTCCTATTTTTCGTGCAGAGACAAGAAAGACTACTGCTAACCTGTTTTATATGGTATATTGACTACTTTGGGATAATAATAATATATTGGAGAATTATATGAAAGAAAACTTTTTGCCAATATTTTGTAACAAGTAGTTGAACTTATCATATTTCACTTCATCCATGCATGCCCTCTACTTGAATTGACTATAATACATTTCAAATCTTGGACTAAATGTAAACTCCAACCACATTGGGATAGAGGTAATGGTGTTATAAGAGAAGCAATCGTGTGAAGAAACTATGCATATTTACTGGGGTTGAATAAGATCAGTAGAAGGGTAAGCTCAAAAGGTATTGGGAGCTTGTAATATAGGAATTTGTTAACCAAGAACATACCAAAATGGCTACAATGTGCTCAGTTTTATCTAAAAGTCTGACGATATTCAATCTTACGCATTTTGCATAAATTATTTTTCCTTTTCTTTTTCAAATCCCTAGAATTTCTTGGCTCTTTAATCTCAATGATATGATCTGTTACCAATTGTATTTTGTGATATTTGGTTCTGACAATCTGTTGAAGTTTACTGGAAGTTCCTGAATTTTTTATTGTTTTTTCCTTTTTTGCCATTTGTATGGAAGGGATGATATTTTCTGAAAGCCCTTTCAACGTGCTTAGTTAAACTTGACTGCTCACTTGATTTACTTCGATGCACGTTAGATCCATGACATCTGTTGATCTGAAGAAAAATAGGTTTTTTTTTTTTTTCCTTTTCTTATCCTTGAAATGGGAGGGGGGAGGGGAGGGGAGGAGAATGTCTACAGACTTTGAGGGGGTTCTGGGCAGGATCGACTTTATGCATTATTTTCTCTCATTTTCTAGTTGATTTTGTCGAGGTCAAGTTTTATCTGATCTTTTGAGATGTAAATTATGTGGAAGAAGGGTTTTTCTGGATATGTGAACTTTCATCTCTAACTTTGCTTTTGCATATATTGTCCCTTATAGAAGGAAAATAAGGAAGCTGCATCGAATATCTAATTGCTTCCTCCTAATAGAAGCTTGGGAATTCATAGGTGAAGTCAATGATTCACTGTCTGTCATTTTGTGGTAATATGCCTAAAACATGCATCTCAAAGTATAGCTTCGTGGCTTCAATATACTTTCTAAAGTTTTGCAGAAAGCTTCCATTGGGAAAAAACCCAACTGCTGATACGATTTATGAGTCTGCCGTGGTAGGAGCTTCTTGGTATAACTGGTTCAAGCCTTCAAGGTAAATTTCAATCTGTTCATTAGGGGACATCCTATGTTTCTAGAAACATGTTTATACATGAAACAAAATTGGTATTGAAGTTTAATGATGGGTTTTCATTGCTAACAATAAAAAAATAAAATTAAAAGAAGATTAAAATTGATCTAACATTAGAATAGGAGCAAGGTCCTGAACTCTTTTTCTCACTTCTGCCATTTGTATGGAAGGGATGATATTTTCCAGTGTTAAGACTTCTTGAGAGCTTCTTGGTATAACTGGTTCAAGGTAAATTTCAAGCATGAGATTCTGTGACTGCTTTCCTCTATTTTCATTAAGGGACTTCATATGTTTCTAGAAACATCTTCATGCATGAAACGCAATTGTTATTTTTGGCAATTGGGGTGTTTAAGTATACACCGAAAGTTTGTAATCGGGCAAGTCCATAATCCTGCTCAATGGGCGCGCTCCTAATCTATTTTTGCCTTGGTTGATAGTTCTGTACCGCGTTGTGAGTCTTTCTGTGACCCGGAGGACTCCTTGTAATCTTGTTCCAGTTGATTTTAATGGCTAATGCTCTATTCATAAAAATAAAAAAAATAAAAAAAGGAAACACAAATTGCTATCTATTGAAGTTTAATGATGGGTTTTTATGAACAATAATAAAAAAATAAAATAAAAAGAAGATTAAAAATGTGATCTAACATTAGAATAGGAGTAAGGTGTAAACTAGCTTTACTGATTGTAGTTGTTGTTTGGGCTCCTAAATTGGTTCCAGCTGCAGCTCACATCTGTTCGTCTGTCTTAATTGTAAATCAATTTGCAGACATCAAGTATGGAGATCAACTGGTCGAGGAACGATGGGATTGGCATAAGTCTAGGCTTGACGTATGGTCGTTGGCAATCTCTCTGGCCTCTGCTACGCGAAATTATTCTTCCCTTTGGGACATTTTCTGTCTATGGCATCTCCTTTATTTTCTAGGCCCTGAAAGAAGGAGAATAAAAAATGAACAAATAGTATCAATCCAATTACCATACTAATTATATCCATTTTATGTTAATCCAATTTACAGGATTTAAT
Source organism: Apocynum venetum (assembly GCA_019593545.1). NCBI lineage: Eukaryota > Viridiplantae > Streptophyta > Magnoliopsida > Gentianales > Apocynaceae > Apocynum > Apocynum venetum. The sequence goes on from SRSM01000324.1 coordinate 3,535,173, forward strand.
TTTTTGTATAGTTAGTTAGGTGACTGTGTGAGGAATTTGTTCAGTTTTCTTCCTCTCATTTACTATATACTGACCCCTTTCTCGAAAGGGTAAAAAACAAATTTAAATAAAGGATGTGAAACATATGGGCATATTAAGGTGAAAGTGTCCCGTGCAACTTCCAACAACAGACAAAGGCCTATTTGAGATGCTGTTTTTTGTTGCAAGCAGGAGTAGGATGTGGATTACAAGTCAAGTACTGTGCTACAGCTATGTCTATGAGATGAAATGAAATGACGATTTTCTTTTTCTTTTCTTTTTTGTGGGGATAGATGGTACTTGCAAACCAAAAGGATGGACACTTCCATATGCAGGAATGCAGCACGGAGTAGTTTTTTTTTAACTAATATTTTAAACTGTACAGAAATTAGGTGTCACCCTTCAAGAAGACAAAAACCAGGGAGTCAAAGACAAACTTTTAGCCTCTCTTTTTTCTCAGTGTACCCATAGAAAAATGGAGAGAGAGAGAGAGAGAGAGAGGGGGTTTGGAAACATAGAATGATTCTTAGGCGTATCTCATCATGACTCGTATCCTCCAGTGGGTCTCCCTCCCCTGTACGCCAGTTGGACCTTCGAGAGCCCCAAAGGGAAGTTTGGTTTCTGTCCCCCGGCATCTCGACAGCTCTTCTCCCTACGCCGTCGTGTCATTCATCGCCCCACCACTCAACTCCTCTTTGCTCTCTCCCACCGGAATAGTTCGACCTGTAAATTTGATCCCACTTCTAAAATCTTGCCTAAATATTACTATTCATAATATTATAAAATATAATTATTTGAAATTATATTTTTAATTAAAAATATTATTTATGTGGATATATGAGATTTAATTATGAGATTAGAAGAAAATTTTAAATTTTGATGTGATAAAAATTTTGAAGGCAATAAGTTATTTTGAGATATGTTTTTATAAAAAAATATAAATTTGAAAAAAAAATCAATTCAAATTAAGCATAAATTGTCATTATATTTTTATTCGTAATTGAATATCTTTCTTATTAAAATAAATATTTTATTCATCTAAAATTTCACTAATTACTTTCTCAATTTAAAAAATTTATATCATAATAATTAATGATATTCAGCACTAATCTAATTAACCATAAATATAATAAACTGAATTATTTAAAATCGAATTCTTTTTATAACTTTAAAGTAAATTCAATATAAATATTCAATTTCAGATGAAAAAAATAATATTCCTCTTCCATTAAAAATATTTGTAAAAGATTTTTAATTTTGTGATTTTAATCTAACTTATCATTTAGTATATATTAGAAAATAATGTTGTTCATAATCTTCAATATATTTCAAAAATACGTTCTCAAGAATTCAAAAAATGTGTTTTGTTGGATCATATCAATTACGAACAAAGTTATGACAAGATTATAACTTCATATTCTCTTTAAAATGCATTTTATAGATGTGTTATTCTTTAAAAAAAAAAGGTATTTTAAAATGTGTTAGGTTATTGAAATTTTATTTTTGAAATGCATTATCTTATTGCATATAAAAAATAATTTGAAACAAATTAAAATGGATCATTAAGTCTTTTTATTTTTATTTTTTTATAATAAGTAGTACTATAATTGATTTGATAACAATAAAAAATTCCTTGTAGGAAGAGGGCTAGGATAGATATCCAAAGGTTTTACGTAAAGTGAAAAGGAAAGGGCGGGATGAGATTGTTGATTGCTTAGATTAGTGGCGTTCCACGTGGTACCTTCATTTTTTTTAATGAACACGTGGCACCTACATTGAAGGAAAACTAAGTGGGATTGATGGATGGGTGATGTTAGGAGTTGAGCCCTGTCGTTTTTGTTGGTCCCCACTACTTGTCGGTTTGTCGTTTGGAGCAACGTTTTGTTTGTCCCACTACCTTTCCTCCCCCAACTGCTTTTCTCTCTCTCTCACACACACACACACACAAACTGGATGGGCTTTATTTAGTAGTAGTACAAGTTACAAGTCCAAATAAGAAAGCAAGTTTTTTAAACTTGGGCCGGAATCTCATTGGACTGCAGAGCTTTACACCTGTGCAATGTGGCTCAATATTTTGATTGATTATTTTTTAATCTTTTTTTGTTTTTGTTATGAGAATAAAATTAAATTATATATTTGGATCGAATTTTATAGTTTCTGTATTTGAAAATTCATCACCAATAAGAGTATAATTATTGGTAAATAATCCTGATAAATTATTTGAAAGCTTGATCTTAATTTACAAGTATAATTGATGCGAATTAGTGGGACTTATATGTAAGAGTGAAACAAAATTTAAAACTTGAATATCATAAAAATTTTAAAAGGAAAAATATTTTGAAAATTCTTGAGTGAGGATATATTTTTTATTATTATTTTTATTTCCAGTTCAAAGTTCGCCATCCCATGTGTGATTTTTTATTTTTCAATTTGTGCGGCACTATATAATGAAATTAAATAGTATAAAACTTTCCAGTTAGGCATAAATTTGTATTGTTACTTGATTATATTTTTCATGTCGGATGGTATTCTTACATTCTTATTTAATAAAAAAACAAAAACAACGGTCTAAAGTTTAGATCCACTCCATCTTTTTAATAGGTTTTTTCCTACAAGTTTTTTTTTTTGTTTGTTTAAGAAAAACATTTTTATTTCTAAAATAAGAAAGATTCACACCTTCGTAAATACTCTATCTGTCCATTAATATAAATTCTTGGATTTATTTTTACACAACTCAAATAAATTTTTTCCCTCTAAAATGTATTTAATTATAAGGGATAGTGTTTTATTTGAACTCAAACTTCTCCTTTTATAAGGATGAAAGATGTGAGAAAAAGAATATAAGAATAAATAAATAAATTTTATTATAAGATAAAAGGTAAAACATCATAAAAAATTGTTAAAAAAAAGATAAACTCATACTCATTTTATCCCAAATTGATAAGATTGTTTTTTATAAAAATTTTGTCCCAAATTATATACACTTTCTTTATTCAAAATATAATATATTTATTAGTTGATTAAAATTATATATTTAAAGTATTAATTTCATGTAAAAACAAAAAATAATGAGTAGATTGTTAGGAGAAATACAATTAATTAATGGAAATACAATTTTCCAACAATGCACAAGCCTTTCCATGCTATAAAAAAAAAAGTATTTCTCATTCTTCAACAAGTTATTACTCCATATGTTATAAAATATAAAATACTTTTGAAAAAAATATTTAAGAGTTATTTTATATATTTATTTTAATATTATCCAACAATGCACAAAACTTCTGAATGAAAAAAGAAAATAAATCTTTTAATTTCAAATTTTATAAAAAGAGCATGACATACTAAATAAGGATTTTTTTAAAAATTAAAGTACTTCATTTATATATATATATATATGTAAAATATAAAAACATTTTATATTGTGAGACACAAAAAGTAGTACTTTTGATGAATAAATGAAATTATTATTATAATAACGATTGATATATATATATATATATAAATAAGTATTTTAAAAATATTATATTAAAAAATGTACAATTTGGCCTATCAATTTAGGATAGTTATTATGAATGAAGTAAAATAAAATGAGTCCAGCAGCAGACAAATGTCTGAGGAATTGAAAGTTCCAATGTTGTATGGATGAGAAACTAAAAAATTAGTATCCTGTAACTGCAGAGAAATCCAAAAACAAATTATGAATAAAAGAGCAAAAAATGAAAATCAAAATGAAAAGAGACAGCACACAGATGAGAAAGATAAAACCAGTAAAGATTGTTGTAGGTACATGGAACAGTGGGGACCAGGTTTGAGAAATCTATGATGAAGTGAGGCGCACAAACCCGACATATGGGTCCCTTCATCTCTCCCCATCACCACCTCCTCCACCATCCGCACCAACCTTTCCTTTCCCTTCTCTATTTCATTTTGCCCACCAAAGGAGAAAAAAAAAACCCCCTTTCCTTCTTCTTCTACTACTTTTGAACAAGAAAACCAGATTTTGTTTTCAGTATTTTGATGGAAGATACTCTTCGCGGCGGCGGTGTTTCTTCAGGTGGTGTTGGTGGTGGTTCAACTACTGGGTCTGTGTCTACTGTGTCTAAGGAAGATAATTTGGTTATGTCTTCTGAGGTTTCTTCTTCTTACCCTGATGAGTCGGAGCTTGAATTGGGACTTGGGCTCAGTCTTGGTTGTGGTAGTAGCGGCTGGTGGTGGTGGAGGCTCTGCTGCAGGCTATGGCTAAGTCCAGGGCGACTCCTTGGGGTCAGTATGCTAGGATCTTGACTGCTAAGGATTTCCCTTCTGTGGTTTCTAAAGCTTCTTCATCCTCTTCGTGTTCTTCTGTCACCAAAGCTAATAATCCTTCGTGCGGAACCAAAAGAAGTGCGGAATCCTTTTCCCCTCCTCGGTCGGGGATTAGGTAATTTTATCTGTTTTACTCCCTTTTCCTATTTGTTTCTGTAAGTTTATTTTCTGAATGTTGATTATGTTAATTCTCCATTTGTTTACTTCAGTTTAATTTCAGAGAATTTTGTCTACTTCATGGAATTTTAATAGTATTTCCTTCTCGACACTGATTCCCTGCCCACCCCCACCCCACGCCATAAAGCAAGAAAGAAAGGAGGAAAACTAGTTGGACAATTGAAATGGATAGAGTATTATCATTCCTCGGATATCGTGTAGTATTGTGGATAATTGAAGAAAACCTGAGGTAGAAAGGACTTTGGTCTACCCTCTCGGGGCTGCTTTTACGTCACTCCCTATGTTCTCTTCTTAGGGTGCTGAATTTATGCCGATCACGTTTTCTGCATTATTGGTTAAGCTTTTAAGCTTTTAAATTGGTGAGAGCCAAGTAGGGCAATAAGACTAGAAATTGATGCATCAAGTGTGATTTCATTAATTAACATCCACCGCGATTTGATCAATCAAAATTAAGCTTGTGTTTGGAGATGTATAATTATACACCAATCCTCACCTTAAAATCACATATAAATACAATTTATACATGATATCTCCACCGAAGTTTGGTGATCTCTAGGTTCTTTTTCTCCCCTCCGAAATACTTGATTTATTTTCTTTGTTTATTCAAGATCAAAACAGGACAGTAGATGTAAGCTCTTTTAAGTCTATCTGAGGCTTCAGATAATTCCAAAGAAAGTGTTTTTTATTCCCCGTCTCAAAGACTACATCATTCTTATTCCCGAACACATTTTACCTCTTCCACAGTGTTGACAATAAGTTGTACCATAAGCAGATCTGGTGCAAGTATCCTGTTTCTGCTTTGGATTGCTTGCTAGGATTGATTATTCATGAGGTGCATCTTGGATATTTTTAATTACTAAGCCTCGTATTGAGATCTGTGGCTGGCAATGCTTGGCAAAGAAGCTTTTAAAGTCCTTTCATACTTATCTTGATCAACCTATTCACTTGGATGGGTTGTATGGATTCACAAGTCTTACGTATGTGGTATGCCCCATATTGGTTTTGTGTCATGATCTGGGGGAGGCTCGTTTAGACCTATAAAATTATTATTTAGCATCCATTAAGCTGTTTCACCTAGTGTTAGGTTTTGTTGGGAAATGTTAATATAACCATACTTTTGTGTTGTGGATTAATATGATTAGCATTTACACGTTAATGGTTTATTTTCCAATGACTTACTAGAAATGTTGAAGTAATATCACTGGATATGGAAATTCGTCAAGTGAATCTTCTTGGAAAAATGATTGCCATGGTATAGATTTGTATAGATTTGTCATTATATTTCCATAGTATAGATTTGTATGGATTTGTCATTATATTGCCATGGTAATACATGTAAAGAAAGCCTCAAGCTTGTTACTTATCATTTCAGTATTTCTCTAATATACATGTTTGTTATGGTGTTTTTGCATAACTAGGAGCAACTAACTAGGAAAATGAAATGGAGGATATTAGTAGATAGACAGGATAGTTGGCAGATTTTTGTATGAATGACAACCCTCGACAATTACATAAATTTCTGCATTCTGAGGCTTCTCTAGCCACCTAACCTAAAAGAATAGCTATCTTCATTTTTCTGGTACAATAGATTGATTTTTCCCCCTCTTCCAAATAAACAAGCAGTCAGGTGGTGGGATGGCCTCCTGTGAGAACTTCCAGAATGAACAGCCTTGTTATCCAAGCAAAGTTGCTTACCTCTGAGGACTGTAACTCAGCAGCTGAGAAAAGCAATAATAAAAGTGTTGTACTTGAAAAGGTTGATGGTGGCTTGAGCAGGAACAACTCTACGGTAAAAGGGTTTACCAAGAATTCCCTATTTGTGAAGGTGAACATGGATGGAATTCCAATTGGAAGGAAGGTGGATCTTAGTGTTCATAATTGCTATGAGACGTTGGCTCGAACTCTGGATGATATGTTCTGCAGACCTAGCACAAATACGAGTGCAAGAGGTGAGTTCTTTTCAGCTTTCTGAACCATCTTTTTTGCTTTCATAACAGACAGACATACTAGAAGGAGAAGGAAAAAGTTTACCAGGAACCTTCCCATCTAAACTAAAAGCATTAACACGTACTACTATCATTTTGGGCTATCATCACCATTTTGGTAGCTGAAGGGATATTGTCTACTTGGCTGAGATAGAACATTTGGATTTTGCTGGTCTACTGATGTTAATGGAACCTTTTTGTGGCTTTTATCTTGATGGTATAAAGGTGAAAATGAGGGAAATTTTATCATTTCATTGATTGATCTAACGTTAGTTTCAGTGGGGACACATCTCAAACTTGTAAGACTGGACCACATCTGGATTTCAATGGAGTATTCAGGAAATTGGAAGTATAGGCACTTTGGATGGGGATTGGGAATTAGGAATTTCTTTGTTTGAATAGCTCTGTCAAGTTTAGAAACAGTCAATGAATTGTTTCTATTGTCCTTCAATCTGATGGCCGTTTTCTTTTGTGGTTAGCATCATACATGGAAGAACATGTTGGTACAACAGAGGCCACTGGATCCTTAAGGTTGTTGGAGGGATCATCAGACTTTGTCCTAACCTACGAAGACAAAGATGGAGATTGGATGCTTGTTGGAGATGTTCCTTGGGAGTATGTATCTTTTTCCTACCTTTTTTAGCCCATAAGCATGTGTGTGAGCTTGTGTGCCCACTTACATGCATCTCTAGAATGAGAATTTGTGCATGTATTCTTTAATAGGCTGATTGATTATTGTGTGCTTTTTTGTTATTGCTCTGAACTATGTGATTGCTTATCCAGTTTGGTGCAGCAAATTGTGCGATAAGAGTGCCTAAAGAATTTCATGCAGCATACTCAATTCTCATAGTTGCACTTCTCCAATGTTTTTGTCAGGATGTTTATCAGCTCTGTGAAGAGACTCAGAATCATGAGGACATCGGAGGCCAATGGTCTTGGTATGCAAGTTATTAATTTGTGATGAACCCTATGCAGAACTTTAAGGTTTTCTTGTTTCACGCTTCATATTTCTGTGCAGCTCCGAGGTCTGAAGAAAGGAGGTGTGAAAGAGAAAGAATAAAGCCCAAATAGACAGACCAACTGTTTTTAACAGTAGAAATGGAGTTCTACTTCATCTGGAAGCATGAAATACTGAAGCATATATGTGCAGATGTTTGGACAGTCAAAGCACTTTTTACGACCATATTGGCCATATGCAGCCATTGGTTTGTTTTTGCCGGAGTCATCCTTTTTATACTTTACCACAAATCTTTTACCCGCTCTCTGGAAGAGTCATTTTGTTTGGAAAATACAAAGATCGTAGTTATCTTGTGATATTGTAAGTATTGTATTGTCTAGTCCATAAGATTTTTGAGTTTGCCACAGCACGTAATATATAAATGCACCTCTGTTAATTGAAAGGAAGTTTGCATAAATACTTTTGTACTTGGAAGCTGCAAAGGGGTTCTATACATTCGTTTGTACATTTTTGGCTATCTCTGTCTGTTTGTCTCCGTGTCCTTGTCTGTAAATGGGATATTTGGATATCCTCATCTGCTGGCTAAGGTAATAAATGCTGGAAAGCAAATTTTTAAGGTGAAACCGTGGACCTCCAACTAAAAAAATCATTAGCCCTAAAATTCTTCATATGGAAGGCGCTATTAGATGTGATATTCGTGCCTGTCTGAATGGGCCTTGCTTGTAGATGTTGGAAATAGATAAAGAAAAAGAAGGAAAACAAGAGAGGCAGATCTAAGCAAAAGCCAATCTGAAGTTGAACCAAATATTGCCTTGTTGAATTATGACTAGCAGTAAAAATGTGTGCGTTTTGTTTTGCCTACAAAAGAGAAAAGAATAACAGAGCATTATTTGCATGATGAATACCTCTACATTCTTCAGCTTTGGACAGACATCATAACTGACCAAACAAAAGGGAAATCTAGTTACAAATGAGAAACAAGTTTAACTGTGGCTCTTAGAATCATGGGCCTGTGCTTTCTTACAGAAGATCATTTACAGGGGATGTACTAAATACTGGGCTAGGATTGTTGCCGTTGTTGCTGCTGCTACTTTTTCTTCGAGGCTTTGCCTCTCCAAGCATTGTTATAACATCCCTCATTGAAGGTCTGTCCTTGGGGAGTTTGGCTGTACAGAGAAGTGCTATCCGCAGAACCAGAAGCATTTCTTCCTGAACATGCTTAGTATTTCCTACACTAGGGTCTAGTGCTGCTTCTAAAGATTTGTTACCTCGGAGCTTCATTCGAATCCATTCCACAATGTCTATGGATTCTCCAAATTCAGGATCTAATGGCCTTTTACCAGTAAGAAGTTCCATCAGAACCACACCATAGCTGTAGATATCACTCTTCTCGTCAACTTTCAATGTGTACCCGTACTCTGCTCACCAATCAGTTAGATAATCATTAGGTTTTGAAGTAAAACCTATTGAACATATATCAATGAATCACAGTCATAAGAATGTGAAACCAGAGAACAAAAAGAAAAAGCAACTCACCAGGGGCTATGTAACCATATGATCCAGCAACCATTGATATTGTTTCATTCTTTTTAATCATCATCCTTGCCAAACCGAAATCAGCTATCCTTGCTTCAAGATTTGCATCCAACAAGATGTTATTTGATTTAATGTCGCGGTGGATGACAGCAGGGTGACAATCATGGTGGAGATAAGCAAGCCCTTGTGCTACTCCAAGAGCTATATTATAGCGGGAGACCCAATCAACAAGCAACTTCCCAGCCTGCTTTCCATGTAAAGCTTCCCCAAGGCTGCCGTTTTGCATATACTCATATACTATCATTGCTTCAGTATCATTGTGAAGAAATCCTAATACCTTCACAATATTTCTATGCCTTAATCTTCCAAGGAGGTTCACCTCACCAACGAGTTCATCACTACCGCCCATCTCAACATCATTTTCTGAAGATCTCCATAGTTTCTTGACTGCCACAACTGTATTAGACCTCTGCATCTCAGCCTTGTAAACGACCCCTGTTGCTCCCATTCCTATCACATTTGATTCCTTAATGCAGGCAAGGATTTCACTGCTAGTAAAACCAAGCCTCTGGAATGCCATGAGTCTCCATGGCCAGTCTTTGCTGTGAACTTCAAATGTCTGCCCAAAGCAACTTCCATTTTCATACCAGTTTTTGTACAGGGACCGTGCCCCCAAGCCTGCTATAACAAGAACTAGAAGTGTTGAGGTTCCAATTAACCACCCAGCTATGATATGTTTCGCGTGCAGGCTCTTCTGCTTTGGCCTGTAAGCTGAATTATGAGAGCATGGAGGTAGCACGCCGCCACAAAGACCAGCATTGCCAATAAGATCATCAGGATTAATTGTTCTAAGAATGCCATTTGCTGGTACAGGGCCTTCTAGCTTATTGTGAGAAACATTAAGCATTTCAAGGGCAGGTGAATTCCCAAAAGTTTCAGGTATCCCTCCAGTCAAAGAATTGTTGGATAGATCCAGAACAGCCAATGCATGCATCATAGCAACTGCATTCGGAATTGGCCCTGTTAATTGGTTGTTTCTCAGATTTAAGGTTACCAATTTCTCACAGGAAGCAAGACTGGCTGGAATGCTTCCAGAGAAATGGTTCGATGAGAGATCTAATACTGAAAGTGATGGACAATCCTGGAACTGATCTGGGATCTCTCCTACTAAGTTATTATCTGAAGCAATGAAGTTCTGCAAATTCGGAATGGAAAGGATGGAGGAAGGAAGAGAAGATTGAAGATGGTTCTGCGAGAAATCAATAAAAGAAAGAGATGTTGAAGAAGCAAGATCATTTGGGATTTGTCCAGTAAGACTATTATTTGCAAGTTCCAGTCTCTGAAGCTTCCCGAGCTTACCAAAGCCAACAGGAATTGTTCCAGAAAGAATATTATTTTGCATTCTAACTCGAACCAGGGACGCACATGTTGATAGACCAGCAGGAATAGAACCTGTGAGTGTATTGTTGAATAAAATGAGCTTGGTGAGGTTACCTTTATCACACAAGCTTGTTGGAATTACACCAGAGATTGAATTGGAAGATACATCCAGCCACTCAAGTGGCGAATTGTGGCCAAGATCACTCGGTAAGGGACCTGATAAGGTATTGTTCCACAACTCAAGCACCTGTAGTTGAGTCAACCCTGCAAGCCCTGCTGGAATTGCACCAGACAATTTGTTGCTCATAAGATTCAGGAGTCGTAAATTCTTCAGGTTTGCCAACTCCGATGGAATTTCTCCTGATAACATGTTGTCAGATAAGTCCAGCAGCTGCAATGACGTCATATTGCCAATTGATGGTGGAATTTTTCCTTCAAAGTTGTTCTTGTATAAGAAAACTGTATCCACCATTTTTAGCTTTCCTAGTTCAGCTGGAATTGAGCCACCAAGACTACCAAATGCAAGATCTAGATACTTGAGATTGGTCAGATTTCCAAACTCTGCTGGAATTCCACCTTCAAATTCATTGTACCCAAGAATTATAGTCTCCAATGAAGAAAGTTGGCCTAGCTCTGGTGGTATGTAGCCAGTGAGATTATTTCCTGAGAGGCCAAGAAAATTCAACTTCCTCAAGTTCTTGTAAGACTTGGGGATTGAGCCATCGAAAAAATTTCCTCGCAGATCTAGGATCTCAAGGAACGTTGCATTTCCAAGATCCTCAGGAATAGAGCCTGAGAAGTTATTGCTTGAAGCATTCAGTGTCAATAATCCTGCCAACCTCCCAAGACCCTCTGGGAAGCCACCAACGAAGTTGTTCTGGCTGACATCAAGGTCCCTTAATGCAGTGAGATTTGATAAAGATTTTGTCAAGGGAGATGAGAAACCATTGCCGCACAAGTTGAGGTAGGTGAGACTCTGCAGCCATTGGATATCCTCTGATACGATGCCAGACAGATTCATGTGAGCAAAATCAAGCTTCTCCACGGCACCATTAGAGTTGCATTTCACTCCAGTCCAACTGCAGTGAGCAGGAATGTTCATCTGCAGCTTGTCTGGAACTTTCCAATCGTGAAGCTGACCTAAAGGATCAATAAGATTTTCCTTTATTGACAGTAAAGTTGATCCTTCATCACTGAAGCCAACTTTCAGAGTCACATCTGCAAAACCATGAAAGCAACAAGCAATGCAACAGTAAAAGAAGAACAGCAATGAGATTTGCAACTTCATATTGCTCCTCTTTGCAACTTGGTTAATCTTCTAAGTCATCATAACAAGATGGGGTCAGCTGGATCAAGGGAGAGAGCCACAGGATCTAGAAGGTTTTATAAAACAGTAAAGAAAGGGAAAATCAGTGGACTAGTGATTAGAATAGACCTATATATTGGCATTAATTAAACTTGGGATTAGTTAAAATAAAGAAACTCGTGAGATCTTGGGTTCTGCAATAGCTGTTAATATGCAAATAATGACTGGAAACTTTGGACTTATTGGGACTGATTCCAACACTAAACATGGAGAGAATGTGTTGTAGCAGCTTATGCATTGCTTCTTCTTATTCTTCTTCTCTTTAGTTATTATTTGCGGTCAACTTCAACCAGTAGATAAATTATTTTTATCTGCTCCGTAATTCTCATTAAACTAAGGGAAGATTGTTGGATTGATAATTTGTTGACTGTTCAAACATACAAAACAACAACCCTCAAGAGTTGTCATAATAAAGATATCAAGAATTATGCCTATAAGCACTAGGGGAAACAATTCCAGTATTTTGAAGGCTAGTGTTTAGTACCAAAACTGCACGACAATAAGAAGCAAAATAGATAGGACTGCACTGGATCCATCCCTATAAGCAGAAGTAAACTAGTAAAAGTATATCAAAGCATGCATCTGCAAGATTCAATTTTGAGGTCACTATATTCTTTGAGCTAGTTGAATTACTCAAAGGTGCAAACTTGAGATTACTTTGCATTAACATGGAAAGTAGTCCAACTCGTTTGAATTTACTTTTTGGGAAATCCCATGAAAAGCTGCTTTATGCAGTTGACAACTTGGCATGGTATTCAATTCAAAAGGGTTGATTTGGAAGTTTAATGAGAGAGATACAAAGGTAACTTCCAAGAATGACAAACATTCATAACTTAGGAGTCAAGATTAATCAATTCTTACATGTAAATGACCAAAAGTTAAGAAAAAAAATTAACAAATCCATCCATTTAGGGGATGAATTCAAACCATGTGAAGATTAGTTATACACTGACACACCACTGATAATCCTACTTCATGAAAAGACAGATATGAGGAAATAGCAGAATTAGAAAATGGAGAAAAATGCCATTTGGGGTCCACCAGTAGCCATTCTTCATGAGAAAAAAATGGTAGATTTTACTTGTTTAACAGAAAAAAACAATCAAATTCACATGGAAACATGTGGAGATGGTGAAATTAGAAATTGGGAAAAAAAATGGAAATCATCAAAGTGCGACTCACTACTCACCAGTACGTGCTAGTAAAGTGGATGGCATCCATGTGAAAACGCAGCTTCCTTGGTAAGGTCCTCCATCCCCATATCCCTATTATTAGTGAGAGAAAATTATACAATATTCTATAACTACAAATGATAGGTGACTAAGAAAACCATGGGAACTGGGGAAGAAGATTATTACGTGCCTCCACATGGGCATATGCCAATTATGCCAAAAAATGTACTTTCTACACATTGAAATACATATAATCTTGAAATCTTGATGGATCAATATTGGCCATTTCATGATTTTGAAAAGCTAAATCAAATGAGGGAAGCAAACTAGCAAAGAGAAGAAATGGAATCATTGTTTGAAGATTATTGCACATGAATATGATGAATCCACATGTTTGCGGCGTCGGACCACTATTCAGCCTCTCTGCTTATATTATATTAAGATCTAAAACTGATCCATCAGCCGGCGATGGAGCTCGGAAGGTTTTCTCAATATTTTTTGAATTGAAGGGTTAACATTTTTATTTTATTTTATTTGAAATTGAATGTTTTTAAAATAAATATATTTTTTATATTCAAGTTTAATTAATAATTTATTAATTTAAAAATATTTATATATTATTAGCTTATTTATCTCACCATTCTACTTCTTTATATTTTAATAACTTGTACTTTCACTATCTAATTATATTAATATCAATGATAATTTGATACTTATTTTGTTTATTTTTATAAAATATTTAATATAATTTCATACATATAAATAAATAATTTTAATTTTCACTATATTCTTATTTATTTTAATCTTTTTTAAAAAATTAAGTATTTATTATATTTTTATCTCTCTCAATAAAATAAGAATAAATTTAAAAATAATATGCACATTAACTATAAAAATAACAAAACGTTTTATAATTAGGGATAAGATAGTTTATTTAATACATGTTATAAAAAGAAACAAATGAGTAACTTAATTAAAAATCAAATGTTTTTTTAAAATTTTTAATCAAAATAAAAAATAAACATTAAATTCCGATTTCTATGATTTTCTTTAAAAAATTAATAATTTTAATAATTTACATCTAAATTTTGATTTCTCACTAACAAGAACAAAAATATCGTGATAGTAACTTCTTTATTAAAAAATCTCCTTAATTTTTAAATTAAATAAAAATGAATACTCAATCTTAAATAAAAAATATATTTTCTTTTAATAAAATGACACTCTTATTTAGTTAGGATTATTTACGTAATTTTGACCAAATAAGGTTTTTCATTATTATTACTTTAAAACATGAACGAAATAAGGTTAAATAGGCAAAATCCAGACATCACATTACACATAAAATAAATGAGTTGAGCAAAAACCTATTGAAGATTGGCATATATCCTACTTTTTTCTTGAACGTCGGTTCCCTTACATCTTTCATACGGTTCTGACTGATTCTAAATCTATGAAAAAGTTTGATGCAACTTAATTTTTGTCGATTTTATTTGCAACTCATGACTTTTCTTTGTGTATAAGCTTCAATCATTTGATATAGCAATGATCACATATTAAACTTTTTATAGAGTTTTTAATCAAAATATGTTTTTTTATATTTAATTCAAAATAAATTTAGTTGTGGGGATCAAAATTATTCAAAATGTAAATGACATAATGTCATTGTTTTATTTTTATTTTTTCTGTTTCTTGGCAAACAATGTAACAACTATTTACGTGGTTGGATGAAAAAAAAAAACGACATGAATAACATTTATTTCATTGAAAATTTTTAAAAATGAAAAAGAAAAAGAGTTTAAAGTTTCTCCAAGAAATGTTGATACTGTTACTATTTTTTTTCAACATTATTATTTCCTTTTTTTGCTTTTTTTTTTAACTAAGTAGCTCAACAAATTTTTAAAAAAAATCAATTAGAATTTTTTATATAAACTAACTAGTTCAACAAAAAGATTTACACAATTATTAATTTTTATTTATTATATAAATATATATTTAGCTTAAAATATATTATTAATTTAAAATATTTATATCACAATAATTTATATTTCACACTATTTCAAGCCTTAATTTAAAAAAATTACATTAAACTAATTAATGGATATCATAATAATTATACATATATCAATGATAATTTTGTAAGTTAATTAAAATTAATAATTTTTATTAAAATAAAAAGTGAACATTGGCGTACAAAATATATAACAAAATATTTTATAAAATTTTTATAATTAGAAATAAAAAAAATTATTTGATGTATAGTATACAAAGAAGGAGTATTAATCTTTTTTTTTTCCTGACACAGGAATCTCACGAATGTAGATATCATTCGTTCATTTATCGGCCAATCCTTATTGAAAAGCTCAGAATATAGGCAGTGAATGGCTGTCGTTATTACACACAATCCCCCATTGTTAGACCACATCATCTCTTCTATTTGTAATTTCTCTCTCTTTTCTTTCTCCTGCTGAACAAGAATGGCAACTCTGCAATCTCTTGCTTTCTCCACTTCAATTTCTCATTGTTCACCTCGGCATCGCTCACTTACAGGTACTTCATGTATTGCTTCTATAGTAGTGGGCTCTTTGCAATTATCTTGTTTATGCTCAATTTATCTTCATTTCCTTGAGGGCTTTGCAGGCTGCGTTTAGTAGTTAGGTGTAGGAATGGTTGCGGTGAAATGGGTGTGTTTCTGAGTAAAAAATTATGGATAAAACATTCGAGGAGAAATCAAATGATATCTGTACATTGGATTTGTTTTGCTGGACAACACGAATGTGCTTGACGAAATAATCTCATTTTTCAGTTGCACATTAGAAATTAAGAACATGGGTAGAGTTTGATTGCTAGAAGTAAATTGACTTTTAAGATACACAGCCATATTAATTTCATGTAGAGGCATTCAGTGTGATGTCTGCTGTAGTTTAGTATAAAATCAGTATTTCTTTTATTTTTATAAAATATTTTTAATTTTAAAAGATAAAGGAACTTTTGGAAGGGGAGAAGGAGAATACAAGGAGCAGGGAGGGATGTTAGCCGGTCTGCCTTGAGGCCAATGAGGCCGCAGCGTCAGGCCCCAAATTTTTAAAAAATTTAGGTGATCAATATTTTTCTAAATTCGATTTATTTTTTTAGAGTCCAAAATATTATTATTATTTTCTTAATGTTGAAATATTAATGACAATGAATAAAAAATGAGAGTCTAGACCATCTTATTAACAAATAATACATAATAAGCAATGAATATCAAGGGCACATGATAATGATAAGATAGTTAAAAAGAGAAGTTTGTTAGAATTTTTTTTTAAAGACAACTTTTATATATTATTATAAGGGAAAACATTGCAATATATATTATATTAATAGGGAGAAATTTTTCTAAATTTAGATTAATTAAAATTTATTTTCATTTAAATATGGTTCAAGAAAGACGAAATTATTTGAAGAAATGGTTTGACATTTAGATGGTGAGTATTTGATTAGTGGTTTTAGTTTATAAAAAAATGCTAGACATATAGTGTTTAAGTACAAACTTTGGATAATTTATTGATTTATAATAATATTTTTGTGTTTTTAAAAAAATTATTATTTAATATATTACAATACTTTATTCTTTTTATATATATATATATATATGAGAGCCCATTTTTTTGAGTTTGTCTCAGTCTCAGGCCTTGTCGACCACGGAACCAGTCCTGGATGTAAGGGAAAAAATTGGTCTTAGCCTGCTATTGAGCAAGACCTTAGTATCAGCAAGTAATGGGTCCTCTACGCCAGGAGACGCTGTTTCCACTTAGTATCAAATTGGTCATGGCTTGCTAATGATAAAATCTTCAGACTTACATCTGTGGAATGTCTGCAGACAAGGTCTTATTGTTTTATGAATTCCTTGATTTTGTGCAAATAATATTCCAAAATGAACTGTAAAATAATTGAAAAGGTAGAAGTTTGATACATCTAAGTCATTCTGAAAGTTGGTCATTATTTATGCAATGTAAAACCTCGAGCACACCAGATTGCTCCTTGGGGAAGCGGTGGTGAGGATAGGGTGCCACGATATGGACAAGCATCTGGAAGTTGATTCTGGCGCTTGCTCTCCCCTTACTCCCTTTATATAGTTTCCACACCCTTTCTGCTTAGTTTGAAATCTAGTTGTGAAATGCTGAAATTTCTATGTTTCTCAAGTGTCAGATAATTATATTGGTATGCTGAGCTCAATGAAGTTTCAAAATGGTCATAGCTGGTTAATGTTATTGTGTAGGCCTTGCATCTGGCGGTATTAATTGCACAAGCTCCCCATTCAACGGCCAACCTTTACACATATCTCATTCAAAGTTAGCTACCAACAGACAAAAATGTAAAGTGGGCCGACTAACTATAATGATGGTAAAACCAACAATTCAGTTTATACAAGGAACCGATGAACAGACAATTCCAGATGTGAAGCTAACCAAATCTAGGGATGGGACAAATGGTGTGGCCACATTTAGATTTGAGCAACCCTCTGTGTTTGATGCATCTGGTGAAGTTGGTGATATTACTGGGTTCTACATGATCGATGAGGAAGGGGTTCTTCAATCAGTTGATGTTAGTGCCAAGTTTGTTAATGGGAAGCCTTCAGTCATTGAAGCCAAGTATATTATGCGAACTCCAAGGGACTGGGACCGGTTTATGAGATTTATGGAGCGATATGCAAATTCAAATGGTCTTCAGTTTGTCAAAAAATGAGACAATGTATATTCTTTTCCCCTTTCCTTTTGTTTTAAGTTTTGTCGGCAATGTTTTCCTTTTGTAACTAGGAGAATGAAAATTGAAACTTGAAATTCTCACTATGACGTTGACTTCTGATGGGATTTCATGCTGTTGCATTCAAAAGAGTTACATGAAGCTGAGATTGTATTGCTTTCGCCTTTGATCTTGTCCATCTTTTAGCTTACCATTCTGAGCCTTCCTATCTTGCCTGTTCCATGCACTTGTCTAAGAGATCATTTACTTTCAAAGATGCTAATCTATGTTCTAGAATTCTTTATCAATCTGACAGTTTGAAACTAGAAGTGTCTGTGTTCTCTCTGAGGTGCAAAGATATTGCAGCTTTAATTCTCCTACTGGAGTGTGTAGTGTGTTTGTGGGAATTTATGCAGAAGATCGTGCAGAAGTCTTGTTTAATGGTATTAAAAGACTGCGCATTATTCAAATGGTGAAATTTCTCATCTTTGTGGAATGAAAAGATATGATTTTAAAAATAAAAGGATGGTTTTCCTCTACCACAATCCTTGATTGCTAAATGTAAAAATGATGCTACTGGTGGTAGCACTAACACTAGAGATTGCTGATGTCTTACTTTGATGCCCATGTCACTGAAATAGGACTCCTGACCCTGTAAGATGTCTCTCTTCTGTTAATCCAAGTCAAACTCCCTTGGGCAAAGCTCATATTCTCTTTCCCTATTCTTTTACTTGATATGAACCAAACTCTGTAACTCAAACTTTGATTTGTCTGTTTGAATGTCAGCTGTCGTGGTTTAACTCTCACCTTGACACCCTCAGGTGCCATTACCTGAACTGAGTAAACAGAATTAGGGCCTCCCACATTTGTAACTCGCCTTGTGATAATCTTCCTAGTCATCCTTGGCCTGAATATTATGGACATGGAGGGATAATTGAGGGTAACACCCCTGTTCCTCTGTATAATGTCATGGCAACTAACATTCCTGTGAGTAATGCTGAAAACTTCAGATCTTGTGTATCCAAGGACACACAGGTGAATGATGTAGTCAGTTGGCTGGATGTCATATATCAGTCCTGGATTAATGGCTTTCGCAGGGTTTACATGTCCAGCTCCCATTGCAAATAGTCCAGCAGGCTGGTCTCCATCCATTATCGGTTTCCCTAAATGGTCAGTTATGTCTGCAGTTGTCATAAGTGCAGACCGAATGGCTGCAGGGCTCCATTTTGGATAAGCAGAGTGAATCAGAGCAGTAATTCCGCTGACATGTGGACAAGCCATGGAAGTCCCAGACATGATAGTAAAGTTTACTCTTCTAGTATCTTCTGGAAGGCCACTGGGGCCTAAATTCTGTGGCCATGCAGCAATGATGTTAACTCCTGGAGCAATCACATCAGGTTTGAGAATTGAAGGGTCAGTAAAACTGGGTCCTCGAGATGAAAATTGTGCTACTGCAGGTGCTCGAGATTTCCCATATACAGTTCCTCCAAATATGATTCGAGCTGTTGGATTTCTTGTAGAATTTATATAGCTTTTCAGTTGAACTGCCTCATCAAAGCCGACCATTGTAGCTGGAAGGACATGGGCATCTACAGAATCTTCCTCCAAATTTATTGCTGTATTTGCTAAGATCATTGCAGCTCCACCTGCTCTCTTCACAACCTGACCTTTCTCTGCCCTGCCGTTTACTCCTCTATCACATACTACGATCTTTCCAAGAACTTTGGCTTTAGGAAGCGAGCCTTCCAGACAGAATTCACTACCCCTCTCCCCACCAGTTAAATATATCAGCTCGAGTTTTTTCTCAGCTCTTGGATCATGTTTCCCAGGATAAACGGATTCTCCATAGAGGTATTTCCCATTGCCAAGTTGAACTATTGCTGGAAATCTCCTGTCAAGTGTACTAGCACCAACTGTGGCAATCCAAGGTGCTTCATTGGCCACGGAGCTTTGTATTGGACCATTATTCCCTGCAGCACATACAACTGAAATGCCATGTTCCATAGCCCGAAAACTGCCAATGGCAATTGTGTCATCATAAAGTGGTATGGGGAAGCCCCCTAGTGAAAGGGAGAGCACGTCCACACCGTCTCGAATTGCCAGGTCCATTGCTGCTAATATATCAGAGCTGTAGCAACCATTAAACCAGCAAACTTTATATACTGCAACGTGGGCACCTGGAGCCATCCCTCGAGCCTCTCCTGCCCCGTTTCCAAGTACACTAGCCATTGGAACTGGAGCCCCTGCAGCAGTGGATGCCGTGTGTGTGCCATGACCGTGTGCATCCCTTGGGGATGCATATTCAATAACAGTATTTGTGGATGATGACATTGCAGCCACATTGTGGCCTTTTGTGAAGAATCTGGCACCGATAAGTTTGCGGTTACAGTTTGAGGACTTGAAGTTCTGTCCTTGTTGGCAAATTCCTTTCCATTTTTGAGGCACAGGGGGCATTCCAAAATCATCAAAACTTGGACTCTCTGGCCAAATTCCGGTATCAAGAACTCCCACTATGGATCCTCTGCCAAATCCAGACTTGACCCAAGCTCCGTTTCTTGTGGGGCTGAGTCCCAGAAATTTGTGAGAGTAGGTAGTGTGGATTTCAAGTCTTCTATCTGGTCTAATTGCTATAACATCAGGCGAATTTTGTAAAGTCTCAAGCTCAAGTTTGGACAAGCGAGCTGCAAAACCTTCCATGGCAGAACGATACGAGTATAGAAGGCGGGAAGAGGAAGAGTCTTCTTCAGATTCAGAAGAAATGACTTTGTCAAGGAAAGAAAGGTGCCAATGAAGCTTAGAGCTGAAAGAAGACTTGGACAGTCCATGAGGGTGGAGCTGAACTATATAAGTTTGCAGATTCTGAGCACTGAGGGAAACAAAAAACAGGGACATGCCCAAAAGGAAAAGTTTGATTTTGTCCGCCATATTGGAACTTCCAAAGTGAGATTCTTTGATTGTTCTGAGAATGCATGCTTCTGAGAAGGAAGCACGGGGGTATTTGAAGGTGTTGAAAATGAAGAGGACTCAAAGCTAGGATTTGGAGGCATTTCTGAGCTCTTACTGAAACAGAAGACGAAACTCGTGAAATTTAAGAGCTCTTCATCACGAGTATCCCTTGTTGAGAGAGAGAGAGAGAAACAAAGGGGCCTTTGCTGGGATGTGATTTGTTTGAGACTTGAAGAGAAGGAGGGGGAGGTGGAGCTCTCAAGTCAGTATTGTGTTTCAATTTTCACGGGATGTTTCTGGCAGAGTATAATAAGAACTCCTAGGTTTTCAAAACTTCTCCGTATACTGCCATTACCCGTTAGAATCTTTGTCGTTCAAATTGGACCACCTTAATTCTTAGAAAAGAAACAAAACAAAATAGTGTGAAGTGAACTCTTGTTCGACTAGTAACAGACAATATTATTATACTCTTCTCTCATACCAAGTTAAATGTCTTAGACTTGTATTCTTCACAATTTTCTGAAAAAATATCTTTCTTTTTTTTTAAAATAAAAATAACAAATTGATCGCTGAGTTAAATCTTAAATATAACAAGGCTTGGAATTAGTATAAGTATACTTAGTGGTTTAAAGTAGAACCAAAAATGTAGTAAAAGATCCACGTTGTGAAAGAACAATATATTGATTGAGTCTTCATTGGCTAATTGAAAGGGCATTTATTTTTGCGCTCTACCATTCATGGCTCCTCATTGCACGTGCAGCTTGTGCTCCCACGGACAGGGAGGCTCGCTTAGTATCCAAATTGAGTTCAAGAAGAATACCACGCAGTATAATGGGCTGGATCACGTAGAGCTTCAATGGGCTCTGAAGTCTCTAAGAAAAATTCCGAATTGGACCTTCAGTTCGTTTGTCATGATTCATTAGCCCATATTGTAATGGCGCATCTTTGGAAAGTGGGGAGCAATCATCCCCATACGGCCCAGACTAATCGGTCAACCTGATATTGAGGGTATTAAGATTTGTTTTTTTTTTTAATTTAAATTTTTATTTCTACTATTGATGGTCTATTTTTAAAACACTATTCACTTCTATTCAATTCAGATTTTAAATTACTTTTGAATCTGATGGGTGACAAATTTTACACCTTTGTTCTAAATATATTTTAAGTAATACTTGTGAATACTTTAAAAAAAATGCATTTTTGAATAATTATTAGCTACACCTAATGTGTGAAGTTCAATCAAAACTGAATCTAAGTACATTTTTTATTTTCAAAATCAAACTAGTTTTCATTATTCAATCTGGGCTTAATTCTTAATTCAAGCTGGCCTGGCCTCATGACTCTCTATTGAAGATAAGATCGACCCTATATTTGCTTTGCTTCCCCTCCGAAAAAAAAAACTTAATCTAAAATTTCTAAAATAAAATTAGCATTTTAATTTAATTAAGTGCATCTCAGTATCCATAATAAGAAGTAACAAAGGAGGAAAACTTCAGCTTAAGAATAAAAGTTGCAATAAACCAATAAAATTCTTTGAATGAAAGGAAAAAGAGACAAAATCATGCCCCCAGCCAGTTGAAAATTGTATAATAGTTCCAGCAATTTAGCTAACATCCTATTTGACATTTTTACCCCTCAACCCCCTCTCTAGTTTCTCTCGTTACGCCAAACTCTCTGAAATCAAATTCAAAAAGCATCAAATTAAAGTCGTTCTTAACATAAACAAATTTTAATTAGATAATATAAAGTTTTCGTAGTGAAATTGTGATTTGTTTTTAAAAAAAATTGAAACTTATAATTCATGAATTTGGTGTATGGAAAACATATTTAGGTTGGAGCATTCTTTATAAAATATCTCAAAATACTTTTGACTAATTCTACACATAAATTCATTCAATTATATAAATAATATTTTTTATTACTTTATAATTAAAATTATAATATAAATAATTTATTAATTATATTTTAGAATATTATCAATAATATAATATTCAAAATATATTAATCAAACTTTTAATTTTTAATTAAAAAAAATTATCATTCAAACGTAACTTTATTTTAAAATAAAACAAAAAATACTTTCACACTACCATACAAATGTACCCATAATTTTGCCATGGTTATACGATGGGCTTGCAAAACCCAACACCTCGTAACACCCCAAATTATCTTTGAATCCCCATCTCTCACCCTTTTTTATCTCTCTAGAAATAATTGCTCTGTATGAGTTCGTTGGGACTTCTACGAAAATGACAAGCGACCAAGATTTTAACTCACGTTACAGACAGATTTACAGCTGCTTTAAAATTGGGCGCCGTAAATCTATTAAAAAAAAATCAACGGACGAGAATGTTCTGCCCTGCACCAACCGAAAGTGTATACTATTATTTAGGACTGATGTGGACACTGAACTGGTTTAATCTCGACAATGGGATTATTAAACTCGAATTCAAGATTATCTCCGTACAAAACTAATATCTTACTTGATTATTATAATAAGCTTTAATTCTTTGGAGCACATCATGAAGATTAACTGTCGAACAAGCTATGTAATTAGTGAAAGAAAAACAAGATTATCCATTCTCAATCCAAGTTCAAAATTATCTATTTATAATTTACTTTAACGAAACCCAATGCGCATTATCGTTTATTAATAATAACATGCCAAAATGGGGTTTGACTAAATTGCTCAAAATTAGTTAATTTGATTCTACTTATTTGAGTCGTATAAATCTCTTTGAGTATTCAAAATGATTTGAACATCAAATTATTTGACTCGTTGAGCTATATATATATTAAAAAATTTAAATTTTAAATTAAAATAATTTTTTTTAAAAAAAATTACACTCCTAAATTGATAGAAAGGAATCACATTTGATTCGAAAATTTTGTCATACCTCTACTCTGGACTAATGAGAAAGAGAGGGGTTTACTCATTTTTCCCCAACAACCCCTTTCCCTTGTATATAAAAATTTTAAAAATATTGTACTAAAAGCAGCTAAGATTCAGAGTAGCCTCCGTATTTAATTATACAAAAGTAGCAATGAGTGCTGAAATAAAACTGATACTGCACATAACCTTTAACTCCTTTAGCATTTTAGAACAGTTCCACTACCTCCATTAGTGGATTAAAGAGTCGGTTTACCATCATTCACATGATATATTAATTTGTGTACTTAGTAAAAGAAAAAAGAAGATAAATAATTTATGGCCCTTTCCAAACTACATGGTTAAACTTCACAGGAAAAAAAGAACATATGATTGAGAAAGGGTCAAAAGATGATCAATTTGCCCTGCTTATGCAACAAAGCACAGAAAGCAGACATAAGCAACTATCAAGACTTTTATAATGATTTGACTGGAAAGACACATTTAACAGTGATGGCAAGAAGATGATGCATTACCTATTTCACAGCATCTGTATCTCAAAATTATTGTAAATAATAATAATAAACATACTCTGTGGAAACAGTTAAATACCTATTTATAACGAATATAGTAGCTCTTTCAGGACTTGAACAGAATTTTCCTGCTAAGACTTTATCCTACACTTGTTTCACAAACAATCCGAAGTTCCATACCTCAAAATTGGATCTTTAATACACAAAGAGGGCTCTGTTCTATAGTGCTAAACAGCAGAGGTATCATCAAGTTTTGCAAATTGTTTTTTTCTGAGTTACTGCCGTTCTCTTTGCTCACTCTTCCAGGAATTTTTAGCTGCTTCTGCTGATGACCCATTGGAATCGG
This sequence comes from Apocynum venetum, assembly GCA_019593545.1. Lineage (NCBI taxonomy): Eukaryota > Viridiplantae > Streptophyta > Magnoliopsida > Gentianales > Apocynaceae > Apocynum > Apocynum venetum. The sequence continues at coordinate 3,559,489 of SRSM01000324.1, forward strand.
CATTACCATTTTTTTGTTTGGAGAAAAATGGATCCCATTCATGAGGTCCCACTTCACGCTGCCCTTCATCTAGCAAAGCATATTTCCAACTGAGCTCTTCAATAAAATTGTCATCTTTATGGCCTTCAATGATGTCTCTCCTCAACTTTGTCACCCTATCGATCACTGCCTGCACAGCCACATCAAAAGCATCTTTAACAGTCTCTAGTTTAGAGCGAGGATCAGCATATATTATCCTTGGTATAAGATTGATAACCTCCTCCCTCATTGCTTCTACTTGCTCTGGAGAAATTTGACTGAGCCTTTGCTCTATGCTGAAATTTTCCTTCCGAATATCATTCTCAGGAATGAAAACAGAGTATTTTGAATAATTTTTGGGCAGGTGCCAAGTGTACTGTGTGTATGCAGAACCAGGATGGAAGAAAACAGGTATGCAACCAGCCAATATGGAGTCAAAAGCTGATCTCCTTGTATACGAGTCACCTTGGGGCTGTAGACAAAAAAGGGAGCTCTGAAACATCTGCATTATACTACTAGGCGAATGACACTTACTCTCCCCAAAGTCGCATTCCAATAACTTGCACACCTTGGACTTCTTGCATTCGTCGATGATCTGACCCCTAATGGATTTTGGATTCCCTGGACGTGGTGCCCCTGCGAAACAGAAAAGCCACTTCCGATCCAAATTTCGCATCCGATCCTGCCAAATAAACACATCGGCATCCTTTGCGGGATGGAAGTAGGTGGGATATGGAATACCAAAATCATTTGCATTCCAGGGGCTTGACTCAACCACAAGCATGGACATATTCTTGGCAGCTGGTAGAAAAAGAAGTTTGTTACCCCAATCTGAATCCGTGTCGGAGAGTCTCCGGAAATCCCAGGTTATCCTTCCTGCAACCAGAAAATGATCCTTTCCTCCCATAATGTCCCATTCCGGCCTCTTGGTCAGCCAATCAACCAAAGCAAGAGAGGCAGCATCCCTCGTTGTAATGTTGAAACCCCAGAGATAGCGAGCAATATCAAAACCGGCATAGAAGGGCACAAATATGGCCGCAGCAAGAGACGAATCATTTGTCAAGCACTCATACTGCTTCATCCGATTGTTGAAGATCACATCAACAGCAAATTGATTAGTAGCATACCATCCCGTATTTGAGAACACTCCTTCAACATTCTCCAATGGGGGGCCTAGCCCAGCATTGCTGGTGAACTTACACATGTTGGTCCAAAGACTCAGACTCTTACATTCCTTAAGCATATCTTCATTGAACCTCGAAGGAAGATCATGAACATAAATATACCTTCCACCACATGGATCACTCTTATTCTCCACAGTTCTCAAAGCCCTCATAAAAGGGTATTTTTCTACCTTATGATGACTAGAACTTTCAGCCTTCGGATGGTTTGTAGCCGGTGGTTCTGCATTATTTGGAATGGCCTTTAAGGATTCAGGAAGGACACCCTGTTTTGCTCGACCGGCAGCAATTGGACGACTCACAGGAGGTTGCGAAGCATGTTTATTGCTTGGTCCAGTATTCAGAGAAACGGTATTCAGCAGGGGAAACTCGTCAACAGCACTTCTACCCCCAAGAATTACAAAGTGAAAATACAATAAACATAACCAAAACAGAGCGGACAATGATACTAGTAAACAAAGCCGGGAGTGTTGATTTTTCCCTTGCCCCTTCTCCATATAGCCTTCAACTGAAGATACGGCCGCAGGGCGGCGTCTCATCAGAGTTCAGACAAATCTTAAATACCTCAACCACCCATCAAACCCCACCATATAATTCAACATGAAAAGTTCAATTTTTTAGACAATCTACTACTCACCCAAATCATCAAAAATAATAATAATAAAAAAGAACCAACCCTAGAGTTCCAAAACTCTTGACTGTACTGAACTTTCACGTGAAGAGAATCAAACCAGTTCAAGAACTAATCTATGTCCTTAATTTGGGAAAATGGAAGAAGAAAGAATTTGGAAAATAAGTCTTAACAGAAATCTAGTTACCCTTTACTGATCGTGTGAAGATTAAGCTTACATGAATTACGTAACCTCTCTTTGAACATATTAGGAAACAAATACAGAGTTTCAAACTATCTACAAAATTGAACATCTAGTTGTAGACAAAAATTAACAAGATATAGAAAAAATTGGAAGCATAGACAGTCATCAATGTAGACTTGCAGGTAAAGTTTGAAATGATAAAATATGAGAGAGAGAGAGAGAGAGAGAGAGAGAGAGAGCAGACTGTGTAGAGGAGATCAGGAGAAGAGAAGAGAGGGCGATTTTTAACTGTTAGTAATAAAGGAGGAAAAAGAAGAGAGGCGCATATAAAGGATGGGAGATGGGACAGCGCATGTTAGAACTGTACGCGTCCGATGTTAATTTCGTAAAATCGTGTCGGTACTCGATTAGATGTGTGACGCGTGGACTCCATCACCAGATGTTACGCCAAGAGTTTTTTCCCAAGCGAGGGGGTTTATATTCATGTTTGTCCACGCGCATGGAGGATGATTGCGTGGCGAAATATCAGTGGTCATTATGCCTTAACAACTGGGCCCCCTCAACGACTTTTGAGTTTTTGATTGATTAATTAACTCATAAAGCGCCCCAGATTAGCGACTTATTCTTCGTCTTTCGGGAATTTGATAATGGAAAGTGCATTCCTTTTGGAAAAGAAAATATACACACAGCCCTTTAATTGATTTGTTTATTTATAATGAGAACCCTTTGATTGATTTGGATAGGTAAATTGATACTCCTCCGGCTCAAAAAAAAGATTTGCCTTTTCATGATTTTCTATTGAATCAAAATAGATGATTAATTTATACTTTTCAATGCAATGATAATTCATTTACCTTAATTTATAAATAAACAATCCTTTTGAAAGTCTTAATTTATCACATTTGATAACTTAAGTTTAGTTGATAAATTAATTTAGCCTTTTAATGACTTTTATAGATTTTTTTAAGTATGAGATTTTTATAAATTTTATAGGATTTTAAGTGACTTTTATAGATTTATTAGGATTCTATTAGAATTTTCATTTAATACTTTTATTTATTTATTGAGACATTTATAGATTTTCATTTTAAAAATAAAATAAAATTCACACAACAAACAATTTATATATTCTTAAAATAATTATTGTCATGTCAATGCGAGAAAAAAAAAACTTTTGAAAACCAATAAAAATTCATAAAATAAATAATCTAAATTCTTGATATTATAAAATGTTTATAATAAATTTCTAATGTTAAATATTATCAAAATTAGCAACATTATTCGATCATTTCTTATATTTATTGCAATATAGTGCATTTTCTACTTGTTATTATTGACTCTCAAATATTATTCAAAATCTTGTGCATTCTTTGATTACGTATTCCTCTATCAAATTCCAATGGAAGCTTCACTTCATTCACTGACCATTTTATTTTTTAAAATATTCAATAGTCTAAACACAATAAAATTCAATTAGAGTCAAATTTCAAGTTATATGCAAACAAAATGTACAACATAATAGATAAAAAAATTTATCAAAAATGATTTTGATAGTTCAAGTCGGATTGGATTTGGTTAGGCCTAAAAAAATGGTCACCCAATCCATTTCGTTTTTCAAGGGTTATAATTATATAGTCTGCCTCAACTCGAATAGTTAAAAAAATTTATTAATTTTAAAATTTATCTAAGAAATGGCCCGACCCAACAGAGAAAAAAAAAACGTAATTAGGTCGGACCAAATTTTCACAAACCTATAATTACAAAGTCAAGGCTAGCCTTAACTCGAGTTGAACTCAAATTTTAACTCTCATGTATGACACAATCATTAAGCTGTGTTGAACTTTAAAATTTTGAGTCAAGTTAAAGATAACACAAATTGTCACATTGAAAATATTTATAAATTTCACATGAATAGATTATATTTGGTAAGACATTTTTTCTTCATATTTTATATGTAAAATCGTGGAAAGTCTTAATTTTGTAAAAGTCATTAAAAATCTTTTTCAAATTGAATACCTCATGACTTATTTAGAATTTAAAATTATCTTGATTGAATGTCTTATGATTTTTAAAGAATTTAAAAAAATCTCAATTAAATAAATCTAAATTTTTAAAATTTTAAAAAGTCATTAAAAATTTCAATTGAATACACCTCTAAATGTCACTTTTTATGAATATTTAAGTAAGCATATGGTTAAAATTTTATTACTATTATCACCACATGTGTAGCTGGCAAAGATCATCTATATTTTAATTAAGAGGAAATACTAGTTTATTTTTTACAATATATTTTGTAATTAAATAAACTATATGTTCTTTTATTTCTTTAAAAATTTCTATTCAAAATTAAATATCTTCTTTTTAATAGAAACCCAAAATTTAATAAATATTTGATCATGAGTAAATTACAATAGCGTGTCGCTAAATAATGCATCTATATTATTCAATACAACACATTTATTTATATTTTTATACCTTCACACTTTGTTTTATTTATATTTTTAAAACATCTTCTCTAGATCTTTTTAAGTATCTTATGAAAATGTATTATATATAAAAAAAAGAAGAAGAAATTGAAGTAAATGTTATATTTTTAATCAAAGATTGCATTTATTTTTCTATAAATGATAGCCGAACATATTTTAATCATTACCTAACACATTACAATCTATTTTACACAAATTTGTGCATTTTTTTCATTCCTAAAAATATTATTTGAAACATGCATTCTATTAATAGCAACCTCATATAAAACATGTTATATATATATATATATATATATATATAGTCAAAGATAAATATTATAAAATAAGAAGGAGAAACTTTATATGCATTTTTTTAGAAGGGATGAAATCGACGAAAAAAATCAAAGAAGGGATGTCTATGTTTTGGTGCTTGAGAGAGACGAGGGGAAGAAAAAGAGTTTGGAAAATAGGTTAGGGTTAATTTGATAATTTGTGGGGTAAGATATTTAGCAATCATGATTACGATATTATTTGTATTATTATTAAGGTTAATGGTATACTTAAGTTGTAGACAAAATAAATTTTGGAAGTAAAAACATGAATTCAATACTCACAATTTAAATATTGGATAATTTATCTTTCATAACATTGTCAAATCATTTACTTTTTCTTGAGACATGTTAATTGAAAGTAAATCTTGAACAATTTAAGTTTGAATGTTACCGTAACATATATGGTTAACTTGATTTGATATGCTATAAATAAATGTGAAAACAAATCATTCATATTTTCCTTAATATATAAAAGTTTTGCCTTTTAAGAAAAATAATCTGATGTGATTTTATTTTATTTTATTTTTAAAAAAATTTATGCAACTTCTCATTAACTCTCTTTTCATCGATTTTTTTATAGTAATTTCTTAGGGAGATTTAATAGTAAGATGATCTGGACTCCAAATTTTTCCTCATTATAGTAAATATTGAAACATTAAGAAAAAGACCTAGTAATATTTTGGACCTAATTATTAAGAAAAATGAATAATATTTAATTTCCCTTCTTCTTTGTCTTATTATTCTCCCCACAGTGGGGTAAATTAAGGATACTGTTCCAATCATATACTATATAATGCACACATCAAATATGTTGTCGTGAAAACAAAAGGATAAAGAAATTGCGAGAAGCGACAGGTTTGTAGATAACACACACACACACAATCAATCGTTTTCCAGTGTAAAGGCAACATCAGACAATATATTACATCTCAAAGCGCGCAATTTTACGTAAGAAATCGTGGTCCCCGTAACACCGACACAGATTTTATCCAACAGTTAAAAAATAATTTAATGTGTTATTTTCCTCCAAATTTTTTTTATTACTAATATTATTTTCGTTTTTTTATTTGTCTTAATAAAAAAAGTTTACTCGTTTCTTTCTTTTGTTAATTGTAATCTTATCATTATATTCTTATACTATTAAATCTAATAAGTCAAATTTTAAGTAATTATTGGAGACAAAAAATTAAGGGCCAATTTTTAAATTATAAATAAATTTTATATAATTTTATAAAAAAAAAAAGATATTTGGTTCGTAATGTGCTTTTGAATTGTCAGTAGAGTAAAACATGTGAAACACAGGAATACATCACTCGAGTAACATTCTTAACAGTCCACAGACCACAACCCAAATTTAGTCTAAGAACACCGCTAATTTCCGGCTCATAGTTTCGAATGACGTGCTTGCCGCTTCTGAGTATGCCAAGTCAATGAGGTGAATCGGAAGCGCGATTGGTGAAAATGATAATGATTAAATGTGATTATATTTAGTAAGTACTCGAGAAGGTTCTAGCACTTGATCAATTAAGAAATGCTGAGAGCCCACTTGATAGAAACAGTCCAAAGTACGTGACTTCTTCTCCGGCTATCAGGGAACTGACAACAGCTTAATATAAAAAATTTAGGCCAAGGAAAGTCAATTGGAGATATGGTTATTATCAGTCAAATATTGGAAATTGTATATAATTCCTAACTTTCACAATCAGATTTGTCTGCGATAATTAGTTTGTTACGCCTATGTTTCTACAATATAGGCATATTCTTCAGGCCTTAAATTTAAAATTGCACCCTCATTTAGCATTTTAACTTGTCAATGGATCTTATTTAAAAGTACGTATGATAGATTAGTAACTCTTCCGAAATTGCCAATTTATTTTTGTGAACATGGCATCAGAATGCTATATCATATGAAACTCTTAATATAGAATGAGACAATGTATCTGAGATCTGAATAAATCACACGATAATGGAACCCGACGTTGTAAACCAACGTCAAACTACACTTGTGGTTGTGAATTGGGAACCTGGACTAGTGTCTCATAATATAGGACTGTTGCCAATCGAATAGAAAAATACAAATGAACGAAGACGATCTACATCTTTTAAATGGCTATGCCGATGGCCATGTGAGCCTGTTTTCTGGTGGGACTATCCCTGTCTAACCTTCCAACTCTCTGATGATGATGATGGCAGTAAACGAGTTAATTTTAATACAATTTAAACCCGCATCCGGCCGAGAATTGCCATTTGTTAACCTGAGACAACCCATTGGCCGATTGGTATTCCATGATTAAATGCTATGTTAACTTAAACAACAAACCGATAATGATAAGCACAAGCAAAAGCGCCCAACACGTTCCCTGAGAGATATTGTTTCCCTTCTTTTTGCTAGTTTTCTGAAACCCTTTCAACGATATGCCAACACCAGGATCTCCAAGTTCCACATTGCTTCCGATCAGGACAGAGTTGTTCACCCCCTGCACGTTGCTGCTTATGTATATATTTATGCTGCAGCAGTCTTTAAACTCACCGGAGCTTCCACCGCGTGCGATCAAGGCAGCTCCTGCATTTCTTCCCTCTAACTTGACATTTTCAAAGCACCCGCGTGCACCCTGCGGGAACATGAGATCCTTGTACAAATTAGGACACCCTTGGCAATGGAAGTGGTTTGAAGAAGCTGTATCATGCCTGCACAGGGTAAAGGTTTTCATAGTGGGATAATTTGAGCTGAGGGTTGGTTTGCGTGCTTTAAGAATAACTTGCATGTGCTTTATTGTAGCTACAAGGAAACCAAATATTCTGGGGAATAACCTCAACAATACTCAATTGGACACTTTTGAAACTCTGGCCACTTTCAGCTGTAAATTCACCACGGCTACAGTGAGCATGAAACGTTTATGATAAGCTACACCCTTGGTCTGGTATATTAAGCAGACTTTTTTGCTGAGAGGGACAGATAAAGGAATTCACAGATATAAGACAGCCAGCAGAGGGATTCCGGGAGCGAGGGCAATGAGGGGTATACAGACGGTGAGAAACACGTAAAGTCTTCTTCAGTCTCCTAAAATATTTGAATACTTCAACCTTAATGACACGGAATGATGGATCTATATAACCACCTTTCTCAGTTACTAGGAAATCTAATACTACATGATAAAGAATTCCATGCCAAAAGCAACTGCCATCCTAAACAGAGCAGAAGAAAAGCACCTCCCCAAAAATTAAAATAAAATAAAATCCTTATTTCTTGCTATAATAAGATAACAATAGGTGAAAGTGAAATGACATTTCTTCTAAAACAAAAGTCTGATCAAGGAAAAAATCAGAATAACATAGAAGGCAGGCAACAAGAAATAGTATTAACTTGTACTAAACAGAGGCATGACAGGCCTCTTCCTTAACAAGATATCTCAGAGTACTATACAGTCCGCTTGCCAAAAGTACCCATATATTTATTTCTAACAATTCTGGGTCGATGCTCTCTGGAAGCCTGACTACAAAACAAACTTGACAAATTGACCAGCAGGTCAAGTGCATATTATTACTAAGCCATGGTTACCAAGACTGCCATTTCGTCATCAACAGTATTTCACAGTTTCTCGGATTCTGAAGCAATGAAAGCCGAACTCACCATATAAAAATGCAGTAGGATGACACAAAGTTCAAATCCAAACTGTTCAAGGTATCTCAGATTCTGGAGTCATCTTTTCACTAACTGTTGAACCATAATTTGGGCCACCTTTACGATACTGTATAAGATACTCAATGGGATATCCCTTCAATTTATGGGGAGTGATTCCAAGATCTTCAAAAGTTAAAGCTGCAGAAAATTAGAGAATCAGTGATGGTGAATGCATACAAAACAGGTTGATGCTGTAAGAATATAATAATGGGAAGAATACAAGAGTTCTTGAGAGCAAAACTAGTCCAGGAAGTTTCTGTGATAAATACCATCTTTTGACACCAGTGTATCAGTAGTAAGGGCTTCAATCGCATCTAGATTGAATATGCTAGGGGTGGGCATTGGAACTGGAACTTTATTCAATAATATTTCTCGAGGCATAGCAATTGCCTGAATTCAGCAACATCAGAAAACTACAGAATGGTTAACGAACTAAACCAGACAATTACCAGGGATGTTGGCAATATAAAATATTACAAATCAATAAACAGTAATCTCAGAAGTAAAATCCCAAAATGAAGGCATGAAAGCCCTAATATAATACCCAAGCAGTAGTTTTAGCATCTTTGTTGCTATTATGAAATCTCATCCTAACCAGAAACCTTAAGCAGAATCGCAAAATCAAAACCAAAAAATATCACAAAATTAGCAACTAAACAGAGGATCACTATAGGAGGAAGTGCAAACTAAAACTTTAAGAGCTCATGACGTGAGTAAGGTGCCATAGAAAACTAAGACTTCTGTTTCTCCTTCACCACAACATATTGCCAAAGGACAACACTTAAAATGTGACATCATAATGGAAAAGCCGAAGCAGCAGAAGCGCAAGAAAAGAAATCACTTTAATCCTCATATCAACGTCAAGAAATTCAAAGCAAACAAAAAAAATAGTCAATGCTGCAATAGATCTATAAAAGAACTTGAAGAAAAATTATATTATACAGAAAATTGAATGATGAAAGATCCTAAAAGCAGTTTCTGAAGCAACAAAAGCTATATATACATGTATCCTGAGCATAACACTAGAATCCTGCACTAAACCGGAATATTTCCTCCAGCCTCTCAAAGAAAAAGGAGGAAAATGGCAGAGTTAGTGATCAAAATCCCTGATTTACTTAGAAACAGAAAATATTAGGCTAGACATAATAACTAAGAAAGACAAAGATTGGATGTGTCTAGAAACAATGTAGTATCATATATGCAGTGAAACTGTATGCCATTCCCCTTTTGAACTAAATACCAAGGTCATTATTTTAAATCTTAAATACAAAGCATACAATTTTTTCAATCAAGTACAGAGTAACCAGATCCGTTTAATAAAAGAGGAGATGAACCCAACACAGCAGAAAATACACTTGCCTTAGCAACAGGGAAAGGAATCTTCACATAGTGAGGCCATTCCCGGATCACATCAAACATAACCTCTGCCTGGAGAATGCGTAAGGACTAAGACTGCATGTCCTTGGACCTTGAAGAAAAACTATAGAAGAAAGAAAGAAAGAAAAGAGGGAACAGGGGGATGGCATAATACCAATTCATGCACAGTGAAAACCTCTGGTCCACCAAGTTCATAAACCTTTCCCATGCTGCTACCATTATCTTTCAGTGCCGCGACAATTGCTGAAGCCACATCGACAACATAAACAGGCTGAATTCTGCAAAGATACTTGTCAGAAGGTTGATGACAAGATTCCCTTTAAAAATAAACAATCAGTGCCAGAAACAAAATATGATAAGGGTCTTACTTGGTAGATCCATCTCCAATTAATGGAAGAAAGCCATAATTTTTTACAAAATGGGCCCATGTATTTAAAATCCGATCCTCTGTACCGACCATTGTGGCAGGTTTCATTATTGTAGCCTGAAGATTATTGCATATATGTTATCCAAAAAAAGAACAAACAAAAGGAAGAAGAAAAACAGGAATCCAAGGTTGTCCTAGTTTACAAAGTTCCAAGGATATCATCAACCATGCATTTTAAACAACCCATGGGACACAGAGTCCATGATGAAAGCTAATGCAATCAAGTTTAAAGTATCAAGAAATTGTTCCTAGTTAAGAGCATGAATATTGGAACTCAGCAACTCGGCAGGATCTTTGTAATGTGATACTTTGATTTCGCTACATGCTATCCTTTTCAATCAGCTAACTAGAGGAATACATTTTCAATCACATGCTAACTATTTCTTTTTTTTCCTATTTGATCACATGCTATCATATTTATATCTCTATGTTATTTCATCTCCCTCTATAATTACCAGTTGATACCCATCCTTTGCCTATTTTTGTGAGGCAAAAGTCCCTATTTAGTCCTTGATCTTTTTTGTTGGATCATTTTGGTCCTCAATGTTTATTTTGAATTTTTTTGATCCCTGATATTTTTTTATTCTTAAACCATTTCGATCCTTGATTATTATTTTGAACCTTTTTGTCCATGATGTTTTTTTCTTGAACAATCTTGGTCCTTGATGTTTTTCCTATGAATTATTGGATCTTTTTGTAACAACTCGGGAAGATCTAATAATTCACAAAAATAAAAACACAAATAAATAAGGATCAAATAAGTGTAACAAAAGGATCTAACAAATCACACAAAAAAACATCATGGACAAAAAAAAACTCAAAATAATCATTGAGGACCAAAATTGTTAAAAGAAAAAACATTAGGAATAAAAAAGTTCAAAATAATCATCCAGGGCCAAAATTATCTTAAAAACAACAGCAGGGACTAAATAGGGAATTAAGTCATTCTTGTGATAGAGAACAAGTAATATTTCAGATCTTTTTTATGAGTCTAAAACCAAGATCTGTTTGACCAGTCTAAGCACAGTTCTAAGTTAGAGATGGTTGACAATATTAATTTTCCATTGAATCTGCTTTTTATTGTGATTTATTCTGTTAGGTTGCAATGCCATTTTGTAGGCTCCATCTTAGTCTATGTACTGGGAGCTGTTTCATGTAATAGGATCATGAAGTATACTAGCTGAGTGAGCATCATCCACCATAACTTGGACCCCAAGAATAATTGGGCATCAAGTCTAGCAAAGGACATAAAGGTACATTCATATTAAACAGACTATAGATAACTAATTTCCACAACAATTTTTCTTCTTATTTCTGAGATGTAAGATCATCCTCTCTCCACCTCCCTCCCACTCCCTCATTCGGCTTCTTCCTTCTCCCTTTTCCCCACTTTTTTGCCTTCTTCACTTCTATCAACGTTTTCTTTCTTCCTCCCCCCCCCCCCAAAAAAAAAACTCTAAAGTAATAAGACTGCAGCTATATAACATTTCCAAAAAGCCCTTCATTACTGAAAAAATACTTCATACAATCTTTACATGCTGAAAGCAACACACAAGGTCCAAATTCTACCATCTAAGTCCTCTAATTTAACAGGATAAAACCATTATATACTCGGAAACATATTTGAGGGTAATGTCTCAAGCATAAGCTATCAGCCATTGGTAATCTTTGGCTACAACCATCTTCTAGGCTTCTAATGGAAAGCATGCTCTAACACTACATGGGGTGAAGAAAGATACCATTAAATACATATAATAGTAGAGTTATTGAATGTATTTTAGGAGCATGCCAACTGCACAAGCTCATGGTCATTGTCTCTGTGAAGGAACATGAGGTAGGCCAAATAAAGAGGTTATTCACCTCGGGTAATTCACACAAGATAGATTCCTCAGCAGCAGCTTTAGCTCTTAGCATTCTGGATGGAGATGAAGGAGAAGCACCAAGACAGGAAACATTTATAAACCTCATGATACCACCATGCTCTTTAGCAATCTGCACATGGAAGATAAGTTATCAATATATTATACCAATCATAAATACATCAATACATGGCAAAAAGAAGGAACGAGCAGCTAAGAAGATGATGCTAAATCAACTGCTACAACCAAGGGTCCAAGACAAGAAGGAAGATTCTGTGGGTATTTTGTACATCTAAATTTATTGAACTAAAAATATACTATTGTTAGGGTTCCAAAAAATATATATACTATTGTTAGCATAAAGTGTACTAGCACTCTTACCATACTAAAATTTTCCAACTCCGAACAGGTTAATTTCCTATCTCTATCTGCCATTGTAATTGCAAGAGAATTCCAAACGTTCAAGTGGCAGAGCCAAGAAGTCAATGTAATCTCACGTAAATAGCGCTAGTAGTAGTAGTACTACCACCCAACCAATTTTTAAGAGAGATTCATGTATGGTCCAACTGAGTTTTATGAAAACAGTCTGGTTAGCAAATATCTTCAAGAACATATTGGTGGTCATCAAGTTGTTTTTGTAAGTACAATGCTTTCCTATCTTCCCTGGCACTTTGAGATCCAGATCCTCCCAAAACATTGCATTGAAAAGCATGGCTAAGCAAAGGGAAAAATGATGCTGTCATTTAATTTTCCCTTAAAGATCCTCAGCCTGATACATACCCCCACCCTGGGTCAAGCCAAAAGGAAAGAAAGTGAAGAAAGAAGAAGGACTGGAGATTAAAGTTACAACCAAACAATTGCTATACATTATCAGACTGGAGAATAACTGAAACTAATTTCAGGAACCTACCACTGCAAACTGTTGGGCCATATCATGGTTCACCACTTCGAAACTATAATTTCTAGTCTCATACTCCCTTCCTGTTCACAAGCAATCTCACGAGTATATCAATTAAAATTCCATATACTCTATCAGACTGCAGATTGCTAGAGGTATGTTGTATACATACCTATAAGATTAATAACAACATTGGCCTTGGCCATCACAGCCTTTATGGAGTTTTCATCCCTGGGATTGTACTTCATAGGAATGATCTGCATGATTCTCACATATGTTAACACTTGAATATTAGCAACTACAAAAATACCCTATGAGAACCCCAGTGAATAATGTAAATCTGAAAATATGCAGCAGAGAAAAGTGGAATAACTACGACCTGACCCAAATCACCCATTAGTTTAAGATGGCGATGGGAATCCTCAGAACCTCGGAAAGGTACCAAGACTTGAGAACCCATTTTAGCTGAAATGGAAAAGAAAACAAATTACAGAGGAAAATTGAAATGAACCCAACAAATTCCAAAGCAATGTGCCGAAATACCAATCAGAAGAAACAGTCATCAGAGACTCACCCAACTGTTGCACAAGATAACGCCCAAGAAACCCAGTAGCTCCAAACACTGTGGCAATAATACCACTGCAGGCAAAGAGTCTCAACTGAGGTCCTCGAATTTAACATACATTAAAAAGTTCACGGCAACAAGTTTGACTCTGAGATGAAAACTATTCCAGTTTCATGCATAGGTGCTAAAGAAAAACTAAGAGTTCAAATGTAATTTGATATCACATTAGACTCATTTCACTAGGTGCGCGAACTTAATTTCGGCTATAGATTTAAACTTCATCAAATAATTCTGATGAAAATAATTACAAAAATTTAAAAACCTAATGTTTAAACCAGATAAGAATAACATAATTAATGCATTTAAGAAATTAAAAGAATAAAATTTTTACCTAACAGATGATCTCCCTCCCGTGCCCTTGCGAACTACGTGCTGCCCCAAGCCATTGGTGGGAAGGGTTGAGGCGTACCGCGGAGTATCAACACCATAATCTGAAAATCATAAATCAAATATCAAACAATACGAACCCTAACAACAAATCAGAAAAACACAAGCACATTGAAGTTCAAATCTTTTGTATATAGCCCTAGAAATGAGGAGCAGATGGAACATTACATACAATGATCGGTGTAAGGATAAGAAGACGACTTAAAGGAGGAAATCGCAGCTGCTGAAGGCTTTAGGGATTGATGCCCTAAACGCCTCAATACGGCCTGCATCTTTCTACCCCGGCACCGGCAGTGAAGAGAGAAGAAGAAAAAGAGGCAGAGGGTGACTGGAGAGAGCGTGCGTGCGAGATTTTGGTGTCAACAGTGTAGTCGAGAGTGAGTTTACTGGTCACCGGCTTTTTCCTTTCTTTTTTTCTTTTTTTTTTGATACATTGGGGGAAGGGGAATATCTATCGTAATCATAATCAGCCATGGCTATTCTAAAACAAAAAATATTAATTATTTAGTTCTTAAATAATTTAAATTTTTATAAAAGAGTTCTTAATTAATTTATTTAGGGGTAATCTCAATTTAGTTCCTAAATTTTTTTTAAAAAAAATTATTTGATTTCTGAATACAATGTCAATTTAAAATTTTGGTTTTAAATAACCTTTTACAACTTTGAACTCAGACAATCTATAAAATTAAGTAAAACCATATTAAACAGATTTTTTTTTAATCTGGATATTAAACTGAGATTTGATTTAAATGAAGTAATTAACACTCATAGGATTTTTAAAAAAAATTACCTTATCACTTTTGACTTTGGAATATGCGAATTCGAAGTTCGAATTTTTTTTAAAAAAAAATTGAGAAAAATAATAATTACTATTTGATAACTTAAGGGTACTAAAAGAAAAGAAATCTAATACATTTGTGAGTTTGAAAAGGCAGTGTGACCTTTAATACTTGACGTTTGGAACAATGTGTATGATAGCAGCAATTTGTAACAAAGAATGAAGCCAGAGACACATGTGATCAACAAAAAAATAGTGCACTTGTGCACCAAACTAGAATTAAATTTACTGTCAACTGTCCTACATTGGCAAAATTTTGTTCCCTCAGAAACCTACTTTTATTGCTCATAGTAACAAATATAAATAGCCTGTGGTCACATTTCTTCTCAGCAGTTATTCTAATCTTCTTCTCGCCTGCCATTATTTAGAATACAGGTGCTGCATGAATCCCCCCCGGAGCCAAATATAGGGGGGAAGAATCAGCTGCGACTATTGCCACATTTGGGAGTCCTTGATGTCAAGAATGCCAGTTTTTGCCTCTTCACCTCCCTTCTATGTACTCTTTCCTCAGATAGCCAATGAAGCAGCAGCAAGGAGAACACATACCAGCCAGTTCAGCTCTTTCTTGCTTGATTTTAAGTGTTCAGGGGATTCAGCAAAAACCTGAACAGATCAAAAATCAGGAATGCCACTAGACCTTGAAGAATACTCTGTCACCAACTTCAGGAACATGGATGATTTGTCCTCTAATAGTCTTGCCGGGCTATCAAATTCCGCAACTCGACCTGTATTTGAAACCAGGAGCAACTATGTTCACATTTCTTCTAATGATAAAGGCTCCTAAATTCTAAGAATTTGATCCTAAATTGACCACAGTATGGAACCCCAGAACAAGATGTATCCAGAGGATTGAATAATGAGGAGTACAAAACTTACCATCACTGAGGACCAGAACCAGATCGCTGTCAATAACAGTAGGAATACGATGAGCAATAGTGCAAACAGTGCAATTATTGAACTCTGTCCTAATGATCTTTTGAATTAGGTTATCGGTGGCTGAATCAACTGAGGCTGTCGCTTCATCAAGGACTAAAATCCTTGCCTGTTTAAGCAAAGCGCGTCCAAGGGATACAAGCTGCCGCTGGCCAACACTCCAGTTTTCTCCATTATCCAAAACTACCAGCATCCAGGATATAATATATATTTTTGTTACAACCACATAATAAATAACAACACTAAAGATACAGAATTTTAAAAAAAGAGTTTCAAGTATACCAGGTGTCTCAAGCTTTTGCTCTTTCTGACGAACTATCTCTCCAAGTTGAGATTTATCAAGAGCCTGTGCAAAACAATTGTGCTATTTAGGATTACAAATATCACAAATAGACAAAACTCGGAAGTACAGAAAATATCCAAACTTAGTACAATATCATGTTCAATTCATCCTATAAGCAAATAGAGATGATACAGAAAACAAAATCCAATCAAGTCATATTTTAATTTGTATCACTTATCAATTTTTTTGGTAAAACTTGTGAGATCACTTTGGTACCCTTGAGTTTTATGATTTAAGTAAAAAAATAACCTCAAAAGACGACAAAACTTAAGTTTCACCTGCCAAACGTCTTGATCCGAGTGCTCTTCAATGGGATCTAAATTGCCTCTAATTGTCCCTTCGAACAAGGTTGGATCTTGGGGTATGATACTCAGACGGCTACGAAGATCATGTAGACCAATTGTTGAAATATCTATGTTGTCTATGATAATCCTACCACCTGCTGGTTCAATCAAACGGAACAGGGCCTGGATTAAAGTAGATTTACCACTTCCAGTACGCCCAACAATTCCAATTTTCTTTCCCCCAGGAAAATTGCAGGATATACCATGAAGCACAACAGGAAGACTCTCCTTATAACGAACCTACAAAAAGGTTATTGCAACAATCACAGTTCTTAAGTTGTTTGCAGAATAGATGCAATATACTCATAATTAAAGTATACCATTATGATCTCCATGTTTATAGACTGGGATTTTAAGTACTGGAATAAATACTAGAGAAATTCCCCACCTCAGCATTGAACTGGACGAACAACACAAGCAAGATTTTAGCAAAATTCAACATGCATACCTTCAGATCAATCAGTTGAATTGTTCCTGTTTCCGGCCATGAGGATGGAGGACGTGTTTCCTCAATTACTGTGGGAGCTTCACTAGGGATTTGACAGTATTGATCAATTCTTTCTATAGAAATAATCTTGTTTTCAAGTTTGCAAAAGCTAAGTATCCACCGGGATAGTCGTGCATTCAAGTT
Source organism: Apocynum venetum (assembly GCA_019593545.1). Lineage (NCBI taxonomy): Eukaryota > Viridiplantae > Streptophyta > Magnoliopsida > Gentianales > Apocynaceae > Apocynum > Apocynum venetum. The sequence continues at coordinate 3,576,644 of SRSM01000324.1, forward strand.
AAGGCCATAAGTCACAGCAAGACCAGCCATACCTATGGAGGAAAGACTTATTAATATAAATGTCATAGAGCTAAAATCAGCTTATTGTAAAATCATAATTTACCAACCCGCAATCAACTTGCTGGTTCATAAATCTTGAGAATGACAAAAGACACAATGAAAAACAAAAGTTGTTGGATTATATTTAGCCATTCAGAGGAAATTTAGTGACATACTTGGATCTATACTTCCATGGGGGAAGCTCACAAGCAAAACCATGCAAAAAGCAAACACAAATGTTGAGAGCAGCTCCATACGCAGGCAGAGCCATTCAATAGCAGAAAGACTATAGAAAAATGGACGAGCAAAACAATCAAGAAGATAAAGGTTCCTCTTCATGAATCTCTTCTCTTGTCCAAAGCCCCTAATTGTGGCTGCCCCAGCAATCGACTCAGAAAAAAGATGGATTATGGGAGATTTCTGGATGCTCACAATTCGAACCAACTCTCTTGATGAAGCCATGTAATATTTCTGCAATTCAATTTCAGTTTCTTTAAAAATTTTATCGACCACAATACTTAACAAAATAGGAACAAAGCAACGTGTCTACTCATGCAATATTGGTTTCATTATTGTAATTTAGAAGCCAGTGGAAACAAAGACTTCGTTAATAAAGCTTTGAAATTATAACAGTCAATCAATCAATGGGGCTATCTATCAAATAGATACTGGACTTGGAGGAAGAAGAAAGCAGATTCATTATCAAAGATTATGTGAAGTGGCACTGGAAAGAATGCATGCTAGGTCTGTTAAGTTACAGACTCGCTTCAACAAGTTTAATCATCATGAGTCATGACATCATGCAATGCATTCTGGATCAGAGAAAAATGACTTCATTAGCAAGTGATCTTCCGGTTAAGAAACCTTTTAGCAGTTACATACCACTAGTAGATTATGTCAGATTCACTCTTCAGAGAATGGAAACCTCTAAACTTTTATCAGATGGACTCGCTTTTTTCCACAAACTAAAAAGGTACCCAACAAGGTGAAGGAGAACCCAGCTGAACCCAGAAAACTCTGCTTGCTTATTAACAATATCCAAGGCAGGAAATGCAGATATAATGTTCTAATTGACGAGAGCCCAGATATAATCCAGAAAGTACTATACAGGAAATGAACATGGCCATCCACATATGCAGATTATATAAATAAAATCAAAGACAGTGGGGGGAGAGAAGCAAGAGAAAACTCAGGGTGGCAGATAAGAACATGTGTGTCAAAATGCATTGAATGATTCACCTGCATCCACAAGCAAGCAATTGCCATTGGGACAACAAGGAGCACAATTTGCCAGGTAACCTTGGTCATTACACCAATTATGCCAAGAAGCTGGATAGTTGTTGAAGCAAAGCCACCAAGTCTGAAGGGAATATCAAGATCAACAACACTTTGATCAATTGAAACCTGTCAAAGCATGAAAACTATAAGGTCATATTTCCAGACCAGGAATGATAATATGAAGGGACAAAAAGTTAGAAGAAGAATAAAAAGTCGAACTACAGTGCCACAATACTAAAGCAATTGGTAATCTTTTTTTAATATCAACTTCTCAACTTACACGATTCAGAATCCGCCCAGCTGGAGTGGAGTCAAAGAAAGACATCGGTGCTCGAAATATCGTTGTGAGCATCTTCAGAAACAATTTTTGTGTAGCAGCAAGACCAAATGTTGCAACTAGGACAGCCCTAACAAAGATAAACCAAGAGCTCCCAAAAGCTAGTGCCATATAAACAAGAATAAGCACTAAGTTACTTGTTCTTGGGGAATCTCCAGGAGTTTGCGGATTTGCCCAAGCCATCCACCAATTACTAGCTATCTGAAGCAGCTGAAATAATGATTGTGCAAGAATGATGAGGGGAATCAGCAAACCCTTATAAGCAGCTCCCATATATGACAGATACACTTTCATGCTAACTCTTCCTTTCTCCCTTTCCTCTTCCTGAACAAGCTGCTTTTTCTTAGAACGTTTTGATTTCTTTTTCTCTTTAATTGGTTTCAGCTCTGAAGTGGAAACACCTTCCTGTACTTCCTTTGCTAGATTGTCGATATTACTCCCCACTGACTCACACTTTTTGCTCATTGAAAAGGATCCTTCAAGAGGGTGATGTTTATCAGATTCATCAGAGGATTGACTAGAAAAATCCATAGCTTCAATTGCTTCATGGTGTGCCGACACTAAATTTTCAAAATCTGTTCCAGCTTGTAGAAGTTCGTCATATTTCCCAGCCTGAATGATAAGGCCTTCCTTGAGGACCTACAGCGGATAATGAAATATTGAAAAAGAGTTACAGGAAACCAACAGCATGTCCCAGCATTCTTAAAGTATTAAACCCCCCATCCCTATGCCCCCCTCTCCTTCATGGTGGTTACTCTTTAATTCATTTAAATAAAAATGATGGAAGATTGAAAAGTATAAGGAAATATTTCAACTACTGAGTCTGTTTATATGATTGGTCAGCAAAAGCAGACACGGAAGAAAATTTCACTTAGGCCATCAAAATAAGATTGGCTGTGCATCTCCTATGGGGGCAACAGACATGTCATCAATTTGCTTCCTTGAGTTCATTTATAAAGCCTGTGTCATAATCTCTAGTTCCATGTAACTGGTATGAGCAAAACACGTATCTGAATAGAACATCCCCACCTCTTCAAATGGTTCCAAACTTTTCAATTTTGCAGAACAGATTTATCAACTTTCCTGTACTACATAAGTAACTTCATCAATTGATATGTCTTACCTACACCCCTTTTAAAAATTAAAAAAAATGGGGCCTTCGGCCTTGCCCTTTTCTCAGTATCTCAAATGCTCTAAGGGAGGATCCAGGGCAGCTTGTCATATGTTATTAGCATGCAGGGAATGTAGTTAGTATTTCTTCTTATTAATGCAGTTTCAGTTATATAGCAGGAATACAAGATAACAAGGAGGTACCAATATCAAATCAGCTGCGGGCAAAAATTCAACTTGATGGGTAACATAAACAACTGTCTTAGTAGCTAGAGCCGTTAATATGTACTCCTGCAGAAGTAAAATCAGGCATTGAGATACAATTTTTATTTATAATGTCGAGGAAAAAAATTAGATATATTGAACAATTCTAACCTTAAATAACTCCGAACCAGTATGGGCATCAACAGCACTAAAGGGATCATCAAGTAAATAAATATCAGCATCTTGATAAAGCGCCCTAGCCAGCTGCACCCGTTGCTTTTGACCACCACTAAGATTAATGCCCCTATCACCAATAATGGTCTGATCTCCATGTGAAAAAAGCTCCAAATCCTTCTTCAATGAACACGCATGAATCACACTTTTATACTTTGCCTTATCCATTGGGCTACCAAAAAGAATGTTTTCTTCTATATTTCCTGATTGTATCCAAGCTGACTGAGACACATAAGCTGCAGAACCACAGATTCTAACCTACGCGTATCACCCAAAATCAGATCAGAAACTAGTTCCAACAATAAGAGAAATCACAGAATGGACAGATATTTAATAGGAGTTATACAATAACTATTCTAAACTCTGACTTACTTCACCAGATGTTTTGGGAATCTCACCAAGGATGCAAGATAGAAAGCTTGATTTCCCAGAACCAACCATGCCACAGACAGCTACTCGCATCCCTCTCTCTACCTTCATTTGTATACCCGACAACGTTGGCCTCTGGGAAGATGCATCCCAGCAGAATTCACCATCCTTAATTTCTATGACCACAGTTGTCAGGCCTCGAGGTAGAACAACTGTTGCATCTTCTTGCAGTTCTTCCTCCTGCAAGAACCCAGAAATTCTGTCAAGGGACACTTTTGTCTGAGCCATCATTGACACTAAGTCAGGGAAATTCCTAAGTGGTTCTTGCAGGATCCTGAAAGTAGCCAGAGCAGAAAGAACACTGCCGGCTGTGAGCTGACCACCTAACAATATTGCAGTGCCAAAAGTCACTGCTGCAACAAATATGGGGGAGCTCCAGAAGATAAATGTAATAAAAGCCTGAGAGTAGAGAGCTTTCCTAAGATACTTGAATTCCACACTACGCATTTCCTCTAATTTCAGTCTGTACCTATCCTCCCAAGCTTGCAACTTGAGGGTTCGCATGTTCCTAAGGCATTCGGATGTTTTCCTCATTCTCTCATCCTTGGCAGCCATTAATTTGTCCTGGTAGTTCTCTTGAACCCTTGCCAGTGGGACAGTGGCAATAATGGATATTATGGTGGCAACCAAAGTTGCAACTGATGCAATTCCAACATTTTTATACAGAATTGCAAGAGCAAGAGCGATTTGAAGAGGGAGCATCCACATATCATGAAGATACCAAGAGTAATCCCCCACTCTCTGAACATCAACAGCCATGTAGTTGACAATCTCTCCACTAGTGTGATTTTGCTTGGCTAAGCTTGAAAGTCTCAATCCCTTGCGATATACCATTGCTGTGAGAGCTGACCTCACATGCATGCCCAAAATGTCAACTCCCAGGTACCATTGCCGGGTCACCAGTGTCTCGACCAGTTTAGCAGTGAAGAAAATTCCAGCAAGAATGTATCCATCATGTGGAGAAGCATCTTCCCTAGCCAAATAATCTACAAAGTAGCTAATCATGTAAGGACCAACATATGAAACCAGAGTGCTCACTCCAGCAAAAATTGCATTGCAAGCAGCCTCCTTCCAAAAGGATTTCAGAATTGCCCGAGCTAAAGAAGGCTGCTTGGAAGGATCATCAGATTTCAACTTTTCCCAGTTTGAGTTCAATATCTTATAATTTGTCTTGGAACGATCTTTTGTCGCGAGAAGTGGAATATCTCTGAGCTCAAGTGGCCTTTTTGCACCTACTGAGAGAAGTGGATTCAACCAGGAAAGGGTGACCAAACTAAAAAGGCCAGCTTCACTGTAGAGGGTAACCTTAAGACAACCTGGCTCTTCTTCAAGTAAAGGTTCTTGAAGATCAGAGTTCCTAGACACTATACCAGTGACTCCCCTAACTGCCACAAAACAGAGAAAAGCTAGAGCAGGGATCAAAACAAAGTTTGCTACAGCATGAGAGCTCATGTGCCTTTTTGACCCTTCTGCGACAAATCTTCTCCCATCCACATACAATGTACACAAACCGATGATAAAGGATAGAATCCACCATAACCTCAACAAAAATGGAAATTTTTCACTGGCCTTGAATTTACAGTGAAGTGCAGAGAAGCTCAATACAAACCAGGCTAAACCCTGAGCAGCAGGCAGGATTATAAGGGTCCAGTTCGTGGGCTTTCCTCTACCAGCCTCTCTTATCAAACCAACTCCATCATAACCTAACACCAAAACATTGACAAATAAAACATAGAAGCAACAAAAAACTGAAGCTTTGTACCCCCTAGCAATCTCAATAATCTGAATTTCACCATCAACTCTGTGCCTAATTTCGACAGAGTGTCCATTAGAATTTTCCTTCTGCAGTCTAACACGACCCACGCACAAAGAAATCTGCTTGGCCGATACAATGAAGAGAAACACGAGAACGAGCATCAAGTTGATGCAAACCGCTGACAGTTCCAATATAGGCAAGCCCTGGAACACCCCAACAAGGTGATTTGGGGTTGAAAACGGCACCACCGACTTTGAAGAGATTCTGCTATTGATGAAGGAAAGACTGATATCCATTATTACAACAGATAACAATCTTTGAGCCGAAAGAGTGACTGAAATCAATGACTAGGAGCCGCCGGACTTTATTGCTAATGAACAACAATGACAACGAGCGAGTAAGATCAAATCTTGTGAAGGGCATTTCAGTATTTCACCATCTAGCGATGATTGTTGTGTCAAATGCGCAAAAATGGTGACAACTCAAGGAGAGATGAGATGGCGAAAGAGAATCTGCATACACATTACACATATACAAAAAGGGATTCAATTATCAGAAAATACCAACAGAAACAATATAGAAATGAAGAGATGAAGGAGGCACACTCTCTCTCTCTCTCTCTCTCAGCTCTGGCTACCAGAACCGGACAAGAAATTGTATGAATGGAATCTGAAACAAACCCATTACAGAAAATCCAAAAACCTGACCTGGGCCTTTGGTTGAAAAATCGTTTAGCGAGCCGGTGTCGATTGCCGAGGCAATTCTGCAGAGGAAATGGATATGTATAAGATGATACAGCAGCTAATTCGAAAAGCGACTACTACTAAAGTCTAAAGACCCAGAGAAAGAAGAAGATTAACACCAAGCCACCACCTCTCTACACTTGAACTAAATGAAGGTGGAAAGGTAAGATTGTGACGACAGACAGAAGTGGGAAAGAGCCATCTCATTCTGTATATAGTTGTAGACACAGAAACAGAGTCGGTATAATCAAATAATAATCAATAAATGCAATAAATATAAAATAATTTGGTAATAAGTATTGACATTATTAAGAATCTAAATTGGTTTTGCTGATCACTGGTTTCTCTGTACCTCTGAATTTCTTACTATATTGTTTTGCTGGCTGCACAAAGACACTGCCGTGTAGGAGTGGGACTTTTAAGAGTGAAAAGCGATACCTTTGAGAGTAAGAGAAAGTTCGTTGAAGACAACACAATCACAGAGGAGAGGCAGGTCTTCCTAAAATCAAACAAAAATTTAAGTTTACCGAATTTTTGGTTCTTCTTCAAAATCACTTGAATCTGTTGTGCCTATGTGTCTATATATATATATTGGAAGAAGGCATGGCGAGTCATCATTACTGATCAGAATATACCTATGTTAGATGAAGACTCAAGAATGAATAGATCAAATAGTGATTGATACGAATATATACTACTCACAAATTGCATGTGTTTTTTGGTGCGATTCTGCCAATAATTTTTACCTACCCTTTTCAATTGCCAACCCCTTCTTTTCTTGGTTTTTTACCAAAGCAAACTGGTTCTTATATACATTTTTATTAGTATTATTTTTATTTTTTTTATAAGATGTTATAAGTAATTTTATATAAAATAATTAATTATTTTTTCTTCTGTTTATATCATTATTTATTTATCTTTTTTAGAAAAATGAGTATTTGCTCTTTTTTTCTTTTTCTCAATAAAATATGAATTAATTTATAAATAATATACATAATAAACATAAAGAATAAAAAAATATTATAATTATAAATTATAGTATTTATTTAATAGAAGTTATAAAAAGAAACGAAGAGATTATCATTTTATATTTTATTATTGCCCCTTCGCGGTTGTGTCATTGTCGTCATTCATAATCAACAACAGAAGTGGGTTTGGCACTTGAGGGCGTCTTTGTCTTGATGCCATTAAGAAATTCATAAAAATTAATGTGAAACCTTCATATAAAGCCAATTTTGTAGCTTTAAAATTCTTGAGATATCTAAAACCCTTCTAAATTTTCTATATTTGGATTAGAATTTATCCAAGTTTTATCAATTTCCATAAAAAACATATCAATAAACAATTTTTTCCCTCTAAAATTTCTATAAAGTTAATAGTAGATATTTTATTTTGAAAAAAGGGTATTAGACATTATTATCTTAGCAACAATAAACGTCAAATTAACTTTTAGCATTATTTATTAATGGCACAAGTAATAATTTATAAAAGTTATTTTATTCATCTAAAATTGAATATTTATATTTTACTTTGTGACATTTAAAATTGAATGCCTATTTTTAAAAAATATATACTTTTATTTAAAATTTAATAAATTTACATCTTATTAACTAATATTGTATCAATGCTAACTATATTAACTACAAGAATTATGTGATAATGTTTTAAAGCTAAATTATTATATCAATTTAAATGTGAATTGTTAATATTAAATGGAAATAATGTACTATCCATATCTTATTTCAATTGTTCATGTTTTTTTCTGTCTTATTTCAATTGTCTAATTTCTAATTTTAGTATATATTTGTACACTTTTACCCTTATTATTAATAAATATTTTGGATGAATTGTTTATAATTTATTGTAGATTGAATTTTAAAAAAATTAATACTTATGCATTAATTATTAAATGATGACACTTTTACCCTTATTATTAATAAATATTTTGGATGAATTATTTATAATTTATTGTAGATTGCATTTTTTAAAAAAGATTAATACTTATGCATTAATTATTAAATGAGGACAGTTTTAAAAGTTTAATAATATAATTATTATTTTTAATATTTATATAAATTCTTATACAAATATAAAATAGACAATTGAAATAAAATTATTTTAAAAAAAAAAACATCATTATAAGTTAAACTCATAATCATTTTAAAATAATAGGTGAGGGCCGACTTGTCCCTAGCTATCATTTAAAACAATCATAGTTCCTATAGAAAACCCACCCACACCACCATAACAAGTGGATGGGAGGAATAAAAGGTATGGCTTTTATTTTTTTACAAAAAATGATGGTAAAAGGTAAGGCAAACAATAGAACACGAAGAAAATTTGGTTTGTTTCTTCTTTAGGCGGACTGTGCCACATTTGGTGGATTATGACGGTAATGCCATATGACAGTGCCACATCAATACATCATGCCATGCTGATAAGCTTTCCAAGCTATCACTCAACAATTTCCTTTTTCCTTCTTAAAATAATAGTTTATCAAAAATTAAATATAAATATTTAAATATAAATGGAGAGAATAAAAACATATATAAATCATAGAGCATGAGGGGTATGTAACACATGACCATTTTGGACCATTTGTGTTTTCTTCCCGTTTCAAAAGATTTCCATAAAAGTAAAATGGATTGCTTGGTAAATATTGTGAATATATATATATATAAATAAATTCAACATAGTTTGTACTCAAAACGTCCGAAAATGAAAATTTTGAAAGGATCATTGGAGAAGTACATTGAACTTCCAATTGCTCCAATTTCCCTTTTTTATTGTTTTCTTTTAAGTACTTTTAGTCTTTTTTTAATTGTCAAGTCAAAGAATGAATAATAATTTATTATTTTTATAAATAAATATATCAATATTTGTTTACACTCATTTATTCCTAATTAAATTTTAATTCTGATCCATTAATGTATATATATATTAAGAAAAGTATATTTTAATATTTATTTTTTAAAATTACATCAATTTCAACCTCTTTTTAAGAGACATGAAAATATTTGTTGTGACAAGTCAAATAATGAAAAAAGTATTATTATATCTAAATAAAAAAGCAGTACTCCATACTAGTCCTTTTGTCTTTAAAATCATGTGGATTTTCACTATTTTTATTATATCAAGAATCTTATCAATCCTTTATATTAATAAGTTACTTTTATTTTTAATATACTATTGTTTTAAATAATTTTTTATTAATTAAATATAATTACATTTCTAATAATCTATTAAACTAGTACTTATTATAGTAGTTGAAATTTTTGCTCATATTCTTTTATGAATCTTTTTTTTTTTTTCCCCTAATGATTCTCATGTCCCAGATAACTTGACAAATGTAGTACTCCATTTGTCTCTATTCATCACTCTTTATAAAATGTTTAAGTAACATTACACATATTAATAAATTCTTTTGGTTCACATTATATTTTAATTTTTTTGAAATGAATATTTATTATATTTTTTTCCTCTCAAAATAACATACAAAATAATCTTAAAAAATAATAAAAATATCTTATAATTATTAACAAGATAGTTTATTAAATATATTTTATAAAAATTGACAAAATGAGTAATAAAAAAACAATAAATAGTGAGAAATATGTACTGGCATAGTATTTAATAGAGAAGAGGCGAGTAGGTTTGATCATTTGAATCATTTTCGATTGTCTGGTTAATAAATGGCGCTTATAATGAGGTCCTTTTATTAAATGACAACAATTCTAATAAATTTTCTTTTTTTTTTTCCCTGATGATTCTCATATCCGAGATAACTTGACAAATGCAGTACTCCATTTGTCTCTATCCATCACTTTTTATAAAAAAATTACACATATTAATAAATTCTTTTGATTCACATATACACTTATGTTTTTTTATTTTTATTAAAAAAATGAATATTTATTATATTTTTCTCTCTCAATATAGTAAGGGTGAATTTAAAAATAATACACACAATAATTCTAAAAAATAATAAAATATATTATAATTATAAAGAAGATAATTTATTAAATGTATTTTATAAAAATCAACTGGATGAGTAATAAAAAATAATAAATAGTGAAAAATATGTACTGGACATAGTATTTAATAGAGAAGAGGCAAGTAGGTTTGATCATTTGAATCATTTAAATGCGACTTATAATGAGGTCCTTTTATTAAATAACAATTCTCATAAATGCTACTGCTGAATAGATTTTCACGTTTTAACTTTTTCCGAATTTTGGAAACCGACTAATATCGCTATGCTTTATTTAGAAAAATTATAGCGATGCCCATAGTACGGCAGTACTTGTTTTGATCTTCTTCTTCTTAAGGTAAAAAGATGTAAAATTGAAACCCAATGTATTCAGGAGAAAAAGAAAAAGAAAAAAAAAAAGAGAGAGAGACTTGAGTACATTTATCGACAAGTCCATGGACCATAGCTCAATTATTGAATTCCTTTTCTAAAATATATTATTCAAATGAATATAGAAACAACTAACGCCATTTAGAATTTTTTTTTTTTAATATATCTTTCCGACAAAGGAATTTTTATTGGGTTTAAATTCGCATCACCAATCTAATTAGTTTTTGTTTGTTATTTATTTCGGTTATCTTTGTTGTAATTGTTAAAAAAAATAAAAGAATCACTAGTCATACTCAAACATGAATAATATAAATTATAATATATCTCTTATATTTTGAGATATGATGAATAAATATATTTTTTTATATTCCCTCTATTAACTCTCTCATATATTTATGCATAATTATAGTATAACACATAACTTGATACAGTGGAGAGATGTTTCAATGACTTAATTTATAGACAATAGAATGACATTTTCTATCAGAGAGCATTTAGTAAAGTATCTTAATTCTTTATTTTTATAATTCTCGTAACATATGAAACTCGTGTAAATCATTTAAATCATTCACATTCACATATTATAAGTTAGTAGATGTAGTGATTTTTAATTAAAAGAGTTATACTAAAGAGTTACTAGTGATATTTAATTTAAGATTTTCAACTTTGATTAAAACATTTTAATTACAAATTATTATAATTGAAGTGTAGATTACATTAATTAATGATAGTGGTCAGGAAGACCATATTATAACATTAATAACGTTCTCTAACTAGTAACATTTATGCCTAAAATAAATATTAGAAATTATGACATCATATTTTATTTGTTTGACAAATTTTTTGTTTCAATTGAAAATAGTTTTTAATTTTTTTATTTCTATTAGATATAAATCTTATGAATTAATAGTATAATTATTATTTTTATCTAATTTCATTCATATTCAATATTATATTAAATATGTAGAAAGGTGACAGAAAGTGTGAATTAGGAAAGAAAATGATATAGATTAATAATACTCACAATATTAATTTTGAGTATTAAATTATTAAATTAATTCAGTACTAATATATTTTGTATAAATTTCACAACTTATAGTAGTTTTTTAAATTTATTATCCTAAATTGAGAACGATTTTCAAGAAGGGGAGTGTCAAGGAGGAATTATTATTTCCATAATAAAAGCCTGAAGATAAATTATTACTTCCTGCTGTGGAAATTTATGTGGCTCAGCCTCTCAATTGCACCTCGTAGCCTCGAACCAATCCCAGAAGATATTGAACGTGGAGGGGGGACGGAAAAACCCGTAAAATGTATTTTCTCCAAAAGTATCACAGATCATATTTTAATTTAATAGATTTAATTCTATTAATATATATATATATATATATATATATCCCATTGATATAATCACATTAATAATAAATGCAATGACAAAACTTGTCTATTTTATTTAATTTTTATGTTACTATTCATCCAAAGTGAACCATTTTTTTAAAAAAAAATTTACTCACCATAGACATGAGAGCAAAACTCAAACTCCACTCATATAATGTTTTTATTATTCAGACTCAAACTTGAGTCATTTTCTCTCGTTAAGGGATAACGGTGTTAAACCATCCAAATCAACTTCAATTGATATTGGTTCAAAAGTGAACATTTAACTATAGAGTATAAATAGTCTTCCTAAATTTTAAATGTTATTAATTTCAAAAAATTTAGTGAAAATTATTTACATTTTCCCTAATGTTACACATATTAACCTTTTTTATTTCTAAATTTTCATTGAAAGTTCTTTAAACAATTTAATTGAAAAATATATTATTTTAAAATTTGTGAAAAAATAGTAAATTTTGTGATCACGCATTTCGATTTAAGTTAGTCAATGTTTATATTCACACATATCAATATTGCACACATGTTAGGATTAAAGATTTCTCTCACATGTGTTGATTATGTCCTCTGACTCTCATCGTCTCATAGTTCATATTTTGACTTCTTAAAGCAAAATAATGGTCGTGTCACTTGAGAGGACAACTAAAAAAACTTAAGATTATTTTGTGACCACGCATAACGCATTTCGATTTTATGTTAGTCAATGTTCATATTCACACATTTCAAAAGTGCAGATGTTATTGTAATTTTGTAAGGATTAATGATTTCTTTCACGCGTTGAGAACCCCTCTCATAGTTGCTATTTTGACTTTTTTTTAATGCAAAATAATGGTTGAGTCACTATTAAAGAGGACAATTCATAAAATTATGAACCTACACAAATACTTATTCGGGATTGCAAAATCTCTATTTCCATTTTGTGCCAATCAGCACCACAATTTGATGATAGTAGGGATAAGAAAAAGATATTTAATTATTGAGATGAGACTTTATAATACTTTTTTTTCATGATTGATGTGATGAATATTGAAATGTGTTGTTTGTTGTATCTTAAATAAAAAAAAAAGTTATTAAGAAATATTTTATATGTCTAGAAATATAAATTTATGAATGATTTTTTTATTATATCAAAATATAAATCGTTTTATAGAATTTTATGAATATTTCATCATTAACTTTTAATATTATCCTTATTTATTTTTATTTTTTCTTTCACCTCTTTCTTATTTAAAGACAAAGTCTTTATATATATTTTTTATAAAAATAAATTTATTTTTTCTTTCTTATTTCCTAAACATGATAATTATTGATGGTATTTGTTTTTAAAAAGTTATTTAACATGTATAAATATGGATCAAACAATTTATATTTGTAGACGCAATTAGTAAGATAAATATTAGATGCAAAGCGAGTGTTACTTCCCTTTTACCTTGATTGGCTTCTTCAAGTTTTTACTTCTTTTTTTTTTATATATAAAAAATGTCTGTTTGTTGTTGTTTTAAAGAGACTAATTTTTATTTATTTAAGATTCCTTAAAATTATATAACTGTTGTTTTCAACTCTCTCAATTCGTAACATTTAAAAAAACTCTCAATTTGTGATTTTCATTTCATTAAATCTAAAGTACAGACTCAACACAAGGGTCGGAAGCGGAACTCCCCTCCCCTCCTCGGCACCAAAAACCAATTACCTGATATTCACGTGTCCAACTATAGTTCAAACGCACCCAGATTTAATTTGGGTTGCGTGGGGGGGCGGGGGAAGAGAAAAATAATATTTACAACTTTTAATGAAATAATGCATGAATTACTATTAGATAGACATTATATTATTCGTGGACAATTTATAATCTTTCAAAAGATACAATATATGATGATAGATGACATATCATTTTTAATACATATGACCCATAAATGCCAAATTTTAACTAAGAATTTCCATGATGATGGAAAATTGAATACCAAGTAGTATTGTACATTTAAGAAATGGTATAAAATGGTACATTGAGAGTAAGAGTTTTCAGAAACTGTTCGTTTATGAGCAGAGGACTCTCTTTCAGGTAATCTTTGACAGGTTATCGTTATAATCCATATTCTTATCTTCTTTTCTTTTTTTCCTTTTAAAAAAACTTTATTCCACTTCTCAATCTAGTAATACACCGTATAAAAGTTACAATAAATGAATTTCAATGTTTTTGTATTACGCTTATATATATACAATGAGAAAAAATAATATTATAACAAAATTAAAAATTTGTTTTCTTATTATTATCTCATGTGTTTTAATTTGATAAGTCTTATTTTCATTTTAGTTTGGCGTAAATTATAAATCAACTTCATTAGCAAAGTATAATATATTTTTTAATTGATCAAAATATCATTATTTAAAGTATGATTATTTTGTATATAAAATATATATAAATTCACTTTAAAATGATAAGTGATAATAGTATTTTATAAGTAATATATGAGATTTATAAATTTTCAAACTCATATTAATTATGTATTTTTAATTGGTATAAAAATCAAACAAATTGTGACGGAGGGAATTGATGACATTTCGGTAGTCGTCTCCTTTGATGATGAGTTGATGACATCTTTGCCAATGTTTTTCCCTTGATAGAATTTTCCATTTGCTACAGTGTCTCGAAAATTGTAACTAATATTTCCCGATATTTAAAAAAGTCGATTCAGCTAAGTACGAAATGAATGAAAGGACTGAGATGTTGTTATCAAGAGTTTTCATTATCGGACCCCACTATTACATCTTAGAACATGGTAAGAAAGTTAAAAAAATCCAACTTTCCTTTAATTAATTAATTTATTTTCTGTTTGGATTTTTTTTTCCTTTGAGGAATCTGTTTGGACATTGGGGTTCACACTGTTCATGTTATTCTGACCCACCCCGCACTTTCCTTCTGTTCGAGATCCTTCTACACATTTTACTGCCAATATTGCTTAGATAATATTCCCAAGAAGATTCTTTTGTATTTGGCACGTGATCAGTAAAATTTTAGGCAAAAACTTACCCTCACCAAGTAAATGTTTTTTACACTGACCATAGTTTTTTTTTTTTTATATAAAAAAGAGCATTCTTCTTGTCTTTTTTTTCTTCCTTCAAAAAATTTATTTTTAATGTTTAATTTTTATATAAAAATTTTAAATCATTTACACATGGAAACAAAATACTAGCACTTATGCGAAGGACAATATTCGGAGGAAAAAAAAGAGCAGAGATGTGATTCCCAAAGGATTGATTAAAATTATTCCAGGAGAAGTTGATGCTTTGATGAAAATTTTAATAGCAAAATATTCAAAATTTATCTCAACTTTTCAAAAGTTCACACTTGAATTAAAAGTTGAGAAGTTTTACTCCTGAACTTTGAAAATGTCCCACAAAGTGTAATTCCATTAGATGTTACCGTTGAATCCTATATTTTTTTTTTTGTTAATCACGTGCGAATCCCATGATATTTTTCTAGGGATTTTTATTCTTATGAGGATTCAATCTTTTTTAATTAAAAGGTTTTGGCAACCCATTAATTTTTTTTCTTTTCCTCCTCGTTTTTGAAACTCATAGTTCGTGAACTTCGTTTCTTCTCTTGCCCTCTTTATTTCTTTGTTGTGTTAGTTGAAGGATGTCTTCTATTACTCCTAAACACTCGAAGTTCCTTGAGTGCAACCTGGCGCAAATGCTCCCCCAAGCTTTTGCAAAATCCACATCGACACCCACCCCTGTTCATTGTGTTGATCCCCACAAAGATTCCGCACTGATGTGCAAACTGTAATGCATACTCAATGCACACGGTAACCTCTCTTGTTATTTGTTCTCGGTGTGATGTTTACCGTGCCTCTTCAAGGTTAGACAATTCTTTCCTGCAAATAGGCTAAAAGCTCCTCTTTTATGGGGCTGATTTTATCTCTTTATGATTGGTGGTTGGTAGTGGTTGCGAAGTTGGTGGTGGTGGTGATTGGTCATGGCAGCCGCTAGCTAGTTGGCCTGCGATAAAATTTAGGGTTTTGAGGATAATGGAATAGGGGAAAAAAAAATTGAAATGACAAAAGAGATCTAGAAAATGTCATGTGATTTGCACATGATTAATAGAAAAATGGGACTTAATGATTGATAATATCTAACGAAAAAGCACTTTATAACACATTTTTAAAGTCCGAAATTAAAATTTGTTAATTTTTTAATTCAGACTTATTTAGTGTATTTTTGAAAAGTTGAGGTGCATTTAGCCCAAATTTTAATATTGACAAGTGTAGAATGGATTTCAGTAAAGAAACAAAAACCTTTTTTGACAGCATATGGGAAAACTTTACACGTCAAATGTACATGCATAGGTCGGTGAAGATAGGGTTCCATTTGTCATATGCATCTACCCTCCCCCGCCCCAAAAAAGAAAAGAAAAGAAAAGAAGCAGTGGATTCCAGCTATTCCGTGGTCTGCAAAACAAAGGTCACGAACAGTACAACATCATTCAGAGTTACAGACCACCGTGAATTCTTGATTTCTTTCCTCCATCCGCCACTCAATGCCAAAATCTTGTCTTCACCTAAACGTTAAAGAAAAACAATTTTTGCAATTAAATATTTAATGAAGATGGATAAGAGTATATAATAAGTAAATATAATTAATACTCACTTTGTACTATTTCAATTTTATACAATTAAATTTTCAGAATTTATATTATTTAATAGATAATCATCTTCAATAAAATATATTTTTTAATAAAGTGGAAATAATTCATCAAAATTATTCATTAATAATAAATATAAAATTATAAAAATACGTATTAAAATTAAAAAGTAAATAATTGAAATTTTGATAAAAAAAATGTGAATAATTGAAATTGAAACAGAATAAGTAATTTTAAAGCAAAGTTTTAAAACAAAAATATTAAAAAAATATAATTAATTCGTAACAAAACGAAGTTCAATTTATGTTTCAAGCGTTTGATTTTAATTACAAAAGATTCAATTAGAGTTATTTTAATATAATTTGACAAATAGACTTAAACACCTGATTCACTTTGATACTAACAATCTGTCCCAAGTATCTCTATTAGGTTAGAATTTAATTCTAATGCTAAAAACCTAAAAACTGAGTGAAATTCAATCGAAATTGAGTTTATTGTTGGGTTCTACTAAAATGAAAACGTGAAGATATCCGTAGAGTTTGGGGTCCTACATTTGAATGAATGCTTTGAGTTAGATGATGCCTTTTTATTAACTCCTTTTGTACCGCTTTGATGTGTGCGGATCGCGGAAAAGGAGTGTGCCCGAAAGACTTAAAAGAGTTAAGACCACCAGCGGCCTCCTCCGCATGTAAGAAAGAGGAGCTGGATGGATAAAGACATGAACGGCCGACCATAGTTGAATCCTTAGCCAGATTTTTTGAATTCCTCGACTTTTTCACAAAAACAGAATCAGTATCTAACCATTTGGGTTTTCTTTGGGTGGGATCAGAAAATGAAAATGAGGTCAGAAGAAACCAGAAAATCACTGCTGGATTATCAAGAATTTGTTACCCGTGAATGGGAACAGTTGCAGCAGTCTTTCTCTACTCTACCCTACCAGCAGCCCTCTTCTTCTCTTTTATTGTTCCACGCTTGACACGTTATTATGTAAATATATTTGATTGGGTTTTGAATTCAAGTAGTAATTATTTCTTGTAAGTATTTATAATTAACATTATCTTAATGGTTCTCTATCAGTCTTTAGTCTCTGTAAGTGGATAGGGATTGCAATTGGAAATGTTTTTTTTCTTCTTCTATTTCACGCATGACAAAGAATTGTACTTAAAGAAGTTTCGAATTCAAATAATTATTTCACACGAGTAACTATTTATAATTGATTTTTATCGTAATGTTATCGAATAGTTTATACGAATAGAAGTAATCGTAATTAAATACGGATAATGTAAATAAAATAAAATAAAATGTTTTAAGGTAACTACTTTTTTTGGTTGTTTGCTATATCAATATCTAGGCCATAACACAAGTTGCTCCTGCGTCCGGATAAAGTGGATATTTTGATTTTGGAGATCCGTACAGATTATTCCATGGATTATATTTTCGAACAGATAAGATTCCTTTCATGATAGTTTTTATCATAAATATAATGTTGTATAAATTGTAGGCCCTCATCTATATATTTGTTTATCCGTGGTAAAAATAGGGAATGATATAAAATGAGAGTTTAATGATAAAAATGATTAATCAATTTTTTAAAAATATAATTAACAATCAATCTATTAACGAATCGAGATTTTCTTTTTCAATGGTTGGCCTTGCTAATGACGTACATATTTTTTTTTAAAAAAAAAGAAAATTCAAGAAATGATCTTGGCATTGATGCATTCTTTTTATTTTAAATAAATTTATTGAATTATAATTCATTCTAAGTATCAGTTTTTTATTATAATTATAATAATTATATAATTTAATGAATATAATTATTAATAAATATAGTGTACATAATAGTAATAATTATAATTATTACAGTAAAAATATAAATATATATAATAAAAATAAACATGAAATTATAATTAAAATAATAATAATAATTATATATATAGTGTATATCAATAACCACGTAGATAATTAATTTAATAATTTATAAATGCATATTTATAATTATATAGTTATAAACCTTTGAATAATAGTGTATATAATTATGTTTATATGTTAATTATATATAATTTTAGATATTTATATTAAAAATATAATTATATGTAATTAAAATTACTTATATATATTTGAATTATTATAATAAACATATATATATATATAGACACGCGATAATAATAAAAAACATAACTATGTTTATCTATGTTAGCTGTATATTATTATATATATTTATATTAAAAATATAATTATATATGTAATTTAATTTATATTACTTTAAAATGTTTCCACTTTCGTTCCTGGCATTTGCGAAGCTTGAGCAGGTCTATGAGCAACGCATCAATTCAACGATTCCCTCTGTCAGATTCCCCGAGCGCAACATTTTGGTTCATTCTTGAGATGTGCGAACCTTTGGATCCTAAGAATGACGGAAGTCTCTTGACACTAACTCCGCTCCTAACAAGAATGGACCAGTTTTGAGACATCATCCTTCATTTTTTACAAGAACAGAGGGGTATACACGGAACCTTCTCACCTAAGGGGATATGAGAGACTAAAAAATTGGGGTGGAATATATTTACAGTAAAAGGCCCCTTTGATGAAGGGATAATTTGAATTTTTTGAGTTAGAGAACTGGACATGTTGGTACGGGATGCATGCCAACTTATACACCAGGCTATGGCAAAAAGGTTAATTCATGACATTGACCACTTCTGGGATGGCTGAGGGAACTTGTTGGAAAATGGAATTCAAGAATCTCTCTCTAATAAATTACTGTCCACTGAGATGGTTTCCACGACTAAACCAACTTTCTCAGTGGAGTGAAAATAAACAACAGTCTTTGAAGCTGTCCACCATCATTGCCAACAATCATGAGCACTAATGGACATCGCAGAGCAAGTTGGAGAGGGGAAAAGAGATATTTGACAATGACATTAATTTGTCCAGAAAGCTTTATAGTATTCAAGACCACTTTCTGAGATGCTAGAGATTAGCATATCTTTGGTATATCTGTTGAAGAGATTCAACCTTACCTAAATATCAATGTGTCTTAACAGTAAAGTGGAAGCAACTCTCATTGTTGTGTCAAGGAAACTTTTTAAGGATTTAATTCCTATCAAGGTGGAGGAGGGAATAGCATATAGAATGTATGAATATGATGACCAGTTAGCAGGAATTGATCCCTCTCATATATAATTGTAGTGTTCAATAAGGACAGTAAAGTTATTGTTTCAGGTATTTTGATCTAGGGAAAGGAATATTTGAATTCTCTGGTGGGAATGTTTTAACAGTAGATTCAGTACACCAAACACGATCTGCAACTGGCCGATGAAATATGAGAATGATGTGGATGAGATATGATGATATTTTCTGGCGAACCTAAATCCTAAATCCCGGGCTGCACGGGTTCGTGCCCAAATTGATGTCCACATCTAGTGCCATGAGTTTAGACTGGCATTTCCTTCTCCTTGAGATTTATTAACCAAACTTATTAGTTCTCATAAGCGCAGGTAGATGCATCAAGGACAAGGAATGGTACCAGCAATTAGTTGCTGTTATTCCTAATACAATCCCAAAGCAGAAAACAACCACCTAATAGTTGCTCTTTTTTCATGCAGTCAAAACTTCCTTGATTTTCTTCCAGCAGAGAGCAAAACAATCAAATAATCGAGGCATTTTAGAGGAGAATCTGGATTTAAAGCAAAAAATAAAGTCATTCTCCACATTGTTTGAGCAGCAAGAGTTTTTACAAATGAAATAATTTTTTTGATAAAAAGCATCAAATTTGTAGCTTTTAAGAAGAAAGCAATAAATGATGAGTGATATTTAAAGAATTGGCATACTCTATGGGGTCCTTAAAATAGTGGAAGCCTCATCTTGCAAGATTTTCCAAGCCGCAACAATGTGCCTCTCTTCAGTGAGTGGAGCTCCGACAGCAAATCGTAATGTGTATTTATTTGATAAAACCTGAAAATATTTGCACTAAATTACCAATGCACGATATATCACTAGAAGAACTTTGTAACCTTTTTCACCAGTAGTAAAGATGAAACAGTGCAAAATTAATCTCCATAAAATTCCTTATGTAAAATAAAAATAATAAAGTAATCTCTGAGTAGAACATACAGTGTGAGAGATGAAAATTTTTCCAGTTGAGTTTACAGCATCCAATAGGTCACGGTTCAGTTTGTTGGCACAATAGTCACTGTTCTGAGGAGGCAGAAGTCTAAGGCAAACTAGAGAGAACTTACTGGGGACTACGATCTGCACAAAATCAATGGAAATTTTTTTGTCAGTACATTAACCACACATGCCAGAAATTTCTGGAAAATAAGGAATTAGTAGTGTTTAATTGTTTATTTGTGAACAAACAGAAATGGATGTTTTGTAAAAGAAAAGCAACTGATTGCAAAGCACCTCTCTTTACTAGTAGATACTATTTTTCTTGCAAAAATCTGCAGAAACATTCAAGCAAGAAAATAAATATAGAGAAAAAGCATATATATATATATATATATATATATATATATTTCAACACATTTATCCTGAAAGAAAGCCAACAGCCAGACTGACAGCTATAAAATGTCATAACTCTGCTGTAGTCATCAATGTCTCACAGAAATACAAGGAAAAGAAACACTATTTGAGACACAAAAGAATCTATTGAAGAATCTACTGAATCTCTCTTTAGCTTTTAGATGGAGTTTCAATTATCTAACATAGTAGGCCTCATAGTTCTTAGTATGCCTCACTACAAAACATTCTGTGCTGAATCAAGCATTAAAACCTAAGCCTATTCTCACCAGCAGCTCACCAGAATTTTTCATATTTCCTCATTTGAGCCTTGGCTCTTTTTTCCTTCCACACTCAAAGGTAGTGGCCATGAAGCTATAATCCCTGAATAGATATTGCAAAGCATTTCACAAGAACTTTTATGGAGTCATTTGGAATGATGAATAGTACGTGCTTGATAGATCTCAATGCATGCCCTCGTATTCATCAAAAAGTAATTGTTTGCATATGAATAGAAGTATGAAAAGCCACATACTATTCGTCAATAAAGTTCTCATACACAACCATGATTAAAATAATTGATGATCTTTTTACCTCAAATCTTCGGTCTTGAGCAACAAGATCTTCAAAATATTTAGCCAATTTTACATGGTTTCTTATGTAAGCTTGTAAATTTTCCAATCCATAGAGTCTTAGTACCAACCACAATTTAAGTGACCTGTGAAACAAAATAAATTAGATATAGGAGTCTTAATGTTTGCAACTAAAACAAGAGCAAGAGAAATGATCAATTTAGCATTAATCATAAAACAATAACTACCAAAACAGTGGCTTTGAAACTCCCAAGAAACTAAAGCGATCTGAGGCTTATCATACAAGAGGATTGTCAATAAGAAATAACTCGATATGGTATATTTGATTAAAGTCCTGCATGAATCTTAGCCTGGTTGAGGTCTCAGTCAAGTTAAATTATACTGATGTAACCTGATCATGTCTAAACACAGTGAATCATGAGGCTCTGCAGTCTGCACAAACCCAATTATCCACCATCGGTACTTACAGGAACAGTTGTTATGATGTTTCTCCTCACCAAATTATCCCATCACCCCCACTCCAGGGCGAACCCAATTGCAACTCTAGTAGACTAGTAGCCTCACTCCAACTACTTAGGTGTTTTCCATTTGATTCAAGTAAATGCCAAAAAGGATACATAAAGCCAATTGATGGGTGGAAAGTGCTAAAAAATTTTAGCACTTTTTTATGCCAACCTGAACCTGCGCCCAAGAGGAATTTGCCAATCTTTGTAATCCACGACCAAGTTTTCTTCAGAAGGCTGAAATATCATATTCAATAGATTTGGTTTTCATATGAGTAATCCATCCACTTGAACTAAATAATCAATACACAAGGTAATCCAATCAAAGAACATATTGTAATATGCTTGCTAAAATTAGAAAACCACTTTTATCTGTACTGATCTAAAAACTCCAAAAAGAAATTGCAGAGAGAAGCAATCCATTTTATGCTTGAACTTGTCAGCACGCGGAACATAATGTATAATATCACCCATAAGTCTGATAAGAAAAAAAGGTAAATCAGGTAACAACACTGACATTATTCAGTGAGGCCAAAGAACCAGAAAAACATTGAACTTGACAGTCCTACTGGCCAAGAACAAGCAAATATTGAATATCCGGAGAAAGCAGTATACAAATTTAAGTAGTATCAGTCACTAAAAAGAAAGTAATGGCACAATAAATAGCCTATAAAAATGATAAGGTCTAACAAGCCTATAAACTATAGGCTTCTGCTATTGTGTATAACCAAATACATTAGCAATACAGCTTATACAAAGATAGCTAGTGTCAAAATCCAGTGTTGAAAACCCAAAATCCTTCTCCTGTATTCTTTCAGAGAATTCAACAACAAAACATCAATTATCAGTAATAGGGACTGTATATGATGCTTACTTTGTTTTTCAGGAATTCAGGATTTGTTGACAGTGACTGAATTAGAGCACTCCTGTCCTGTTAAAGGAGAATAAGTAAGCCCCTTATTCCCTTGAAAGAGAACTAGGTTTACAGTAATAATTAGCATCTTCTTTACAATATATACTGGAGCTTACAAAAAATTAACAAACTGTAAACTGTCTTCTATTGAGCGCATCCTAGATCCATTTAAAAGTAATACTTTCCCCATGTACACAAGTAATGAAAACAAAAATATGCTAATAAATATACTACGTCGTGTCATTCTAGTCTTGTGCAGTGAATGCCAACAAAACCAAAATAAAAAATAGATCATGGCTCATAGGCATTGCAACAACAAGAAAATGATGACTTAGAAATGTGAATATAACAGCAGACCTTAACCCAAAGAGCTGAGCAATCAAAGTTGGTCAAAAACCATTTATGTGCGTTCATGTTGAATGAGTCAGCTTCTTCAACACCATCAATGTAGCTCCTGAATTCAGGACAAACACAAGCACTGCCAGCATAGGCGGCATCGATATGAAACCAAATTCCATTACTCTGCCATCATTCAAGGATCATAAATGTCATCGTCTTCCTCTGGATCAATTAAGCACTAGAAGACAATCAACTAGGAAATAACAAAGACCATAATGAAGGACACGCCTTGCTCTATTTAGTGAGAATTTTGGGGAGATCTTATCTTGTTTTCTTGTGTATACTTAATGCAACTATAAATAATTAATTAGTCCTAAAAATATAGCCAGGGAAGACAAAGGACAAGGAAATTCAAAGCAATACAAGGCAACTTGGAAATTGTAAACATTTCTGCTTATGACTAGACCTAGCATGGAGCAGTCCCCTCTCAAAATAGTGAACATAATGATCTTGAAGATTAAAAATAATTGAAACACCCAAGAGTTTGGAAATCCTAAATATTTCGATTGTGGATAAAGTGAGGAAAATGTTTTTTGTTTTGTTATTCTTCTGTTAAAACCACCAAATGTTTTTCAGAGGCCATATATTCCACTTAAAATGACCAAGACATACAATAAGCAATCTGCGTGTTTCTTATACAATTCATAGGGAATGCCTGAAAGTAAAGATGGCCTTGCATTAACATTCTAAATCAACCATAACACAACAAGATAAAAGGAGAGGCCAAAGAACAAAGGACGAGTTCACCTATAAAAAATTCTCTACCTTATTTTGTCTTAGTTACCTTAGCAATATTTCCTAGTGCAAGCAATGGATCCACAGCTGTTGAAGAGGTACTACCAACCTGCAGAGAGGATGCAGGGGCTTCACTGAACCATGATGCAGCACAAATACTCCAAGAATATTACAGTTTATACATCATTATATTACAAGTGCTGGTGTCTCATATAATATATGTGAAATAGAAGAGTTTAGACTTGGCAACAGAAACTGAGCATATGCAGAAGAAACCTTAATTTTCTTGTACACAAAGAAAGGAAAATAATCATGTTTCTTTCACCTTAAATTTTCTTTTTGACAATAATCATGTTCACTTGACCAAAAAACCTACCTTCCAAATTGTTGACAAAATCACAGTCCAAAATACAAATCAAGAACATAATGGGAGACATAAAGAAAGAACCCAGAGAAATCCATTTGAATTCCCACAAGATAGTAAAAGGCCTATTATTATTCCAAGAGAATTGATGAGAAGTTCTGTAAAAGTAATGGTAGAAGGAAATCCAATGAATCCACACCTAGTTTATAATAACACACACAACATATATGCATAGTTTGAAATTATGAGCATTCTTACAGTAGCACATAAGAAGAAGGGAATTAGACCAATTGTCAGGTCTTGTGTGATTGCTTCATTGAGTGATTCAGGAGAAAGAGAATAGTCATTACAAGAGCCTGTTCTCAGTGCTCGACAATTCTTTGGATGAATTCCAGCAATCTGCCAAGAAGTTTAAACATAAGAAAACGTTAAAAGCAGAAATTACCACTTTTTTGCATGGTTTTAAAAGCACCTTGAGCCTCCACATTCATCTCAATATGATTGATGCATCAGTAAACAACTGCAAATCTGATGGCTAAGATGAATTTCATTGGCCTTGCAGAATTGATATGAGATTTTCAAGGAATACTCATGTGTGGTCCTTTTCTTAAACACATTATGCATATTTCTTCACCTGGCAAGCTTTCTGTATAGCCGAATGAGTTTGATCAGAACAATAAACTACAAGATTTCCAATGGTTTCTCTTCCAACTCTTCTAAGAACTTTATCTCGAGCAGCCAAAAGTGCAACCAGAACAGCTTCACTTGCAGTGCCCTGTATCACTCCACCACCTTGACCTAGGTTTCAGCTCTCAGTCAGAGGGAATATTCAGATTAAAGTAGTGGCATAACTGCTAATTAAAATAATCCATCTATAGCTTTAAAAAGCCACATTTTCATATAGATTCAGTTATTGAAATACTACCTGTTGAGAGGAAATCATCAGGCAAATTAAGGGCTTTTGCAAGCCAGTCCAGAACCAGCATTTCAAGTTCTGTAGCTGCAGGAGAAGTTAACCAACTAAAGCCTACCATGTTGATTCCTGCGCTAAGCATTTCGCCTAAAAATCCTGCAATACTGCTATTAGAGGGAAAATATGCAAAATAATTTGGGCTCTGCCAATGGGTCACCCCCGGTAATATTTTTGATTGAACATCTGCAGTCAAACACCAAAGCATCTTAGTATGATATAGAATCGAACTAGTAGAAAGAGGAAAAATTAATCAAACATGAACTAAGAAACAGCACCATTGAGAACCTCTTGCAATGTGTCAGGATGAGTTGGTGCAGATTCTGGCAGAAGCTCACGAAGATATCCAGGCTGCATTGTTTCCAAGTGTTTACATCAAGATAGAAACATAACTTCAATAATTTATTTCTAAGTCATCAATTAGTTCTCCGACCAGAGGGAGAAATTCTAAATCCTCATTAAGTATGATAATATGATTATTCCTCCATACGCTCTGTTTCTTTTTTTTTTCCTTATCCTTGCTAGACTTTCAGAAACGAATCAAAGAAAAACAAACATAAATATAGAAATCGCAATATCAACATATACATACCCTTCAACAGGAAAAATCTCACTTGCCAAATATATAAAGAAATCGCAGTTCCATTACAAAAACGAAGTTGATGTGTGGCTATGCATGTATCAGAATGGGACCATTATATAATCCAAGGAATCAAATGCTAAAAAACCAAAGAGCCAAACGGGTACAAATACAAATGTAACCAGGGAAAATGACTGAATTTTAACGTAAAAACCTGAACTTGGCTCAGAACCGGGAAACTCTCAATGTTCTTGTAGTAATCAGCAATGAAGTCCACCATCTTGTGACCATACTCTCTCAGTTGTTCTGCATCCATTGGCTTCAATCCACTCTCCCTTACAATTCCAGTTCCAAAATTCAATCCCACAACCATCTACATTCACAGTCATTTAAAAAAAAAATTGTACAAAGAAAATTGGGATGCTTACATTTCGTCTTGCCTACAAAGTCAGAAACAACTGAGAGTTTGCAATCTTTGTATCAAAGTGGGTTTGAAGTGCGGACAGAGAAGTGAATCAAAGAGGCGTCGCGCTCAGTAGTTCTTTTTTTTTTTTTTTTTCTTTTTTTCGTGGCTTTTTGGGTGGTGAGTAAAGCGGGACAAATTCTTGGACGCCCAACGCCAATACGCCAACGACATGCAGTCGCGTTTGTCTCAGATGGTGTAGTGGAGCGTGAGGCTTTGTTTGTTTATGCGGATTTATTTAACTTTTGATTTTTGCCTTTCCGATGTCGTAACGTCCAATTAGGAACGGGTAACGCAATTAAGACCCTTCAAACAAATATAAATGGAGGGCTAAGGAATGGCGGCCAAGTTGGCAAAACTGATGGCCGGCCATGAGATTGGGGTTCCAAATCAAAGTATCTGGATGGAGCTTTAGAGGAAATCAAAGCAAAGTTTCTGGATGGGAAATGAAAACCATGAGCTGAATAATAATAGTCTGAATAAATTACCTAAGGTATGAAGAACACGAGCAGAATTTGGAAATTTGAACTACCTTATAATTCTTCAATACCTTCTTCTGACATTTACGCACATTCCACGTGTGGACATGATGTCATCACAAACAAAAAAATTGGGAGTAGATTCGCCTTAATAAAAAATCTATTCTTGACAAACCTAACCCTATTAAATTCAGGGATTGAATAAAACTTTAAGTAATTTGGATAGAAAATTACGGTGAAGCAATCTTGGGTGATTTGATGGGCCAAACGAAAAGCAGTATAGAAATTCATGATAAAAGCTTATTTTCACACATAAAAAATTTGAAGAAATGAGGCAAACTCACCAAGACTAGGTGTGGCAAAACAGTGCCAAATTAAAGGGCTAACAGCGTCAAGCGGGGTGGAGTGGGCCAAATTACAAGGGTTTAAAAAAATTCAATCCAATCATTTTATGTGTCACGACTCAAATCAAAATGCTAAATGATTTTAAAACTTTTAAAATATAAATTTAATATTAAAATCAAGCTCATCAAACAAATAAACTCATTTCTTTTAAATTATATTTAAGTTTTTTATAGAATAAAGAATTGGACCGACCCAAGCTAATTTGTTTGCCTAGCAAATTATACGGATCGAGTCATTTAGATTTGATTTTTTTAATTCATAAATATTAAAATTTAACTTAATTTATTTTGCAAACTTTTCAAATTGAGTCGCCAGACTGAATCGATTATACCACACCAACCAATCAACATTAGATATTATCCAATTAATTCTCAATACCCTATTATTATTATTTTTAATTTGTTTCATCCTCGGTATATTGTCAGAGTTTACCTAGTTTCATTTTCTCTTAATTAATTCCTTTTGAAGTTGCGTTGAATTTTGTTAACTTTTGAGTTCTTGGGTGTTTGACTTTTTTTTTAAAATTTTTTGAGTGGATTTACTTTATGGAGGTCCCCCTTTTCTTTCATATATAATGCATATGAACAAACAATTAAATGACAGGAAAGAATATTCAACATAAATTTGAGACAGTAATTTGTTACACTGAAATTGGACATAAATTTTTTGGGTATAATTATCCAAATTTTACTTTTAAATTTAGTATAAAATATTTTAATTTCTTTTTTTTACTAGGTTCATTTAATTTTTTAAGAGACTTTACGCCTAAAATAAAATAGAAATATTGAATTTTAGGATGTTAAAATGATTATCTACTTTAAAGTAAACATATTTTTCATATAATTTTTACAAAAAAGAATCTTCTTAATTTAACTAATTGATATTAGTATATAAATTTCATATTTAAGTACATTAATAATAAATATAATAATTATAAATTAATAATTAAATCTATGATTAAATGCTCTTATTAATTTTGGTCAGTTTCAAAAAAATGAAATAACTTTTATTTTAAATCATGAGCCAAACCATACATGAAATGTTTATCATACTTAACTATGCCTGAATGAAAAATTTTAAAATAAATTTTACCGATAAGCATATGAGCCAAGACAAATTTTATCATGGATATGATTTCCGTGGACCCTATATTGTTGTTAAATTAGCCCATGATCCACAAAATAATTCTATATATTATGATTAATTTTTTTGATACATACATTATAATTAATTCAAGACTATAAAATCTACATGTTCTATTCTATTGCTTAAGAAAACGTTTTATCGCATTTAGACAGGCTTTCAAAGAAACCCATAGTGGGAACTTGGTCCAAAGTCAAAATCCAATTACTTTGGGCCCTCGATTGCCCATTACTATTTATATATTTCGGCCCTTCTTCCAATGGCGGTAGAAGCAGAGAAATTAGATATCAATAACCTATAAATTCCCCGAAAATCAAAGTTCAAATCGAAGAATTGCAGAACGACTACGAGAAGCGTAAAGAGTAAAGACCTAGAGGAGGAGATTCAGCGCATGCAAGGTCAGTAAAGTATAATTATATTGCTACTCCAGCTGGCTGAATTCCCTTCAAACTTTGCCCTAAATCCGATTTTGGCTGAAAATCTATTATGTCGAAACTCACTATGCATTTATATTGGGAATTGGATAAAAATAATAGGATAAGGAGAAGAAATGGGAAACGGATTCAACTGCTCTTTCTTCAATTACTTCAATGTCATGATTGGAAATCCTAGGGCTTTACCTTCTAGAATGGATTTTTCTTGAACTGTTAATACATTGGATGCTTGTTTTGCTGTACTGTTTCAAATCTCATCATTCTAAGCTTAGGATTTAGCTGTAGTGGCTTCATTATTTGATGAATAAATTTTGATATCTTATATTGAAATTTTTTATTTTTTGGGCTTCCTAAATTATTAATTATAACACTGTATGCATGAAATTTTTTTATCTTTGCAATTGAGACAGCTAAACAGGCGAGGTCCTTCATTTATCTGTGTGGACAGGATTAACAAAGGGGAATTCAGATGGAAGATGAACCTGAGATTTATGATGGAATAAGAGCTCAGTTTCCTTTAACTTTTGGTAAGCAAACAAAATCGCAAACCCCTCTTGAACAAGTGCATAGCTCCACCCGCCGCAGCTCCACCTCTTCTTCTGAAAGCAAGCTTTCTCTTACTTCAAATAAAAGAAGCAACAACAATGCCAATGACGAGGCCTTCCCTTCCCTCTCTTCATCCTCCAAAGCATGGCTTAACTCATTGAAAAACCCAACTTCTAAACTGAATCATGATAGTGCTACTCAAGGCAGTTTAACTAAGAGCAGCCATGAAGATCATGTTATAATTGACCCACCAAGTCCTGGTGTTGGTTCTCAGGATGAAGATGTGATGGTGGGGCCACCTCTCCCTGTGGCTCAGCCAATCGAAGAGGAGGATGATGGGCCAATAATTGGGCCTCCTCGGCCGCCACAGATTGGTGAGGAGGAGGATGACCTGGTGATTGGCCCCCCTAGGCCGCCAACAGGTGCAGTAAGTTCAGACTCCGAGGATGAAATGAATGAGGAAGAAGAGGATCAATTTCGGATACCCTTGAGTAATGAGATTGTTTTGAAGGGACATACCAAGGTAATATTCTGAGATGTCTCTGTTTCTACTTTCACTGTTGTTTCATTTTTGAGTATTTTGAATTCTATGGTAGAGATTGTAGTTGGAAGAACATAATATGATACTAAGCAAATGAGCCTGTCCATATTCCGTTTCTTGGCTCTCGCTTTCTTCAGATGGCTGAAGATTGAACTCTCATCTGCAACCTTTATATGAAAGAGTTCTAAAGCTTTCAATATCTTTATTGCCAAATTGGAGATGAAAGATCAATGCTCCACTAGTTTCAAAGAAGCATTGCAATAAACTGGGAATTTGTAGGATGCACTTACTAGAAACTGTAATTAAAATGCATGAGCTTTTACTCTTCTTCTGATTGTGTTAAAACAAGTTTTTTCCTTGAAGATTTTCATGCAGTATACATGCATGAGCTATTTTTGGCTCATTAGGATTCCCCTGCTTAGTGGAGAGTATATTTGGAGTCAGCAAACTGATGTCATTGATTTTTTTCTTTCTTCCCCCCCCCCCCTTCAATCTTTCTGGCAGGTTGTTGCTGCTCTTGCTGTGGATCATTCTGGATCTCGCGTTCTTTCTGGTAGCTATGATTACACAGTTCGCATGTATGACTTCCAAGGAATGAATACTCGTTTGCAATCATTTAGACAGCTAGAACCATCTGAAGGTCACCAAGTTCGTAGTTTGAGTTGGAGTCCAACTGCAGATCGTTTTCTTTGTGTGACTGGATCAGCTCAGGCAAAGGTGCTTATGCATTATTATTTTTTCCCTATTACTTTGAAGACCATTGGATAGTTCTATGCCACTCACAGTTTGTCTTTTTGCACTTCAGATCTATGATCGCGATGGACTTACTCTTGGTGAATTTGTAAAAGGGGACATGTATATACGAGATCTTAAGAATACTAAAGGTCACATTTCTGGATTGACATGTGGGGAGTGGCACCCTAGAACAAAGGAAACAATCTTAACATCATCAGAGGATGGTTCGCTGCGTATATGGGATGTAAATGAATTTAATAGTCAGAAACAGGTATGCATTGCACATTTTTCTCCAAATTGTTGTATACATGAGGATGGATGTTAGCAATTTTTCCCCGTGAGTTTCAAGATGGAAACAATTTTAGATGTGCATTTGATTCTATTCCGGCTTTTATCCTACAGAAGAATAATGCCAAAATAGACCTTGTAAATGTAGTATTTCCACTTAACTATATTGGTTTACCAAATTTCCTATTGGAAAGCTATTAAGTTATAGTCAAACCTACAATGCAGTGAACAGAATATGGCTGCCTCTCAATGAATTTCAGTGTGATCTGTTTTGAATATTTTTACAACAAATGGTTTTATGACTTTATCTGTATCTCTAAACCTATTGTTACTTCCCTGACTCTCCTTTAAGATCTCAATTATTTATATTGGCCAATGTTACATAATAGACCTTTATTTTTGTGGGGTGGTGATGGGTTTAGAAAGGAAATTGTATACCGTTTTCCCCTGTAATTTTAGCCTATCAAAGCAGTTAAAGCAATCCATACATGTGGTTTTCTTCACTGGTGAATCCTTCCTGGTCCTCCAATTCTGCATTTGTCTATTATGGTGTTTATGATGATATTTATACTTGTCCAGGCATCTTAATTTTGAGGTGGATTTCACCTTGAGTAGTTTTGTCAGTGGAATTTGCTTAAAGTACTCAAGACTAATTAGGTTGATTTTAACATTTGTAGGTCATTAAACCAAAGCTTTCTAGGCCTGGAAGAGTTCCTGTTACCACTTGCTCATGGGATCGTGAAGGAAAATGCATTGCAGGGGGTATTGGAGATGGTTCTATACAGGTAAACATTCCATTGCTTTTTTCTTCCCCCCCCGCATTAAACTTAATAGTGGAGTGGTATCATTGTTGTTGTTTGACTGTTATATTGCTTAAAAGTTCAGCTCTTTACTTTTGCTACTTGCACAGTTTGCTTAGACAAGTTTTGTCTATTAACAGATATGGAACCTTAAGCCTGGATGGGGAAGCAGGCCAGATATTTATGTTGGTGGTGCCCACACAGACGAGATCACTGGGCTCAAGTTTTCCAGCGATGGTAGAACATTGTTGTCTAGAAGCTTTGACAGTTCACTAAAGGTATTGCTATGTTTCTACTAGAAATATACAATCTCAAATTACTAGACCACACCAGTTATTCTCATGTCTTGGCTTTTTAAATACATGCTAGGTGTGGGATCTGCGGCAGGTGAAAGAGCCACTTTGTATTTTTCATGATCTCCCAAACAATTACGCTCAAACAAATATAACATTTAGCCCTGATGAACGACTCTTCCTAACTGGAACTTCTGTTGAAAGAGATAGTACATCAGGGGGCTTGTTATGCTTTTATGACCGAGTAAAGCTAGAATTGGTGTCCAGAGTTGGAATATCTGCTAACTGTAGTGTGGTGCAATGTGCTTGGCACCCAAGGCTGAATCAGGTAATATAAAATGTTTATCAAGAAAGGAAAGGGAAAACCTGGTGCATAGGGGCTGCACCACTGCAAGGTCTGGGAACGTGGCATTTGCAGCCTAGTCCTAGATAAGCTAAAAGAGATTCCATATTTTATTGAACCTTTATGGTGGAGAGAGAGAGAAAGAGAGATTCCCAGTAGTTTATCCTACATCTATTCTGCCTATGCTCTTCAGTTTCATTCACATCAGCATTTAACCAGACTTTCTATTGGTACAATATCGTTATTTATCTAGCAAAATCAAGTTTTCGTGTTTTCTGTCTCTGTAGGTATTTGCCACAGGTGGTGATAAACATGAAGGTGGAACTCACATACTGTATGATCCCACACTTAGTGAAAGAGGTGCACTTGTTTGTGTTGCTCGAGCACCCAGGAAAAAGTCTGTTGATGATTTCCAGTTACAGCCTGTGATTCACAATCCTCATGCGCTGCCCTTGTTTAGAGATCAGCCGAGCCGTAAGCGTCAGCGGGAGAAGATATTGAAGGACCCTCTCAAATCTCATAAGCCTGAAATTCCAATGACAGGGCCAGGACATGGTGGAAGAGTTGGTACAACCAAGGGAAGTTTGCTAACACAGTATCTTCTTAAGGTAATATTGACTTTTCCGTAGTATTTCCTTCCCTGATGACTTATTCAAGCTACTTACTTTTTCGGTGTCGTTGCAGCAAGGTGGCTTGATCAAGGAGACTTGGATGGAGGAAGACCCAAGAGAAGCAATCCTTAAATATGCTGATGTTGCTGCAAAAGATCCCAAATTTATCGCTCCAGCATATGCAGAGACGCAACCAGAGCCAGTCTTTTTGAAGTCAGATTCTGAGGATGAAGAGAAATAAATATTTGTATGTTTTTGTGGGGCATGTAGTATAGACTTGTGGTCCATCAAAGAAAGGTGCCTGTACCAGCTGCCTAATCTGGTGCTGAGCTTGTTTATTAGTTATTACATGAATATGAGTTGTAGATTGGCAAATCCTACTGCATACGTCTTGATGTGCAGTGTAACCCCTATGCAAATTTCATGATCTAGAACTTGAATTGATGAAATTTTGATTTGTTCGCCAAATTAAGAAAAAGAAATCCCAATTTCCTTCAGGTATTTGAGTATCTAAATAATGAAATCTGACAATTACATGTATCCCAATTTCTATTGCAGGTACTTAATTCAGCAATTGCCAATACGAGTAACACAGCACCGTTCTTGCATTCTCTTCTCCCGCGAAGACAATCACCTCTATAAGCCTGATAATATTTCTCAATTCCGACCCGCAGTAATTTAGCAGCACAAACTTTTTATGGAATATGTGATAAGGGATATTTGATGCCTATAGAGAGCGGGTATATTCCATTTCTTCAAAAATTGAAACGAGCCAATCACTGCTGAATCTAGTTCATATAACAAGAAAGCATATGCAAAAAGTTTTAGATTATACAAAATCGTTTCCAGTAAATTAGCCTCTAGGAATTGCTCTCGGATGATATATTCCTGGAAACAACCAGAAACTAGCAAAAAGTCTTAATATAAAAAATAGACTTGGCGACGAGTAACATCAAAGGCAAAGAACTGGGTTTGATGTTGTCCAGTGTTAGTGCCAGAGATGTTCTAGAGTTTTGCAGCAATCATTGATCTGGTATAGTTCATCAGCTGAGCTTGCTCATTTAACAGCAGAATGAAGTCAAAGAGGAAGTCGAAACATCAGTCAAGAAAGCTTTGTTCAATTGATCCCAAGAACTCCAAGACTCACAGGATCTATGCAAATCTTTGTCGACACAAGCCAAACAGGAAGTTTTTGAGGAACTCCTTACACTGTTCAAGCTAATAATTTTTTCCATCTTGAACTTGTATTGTAACTTTGACATTCAGTCGCACTCATGCTCATAACTCGAGAGGCGGGAGTCTGACAAAACAGAGAATAATTGTGTTTCCACAAATAGCTGCAAACATCAAATTCTCACATCATATAGATATCTTAAACAACTAATTCAATAGGAAATAGTACTCCATAATGAGATCAAGAAACCTCGTATACTACCTAATGAAAGGGGATCCTTATGAGCCACTGCATCAATGTGAGAATGTGGGATTATTTTCAAATTAACGGCATATAAAAGTGAATTTCTAACCCCCATCTCCTAAAAAGTGTGCTCTATGCACATAGCTGTGTTTTGTGGCATATCCTAAATCAGTTTCTGATTGTTTATCCATTATCTTTCAATTCTCGTATTCGTGTTATGCATGTACATCCCGCATTCCACTTGTTCAATCAGAAAAATTCTTCCAGCTGCTTACTAACAAAAATCTTTCCTACAGTATCATTTTGCGAGGTAACAAGTAGAGCTATAAGTCTTCAGTTTTTTAACTATGCACTCCTTGAGATTGAAAATCCATTTTACATAAATAAATAGAGTAGTAGTCTGTTCTCCCGATACTTCTTTTTGTATAAATAAATACCTCTCAAAATAGGTAATCTTATCTTACAGTTCACATGGCAGATTGAATAAAAATGGTACAGTTCAAGCTGTATCATTTCCAGTATAAAATACTATATGAGACTGTCATCTAAGTATCCCTACATTACTAGTATTGTCTGAATCTGCAAGTATGATTACTCTTGAGCAAAAAGAGGAAATGTCAAGAAGCTTATGATAATTTAAAAGATTATTACATCATATAAAATGTGGAATTACCCAGATTACATAGTTGGTTGGAAACTTTTATAAACTTATCTGAAGAAGTTACCTGAACAAAAGCTTGATCTCTAGAATGGAAGGAAGCAACAAAGCTTTCTTTTAGAAGTATTGAAACCTGCAACAGGACATGTCTAGTTAGTTTGAACCGGGTACTAGAACTGTAAATGTGGAGAAAATTGCAAGTATTCAGGTCAAACCCTGTCATTGTTTGATTGCACACTGGTGATGGTATGCAACCTCAGATCTGAACATAGAGAATCTAAGTACTGTCTTATCACAAGAAGAAATTGTGATGCAGCTTCAGCCTGCAAAAGAAATTCACACTTTTCAGAAAATTTGGACAACATTTTCGAAGAATTTTTATGCTATTTCTCAATACTTATTGAGATTATAAGACACTGAATATGTAGCAAACATTTTCTTAGGTTACCTTCTCTTTTAAAAGCTTAAACTCTTAGAAGTTTGCGTAATTTATATATTTATCCCTTACACACTTTCAAACATGAGCCACACACATTTTTATAGTCCACATTGAGTTCTCAAGGCTTCAAATAATACATAGATATTCCAAGCTTCTCCACTCACTGCTAGTTATGTTTGAGTTGGATGCCCCTATTTCTTATTATAGCATCAAAGTTTTCCCTCAAGGTTTACTCCATTCAACTGTGATCTTGGGTTACTTAGCTTTCTATGATGAAATGAACCTTAGTAGGGTCATTTGGTGGCCCATTCTCGCAACTGATGTCTCATGAATTAATGTATATGAACATACTCCTCTCTCCACTCACTTCTGATTGGTTTTGATTCAACGCCCATGACTTCAGCTTGCATGACACATGCAAGAGAAAAATTTTGATAGCAAGAAATTTGAATACCTGGACTTCACTGCATCTATATACAGGGTGCCTTTGAGCAATATAATTTTCTGATGACAATCTAGCATAAATTGGTTCAAGTTGAGAAATAAGCTCCTTGTGTCGAGGAAGATGAGGTAGGTAACATGTTTTCACCTGTGCTAAACAAAATAATAGAATTAAATGAAGAAAATGAAAAGACAGAAAAGTGAATACAAAAAGAACTTTGTAGAAACAACACTAAAGCAAGCATCAAACAGATGCTGATACCATCATAATCAGTGAAGGATGAAAGCAAAAAAATCTACATCAGATCCAGAAGAACTTAAATCTCCTATTATTGAGCTGAGACACTCAGATGACAAAGATGATGGGAAAAAGGAACCTACATAAACAAGAAAGCATGCGAATCACTAAGATTCATTCCAGAAGAATATCACTATCATTCACTACGATTGAATACAAATGAATAGAGAACCAACCATTCACTGTGATTGAATCCACATGGATTAGAAGAGTCATAAAGGTAAATATACCAATTTAAACAAGCTCACTCGTTGCCAATGGAAAAAGGAAGCAACAGATGTAATGCTACAGAGAGACAGAAGGAGGCATGAAGAGAGAAGTATAATGAAGTACGGTGCAGATCATTGTACAAGAGTTTAAAATTTCTTTCAGAGAAATGCCTGAATAATATAGGCAGGCCTTCCCTGATAAATGCCCACAGAACTATTTATGTTGCATACAAATCCAAAACAATAGAAGAAAAAAAACTACACCTCACTTCCTTTCAATAATTCAATTGTTGTTGCATCATTCTTGTTATTACTATTAGTTATGGTTTGTACATTATTCCAAAGGGGGAAGGGGGTGGATATGAACCCTTTTTCTTATTAAAAAAAAAAAGGATGGAAAGGTAACGAGTAGGGAGGGGATACGAGGAGAAGATGGGTTTTAGGTCAATGTCGAACTTGGCACCTAACTCTTTAGCAACAATTTTCTAACCACTAGGGCAAGCTGTTTCGACTAGTAACCATTAAACCTGATAAAGATTGGTTTATCAAACAAGCTACTGCTTTGGCTCCAATGTCTGATTCTTGAGATGTGCAATTAATTACAGCCATTTGTCCAGCAAATGAATAAGAATACATCAAACGATAAACAGCCAAGAAGCTAAAAGTGCATAACATAGCAGAACCACATATTAATATTTTCTTGACCAAAACACATGATCAATGCAAAAAAGGAATAATTTTAAGGATTAAGAGTTTAAATGTAAAATAAAAAGTAGCCCAAAATGAAAATTATAACATATCAACTCTGTAGAGAACCCTGCCTCCCTTTTCAGTTAAATATCAAGTCTATGTATCTGAAAGGAAGGAAAGAAAGTTTTCTCCAAAATCTAACAAACCTGATCTTTAATCAAGTTCACTTGCATAAGATTTGAAGCTTTCACCTTCAAACCAGCTGCTTTATGCTGTAAACCAACCTGCATAACAATTGCAAGAAAAAATGAAAGCTAAAAAATGTTTGTTCATTGTCATCTCCAAGAAAAATGGAAATAGTAATAGTTTTCTCATTCATATACAGAGAGCAAAGTCATTAGTGTCTTCAGAGGTATAGTTAAATAGATGAGAAAAAAATTTAAATAAAGCTTTTTTATTTTTTCCTTTTGGTAATTAATTTGTGTATTAGATTACAAAGAAAGGATAAATAGATTATAGAGTCAAACTGTTGAAGACTGTAAAGGGGATGAATAACAAATTATCTGGATCAACTAAATGTTATTGTCCAACTGAACTCATGAATTGACATCTTAGACTCTCCTACCATAAAGGCCTGGCATCCACACTAGGAGACAAGTCTATTAGCAATAGCCCAGGACCAAACTAGCGAGTAGGCTGCTAGAGATGACTCTAAGACTAAAGTATGCAAGCAGGATTTTGGAGGTAGTTCCCATCAAACATAGTGAAGCACTTCGTACATTTTCAGCCGGCTAACTAAGTTCACAGTCCTGGGAACATGACTAATAGGTTTGGTTTTAATTGACAACCATCCTCACTATGGCATAATGAATACCTCAAAATAACAATGGATAGTTGAGATCATGCTTATGTTTCACTCAATCTCAGTCACTTCTGATATGGGATTAGGGTATTACATGCACTGTCCAAATTTTGCACTAACAGCTACTCTTTAATTGTTAGGCAGTTTGCATAAATTTTTCCAACTCTATCATAACATAGGAAAAGAAGGTAATACACAGTAGCATAATTTATTTATTTTAACAAGTTAATACACACCTACGTGAGGACTGAATTCTTTGTGGTGCTTTGTTACCGAAACACATACACAAACTCAAAGTCACAAGAAATATTTACTAGAACAGATTAACCAAATCTGGAAACTAATGAAAGAGGCTGATGAAATTCAACAATCACCCCTAATCAGCAAAGCTAAATGGTTCAGTCAATTACTCATTTCTATTCTCGTTGCTAAGCATATACAGACACAGAGAAAATGAAAATCTCAACAGATAGCATTTTCCAAGAACTTCTCTAGGTATTCCATTATTTCCTGAACACACTATGGGAACTCAAACCCTGAAATGATTACAAAGGTATCACCTAAAAAATTACCATATAAGCAAAAGCTTTTTAAGATGCACCTGAAATCATATAATGAACCAGAAAATGCAGTACATTTGTAACTCACAATAAAAGGAACAGGAGCATCAAGAAAATCAAGCATCTTCTCAGGCAGAATCTGCACAAAAAGAGAGTATATATATACGATTATGAAATGCACAAGAAAAATAGCGCTGAAGTTACAGAAAGAAAATAAAATTGGTTTATGAGTTCATGTATGGTAAGAAAAATACTAAAATTTCCAAGGTTAATAACTATGCAGGATTTTTTAAAAAAAAAGACAAAAATTAACCACAATGTTAAACTCCTGTATCTGTCAACAGTGCATAAACCTAAGATGACTTTAAGAGAGGGAGAAAAAGAAGTATAATAGTTAGAAACTCGATATCAAAATCAACATTAGTTTTGAAGTATTCTCTAAATTCTGAGATGTTTATTTTGGTGTAACAATTCTCCAAATTCACAATAGTTCAAAGTTTAACAAAGAAAATGGTATCA
Organism: Apocynum venetum; assembly: GCA_019593545.1. Taxonomy (NCBI): domain Eukaryota; kingdom Viridiplantae; phylum Streptophyta; class Magnoliopsida; order Gentianales; family Apocynaceae; genus Apocynum; species Apocynum venetum. The sequence continues at coordinate 3,615,905 of SRSM01000324.1, forward strand.
GAACCCATAACTCTCTACATTTAAAATAGAAAACAAGATTTTGAAGGGAATCATTCAGTAATTATCTCCCTTCCTCATTTGTTTTTGGCCTATATTCCCCTCAATTTTAGCCAAAATATTTCCTGAAAATATAAATAACCAAGAGCCCAACTCATCAGAAATTGAAGATATTGCAAAGATACTTAATTTACAAGCCATTGAGACATGAACAGCACTTTCAAACCCTTCAAGGATATGGATACCTCTGAGCAAGAGCACCATAACAACAATAAATTTCATAAAAGGAGCATAAATGTCACCAGTGTGCAGAAATGGAACACCATTTCCATATTCTTTTCAAAACAAATTTGTATGCTACCAGAATACAATGCAATATTTTAAGATTTTGAGACCAAAAAGCCTGCATGCTACGATTTGTTACAACTTACAGTCAAGAATAAGCTTTGCCATTCAAATGGTCGAATGATGGGAATGACAGACAACACCACAGCTGAAAGAACACCCTGTATTGGAAATATTTAAACACAATGAGACAAGTGTAATAATGTAATTTGAATCAAAAGAGAAAAACCCAAAGACAGTAAAAGAAACTTCACAAATAAAATTACCAAATTAGGGCAAAGAACCACCACTTGTTTTTCCAGTAGAACTCCTGTAACTAAAGTCAAAACCTGGAGGAAGAAGCAGAGACAGAGGACGTGTCAAACTCCTTCAAGTTGCAAGTACAGCTTTCAAGTCATAGGACTGTTCTAAAGTTGAATTCACTGTTAGAAACTGAGAAGTTTAGCGTATGGAAGTTAAAAATGACAAACTCATGTCTATTGCTAATCCAAGAAGTGCTGTTTCTAATATTCACTTAAACTTTATCCTGAAGGATATACTGATATAGGTTCACCATCAAATTTGAATATCCAGGATCACTAAATGCATACCTTGAGATCTACCATGGCTCATTCAGGAGTTAACAGACTATTCTAACACTAGAACCTCAAGTCAATCTTGAAACAGAAAGGGGGAGGGGAGCTAAGAGAAGCAAAAGGAAAATGACATAAATTCAAGATTATATAACACTACCCCACAGGCACAGGAACATGCAAGTCCTCAAATTTTAAGAAAATATGACACAATTTAATGGAAACGTGATCAACTATTTCTAATATTCTTAGACTATTGTCAGAGCTAGAAGGATTTATATTCAATGAAAACAATTCATCATTGAAAAAGGAAAGAAATTCCAAGTACAAAATGCAAATATAAATTGAAACGAACTTTACATTGTGAAGGGAGAGCACTCGACAAATTGTTGCTGTTGTCCACATTGACAACGCTGCAGCTTCCTCAGCAATAGCTAATTTCAAGTTAACCTTCCAAATTTAAGTTATCAGTAACCCGAATATAACTTTGCATAAAGGATATCACAAAAACTAAGACAAGTCTTACTTTTGCAGCTCCCTTTGGATCTTGAGTTCTAATATCTAATTGCTTCTCACTTATTCCAAGGTCAGAGACAGAGAGCCTCCTATACACAATTGCTTGTAGGTGCTCAAGTGGCTGAAAAAATATCTCACTTCCACGTTCTGGAAGAGGCTGAGAGTGATAACCGGAGACTATCTGCAGCAAGTCACTCTTATTCTCCTGTCACGCAGGGAGAGAAATGTATTAAAACCACCAACAGACAAGCCCCAAATATTATATAAATCTGTAATCAGAGACAAAGATATCATTAACCTTAGCCCATGACATCACTACGTCATCTCCAACATCTCTCTCATTGGCAAAGAGAAAGTCATTATCCTCATCCTCTGATGTAATACTTCTTACTGAGCTGCCAAAAGAGAATAAACAAATTTACATGAGTAAGATTCCATAAGATTACAATTTCAGGTTACTAAAAAGGTTAGTACAATTTCACAAGATACTGAATGCGAAGTTTTCCCAGATTAGATGGTCAATCAAAAGACTTGACCGTATGATTCCATGAAGGAATCAAATCTGATTGGAGCATAAATAAACATTGCTCCATCAATAACCTTCCTTATGAAAAGCCTGATAATATTTTAAAGCCTTCCACCTGAACAAGGACTCTGAGCTTCCAAGATGTTCCAAGTTCCAATTCCTTGTACTGCTGGATGTCCCAATATCTGAAGTTTGTCCATTCTCAAAATTTCTGCACATCCTATCCCCAGAATCAGCACGATTTTCAGATGCCTCGAAGGCATAATCATCAACATGTTGCAGGCTGTTTTTACCATCTTTATCCACTTCCGTTACTTGACTGTTATCTGATGCTTCACTGGCAGGATAACTTTCTGGAGAACATGATCCCCACCTTGATGATGATGAAGGCACTTCATCATCAGTTATAATTCCAGCTGCAGCGGCAGCAAGAGCTATTGTGCAGTCAACAGGTATTGCAGAAGCTGTCCAATCTCCAATACTCTCGATACATTGCAAGTCAGTGTTGTCCTTCACATCTGATGATTTGGGTACCAAAGGAGGAAGAGGAGCCACAGTCATTTCAGAAACAAATTGGGTTATCCGATTCAGGCGCTCCTGTGAAATGATACTGCATACAAATAAATAATGGAGTAACTTTTCAAAGTAGAGATGGAGTTTATCCCTAAGTGGCAATCCTACGAACTAAAGTGTGATAAGAGAATATTCGTAAATTCAATACTAACCTATTCAACATCTCATAGTGTAGCTCAAAAAATGGAACCCTTGTTAACACACAGTAGCAGCGAGGTGCAGCAACTAAAAACCGACTGCAACCCACAGAAAGCTGGGAAAGGGGGGATGAAGAGCCATAAATAGCTGGTGGTTTCTGAACAATTTCATGCACATGTAAGCAGACACCATAAAGTGTTGCATTGTCTGCCACCTGATGGAAGGCACATGGATAACTTCAGCAACCATAAAGTCTCATGGGCCTAAAAAAAGTTGCAATCTCAAAGAAAGCAAAGCCCACAAACAGAAATGAAGAGAAATTTAAAATTCTCACAAGCTATCACTCCCCCTGGCCTCCCAAACCCATAAAACAAAAGAAACAAGGATAAAGCAAGAAGAAGAGAACCAACTTCAGAAGCATTAAGGGCAATTGAATTGGGACTTCAAAAATAAGGAATCACCAACACATCAACTGCAAATTTTCATAACCATACTTTTTCTATGTTCAATTTCTTGGTCTGCACATAATTTGGAAGTAGAACAAAGAGATCACATCAAACAAGTATAAGAGGAAAACAAGAAGGATAGTTTCTCCTAGATTTTTTCACATAAGGTGGATTTATCACGTGATACAGTAGCCTTAATGGATTAAGTATGCACTGACATTTATCAGCTGCTAGATGCTAGAGCACTACTAATTTGTATAGTACTTGAAACTTGGCTCCAAAGATCAACTGAGAAGATCATTCTTGCTAAAAAATGTTCCCATGCCTCACACATGAAATAACAACAATTAAGATGCAACAGCTCAAATGCTAATCTTCAAGTAACAATCTGTAGTTTTCTTTTCTTTGGAATTGTGATTACTCTGAGAGAAATGATTCTTGTGTATTCCTATGACAATATATACATACATAAGAATGTTGAGAAATATCTAAAAGATAATATGTTAGGCTGTCTAACCCTCCCCCTCAAGTTAATCATGTCCAACTTATTACAAAGATAATCAACCCTAATCCTATTAAGAGCCTTTGTGAAGATGTTTCATAATTGTTCTCCAATTTTCAGATAACCTGTAGAAATCAAGCCCTGTTGAAACTTCTCACGAATAAAATGATAATCAATCTTGATATGTTTGGTTCGCTCATGAAAAATTGGATTAGAGGCAATATGAAGTGTAGCTTGGTTGTCACACCATAACTTTGCTAACATTAAGACTTTAAAACCTACTTTATTAAGAAGTTGATATATCCACATTATCTCACATATAGACTTAGTCATAGCCCTGTATTCAAATTCTGCACTTGACCGTGAAACTACATTTTGCTTCTTGTTTTCCTATGAAACCAAATTGCCTCAAGTAAAGACACAATACCTAGTAGTGAATCTTCGATCTTTCTTGGATCCTGCCCAATCAACATCTGAAAAACATTCAATCTTAGTATGACCATGATCATCATACAAAATTCCACATCCAAATACTCCTTTTAAATAGCACAAAATTTGTTCCACTGCCTTCCAGTGATCAACAGTTGGAGATGACATATACTGACTTACCACACTAATTGAGTAGGCGATATTTGGACAAGTAACAGTAAGATAGTTTAACTTTTCAACTAATCTTCTATATATTTTAGGATCTCCAAATAATTCACCACCTTTTGTGAGTTGCATATTCGGAGTCATTGGGACACTACATGGTTTAGCCCCAACTTTCCTGTTTCAGATGGTAAGTCAAGTACATACTTCTTTTGAGATAAATATATTCCTTTCTTACTTCTATTAACTTCAACTCCTAAGAAGTACCTCAGTTTTCCTAAATCTTTGGTATGAAATTGAGTGAAGAAAGGTTTTAAGAGAAGAAATCCTTGTAGAGTCATTACTAGTGATTACAATATCATCTACATAACTAACAGAATAATACCTCCACCAGATCTTTTGTAGAAAACAGAGTGATCAGACTTACTTCTCTTCATGCCAAATTTCTCAACAACTTGACTAAATTTACCAAACCAAGCTCGGACTTTGTTTCAAGCCATATAAAGATTTACGAAGACCCAAGATTAACTTTAACTGCAAACACCCATTTACATCCAATAGTCTTGCTTCCTACAGGTAACTGTTCCAATGTCCAAGTACCATTTGCATCCAAAACATTCATCTCTTCAATCATAGCAGTGCGCCAGTCAGAATGAGTTAAAGCTTCATGAACAGTTTTAGAAACAAAAATAGAATCTAGAAATGTAATAAGCGAACAAGAAGATGACAGATGGTGATAAAAAACAAAGGAAAATATAGGATAGGTGCATGTACGTTTACCTTTACAAAGAGCAATAGGTAGATCATCACTAGAGACCGGATCCGATGACGAAGAAGTTGTGGTATCAGGACATGGAGATGTAGTGCGGAACAGGTGCAATAATAGGTTCAGGGACTGTAGTTAAGTCAAGATTAAGTGGTGCCCGTCGGGAATAGGTTTGTGTTATAGGAGGACGAACAAAAGTGGTAATAGAGGAATCAAGTGTTTGTGTGACATGATAAATAAGCACCTCATTATCCTCCCCTTGACTAGTTGAACTAGATAAGGGAGAAAATGGTGTATGTTCAAAAAATGTAACATCATGTGACACAAGGTACCTATTAAGACTAGGATAATAATATCGATATCCTTTTTGGACATGAGAATATCCAAGAAAGATACACTTCAAAGATTTAGGATCAAGTTTAGTAACTTGAGGACCGACATCTCAAACAAAACAAATACAACCAAATATCTTAGGTTCAATAGGAAACAAGTTCCTATGAGGAAAAAGAGTATGAAAAGGGGATTGACTAGATAGAACGGGAAAAGGGCATTCGATTGATTAAAAAACAAGCTATAGAAACAACATCAGCCTAGAAATGTTTGGAAACTTGCATTTGAAATAACAAAGCTATAGCAATTTCAAGAAGATGCCTATTCTTTCTTTCAGCAACACCATTTTGAGATGGTGTGACTACACAAGATGTTTGATAAAGAATACCTTGTTGGACCATATATGTATGAAAAGTGTCGGATAGATATTCTTTAGCATTATCACTTCTTAAAATTTGCTCAAGAACACTAAATTGAGTATGAATCTCAGCACAAAAACTAGAAAAATGAGAGAACAATTCTGAAAGATTTTTCATCAAATATAATCATGTCATTCGGGAATAATCATCAACAAAAGTAACAAAGTAGCGATGCCCAATTTTAGATAGAACTGGACAAGGACCCTAAACATCAGAATATACTAACTTAAAGGGAACAGTTGCTCGTTTATTAACTCTTAGACTAGAATTTAAACGATGATGTTTGACAAATTGACAAGACTTACAATAAAAAGAAGATAAACTAAAAAATTGAGGACAAAGTTTCTTAAGCATAAGAAAAGAAGGATGACCCAACCGACAATGCGCTTCAAATGGAGTGACACTTTCACTACAGGTTAGAGATTTTGGTATTGATGTATCAAGAATGTAGAGGCCTTCAGACTCATGTCCCTTACCAATAATCTTCTTCGTCATGAAATCCTAAAATAAGCAATGATCAGAAAAAAATGAGACACAACAATTGAGAGTATGAGTGAGTTTACTAACAGAAATCAAATTAAATGATAATTGAGGGAGACTAAGAACTGATGACAACGAGAGAGATGGTGTGGGATTAATGGTGTCAGAACCAGTAACATAAGAAGTTGAACCATGAACTAAAGTAAGATGAGGGATAGATTTATGTGACTGAAAGGTAGAGAATAAGCTATAATTACCTGTCATGTGATCTGTAGCACTTGAATTAATGACCCATTTTGAAGAGGAGGAAACAAGACATTTATTAGGTTTACCTGACTCAACAATGATAGTAATAGGACTAGATTAACTTTTGTGAAACCGAGTCAATCTGGTATACTCTACTGCAGATATTACAACAGACTTCTCAAGAATGTCAGGAGTAGATGCAACAAGGGCAAATTGGACTCTCTTATGCTATACGTGTTGTGTTAGGCAACCTAATTAGACTACTATGGCTACTATGTTTGGCAGCGTAAGATGTGTGCTAAAGTTGTTTTTACCTATCCAAGGCGCCTTCTTATTTTCGATCATAACATGGAATCTGGCAACCAGAAGAATCCACACGTACCCCAACATGCCACCAGAATTCTGCGGCGATGTTTCCGGCAGCATCGTCGACCTCTACTTGAGCTTCTCCAGGTGTCATCTCTCCCATATACCTATAGTTTTGAAATTGAGTAGTAGTTTTTTCCTTTTGACACACTCAATTCTTTGAAGAATTTGTTCTGTAACTTCAATTTTTCACGCGTTCTTTGTTGGTTGTTTTGGTGCTTCCCTGCTTTATTTCTTACAGTTCCACACAGCAAGAAAAGGGACATAAGATAGAAGTCCTGGGTTCTTGGAAACAAAAGCCTTGTCTTTTGATTGCCCATGTGGATGATATTATCCTCATTGGTGACAATGTTGAAGAAATTAGCAGGCTAAACGCTATGTTAGCCAAGGAATTTGAAATCAATTATCTCGGGTCTCTCAGATATTTTCTCGGTATGGAAGTAGCTAGGCTATCCATGGATTTTATGTATCACAACCAGTTGATACACCAATGGAATCTTATAAAAGACTGTGGAAGGTAGAAGATGGCACACTCGTTGACAAGGAAGATATTGACGTATAGTTGGTAAATTTATTTATCTCTCATACCTGATCGGATATTGCTTTCTCAATGAGTGTTGTACGTCATTTTATGAATAGTCCTACTGAAGAACATCTTGAGGCTGATAACCGAATTCTTCGATATCTTAAAATTTTTCAAGAAAGGAACAAATTGAGATGTTGATTATGCAAGTCCCCTAACTGAGAGAATATCTACCACAGGATATTGCAGTTATGTGTAGGGAAATTTAGTCACATGGAGAAGCAAGAAGTAGTCTGTGGTTTCTAGAAGTAGTGCAGAATCAGAATTCAGAGCAATGACACTTAGAATTTGTGAAGGGATGTGGCTAAAGCGACTTCTGGAAGAACTGAAATTTCCAATGGACAAATCTATGAGATTTTTTTTGTGATAGCCAACTAGCTATAGGCATCACAAAAAATTCAGTGCATCATGATAGAACGAAACATGTTGAAGTGGACAGACACTTTGTCAAGGAAAAGATTGATGGTGAGATAATTCAGATGAATTATATTACTACTACACTTCAAATAGCTGACATCCTTACAAAGACACTGTCTAGAACAAGCTTTGACAATCTAATTTTCAAGTTGAGAATGATTAACATCTACTTCACAGCTTGAGGGGAAGTGTTGAATATTAACATGTGCTATATGTGTGTGTTGTGTTAGGCAACCTAATTATGCTACTATGGCTGCTATGTTTGGCAACCTAAAATGTGTGTTAAATTTGTTATTTTTCCTCTTGTGTAAGCCTATATATATATAGGCTCTTCTTATAAGCTATTTGTATCAAATTATTAAGATGTAATCAATTACTTTCAATAAGAACCATAGTAAGTTGCTACAACTCAATTTAAAGTAAGATATCATGACTATGCAAGTATTACTAACTGGATCCCTAAAATAGCATTCCAAGAAATGATGATACAACTCAACTAAATCTAATAGAGTTTACCTTAAGGGAAAATATAAAGGACAAATCATCTCTGCTTAAGTGTCCCTGTAGATGAAATGCAAAAGGTTGTTAGTTGCTTTGAAGAAAGAAGAGAACTCCTCCAATACATTCTTCACCTTCTGCGGCGAATTGGTTTTTGGTTAACATTATAATTTACCAAAACTAAATAAGAAACCTTAGTATGATGATGGCATAAAGATAATCTAAAGAACCAAATGCAAGTCATACCTGTCCATAGACAAGTTGATTCAACTCTGTTAAGGATGGGGTCCTTTGTAGTACACGTGCCTGATTAAAAGGTCATCATCTGATAAGAAAACTAATTGTCTCATTTTTCCTGTTCTTTTGGATAATTGTAAGCAGATATGTAACAGAATGAAGGAAGGTTTTTGCAGTGTTATGAATACATACTCATTACTTAATAAAATGTATCCCAATAAAGGTATTCATGATTTATTTTGTAAAACTACATATAAAAATCTAAAGTACATCAAAGAGAATGAGCATTGCCGACAATTAACCAGAACTGTACCTTATTTGTTTTGTTTTCTGAATAGTTTTGGTTGAGACTTTGTCAAGCCCATCCATTGAAAAGAATCTTTAACTTAGGTAGGTACATGAATGGGTTGAACATGAGTCATAGCAATCGCTCAATAATTTTTTCTTCTCTTATCCTGAATTTAAGACAAAGTTTGATCGCTCCAATTTTCTGTGCAGCATGTTTGATAACTCAATAAAATTGCTTTGGTCTCTGTTCTTGGGATTAGAAGTATCAGAATTCACTCTTTCTTATAAAATTATTAGTTTTAAGTTCCTACAAGCGTTCCACCAAGTTATATCTTTTAAGTTTTATGGTAAATTTATGTTACTAGAAAGCTTATAGCAACAAAGGACTGTAACATTTCTGATTCCAGTTCAGGAGTAAAACACTATTCAATACTATGGCATGACGCCAGTGACATTACAGCCGTGGAAGTATTGAAATCTTGGTGGCTGTCTCTCTACTATTATGTTGGCAATTTTCGCCTTCCAGGCCTCATAAAATATTAAAGCCTCTAGACTTAATCTTATGCTATCAATTCTTAATTCCTGAGATAAGACAACTAAAGTCCAAAGCACCTTTAATTGCTGAAGTATACTATTGATCCCAGACTCAAGAAACTAGTCTAAAATACTTCTCATTTCAATAGAGTATAAATAACCTGAGAAGGCAAATATATGACAACTCAATATCATACTCAAAGAAGAAAACCTGGAAGCATCTGATCAGAGAAGACATACTAAATATTCCATAACCCCAACATACATAGATTCTACCCAGTCTGACACGTGATTCCAATAAAAGGAAACACTTGGTAAGTAGTAAGTTATAATCATCTCCCATATTTATGAGGTAAATTTACTTGCATTGCTAGATACAAAGTTTATGAATGAATAAAAATACTCATTCTAGATTCCATAATTTCTTTCAACTAATTATTTTATTGTATCTTAAAATTCCTGGAACTTTTTACAAAAGCAATTTCAGATGGATTTTATCAATTCTGTGTTTCTTCAAGAAGTTTTGCCATCTTCTTGACTTCCTTTAATACCTGAATTTGGTTTTACTCAATAAAAAAACAAAAGTAAATTGCTCTGAATGCCCAAAGATGCAATATACTATCCAAAGCTCTATCACTTCTTGCTTTTCTCATCCTTAGAATGCCTCGTGAAGAAAGAACCTGTTGCATGAAATTTTAATCCAATTCCCAATGCAACATTTTTCTTTTACCCGTCACCAAAATTTATTCAATTGGGTTGCAAGTGGAAGAATACTCTAGATACGCATTTGTATTAAACTTGAACCAGACATGTTGATAGGTACCCAGGAAGACATATCAGGCACATCCCAAGTATCTAAAACAGCCCTCTATAAATTTAGAAGAGTCCATGCAATATGAAATCCAAGTTCAGGTATTCAATTCATGTTAATTGAACCGCACAAAGATTAACATAGTAAATTAGAAAATACAGCACCTTCACACCACTGGGGAAACAGAAAGCAGCCAAATCTTTCAACCGCATATCTAATCTCTTTCCAGGAGGATACTTAAAGATTATCTGTACAAAAGGGGGGGGGGGAATAGAAGAAGCATCAGTTTATCAAAAGAAAAGTAATCACAATATTGCTACGTACAGCATACACATTAGAAGGGGAGAACTGGAGATCCCAGCATATGTATCATAAAGTAATTTATCAAGATAAAAAACATGTCTCTTGAAGAAGTTTCTCCAGACCAACCGAAGCAAACAAATTACAGTGTCTACACTGACAAAGGACACATCATGTCTATCATACATTAGAAACCATTAATGTCATACACAATAAAATTTAGCATTGGTGTTGTTTGTTGGAACATATCCAATAAATGTAATTCTTTGAATGTTTAAATACATAAATTATATCCTTCTCCGACATTTAGATGAAGGTGGTGATTTGACATAGTATCATAGAGTGAAGGCCCTGAAAATCATATTTCTCTACCATCCCTAATAGAAAATGTGGATGTGCTGAATACATTAAAAAAGAATCCCACTGAGGCTTCCTTAGACTGTTGGAATGAAGAAATTACAATTGAAGATCTTTTTTAAAAAATTTCATCAGCAAATGCAAGGCTTAAAGTTCTATCCATGAATAAGCCACAGGACAATAACATCCGCAATCCAGGCTTGAAACCTAAGAGAAGCCTGAGCAGTAGAACTCTTGACCCAGCTTCTGTTACATGTTCAGCCTGGATGATAATTCCAAACTCTAAACTAAGATGGAAAGGTATGCCAAAACTTAGGCCAGGATTGATATAATCCATAACTTTCTTGACAGGCTGCACCAGATTGACAATGAATAAACACGTTGATTGAAAGAAAGCAAAGATTGTCATTTACATTAAAAGGCAAACCTGAGGATCCATAGAAGGAAGTGAAGCCCCTCGTTTCTGCAGCATTCTGAAATTGATAATCTCTGACTTATCCATTTCTAACTCTAATTTCTTTGTTCTGGCAAATGAATCCTCAACAACCTCGAGATTAGTATCAGGATGGAGACCCACAATAATAAAATGTTCAAAAAGCGAGGTGGGTTCGTAATATCTTTGATAATCCTACATAGCATATTTTCACTGGCTTAATTCAACAACAAAGAGTTTATGAACACATACAGAGCCAAAGATGTAAAAGACAACGCAAATGGAAGCATTATAGAGCATGACCGAAAAGCAGGATTGCTCTTCTATTTTTTTTGTGCACGTGTGATGATGACAATACCACTAAATAGACTAAGAAGAGTAGGCATGATAATATAATTAGATATAAAATGCCAAAAGTTCAAGAGACAGCAATGTTCCTTACACATTTCAGCATCTTACCAAGGTTTTTGAGTGAATCTGATACCATTGTCGTTTCTGATCAGCCAAAATCTCAGGATTGAAAGAAAAACAGTTTTCATCACGCAAATTTCTACCGAATCGCAAAGCCTTTTGCATCTGAGACTTCAATTGTTGGAAGCTATTGCTATGCTTGTGCAGTGAAGGCACTGTTTCACTACGACTACGTCTATGTCCCGACTCCTTTCTTGCTGGTGGAAGGTTTAAACTAGGAGAGTAAACATTATGCAGTGCCTCACCAGCCACTCTCACAGCCTCCTCTATCACCTGTATGGGTGATGTCTGCCACTCCTCTGGCACATGACAATCTTCTTCTTTAGTTTCCATATTTCAACAGCCTAATGATAATAGTTATTTATCAGGGAGGAATCCCTTTCCCAGAATGCATCGAACAAAAAGTAATCCCTTAATAAGAGAAATAACTAATCCTTTGATGATCAAGGCTCCGACCCTTATATAAATCCAGAATTCACTTCACGTGCTCAGGCCATCAGCCAGTTTGATACTTTAATTATAACTTGAATGCTGCATAATCTGTTAAATTCATCATCCAACCAAAAGAAAAAGTGGGGATGGGGGGAAGCATTATTTTAAACGAAAGATGGGAGTAGAAACACAAAGGAAAAAGGAGCCACTTCTCAAGAAATCAAGGTTCAGCAGAATGGTTGACGACAATTAATGGATGGCATGCAAGGTATAGAATATAGACCATTTTCTAGAGAGGAAGAAGAAAAAAAGGGAAAATGCAGAAGAAATAACACAAAGTAAAAAATAAAGCTGTTCTGACCCCTTTTTGGAGACATGCGAGATGCATTTCTTGTTCAATATTTCAATGCAATGACGGATGTAAGAAGAGACGGGGGAAGAAAACGAGTTGCAAATCCATCCCAGAATTATCCAAACGCAAAGATGTCCAAAGAAGATACAATTGAAAAGGAAAAGAATGAATAAATTGAGAAATTGGGGGAGAATGTGATCCTTCTATCTTTGTAGTTTTGGCAATGGTTGTGATCCTAATTGCAGTTTCGAAGGGAAGATTGGGGAAGTTGCAGAAAACCAAGAAAACAAAGCAAGGGCATGCACATTGCACGATCACACACACATGGCGGTTATGTCTGTAACCATACAATAGGACGTGAGAAAGGTTTTTCGACAATATATAGGAAAAGTCGGTGCAGAATTTTTGTCCCAAATTTCAAACGATACTGATTTTTCTGAATTTTCCCCCTGATTTTAGTAATAAATATTTTATTTAATTTTCAATTATTTATTCCTCAAAAAAAAATTTCAATTAATTATATTAGTAAAAAATTATACTCCATGAATGGAAGAAAATCTTTAACTTTTTTTTAAAAAATTATTCTGTGAATAATGATGGAATACTTATGGGCATACAAAAATATAAATTTAAATTAAGGAGTGAGGTTCTTAGTAAAATTTTAAATAATATAACTTTTTTAAAATAAATAAATGCTTAATTCTAACTATATGTATATATTCGAAAATGTGAATTTTATATCCAAACTTTATCTATTTGGGTGCTAACCTTCCGAAAGCTTAATCTTGTATGCTAGACATGGACTATTTTGTAGGTTAGGTTATATTCGATGGTGAAATCTGAAAACAACGAGATGAGTGAATAAGAATGTAATTTTAAAAGTTTTCATTCCTCTCTTATGTGAAAACACTAAAATGTTGGCTCCTTTATAGTGTGTGTGTGTGTGAGAGAGAGAGAGAGAGAGACTAATAATTATAAAAGTATCATGATTGTTGTAGATTTGATAGAGCAAAAACTCAAGTGTAGGTTTGAAATTATAAACTTGTGAATGTTGAAATTAGAATATAAAAGGAGAAAATAATATAAAAATAAAAAACAGAGATGTTAGTTATAAATAAGTGAGTTGAACTTATATTTCATATCAAATGACGTTACATACGGCCCTACTCCCTATTTATAAAATTTATGATACTATATCTTTCCAAAATATAATTGATGTGTGTTAATTATCAAAAATATAATTTGTTATGTTATACTTTTTTTTATAAATTTGGAATTAAACTATTTATTTTTTATATTCACTTAAAAGTAAGGGTAATATTAAATATATATATATATATATGTATAATAAATAATGTATATTATATTTTGAGACAAATAATTTATCCATAGTTATTTTATAGTTTGGGACAACATGAGTTCATCAGAATTTTAAGATAAGAATGTATTATTATAAATGAGATATTTTAAATTTTGTGAAAGTTATTTTGTGTATCGTTTTCAATATTATCATTGTTCTTAAATGGAGAGAGAGAAAAATAAATAATTTAGTTTCAAAATTTCAATAAAGATTATTACATAATAAACGAAAGAATTTTAGAAAACTAAAATACATTATTAATATACATGAAATGCTCAAAATATTTCATATTGAATGAAGAGATTAATAAATGTTCTTTCATCATGATAAGTTTGTTATTTTATGCAATCCATGGCATCATGTATGGCATCATCCTTTTCGAGAATGAACCTATGAATGAATATTAACAAATCCTTGAATAAATAATACTTCCTCTTATATCTTTATTGTATAAAAAATATATCTTATTAAAACTTTCTATATTGAAAAATAAAAAGCTCCACTGAAGGGAAAAAAAAAAGTGATATTCTTTAGGTTAAACATTACTTATTTTGTTGTAAGGATCCACGACGAACATATTATGATAGATAAGGAGATAAAATATGCATTCATGGGGATAAGATTTATTGGAGCTTATGTAATCCATGCCATCATCTATGGCTTCAGCATTTTTTAGCACAACGATATTAATAAGAGTAAAACGAATAATATTTAAAGTAAGAAGTCAAAACTAAAATGATATGTATTTTGAAACATATATAGTTTTATTTTTATTTTTTTTAAAAAAAGATTCACATGGATTAGCTTATAGTCATTAATGAGCCAAAATAGTAAAAGTAGGAGACTATAATTGTTTATACTACTACCAGTTATCTAGAAATGAAAAACCATTATAGATCTCATCTATAACATAATTGAAATATTTAGATTAAGTTTTAAAAGTATATTTTGTTTTTTTAAAATAAATTTATATTTGGATAATAATTATTTTTTATTGGGAATGGATTATTTCGATTGATGTTCACTTTCTTGTGCGATAATGTCTTGTATCATTACAAATATGACCAGCTTCTAAAACTAATTAATATGTTTTGAATCTCATATAATTTTGGTAATATTATAAAATATATAAAATATAATTAATAAATTATTTGATATTGTAATTTTAATTAAAAATAAGAAAAAATATTATTCATATAATTGAATAAGATCAAGTAGAATTATAAAAAAAAATATTTTTATGAAAAATTGAAAAAATAATTTTGAGAATTAAGCCAAATACAAACTTTTCAAAAGTTTAGACTTTAGCCTTACACTCTTTTTTTAAAATTATTATTTTTTTCGTTCGGGTTTCGTACTCCAACTTTCAATTTTGACTTAATCCTTCCGTTCCAAAATTTTGGTTAGTGAAGAATTTTCGTCATCACGTGTACACATAAATTTTTTTAAGGGTATTTTGGTCATTTGAGAACCTTGTATTGGGATTTAGTCATAAAAGACAAAGCTTGAAACGTGGCAACGAGGCCAATTGACGCGACAAAGTAAACTCAAGCGTCAACCCACTTAGCACAAAAATTAAAAAACAAAAAGTCAAGCTTCAATCCGGAGGTTTAACAGAGGAAGGACCAAAATGAAAAAGTCACAGAATTTGTGTGTTATAAAATTCTCAGGGATTATGTACAAATACAATTATCAAAAATGAAAAGAAAAAAAATGTTGAACAAGATGACGTCGTTTTAGAAGAAAATACGCAGGCAATTGCAATCTAACCCCTGCTGGCTGCTCCTTTGATTTATTAGCAAACAAGCAAGCGCGGCAACGGAGAGTGAACTCGCCGGTGCCGTGACCGAGAGTGAGGCAACAAACTTCCCTTACCATAGTTCAGTTTCGAAGATAAATCTGGCTATTGAAATCTCTACAACTCTTCCGCTTCCCACATCTCATCTTCTTTTGAATTCAAGAAATCTCAAATTCTAGGGCTTAAAGAATACTTCCATCCGCTACTCTATCACAGGATTCTCTTGCTTATTCTTCTTTTTTTTCTGTTTATCTAAGCATATTCATTCACAACCCACATGTCATATATCTGTGTATTTGTTTTATATTTCTTTGTTCTTGAGTACAAATTTTCTTTTTTGAATTTTTCTGTAGGACAAATGTTCTAGAGTACATTTTTTTTTTCCTTTTTTCAAAAGATATAATTTTTCTTGCTTTTTTGATGGATGATTGGGAAAAAAATATACTGGAAATAAGTTCAGATGAGGATGTGGGGTGGGGTGAGAACGGAGTCAACTTTGATGGAGGGGTTGGGTGTGGTCGTGATGACGTTGATTGGCTAACGAAGCTTTTGAATGAGGTAGAGAAAAACGAAGATGATTCTGATGAGGTTATGGTGGTTGGTGAAGTTATTTCCAACCGAAAACAGATTCTTGCCAAATGTGTAGATAAAAAGGAGGATGATGATGATTGTGTGGTTTTGGATGGCGACCCGGATAAACCAGTTGCAATTGATAATGATGGAGGGGATGACTCTGATGACCTGTACCTTATCAGTGAAAAGGGTCAGGTATTGGATTTTCATTCCTTTCCCTTAGTAGTTCGTTTTGTTCCATGTTCTGGATAGGTTCATTTCTTTCTTGGGACATTCTTCATTGCTGTGACTGAGTGAATTGATTTTAGTTTTAGACTTGGATATTTATTTTGTTTTCCTTGTCATTGCCCTGAATTGACTGCGAAAGGTAGAGAAAATAAAGAGTTTTGTGGATAATTGGCATGAAAGCTAAGCAATCTTTATGTTTGTTTTGTTTATCTGTTGGTTACTTTCCAGTTAAGGAACTTTCTGTAATTTGTGATTTCAACAGCTAGCAAAATGGAAGAACCATAGGGGGAAAAATACCATTTAGTGTTCCTGTTTCCTGTCTCGCTTATTTGGAAGAAATCTAGTTAGACCTAAAGGAAAGATATAGTCCTCTCAGAGACAGAATTATTGTATAAATAATCTGGTGTTCTCACAGTAAGGCCAGACCCTGGAATTTGGTTAATTTATGATTTATATTTTACCTGTTTCAGGGAATAAAATAATTTTTGTAGGATTAGAATTATAAATGAGGGTTGATGCATTGAATGTGCTCTTTGTTATTTCAAAGAATGGACTCTTAAATGTCAGAGTTTCTGTTCTTAGGTGTGAACTGTAGCCACTTTTTGAAAATCAGCTCCCTTATCCTGAATCTGCGTCTTTAACACTCAAAAGTTTTTATATGCTTTCTTTTATTTATTTGATTTTTTGCCAGATGACCTGTTTCATTTTAGTAGTTTCTTTGTTGAGCTTGTAATGATCTTGATGCTATTGTATATATTGGAATGACCTTTGGCTTGTCTTTCCTGTAGTTTATATCTGTGCTTCTTACAGGTTGCATGTAGAGATTATCCTCACCCTCGGCATCTTTGTGTTAAATTTCCCTTCAATTCTACTCCACATGAAAGGCACTGTGATCAAG
The DNA here is from genome assembly GCA_019593545.1 of Apocynum venetum. Lineage (NCBI taxonomy): Eukaryota > Viridiplantae > Streptophyta > Magnoliopsida > Gentianales > Apocynaceae > Apocynum > Apocynum venetum. The sequence continues at coordinate 3,633,288 of SRSM01000324.1, forward strand.
TGAGACTCTGTCATTATTTTTCTCCTTACAGGGCTGATCTGGTCTCTCTTAGTTTCCCTCACGTGTGTTCTGATTCGAAGTTTTCTGTATTTCAGTGTCATTGTTATGTTTGTGACTCGGTTGCTCCATGTGTTTATTGGGGTAATGGCACTTCTAGTATTGACCATTGCCATGCTACTGAGAAGGATGAATTCTGGAAAGTTCAGAGAAAAGGTGCAAAGTTAAGTCATAAAGCTCCACCATTTGTTTCCAAGGTGGGATTAACTCCTAAGAACCAAGTTGCATTGTTGCCTAGCAACCCTTTGATGCATAATCAGGAGCTACCTGCAAGCCAGCCTTGTTCTATCACTAGTTCTGTGGCACCAAATGGTGTAATTCCTGTGAGAACTCAGGAATCTGGATGTAGTCCAAGCAACACATTTCAGCCACATTTGATCCCCCGTCACCTGCGGAGGCATAATGCTGGTCATGCAAACACTCAATTCATTCCTCAACATGTACCCTTTAAAAGGCCAGGAATTTTTCGAGGTGCATTCACCACTAATAAATATCGTAACCATTCTTCCAGAAATAACTATGGATATCAGTTCTCTATGAATCAGTCCCGTGGTTCAAGGTGGCAAGACACAAGAGAGAGGGAGAATCCAATAACAAGTACATACCAATGCACCCAGACAAATTTTGGTGGAGATGCTGCTAATTCAGCTCCCAATTCATCAATTCAGTCACCCATGGGCAATGGAATAGGAAATTTTGCAGCTTCACAACCAGAAGTAAATGCAAATTCAGCAGCTCCTCACCCACAAATATCCTCTCAGACATGTATGGGCGGAACCTTGGAAAATCTGATACCTACGGTACATGGGGTAGCTACCCAGCATAGTTGGGGAAGTCACTTAGCAAATCCAATGTCTTTGGGACCCCAAGCAGATTCCCAGCCAAATGTCTATCAGAATGTAGTGCCCACCCAGCTGCCAGTAACCTCCCATAGTAGTATCATTTACCCTTCTGAAAGTCCCGTCAACTTTTATGGGGAAACTCTTATGAGCCAGAACAGCCAATCTCTTCCTGTAGAATGTGCACAGCTTCAAAGTTCAATAGTGAGGGAGAAACCTGCAATTTCAACGAACTTGCAGTGGTCCCCAATCTCTAATGCTCATCAAGTGAACTCCGACTTCAACACATGGAGTTTGCAAGAGCTGGATTTTCCTCTTACGCCTCTATACTCCCCAGAATCTGCTCCCATGGACGGTGGCCTCCGCTTCGACAATTAGATGTTTGACAAATGTTGAAAAGGTTGGTTGATCTTCAACTGTCTGAATCCTTGTTATAATGAGCAACTCGGATATTTATATTCTTCTTGTCTTAGCTTACTTAATCCATAATTGACATTTGGCAATAGAAATGTTCTGAATGTCCTATTTAGATGTAAATTTGTAAATCCATTTAACAATGAGCGTGGACTTTGCATGTCCGTAAGTCTCAGAGTTGTACTGTTTTGCTTGGTTTGCAATGCTTCCCATTGATTTATGTAAATGGGTAACATTGGTACAGATGAAATTTGAGTACTAGATTGTGATAGTTCATTGAAATCACACATGAGACACTGAAATGCTGGACAGTGCATGAATTTTCATTCACCCCAGGTAACTTTAGGCCAATTTGAAGCAACTGATGGCGAGGATCTGGATGCAGAAGCTTTTACCAAAAGGTTCTTTTGAGCTGTGCAACCCAAATGCCAGTTTACATGGATGCCTGTGTAATTTCTAGTTTTGCAGGAAATTCCTTCAGTCTCTGGTCAGTTTATTTCCGTGTTGGTTCAGCATGTATATACACCAGATGGATCATGGACGCTTGCTGACTTTCAGAGCCTGGTTCTTCTTCTCCTTTCTTGCCTCATGAAAGCAAGTGCAGCTCAGAAAGCACTACAGAAGAAACTAATAACAGTCCCTCCCCCGGTTATTTAGTTCAAAGAATCCTTGCCACGTGATTCAGCCAATCAGGAGCTGCCTTGCGAATCTATGCACACATTGATTTTTCAGGATAAATTGCAGTAGTGTTACTGCTGAATTTCACTACTGAAACAAAACTTCAGCTGTAAAAAGATAGAGAGATGTCTATATAGAGAATTTTTTTGGAGCCAACAATCAGTCTTATGCTCCAAGATGATTCAGCCTTTTATCAAGCATGTAGATATTGAACTTTTATTGGCAATGAAAATTTGAGTACACCGTATACAGCACTTCCATTGAAATTGAAGAAGACGAAGATACTTTATATGTTCTATTTTATATTATACATTAAATAAATTTTATTTATTCTTAATTATAAGATATTTTGTTATTTTTTATAATTATTATATACGTAATTTTTTAAATTTATTATTATTTTATTGATAGAGAGAAAGAGAATAAATATTTTATTTTTTAAGAAAAATTAAAATAAATAAGAGTATAGTGAGAAGTAAAATAATTTGTTAATTGGTAAGAAATTATTTAAAATATTTTATATAAGAGATGGAGTAATATTTTTGGTTTTTTAATAATAAACATAAATTAATAATAGCTTCTTAAAAACGCACGTAATAAAAATTTGTAATGTAAGTAATTAATCAGCATGAGTTCAATAAATTAGTCTTTTATGAACATATTTTATTAATTAATTATTACTACTAAGTATGTCTAGAAATGCAGACATTTAATATTTGCTAGAAGAAGTGTGTTTTTTTTTTCTCTAATCAAACAAACTAGAAGTTTAAAACTAATTTATTAGAAATTAAAATAGAAAGATCGAAAATAATAATATTTATAAATTTCATAAATACTTATTACATTTGGTTATTAAACTGAGAATATTTTAAGAAATTTATTACTTATTACATCATCACATGATGTCACCTGCGCACTTTCATCTGCGATAAACTGCAAACAGTCGAATTCAGACATGGATAATTGGATATGGACCAAATACGTAAAAATGGTCCAAACTTATATACTCATATGGGTGGGGCAACACTCATCTCATTCTTAGAAAGCTGCAGAAACTTTGGCCCAGACATGGTTTCAGCTGCTTCCCATTTTGTTCTTCGGCAGTGCGTACTGCGTAGACTGGAATTCTGCTACAAGAAAGTCGCAGTTTCATCCTCCTATTGTCCGGTGGAATACTGCAACATAGCAGAATGGCAATTTGGATGGAGGCTGGTTCAGAACCCAGAAGAGATGGGGAAGCTGCAGATCTTAAAGCCATCTCAGCCCTCAAACAATCTGCACTTCTTGAGCTTAAGGTCTCTCTCATTGGCTTCTCTTGGCTAAATTTTGAATACTTTCGGAATCCCTCTTTCTTTTCCATTATTTCATTAACTTTCTCAAGTTTAGACATGAAATTTCATTTTCCACAAGATAATTTCCTTTTTCTTGTTTAAGAATGGGTTGGAGCGGTTAGATAAACACAATTAAACGCGATAGCTTATCACTTTGACAAAGATTTTTTTTCCCAAATATTTGAAGATATGTTACTGTAGTTATTTTGAAAGTTACACCGTGTAAATGGATTTGTAGGAAAAGGGTAACGAATATGCCAAGATGGGGAAAATGGACTATTTAGATGCTATTGATTGTTACGCCAGAGCTATAAATCATAAGGCTTTGGATGATGCAGAGCAGTCAACTCTCTATTCGAACAGAGCCCAGTTGATTTCCTCTTGGGTAACTCCAAGATGCTGGAGAGGCAATCGAACTCTACCCAGCAAATGCCAAAGGTTTTATCTGTAAGTCCATCTTCCCATCAGTCGTATTTATCCAAACACATGTGTTGGTTTATCATTCTCTCTGAGCTCTGCTGTTGTGATATTCTATTAATGTATTGCATTTTCTGGCACTTTATAGAGCAGTCAAAGCATCATTATCTCTGAATATGAAGCAAATTCTATTGGAATAAAGCCCTCGATCAGTCACCAGATGATGAAGAACTGAAGAAGTTAGCCAAGCGAATTGATTTACAGAAATCAGTGTGAGGCTGAAATTTCCAAGATAAAGGTCTGAAATTTCCCCAACACTGTGTAGCCAAATATAAATTTTTTTTCATTGTAAGAAGTCTTTTAATCTTTTTTGACGAATCTTTGTAGGGTCTTGTCTCTGCTTTTGAGTTCAGAAGTTGAAAATGGGGAATGCAATGTATCAAGAACTGACTGGATTGAAAATGCCATTTCTTGACAAAGATAATATCCCCATTAGCCTGACATTGTTGAAAATGTCAGAGGCATTGCCCATTGACATTGTTGAGGACTTCTGTGAGACTGACATGTTCTCTATGCATCTTGATGCAATATCCTTTTCTAGATTGGAGACATGTGGATTCGTTTCAGCTTATAATATGCTTCAATTCTTGAAAGCAATAGCAAAGCACTAATGCAACTACATTGATTGATTTGTGATCCTTAGCTTGAATACATGCTTTCCGAAAGTTGTCCTCATTTGCCATGCGACAGGAAACATATTTATACACACAATGCACCAGACTTGTACTAGTTGTACTACGAGGTATGCATTTCCTTCTTATGAAGTACTCTGTCTATCCAAAATTGGATGTAGTTTTTGACTTGGTATAAAAATTAGACGATCCTTAGGGCATTGCTAAGGTACCGAATTATCCTTGTTAATGTAGTTTGTAGTGGCATTTATATGGTAGTAGGATATGATTTCTTTAACTTAAAGGAGGTGATTTTTTAAGTTTAAGATGAAAAGGTGTATTTGTTTGAATTTTTTTAACAAAATACTTTTACTATTTATTCTCCAACTCAAAACTTTTTTCGAATTTCTCCCTAAATTCAGCAAGACTGTCTCATATCTTTATATTGAATATATCTTGTTTAATATTTTTAAACTCAAATTACATCTTTAAAATTTAATTAAAATATATATGTTTTAATATATGTGCCCCAATTAAAATCAAATCAATCATCTAAATACAAAACTCTAACCAAAATATATTTTTATCTTTTTCTCAAAACTAAACAAACTTTTGGTTTGAAACTCAATTCAAATTATTTTAGGAAAACCAGGCATTCATATTTTGAAATCTTAAAATAGAAACATGCACGTTTAACTTTGGAGGAAGAGGGTATGACAACAGTCAAAGGAAGTTTGATTTAAGATCCATGAGCACTGAATAACTCCATGCTTTCCAGTTATGGTTTATTGTGAATAAACTCCATGCTTCATATAATCTGATGAGTTATTGAATTTTTTTTCTGAATCATGATTTTTAACTTTTTTCTTATTCTGGAGGTTGCTTTGTCTCTGTAGATGGGTTTATGTTGTCTTCGAAAGTGATGCTCATACATTGATTTGGTGATTATCTTTGAATGAATAATCCAATATTTAAAAAAAAAATGAAAAAGACTTTCTGAAACATTTTTTGGTGAGATTATCTAATATTACTCTGATCAATAATGCAAACTTTTAGTGGATTATTCTAAACTTGTACTTATAAATAGGCCATTAATATAAACCATTTGATCGCCTCAACATTTAATCTAAACCGTTTAATAATCACCCCAGCCTAAGTTCATTCATTAAAGAACTAGGGTGGGGTCTGTTACCATTTCAGTTCGATTGTACGAGGGAATTTTTCTTTTTCTAGAATGATAATAGGCATGCTATCCAACCTCTGCTGCTTTATATATTAGTTTTCAGCAAGCAAGCAAGTGGCGGCGACAAGGGTTAACGTTGAGCAACTCGACAGACTTACCGTAGTTCAGTTGAGAGTACTCCCTGGCTGTTGAAATCTCTACAATTCTTCCTCTTCCCACATCTCATGTTTGGAATCTGAAATTCTAGGGTTTATCGACTTGTCCTAACATATTCACTCACAGACCACATGCCATTTATCTATTCCTTTGTTCTGCATTAAAAGTTTTATTGTTTTGAATTTTCTATAGTTAATTTTTTTTTAAAAGAATTTTTTTTTTCAGGTTTGATTGATGGATAATTTGGAGAGAAATGTATTGGACGCTGTTGATGATGATGGCAAATTGATGGAAGACCTTTTGAATGAGGCAGAGAGAAACATAGATGATTCTGATGAGGCGGTGGTAGTTGGGGAAGTCATTTCCAACCCTGGAGAGGCATTTGCCAAATTTGTTGGCAATGAGGATGATGATGACGACTGCGTGATTTTGGATAGCGACCCTGATAAACCTGTGGCAATTGAAAATAACGGAGGGAACGATTCTGGTGAATTATGCCTTGTTGGTGAAAATGGTGAGGTATGAGGTTCTCATTCCTTTCCCCTTGATAATTTGTTTTGTTCTATGTATGCTTTAATATTCTAGTGAGTGAATTAATTGTGCTTTTACCTTTTTTTTTTTTTGCTAAGTGAATCTACTCTGATTCTCGTGATAAATGCCTAACAAGTTCTATGATACTATTCCTACCTTACATATCATCCATATTGTATGTTTGCCGGATGGCTTATTTCGGTTTGTCATTTAGTAGTTTCTTGATTGGGCTTCTAATTGTTCTCTATGTTATTGAATATATAGGAATTTCCTTTGCCATATTTTTCCTGTGGTTTAAATTTGTGCTTCTTACAGGTTGCATGTAGAGATTATCCTCACCCTCGGCATCTTTGTGTCAAATTCCCCTTTAATTCTACTCCGCATGAAAAGCACTGTGAGAAGGTGAGATTCTGCAGTTATCTTTCTCCTTGTATGGTTCATCTGGTCTCTCTTAGTTTCCCTCACACATTTCTGATTTGAAGTTTTTTGAATTGCAGTGTCATTGTCTTGTTTGTGACTTAGTTGCTCCATGTGTGCATTGGGGTAATGGCGTTTCCAACTTTGACCATTGCCATGCTACTGAGAAGAATGCATTCTGGGAAGCTCATAGAAAAGGTGCAAAGGCAAGTCATAAAGCTCCACCATTTGTTCCCGAGGTGGGATTAACTCCTATGAACGAGGTTCCATCGTTGCATAGCAACCCTTTGATGATTAATCAGCCCTGTTCTGTTGCTAGTACTGGCGCACCATATGGTGTAATGCCTGTGAGGACTCAGGAGTCTAGACGTGATCCAAGCAACAAATTTCATCCATTTTTGGTCGGTTATCACTTGCAGAGGCAAAGTGTTGGTCATGCAGGCATTCAATTGGGTCCTCAACATGTACCTTTCAAGAGGCCAGGAACTTTTGGAGGTATATTGACTCCTATTAGATATCTTAACTGCTCTTCCAGAAACAACTATGGATATCAGTTCTCTGTGAATGAGTCCCTTGGGTCAAGGTGGCAAGATCCAATAGAGATGGAGATTCCAATGCTGATTACATATGAATGCACCATGGAAAATTCTGCAGGAGTTGCCACTAATTCAGGGCCCAATTCATCAACTTGCTTACCCATAGGTATTGGAATAGGAAATTATGCACCTTTACAACCCCAAGTATATCCTCGTATACATAGTGGCAGTGTAAATGCAAATTCAGCAGTTCCTCACCCACAACTTTCCTCTCAGACATGTATTGGCAGCAACTTGGGAAATCTGATGCCCTCAGCACTGGGGTTATATACCCAGCAAAGCTTAGGAAATCCAATGTCTTTGCAAATCCAAGCTGCTTCCCAGCCAAGTGTCTATCAAAATGTTGTGCCTACCCAACTGATGGTAACCACCCGTGGTAATACCAACTTCCTTTCTGAAAGTCCTACCAACTTTTATGGGGAAACTTCTTTGAGCCAGAACAGCCAATATCTTCCTGCAGAAAGCACACAGCCAATCTCTCAGACATATTTGGGCGACAACTTGGGAAATCTGATGCCCACAGCACCTGGGGCAGATACCCAGCAAAGCTTAGGAAATCCAGTGTCTTTGCAAACCCAAGCTGCTTTCCAGCCAAATGTCTATCAAAATGTATTGCCTAACCAACTGCTGGTAACTTCCCATGGTATTATCAACTACCTTTCTGTAAGTCCTGCCAACTTTTATGGGGAAACTTATATGATCCAGAACAGCCAATATCTTCCTGCAGAAAGCATCCAGGCAATGTCTCAGACATATATGAGCGATAACTTGGGAAATCTGATGCCCACAGCACCTGGAGTACATACCCAGCAAAGCTTAGGAAATTTAATGCCTTTGCAAACCCAAGCTGCTTTCCAGCCAAATGTCTATCAAAACATAGTGCCTAACCAACTGCTGGTTTCTCATGGTATTATCAACTACCTTTCTGAAAGTCCTGTCAACTTTTATGGGGAAACTTATGTGAGCCGGACCAGCCAATATCTTCCTGCAGAAAGCATCCAGGCAATCTATCAGACAATTATGGGTGACAACTTGGGAAATCTGATGCCCACAGCTCCTGGGGTAGATACCCAGCGAAGCTTAGGAAATCCAATGCCTTTGCAAACCGAAGCTCCTTCCCAGCCAAATGTCTATCAAAATGTAGTGCCGACCCAACTGGTGGTAACCTCCCATGGCAGTATCAACTTCCTTTCTGAAAGTCCTGTCAACTTTTATGGGGAAGCTTATATGAGCCAGAACTGCCAATATCTTCCTGCAGAAAGCACCCAGCTGATCTCTCAGACATATATGGGTGACAACTTGGGAGATCTGATGCCCACAGCACCTGGGGTAGATACCCAGCAAAGCTTAGGAAATTTAATGTCTTTGCAAACTGAAGCTGCTTCACAGCCAATTGTCCATCAAGATGTAGTGCCTACCCAACTGTTGGTAACCTCCCGTGGTAGTATCAACTACCTTTCTGAAAGTCCTGTCAACTTTTATGGGGAAATTTCTTTGAGCCAGAACAACCAATCTCTTCCTGCAGAAAGCACCCAGTCAATCTCTCAGACATGTATGGGCGACAACTTGGGAAATCCAATGCCTGGGTTAGCTACCCTGCAAAGGTTCCATTATCTTTGCAACTCCGAGCAGCTTCCCGCTGAAATGTCTCAAAATGTGGTGCCTACGCAACCACTGGTAACCTCCCATGGCAATGCTGAAAGTCCTGTCACTTTCCAGAACAGCTAGTCTCTTCCTGTCAACTTATAGTTGATCCTCAAGTGATTGTTTGACATAGAAATATTATGAACAAGTTGCAGAATCTCCTATTCAGATTCTTGGACATAGGCTAGCATCTTTTGTAAAGTTGCATTTCCATCAGTCACAGATTTCGTAGTTGCACTTTTTACTTGGTTTTGCAACTTTTGCCATTTATTTATGGAAATGGACTCTTTTGGTACTAAACAAATTCAATTACTTGATGGTAATAATCCTCAGAATTGCTTAAGACACTGAACTGCTTGACAGCACTTCAGTATTCTTTCACCCCCCCCCCCCCCCCCCAGGTAATTTAGGAGCAACAGATGGCAAGGATTTGGAACCGAAATGCCAGTTTCATTGTGCCCGTACTGCTAGTTTAACAGGAAACTCTCATTTCTGATCATTTCCATTCCGTGTTTGCACAATTTTTGAAAGCTGGATATTGTCATCTTTGCCTCTGCTTTCCTACCTCATGAAAGGAGTAGCAATTAGAATGGGAGAAGTATTCAGCTGCTCTCAAACTAGCAATTTTTATCTTCCAACTCTTGCCCCTCCATTAAAATCTACAGGAAAATCCTTCTCTCAATCATGTGACCAACAAATGCTAAATTCTAGAAGTATTTTGTTCATCTAAAAAGAGTGCTTTTGATACAAGTTTTGACCATGATAGATTTGTGGGCTTTGTTTAAATAATTCTATATTCTATTTTCTTTTTCTCTTTTCTCCTCTCTTGTTTTCTTTACCAACCAGTCGGCCATGGCTCCTTTGTTGCCACTCGATCTCATTCTCCTGTCAACTAGAAGGCTCTCACAACTTATTACCTTCCACTATCTAAAGTCTCTCAATTCTTTCATCAGCAGCAGCCACCTTGAAAATATACTCTAAGATTGATTTTTAAGTGATAAATCGAAGTATTATTGCTAGAACTTCACTTGTGTCACAAAACTTTAGAGAGAGAGAGACAAATAGTATGTGGACAATTGTTAGGAGCTAGCGAGCAATATAAACTACCAAGCTCGAAGATAAATTCATGAAAATTGGAGATTACATGAATAAAATTCAAACTTCCTCAATGATATGGTATAGTATTGTCTCAAATATAAGTTATAATTTTTGAATGAAAATTAACAATTTATAAATAATATTTTTTAATAAAACTATTTAAATAGTAATAAGTTAAATTATTTATAAATTAAAGCAAGACACAAGGGTGGAATTATATTTTTAAAGTAATAAATAATTATAAAAAAATTTTAAGCACTCTTCTAAATGCACTTAAAAAGTATTTTTTCCATAGAGATTAGCTGCAGACGGCCTAATTTAGACATGGATTTGGATCGAATACTTCTTAAAACAGCCCAAACCTTAAATCCACATAGGTGGGCCACTGTCCTTTGCAAGTTCCAGACGGTTCTGAATTCAGCCCACATTTTAATTTCAGCTTTCCTAATGGTTCTGGAGTCCTACCCTGCGATTTTGTTCTTCGCAAGTGCATAAGACTTGAATTTTGCTACAATAACGTCGCAGTTTCACCCTCCTCTTGCCCGGTGGAATACCGGCGGCAACATAGCAGAATGGCGCTTTGGATGGAGGCTGGTTCAGAACCCAAAACGGATAACGAGGCTGCAGACCTTGAAGCCATCTCAGCCCTCAAACAATCTGCAGCTCTTGAGCTTAAGGTCGCTTTCATCATTCGCTTCCCTTTGCTGAACTTAGAATACATTCGTAATCCGTCTTTGTTTTCCATTATATATTCATTATTTTGCTCTAGTTTAGTTAGTAGCTTTATGTAGAGAAGTTGTTACTGCTACTGTACAGATGAAATTTCATTTTCCACAAGATAATTTCCATTTTCTTGTTTAAGAATGGCTGGTACGGTTGGATAAACATAAATAAATGCCATAATTTACCATTTTGTTAAATACTTTTTTTCTTCTTTCAAATATTTGAAGATATATTATGGTAGTTATTCTGAAAGAAGATGTACCGTGTCAATGGATTTGTAGGAAAAGGGTAACGAATATGTCAAGTTGGGAAAAAAACATTATTCAGATGCTATTGATTGTTACACCAGAGCTATAAATCAGAAGGCTTTGGATGATGCAGAGCAGTCAACTCTCTATTCAAACAGAGCCCATGTTAATTTGCTCTTAGGTAATTATAGGCGTGCTCTCCAGGATGCTGAAGAGGCAATCAAACTCTGCCCAACAAATGTTAAGGTTGTTATCTGTAAGTCCATACTCCCATCAGGCGTATTTGTCCAAACATATGTGTTGTTTATCATTCATTCTGAGCTCTGCTGTTGTGACTTGTGATATTCTATTTTAAGATTGTAATATATTGTTTTTTCAGGCACTTTATAGAGCAGTGAAAGCATCATTATCTTTGAATATGTTGGCTGAAGCAAATTTCTATTGCAATAAAGCCCTCGAGCAGTCACCAGATAATGAAGAACTGAAAAGGTTAGCCAAGCAAATTGATTTACGGAAATCAGAGAACAAACAGCGGGAGTCTGAAATTTCCAAGGCTGTTGCAGCTGCCAAGGTCTGAAATTCCCCCGACTCTGTGCAGCCAAATGATGAATATGTATATAATTATGTAATTATTTTCATAGTAGTCTTTTAATCTTTTCTGTAGAATCTTTGTAGGCTCTTGTCTCTGCTTTTGAGAACAGAAAGTTGAAAATGGGGAAGGCAATGTATCAAGAACTGACTGGATTGAAAAAGCCATTTCTAGACAAAGATAATATCCTTCATTGGCCTGTTCTTTTTCTCTATGCAGAGGCAATGTCCAGTGACATTGTTGAGGACTTCTGTGAGACTGACATGTTCGCTATGCATCTGGACACAATATCCTTTTCTAGATTGGATATATTTGGATTCATTCTTAAAAACAATAGCACAATACTAGTGCAAGTGCTACATTGCTTGATTTGTGAGCATCTTTTCTGATCCTTAGCTTGAATACATGTTTTCAGAAAGTTGTCCTCCTTTGCCATGGGACAGGGAACATGCCTATACACGTGATGCACTAGAGTTGTACTACGAGGTATGCAAGGTATGCATTTCCTTCTGATGAAATATGACTTCTATATGGTCAAAAGAAAGTGACTTAAGACCAATGAACTGTGAATAAACTGCTTTAAATAATTAGCTATGCTTATTTCATGTGCTTTCTTCTTATGGTTCATTGGGGAGCTCCTCAACTATCTTAATATAAATTGATGAGTTGAGTTATCAAAATATTTTCAAAATCACGTTTTTAACCTTGTTTCTTCTTCTGGAAGTTGCTTGATTTCAGCAGATGGCTTTGTATTGCCTTGTGGTGATTTTCATATTTTCAATCTTCTGTTTTGTGTTTTTTCCTCCCTTTTCTTTTTTTGGATGAATCTGCCAAGAATTTTTTAAAATTTTTTAAACATAAATTCTTTAGATCATACTATAACTTTGTTAGATTAGATTGTGTAGTAAAGCTCTGGCCAGTAATGCACACTTTAGTTTTCTAAAGAGCATGCATGTACTAAGGGCAAACCCACTGAACTAATTTTGGCATTTCAGGATTTAGGTTGAGCTAGGTCCATGACAACCTTGGTATGTAATGATACTAAGTTTATTCGTCCATCTCACCTTCCAGACCACAGTGGAGGAAACCTAACTTTTGTGGCGGGCCTTGCCCTTAAGTGTCCTTATTTTGTTTTCAGCATTTCGTTGCTTCTTTCTAAGGTGGCTTTAGAGATGCTGTATAGAGAAAACGAGTCCAAATAAAGCCCTTCTAGATAACATATTCTGTTAGTATCTAACAGTCTTGCAAACTTGATCATTCTTGTGGTTTTTGAGGCACCATATCTTTAGATACCTGATGGCACCGAGAAGTGCTTGAAGTTTTTGCACTTACGAGTATTTATAATGTGTATCTCTGTTTATAAGCTACCACTTATGTTTACTCTCTTCATCAAGTCTTCTAATGATATTAGCTGAATCTTGATTAAGTAGGCTGGTACTGGAGTTTGCTTATCTAAGACAGAAATTTTTTGTTCCCTCTTGGAGGGGACTGCTGCCTCTAATCTGGAGATGTCTGGCAATGAGGAAAATGATGCTGTTAAACCAACCAATAGCATTGTTCTAGGAGGTATTTTCTCCGTGTTTCAATTTGCAATTCTCCTTGTGTGCAATTTCAGTTTGTTTCTTGCTCTTCCTGCCACATAATGGCAACTAAAATATAATTAGGCTAAGGTTAAAAGTTATCACATACAACACTCCGTCCAGAAATATAAATCGTTGGATTAATTTTTAGATATAAATCTTTGGATTGATTTTTACACAGATTAATGTGCTTTTTTTTTTCTTCTAAAATGCCCTTAATTATTAAGTATTGGAAATAAAAAAGAGGAAAAAAGTTTATTTTGAAAATAAGAAAATATTAAGATTTTGTCTTGGAATAAAAAAGAGATTTGAGAATATGAAAATAAATAAGGGTAATATTGAAATTCAATGGTAAATTATCCCTAAAATTTTATAAAATGATTTATATTTTGAGAAAAAAAAAATCATTAAGCGACTTATATTTTTTATCACAGAGTGGGAGTAATTGCTTTCAATCCACATGTTAATAATCTTTCCCATTCTCGGCTCCATTCCATTGACCAAGTCCATTGTTTCTTACATAGCTGATAGCTTCCACCACCTCAATTTTTAGCTTTTCATTAAACTCCCACTCAATCTCCTGCTCGTGATTATTCACTAGGAGGATTGTCATCATTCTTTGGCTTTGTGTCTGATATCTTTTTCTAGAACAATTTATTTTAGTACACAATTGAAACTCCCACTCAATCTCCTTCTGTCAATATAAACTTGAATCTATAGCAACTTAGTACACAATTGCCTGCTGCTACTGGATAAAGGGATTCCATGCCCGCTGGAGGAAGAGATTTTGCAGCATTACCTATGATAGTTATATTTTGATTTATATGATCTGGTTCTATGGAGGTAGAGAAGATGCTTGCTCCTCTTGTGCATGATCATGCTTAGATGAGAAATAATTATGCAACCGCATGTTTGTGCAAACTTGAATTTATTCCAGCTGCAGCATATTCATATCTTCCTAAAATAAAATGTTATCCTAAAACACATTTCAGATCACAGCCCAAAATGGGCCAAAGTAAATGAAAGGAGACGACTGTATGATGTCCTGAAGGAGCCAAACTTTCTTGTCTCTGGGATTCCAGGTCTGTGAATCTTAGCAATATCCCATGAATGTTGTTCACCCTGCTGTGTAGTTTCATTTTTGTTTAATATTTCATTTGGGGATTTATTTTTGCAGTGTTTTTTGTCGTTTCAAAAAAGTCCAGCTTCTACAAAGAGTTCACATCTGGAAATTGGGCTCCACCGGCCTTTGCATGATCAAGTGCTAACTTTACGCACTTTTTTTTTTCAGTGGTATCTTGTAAAACTATTCCATTTGAGTGTATACCAGTTTTCTGGATCTGTAATTTTTAAAATTAAATTTTATATTTAATAACATAGTTGAAAATATACCTTTTATGATTGTTAAAAGAACGTATAACACATATTCGAAATTATTCGTTAATCTCTAATCTTAAAACTTGAAATTTGAAGTCTTGTATGAATATTTTATGACATTTTCTTTTTTATTATTATTTTTTAAACATATTTAAATTAACTTGTTAATTTTATTTAAAAATAAAGAGTTTAATTTAAAATAAAAATATTGTAAAATATTTATTTCATTTCATTTCAGTTGACTATTATTTTTTTTTTGTGACTCATTTCAATAGCTCTATTTTTAATTTTAATACATTTATAATTTTACCAATCTTAAAGAAATAAATTTGTCCTTTTAAATATATGTAAAACATTAATATTAATTTTGAATATTCACTAGTAATTTTTAATGAAAATGTATTTTTTAATGAGCTGTTAAAAAATATATTTTTTAGAGAGTATTATTTGATACTTACTTCGATCTAAATTAATACTTTTTTTGTGCTTGTTATAAGTTATATGTAAATTTTCTTATTCAAAATATAATGCATTTGTTAGTTTATTAAAATATTTTAATTTAAAGTGAGATTATTAAATTCATGTAAGAATAATAAATGATAAGTAGATTGTTGGGAGATATATTTAATTAATAGAAAGTACTTTTTCAATAATGCTGAAGCTCCCAAATAAATAAAAATGGAAAAAGATATCAATAACTCATTAACCCTCTTGGGTAAATAAATGAAATTATTCTTTCAAAAAATGATTGGCATATATGAGTATTTTAAAAAACTTTATCAAAAATACATAATTTTAATAAAATTAATTATATTTTTTTAATCAATATAAAAAATAAAGTATGCGTATCAATTTGGGGTGAAAGTAGTATTAAATTTTGAAATTATTATATTTACACACAAACAATCAAATAAGAGTAATTTAGATAACTTAGTTATATAATTATCATTATTAATATATTTTCAAGCAGAATTAAATGTTTATTTTTTACTTTGATTAAAAATAAAAAAAAATATCATTAAATTTAATTAATTTATAAATTTATAATTGATATTAATATAATTAATTGTTGAATTCATGAATTTAGTGAAATATGAATTCTTTAAATTAAAATAATGAGTAGTGAATATCATGAGTTAATGATATATAAATATCTTAAATTAATAATATTATTAATGAAACTTTTAATAAAAAATATTTATTTAAAAATTGAACATTTAATTTCAAATAAATTAAAATAGAAATTAAGATATTTAATTTAAAACTGATGAAATCATTTTTAATCTTAATATAAATATAAAGTGCACGATTGATTGAAGTGAGTAAAACAAAAGCAAGATCCAGCAGCCGTTCACTGTGTCTGACTCGGAACTTCCTCCATGAGTCCTACTGATTGGTATCACTATCGCATTTCACCAATCATCAGCCTTAAATGTCTTCTGGTCAATTGGATAAGGTTGGCTAATGTCAAATCAGTTCACAATTATCGTTAGTTATGAGACATTTTTAATACAGTATTTTCTCTCTCAATTTTTCTGTTTTACTATTTCAATATTTCTACATCTACCAAGGTATGAAATTTTTTTAATTTAAATCACTCGATCTGTCTGAATTATTTTAATTTTTTACACACATATTAAAGTTTGAATATATTATAATCAAAATAATTTTAATTTTAATTTTTTTCTTCCATATATGATTATAATTTTCACTTTTATTAAGAAAAGAATATTAATAATATATATATATATATATATATATTATAACTATGTATTGATAATTATAAAATAATTTAAATTTAAAATCAGAAGATTAAATTAAAATAAATTATATTTTAAAATAAAAAATATTAAATAAGAGTAAAATAAAAAATAATCAATTACTTATAAAAATGTTAACATTTTTATTTTGTTTTAATTTATTAAAAATTTAAAATTTATTTTTTAAAATAAACATTTTTTATTCATAATTTTATTAATTTAAAAATTTTATATTTCACTAATTCATAAATTTCATCTTTATCCTTTTAATTTAAAATATTTAAATTTTATTAATTTATGAATCTTACATTTCATTATATTAATATAAATGATAATTTAATAACTTAATTAAAATCAAATCTTTTGAATAATCTTTAATCGTTCGATTCCAAAGAGTTAAAGTATTTTATTTTGAACTAACACGCAACAATCATCCATCTAGTTTTGTAGTTAGCTATTTTTATCATGACTTTTCATCTTATTTTAAGAACTAAATTTCACATCCAAAGTTCAAATCATGACTTACCCATTCAATGTGAAGAGTAAACGTTCACGTTCAAAATATTACAGTTTTTTTTTTGAGGAACAAGATATTACAGTTTCAGTTCATAAAATGTGGTATTTTTATATTTAAATGTGTTTATTAAAATTGAAGTACATTAAAAAAAAAAAATCTATGTTTACCCACGCCATAGCAAGTTGTATATTCTTACCTCTTTTTATTGTCTTGCAATTTCTGATTTCTCCTTTTTCTAATACACGCAGAAACCCAAAAAAGTAAGAAAAAAAAAATGTCCGCTTTTCCCCAGTTATTTAGTACGCATGCATAAAATCCAACCAACCAAGTCACGTTTATTACTTAATAAATTCATTAAGGGGGTTTCACTCTTTTCCTTCCCTTGATTCAAAACATCGCAAACCAAACAGTGACAACGATAGGTTATGATCAACTTAAGACAAGAAACCAGCTTCTGGTTATACTTATGCGTGCATACCGAGTACAACACGGAGGCAACCTCCTTCATGCATCAGCTCAAAAGCTTCATTGATGTCCTCGAGTGTCATATTGTGGGTTATGTACTCATCAACTTTGATTTCCTGATAAAATGGAAAATGGTAATATGCTTCAGTAATTGGCAGAAGGAAAATAAATAAGAAATAGGAAGGACCTCGGAATAACAACCCAGGTTATGTACCTTCTTCATATATTTGTCTACAAGCCAAGGCACTTGTGAACGACTCTTGAAACCACCAAATGCTGTTCCCTTCCAGACACGGCCAGTAACCAGCTGAAATGGACGTGTAGATATCTCTTGACCGGACGCTGCAACACCCACGATAACTGATGTTCCCCAGCCCTTCAGAGTGTAAACCACGAATGTCAATATCTTGCACATAACTATAAAGCATAAGTAAATATTGAGATGCTAATTCTGGCACATTTTACCTTGTGGCAACACTCTAAGGCCGATCTCATGACAGAAACATTTCCAATGCACTCAAAACTATAATCAACACCACCATCTGTTTGATCCACGATAACCTGCTGTATAGGTTTATCATGGTCTTTAGGATTGATAAATTCGGTCACACCAAAATTCTTCGCTGCATATTACAATTAGTCAATAAGATTCCTTTTTCCAGTGAGCTTGTTGGAGTTTAAAAAGGCATCAGTGTGCTGCAAGGAATAACAATAAATTGCAGGTTCAAGTAGCAGCAGTTTCTCTCGGGATGAATGCTTTGAAAGAAACTCTTTAACATTTCTATGATGTATGCATACACTTTTATTAGGTTCCACAAATGTACAATAGAAAATACATTTTTGTTCATTAAATTGTACCACATGTACCCAAAGAAAGAAAAGGCGATACTATCTGGTAAACTTTAGTTGTACCATATACAAGAATCTAAAGAAAGAAGCTCCCTTTGTCCAAAATTGAAAATTCCACATTTATATTCTTGAATATCAAAAATTGAATGTCTCGTTATATTAAGTCAAAAGTGGACATTCAATTCCAAAGTACAATTAATCAAGACCAAAATTTCATATGTTATTTGAAGGTCTATTACCTTCTCTTCTACAAATGCGATTGTTAGTGAAATTTTTTATTAAAGCATGTCTAAACTATCAACAAAAGAGAATATACTCTTACAGCAAGGTTAAATTATTTGACAACAATTTTGCAATGTGGTCCTCAAGCACATGCTAAATGATCATATATGGCCAGAACCCTATATGCTAGCATACCCATCATCAGATGTTTGTATACTGCTCTTTGTACATTATTTAGCTTAAGAAACAGAGGACTGGACTTGGTTTTGGACATTATAATCCTGGAAAATGAGAAGATGGTTGATGTAATGGTCTCACCTACATCATACTTTTTGCTATCAATATCTATCCCAATAACTCTGGAAGCACCAGCAGCTTTAGCACCTTCTGCGACCTGTAAAACAGAAGTTCAGTTACATTGGATGATTAGTAACCACAGAACGCTTAGTTTCAGCACTAAAATGAAAAGAGTAGCCCTTGGAAGTGTTCTGAAAATTTAATCACATACTTAAAAAAGTTATGGTTTTGACTGAATACTTACAGCAAGCCCCACAGTACCAAGGCCAAAAACAGCAACAATGGAACCTGGTTCAACCTTTGCAGTGTTCCAAACTGCTCCAAGACCTAAATATATCACAAAAGGCCTAGCTAAGCACAAATCACATAGAAACAAACTGCAGTTTCCTACACAAAGACAGATACTTAAATCCATGGCAATAACGAAAGACCTTGGAATCTAGAAGATCAGACTTTAGAATTTCAGAAACCAAAGTTGAATCAAATAGAGTAGTCAATACAATTCAATCCCAAAATAAGACAGGTTAATCAGGTAAAATTTCTTTGTTTTAGAAGGACAAAGACAAAATACTTTGTAAATTCTAATAAAAATGGCTTAGCCACTAGCGTGCACATCAATATACTAAAGCAGATTATCAGTCCGAAACACAAAAAGAAAATTACACAGCAAACCTTGTGGTGAAAAGTAAAGAAAAAAATCAGCTAACTATTTTCTAGGATAAAGTGCATAAGAAAGAAATTCTTCCAAGCATGAAACACCCAACTCAATGGTTTCCAATACAACTACAACAATCAATCACCTACCACTTACGACTCCATTCACGATTTGATTTCTAGTCCTCTCAATTCCAAATACATCAACCAACAAAAGGCTGTGAGGTTTGGAAATCTCCACGTCTCATTTCATCTTCTTTTCCTCAGTTAATTCACATAGTATAAAAGAAGTAAAGAACCCAACTTTAGTAGAAGAATGTCAATGCATAAATTCATTTGTAGTAAGCCTAACTTTTTGCCTCACAAACCTCATTGCAAATGTAACTTTCTCCATAAGATAAGATCAACATTCAACCATGGTAGTGATCAAAACAAGCAGGCTGAGGAAGGGGTGAAAGTTGAAAAAGTAACATAGCAGCCAACCCCCCACCCCTACCGGCCATGCACAAAAGCAGCATTTCTTTTTCACCTTTTTCTTTTCCCCACTTCCTATTTAGAGAAATGATGGAAGGAATTGGTATATTGAAGAGTGATCTTGTCTTCCAGCTACAAGGAGTACATTGGTATATATGAGCTGAAGTGGAAAACAGAGAATAATGCCTTCAGGAAGCAGAAGAGTGGATATGTAGCAAGTAAGAAGCACTTTACCAGTTGGAACTCCGCAACCCAGAAGACAAACTTTCTCAAGAGGAGCTTGCGGGTCAATCTTTGCAACACTGACATCATGAACAACAGTGTACTGACTAAATGTCGAAGTACCCATGAAATGATACAGGGGTTTCCCATTGATGGAAAACCGACTTTTACGATCATTCATCATTACTCCGACTCCAGTTGCACCCCTTACTTTCCCACAGAGGTTTGTCTTTCCTGATTTACAGAACTTGCACTCCCTGCATTCTGCCTGATAACAAGGTATCACATGGTCTCCTGGCTGGACCTCAGTAACCCCTTCACCAACACTTTCAACAATTCTGCAATTTCCAGAATAAAGAACAAGCAAACACTCAATTAATTTTCCTCATGCAGCAAAAGATGAATAGAAGAACTCCTCCTCCTCCTCCCCCTTACCCCACCCAATGGGCACCCAGATGATCAGGGGGAAACATCCCCCCCCCCCCCCCAAACAACCCCAAAAAAAAAAAATGAACTCCAAAAACATACCCAGCAGCCTCGTGACCAAGAATGCAGGGGAAGAGACCCTCAGGATCCTTGAAACAGATAAAGTGGCAGTTAGATCTCAAAGTTAAGGGGAAATATAACGCATAGACCAAATAGTTGTAGTCAAACTGCAACTATCAGCTGTACTAGCCTGGTATCATAAAAAAACAACAATGTAATTGGACTTAACGCTGAATCAGCATTAAATCAGGTGTCACTCTTCGCAAGAAATTCAAACTAGTAGCAAATTATATCTCCATTTCCTCAAGCATACATCTAAGAATACTTTCAAATGAAAAAACTAGAGGAAACACAGAACTCAGAAAGCATTTCCAAAATTACTCTACAAGCAAAGAGCATCTTGTTTAAACTTTCACCAGATCTCTGCTTAAATGAGCCACTTCTTCTATATAATAAGATTACTTCTCCAAAACTCAGCATTCTCCCAATTCTTACCCCCACCCCCAAAAAAACAAAAACAAAAATCCAACTTCAGACAGTAAATGTAATGAACATTGGATGAAGTTGTGGATAATCTAACATTTGAACATATCATACCTTGCCGCTCCAAGTATAAGCATCAGTATGGCAGAGAGCTGTGAACAGGATCTTGATTCGAACTTCACCGGCTTGTGGCGGAGCCACCTGTACATCTTCGATCACCAAAGGCTTATTGGGTTCCCAGGCCACCGCAGCTTTTACGTTTCAAATGCAAAACCAACCACACCACAATCAGCGTAGGGTTTCCATATATGAAGCAAGTATCCATAACAGAGCGAGAGAGAGAAGAGTACCTTTGCAGGTAATTACTTGACCTTGTGTAGCCATGGCTGATTTTACGACCAAAAATCGACTGTAGAAGAGAGACCAGAGGTGAGAGGATTTTGGTGAGTGGACAAAACCAGGCTAAACAACGTCGACTCCACAGTACTTGGGATTTTTTGCTGGTTTAATTATGGTCCTTGAATATTTAATAAAAATTCTAAAGTAACCTTTAGAATTCCTATATATTCTATTTTTAAAAAAAAAGTCCTGTATATTCAATTATTCAGCATATCTCTTAATTAAATCTACTTTTTTCTTAAACGTATACACACACGCTCCCTTAGTTTCACTAAGATATGGAAATAGATATTTTCATATATATTAAAAATATATTTTAATATTATTGAAATTATAAAATATTTATTTATTCCTCTTATTTTATTTCACATTTAAAATTTGATTAAATTTAAATTATATCTTGTAAAAATATTTATAAAATTAATTTAAAGTATATAAAAAATTTGCAATTATTTTTAGAAAATTAAATCTTAAACTTTTCTTCCTCTTTTTTGATATTATTTTAATAGTTAAAAATAAATTTTATAATAATAAAATGTGTTAAATAATAATATTTTAAATAATTTAAAATTAAATAACAGTCTTAATAAATAAATTAAATTATAATTTAAAATCAACCAAAAAAAATAAAACAAACTTATATTTGTTGGATGCAGGTTACTATTTTAGCAATGCAATCAATTTGAACGGGGGATATATTTGGACTTTAAGCCTATTCACAGTCAATCGGCCCAAACTAAGTCTTTCTTTTTTCTTCCTTTTTTTATGAGTGGCCCAAATCGAGTCAAATATAGAGAACTCTATCCAGATTTTTTGGGCTTATAAATTTTGCTCGCAGATCACTTATAGCTTTTTCAGATGACCAAAAGGAAAACGAAAAAACTCATCATCCATACTTGTAAACAAAAGCTAATTCTACACAACAGTTTGCTTTACTTTATCTTCTTCATTTTTTTCCCCTCTTTTTTTCACCCTAATCTTCCAATCAGACACGGCTTTTTCTAACCCATTTAGGCATATTACCGACCCGCTTACAGAAAATATGTCAAAATAATTTCAACCACTACGCCCCCTCCCCCCCCCCCCCCAAAAAAAAGAGGATATTATCCTCAAAAGATAAAATATTTTCAGGCCCATTGTAAGAAAGTCCAGTCTCATCTTTGAATCAAACAGGTTGATCCAACGAAACTGAGCATATTAAAGGTGCACATTAATATTCAAATGAGGACAAGATGTACGTGAATGCCAATAATGTCATATATAAAACCAAATTTTTCAAAGAAAATGTGTAAAAAGAAACAAAATAGTATTTAAATTATTTTGAGATATATAAAAAATTAATATTCAGTTTTAGAAAAAATACAATTTTTTTGCAGTTTTAACATTTTAGTTTAAAATTTATATTTTATTAACACATAAATTTTTATACTAATTACATTAATAATATAAAAATACAATAATTTACTTATACTTCTTTATTTAAAAAAAATATCTTAAATTGAAGAAGACGATTAACTTTAAAATGAAAACAAAAAGTCATAGAAATGAAAGGACAAGGATCCAAATGAAAAGCCTGGGGAAGGATAAAATGCCAGCATCTTTGAGATCGAGATGCCTTGAAAAAACAAAAAAGAATTTTTGCGATGGCAAAAAAAAAAAAAGATAGTGATGATACCCGGTCAAAGCGTTGTACATGGCATCAAATATAACATTGCCATGCGGAATCTGTCAGCTAAGATAATTGTGGTCAACATTTTGACCACTGAATCCTATCCACAAATTTTTTTTTTATTATTATTATTTATTGGTAAATCCTATCCACATTTGTTAAGTACTAGTATCTTGGTTTATTGGAGAAGGTTTGATTCAAAGTACACCTATCCTTATGATGATGTATTTTTAAAAATATTTAACATCTGATAGAATAATGTAAATATCCTTAAGTTGTCATGATATCATTCTAAAAATTGACATAAAGAGTAAAAAGTCTTGAAAGTTTTATTTTATTATAAAAAAAAACACATTAATAGTACATTTGTAGTTATATATGAGTACTTATCTTCCCCACCCCCCTCTCTCTTGAAGATATATCTAAAAGTGAAAAAATAGCACTAAAGGTAAAAAGAAGTTAAAAGCTATCAAAGTTGGCCAAACAAACTCTTTAATCTTTAAAAGAAAGTTACACTTGGTGATTAATTAGAGACAAATTTGTATATGCTACATTAGCCTATTTTTCACTGACTATATATCTTTTAAAAAATATTACTATTATTCTATATGATATACTTAGTTGTTTCAAAATATCATTTCATAATTTTTGTTTTGTTTTACAATAAATGTCTTTTTCAGTATCAATAATTAATATTTTATAATTTTATCTATATATAAGTAAAGAAAAAATGAGAATTATTAATTTAAAAAGATAGACGATGAAAAAACTATTTAAAATATGAATTAAAGATAAGTTTTTAATAAATATATAAATATCTAAAATAAAACTTATTCTTGATGATGAGACAGTAAGTATATAAATATAATGTGCAATAGATCCATAAAAATCAGTCTCAACTAAAATTCACATGTGCAAATACTCCTATTTTGGAAATAAAAAAGAGGTCAATGGGGGAAAAGATATGCAAAAATGCTCCGTGTTTTAACTTTTAAGATTCCTTCCTTCCGTGTCTATCAGCAGCACCATGCTGCCTCTCTCCCATCCTGTAAACTATAAAAGCACATACTATTATAGAACCTTAGTTCAATAGGCGACGGGCAAAAGGCAAGTAAAGGTACTCCTTTTCTTTTCAGTTGGCAGCTTCTACTAAACTCTTTGTCAAGACCTCCACATGGCTTCACAGCCTACTTCAGCAGACTCTTCATCAAATCTCAGGATTTTAGTGCAAAAAAACCCATCTGAATCTCAACTCTCCGAGCTGGGCATCAAATCTTGGCCCAAGTAAGTAATTAATTCCCCCCCCTCCCCCCATAAAAATCACATATCTATATGATTTTGATTATTTATTTTCTTCGTCCGTGTGGCTGATAGATGGGGTTGCTCGCCGGGGAAGTACCAATTGAAGTTTGATGCACAAGAGACGTGTTATTTACTGAGGGGAAAAGTTAAAGTCTACCCGAAGAATTCATCGGAGACAGTGGAATTTGGTGCGGGTGATCTCGTGGTAATTCCAAAGGGACTGAGTTGTACTTGGGATGTATCCGTGGCCGTCGATAAGCATTACAAGTTCGACTCAACTTCTCCTCCTTCTTCTGCTGCTTCTTCTTCTTCGTGATCCTCAATAGTTTTTTAACACACAATCCAACCCAACTTCAGTTCTTTTGTATGATTATTGCAGATTATTTATTTAGATTCAAACTTTGTTAATTTTCTTATTTGTCAAAAAATATATATAAATGTTTTAGAGATAGAAATGGGCTTTGATTTATATTATTTTTTTTTACTATTATTTATATATTGTTTGTTAGCTTTAAGCATGGCAACAACAAACAATCTTTTTAAAGGTAGTCAGAAAGATAAAACAATTAGTCAATGCATGTCATTTTCCAACTTAACCTTCTTTATAGCTTTAAATGTTCCTTTGACTGGTCAACTCTCATATTTTAATTATGATTCATGAAATGAGCACTCCCTTTTATGACAATTATTTTTGGTTGCCACCGCACAAGGAAATCCAAATCTTGCACCATCTTCTATTCTTCTTTCTTAATTCGCGCCTTCCTTTTTTCTTTTTTCTCTATTGCTCTCTCTTTTCGGTGGAATTTTTGTTTTTAATAAAATGGAAAAATTCTATTAAATTGAAGACGAGAGTACATATGAAGGAACATTTTTTCCGTGAGAAATTTGATTTGTTTTCTTTTGTATTTAAATCGAGTGTTCATATTATAATTTGTTTTGTATTTGGGAATTTTTGTTTGAATAAAATGGAAAATTTTCATTAAGTTGAAGTTGGGAGAGCACATCCTCTATCACGAAGATCGAGAAGAAGAGGGTGCATCTAGGGTTGTCACTTTAAATTCCATTTGTCAATCTAATACGATTATAAAGTGTAATTATTTACACAGATATGGTATCATATGTGATATGATCACGTTTATTAATAAATAAATTTTGTTTAAATTAAATTGAATATTTTAAAATTTATATTTTAATTTATTTAATTTATAAAAAATGTTTTTTTTGTCTTTTAACTTATTAAAAGGAAATAATTTTTTTTTAATTTTATAAAATTTAAATAGTAATTTTAACCATTCAGTTCTTATTTACTTTGAATTTTAAATTTAGTTATAAAAATTTAAATTAAATTTTAAAATATTGTAATTTTATTAAATTTTAGTTTGTTTAATTATAAAAATTATAATTTGAGTGATTAAATTATTTTAAAATAAATTTCATTGATTGTGTTTTATTAGAATCGATAATTTTTTCATAATATAAGTAGCTTAACATCAACTTATTCGATAATTACCCCAACTCCCTAAGTACAAATGTAGGAACATTGTAATTTTATTTTTTTTGGATAATTAGCCCATTTAATCTTCTTTTTACCATTTTGGCCACTTTTGTATCTTATGTTTTTTCATAGCCATTTAAAATTCTTATTTGTTATTTTTCATTTATTTTGGTCATTTATTTTGTTATTTGTTTTGGTCTATTATCTTTTTGTTTTAATCATTTAAAATTTGTCACCTATTTTGATCCTTCTTATTCTTATTTTTTAGCCAATCTCTTTTACATGTCAGTAAAATAGATAAAAATGGTTTTATTAAAAACCATTTGATCTCTTATATATATAAGAGATTAAATTTATTAAAAAATAATACATATAAAATCTAAATGATTGAAAAAATCATAAAAGACCAAAATGATCAAAATTGTAAAGATAAGAGATTAAATTGGCTAATTTTCTTAATTTTATTTTGTTTTCTTTTGTATTTGGGAAAGGAGTTTCATATTGTGAATTGTTTTTTTTTTAAATTGTTCAAATTAAAAATAAAAATATAATGTATTTTTAGTCAAATTATTTAAAAATTGTAAAATAAGATTAAAAAACTCATCAAACTTTGCAAAACAACTATTATTCCGCTTTAAAATAATTTATTTTGAAATGGAATAGGGTGTTAATGGAGAGCATATCCAATTGCTAGTACTTTCATTACCTAATAGAGGCATAATGTATTTGGATTGAATTCTTTGGGCAATATTTTTAAATGAAAAATTGTTTTATATTTAAAATTTTGAATTGATATTATTGAATCACACATTATTCATAATATTATAAAATTTATAAAATTTAATTAATTAATTAGTTGATAATATATTTTAATTAAAAATTATAATTTACACGAATTGATAATATCCATTCAATTTTGAATAGAAAGTAGTATTTTATTCTAATTACTCAGTAATGCTTTTTTTTTTTTTTTGAGGAGTATTACTTAGTAATGCCAGAAAGGAAAAAGCGAAAATAAAAACTATAGTGCGATACACGATATCAAGATTTTCTTTTTCTTTTTTTTTTTGGTTAAAAAAAGAATTGATTATTCTAAAAGAATGTAATTGGATTCAATCCAAGACCTTGAAGCTTTTACTCGGCAGAGATCAGGGTGCCTTTTTTTATCGGGATTGTTTTATCAATGTGTGAAGTTTTGGCATTTTGCATTGGGAAGGGAAGGTTTGGATAAAATAAGAAAGAAAGAAAGAAAGAAAACTATCTCAGGGAATGGAATATATAAACTATTACCATTTGCTTTGAACAGAAGTCCCAAAGTTCAAGTACAAGTCGTCTTTGTCTTGGATTAATTTGGATGTACAGTAGTACTAAGGACCCAATAAAAGGACGTACGTGCGTGCATTCATGATTCATGTGATAACATTCTTGCACTTATCCATATTGTTTTCCATTTTGTCTGATTTTCCACACATGACATTTGCAGATACATCTAATTTTCCTCAGAAAAAGAAATAAAGGAAAAAGTTAGATACATCTAATTTGGAGTCTATTTATACTTGGAAAAGTTTGAAAGCTTCCTATTCAACTTTGATTCATTTTTCATTTAGAAACCTAAATCTGAATCACTCCATTTCCTCAGTCAATTGAAAACAAATCAAAGCTTAAATCAATATTGAATTTTCTATGTATTAGAAATAGGTAACCTAGATCAGATCTCCCACCCAGACCGAACTTATCAAACTCTATTGAATGAATTCAATTTTGGCAATATTTATCAAAAAAAATCAGTAGGAACAATATTAGGAAAATAAAAAGTAAGTAAATACACTCTCCATCCGATATTGATCGAAACTGAATGGTCGCTTCTTCTTTTTTTTCAGAAATAAATCTACACTTTCTTAAAATAAACTTCTTTTCCATATAAAATTTCACTAACAATTTAAAAAAATTACATCCACTAATTAATAATACACACTACTAACTTAATTAATAATAATAATAATAAAGATAAAAATGTACCTTCTTTGAATTCAAAGACTAACAATTTTTAAGACTAAATCAAACAGAGTCATAAAATTTTTTTATTTTTTTAAAAAAACCCATTATGAATTCCTGTACATGAACAGAAAACGTCCTATCACATTTTTTTATTTATCATATGCATAAATGTAGTACGTGCTACAGAAATACGTTATAATCAACATCTATAAAAACGCAACCAAATAATATTTGTGCAGTAGGAGCAACACCAGATTTGTTTCGTGGTCTATTTCTCATAATAGTGCAAAACGTCTTAGTCCTGCACGTTTTTAATACTGATTGAAGACAACAGGTTTCCAGATATTTCAAACTACGTCCCATTTATGTCAAAAAGCTGTTCTAAGTATCATACCAAAGCATTTAGAACCTAACTTGAAAAATATGTAAACTGAAAAACAGCTAGGCAATCTGAGATGTCCATGGTGATGCCAGAAAATGGAAATGTGCTAAAAAGTTTGTGTTTCTTTTTTTTTTTGTATTAGCTAATAGAATCCTCTCCAAAACATACCCTTCATATCTAAATTTTATGAGATGCTATTGTAAAAGGAGCATACCTGTTTCTTATGCAGTATTCAATTGGTTATTTCTACCCCAAAGAAAAGAAGCCACAAGTTCACCTTAAGTGAACAAAAGAAGTTGCCGGACAACCAATTCCCAGGCCAAGTACCTTCCCACGAACCATTTCCAGCGAATACAGCTATAAACTATAGTAGATCTTGATCCTAATTAAATGCCATGAGCTAAGACTTTCTCACAGGAAACACATGGGAGAGGACCTCAAAATGCAAGTCGCAGCTTAAGAAGTGATAAGACATCAGCTCAAAGCAACTATGATCCCAGAACATTTAAAGAGTAAAGCAGGTCATGAGTAGAACAGGATTTGATAAAGTTACACAAAGCATAATCCTGAGTAATCAAAATGAAAACATGAGGCAACATTAATACATTATTATTATTTAAGTGACAATGCATGTCCCTCAGTAGAGCTATATGATGTCCCATGCATGGTGTCACTATAATGAGACTACCATGCCATGCACCAAAAGATGGAGTACAATTGTTACTGATCAGGTGACTATTCAAGCAAAGTTAGTTATGAACATTTTCATAATACCAGCCTCAAACTATTAAGAATGAGTGTTCCGTAGATATTTGAGTTACATTTCCAAATAGAAAGACCAAGCAATTTTATCGCTTTCCAAATGAAAACTTGTTGAAGTTAAGGACCTTAACAGATAATGTCAGTCCCAACCCTTGAATTAGTAAAAGCCAATACTAGGATAAAGCTCCTTCCATAGCACAGAGTGAACTCTGATGAATGCTCAGCACCTTCAGATATTGTCCATTTTTCAAAATCAATCGCCTTAAGAATATGCTCCCCGAAGGAACACGGTTGGAATTACCTGAGATACAGCTAGTTCACTGTCACCAGAAGCCAGTGTCCCCAGTTCCTAGGGACTCATTCTGACTGGGTACCACAGACACTGTAGAAAAATAAGAGGAATCTCTTCTCAAAGTGTCAAATAAGCCTCCCACAAATAATTATTTTCCTTACATTAAGAAAAAATTAATTTAGTCAAAAAGGGAAACCCCTAGGGCTAGATATGTCAATCTAGAAAAAGCCGACGCATATGAGAACAAAAGGTGAATGGAGGAGTGCCTCCTTGAGTGAAGGTCTAGCATACCAAGCTGTCGAAGTGGTAGAAGTCTTTGATGTATTTGTATATGATGGCTAGTGAAATCTCAACTTTTAGCAAAGTACCCTTCCTAGTAACATACTCCCTCCCTCCCATCTTATCTTTCTCATTTTTTAATCTGCCTCATCAGGAAATCAATGGTGAATTAATTGTTATTTTCCATCCTATTTAATAGAGCTCCTTTTTCCAAATAAATTTAAATGCAAGCTATGAAAAGTGCTTTTGGAAATAAGAGAGATTATGTAAGATAATTTGAATATGTTAGATATGGAGAGACAAAAAAATAGATCGATCAAGGGTAAATAAGGAAAAGATGGATTGGTTAACTCAAAAAACAACTTTTCTTAATACTCGTGTACTCAGTTAAGTGAGACAAATAAAATGTGACAAAGGAAATAATAAAAATAGACATGATACCATACCCTGTAGAATCAACCTTTCTCCAGAAGGAAATTCTGTGATAGTTGACCTAGAGACGGGTAGCACTTAACTGATAAATAACCTGAGAGGTCCAGCCCTATCCTGAAACAATATAAAACCTTCAGCTTCAGATACTCTTTTTTAACAGAAAAAGCTGAAAATTCAAATCATGCCAAATTCAAAGAAATCATAAGACAACGAGGAATGTACCCAAGAAAATCATGTTCTGGGTCTTGCACAGAAAGGGTGAATACTACCTATTATCAGCCTAAGCAGCCAACTAAATATAAGTAAACACATGAACAAAAAGGATTGAAATAGATTTAGATGTTAATTTAACCAAATATCCTTCTAGTTCACATAAATGTACCGATTATCTGACCTGAAACTTATGGTCTGAAGACATGGGAACAAAAAAAGCCAGCGGCTGAATAGCACATTCTACAGGCAGCAAAATCTTGTGTTCTGCTGCACAAATCTTCTCTTGAGCACTTAGTTAAATAGGCAATGATTCCAATGAGATTCATCATTGTCGAGATCCACATAACAAGCACATGTGTTAAAGAATTAAGATAAAATGATCCTGACAGTTATAAACTAAGCTTTGAGAACTATACTTAGCTGTGACCCTCTGCAAGGAAGCAATATAACTCAACTATGAGTTACATGATCTAGTATGGGCTCCATGGTGTATCTGAAATCTTGTTTCGCTTAGTGTAATATGTACAACCAAAGACAATAAGTTGATACAACCGCAAAAGTCATCCCTCCTCGTCTTTTACATTATTTGAAACAATAAAGTGAACAAGCATATCATATATATATATATATATAAAGAATGATCAAAGACATGGAGTTGTAGAATGGCAATAGAAATGCCAACTTTGGGAGAACAAAAGATATAGATAGCTTCCCTAATTTTTGTTAATCGAATATATTATTGAAACTATGTATATACAGCAAATGTCACTAATCATATAACCCTGTTCACATTACATCTACTTGAAACAACTTGGGCCCCATATACGGATCGTCTGATCATCACTAGCAGAAGCCAACATTTGAGGCCTCCTAGGGTTCCAGCTCACAGAATTTACAGTCATTAGATGGCCTGACAGAACCTCAATTGGATATGGACTTTTGCGGTTCCAAATGTAGACCTGCTAATAAAACAATATTTCATGTGATCCACTATTTCACTAAAGCTATAAAAAGAAAAATCTATTTGAAGCTTCACTATTTTGTTCTTCAGGCAATTTAAGTTTGATAAATTCTTCATACTGGCAGAAATGCCAAATCATACCTTAGCATCTTCACTGCCACTGGCAATAAACAAACTATTCAATCCACCAAAGCAAGACCGTATTACATACTTCTGCTGCCTGTGGCCCTTATACTTCTGAGGTTTTCGCCACTTCCCTGCAACAGCCCACATATGAATTTCTTGGCTGTTGAGGTTGACAATAAAAAACTTACTATCCAATGATACTGAAAGTGACGTAATCGAATGCTCCTCTTTAATGACACGTTCAGTATTAGTCCGCACATTGAGTACATGAATTTCTTTGTCAGAAAATATGCCTATAAGGTTTTCTCCATCTGATGTTACAGCTAGGTCTGTAACTTTAGGCATCCTTGCCCCCTTCCATGCTTTAATTTCATTGCCTTCACAATCCCACATGAAGATGCCTTTTTCAGGTTCAGAGCTGCCACATACGAGCTTCTTAGAATCAGGAAACCAAGCACATGAGCTGACTATGAAACCACCACCGCCATATGTGTGCTTGCATATACCTGTTTCCACATCCCAGAGTTTGACCACTTCCATATTTCCACATGTCAGCAACATGGAATCATCAGGGCTCCATGCTACCAATGAGACGGCACTTTGGTGGCTGTTTAGTGTGTGCTTTTGCATTATTTTACCATTTTCCAGCACCTGAGAAAAGTTATTGGAATTAAAATTGAAAATAAAGCCAGTTCCAGATCAAGAAAAGCAGTCAGATAACAATAGCAAAGAGCAACATAACCATTTAGTTCTAAAATGTATTCACAAAATCTGATGCATGATGAAAATGATAAAATATGGTAAGAAGTCAACACGGATCAGAAGGCATGCATAACAAGTTTGTTATCTATAATAGTTGATAGAAAGACTTGAATGTGTAGGTCATCATTAGCTTTGTTATCACCATTGAAGCCTAATACTCCCTCCGTTGCAAATTGATAGGCTTATTTGATTTTTTACACCCATAAGAAAACATAATTAATGTTGTTGAAAATATGTATTTTTTATAAAATATTCCTAAAATAACCCTTTCACATTGAGAAGTTTGAGCATTAGAACCACTAATAAATTGTTGGAAAAGTACTTTATCATTAATTAAATGTATTTTTTCAACAATCTACCCACAAATCATTATTCAAAATGTAATTAATACTGTCATTTTAAATAGAGGTATTTTAGTCAACTGAGAAATATATTATCTTCTTAATAAGGAAACAAGCTTATAATTTGTGGCAAATCAAAAAGAAAAACAAGCCTATCAAATCCGGATAGAGTGAATATAAAATTCTGAGCCAACTTAGACATATATTATGAAACAATCAAACTATTTGTCGGGAGTCCATTTACAATCCAGTCACCCATTTACCTTTCTGTTTGAAAGCAAAACAAACAATTAACACTGAATTTTTTTTTCATAATAATGATTATCTTGCCATCATTTGTATTTACCTCTTCAAATAAAAACCATACAATACTTTAGAAATGAACTTATTGGATAGCAAAGTAAATCTGCAATAAAAACGCAACGACAATTAGTAGATTTGTCCATGAATGACATCCAGCAACATGCATGTACACTTCAAATACAGTTTCTGATAAGAAATATTCAATTTACCTTCCATATAATGGCTGTACAATCACGTGATGATGAGGCC
Source organism: Apocynum venetum (assembly GCA_019593545.1). Classification (NCBI taxonomy): domain Eukaryota; kingdom Viridiplantae; phylum Streptophyta; class Magnoliopsida; order Gentianales; family Apocynaceae; genus Apocynum; species Apocynum venetum. The sequence continues at coordinate 3,666,231 of SRSM01000324.1, forward strand.
AGGTATTCCCCATTGTTGGAAAACTGAACGAACCAAACTTCATTTTTATGATTAGACAAGATCTGCAATAATATAAGTGTAGGATACATATTTAAGAATTTGAAAGCAGCTCAAAACCCTCACACCAGCTTTTCTCTTTCCACCTTGAAGAATAAACTAGTTCATGGAAAGCAATGTGTATACAATACCATGCATGGGATTGGATCTGGCTCTGCTTAATTATACCTGAGTTGATGTGAAATAAAATTTGATTTGAAGGTGAAGAAAGCATAGATCACCTCAGATCATCTTTTTCAAAGCAAAGAAAAAGAAACAACTCTTAACAGTGTATAAGCAGGATTATGAAGAAAAAAATGTCTAAGATTTTCCACATCAGGGAGAAGAATAAATTGTTTTGGCCCTAACATAGAGAGTCAAGTTACCACTAAAATTTGAAAGCTTATTTTAATTCATCATTCATCTTTCTATCAAATGGAGCTGAAACTGCTGAAGATAGGCTTCATAAATTATTTACCAATTCAACATACTCACAGGCAAGTATTTGTTGTTGGGTTGAGAACAATTAGGAGATAGGTAAATTTGCAAGTATCTCACACATTAGATCAAATCAATGATAGCCCTCTTAAATGCACAACTATTAAACAACTGAAGTTTATGTTATTGAGGTGATGATTGATGTTGTACCCCTTATATCGTCTTTGTTCTCTCCAAAGTATGAAGGGCCCAAGCTTAGATAACATTTTCATTGCTTGATCCTTAAATTGTAGCATCTCATGTAATTCCTCTATGATGCTTCTATTTTTAAATTTCTAGAACACAAGATAAAATGCAATGAAATCTCCACAGATTTGTACATATATTGCTCAAATGAAGAAAGGATTCCAAACAAAGTAATATATCCATGCAGGCCTCTTTGTCTTTGAGTCCTTAGTTACAAGCAAAAGATTCAGGAGCAAAGGGAGAAAGGAAAATCAATGGCAAACAAATAAATCAAAATTATCTAAAACAGACATTAGATTTAAGGGAAGTTACAATTTTATGTGGTTTGTTCTCGGCTAGAAACTTAGGAACAGCACATATTTGTAATACAAGGAAACAGAACCAAACTATGAACAATTGGCAAGCTAGTGAAAGATGTTCTTGAATCAACTGATCGCCTCTTTATTTTGGAAATAAATGTCTCCTCCAACAAGCCATTATAAGAAAAATCTCTCAGGTAGCAATCCCTCGATGGTAAGAACAAATAATTCAAGTCACATGCTAATGGGCGTCAATTTCAGGAGGACATTCACAATAGAAATATTTTTGTATTATAATGCCTAAATAGCTAAATAACTAAAAGATTCTACAGGCAAAATAAAATGTAAAAAATACAGTAATTAAACCACCTGAATGGTTTCAGTCGGAAAATCTTCTTGATTACAATGGTGATCTTCATAAAGTGACATCACGTCAGAAGTATGATACGCACAATTATCTATCTGAGCAGTAGTAGCCATTTCAACCAAATGCTCCAACCTTCTCTCTGGAAGTGTTATGGGTGGTGGAAGCAGTTTTTCCAATTCAATGAGCAATCTTTTTCGCAACTCCTGGACAACTCCATAATCAATCTTACTCAATCCCAATTCCCTAAGGGACACTAATCCAACTGCAAGTTTGTGCAACCTCTCTTTGCCCACCTGTAATCTAGAAATCTGATTCCTTAGAATCTCCAAAGCTAAAGAATTGTCCCCGCGACTCAAACACTCCAACAAGCACTGCTTAAACACAAGAAACAATGCCGAAGATCTCGTTTCATCACTCAATCCCTTCAGTTTATTAAGACCCTCAGTGCAATCATCCCAATTGGCATTACTAATTTGAGATTCCAGAGACTGAAATTCTAAAGATTTGCACGAAATGCCAGACTCCGATTCCAAACACGCCGCTGACTTTCCGTACCCTAATGAATGCAAACACTGAATAATAATCCTGACAAACTCATTCTTCCTAATTAACCCTTTTGACCCAATCATTTGATTCTCCATTACTGTACCACCAAACGGCAACACCGAAAAATCTCTTTCCAACTTTACAACCCTCAATTCGCATCTCTTCCGCCAGCCATTCCTCTACTGTAATTGATGAAACAGCAAAAGTTTCTGCACAAAGTTTCATAAATAAGTTAACAGAGAAAATTCTGACCCATATCGAAACAAATACTCTAAACCATCAAAACGAACTTATATTAACTAGCCAAAAAGGAAAAATCGAATGCTCAAATTCAGTTTAGTTTTCTACGAAGACACCCAATGAATTGTATACCCAACTATGTGAAAATGAATCAGAAAAAAAAAATTACCTAAAGAGAATCTATTGAATAACCTCCTTAATTACATTAACTTGTATTTAAGAAGAAAACATTATAAAAAAAATCGAATAAGGGCAGCCGGAGTAGTGAAAGTTGTGAAAAATATCAATAAAGAGCGTTCAATACGGAGTTAGAGAGAAATGTGTCTAAGGAGGAGGTCGTAGGTGGCATCCGACGAAGGCACGAAGACAGTTGACCAACGACGTCGTTTTGCGGCATGGCAATTTTTCCACGTCCACGCGATAAGTACTGTGGACCGAAGCGCATGGGATTGGGCATTGTGCTAGGTGGCACTATTTCGGGATTTTTGCGTGCGCGGGTCGGTAAGACCTTTTTATCCAGTGTGAACGAAATCCAAAGCGGGAAATGTCAAAATTAATTTTATGGGCCCTTCTACCTTTTCCATCTTCGTTGTCGATAAATATATTTCACTTTCTTCTTCTCGCTGGGTCCTTTATCTTTTCTTTTCTTTTTTTTGTTGGGGGGAATGTGGTCTCTGTGTGACGTGATCTATAGAATTGACTGACAAAACAAATAATAATAATAATAAATAGTTTTTGTATGCAATTTCACTGATGGTTTGACAAAGTAATTTGATTTTTACTATTCTCCGTGCTCTTTTTTTCTTTTTTCTCTCTTTGCATAATTTTTTTCTCATCCACTTTATGTTCATAAATAAATATAAACGTATCTATTTTATCCTCTACTATTGTTTTGAAAAAAAAATTTAAAAAAAATACCCTTCAACTATTTTCATTTCTTTAAATTTATTTTTAAACCTTCATTTTTTACATTTTGTATCTTTAAATTTTTACACTAATTTTAATTGTGCAAAAATATCCTAAAACTTTTCTTTATCTTTTTCTACTCTTTTATCGTTTATTTCCATCACTCAGCCCTATCTAAAATGATGGGCTTTTTTTTAGGAATACCTAAAATTATGGTTTCAATTGAAAAAGTAAGTAAACATTTTTTTTAGGATAAAAAAAATTAGAGCAAATATTGGAGTTCATAAGTAATTAAAGGCTGTGATATTAAAATTATTTATTTATTTACTAAAAATATTGAGTATTTTGTGGGAAAAAAAGTCCCCACTTAAACAATTATCCACCTTCGACTCATTGCATTTCTATATATTTTTCCAATTGAAATATAATCTTGCATTTCTTTAGTTTTTTTTTATTACCTTGCATTTCTTTAGTTAAGAAATGTCTTTTAGCATAGTAGTGGATAAAAAAACTGATAGAAAATAGTATAATGATAAAAAAAATTATGAAATTAAATTTCAAATAAATTTTTGCATAATTAAAAATAATGTAATGCATACAAAATATGAAAGTAAAAAATCTAAAGATATATTTAAAGAAATCAAAGCAATTGAACGTCATTTTGATTTTTTTGTACTTTTCAAGTATAATTTTCACAAAGTTTATATAAAGACACACGTGTGTGTGTGTATATATATATATATATATATATATATTATCCTATAATTGATGATAGAAAATTATTTTGAATTATTAAAGTGCACATAAAAAGGTGCAACTCTAAAGAGGCTGTGAGTATTTTCTTTAACATATTTTGATATAGACTATATTCACGTGAATTATATGATTTTAAATCAAATCATTTAGAAAATAAAGATTGTTTATAATTTATATTTTTCTAACTTATTTATGATCACGCATCCTTATATTATAATATGATATGATTCGTAATATGCAATCATAGTAAGCTACTTTATTTTTATTGGTACATTTATATAATTTCATACCATAAATAATGTTAAAATATACTAAATCATGTAAATAGTTGGTACCGGAAATGCAATCCAGCCTCCAGATTTATTTTGTTTTATAATAGAATATCATTAATTTAGTACTTAAATAATTTAAATTGAATTTCTACATTTTTCATTTTAAAATGTTAAAAAATTGAATATTTATTTTTTTTATAAAATAAGTATATTTTTTATTTACAATCTAACTATTATTGAATTTTAAAAAATTATATATATATATCTAAATTCATATAGTTCCATTAATAAAAAAATAATATTAATTATCTCATTATTTTTTATATTAAAATAAATGTGAAAATTAAAATTTAAACTAAATAAATATTATTTGTTCTATGATAATTATAAATTGTTATTCTAACTAGTGCTACATAGTTTATAAACAGTATAAACAGAAATCATTTCAAGTTCAAAATATAAATATAAAAGAGCATATATATGTTATCGTAGTATATAATATCAATAAGTATTAATAACATTTTTTCTGATATTACTATTATAATACACAAAATATTTGATTTTTAGAATCCTTAAATTTGTTTAAAGCTATGAAAACATAATTTGTTTAATTTCGCATAATTTTCTAACGAGCAACAAAAAAAAATCAACTTTTATTATTGTTCGTTATTGGCCCATCAAGACAAGAATTTGGTAAGTAGTACCAAAGAAAATATTAATGTAGCGATTAGATTGGTTCGTAGAAAGCACGCGGCTTTCGGACCGCGTACTGGACATGCCATGAAGAGCCGAAAGAACGTGTGCTGGTGGCTACACCGGCAATAAAGTGACTCCTTCGTTCGCTCCACAAAACCCCTTTTTTCCCTCTCTATCACTCTCCCTTCGGTCACAATTTCTCTCTCTTGCCGCTAAATCTCGTCGCTCAACTCTCACTTCACTTCACTCGACTTCAAATCTTCACCTGCTCCCATTCTCCATTTTTTTTTTTGCCAAAATGCCTTTTTCAAGATCTGTAATCTCACTACAGAGAAGTTAGAGAGCTAGCTTTTGTATCTGAAACGCATTTCCATTTTTGTCTCGTTAATTTTGTGCAGATCTCTAGTAAAATTATTGGATCCGAAGAGATAAGAGTAAATTAGTTGAGGAAAGAACTGGCATTGTTGTTTTTTATGAGGTGGGGTTTAATGCTAGTGTATTTTTTACTTGCCTGTTGGGTTGGTGTGAAGGAAAGTCATGCAATATTTTCAAGAAGTTAATGGAGGGCTTTGTTGGTGGAGGGAAAAGGTTTTGCGCTGGAACCCTAAAGAACTCCGGCGAGTGCAATTGAGGTTTTGCAGACTTTATTTCTGAGGATGCTGTTTGGAATTTGTGTGCTAGAGCATAAAGATGTCTACTACTTTAGTGCTTCCCTTTCTTCTTCCGCTGCTCATTCTGCTTCCTACTAACCTCGGTAATTTTGTAAAGATTCTGATATGTTTACTATTTTAAGTATCTGCAATTTTTAATTCTGTCTGCTTTGTGTGTGGTTCATAGCATAGTGGAGCACTTTGAAAGACTACTAAAGAACCACTTTTTCTTTTTGGTCATAAGGGAAAGCTATAGTCAACGAAATAATGGTAGTGTTTTCTTTCTGGTGTATTTACAAACAAGAACTTGAACGTTATAGTGTATGTTATTTTGTTGCTGGCTTGGTATGCTAACCCCTCCTAAATTCATGGAATTGATTAAATTAAAGGATGATAATGGTTTGGTTGGTTTGGTACAATAGTTTTGGCGGCACTTGCCCTGATTAGGATGTAGTTTTTGTTAGGGTTTAATTGTTTATCGGATTTCCAGAAGACATTTTGCTAGGAATTTACTAATTATTGGCACTTGCTGCTGTCATTTTTTTTTGTATTTTTATAATTTTATGTCCATTTGATTGCTCCTGTCGAAACACAGTGTAGAGTTTTTAATGTAAATCAGTCTTGTATTTTGCATATCTACCATTAACTTATCTTCCTTTTTTTGTTTAAATAATTATTCTGATGTAAAAACCTAATCTTTTATTCAGGGATTCAATTGCAACCTATCTATCTTTCTCCTGCTTTATTGCCAATCCAGCAGTCTCCCTCGAGGAAAGTCTTATCGGAACATGGTAAAATTGCAAATTCTGTAATTTATTTCTCATTTTCTAACAAGTACTTCCTCAATCTAAAATTAAATATTCATTTTCCTAAAATAAACATATTTTTCATTTAAAATTTCATAAATAAGCTAAGAAATTTAAGATATTCACATCCTACCAATGAACATGGCTCCAACATTAACCATATTAATTAAGGCATGTGTTAACTTACTCATAATCAAAGCCTCTAAGTAAAAAAATAGACATTTAATTTTGGATGGAGGGAGTATAAGAAAAATATATTAAGTGAATTACTCTATCTTTCAGTTTTCTGTTGGGATCTGTATGATATTTACTTAATTGTCTCTTCTTATTTGTAATAATAATGCACTAATAATGTAGAGTTTCATTGTTCTAAATTTTCACAGTTAGGTCAGTGCTGTCAGGTGTTTCAGTTGCCCCATTAATAACACCACACCTGGAACGGATTAAACCTCCTGCTGATCTATCAGTAGTGCCAGCTTCTTCTCCACCGGTTCAAGGTAGTAGGAATGCTCATTCACATGCACATTAGTTAAAATTTTCATCTCTTACTGATCTAGATTGCCCCATTTAGGTCCTGCTGCCAGTCCATTAGGTAATTCATGGCAAAGACATCATCACCGCCGTCATCGAATGAGGACTCGTGCCATTTCCCCATCTCCATCTAGGACTCCAGGTAATATTTCGTTTTCACTTCTTAACTATTTATCTTTCACTGTATGGGATCCTTGTAAACCAGTTATACTCTTTACCTCCTATATTAGCCATTGTGCTTTCTGAATCTATGTTTTTTTTATTATGCTGACAAGAATACTCATGAGCCTGAGTTGCAACTATGTCTGCAATTTATTTATTGAGTATTTGCTCAAGGACATTGAGCATTTGCTTTGCAATCCTTGGCATATTACCCATTTCTGCATAAACATGATTTTGAAATTGAAAATAGCTTCTCTTAGTTCACACCTTTTCAAACTTTGCTGATTCTGCGTTGCTTGTCTTCATTAGTTGCTTCAACAACTAAATTGTTTTTATTAATGAACCTGACAGGTTGCGGTCAAATTTGTGTAGATCCATTTACTTCTACTCCCTTTGGTTCCACATGTGGTTGTGTTTTATCAATGAAAGTCAGACTTCTTCTACATGTCTCACTTTATACTGTTTTTCCTCTGGTTAATGAGCTAGAGATTGAGATTGCAGAAGGGATCTATTTGCAGCAAAGTCAAGTGGTTATAGTTGGTGCAAGTGCTGATAGTCAAAATCAGGAAAGAACAGTGGTTGATGTTAATTTGGTCCCACTTGAGGAGCGGTTTGATAATACAACTGCTCTACTCATCTATGAAAGATTTTGGCAGGGGAAAGTGGCTCTTAATAGGACTCTTTTTGGAACTTACAAAGTAACAGGGGTCATTTATCCAGGTAACCTGAAATCTTCCATTAACTTAGATGGCATACAATTACATCACCATAGAAATTAGAGTCTGAATGAGTTATTCTTAGGTTTGCCTTCTTCACCACCTGCTGGGGACTCCCCTGGGGAAGGTCCAAGTGGAAGTGATGTAACTCAGCAATTCCCTATCACTGCATATATGGATGACAAAGCTCAGAAAATGAGTCCTCGAATTATTTTTGTGATTGCCTTGTCTGCGTTGGTGCTGTTGGTAGTTTCCTGTGGAGCAGTAGCTGTCCTCTTAAAATGCAGGAGGGCTGGTAGACCATCAAATGCTGTTGGCCCTGTATTTACACCATCCGTAAACAAGAGATGTGGTATGCTTTCAAGTTCATTTTGCATTCAGACAGCTATGGAGCAATATGTGCTGATAAATATTTGTCACTTAACAGTTAGTAATTTTCTTGACCAGTTTTATTAACATCAGCATGCAGTTTTGTATTTTTATTTTTTATGCTGTTATGAAACTCTATGGCGTAGAATATGGAACTACAACTGATATGGTGACATGATGAAATCTGTCCCAAAGCATACAAAATGGATTTCAATACATATTTACATGCTAGTAGAAAAGTCTAATGGTAGCATTTGAGCTGAATTTTCATTACTAAAATTTTTTCCTTTTTTGAAAATTATTTTTTTAGGGAGATGATCAAGTCACATGTTTTTATACCATGACTTGTTCTTCTTTTGTTCTTTCCATAAACTTGTCTGGTCCTTCAAGTTTGGATGGTTAAAATTGCAGACACTCCAATAATTATGTTTAAATGTGGTTCTATTGGGATGATAAACTAAAAATATCTGTGTTTACCTTGAAATTAGTATGATACTGTAATATGTAAACTTATATCAAGTTATCTGTGCATTCCAATCATAACATTGAACTTCAGCATTTATTTTTTACTAGCCAATATTTGGTCAACTGATACTTCATCCATTCAATATGGGATGTCCCGTTTTGACTTGGTGCAAATACTTAGGAGAGTATTCTTAACATAGACAAATTGTCACCTTACATGTGGTAATTGGATTCACTTCCCTTAAATTAAGTTGGTTACTTGTAAACTCAGGTGGAGAATATGTTCATTTTCAGAAATAGGATGTTCATATTTGGACAACCCAAAATAAAAGTATATATATCCAATTTTAGATGAAGGGAATATTATTTTAATGGCTGCTATCGTTGAATTTCAGTTAAGCCTGGTTTACATTGTCGCATTTTTTGTCTTCGTGGCTGAATATTCATTTGTCTCAGGAATGGGATCAGTATTATCAAGTAGCCCAGCAAGCTCAACATCAGCGTCAGTCCTTTCTACTATGCCTGCTTCTATTCTCTCGGTAAAAACATTTTCACTTGTGGAGCTTGAGAGGGCCACTGAGAAGTTCAGCTCCAAAAGGATTTTGGGTGAAGGAGGATTTGGGCGGGTATATCATGGGATAACAGAAGATGGAACAGATGTAGCTGTTAAATTGCTTACAAGGGACAATCAGAATGGTGGCCGTGAATTTATTTCTGAAGTTGAGATGTTAAGCCGATTGCATCACCGTAACCTTGTAAAGTTGATTGGTATATGCATACAAGAGCATGTACGATGCTTGATCTATGAGCTTGTACCAAACGGCAGTGTTGAGTCCCACTTGCATGGTATATTTCTCATTTCAAGTTTCTTGTCATTTTTATTTTTCTGAACTGTGCAGAGATGTATATTATAGGTGAAAACCTTCTGAATCATCGAACTCCCTCTTGCTTGTCCCTCTCACATTCTCAAGCCTTTCCATCATTGTCAAGTACCACCTCATTGCTCATAGGTACAACGATGTTATGCAACTTAGGGACCACTCTTTTCATTGATTCTATAGGCTGCAAAAGAATAATAGGTACCTGTGCACTTATTTAGGGAAAAAGAAATGTATGTTTATTTGCATATTATAATTTTATAAAATGAATTTTTTATTGTCAATCAGTAATAAAAACTGGCCAGTTTGTGGAAGTGCTACAGAAGATCATTTTTGTCATTTCAGGTGTGGACAAGAAAAAAGGATTTCTTGATTGGGATGCTAGGCTAAAGATCGCACTTGGTGCTGCAAGGGGATTGGCTTACCTTCATGAAGATTCTAATCCTCGAGTCATACATCGAGATTTCAAAGCAAGTAATGTTTTACTAGAAGAGGATTTTACTCCCAAAGTTTCGGATTTTGGATTGGCTAGAGAAGCAACAGAAGGAAGTCATCCCATATCCACACGAGTCATGGGAACTTTTGGGTATATGCTAGTACCAATTCCTCTATATTTTGTTCTGCACCTTTGCAAGTAGTGCTGGATCTGTCCAGCAGTAGGGACTGACAATATTTGAATTGTGACCTGCAGGTATGTCGCACCTGAATATGCAATGACTGGGCATCTGCTTGTCAAAAGTGATGTCTACAGTTATGGTGTTGTGCTATTAGAACTTCTCTCAGGCAGGAAACCTGTTGACATGTCTCAACCTCCTGGAGAAGAAAATCTTGTCACATGGGCAAGGCCTCTGCTGGCCACTAGAGAAGGTTTAGAGCAGTTGGTTGATCCTGCCTTGGCTGGAACCTACAACTTTGATGACATGGCTAAGGTGGCTGCCATTGCTTCCATGTGCGTTCACCCTGAGGTGACTCATAGACCATTCATGGGAGAAGTCGTGCAGGCACTAAAGCTCATCTACAATGACACAGATGAGACTTGTGGGGATGGTTGCAGTCAGAGAGAATCTTCTGCTCCAGACTCAGAATTCAAAGGTGATCTTCTCCCTTCTGATAGCAGTTGGTGGAATGCAGTTGGAGTGACTCCACGACTGACATATGGGCAAGCCTCATCTTTCATAACCATGGACTACAGTTCTGGTCCCCTTGAAGAGATGGAAAACAGACCGTTTTCTGCTTCAAGTTTGATTGGAGGAGTAGCCTTACCTATCAGGCATGGGAATAGATCAGGTCCTCTTCGAACTGTCCGGAGTAAGAAAGCCTTCTACAGATTAAAGGGGAGTATGAGCGAACATGGATTGCTTCCAAGACGTATGTGGAATGATGGTACCTCTCATGAAGCTTCATTTTAGAGCATTTTAAGTGTACAGAACCGAGAGACCATTTGTATTGAGAAAAGTGGTTTTTTCGGGCGTAGGTTAGGAGAGTTTGTGAGCTCTGTGATTTTCAGAGAGAGAATCTGACCTCTAATTTTGGTTTACCTAAAAATGTCAACAAAAAACAATGAGATGCAAGCCATATACGTTTCATGTATATTGATCATTTAATTACCTATGGTTCAATACTGGATTGAACTGGCATTTTTCATCTTAATGAATTAAATTTCTGGTTGTCCTCCAAGAGATTGAAGTAAACCACAATGCTGTTTTCAATTGTGGATGCCAATCGTTGCTTGCTTCAGGGGCCTCTATTAGAAACTTCTCTATTGCTTGTACAGGCAGCTTTATCTCCGGCAATGCATTTGAGGCTGAGGCCAGAGCTGTCCTCTAAGCAGTAAGAGCTGCAGATGAAATGGATGTCCAAATTCTCATTACTATTCCCTTGAAGGTTCAGTGGAAGTTGAGGATCGGATAGGCAGAAGCTTGATCACATTAGCAAGAAAAATCCCTAGCATAAGGAGCAGCTGGAAAACAAGGCACGCTCCCAGACGGGCAAACGATGTATGCGCACTCAATGTAACCTCTTCATAAGGATATACAGATCCCAGTCCCAATGCATTGCCTCCTGCGTTTTGTGATATAGGTTTCCTTTTTCTTTGATAATTGTGTTTTGTGATTTGTTACTGCCTCATCTAATAACACTCCTCTTCTATTAATAGGTAGATCTTTTTTCCATCCAAAAGTAGAAGAGAATTAGACAAAAAAAAGGATAATAATTCAATTAGTTATAAGCTTCACGCACTGCACATATATATAATGAGATTGATAGATAATATATAAATTATTTAATATCATTACTTTTATTACTGTATTAATTTAGCCAGTGTTACATAAATAAAAAAAATAGTCAGTAAAGTTTACTTTTCACTATCTGTTGCGGACAAGCAGTAAATCAGATTTAAGATTAGATCATGAAACGACAACGTTTATAGGAGTATTCAAATGCTATGCGTTATGTGTTTGCACCTAGCGATTGGGCGGATAAACAACGTATGGATATTCCCGGAGGAGTAGTAAAACAAATGCAAAAATGGCGTCACTTCTGCAGTGGCTTGGAGGTGGCGTCACCGCTACAAAATCATTCAAATCTCCCTTATCTAGCCCTCGGCCGACGCTCTCCAATTCATCGATCCACTCTCGCAAAAGCAGGTGTGCCTCCTTCCGATGAACAATAACAGAATTCGTCGTCTTTCTAGCTTTCAATCGATACCGTACTTTTGAACTACTATACTCTGAATCCACAACTGTGATTTTTGAGTGAAGCTGACTTGTTCTGCTCTCGTTTTCGTTGTAGAAATTTACATTTGAGAATGGCATCAATGACAACTCAGTCTTCCCCTCCACCCGAGAATGGCGTCGTTGTGCGTCTTATGCCACACTACTTTTGAAACCTGCAGGATTTCTAGTTAATATTCTCTCTAATTTTATTTATAATGATTCAGCGTATATTGTGCAGTTAGGTTGCGGATCAGTATCAGTGGACTTCTTGGCTGCCGTGGCTTCTTATCCAAAGCCTGACGACAAGATTCGAAGCACGAGCTCTAAGGTTCTCTTCTCAAATATACTCGGTGCTTTGATATTTAATTTTCACTTTTTTTGGATTTTTTAGTCGATTTTCTTTTCCTTAATGTAAACTTGAGAGAGAAATTTTGTGACTTCCGTTTCAAAGATGTCTCAAAAAATTGAGCATGTTTGGATGAACGTTTTTGGTCGATTAGGTGCAAGGAGGGGGAAACGCTGGGAATGCTTTGACTTGTACTGCGCGTTTAGGTCTGAAGCCACGGTTGATCTCTAAGGTCTTCTTTTTAGCTCTAATTATCCTGATTTGACTTTGGCTTGTAGTCGTAGCAGATTTTAATCTCTATGATTTGCATGTCTGCTTTGACCAACAAGAATAGTGAGGTAATATGGCATACTGTTGCGATTTTTTCTTTTTTCTTGGCTGGATGAGAGGTTTTTTTTTATTCCAATCGTAATGTATAACTAGAAATTCACACGGATACATGTACCTTAAAGAATTATTCAGGATCCGCTGCTTTAAAACTGGTTGCTTTAGCATCATGCTAGTTTTGAGTAAGTACCATTTCAGAGATTCTAACACCGGTAAGAACTTCCAGACTCCAGTTTTGACTGAAGGATTTTGCTTTTTTTTTGTTGTTAATATTCGCTCTTTATTTATCAGCTTATAGTGTTAGAACTTCTTAGCCTCCTGTAGGAGAGCAGAAGTTGTAAGTGTGCCTAGTCGTTTTAACAACTTGATTCTACTAGGAGGAAAGAGGATGTCCTGAATTGACTAATGAAGTGTTAAATCTTGCATTCTGTTCAATCTGTTGTCTATTCTTGACTAGTTACTGAAGTTGTCGTACTCAAAATCTGTCCTCTTGAGTGCATCTTTATGTGTCAAAATAATTACTTGTTTGAATATTCTTTTGCTCCCTTTTTTCCACATTATGTTCGATTTCTTAAATATACTTTTTTAAAGTTGCATTATTATGGGCATATTGCTTTGTACTTTTTTATTAGGTTGCTGGTGACTCACAAGGGAAAGCTATCCTGGAGGAACTTGAAGCTGATGGTGTTGATACATCACATTTTGTTGTAAGCTGCTTTTTGTTTCTTTCTACTTCATGTTTTGCTTCTGGTGTACAACATGCATAAACTAGATGTTCATGTATAATCCATTATCTTGAGACAGTGCATCTTGGCCTTGTAACAGATTTATGTTTTATGATCTGAAGTTTGATATTTTGCCATTTTCATGTACAAAATCAATATGATTTGAATATATAAATGAATCAAGTGGCCAATACTTAGAGTCAGTACCTTCAGTAGAGTTGACTGGTCATATCATTCCCTACAAATTTAAGAAGTTCAAATGCATTTTGTGCCTCTTATTGATGATCAACAGTCAAAAACGTGAATTTTCTGTTGTTAACTTTGTTGAATTAAAGTAGCATGATATGTGCTACTCTGCCACTAGAAAGATGTTTACCAAATATAGATCTGCCACCTCTGCAATAGAGGGCTCTAAAGTACCGCCTGGTGGGGTTGTGGGTGAATATTTTTTAAGGACTATAAGAGATTTGTGTCCTGCCTTTTAATGCTTTCTCAGAGTTAGCTATAGGAACAGATTTGCTTCCGTTGGCATTATAGGCACACGTCAAGCTTCCAGTAAACTAATGATCTTATTTAAGTAACATATGGATTGTTTACTGGAGACCAATGCATATTTAATTTCCTATTGTGACTCTTTTATATTCAACATTCTCATTAGTTTCTTAAAACAACTGGGATTATCTTTCAAGTGGACTGAAGTCTAAGCACCTTTCGTTGTTCGTTTCAGAACCTGCATCCCTTGTCCCCCAAACAAAACTGACTCATAATTGTTGGTGGTGCTGACGCAGGCCCTTTATGGGTGGTAGAGGTTACCTTCTCTGGTGAACCATGAAAATTAATTTGCCTGGCAAAGTTCCAATGCCCAACGTGAACTAAGTCTCTAGGTCTATCGTATGATTATATTTAAGCCAATTATTTCCCACCAAGAAGTGGAACTTGTCAATCTACCTATTACTTCATTGTATGTCCTTGTCACGGGCCAGGCCACAAGCAAATAGGTGATACAGGAGTCTTGAGGTGGCTCACACTCTTCCATGTGGTCTAGCACACAGTGAAGAGAAACTTGGCTCGTGCTTTTTTTTCTTCTTTTTTTTCTTGTGATTAGTAAGGTAGAAAAAATTTAATGGCGTGCTCTATCCTATTTGTACTGACTAAGACCCATTTGTAGTGTTAAATGAATAAATTGAAGCGGTAATTAATTTTGGTCGCCCTTATTTGCTGTTTCAGGTATCTCAAGGCGGCAATTCACCATTCTCGTACGTCATTGTCGACAACCAAACGTGAGTACTGATACTTCAATTGATTGTGTCTCAGGCACAGTTGTGAGCTGCTTGGTGTTCTCTATGTTACTGCGTTCTTCTTCTCAATAGCATGTCAGTTATTCTCCCAGGTTGTATGGAATGACCCACATCAAATTCTAGTGCTTCTTTACTTTTGTATCTTGTGGCTATGATGAACTGTCAGTTAGTTTTTTAACTGTATGCATGTTGTTTCCAGCAACAGTTTCTCAAAACTTTTATAAAACAGAATCGCTATTTGAAATTTCCTCGTGTAAATTTTAAGCAATTGCTTGATTTTGTCTGCTGAAATGGATGATAATTCATGCTTGTGTTGATTATGTTGAAATGGTCTCTAAATTGCTCTTGGCAGGTTTGGCTATGCTGATTGATAAGTTATTTAGCCATTACAGTTTTTAGGCATTGGTTCTCTATGTACAATATAGAAATAGGCTTTTGTGCTATTTATTTTAAAGGGGCAGAATAATTTCTGTACTACTTACAGGAGAACTCGCACCTGTATTCATACTCCGGGACACCCTCCAATGATACCAGATGATCTTTCCGAGTCAAACTTGTCATCTGCTATTGATGGAGCTAGACTTGTCTATTTTGATGGAAGACTACACGAAACTGCTTTAGTTGTTGCACAGGAGGTATTTTTTTCTGACATTTGGTTTGCTGTAACATAGTTGGTGCATAGGATATTGTTGTTGGCATCATGCTAGGTTTGATACTGGTATAATTGAGACTTTCAGATCTAGGTATCACGAGTCACTGGCAAGTCAAAATAACTATAAGATTTCTGATTTTCCAGTGCAGGCAAATCGAAGGGGGATACCTATTTTAGTTGATGCAGAAAGGAAACGGGAAGGGCTGGATGATCTCTTGAGCTTCTCTAGCTATGTTGTATGCTCAGCAAAATTTCCACAGGCAAGCTTTATCCTCAAAAGTGACTTTAGAGTTGCTCATTTCTAAATATTTCCACAGACAATTTGTTTTTCAAGACTAGAAAAGGATGATTTCAGAGTTTTATAGTTTCATTAGAGATTTGATATTTTTGAAACAACCAATGTCATGTGACTTTTGAATGTAGAAACAGCATTTAGGAGATTTGAGTTATAGATAAAGGTATACCCCTTTTCCTGGGCTTCCAATGAGAATCACATTTAGTTGGAGATTGATACTTCAGTCCTGTGGCATCATTAGTTTCATAGTCATCTTACTTGAACTTTTTCTTTTTACTGTCTTTTTTTCCCAGCAGAAGAGGTATTAATCATCATATCTACATTTCTTACTTACAGTCTTGGACTGGGGCCCTATCTGTTCCAAGTGCCCTTGTTTCCATGCTTTTAAGATTGCCAAATTTGAAGTTTGTTATTGTGACATTGGGTGAAGATGGATGTGTAATGATTGACAGGACTGTAACTGGTATGCATAAACTCCTGTTTGTTGCCAGTAAACTATCAAAGTAATCCATTGGCTTAGATATTTTGTTAGTTTCTTATTAGCTGGAAAACATATCTGGCAGAGACTGTCTCGTCTGAAGAACTAGATGTGGATGATTTATTAGAGATACTGAAGCGGCAAAAAGATACTACCAGCAACTCACCAACATGTATATCCTCGGTAATTCTTCCAAAGATTCCATCAAATTAATTATTTTGCAGCATAATACCTCAGTATTGCAAACTTCATTGTAGCTTCTTGAATGAATGAGATTCAAATATTTTGCACTCTGAGGTTACAGATTACAATTTAGATGCAAGTTTGATGCATTAGCGAGTGTTCTTATATACATTTTTGCTTTTCATTAGTTTTCTGTTGGTGTCTTGACCATTGAGTTATGGGAAATATCTATCAATTGCTTCATACATGTGCAGTGTGACATTTAATCTCAGCATAGATGAATAGTCAAATATGGTTTGACACTGTTGAAGTTCATCTGCAAAATTTGACTGTCTTAACTGATATCCACAAGAACTAAGACGACCTGTAGTATTGTATTCCATTCCAGGATTTAATTCTTTCGCAGCTGCTTCTGTTGGTAATACTGAGTTTTGGATTATCTTGCTTCATTCATAATATATTTTTTAATAGGGCACGGCAAAATTAGTTGCAAAGGGGGTAGGGACAGTGAGTGGTCGGCTATTTGTTGGAACAGCTGAGAAGATTCCACCCTCTGAAATTGTGGATACAACAGGTGCTGGAGATGCATTCATTGGAGCAGTCCTCTACGGTAGGAAGTACACGGTTCATATTCTCTTTAGTTCTAATCCTAGAATGGGGGTGGTTTTCGTATTTGCTCTTGTATATATTTTGATCATTGAAGTTCAAATGCCTCCCTTTGTCTCACTCTTGCTTTACAATTGACTCTAGCTATTTGTGCCAACATGCCGCCAGAAGTCATGCTGCCATTTGCAGCTCAAGTGGTAAGAAAAAGTGATTTCCTACTGTTAAATTTTAGTTCTCTTAGCGTCTCCATGAATGTAAGAATTACTCCTTTCATTATGAGCTTGTTACAGGCCGCTTTAGGCTGTCGAGCTTTAGGTGCTAGAGCCGGGCTCCCACGTCGCACAGATCCTCGCTTGGCTCCTTTTTTAAGTTTGAGGTCCCAAGAGGCGGCTCTGATATAAGCACATTATACAAGAGAGACACATCACTGCGTCGGCATCTTGGGATATTCATTTTCATGTTTTTTGTTGTGTTTTTATGGACTGATATTCTACTCTTCTTGCTGGAACAATCGGCTTCACTAAATTGGCCGTGATTCCATTGCTGGGTATCAAATGTTTAAAAAGGAAAAAACGAAATACTTTGATCTCTTCTTCCATGTAACTTTTATGCAATGGAATGCTGAGGTTTCATATAGAATGTTGTAGCATAGTTCCTGAGGGCATGCATTCTGCATGTATCAATTTTTCAATTATTTTTATAATTTTATTCTTATTTATAATTTTTAAATTAATAATTTATTTTTATTAAGAATACATTTATATAACACAAAATATTAATAAAGACTATTTAGTAAATTTAGTCATATTTTATCAATCTCAAATTTTTTTAGATTCTAATATAAATTCGAAAGTGAACAATGGTAAGCATTGAGACCAGAAGTTAGGAAAAGGAAGCATTAAGAGCCACGGCTACAACCTTGTGTAAGCATGTACTACGCCAACCAAAGTTCTAGCATAATGCCTTTTTATCAACCTGTGCTATGCTAGTCATTTTTATATGAAGTATGCATGTAATTGGAGATTTAATGAATGCCAACTACCAATGAGCATATTTAAAGTCTTACATTATATTCCAGTTACACTGCAGAAGACCTAAGCACCAATAATGATAAATTCCTAGAACCCAAACAAATTTACCTTCTACTTCAAATTCTGACCTAATCCTATCTTACAATGACCAAAACAAACTGAAGGACCATTTTCCCTGCAGTTGCCGAATACATCTCCTACAACATGCTATCGGTCCTGGTTGGCAACCTCTTCAAGAAATTAACTGCTGTTGAAGGTAGCCTATTCCTGAACTTAGGTGGCCTCAAAAGATACAGTCCCCATAGAGCCAAAACCCATTTAAATGGTACAAAATAGAATCCACAGGCTGCAATGAAGCAAACTATGACAAACAAGAATGTGGCTCTAGGGTCTCGCCAACTCAACAATGCTTGAAATCTCTCCCCTTGAGTAGCCATATCCCCAACCACAGTTTGAATCCTCCCAGCCACACTCCTCAGTCTTTCGTACCGCATTCGAACCACCTCCGCACTTCGACTCGTAGGAAATGAATCAAATTCCTCATCAAGTTCATCCGGATGAACAACATCTGCATAGGAGAGACGAGTGTCCATATGAGGTGGATGGCGCGGCCGAGCCCGGTATCGCCAGAGTCCCACAGCAGCCATGGTAAGCAAGACACAAGGTATAATGAGCTCAGGTGCCACAACAAAGATGATGAAGACAATCATAAACAATGTTGAATACACAGGCTTGTGCCAATTACGAAGCGACTCCAGCAACCTGCTCATAGCAACCATCCATGCTAAAACATTGGTGAGCCTAAAGAAGTTGGCTTTGCTCTTTCTCATGCTCCACATGTGAGAGTCATGATCAAGCATGTACTCTACCACTTCTCTCCCAAGAGGTGGCTCAGCCCGACCTAGCCTAGATGCCACCACATTCATAGCCTGGTACCTCAAACTGTCCAATTGATTCACAGACAAAGGCTGCACATAATGCATCTTTGGCAACAAAGGCATTGTGTACATATGTAACACATTAACCATATTAGCACAGGTAAAACGAACAGCCAAATGAAGCTCCCCCGTTTTCTTCACTCCGGAAGGATGCAACATCAGCAGTGGATAAGCATGTGTATAAACTCTGTCAGATTCAAGAGTCGATAACCTAATTCTGACCTTCCCAATGCGAGAATCCCGAATAGCAGGAGCACCTACAGCTGTGTTCTTGTCAACACGAGCATTATCAAACACCCCTATTGTGATAACCGTGCAAGGATCAAAGACTTCCCAAGTGTACTGCTCATTCCATTTGGGTGCCAAGCTGTCCACCACAGTCCGAGTCCGGACCCATTTCTGCCCATACTTTGCCACGCAATAGGCGTCCGTGGCTCCCCCTTTGCCCTCTTTGAGTTTCATTGGCACAAGATTAGTAGCGCCCAAAACTCCCACCTCAAGGACCCCAATGTGGGGCTTCCAAAGCTGCTTTGCCGTTGGCCTAACATCGCTGCTATACATTGTAGCCTCATCAAGGACATGGTAGCCCCCATCAAGCGACGCACGAAGGTGAATTCGGGAAGCAAATCTCACCACAGCCTTGGACTCATTCTGATTATTGTTGTAGTGAATGTCAAGATTAAACCACCTAGAGGTCACGAGCTTCTCATCTAACCTCCTTTCAATACTTGTAATTGGCAATAGTACCCTTCCCACAACCTCATCCCTATTTGGAGCTATACGATCTTCAATAGAAACCAACAAGTAATCCTCAAACGGTTCAGCAACCACAAAGAGTAAGTCCTCATTCCAAATGGGATTTGAAAGGGTCTTGCTAGACATGGGTGGAGCGATTCTAGTCCTCAGTATCTGGTTCCCAACTTGAACTTTGGCAAAAAGCTCTGGATACCTCATCGTGGATGACCCTTTTTCTCCCAAAATAACATCTTGTGCCTCTATAACATTCACTCTAAGGTACCAAAGCTTTGGGGACAAATATACCTTAGACTTGATTGAACAAAGACCATCCATGTGCACATTTGCTGCCTTGGAATGCCATGCCTCAGCAAAGGCTTCATCTGCTTGAGTTCCAAACCATATAGCCACCATAACCTCACCTCCCTTAGCCTTGTCACCTTTCTTATCCTCCATTCTGTACCACTGAGGCGCCAACTGACTATCAGGTGGTACCCTTTTGGGAACCTCACTAAGATCAAACCAAACACGCCCCAAGAAATCCTCTTTGTTACTCTCTTTCACGAATATCTCCACAACGGAAGATTGTATGCAATCCTTAGAAAAAGCAAAAACTTGGTCCCATTCAGCAGCACTGGAAGTAATTACCCGCTTGGTAATTCCTCTATAGTTTCCAAGTTTCACCTCTGCCACAACCTCCCCGCCACCAAGCATAGAGATTTCACGGGCCTTCACCACCCTAACATACAAATACTGCATTTGTTCCACCAAATCGTAAGTGGAACTTGTTTTGTCCTTATTCAACAGGCCCCCACCAAGATGAGGGCTCGTCTCCTTCAAAGAATACTCCCCGGGCCCACCTGTGCGGAAAATACCAACTCCACCACCACCGTGACCCCCACCCCCACCACCGGACACTGCCGGTATAACCGGACCGGTGATAACGACCGGCTTTATGTCACCTGGGCTTGGCTCCACAGGCTTCGGATTACTCTGATTCTGAAGGTTCATTTTATTCTGTTGGCCCAACTGTTGCTGCACCGCCATGTTTGTCGCCGTCCCCTGCTGCTGCTGCAACTTCTTGCTCTTCTTCGAAGTTTGGCTCGGAACTATTAGCTCACCATCGTTAATAACTTGCTTCACTTCTTCTCTGGTAGATAAGTAAAGCTTCAAGGTAATCTCACCACGTACATGAGAGAATAAGCTTCTTTTGTCGAGCGTATAAAGCTGTGGGATTTCTTCACCTTCTCTTGCTATGCTTGAGCCCGAGACTCTAACCTTTCCCAAGAAGTTCCGACTGTTGTTAGATCTTCTCTCGTTGAACACATTGACCTCTATAGTCCTGTAAGGAAGGTCAGCGACGTCGTTCACATGGAAAACAAGTTTTTCATTCCAGACAGGGTTTAAGTCCCTGTACTTGACTTGAGTCCTTTGTCTTTGACTTTCAAACTCAACCTCCACAAAAGGTGAAGAAGAGCCTTCGCCGTCTTTTGGCATCAAGTTGTGCGCCCCTACCACCTCCACTACCAATTTTTCTTTGCCGCTGTTCATGGAAACAGAGAGAAGAAAAATCTTGAAAATGGAATTAAAGATATGAAAAGGTGGGCTGAAGAAGAAGAAGAGGAGAGATTTTTTTTATTGTTTTTTTAGTAGTTTTAAAGAGGAAAGGGTGATGAGTGCATAAGATGATAACAGTGACTAAGGAGAAGAAGAGGGAAAGATTGAAATGTACAGAAGAACTGTGTTTGAGGTGTTAACGTTAACTTCCACTCCCCTGAGACTGTAGAGAGAGAGTGAGAGAGTCCTACTCAGCTGCATTATATATGCTGGCTCGTTTTCGCGTTTCAATTAATGCAGATTCTTTGGTTTAAATCCACAGATAACAAAGGAAATGTTCCATCTAAATGCTAAGTATGCCCATTAAATATAAGTCATTTGTAATCTTCTTTTCATACATATTTGTATATATATTAAAGATATTTAAATTTTAACAATTTTATGAAGTAAGTTAAAATGCTCTTAAAATTAGGTTTCTTCTGTCATTTATAATAATCATTTTCATTTTTTTTAAGATAAATTTTTTTTTCTTCTGTCACTAAATGTAGATCGTTTTGATTTTTTAAAGTGTGAATGTATTATACATAAATATCTTTAAATTTAATTTTCTCTCTCATATTTATGACTATGATTTTTACTTTCTTTTTTTAAAAGAGATGAGACCTTAAATAGAGATTCATATTTTTTTTAAAATCATAATTATATATTAATAATTGTAAAAATAAAATATTAGAGTTAGAAGAGCTTATTTATAAAGTTGAAAAGAATAGAAAAGTATGATACTTGTAAAACAACTAATAATATTTTGTCACAATAACTTTCTATTAAAACGGTATATATATTTAAAACGAAATTAATATATTTTATAAAACATTTGTTTTAGAGAAGTTATACTTAATTTTTTATTACGTTGGTTTTAAAATAATATTGATATATTAATTTTTCTGTATAATTTTCTCAGCTATTAAAAAAGCTAACATTTGAAAATATTCAAAAATCAGAAAATAGAGTTTGGAGTTATTTTATATCCATTCCCGATTTAACCCTTTTGAGCTTTTTCTGCCTTTTTATCTTGGAAAATTGGCACGTTGTGCTCTTAAATTATTTTTATTATGTAAAAATATTTTTAAAATTTAATATTTTTTTCTTAAAAATATTCTTAAAATTAAAAAATATAATTAGCGTTGTTAAAAATATACATTTTTTATAAAATATTCTTAAAACACTCATTTTACATTAAAAAAATTGAACATTAAAAACACTAATAAATTATTTAAAAAATATTTTCTCATTAATTAAATGTATTTTTTCAACACTTCACTCACCGATTATTATTCAAATTATATTTAATATTCTTATTTTATATAATAGTATTTTAATTAATCAATAAATATATTATATTCTTAATAATAAAATAATTCTATAATTTAAGACAAACAAAAAATGAAAACAGTTTTATCAAATTGAAACAAACAAATGAATATATACAAGATATATACATATAAAAACAAGTAATATTATATTTAATATATATATATATATATAATTCAAGAAACTCCACGTTATAGGAACACAAAAATCTACTTCAAAAACATCCCCTGAGAATTCCAATCCAAATTTTGGCTTCATCTTCAACTCAATATAAAGGAAAGAATAGAGGTACCGATTGAGGAAAAGATTTTTTTTTTTTTTGTGCCATAATTTTTATCAAAATGAAAATAAATTTCAAATAAATCTATGAGCGAGACAAATGATTTTATATATTAATAAATGATCTACTTATTCTACTAAAAAATACTAGAAGACTAAATACATCATCTACATTCCTTAACTAAGAAGTACAGAGTAGAACTAACTGCCTTGGGAGTAGAAGCCAAAGTTTGCCGCCCAAAATCTTACAAAGGGAAGGATGGGGAAAGTGCCAACACGCGAAGCCAAAGAGCGTGACAGAAACTTTCTGTTGAAGGAATTGGGCAGGAGCGCGTGAATGAATCTGCAGGTAATCCGATAATGTATTTAAGGTAGAACAAGAAATCTCTCTTCGTACGAGGTTTTTATTCAACAAAGCCGAATTTTTTCTTTTTTAAAATTTTATTAATTGTACGTACTATTGAAATACTCGATTCCAGAGTATTATTTTAATACCGAATGTTGGAGTTTCGCAGTAACAAGGGCGCGTGAAACACGGCCTGTTTGTTCCTGTGGATTATAGCTATCTACTATCATCTCGTAGGTTAGGGATCCCCGTAGCGCCTGCACTTGGCATTCGGGTTCCCTCTTTTATCAAACGTGTGCTAACCAGCCTTGCCTTCTAACGTTATTCTCATTCTTTTGAGGCGCGTGATTTTGGAATTTGAGCTCGTCCACCGTGAAGCTGTTACTACTACTACTACAACAGTTTCAACCCACGCAAGTTGGCCCAACCAAATTAACGACGTGCCTGATCTCTCTTAATACTCCGTCCCCCTGCCCCCCTTCCCTCCCTCTCCTTCCACAAATATAAATAACTTAATCAACTTTTACACTTAACAATAAAAAAACTTTTAAAATATTTTTAATTATTATTTATTTTATTCTTAATTAAATATATACTTTTAATAAATATTTTTTATTTTAATTAATTTATTAAATTATCATTAATATTAATGTAATATATGATAAAACACGTAATTTAATAAGATACAAATATCTTAAATTAAAATGATGAGTAAAATAATCATTAATTATTGTGATGTAAATATCTTAAATGAAAAATGATGAGTATAGGGATTATTAATTATCTTGATGTAAATATTTTAAATAAAAAATTATATTAATGAAACTTTATATAAAAAATATATTTATGAACATTAAATTTCAAACAATCTAAAATAGAACTATTGACATTCAATTGTGAAAAAATAAAGTATGTCTTAAAAACAATAAAGAGAAAAAATAGTTTACTTTTAAAATAAATAAATATAAATAAGAAATATCTTGAAACTAAGAAATATGTTATGTGAGATATGATATTAAATAAGTGTAATATTAGAAATTAATAATGAAATATGTATAAAATCATATAAAACATTTTATATTTTTAGACAAATGATTACCATTTAATGCGTTCTAATTATAGCTCACTAATATTTTTTGTACAAATTTAAATAAATATATATTTTAAAACATTTACTAAATAATTATTTTGTTTTTCCCTTACAATTTCAAATCAACTCATTAAACTATTTTCATCCCCACAAAAATATAATTATTTTTATTTTTCAAATATTTTAAATTATAATTCACTTACTATTTTGATAATGTAGTTACCATTAGTCAAACAATATGGAGTAATAAATATTTTTTCAAATCATCATTTTGAAAATTATCTAAGTTTATATTTTCAATAAATTTATTCACCTTTCAAGTTTCATTCAATTAATTCCTCCTGGCATTGATAGGAAAATAAAATATCATTCTTGTTCTCCTCTTTTTTTATTCAACCAAAAAAATTCAAATGTTGTTATAATTAATTAAATAGTGGTATAATAGGAAGAATGAGACTTTTTTTAAAAAAATTACATTAAATATAAATTCCTAATATGTATAAAAAAATTATATATTTAGATAGATGAATAAATAATATTTGTTTATTAATAATTTTGGAATTAAAAAATATAAGAGAACAAATTGTAATTATTTTAAACTTTTTTTAAAAAATAATTTATAATTAAAGCAATGAAAATGGTCTCTAATACTCAACAAAATGTTCTTAATTATTATGTTTTGTAAATAATAAATAGAAAAGAAAATTTGTTTTGAGAAAAATAAAATATAAATGTTTTGTGTTGGAAATAAAAAAGAAATGAGATGAGAGATAAAAATAAATAAGGATAATATTGAAAGTTAATTGTAAAATATACATAAAATCATGTAAAAATACTTATATTTTGAGAAAAAAAATTTATTTAAAAATTTATATTTATGAACGAAATGAACAATTTATATTTTTATTTGGAGAGATTATTAAATGACTAGAATATAATAGGCCGGACTCAGGGAAAAGAGTTAGATGGGCATTTACATTAGAATCTTTGATTCAATGTCTAATCCTGAAACGAGGGTTACGGTCGGCAACCCTTCAAACAATAAATCCAAACAAGTATTACCCGCCTTACAAAGTACTACTAAATTATAGGATCATCATGTTGTTTTTTATAAAAGTAAAAAAAAAAATTACTCTATTCTTTAAAAATAACATAAATACTCTATAAAATTTTAAATTATAGAGAATAAGAGTATGTTTGGTTGGGGGATTTGGAGAGGAACAGAGAGGAGATGAGGGATTTTTTAAAAAAATTATTGTTTAATTAACTTTTTTGGAGGGGAGGGGGGAAATAAATTTTGTAATAAAAATAACTTTTCTCCACTCATTTTTTTCTCTTTCAAAAGTGGGAAAATTTAAAAGGGAGAAAAAATATAAATATATAATTATTAAATTATCTCTAATAAAAAAATCATCTATCACTATAATAAATATTATAAAAACTTAATATTTAATTTAAATTTATTTTCCCCATCTCTTTATAAATCAAACAAAAGATATTTTATTTCTGATCCACTCCGCTCCTCTCACCTCCCGTCGTTCCATTAAAATTCTTCCCCACTTTTGAACCAAACAGACCCTAAGTCAATCGCATATAGAGAAAAATGCTGTTAAAATAAACTAGGTTGCCGGGGATATTTGTCCAAACAATTTAAAAATGGAGCTTTATCCAAAACATTTTTGACGAATGTGAGACTGAGATACGGCCCTTACGGTAGCTCCAGAGCAGCCACCAAACCATCTTCAGTTGCTTTAGAACTGCGATTCTGCACGAATAAAGAGAAAGTTGGAATGGGATAATTATAATATAGTAACAGTAACAGTAACAGGTGGTGGGGGTATGTAATGTAGTCTTCTGAGTTCTGATAACGACAGATGAGAAACTCCTCAATGACATACTATTTTAATATGAGTGAATTGTAAATCGATAAATATACATGAATTGTATATTAAATTATTAGTTTGATTGATAGATATATGTAAGAGAGATAATCAATACAATTTAAATTTTAATTTATAATATTTTAATAAAAATTTATTTTACGCTTAATTCAAATCGCATCTAAAAATTTCGGGTGCATATCAAAACATATTTTATGATTACGTGAGAACTTGTAATGTAGTCCTCATATTGTCTACTGAACGGTCTTTTGGATTGTTTGAGTTGTCTTGAAAGGATAGATATGTTTTTCCAACTTTGCATTGTCCTCTACCCTTTCAAAAGTATGCCTCAGACTCTCAGTCTCACCCTCTCCACTCTCATATCACTTTCTCTTTCTATATCGGGCTTCTCAATAATTCAAATAATAAAACCCTAATCACTCTCTTATCTCCAGGAAATAGTACCAGTAATATGATTAGTAGGATGATTAACCGTAATAATTCGCCAAAATCTTAAAATGATAGTGTAATAATTCATGACAAATATATAAACGCACACGTATTCTCATGAATTTATATTTTTCATTTAAATTTTATTAATAATTTATTAAATTTATATTTCACAAATTAATAATTTTATCATTAATCAAAATTAATAATTTATTTACAAATTTATATTAAATTATAAATAAAATAAAATATTCACATTCATCGAGACGGATGTGTACAAGAGGTAGTACACTAAATCCATGTCAACTCAGTTAATGCCAAAATTGACTAATTGACGTGTCAATTTCGATTAAAGCGGCACTTCTCTTATGCCGAAAATATCACACATGCGCAAGACGTCAATCTGGGTTTGAGCTTTTATCTATAATAGTATGAATTTTCTAAATATTTTCATAAATACGTTTAAATTGTGAGTAGTTTAATATATGCAATTTGGCATTGAGAATGGCAAATTGCATAGGTTATCACCTAATTATTCATGATTTGCCATTTTTACTCACGAATCACCCATTTTTGCAACAATTTGGCATCCAAGTGTTCAAATAATTTATTACATTAATGTCAAATTGTTGAAGGATCATTTTGATAAACGAATAACTGCAAGTAATTTATAATTGAGATTGCTAAATTACCAAAGTAAAAAAATAATTTTTGGCACTATTTTTTTTTTCTATTACTTGTAATAAAATTAAATTTTTCCATTTTGAGATTAAAATTATACCATGTGAAGAAAAATCCATTGAATCTTACAAAAATATTTTTTAAAAAATAAATTTATTGTCTGATTAATTTTGTAAATGTATAAATAGACAACCTCCACACAAACCAAGGGTTGTTTGATTGTATTAGTCATAAATTATTATTTTCATATTTCTTATTGTTTTTTTATGGATATTTCCTTGCTTATTTCTAATCATTTTTAATATACAAATTTATAATTATTTAGCTATGTTATATTTATAAATTTACAAAATTAATCAAACAATTATTATTTTTTTAAAATAATTCCATAAGATTCTGATGAGTTTTTTTTTTTTTTACATTGTATAATTCAAATCTCAGAATGAAAAAATATAATGTTATTCCAAGAAATTGAAAAAAATTGTGAATAATGTGTTTGAGAGAAAAAATAAATAAAAGTAGTGCCAAAAAAATGTTTTTTTTTTAAACTTTGACAATTTAGCACTCCTAATTCCAAATTACTTGTGGTTATCCGTTCACAAAGATGATATGCCAACAACGCATTCTCCTTGTCAAATTGTTGGATGTAATGTGTGATTTGTCATGAATAGTGACAAACCATGAAGAATTAGACAATGACATCTGCAATTTAGCACTTCCATATTTTAAGAAGTTATATCCATTTAAACGTATTTCTATAACTATTTGAAAAATTTACATTATTTTAGGTAAAAACTCAATGGGTTTTTGCCACACACTTATACATCATTCTTGAATGAATTCACCATAGTGCTTAAGCGACATTGGAAGGATGATAGTAGCATAGCGATGCTGGTGAGGGAAGAGAAATTGTTTCCATCTTTTCTCTTCATCTTCTTTAATGTGCAATTAGAGAGTATTGGGGACCAAAGAATGCCCAGTGAAAGCTCATTTTAGCACAGGCAAAAGGCTGGAAGATGTCTGAGCTAAAGGAAGCAAACTTTGCTAGTTATGGTTCACAAAGTAAAGAGGGGGAAAAAAAGGATGATAAAAGCAAGACAAAGAGTAGACTGATTTGAATTCTGTTTTTATCTCTATGTCCAGTTCCTTCCACAGTTTCCTCCGTATAGGCATGCACTAGAATTTGTAATACTACCTGCAATTCTGATAGAAAAAGACAAAACTAAAAGAAAAAGAAATCACAGATTTTTTTTTTTCTTCTTCTTCTTCTTTTCATTTGGGTTTTTGAAATAGGTTAAAAAAAGAAAAAGAAAAATTTTAAAAATTTAAGCATGTTTTTTCCCTCAAAAGGATAATAAAGGAGGGGAGATCAGGAGAAAGAAGAAAGTTGGGTTTTACCTATATCACATAAATAAATAAGGCCTTCAGTAGCTTTACTTCGTAACAAGTGCAACTATAATGTGCAAAATAATTAGTAGGCCTGCTTATACCCTAAAGATTCTGCCTTATAATTTCTGCAGGCCCGCTGGATGGTCTGGTATGCTTTAATCAATGCTCCCAATATTTCTCTGGGTCTGGGCTTTGACTCCAATAACAGTAATGTTGTGGGGTTTTCAAGAAAACTATAAATTTTTTTCCCACAAAAAGAAAATATTATAAATAGGTAGCACAATTGAGAGAGTGATAATGTAAGGCATGTCTACTTTTTTTTTTTTTAATTACTACAACTCTGCTTTATATTTTATATTCTATTTGTTTTAAAATATTACTACAATATCTTATTATTAATATCATTAATGATTTTCTTAAAAAAATATAGTTAATGATGAGACTATGTAGAATTAATTATATTTAAATTATCAAAATTATAAAGATTATTAATAAAATTTTATATGAAAATTTTTATTAATGTTATCCAACTTTGATATATATATATATATATATGATAATGCGATATAAATGTCTTAAATTAATAAATTTATATATATAACAAATATATTTATCTTAAAACAATAGATATTCAATTATTGATTGAAAGAGTAGTAATTCCATTTAAAAGTTTATATATTATTATTTATTTGTCTTGTTATAAAAATAAAATATATTAATAATTAATTTTTCAATATTATCAATTTTGTTGCAAAGGAGTATTTGATATTTTGCATTTTTTTAATTACTATGAAAGTTTTCAAAATTATTATATATTTAATTTTTACTTTTTAATTTAAATTTGAAAAAAAAGGAAAAAATTTGTATATTTTGAAAGAGTTACTGTGAGGTATTTTTTATTGTATAAATAAAATAAAATATAATGCTATATTTAAAAAAATAAATTTTTTGTTTTCAATATTTTTTTGTAATAAAATTATCTTCAATAATTGATAACATATATCTGTAACTCCCCAAAATATGTTGATAACAAACAAAAAAAAACCACTTTAATATGCTACCCCATCGGCTTCTAACCCCAAAATATTATAATTATTATCTAAATAAATTTTATCTTTTTTTTTTATTCTAAACGAAATTAAACACAACTACTTTAGAAACTTATCCAAATACACGCTTAATCTTTGACATTTCAGCCCATAAACACCTAACTGTACAATTATTATATTATTTATTTTTTTAAAAGCATTCTGAAAGAAACATTCTGCACGTTCAAGGAAGTTGCGAGGAATATTTTTAATTATATACTACATTCGTTTTAATTTAATTGTCATTTTAGTTATTTATATTTTAAAAATATATATTTAAAATAATAGAATCTTTAGTATTAAATTATAAATTTACTCTTAATAAATATTATAAATTAATCTTTCATTATTTATATTTTCAAATTAATCATTCTTATTCACTATTTACTTAAATAGAAATAAAATTAAAATATAAATTATCAATTTTTTTTAAAATAAAATAAGACTTATTTATAAGGGATTGAATTATATATATATGAATGGAGATTGGACACGAGCATTTTTCTGGATGTCCGCAGTAGCTTTCTGAATTGTGATGAGGTTATATTTGGGACCACAAAATCGTAGCAAGGAAAGTCCTTTTCCAATCCCTATAAAGTGAGCTTCATGCAATTTCTCCTTCAACTTTGGTTCTCCTTCTAGCCAAGTTGAGGTATAAGCAACTAAGTTAAGTTTCCTCGTATAAAAACTATTTTATACCTCCAATTAACATATAATTGTTTTCATTTTTTATCCGTTTCAAATTATAATTAAATTTTTTATTAAGGATATTATTTCATTTTTAATTATCTAAAGAATTCATGCTTAACTCAATTTTTTATTATAAAATTTATTTTTAAAATTATTAGAATAATATACATTAAGTTAAATATTTTATTTTTCAAAAATAGTTGCATAATTTTTTTTATACACTTTAAATCAAATTTTTACATAATTAAATTAAATTTTAAATACAAAATAAAAAGAATAAGAAAATATTTTATAATCTCAACAATATATGAAAATATATAATTCTCTATCTTAGGGACGTGAGCAGTATTTCTTTTTGAGAATAGAGAGACTTCAATCATCAATGACTTTTTAGGTCAAGTAGAATTTTCTCTTTAGTATATATTTCATTGTTTATAGCATCAACATTTATTTTATTGATAATTTCTTTTTATAAGATGCATTAAGTAACATTTATTATTACTAATTATAAGATGTTTTATTATTTTTTAGAATTATTGTATATGTTATTTTCAAATATTTTATTGAGAAAAAAAAAAGATATAACAAATAATTAATTTTATAAAAAATACCAAAATAAATATCGATATAATCTTATAAAAAGGAGGGACTGAATAGAAGATAGTTTTCCAAATACATATCACTACTCCCCTAATGTTTAGAAGAAAAACAATATCTATACAAAGGGTAATTTTTTATTTTTTTATCCCATTTACAGTGGAGTGCTATATGAACTTTCACGTGCATCTCCTTCATGCAAGAATTTCATCCAAAAATTGCCCAATATTAATAAAACTAAAGAATCAATCTTGGGCCCTACCCTGTCCCTCACTTATTACCTGTGGGGTAGTAGAGTGGGCCTTTAAAAGTTGTATAAAAAAGCCCAATCTGCTTTTACCCCAGGGAGCCCATTCTTACCTTCCAACAATGGGGCCCAATACTTCACTTTTTCACGTGACTCGAATTAGTTGACTGCCGTTTGTTGTGGCGGTGATGCAGAAGCAGCTTTCTCGCACAAATCCTTCTAATCCAACGATCCTGATGTTACCTAAACCATTCCTCAGATCCTCACCGTTCCTTAGACTCAATTAAATTAATGACGACAATATCTATTATTTCTTAGTTGTCCTCGGACGCGCAAGAACGTGGACCTAAGTAGTAGACCATAAAACAACAAACTAGTAATTCATCAAAGAGCATGGTCACCGCGCATCGATCCCACGAACAAAATTTCGCCGTCGATTTTATGCATTGCTTCGCACGCAATAATTTGGAGCGTGGAATACGAGCCATTTTCAGATAATTAGGTGGGACCCCTGATCGCTTTTTTGTCAACGTGGATCTATATGATTGGCTGATTCCGTGACGAGGCTGTGACTAGATTGCTTTCTGCGCCGTTGAGGTTTGATCTGTAATTACAGAATAGAGTAGCTGGTAATAAATAACATAATAAAAGGCCATTATATTATCGGTTTACATATGAATTCCCAGGAATGCCCTTTATTGATCAGAGAATAATAGAAATAGCACCTAACCACATCTTCCGCTTGGGGTTTGTTCAGACCGTTTCTTTTGTGTTGTAAAAAGAATATCCACTTGGCAGACAACTTGGGAATAATATTGCCTTAAAAAAGAGGCAAGGCGAAAGAGTCCTTTTAACGGGAAAAATAAAATAAAAAATCAGACCATTTAATAATGACATTTCAAGTGGGTCATTTTTCATTTGAATTTAATACAATCAACAATAAACTACATTCGTTTCTATAACAGTTCGAGAAATAAGTTTTTGTTCCCATGAAATTTTTTATAGTATTTTACACAATTCAATAAATCTATAAACTTTTTAATTGAATTTTTAAAAATTTATATGAAATAATTGCTCATATTCGCTTCTTAAATTTGTTAATTTATTTTAATTAAGAAAACATTGTTTCATAATTCTTGTATAGTTTGTGGATTACATCTCTAAGCATTGTTTCTCTTGCTTAAGAAGGTCCATTACTCTTTCAAACAAAAAAAAAGGTCCATTAGACCGGTAATTATCTTTTTTGCACGGAATTAGGTTAGTTGCATGGACACGTTAGATAAAATAACCATTTGAGTTTTTAAGTCAAATACGTTGGCACATCAAATTCATTAACTATTTCCAATGAAAGAGGCTCTCCTAAAAGAAGCCCTTTAACAAGTGATTTCCTTCAAGTTTGCATCAATACGCAAAGGTTGTTGGAGAGCAAATATTTACACATAATCTTAGACCTCCACGATCTTCAATACTTAGCTTAAAACAATTGATTAGTTGATAATTATACGCACCATGCAAAGCGTGATTAATATCATGCTTCGAGAATATATATATATATATATGAATGATTGATAAAAATCATCCTCTTAAAATAATTTATTTTGATAAATAAAGACGATTGTTAAATAATTATTAATATACTTAAATTCATAATCGTGTTAAGAGTTTGTCATGCCAAAATGTGACACAATCAAAACATTCATAATTAAAAAGATAATTGGTTTACTTTATTTAATGAATTTAAATGATGATTAAATTAGGGTAGTTTTTATTAAAGTTTCGTAACATTAAATTTTGATATTTTCATATTGTATAAACAAGTTGTATCTCTAAATTTTTTATAAAATAAATTATAAATGGATAAATTTGCTGCATTGGTGTTTAAACTTAAATATTACATCCAATGTTTTTATCCTAGGCCTTACCTATCCATCTAACCATTATGAATATATATATATATATATATATATCAAAATTTCCATCTATCAAAAAATTAGTTAGATGGTAATGCAATATGACACAATATTTACATATAAAAAAATTACACAAATATTTATATAAATATAATTTTAAAAATTATTAATTTAAAGTATAATTGTTTTGTTGAAATTTAATAGGCGTTAGTTAAATAGGTAGACTAGTGTAATTATTTTCCTCAGATTTTGAGTTCAAAATTTTCATGAGATTGTAATTTACCAATGTATACACTTAAATAATAGATTCGAAAAATATAAAATGCTTCTAAACAATGCTGAAATAATATTAAAAGATTTCTACACCCACACCTACCCCTTAGTAGTTGCATGCATGTTTGAGAGTTTGAAATGCTTCCGAATAATATTGAAATAATTTTACACCCACACTTAGGAAAATGTGACTGTTACATAAAATAATTTTCAATTAAAATACAATAGAATATTTAAATATTTTATTTTATTTACAAATCAGTCACAAATTATTTATAAATTAACTGAAAGATTTGATAATTCAATATGCAACTTTTTCTTTGGGTCAACTATTGAACATGCTTATTAAAAATTTAACAATGTTGTACTGTTCGTAAGACATATGCATAGAACAGTAAATCGATTTGAAGATATACTAGGAATATATGGTCAGAAAAAAAACAAATATCTTATGTTTTGGTTTGCTGTCAGTTCCTCATTGTGTATTACTTGTCTTCCCTTGATGAAGCTTCATTATTTTGTTTAAAGTTGTTTTTTGATAATTCTATATTAATAGATGTGACTTTTTTCTAATTCACCACTCATATATATATATATGCTAATGTACATACAATACACTCTATTTGTCTCATTTTTTTAATTAGAAATTAATAAAAGTAAGTAAGTTACTCCATTAATATAATTAGTAATATGATCATATATTAATAGAGATAAATTTATCAATTAAAGAGATTATTTGTGGTACTTTATAAAAAAAAATCATAAAATAAATGCTCAAATATGGACATCACAATAAGAAAAATGTGATTATTTAACTTTAGACACAGTGAGAAGTATTATTTATGACAAGTCAAATTTATAAAAAATACAAGGACTTAAAATATTCAAGAAGATTTTTAATCTATTACTCCTCTAATTTTATTTAATATATGCTTTAAAGTTTTTTTTTCACCATAAATTCTCTTGCTATAAATATGAAATAAGGGTTTTATAATTAAAATGTCATCATTTAATACCCTATTGTTTATATAAAGTCAAACATAAAATTTATATATTATAGAATTATTTTACAATTCGTGAATGAGTTCATTATTAATATAGTAAATAATAAAAAAATTATATTAATTATTGTATTGAATAAAAAATAAATATTCATTTTAAATCTTAAAAAAACAATATATCTTTAAGAAGACCAAATTGGTATATGTCGGTGCAAGTCAGCAGTGTTTTTGATTCTGGTTCCCCCACGCATAATTTTGTCATTGTTACATTCGTCCGTATATATTTTTTTCTTGTGGTATAATTTTTTATATTAACAGTGAATCACAAACGTACCCCTACTCTTTAATTTTGTCGTTGCTACAATCCTTCATATATATATATATATATATATATATTTGTTCTTTTGGCAGAAAATTTTATGTGAATATATAGTATATGTATTACAAATATTAAATAAATTATTATTTTTTTATTGTTCAGAATATTCTTAGTTAGATACGTAAAGACTAATAATTTTGAATATTATACTTTATAAAATATACATTTTTTTTTAAAAAAATAAGTAATGCACAAAACTAGATCCACGTAAAAATTACCTTTCTTTTCCAGAATTTTGGCAACCCAAACATGTATATTTGTTTTTTATGAAGAAACACTCTTTTTTTTAATATTATATTAGTATGATCTTTTTTTAAAGGTTTAAACAACAATAATAAAAACAAATAAGGACGTTCCACTCTCGCAATTTGAACGGTGGGGGCGGCTTGAGCCGACAACATTGTCCGCGAATCCAAGCTGTCATGAAGAGTTGCCACTTACCGAAATAACGGACATATCCAGGGGCATTCATGGAATTCAGTTCATTTAACAAACGTTTTATTACCGTTTATTTACTCGGCGCTTTGTTTGCTAGATTTTTGTTAAACAATAAACACGGACCGAATCCCAAACGACGTGGGCAAGACCCACAAAAGAGAGAAAAATAAAAAAACACAGAAAACGCAAAAACTTATTCACACACAAGATTTGCTCTGTCACACGCGTTGGTGGGCAAGAACAAGGGTTTTAATCCTCTTTCCATCTTCATTAGATCAACGATTTTTCCACTTTTTGAAGAAAAATCGAACTGGTTTTCATTCAAATCATTTCAAGAAACTATAAGCAAAGCTCATTTTGCTTCCAGATCTTATTTTGTATATTTATCTGTTTTGTTTTTTGGAAAGAAGACATCAAGAAATTTGTGTTGGGGAATATAGTAGATTTAACTTCATTGTTTGTTGTGGGCTAGTAAATTTGGAGGTTCTATTCAGTGGAAGACTCGGTGCTTGTTTGATCTGTATTGGATTCAATTGTAGTAAATTGCATTGTCATTTGAGTTTTCATAACTGGTCGTGAGATTGCTGAAGTTTCTGATCTGATTGAAGCGGTTCAGAAATGGTATTGAACATTACACACACTCTCTCTCTCTCTCTCTCTATCTCTCACACACACCCAGAGATCACTTCTTTGGTGGTTTTTCAGATGCATTTTCTTTTCTTTTTAATTTCGATCGTGAATCATTAGTCATTGAATTGATTCTTGTTGCCTGTTATTTTTTGTAATTGAAGCTTGGCTTGTTGTATTTATATTTGTATAGTTTATTTATGCGCTTTTGGTTATCAATGCTGATTTCAATCTGTCCATATCCTGGAATTTACTTGAACAAAGAATTTAGATCTTTCCGAACAACTGAAGTCAATTGGAGTTTGACTGATCAAGACTGGTGAATCACAGATTCAGCTGAAGTAGTATCTGATGGTTGCATTATAATTTCTACTCCTGCTTTGATTAGTAAACTGTTAATATTACATACATTTAGTAGCATTGTTGCTTTCAAAGTTTAATTACAAGGATATTGCTATTTCTCTTAGGCATCAATGTTTTTGTTTTTTGGTAACTTCTACTATTATCAAATTCCTGTTACTTTTATGATTGTCCTGCTAAATTTTTACTTTAAACTTAAAACAAATATAATTATTGCTTGCAGCCATCCGACTCAAGAGATGGCCAATTATTTTAAAAATTTGGCTTTGGATTTTCCAAGTAATGAATGCTGAACCCCTTACCATCTTCCATGACTTAACCAAAATATTTTACAAGCCTTTGATAGTTCAAGCTTGTTCTCGACCAATACTAAGCTCAACTTTTAGTGGTGGAAAGATGAAAGATAAATGAATTCTTACAATTGTGTTAATTTATCCAAAACACCTTTTCTTTTGATCCACCATTGTTTCAAGAACGACGGCACTAATAGTGCAATTTAATGGGGACTGAGTAGAATATTCTAGTTTTTATGCTAGAAGATTTATCATTTTGATGCTTCTAGTTGGTATACATATATGATTTTGTATAGAATTGTGCCTTTGCCTACCACTTGGCATTCTCATTCCTGCTATCTCCTCCTTTATTTCTTTATTAAATTGGAAACTTTATTAACAAAAACAGATTCCTATTTTTTGGTCAATTTCATAACTGAGCCTCTGGATAGTCAATAATTAAAACTGTGGTTGGTTTGTAGGCTGCTTCAGTCAGCTTGGCAGTTGGTTCTCTTGTTTGGGTGGAAGATCCTGATGTGGCCTGGGTAGATGGGGAAGTTGTGGCGGTCAATGGTCAAAATATTAAAGTTCTTTGTACTTCAGGGAAGACGGTGAGTTTTCTTTCATACATGTATCCCCCAGAAATTTGCTTAAGCTATTCTCACTCAAAGTTAAATAAATGGGTTCTTCATCATTTATATTATTGTTTGGTTAAGATGATCTATTGTTTATTTAAGATGGTCAAGAATTCTGGTGAGGATTTTGGTCATTCATGTCTTATGTTTCGAGAAATTTCTCAGATATTTTGAGGTACTAACAAATTACAATGATTAACTTAGACTTTGAATTTTGGGAACAGGTTGTCGTTAATTCTTCCAATGTCTATGCTAAAGATGCTGAGGCCCCGCCTTGTGGAGTTGATGATATGACAAAGTTAGCATATTTGCACGAACCAGGAGTTTTACATAATTTAAAGAGTAGATATGATATTAATGAAATATATGTGAGTAGTAAACTATTTTGGATCTTTAGATTTTGTTCCATTTCAAAGGTTTTGGGCAGCTATATATAGGATTGAAGCTAATTAACACAATTCTTCAGACTTATACAGGAAACATATTAATTGCAGTGAACCCTTTCAGAAAGTTACCTCATCTATATGATAGCCATATGATGGCACAATATAAAGGTGCCACTTTTGGGGAGCTTAGCCCTCACCCCTTTGCTGTCGCAGATGCTGCATACAGGTTTTTATCTTCCACGTTGTCCGTTTACTGTCTTTAGTTTGCCTTATAATTGAATGTCTATGTTGTTGCATGCAGACTTATGATTAATGATGGAATAAGCCAGTCGATTTTGGTAAGTGGCGAGAGCGGGGCAGGCAAAACAGAGAGCACAAAGTTACTTATGCGTTATCTTGCTTACATGGGAGGTCGAGCTGCAGCAGACGGAAGAAGGTCTGTTGAACAGCAAGTCCTGGAGGTAAAAGTCTAATACCAAGTCTGATGGGTCTGAGAATTTAATTCCTTATAATGACTAGACTCTTGCTATCATAACATCGTGTTGACTGTTTCTCCCCTTCTTTTGGCAGTCTAATCCTGTTTTAGAAGCATTTGGTAACGCAAAGACTGTGAGAAATAACAACTCAAGGTGGGAAAACTATGTAGTTTTTTAGTTTTGTTTTCTTTAACCATCTATTGTAATTATAGTCCTGTTGCTGTCTTAATGATTGTGATCTTTCGATTAGAATCATCATCCTAGATGATCTTTGCATTCATTTGACATCCTTACACGTGCAGTCGTTTTGGTAAGTTTGTGGAGATTCAATTTGATCAGAAGGGAAGGATCTCTGGAGCTGCCATTAGAACTTATTTACTGGAGCGGTCCCGTGTTTGTCAAGTGTCTGATCCTGAACGAAATTATCATTGTTTCTACATGCTTTGTGCTGCACCACAGGAGGTAATCGATCTTCATTTGCATCTGGTCATCAAAATATTGGCATTTAGCATGCAGGAGTCGTCTATTTTCTCTTACTTTCTCATGATATCATTTTCATTGTTGACCATTCACATCTCTCAGTTTAATTGAAGGAAAGATGTCTCAAAAATTCACTTCCTCGTAATATTGATTCGAGATTCATTTTACTGTTACTTGATGGTCTCAGGATATCCAAAGGTATAAATTAGGAAATCCAAGAGCATTTCACTACCTAAATCAATCAAACTGCTATGAGCTAGATGGCATTGATGATTCCAAAGAATACATAAATACAAGGAAGGCAATGGATATTGTTGGAATCAGTACTGAAGAGCAGGTATTATTCAATTTGTTGGTGAACTGGAGCAATTATTAAATACATTTGCCAACTAGTTTTTGTTTTGCTTGCACAGGATGGAATATTTCGAGTTGTGGCTGCAATCCTCCATCTTGGTAACATTGAATTTGCAAAAGGAAAAGAAATAGACTCATCTGTGCCTAAAGATGAAAAATCTTGGTTTCATTTGAGAACTGCAGCTGAACTTTTAATGTAAATGATCAATTTTATTAGCACTTGTATATCAATCTGGCACAAAATTCTTGATATCTGATGTCTCTAACTTGACTTTCCTTTGAAGGTGTGATGCAAAGGCTTTAGAGGATTCTCTTTGCAAGCGTGTCATAGTTACTAGAGATGAAACCATCACCAAATGGCTAGATCCGGAAGCTGCTACTGTCAGTAGAGATGCTTTGGCAAAAATAGTCTACTCGAGATTGTTTGACTGGTGAGCTTCTGTCTCATGGATTTGAGGTTGAAATTGTGTTATGAATTGCTCGATTTCCGCTGAGGTTTAATGTACTGGTAGATTATTTGGAGGTCTTATATAAGTTATAGGCCAGAGTTCTGAAGTTTAAGTTGTCTTTATTACATAAAAGGAGTGACAAGTTCGCTCCACATTTTCCAGAGGACAAAATTTTAATAGCACGCAATTAAAGTGTTTAATGCCTTCTACTCTCTGTCGTCCTTGAACACATGCTTTTCAACTATATGTATTTCCTTTAGTAATAATGTTTTGCTCACGTATACCACTGCATGCCAGTAATAAACCCATGGGGAGCAATATGTTGTAAATACTTATAGGCCAGAGTTGTGAATGAGAACTCCTCACTGGAGGTCTCTAGGATTTTCTTCTTTGTTCTGTTTTGGGGAACGTTAATGAACAATGACATGACAAAATGATAATCCTGGCTGATGGCTTTGTCCTTGATATGCCAGCATTTGTAAGCAGCCAGGGAATTTTCCCCCTGTTATTTTCTTGCTTATCCATGAATCTATTGTTAATTTTACTCTACCAATGCACTTTCAGGCTTGTGGATACAATCAATAGTTCAATTGGTCAAGACCCTAACTCAAAATTCCTAATTGGAGTTCTGGACATCTACGGATTTGAAAGTTTCAAGACTAACAGGTGCTTAACTGGTACGCCTTTTGTTGTTTATATCAATAGCGCTGATCTCTTTCTGGCTGATGTGTCTAAAAAACACTCAACTTGCTACTGTTCTCCAGTTAGCTGGTGGCTTGAAGTTACTCTCTCCTCCCCGGAGGCTTAGAATTTAGAACTGATAGGTCCTATTGACATGCAGTTTTTGTTTTATTCTGCTGCTTTTACTGAACTAGCCTAGCATTGTTATACATATGGTTATGCGATTCATGTTCTTTAATTTTGAAATTTCATGCTCATTTCCTCTCCTTCATGATCTTCTTGTGTGTGAGTATGCTTCCATGTGCTTTTGAATGAAAATTTATGTTGCCGTTGTCCATGTGTACGTCTTTTGAAGCAGCTAATTTGTTGGTATTCTTCTTCGCTTACAAATTTCTATAATATTCAAGACCCTCATGTCAAATTCCATGTCTTGAGTTGAGTTTTCTTGAAATCTTGCCAATATTTTCTTGACATTGTGGATTGGTTGGTTGGGCATACCTATTTTTTCAAGGATGCTAGATCTCTTGGGATGACCTAGCTAAAAGTTACTGGAGTGATCTTGGAACACTATACAGTATTTCTTTTTACAGAGATCAGTTACCATAGGTTTCTTTATCTCATTCTTTTGAATTCTCAACATTTTTCATTTCGTGCAGCTTTGAACAATTTTGCATAAATCTGACGAATGAGAAGCTCCAGCAGCATTTCAATCAGGTTGACATGGACTTGCCGTTTACAATTGAATATATTTAACTTTTATTTGTCAGATTTTATAGTATGTGTATGTACAACTTCTATTGCAGCATGTGTTTAAAATGGAGCAAGAGGAGTATACAAAGGAAGAAATTAATTGGAGCTACATTGAATTTATTGATAATAAAGATGTTCTGGATCTCATTGAAAAGGTGTGTTGTTGATGCTTGCTAATATTAGACTTACATATTTTCATCACATATTTTGCTTTTCTTTAGCTCGGACCTCCTTTTGCATGTTAAGTTTCTTTCCTTTTGTTCTGGATGTCACTGAAAGGTTTGTTGAGCTTCATGTGAAAATTATGTTTGGCTACAAATCTTTTAAGTAGACATTGGTCGATTTTAGCAAATTTGCTCCTTGCCCGAAGAACAATAATAGCGATTTTTATTTAGTTTTGCCAAGAACTCCTATAATCTATTTCTCTTTCTTTCTCTCTCTCAGTGCACCTGTCCAATTCTTTTAGTTTTTTTCTTGGGTGGGATGATAGATGGGGTGTGCGTGAGATGCACAGGGTGATGCTTTGCTTATTTCAATCACAAGCATTATGCGATTACTTTTGTTGTTAAACTAACTTCTATGCTTCTGTTCTGCTATATCATCTTGTCCTAAACTTTCCTTTTTCGGTGTTTCAGAAACCGGGTGGTATTATAGCTCTTCTTGATGAAGCTTGGTAAGTACATAAATCTGGATTTGTGCCTTCAGAAGCTTTCTTTTTAATAGACATTTTCCTGTTTTGTTTAATGGACTTGTTGTCGAACAAGATTTTTCAGTCTCTACTGATTGTTCTGGAATTGGAATCATTGACTTTATTACAGCATGTTTCCAAGATCAACTCATGAGACATTTGCTCAGAAGCTTTACCAGACCTTCAAAAATCATAAGCGCTTTGCTAAGCCCAAATTGTCTCGTTCAGACTTCACTATTTGCCATTACGCTGGTGATGTAAGCTCTGTTTGATTTTTTTAATCTTTATTAGCGTAACTGGATCTTATTCATGACATTTATTCATAAAAAACATACTAGCACTCATTTGAGATTATCAAATTATGTGTATAATAGAATTTTTTTCTACTTGCTTTCTTAGGTCACTTATCAAACTGAATTGTTTCTGGACAAAAACAAAGATTATGTTATTGCTGAGCATCAAGATCTTCTGAATGCTTCGAAGTGTTCTTTTGTAGCTGGTTTGTTTCCATCATTAGGCGAGGATGCTTCAAAACAATCAAAATTCTCGTCAATTGGTTCAAGATTTAAGGTAGTTTTCTCTTCCCTCTCACTTAATCTCAATTTTTTGTTTGATCAGTGTAACATTTGTTAAATTACGTTTTGCAGCAACAACTCCAATCACTGCTTGAAACTCTGAATACCACAGAGCCACACTATATTCGATGTGTAAAGCCTAATAATCTGCTTAAGCCTGCCATCTTTGAGAATCAGAATGTTCTGCAACAACTACGCTGTGGGGTGAGACAGTACTCAATCTCTTTCTTGTTTGCAATAGTCATATTTGAACCTGCTTACATGTTATTCACTCTTATATTCATTGTTATCCAGGGAGTCATGGAAGCAATTAGGATTAGTTGTGCTGGATATCCTACTAGGAAACCTTTCTATGAATTTATTGATCGGTTTGGTATCCTTGCACCTGAAGTCTTGGATGGGAGGTTTGTGGATAAATGCCTTGTGCATGGAATCAGTGGCCTTATCCTGCTTATTTTAGTCAGGTAATGGTTATACCATTTAAGATTTCTGATGCTATGTGATTTGTTTCATGATAGTACGGATGAGGTCACAGCATGCAGGATGCTGCTGGAGAAAGTTGGTCTTGAAGGCTATCAGGTATAAATGCCGTGTATTGCATGGTTGCATTGTATGTTTATGCAATGGATATTTGAAATCCTTAAAACAAACAAGGAGAATTTTCATTCTATTTGAATGTCGGAGTAATGGGTGTATTATTTTGATTTATGCAGTTCTAAATTGTCTTTGAGGTTGTAACATGGTAGTCTTATCAAATATCTAAAAGAACATACAGGGATTCCCAAGCAATTTTTGTTGAAGTGTAGCCCTTCATATGGCATTGAACTTTACTAGACTACATTTTTCATTTCCTCCAAACCAAGTAAAATCATCTTTAGGTTCACAATTGGTACATCTATATTTTCTATTGCATTCTTTATGCGCGTTGCTACCTCCTGAAATTTTCAGTTATGATCCCTATCCTTAATTGCTTGTTGCTGGAGGTCAACTATCTTGTTATAACTTAACTCTCAAATTATTTCCCTAGAGTTTAAGCTGTTCTACAGTTGATTGACCAGATTTAACTAATAATTAAATAAAACTATTATGTGGTTTTATATATTGATCCCACCTGGCATTTGCTACAAATTCTTTCACTTCCTGTGGATAGTATGAAGCATTACCCGCTTCCAATTGTTTTGCAGATTGGGAAAACAAAAGTCTTTCTAAGGGCTGGCCAGATGGCGGAGTTGGATGCCCGCCGAACTGAGGTATTAGGAAGATCAGCTAGCATTATTCAGAGGAGAGTTCGTTCTTACATGGCTCGGAGAAGCTTTACATTGTTACGTCAGTCAGCAATTCTGATGCAATCCGTGTGCAGAGGTGCTTATACTTTTGATGTTTATCTGCTGGTATAGACCCTGATGCTTTGTGATACTAGTTTTTCCACCTTGTTGGACGCAGGAGAACTTGCTCGGCGAGTTTTTGAAGGCTTGCGACGTGAAGGTTCTAGTTTGAGGATCCAAAGGGATTTGCGCATGCATCTTGCCAGGAAAGCTTACAAAGAATTGCGCTCATGTGCTGTTTCAATTCAGTCAGGAATGCGGGGAATGGCTGCACGCAATGAGCTCCGCTTCAGAAGGGAAATGAGAGCAGCAATTGTCATTCAGGTAAGAGTAACCTTGAGAAATCTGGAAGTTACGCTATATTTTCTTTGTGGGAGAGGAAAGGGGGAAGGATACAAATACTTCACATAAGGAAAGTACCTAAGTTTACTTTATTTTTGTTTTGTATGAAGTCGAGAGGAGGGAAGGGAGAGAGAATTATTGGCTTACTTTACCTTTTTATCCTTTTATTCTCTATCCTAATCCAATTTTTAGAAGCTAAAAGTGAGGTTGATTTTGTCATTAATGAATTG
Organism: Apocynum venetum; assembly: GCA_019593545.1. Classification (NCBI taxonomy): domain Eukaryota; kingdom Viridiplantae; phylum Streptophyta; class Magnoliopsida; order Gentianales; family Apocynaceae; genus Apocynum; species Apocynum venetum. The sequence goes on from SRSM01000324.1 coordinate 3,710,234, forward strand.
AACTCATCTTCTTTCTGCCAATCCTCTAATTTGGAGGGGAAGAAATGCTGATGTGCACGGGAAAATAGTGTCCCTTTTGATTTACTTTTCCTCTCCACTTTTCTGTCCCGCCAAATGATGTAAATATATTCTATTTACTTCTTGTCCCTTTTCCTTCCACATTTTAGCCATCCAAACATTGTTAATCGAATGATTTAACTATGCTATCAAATAATAGTTCATGTAAGATATTGCATGATTATCTTTTAAAGATACTACTATATACTGTAGAAAGCCAATAATTTACAGGATAAACTGTACTTGATCCTGGTTTCTAATCACTGTGGTTCCACATGTGCAGAGTCATTGTCGCAGATTCTTAGCTCGTTTGGACTATGTAAGGATGAAAAAGGCTGCAATTACCACACAATGTGCTTGGAGGGGTAGAGTTGCTCGTAAGGAGCTTCGTAAGCTTAAGATGGTGAGTGACTTCTTGCTCTTGTCTCTCACCTAATTACTTCTCGATTTGAGATGTGAGTAATGTCACTGAACATCATTAAGAGTTTAAATTCCCATGTGTCTATGGCACCAAAATAAGACAACGCACAAATTAAGTTAATATTTCTGTTAGCGGGATTCTGAAACTTCCTGTGCTCTAATGTGCCTGATCTGAACTGGAGAATAATTGCAAAACTAATAATTTATTATGAGCTGGCGCATTCTGCTTTGAAGCCTCAGGTTGCTCCTGTAGATATCCATCTTATTGTAATGGTAGCATTTGAAAAATAAGATCCCTGCAACTTCATCAGGCTTCTGAGAAATGTAATCTAAGGATGGACAGATATTTGCTTGTTTTCGAGTGTAGTCTTCTCGGTCTTTTTTATTTTATTTATTTTTGGTTCATAATAAAGTGATTTTCTTTCATAAGTCATCATAAAGTAATTTATTCAATATGTAGTTGTTTAAAGTGGGTTTTTTCAGTTCAACATTTCTCTCCCTCTCCACAGGCTGCAAGGGAAACTGGTGCTCTACAAGCTGCCAAGAATAAATTAGAGAAGCAAGTTGAAGAATTGACTTGGAGATTGCAACTTGAGAAACGGATGAGGGTAAGCAGTCTAGTGTTATTTTGCACCAACTTTTGCTTGTTAGTTAACTAAATCTAGTCTTCTACATTTTACTTTTGAATTCAGGACTTATGCTGATGCTATGTAAAATTCAAACATGCGTGCATATATCTTGTATTCTGTTCTATATATAACATGTTCTTCTAGGTATCTAATTATTCAGCCGTGTTTCTGTGTCAATATCAAATTCTGAGCACCTTGTGCTATAAGGGAAGAAAATTTCTCCATACTCTATAAATCTGTGAAACTTGCTGTCTTTTCACATTGTGCTTATAATAGCAGGAATTTTAAGAGGTAAGATTATCAATGAGAGCTGTGTCTTAAATGTGTTCTGGTCTCTCATTTGGTGGTACGGTTAGGAAAAAGCCGAAGCACAACTCTATTAGATGGACAAATGGAGTTTAGGAAGTTGGTTTTTTTGAAAAATTTCTGCCTTTACCATGTCTATGTCTGTCTACTTTTCAGGTTGACATGGAAGAGGCAAAAACACAAGAAAACACAAAACTACAAACTGCTTTGCAAGAGATGCAACTTCAATTTAAAGAAACTAAAGAAATGCTCAAGAAAGAACAGGAGTTGGTAAAAAAAGCAGCAGAACAGACCCCTGTGATACAGGAGGTCCCTGTTATTGACCATGAGTTGATGAATAAACTTGCATCTGAAAATGAGAAACTCAAGGTAACACTACCTACATCAAATGATTTACTCTTTTTCTTAAGCACCTGTATCAGATGTCTTATGCTATTTTGCTTTCTGATAATGATTTCAGGCCCTTGTTAGCTCTTTAGAACTGAAGATTGACGAAACAGAGAAAAAATATGAAGAAACAAATAAACTTTGTGAAGTAAGATTGAAGCAGGCTATGGAGTCTGAGACAAAAATTGTTCAGTTGAAGACTACGATGCAAAGGTTTATTCAAGTGTTAAACTGTGATAATTATGTTGAAAATGGGTTTCTTGCCACATCTACTAAATGCGGAAAGTTTATGCTATTACCATATTCTCCTTCCTTATAATCATGTTGTAAATATTTTATATAGGCTTGAGGAGAAAATCTTTGATGTGGAATCTGAAAACCAAGTCCTTCGGCAGCAAACCTTATTAGCTCCTGCAAAACGAACATCAGAACATCTACCCCCTCTGGCTTCTAAGGTGAATGCTTGCTAAAGTAATATCATGTAGTCTCCTTCCTTGTTCCCCCGCAGATCTGATTTAGGTTTTTATGCTACTTCCTTGCAGACACTGGAAAATGGGCACCATTTGATTGAAGAGAACAGGATCAATGTAAGATTTATGTTTGAAAAGATGTATCTTTTTATTGAACTCTTTCATTCGGCTGTGGTCTGAGTGGGTATATCTCATTGTCAGGAACAAACATCTATTTCACCTGCTAAAGGTTTTGATACTCCTGATAGCAAGTTGAGGAGGCCACCTATTGATCGTCAACATGTATGCATCATGAGAAATGAGTCTTCTTTTCGTCATTGTATGCTTATGTAAATTCTTGTTCGAGTGATTTGAAAACTTTTGGAGCTTTGCTGCAGGAGGATGTTGATGCTCTTATTAACTGTGTCTTAAAAGATGTTGGCTTCAGCCAAGGCAAGCCTGTTGCAGCCTTCACCATTTACAAATGTCTTCTTCAGTGGAAATCTTTTGAAGCTGAAAGAACCAGTGTATTTGATCGTCTCATTCAGATGTTTGGTTCAGCCATAGAGGTACCTGCTCGACTTCTTTCTGATTTGCTCTTTAACCCCAGTCCAGAGGAACTCCATCTTCAACAGAAACTGTTATGGAGAGAGAATTATGCTAATAAAGCAATTATTTTCATACTTTGCCTTATTATAGAACTATATAAAAACCTTCAAAATCTTACGGTTACTACATTGTTAGGTCTCATATAATTGATCAGATCCGTATACTCTGTGCTTAGGACTGTTCTTGCATCTGAAATTTGTTCTTCTATGGACCTGCAGAGAGTGAAATAAATTTGAGTTCTTAATTGTATCATCCCTAACTAAAAAGTGTACCTGATGCATAACAACTAGAAGTGTTTCCTCAAGGTTTTTGTCATTCATATCCAGCCAGAGGTATTTAACAGTGCAGAAAGTTCCTTTGGTTCTTTTGAATGTTGAGAAACTGGGTCTGCTGTGGTGTGCTTTGTCTGTCACTCAACCATTGATTATCTAATCTATATCTGGTTGAATTTTACTGATTTTTATTTGTTTGTTTGATTTTTATTTTTTATTTTTGGTTGTGGTGCCATGTTTTAATCTCCTATTCATCCAAAAAAAAAAAATCTTTTTTCCTCCTGAGATGTTAAGCCCAGTACAATTTGTTTCTTCTTTAGGTTCCTTTGTTTATGACATAATGCTATCAGCAGGCTATGTTATCAAAACTTTAAAGTCATCGGCACTTGGTTTCTCTTGGCTACATATATCTTTTCATAAGTCTATTCTGTTTATGCCTTGAGCATGAATTTATAAATTCAAAATGAGAGTTCATCTGTAAAGACTTGGGATCTATGGCTCATTTGTTTACTATATTTAATTTGTTTAGAAAACAAACGAAAAAAAGTGAGAAAAGGAAGGTTTCCTTATATGGTGGGGAATGGCGCTGCAGAAGGCTATTGGAGTGAGGCCTTGAATAGGATTAGGATGTGCATAGTTGGCCCTGCTGGGGAGTGTGTACTGTGCTTTTAAAGAAAATCCTCTTAGTGTTGTGGTTGAGGTCCATGTAGTGTTTTTAAAGCATTTGATTGCTTCCCATTTCTCTAATTTCCTAAATACTTGGATGGTGACTTAGCAGTTAAGAATCAGGCATGAAAGCCTAGTGTTTAGCCTGGTGACTGTTGTATTTTCTCCTTCCTTTATAGACATCCTTTGATGATGTACCTTCTAAAACATATTCTTCCCAAGTTTCTACCTAAATGTTGTGTGGGAATATTATATAGACAAGATGCGTGGTTTCATGCCTTGAGTTCACTGGGATAATTATTCAAAGACTATTATCTTCTCTGAACTGCTAAATTGAAAGAAGAAAAAAAGACTTTATATGTTGTAAGCAAAGTTGCTTTATTCTAGAACTAATTCAAGCGTACCCTTGATGGAATACAGAATGAAGAGAGCAATGATCGTATGGCATATTGGTTGTCAAATACTTCTACCTTGTTGTTCTTGCTCCAAAGAAGCTTAAAAGCTGCTGGTGCAACTCCAAGTAGGAAGCAGCAGACTCCTACATCTCTGTTTGGTAGAATGGCTATGGTATTGGAATTATTCTTAATATTGCTCATATGAATTTCATTTAGTGGGCAAATCAAGTATTTGACTTGTGTTTTATTATAATTCCTTATTATTTGATTATTGATATGGTAATAATTTGTCAGGGATTCCGCTCGTCCTCTGTCAGCCTTAATGCAGCTGCAGCTGCACTTGAGGTAGTGCGCCAAGTTGAAGCCAAATACCCAGCTCTGCTTTTCAAGCAGCAGCTGACTGCATATGTTGAGAAAATATATGGAATCATTCGAGACAACTTGAAGAAAGAATTGAATTCTCTTCTTTCACTATGCATCCAGGTACCTTGAACTGTTTTACGCTCTGAAAATCCACGTGTTCCCTGGAATTAGTATTATTTCTCTTCCTTCACTATGTGCCCTTTTGCAATCTCAGGGTGGGCTACTAGATGATGATTTTGCTTTTTTTCAAGGAATTTGTATTAGTTGTTTCGGATTTTATTAGATAAAATACATGTGACTTGGTGTTCTCATGTGTGGTTGCATGCCAATGCCTGCATTCCATCATGTGAAAAGTGGACTGTCCTGGTCACTAGGAATTGAAAGAAACCCAATGCATTTATTTCCTATTTATTTCAATGTGAAAGAAATTCAATGGTTTATTCCCCTTCCATCTTCTAAAGCTAGTCTAATGTCTTGAATTGCTTCCCTCAAGGAAAATTTTCATTAGTTGAAAAGGATTGAAGAACATTTCCATTCCGTAGGATTGGCATAGTTAGTGAAAGAGGATTTTATGTTCCCTTGCTCCTATTAGTTAATCAGAAGCAGTGCCTTGTTTTGGTAGGAAGATGCATGTAGTGCAAGTCATTTCTTTTGTTTGTGGAGATTTGGATACTATTATTTGCAAGCATGAGCCTGCATGTGCATTTAGCCAGAAATGATCATGCCCAATAGGGAGATCTCAATTCTTTGGGCTTTTGAATACATCAAATAGAAAGGGTCAAGAGCATTATGCTCTATGAGGCTGAACTATGTGACTGAATAAATCCTCTGTTTATCTTGGGAATATAGCCAAAAAAAGGATTTCCATTTAAGGTATTGGTCAGACTTTTGACAGAAGTAATTGAAAGATTTTGTTTAATTATCTATCCTCTTCTAGTCATTTTATGCTTCTACTTTGCGATACAGGATATATCTGTTATATAATTGCAAACAGATTATGCTAATGCCCTCTGTGAACTTTGTGGTATCCTACTGAATGATTCTTTGCTTAGTAATAATTACAATGGTGGCATCCAGGCACCAAGAACCTCCAAAGGAAGTGTACTGAGATCTGGGAAGTCCTTTGGCAAAGACTCTCCAATAAGTCATTGGCATGGAATCATCGACTGCCTGAACTCTCTTCTCAATACTTTGAAAGAAAATTTTGTAAGGACATCATTCATGTAACATATTCTTTTGATTTCCAAATTTAAAGAAATGCTTATGAGATTCTTTTGGTCTCAGGTGCCCCCGATTCTTGTCCAGAAGATATTTACTCAAACTTTTTCATACATTAATGTTCAACTCTTCAATAGGTGAGTAGGAATTTGCCCTTTTCTTGTAGTTTCAGTATCATAATCATGAGAGGTTGAACTAGCTACTTCTTGTTAATTGTAGTCTTCTCCTACGTCGTGAGTGTTGTACATTTAGCAATGGGGAATATGTCAAAGCTGGTTTGGCTGAACTGGAGCAATGGTGCGTCCAGGCAAAGGAGGAGGTAATGCATGAAAGACTCTAATCTGTTTCACCTAACCGTCGATTGTTGAACAAATTCAGGACTATATTCTTCTTCTCTATGGTTAAGTTTCTAAACTTGTTGTCTAAGAATCTTCTTCATCAGTTGAAATTTTTCATGGAATGCAGTATGCAGGCTCTTCTTGGGATGAACTGAAGCATATAAGACAAGCTGTTGGTTTCTTGGTATGTCAAACTTTCTAGAAGATATTTTCTTTTCTAAGGATGAATTTTCAGTCATCTAGATAATAGGAACTAGACCATTATCCACAGAGGAGAGCTATATACTAATGAATATTATGAAAAACTTGCCTGCAGTCTATGTTCTTTCATAGGGCTGGCAGTTGTGGTGGGGTGCTTTATAGGCTAGGCTAAATAAATGATTGTTGGATACGTTTGATTTAGTGTTGTTGCATGTTAAGTTTGTTTTTTTTGTTTCAATAACAGAAGCTCTTCTCTGCCTCTTTGTAAAACATTTCTAGAAATTAAACCTTACAAAAGGAGAGGAAACAAAAGGGAAAAAAAATCTAGTGTTAACTGTAGAAAGTCAATGTTCATCTACCAAGTTTCCTTGTAGAGCTATCCTGTAGCAGCATGCAGTCAATGAAATTAGGGAGACTAGTGTTGAGGTGGGCTTTTTAGTGATCTCACCTATGAGTATCTTTATTATGGGTAATTGGGAACTGTTCCAAAGCTTACTCTTTGCTAATGCTGTTTCGCTTCGTCTCAAATACTGGATATCGTTTATTCTTGACATTATCTGTTCATTTCCCTTTTTCAGGTCATCCATCAAAAGTACAGAATATCTTATGATGAGATTACAAATGATCTCTGCCCAGTAAGCCCTTCTTTCTTTTTCTCACTCTCTCTCTGCATGTATGCTTGTAATAGGTTATAGTTCTCATATTTTTGCTTCTTTTTGGTTCTTGTAGCTTTTGTTTTATGAGAGCTTATTGTTAATTCTTGGCTTAATCATTCAATGGTATTTCCAGCAAATCCTTGTCTGCTATTGGACAAGCTTTACAAATGACAATCACTTTAACATGTAAAATGTTGATTTCTCAGATTCTCAGTGTTCAGCAGCTGTACAGAATATGTACTTTATACTGGGATGACAATTATAATACCAGAAGTGTATCCCCTGATGTGAGTATTTTATAGTCAAAAAGACAAATCCAAAAATTTCTTTTAAAGGTCCATGAATCCCATAGCTTTCCTAGTCAAAGCAATTGCTTAGAAAATCTTCTCACATTGATGCAGGTCATTTCTAGCATGAGAGTTTTAATGACCGAGGACTCTAATGATGCTGAAAGCAGCTCCTTTCTGTTGGATGACAATTCCAGGTGAACATCTATCCATCCTTCACTTTGTCCATGGGATGCTTTCTGATGACTAAGGTTTTTTCTTAATTAAAAAGATGAGCAGTGGGGGTGGGAGTGCCACAGAACTCTTAATGAACATAACTAGGATTCAGGTATATTAACCATATAAAAATATCTCATGTTCTTGGATCGTTGAAGAATGGTTTTCTTCTTTCCTTTTGTGTTCCTAATTCACGTGTAGTTTGACTTTCTGCCACCTCTACAGCAATTTAAAGACTCATTCTTTTTCCCCCTTCAAAATGTGATGCCTTTGGTTGCTGATAATAGTTTGATGGTACTGCTGTCTTTTGCCTAGATTTTCTTATGAAGATATCCATGCTTCCTCCTCATCTCAAAGGCAAAAGGCTCTTGTTGAGGATAGTTAATTTGTCTGATTGAACATTTTAGACTTATTTAGTTTCTAGCCATTTGCATTGATTTCTTTAACAAGATTGGAGGGACCTTTAGCCAAAAGTAAATCAAAGTGAAGGGTTTAAAATACTAATCCAATACATGAGAACACAAAATACTTGTTTATCTGGTTCAAGAATTACCTGTGTATATGAATGAGGGAGATTAGAAAAGGCGAAGGATTTTCTGTGCATCTAGCAGTTGAGATTGAGACACTTATTATGGCCACACTTAGAATCCCTTTTATTTCTTTATAGGCTTTGAAATAAGATGTTGGATAGAAAGTGTTTAGTGACTTTTAAACTTATTTGAAATTTGGTTTTAGCACTCCACTGTTTCATGGTTTGATGTTTCCCTTCTGTCAGTTTTGTTTGTTCTCATGACATAGGCCCATCACATGACACCTTTTGGGGGTTATTTCTTTATATACAATTTCAAAATAATTCCTTTAATGTTACTCAAAAAAAAAAAAAAATCTTGTTCCTTTCATTTTCCTTTTCTTTCTCCACATCCTTTGTTCCTTTTTTCCCACATCAGGTAGCCACCGGTGGTCACTAACCCTTGGTGGCAGCTGGTAGCTGTCTTACAATGTTTCTCGTGGAATCATTACTCAAATAATTTTTCATCACAAATCTCAAATCAAAATTAATTTCTATCATGATCTCATCAGAAAATGGTTGAAAACTGTCAAGAAACTCTTGAAATGTAAGAAATCTGAAGAACTGCACAGCAATGAGGGAAAAATGTAGTCTGTCTTAAAAGTGGGACTAGAGAAGAACAGAAAATGGAGTCATATTTTTACCACAGGACTAGAGAAGAACAAAATGAAATGATGGCTGCTCTGCTTGGATTTTAGATCAAACTTTGCTTTGCTGACTTTGGCCAGAGGTTTAAGAGAAATTATGTAGATTTTGAGGGAGGAGAAAAACAGTAGTAGTTGGGCAGGCTTGGCCTTGTGGATTGGGGCAGGGCTTTTGCCACTAGGTCTCGGGCGGGGATTGGATTTGAGGCAAAAGGCCTTGGGAGAGAGAGGGAGATTGCTTCCCTCATCTGCATTTTATGCTCTTCATATTCGATAATTATCTCTGTTCCCTGGACGAGGTTTTAGAAGTGTGAACAACTCTTCACACACACACACACACACAATCACTCTCTCTAAATTCTTTTCTGTTTATGGCTTTGCATTTTCTCGTTCTACATTCAGAATCTATAGCAGAAGAAGGCTTTCTTTCTGCTTCACAAAATCGTTGTTGAATTCTCTTTTCTTCCTGTTTCTTCTGGGTTCAACACATAAAAGAAAGCCAGGGAGAAAATAATCCAACTGGGTTCTTCGAATTGGACTTGGGTCTGGAGAAGTAGAAACTAAAATGTTAAGATCAAGAATGAGGGTGGAGATAATGATGGGAGTGGTTAGGGTAGTTGGTTTTGGAGAGAGAATTTGCAAAGGCAAAGGTGATGAGAGGTGGGGAAGTGGTGGTGGCTGTCTGACCCAAGAAGAAGATGACGGGATGGAGGAAAAAAAGGATTCTTAACTAAAATATTCCTTATTTTACTCATGTGTTTCTTACATTCGAGTTCTGTTAGCTTTTATTGAATGAAACTAATAGAAGGGGTAAGTTATGATGCATTTTCACAATTGAAGGGCAAAATTCAGACCATTAAAGTTGGAGTGCAAAAATCAATATTTGAAGAAGTTCAAGGGTCAGGCATTTTTTACCCTAAGATGTTTCATGCCAATAGCCAATAGCTATAGGATGTTAGAAGCTACAAATTGGAAGCAGCTAAGCTAAGATGCATGAAACCTGTGTTTGGAAATCTTATTTCCAATTTTTATGACCTTATTATCCTTCTAATTTATTATGTACTTTTGTAATCAGAGTAATAATAACTTGAAAAATATCAAGTGTATCCTACATTATTGGTGTGTCGGATTCCTGGTCCAAAATATACTCAGTTTAGCCTTATTAGTTTGTGAGAGAAATCATGTAGTGTTCATCTTGCTTTTACCAAAGGTGCTGACAGTTTTTACATCAAGCTTTAGCTTTGTCGTTTTCTGTCATCTGTGAGGACCACTTCAAATAGGTGCTCTAATGTTCTTTTATCTTATGATGCAGCATCCCTTTCTCAGTTGATGATCTTTCCAATTCAATCCAAGTGAAAGATTTCTCAGATGTCAAGCCTGCCACTGTGCTCCTTGAGAATCCAGCCTTCCAATTTTTACATGAGTGAGGCCAAAGGAACTCGACCATACTTCTTCCATACTGTGTCATAGTCAATATCTCAATTGATAAAAAAATTCATGTTGTAAATCCATTCTTTTCTTGATTAGTTTTTTTCTATAGGTTTATGTATAATTTACTGTTCATCCTGTTCAGTTTGCATAGGAGCAGGGGATTCACAAGGGGCATTGTTTTTGGTTTTGTACTTTTAAGTTGTAGTAATTTTGAAAGCATTCTTTTTAGGTATTAGGGGGCAAGCAAGTATATGTTAAGAGGGTAGGGTCAAGTGGTTTATATTTTTGGATTTCTCCCACCCAAGTTTACATTGTAATGCAACAGAAAACTGCAACACATAATATATGAGAAATATTTTTTGATTGGTTTCTGTTAACTTGTTATGTCTTTACATTTGTATGGCTACATTATTTAATGCTTAACTTATTATTTTTCACCACCTAGCTTTTGGCATTCATAATGAGATCTAGTTTTGTTTCACAAGTTCGAACACAGTACAAATTTTGGCTGTTGTACATGACATCATTGTTTTCCTCAATTAGATTCTCATATTTCATTTGGCATAACCGTTTTATAAATCTCAACTTCTGCATACAATGACAAGTTACCAATTTTGACTATGCTTGTGGGATACATTTGTACTTGAACTGAGTCTTTATAGATGTTATAACAATTGTTCATATGTTTTACCAATTTTAACATTAAAAATAATAAAGTTATATGTTATTGTACATGCTTTGAATGAAGGATTACGCTTAAAATTTTCTTTATCTCTCGTACCTAAAGTTTGGCTTTAGGGTTTTAAGTCATCGGCATGCTACGTGTGATCCTGTTTCACATCTACTGTTACACTTACCCTATTGTAGAATGAAAAGGAGGCGTTGTCAGTAAGTTTGTTTGTTTTCTGAACCACCTTATGTCGGTAGAGTTAAGCTCGGCTTCTGCTAAGATTTGAATTTAGAATTTGGACGGGCGTTGACAATAATTGGAAGATCAAATCAAATTCATTTTCATATGCTTACGAAGGCAAAATATTGTTTGGACCAGAGTAGTACATAAGGTTTTCACATGCCTTCCCTTAACGTTGTCAAAATCGGGAGTACCACTTGGGACCATCGAATCGAAGTCCCAAGAAATTGAGCCTATGATATTTAAGTACCTCCGATAGGAACTGTAGAATTGGGATTACATGTAATATCTCTAATCTCATATAAAAAATTTATGAATATATACAAATGAGTTTAAATATTCATCATAAATTTGAAATATTTATTTTTAACTTACAAATATCAGATAATTGACTGTTGAACCTGTCAAATCCATACTCGTCTCACGCCTGAAAGGCCCGGGATTGTGACACCAGCCCTTTGACAAGTCGTTGCTAAATATTAGTCAAATTGTCATAAATTTATCTTGAATCCACAGATAGATTTTCATCCTCTCTACACCGAAAAAAATGGTCCATATTAAGGGGTTTTACACTTGCACGTGTCAGTTCAACACCCTGTAATTGGTCCATGGGGTTATACTTTTAAGGTCCCCCATTCCCACTAGCATATTGGTGATTGGCTTCATCTACCCAACCCATGGCTGATTGGTACCTCGACCTTCCTTCACCCACACATAATAGAACTCATACTGTGCTTGTTGGACCCATGAGACCTGCTTCTGGGTATGGACTGAGCGTATCTTATTAATTTACTATCTGAAGGACTGAAGTGAAGTGTAAATTTTGAAGTCCGAAATGATTAAGGTTTGAATACTAAATTTGAAGTTTGAAATCTGAATTTGAAGACAAAATTCATTGATGTTTGATAAGGATTAATCACGAATATTTGAAAATTAGAAAAACTTAAAATTTTTCTATAATTTTGGCTTAAGAAGTTTTTAAGAAATATGTTTATTCACGTTGTTTTAAATTAGTATTACAATTATGAATATGATTTGGTAAAAAAAAAAAAATTGAAAATAATTCGTATCTTCAATGAGAAATTTATGGTCACGTTATTTGTTTATGTTTTTGCACTCTAGTTCATGAAAATTAATTAAGTTATTGTTTGTTACTAGTAAGGATTTTTTAAAAAAATATGAAATATTTAATAACCTTAACTAACTAATTATAAGCACTTAATTGAGTTATCTAACAAACCTTAGATCTTTACTCAACTGAGATCAAAGGTGTAAGGGAAAATAATGACATGAAATTTAAGCAATGATTCTTTCTTTCTTTTTTTTTTTTTTTTTTCCTTTTTCGCAGCTCGATCTTTCTCTAATTTCAGATAATTCATATGAAGGGGAGAAACAATAAAAAAAGTACAGGAACGATGTGGTATAAATGCAGCGAACCAGCTGTGCTGTAACTACTTGGAGTTACGGTATTTGGATTAGGACAAAAAACCCAGAAGAATAATTGGAGAGAGCAATCACTTGGATCTATCAAGCGTCTCGAAGATCATGTTTCTATCTAATTATAGAATGAATTTTGTCTTTACTTTGGTGGATGGAAAATGAAGATGATGATGACGCATACATATGAGTTACTTCTTCAAGTTCGTCAATTTCAATTCTGAAGGGCATCGAGGCATTTCTTGTTGATCACTAAAGTGCAAAATTATCACAATCGTGGGGATAATGTGTGGCCAATGAAGAAGTGTGGACCTCTTGCTATTAAGTCTATGGGGCATGTTTTGATTAGGATTGATCCCCCACAACAATTTCTCCTTCTTCTTCTTCCTTTTTTTTTTTAATATAATAAGTCTTGAATTGAAAGAGGTACATTGTATAATCATATCTAAATTCCATAAAATTTCTAAAGGAAATGAAAAAGACTAAAATACCCTCATGAGATTTACATTAATTTATACTCATTTTGAGTTTTTGTCTTTCATTTTATAAAAATAGTTAGAAAGTTTTAATAAGACTCCTTAGTGTTAGATTAGATGATTGTGTACAAATAGTGTAAGAACTTAATAATATGAAAATATAATATTTCATCTGTCTAGAATTGAATTTTTTACTTTTTTTATTATGAAATGTTCAATTGAATCTTTATTTTTATAAAATAAATATTTTTTTAAAAATAAAAAGTCTTCACAATAATCTCTTTAATATAAAAGATTTGCATTATACTCACTCAGGTGATTTTATTACTAATTATAGTTATGAGAAGAATAATGTGATAATTTAATTTTTCATTAATTCTTGTATTGACTAAAAGTGGGTATTCAATTTCAAACGAAGGGATTCAAAAAATAAAAATTATTGCATCACCCCTAAAAAAAGTGCTAAAAATATGTTAGGTATTAAAAAAAAAGTTTTAATATATTTACTAGTATATGGTATATCATATATGTAGTTGACAAAATGATACTCATGGACTAATATCTGCTTTTGTGGGCTTCTGGGGCTAACGTACCTATCAATATGGATTTTCAACGGGTAGGCCAATTAGTTAAGAAAAAGACAAATAAAGCCTTTCTTTATTGAGTTTTGACTAAAAGCCAGACTTGAGAATCTCTTCTCAAAGTCTTGAACATGCATGCAGATGTATACATATCATTTACGTGGTTTGCAACAACTCAATAGTCAATTGTTTCCCATTTTTACAACCTTTTCTTTCTTGTACTAGTATTAAACAACATTAATTTGCAGCCTTGAAACACTATGAATTATGATGCCATTCCCCTCCTCCCCCCCCCCTCTACACACACACAGAGTTGGCTGATTTTTTTCTTTTTAATGTTTGTGAAAAAATAGACTCATGAGACCAATTTCTAGATAAGTATCAAAGCTCCATAAGAGTTAGGTGGCGATGTAATTTGATTCTTTCATTTCCTCATCATAGGTATATTTGATTAGAGGAGAACTAAAAAAGAAAAAGAAAAAGAAAAAGAAGAAGAAAACAACCGGCAACCATATCTGATATAGTGCAACGGTCCAAACTGCTCATTTTGGTCAAAATCTAGGAAGCATATTATTTGATGTTGTTGTTGAGTTAAATTAAAGAGAAAACAATGGCCATTAATTATTCCATTCAAAAGAATCAAAATGCAATTAGTGCTACCAAATTCTATTGCACATGTCAGTTTGGTATATCTCCAATTAAATTTGAAACCAAAATTAATTAGGTAATTTGACCAGTTTCTTGCAAAAGGTCCCAATGAAATCTCAATATTCCCTAACGATTAGTGCAAACGGCCATTCCATGTGGTCTCATGTGTTTATCTTAATCTCATTCTCTCTGATTTCATCCAGCAAGAATTAATGTGGTCAAAGGTGTTCCATGTTCAAAGATGTATTCACTAGCTAGTTGAGAACTATACTACTACTATATAAATTGTGTTGTTCGAAGATGCTTATATATAGTTACAACAGTTAATAAACTAATCATAATAATTAAAAGTAGGTAGTTAGAGAAAGAGACTAATATTAGTAATGGGAGGAATATCAGAATGATATATATAGAAAGTTATCGTCATTAGTTTAGCTCATATTCTAATCTTGGTCAAAAACCCAGCACTAAGTGGCTCCGAGAATTAATAAGGTCCATCCAGTAAGTAATAGAACGTGATCAAGATTGTGTATATATGACGTCCTGGCCACCCATCCAAACATCCCCTTAATTTTAAAAAAGAAATCCTAAAACCCTAAAAAATAAAAGGAAAAATAAGATTCTAAGTAATTCCCATAAAAATTATATAGTAATAATATATATATATATACATTTTGGCTACAAATTGAAGAAAGTTGGTGAACTAACAGCTATCTATCTTGTCAAGCGGCGATTTTAATTTGTTTACTTCTTTAATCATGTAATCTCTTGTATTTGCCTCCACTTAATTCCCTATTTAGAAGTAGAAATAAACATAAAATTACTCTAGATGAAATAAGTGAAATTCCTGCCCCACACCCACACACAAAAAAAAGGGGAAGAAAAGATTAATCGTTGACTTCTACTGATGAGTTACTCTTCTTAAGAATTGCTTCAAATCGAAGGGAGTAAAATAGATTCGAAAAGGGTTTGACTTTATATTTATAGAATTATATATATATATATATATATGTGGTATATGGAAATTAATATTATTCAAATTTTTACAAGGGTCACATGGAGTGATGACTTCATCTCATCGAAGACTCACTGAAAATATAATTTATGGACGGTTCCAAGTGATTTTTAAGCAAAGAACATGCATGATTTGGAGGGGAAAAAAAAAACCCCAGTAACTATAGAGTCTTCAGCGAGGTCATTTTGCATATGCCATGTGCCCCTGTGAATACTATTGAGCCGCACAACGATTTTCAGGGGCCGACGATAGATAAACATAGGATATTTCTTCATTAGTTTGAATTGTGGTGTAATTCTCAAGGAAATAATAAGAAAAACTAAAATTGGTGGGTTTGTTACAGAGTATTGCCATCTTGAAGAGATAAATGAATGGAAGAATATATATATAGTAAGTTGGAGAAGGAATGCTGTAAATTCTTGATTTTCTTGAACCTCGAAGGTGGCGGAGTGCATGCATCTTTTTGGTTAAAAACCCTAGAAATACCCGCCATTCGGTTTTCGAAGTTGGCGTCTCCAGAAATATCTCCCAGAGGTGAGAAACATGTAGTTCTATCTGGGGTTACTCATAAAAATGGATAGTGTTTTTAGGTTAGGCTTTAATCTTTTTATTTTTAGAAATAATTATTAACATTTTTATTTGGATTTTAAATTAAATATTTTAAATTTGGATTTTTTCAAAAGCATATGGGCCGCATGTAGTCATACGCCCTGCACACTTTAGAGCCGCAGCTCATATAAATATTAAGAACATCTTCAATCAAAGTTGCAAATGAGGAAAAATACTCTCATAAGATTTGTATACTATTAGAGAATATTGACTTGCTCCACTTGAAATTTGGGAGATGTTTGGAATAGTATATCTCATTTGCAATTTTAATAGTCCCCATGAATTTTTAAAACATATATGAGTTTAAAAAGTATATTTTTATTTAATTTTATATTATAAATATTAATAAAATAAAGATATAATAAAATATATGAATTCTATTTGTTATAATTTATAGGATTATACGATTGAATTGTAGATGCGTAAAATGAAGGTGTAGCAATAAGACACATAAAAAAAAGAAAATGCATGGATGATGTAAAATAGAATTTCTACTCTCGAGACAAAATTTATTTATACATAAAAATTAACAATTCAAGACATAATTATGGTGCAAAGAACAAGTCTATTAATGGGAATTGTGGAAACAAAGACTAAAGTAATTTTGGATTCTTAAAAAATTAATGAATTTATGAGAATTTTGTTTAAAATACTCCTAATTTCAAAAATTAAAAAGTATTACTCCATCTATCCCTTTTTATAAGATGTTTTAAGTAATTTCACAAATGTAAAGAAATTATTTTACTTCTCATTATACTTTTTTTATTTTAATATTTTATTGAAAAAATTAGTATTTATTATCTCTTTCTTTCTGTTGATAAAGTAAAGATGTATTTAGAAATAAGATACACAATAATCTTAAAATGTAACAAAATATATTTTAATTATGAACAAAAAAATTTGTTTAATTGCATCTTATAAAAATTGACTAAGCGAGTAATAAAACTTTGGATTCTTTCCCTTGTCATAAGTAAAATAGAGAAAAATAAAAATATTTTTTTCTTTTTGTTTAATATAAAAAAAAAACAAGATTTAAAACTTAATATCATGTCCAAGTACAATTATATTGATAAGAGTGGATGCAACTTATGATTTAAAAGATCATGAATTCAAATTAATCATACTCTGATATAATTTTTAAAAAAATATACAATTATAGTTTTTTTATTTTTATACCAAGGAAATTGAGATGCGTTTACATAAATAGAAATATCTGAGTACACCGAGTAAGGACATGTATACCTAGATCAAGATTTGTCTTAAAAGGTAAATGTCAATCCATTAAACTACAATTTTACCACTCACCTCATTTCAATTCATCATTATTTTTCTAAACCTAGTTATTTATTTGAATTTCAGAGTTTGGCAAGTGTTCTTCTACCACAGATATCTACTCATTTCATAGCAAAAAGCAATTGAAAAATTCACTTTCTTAAATTATGACTCCCACCTTCAAGAAGAATAAAAAGGCTAAAAATGTCACTGTAACATTTTTTTTTCCCTAATTTTTTAATTTGGATAATCAAGTGACTGTTATAACTGCATAAACACAACCTTGGAAGTTGAAAGTATTTTATTTATTATATTAGCACAATAAACAAATGGGGGCGTCTTAGTATTTGTTAAGGGGGGCGGCACCTTGTTTAAAGCGCGACGGACTTCTGAACAATTCACATTGGAGAATTAAAATGGAAACACATCACTGCCACATGCAAGGCTATTGTTGCGCCAGGTGCAATGCTTCTAGCCAACTATGGTGTTAATTTGGCCACCCAAACACTACTCTCCTCTACTTAGACCATTACGTCTTAGGAAACCCTAAAAGACTAATTTACTTTCGGGAAATGAGTTTAAAATATTAATATTTTTTCGGATCTTATATCAATTTTTCACTTAAAATTTATATGAAAATTATAATTATATCACTAATTGTTAAGTGTGTGAGTATAAGAATTCTAAAATTTGATATGAAATAATACTTTTCAATAAATACATTTTTCAATATTTGCATTGTCATTCAAAAACACTAGTGAATGTTTATCTTTCTTTTTTTTTTATTTATGATGTGATTATTTGCAAGCAAATCAAATTATTGTTTTATATATTTCTAAAAGTTAAATTTATATTTTTAATATTAAATAAAGGTAAAATTGTTAAAGCGTAAACTAAAATTAAAAATTAAATAATTGAAACCAGATATCCTGAAATACAAAATTTTAAATAATTAAAATAAGTCGAATAAAGTAATAACAAAAAATTGTTTGGGTCAAGCTATAACGGTCTTATTAATACATAGATAAGGAGTACTATTTAAAAAAAGAATTAGGTCAGACCCATTTTGAAGAAAGAGTCGGCCTCTGCGAGTACCGAATTCTATATTCAACTAGTTTCAAGTACATCATATCAATGGATTTCGATAAATATGATAAATAGTAGTTTCAACTTTATAAATATTTATTGTATTTTTTTTAGGAAAAATAATTATATTTCAAAAAATAGAGATAGTATCTGATGAAAGAATTATGTAACAATAAGAAAAATGCTGATCTAAATTAATGTTTTGAATAGAATTGATATTCAATCTTAACTATTATTTTTTATTATAAAATTTATGTATACGTGTTTAATATAAATTGCATTCCTCTTTATTAATTTCATATTTTGAATAAAGTGGTTTTATGGTTGTAAAATCCCCCATTCCCTCCACTCTCTGTTTTTTTTTAAAAAAAAGAAAAAAAAAAGCAATTATATATATATATATATATATATATATATATATATAGCAGGTCAACTGCTAAGAGACCCGCAAACAGTCAACAACCAAAAACCACCAACCCAAAAAAGAGAGTAACCGTCCACTCTCAGTTAGTCTATGTGTTCACTTGAAATGAAAATATATTAAAAAAATTAAAATAAAATTTACTCTTCTCTTTATTTAATTTAAAGTTTATATCAAACAAAGGCTAATTTTTTAAAAAATATTTTCCTACATGCAATATGAGATAGTATTTTATCGTAATATAAATACATTGTTTAGCCAAAATAAAAGGAAAAAAATTTAAAATTGTAAAAAAAAAAAAAAAAAGATCATTCGAGACTTTCTATATCGGGAATATATTGAAGCGGGAGGGTGACTTGATTCAAAAACTTCAAGTCTTCAACTGAAGGTCTCAATTCTCAAACCGTTTTACCGACCTAATCTCCCAGAATGAGAATATAAAAGTACTATATATATATCTGCCATTGGAATGAAATTAAATGCTCCTAAATCATTCAACTTCCAAAATGATTTATTACAATAGACTCTTCCTTCATTAATTAGCAGAATAATTGGCTCGCCTTAATTTTATAATCTACACTCCATGTTCTCTACCATGTGACTACCAAAATTTCGAATCCTTATTCAAAAGAATATTTATTATTGCTCTCATCTGATTATAAACCCAGTTTATTTTCCTAATTTCAAATTTATTCTTACCCATTCTTCAACGGCATGCATGTTCAATAGACTCCCTAAAATAATAATGAAAAAAATCTCCTAAATTCTTAATTACTGCTGAGGCAAACGTTTCAGTGAATTTCCCTAATTGGATTTATGTACTATTTCAATTAATATGGTTCAAGGTTCTCCATGAAGGGAAGTTCTACCTAATTACAAGAAATTTATAATGAGAATGAACTCAATATTAAAATCGAAAAATAAAGAGTCACGTCAGTACAAAACAATAATCATATTGCAATTATGGGGATTTTATCATTTTCAACTGAAAGTCATGAATATCATGACTTCATAGGACTAACTATATATATATATATATAGATTTGGTCAGTCCCACTAGATTGTGGTTTGGGAATTACAATCTTACAGTCTTAAATCTTCTTAAGGGCAAACCTAACCATATATTGGGCAAGATTTCATTTCCTAATTTCATGGATTTTCCATGATCCATATATATTCTTCATGCTCCCATGTGATCTTGCTTTCGCCTTCTAGTAATGCAAAATTAAATTAAATAAATAAATATGCCTAGTCACTTATTCACTCTTTCAAATTATTTCGATTTAATTATGGTTTCCTTTTTCTTTTAACAAAAACAGTGGGAAGTGGTATACTATGAATATTACCTGGCTATTTCATTTCCACCCATTTCTTCGTTTTATACGGTTTTCAAATGGGTCCCGTGCTAGTGTGATTTTTGTTTGTTCTCTTTTGTTTTTGAGTCAAGTTGCAAGATTGGTATCTCTATTCTCTAATTCCTGATATCTTGTATCCTATGATACTCTTGTAAAATTTGAATTAAATAGACAAGTATAAAAATATAACAAGATATTATAAAGTTCGTTTCCGATATATACTAAGATCATAAAAATCTAAAATTCTCCAATAAATTGATGCCATATAGAACTTGAAAAGATCGATGGGCTGCAAGTTGGAAGTATTCTTTGGAATGTACTTTTAATAATTGAGTGCATATAATATATAGGTTTAGGTTTCATTGAATAGTGAAGAAAACTGATAAAATCTTGGTTAATTTCGATGCAATGAGTAAGGAATATATGTACACGAGAGAGAGAGAGAGAGAGAGAGAGAGAGAGAGAGATCCCTATACTACTCAATGAATAAAGATAGTTAACAAAACATACAATAACATTATGGTTTGTAAAGCATATAGTACAAGACTAAATTACTTAGAAAAAAATATATATCTCAAGCCGAAAATTGACAATAGAAAATTCATAGAGTGAATTATGAAATCTTAAGGGACCCTGCTTGAATTATAAAACGAGGAGGCCAGCTTCATAAGTTATGAACATTCGGCAACTTTTCATTCTCTTTAACCAGAAAATGGAAAATATAATCGAATTGGCTGACCAATAATTATAAGTACTAATATTATGTGATGCTACTTCCAAGTACTCAAGAGGTGGAGGAATGCTATTGGAACGTGCAGTCCTCTGATAATTTTTAATAGATTTGCTAACCTGTTTCCAACATTCGAACCAGCAGATTCTAATATTAGTGTCATTCAGCACAAAAGGAAGTTTCTAAGTTTGAAGAAATTTTTGTCCTCTTATTGCATTTCACACACACACATGAACTCCATATGTATTTTTTATTTTATTTTTCTATTTATCCTCTTTCTCTCTATCAAACTTTTGATGAAGAGAGAGAAATTCCTGCTCCTGCTCTCCCCACTTCTTATTGTCTTTTAATCACGCGAATTGTAAATTGAGGTATGTGTTTAAGTGATAGATACACATTTGAGAGAGAATCAACACGATTCAAAATCCATGACAAAACTAAATAAAGTAACTCTGTTCGCTTCGTTCTTGGTGGCTTTTTGACAATTGGAAAATATATTAAGGGTGATGAAAATTTTGCCTCATCTAAAAACTTGACTTTTCCAATTCATTTCCTGTTCAAACCTGACTCTGACTGTTAGCTAAACTTGGTGAAATCGTTCCTCTTGTACGTTTAGGTTTGAAGTCTATTAATATCTTTAGGTAAAGCTTCTTTACGTACAGCATGAAGCAGTCATGAAATACATATCTTACCAAATATTAGGATGGCCAGCTATCTGTTTCTTTTTGTTTTTATTTTTTTGAAAAAATTATAATGCATCATGACGAAGGATGAATCAACGTTTAAATCCTATTATGAAGTCAAAAACTAGATTGAACATTTTAAAGCTATTGGTTGAAATATAGCTACTTATTTAGAACCTTTTTGTATCATAAATTTTTAACTTTTGTATCATAATATTTGTTTTTAAACTATAATTGAATTTTTTATATATGCGTTTGTCAATAATATTGATAGAACACATTTTAAAATTTACTGTAAAAGTTTGAACAATTAAAATGTTACCACGTTACAACTAACAAGGAAATAAAGAAAATAACTTCCCAACAAACATTTTTTTAAAAAGAAATTTAGTACTTTGATACTTAATTTTATTTTATTTTTCAAAATTTTCTCCTTCTAATAAAATTAAAAGAGAAAATTCAAATATCAACAATTAACTATTAAATAAATAAGTATATTTTGATTAGTAAACAATTTTATATAATCTATGTATTTAAAGATCTAGAATTTGAATTATATTTTTAATTATTATTATTATTATATATATATATAACAATTAAATTATTGTATCGTCAATTGTTAGAACCTAGTGGCATGGAAAGAAAGGAAGGCAACATCTGAACTGACATGGAAAGTAGTCAAATATATAGCAGATTAATGGTCATTATCCAATTAGCAATTAGCAATTAGCAATGGAACTTGGAAGCACACAGTAGTACTTGGCAATGCACAAAACATCCTCAAATAAGCCCACCCCTTCCCTCCCAAATGATGAAAAGGTTAAAAAGAAAAAGCTGAACATATATATAAGAGCTCCAATGAAACCTACGCAGCTGTGGTTTTGCTGCTTTCGCTTCTGCTTGGAACCTTCTCACCCTGCAGTAGCCAATGGTTAATTTAAAACAAAAACTAGTAGAGGAATGAATGTTCTTTCTGTTCTGTGACACTATATCTAGAATCAATTTTTATTTTTTTTTAAGATAATGATTATATCTTGTATTATTAATATTATTGACTTTTAATGGGTTCTTTTTTTATACTCGAATTAAAATTTGGCCAATGTGAGTATAAACTTTCTGCTGAGTGAAGCTGGCAATCTGAGTTTCGACGAAGTAGATACTAATAGTAAATGATTTCATCTTTTTCTCGAACTTTTCTTTCCGCGTGACTGAACTAATTATAGATTTCACAAACCTTTTTCCTTAATTTATACTCAAATACCACTAAAGATTTTTATTCTTCCAATTCCCCAACGCGCTTGCTTTCACAGTGACGCCTCCTACAGCCGACCCTAGAAAGTTATCCAACAAGTGCTCCCGCCCTCTTTGCCACAAAAGAAACCAGATAAGAGGATAGCGCTTCGCTATATTTGTTAACTTCGTGTTTATTAAATTATAAGTCAAATATTTCTAAAATGTATTTTCCTTGAGACGATATATATATATACCATCCAAAAAATTTTGTATCAGGTGTTTTGTCTCGAATAAGAGTAAATTATGTAAAATCTTTTAATTTTGAATTTCAGAATAGTCGAACTAAGATATCATTTCGAAAACTAGAGCATTTCAATAAAACAATATATATATAATGTATAATAATAATATTCATGAAAATTAGTTATCAAATCTTCTTTCTGCAGTCTTTTTTTTTTTTGAAAGGCCTTTTTGCAGTTATTGTTTTCGTTTAAAATTTATTATTAAAAAGTTATGATGAACTCATAAGAAGTATAATAAATATATAGATTGTATTCCTTCATCAGCTTAAACTTTTATACTCAGTAGGAAGATTTTTAATATGTTCCATGAGAAAAAAGACTAGCAAATGATATCGAAATAGGCCAGCCATATGATCAGACTAGCTAAAAGTAGTAAACCTCCAGAGGGGCTCCCGAGCTGGTGGTGGAGCATAGCAATTAGCAAGGGTGGTGGCAGCTTTACTGAAATAGGGATAAACAAATAACACACGCATATCCCTATCAAATCGTGCATGGGATATGACTATGCATCTGTAGTCTGCAAACTATCTTTTTCGAGCTTTCATATATATTCTTTTCTGTATGTTCCATTTGGAAGTCTTTTAAAATAATTTCTTTTTTCAAATTTATAGAAAAAGTTGAAGCTAGCAAAGTGGTGGGAATGATCATAATACTACTCATTCCAAAGCCCATTTTTTAAAAATCTACCTTAACCTTATAAACGCCAAATTCATATCCTCCAATCTTTTCATCTCAAAAGTTGCGACTCCCATATAACCAAGTTTCATGCATGTGCTTCCCTCTTCTTCCCATGAAATTTAACTCGAGATCATCAAGTGGAGGTGTGGGGGTACAGCCTTTTCTTTTTTATTTTTCCAATAATTATATATGCTCCCTAATCTTTTAATCCTCTACAAACTTTATGTACAAGTTGCAGACTTGAAACAGCTAACCAAAGCCTTCCAAGTAAGAACCCTAAACCGAAAGACAGTAATTTTTTATTACCACCCTCACGTATCTACAGCAACATAAAGCAAAGAAAGTGCTTTAGTGTTATTTTTTAATTTATGTTACCAAAGGAGAAAATTTTCTACCACACACGTGTAAAATCCGGATATAATTAAGTAGTAAGATTCATCAATCAAAAAAGTTCTTTGGAATTTTAGGTATTTAGGGTTTGTCTAGCGTCTTTGCTTGTTTTATTTTTTAAGTTGTTGAAAAAAGAGACTCATTATAATTTTCATTAAATTTAATATAAACATTCAATTCAATTCCTCACAAAAATTAAAAAAAACATAACACTTGTTCCACAAGAGGCAATATTGAGTTGGAATAAGACAATAACTTAATTATATCATGTCCTTAGTTTCACACTGTACTATTTTTCAAAAGTAAGTTCAAAATAATTAAATGAATTTAATTTTTATAGAATTTATTTATTTTCCCTTAATGCTTATATATACGCTATTTTAATATTTTGTATCTTGAATGTGAGTAATTATAATTAAAATACTCTTAATTTAATTTTCTTCTTCTTATTTATATATGAATATATGTTTCATTTTTTTAACCGATATTTAATACTTATTTTATCTAAAATTGAA
Source organism: Apocynum venetum (assembly GCA_019593545.1). Lineage (NCBI taxonomy): Eukaryota > Viridiplantae > Streptophyta > Magnoliopsida > Gentianales > Apocynaceae > Apocynum > Apocynum venetum. Next base: position 3,734,687 of record SRSM01000324.1, read on the forward strand.
TATTTATATTTCTATTTTAATTTGTCTGAAATTAAATGTTCATTTTTCTTAAATAAATATATTTTTTCACTTACCCACTTAATTTATGAGCATCATATTCCGTTATACTAATCTCATGATAATTTGTCAAGTTAATTAACATCAATGACTTTATTTAATTTTTTATCAAAATAAAAAGTAAATATTAAATTTCGAACGGAAAGAGTAAATAGAAAGTAAGTTGAAAATATATGATAATTATGCGTTGATATAAAATAATTTTAATTTAAGAATAAGAATTTAGACTAAAACAAAATAACAAAATGGAGTACTAGAAGATCGTACCTGAAATTTTTTCTCAAAATGATATGAAAAAGGATGTGTGATGAGAAAACACGTGGCAATAATATGATGTGAAGCCATGGGCTGGCAAGGAATGGGCTTTGTGGACCGGTACAGCCGTAGCGGTCACAATCGGAGCGGCTGTAGGAGTGTGAATCTCAGTAAAGAGTGGGTGAGGTTGGTCCCTTGGCTCATCACTCCACGTGGGCATACCCAGTCAGCATTCTATACTGCCAAGTAAGCATTTCTCTAAATAAATAAATAAATAGATTTTTATTCAGGATTGAGATTTTATGTGGGCCCATTAAAATCCCCTAAGTCGACGCATCATTTTCACTGTTTCCTCAACATTCCTCCTTTTACTCTCCCTGCCCTTGTTCGATCATCATGTTTAGTAATTTTCCCATATATCTGACGATTATGACTTCTTTTATCGGAAGAAGAGAGGTCCAACCTCACCACAGTGTAGGTTGTGTACTTTCTTCCTTTTAATTTATCTTTCAAAGAAATTACTATTCCCCCTCTACAATTGGACGGATAATATTTATATTTTAAAATGTTTATTTTTAAAAATAAATATTTTATATTTAATAATTTATATATTCTCATCATTAATATCAAAAAATTTATAGTAACTTTCTTAAGATAATTTTTGATAATTAATTTTGTAGTATATCAAATATAAATATTCAATTTTAAATAAAAATAGTATTCATATTAGTCATTTTTGTTAATACCAATGCTACTGAATCAATAAATAATTTCCTATAACATGAACATAAAAGTCCAATGTATTTATTTCTGTTCGTTATACACTTATGACTTAACAAACACAATTAGGTATGTATGGACATATTTATATTCACCCTACATTCATCATGTACTTTCATCCGAAGGAGTAAAAGTAGGAGGACTAAATAGAATGCTACCATGAGTCTTAGTAGGGTCTTTCACATTGATTATCACTTGTTTTATACGTTGCAATGGAATAGAATAGAAACAAAATAATTCTAAATACTATATAAGCAAAAAAATGAAAAAGATTTCCATAAAATAATCTAATCCCCTCTTTTATTTTAAATTCCAATATAGTAGTATTTAAGTTGGATGTTATTATATAATGATTAAGATCAAATAAAAAAATACTTAGAAGACCTTAGCTTATGATTTGAGAATGACCCATCTAAAGGCATTAACTACCCACTTCCTGTCACATGCACCTTCCATGATTCAAAGGCACCACCTCTATTTAAGGCCCTCTCATCCCCATTCTTCTTCCATCAAACAGTTTCCACTTCTTCTCTAATCCAAGAACCAAATTCTCTACCAAACTTTCACCAGCTGAAACAAATTCTTCTGGATTTCAAAAGCAAATAACATCAAACTTTCATCACTTCTTGCTAGCAGAAAACAATGTTGAGTTTCATGGATAACGATTTCTTTTCTCGTAGATGTGTTTGGGTAAATGGCCCTGTGATAGTTGGAGCTGGGCCATCTGGCCTTGCAGTTGGAGCTTGCCTCAAAGAACAAGGAGTTCCCGCTATCATTCTTGAAAGAGCTGATTGCATTGCTTCTTTGTGGCAAAAACGTACTTATGATCGCCTAAAGCTTCATCTTCCCAAGAAATTCTGCCAATTGCCTAATTTCCCATTCCCTGATCATTACCCTGAGTATCCCAGCAAGAAACAGTTCATTGAGTACCTAGAATCATATGCCAAGAACTTTGATCTCAAGCCACAATTTAATGAAACTGTGGAGTCTGCTAAGTACGATGAGGCTTGCCGTTTATGGAGAGTTAAGACTGTTTCTACAAATGGTTCTATCCGCTCTGAGGTTGAGTACATCTGCCAATGGCTTGTTGTTGCCACTGGAGAAAATGCTGAGCGTGTTGTGCCAGATATTGATGGTCTTAAAGATTTTGGAGGTGAGGTCCTGCATGCTTGTGATTACAAATCTGGGGAGAAATTCGGCGGCAAGAAAGTTCTTGTTGTGGGTTGTGGTAATTCAGGCATGGAGGTCTCTCTTGATCTTTGCAATCACGAAGCTAAGCCATCAATGGTGGTTCGTAGCTCGGTGAGTTTTTCATCCATAACTTCATTAATTTTCCTTATGAGAAATTTCAGTATAAAACCTTGCAGATTTTTCTAATGACTTCTGTTCCGTTTTTTTTTCTAACTTCAGGTTCATGTCTTGCCAAGAGAAATATTCGGCAAATCAACCTTCGAATTAGCCATGTTTATGCTGAAATGGATCCCCCTTTGGCTAGTGGATAAACTCTTGCTGATTCTTGCATGGTTCATTCTTGGAAACATTGAGAAATATGGGCTAACAAGGCCATCAATGGGTCCCCTGCAGCTCAAGAACACTCGAGGCAAAACCCCTGTTCTAGACCTTGGTGCATTAAAAAGAATTAGATCCGGAGACATCAATGTTGTCAATGGCGAAATCAAGAGGTTCTCTCGCGGCACGGTTGAACTTGTTGATGGGCAGAAGCTCGAAATTGATTCCGTGGTCCTGGCCACAGGATACTGCAGCAATGTTCCTTACTGGCTACAGGTGAGAGAGAATGTGTTGTAATTTGTCTTCATTCTTAAAAGGATATTCCTACTAAATAGGTAGAAGTCATTTAGAAGCTTCTTGAAGTTGTGGGCTGACTTTGTTTTGACATTTTTTTTATGTACAGGAATCTGAATTCTTCTCCAAGACTGGTTTCCCAAAAGCACCATTCCCAAGTGGTTGGAAAGGAAATAATGGCCTTTATGCTGTTGGGTTCACAAGGAGAGGGCTTTCTGGTGCATCTTCAGAAGCCACCAAAATTGCTCAAGACATTGGCAAAGTCTGGAAAGAGGACTTAAAGCAGAAAAAACAAAAGGTTCCTACTCATAGAAGATGCATTTCACAGTTCTGATCATCTCAAAACACAGCTTTCTCACTTTTAACTACATTTTTTCATTCCTTCCAAGGCATAGAAAAAAAGACTGATGTATGATATTATAACAACCATAAGCAGATAGCTTAGAACTTTTAGCCCTCTCCTGAAAGCCCTAAGTTTTAGTATACTGGGCATTTTGTATACTGAGGATGACGTGGCTTTTGTTCCTTTCCTTCCACCATTTTTCCCACTCCTTTTTTGTATCTGATGTACAATTGTCCACTGACAAATGGTAATGAAAAATATTGTCTGTTTTGTTCAAGTTCCTCTGGCTCTTAGTACGTTCCATCGGCATACAAAATACTGGAAAATGGAAAAAATTATGACTATTTAGGTTCTTCCTTTTTAAGCCATGTATGATCTGTTTTTGCAATAATGCACAACTACATAAAGGGAAAACTTAATTGCAAACATTAGTAGGAAACTCCATTAGGGTTATGTGAAAGAAAGAACAAGAATGTCTTCTTCATGCAATTCACTTTCAAGACATTTATGAAATATTGCTAGCAAGTAATTAATGCAAAGTGACTCTTAAGATGATTCACACCTCAAGTGACCAAAGACGTTCATTTTAATTAACCTACATTCCTTCTTAGGAATGGACCATCATGTGATCTTTCATCCGCAACTTGCCAAGGACAAATAGCAAATGGACAGGGGTTTCCAAAGGGTCAGCCATTTCTCACTATACCTTTCAATCAATAGGATTTAGGTTAGTTGAAAATGCTTGCACAAATCATTATCCGTGAATTTGACCATCTCAAGGTATAAAATAGGAGAAACTTGCAAAAGTTTATTGGCTAGCACATGGATAGCGCACTACTTATGATTTGATAGTAATGGTAGTAATTGTATAGACAAAGATGGAGAAATTCCCCCATTATGATTGCAACTTCTTAAAATCAAATAAAATCGAATCAAATCAAGTGGTTCTGTTCCCCTAAATGATCCAGAGGTTTATAAATCATCATAAACATTTTATCAGTAGGGTAATGCTCTTTGAAAAAAGATATACAAAAGTATTTTAGAAAACTGGCGTCGCCCGGACTCGAACCGGAGACCTTCAGTGTGTTAGACTGACGTGATAACCAACTACACCACGACACCTTTGATGTTCATTGGTGAAACTTACATATTATGTATAGTAAACATTTCTAAAGGAACAAAGAAATCAAGTCCATTCTTTTGGGGAAATTCTGGAATCCCATTTGATTAGACTCGTTAAATGGGTAGAAACAGTTGGATGATCTACTTTCTGGAGATGAACTAGTTACATGAAAAAGATAGCCCCTCTCTTTCCAAAAGTTTCTGAAAGATCTTTGGAAAATCCTATGATCCACAAATCTGTTGCCAAAATAAGTCGCAAAGCTAATATGTTGTTATCAATGAAATGATAGTTTCCATCCAAGTGGTCCATTAAGAGTTCTTTTTCTTTGGTATGCAATCAAGAAACTATCATTCCAAGAACCTTGAGAATGATCCATGTATGACACCCTATCATTATGCTGTCAAGGACCATTATTTCAAGAACTATAACCAAAAAACACCACCAAGAACTGCAATTTTTGCTTTTATCCCAGACAAATTAATTACAGTACAGACACTAATGTGAATTGTGAATTTTGAAATGTGAAATCCTTACGTCAAAGGAAGAAAATTCAAAAAAACATGTTTCAAGAACACATTAAAAAAATTTGTCCCTCATGCGACAAAATCTACTTGGTGCATTCAATTGGAAATGAGAGGTTTTTCCACTGATGTAAATGTTGTAACATGAAAATCCAGAACAACCCACATGGATTCTCGAGGATTTTGTTTAGCCAAAATATGGTCCGTGATCTCCATACTCTTGTAATTAGAAACATTGTCAGATTTCCAACCTCAAAATTGACCCACGTTCCTATATTTTTGCTACTCAAACTGACTTCACCTATTTATTTGTCTTCCTATTTGGGCTTACTGGCATTCACTGCTATGACTGCTGCTTCTTGGACATCCCTACTCAGGTAAACAGGTAAACCACATGGTGGTAGGGTATACTAACACTTTCTTTGTTGCTTGTTGCAGAGTGTTTTGTTCTCACTGCTCCCTCCATTGTCAAAGAGGAAGATGACCTTTCTCCTTCTAGACTTCCATGAGCCAGACAACAGGGGTACACCCTGCAGGGGAATTGCATAAATTGGTTTTACTTATTAGAGTTTTAATGAGGACTTTGGCAGTTTGGCTTGATGGGCATTAACCAATAGAAATACCCAAGTGAAGGACATGTATCATAGTTTTCATGAAAGCGATTGCAACTTGCAAGTTCTAGGTAAAATTCCATGATTTTGATTGTTTAATTTTGTCATGTTATGAATTTGACCGAGTCACTTTTCTAAACTTTCACTTCGAACTGTAGTTAAAATTTTTAATTTGCAAATAGTAGAAAAATGAATTACATAGATTATTTATACTACTAAAAAGTGCATATAATGTGTGTTTAAGATTATCCCAAGAACTATATAAACCGAACTCATAAGTAGAACTCGTATGAAAAGTTTGAGTTACACAGGTATATTTACAAGCAATCTCGAACTTTGACTTCCTTTTTTTTTGCGTCCTTGATCCATTGGAACCGTAATACCATACCCCAAGGCGTTGGTTGGAGGGAAATCACAGTTGTGGGCTTAACATATTGGATCATTCTCCACCAAAATAATAAATTTAGGCTGCTGGGCTTATCACATCATAATAATATAATATGTTGTCATATAAATCTGTAGTCACACCTAAGATATCAACTCGTGACTAGGGATCTTTCTCATGTTTCAAGTTGGAATTTGGGCCACAAAGCGAATAATTTTGTGACCCTGGACTTTTATGGGCCCTAGACTTACTCCGATGTTTTACAAAGCCATAACAATTGATAGTTGTGTTCAAGACTTCTTTTTTTTTGGGCGGGAGGAGGGATTTTTTTTTTTTTTTTTTGCGCCCTTTTGAAAATATTTTGGATGCAGCTCGATTGAAAATGTGGAATAAATTTAAGATAAGTTTCATTTAACTCATGCCTTAACTTGCTAGTATTAGATGTAGAAAATAGTAAAAAAAAATTGGAAAATATAAAAAATACTCCTTCACTTTAGCTAAAAATGATGAAAGTTCAATAACTTTAATTAATTTATAAAATTATTTTTGAGATTAATACAATAAATTGTATGATTCATGAATTAGTAAAATGTAATTTTATTAAATTAAAGTGATAAATTATAATAATCATAAATTAATTGTATATAAATATTTTAAATTAAATAAATTATTAATAAAAATTTAAATAAAAATATATAAATTTTCAATTACGGATAAATGAATTATATGTTTATGTGAAAGCCACATAAAGCTCTCACTTGATTTAAGGAGCTCCGAGGAGGATAAATTATTCAATTCGGTTCGATTCGAACCTAATCATGCACCCGTACTTGACAAAAGAATAATTTAGGGAAAAAATGAGTGGAGTTTTTTCAATTCCTACTAATCTAGCTTCCTTTTTTTTTTCTTCACAATTTGAGACTTCTTCCTTAAATATCACAATATGATATTCTCAACAAAAAAAATCATTTTATCATGACATTTTAAAGGGTAAAATTAATAATTTCATAAAATAGGAAAATTTTCTGCCTCAATAAATAGAGGAAAATTTGCAAAAAATGTAACATATTTTTCATAGGAAAGAATTATAACATTTGAATAAGGTGAAGTTAAGGGTTCTGTTTGAAAAATGGTATAGTATAATTACAAACTTTTAGACAATACCTCCCAGAAATCCCCCAAATTGATGGCTTAACTGTGTTGGTTTAATTTTATTTCCATTAATGAAAATTGTTAACAAAATCAATTTGAAATAATCAAATATTTTATACATCAAATAGATACATAATTATTTGATTAACATTTTTTTTTGAAGGAGTTTGATTAACAGTATTTAAAATTTGATTTTATACTTGTTGGAATAAACTACCCCTTACTCCCTTTTTATAATTTACTATTAGAAGATTTTTATATTGTTCCTAAATATAAATTGTTTTAATATTCTTTAGAGATATTTTATTAATTTGTTTAAACATTAACATTATTTATCATTATATTTCATATTTTATATTCCTTATTTCCAACAAGAGATTTATTTACCCTTTATTTTTTATTCTTAATACAAAAAAATTATTATCTCTTCAACTATTATTTCTCTTTATCTTAATTCTAAGACATAATAAATATATTATATTGGTTTGTATGAAATTATTAATTATAAAAAATGAACAAGAGTATAATATACTCTATATGTCTCAAAATATAAATTGTTGAATAACTTTTTTCATTTTTCAAAATATGAATCTTTTTATAAAATTATATGAATATTCATTATTGATTTCTAATATTACACTTATTTATTTTAATCTATCATTTTACATATTTTTTATTTTTAATACAAAATCTTTATATTTTATTATTTTCAAAATAAATTTTCTTTTATATTTTTTTCAATACATAATAAATAAAAATAACTTAGAAAGTGTTTTTTTTTTGTGTGCCTAAAAAGACTCTCAAATAAGTTATTTTGAGATCGTATGGAGTAGTAAGTTTTAAAAATTAAAAATTAAACCTAATTTTCCTCGTAATTAAAGATTTTTTTTCCCCACACAAAAAAAGAAGAAAAAGAAACATTTAGAAAATCTGATGAGAAATTGTACAGAGCCGCGAAAGAGGCCAAGAGGGGACACCTTTTTGCCACTCCCAAAATCACAGGCAATTGGAGAAAAAAAGCTGAAGCATCAATGGCTGGCACCTCTCCTGTGTCTACCCGAACCCTCTCTTCTCTAGTTCTTTCCGCTTCTCTTCAGCCTCGCTCTCTCACGCATTCTTTCTTCTCAATCTCTTCTGTCGATTGCAGTCATGGTAAATTCTGCCGGCGCATTTCAAGATTCAGTTTTCATGGCACGAGAAAACCTGGGCCTATCAAGATTCGAGCTATGTCGGCTTCTTTTGGTTCCAGATTGGAGGAATCTGTGAAAAAGACTGTCTCTGAAAATCCGGTCGTTGTCTACTCGAAGACTTGGTGCTCGTCAGTGCAGCTAATCCTAGCCAGAGCTATCATTTCTTTCATCTATTTCCCAGGATTGTTGGTTGTTTTGTCTTATGCTGTTTTTTATGTGGATTTTTTGTTTTTGTTTTATTTGTATTGAAGGTACTCTTCTGAAGTGAAATCCTTGTTGAAGAAGCTAGGTGTGCAGCCGCTTGTTGTTGAATTGGACCAATTGGGTATGTTTTCTGCCTCTAATTATGTATATTTTAATCAATCGTGTTTTCACATACACTTTTTGGAAGGTATAGGTGGGTTTTCTCAGATATTACATGCTCGTTTCAAGAAATTTGAGGAGAACAAAGTAGAAATGTTTTTCTAGTCATGAGCGTACTGATACTTTCTTTATACCCGGCGTCCTCAAAGAAGTTTGGTTAAAATGCAAATAATTATATGTCCTACATTGCATAATCATTTGTGTCTGACTGCCCTGGTATTCCAAAATCCAAAAAGAATTTTCTTTTATTTATGTCAGGTCCTCAAGGACCACAACTGCAGAAGGTGCTTGAAAGGCTTACTGGACAACATACTGTCCCAAATGTATTTATTGGTAAGTTCTTCCAGAAAATCTATCTAACACCTTGCACATTTGAAATTTTATGAGGTTTTCCCAAAAATCATTGAATGGATAGTGTGTTAAGAAGCAAAAATTTTACAAATGCACATAACATACTGAGGTTTTTTTTTTTCCCACTGAGCAGCATGTTTCTTAAAGGGTGTATTTAAGAGATAAAATATTACAGGAGATGTATTTCAATAAATTGTGTATGAACTATCATTGGAAAGTAGATATGCATCAATGAGAAAAGATAAACTTTGGAAATCCATACTGCCCCCTCCCCACAACCACAGTGAAATGGTACAAAGTGCTACACCTTACTCTATCTTCCGTGAAATGGATTTGTAAATAGTTCTGTTTACTCTATCTTCAGGGGGCCAACACATCGGTGGCTGTACAGGTACATTGTTAACACTCTCATCCTCTGATAAACATAGTATAGAACCTGTATAACTTTCTTCTTCTGCTGGAGATATTTTGAGTGCTGTTCATTTCTGCATCAAGGCCTTTGCTCAGAAACTAATCTATTGGGAGAAATGTCTTAGTTTTAGCTAAGAATGCAATATTGACCCTTTTTATCTACAAGATGTATTTCCTGCTAGTTATTCTTATCTATTAATTCCTAATGAAACTATATAACTTTCTTCTTCTGCTGGAGATATTTCGAGTGTTCATTTCTGCATCAAGGCCTTTGCTTAGAAACTATCTGTTGGGAGAAATGTCTTAGTTTTAGCTAAGAATGCAACATTGACCCTTTTTATCTACAAGATGTATGTCCTGCTAGTTATTCTTATTTATTTATTCCTAATGAAACTAAATACCAACTAATTTTGGTGGAATCTTTATCAAAAAAAAAAAACCTAATTTTGGTGGAAGCTAGATTATAAATGAGTCTAGTTTGCTTCCACTATCCCCATCAGATGCTTTTCTGGCTTCTTGGATTAATTTGCTTTTCCTTCCAAAGAAGCATGGCTTTACAATTTGTTTAGATTAATGTTGCATACTAATTCTGTTAATGAAGGTTAATTGAATATGGAATTGTTCTTAGTTTCTTATTGTTGTTTCATGGTGCAGACACTGTTAAGCTATATCGGAAAGGAGAACTCGAACCTCTTTTATCTGAAGCTAGTGCCAAAAAGACACAAATCTGACACTGGGATCCTCTTCTCACCTTTGAGCTTAAACAAGATATGCATATCTCTACTTCAGTTCTGTACTTCATGTAAAACATTTTCCACCTCTGTTAAGAGAAATAAACATTTATTATTTTATATTTAATAGTATGACTTGATTATCTAGTTCACAGTAACTATTCTTTTGTCTAATGCTATCAAGTCCCTGCTGCGTTTGATTTTCCTGGGCATGTTTGTGCTACTTAGTAAAAACTTATAGTGGATTTTTTTTCCAATATTGTATTCTGGGGAAAGAATAAATGAGAAAAGCAGGTATTTGTGTGGATTAAGGAATACTTAAAGCAGAAGTATTTGTTTTAACCAGCTTAAGTGTTCCTTGGTAGAAGTTTCTGGGTTTTGATCGCTGGAAATTAACTCTCTATTCCTTATCCCTTACTTCGTTGTCAAAATTTGATACTTAGCATAATATAATGTTTTTTGTTGTGGCACGATGTATCCCTTATCTGTCCAAGTCAAATGACATAACCTTCCTTGATGCATTCCCATCCTTCCTGCTGAGCCTTCCTCTCTAGGTGACTATTGAAGAAGAATGGAGAAATAGCTAACAAGATCATCTGCAGTTATTATTTTTGTTAATGCTAAAGCAAAAGTGAACTGAGGGGCAGAGTAGAACATAATGGAATGTGGCATTATCTTCTTCACCGGGCATCTTAAGAAATAATTTACACAAGTTAATATTGATGACTGTCTGATGGTAGGGTAGTTTGATTCCTCGTAACAATAACTGACTCACTCTATGGAACTGACATTGGTATTAATATTGATTTGAATTTGGTAGTTAAAGCTTGTTTGTCATGGAGAAGGTGTAGGTAATAATGACTTTCAATTATGTGATGCACTTGTTTGGGATAAAATGGATCTTTGCCTTTGTTGTAAGGTAGCAGCTGTTTTGCAATCTGGAAGATTATCTCGAGTGGCAGGGGCTTCAAGCTCTTGTTTGGACTCTTTTTTTTCTAAGACACGAAGGCTGATTCTGTTTATATTTGTTAGTCTTTGCACGTTTCTCTAATATCTTAAGAATTAGCCTCACCCATACTATATTTGCTTGATCCATTTCGACAACATACCAATGATTTTCAATGTAGTTTGAATCTATCGCAGCCAGTTAAGTATGATGCTTGTGGAAGGATCCTTTGTGGCAATTTGCATTTTCTTGTTTAGTGGGAATTGCAGCTTCTTTCATACTATGTAGCCCTACATGTGTACCATTACCATTTCTTTTACTTCTCTCAGTTACGAGACCTAATTTAGCTAACAAGTAACAATTACATTTTTTGTCTTAATAAATAAATAAATAAGCAATAAAAAAAAAGAATAATAGTTTGGATTTTCTTAATTTCGTCCGCTCCATTGCCAAGTGCAAAACAAGCAATGAACTAAAGTGGCTAGATAAATCTTGGCCAGTTACTGGGGGAATTTGTAAATAATAGGTTAGAAATTGAACATTAATATTTAATTTAATTTTAAATTATGATTATTTTAAAAGTTTTTTAAAAAGTTACTTTTTTATTTGGTGACATGCGGGTAAGATTATTAGTTTGTGGGATAAAATTTGTTTAAATTGAGAAGGTAGTTTATGAAATTTTAAAAAGAAAAATATTTTTATTTTTAAAAAATTGATATTTAAATAGAAATGTGGAGAAGGTGGAATTAAATTTTCTTTCCAGGAATTTTTTTTTTGGCAAGGAAGGCAGTGCCTAGCTTGGGAAACGTGTAATACTGTATAAATCGTGGCTGTATCTTGATCAGACAAACAACCCGAACCCGAATTCAGTTGTCGCCGTGCCCCGAGCCCGCTCCAGGCTCACTCGTTTTTCGCATAACTAACAACGGCCATCTTTCATCAAGGCGCCCCCTGGTTCTTCCAGAACCACAGAACAAACCCGCCATGGCAGTAGCATCGCAGCTCTCCTGCGTTGGAATTGGGACTCCTAATTTTGATTCTGAAACTAAATGCCTCGGATTTTCGCGCCAAATTGGCAAACGTCACAAATTTTCTTCCTTTTCCACTAATTTGGAGCTTCGGAGATTCCGTCATCAGAGAACTTCCATAATTACTTGCTCAGCTTCCAATAAGCCTTCTCCGTCCTCTGAAATCAGGTTTCTCTATTTTATGAGTTTAAATTTTCTGCTGAAACCGCTTTAACTGTATCGGTGGCTGCATTTTCTGAATTTTGTACCTCCAAGTGGCTTTTGTGCCTAAAGAAACAAACCTTTGTAGTTTGTTCAGTGCGATACATTGCAAAAAAATTTAAAAAAAAAAAAAATCAAGTTCTATTCTTTAGATTGGATTAGTCGTTTGAAAATCCTAGTCCCTTTTGGAATATTCGTGTCCTGAGGCACTGTTGTGTTCTGATTACATTTTATTTGTTTACCAGAGATTATTATTTTCTTGGATTTTAATATTAGTGTTCTGCTCATTGTGATTGAAGTTCTCATTTTTGAACTGTATTATACCAGTTGGGCAGAGTAACTAGAGTATCATGATTACAACATTGCTACATAAAGTGGATGTAATGACTAATATGGACTAAGAATCAGAAGCTTATGTCTAAATTATGTTATTCAGACCCATAAGCCGAGGTAGAAGCCCAATAGAGGATGCCCTTGCGGGGCAGTGTATTGCTATGTACTTTATGTCAAATTTGTTTTCAAATTGAAACACATTTCTCAGCAATTTATTCAACCTAAAAGTTTGGAATGGTGTCTGAGTTATGTTGGTGTTAGAATAGGAATTTAGCATCTTCTGATCTGGTGTTCTTCATGATTGGAAGTCCCTACATGTAATCTTGCAAGACTTGGTGATATTGGCATTAAGAAATTGAAAGCTTTTAAAAAAACTTCTGGATCCGAGTTTTAGCTGCATGTTCTTTACCTTAGGATGATTAGTGCCAAGAGTCCTCTTGTAAATCATTATGGTTTAATGTGCCAAACTTTGACACGCTTGTTTCATTTGAGACATGATTTGTTTGCAGTAACTATTGGAGATTCTCGAATGCATGCTAGTCCATGTGTTAGTTTGTTATTTTACTTTTCTGTTTCAGGATAGTTCATCAATGGCTGAAGCCTAGCTCGAGAAATATTGGTTCTTATATGGGATGCTAATGCATATGTTAGTTTGTTATTGCTCTTTTCTTTGTTGGGGAAGTTCATCAATATGCTGAATCTTACATTCTAGAAGTATTGATTCTTACATAGTTTCAGCCTAACTTGGTCCATTTTTGTCCTAACACTTCCCCATTCAGGTTCTCTTTTTACAACTGAAGACACCTTGTAATCGTCATTTTATTTGTAATTCAGTTCTTCAGCCAAGATAAGAAGCGAAGTACTCTCTCCATTTCGGTCTGTTAGGATGTTCTTTTATCTTGCTTTCATTGCAAGCGGTGGCCTTGGAGGACTGATTGCTGCTACTCGATTAATAGGTGCCCTGTCCAACCCTTCAAGAGCAACTGAGGTACCTGAAATTCTTAAGGATCTTGGCATAGACATTGGAGCTGTATCAATTTTTGCCTTCCTTTATTACAGAGAAAATGCTGCTAAAAATGCACAAGTAGCCAGACTCTCACGAGAGGAAAACCTCTCAAATCTAAAACTTCGTGTGAATGAGAATAGGATTCTTCCTGTTAGTGCTTTTAGAGGAATTTCTCGTCTTGTTATCCTTGCCGGTCCTGCATCTTTCATTGCAGAATCATATAAACGTAGTAATCCTTTTACTGAAAGCCTTCTGGAAAGGGGTGTACTGGTGGTTCCCTTCCCTACAGACGGGAATTCTCCCAGCTTTGAATTTGAAGAGGATGAGGAAATGAAGGATCTGACCACCAAAAGAAAAAGACTCTGGCAGCTTAGTCCGGTGTTTGTGAATGAGTGGTCCCAGTAAGTGCATAGAAAAAGAATTCACTTTTTAACTTTCTATTGAATATTGACTTAAACAAGGAAAGAAATAACATAGAAAGCTCATTTTTGTTTCACTAACAATAGGTGGTTGGAAGAACAAAAGAAACTTGCTGGTGTCACCCCTGAATCTCCGGTGTAAGTTTTCTGTAACTAATCCTTCAGGAATGATTCTCTACTCATCTCAGTCTCAAATTTGATTCCACTTAATAATTTTGAACCTATTCTTTTCCATCAATGTGGAATAAAGGCCAAGCATATTCATGCATGAAAGTGGGTACATTAGCATATGATTAAATTGCAAACCTCATAATACTACTCAGTCTAAGAATTTCTTCTTATTTTGATGTGAAGATATCTATCCCTGCGGATGGATGGCCGAGTCAGGGGCAGTGGTGTTGGTTACCCTCCTTGGAATGCATTTGTTGCACAATTGCCACCATTGAAGGGAATTTGGACGGGACTTCTTGATGGCATGGATGGAAGAGTTCTTTGAAAAAGGTGATTTTTACTTTGTTTTTAGTATTCTTCAGTCCTCATTAGCTCCTTTTCACGTGTGTCTAAGATCTTAGTAGTTGTTGGATCTACTTAGTTTTTCCTGGTGTCTTCTCATCTCCACTTTTATACTTCACAGAGGAACATAAAATCTGATGTGTTGTAGATTGCTTCAATATTTAATTCCATTAAATATATTTTTTCTTTCTTTGGATGTTTATGTAATTTAGGGAGGAAAATATGTATTTTTCATTGTATTGATTCACAAGTATACATGGGGTTTATACACACAGAAGGAAAATTATGTTAGGAAACAAAATCAAATCCAATCAGATCCCCAATTCTATCAATCTCTGCTAATCAGCAATATCATTACAAATTAGCCTATACATATGTAACATTTTATAAAGTGAGAATGGTAGAAAAAACAGTGTAGATTCTGCCCAAACAGTTTGATGTACAGTTGTCTTTATTATTTTCCTTCATGTACTCCTCTTAGATCGTCTGGGGTGAGAAAATTAAAAGTAGAATCTTTTTAGGGTGTTGTAGCATTGTGGACTTCCTCCTCTGGGATGAACAATAAGAATCATTTTAGTGTTAAGTCTTTGAATGAGTTGAGACTATTTTAGAGAACTATTCTTTGGGAAAGGATATTTTTTTTGATAAAATATTCTCCAAATCCTTCAATTCTCCGTGTGCCTTAATTAAAAGATGGTTATTCATTTCTTTTACAAGTCCACTTGTCCAGAAAATTCCCACTAAGAGGAGTTAGGTCAATTAGGCATGGAGGGCGACCTTGCAAGAAAATTCCCACTTTTCAATCTGCTATCTGAGAGAGTTTGGCATCATGTGATCGTGTCTCTCTTTGTACTCTTTCTTATCCCAAACCTCAATGTTTTTCAGCTGGGAAAGATGCAGCATTTTGTGACCAAAGAGAGGACCTTGAGGTAGAAGGGCTTCTTTTGTGTATACGTGTCAGATGGGGTTGTGTTTTATTATGTAATCCTGAATCTTGTCCTACGCAAACATACTGATTGGAACTTCAAACTGATGAAAGATGAATTTTCCTCTTGAAGTTACCATCACCGGGTGAAAAACAGAGCCTAGAAACTGAGATCTCGTCATGGCTCTTTTCCCTAGGTACCAAACCAGAAGCATCACGAGGCTGGTCAAAGTTTATCATGGATGGTCGAGTTTGAAACTATAGGGAGGACTCATTGGAACATGCCTGTAAATGCTAAGTGCTTATAGGGCTTTGTAGTACTGAATTGTATACTTGGATAAGGGGTTACTGATATAGAACACTACTACTTTTGACAACCATTGTTGATGTACATTGTTTTGTTGAATATGAAATCTAAAGTAACATGTAAACGAAAATCTTGTAATATAATCAAGATTCCAGTGAGATCTTTTATACAGAATTGCATCATTTAGTGTATAATGAAGCCATTAAACTTAGAAGAGTTATCCATTTCTATTTTTCGTGGGCAGCTGACAAGATAAAAGACATGGAATTCGCAACCCTGTTTCGTCTCAATTTCTTTAAGTAATAGAGAAAACTGTAAGCAATTTATTTTCCTTCATGACCTTAAGAGTGCAGGTCCTATTGCAAGAACTGTTTTTTTGCCACTCGTAGTTTAGTCCGTGAACGAATATTTCTGAAGTATTGGGTTTTAGCAGAACATGTCTAAATATATAAGTGGAAAAGTATGCAGCATTAAGCGCAAGCATGAAGCACATCTTTACATACAAGCTATATTATCAGACAGTGAACAATCAAATGATACAAAGTTAAACACGAAACTCTCTCATTTGACTTCTTCGATCTCATCCAATGCATAGTTGTTTGTAGATACATTTGCATAATTCACTTTGTTAAAACGCACCACCACGGGATAACGAGTGTTGGGGTCCTACAAATTGCAACATAATCTTAGACACAATCATGCATGGAAGATTATCAATCCATAGGCAGAAAGATGATCATATATGTATTCTTACCTGATCAACAGCGACAACTGATCCAACGCCCTTGTACCAATAAGACTCCGGTCTAAGGATTCTAACCTGTAGAGATAACCAAAATGAAATCAGTGATTTTTACCTTTAATTTTTTGTTGGATGATATGAGGGGTTATGCAGAAAAGCTTTACATAGTTTTGGCAACTGACCTTAGTCCCCCTCTTGGGTCCAATTGGAGGTGGCTTGACAGCCTTAGGTGCAGGAGCTTCACCTCCACCTTCAGCAGGAGCGGTGGTGGCTGCTGCCGGTGCTGCCTCTTCGGAAGCCCGTACAACCAACCTAGTATTGGTGGTGTTCTTGGATGGAAAGAAGAGTAGGCTGCTGCTTCTGGGGTTGGTTGTGGTGCTAGATGTGACATTAGGAGCTGGAACAAAACTAGTTGCAGCAGAAGCCATGCTGCAGCTTGCCATGGTTCTTTCTTTCTTTTCTCTCTTCTTAGTGTCTCTGTAATTCGAGTGTTTGATAATTTGAAGATCAAAGAAAGCAGAGAAAGCAGCTGTGAGGTTTTGAATTAATTGGATATCTTTTTCCTGGACGATGATCAATCTAAACAATGGAGTGTCATTGCTCCAACCACTTGTGTATTGCCACCTGTTCACCATATCCCTTTGTTTTGGATAATGCACCTCACTCACTCGTGTTCTCTGTTTTTCATTTTTCTCCAAAATTAAAACAACTATTAATTTTTCTTCTCTCTATTTTATGGATAGAATATATAACTTAATTTTTTAACTGATCTTTTCAGACGAAGTTAAGTATTCATATTTAATTTAATATAAAAATTAAAGAGTTTTTGGCTAAAAGTTATAATATCATTAATATGCTTATTATTAATAATGAAGTTAATGATAAGACTATGTGAACTAATAAATATAAATTTTAAAAATAATAAGATTATTAATTTGTTTTAGATAAAAAAATATTTTTTATTAAAGTGAATCTTTAATTTAGAATTATCTCAAAGTTAAAATATTGAAATATGTAATATACAATTTCGAAAGAAAAGAATAATACATTGACTTTAAAAATAAAAATGCACTTGCAATCAATTTAACTATATTATTAAAATTTATATAAAAATAAAAAATACATTACACGTCTACTGCAAGATCTGCCGATGTAGACAATCTTCCAATGTTGCCATTTAACCAAAAAAAATAATCTCGTCAGATATTAAAAAAATACTTCTCCATTTTCATTAAATGTTATCGTTTTTTACCTTGACCAATAGAAAGTGATGTGAATCTCTCTTTTTCTTACCCTTTTTTTTCATAAGAAGTGAGCATTCATCAATTAAAAGAAGCAACCAAATCTTTTAATTGTATATTTACAATAGAAAAAAAATTATATAATTTCATATCATAATATAAAAATATATATTTACAATATACTTTTTTTTCAAAATTAAATATTCACTTTTGATATAATATAAAATTAATGAGTATCTTTGATCATAAATAAGCTATTGTTTTTGCATAATTTGTTTGGTCAAAAAATTTGATTTTTATAGAATGACAAACTTAATTTTTTTTAAAATCAGATAATCATTTGAAAAAAAATAAATTTTATTTTTAAAGGAATTATTTAAAAAAACATATTTAAAATACAAATTTTCATTTTTCATCCTTTTAAAAATATTTTCGTAATATATTTTTAGAAGCCTATAAATGCCAATAGAGGCATGGAAGTGATGTTCAATCCAACTCACGTGACCACTTGGCGCCCAAATTCTTTCATAGGTTTCTCAAATGCACTCCACTCCAGGAAGTGATCTTCAAAAACACATTAAATTAGAAATCAGTATAATCTGATCCTCAGATTTCCAGAAGATTCCAATCCTGTTCTAAACATCCGCCAAAGATCAGAAGCTATCCGAAGCCCGGAGCCGCTGTCACTGAAAATGGCGCAACCCTGGACAAATTTGGTACCATGATGATCACTCGGTTTTCCTTTATTTCGTTTAATTTTCGTATGATTTTTTTATTTTATTTTTTTCTTGTAATTCGATTTTTTTTGTTATTTGCAGTATTAGATATGAGCGAACCAAAGAGAGCTAAATTCTCGCATCCTCAAGTATCTAGGGTTCCAATATGTTAGTGTGTAAATTAAAATCTTCGTTTGACTTTATTTAATAGAGCATGTTATAAATTCATCACCTTTTTCTTTTTCTTTTCTACCTTTTTTCTCATTTTAATTGAAATACGCAGTGGAAGCTCCAAAAACATCTGAATATGCATTCTTTAAGAAGTTAAAGAAAGACATAGGCTGTACTGAATCTCGTTCATTGCATAAAGAGAATACTCAATCGAAGATTTCCAAATTAAATGGCCAAAATAGAGGTCAATTCTCTTTCATTTTGATTTATGATGTTTTAATCTCTACATCAGTAGGTTAAAACGGATGATTTTTTGTTTTTTGTTGTTGGTTAATAGATTTTCCAGAGGCTTCTGCCTATTCCTGCATCCTCAGATCCTCATCTAGTTCAGGAAAGGAAGGGCCAAGTAAAAAATTCGCATTTCTCTCACCTATTGGTATTGAATCAAACAATTTAAGTAAAGGTCTGTTGTGAATAATGGTGATTTACTTTATGTTTTCTATGAGTTTGTGGTAGTAACTTATGGGTATGACAACTTGCAGGTACATCTAATGGGATCAAGAAAAGGTCCTCACTGCTCTGTGGTCATGTTGTGGGTTGTGATCAAAATCTGATCGCATCTCCCTATACTGGTGCAGGAGAGAACTTAGGTACACTTATCATTGGGCAGTTCATGTTCTTTCTCAGCTTTGCTTGCGACTTCTTCTTATGCATATCTCGGACTAAAGTCCAACCTGACCATTTTCAAATTAATCTTTGGTAATTTACAATTATTTCACTCCTTTAGTTAATAGACAACCTTTTTTATTAGAAAACGTAACTGTGTTGTCATATTCTCTTAGTGGTTTATCAGCTTCAACTGAGGTTATTATTGTTGATATTTCTTGATAGTTATTGGTTATTAGAAATTGTCCACTTGAATGTATATCCATTAGACTACTTGGTAGCTGTAATTGATTTCATGCACTAAAACAAAACAATGCACTAAAGTTGCATGGAAATGTTAACTTTTCTATTAAGCCATGGATTTTCTATTCTGAGGCAACTTTAGAGCACGGTGAAATAGTAATGCTGCTCCATATGATCCTCTTATTATTTCAGGGAATCAATATGCTGAGAAAGGTGCATTTTATGTTCAGAGGCAGAGATTACATCAATTAGCTGCTGATTTATTTCCTGACGCTGGAGATTGTAATTCTAAAGGGTCAGATACTTGTTAATTGCATCTTTTTTCAGTTTTGAGTATCGTGACAAATATTATCGAGGATTCACCAAGGAATTTCACAGGTTTGATTTGGTTTCTGCACTCATAAATCGCCTTTTACCCAAGGGCAATGAGATTGGGGTATAATTATTTCCCTTATGTTTTTTAACCGCATTTGTACTGTTTCCATTACTTAAGTTCTAAGATATAGATAGTTGATGATTAGTTATCGCTCACCTGCTTTTCCAAACTGGATACTCTGGAGAAGACTTATGCACAAAATGCATCCAAAATCCAAGGTGGATCATGCTCTGATGATGTTTCTCCCAGATATCAGTTAGGTAGACTAAGGGAGAGAGTTCTCTCTAAACCCTGGGGTATTGAGAATGAGGTATAATTATTTTACCTTCTGTGAATTATTTTCTCTTTTAGTTTGTACTAAAGAGTTTATTGGGAACTGTTGCTAGCATTCAAATTCCGAAGGAAGGATGATTGATGCAGAGTATCCATCGGCTGCTTTTCTCAATCTGGACACTTGTGATAAGACTTCTCCACAAAATGCATTCAAGATCCAAGATAAATCGTGCTGGAATGACGTTTTTCCTGACTACCAATCTCGCAGTCCGAGGGAGAGAGATCTTTCAAAATGGGTTATGACTGCTTCAGATTTACCTTGTATCAAGTATCAAGCAGAAACTGATTCTCAGGATGAAGAGGCAAACTATAATTGTCAAGCTGATGGTGGAATTATCCAATATACATTCCCCGAGAATGATTCATCTTTCTGCTTTATGTTTCAAAATTGCAGTCGTTCTGGTGCTGACCATATAAAGCAACTAAATAGTTTCCACGCTCCACAACTAGACTGTTCCCATGCTCTAAATGAAGCTGCAAGAGAAGCATCCCTTTTGCTCAGATGGGATGTCAAAGATGATGAAGGGAAGAACTCATATTTCACTTCAGGAAATTCATTGGATTTTGCTTGCCAGCAGGTTATGGGTGATAACATTGAGGAGATTATTACATGGTCATCATCCTTGCGTCCAAATCAGACTCTAGACTTCCTGTTGAGGCCATTTGTGCATTCAACATGCTCTTACATGCACGATATGGGAGGAAATCATCTAGATGATTCTGCAGTCGCAGATGCACTCCTCTTTCCCTTAAATCTGTCACTACCCGCAAAGCATCTTACTATGGAAGAAGACTGGGATATATTCAACCACTTTGAGAATAGCAATATCAACCTCCCTCAGCAAGATCCTCCTTGGTGTACAAGCAAGGTTCATGGCAAGAAGGGTGATTCTGAAGCCCTCTTATCCGAAGGTCTTGATAATGATCTAGGATGGAAATGCTTACCAAAGGGGGACTTCCTTGAATATTATTCATCTAACAATTGTATCTTTCATTTTCCTTTCAAGGAAGATTTACACTCCTACGCTATTGAACAAGATGAGGAAACTGCCTTGTATTGCACAGAGTGAGAAAGAACTCTTGCTTCTTATGATGGTGCCCTTGGCATTCTCGACTGTTCTTCTGCCAGTCAATATGTGTCTCTTGGCAAAAGAATGGACGATCCACTGCTATTTGATTATCCAGATAGGGAAAGAACTGAAGAGGTAATATATTTCGATAATGATATTCAATGGAGATCTAGCTGAATATGCATGTACATTTGATGGTTCCTTGATTTCTGAACAGAATCACTTACTTTTTCTTGCTATGTTTCGTCTTTTTATTTGCTATGTCTTTTTTATCAGTAAGGCACTCTTTGTGAAGTTAAGCTTTGGGTAAACAATTACTTTCATTTTGGAGTTAACTTGGGGAAAGAAAATATTCAGTATGGTAACTTGAATGTATGCTAGCATCTTTTCTTGCCATATCTGTAACAGGAATATTAGAACTAAAAACAAGTTAAATGTTGTGACTGCTTTTCTTAACTCCTGCAATTTTTGCAGTTCGAAAAAAGCAATCGGTGTATATATGCATTACACTGATTCATTCTGTACATAGAAACATTGTCGAGATTTTGGTACGCTGAAGAGTGGTTAACCTGCTTATCTAACTCACCTAAATGGATGTGTGAATACAAATAATGCTGCATTTTCGTCATTATAGGATACTGTAACGTCAAGTATTTGCACTAGCATATCATTAATTTATGATTTCATTACAAATATTGAAAATAATCAATCATTTTCAATGCAATATGTCTTGCTATTTGTTGACAGTAGTTCTATATTACAACAGCAAAGAAGATAGATGAAGTAACAGAGATAGAGATTTTATTAATAGTGTCGTGAAGATGGTCAAAGATATCGTCTGTATTACATGCTATTTAGCAAAATAAAGTGAAAATACATCAAAAAAAATTTAAAAAAGATAAATATATTATAGAATTTTGGAAAAAAAATAAAATAAATAAATACACAAAAAAAATAAACATCACGATTAAACGTTACACTCTTTTTTCACATTCATATATTAAAATTAATTTTAAGTTTAATTGATGTGTTTATTTGATATGCATATAATTTGACTTGATATTTTATTCATTAAATCATTTGTCATAATTTTTTTGAGATTGAGATTAACATTAAAAAATTATAAGAAAAAATTAAAAACAAATATCAAATCTGTTCATTATTAAATTTCTTAAAAAGTGTTACGTTTGAGGAACAATTATCTAGAATAATTATTGTTTAGCAAAAGAGGAAAAAAGGACCATCGTTGCAAAAAAAAATCCTTCAAGCAGAATTGTCAATTGTGTGTCCAGTCATGCTTTTAGGAAAGGGTTGCTACATTAAGTATTTGGATTAGAATCTTTCATTTTTCCCAACTTGGGATACAAAACCAAAGAAAGGCAAAGAATAATACCGTGAGCCCATGGTGGTGCCAAGAGCATGGTCAGAAGAAGACAAAGAACATCTGGCACGAGCCCCACTCGTGATCCTATGAGTGGTCCCTACGTGAGATGTCAGTCAACCCCTAGTTAGCCTTCGTTGTTTGTCGTCTGTTGGGTAAAGGAGTTTTCTTCCGTTTGTTCTCACTCTTAACGAATCTCTTTTTCTTCTTCTTCTTCCTCTCGAGCTCTTTTATCATAGATACCGCTTCATGAATCATGATTATCCGATCTTCAATTTAAAAATATATATTTTAAATGAAAATTAGCTAAATATACCTATTATTTTCTTTTCGTCAAACGTCAAAAATATTCATAATTTTTACTTTTTTATTTTTTATATTCGTAAATTAATTTCAATTTATAAAAAAAAATTATCATAATCTTTATTTTTCATTTTTTATTTTGGTAAATAATTAGAACTACTCAAACTATTTTTATGCATAGTGGCTCTAGTGGAAAAAAATAATAACTTATTAACATCGATTTTGAAAGGAAACACCATATTAATACTATTTTTCTTTCACAAAAAACTCATTATCTAATTCTTTTTTTCACTTTAAAATGCATATCTACATACCAGGAATACTTTCCATAAAATCATAATCCTTATTTCAAAGAGTTCAATGGGAGTAATTATACATTTGGGAGGGGAAAAATTGAGAGGAGTTTTTAGTGGTTTAGGTGAAGAAAAATAGTATTGAGACGTTATTGCTTATCAAAATCAATCATGAGCTGCTAGTTTTATTTTTCTATCGGAATTATTGTGCATATGGGTGGTTTGGCTTGTTTTAATATTTAAAAAAATAGTTTACAGATATAAACAATGAAAAATAAAAATTATGAGTATTTTTTATAAAAAAAAAATTTACATGTTTTATAAAAGAAAAACAAAAACTAGAGGTTTTTTCGATGAATCAAAATAATTTGTGGGTACATTTCAACTTTCAAGAATTTCTCCTTTTAAAAAAAATCAGAACTTTAAAAATTCTTATTTAAAACTTTTAAAAGGTAAAAGTAGTAGATTTGTGGAAAAAAATAAAAATTTGAAAATTATAAATTTGTGAAACTATTATGAATATTATAATGTAAAGAAATAAAAATGAGATAAAGAGAGTGTTTATATATATATATATATATATATGTGTGTGTGTGTGTGTGTGTGTGTGTGTGTGTGTGTATGTATGTATGTATGTATAGAAGTGATTTTTGAATGAGTGAGAGTTCTAAAAACAATGATTAATTATCTAGAATTTTCTAAACTTTAATTAAAATGAAAAATCCTTTTTATAAACTTTAATCCAAGCACGCCATTAAGTATTTGTTATTTATAAATTTAAGTAAAAATAAGTTTTCTTTTCTTTCAATGTGGGAAGACCAACTCATTTTTCAGGCAGATTAATGCAAGACACATTCTCTTTCTCAGTATAAGATTGATGAAGACGTATTCTACCGAACACGTACGATTTATCACTTCTTATATGGTCTGTAGATTGTTATACATTCTTAAATAGCAAATACAAATTCTTCCATCATTAATATATGTGTTATATATATATATATATATATAATTAATCATTTGAAGGGGGGATAACATCCTTTGTCTATTTTTTTATTTTAAAAAACAAAATCATTATCATTACTTAACTCAGATTTGATTTCATTTGATTAATTCAACACCAAACATAAATACAGGAAATCATTTGAAAGGCACAGCAGAACCGTAAGAAAATGACCCTTAACGAATGAGTGGAAATATGGATCTTCCTTCTTCTGCATGTGTCTTCGCGTAATGCGTTGATTATTGAAACTAACTACGTTTTCAATAACATTAATTGAGCAACTTTTATTTTCTAACTACCGGATAATTGGTGACATCCCTTTCACTTTGCATGTGATTTCCTCGGCATACGACGGTGTTGACTGGTAGTTCCCTCACCTCAATCTATTTTTCCACACTTTTAATTTAATTTAAAAATTAAGAATACTTTATAAATTTAGAGTTATAGAACTAAAATTATTATTAATGTAGTTATTTAAAAAAATTACCTTGTTAGTAAATTCCAAGTCAAATCATATATTATTTTTAATCAATATGCATATAAAAAGAATAAGCATCGCACCCGAAGATTCATCGTGAAATTTTGTGAAATAAATGGAAGAATAAGCCCCACATGGGAGAGAAATATAACAATTATATGATAAGAACAGGTCGTCAATGTTGTGGTCTTGGGTGTGTATATATATATATATATATCAATGATATGATTGGCCATTGGCTCATTGCTCAGTTTAGAAAGGGGATGGAATGT
This sequence comes from Apocynum venetum, assembly GCA_019593545.1. Classification (NCBI taxonomy): domain Eukaryota; kingdom Viridiplantae; phylum Streptophyta; class Magnoliopsida; order Gentianales; family Apocynaceae; genus Apocynum; species Apocynum venetum. The sequence goes on from SRSM01000324.1 coordinate 3,759,729, forward strand.
TTATTGGGGAATCTATATCTTATTAAAAATGATCGTATTGAGATTTTTTTTTTTTTTTTTTTTTGAAATGGTCGTATTGAGTATGAATGATTAATCTTTGATTGTTCTAATTGATTATATATCACACACCAAATGCCATATGTAGGAGGAGGAAAATAAAGAGTAGAGAAGAGATAAAGGGGAAAAAAGTAGAATTTAACTCTATATTAAATTCAAGATTAAATCTTATATATCAAATATTCTACTATTAAATAAGTTACGTGACAATAAAACTAATAAACATTTTCCTTCTCCCAACAATTTTTTTTTTAAAAAAAGAGGGGCAATAAAAAGAGAAAAGGAATTGGAAAATATTAGAAAATTGTCTGTTATTTTGATTCAGCCTTTACGTTCTATTAACACGTGATTCTAACAAATAGTACATCAAATGAAAAGCAATTTCATCTTGCAAGTGATAAGTGAATTACAATATTTATATACATAGTTTTCATTATATCAAAATAAATAATTTTTAAGGACAAAAAAAAAGAAGAAGAGAAGCCCTATATTAATATTTTTTTTAAAAAAAACTCATATTAGTGTAAACTTTATTTTTTTCTTAAGTAAAAAGTGAAAATTAATATATCAATCATACTTTATAACTTTCATTACGAATTCAAATTTAAAACGTTGTATTAGTACACGAAAATTAATATTCGTAAATAAAATTGTGTAGTATAATTTTATCTCTATTAGTTTAATCAAAATCTAAACATGACAAAAGTCCTCTAAAAAATATCCACTCATTTAAGACAATCCCAAAGACCAGAAAAAGGAGAAGAAAAAAAAAAGGAAAAAGAATTAAGGACATGGTAGTGCAGCGAGCTGCATTTTTATTTTTATTTTTTGAACAATAAATTAATATAAGGACATGGTAGTTGGCGTGCGGGTCCATTTGTTCTCTAGATATATGTTGCTTGAAAATCCTTGATTTATGTCACGTCCTCTGGGTCAAATTTCAACGGCGGTGATTTACGATGAGGCCGCCAGCGTCAACGCTTTGGATTGCTTGAACGTGTACCATAAAGAAAATCCAAAACAAAAAGAAAGAAAAAGTGTCATTTTGGTAATAAAAATGAAAAGTAGGGCTTGCTTGATTTCACTACGATAAAGGGTAACTTTCCAACCGTTGATGCCGCGTTGTCGAGCGTCCACGGATGAAGACGAAACTTCAAGTAAAGTTAGTAATGCAAACAAAAACCTCATTACAAAGCTAATCATAGGAAAAACTACTTAGTATTTTTAATACACAAAAACAAGTCATAAGATACTACTACCATTATAACTATTTGATATACAACTACTTTATTTGCATAGAAAATTTGAAACCCTTGTGGTTGTTGGATTTTTTATAAGTAGTTGTCGTTTATCTTGTCTTTAATTTTCAGTTTGAATTTTTTATAACATGCATGTCAATGAACTATTATATTTAAAATAAAGAGTATTTACTTTCTATCTTTCAAAGATATTTATTATATTTGAAATAAGGATAAAATAATTTATAATATATAGAATAATTATAAAAAATAACAAAACATCTTATATATTTTAAAAAATGAACTTATTTATTACATCTTATAAAAAAACGAATGATGCATAAAATTATAAAAATAATATAAAGAGTAATATCAATAGTCTTAATAATTTTTGAAATAATTGTGCAAAAAATAGTAATATTTCTATTTAGTATTGTCTTTGTTTAAAGAAGGAAAAGAGGCCGTGTATGTTTTTCTTATAGTAAATGGAATATTTCATTTTATAAGTTTATATAATATTTTTTAATTTTAAATATAAATTACTTTAATTCTGTACACATACATTATTTTTTTTAATAGAAATAATGTATCTTTATGTCAAATTTTTTTATAAGTAATTTATCATATAAATTATTAAAAATTGAAATAGAAAAATTAGTAGAGATAATATTTACAAATAAAAAATATTTATTGTTTCGTAAAAAAAAAAGAAAATATGGTCTAAAATCTAAATTAGAGGCCCAAGAACAGAAAGAATTAATCATGAGGGCCGGTTTAAAAAATGTAGCAGCCTTTACCTTCCGTATGTATCTGAATATTTACATCACTTATCTCCCTACTCTCCATTCATTCCTCCATTTTCTCTCTCTACGTAATCAAAACTAATAAATGAATCATATCAAACAAAGGCAGTTGGAGTCCGATGCAGTCGGTGCGGCCGAAAATGAAAACTAAGAATTAATACACTCTTAAGGAGCCAACTAGCCAAGTAGTGGTACGAAACCTCCGGCGACATTTTACCGAAACCAGACGGCACTCTCCGACGAGCCTCTCCTCTGTCACCTCTCTTCTTCATTCACTAGATGTTCTCTATTCATTCTCTGAGTCTCTGGCTAAGAGAACAGGAGATACAGACACTTCTCTCGTGTGTGTGAAAATCTGAAATCTGTGCGCTTTTTGGCGTTGTCAGAAGCTTTTGCATTTGCATTGATGCTGCTATTATTATGAGCTTTTTAGTATAGTGGCAATGGAGTAGCTTTTACTGGTTTTGCCTTTTTGTAATCTCCTCCGATCTCACTTTTCGAAGGTAAAAATGAAACGCATCTGATTCGCTTTTTTTTCTTCTTAACTTTCTTACTTTTGATATACCTTTTCATTTCTGCACTAATTGTAGCTTTTAAGGATGTATTTTGTTTTTTTTCATTCTTTTCCCCTTTTTCTAGTCTAAAGTCTATTCTGACCGTTAATTTTCGTAATTTTATTTCTTACCGTTAATTTTCGTGATTTTATTCGAGCTGAGCTTGTTTTATTGTGTTTATCAAGGCTAAGAAGTATTTGATCTTTTCTCCCCCTATTTATAGCTGGTTATTTGATAATAAACAATGTGTCTTTTTGGTACTTATTTAGCTTCAAAAGATCGAATCTGATCATTTTTTAGGAGTTTCTGGAAAAATTAAAAGGCATATAAGGATTTAGATTTGGATTTGTGCAATTGTGGACTTTTGACATCTAGGACTCGTAAACACCATGGATCTTTATATGCTTTCATATGGATGTAGTATTATTTTGTTTACGAGACATGCACTGGGAGTTCTGACTGCGTGATGTGAAGTTTCGTGTGAATATGCTGCAAGCATTTTTCAGCTGTTTACAGTGTGCAGTGGTGTTGTCTTTGTTATTCTCTGCTATTTCACATAAATCTAGGCTCTCCTTTCCTTGCTTTACTTTAAATAGTCTATGGGCAGATTGCTGTCTTCAGCAAACAGTCGTTTTCACCTCTCTTCCCCCTCCTCTCAAGCTCAGTTTTGAAGTTTCTCAAGACTACAGGCGCGGGACACTCCTTTCTTTTCTTTCTGCGCCTCCCTTTGAATTTGTTTCCTGCTTCTGTGTGAGTATGAATTTCTTATTGAGTTCAACTTCAGCATCTAAATTAAGCTGAGAAGCATTCGATTAGACAAATATCTGTGTTATATATATAGAAGCCGTGTTCTTTTTTTGAATCTTTGCCCTGGACTCTAAAGGGTCCTTTGACTTGTGCTTTTGAGATATCTTCCAAACTATGATGCTAAGATGTGACTACAAGCTTTCTTCTTTCTATGGATCTTAGACCAGCACTTTCTTAACACAATTTGTCAATTTTCACTTGGGGGTTGCATTCATTCTTTCTTAATGTAAGAGGCTACTACTCTCTAGAACGTAAAGGTTGTTAATTTGTTAGTATTGACCGAATGCAAATGTTATGGCAGGTCGTAAAATGAATGGTATTCACAATAGCAGAAATGGAAACCTTGAGAAACCTTTTCCAGGATGCTTGGGAAGAATGGTGAACCTGTTTGACTTGAGTGCGGGGATGACAGGAAACAGGCTGCTCACAGATAAACCACATCGTGATGGTGATTTCCATTTTCTAGCTTGCTTCTACTTCTGTTTTTATCTCCCAATGTCTGTGGAGTTGTGATTGGAGAAATTTATTATATTGTTGATCAAATGTTTTTGTGTGAACCACCCAATTTTCAATTATTACATCAAACTTGGTGATACTGCTAGACAGAGTGGATGTTTGATGTGTTTGTCTTTGTTGATTAGATCTTGAAAATGTCTTCCTGATCCACAGTTTCTTGTCTAAACAATCATCTTGAATGGTTTCATAAACAGATTACTTGAATTAGAGATTTCATCCATCTTCATACATTGACTTTATAAGATGTTCTCTAGTTTTCTGTAACCTTCCCCACCTCCCTTTTTTTTGTGGGGATGGGGTGAGGGGCAGGGTGAGCGTGATCTATGGAATATGAATTCTTCAAATTCTTTTCATACTTTCCTGTAGGTTCTCCCCTCTCCAGAAGGAGCCAAACAGATGTATCAAGGATGGGTCAGTTTGAAGATCAGATAGAGGAGAAAACGGTATGCATTTGTCACTGAATTCTTCAGAATTGATCTGCTTTTCATACTTAATATGTATTCTGTTGAACTGAATCATCATCATGCAGATTGTGTCTGAGATGAGCAGAAATTCAGTAAACAGAAAATCAAATGGCACGCCCATAAAGATGCTCATTGCCCAGGAAATGTCCAGAGAAATAGGCTCTAAGCACAATCCCCCTAGTGTGGTTGCCAAGTTGATGGGACTTGATACCCTTCCACAGCAGCAACCTGATTTGGGCACTGAAAGAACCTGTTCTAGAGGTTACTCACGGTGTAATTCCGATGCACCATTAAGTTATTGTCAGCAAGACAAAGCACTTTGGAATGTACAGATGCAGCAGGAGTTTCATCATTGTTTACAGCATAACGAGTACAAAGATGTTTATGAGATTATGCAACGATCACAGAAACCAAATTGCACAAGAGATAAGTCTCCACACAAAGTAAGATATGATCAAACAACTAATGAAGGAAAGATGGCTCTTGTCCGCCAGAAGTTCATTGAAGCAAAACGGCTCTTTACAGATGAAAAACTTCGTCAGTCTCAGCAGTTTGATGATACTGTTGAAGTCTTAAGTTCCAATAAGGATTTATTGGTTAAGTTTTTGCAAGAACCAAATTCAATGTTTTCTCATCATTTATACAATTTGCAGTCTCTCTCTCCACCTGAGACTAAGCGAATCACTGTTCTTAGACCTTGTAAGATGGTAGATAATGGAGCATTTGCTTTGGGTAATAAGAATGACAAACAGATAAATAAAGCTGCTGTAGGCAGTCCAATGATAGGGACAGAGACAGAGCATCTTGGGCTTTCCTCACCAGCAGTCGGTTGGAAGCTTGATGACAATCCCGCTCAGCCAACGCGAATAGTGGTTCTAAAACCTAGCCCTGGGAAGCCCCATGATATTAAGGCTGTGGCCTCTCCCCTTTCCTCATCGCCTGGGGTATTGCATAGAGAAGAATTGATTGAAGAAATTGAAGACAATGAGGCTCGAAAATCAAGAGAAGTTGCAAGAGAGATCACACGGCAGATGCGAGAGAATTTAAGTGGGCACCGGAGAGATGAGACCTTGCTTTCTTCTGTTCTATCTAATGGCTATATTGGTGATGAAAGTTCGTTTCATAAATCAGAAAATGATTGTGTTGCTGAAAATCTCAGTGATTCAGAAGTTATGTCACCAGCTTCTAGGCATTCTTGGGATTATATTAACAGGTTTGACAGCCCTTACTCTTTGTCTTCCTTCAGCCGTGCTTCATATTCTCCAGACTCCTCTGTTTCCAGAGAAGCAAAGAAACGCCTCTCAGAAAGATGGGCCATGATGACCTCAAATGGAAGTTGCCAAGAACAAAGACATTTAAGGCGAAGCTCCAGTACTTTGGGCGAGATGCTTGCTCTTTCAGACACAAAAAATGCAACAAGATCTGTGGAAGAGGGTAATAAGGAAGACAATAAGGATTCAGTTTCTTTCCTAATTGGTGGTCTGAAAGATAGAGACATGGATAATTCACCAAGGAACCTAGTCAGATCAAAATCTGTTCCTGTATCCTCTACGGCCTTTGCTGATGGGCTTAATTTGGATGTCCCCAATCGAGTGGGAAGCAAAACAGAGGTTTTGAAGGAGGTAACAAAGTCAAGAAGAACGAAGTCTTCTTTGAAAGGGAAAGTTTCAAGTTTGTTTTTCTCCAGGAGTAAGAAATATAATAAAGAAAAATCAACTATATCTCAATCCAAAGATGTGTCACAACGTGATGATTTGCCGTCAGATTCTCCTGGAGGAATCAGCAGTGATCGAACCAAATGTCTTAATGATGCTAGTCTTGAAGAATGTTCATCAACTAGTTTGCATGGATCGTCTGGCAAGACATCTTCATCCAACCTGTCTGTCAAGCCAAATGTCTTTTCTACAGAGGTAATTCAATTCTTTCAGCTTAATTTATCTCATCATATGTAGATATTGGTCATCCTTCAATGGCTGAAGTGTCATAGTTATAGTCAATGGCTAGCTTTTCTTTTCTGTTCTCTCTCTGCCTTTTGTGTAAATTCTTTCTACTCTTGCTCTCCCAAAGTCTGTATCCCTCAAAAAGAATATTATAGGCATTATGTTTTATAATCCTTTCATCTGTCTGTTTTCACATGTTTATTACATCAAAGCTATTCAGCTTCCTTTTTTAGAATGGTCTAGAACGTATCAAGACCAAATACGTTCCTCAAGTGATTAATGTTCTATTAGGAGATTGTGATAATATACTGTCTCATGCTCCACACATTTGGTTTCACTAGGGGTTGCTTTTATACATTGTCAAATTTGCAAATGGCCAAAAAAGAAGTTGGGGGTGGGATTGCGGGTCTTGGTAAGGTCATTTTGAATTTGGGATAACCATAACCGTGAGAATGATATCAAATTTGAACTGTCCAGGCTGTATTGACTGTTGCAAAACCTCTGTTGTCTGGAAACCCAAGTGAAAACCAGGACCAGCCAAGTCCAATATCAGTTCTTGAAACACCATTTGAGGAGGATGAACTTACAGCAACTGAGTCCTCTGGCAATAACAAGCCAGAACGCCATGGTACGTACATTCAGGCAGTTAACATCTACATTCTTCCTTTATGTATTCGTCCATTTCATAGTTATAATATTTGTATTTTTTACGATAATACAGGAGAATTTGCAGTGAACTCCAAATCCAACCTCATTGACAAGTCGCCACCAATAGGATCAATTGCTCGCACTCTATCATGGGATGATTCTTGTGTGGACACAGCAACATCGTTCCCATTAAAACCATCATCCTCCCCAAGAGGTGCGGAGGAAGAAGAAGAAGAGTGGTTTTTCTTTGTTCGGACTTTGCTATCAGTTGCAGGCCTAGATGGCGAAGTGCAATCAGACACATTTTTTGCCAGATGGCACTCATCGGAAAGCCCATTGGATCCATCATTGAGGGATAATTATGTTGCTTTGAGTGACAAGGAGACACTGCACGAGGCTAAGAGAAGGCAAAAAAGATCAACTAGAAAGCTCGTGTTTGATTGTGTCAATGCAGCTTTGGTGGACATTGCAGGGTATGGGTCAAACACGTGCCAAACAGCAATACCATGTACTGGGCCCCACAAAAACCTCCTTGATGGTAGCTCGTTTAAAGTGGTGGACCAAGTTTGGGCTAGGATGAGAGAATGGTTTTCTGGTGAGGAGAGATGTGTTACGGGTGATTTTGGGGACAACAGCCTGGTGGTGGAGAGAGTTGCGAGGAAGGAAGTGGTCGGAAAGGGTTGGATAGAGCATTTGAGATTAGAAATGGATAATTTAGGGAAGGAAATTGAACGTAAGTTGCTGGAAGAGGTAGTGCAGGAGGCTGTGGTTGAATTGACTGGCAGTGTGTGATGAGACTTTACTCTTACCCCTTAAAAGCTATAGCAATTATTTATGTCTTGTTATGGATTTTTCAACAATGACAGTACCCCCACCGCTAATTGTTTAGTGCTGTGAAAATTGTATCTAATCGTTACGTCTGAGATGCCTTTTGTACAACATATTAAGCTTCATTTTTTAATGGAAGACAAGAACACCAAATCTTTTTGTACACATGCGGAAAATAAATATATAGAGATCGACCTACTGCTAGCCATTTGTACACATGCGGAAAATAAATATTTAGACTTAAGAGATCTACCTACTGCTAATATCTTCACTGTGGTATGGTCCTTGTATCTGCTATGTGCTAGGCTGGTTCCAGAATTGCCAGGTTATTTGGGTCATTCTGTCATTCGATGATTTGTTTTGCTTTCAATAAACTCGTCTCTAGCGATCAAAGCGCAGGTTGTTTTTGGTAACATATTTACTAAGCAGAAATTGAATTTGTGTAACTTTGTGTTCGAATCATCTCTTCTCATTCATATCTTCTGGTTCCTATTTGCATTCTACGGTAGACTTTAGCATTTCTTTTCTTATTCTGTTCTCTTTGGCTGAAACGAAATGTCCCCGTGTTTTATGGTCATTTTGTTTTCCTCTATAATATATAGACCAGCGGAGAACCTGATGTTACGCCATGAACCTAATCCACTTCCTGTTGTTTTGATTGTTGGTTGGCTCATTTTTGGCAGAATTCTTTGTGGGAGGCAGGGGAAGAGGGAGGGAGAAAGAATTCTCTCTTATCGGCTAACGGCTAAGAACAGCTAAAATGACAATGGCGCAATTAACTGTTCCAAGATGGTCATAAAGAGGTCACATGGCAATCCATCCCATTTCTCTCATTTAAACAAACAATAGAGACACCTCACGTTGGCAATTACTAACAAGGCAAGTAGGAAACCAAGTGCATTTCATTTGTGTCGCTTGGCCCCCGATGCCTATTGTACCCAGTGACAATGCGGAATCACTTCACACATGAATGCTTACTAAAAACGACAATCTTGATTACTCTTGGAAGGAGGTTTTTCTTCTTCTTTTTTTTCTTTTTCTCTTTACATAGTATTTAGTTGTAGGGGTTTGGAAGGGAGAAGAGGGGAAGGGAGGGAGTTTTTTTAATATGCCTTATTTGGTTCAAAATGTTGAAGGGAGGAAGAGAAAAATTTGAAATTTCCTCCCCTTCTCTCTTTATCCTATACCAAAGTGGGGTTTGTAAGGGAGAGGAGGTGAATATGTGTTATGCAGTTTACTAAATTGTAATTCCAAAGAAAATATATACTAAAAGAATAAGTCTGTAAATATAATAATAGACATGCATACTAGTTTACGAGAGAATAAAAAGTATCTATGAATTTGGTATTAAATAATTTTTTAAAAAGATAACGAATAAATTTTATAGAAATATATAGTTAATTTATTACCATTTCCCCTCCCCTTGCAAACCAAACGAGGAGGTTTTATTTTCCTTCCCACCCCTCTCCCTTTTTAACCAAACACTATGTTCCTCCAGAGAGCATGAAATTAATGTGGAAAATAAATAACATAAAAAAAAAAATCTACACCATGCCTGCTAGAATCCCACTTATATATATATATATATATATATATATATATATATATATATAAAGAAATAAAAAAAATAGAATCCCACATTTTTCACTCCGATGTAGGAAGTTTGGGCTGGAAGGCTGCCCAGTTTCCATTGGGTAGCGGACATTTGACCTGTTCATTTGGTAGGGCATACCGTACATCCACTTTTAGAACTTAGATGATTGCCAATTATACCCATCATTTCTATACCCACCACAGTAAAAATGGAGCAGATCCAAGGCCATTTAAATAGAACGTCTACTTATGACACGAATTATGCACTTAATATTTTTATTCCCCAAACTACACTACTAAAATTCATTATTATATATATACATATAACGTGTCCACAATAAAATTATTAAAGATGAGCCTTCAAACCCAGATAAGCCAAAGCTGGCCAGGAAATCCTTAGCATCTCTTACTAAAAAGGTTTTTGAACCTAAACTATAGAAAAGACTATAGAATATGAACCTAAACTGCTTAAAAAGGTTTTTGTTAAAAAATAACATAATATTTTTACTTTAATACCTAAAGTTGTAAAGCTAAGTAATCAAAAACAACTGTTTAAAGCTAAGTTCATTAGTGAAAAATCTTGAGAAAAAAACTAAAAGCAACTTGTTTTAAGCAATTGAAAGGAAGGCATATTGATGTAAACTCCATAAGGAATTAGATAACCAACTTGTTAAATTTACAACTGCATCAGTTCAACACAAGGATAGCCAAAATTAATTGCCTTCAATATTACAGGCCATTGATTTCTTATTAAACCAATTGCGCTAATAATGACATGAAACACTAGAGAGAGGAAGTTTTGCAAATTATGTACATTGCACTTGCAAGGAAACACAAAGAATAAAGAATTATAAGACCACTCGTGCTATAGAATGTACAATAAGCAAATTGCAAGGTTTCAAAGAGACAACCCTTTTCATCTTCAATGCTTCAGGTTAAGGTAAACTCATACATTCTGGTTCTCCTTGCCACTGCTACCATCCAATCCATACTGTAGCAGAATATCCAGGACCACATTCGACAGAAAGATAATAAGTACTTGGTTATGGGGAAATACAGAGGATACATGGCACAAGAACATGACATACTCATAAAAGTTCCATATCAATTTCAACAGTCAATTCTGAAAAAATAGGCATATAATTATCAAAACCAATATAAACTAATTAAATATCTTGTGGCCTTAAAGTTTAAACATATAAAAAACAAGAAAAGCATGCTCAGTGAAACAGAAACTATTCAACATTTTCCGAAGAAAAATTTCAACATCAAAATAGTAGATCTCGTTCACAAAAATATGGATTTTCTCACAAGGCCAAATAAACCTTAGCTTTGAGTAGAAACAAGTACTGTTTCTTCTGGGAATAATACTGGATATACCTAATTTTCTTCAAAATGCTACAATTTGCTATTTAGTTGTTCCATATATCGAGACAAGTAATAAGAAATAACAATCAGATTGGCACAAAGAAAATCTGTAGAACTCTTTCTAATCCACAGTTTTGATTCGCATCAAAGGGCAGAAATAGGACTTCACAAAACAGAAACATTAAACCATCATTTGGTACGGACAAGATCCACACTGAGAAGTGAAAACCAAATGTATATATGTATGTATGTATATTGGTTTGACTGTAAGATGACTCAAAGCTGATTCTTCTTTTCATGCTTCAGCCAGCATAAAAAAAGATTGGCAGCACTTGATTTAGCAAAAAATCTTATGCAAGGAAAAGAAAATTACTTACCAAACTTTTCAAATCAGAATCCAGTTACAAGCGCAATTTACATTCGATAATTATTCAGTTGAGCTGAGTCAACCTCAAGTACTCCTTTTTATCAAATTGATTCAAATTCAAGTTCAAACAAAATAGTTTTCAGCTGAGCTCAAACTCGAGCTCAACTGCTCAAGCATGCAAGCATCTAGCTCAATAGAAAGAATACAAACCCACTTAGAAGGTTCATGAACTTCAACAGCACTAGGAAAATATTTACCTTTTCTCTTATGCGGGAACTCCAAATGTCAGAGTGGGCCCCTCTAATATCACTTCTGACTGATCCAGATGCTTGGCTTAAATGTGGGTGCAATAATGGCTCCCAAGGTCTTCCACTATCTCCATGAACACTTTCATCATCAAGGTCCACTTTCTGGTTTACCAAGGCTCTGAGGATTATAGAGAGCAATAATGTGAACACCTGAAAACAGTAACAAGAATGATATCTCACCATGATTTCCAACACAAGAAAAAAAAAAAAAAAAAGTGGAGATATGAAATGGGATTCCATGTGATTTGTTCAATTAACTTCATTAAATGCAACTTCGGTTACTTCCCACAAGTCTTTTCTGGCACCCAGGGGTAATAAATGGCCCAAGACTGAAGGAAGAAGATCTACATTGTAAACTTGGAAGACATCTAAGATTCAGCTTATGAAAGATACTGAAACAACAAGGGAATGTGGTATTGTCATCAAGCCTGAATTGTAGCTGACAGCCCACAAAGAATATATAAACCAGGACACTGTAAACAGAAAAGGTCCTGTAGAAATTAGATGCTAAAAGACCCTAAAATAGATAAAATACTTAACTGATACTGGCAATTGGAAATTTTGAAACTTTACAAAAATCCTGGCAATGGCTAAGAGTGGCACAGTTTCACAATATTGATTATTCCTCATCAGAAGGCAGAAGAAAGCAAAATTTGATTATGAGCAAGATTTCATCGAAGTCAAAGGAGGAACATGGTTTATCATAATTGTAGCAAGGTGGAACACAAACCCTTGGGAGAGGAATTTAGTTGAGCTCGCTTCTACAAATTCCATTTGAAGACATAACCAACCCACAGGCAACCTAACCTTAGTTCTGAAAGGACACCAGTTGCATAAGAAGCAATAAATCGAGTTTTCACACTATCTGCTGGTAACCAATAACATAGTTCAGTTCACAATTCTTGGAGATTTAGTACAATATTCAGACATATGGATGAAAAGGTTAAAATGTAAAATTAATGTGAAACAAAGCATGCCTGAATTATGATCACAGCAATGCCAACCCATTTACAAACATCCATGTGTTCTTCAATAAAGGCACATAGATGAGCAAGTTCTCCAGTTGAATCAGCTGGAAGATCCTGGAGAACTAGAGCAATAGGTAAAAAAAACTAAAATAAAAAATAAACAAAGAACAAATGACTGTGAACCAAGTATTGTTTACCTCTTCCCACTGATGATCCAGTGCTATAAATGCCACCAGACCGCCTTCGAGGAGAATAAATAATGCGCTTAATAGGGTATACTTTAATTTTTGCGTGTTAAGATTCCCAAACATAAACATTCGCATAAAAGGTAATAAGATATGCAATTAAGTAGAATGCAGTTTTTGTTTATCTTATTAGATACACTTCCTAAATTTTTCTGTCTCTGTGCAACTAATAACATTTTCCATCCTTGCCAACATGAAAATTAAGAAAACCCAGTACGCAATATGCTTTTCAGGAAATTTTCTAACTATTGATCTTCTGGAAGTGGTATGCATCATCATAACATCAAGTATAAAAGAATTGTCAAACAAAAAAATCAGCTCTAGATAAATTTTGGAACTGATTTGATTATCCTGAACATACAAAGAATCAGCAGTGGATGTATATAGGTATGCTTAGTTGCAAAGAGAAAGAGAAAGAGAAGAACAAGGATACAAAGCAAAGGCAACAGCCATTGATAGCTTCAGCTGCAATATGACCAATGCAGGTAACTAAAAACAACGCAATGCCCAATCCCATAAAAGCATATATGAACCTGCCCAGAGGAAAAAATAAAAAGAGTTAAAAAATAACACATTAAAACACGTAAATAATTAACCACATATAAAAATAATTTTAAATTCTCGTATAATATATTCCAATCACCAATCTGAAGTTTCTTAACACCCAAAAACCTTTATAAATCAGAATTATGGATAGAATTCTCCAACAAAAACTAGAAAAATAATAATAGGCAAGATAGAAATCAAAACAAAAAACCAAGAAACGGGTACCATGGTGCGGGAAGATGGTGGGAATTAACTTGAAGCTCATCGAGGGGAATCTGATCCAGTTCAGCGAAGTCACCAGCAAAAACGGACCTGGGTTCGGTGACGTCACCAGCCAAAAAGGGACTGAGATTAACTTTGACGCGAGCGATCTCATCAAGCAAAGTTACGGAATCGGGATTGGTGGAGTAGAATGGCAAAGGCGCTGAAGGAGAAACAGAAGGAGGGTTTGAAGGGACTTGGCTGTGATGACGCCAATGATTAAGCATGAAGAATGAGTATACAATCATGGAGATACCCATGAAAGTCTGCAGATAATTCAAGAATTTCAGAATAAATGCAAGAAAAATTTGAAAACATGATCGCTGCTTTCCCATTCTGATCCTACCAAAAGTTGATTGTTGGGAATTCTATAGCATTATTCAATGCCAGATTGCACAAGTATCAACGACAAGAACAATTACAATTTTCAAATTGGGGAAAGATTCAATTACTGAGTTTTTAAACGATTAAAAAACAAAATCCCCTTGAAAAATCCTTGTGGGGATTCAATAAGCCCGTGAAAGATAACAACTGTTTCTTGTTCCAGAGCCCAACGATGGAAAGAGAAGCTTTGAGAAATTAAAAGTCCTTGTCAATTGCCATTGGGCCTTTCTTTTGATAGATCAAAGCTTCTGGAATCCTTTGTCGGCCCGTACTATAGTACTGTTTACTACAAATGTCCCCACAACCTTTTAAGTTTGATACTCTGATTTTGTGCTTATACTAAAAATGAAAAGGAAAACGTTTTTGGGTGAGATTTATTATTTTTTATTTTAACATGTAATTGACGTTAAATCAATTTCATATGTTGAATAAATTTATTAAAAATTTAATAAATCAGTGAAGGTGGAAAATTTATAATTAAAAATATTTTAGAAGTATATCTACAAGGTGTGATACTTATATATTGATATTGTAAATTTTGAAATTTTTTGAAGAAATTTTCAAGGTTTTTTTTGGGGAAAATGAGTAGAAAAATAGGGGGTCAAAAAGAAAAGTTGGACAAAATATAAAATTTATAGACTAATCAGATTTTGTGCGGATCACAAGCATTAAAGAGTTGTACAACATGCATTCCATGTTATACATTTTAGAGATATGACTTTCTAAACTTGAGTCCACTAATATCATGTCTACATAAGAATTTCTCAAAATGTTTATCCAAATACAAAATTTCAGGTAAGTGGATCTTTCTAATTATAAACTAGACAATAGTGAAACATTTTAATATATAGTCCACTATTATTACTTTTACATTTATATTGAATGTCCATTTTGATTTGACAAGATAGAAACATTAAATAGTACCCTGAGTAAGTTATAAGATGGTTTTTTTATTATTAATATGGTTAATTGTGAAATTTATGTATTAGTAGTATATGAATATTTCAAAGATAATATCTATATTGACAAGATCATTTATTAAAAAATGGACATTTATTTCTAGATAATTTATATATATATTCAAATTTGAACAAAAATAATATAATCTATAATGAATTTTTTGCACTGCATCATATCATACATCTTCAAAAGCGAGGATAGCATGGGAGAAAAGGGGAAGTTTTCGTCTAGTGATGATGTGATGTCAAACCTAATCCATCCAAAACCATGAGGAAATCGAAGAAAATGAAATAATAATAATTAATAAACCTTTTGTTCATCAATTATAATATTTTTTATTTCAAAAGAAAAGTTGTTATTGAAAAATAGAAATAAAAGTATGAACTAATAATTTGTCTTTCTTTTTTCCTAGATACTCAAACACAACAAATACTCGATGCTCTCACGTCTCATCCCTTCCCCCTCTTTTTTCTCTTATCTAACTCACTTTCTTTTCTGACTTTCCTCTCAATCAATACAAATAAAGTCCAATGGTGCGTTTGTATCGAAGAAATTGAAAGAAAAGGAAATGAGAGGAAAAGGATTAGGTATTCGGATTGATGTTTAGAAAGGAAAGGAGAAGAAGAGAACAGGAAGGATTCAACATTGTTTTCATCCACAAATAGGCCAAAAGGAAAGGAAATAAAATTGTATTTAATGATTTTTTTTTGTGTTAAATAAAAATCCACTTATTTTTAAATACTTACTAGTAAAAAATATGGATAAAACCATCATTAATAGATTATTTTCTATTTTCCTCATACTAATTATCCAAATATGATAAATGTTCAATCTTCTTCTTTCTCTTCCCCCTACTCCTGCAATCCATCAGAGCCGAACCTCCAAGGCCATTTGAGAAGAAGTGCATCATTAAGAATTCATAGGTTGATAAAATTATTTTACATTTCAAAAAAAAAAAAAGGTTGACAAGGATTTTCAATCTAATATGTGTATTAAAAGAATTTCTTTCATAGGAAAGAACAAGTATTGGCATGAGAAGATCAGGAAAAGAAGAAGAAAAAAAAAATGCCAATAATCCTTTAATTTTGCCAACGAGCTCTGAAATAAATAACAACCAAGATTTATGGAAACTACATGCACTCATGAACTTTCTCCAACAAAGAAAAAGACCCGTTTGAAACTTGAATTGCTGTGATTATTCTTGTAATAGCGGAAGAGGGTGAGAAGAGATTTTAATTCTACTAGGAAAAATAAATACATCTATTTCTATAATTAGCATGAGAGAGAAAAAGTAAATGAAATATCTTTTCTATGCTTGATTCCACCAAAACCAAGGGTACTTCATGTAGTTTTCTATTATACTCATATTATTGGGAAAACAAATTACAAAAAAATTTATATGAGTACTCGGGAAGTATTTGATTATATTAAAACTTAGACTTGATCTTTCTATTCTCTTTTCCTCTTTTTTTTTTTTTTTTGTTCTTTCCATTTAAATAATAGATCAATTCAAATATTTGAATCTTCATTCTATTAGTATATTTTTCCTCTAATTCCTTCAATCGATTTATTATAAGTCCATAAATGAATTTACTACTTTGTCCTTTAAAATTGAATCTCCATGCCTTTCAAAAAACAAATAGTATTCATATTTTTCATCTAAAATTTGTTTAAAATTTCCTTAATTTAATAAATTTTTACTCTATTGTCCATTCGTTCATAATTGAATACCTACATTTAACTTAGTCTAAAATTAGTTATTTCATCCAACAATATAAGTCACTAGATTCACTTTTATACAAATCAATAATAAAAAAGTTGTTCATAAAATGACTTTAATTATTATGTATTGAAAATAAGGACAATAAAAGAAAGTTTGTTTTGAGAATAATAAAATATAAAAGTTTTGTCTCGAAAATAAAGAAGACGTGAGAGGAAATATGAAAATAAATAAGGAAAATATTAAAATTTAATGTGAAATATGCATAAAATTTTATAAAAACTTATATTTTTAGATGAATTGAATAATAATAGTCGTTAATCTTAATGAAATCACCTTATTTTCCTTGTCATTTAATTGGATTAGTGGTGGGAATCTTTAGTTATCAAAATGTAAATAATTTAAATTAAAAATATTATTATTAGAAATTTAAATGAAAAATATGTTTATTTTAATATATATATATATATTCAATTATGAACATCACAAAATAAAAATATAAATATTCAAGTTTGAATTAAGTGATTATTTCGCTAATAAATGTGCTTTCATTATCGATCACATTAATAATAAGAATACTTGTTGATTTTTTCAAGGACAAAAATATATTAATTAAAATGTGACCGTTCAATTATAGATAGACATAATTTGTTTTGTTTTTCAACTTCATTTTACTCATCTATAGTAATTAATTATGTGATTTTTTCCCTTACCATAGGTGGTAGTCTTGATTTGTTCACTTAGATTTTGTTTCCTTTCATTAGTAAAGTTTATTTCAGTTAAATAAGTCGCACATACATACTCTGTCCATTTTTCGTATTTCACAGTCAGTGCTCTATCAGGACAAATTGGAAAATTGCAAGTCCAGAATTGTTCATTAGTAAAATATATCTATTTCAGTTTAAAATTGCCTTTATATTGCCCCCGTGGTAAATTTTCAGTCTATAGACTATATAATCCACGCATGCTTGGGTCCACTTTTCGTATTTTCCTTTTCACAGTCAAAAGTCAAACAGGACTAATTGACAAATTGGCAAATTTGTTACTAAAAGTCAACGATGTACAGTTCTGTATGTCAATTGTACATTGCCGTCAATGTTACCCTCCGGGGCCCTCTTGCATGTGCAATTCCTCAAAGCAGAAGGGAATTTTATGGGCCGGAAACGACGGGCCCTTTAAATGAGTCATAAGAATTATGACTATTGATTACCGCTTTCTAACCAAAATTGTGGGACAGTTCTTCTGCCAAATAGTCGTTTACGCTTTTTCTTTTTCCTTTTGCTTTTTCGTCCTAATATATTTTGAATGAAATAAAAGCATGTAGAATACTCGGGGTTTAATTTGTACTGAATTTTGAAAAGTATTTTTTATTTTATTTTTAAAATGATAAATTTTTTTGTGATTGAATAATAATTTTTTATTTGATATGAATTTTTTTTGTCATTCATTATTGTTAATACTATAAAATATAATTAATAAATTATTTAATATTTGTATTTTTAATTAAAAAATAATGAAAATATATTTTTATGTGAATTTGAAGGACTTATGTGTGGGATTAGCTACCGCATAATAATATATATGTGTGTGTACGGTATTAGGTAACAAAACTTATTGAGAGAGACCTAACATAACAAAACTTATGTGTGTGGGACTTATATGTATAGTTTCTCAATAAGTTTTGTTACCTAATACCAAACACACATATATATAGAGAGAGAGAGAAGATGCATATAAGTAGATATGTTAACTAAATCAAAATCTAGTGTCATATGTATCTTATTGGCTCATATATCATATTGTCATATACTAATATTCTATAATTTATTATATACTTTTTAAGTTTGGAATTTAATTGATTTTTTTTTTATTATTACATGGGTTTGGAGTAAAAGAGTAACTTTTTAAAAATAAAAAACTCTTGTTAATTATTATAGTAACTTTTTGCTCTTTTCTAAGAGAGGATAAGGGAATTACAATTAGAGATGGAGAGAGAGGACATCAATACAGAGGACATAAATAGAGCCACATGCACAATAAATGGATATAATAGGGAAACAACTATTTAATCATAGTAGTTCTATAACTCTATATACAGTAGATTTGTCCAAGTATTGGTGAAATTAGATGAAAAGAATTCGAATGAAAGGACTAGCACCATTTACTGCAGGAAGACTCCCGATAGAAATCCAATTTCCAGCACTTAAATTGGGCAAATGAGGTCCACAGCCACCTTGATGCACTGGTTGGCACTTGGCATGAGGAAAGGTATGGGTTGAAGGTCCACTGTATATCCTAGTGATTAATCCTAAGGTTTGGTTGATGGAAAGGGAAGGGGGAATTGTAGGGATACGTTTGCGATATCTACCTTTGATTATATCTAAAAATAAAAAAGAACTTTTGATTTTAATGATATAATATAATCTTATAAAAAAATGAAATGGCATAATCTTTTTTATTATTAATGTTATTAATAGTAAAACCATCCAGTTAATGAGATATAAATGATTAAATTAAAAAGTTAATAATGAAATTTTAAATAAAATATATATATAATTTTAAATAAATAAAAATAAAAATGAATATTTAATCTATGTCTATGTCTATGTCTGATGGAGTGTCTATTTATTTATACAAATATAGAAAACATTCAATATATATTATGAATGCAGAGATCACATGCTTGCACAGAATCAGAGAAACATAGAGAAAGACTTTTACAAATTACAGTATACTAGAACTAGAATTTTAGGTGATCGGTGTTTTTCGTCTGCCATTCAATTATCATATATGAGGAATATACTACTCGAGGAGCAAAAGTAGTGTACCTCTTTTAAGTTTTAAGTATCTCTATTTGATAATTACTTACACCGGTTAGATGACATTTAAGTTATCTTAAAAAATATTTGAAGTTGCCATTTTTCATTTTGTTAAAAAATACTAATAAATTAGGTAAGAATTCAACCTATAATTAATTTATAGGTTTGCAAATTATAATATTACGAGCAACTAATGAACGTGTTTGATATCTAGACTTTTTGAATGAGAAATTAGATATTTCAATTTTTTTGATTTATTCCATTAATGAGTATATAATATTATTTCTGTATAATCTCAATTGTTCATTTTGAATTTACATAAGTATTAAAAACAATAACTATATAACTAAGCTTTTTAAGATGTACTCATTTAATAGTTAATGTATATGTATTAATTATTCTAAAAAATTACATTATGAAATAAAATAGTTGACAATTGATTTAAAATTTTCATTAATAACAATGGTACAATTGTAAAAATATGTATTAAAATTAGAAAGTTAAGAATTGAAAAGAAACATAAATAATTAAAATGAGATGGATCAAATATATTTAATCAATAACTTGGGTAATTGGTATTCGGATTGTTAATATTATATACCAATTATGAAGGTAAAGATAGCCGAAGTAATATTTAAAATCAAGAGTAACCAATTGTTATACGTACAATATTTCCTCAAGTACATACAATCCAAAATGGAAAAATATTACTAGTAGTATTAGGTACACTGTCAACCATAATATTTTCTTCTTCAACATCCTTGGAATTTATGAAAATGAGAGAGCTACTATATTTGAATTAGGGGATAATACTAGTACTATTTATTTGCCAAGGAAAAAATCCAAAATGAGTAAATTAAAAGAGTAGTAGTAGTATGGGGCTGTGTCGGATTGTCTACTGTGCAAAAGATCGAGTAAATGCCTAAATGAATGGGCAGTCTCCTTCAATCAGGTCAGGGTCCATCGACCATCGTCCATGCTCCCAGCCTCCCACCCAGAATCCTAAAGATGGAGAAAATAAGTACTTTTTTTTACATTTTCACGTGTATCGATATTTGAAGAAACATTTATGAACAAACTGTTTATTCATCATCAACAATATTGCGTACAGCTTCTTGTAGTATTTATTATAGATTTGTCTTACCCACACACGCTGTACCTGTCTTGCAGAGTCTTGCAGCAAACCATACAGCAATAATACACTTGCATATTGCAATAATTGCCGCTAGCTGGTTTCGTCCCTGTTCCAAAAGTTTAAATGGCCGCTAGCTGGTTAGAAGAAAAAAAAGCATGATTGTTGAACAAAAATGTTGATATTTAATTCGATAAACATATAATTTAAGAATTATAATATAACAATAAAATCATTTTTTTATAATAAATTACTTATTCAGTCCTGAAATATAAAATGATATAAGCAACATATTTCGATCTTAAATATAAGATGTTTTATTAATTTTTAGGAACATTTTATCTATTATTTTTAATATTGATTCAAAATTTCTCTTGATGAGAGATAGCGTCTAAAATATTAGATAATTAGTCAAGAATTAAGCAGAATAATGAAGAAATTAAAATAATTCTTTAATACTTATGAAGTTTATTTTAACATATTATATTTAGAGAGAAAGTGAGTAAATATCAACATGAAAGAAATTCTATTGAGGAATTAATGTTGTATTTAAATTGGATTTTTGTGTAATTTTGTCTTTGAATTAAATATTGAATTGTGTAGTTTTGCATTTGCATAATTTATGTGAATTAAATTAGACGTAATAATTAATATAATTAAAAATAGGCAAATACAACAAATAAACCATATAAGATGTTAAATTTTCACATGTTTTAAAACTTGAGATTGGTGAGAAAAATTGAATTTATCTCTTTAACATAAGAGCATAATTTTGACAAAAAAATAATTAATCTAAATAAATTGGATCTACATGTGTGTAGTTAAAGATTTTAAACTTGGATTGAATGAAAATTTTAGAAGTGAAGGGAAAAAATATCATGATACCCAAAGAAAGTACAGGCGATATCCTCCCACTGGGCATCACATTCCAGGTTCCACGACTAAATATGCCATTTCCCTCACGGCATGCAAACCCCCCCCCCCCCCCCACACACACACACGGAGACAGAGAAAACAGGAAAAAGGAAAAAACATAATTAAGGTGGCAAAACAGTTACAAAATGAAAACGATGCCGTGTATATGACTAGGGTAACAAAATAATTTTGTTCCGTCGGATCAACTCAAAAAGTTCAAAATATAAAATGGATTGAGTTTCATTTTTATTGGTAAAAAAAAATCGGGCTTAAATGGCTCGACCCGTTGGCCCGCGGGCCAAATGAGTTTGGACCATTTTAGCTTGTGAGCTGACGGGCTGACCCAGTTAAAATTTTTTTTTTCTAGTCACTCTCAAAATTTGTGTAGTAAATGATGCTTAAATGATTTTTTTTTATGTAGTAAATGAATTAACATTATATTTGTGTTTGATTGTTTAAATGTTTTTCTTGTTTGCTTGAATATGATTGGTTTGTTTTAGAAGTTTTTGGAGTAAAACTGTAAATGTACTGCAGGCTATAGATATAAACATTACATAATATTTTATTTTATTTTTTATTATTTAAATTTGTTGAAGTTGAGATGACATATTGGACTATTTTAATATTTTTGGAGCCAAAATAATACTATAAATGTATTATTTATTTATAAATGGTTTAATAAATTTATTTTTTTAGCCAACATAAAATCATAACTTTTAAAAAAATTATAAATTTTCGGGTCATTTTGACCCATTGGCCCGTGACCCATGTAGAGGTTGGGTTGAACCTCAATATTCCAAGTCCTTACAATTTCAGTTCGCCCCGATTACATTGCTTGGCCCGTTGGGTCGAGTTGGGTCACCCGTTTTGGCACCCCTACATATGACCCTCCTAATTTAGGGGATAAGAAAACTTATTTTCTGGTCCATTTATACTTAATGTATCTCACAAAGATAGTCAGATGATTTTTTTTAATATATTCAGAAATAATATTTAATTTAGTTAAAATATAAATTTTATATACACTTTTACATATATATTCTTACTAATCATTAATTAATTAAATTATTTCAAACTTGCTTAGATTAATTAGTTATAGGAACTTATTTATCAATTACTTTATAATTTAATTTTAATATTTGAATTCAATATAAAATTAATTTATGATAAAAAACAAGGAACAATAATTAGGAGTAAATATGAAAATAAAAATTTAAATATTAGATTTATATAAAAAATGTACTATTTTTTTAACAATTAAAAATAAAATAATAAATTATCTTGTATGACGGAAGTGAATAATTAAACTTACTATTACTACTAATAATAGTAATAACATTTCCAACCATGATTAGTAAAATTTCTTGTAACAATAAATTTTTTTATTACTAAATATTGCACAATATTACTTAATATCGCACCCATTATTTACAATATTGAGAGGAATCAAGAAGTCCTTTTGGCACGTATAAATTAGAATGCTTCATCATTAAAGAGAAGGGGCCAATTAGTTGCGCAATTACCAATCTCATGAGCTAAGGCCGAATTGAATAATTTGAAACTTGAAATGGAGTCCCGTGTAGTTTCTAAAGCTCCCTCCCAGTAATAGGGGTGTTCAAAAACCGAACAAAATCGAAAAATTGAATTAAATCGAACCAAAATTTTAAAAATGGTTTGGTATTTTAGTTTTTTAGTTTATTCGGTTCGATTAATCAAAATTTTTTAAAATTATGATTCGATTTTTGGTTTCAACTTTAGAAACTTCGGTTAAACAAAAAAATCGAAGTTTTTTTTATTTTTAAAAAATTGTAATTAATGTTTAACCAATTTTATTTACTTCAAAAATTATTTATATCTTTTTCTATTTGAAGTGTTTTTGTATCCACAAGATGATGATTAAGTATTGTAAAAGAAGTTCATTCATCATATTTTGGTATATTATGAATCATTTTCGATATTTTTCTCATTGAAAATGTGTAAATAATATAATAATATAATTTAATTGATAAATTTTATTTCTTTTACCTATTTTTTGAATGTGCTTGTGTATTTGACATCATCATTTCATTTAATCGTATTTATTTAAGCTCATTGAATTTTTTTTGTAAAAAAAAAAAAAGAAGTGAAATTTCGATTTAAAACCAAATCGAACTGAAAACCAAAATTTAAAAACCGAACCGTAGTATAGCTAATACGGTTTGGTTCGGTTTATCCAAGTAAAAAAATTGAAAACTGAAAAACGAACCGAAATTGTAAAAATGGAATGAACACGGTTTGGTCGGTAGCAGTTGATCCACGTTAGTTGTCATTGTTCATGAAACATGAATGGTGCCATGCCCAAAATGAAGATTTCCAGGCACTTTAGAAGGATGCCCGGACGGGAACCCATTAAAGTGTTCAATTTTTTTTTATCATGGTAATTATATTTTGTGCTCGTTAAATGTGTCCGAACGTGAAAAAGGTATAGTGTAAAGAAATTTTAAAGAGAAAAATATGACAGTGTAGAGGGTAAAAAAAAAATAAAAAGGGTGTGGTATTTAGCTAATTATTATTTTTTATTTTCTTTCATTTTAGTATTATATGCCTCATCATAATTTGTGGTAATAACTTTCATTAAAAACATATATTGGACTGGGCGAGGGACCGAAGGTACGGGGGAACCAAAACAGAGTAATACTGATTTTGTAACCTCCAAATTTACGTTGGCACATTAATCATAAATAATTATTATTTTAATTAATATTAATATAATGAAAATATTCAATAAAATTAAATAATGAAGTATGTGCAAACAGCTGTCTGCTTCAATGGTATGGCCAATATATTCTGTCATTTTAAATGAGATATGACAATTTAAAATAAAATATAGTGATTTTCAGAACCCATATTTCCCTGGCAGAAGAGTTATGAAATTTGAAATTCAATATTTATATTTCTATCATTTTTTTATTAAGATAGATTGGCAATTTAATTTTTATTTTTAAAACAATATATTTTTTAATTTAAAATGTCATAAACGATTGCTTAAATGATTTATCCTAGACATAAGAGAGCCATTGCTTGAAATTTAAGTTAGTTTTGATACCAGGCTTCAGGCCCATTTTTTCCCGTATCTCCTCTCGCTTCTTTACCTCTGACCATAAATTAGGTTAATAATAAGATCAATATAGTAATTTACTTGTAGCATAAAGTTATCTTATTTTTTTATTAAATAAAAATACTATATTTAAAGAAATGAAACAATGAGAGTCTCATAATTATAATTCATATCCTAAGGAAACAAAAAGTATCAACAACACTAAGGTTTATTTGGTTGGGAATTTGGATGGGAGGGGATGAAAACTTTGGGAATAAAATCCTTCACCTCCCCTCATTTTCTTCACTTCCAAAGGTGGGGAGTATTTGAAAAGGGGAGAAATTAAAACTCATGTAATATCATATTTTAATCATTACACTTTTATCTTTTTTTCATTTTCGTAAACACTTTATTTTCATCTAATTATCTTATTTTTTCTCTTTATTTTATCTTTCCATCTAAATAAAAAATATTATATTTAAAGCTTAAAAATGAAATTTACAAAAAATTTAATAAAAATAAATAAATATTATAAGAGTATAATAATCAATTTATTTATATTTTTTATCTCCTCTCTCTAAAATAAGACAATTTTATTTTTCATTTCCTCTCCTACTATCTAAGGTAAAAATATTTTACCTCTCCTCATCCTCCCCCCTTATTAAAATCCCTCCCCTCCCTACCTCTCCCCTCTCCACTCTCATCTTTTGAACGAAAACACTGATGTAAGCGAAGAAAATACAATGAACGGTTTCCTTCGAAACACGTAAACACTCCAAAGACGGATAATCCATTTTAACTCTCTCACGCAGAATTTGTAGATGACATCTAATATCTTAGTCGAAAAAAGGTCATTCGTTTAAGGTCTCTATATAGATAAGTATTACAAAACATTTTTTTATTCTACACAAAAACATTTCTCCTGATACTTTTCACTTTCAACAATTTTATTATATTAAAATTTTAAATTTTCCTTCAACTCCATATATGAGTCTCCTCTATTCATATAAATAATATTTTAAAATATTTTTAATTAAACATAATTTTAAATAATTTATTAATTATATTTTACATAATTTTAAAATATTACTAATGATGTGAGACAAAAAATATCATAACAAACTTTTGATTTTTTTTCACAAATTCTTACTCAAAGACACTAAATCATTCACATTTCAAAACAAAACAAAAAAAGATTCTTAAAAAATTCAATCCAATTTAATTCACGCCTTATTATATCTAGAGGTGACTATTTTATGTCAAAGAGACATGATATTATTGATAGACAGGATAAATTAACAAGACATAATATGAAAAAAATAATGAAATAGATATCATTTCAACCCGTCAACTAATTAAAATGTTCATTTATTCCGTTTAATTACATTTTAACCTATTAATACCCGTTAAAATATATGTATAATCCGTCAATTTGATTTCTTTTTTAGGAAATAAATAAATAAATGATTGGCCGATCAACCCACGAACCTTCAAACCTAACTATTTATAAACGTTTCATATTTGTATTATGTTTGCTTGTCTTCTCTAATATTGTAACTATAAAAAAAAACACAAAAGAAATGAACATGGTGATGCAGATTGCAGACCAAAGTTAAAACACAACTTTCGTTGATTCAGCACCTTATCACATTACTCTCAAGAAATGGCATATAATTGGCCCCATTTTTCTATTCACTCCGAAGCCAGCCGAGACAGATCATTTATTAGGGCTGCAACAAAAGAACATGATTAGAAGTTGCACAAACCTGTATAAAATCCTCATTGCCCATTTCTTTCATTTGCCAAAGTCTCAAAGAGAAAGAGAGAGCCTTTTTCCTTTTATACGTTTAGGAAATTGAAACTCCCATAGTGAACGTTATGTCTACTACAGTTTCTGCCACTGTCATGGCCATGGCCATTGCTTTAGCAATGGTCATGACCACACTAATGCCACAAGTTGAAGGTGCTCGTGCTTTCTTTGTGTTTGGTGACTCACTCGTCGACAATGGCAACAACAATTTCTTACTCACCTCTGCAAGAGCTGACTCTCCACCTTATGGCGTTGACTACCCGACTCATCGACCCACCGGTCGTTTTTCCAATGGATATAACATCCCCGATATCATCAGTGAGTCCTCTGCTTTCTCCGGCTTTAATTTTGTCCTCTCTTTTTTTTGTGCAAGAAGTGATATCTTTTTCGGGAATGGTAAACTCATGTTTTCGTGATTTGATACATGTTTTTGTCCTCGTCCTGGACTTGACATCATAAAAATGTTGTGTAAATAGGTCAAGCCCTTGGGGCTGAGTCGGCATTGGCCTACTTAGACCCTGCACTTAATGGACAAAAGCTTCTGGTAGGGGCAAACTTCGGTTCTGCTGGAATTGGAATTCTTAACGATACAGGGATTCAGTTTGTAAGTAAAATGAAAAAAATGTTGTTACCATTTTCTCACCTTTGTTATGCATAGAAAATTATTATGTTCTTCTCTAAATAAGAGGGTGTGTACAATAAAATATTTCGTTTTTTTTTATTTTAATCTTAGGCAAACATAATCAGAATCTCCCAGCAATTGGCATTTTTCAGTCAGTACCAACAGCGATTGACTTCACTTATTGGAGCACCACAGGCACAGAGGCTTGTTAACAATGCCCTCGTTCTCATAACCCTTGGTGGTAACGACTTCGTCAACAACTATTTTCTGACACCAGTAACTGCCAGAAGACTTCAATTCAGCCTTGAGAGTTTTTCCCGTTATCTCATCAGTGAATACCGCAAGATTCTCCGGGTAACATTTTTTGCTCATTATATCTTCCATACGGCT
This sequence comes from Apocynum venetum, assembly GCA_019593545.1. Taxonomy (NCBI): domain Eukaryota; kingdom Viridiplantae; phylum Streptophyta; class Magnoliopsida; order Gentianales; family Apocynaceae; genus Apocynum; species Apocynum venetum. The sequence continues at coordinate 3,787,068 of SRSM01000324.1, forward strand.
AGCAACTGTTAAAAATAACGGATAGAGTCATTTCAAAGATAAAGTTTAATGGTCAAACATCGATACTTATGTATCCCAATTCATTTTGAATACAATATAAGATACTGTAATTTAATTTCTAAACTTAATATAATTAACGTTTTTTTTCACCCTTGTCTCTAGTCCGTAGTAAGATTTAGCCAGAAACATTGTCAATAGTCATATAATTTTCGCATCGCGGACCTTGTGGGAGACTGGTATGACAGACTATTAACTAAGCGATAGAATGCACTCTTAATACTCATGTCGTTGTATAATATTTAAAACGTTTATCTATGGCAGAGGCTCTATGAATTAGGAGCCCGGAGAGTACTGGTAACCGGATCAGGGCCATTAGGTTGTGTTCCATCTCAGCTAGCCACAAGGAGCAGAAACGGCGAATGCGCCGAGGAGCCTCAACGCGCTGCAGCTATATTCAACCCTCTTCTTGTCGAAATGATTAGAAATCTCAATCAGGAGATAGGATCAGATGTCTTTGTAGCTGTTAATGCCATGCAAATGCAGAACGACTTCATCAGCAATCCCCGAGCCTATGGTCTGTTCTATCCCTGTACCCTTCCTTTCAATTCCTCTCTCCTTTTAGGAAAAAAAAATGAATTTTATTTTCCCCAAAAGCCATTGAATTAATTGATGTTAATAAAATTGGTTGGTACAGGTTTTGTAACATCGAAAGTTGCATGCTGTGGACAAGGACCATACAACGGAGTTGGACTTTGCACTGTTGCCTCAAATCTGTGTCCGAACAGAGACATATATGCATTCTGGGATCCTTTCCACCCTACAGAACGAGCTAACAAGATTATTGTCCAAACAATCTTCACTGGATCTGAGAAATACATGAGTCCAATGAACCTAAGTACCATCATGGCCTTGGATGCTGATGTATAACATAGAAATTAAGTTAAAACTGTTCTTCATTAATATTTTTTTTTATTGATGCGTATCTATTATATATGCACCTTAGAGTACCTGTTTGTGACCATTTTATGGTGTTTATATTTTACTGTATTGAAGTGTTAAAGGATATTCTATTTGGACTCTAAAAGGTTCGAGCAAAATTTGAGATAGATAGTCGGGTTCAGCAACCGATGCTCTTAATCTGTTCTTATATTGTATCTTCCCTATTTATTTCAAATAACATGATTCAAATCCCATTTCTTTCCTCTCAATTTTTTATTTTATTTTAAGTACATATAATTGAGCTACAACCTCTTTGATGACTTTGTGTTTCTTTGTAAAATAAAACTCATATATTTTTTGGGAAATTAATAAAAAATTAAGTAGCACATTTAAACTGAGTGTTTAACAAAACCAATCAGTATACAAACCCTTTTTGCTAATTGTGGAAAAATCGCATCCAATCGTACCAAAGTTAATTTATCCTTGATTTAAAATAGCTAAAGAACTAGTCTCTTGAGATGCAAATTCTAATATGGATTGGGTAACGTATCGCCCTTCAAAGCCCAGTGCATCGATAGATTAGGCTTGTGCATGGAGATCCATATTTGTTTCATGCAAAGGTAAGAAAAGGCAGCATGGGCATTTGGTCTGGGCCTCCTGGTGTGAAAGAAATTGCAAAGTATTTGTCCATCGTCGCATCGTTTGTTCAAGGAGTAAAGCTTTGTGTTCTCTGTTTGTAAATCTTTTTGGTATGAGTCCATTCTGGTGCTACCCAATGATGCTGAAGTTTTAACACTAATTCTTAATGTTATCCTCAAACTGCCAACCTGTAAAGCCTACTCAAACATTATTATAATACAGTAAAACATAAACTACCCTATTTTTATTTTTTCTCGGAAGGGAGAGGGACCCAACCAACCTGATAAACAAAAGCCAAAGTGAACAACTTTTTGGTTGCTTTATGTTTTTGAAATTTCTTTCTAGGGATAATTTTCCAATTGTGCTTCGTTTGGTAGATTGGCTTTGTCAATTGTCACCATTGTACACACTTCTTGGTTGTGTGTGTGCCCATCAAATTATCAATCATAGCCCATATCATCTTATGTCTGTGGAACCTATGGCCACTAAACTAATTTAACAAACATTTATATGATGATAGCACATGATTTGAACCATTAAATTAGGTATGACTTGTTGTCAATATGATGATAATTTCTTAATTTTCTAATGCAGATATCATTTTTGATAATCTTGCACTTCTCACTATTATGAGCTCTTATTCACTGTAGACATTATTTTCCTCATGACATTTGTGTTCAATTATTACCTGATTTTGAATCTTTGGGACTTTCAAATAGCATGTAAGATTATTATTGTTTTTATTTTAGAAAAAAAAAGAGGTAAGGATAAGTATATATGATATGTATCATGAATATGGATCTAATAGAAAATAAAATAAATTATCAACTAAGATAATATTATTGTTTAACTATATATATATATATATATATGCATGTGAATGTTTATAAACTTTATATATATATATATATATATATATATATGTATATATATATGCATGTGTGTGTGGGGCTTGAATAGGCTTGACTTCTTCAATAAGTTATCATTTATAAGGGAATCTTCATGGTAGTTTAATATTTGCTGTTTTGGTGTAAATTTCTTTTTTCAGTATATGCTATACTTTTTTTTTTTTATCAAAATAAACATTTTATTTGTTCAAAATTAGTTAAGTTCGATGAGATTAAGTTGGGTTCGATTCTATTACATTAATAAAGTTTGATTTTTAGCCAAAAAATAATTAATCCATAAGTTTTTCAATATAATGTCACGAGCAATAATTAATTCATATAATTTTACTTTAATATTAATAGTTCATTAATTGATTGCTCTAAAATAATTAGTTTATAATTATATGTCCAAAATTGAATATTATTCTTTGATTGTGTACATAAATTAAGAATAATATTTGATTATAAAAAATATTATTGTATTATATTTATTACAATGTTAAATGATATTAGTAGGTTAATATCAATCTTAAGGAAATTGATATTAATAAATATTTATGTAGTTTTCTTAATACTTCTCATTACTTCTTACTCTTCCTCTTAGATGTTACTTATCAAATTTCTAGATAATTTAACCCTAATTTTAAGTAATTTAAATTTAAAATCCATAATTTACAAAAAAAAAAAAGGTTTTGGCATTTTCCTTTCAAATTGTTTTTTCAGAATTGATGGAAGTGTCAAACACAAGTCAAGCTTGATATCACCCCATGTTACTCTATCAAATTCCGCCAAAACATAATCCCATAAAATATGTCTCGATTCGGATCTAATATTATTTTTTGTACTCATTTCTTACTACTTTCTCCTTTTTCTTCAGCGTCTAGGATACAGTTGCCATGATATCGAATTTTTGGTTAATAAAAATATTTGTTTGCAACTGCCTTTAACAACAATGACAGATAATACTTTGCTCAACGGCTACATCCGCTCGCCCGTCAATCTAGCAAATCCCGTTTTCCACCCAAATTCACACACAGACACACACTAACTCTTCACTCTCAATTCCTTTGCTCCTCTTCTCTCTTCTCCCTCTCTGGTTTCACTTCATTCACACTCTTTCTGCCAAATTCTCTCAATTCCACCCAGATCTGATTCCGGCGACGCCAGATCGGTGCCCTAGACGAAATCATATTCTGATACGTTGAGCCAAGTCTAGCCATGGAGGAGGCGCTGGAGTTAGTCCGTGCCAAGGACACCAAGGAGAGAATGGCGGGTGTGGAGAGGCTTCACCAACTTCTAGAAGCTTCTAGGAGGAGTCTATCGACTTCGGAGGTTACTTCGCTTGTTGATGTTTGTTTGGATCTCCTGAAAGATAATAATTTTAGGGTTTCTCAAGGTGCTCTACAAGCTCTCGCCTCTGCTGCGGTGCTTTCTGGCGATCATTTGAAGCTTCATTTCAATGCTTTAGTTCCTGCTGTTGTTGAAAGACTTGGTGACGCTAAACAGCCTGTTAGGGACGCCGCTAGGCGGCTTTTGCTTACTCTAATGGAGGTAGGGCTCGTGAGAGAATAGACTATGCTCACTGAGTTCATTTGTTTTTCCTACTTTGGAATTCATTGCAATTTCTTGAAGTTATGATTTTGTATTTCGGTTAGATTAGGTTAATTGAAATAGAAGTTAGATAGATGCAACTGGTTGTTGAATTCCGAGTATTATATTATTCTTCCAACTAGATTTTTTCTTGTGATAGGTTCATAATCTCACAAATTATGCTCATCTGAAAAGAAATTGAGTGGTAAATAGTCACGTTTTCTTTTAGTTCTATTTCTATTTTGGGAGAGCGCTTCGTTATGATGCCTATGGTGAAATTAATGTCAATCTGAAGTTACTGCTCTATGGAGCCAGAAATGCTCTGACCTTATTTATAAACAAAGCTTCGATGCTTTGAGGAGCTTATGTCAAAATGACATTGGTTTCTTTTGCATCCAATTTATAATTGATATTATTATGGGTGTTAGTGTAGATAAAATGAGTTTACATTTTTATTTTGTGGTTTCATGCTAGATTTTATTATATTCCGGGTTTTCTTTATTGTAGGAGCTGTTCCTGTTCAATATAGTGGTTTAGATTTTAAAATTTACCGAAATTCTTTTTTATTGTGTGTGTTCTTACTTACGTCTGTTCATTTGCAAAATCCTGAGTGCTGTATTTAAGCTTGGCAGAATAATTTTAGAACTATGATTGATGGAGTTTTTGTGTGCTAAAAGTTTCTTGACATTTGCTGGTTTCAAGATGATGGATACTTGAACTAATTTCTTTTATCACAGTTCAATAATTTGGTCTGATATGCTATTTATGGTAATGGACAGGGCAATATATGCATGCCAGATAGTTGAAATTCACTATGTAAATTTCTGAAGGAAATTTTGCTGTAATCTGTTTAATACGTCCATTTTCCTAACTGGAAACCTTATACATTGAGTATGTTTTTCATTTGGTCATTTGTAGAAAATTACAAAAGAAGACCACTTAAAAAAATGAAAATTTTAAAACCTTAATAAGTCAAACTTCTGTGGGCTCTCCCACTTCTTGATTCTAAAGTGGATACAATCACTTGCACACTTGTGGAACCACATTGAACTTTTGTTTCAGTTTTGGTGTACACCAATGCATGGTCAATGGAGATTCTCAATAATTTGAAAATTTTTAAGATCAGAAGCTTTTGGTTTTTGGTTGACACTAGTTCTGATGATTCTTTATTTACTGCAAAGGTTGTCCTTGTGCCTAGGGCAGCTTCATCTTATGTTTCCTCAAAACAAATTCCTTCAGTTTTCTGAAAACTTTCATGTTAGTGTTGCTTGCCTTTCAGTGCGGTCTAAGATTCTTTTGGGGAATTTGAAGCAAAATCTGCATATCTTTTTAAACTGTTATTTTTGCGAACAGGTTTCTTCACCAACTATCATTGTTGAAAGAGCAGGGTCGTATGCTTGGATGCACAAAAGCTGGAGAGTGCGAGAGGAATTTGCCCGGACTGTTACATCAGCTATGTCTCTTTTTGCATCAACAGAGCTTCCTCTTCAACGTGCTATTCTTCCTCCTGTATGATAATATAACATATATCATATATCTTTCTCTGGCCAGCTCGTTATGGATATGGTTTTAAAATAAAAGAGTGATCAAATTATTGCACACGTAGGTTTACAATATTCTAAAAATGGATTTCTGTTCTGCATTTTCAGATTTTACAGATGCTGAATGACCCGAATCCTGCTGTGAGGGAAGCAGCTACTTCGTGTATTGAGGTTAGAACATTCAATAACCTGATTCATTTTATAGTGCTGATGGGACAAAGTTATTGGTTCATTTGTGCGACTAATATAATCCAACTTTCTCGAGGTAACTGAGTTCTACTGGCAGTAGCAGCCTAGCAAATGAGAAAGATTATGAGTTAAATCGGATATCTTCCTTTGGTTAACTAGCATTGTTATGCTTGAATAAGTAAATGACTAGTCATTGCGTAACACCTGATGTATGTAGAAATATGGCACAATTTCGACTTTTGTCCTTTCAGCTTACTTTCACATAATTTTTGGGGATGTAATATATTGGGAACTTCAATATACAGTTTGAGATTTCATTTCCAATGATAATCTTAATACTATTGATTTCCTCCCCCTGGGAGTGTACACAAGATTTTTTATAATAAACTTGTTTTAACCAGGTAGCTAAGAAAAGTGTTAGTTAGGAGATGAGTTAACGCGAGTAGATGGTTTTGGCTGCTGTAGTTAGTGCCTAGGGCTACCTCATAGTTCTGCATGGAGACAATAGATAATTCTGCAAGGGACAGACAATTGCATTGTGAGCCTGCTGTGTCTTACTAATTGGTAATTTGAGTGTGAAGTGAGAGTATCGACATTATTGCAACATTGTTTACCCTGTCAAAAGAGTGAAAAAACAAAAAGTGACAATGACAGGACATAATAATTTAAGTCTGAAGTGAAGTGTGACTATTCGTTCAATTTTGTTTTGTAAGTTGTGAAAAATTGATATGCTAGAATAAGCTACATGACTTGATGACCAAGTATGGTCTGGGAGTCTATTCCTATTTAGACGTTGGATGTCTTGGCACCCGTTGACTGTCACTAGACAATAATTTTCTCTATTTTTATTTTAAGACCTTGCTCTATGGGGGCTAATGACTTAAGCTATTTTGATTCTTAATATAAACATAATTCTATGTGTGTTGCTTTGCGTCATGATTTATATTATGCTCTGTTTGTCCCAAATTTAATATTCTATTTTAACGTGGTACAGAGATTTAGGAAAGTATTTAGCCATAAATAAGTTACCACCTTACCTTTCTAATTAAAGTGGTTAGTGACAGTACTCGTGTGTTCGGATCTATATCTCTAAAATTAAATTGAGGAGGTTAGGTGTGAAATTTGATGAAAGTATGCTTATTTTGGGAAATATGGCATTCCTTTTTAGATATTCTAAATAAAAATATAGACATGAAATTCTAATTGGAGGGAGTATTATCTGTATGATGTATTCTGTTTTGAACGAATGAAATGAGTTGGCTTTTCCAAAAGAAAGGTTCATTTATTTTTTAATATTGCTTATGCTAAGCCTTGTAGACCTTGTATTGGAATAGCCTTGTTAACTAGATTGCTTGTTATTTTCAAACTTATATGGATGCTGCCTTTTGTGTTGCTTGATCTTTTACAGTGTGATTTGCATTAAATTATTTGTATGACATCTTCTCCACTGAATGAACAAAAGGAATTTACTTTTCAAAAGGCAAGGCCTTCTTTTGCTTTTTTAAATATTGTCCCAGGATCATGGTTTACCGATTTTTAGTTGTCATTTATATGTCCTGGATTTAGAATTGTTTTAAAAGATTTGGTTGATTTGACTAGATAAGCATGTAGCGAAGGAATTTTTTTTTGCCATGTGAGTGATGTTGGTAGCTTTGTGAGTTTGGTTAAAAAATTTTAGGTCATGTTTGCAAAATTTTAAATCCTGCTTGTAAGAATTCCTCTTCTTTTGCCTTGTTGCAATCAAGAAAATGATAGGAACCAACTGGTTCCAATTTTGTGTAGCCAAACAAAACCTTCCAAAACATTTCAATTGCTGGGATTTGTTGCTATTGACAATTTGGGCAAATTTCGGTTAGATATCTGTTCAAAATTGGTATAGATGCATTTCTAAATTTCCCATTAATTATTCCTCGAGACATCTAGGAGTATGTTGACCCTCGAAACAGCACGCATGCTTGTGTGCGAGTGTCTTTTTTTTCTTTTTTAATATATATAATTGCTACAATAATCTTAAGGAGTATTTAATATTTCCTTTTTTCTGAATTAAAGCAATATATCTGAATTCTGATGCAATTAGTTTTCATTTGTATTTTCCTTGGTAGATGCTTATGGTCTTGTTTTATCTAGCAATGAAGCAATTATGATTTCTCAGTATGAAATCCTTCTCCTTCTTCCAGGAGATGTATAATCAGGTTGGGCCTCAATTTCGTGATGAACTTCAGCGTCACCCACTTCCAGCTACAATGGTAATTATTTACTTCCAAGATATTATTTCTCTATATTTTCCCCACAGCTTCATACTGAGCATGTTAGATATTTGCATCGTTTTCTAGGTTCAGATGAACCATGAAATTTCAAACTTAGTTTACCTTACTGGTTATTCTTCAAATGTTCTTTTCTGTGTTATCTGCAGGTAAAAGATATCAATTCCAGATTAGAGAAAATTGAGCCAAAAGTTCGTTCTTCTGATGTTGTGAATAATTACCATGCTAGTGAGGTTAGGCCTGCAAGCCTTAACACAAAAAGAAGCAGTCCCAAAGCTAAAAGTTCATCACGTGAGGTATCTCTCTTTGGAGGTTAGTGCACCCTGAGTTTTATGGATTTCTTATTTTTTCTTTCCACTAGAGCGTTTAAGGATTTACTGCATGTTACCCATAGTTCTCTTGTCAATGAGATAAGTGATGCATTTTCGAAGAAAAATAAATTAATATCTTATTGAGCTGTGTGGTGTTTGATGTATGAGTTGAGCTAAGCCTAAGGCTCCACAGGGAGGATGTGAATCCTTGCCTTGAAAACGATTTGCGCATGAGGCATGTTGATAGTTATTGAACAGATTCAAGTGTGGTGTGGCGTGCATGAGGCGAATCATCTATATCGTTCAAGTTCTATGATGATCGCAAGGATCATGACAAATTTTCCCTACTGGAGACATGATAGCGCACATGCATTGTGGAATTTGATCACTATTTCTTGTGATTCCATTGAGGGGACATACATTTCAGCTAGCCTCCCTGGGGTGCTGGAGTCCAGTTTATTTGATTAGTTTTGTGACTATCAACTTATATGTCTATGAGATGATTTCACTTTTCTGTAGATACTGTTAGTTAAATGCTGGTCTCATCTCATTTCACTTTGATATCACATGAATAAGTGAATACGATATATCCCTTATTGATGTTTTATTTTTCATTTATGTTCCCCCGTAGGAGATGGTGATATCACAGAGAAACCTGTAGAGCCTATCAAAGTTTACTCAGAAAAAGAGTTAATTAGGGAATTTGAGAAGATTGCTTCTACCTTTACCCCAGAGAAAGATTGGTCTATCCGTATTGCAGCCATGCAAAGAGTTGAAGGTCTTGTTATTGGAGGTTTGTACATGACAGCATGTACTCTTTCCTTTTCTGCCTCCTTTTTCCTCGAAAAGTGAAGGCCAGCAATCCTTTATTTCAATATCTTATTATTATGTTAATCTTGTTATGCTGCTGCTGTGCTCTATATTATGTTCAAATTAAGATCAATGCTAAATTGGAAAGACATGTTTACGAGTAGTATTGATTCTTTGATCCAGTATGCTTTGGTTGTTTTTTTTTTGGACTAGAATTTTGGCTGCTTGAGATTGTTTTGGTTTTGGCTTAAAGAGCACAATTTATGACTTGGAGTCAATCCTGATTGTAACTATTGTAATAAGACCAGCTAACTGATGCCTGTAATCCGTGTTCAATGCCTGTTGTTTCCTGTTATAAAGTTATTGTGCCGTGTTTCTATTATTAAAATTTGTGTTTGCCCACACTGAGGGGGCATTTAAATCTATGGATTACACTCTCTATTAGCTTGAGCTTTTAGATGAGACGGCAATTTCTTATTTTAAACACGCTTTTCAATATCTATCCTGTCGAAGCCTTATGTTTCTAAATGGCATTTCTGATGGTCTAGCTGTCTTCACTTAGTCACTATCATCCAACTTTTTGTTCACATGTAATGGGCCACAGTCAACGACTATGGGATACATGTCTCTGTTTTAATTTTGTTTTTCTTTCTCCTACAAAATAAGGATTATATGTTTTCTTATATTAGTGAAAAGCTGGATTCCCCATAGACTTACCTATTCATGATAAAGGTCTACAGAATTTTTACATGCTGATTTTTGTGTGTAAAACCTTCCTTATTTCTTCATCAGGTGCAGCTGATTACCCATGTTTTCGTGGACTTCTCAAGCAACTTGTTGGTCCTCTGAGCACTCAGTTATCTGATCGCAGATCTAGCATAGTGAAGCAGGTATTAGTTGCATATCATTAATTATTGGTTGGTTATTGTTTCTTTTATCATTGTTGCAGCACCTACTCTTCAGCATCAATAATTATTTGAATGCTAAGGAAAGAGGGACTGGTGAAAATGAATGTTTAATTTAATTACATTGTTTTACCTGTAGTTTAGGGGAATGGGGAAAGAAAAATAGAGGGATATCTCACACTCCCAAATTATCTTAGTAGATTTTTTTTTTCATGTCTGTTATCTCACATGTAGTTCACTTCTCAAATTTTGGCTAAAAAGGGGTCAGAAACATAGATGTGCTCTTTCCTTTGATTTCTGAATGCTGAGTTATTAGGGGTCCTTAAGGGGGAAACTCCTTTCTCAGAAAGAGATATGCTTTAAATGGTTTCATCCCTCCAGCCATTTTTTATTTCTTCTTCTTTCTGCCTTTTTGTTTTTAAACCAACAATGTATCTTTCTGGAATTATTTCTTCACTTTTTATTTTCACGTGGATTTAATGTTTCATTAGATTCTTGGGTTTATAGATTAGGAAAAAACCCAAAATGCTCCTATTTAATTTTCTCAAAATCTTCACACGTCTTTAGAATAAAATCGGAGGGAATAATTCAACCAAGTTTTTGGAGGAGATAGGTCAACTAAGTCTTTAATTAATTTTGAGAAATAGAACCAAAGCCAATATTGGTTCATGCGGTTTCAATACCCAGGGTATTGGTGTTTTTTGAGAAAATAAGTTATTGATGTGGGAGCCTAGGAAGTTTAAATAAGGAGAGAATTGGAAAAAAATGTAAATGATTACTCTAATTAGAAAGTGGACAAATAATTTTATGGTGGGGGGAGTATTATCTGAATGCATCCCCTAATATTCTTGCTAAACCACTACTTGATTATTAACAGAAAATCATAAAAAGGATCTGTTGCTTGTAATAAAAAAATAAAATTAAATGTAATTTTATTTTTCTATAATTTTGTGTAATTGATGTTATTTTGACTTGCTTTTTTTATTTTCTTTTCTTTTGGGGGTTTAAATAGGCATGCCATCTATTGAGCTTTTTGTCAAAAGAGCTGTTGGGAGATTTTGAAGCATGCGCCGAGATGTTCATTCCAGTAAGAATCATTTTGTGCCGTTGACTACTGTTGTCTTGCATGTTCTCACACTGCAATTTCAATTTCAGGTGCTTTTCAAGCTTGTGGTGATAACTGTACTTGTAATTGCAGAATCAGCTGACAACTGCATAAAAACAGTAATGATCTATGCGTCACTTTATTGGCTAGTTCATTTTCTTGGGTTGACACATGCATAAGATATATGCAGTTAAAGGTTTTCAGAAAGCTTTATTCAACATCTTTACCTCTTCTCATCCTTCTTTAATTAACGTTTAGATGTTGCGGAATTGCAAAGCTTCTCGTGTTCTCCCTCGAATAGCCGATTCTGCAAAGAATGACCGTAATGCTGTACTTCGTGCAAGGTGACTCTGACTCTCTGGTTTTTCCTCTGAGGTCCAGTTTTGTTTTCTTATCTCAGTCTTTGTTGAACTTTATTTTCTGTATCAGGTGTGTTGAATATGCACTTCTGATATTGGAATATTGGGCCGATGCTCCTGAAATTCAACGCTCAGCTGATCTATATGAAGACCTTATAAAATGTTGTGTAGGAGATGCGATGGGTGAGGTGCGGATCTTTCATGCACCTCTGTTAATTACGTAGTGCAATCAGTGTATATTTGTTTCTATTTTTGTGTATGCCTACAGTATATGTACATTATGATTTATTTTGTTGCTTTGCTTGCTATATACATTTTTATTATACCTATCTTCACTAGTTTAACTGCACTATTTCGTATTTGATGTGCACAATTTGACAGGTACGGTCAACTGCAAGGACGTGCTACAGAATGTTTGCAAAAACTTGGCCAGAGCGTTCAAGGAGGTTGTTTTTATCCTTTGATCCTGTTATCCAAAGGGTAAATTCTTGTCTCATGTAAACCATTGCTTTCTTAGAATTTTGAAACTGAAAAAAGTTCTGGAACTTCAAAACTTCATTTTTAAGATTGTGGGCTGAAATTATTATTTTTATTTTATGCAGATAATAAATGATGAGGATGGAGGTATACACAGACGACATGCTTCTCCTTCTGTTCGTGAAAGGAGTTCACAAATGTCATTCACCACTCATTCATCAGCTCCTAACGTTCCTGGTTATGGAACCTCTGCCATAGTTGCAATGGACAGAAGTGCAAGTTTGACCTCAGGGACATCTCTCTCCTCTGGTCTTCTTCTATCACAAACTAAGTCTGCAGGTAAAGGTGCTGAACGTAGCCTTGAAAGTGTGCTGCATGCAAGCAAGGAAAAAGTTACTGCAATTGAGAGTATGCTAAGAGGTTTGGCTTTATCTGAGAAAAGTCGATCATCTAGTTTGGACCTAGGTATGCATATCTTGATTTCCTATCTTCTTATCACAGGATAATATCTATGACATGTCTAAACTAACTTCTTAGTGCTGTGATGGAAAATTGGAAATACCACCAGTTGAACTATCCCTTAGGTCTATGTAAATTGAAGCCTGACAGTTTGCTGTTTTGAAATTTCTGAATGGCTGAATTTCTCTCCTGTTGCCCCTAGTGCAGGAGTGGAACCACCATCATCTCGTGATCCACCATTTCCTCTTGCAGTTCCCGCTTCAAATAGTCTTACAAATTCTTTATTACTAGATTCATCATCTGGTTTATCTAAAAGTAATAATCAACATGGTGGCTTGGGTTTGTCTGATATCATCTCTCAGATTCAGGCTTCAAAAGATTCTGGCAAATTGTCATATAGGAGTGGTGCTGGAAGTGAGCCCATGTCAGTTATTTCTTCATATCCTGCAAAAAGAGTCGAAAAACTGCAAGAAAGAAGTTTCGCTGAAGAGAATTCTGATTTTAGGGACACTAGACGCTATATGAACTCGCATGTGGAAAGGCATTATGGAGATGCACCATACAGAGATGGTAATTTCAGGGACTCCAGTAATAATAATGTGCCAAATTTTCAAAGACCACTGTTGAGAAAGAATGTAGCTGGACGGATATCAGCAGGTAGGAGAAGGAGCTTTGATGATAATCAACTTTCTCTCAGTGATATGTCTGGCTATGTGGAGGGTCCTGCTTCTCTTAATGATGCACTGACTGAGGGGCTGAGTTCCAGTTCTGATTGGAATGCACGAGTTGCTGCTTTTAATTATGTTCGATCCCTTCTGCAGCAGGGACCACGTGGCATTCAAGAAATTATACAGAGTTTTGAGAAAGTGATGAAGTTGTTTTTCCAGCATTTGGATGATCCCCATCATAAAGTTGCACAGGCAGCTCTTTCAACACTGGCAGAACTTATCCCGGCTTGCAAAAAGCCGTTTGAAAGTTACATAGAGAGGATTTTGCCTCATGTTTTCTCTAGGTTAATTGATCCAAAAGAGTTAGTCAGACAGCCTTGCTCAAACACATTGGAAATTGTTGGCAAGACATATGGCATAGATTCCCTTTTGCCAGCTTTGCTTCGTTCTCTGGATGAACAGCGTTCCCCAAAAGCAAAATTGGCAGTTATTGAGTTTGCAATTGGTTCATTTAACAAGCATGCATCTAACTCTGAAGGTTATGGTAATAGTGGTATCCTAAAGCTATGGCTTGGAAAATTGACACCATTGGTCCATGATAAGAATACAAAATTAAAGGAAGCTGCCATTACATGCTTCATATCAGTGTATACCCACTTTGATTCAGTAGCAGTTCTAAATTTTATTCTTAGTTTATCAGTTGAAGAACAAAATTCCTTGAGGAGAGCCCTTAAACAGTACACTCCTCGTATAGAAGTAGACTTGATGAACTTTTTGCAGAGCAAGAAGGACAGACGTTCCAAGTCTTCTTATGATCCATCTGATGTTGTTGGAACATCTTCTGAAGATGGTTATATTGGATCCTCAAAGAAAGGTCATTTATTTGGACGGTACTCTTCAGGCTCAATTGACAGCGATGGGGGTAGAAAATGGAGTTCTGCTCAAGATTCATCTCATATCACAGGCTCCACTGCTCAAACAATGCCTGATGAAATTCAGAGGCATTATTTTAGTAATCTAGAGGCCAGTTCCAACAGTGATATTGCAACTGCTAAAGCCAAGGATGTGAAATATGCAGCTAATGCAACCTCTGAGAATATGGGATCATGGGCTAGCCGGGACCAGATAGGGAGCACGGAGAGCGGCGCTTTTATGGAGGCTGGTTTGACACCAAGGTTAGACCTGAATGGACTAATTGGCTCCAACAATCAACAAATTATTGCAGCACCAATGATAGATAATGAGCCTTCAATTGATTTGACACTTGACTCTCCAAAAGTTGCAAATCTGGTGATTAACTCTGCTTCAGAAATAGGACCAAGCATTCCTCAAATTCTTCATTTGGTGAGTTCTTTGAGATCATGTGCTTTTTCAACAGTTATATTCTTTGAACATTTCTACCATTCTTTGTGTTGTACAGATTTCTGCCCATTTTGATGCTTATTATCTTTTGCGAAAATGAATGAAAAATGGATTTTAATATGCTGGTCTTTTTTTATTTATTTTATAAATGTTTTTTTTTCTATATAGATTTGCAATGAGAATGACGGAAGTCAAACTGCAAGCAAGCATGGTGCCCTTCAGCAGTTAGTGGAAGCTTCTACTTCTAATAATGACTCTGTCTGGAGCAAGGTATTAATTGGTCTGAAACTATTCTTGATTGTTATCTCTCTCTCATACACAGACACACATCCAATTGAAGGTGCAAAGTGTTAATTGATCTATATGCTTGTGTACTGCATAGTTTTCTTTTTTTGGAGAAACAATTGAATCCATATTTCATGGTAGCTAGACTTATTGAGAACTAGAGAAGGATGTGATACCATGAACCCTATGCCATGTTAGAGGTAATAGAATTAGGATGTGAATCGGAGTACTTTGACAGTTGAATGCAGCAAAGAAGACTGTTGCGGATGCTCAGTAGTAGAGGGAGACCAAAAAATAGCATGAAATGCAGTAGTCAGTAAGTAGCTTTATCTTTAGATTTAACAAAGGAAAACATGGCTGCTGATAATATTTATCTGAGAAGGGTTTTGTGTTGACCACACTATTAATCAACCGAAAGTGCTGGACTTTATCTTATATACCTGAATTTGGCATTGATCTTGAATAACTACCATTTGTCTGTATATTTCAAAAATAAAGAACGTACAATTTTTTAAAGAAAAGGCAATGGGTGAATCAATGAGGGTTAGATTGCTGTTTTGTTGTACTTAATGTGTACTGGTTTTTTTTTCAAGCTATGTTATCTGTTGTCCTTGTAGACAAGAGTGGGAAAATATTGTTTTTGTTGGAGAATTAAGTATTATATTTGGTTTGTTGCAGTACTTCAATCAGATTTTGACAGTAGTACTGGAAGTTTTGGATGATTCCGAATCCTCAACCCGGGAACTGGCTCTCTCTCTGATAGTTGAAATGCTAAAGAACCAGGTGTTTTTCTATTATTTTAATTTTAGCATTATGAGACGCCAATCACCCGCTCTAAACAATATTGCTGTTGTCCTTTTAGACCAGTGATCCCCTAGCAAGCTAATCTCACGTCCCTGAACTTTATTATTTGCAGAAAAATGCAATGGAGGATTCTATTGAGATTGTGATTGAAAAACTGCTTCATGTCACAAAAGATGTTGTTCCAAAAGTAATATTTCTTTGACTAGATGTTTATTTTTATAAAAATTCCTCAGTGTGTTTTTGTGCATATGTTGTATCTTATGGGAATGTATTCTGGCTTAGGTTGCAAATGAAGCGGAGCATTGTTTAACTATAGTGTTGTCACATTATGATCCATTTAGATGCTTAAGCGTAAGTGATACTGGAATTTCGCTTATTTATAATCTTGTTATGTTTTGCCTAATGTTTGTGTTTTGCCATTCTCTTGATTCCTTTTTAACTTGATTCCGTTGCAGGTTATTGTTCCCTTACTGGTTACTGAAGATGAGAAAACTCTTGTTACTTGTATAAACTGCTTGACAAAGGTAGAAGATATCTACTTGCAGTCCACTGTTTTGGGTTTCTTTTGGCTTCACTTTCCTTGTTTCAAATTTTTTGTTGGTCATACTACTTTTTTCTCTTCCCTGTAGGGGTCCTGAACTCATATGTTGTCAGTTCATACTGTATAATTTGAATGTATATGTCACTTTTGTCTTGATAAGATAGCTGAAACTTCTTGTGTCAAGGAGTTCAGCCAGTAGAAGATATCTACTTGCAGTCCACTGTTTTGGGTTTCTTTTGGCTTCACTTTCCTTGTTTCAAATTTTTTGTTGGTCATACTACTTTTTTCTCTTCCCTGTAGGGGTCCTGAACTCATATGTTGTCAGTTCATACTGTATAATTTGAATGTATATGTCACTTTTGTCTTGATAAGATAGCTGAAACTTCTTGTGTCAAGGAGGCCATGGCTGAACTCAAATAATATGATAGCATGACCCCTAATTTTTTCTGGTATTTTGCCTGTGTAGCAAAAGAGATAACTCACTTGTGTAAATGATTCTTGTTGATGTGTATCATACTGGTATTAAGTATGTTTCTGTTTGCAGCTTGTTGGAAGGTTGTCACAAGAAGAGTTGATGGCTCAGTTACCTTCATTTTTACCTGCACTTTTTGATGCTTTTGGTAACCAGAGTGCTGATGTTCGCAAGGTAATGCTTTTTTTTTTTTGGTCAATTCTTATATGTATTTTATTTTATTTAACATTAACCTATCAATTGATGCAATAACATTTATCACCCTGATAATCATCATGTTTTCACTATTGTTTTCTATATGTGCGTGTTAGTCGATGGTATTAAGTTCTAGTTCGGTTTTCTTTACATTAGGCAACCTTTGTCTGCCATATCGTTCTTGGGAACTAGGGTGTTTTTTTTTTTTTTGGTTTAGAAAGAATGTTGAATCTTGGAGATGTTTGAACTTGCATAGAGGTAGTTTCATCAACCATATATTTAGAGTATATGGTGAATATTCCATTTTGCCTGCGGTCAAAATTCTATATATTTTCAAGGTTCTACTTAAAGCTAGTTTGTGTTGTAGTTTCTAGCAGTCACTTTTAATCTGCATGTTACTGGTAGATACTCGGTTCTGTATTGTTCTCCTTACAGAAATCCTGTTGGTTTGCAGACTGTTGTTTTCTGCCTGGTTGACATCTATATCATGTTGGGTAAAGCATTCCTACCATATCTGGAAGGCCTGAACAGCACACAACTGCGGTTAGTGACAATTTATGCAAACAGGATATCACAGGCCAGGACAGGGGCTCCAATAGATGCTGGTCATGTGTAGCTAGCTTCTTAAAGTTGTTTTCCTGGGTTTTGGTGCAAGTTAGTTTTGGTTGCGAGTTTTTTGTTGTGTCTTATGTAAATTGTGTGATACAGACATGCTCTTGACATGGATTGGGGGGGGGGGGGTTTACATTGTAATCTCATGTATAAGGTTTATTCATTTTTCACTTATTTGATTGAGTTGGCGGGGGAAACAAACTTTGTTTTCTTTGTATTCTTGATTCTGTGTCCATAATGAGATCCGCAAATTTTTTTGGGTATCTACTGGCAGGAAAAAACACTAATTTTTCGCTTTGCTAATTGTTTAAATGACACCTTAGTTTGGTATGTAGTTGATATCTGTTGGTACTTCCTACTAGTAGCATCGATGCCAACAATTTCTTATCATCATCACTGTCCACCACCACAAATGCCATGCACAAATTGAGTGAATGATCCCTGTGACTATCCGATTGGCCTGAATGCAGATCTGCCACCGCAATTCAAGGCTGATGTTTGCTTTAGGACTGGTATTGATGGTGGATTGATCCACGGCGATTATTCATTACAAGAACTGTCTTGATTACTGGGATAATTGGTAGTTAGTAATTTGCTCTTGGCTATCTTCCTCACTTTCTAATTTGTTATACTATTGTAATAAGTGTGAAACTTATAGATTTTGTGCTCAGTTTATTTTAATTGATCACATAACTACAATTTTGCTTACACTAATGTTGAATGAAAGTAGATTTTGATTCATTTTATACTATTTGTGTTATAAATGAGTAAATTTTACTTTTGATACCTACAAGTAAAATAATTAATTTCAAGTAAAACCCCTAATCTTCTCTTCCATAATACATTGGCCCTCATTTTCTCATTTAGCAATGTGCCTAATTAGTATGGTTTTTACATGACCCAACTTTATGCATGGCAACACGGTATTTCAAGCAGTTTCATGAATTTCAGACGTTTTTATAAGATATATATTTCACATGAACATATATAGATAGTAATGTATTCGATTAAACATTAAAAATAATATGTTATAGCGTATTCAATATCAGCCATTTTTTATTATAAAAGAAGCGTTGATGGAAACAAATGTGGAACTAATGTTTTGATAAAAATATACAGTGGGCTGATCAGAGTTGATTTGTAGAGTTGTATCACCTTCCGTGTCAGAAAAAAAAAAAAAAATTCTTCTCTAATATTTATCCAAACTCTACTTGAGTAACATTCCATTATTTGCACTTCAGAATAAGAACTCCCACTGGAAATGCTCTAAATTATCCCCTGCTCATCCCCTAGCAGGATGGTCTGGAATGTGATTATAAAAATATGTTTTTGCTAAATGAAATTGTATGTCTTGATTTAATGTGAACAATTAATTAAAAATAAATTTTAACCAAAAGTAATTTATGATATTATTAATAATATATAGTGATATAAGTATGTGTTAGTGATAAATGATTTCTTAAATTATGGAAATTAATTGTGAAAATTTTGTATATAAAAAAATTACACAGGAGTGTGAAGTATAATTTTAATACAGCTAGCTACAATAGCAGCCAAACAATGAAAATCGACCAGAAAAAGGGAAAAAAGAAAAGAAGGAAAGAACCAAATCGAAATATTTGCAAATGAGGTTATGAAAAAACTAACAGGAAAATAACAGCGAAAAGTAAGAAAAAGTGTACTAGAATATAGGTAGTGTAGGTGCGAAATTGCGACTGATTTAGCCAAAAAAATAAGATAAAAAAGGTGCGAATGGAGGAGGCCCAGCCCATCAGCGGCTTGGACTCCAAGAAAAGAGGCGAAGCAGGAAGGCAACAGCAAACAAAACAATTCGAAAAGACCAGCGTCCATTGCATTGGTCTCTTGTTTACTCAGATACCGTCCTAATTTAAATCCTTAAACCCTAAACCCTTCCAAATCTTCTCTTTCCTTCCTCTCCCTCCAATTTTCCCTTCTCAAAACAAAAGAAGGAAACTAGAAGTTCAGTGCATCAACATGTATCGTTTTGCTGCCAATCTTGCGTCCAAAGCCAGGTATTTAAACTACGCAGCGGGTAGATTATGTCATTCACTCCTTCATTTTTTAACAATTGTTTTGATTTTCTCTTTCTGGAATATGTAGTTTGGCTCGGAACACCAGTCGACAGGTATCAATTTTTCCTAGTATTGTACTATGATTATTTCCCCTCCATTTTTCTAGGATTTGGTGAATTTCAATTGTTTATGACACAAATTGTTGAATTTGATGGGCGGATAATAGGCTGGAAGTAGGCTGGCTTGGAGGAGGAACTATGCAGCCAAGGACATTAAGTTTGGGATTGAAGCGCGTGCCTTGATGCTTCAGGGTGTTGAGGAGCTCGCTGATGCTGTTAAAGTCACAATGGGCCCTAAAGTAAGTCTTCCGGACTAATTGTGTTTTAATTTGATTCTCTTTCTAAGAAGGTTCTGTTTTAGCTTAATTTTTCTGGCCTTTTTTAATTGTTTGCATTTTCATGTATTGCGAGATTTAAGGCTAGCATTGATTGAGTCTAGAACTATATTTTTGTTTTAATCGTTTCTTTCTAGTCATTAATAATATTTTCTTGTCATATGATCTGTAGTCAAGATATTCATCTGAACTATATCAGAGATTTTTTTTCAGACAGATTCCAAACATAAATAAAGAAGTCGGAATGTGTGAAGCATCTTTGCCAATTTTACTTTTCCTTTTATTATTTTGAATAGTGTTGCTACCGTTTTATTTCCTTGTTTATCTATGGCTTTGTTTAGTTCTAGTTAGTTGATTATTACTCTGCTTTTACTTTCAAGGGTCGCAATGTTGTTCTAGAGCAGAGTTTCGGTGCCCCCAAGGTGACAAAGGATGGTGTCACTGTTGCAAAGAGCATTGAATTTAAAGATAGAGTAAAAAATATAGGTGCTAGTCTTGTAAAGCAGGTTGCAAATGCTACAAATGATGTTGCAGGAGATGGTAAGGCCTTTTGCATATCTGAAGGTTCCCTGAAAGTTGAACATTGGATAAGCTGTCCGTTTCTTTTAGAGGAAATATTTTGGTTTTGGCATATGGTTTGACTTCTAGCACCTGGTTTCCTGATTTTCTTTTTGGGTAGTTGGTTTTGACTTTTTCTTGACAACTTTCAGGTACCACTTGTGCAACAATCCTTACACGGGCAATATATTCTGAAGGTTGCAAGTCTGTTGCAGCTGGAATGAATGCCATGGATCTAAGGCGTGGGATCTCAATGGCAGTGGATTCTGTAATTACAAACTTGAAGAGCAGAGCAAGGATGATCAGTACATCTGAGGAGATAGCTCAGGTTTGCTTTCAGTGAGTCCTACTTGATAATGACTAAAAGGAAATATGTACTTTAGGATTGATGGCATCTGGCTGTTTCTATGATTTGCAAAGGTTGGAACAATTTCATCAAATGGTGAAAGGGAGATTGGAGAACTTATAGCCAAGGCTATGGAAAGAGTTGGAAAAGAAGGTGTTATTACCATTTCTGTAAGTTGATTACTATCAATTTTTTAATTGTTCATTTGCCTTTGTGCTAGTGTTGCATTTTTTACATCAAAGTATTCTCATGGTTATGGCTATCTTAATCATGATTTTCGTTGTCCAAACGAGGCATCTGGAATTACCAAAATCTGGACTTTGTTACCTTAAGTAAATTAGCATTATTTCCATTAGAATGGGAGGTGGTTATGTGTGATTTTTGCATAAATTTCTCACAGGCAAATCAACAGTTTGATCTTTTAGATGCATATAGCAATATTTTCTCAGATTTCCTGCCAAACTTGTGTTCAATTCCTTTGAACATGAGCTTCTTGCATAATTCCTTTATGCCGTGCTTTATTAATATAGCTGTACAGTAGTAAGGATTTGTATCGAGCATTTAATTCCTTGTCATATAATTGTAGGATGGAAAAACATTGTACAATGAATTGGAAGTGGTTGAAGGAATGAAGCTTGATAGGGGATACATATCACCTTACTTCATCACCAACCAAAAAAACCAAAAATGTGTAAGTAGATATATTTTTTTAAAGAAGTAACTTATTAAAAATGGTGGATGTGGATCACATAATGTCCTTTTATTGTCTGTGACAGGAAATGGATGATCCTCTGATTCTTATACATGAGAAGAAAGTCGGAAGTTTAAATGCTGTGATTAAAGTCCTTGAGTTGGCTTTGAAGGTATTTTCTGATTTGTTGACTGGAAAGGACTGCGTCTTTCTTTAAGAATAGCACTGACACATTTTGTATATCAGAGGCAAAAACCTTTGTTGATTGTTGCTGAAGATATTGAAAGTGAAGCTTTGGCTACTTTGATTCTAAACAAGCTTCGTGCTGGGATTAAGGTACTTCTGAATCTTTCTAAAATATACTAGGTATTTATATCCGTTGGATTGGGGATATGTTTGGCCTTTTATCACGGTGGAGTGTGGATCTGTAGGTCTGTGCCATAAAAGCTCCTGGTTTTGGAGAAAATAGAAAGGCCAATTTACAGGACCTTGCAACTCTTACAGGAGGTCAAGTAAGTGACTGTTCTGACATAAGTATTTACTCTGTATGCCATTGGAACATGTGATAATGTAAATGTGGTATGTGGGGATGTATTTTTCTGCACTTTTGTTACATGCATGTGTATGAGTGCTTGCATGCATAGAAGTTCCCCCCAGCCCCGCCTTTTTAAAAAGAGAATAGGGACTATCTGATGATTTAGTTTCACATTTTTTAAATCAATTTCAGCTCATAACAGAAGAACTTGGCTTGAACCTTGAGAACGTGACAATAGATATGCTCGGTTCATGCAAGAAAGTGAGTTTTCTTCTTCTTTTTTAAAATTAATTAATTAATTAATTTTATTTATGTATTTATTCTCCTCCTCCTCCTTTGCTTTGGCCGTTTCTATATTATAAAGGAGTAAACAACCTAATCTTTTGGGGGGGAAACCATGACATAAGACTCCTGCTACGGATGCTTTTGGGGACACCTTATTAGGTTTTAACACTTGCACCTAGCCCAAAAGCATGCAGGGTGACCTACTATTTTGGAATTAATTGGACTAAATCTGGTGTGTTATTTTCCTTATAGATAAATGGATAATAACATTCCACTTGCATATCTAGGTTACGGTGTCAAAGGATGATACAGTTGTTCTTGATGGTGCCGGAGACAAAAAAGCTATTGAGGAGAGATGCGAGCAGGTTTGCTTGAGAGATTTTTTAAACCATCTACCTTGATTTGATATTTTGTGGGTTGTGTTCTTCTTTACTTTGTATCTTTTGGCTGCCTACAGATACGGTCTGCAGTGGATCTAAGCACATCTGATTATGATAAGGAGAAGCTTAAGGAGAGGCTAGCTAAACTTTCTGGTGGTGTTGCTGTTTTGAAGGTAAAACATCCATCTGGACAAGTCAACTATTTTTGTCTTGGCATCCATATTCAAATTCTATTTTCTTAGAGGAAAAGAGTGACGCAGCCAAGTTGATGTAATATAATGTTGTGATTGAAATTTTGTCAGATTGGAGGGGCAAGCGAAGTAGAGGTTGGTGAGAAGAAAGACAGAGTTACAGATGCTTTAAATGCAACAAAGGCAGCTGTGGAGGAAGGGATTGTGCCAGGTAATCATGATTAGTTTCCTGAAACCCCTCAATCTGTATTACACAAAAGCGATCAGAAGAATAATAGAAGCTTGTCATGAACAGGTGGTGGTGTTGCTCTACTTTATGCCTCAAAGGAGCTGGAGAAACTACAAACTTCCAACTTTGATCAAGAGATTGGTGTTCAGATTATCCAGAATGCTCTTAAGGTTTCGGTTTGTTACCTAAAATTTACATATAGTTTATGTCATGTTCTCGACAATGTTGATATATGGTTCTATCTTTTCTGTTTCTATATGACTTAACAGCGAGTATATAGATATGCTGACCAGTTAGTTCGTTCTCTTGATGGCTTTGTGTTAGTATTTGAAACATTGCTTTTACAGCATAATGAGGCTTTGGTTACAACTGTTGTGGATGTCATTCAATCAATGCTTATATAGGCACACACCCACCAACCCACCCATGCCCAAACTAGATAAAGTTTTGTTTCTTTAGAATTTGGTCTTTTGCACAGGCTCCAGTTCAGACAATTGCCGCAAATGCTGGAGTTGAGGGTGCTGTAGTTGTTGGCAAACTATTGGAGCAGGACAATCACGACCTCGGATATGATGCAGCTAAAGGTTTAATCTGCTTCAACCTAGTTGACTTTCCCCCAACCCCAAACCTGAAACTGAAATCCCACCAACCTGAAGGGAGAGAAACTTCTTTATGAATGTCAATTTGTCTGTGGCCCCATTTCTGATGCAAATTTTGAACCAGGTGAATATGTTGACATGGTGAAGGCTGGAATCATTGACCCATTAAAAGTTATCAGAACAGCTTTGGTCGATGCTGCCAGGTAGCACCTGATGAAATTTTTATGTTAAGACTCCCAAAATCTTTTTCCTTTTTTCTTTTCTTACCTCATTGCTACTGCTTTCATGTAGTATATCTTCTTTGTTAACCACGACTGAGGCTATTGTTGTTGAACATCCCAAGAATGAGAAAGAATCCCCAGCAATGGGCGCAGGCATGGGTGGCATGGATTATTGAGGTTAGGAGGTATATTTTGGTGTTTTTACTTTTTTAACATTTATTCTTGCCAGAAACAACTATTGTAATTGTAATTAGAGGTAGAAAGTAGGAGGTTCATTCATTTGATACTTCACTGACATTCCATGGAGGGGTATTGGTAGAACTTCAATTTACTGTATACTTAGAATGATTCTTGATTAAAAGTCTGTTGATTTCTGGAAGCTGGATTACGATATTTTCACTAAGCATGTCAAGAGGTAGCAGTAGTATGGCTGGCTTTTAGCTTTTTTCAGTCCAAATTTGCTAGTTTTAGCTTACCATTTCATGCAATCATTGAGGCAGAGTTTTTGACAGAAGGAACACGGAGAGTGGGATGGGACCTCCTTTATCATGTGTCGTTGGCATGGCACTTTCATTTAGAGTTTAGGATAAGGTTACAGGCATTGCATCTCAACTGCTCGTGTTTTCGTACATGTTGATTTGGATTCTAGCTTGATTTCCATTCCATCCTTTTTCTGTTAAGAAAAAAAAAGACTTATCAGGTTTTTTGGCTTAAGAAAAAATGATTTGGCTATGTTCATGTCAAATCCTCTCTAGTTTAACATATCACAAAAAGAACATAAAAAAGAGAAAGAAATCCTCTCCAGGCCAGGAACAAAATTTGGGTTCTTTGCAATCTGGAGGAACTGCTCTGATCCGTCTCTTTGGTCTGCTTCTGACAAGTCCTAAAACAATCTCCTTGGTTTGCCTTTATGTCTGGTTGATAGGCCTCGATAGAATTTGACTTGTATACACCACCCAAAAAACAAAAGAAGAAAAAAGAGGATTCTGACTGTTAATCGTAATTGGCGTTTGTTTCTTCTGAAAGAAATTTGGACTGCTATTATGCTGTTGGGAATCTACAAGGATTTGGGAACTGACTATGCAGTGAAGTGATACTTTTATCATGTACTTGATTTAATTAGTCAGGATAAAACAGTAAATATACATAATGGGAATATCTTTTGAAAATACACTTACGAAATCAATTATTGTTTTAACTACTATTTTTTGAGATACATGGATGACTTTATCTAGGATTTATTTTACTATTTTGGCTCTTATCTTGTACTATTACATAGTACATGGAACTGTTTTTTTCCCTAAACTTTTGTGCATTTAGCGAAGTACGTTTTTTGTGGATGCTAATCAATAACCTGGTATAGTGGTACATCATATGTTTCAAAAGCCCATCATGAAGTTGCCATGTCATTCTCTTTTATTAGGCCCTCCCTCCCCTGGGATCCCCTTCTGTTCTCCAGTTTTGGTTCATGAAAGAAAATTCTCCTTTTTCACTTCTAATCAATATTCAGGAAGATTTATCCCTTTAAATGCATGATGCTGAATGCTTGCTTATAAGATATCTCTAAGATAAAATTAATTTTAATATTTAAAAATATTTTGATAGTACCAACAGAAACGACACCTGTGTATGTTAAAAAAATTAAATCGAATATAATGACTAGAAATTGTGACATTACTAATGCTAAAATATCTTTCTTTTGCCATGCTTTATACATAGTGAATGAGGCCAAAAATGATGAGAGAATTGAAAGGTGCATACAAAAGTTTTAAAAATAAAAAGGAAAGGAAGGGGTACATGATGAGTGGTTGATGATTGAGTCTCCCTGCCCCGCTAACTGATGGCTGATGATGGGAGTTGTGGGCCCAAGCCCGATTGAAACCCCAAATGTCAGTTAACAGGCCAACATAGCACGCTCATGATCCATGCCACCTGCCAGGATATCTATCTCATCTTCCGAGTTCCGATGCTCACTTATGACTCCTTCCACCTGCGCTCACTTTCTATAATTTAGAATTCATCTTGATTTGACACAAAAGATTTAAAAACTTTTTAATTGTAATTTATTTAACTAATTAAATATGAAAATATCATTTACTTCAATTGAATCTTTCAAATTAGAATGGGCAAATTTTTTATAATATGTTTACTTTAAGGAATTATAAGATTTTTTACATTAAATTAAAATTTATTTTTAAAAAGAGAAAAATAATGTTTCTTAATATCCTCTTACTAATTAATATTTTCTTTACCGCTCACGAGTCCATTACTATACCATTGGCACTCAAACATTTTTTATTTTGAAAGCTACATTTACATTAATTATTATTCCCTCCATTTCAAAACATAAAATATTATGATACACACATATTAAATAGATATCTTAATTTATAAAATACTTTTATTTATTATATCTTACATGTTTTTAGAATAAAAAATGATTAATATGAAAGATAAAATAATAAGAATGATATAATAACAAAATATTTTATATTTTGAAATAAGAGAGTTTGTTCATAATATCTTATTCACTTCGTTTTACAAAAATAATCTACAATTTTATTTCTAATCATCTCAAAAAGACAATACACCTTTTATATATATCTCATATTTAATTTTTCATTTTTACATTTACTCCTAATTACTATTCCTTATTATCAATCAATTTTATATTAATTTCATACCTTAAAACTATATCATAAAGCAATTGAAAAATAAATTTTAAAACAAACTATTAATATTTAACTACAAAGTTTTTTGAAATTGTATTTAAGAGTAAATGTTATTAATTTGTTTGCTTTGAAATAATTTAAGTAATTAAATTAATAAAAGTATATATATAAAAATATATAAAATTTATATTTCAATTAAATTAATCGTTATTTATTAATATGTTTAGAAAAAAATAATGTATTATCTTTGTGGAGTTGAATAAAATATATTTTCTTAACGGAATGATTACTATTTTTAAAGCTTTTGCACAATACGCTATTTACTGCTACTCCTTTTTAACGGTTCTTCCACGTGTTGGTTCCTTGTCGATAATTTATTCTCATACTGTGCTTGAGAATACTATATCTGCAAAATGCATATGAGTGACTATGACACTAGGGTTTCTGATATAATGTGAGATACAATTTTCTTAGTCAGTGGTAGTTTCTGTTTGATTCATTTAATTAGCATCTAGAATAAGTGCTCAAATCAGATATACTTATGGATTCAAGCTTCTTTATATATATATATATGAAAGACTTAGAGGGAAAGAAAAATATAATTATATAATTTGATTATTATTGGGATTTTTGTATTCTAACTTTCATAAGAGATGACTTAATTTATTATGTACTACTTTTACTTTATAAATATAAGTTGTTTTAAATTTTTGTTACACAACTCAAGGATTTTTTTTTAAAGAAGAATTTTTAAGTCAAATTATCTAAAAAGTTCTTAATGAAATTAATATAAAATTGAATCAAGAAAAAGCAACAAGAGTAACATCGAGAAAAAAAGTAATAAATATTTATTAAATCTCATAAAATGACTTATATTTTGAGAATAATTTTCAATGCTAAAATGATTTATAATGAAATATTAGTAGTAGTAAAAAAATGTAAGTTAAAAAATCATTTAAAATGTTTTTTTTCTTAAGCCAAAAACTGTTTTAAGCTGTAGTTCTGTTGTTAACTTAAAAAAAGAAGAAGCTGTTTTTGAACAAATTATCTGAGGAAGCTATTCAAACAGTTTTTACTTATTAATTGGTTAAAAATACTAATGTAATAATTTTAAAAATATTGGCTTTTTTCATAATTAATATTTTTCTTTGCAACTCGGAAAAACTCTAGTAATCGAGAATTGGCACATACCGATTAGATTGGTTTTGTACTCTTTACTTTTGCCCACGTGATGAATCAGAATTTTCTAAAAATCCTCCAAAATAGGCAAAATCATGTTTTATTCCGATCATTTTCTTTAATTATATTTTTCCTAGAAATCCAGTTTTTCGTGAAACAACTTAGAATTATGTTACTGCAATTATCGTGCTGCATAGTTTCCAGATAACCAGAAAAATTACTTCACAAATGAGTCTATGAAATGCAATATTGAAACAAAATAAGCCATATATAAATGGTGAATTATATACAAAATATGGCACTGTCTTTTAAAAAGGGATAATTAATTACGAAATTAAAACGATCTCATATTTGTCAAATCAACAAAATTTTACTTTAAATGAATTTTCAAGTCACCTCTGACAAGTACAACCATCTTGAAAAGTAGGATCAGCATATTACTCGGACAAGCCTCATTTTCCCCATACCGAACTTGTCCCCAAACCCAATAGCTTTGATAAGCATCCTTTGCTGTAGAATATTGTGACTGTTGCAAGTGCAACACCTTTACCATAAACATATGCATTGTGTCGGAGAAGCTTGAGCAAATATTTACATATGCTTCTACTCTAATTTAGACCTACTCTGTCAGTCTATATATATATATATATCCACCCATCCCAAAGAAATATCCAAGAAGGGCAAATAAATCTTTATCGGAAATGATTGGTTCCTTCTCATTTATGAATTTCATGACCTCAATACTCTTGAAATAGACAATGTGATATCTATTTTCGATGCATTAAAATAGATATTCTTTGTTAGCAGTAAATACTTAGGGTCAATTTGGACTTTCATTCATCATTCCCCATAAAAAATATATCTTAAAATAATTTTAAAACATGCATTTTAATTAAAAATATAATATCAAACAATTTATTAATTATACATTCTTCATTTCATGTTAAGTATCGTTTTAAACATTTGCATACTTATTAAATATATTGATAACAATACAAAATTTAATATTAACTTTTAAATTTACCATTAATAAATATTCTAAATCACTATTTGATTGTCTCTGTCCATATTAATGATTACTTTCATTTTCTTTTCATTTAAATATGAATAAAATTGAAATATAATAACAAATGATGCTAAAAAGATACTTAATATGAAACAAAACAAAAAAATTCAATGACACTTAATATGAAACGAATGAAGTATTTTATATATTTTATACTACGTAAAATCCAAAAAATATTTTATTAAACTTTCCATTCCCTAACTCCCAAAAAAAATATTGTATTATCCAAACAAAACAAAAAATTCAATTCAAATACACCCACACACTTCATTTCATATAATACTAACGGTTAAGTCTAAAGAATATTAACAACTAGTATAAGTACGATTAACAAGAAATTTATATTTTAATACCTCGAAAACAATTGCTTGTTAATTGATCATGGTTGTATCAAACCATTAATTATTCTTCAGACTTGCAAGTTGGAAACAAGACTAAAGAATCTTCTTCTTTTTGATAAGTAAACAGTATCGTTTCCATCATGATCACTTCTTTGATCTTGCTTTGTGTCACACCTCAAGAGTATAAACTATAAGTAAACATTTTGCATATACATTCGGACTTAGCTTCAATCCTATCCCCGACACTTGGATTAGATGCTTTGGGCCATGTTTTTTGTTACTTTTTTCAGTTCTTGAACTCTTGGGAGAATCTACAGCTACAAGCGCCGCTGTCTTCGTCAACCAGAGTACTTTTCTTTTTCACATACTCTGCCTTCAGAAAAAGAAGGTGTTTCCTTAAAAAAAAAAGAAAGAAAAAGAAGGTATTAAATCGGATTCCAAAATATTTTCCAAAAATAGATTTTTTCTTTTAAAAAAGAGATTTAGCAATTTTGCTTTCTTTCACATGGCTAAAAAAAAGAAAAAAGAAAACGGCTGCTGAAACGGAAATTAATGAGTCTCGGTTTAGTTTAATGGTGATTAATGGTTGAATAAATTTATTATAGTGGACAGTTAACAGTTAATTGTCCTTTTCGACTTAAAACAAAACATAATCTAGCTTTTGGTCAAATTCGAATCTCTTTTGATATTACAAACCAATCAACACAAGTGGATAAAGCCATTAAATTAAGCAAAGGATACCACCTTTTGTTTTAGCTAAGTAACAAAACAAAACACATACTTACTACTCCACTTTTTAACTAGTTTGCCTCACGTTGCAAAACACAACATAGCGGACCACTTCCTTCAGGTGATAAAAAAAGTAATGCTTTACTTGATGAGTTTAAATCTCTCCAAAGTCAGCATATCTTAATTATTGTAATTTACTAGCTTATCTAGTTATGTAAGTTATCCAAAAGCTGAAACTTAATATATATATCTATTCTCAAATAATGATTCTAAATTCGAAAATGATTGACTATACTTGTTATAATCTCATTGTCATATACATATATTCTCAAATAATTATTCTAAATGCGTAAATGATTGACTACAGTTAGTTACTTTCTCCGAGAATAATAAGAAAAACAAGCACAATTGAATTATTATTATTATTGGTTGAGCTGCGAGCTGCATAAGTGATATATATAGCTGTGATTGTCATTCATAAAATGAAAAAAGAAAACAAAAAATCTAACGGTGATGTCGGTTTGTGCTTTGTCCCAACATAGTCCATCAGACATGTTGCAAGAGTACATGAATGCTTGAAGAGACCATATATATGGAGCACACGAAACAGTACATGGATTAATTTTTTTTTTTCCCACTCCATTTTTTGGAGTTACTCAAAATGGAGAACAAAGCAAACGAGATGAGATCAATTTTAAAACTAGGGTAATTAATATAGCAGTGGGTGATCTTTTTTTTTTGTTTTTGTTTTTGGGGTGAGCTTCTAAGTGGGTGATTGTGAGAAGAAAAATAGGTGGGAAAATGTGTAATCACACAGTATTGCTATGCTATACAAACCATCAAAATCAGTATTCGTCCTTTAGCTTCGCATTATTCTGGAGGAAGAGAGAGATAATAATGGAGAGAGAGAAACAACCTTATCTTCACCTCTTTAAAGAAAAAAGAGGGCATTTAAGACAATAGGAAAAAAAATACTGAAATAAAATAAAATAAAATAATTAGGCGACCTTCACTAATCATTCTTCACCCTCAATAGTCAATACTTTTCTCCAATTAGAGCAGCTTCTTCCTTACTGAGGAGAGAGAAGTGTGAGCTGCTCTCAGAATACCTTCTATTCTATTGTACTACTGCTGCAAAACCAGAAAAGAGTTATATATGATATATCTATATAGTTTGAGAAGAAAACAAAGAGGTACACCGACTCTCGACCCTTGACTCTTTGTTTGTATGAAGGGCTTGAGCTACTTAATTGGAGATTATAAGCGGATAGCGGCATTAGCTATGGCGTTCCAGATGAAATCGAAATCCTCATTTGAACCAGTCCATATTCTGAGGAGCCCACTTGAGATTAGGGATGAAAGGAGTACCTGACAATTGCTGACTGCTGTGTTTTTGGTCATCAATTCTTAAGCAGGAAACTATTGAATTAATGCAATCATGAATCATTGCGTTCCGGACTTCCATATGGATGAAGATTATTCTATCCCTCCTTCCTCTTCTTCTTCGAGTTTAAATAGATCAAGGAGAGCCGTAATGTAAGTTTTTCTAATTTTATGGGGATTTACTTAATTTCCAGAATTATGACGGTGCAGTTGTGATGATTGTGTATGTAATTCTGTAAATAGGGGAGACGAAGACATCATGGAGTTGTTGTGGCAGGATGGCCAAGTGGTTATGCAAAGCCAAAATCAATGGCCATTCAAAAAATCTCTCGCCGGAAGCAGTGGAAGCGTTACTGAGGGAGCGATTCCCACTCAACAGCAATCCGCTGCTAGAGACATCAGATCAATGAAAAATGATACCATGTCGCATCATCAACAACAGCTCTTCATGCACGAGGATGAGATGGCTTCGTGGCTTCATTATCCTATCGATGATTCCTCTTTCGACCGAGATATCTACTCTGATCTCCTTTATCCACCGCTTTCAGCACCTACTACCACAACCACAGTCCAAACTAGAACAACAACAACCGAGATCCGTCAATTGCCACTTCCGCAGCCTTCGGTTCCTGTCCTTCCCGCTCACCGACCGCCTATACCTCCTCCTTCGAATGGCGCCGACTTGGTAACGCCTCCCAAGTTTCAAAACGTCGTGCATTTCTCCAGGCTGCCGAAGACAAGATTCGAATCAGAACAGTCGAGCGCGAGCAAAACGGTTGGGGAATCGACGGTGGTGGAGTCGAATGACACGCCTGGCTTAGGACCCGAATCTAGGGTTTCAGGAGCCACAGATAGCACGGTACAGGTTTCTGGCAGAAATGTAGGCTGCGGGACCATGAGCGTGACTGCAGCTGCCACGGGTACGTCGACTGCTGGAAGGGAATTGACCACTACATGTGAATTCACCGTCACCTCGTCTTCGGGAGGCTCCGGAGGCAGCGTCAGCGCCAGTGTGGAGACTCCAATCCCCAAGCCGACCGGATCGGCTGCTAACGACAGGAAACGCAAGGGGAGAGAACCCGACGACGCCGATTGTCACAGTGAGGTCAGCACGTGTATATTTTTCCTTATTAAATTGTCATTTTCCTGTTTTTTGGCGTTTTCATTTATTTTTCACATTTCTGCTAAAGTAGGACACTCTTTCAAGGGTTTCCCAAAAAAACAAAATACTATATAAAATTCACGTTTTAAAATTTGTACTATAATTTCAATATTACTAAATGATGGTTTTACAAAAAATTAAAATTGATGGTATAGAAGTTAGAATTAATACTCAATTATTGGAAAATGAAGGTTTCTTCTTTTATGTGGTAAATGAATTAAATAATTTTTTGGTGTTTCCCTATTATCTTAACATGGCAATAAAAAGTTCATATGAGACACAAGTTTTTTTATATAACCAGATTGTTTATAGAATTTTAAATAAAATACTTCTTTCGTCTTAATTTTTTTTTTGTTTATTTCAAATTAAAGATGATCTTTTCAATTTTGTTCGTTTATTTGTTGATCAAAATATAATTTTTTAAAGTGTAATTGTTTGTATTTAAAAAATGTATTAAATTCATCTTATAATGATAAATTATGAGAATATTTTATGGAAAAAATATATTTTTAATAATATTAATTATATTTTCTTAATTGGAATGAAAAATTAAATAAATTTATCAATTTGGGACGAAGGGATTATAATTATCTTAAGAGTTATAAATTTAATTTTTATGAGGATTAATTTTTAATAAAAGGATATTTGCCAAAAGTACAACCATTTGAAGTGTAAAAATAATCTTTCAAAAACGAAATGAAAAGAAAGAAGAGTACAATTACAAAAGTCCCCATTTTTGAAGAAAAACTAAAAACTCACAAAAATTAAAAGAAGAAAAAAGTAATTATAGTCACTCCTCTTGTCTGTCAAACGCTGGTATATGCATAATGCATGCATCCCTTTGTTATTACTATATTCGTTTAAAATTTGATATTTATTTTTAATTGTATATATTATTTTAATACATCTTTTAGGAATTATTTATTTAAATGCTCAAAAATAAATATTTTAAACAAAACAAAAATGCCATATGATATAAAAAATCAGACATTTTTAAAAATTATTTCTTTTGCCATACATGGTTAGCCACATCACTGCTTGGGCCGTACACATGGCAGATGGACAGTGTTCTTGTGCCAGATAGCCTTTGGATACTGCCACGTGTATGGTCCTACACCAGGAAATAAGTTGGAGCGACCAACTTGGTGATGCGTGAGGATTTTGGTTTTTTAAAGTTTTATTTTTTTTATATTCTTATTTGTTTTTGCAAATAAAGAATTCACGATTCAGGGGGGACATGTGAAGCAGGTTACTTTACTCCCATACCCCATTATCCATGTGTAATGGCAGGAGTGTCAGTGCAACGTATAGGAATGGGAAATTTTTCTGCAAAACTTCCAAAACATTTATGTATTTTAATGGTTGAATAACTCTATGGAATGTCACTTGTCCTTTCTAATCACTGCAAGTGTTGACTGTTTTGTTCGACCGCAATCATACATTTCTAAATTGCGGCTTTTAGTTTATACATTTCTAGATTGGGTTTATTGTCTGTTTTATGCTTGGAAGTGGGCAAAACAAAACGGGAAAATTTATTTTTTACAGTTTTAAAACTATTTTTAAAGCGGTTAATTCTAAAAAACGATTTGTGTTATGATTTTCAGAATTTACTTTTTGTGGGTTTTGCTATATGCATGGTTTCCTAATTATTCCAATTTAGAATTTTGCATGTTTGATTAACTTTCTTGGTTTTAATATATGTTTTTTCTCCCTTGCTAGAGAGCTGTTTATTATTTGGTGAAGTCAATCTTAATTTTTAAATGCGGTAGTTTTAGCTGTTGAAATAGTTTTGAATCCTGGTATTTTTAGGGAGATATATATGAGGCTTGAATTTATGTTTTGCTTATTCATCTATATGAATCAGTTACTGAGCTGCATTACTTGTATACTATTACTATATAGCTTGTTTTATTGTGATCAGACAGTTATGTTTCTTTGGTAGGATTATTAGCAGAGTCTTGTTGAAGTATTGCAAACCATAAGCAGTCCTTTCTGGCTAGGTCCATAGGTGCAAGGATAGATATATCTTTTTCATTTTTTCCCCCTTTCCTCTCCTCCCTTCTACATTCATAGTACTTAGACTAAAGTCTGAATTGTTAAAATTCCCTTAAATTTATGAAGATGTATACTAATAAGAAATTCTAGTTGATTTATGGAAATTAACGAGATATGAACTTCTGCACCATAAACAACTCTTTGAGCTTTCTACACCTGTTTATGTGCTTATCTTTCATAAAATGTCTAAGGCTCTAACGCATGTAAATGTCTGTTTGAATCCTGCAACTCATGCAGGACATTGAATTTGAGACAGCTGAGGGAAAAATGAAAGCGCGTGGATCAACACCTACAAAAAGATCTCGTGCTGCGGAGGTTCATAATCTCTCAGAGAGAGTATGTAACGATACATCTATTGGTTTGGAACCTTTGCTTGTCTCTTTGTTTATTTATATGAACTTTTGCCATGTTGGTGCAGAGGCGTCGAGATAGGATAAACGAAAAGATGAGAGCCTTGCAAGAACTCATACCTCGTTGTAACAAGGTTAATATATTTTACATTCCCCTACTATGTATTCAGACCACTAATGAGAACTTTTCTAAGAATCATTTCCCTACTTTCTTTCTGAAAGGTAACCTTTTCTGTCTTTCGGGGTTGCAGTCAGACAAGGCTTCAATGTTGGATGAAGCAATTGAGTACTTGAAATCACTACAACTACAAGTGCAGGTACACTCGCTGATCTTTTCAATCATCTTTTTAATATTATCTTTTCTATTATCCGCCACTTTGGAAGGTGAAATTTACTGTTTCAGATTTTCTGTGGTTTGTTCATGATCAACTTTTATCTTCTTGGCTATAGATTCTCCAGCATGACCTTCTCTTTGCTGGATGTTATGTCTGATAGGCCTGGTGTGCAAATTAATTGCTGTAATTTTGATCACTTGCGAATGGTTTCCATTAGTCCTAATTTAAATTATTTTTATAGTTTTAAGTATTCTTATGGAGTCTGATCATGATTTGAAGTAGCTCTAATTTAACAGTTTATCTTTTTCAAGTTATAACTTGTAAGGCACAAAATAGTCTTTGACTGTCATGTGGAGGTTTTCATTTTCTTTTTGGACTAATGGAGTGAATCTTTTTTTTTTCTCTCAGTTATGCAACTGCAGCTTCCCCCAACCCAGCCCCATCTTTTATTAGGGTTTAAGAAATAGCTTTTGCTACATTAATTGATTCTACTCTTCTGAGTGAGTATTTTGTGAATTTACCATGCTGTATACGCCATATCACTCATTATCATGGTGGAGGTTGATTAGGTGCACCATAATGTTAATGTCTAGAGTACATGCTCTTGGAGACAAAGCTATTACATTGGATTTAGCTTGTATATTGTTCATCCCCCTATACTATCATTCGATATCTGATATAACTGCTCCTTGTAAGTTAATAATTTGCTTTTTAATTGTTTTTTGTAGATGATGTCAATGGGATGTGGCATTCTCCCTATGATGTATCCTGGGGTACAGCATTACATGCCAGCAATGGGCATGGGCATGGGCATGGGCATGGGCATGGGGTTGGGAATGGATGTGGGCATGAACCGGCCAGTGATGCCATATCCTCCTCTTATGCCAGGTTCGGGAATGCCGATCTCTGCTGCAGCAGGAAATATGGGGCCTAGGTTTCCTGTGTCAGCATTTTGTATGCAACCAATTCCCATGCCTGATCATCCATCAAGAATTCAAGCTGCTAGTCAGCCTGATTCCATGCTAGGATCACTAGTTGTGAATAATCCAAATCAGCCACAAGTTCCAAATTTTTCTGATACATATCAGCAGTTCATGGGTCTCCAACAAGCACAAATGTCAGTACCACAGGTGAGATACTGGGTTTTTGTATCAATCATGTCATGCAAGGGTGATCTGCCCTTACCAGTATCCTATCATCATAATCTCCCTTTAATTTCGGTGTATTTTTTCTAGTCTATTGGTTGCTTGAGAACTGCACGCTTTCTCAAACATACATATCAGATTTCCTAATCCATCAATCCTGCCATAATATGAAAATTCATTTCAAAAGCACGACAAAGAAGTTACATTATACATATTCTGCCTTATTGTATTTAAGAAGTTACGTTCACTTTTTTACAGAATCAAGTGGTATCACAACCCATACGCAACAAGCCAAGCAGTAGCAGAGATGTTAGGAATCCCGAAAATCAGCATTCCCCCTCTTTAAAGAATCAAGTGGTATCATCACAACCCATGAGCAACAAGCCAAGTAGTAGCAGAGATGTTGGCAATCCTAAAAATCAACAAACAGGTAGGCTGATTATTTTGATTGTTGCCAAAAGGATTTTTTTTTCTTCAATTTTATGGCTCTAAACTATATTATTCGTTTCATATTAAGTGTTATTTTAGATATTTGCATGTCTTTTAAGGATATTGAAAATAATACAAAATTTATTATTAAGTTTCAAATCTATCATTAATAAATATTTTAAATCAATCTCTCATCATTTCTCTTATTAATGATTAGTATCATTATTTTCCCATTTAAATAAGGATAAAATTAAAATATAATAATAAATTACCTAGAAAGACACTTAATATGAAATGTAGGGATTAATTTTTATTTTTCTGGTCATCTTAATGTTTTGTTGGCCTCATAACAAATAAATCCATATAGTTAGCAACACCAACAAGATCTACCCAATTGCTGTCTTAAGATTAAGAATGCTAGTTTATCTTTGATATGGCAGTTAAACAAATCTAATATAATTGTTGCACTTTAGCCTTCTATAAGCATCTTGCATTTTGGAAGTTATTTGGAATTGAAAAACTAGGTTTTGATTCACTATAATTTTGTGGATTTGCAGGTTAATTGCGGGGCGGATTCATGAGAGAGGCTTTCAGCAGCCAATTTTGTAGTATGACAATAAAATATTACTCTTAAGCTCATCCTTAGATGGATTTTGTGAATTTTACTTGATAGGTATATAGGACGTGGGATGGACAAGGCCGAAGTGAAATACCAATAATTTGCCTAGAGATGTAATTATTAGCATAGCATCAATTTTCTTTAAGTTCTCCCATCTGCGTATTGTTCTTTCATGCTTGATTTATTGCTATGCTTCAAGGTGATGTACTTTGAGTGATCCCATAATAGCCTTCAGGAACTGGTGCAAACATGTTTGTAAGTGGGTTACAAATCTTGACTCATCAATTGGAGATTAATTCGTTGGTCTTGTTCATGGCTGAGGAAACAACAAATTCTATTTCTTCCTCATCAAGGTGATCTCCAATCTCAATTCCTTCTCTTAATGGGTTTTGATGTGTGTCTATGCTTTTGCTAATGTCTAGTCTACTATCTTAAACCACGCAAATGGCAAGCACTTTGCTACACTAAAGGCACCGTACATCCACACCCAAATTAAATTGCATTGAGCTCAACAGAACTTACGGTGTAAGATGCACAAACTGCATTTACCCAAAGAAAGTTTGCATAGAAAGGGGCATTTTGTGAAAATCTTTTATCTGTGGAGGCAGCACGGCTATGGGTGTGCAAAAATCGAATCGAACCATAAAATAGTTTGATTTTTCTGTTCGGAACTTTTCTGATTCAATATTGGGTTTGATGTTTCTTAACAACCGAAATTTGTTGTGATATTTCAGTTTTTGGTAGTTCGATTTTGAGAAAATTACTGTCTGGTTTGGTTTATTTGGAAAGAAAACTGAAAACTAAAAAACCAAACGGTAATATAAAAAAATAAAACTGAATAACTGTTTGAACACCCATACACACGGCTATCATAAAGGCGTATTCAACTTCGACAGACTCCATTTCAGGTAGGGCAAAGGAAGATAGCAAACAGGGAGAATATTACAATGTCTCGCTGGGGAATCAAATGCATAACAAATTTTACAGAAACAATATCTTCTGTACAAGGAATCACAAATTACAATCTATCCAAGTAAAGCGAATTTCTGTAAAACTGCATCTTGGGATAATCAGATATCAAGAGCCAATTGTAGAGAGAACCTATATTTAAAGAAACAAAGAATGTTAGGTGTCAGTAACCAGCATGAACTACTCAACTTCTGGTTATGCACTACACTGGAGAGCAACGAGGAGTTGGAAGCTAACGCTAAGTTACATCAATACCTTCTCAGAAAATATGCGGAAAGCTTCTACTTCCATTGCTTTGTCAAGCTCCTTTACAAGATATAAATAGATAGTTTGTAATCAATATTCCAACTATTTTAATGAGATCCGATCCAATTCAGAAAAACCTAAGATTAGGAAAGAGATTCATCTTTCTTAAATTAAATCAAAGTAGATATTGATAACTTACAGTTTCAGCATTGGCAGAGCAGTCAATATCATATATGAGTTTTTTAAGCTTTTCATCCTTGAATGCCTTGCGAATTTCAGTTGAAGAAGCTGTATTGGAAATGAGAAAGACAATTTTGTTTAGACAGAAGTTGGAAGAATTTCCAACTGTGCACTGATAACTCTCCATCATTTTATAAGATGCATGTTTAATTGGGGAAATGAAAGTCTTTTTTATGCACTTTCTGTGTCAAAGTCGAAACAGAGTCAACTATTTTCATCAATAAACATTCTATAACTTGAGAACCCAATGTTGTTATACTATAAAATAGCTGATGGCGGAATATCAGACATAAGAACCAGGAAGAAATTTGTAACCGTCCTCTACACTCACCATATTAGAGAGCAGAGAGCACTACTTCATCAGCAAACAATTCTACATATGTAGAATTAATTCTTAATTCCACTGTTAAATTGCTGGTGGAGGATAGTCAGACTCTAAGAGCTATAAATAATTTTCCCATTTGGCTCTCAAAGCATTTCTGAGATTGAAATACAAAACAGGCTCTTTTAAGTTTTCATACCTCAGCCATATAGTTGTGGTATCTGGATTGTTAAATAACTCAGATCCTGAAGCTAGCTCTGGATTATCCATCTCTCTCATCCTCATGACCACTAAACAGATTATTTCTCTCTCTAGCAAGGTGCAACTTGGAACAAGTCTAAAACATCCACATTATTCACGACCTTGCCTTCATTGCAGTTAATCTTATGCTTTTCTATTACGTATGACAGTTGGTTATATCTCCCTAGACTAAAATGTATAATTGAGAACAGAAAACAATGACAGTGGCATCCCTCAAGGAAGGTTGCAAGT
The DNA here is from genome assembly GCA_019593545.1 of Apocynum venetum. NCBI lineage: Eukaryota > Viridiplantae > Streptophyta > Magnoliopsida > Gentianales > Apocynaceae > Apocynum > Apocynum venetum. The sequence continues at coordinate 3,826,678 of SRSM01000324.1, forward strand.
TAATGGTGAAAGATCACCTCACAACTAAGATTTAGCACAACACTCAACTGAAATTTCAAGAATTTACCGATAAAATGAATTTATATAACTAAAAAAAGTTGTACCTATAGACTCCAGTTGAAGCTGTTGAAGCACCTCGCTTGGCTTATCAACGTAACACACTTTCTCACTTTCTGTTGGTGGAGCAGCAGCTGATAGCAGGAGGTGAAGAATATCAAAATCCTATATCATCTTCATTTCAGCAACCACAGCAGCAAAATTATCCAATATTACCACACGCGACAAACAACAAACTGATATTACATTCATCCTCCAAACCAAAACCACATAGCCAAAATACAAATATATAAATATAATACTACAAAGCAAAACTACATAAAATCGAAGCTGCATAAATACTCTTATATGCCAAAATGCAATAACTTCAAATTATTACCTGGAAATCAGAATAACTACAAAGCAAACTACAACGATCAATGCCTAATAGATATAGCAGAAAACATTCTTTATGAACACAGAATCAAAATAATACTCACGCAACTGCTCAAATGAAGGTTCCGGCTTTGCACATGGGTCTTCTGCATTTACATAAAAGAAAAATATTTGTTTAAAAAAAACATTAAAATTTACAATACTATAAATATGAATTTATCCAGACTAATTCAACAAAATATAATCAGCCCAAAGAACTAAGCAAACAGAGATATCCATACCTTTATGCTTCTTGAAACATATCAGAGAACAACTGCAATTGAAAAGAGGGAAACAAATCATTGTTAGAAAACGAAGAAAATGCAAAATTTCATAGCTGGGAAGGAGAGTAGCATACTAGGGTATGAGGCAGTTCGGGCACTTGTATTTAGATTGTGCATTATCACAAACTTTACATGTTTTTGGTCCCATTTTCCTCTGATTCTTGGGTGTTTTCGGGAGACCTTTTGCTATTGAAAATCTAAAGGAAAACAGTGGAAATCAGGGGTTTTCGAGTGGGAAGAAAGAAAAAACCGATTTTTCTATTCGAGAAAAACACCGAAGGAAGCGTTTCCGGCCGGGGCTTGATTGAAATCGGGGTTTTTCCTTAAATAAACACAAAAAAGGAAGAAAAGGAAATGAAACGAAATCGGGGTTTTTGGGTTAGAACATGGGCTTTAAACTTGGACTCTCTACCAGATAATGGATTTTGGATCTGGATTGTAGTCCAATCCAAATGAACCTAATTCTGTTTCTAAATTAGAAAGCTCCAATGTTAGGGGAACTCAAATGGGTGAATTCTCATTGGAATTTAAAAATTGTTTTTTGTTTTTGTCTTTGAAATGAGATTAATTTTTTTGTGTTTGGTTTTGGATAAAAATATTTTTTTGAGAATTAAAATTTTGATATAATATTATATATAAAAAATATAATTACTAAATTATTTTATTTGAGATTGTATATTTAATTAAAAATATTATTTATATGAATATGATAAAATCAATTTTATAGATGTTTTACGGGGAATGAAACATTAATTTTTAAATTATTGTCCAAATTTAGTAGGTGCTCATTTTTTTAATGACATATTCTAAATATTAAGCTATTTCAAGGATCATTTGAAAAAAGTTTGAGTGTGATTCAGCAAACAAAACACAAAAACAAAAAAAGGAAAGAAAAGAGATATTTGAGTGTGTTCCAAACCGAAACGTGAGTGTTATTTTCACCAACCTAGGTAAAATTTGCGCAAATATAAAAAAAGACTTCTCTTACTCTGATTTTATTTTTCCACAAATAGAACAATATTCACATGAGAGTGATATTTCATCATAAAGCTTTCTTGCTTTCTTACTTGCAATTTGTTACTCGCTGTCCTTTATTTCTACTTGAATTACATAATTTACAAAAATATTTAAATTTATTTTTAATTGTATCCTATTTAACAAATATTTGATAGATGAAGTTGTATAATGCAAAACAAAAAAGAATTTGAATAGTATGTTTCATTGATGAACTATTTGGATCGGAAAGGGCTTACTATGCACGTGACTGACATGTGCACACCTACATTTGACTACTCTTGCCCTTCCAAGGAAAAGGATACAGTGGTTAGTGGTTACTCCTATTTATACAGTCTCAGTAAATTTTCTGAAGTTTTCTTGAAGAGAAAGATAGGAAATATTCACGACCTATCTGACAAAGACGATAAATCCCTAGCTTCATCGATCTCACAGCACAGCATCTGTAAACAATGGGTCAGGGTACACCCGGTGGTCTGAATCGGCAACTTCCCGGTGAACGTAAGAACGACGACAAGAAAGAGAAAAAATTCGAGCCGGCCGCGCCACCAGCTCGCGTCGGCCGAAAACAGAGGAAGCAGAAAGGTCCAGAAGCCGCTGCTAGGCTTCCGACGGTCACGCCTCTGACAAAATGTAAACTGCGATTGCTAAAGCTTGAGCGGATCAAGGATTACCTTTTAATGGAAGAGGAGTTCGTAACAAATCAGGAGCGGCTGAAACCTCAAGAGGAGAAGACCGAGGAAGATAGATCGAAGGTTGATGATCTTCGTGGCTCTCCTATGAGCGTCGGGAACTTAGAGGAGCTTATTGATGAGAATCACGCAATTGTGTCGTCGTCAGTGGGGCCCGAGTATTATGTAGGTATCTTGTCGTTTGTTGACAAAGATCAGCTCGAGCCTGGATGTGCTATTCTGATGCACAATAAGGTACGTAATTACGTGATGTTGAGATCTTCCTTGTTGGTTTTGGTTAATTGGTTACTGGTTAGGGTTAGGGTTTTTGATTGGTGTGGCAAGGTATTGGCTAGGTGGCGGGGCTTGTATTAATTGAGGTCGGCAAAGTCCCTTAGAAGGTTTCTAGTAGGGTTTTGGTATTTGCCCTCTTTTATGATAATCCAGGCATGGTAGATTGCTTTCAGGAAGCATTAGCATGTTTGGCTTGGTTTCAAGATGGGAATTGGGGGTTTTTAGATATTTGAGCTGGACTGGGAGCATTTACATAGCCAATGGCAATTCCAGTACTGAAACTATAGCCAGAGAATGAGAGGTTCTGAATTGGGGAATTTTTGTGGTTTTGGTATGTGTACAAGAATGAGCAAGGTTGTGATATTTTAGGGTTGCTTAATGTTTTGAGGAAAGTGCTTGTATAGTTGGTTAGGTTTGGCGTTTGACTTGATTTGCTTTTATATCAGTGGTAGAGTTAGGGTGTATCCTATTGAAACTTTTTTCCTTGAATGTTTGTACCTTGCGCCTGTGTGCTTCAGTTTTTAAAGTTTGATTCCTATATGGTGGGATGAGAGTTTTATTTGCTGCTTGATTAAAGTATTAATGGATTGGAGAAATATTTTTGGAATGATCAATAGTAGCCAGTTCTCTAGCATGATTTGCCTTTGTTAATGCTCTGATTATAGATCCGCCCCTCATTAATCTCTCTAAATTAGCTAAGACGAATTTTCCACTCTCTGTATTCACATTACTCAGCCTAATCTTTGACTATCAGGCATGATTGCCATATAATGTGTAATGACAAATGTTGGATTAAGAGATTCCTCTTTTTACAACAAATCCTTTTCTGATTATACATCTGTGGCTTGCATAGTATGTATTTTAGGTGCTTGTGGGCTTTGATTTTTAGTTTCAAAACTGTAGTTCTTTAAAACATGATTGATTTTCATTCATCTTTAATTCATACTCTTTTCTTTGATGAATAGAAATAAGCTTGCATCTGGAAAAAAAAAGTGCATTAAGTTCTTAATTCTAACCAGATGCATCTATATGCATTTTATGATCTTGAGAGTTGAAAATGGCCAGTTTTTTACTTTCATTTTTGAAATTCAGAGATAATATTCCCGGTTTAACATATCAGTTGCAAGTTCAGCTCATGGTCTCTCGCTTCTGAAGTGCTACATTGTCTTCAACATAAACAATGACTGATCATAAAGAGAGAACAATTTTATAATGTTGCAGATTTACTTTCTGGTCCAAATTCCTGAAATATTTTTAGCCAATATTTTAACTTAGTTGACCAAGCTGACCAGCAAGCATGTGAACCTTCGAAATGTGAAATTTCTTTTTGGTTAGTCACGAGAAGTGGATGTGAATTTCAGCTTAGCACTGTTCATTGTTAAGGGAAAGTACACTACATGTTAGATTGCTCTTCTTTTTGTGATATATATATATATATATATGTGTGTGTGTGTGTGTGTGTGTGTGTGTATCTGTGCTTTGGTAGCAGAGCAAGATGGTTAGGCTTGTTACTCCTGCTTTCTTGAACATGTTTTATGTACTTCCTACATAATCTTAGATGCATTTTTACATGCTGAATAGATGGTCATTAGCAAAAATTTGTTTCCTATCGGTACTTCCTCTCTTTTTTAATTGACCTTCTCTACTTTAAGCTAAATGAGGAGAATTTCATCTGGGGTTCTCATGCTGCTCGAACTTGGTTGTAGGTTCTTTCTGTGGTTGGGCTTCTTCAAGATGAAGTTGACCCCATGGTGTCTGTGATGAAAGTTGAGAAGGCTCCATTGGAATCATATGCTGATATAGGTGGACTGGATGCCCAGATACAGGAAATCAAGGAAGCAGTGGAACTTCCCTTGACACATCCAGAATTGTATGAAGACATTGGTATCAAACCCCCTAAAGGAGTTATACTTTATGGGGAGCCTGGGACTGGAAAAACTTTGCTTGCTAAGGTTTGTGCACTTATGTTCCACATTAACTGTCAATAAAATTTGTATCTTCACTTTCTTTCTTAAAGTTTCTAGTGCTGGAGTTAAAAGGGTTGAATCTAATTAGTTATTTTTGTTAATTGTTATGTGCAAAATATTTCTTTAAAATTGTTACATGATATTTTATACTTTCTGGTATGTTAACTATGCATTATCCTTACCGAACTTGATTGGGGGAGATCATTACATTCTTGATAGTGATGAGAAAGCAAAGAGACGGGAGAATCAGAATAGCCTTCTTGTAAGCTACTTTCATTGGCATATTAGTTATGCAATCTCTTGGATGAAGGAAAGAAAGAAAATATGAGTCTGGGTGTAACTAATAACCACTATCCTGTCATGGCATTGCTTCAGTGTTGCGATTGCTGGGTATAGTTTGTGGGCCATAGTTTGTTTGAGTTTAAGGATGTTTTTGTTCTCTATTTTTAGCATCATGCTTGGGAGTGTGTGGTGTCTTCTATAGATCAAGTGGCACCTATAAGGTGCATATGAATCTGTCTCTATGGTGCAACAGTGACATGGGTTTTGTTTTCTTGAATTTTTATCACTGTATTTTAATATCGTTGTATATGAGTATGTTGCAGCAGAGCTGATATCTATGATATCTCATTATATTTGTTGCACCCAACAATAGCTGGCTAGCTTTCGTTGCTTTGATTTTAGTATGGTTTTATTCCTAAAGGTTAGCATTTTACTCCCTGTGTCTCTTGTGGTCATGTTATATGCTCTGATCCATCTTTTGCCTTCAGGCTGTAGCAAACTCTACCTCAGCAACCTTTTTACGTGTTGTTGGAAGTGAACTGATTCAGAAGTACCTTGGTGATGGCCCAAAATTGGTCAGGGAACTCTTCAGGGTTGCTGATGATCTGTCACCATCTATTGTCTTTATTGATGAAATTGATGCAGTTGGAACTAAAAGGTGAGCATCTCCCATATGGACTTAAGCCACATAATATAGTTTGTATGTATAACTAATGAGTTTCACTATAGGTATGATGCGCACTCAGGCGGTGAGCGTGAGATTCAGAGGACTATGTTGGAACTGCTGAACCAGTTAGATGGTTTTGATTCAAGAGGAGATGTTAAGGTTATTCTTGCAACAAACAAAATTGAATCCCTTGATCCTGCTCTTCTTCGACCTGGTAGAATAGACAGGAAAATTGAATTTCCTCTTCCTGACATTAAGACAAGGAGACGTATTTTCCAGGTATACACATCCTGCTCTTGTTTACGTAATTGATACCATTGAAGATGCTTAGATGCTTATTGATTTCAACATTCTAATGTATAGATACACACATCAAGGATGACATTGGCTGATGATGTCAACTTGGAAGAATTTGTGATGACTAAAGACGAGTTTTCTGGAGCTGATATCAAGGCGATATGTACTGAAGCTGGATTGCTTGCTTTAAGAGAGCGGCGAATGAAGGTACAAAGAGGAATTGCTTATTCTTTTTTGGTTGGAATTGTGTACAAATACTCAATTTGTAATCTTTGCTGAAATTAACCAATTTGTAATTTTCAGCGGTGTTTGTCTCTTTGCTCTGATATCTAAATAATTGTTTCATTTCCAGGTAACTCATTCAGATTTCAAGAAGGCAAAAGATAAAGTTATGTTCAAGAAGAAAGAGGGGGTTCCAGAAGGACTCTACATGTGATGATCTTGTCCATGAATATGTTCAGCTGGTGGTGTACTTGCTTTCCAAAGTTGTTAAGAACTCTCAATTTTTTTTTCCTTCTTTTTGGTTCTTTCCATACTCTATGAAGGCTATCTTAATTTAAAATGGCGTTTTCTTCCCCAAAAGAAGAAAAGTTGTGTCAATGAACTATGTGGTCAATAGAATGCTGCATCACATCTTTTCATGTTGCTTTTTGTGGCACTTAGTGGCTGTTAGCGTGTTCTGATCTTGTTGGTTCACCACAGATTTGTGTCATTGAGAGAGAAGAGAATGTGTGTTTAATATCTAGATTAGTTTATATCAAAGTTAAAATTGTTCTAAATTATTCTCTTACTCTACTCATGTTAGAACTAAAAGGGGTATGTTAATTTCTGAGGTGTTTTTTTTTAATTTTTTTTTATTTGCTTCAAAAAGTTCTATTATTTTCATTTTATAATAACTCATTAATCATATGGTGTTTTTATTTCTTCTTTTGAAATAAGAACAGATAAAACCATGCACGAATACGAAGTATTTATATAGTTTGGTTAGGAGATTATAAAAGGTGAAGGAGATGTAAATCTCGAGAGACTGACTGCCCCTCTCCGCTTCTGTGTTAGATTTTAGTTCCTCTCATTTTTGTGGATTGATTCTTTTGTTGACATTTATCTTCTCCATTTTTTTTTTGTCTTCCTTTTTTGTTTACACAATTTTTTTTTCCTGATTTGTACGCCTCGACCTAAATTTTGACTCGCCTCCACACATTTCTTCCCTCCTCTCTCTTCCTTTTCTTTCCTGCCAATTGCCATCAAGAATTAAATATTAAAGGTTACTTTGTTAAAGTGGGAATATTAACTGTCTACTAATTTACTAATAAACTTTTTACACCACCAGAGGTTCTATCTATGTAGGCTACTGCCTGACGTGGGGAATATTAATTTTAAGCGATTGTTGATAACAAAAGTAATTTTTATTAAAGTCAAGACACTTTTTTATTTTTGTATTAAATTAAAAATAGATATTTAATTCTAGATGATGGGAATAATAAAAATAAACTAAAAAGAATATGATACTCGCCAATGTCTTAAAGCAATTATTACTAATATCATTTTTTTTTAATGAGCAGGCCAATTACTATTATGCCTTTTTCGCTTAAAGCAATTAGTAGTATTTTTTTTTCTTTATATAGAAATTTAAATAGGTGATCTTTTGTCTAATAGTTGCATATAGAGAGTAGGAATTCAGAACATTGAACAGGAAGATGTAATATCTGAAGAGATATTCACCTTATTATGCAAGTTAATTACGACTTGGCGCCGTTTTTCTTTTCTCTGTTTTGATCGAAAGAAGGGAAAATATCATATCATTCTATGCCAAATGGAAACTTGGAATGTTCACTGCCATCTCCTCAATCAAAGCAATCACATCCCAAAAAAAAGTCGACGGGTTCCTATTAAAAGGTCTGATAATAATTGGGAAGGAAAATTTCGAGTCTTAAAATTAAGCCAAATAAGAGACAATGAGATAGAGTAGTCTGGTAAAACCTGCTCACATCAACCTTGAAGTTGTGGGTTGGATCCGTATCGACCATGTAATAAAAAAAAATTAAGCCAAATAGGACTATAAGAATTCCTCTACTAAAGATGATTATTGGTTTGGACTTTGGACTATAACATATAACTCCCTCACTGCATGCATGCATGCATGTTTTCGTCCCCTTTTTCTGTTCATGTCTGATGTGTAATCTTTGCTTTGTTAAAGTGTGCTCAAGTTAGAAAGCCAATGTGAAAAAGGAAGAACAGAAATCATATAGAATAATATAATGTCTGTGCTGTAGCTTCCTACAAAGCTGGATAAACGGTTCACATAATTCCTTGCTTAGAAACTGGATAAGAATACAACCACAACAAACCTCTCTAAATTGTTTTCTAAAGGAAAAACCCACAATAATACTGAAGACATTATATTATAAAGTGAAGAGAAACTTAAAAGCAACTTTAACAACTAAAACCTCCACTTGTTCCCCACGTCAGGCAGTAGCCTACATGGATAGAACCTCTGGAAAATTAACCAGAAAGATATGCATCTAAAAAGACCAGTATATCCTCAGGGATATGGAAGACCACCGGAGCCACCACTGCCACCAACACCTCCTGCAACCCCACCACCAACGCCACCACCAACACCTCCTCCAGCACCACCACCAACGCCGCCAAAACCACCCAAATTACCCAGGCCAGTAGTTCCACCCAGACCACCAAGTCCCCCCCATGGCACTGACCCAACAATCCCACCAAGACCTCCAGTTCCACCAAGACCAGTACTACCTACTCCACCACCAACTCCACCAAAAGGCAGTCCATTACCGCCAACGCCGGCGACCCCACCAACACCTCCAAAAGTCATGAAGTTTTTTTGGTCCGTAAGACCCATGTTGTCACGGGGCACATCTCTAGCTGTAGTCTGAACTATAACCAGACAAAGAACAAGCATGATACCCATACACAACCTTGCCATTTCTCTCCCTCTTTTTTGGCTCTCTCTTTCTCTTCTCTTCTTACCTTGACACTTCTTTCTGTGAGCTTCTTGCAAGTTGCAATTCTTTATAAAGGCGAAATTGGGAAGTACGGATCAACCGTGAACAGTGCAAAAAGTGAATGGAATTAAATGCAAGTACTTTTATAGTATTTGGCTTCTGCTCTTTCAAATATTTATGTATGATGAGTACGTTACCTCTCTTTCTTAGCTAATGATCTAGCTGGTGCCATGGCCAAATTTGTGGAGGGGGAAAAAAGATAACAAACGAGTAGGAAATAAGAAATAGGTGAGATTTAGATTTCCGAATTTGAAATCTAAATCTACCTTTCTTAGCTAACTCTGCAAATGTGAGTTTACCATCAGGTCAATTTTTAAGTTAGCTCTCTCACAGCTAACTTAATTTGATTTAAATTTTAAATTATCTGAAATTTTTTACTCAATTTTTTAGTTTTTTATATTTGGACTGGAAATAGAAAATTCATCAAAATTCTATTTTTATTTACGAATATAAAATCAATGTTAACATATTAGTATTAACTACTTAGTTACATATATGTCTATACACACATAATAAATCAATTTGTTTTTTTTTTATTCAGTTTTTAAAATCCTGACTATGTTAATGTTCTATGAATATTCAATTCATTTTGTAAAATTCAAACTTTTGAACTGAAAAACTGAACTTCACACTCTCTTTTTTTAAAAGGAAACTTCACACTTAATTACCTCTAAGTAACTTCCCCATTTTTTTTTATTTAAAAAGGCTTCCCTTTTTAATTTGAAGTACAGGGATAAAAAGGTCTCTTAATAGAAATATAATACTAAAATAAATGTCTTTAAAATCTTAACATCTTTCAAATGCTACATTAGGAATATAAGCCAGAAGTAGGTTACAATGTGGATTGGCTTAAAGATCGAGTTATATATTTTTAACTCCTACATTTGCTTTAGAGAGAAAAAACAGAAGAAGAAAAGAAATAATCTGATGGGTAATCTGCTGTATGCCCAGTTTAACATGGAGTCCTTTGGTCATTTATAGTAGGTGCAGAAACTCTATGACTATCAACCTCCAAGAATTTATGGGCATTTATTTCAGACGACGACATAGTTTCATGATCATAGCTCCTGCAGCTTATTTGAAGCACAGCACGCGCGCCTGCCTCTCTTTGTTCCAGCCATTCTGGTTAACAACTCAAACCAAAAATAATTATAGTCTCTCCTCGAAGTTGAGTATCCATTTTTTGCTTTGCAGTATCACAAAATTAATCAAATCTTAACAAAGTTATTACCACATTTTAAATATTAATATGAATAAGGTTGAAATTACATAAATTAGTAAAATATATATATATATATATATATATATATTAATTAAAGAGTTCGTTTTATGGGCCTATATATGAAAAATTCCTAAAAGTTCAATTTTGAACTAAAGAAGTATTTCATCAATTTTCCCCTAAAACAACAAGTCAAACGATTATTAAGAAGTGAAAGAGCCTGAGAAATTCAGTAACAGGGTAAAAGGGTTGATTAGGTTGCATTTGATTTGACCAGGGTCCAGACTGTCTTGACAGCCTTGCATTGGTCTGAAGATCTCATGGTTTCACTGCCAATTATATTATATCTGTATGTAAAACTAAATGCAGTGTCAGTAGGTTCGTTGATTACAGTTGAATCCTCTTTAATTCCTCCATCAGATTTCAACTTTTCCTTTGATTTCCAGCCACGAACACCAACCATGTTTGGAAGGACATTTATTCGAGAGGTGCCAATCGTTTCAGAAAGACAGAAGAGAGAATCATGAGTCAAAATTACAATATTTAATTCTTTACTACCATTCCAGTCCGCATGGGGAAAATATCTTTGATATTTTGGTGTACTAGGCGATTTGATTTTTTCTAATTTTTTTTAACGATAAAAGAAACGAAAATGATATGTAAATCTAACCAGAAACTACAGTGCACTAAAAGATGATTTAAAGAATTATAAAACAAGTGTTAATTTGCATACAGTGTCAATGTACAAATCAAAAACCAGAGTAGGAATGCATAGGATCATTGGTATATAGAAAATCTTTGCATTAACTTAGTTTTATTCAATGATGAGCTTACCAGAGAAGGAATGAATAGGATACTTGGAATGTAGAGTTTTTTTCGCATTAACTTAGTTTTGTTCAATGATGAGCTTAAAAAGTTATACTCTTTCAGTTTCAAATAAATAAAGTTTTAGCCATTTATACAAGCATTGTGAATGTTGAAAATAATAGTACATGTTTTGGTATTAAATTTTAATTCTACCCTTAATAAATTCTCTAATCAAACTCTTATTATCTTTCTCTCTCCAAATTAGTCACTTTCATTATCTCTCCATTTAAGGATAGAATGATAGAGTATCTTTTCGGAAGATACATTAACTAGTCCTATGTCGTATATAAATGATTGCCTACTAAAATATAAATCATTTTAATTACAAACTCTTATCACAAAATATTAGTCATTTTACAATTGTCATTACATAATTATTATTTTAAAAAAAATTCCCCCTATTTCATATTCTCAACATAAAAGTTATAGTTATAAATGAGATAGATAAAATTAAATTTGAAGTATATTTTAAGTATAAGATGATCAAAGTACGAGATAGATAGGTATAAATTTAAAGTGCAAGATTTAAATTCTTGGATAACTTTATTTTTATTTCAAAATATAAATCGTTTTACAAATTTTATGAATATTTCATCATTTATTTCAAAAATTACCATTTATTATTTCCATCTGTCATCTCTTTCTTTCTCATTTTTAAGACAAAATCTTTAGATTTTTTTTCCAAGTTATCTAGGTGACATTTCAACTTTGTGAAAATCCAGATTTTGGACTAGAAACTTTTCGTCTAAATTTTAACATTTAAACTCTTTAAAAGTTCACACTTTTCACTTCCCTCCAAGAAAACCGTTAATTCCAAAGTTTTGTTACTGATATGTATGTGACTTTTTTAAGGTAATTTTATCATTTAAAACCTTATAGTTTTAGTAGTAGGGTTAATCATAATAAATAAAACTTTAGGGTCATCATTTTTTTTTTTCCTTTTCTCATTTTCTATTATCCTTTTCTTCATCTCTTCTGAATCAGCGGCGCTGCTGGCTCGCAGCCATCCATCATTGCAGCACCACCCATCTATTATCTACTGCATTTCTTGTAATAAGCTGATCAACGGTGAAGAAAATCACCCCTATCTCTTCTAGTTTCCCCAACAATCCCTCAAGCAACCGATTCGATTTCAATCCATATGAGAGCATAAAATGAGAGATTTTGTTGTAACTTCTGGTGTAAAGGATATTTGTATTTGCTTATGCAATTGAAGAATGAGGTTCCTATGGGTTTATGAAATTAGCTCATCTTGATGTAGCAGGCAAGTGAAAAGATGATGTTTTTCCTCATTTTCATAGGCTTTGCATATTGATGGGTGGTAGTGGTGGTAGTGAATGGCCCAATTGCAGTGGTGCTATGATGGACGACGTCCGACAATTTTTGTTCAGAACAAATAGAATGGTTTACAGTCGCGCAGTTTGCAAACAAGTTTGTTTGTTCATTTATTAAAGTAATCTGAGTTTGAATATGAAAATTTATATGTTTAATAATGAAACGAATATGACCTTTTATGTGAATAGTTTGAACATTTATAATATTATAATTAATATATAAATTTTTATATATTATTTTTACATTATATATAATATTATTTTTATACATGAGCATATGCTAATATTATAAAAAATAATTTAAAGAACACAAATAATATTTTCAAGTTGAAGTCAAATGTTAATCAAATAAATTCGAGCCCAATTCGTTCATGTTTAAATAAAATTTTAAAAACATATGATAAATTGTTATGAGAAAGGGAAGAAAAAAATGTATGAAGACCCTAACTTTTTTTATTATTATGATTACACCCAAATAAGTAAAAAAAAAAATTAAATGGATAAATTATGAGTCATGTGCATATCACAATATTAAAAAAAATTTGGAATTAAATATCTTCTTGGAAGGAAGTGCAAAGCTGGAACTTTTTAAATAGTTCGAGTGTTAAATTTGAATTTTAAAAAATTCGAGTGCAAAAGTTGATTTTCTAAAAAGTTGAAGTGTTATTTAGATAGTTTGCTATATTTTATTTATTCTCAAAACAAATTTTCTTTTCTTTTTTAAATTTTCAATACGTAATAACTTAAGAACAAAATATTTTCTTGATATGTGCAAAAATATTATAATGAAGAATATTATCAATTTTCGATCGTGTACTATTTTTTATTTTTTTTGTTATGTACCATTATATTTTATTTTAGCTTTTAAGAGAACCCTGCACTATTTTTTATTTTAATTATAGGCTTTTATGCTTAATTTCAACTTTTTAGAGCTCAGTAATATCTGTAATTTTTAGTTATGAGCATTTCAATGAGTAAAAAAAAATTTCCAACTAAGATGACATCCACCCTTAATTTTTTTAGAAATATTTTTTAAAAAACTCATCCCAATGGCTTTTTTAAGAAAGGAAAAGAGTTAGTGAATAAGAAGAAGAAAATGTTGAATAAGGTATGAAGATGGGTTTTTAAATTATTTTTTAAGGAAAATACTCTTAAAATGATTGAAGATGTATATTATCTTGATTAAAAAATAAATTTTAATAATTGAAATGCTTATAATTTAAAATTTAAATTGTTACTGAACTCTAAAAATTTAAAATAAAATATAATAATTTATAACTAAAAATAAAAAATAATATAGAACTCTTAAAAGTTAAGATAAAAAAATAAGCACCTATAATTAAAAATAAAATCGAAACTTTATTTATTAGAACTTGTCGGAAAAGGGCAGCATTCTTTCCATGTAGTATGTTTCATTACAAGCTTCTCTGGGCCTAGAGAGTAGAGACTAGAGTAGAGATTCACCAAATGGACTTATCAAATTCGTAAGACAAAGAATCCTAACTTATCCGTAAAAGCAGCCATGATTTACTAGCTGGGATACTGAAACTTCATCCTATCATTGGGTTGCAACTTCAAATTAGACTTGAGACACAAAAGCCCATAGAGTATACATTTTTTGGACTTGGGGCTCTAAGAATTCTCTAAATATAGCACCATCACCCATCTGGATCATGTAGGCACAAAAACAAGAAAGAAGAAGACGTGTATGTATATTGCTTTACGCACAAGATAAACCATAACTCTGAGAAAGGATTTCTTGGGTCAATAATTAATTTTCTGAAACATTAAATATCGAATATTTACTAATTGAAAATTTAAATATTGATATTTCTATTTTTGAATATTTGAAATTGAACTTGAATTTTCGAACAACATTGATCTTAAAAGAAATCCATGATAAAAATAATATTGAACTATGTAATATGTACGATAGCTTCATTATGGATCACTCGATTAAGATGCATTATTTCTCCAACGAGGATATTGAGTTCAATCAGCATCCTCATGTTCCAAGTTTTTTTTTTTAATAAAAAAAATAGAGGATAAAAAAATGCATTACAACATTGGAAAACAAGGAACTTGAATTTCCCCCAGAAAAGGAGTACGACTCTAAAATGGGATTTTTACATATAATGCCCTGAAAAATATTATAGAGTATTCAAAATGGCATTGAAAATCGATTTAAAATTAGGTTCATTTAACAATCTCTTTTTTTTTTATAAAAAAAAATTATTATTGTATTACACATTATATATATCACCTCAGTACCTCAAAAAGAAGAATACTTAGTAAACAAACAGACTGTAAGCTGCCTTAAATACTGGGTCAGTTGTTCAAAGCCAGCATGAGAGAAAAATTTGCCAAGTTTTACACACCTCAGAAACAGGAAGGCCACTAAATTCTACTCATTTTTTCACTATAAATATCTCCTCGTGCATGTAATTATACAAAAGCTCGAAGATTATTTATTAAACTGAATCAAATTCATAAAATAAGGAAAAAAAGAATAGATCTAAATGGCAAGCATGGCGCTGAACACCACCATCTCCAAATCAATTATATTTCGCAGCCCCGCTTTTAGTTCTAGGGCATTCAATAGTAGAGTTGTACCAAAGCATTTGCAGGTAACTACTAATTTACGGCATGCATTATTATTTGTCTCATCTTAATTTTTAAATATATTAATTAACTTTTAAGAACCGCCCAGGTGATTTCTCGTCACCAATCCTCAGAAGCATATGATAAGGCGTCGAATGCAGCTAGAGAAGGCGCCGATGCCGCGAAGAAATCCGGTGAGAAAATGAAAAATGAGGCTAAGTCTGCGGCGGATGATGTGAGAATTCAGGATGCTCTCTTTTAATTTGTAATTTTGTGAAATTTCTATATGAATGATCTTTATTTTATATATAATTTGTGTTTTAATTTGAAGGCGATGGAAAAGAGCAACAATGTGGCTGAGAAAGTGACGGACGCTTCGAAGGATTTAGGCGATAAAGCGAAGCAAACAGCACAGGAAGCATGGGACACAGTGAAGGATACCACTCAAAAGATCAAAGACACAGTCACCGGCAAGGTTGAAGAAGCCAAGAATATCGCTAAAGAAGATGCAGAGTCCGTGAAGCGCAGCATGAATCAGAAAGATTAAAATCCAAGAATTTGGAGATATGCTTTATTATTTACTCCTATATAATATAAATAATGTTTCAATTACGTGTTCTTTTCATCAACCATTAAAATTCACAAGCATTCTTTATGTAATTCTTTTGGATTTTGAATTTTTGAGTTTTTGTCTCAATATATAATTATTCTGTTTTTTTTTTTTCAAGTTTTCAGATGGGTAAAGATTTATAATATTAGATTTGATCGATGTATTGTAGAATATTTGGAGTATCTTTAATTATTCTTGTAATATCCTAAATTAGGCTAGCTAGATATTTAAAATATTTATTTTCTGATTCTTATGCTTAATTGATGTACATGATGTATATTTATAGTTTTGAATTCTTTATGAAAATACACGATACATCTTTTCACATTTTACAAACCTTATTATATAATAGTATTAGAGTGTGAGAAATTTCGTATGTGCCTTTTATTTCCTCTCATTAAATAGTCATCGTTCACATGTTAGATTTATTATTAAAAATTTGTAATTAATTTATAGAATGGAATGATGTAATATATATATAATGATAACCATCTCACTCATGTTAAATATCCATTGTTTGTATATTGAATTTACACAAATATATAAAAAATTAAACATAAGTTAAACACAAAAATTAAATTGATATGAATATATAAATTACACTTCTCGGACTAACTTTTGATTAAAATTCTAAAAATATATTTATTTATTAATTTGACCAACTCTCATCATTTTAGAAGTTTATATATATAGATGAGAATGTCCAATCAAGCGTTGGATTAGAGGACCTGAATGGTATGTATACTCGGACTACATTACTTGCCGAGTAACGTTGACAAATTAAGCATGGTGTGCATGGCTGCCACGTGGATTCAAAAGCTAACTGAACTGGTGTTAATCTTTTACTTCAAACCTTATTCGTCGAAGCTTAGGTGCATGCACATTTCATCTGTCAGCTTTATTATCAGCCCTAGAAATTTAAAGACACAAATTGTTGAATATGAACCCAATTTCTTAAGGATCTTTATTTTTTTTTCTTCTTCTTTTTCTTGGGCAAAAGTCTCAATTTATTAAGTTCGTCTCTCCAAACGTTATCATATATGCATGCTACTTAATTTTTTTCATTTTTCAAAATTTTTAATTAAGTTTCACTTTTGAAGAAAAAAAAAGCATTCCCTTTTTAAACAAATCATTATATATATATATATATATAATATTATAACAATCGTCATTTTAATCATTCCATCTAACGCATAGTTGTGACTTTTGAGATTTTTTAACATTATATTTGGCTTATAGAAATTTAAGGACGTGAAAATTATCTTCAGCCTTTGAATAGTATAATTAATAATTTTATTACTAAATACTATAATTCCAACAATTATATTACTTTTAGTGTCAAATCAAAACATTCGTAAAAAGAAAAGGTTGAATGCTAACAAATTCCTTCAGCTTTAGCCCATTTATCAACTGAGTGCCTCAGCTTTAAATTTTGTCAATTAGGTGCTTCAATCAACTTTATATTATAGTTATGTTAACATGTAATGATAGAAATACCTAATATTTGAAATGCTCTGATAAAAATTATTGTGATTCTAAAATCCTGTAGTTTGAGATTATGGTCAATGAAGTACCTCCGCCTTTTATTTTGGCAATCAAGTACTCTAATTACATTAACCATTTGGGGTATTTTAGAAATTTCATTATTTCCATCAATATCGGTTGGCATAATTTTTAGAGAATTTAACTAAAATAACCCACTTATTTACATTTTTATTCAAAATAACCTGAATTAATAGGGATATATCAAAATAACCCACAATGCATTTGGGAAAAAAATCAAAGTATTTTTCTCCTACCACGTGTCTAGCAGTCACGTTGTAGTATAAATTTTCTTCTATGACATGTTTTCATAAACGTCTATATATTTACATTTCTTTTATATTTTTCTTTTAAATTTTTTTTCTTATAAGCCAAAAAAAAGTAGTAGACATGATCGTGAATCACGTCCATGCGATCAAAACGTGATTCACGATCATGTTTTGATCTTTTTTTTCTTAAAAAAGAAAAGAAATAGTTAGTCAATTTCTTTTAAAAAAAAAGGGATAGGACACCTAAAAATACATTAATAAATTATTTTATTATATAAATTTTGGAATAAAAATTTTAAAAAATAATTTTACACTAATATTGAAATTGTTGTAAAATTGAAAAACAAATTGTAGATAAATATTTTAATTATTAATGTATTTGGGAATGAAATAAGAATAGAATAAATATTTTAAATATTAATTTTATACAACAATTAAAATATTTATCTACAATTTGTTTTTCAATTTTACAACAATTTCAATATTAGTGTAAAAATATATTTTTAAATTTTTATTCCAAAATTTATATACTAAACAAAAATTATTAATTTGTTTGTAGGTGTCTAACCTTTTTTTTAAAGAAATTGACTAACTATTTCATTAAAAAAAGAAAAGTAGTAGACGTAAATCAGGTCTACTACTTTTTTTTTATTTATAAGAATTTTTTTTAAAAGAAAAATATATAAAAAAAACCTAAATATATAGACATTTATGGAAAACATGTCGTGGAAGAAAATTTGTACTATAACTATGACTGCTTGACACGTTGTACAATAAAAAGTTTTGATGTTTTTTCCAAATTCATTGTGGGGTTTTTTTTTACATCCCCAGTAATACATGTTAATTTGGATAAAAGTGTAAAAATGCGAGTTATTTTGATTAAATTCTCTCATTTTTAACATAAACTTGATGTGGGTGGGCAGCCATCGAATAAATTTGAAGGTTGAGGCACTTAATTAAAAAATGGCTAAAGTTCAAGGACTCGTTTGGTATTAACTCTAATTAGATTAACCATTTTTTTTAAAAAAAAAATTGTGAAGTTGACGTTGGATCATTAAATTATTTTATTATACAACAAAATTATTTTTAAAGGGAAATTTTTACATTGCATCAGAAATTGAAACTTAATTTCACATTGCTTATAAGTTGGTCGTTATAAATTGAAATTTTCGTATTAAATTGAAGATTAATTGATTTTTTTTTTTGAAAAGTTATATTATTAACGAACAAAACTCACAAATAAATAACTTCACAAACATCAGCCGACCTAACTCATGATCATTGATAGTAATTATGCTTTCAACCGACCGATCAACTTTCCAATATTCGACCAATTAACTCAAAGAAGAAAAACATCTACATTGACAAGTCATTAACTTAGGGTAAATATATTTATAAAAAAATGTAAATATATTATTTTACTTATATTTTCAGTTTAAAAATCCTTTTCTTATCCAAAAACACGTCTTATTTAAAATCTGACAATGATTTAAAAGAGAAGATTTTGAAGCAAATTTCCATTTGAAGAGAAAATAAATCTACAAAAGTTAAATTATATCACGCATCTAGATTAAGGTTAATTAAAGTTGAAGAAAGATTTAAATTTAGGTTTAGCACTAATCTTACATGACTAGAAATTTAGTTTGATTATAAACTTAAAATGTCTTAATTCTTTATGGCAACTTCTATATATATATACATCACATTTTAAATTAGAGATGAAATCATTTTACCAATTAAGTTGCAACTTCTGTATCATTAATACTTATCAATTTCCTTTTTTTTATTAATATATCACTAAAATGCTTTTTCCATTAAAATTTGAATATTTGAATGCTCCTTTTAATTTCATATATAATAAAGTAAACTTTTGACTTTGAGAGAATTAACTGTATTTTATTATACTAGCAATATTTTTACTATTAACATGTAGTGTATTTTGTTTAAAATAAAATATTCATTTTTACTTGATATAACGAATGAGAGTTATAGCCATAAGATCATAATGTACACTTAATTTTATATAAGGAGTATTAAAATAGTTGGTGCATAAGATCTACATATTAGTATAATTTGAATTCTCTAGATTATAAAATTTTAATGGAAACTATATGTAATTTTTAAGAAATAAAAATTCATTTTTTAGATATTTCAAGATAGAGTTGATTTTTAAAAAAACATAACAAACTTATAGAATTGAGCCATTTCATTAGAATTTTGTAGGGAAAAAGATGAAAAGAAATTTGGGACCAAATTAGGAAAAGACTATAATGGGTTAGACCGATGATGGTTGAACCCAAACCTACCAATTAGACTACAATCGTGATTAACGGTTTATCATAAAGATTCATGAATCAGCAATTTTCGATTTTGATTTAGATATTTCACTTTGATGAATAGTAAATCATTAATAGTTCATCATAAAAGTTCATGAACTGACGATTTTCGATTTTGATTTCGGTATTTCATTTTGATAAATAATGAATCAGCTATTCAAACTTTAAAAAAATTAATATATTATTTTATTTGACGTTTTATGTTAATTTTTTTTATACATTAGTACAGTCACCATTATACCATAATTATGTAAAATAAAATAAATTAATTTTTATCTTTTCAAATTTCAAACTTTTGAAATGTTTTACAAAATTCTTATTGTAAATTTTAAATAACTATTGTCTGTTGTTTAATACCCATATTACTTTTCATTATTTTTATGGAAAAACGGAGGAAATACATGTAATAAATATAATTATAATTTTTTTTATCATCGAATTAAAATATAAGGTTTACAAGAATACTTAGATATATATTATGTTTTTTTTATAATGAAATTATGATAAAACCTTATATTTCAAGATTAATTAATAATGTTAGTAGAAATATATATGATTTTTATTTAAAATATAGTTCTATCTATGTTATAGAAATTCAAATTGATGAGTCTATTACTTGTAAACAAAAATGTCATAATTAATGAAAATATTTAAGACTAAAGAACTAAGTATTGAAAATGAAAGCACATGAGGTAAAAAAGCTTTTACAAGTAGAATGTAAAAAATTACGATAATTTTAATTCATTTATACTTTAAAATGATAACTTAATTTTTTAAAAAAAATTAAAACATTTTAATAATAAATTTTTGTTTATTCAATTAAAAAATTACCCTTAATTTTTTTAAAAAAAAATTAAAATCAAAATTGTAATATACTGAAATCGTAACGTTATCTAAATCAATAAATCAATAGAATCATGAATGTTTTCTTACTTTAAAATTTCAATAAATTTTTTATTTTAATGAAAACAAAGAATGAGTGTAATGGGTTGCGGTAAGAGATACAGGGTGGATGTACGTTCTCTATATGAGCATGAACAGATTCATGGCCCCATCCGAAGTTGTCATCCACAATACATGGCCAACTCTTATTGGGTAGAAAGTCCAAAGTGGGCCAGAAACACGTGAACATGGGCCCAGTAGGAAAAGCACAGAAAACACATAAAAAACGCGCAGAGCAAACCAAGAAAATTAAATTAAAAACAAAAAATTGCATTCTACGAGCCAATAAGCATTCACCTCTGCATGGCTCAAAAGGACATCACCACCTCCTCAAACCTCATCAAAAATGGCGGTAATGTCTCGTCTCGTGTCAGCGAACCACTAGTCCGTGTGAATCGAGTTTCAGTTCTATCCCTTAAGCGGCACAGATAATGACGGAGTTTTTTGAAACGGAAGAGCATTGTTATTGGCTAAAGAAAAAGAAAGAGATTTATGAGGGAAGCCATTGTTGTTTTTTTTGTCAAGGTTGGTTACGTCAGAAGTGTATAGACACGTAGCAGTAATGGAAGAACCCATCGCCGTTTTACCCACGAATGAGGACAATCCTCTCTCAGAAGAAAGATTCAAAGAAATTAGGCTAATAATTATCCAGCTACCTCCAAGTCGGATTAAAGACTACTTTTTTTTTTTGCTTTTTCTTGATTCTTCTTCTGTGAGAAGAAATGGAGAGAGATTGAGCTGCTGTGAAATTTGCACATTGTTGTAAGTAATACTATTTTAGTAAGAGAGAGATAAAGAAGAAAAAAAGGCTGAGAGCACCGCTGGGAATCACCATTCAAGTGAGAACGTATGGCCAGTGGCGTACAATCCGGGGATAAGTGGAGAAACTAGCGGCACGAGGTTTTGTTTTGGTTGTTTTCTCTCTCTCTCTCTTTCACACACACACACTTTAAACTTCAAAACCACCTTCGATTATTCTCTCTCTTACTTAATACTTGGGAACAAAATGATTTGAACTTATCTGAAAAAACAAAAAAAGGAAAAAAATTTTGGTTTTTCTTAGAGAGAGAGAAGTTCAATAGAACAGCCATGGCGGTTGTTGCGGATGTCTCTCTTCACTGAATTACCCTTTGTCTTCTTTGGCAGCAGTACTTTACTTCTGGGTTCAAATTACGGTGGCCGGATTATCAGTTTTTTTAACTTTCCTCCACCTCGTAGATTCATCATTTTTAAGTTTTCTAAATTGTTGGTTAGTTAATGAGCGCTGGAGTTGATGGTGATAGTCGCTTTCTTTGGATATAAATTAACTAATTGTTAACATTACTACTGTCGTTTGATAGAATAGTCGAAACCCCCCACCCCAGATGCTCTATGTTGCAAATATCCCCAGAATATATTCCCTCTCTCCTCCAAGTTGATAATAAGATTTTCATAGGTAAACTCAGGGGCGGCCCCTTTTTTTTCTTGCTTCCTTAATCAGTCACAAAACAAAGATAAGTGAACACTCTTCCTCATCCGTACACAAAGTATCCTTCTCACTGTCCTCCTCTCTATTTTCTTCTCTCTCTATCCTCCTCTTTTTTTCTTCACTTCAAAAAGTTATATATGAGTAAAAATACTGCTGATGCTCTTGGTCATGGATTGGAAGACATGGAGGGGGTTGTTGATATTGTACCATATTCAACAACATTTGATAATGGTGTGCTGAAGCAAGAACAACAACAGGTCATGCCTGGAGGAGGAGAGATCTGCTGGCTTGATGAAAAGGAGGAAGAAGATAATAATCTACTTGATGTGAATGATGCTTCCCTTTTCTACTCAGACTTTCCACCACTACCTGACTTCCCATGCATGTCATCATCTTCATCATCTTCATCCACACCCACATCTACTAAGCCTTTTGCTGCAAAATCATCCTCTTCTTCAGCATCATCTTCTTCTTCCTCTTCGGCTGTTTCCTGGACAGTCATGAAGCCAGTACAAACCGAAGGATCGGGTGATAAGAGAAGGCGTCAATATGATCATCACAGCGCCGACGACTCACCATCGCCGGCGGCGGCCTTGTTATCTACAGCTTCCATGGAGGTCCTTCCACAGGACGGTAGCGATGACGTCGACTGCATACATGCCTTGGAGAATTTCGGGTACATGGATCTGATTGACAACAACGATATTTGGGACCCGTCTTCAATTTTCCAATTCGATAATAATGAGCAAGAAATTCCAGAACAGAAATCAACCAATTTCCAGCAAAAAGCCGCCGCCGCATCGCAATTGGACCAAACGCAGCAGTCTGAAGATCAGCTTTTCTTTTTACAAGGCAACAGTGAGCTGGCTGGTATATTTCTGGAGTGGCTGAAGCAAAATAGAGACTACATTTCTGCAGAAGAAATGAGGAATATCAAACTTAAGCGTTCTACCATAGAATGCGCTTCTAAACGCCTGGGGACTAGCGAAGAAGGGAAGAAACAGTTGTTGAAACTCGTACTCGAATGGGTTGAACAATATCAGCTTCAAAGAAAGCGTATGAAAGAAGATGTACCGCCAGACTCTACCTATCATCACTATCAAGAGCCACCACCACCAGCAGCTCAAAGTATTGCTAACCCTACCTCTAATTCTGATGATTTTAATAATGTTTGCTTCTCTCCATCGCCTAATTGGGTGCCAGCTCCTCCAGTTCCACCTCCTTTTGAATCTGGTGCCGCCTTAGTAGCCCCAGCATTTACCCCGGCCAACCTGGGATTTATATGTGATCCTAATTACCCTAATATTGGGCCATCTGCTGATGGCTCAGGCCCAAATCAAATGATGAATGGGAATTTTTATCCACCAGCTCCGTCAGAATATCAGCAGTCCATGGATTCTCATTCTCCTCAAGCGTGGAATGCACCGCCACCGTTTTCTGTGGCGCCTCAGTACGATATTCCGTACACTGACAACGGTAGTGGCGGCATACCAAATGCTCTGTACGGAAATCCGTATCCGTATCAAGTGTTTGATGGGAGTACTGCAGGTGGTGGTGATCAGAGATTGCGGTTGGGTTCTTCTGCTACTAAGGAGGCTCGGAAGAAAAGAATGGCTCGACAAAGACGGCTTTCCATACATCAGTATCGCCATAATAACCACCAAAATCAGGCTCAGATCATGAATCAAGGTGGTGTTGATCAGCAGCAGCAACATGGGAGGAGTTCCGTAGAGAATAATTGTACCTCTTCTCAAGCTAATAATGCTAACAGCTGGGTTTATTGGTCCCCTGCTCCTCCTTCCTCATCTACAGTGCCTGATTTGGTTTCTCCTACCGATGCGCCGCCAAATTTACATACTCATCATTATCCTGCAGACCGATCACACATCCAACAACAACGGCAGGCCTCATCGGATAGACGACAGGTGCAAATTTGATTTCTCTCTTGCCTTGGAGGATCATGTACAAATATAAGCTAATAATTATGTGCAAATTTGATTTCTCTCTTGAAAGAAAAAAAATGATGTTTTTGTTTTTTTTTGGCAGGGTTACAAAACAGAGAAAAACTTGAAATTTTTGTTGCAGAAAGTGTTGAAGCAAAGCGATGTTGGTAACCTAGGAAGGATTGTGTTGCCTAAGGTAATTGATTTAGATATCTTTCACTATTTGGTATTAATTAATAGTAATATTATTATGTAATGATAAGATATAATTATTAGTATTACTGGATGGTTTGATCTATAATTTCAAGTTATTAGTATATTACCTAACATGTAAGGATTAAATTGACTTTTTTGACAGAAAGAAGCAGAAACACATCTCCCAGAACTTGAATCAAGGGATGGAATTCCAATAGCCATGGAAGATATTGGCACATCTAATGTCTGGAACATGCGTTACAGGTACAAATAAATATCTTTACTTGATCTATAATTAATGCTAACATTATATACGTTGTGGGAAGTTTTTAATTAATTGCTAATTTTCTGCTTTTCAATTTGTGAATTGGGTGGGTGTACAGGTTTTGGCCAAATAACAAGAGCAGAATGTACCTTCTTGAGAACACTGGTAAGGAAGTAACTAGGGTTTTGTATCCATAGATTAATTGCAAGGAAAAAAAGAAAGGCATGCCATAAAATAGATACATAATTATTCTAATCTAAATCCACTTGATTTTTTAGGGGATTTTGTGCGGGTAAATGGTCTTCAAGAGGGAGATTTCATTGTGATATATTCAGACACAAAATGTGGCAAATATGTAAGTCCAATCCCTCTAGATCAACTCAATAATTGTATATCCCTTTTATTATTTCAAGATGATTTTTTTTTTAAAGATACGTTCAAGTGATTATTCCTTTAATCTAATAATTTCTGGAACGATGATAATGACACGCAGTTGATAAGAGGTATAAAAGTTCGACAGCCCGGTTCAAAATCAGAGGGCAAGAAGCCAGCCAGGAGAAACATGCGTAATTTGACCCAAGCAGGTGCCAATGACTTTTCTCAGCTAGCCCCCAGCTTCAAACAAACAGTGAAGTGAGCAAAAGAACACACATATATATTCAGCTAACACCTATATATGTATGATGGAAGAAAGGAAAACAAGATATAACATTTGTTTTACTGTTAACCCCCTTTGGATGTCCTCTCTGCATGTTCATCAGTTCAACATAGCCAGATGAAATAATCTGTTCCTGGATCACAGTGTCCATAGAAGTTCTCCATCATTCATTTTTCTGGGATTTGGTATTGAGTTATTTTTGAATCTCCCAAACTTTTATCGGCATAATCTTTTGCTTGGGGGGGGGGGGGGAGAGTTATATCTATACTATGTAATTGTATTCTAGTATCCTAAACTTGTGTACCAGTGTTTCTGTTATTTATAAACTCCAACAATTATGTTAGTGTATTTCGTAATTGTACCATGTAATTACAGTTCAAGTGTTATATTTATTCTACATTACAAGTTAATATCATTTCATCATCCTTTGTTGTTTGTTCAATGTCTGAGGAGATTGATAATTCCTTGATTCTTCAATATGTGATGAAGCTGATGGGGCAGACTATAGGGCATTTATTAAGGACTCCAAATATATGACCTAGTCTTTTTGGCAATTGTTGAGCGTGCAAATTGTACATGTCTGTTGCTCTATACAAACCCTGGAAAATGTGCAGTACTAGACAGACACCCCATCCTTATTTAGATTAGTTCTTCAATACAAAGAAAATTACCATCTATTCTCTAACTCAAACAACTTTTGCCTTTAAAATTCCGATTTGTAATTTTTTTAAAAACGTTGCATATATGAGTTTTACGTGTTTATATTAATATTTCATTTTAATACTTTTGATAATCAAATATATATATATATATATATGTTCAAAAAATTAATTATATTTTAGCTATTTATAAAATATAATATGTGAAATATCGTTAAAATTCAAATGTTCAAAGACAAAACTTAAAAACAATCTAAACTGTAATTTTCACCGAAAATAGTATCCTGTTGAAAAGATATGAAAATTCAAGTTTTTAAAAGTACTATGGAGGATAATTTCTAGAAGCTTTGAATGGCATATATCAATTTCGTGGTATGTAATGTAAGTAGTTCAGATTATCATATATCATGGAGACATTTTGATAAGGCCTCAATTCTAAAGAGTTTGAAACTTGGAGGTATATGTAGAGATCCTCAGATTTTACCGAGTATATAAATGTAAATTAAGCATTAATTGTACGTGGATGAAAGCATCTATCTATTGGTTTATATAACGAAAGTATTATGTTTTAAATTTTAAATGAAAATATTTTTATATACACTAATGCTATGTCATGCATTTGTTATCTTAGGTTAATTAGTGGAAGACGATAAATTTTAAAAATAAAAATAAAAAATGAAATTATAGTACAACTACTAAAGATAAACTAGCAATATAGGATCGACTGATCAAATGACCAAGAGAAGGTTTCCCTAAAATGGGGAGCCGAATTACAATTGAAAATCATATTAGTACGGCTGCAAAATTGCGTGCAAGTAACAGGAACTGCGGGTATTGGATTATCAGGAAACAAACAAAAATTTTGATGACTCCTAAGGAGTTGTTTGTCTGATGAATGATAGGAGACAGCAGCTCTTGCTGACAAAACAACTCCCGTTTATTTTAAATGAATGCATCAAACAAACAAGGCGTACCCATCCATACCGGATGTCCGGAACTGATTCCACCGCCCCAAAGGTTTTCTTTAAAAAGGAGAAAATAGAAATCACACTATGAGAGCCCCACCTTTTCTAAGAGATTTGGAACTTTAACGATTTGGATTTATCATGTCTTAGAGTCTACTATTTCCGAACATATATATATATATATATATATATATATATATATATATCTCACTTCACGTATTATTTTTATTGTTTACTTTATATATGTACTAAAATTAAATAAATTATTGAAATTGATAAGATGTGATTACACTTTCTAATTTGCCCTTATTAATAGTTACTGTGTTAAAAAAATAATGCATTCACAAGAAAAGTGAACAACTCATCCAAATGGGTATTAAATTTAAATTTTAGTAGGTAATCATATTTATTTGTATGTATTATTTTTTGTGTTGTGATGCATTAAAAACAAATCAAAATTAATACTTTATATATTTCTAAAAAATTATATTTATATTTCAAGAGTAAACAAATCTACAATTGTAAAAGTGCCCACTAATATTAGAAATTGGAGAATTTAAATGAGATATCTAAAAAAGAAACATGAACGATTGTAACCAGATAGATTATATAATTTTATATTTTAGAGAAAAGTTACAAAGCTAGAAAAATAAACATACTATGTGCATGAACATAGTTTGTCAAATCGATCTTGAACTTATGTTTGTGTGTAGAACTTACTAAGATTGAACCTAAATCGTTGAATCTGATCGGAACCAAAATATAATCGACGGTTAAAAAATTATTGACTAGATTTATGGTTTAATAAGGTTTATAACCGACGATTTTCAATTTCGATTTAGATTTTTTATTTTGATAAATTGTGAATCGAGTTTCATAAACCGTTGAATCAACGGTTCAAACATTTAAAAAATATAGTATATATAATTTTATTTAACAAGTTATGTTTAATTTTTATGAATTACTCTTGTCACCATTTTACCGTAATTATGTATAAAAAAAATTAATTTTTATCTTTTCAAAATTTCAAACTAAATATCATTCTAATTGTTCATTTTGGACTCGTACTAAAATTAAAGAAATTATTGGGATTAATAAAATGTAACTAAATTTCATAATTAGCCCTTATTAATAGTTAGTATGTTACCATGAAATGCATTTACAAGAAAAATGAACAATTCATCCACATGGGTATTAAATTTAAATGTTAGTGGGTATTCATATTTATTTGTATGTATTGTTTTTGTATTGTGATTCATTGAAAACAAATCAAAATTAATACTTTACATATTTCTAAAAAATCATATTTATATTTTTCAAGAGTAAACAAGGACACAATTGTAAAATATATTGTACAATTGGAATAAGACATTTAAAAAATAAATATGAATAATTGTAACGAAGCGGAGGGAATATATATTTTTATATTTTAGAGAAAAGTTACAAAGAAAAAATAAATAAACCTATTTTGTGCATGAACATTATTTGCCAAATCCCTTTCAAACCAATGTACATGTGTAGACTTTACTAAGATCGAACCTGAACCGATGAATAAAATCGAAATCGAATCGTGATTAGCGGTTAAAAAATCGTTAATTATATTTATGGTTCATTAAGGTTTATGAACAGATGACTTTTTATTTCAATTTAAATTTTTCATTTTAATAAATTATGAATCGACAGTTCAAACTTTTAAAAAATATATTATATATAATTTTATTTAAAATTTTATGTTTATTTTTTATGCATTAATTTTGTTATCATCTCACAATTTACCATAGTTATGTATAAAAAATTAATCTTTATCTTTTCAAAATTTTAAACTTTAGAAATGTTTTATAATTTATAAAAATCTTCATGTAAACTTTAAACAACCATTGTTTGTTGTCAAAGGCTCATGTTATTCTTCATCATTTTTGTCGAATGAATAGAGGAAATTCAATAAAAAATAAAATGGTAGCTACACTATACTCTCCAGAGAGTTTTAAAAAAAGAAAGATCGATCTTCTTTTGAGTTTTGATTCTTTAAATGCTCAATATTGTCTTAATAATTGAATTAAAGCTAAAAAATATCAATAAGAATAAATAAATTCTATTAACACTAAAGTCGGAAGCTACAAATAATCAATTGAAGATAAACAAGCAGTTTAATTTTAAAAATAAAAATTAAATTTATATCCATTTTAATAGAAAACTTTAATTTCTTAATTAAAAAAATACCCTAAAATTTTGATTTTTTTTTTATCTGTAACCATTCAAAATTGTAATGTTATCATAACCAACCAAAATAGTTACAGTAAAATTTTGATTTAAATTTTTCATTTTGATATCAAAACAATTGCTTTAACATTTTAATTTAAAATTTTTATTTTGATAAACATAAAATCAATTTTAATTTAAAACCGATGGCTCAGGAGTTGGTTTAGGAACCGTTGTCAGATCTATTTGTGTGGCTACTTTCAAATCATAACAGTCAATTTAAAAAGATTTGTATACAATTTTCTTGATAACTGTATCTGTTCAAACTTTTGTGTCAAGTACAGGTACTGAATTTTTATGACAAAATGCAAATAGAATGACGTCATTCTTTCAATTGATTATGTTAATTTAAAACATCTATTTTAGTATAATAAAGACAGTAAAAATTTAAGACTTAAAGATGAAAAGGAAATTACAATATATACTTGTTTCAATCAATTATGTTAATTTAAAATATCTATTTTAAATAATAAAGAAAGAGTAGCCATTTAAGACTTAAGATGACAAGTAACAACATGCATGCAACAGGGTTGATCTCTAATAACATTTCAATTAAATTAAAATAAGCAATAAGTAGAACCTTGATTCATAGGAGAACACATCACAATGTGTTTGATTGATTTTTTTTTTTTAAGTACACAACAATCAGTTTTATTAATCTACTTTTGTGATCAGATGTCTATCTAAAACCAACTTTGCCAATTGAGGAAGAAGATTGGAGAAGTGACGATGCAGAAAAGCTTGAATTATTACTACTTTGAAGGTACAAACTCTGCATTGCTGCTGAGGATGGCCCTCCTCTTCCTCCTCCAAGGCTGTTGTTATTTTCCTTTCCATTATTTTCTGCTTGTGAATCTTTGAGAAGCATGTCTACTTTCATACTCTCTTGATCTAAATCCCTCTCTTGCTTTATTTCTTTGAGCATTGCCGCGACATCCTTCATCGTTGGCCTATCATCTGGACAAGGATTAACACACAGAACAGCCACTCCTAAAGTCTGCATCATCTCTTCAATTTCAGACTCAGGCCTTGCATGTAGCCTGGAGTCTAACACCTCAATTCCAGCTCTTCCTCTTTTCTGTCTGATCCAATCCACAATGTGAAGTCCATCTGGTATGGTGGGATCAATTGGTTGTTTTCCTGTTATAATTTCCAAGACTACAACTCCATAGCTGTATACATCACTTTTCTCCGTGATTTTCATCATGTATCCATATTCTGCAACAAGATCAGCTTTGAATAAGTTTAGAGCAATGCAAAAGATGTAAATGTTTTTAGGAATTCATCCTTGAAGTGAATTTTTGGATTAATGTACATTTGAACTAACCTGGTGCGATATAACCATAAGAGCCAGCAACTGTATTTGAGGATCGTGCAAAATCTCCATCATCAACTAGTTTGGCAAGTCCAAAATCAGCAATATAAGGCTCAAATTCAAGACCAATAAGGATGTTGTTGGCTTTGATATCCCTGTGAACAATAGGTGGAACACAATCATGATGCAAATAAGCCAAGCCTTGAGCTGCACCCAGGATTATTTGATACCTCAAATTCCATTCAAGGCAGCCACCACTTTCATGAAGCACACTTCCAAGGCTTCCATTGGGTATGTAATCATACATAAGCAACCTTGTACTCTGATTCCAACAGCAACCCAAGAACCTAACAATGTTCTTGTGGCGTATTGAACCGAGGGTCTTTACCTCAGTTGAGAATGAATCGCGAACGCCTCCTGTGGTTCCAAGTTTGTCATTTTGATAGTTATAACCAGCTGCCGTTGTTGATGACCACAGTTTCTTAACTGCAATGACTTCTACCATTACTCACTTCTGCACGGTAAACAATCCCAGAACATCCCTTTCCAATCACATTTGATTCCACTAGACATTTTTTAACTTCTTCAACAGTGAAATTCAACTTTTGGAATGGAGTAAATTGCCAAGGAGAAGTATCCCCTGCTCCCAGCTCAGAATCATTATCTTTCTTCATGCTTCTAACCCGTAAAACTGCTAAAACTCCCGAGATTGCTAAGGCTACAGTCAAAGCAGCGAGCAAACCAATTGCTAGCTTTAGTTTCCAGGATCTTCTAATACTTTTGTTGTAGGCTAGTTGCCCATTGCTAAGGAAACATGAGGCATGCCCCCAAGAACATAATCCCTGGTTGCCAGCGAGTTCGGTTGCTGAGAGCTGCCTAAACAGTTTATTATCAGGAAGATAACCTGTGAAATTGTTGTAAGAGATATTTAGAGAGACGAGATTTTCTAGCCCAGAAAGAGGCATTAAATCTCCTTCAAGCTTATTATGTGAAACATCCAGCACAGAGAGTTTGTTCAGAGCAGATATCTCAGTTGGGATTGACCCTGTCAAGGCATTCCAGCTCAAATTCAAAGCAATGTCAAGGCCCTCTATTTTAAACAGTTTCTCTGGGAGGCTGCCTGAGAGATTATTGTTGCTTAAATCAAGCAATTGAAGTCTTGTACATTGGCCCAAAGTTGAGGGGATAGTCCCAGACAAAGAGTTACTACTAAGTATAAGTCTGTTCAGAGATGTAAGTTGACCGTAACTCCAAGAAATCTGACCAGAAAAACGATTCATGGAAGCATCAAGCACCTGAAGCCGATCCAAAGAAGATAGAGAACTTGGCAAAGTGCCACTGAGGGTATTGTTACTCAGATTCAACATCTGCAGTTCTTTGCAGTTGCCAATCTCATCTGGCAGTGATCCACTAAGATAGTTATTTGAGACGTCTAGAAAGCTCAGACTATCCAGGAACCCAATCTCCTTTGGTATTTGTCCAATAATCTTATTATCGATGAGTCGCAACCGCATAAGGGAACTGCAATTACCTATCTCTGGAGGAATGGAGCCTGAAATTTCATTGTCAATCAAGAGAAGTTTGGTTAGATTTTTCAGCTGAAAGAAGCCGCCTGGTAAATTACCAGTGAGGGAATTATGCGATAGATCCAAAGCTTGGAGGCTCCTGCAACCGGCCAATCCTGATGGGATGCTTCCCTCAAGTTTGTTCTGCCAAGCAAAGAAGACTGTTAGCTCTGTCAACAACCCAAGCTCCTTTGGGATTGAACCAGATATTTGGTTAGTATCAAGCTGTAATTGCACCAGGCTTGTAGCATTGGAAAGAACAGTTGGAATCGAGCCAGAGATATTGTTGTTACTAATCATCAATTCCTGAAGATTTGTGAGATTTCCAAGTGACCATGGTATGGTACCAGTGAGAAAATTCAATGAAAAATCAGCTATTACTAAACTTCTGCAGCTCCCAATTTCAGCAGAAATATGCCCAACAAAATTATTTTGCCACAATAACATCTTTTGGAGTTTCTGAAGTTTGCCCAATTCTGCTGGTAGTGACCCAGACAGATTATTCTCATAAAGATACAAGTCAACAAGCTCTGAGCAATTGCCTATTTCAGGTGGTATTTCACCAGAAAGCATTGTAGTATAAACAGAAAGTACTTGAAGCTTGCTTAGCTTACCCAATGATGCAGGTATTGGACCAGAAATCTTGGTATCAGCAAGACCCAATACTTGCAAATTCTGGCAATTTCCAAGCTCTTCTGGAATCTTTCCTTCAATGTCTTTGTTCCCTCCAGCTCGTATAACTTCCAGTGTTGAAAGTTTTCCTAGCTCCGCAGGAAGAATCCCACTTAGCTGATTGTCAAATACTACAAGATTCTTGAGGCTGCTGCAATTGCTCATCTCTGCTGGGATTTTCCCAGCAAATCGGTTAGAGTTCAAGATCAAATCTTGTAGGTTGTGAAGCTTGCCAATGGTGGTTGGGATGCTACCCACAAGACTATTAGAACTGACATCGATTGTTTTGAGCAATCTACAGTCTCCGATGTCAGGTGGAATAGTCCCCGTGAGATTAGCACCAGAAATGGTGATTGATTGGAGGGAAGCAAAAGAAGAAAGATTGGAAGGAAAGGGCAGAGCAAGCTCAACCGATTGAATATTGATTTCAGTAACAAAATTGTCATCAGAACAAGTAATGTATGACCAATTACAAGGATTGGGGTCTAAAGAATTCCAATTTGAGAAGGCAGAAGAAGGTGATGAAGGAGAGGTATGAAGCCAAGAAATCAGTACAAGAACTTCATTGCCTGCAGCTGCCACAGCATGTGAGAGAAGTGTGAGCAGTAGCAGAGGGACAGGAGAGTATCTGCGGAGAAGATGGTGGTGGTGGTGGTGGTGGTGGTTTGGGTTGTTCAAGAAGTGCCTCGGCATTGGCATTTGCATTGACCTCAAATCCCAAATCTTCTTGGGTTTTTTTGCATTGGGCTTCTCTATTTCTCCACTTCACTCTATCAGCTCTGTTAATGCAAAATTAGCTAGGTTATGCTATAAATTTTATATCTATATCTATCTTTGCAGGCAAGCAAGAAAAGAAGAGGGATCAATTATTAAAGATTAGCACACCCCACCAGCTCCACCATCTTCACCTCGGGGTTCTGCATTTCCCTGCTTTCTGTCTTCTTCTTATTAAATTTTTGAATTAAGCATGGAAAGGTTGCTCACTCTAGGAGCAGATTAAACCATGTGTTCTTGCATTGTTTTCCTAAATGTACAATCAGTAATAGAGATGGTTTCTCATTTGGGTAATCGGGCCACACCTAATAATGCCACTTATCCTGCATTATAAGATTACCCCCCCCCCCCCCCGGCCATATCTTTTTTGCTCCTTTGGATCCAAAATCCCCCACAGGACATTTCAATCCCAATCAATTCTTCCCTCAACTCATTTCCAGCCCAAAAAAGTGTTTGAGAATGGGCATCACATGAGTGATTCAATTTGCATGGTAATCAGAAATTACCCTCCAAGATTCTCATTTGATATCAGTCCACAGTATCATTACGTAGGAACTCGTTAGAATACACAGATGACCATTTGGGCTATAGCATGCAATGTGGATTTATTTGAGTTGTTTTCTAAGGGAACTTATTGAAAGGTTTTTACTAGAAACAAAATCAAATAAGCAAACATGGTCCCAAATTTTGAGGCCAAATCACGTGAGGTAGGAATTCATTTTCAACCCTACGTCAGAAGAGACTTTCTCTGCTTCTTTTTCTGTTCTTTTAGGAGTAGATGCTGTTTAAACAAACAATTTGGAGGAGAACCAATTCCTTTCTTTCCATCATATATGCAAAAGTTAAGGCAATCTTTAAAATTTTAATGTGGTGGAGCTGGAACGGGTGATATATGTTTGTCTATTTTGTAGTGGTCATAAAATTAGGGAATCTTGACCAAGGGCAATAACTTAGGGTTACATTTTAGTATTCAAAAATGTAACCAGGAGTCCATATAGAGCCCAGAGTTCTAGAGAGAGCTTAGTCAAGTAACCTTGAAAACATCAAATAATGGAATCTATTCCCATCCCAGCTTCTTCTTTTAAAGTACTTTTTTTTTTTTTTTACACTGCTATCATCATCTCCACCCAGCATAATCACCATCTTTTATACATAGATTGGTTATCATGGCTAGAACTCAATTTTAGCAGCTTCAAAAACAAACGTCCTGGTCTCACATAGCTGTAACTTAGAACCTGTTCCATAATACCATCACATGCCAAGAATCAGGCTAAAGAAGTAAAACCTTGTTAATTTCACATGTCTACATGGTGGTAGAAGTTTTTAGTTTAGGAAATCTTGACTAGTGATTAGAAATGTTGATTCAATAGTTTGAGATGTTGTCTGTTTTAAAAGTGTGGTGAGCTTCCCTACTAATTATAGAGCGTTTTACCTATGAACATAAGATCGTGAATTTGCGTTTTACCTATATATATATTTGGATAGTTGTCAATTTGTCCCTTCAAAAAGTATAATTTTCCTAATAGTACATTATTTGAACTCTCTAATATTATCATTCAAAGGTTACATGTTTTTGCATTGTGCCGTTCTGTTACAAGTATTATCACCCTTTAACGTGCCATATGATAGTCTCAGTGTTGGCTTTAGATTATATCTCAAATAAAAGAAATTTAAAAATGTGTTGGCCTTAAATTCTAGAAATAGAAAGGTAGTTAATTTAGTCCCTTATTCTTGTGATTTTGATTAATTTAGTCTCTTGTCTTTCTTTTTTTCAAGTTATCTTGACCTATTATTTACTTTCTTTTAGTTATTTTGATTTTTTTACTCGACTCCTAACCTTTTTTATATTTTAGTTTAATGATTTTTTGCTATAAAAAAAATTAATGCTTTGCAAGTGACTTCTCCAAGTGGCCAGTAGGGATTGCCCACTGGATATTTCTTTATAAAGCCCGATGGACTCTGCCTCAGCATTTTCTTTAGAAAAAATGTCTTGTAGTTATATTTCTACATTTACAGAATGCCTTTTTTTCTTATAAAAAAAGAAACATATTTTACTCTCCAAATGTCGAAATAATCTCAATGTTACCCTTTCAATATGAAAAATATATATATTCAACCTCATCCTTTCATTATTCAAACTGAAGGGCAGCATTGAAAGTACTATGACATTGAAAAGGTAAATAGATGGTTTTATACAAGAAAATCACAATTGCAAAAAGTATGAAATAAAATTGACAAAGACCCTTAGAAAAATAAATAAAAGTTGAAAGTATGATTTAATAATTCTCTTATTACTTTGGGTCTTCCTCGATTTTCACAGAATACTTAAATGGTCTTGCAGTGTTGTTGTCTCTTCCAAAAACGGGTAAAAAGAAAAAGGAAGAAAAAAACAAAATAGTGAATAGGACACATGAATCAATGTTCACCTAGGCAAAACTGTTGTTGCCTTGAAAATTTGATCATCGCCATTCACATTATATTAATTTTTACATACAATTGAATATTTATTTTTTAAAAATAAATATATTTTTCATTTTAATAATATTTTTAATATAAAAAATTTACAACTCACTCACCCCGTCAAATATAATCCCTAATCATATTAATAACGAAAATGTATGTGAAAATTATATATATCATAATAATAACAAATATATTCATTTATAAAAAAAATGTTATTTATTGATAATCATACGATAACATACATAACTTGAATATATAGGAATCATAGTTCCTCTGGGCAGCCTAATCATCATAAACTATGCTTTGCAGACGCAGACAAGTTGTGAAGTTGGATCGCTTGGAACAAGATGAACGCATTTCCCTCCCGCAAATTTTCTGTCAATGCAAGTTTTGTTACAATCTGGAAACTCAGAACATGGACCTTCATATATCCATGTTTCATTTTCTTCAGCGAAAGTTGATGTCAAAAAGAACTTTGTTAATACTCTAGATTAATATATATATATATATATATATATTATTTAATATAAATAAAGAAAAGTCACCTGAAACTGAGATCAATGTGAGACAAAGAAGTCCAATGAGAATAGAAGCTCTAATAGCCATGTCTGAAATGGTTTCTGTTGTCTGTCTGCTTTGGTTGTTTTTTTTTTTTTTTTTTTTTTCTCTGAGAAGAAGAGCTGCGATGATATGCCTCTATTTGCCTGATCTATTTAAAGGGTACGTTTTGAATTTATCATTATTAAGGTAATTAGATTCATTCCATACTAGCATCTAATTTTCCTAGGCAATTTTATACATTGAATGTTCAGGCTTTGCCAAATATAACCAATTTTCTATCACACCTTGACCAAATTAATTTTATGTGTAATTTGTGATCCTCATTCAACCAAATAATACTTTATTAGTTTATAATTAAATGACCAATTTAAGTTATTCTAAAAATAAAAAGACCATTTGACCTTAAAAAAATGACTGCAATATCATTATTATTAATTTGGTTAGATACGATAGCATTAGTTAGTGTGATGAAATCCTTTAGTTATTAGTGGAATTTTAGATGAAATATTCTTTTTTTAGAGTGGAAATTTAATTCGGATATCCCAAAATAGAAAAGTAAATATTACAATATCACAATTTTCTTTTTAGAAATATTTGGAATTGAGTTTGTTTTCAAAAAAAAATTTATAATGCATTACAATCCTTTTCCTTTTATATATATATATATATATATATTGAGTAACATATTACATTCAATGCATTTAACTTTATTGGAAGACAATGACAATGCATTAAATAAATGTGGCCTGTTTTAATAATGTTCCAATATTGCATCTAATAAATCTTTGGATGACTTTATTCTTCTCTCTTTAGAGGTTTTACATAATTCTATAAATATTTCATCATTAACTTTCAATATTACAATTTATTTATTTTCATAACTCCTCTCACCTCCTTTATATTTTATTATTCTCAAAACAAACTTTATTTTCTTTTTCTTATTTTTCAATGATCGAGTATCTTAGTATGGTGGGAAGGAAAATAGAAGTTAGTAAGAAGCAAATATGAAAGTATTTGATTGGATTTTTTAGTTCAAACAGGAAATCAAAAGAATGAGGATGTGGAGGGTTCCTCTTCTCAATGACACCTTCAACCCCTTTAAAAATGGATAAATTGTTGTTTTTCATTTCATTTTTACCAAATAATATAAATGTGAATTACATAGTTTGATTGTGTAATTGTGCAAGAAGTGGAGCAAATAGGGAGAGGAAGTAAATATAAACATATTTTATTTGATTTACGTTATTGGATTAGAAGAAAAAAGGAAGAGGTAATGCGAGGAAAAGTTTTCCATAAAATAAAAATAAAAAAAAAGTGGAAGAGTTCTCCTCAACTTTTAACTATGGAAGTAAATCACGTTTAAACTTAGTTGGTTGAGTGAAAAGTAAAATTAAATACTCCCTTCATTCAAAATTCAATCTATCACATTTACTTTAATTTAAAAATTATGAAAAAGTTTTGACTTTAAATAAGTTATCTTCTTATTTTTGTTAATAATTAAATTAGTATTATGAATTATTAATTAGTGAAATTCATATTTTTAAAATTAAGGATATTATTAGTTAAATTTTAAATAAAAAATATATCGATTTAAAGTAATTGCAAACATATTTTGCAAACGTATTTATCAATTTACGTGAATTGGTTAAGAAGAAAGATGAAGTAAATACAAAAGTTCCATCCCCAGGGTGAACACGGGCCTTTGCATTTTGGAAAAATTTTCATGGGCCTGATTCCAATAATGTAATGACCAACATTGTACTGGTCTTATTGTTAGAGATGAAGCTACTTAATCTTTTTTAGGTGGGCTTTTTTATTTGGGCCTAACGAAAATTATATAGATATCAACGGAAAAAGAATTAGAAAAATGGCCTTCTATGAGTTAATTTATACTCGCTTTGTTTTCTTTTCCAAAGGTTCATGCATGTTTAGTCTATGATTGCTTATTGGATTGTCATTGGAATATTCTAAAGAAGCCAGCTTTATCTAAGGCCCAATATGTATTTTTCTGTTTTTATTTATTTATTTGAAAAGAAATTATTTTTAGATTTTAGCTGGAGCGACTGATTTGAAATCCTCGCCCACAAAGCTTCCGACACATCAATTTGAAGATTTTGATTCCACTACGAAGATATAGAAAAAATGCCGAAATTAAGATAAATAGTTTTCTACTGTTTTGCAAATTCATCAGAAACCACCGAATGGCTACAATAATCTGTGGCAGTGGCATTCCGCTTCCCTCTCAGTGCAGCAAAAATCGAATTGTAACACTCCGCCCATCTGAATTTCTTTCCTGTAATTCAGTTTTGAATTTGAAAAGGAAATTTTTTCCGACAATTATCCAATTCAACAAGTTCAGAAATCCAAGAACCCGGACCAGACCTATTGCTTTCGCTTGGCAATCCGATTTCTTTAGAGGTAAAGTTTTCACCTTTAATTTCAGTATTTTCCTCTTATAGCTGCTACTGAATTCTTTTTAATTTCCATGTTCATTGAGATTCACTATCACTGAAATTCGATTTGATGTTCAAGAGTGCTTTTTTATGCTTTTGAATGGGTTTTGTGTATATTGATTGGGGTTCAGCATACTTATCTGCTAAAATGGTACAATTTCCATCAATTCTGTAGGATGTGCAATGATAAAAATCTGTTATTATAGTTCTATATATTGGAAAATTCTTGATTCAATTGGTAAGGCTAGGTGGAAAGAATAAAATGGTATCAGTTTCGTTTGATTGGGAATCTGATACTCTGATACTATAATAACAGATACTCTGATAAAATGGAAAAAATCTGATACTCTTTGTTGGGAAGGATTCTTTTGGGATAAGAGAGTTGTCAAACAAATAAAGTAAAATAAAACTGAGAATAATGAAAATAATTTGGATATACATATTTTACATGAAAAACCTCCAAACAAATTAGGTAAAAGCCATGGAACAATTGCAATAATTTATTACACTCGAGAATAATTGAGATAAAAAAATAAATTTTTCTTTCTCTTGGACTTATCTAAATAAGCTAACAAAGAAATTAGAGAATTTCTCTTGGGATGCAAAACTCTTTCTCTACAAAATAGCTACTAAAGCTATATCTCTGTATTAAGAGCTAGAGAAAGAAATTGGTGAGGAATTTATCTTGACTTTGGATGATTTACAATGGTAATATGTAGGGAAGCCTACAAATGATGAAAAAATGTTATAAATAAGCAGCCATAATGCATTCAATAATAGGTGAAAACCATTTGTGGGCTACTCTTCCCTATAAATAGGCAGCCATATTGCCATTGTAAATCATCTCATCTCAAGATAAATTCCGTCCAATCTCATTTCTATGAAGAAGAAGCCCTTTAAATTTTGGCAGCTGTTGTTTGAAGGCGAGCAAAGATGCCAATCTTGAGTTATCCTCTGGTGTCATACACTATACTGTGTAAAATTTCCATTTGAAGAAAAGAATTTTTGAAAACTTTCAGCCTAGAAATTATTTTAGCTCTTGATGAAAATTATATATTTGGGAAGATGTATTGTCATTTATAGATTTTCATGGTAAGATAGGTTTATTCCAATAATTTGCTCGTGCTGGATCATTCCTGTCTGGCTTTTCCCCTCTGATCTTTAAACTGGTAATGTATTATGTATCAAAATCCTTTTCTATAGTTGCTCAGACTGTTTGGAAGGTTGGGAAGGATGGAGTTGAAGCTGGAACCAATCTAGTGCCTGTAAGTTCATCTAATTCTTCCATACGAGCCTTTTCTAATTAATGACTTTAAGATAGTTTCTTTGTTTCTGGTGCTGTCTAATTGAGTATGTTATTACCTTCTTGTTTGTCTATTAGGATTCTATTCCAAGGCCAATAGCAAGAATCTCGGTGACTGGGATCACTGTAGCGCTTGCACTCTTTGTGCTCAAGTCCTTCCTATCCACTGCCTTCTTTGTGCTCGTAAGCTTTCTTGCTGTCCTACCATATCTGCTGAAGATGTTTTGTTCAGTTACATTTTATAGCTATATCTTCATTTTCCTGGGTGTTCTGAATTTTATTACAGAAATGAAAGCCGTACATGCCAACGATACAAGGTTTTATTCTATTATGGAAGGATGAATTGTTCTTCCTTTTGTAACCCTCCATGGATTTCCATGTACATAGCAGAAAAGAAAGTACATGGTCATACAATAGAGAAAGACTATGGACGTGATTGATAGTTCTATGATCCAAACATTCTCCTATGTAACTTTAATATCTCCTTTATGTGAGTTAATAGAGTTTGAAACTTAGGTAGAACTATTTGGAAATTAGAAGTAGATCATCTAAATCAAATTTGTTGTTTGGCTAACAACAGGCAATGATGGGACTCATTTACTTCACATTCATAGCCTTGAATAAGGATAAAGGCCCAAAAGTGGATGCAGACGCCACTTCAACAGAAGACAGTCTTGAAGAAGCAAGAAGAATAATGGAAAAGTACAAGTAACAAAGCAGGAGGATAGCGCTAGTTCCTACAACATTTTTCCTTTTGCTACTTTGCCTTTCCTTCACTTGTCGATGAACTACAGAAGATGAGAAAATATATCCATCACAAGATGCCTCTCCTGCTATATTTACCATTACTGTAAATTTCTGCATGATCATGAAACCCAAGCCTATAGGCTGGTATTCTTTCTTGAGTATTTTGAGGAGCCGTTCCTTCATTTTTTCAGCTGTCAATCACTGTAAGTTTGATTAAGTTATAGAAGCAGTTTTCTTTTTGAGTAGTTTCTATATCTTTATTTCTTTAACAAGCCAGCCAATGTTTCTCCATATATATGAAGAAACTATATATGGAGAAACTCCAGCAGGTCTTTACATTTGGGATGGAGTATGTATAGAGTAGGACAAGGTTGTGCAGTTTCAGGAGTTAAACACATGGGGAAAATGACGGTGGATGGAACGGTGGTTCTCTGCCATTGTCAAAGCGTAAACACACAATATTCAAAGGCTAAGGGCAAGGAAGTGGATAAGAAGCAACAGAAAAGCATTAACTGATATTTCCATTTACTAGTCGTCGCTGAAGAACTCGAGCAGTCAGCAGACGAGCAAATCAGAACTTACAGGATTTTGAAAACGATCAATACATCCATCAGCCTAGCATGTCCAATCTTTTTGCATTTACAAGTGCACTAAGAGATTTAAAAAGGCATAAAGACAATAACCAAGAAACACACAATGCAAAAGGATGCGATTGCTCAAGGAAGAATGGATGTTGATCTAGATACTCTCATAGACATCTTCAGAAATGATAAGACTACTCTTCCATGTCGATGATGCATCGAAGGCCCTCCCCTCTCAACATGTAGTCAAAAGCTTTGTTGATTTCAGAGAATGGGACACGATGGGTGATGAACTTATCTACCTCCAGTTTCTGCAGGAGCATACAACAAGTTTGTTCCGTTCAGTTCCAGCACAGGTAATAAAGGATGGAAGTATATAAATTTGTCAAGAGCACAGCTAATACAATAACATACCTTGTTCATATACATATCAACAACAGAGGGAAGGTCGGTACGAGGTTTATAGTTCCCAAAGAAAGTTCCTTTCAGTGACCTCTCATTTAGCAGATTGATGGGCTTGGTCATGAAAACTGCATCTTTGTTGGGCACTCCAACAAGTACAGCGACACCCCATCCCTGCATGGTTCAAGAAACAGAGAACTATGAGCATTCTATAACATTATCTAGGTTCATAAACTACAAAACCTAGACCCTGACAATAGAGCAAGCGTCAGAAGTAGAGTTAACAAGACTATCTACCAGAGCAACTGAGTAGTTTTTTTATTTGGACCGATTGATGTCAGTATGTTTACTACTATTAACAAATTCATTTTTTGTTTTTGCAGAGATCAATTTTGACATATTTCAACCAAAGCTCCTCCCATCGGAAGTCAAAAAATAATTCGATGTGAAAAAATTCCAATGTCAGAATAAGTCAATCCAATATCATACATCATGAACACATTCGAAGGCAGAAATCATGGCATTAATGTTTCCAGTGCATTCCACACTCCTATCAACTCCACCATTTGTCATCTCTGCAATGACCTGATAAGAAATTAAGAAAATGTTGAGATGGGAGAAATAATAAAATATGACATTCATACATTACAAAAGAAGCAACGGAAAGGATAAATTTTTACAAAATTTACCTCTTGAACTGGTCTATCGTGGTCCTTCGGATTTACAAACTCTGTAACTCCAAATTTCTTGGCTAGCATCATAAAAGTAAAAGATGAAAAGAAGTCAGGATTATTCAATGGCACTTCTAACTTCTTACATTAGGAGCAAAGAATGAATAATGGCATGTACCTTCCTCAAACCTATTGGGGTTCAAGTCAACCCCTATAATCCTCGAGGCCCCAGCAATTCTTGCACCTTCAGCAGCCTGAAAAATGTTAAAGAGTATAAGAACCTAGATAGCAACAATATAATAACGAGGCGAAGAAATGTAGAAATTTTATGAGCCAGGTGTAGAGAGCAAATCGTGTGATACTGACAGCCAGGCCAACTGCTCCTAGTCCAAAGATGGCAACTGAGGAGCCCTTCTTCGGTTTTGCCACATTGAGGGTTGCACCCAATCCTAGTACAGAAAATTGGAATTTAAGCCCAAAATAATATGTTTGACACTGCAAATTCTATAGGAACCTAACCTAGTATATCCGAAAGATTTATGAGAAAAAATCTGTACCCGTTGAGATGCCACAACTGAGAACACATACTTTATCCAGTGGTGCCAAGGGATTGAGCTTCGCTAGGCAGCCTGAATGGACTACAGTGTATTCACTAAAGGTTGAAGTACCCAGAAAATGGTTTATTGGGTTTCCATTGATCGAAAACCTAGATTTGCCATCACTTAGCATTACACCTCTGTCTGTATTTATCCTAAGCAGGTCGCACATATTGCTTTCCTCAGACTTGCAATGTGCGCACTGACCACATTCTCCAGTGAATACTGGAAGAACATGATCCCCAACTTGGAGATCTGACACCCCTTCTCCGACACTTTCTACTATCCTGTTATGGATGTTGAGGCAGTGAGATTAAAAATTAAGTTAAAGGGGGAGAAAAAACGAAACCCTGAATGACAAATGCCGATTTAAACTTGAAAACTGAAATAGACACGAGTACAGAACTTCTCCCTATCCTGAACTCCAAATGGGCAAAACCACATAAAAGTCACAATCATTCAATCCTTTCGATGGACTTCTCAACCAAAGCTAGTAAACTAGTTTTGGCCTCATGGATTTGGCCCTCCAACAATGAGATGATCAGAGTGTGTGTGATAATTGATTACTTAATAGATGTTGCCAATGTAATGTCAAAGAAACTAATTACCCAGCTGCTTCGTGACCGAATATGCGTGGAAAAAGTGGCGTTTGCCCCTGAAAAGACAGATATACTTCAAATTAAACTTCCATACCAATGTTAAGAAAACAATTGTTCAAATGGTATAAAATCATATGAAGGTCTTGGGTTATACTTGAAATTGCAATGAGTTATCAAATAGGAGGATCGTAGGATTGCACAATTAAGAATCAATATTCTTTGCAGAATATATGTAATTGTAGCTAAATTGTTCGTTTCATTCTGCTTTTGCAGTACCCATGGCTCTGTTTCTCTACTTCTTGTAACAAAGCTTGACCATGTGAAAATATCGTCGTCACAGATTCACAGTTAAAAAATAAATAGATTGGGAATATTTTAAGTAAGCATTACGGGAAAAATGATTCGTCATATCAAATCAACGAAGAAATTCACAGAAAGCAGGTTGAAAGTCTCACTAACTTTAGCTTCCCAGAAGTAGAGATCAGTGTGACAAAGAGACGTGTATTTAATCTTGATCCTCACTTCCAAGGCTTGCGGTGGCGCAACCTCCACTTGCTCAATCACCAGAGGTTTCCCGGCCTCCCATGAAACCGCAGCTGCAAATGACACAGTCAGTAAATTCCATTTTCTTTCCCTATATTTAGGATCGAAAGAAATGCACGCAGGAACAGAACAAGAAAAAGGGGGGAAAACCCACAA
The DNA here is from genome assembly GCA_019593545.1 of Apocynum venetum. Classification (NCBI taxonomy): domain Eukaryota; kingdom Viridiplantae; phylum Streptophyta; class Magnoliopsida; order Gentianales; family Apocynaceae; genus Apocynum; species Apocynum venetum. The sequence goes on from SRSM01000324.1 coordinate 3,871,190, forward strand.
TGAAAATCCATCGCAAGAAGCATTTTGGGAAACGAAATCCATGAAAATTCATCAAACACTCAAAAAACCAAAATAATTCCATCGCTCAATTCCAAGTTTCCAACCCGATTAGAAGAATAATTACAAAGAAGCCGTACAAATGTTCAAATACACGCCATCCACAAATTCATAACAAAAATCAACGTCAATGTTTCAAACAATCCAGAGCAAAACAATTAAAAGATAGAATCAAAACAATCCAGACCTTTACAGGGGATCACAAGACCAGCAGTACTCGACATGGTAAAAGACTTGGGTATTCCGTACGAAAATTCAGTGATGCAACGAAGAAGATAAGATTCATAGGCTGAGAGAAATTTAGTATTATTGCAGTCTGGTAGTGCGTGAAGTCTATTCTATGTATAGGGTTTGGATTGCAGGGATTCGTGGAAGGGTCAAAAACCACTTGTCACTCGCACACAGGGACTGAAGAGAATTTTCAGGATGCTTTGTTAGTTTTTCAGTACAGCAAATTGGAAATGAAGTTACATGTACGATGATGCTGGATGGTTTTCAGCCATTGGACAGCTTTTTATGATGTGCCAAGTAACTTTTTTTTTATTATTATTTTTTATTTTAAGAATCAATCAGCTTCATCTTTCACCCAATTGTCACGAGCATGTTACGGGATGTGTAATATGAATCGTGATACAATAAAATATTTTTAAAGTTTTACAATTTTATTTTTATTTTTACTTTTTCAACTCTAAAATTATTTATTAAAGTTCATATTTAAGATGTTTTAACAGATTACTTTAAATATATAATATATGTAATTTATTAAATTTGCATAGTTGATCTCAAATAAAATTCAGTATTTTAATTTTGAAAAAATTATTTACTAGAAGTAACGGTCAAATGTAAGATTAATAAAATTCTATAAGTAATATATGCAATTGAAAAAAAATATATAATCTTTTTATATAATTTAGTGTAACTATTGGAGTATTAATGTCTATGTTAAGAGTTTCTTTTAACATTTTTTATTTTGAAACCTATAATCTAATTAAGTAGAGTTAATTAGTTACAATTTTCTAAACTTTTAATTATAAATTATTTTCAACAAAATAACTCTTTAACATTTAACTTTTATTTATTTTTTGAGGGAATCTAGCATTAACTTTTCATTATTTCTTCTTCATATTTTTAGACTCTCTAAGTAATTATTTTTTACTATTAAATATCATTAATTATTTACCTAATATTTTAATTTTAAATATATAAATATATATATAATAACATTATATACATATATTAAATAGAGACCTTAATTTTTTTGAGGGACGAGGTTATTGCCTCATTTGACTCATGAGCTACATAGCCCTGGTCTGTTAAGCTCTTTTTGGTTGAAAGGAAATGGGGAGAATAATAGTTTTGGATTGATTTTTTTTATATAAAAAAAGGTCTAACTTTATTTCCTTCTAAAAGTCAGCAGAAACTAAAACCCATATTTAGGTAGCGACTATATCTTATAAAACCTTTTTTCGGTTCACTAATTATTCAAACACAATTCTAATTATCATCTTTCCACTCTCATCTCTTTTTGCACAATCCAAACATAGCCTTGATGTAAAAACTTCTTGTTGTTTCTTTTTAATGGGTGAGACATATACAAGCATTCTAGAGAAATATGTTTAAATTTTTAATAATTTTTTTGAGTCATTGATCAGTCACAAGTTTTCTTCTTTTCGGATTGGTTCATAGCCTTCATCCAATCATACTCAAAATTTGCTCCGCTTCTCCTTTTTTTATTATTTTTTATCTTCCTTTCTGGTAATTACTTTCCCAGTGTTTCGCTTTGGAATTAAAAGGACAACGGCTTTGCTTTGGAATACAAGCCCTACTTCTTATGTGGCAGTTACTATACTCATTAAATTAACTACGTATTCTATTCTATTTCAGTAAAACTATCTACTTGGACTAGTGAAGATCATTTTTCATTTAACTACATATAAACTATTGCAGTGCATTTAGGGCCATTTTGAAAACTCAGTAACAAGGAGAGACCTACTTGCCCGATTTTTTCAAAAAAAAAAAAACATTTTTATTATTTAATTAAAAAAATGGGCTTGAAACCAGTTTTATGTAGTCTGTAGTGTTAACTAAAGGCCCTTTCCGGAGCTTTTTTTTTTTTTTGTCATGAATCATGCTTGCACTAATCTTACAATTATAGGTAAAAACCCTTTACAAACTAAACTACCTACTTGTCAAATTTTCTATTTCATAAATCCGAAGCACCAATTGAATTTCAAATTTATTTTCAACCACTTGAATTTTGGACGTCTCATCTAATATTTGTCAGTGGCTATATCCTTTTACTTCTAAAGTAAAATCCAGATTCAACGCATGACAAAATATCAAGGGGCAATAATAGCCAAAAGGTAAACAATCTCTCTTATATCCAGAGCATCATGATGCCTATGACAAAATTTGCCCTCTCAACCCCTCCCTTCCCAGCAAACATCATGCAATCTTTCTCTTTCTTTTCCTTTTTTCTTTTTAAAAGTAACAATCATCATACAATCATTCGCAAATTCATAGTAACAGTTCGAAACCCAACTACACAAACCAATTGACTTCATAAGAGGGTATAGCTTTTCTAACACTAGCATGCAGCGGAGAGCCTGTGTCACTTTAGCATTTGTAAGATTTCAGGGATGTTTTCTCTAGTACACATGATGGTAAAAAAAAGCAAGCTTGCATAGAAATATTTTTACACCGACAAAGCAAATATAATTGCCATCCAATGAATGAATGCACATTAAAACGTAAAGAAAAATTGTAATTCCTTAATATTTTCTCTAGGTACTATTGTTACATTTTTTTCCCCATACGAAAGAACAGGAGGAACCTCTTACACCCAAACTGATGATCGCCTCAAGATCTTGCAACTCCCACAGGAGAAGAGACCTATTATATAGACTAAGGCTACCAACTTAGAATTTAAGAAAGAAAAAACGGAGCCTCAATATAAATATTTTCCCATGGTTGAACTAAACTAATTCAACTAATTGCAATGAAGTTGTTTGACACAGAGAAGATCTGCAAAGAGTGGGAATGCTTCGTCCCAAAACAATTAGAAAAAAAGAGGATATACTACAAACCTGCTCTTTGCTGGTCTGATTGCTCAGACTCTTAACAAATAATCTAATCTAGAAATGAAAGCACCTAAGGAAGAGTTTCTGGACTGACATTGATCATGCTGAGTGGCTGCTGCTATGATGGCTTTGACCCAAATGGGAGAACCTTGAGGAAGCAAGTAGAGGTGATTCTACATCCACAGTCACCTCCGAAGCAGAACCATTTCTCCCAGTCCTCAATCCACTTATATTGTTAATAATACTATCTGGGACATATAGATCAGACGACTTCTTTTCCATCTTAAATTCCTGCTAAATGGAAGGAGGCCAAACTTAAAAACCATGAACAACGGAATAATTACAGCAATAGAGGAGAGCAACAGCAGTAGCAGGTAAAAAAGAGGCAATGAAGGAATGATACTTAAAGAACATGTGAAATTAGTAGTCACTATCATGGGAAATAAACAGTTTTAGTAATATCCTAAGAAGGATTAAGAAAAGAACATTCGACTTTGATCATCCTATTTCACATTCATTCCTTCTTCAGCTGTAATCCAAACGTCTGGCTGGAAAATCTTTTGAAAGAAGAAATCATTTCAAAAGTATTCCTCCCCACCCTCAGCTAATGAATATCAGAAACCAGTTGATGTAGAAACACAAATGCAATATATTTAAACCCATCTCACTATAACTCATGGAACTAACAGTTAAGATCCAGTAAAATGTTATTTGGCAGAGTAAAAACAGTATGTTGTTTTGATAGCAGGAGCAAAAAATTCTACACGTGAACAAGCTTTGACAGGCACGCAATGAGCATGCAGATGCAGGTAATCAATCACCAATACAACAAACTATTTTGAGAAAACAAGAAGCTTTAACTACAAAAGAGAATAAAGATCTAGAAGGAAATGTGTTTCTTGAGATAGAACATGAACATCCACCTTTGCTGTTCGTTCAGCAATGGTCTCTATGGGAAGTTGGGATGCACGAACATCTTTGACCTTCAAGTAATTGTACATGAGCACACCACATATGGCTGCCAATAACCCAGAAACATATCAGAGGAAATTAAACAATTTAAACATTGCTTTCAGTTCATTACTTGAGGAATTCCAAACTTAAAGATGGAATTAGACGCACCAATGGCATAACCAACAATATTAAGGGTGGTAATCATAGATTCAGGAAAAACAATAGTTGAAAGGGAAATAAGTATCCAATCCTTCAATACACCAGCTACTCGAATGGTCACAGCACTGGTTCTACCAATTACTAAGAAAATTGAGAAATTCAAAGCCAGAGCAGAAAGTGCATTTGAGAAGAATATCCAAAAGTTGAACTGAATCTGTGAAACTTCCATTCCAGGTTTCTCCAGTAGATACCAAGGGACAAAGAGAAATAGAAAGCTGCACAGCAAAAGAGTAGGCTCATAAAACATTGCAAACTGCAGAATAGCCAAAATCTCTCACACAGGTAGAAGAAAAGTATAAGATCATGCACTACAAATTCTACTATAGAAAATGCAAAAGCTCCTCAGTATCAGAATCTAAAAGAGAAGATTTTTCAATATCAATTCTGATTTAAATTACAAATTCCACTTTTGAAGAGGGAAAAATCCTCCATATAACAACATATATAGAAAATATTTTCCTAACGTGAGTTCCAAACTTCTAAAATGTTGAGAATGTGTATACACTTTACTATTCTCAAAGTTTTGGAGAGATTCTCGTCCCTCATCTCTCTACTCTCGTCCCTCACACATAAATCGAAATACACAACAATTACAAAATTCTGACTGCAATTGGCCACCAAGACTGCCCCTATACCAGCCACTGCTGCTGCAATCTCTTCTTCTTTTCACTCTCCTCAGCCCTTTGTCCAAGATAACAATAATTTCTCTTTCCACTTTCTCCCTCTCTCTTCTTCTACAATCATTTCATCACTCTGACAACCAACACTGCCCTTTCTTACCATTGAGATGGGACCTTTCCTTGCCAGCCACTCTACTTCTCTCATTTCTCTGCTTCTACTCTCTCCCTCTCTTCTCTCTATGCCTCTCTCTTCTAGCCAGCAACACATAAACTCTCTCCTCTTATCCAATCCCCTGCACCTCCACCTCTTTGATTCCACGTATCTCTTCACCCCAACAGCAGATACAATTCTAGACTTCTAAATACAACTATGAGATAGTCCTTAATTTCCATCACTGCCACCACATTGAACCATACTGCCCAATCATGAACACCCAGAATTTGATTTCCCACAAGAGAAGACCAGTGGTCCTATTCCATATCGGGGTTAATTTTTCTTTTTGTGATTTTATATGCATTTATTATTGAGTGTTGGTGGCTTGAGTGCTGCAAATCATGGTTTGTGGGGTTTGTTTTTGCAACAAACTGAAATGTACATAGGAGGAAGTTGTATTGGCAAGCTTCCCAGGCCTCCTTGTTCTAATTATCAGAATATGAACCATGGTATATCAGTCAAGCAAATGGATAAACTACAGGAATAATAAGAAAGACAAACAAATTTCCAACATATCGATACCTTAATCATCAAACAGAAGAAAATCGAAACAATCATGGAAAGCACTAATTGAGGAACAACTAAACCTAGTCATAGCAGCGGACCCTCCAACATCATAGTCAAATACCTTCTCAAGCATCTAGAAGAAGCTACTTAATAGCATAAAAATGTGTCTTATTAGTTTCTCTCTACTACTATGATTCTATCATTGTTCTACTGCTGTGAAAACCAAATAAATAGTGTAGTTCTCATTTGACAGTTGAGAAAACATTTGAATTTGTCAATTTTCAGCAATATCGAAAATGCAGCAAATTGCTTCATTAATTCTCTCTCCTCCTTCACTACTCTTTTTTACCAGATACCATATACATGGTAGGTTATTTGATTACCAAGTGGAAATCAAAAGTCTCAAAAGGAAATACTTAGTTCCTTTCTGTATAGGTTCATCCAGGTATTGTAACTCTAAAGCAGAAATCATCACATTTTGCAAAAACCAAAACTGTACACGTAAAACCAATAAAATGCAGGCGAATACCTGCATGGAGCTATGTAATATAAGCTGGTGATAGGATTGAGTGTTAAACCCTTCTTTTGGAGAAGAACTTGGGTTAAGACCAGCCTAAGAGCTTCAGCAACTATTCCAGTGACCTGATACACTGTACCCACTATGTTGAAGTGGATTTCTCCATATGAAGATACAACAACACCAATACTGACCAATACCAAGTTCAAGAATATGTCCCATCTTAGTTTATCAGTACCACAAATAACAGCCATAAGAAATGTAGCCACAGGCACTGCATCAGAAGGCAGAATGTAGCCAATTAGTGGTGTCCATCAGGAAGCAATTTCCTATAAAGAGTGAGCATGACGGGGAAAACTTACTTAGGGCTTTAAGCATCTGGATGAAGGCAACGGAAATAAATAAATAAGCAGTGTTGCCAAACCTATATGAACACAGGAAGTAGCTAGCTTTAATAAGTTGAGAAGGAACTGATGCAGCTATAGCATCTGATTTGCAGTTAATTATGAAATTAGTAGTTTACAAAAGCAAAATAGCAAAAATTCAGACACCATTGTAACATATTAAAAAATTAGGTACTTTCACCATTGAAGAGCTTACCAAAGACTTGATGCAAAGAAGGCACTGATTGGAACTACACATGTTGCATATCTGCAAATTTAGTAAGATATAAACACTGTATAGAATCCTAGAAGAAAATGCTAATAAGTAACAAAGCAAACCTCTTACATTTCAAAAGTCATCTTCACAGGTGATACAACCTGCAGGGAGGAAGAACGAATCAAATCTCTTTCACAATGTTCAGAGTAATAAAAATATTATCAAGAGAATCCACACAAACATATCAAAAGATAAAGCTGCATCATTAAGAAAGCATGCATTAATAATGGAGAAAAGCAAATGAAAAACGTAATTCCAGTTGGCTATTTCATCAACTTTTTAAATAGTAATAATAATCTTAGAAATAGCAGTTTTGGCACAATTAACAAGAATGCAAAACCAATTCTGCTTCAGGATGTACAAAGGTTATATGTCAGTGTTCTTATATAGATTCCATTGCACATGAATACAAGTGTAACAGCAACTGTTAAAAAAAAGAAGTTCCAGCTTCCTCACCTTGAAAACCCGGACAAGAAAAAACGCTACCAATCCCGAAAAGCCCATGTGAATCATAGTAAGTGTAATTGGAAAGGGGAAATTGAAATATTTCGGTGAGAGCACCCACTGCAGAGCAGAGACAGAACAAAATAAGACCCCGATAGCTCCAATAAATCAAGATAAAAATAAATATCCAAGAGATTAACTAAAAAAAGTGCAAGAAACAGAAAGATTATTGTAGCTAATGACAGAGGCGGAGAGCAGAATTAAAGCCCAGAGCTCCAGGACAACTTGCCAACCCTAAGTTCAGTCACAAAACAAGGAATGCAAGAAGCGCCTTTTAATAGGCAGAAACTCATTCTTTGCTGGAGTAAAGTTTTCCTATGATATTCCAGAGTACATATATTATGAACAAGGCAAATTCTAAGACCTCTTAAATTAGCCTTGATATACCAAACAACACGAGAGAAAAAAAATGTTGAATCTAGATTAGACCTCTGAAGATGCAACAAACATATCGAATAGAAAACTACACACAAGTAGTGGCCTACTTATTATAATTCATCAAATTACCTTGTTATACAAAATAACTCCTGAAGGACAGCAAAATATACACCAGAAGATACACATAGGTCAACACAACCTGTTTGCTGATCATCATGTTGCTAGGTTTCACTCAATACTCCAACTTGCCAGATATGACTCACAAAACTATGAGAAAACTTGTTTCACCAAGAGCACAAAACAAATACACTCCAGGAGACTCTGACATGAGGAACACACTTTAGGTGAACAAACTTTACTCCTCCACTTTGGAAGGCAGACAAAAGCTGCACTAATTTGTCAGCTCAAATTCAGTTATTGTTGTCAGAGGGATTTGCACAACCTGAAGAAAGGGGGAGAAGAAAAAAAGGTAAGCATATTGGTACAAATACAAATGCAGCATGTAATGAAAGAGGAGTTATAAAAACATATAACCATAAACATGTCTTTTGAATTACAAGTCCTCTAGGTATACTTCCTGGCATGATAACAAGAATTTAATAAAGAGATATATATCTTGCATCAGCAAGAGCAACAATGATATGAGAGTAGAACTGATAAAAAACATCCAACAATCAATGATGTGGAAACAGGCACACTAGAGCATATGATAACAGAGCAATCAAAGAGAGTCATTCCACATATAGTTTTTGCCTGATGCTCCTTATGTTAAACAACAAATGGTAGAATTAACTGATGTTTGCTGAACTGACAACAGAATACTTATTGATGTACTGCAAAAATAAAGTAAACAAATGATACAGTTGTGTACAAATGATACATATTGAACACTGTCCTTATAAAACAGTGTTCAAGAGCCAAAAATCCATTACTTAGATTATTCACTGTATCTACGGCAAAATATGTACATCTAGTTCCGCTTATGCTTCCAAAGCTCATAAGGCTTTAAACTTCTCAGAAATCGGAATGTCAGTGGAACATTAATTTGACCCTTCCAACATGCGATGGCATGAATAATGAGATATTCCTAAGGCATCCTAAATAACTTTAAAACGTTACCCTAGACCTCGACGCCTGATCAAACTTTGATTCATAGTTCATTCATCCACATATCCATCCCTATCACCCACGCCATTCTGGCCAAAAATATGCTATTATTCTGAATCCAAACAAACATCAATAACTACTCAATTTGTAGTTTTACAAAATCCTCGCTGGTCGCTACTAGTAGTTCTAAGATAAAAACCAAGATAAACCATTACTGAACCATATTTTCCTCTAGCAGGCCTTTCTAAGCACAGAAACAAAACACCAAACATGGTAAATTCACCTATCCACAACAATAGAAGTAAACTAAACTGCATTTAATTACGAAGCACAGCTGAATCAGATCTAATTTCATGCTTTAATTACTAAACCACACGCAATCCTATTCCAGCCGCCAAGTCAGACATTATATAACTCATGAACATATCTACAAACATATATACCGGAGAGAAGGAAAATGTGAGCAATCTTACCGAAGAAGCACATCCAAGTGCTTCGAGAAGGAACTATTAGAGTTCAACGAGAAGCAAATCCCTCAGATCTGAGCTTACTATGAGTGATGGAGAGAGAGCGAGAGGGGCTGAGAAACTCATAAAAAATGGGAAACTTAGCGCCAGAGAAGTCGATCGCCGATAGGAAACGTAGGTGAACTGAAATACAGTGGCGAAATTAAGATAAAAAATTAAAAAAAGCCATAGGAATGATCAAATAAACGATAAAATCGGACCGTTGATGTATTTGATCGTGCGGTTGGTGATGATAACTTCTCTTTTGGTTTGCGTGCAGAAGTTGTAGTAGGAGTGTTATTATTATACTACTGGTAGTAATTTATATGGTTGCAGATGCAGTTACAGCCAGACTGTGTAGTATTTATTACCAAAAATGGTACGTTTTTTTTTCCTGAAGGACCAAATTGGTACTTCATGGGGTTTTCAACTTATTGCTAATTGAAGATTTTTAAGTTTTTTTTTAACTTAATATTTACTATATTTTTTAGCATTTTATCCTTTTTAATCTATCATCAATTGATTCTAGTTATTATTTTCAATAAAAATATACTATATCCGTTTCATTTCAATTGTAATATTTGAATTTGTATGAAAATTAATATAAAATGGTAATTATATAACTAAATTTTCTAATTTATTATCATTTATATATATATATGTATTAATTACAAGGATAAAAATACATATTAAAATTAAAAATTAAACAATTAAAATATAACACTTTAAAAAAATGGGACAAAGATTATTTAAGTAACTATTTTAAAAAAAATAGTATTTAATTAAAGTCTTATTTGAAATTTATGTACAAATATTCAAAAGGGAACATTTTTTTAATTACATAAAGAGGTGAATATATGACGACTTGAACGGACTAATCACATCGTTTGTAGTAAACTGATTTAACCTGAATATTAATTTAAAAACTAAAGATGAGTCGGTTTAAAAACTAAAATTGACTACTTGAATGATATGTAATTTTATTAGGATATTTTTATTAATAAAAAAGGACTTTCTTAAACATTTAGATTTTTTTCCCCGAGGAGACAGGATAATTGCAAATTTGTAAAGATGTTTTTGAATGCACCCATATGACTCCCTATCCTTCAACTATTAAATATAATCATGATAATATTATTGTTTTAATATATTGAGTATTTTATTTTTCATTAGAAAATTTTATTTTTATTTTATTTTTAGAATTATAAAAAATGAATGTTTACTTTCTTAATTTTTACATTTTCATGTAATGTTCATAATTTTTTTTTTTTTAATTTAGACAGTGATTGCGTGGAGATTGTTTGAGGGATTAAGTATAAGGTTATCTTTGGTTCAAAATATGAGAGGAGAGGAGAGGGGAGGGGAATTAGATAATAAGGGAGGGGAGAGAAAATATAATTAAATTGATTATTGTACCTCTAAAGTATTTATTATTATTATTATTATTATTTTGTAAATTTTTTCTTTAGCTCTAAATATAAAATTCTTAATTTAGGTGAAAATGTAAAATAGGAAGAGAAAAGGAAAAAAAATGTGATGAGAATGGAATAAATGAGAAAATGAGATAATAAAATAAAAATAATAATTATAAAAATATCATAAAAGCAAATGAGATATTTATAATTTTTAATTCACCTTCCCTCCAAAAATACTCCTTTTGAAGGAGAAGGAAATAAGGGAAGAAAAGAAATTTTAATTCCAAATTTTCTTTCTCCTTCCCCAAAAACTTAACCAAATAAGGGATATTTAAAAAAAATCCTCCCCTCCCCTCCAAATCCCCCAACCAAACTGAACCTAAAGGTCTTAATTTTTCATCATTATGATCATCTCAACCGCACGATTCAAAGAAGTTGGAAAATATAATTGAGAACCGTAATTGTGATCAATCGTGATATACTTTAGTTACCTATGGCTATGGCCTTAATCGTTTTAGAAATTCATGCATGGCTTAGAAATTTCTTGAATTTTCTGATTAACAATTTAACATTGTATTTTATGATTCTAGATAATGAAGTTTATTTCTTTGTTATTTATAAATAATATTCTTAATTTAAAAATTCATGTCTCACTAATGCATGGATAGAGCATAAAGATAATGTAATATCTTAACATATCTTCAATTTTTACATCTCTTTCACCTTGAAAAATTGACCAAAAATATTATTGTTCTTAATATAATTAATAATAGGATCACATGAATGATTGAAATCTAACATTAAATTTAAAAATTGTTAGTAAATTTTTTAAAATAAACATTTAATTTTAGACATTTTAAAAGAAAAATCTAAAATTTTATTTTTTAATATCTAAAAAAAAAAGTACCCCTAAAAAAACATATATTCAATATGGAACAAATCGTGCATTTTAAATATTCATTTAGTGGGTGAACCTCCTGTCCTAAAAGCGGAAATTCAATATTAGTGGCTCGACAGATCTGGGAAAGTGGGAACTACTCCAAACCTACTCATAAATTCACAATTCTAAAACATGATTAAAAAATTACTAAAATTATTTTACTTTAAATAACAAATAACATATCTTAAATTATAAATTTATTGATTAAAAAACATTATAAATTTATAGGAGAGAGAGGGCATTAGCTATGTGGTGAAGACACATAAATACGGGGGTTTTACTTTGCGGGGAAGCGATTCTTTCTTTGGAACCATGCCATAGCATATTTCTACCCTTTTCACCTATTTTCAGATGCTGCCTTATAAAGGTGGATTCATAAATAAGTTGGAGATAAAAATAATTATTTTTTAATATTTAAAATCGAATATTAATTTTTTAAAAGTTAAATACTCTATACGTTTAGATATACCACTAATCTATTTAACTCTAGTAAAAAAAAAAAAGAATCTCACAAATATACTACAAGTTAACATAGCGATTTATAAATATAATGATTAAACTACAGAATTTTTATTTTTTTTTAAGAGCAACTACATACATTTTTTACTAGATGCATTATCTCCTTCTTCTTTTTTTCTGAATATAATAGATGCGTTATCAATATTCTTAAAATGCCCCGGACTTAATTTCCTAATTTATATATCTACTTTCTAAACTCTCTCTATAAAAGCACTCAAAAATCATCAATTTTAACGTTTAATTTATGGGATCTTTTTTAAGGAGGAAATTTTTTTTATCTATACCGCTAAATTATTATTTAATTTGCATTAAAATTTCTTAGAAAATTTTAAAGTACACAGTTAACTTTGAATATCAAATATTTAGTATATTTTTCTTCTAAGGAAAATTTAGTAGGTTTTTTTATAATTAAAATTTGTTGCTTAGATAAAATATGTTGGTTGTTTTGGCACGGACTTGAATGATTAATTGTCAAAATTGGTTTTTTTTTTTTTTCCTTTTTGAAAGAGGCCAAGATTGATTGATTGAATTTCTCATTTTATTTTATTTTTAAATTAATGCACTAGATAGTAGAGGTCCAGTCAGTTGGGCTTGACTTGCTCTAGCAGGTCCATGAACTACTTGGATCTAGCAAAGCTAGATTAGATCAGCCCAGCTCAGTGTCGATAAGTCTCTTTATTTTTATTATTATACTAGTGACTGGCCCATTCTGGCATGGGCTAGTTATATTGAAAATTTCAATTAACTTAAATGTTTTTATAAATCAATTGAAAGAATTAATGCTGATAACTTATAATATTAATTGCATAACAATTTCAAAATTTAATTTTTCTCCTACATCATTAATGTTAAAGTACACTAATCACAAATTGCAATACAACAAAATTGAATATTGTTATAATTCAACTAAACAATATTTAAAAGAAAAAAAACACACACACAATAATAACAATAAGGTCTTGAAAATCAAACATTTCAAACAGTAAGCTAATTGTTCAAGTTTGTGATTCACAAATTATGCTCCCTTCATCTAAGCAAATCTATTTAGTTTCTCATATTCCTTGATCCCATGTGTATGTTTTTTTTTCCATCATGGAATCATCAAATCCGTGAGAGAATATAAGATAATTCTAAAATTTGATTCATCATTTCAAAAATTACTCAATATATGGTAGATAGATAGTTCAAGACATTCACAATTGAGAAAAATTAATAAGCTAAAATTCAGAAAAATCCACTTAGAATGATTATTTGATGAAAAATGTAGCTCTAAATACAACTCAATATGGTAGCTAAGGACATTTTGTCATCAATAAACAACTTATATAAAAAAAGAAGATAAAAAACTTCAAATTTTCACCAAGGTTGATTGAGATCATGCAACATATACACAACACCAAAAGAATGATTGATTTGTAAACGACAATATTAACAAATACCAAAATTCAACATATAAGATACAAAAAAACAAATTTCATGCAAGAAAATTCAATCCTATTGGCATTTATAAAATATACATGAAGTTTAACTTTGTTGTCAAAGGAGTAAAAAATATAATAGTCATTAAAAAATTATTTTCCCTATCAGAAATCTTTAGTTTTAACCTTCCCTTTACTTGAATTTTATTTCAAATCCTTGTTTTGACTTTTATTTATGTTCCCAATAAGATTCATTAAAATTGACATCCTTTTCACTTTTAACTAAAATATGATCACATTAAACTTTAAGAAAATAATACATTCCCTTTACTGGATTTTTATATTAAATGCTTATTTTAACTTTCATTTATATTCCCAACAAAAATCATTTAAATTGACATCATTCTCACTTTTAACTAAAATATGACAACATTAAAAACAAAAAAAAAAATTAATGAAAGCAAATATAGAGAAACAAAAAAAAGAAAAAGAAAAATGAATTCATTAAAAAAATATTAATGCCTCGAATTAGGTACTTGGACATTACACAAGAATAGGAACATGTGGATCTTCAATCTTCATTGACAAACCAATATAACTATGTTTATGCCTATAAGATTCCAAATTTCCAATACTAAATTAGCTAGAATAATATATTTAAAAAGTACTACACATAAACTTTCCCACTACTAAATATAGGAATTTATCATCGTTTTTTATTATGGCGGACCTGTGTTATGCAATTAAACTAAAAAGTGGTTCAGTTTTGTCGCCATTCTTTAAGAAAATAAGAGAGAGGTTCAAACGAAAGGTTCCATTCGAGGTTACAATGACACACAACTTCTAAGCTAAACGATTATTATTCAGCCGTTCACTTCATTCGCAATTAAGTTGAATTTACTAAATAAATTTATTATCGATCCAATTCTAAAATTTATTTTTTTACTAACAATCCAAACTTTTTTGATAAAAAATACATAACCAAAAACAAAAAGGAGAAATTAAAAAGTAATATTTTCAGTCAAATTACCAAATAAATAAAAAGGCCACCAAGCAAACAATTTGTCCAATTGAGAACGAATAAGAGAAACTCTAAAGCTTAAAAAACTCTTATCGAATAGCTGAACGGTGCTGGTTGAGAGTTGTAGTTGGTTAAGATCAATTTCACCAAGTATAAACTTTCTCAATTTTTTCTTTAATAAAATTTACACAACCTCCGCCGACTTAGCAAAGTTCCACAAAAACATATTTGTAACAAAATAAATTTAATTACATGCTCAAATTAAAATTAAACTTCCAATGACAAAAGGAAAAAATTTAAAAATTTGAAAATTAAGCAATAATTGGAGGCAAAACCTTTCAAGCATATGGGAAATACAAAAGACGAAGAAGAAAGTTATAATTTAACATTTGGGACAAAAATCACAAATTAATTCAAGCATGCAAGACATTTAACTTAAACTCTAAAAATAAATATGCATGAAAGTGATTTTACTTTAATTTTAAAATTCAAGAGGAGAAAACAAACCTAATTTGCAGAGAACCAAAAGTGTAGAAGTGGAGCATAGAACCAAAACTCGGAAGGAAAGAGAGAGAAATTGCTTTGAACATCTTCATCCATAATAAGGTTGAAGATCTTTCCCAAAAAAAATTAAAAATAAAAAGAAGCAGAAAAAGGTGAAAGGAAAATTAGGAGATTCAATATTGAAGAATATCGATCATCAAATAAATATTAAAGAATGACCATTTGAAAAATAAAAAAAAAATAAAACAATAAAAGAAAAAAGGAGTATTGAAGAATACAACCACCATACCCAAGACATAATAGGATAAATGGGTAAAAAACACTCTAACTAAAGGACAAAAAATGAGTACCCAGCAAGGTACTTTTGTCATTTCAAGTAAAAAGTGAATTCCAATATCCAATTTAGAAGTCATTTAATATAAAATAATATATTAAATTTACTATAATACCCTCAATGCAATCAATTACGTTTGAATTAACCTCCTATCCAATTTTTTTCTATATATCTACTAATATAATAGTGGTATTATATTATTTTTATATATTTTTAATTTTGATTTGTTAGTTTTATTTTTAACCTTTTTATTTTTCTCATAATAATATTTTTTTTATTCTTATGTTTTTTATTGTTGTAAATATTTTTATTATCAACGGATTTGTAATTATTTGTATTCACCGGAATAATTTTTAACTTTTAATGATTACTTGTTTATTATTAATTATAATTTTATGATTACTAATTAATTTATTAAAAAAATTATGTAATTTATTTTTCTTTCTGAATAAGTTAAGAAAGTAATGAGAGGAAACCAAACTTCAAAGCCTTTTTATACAATTAGAATATTGTAGAATAATTTAAGGTAGAAGTAGAAAGGAATTTTAATAATAATTCATAAATTTATTTTAAAAAAAACATAAATAAAACTTGAATATTATATTATATCGAGATTGAAAATATTTAATTTTTATTTAATATTATATTTAAGGATATTATTTGATTATAACCAAATTACCACATTATCAATTATTTGCCTTAAAGCAATTATCACATTAGCTTTATTACTAATTTAACATGATAAGTTGATATACTACATATATTAGTGAAAAATTGTCGGTTAAATTAAAAATATTAGTTGTATTTGTTTTGTATGAGAATGCTTATTTTAAAAAATAAACAATTAAATCTAAACGAAGGAAATATAATTAAAAATAGTGGGTAGCTAGATCACCTTGGGCCAATTAAGCCCAGCCCCCAGCACTTAATCTTCCAAATTTACTATTAGTTTTAAATATTGTTTATTTGTTCTTTGTGTTTTTTCACTATTATGGCCCTAACAATAAACTAGATGCAATATGGTTTTTCCTTCTTTCTTTTCTTTTCTTTTTATAATAAAGTTGACCTAGTTTGACCAGGTGAGGAAGATCCAACCAATCTGGTTGCAGCGCGTAGAGTCTAATAGGAAAGTCCCGCCTGGTCTACTGGGCCACATCCAAAGCCGTTCAGTCGATTCTATTGGTCCTATGGAAGCGTCCTCCTTTTGCGTTTGGCAGAATCTCCATTGCCTGATACTTGCATCATCCCCATCCAACTTTTATATCCCTTTTTTAAAAATAATTTTTTTTTAAAAAAAAATCAATTAAAACATCTTAGGTTTGACACCCGTTTCCAAAGAATGGAAAAAAAAAAAGTGTAATTGAATCATTTAAATAATTTCCTCATTGAAAGAACATTTTTTATTGTTTTTTTTTTTTAAATTCTACAACAGAAAGTCTCACAACAACAAGAAGATATGAAATAAATACAAAGCATATCTTTATATGTATCTAATAAATACAAAGAAAATCATAACTGTCACTTAAAAACAACATATAAAATAAATCTCATTTCTTATAATATTGTTTAAACAGTTTCTGATTAGAGAAACATTTTATTTTCTGCATTAACACATTTCAGTGTAGTTGCAAAATACTAAATAGAAAATGAAGATAGTCAGATAATGGCAGGCAAATCACATCTGCTTGATCATATAGAATCTTATGTCTCAAACAATTGTTTACAACAACCATTTTCTATAGGAAAACTTTACCATTAACATGAACAATTCCTTCTCTCAAACTTGTTTTTTTTTCTTCTCCTTTTATTGAGGTGTGTTTGGACATGAATAAATAGAAATACTGCTGAAGAGATCTTTCTTCATGCCAAGAGAAGCAATATGATTGTTGTCAGCTGTAATTTTCAAAACATCAATCAGTATGTTGCATCCATGCCAAACAATGGTTTTCTATGCAAAGACCAAATTGTTATGCCTGTGATTAAATCTGCTCATTAATGTTTACTTTTGTCCGTTGAGGGAACAAATATGGGATTATTAATTATGTATTATTCCACATTTTCTCCTAAATTGAAAGCGGCGTGCTTGGTTCGATAAACTTGGATTCTATATGTTGGGAACTTGTTCTTTTCTTGTCTTTCCCTTTGCAAAATGAAATATTTTCGTATCGTACTGCATGTAGTGGCCTGAGATTTGGATGATTTATCTTTATAAATTTTGAGTTATTTACTCGTTTAATTTGGAATTAGATACGAATTCATTTTGAAATGTTCAAAATTAAAATATTTATTTTATTAAAATAAATTATGCTAATAAAATTTCTTTATATAAACAATTTCCATTATTAAAAATAAATAAATTTATATCATACTAATTAATGTAATCTCAACAATTAACACATTAATAATGAAAATAATATGGTAACTCCTTTAAGCTTAAATACTCACTTTAATCTTTTTATATTGTAGGTCAATATTCAACATTTAATTTTGAATTATAAAAATACTTTATTTGTCTATAAATATAAGTTGTTGAATCTATTTTTATACATAACAATTAAATTTCTTTTTAGTAAAATACTCTTAATTATTATGTTTTAAAAATAAGAAAGATAAAAGAAAGTTAGTTTTGAGAATAATAAAATATAAATGCTTTATCTTGGAAATAATAAAGATGTGAGATGAAATATAAAATAAATAAGGATAATATTGAAAACAAGTGATAAAATTTTCATAAAATATCTTATATTTTAAAATAAAAATAAAGTTATTTAGTAAAATATATATTTTTTGAATAGGGTATTATTTTAGTTTCTAGCTGTCAATGTTTAAGTAACGAACAAAAAACAAATCTACAAAATATTCCTTTTTTCAACTCAGCTTTGTGCTTATTTTTTTCTTTTTCTTTTTTGCAGGAACCTAAAATCAAAGTCAAAGCAAGTAGTTTCACTTTATTAATTATTATGGTACTGTGATGATATGCTTGATGAATTCACTATCATTATCATGCTTGGTCATTTCTTTTCTTTTTGTTTTTTAGGGGAAAATATATATTAATATTAATAATGCTTAGTGATTTCCTTTTAAAACAACCTTTGACCGTAAAGTAAACCAGTGTTTGAAAACCAGCATAGGCTCTTGTTAACAATAGTTGTACTGCCACTGTGTTTGTTCATTTTTAATAGAAATTTAGAATGTGATTTTAAGAGAAATATTAAAATATTAATCTTTTTAATATTAAACATGTCAAAATAACTATTTTTCTCCCTACAAAATCACAACTAGTAATTGAAATAATAAATATATTATTTAATGATAAAATAACAAGAGTATAATGGGAACAAAATTAATATATGTCACATCAATTTCATTTTGGAAGAATTAAAATAATAAATATAGATACTTGTGATAAGTAAAAAAGAATTAAGATGTTCATAATTAATAGAGTATTATTTTTTATTAAAAAAACAGTATTAGTAAATGAATATGTATTCTTCTAAAATGTGCATCATTTTTATTTCAAATTTTACAAATACTATTAACATATTTAATTTAAAACAAACATATTTTTTAATATACAATTTTACTAATAATCTAATTAATTTAATGAATTTACTTCTTACTAATTAATAGGATCTCACCATCACATTAATAATAATAAAAAAAACATGATAATTCCCTCAAGGTTAGAGGCTCTTTTAGTGTAACTAACAAGATTAACCTCTGCCTTGTTTTGTCCTAGCACATCATCAATGTTTAAGATTGTAAGTAATGAAAATAAAAACAAACCTACAAAAACAAAATTCCTTTTCCAGCTCATCTTTAGGTTACTGTTTTTCTTTATTTTTGAAGGAAGATAAAATCAAAGTCAAAGCAAGTAGTTTCACTTTATTAATTATTGTTGTGTTCCATTTTGATATGCTTGATGAATTAATTATCATGCTTGGCGATTTCTTACTAAAACAACCCTGACAGTAAAGCAATCTAATGTTTGAAAACTATGCTTTTGTTAACAAAGCTGTACTGCATCTGTTTTTGTTTATTTTAATATAAATTTTGAATGAGATTTTTTAAGAGAATGATTAAAATTTTATTTTTATTATTTAAATATTAAATATGCATAGTTATCTCTTTTTCTTCTTAAAATATCGCATCTAGCAAGTGAAACTAATAATTAGCCTCCTGTGTATTATTAATTTTGTAATGGAAATAAGAAATATAATACTTTAGTGATTAGATATCAAGGGAATAATGGATTTTTTTAATAAATGCTGCATTTATTTAATTTTGTAAGAATTAAAATTAAATTTTAATCTTAGAGTATCAATAAATGAATATCTATTCTTTTAAAATGTGCATATTTCTTACTTAAAATTTTACAAATACTAATAACATATTTAACTTAAAAGATTCACATTAATACATAAACTTACTACTAATTGCAATAATACCAAAAATAATAGAATAAAATAATTACGATAGAAATATTTATTATTAATATTGATATTAAATTAAAAGAAGATATTAATCCAGGGAACCTCTTTTACTCCACTATACTATTTTCTGGGTCTACAAATTATGACAGTACATAATTGTCTTCTTTTTTTTTTTCTATTGAATTTTTTACTTGAAAAGAAAAAGCCAAAACATCTTCCTTGGGCCTTTCCTTTTCCCATAAAATATCAAAGGGGCCCCCTGCAATTAGATACTGATAAAAAGATATTACCAAGGGACGTTCTACTTTTGGACTGGGATCTACAAACACCTGGGCCCAGGAGGATTTATTGAATACATCACCGGACCACGAATCCAAACATGCACCCAACATCTGCGCCCCTCGTATGAAAACACTGTCGCCGATAAATACTACTACCATAATTTAAGACGTAGACGGTGAAGAGCTCAAATCAGTCAATGTTGCCCTCCACGTGTCCTCGATAAACATTCTAATAGAAATAATACACACAATTTGTTTTTGTTTATCTTGGATGACATTTTTCTTTTTTAGATAATCAATGAAAATAGATAAATTTAAACCTTTTATTTTATTTTATAATATTAAATAATGAATATATATTTTTTAAATGAAACCACATTCCATGATTCCAAAATAAAGTCACTAATTATATTATAAACAATAAAAAATAAAAGAAGATTTTGATGTAGATAAAATATATTTTGTGATTCTAAATTAATTATAAAATTATTATTTTTGTTGTAGTTAATTTAAATTGAGAAAGTATGCGTGATCGCTCATGAGAGAATTAGTAGAATTAATAGTCGCACGATCCTTTATTTTTTGTTCTTTTTATAATAATTTGACAAATATTCTCATTACTATAACAATGATAAAAAAATAAAAATAAAATACTACTCTCTTTATCCATTAATAATATAGTTGATTTCATTTGCATCGATCTAGGATTGTATCATTTGTATCTATATATAATGGGCACGATGTGCCCATTAAAACTACATCCTTGTATCTATATATAAATCATTTTATAATTTTTTTAAAAATATTTACTTATTTTCATAATACTCTTATATATTTTTCTTATATCTCCACTCATGAATTTTAATAAAATACATCATTAATAATTATATATATGTTTTAAAAATGTCTTGATTAGTGTAAAAATTAATATAACAACTTATATTAATTTATATAAAAAATGTTCTAGAAGAAACTTGACACATTAATGTAAAAGAAACAAATGATATGATAGAAGGTCGGGACTAAAATCTATTTAATTTTATTATAAAATCAATCTAAGTAAACCATGTAAGCCAACAAATAGTTTAACTTTATTTAGTAAAACAATCAGACCAATTATAATAAAGATAATGAGTTTAAATTATCATATCATGTCGTGTATTAAAAAAAGAAAAAGAAAGAGTAAGCGAATAGACTCACATCCTGGATAATAACTTTTTCGCATTTTGGGTGGACCTTGTATGGAATTAAGCGAGATACTACTACTAAAACAAGTCCTATAGAACAAGAATCATGCAATTCCAAAGGCATCTGGGCGTGCGAATAACACAATTATAAATTATGTAAAGTCGTCCTCTGTTTGATTTTACAAGGCGCAGAGATTTCTTTAATTGTGGACCGTTTGATGGAAATGATATCAAGATCCGGATGGAAGTGAAAGAAGGATGCAACGGTCCAATTCAAAACTTGATTTGTTATAATCGTTAATGGAGGGAGCAGACATGGACAAAGAACTCTATCACGGTCAAAACCCTGTCAGCTTTCCCAAAAAGAAAAACCTCAAATAAATAAAATACTCTCTCCACTCTCTCTATGCCCTCCTTTCACTTTCCTCTTCATTCTCTTTAGTACATCTGTTTTTTTTTCTCCTCTGCTCATTCATGGAGTTTCTGAAGCCCCTTTCTCTGTTAATTCCCCTTCTCATCTGCCAAGAATTCTTGCTTTGTTGTTCTTCATCGTCAGATGTTGAGCTTCTTCTGCAAAAGATTAAGCCTTCATTACAGGGAAATGCAGAGAACTTGTTGTTGTCGTCATGGAATACTTCAGTACCCCTCTGCCAATGGAGAGGCTTGAAGTGGGTATTCAGCAATGGTACATTATGTAATGATCTGTCTTCACCACAGTGGACAAGCCTCTCTCTGTTTAGAGAACCCTCTCTGCGCCTTGTCTCTATTCAACTTCCGTCAGCTAATCTGTCTGGAACAGTTCCAAGGGAGATAGGAGAGCTGACAAGTCTTCAGAGCCTTTATCTTGGGGTCAATGCACTGTCTGGAACCATTCCTTTAGAGCTTGGCTACAGCACTGCTCTGTCAGATATTGATTTGAGCAATAATTTGCTCAATGGCTCCTTACCAACATCAATTTGGAATCTTTGTGATCGGCTTGTTTCGCTCCGGCTTCACGGTAATTCTTTATCTGGGATTCCTCCGGCCCCTGCGTTGCCTAATGCTACTTGCAAGAATTTACGAGTTCTTGACTTGGGACACAACATGTTTTCTGGGAATTTTCCAGAATTTATAACTAGGTTCGGTGAGCTTAAAGAACTTGATCTCGGTAGCAATATGCTTTCTGGACCACTTCCTTTGAGTATAAGTGGATTACCTTTAGAAAAACTGAATCTTTCCTTTAACAACTTTACTGGGATGCTTCCGAATTTGGGGGATTTGAGGTTAGGCGTAGAGGTGTTTGAGGGAAATCCCGGACTTTGTGGTCCACCTTTGAGGCCTTGCAGTGGGAGCTCTGGACTGAGTTCTGGAGCAATAGCTGGTATTGTTATTGGTTTGATGACTGGAACTGTAGTTCTGGTGTCACTGCTGATTGGATATTTCCAGGGGAAGAAGAGGAAGAATGTGGATGAAGAAGAAGATGAAATGGAAGAAGGGGAGGATGAGGAAAATGGAGGTGGGGGTGAGGGGAAGTTGATTTTGTTTCAGGGAGGAGAACATTTGACCTTGGAGGATGTATTGAATGCCACGGGACAAGTAATGGAAAAGACAAGTTATGGGACAATCTATAAGGCAAAGCTTGCTGATGGAGGAACTATTGCCTTGAGATTGTTAAGAGAAGGTAGCTGTAAAGATAGGAGTTCTTGTTTACCAGTGATAAGGCAATTGGGCAAAGTTCGACACGAGAATTTGATTCCATTGAGAGCATTCTATCAGGGAAAGAGAGGGGAGAAGCTTCTCATTTATGATTTTTTACCCAACAAAACCCTCCATGATCTTTTGCATGGTAAGTGCAGTTTGTTGCTTTCATTCTCATCTCTATTTATCAGACAGAAGGAATGTTTGTCCTGCAAAATTAAATTGGTCATCTAATAATATGTGATAGGATCATCAAATT
This sequence comes from Apocynum venetum, assembly GCA_019593545.1. Lineage (NCBI taxonomy): Eukaryota > Viridiplantae > Streptophyta > Magnoliopsida > Gentianales > Apocynaceae > Apocynum > Apocynum venetum. Next base: position 3,894,501 of record SRSM01000324.1, read on the forward strand.
TTCCGTTTAATTCCATATATAACACATTCTAACATGAGCAAAATTACAATGGAAAAGTTGTTTTATTCTTTTTAAATTAGGTAAATCAAGTAAACTCTTTCAGTGAACCTGGAATGTAAATCTTGTACAAGTAGTTATTTTGCAAGGGTCGTAGATTGCCTTCTCTACAACCATCCAGTACCATACACTGGGAACGTGGGGAAACCAGATAGGGCAATATGTCAAAAACTTTCACAAATCCCTGCTATAAGCGAGGAGCAATCGTGCAGGTTATTACATAATGAATCCTGATGCAAAGGACTCTTGCTACTGCTCCTGCTAGAGTGACTTGAAGTTACTTTATGTTTTGGTTAATGTGAAATGAACATACAAATTTATAAATGTGATGACATTGGGTTCTCAAACAACCTTCCTGAACTTGGTTGCCTGCATTTCAGCTTGGGTTCTGTAGTCAGGAAAGGCCCTTAATAACTTAACAACATTAAATTATAAAAAAGGACACTATGTTTTAGAACTCAACTTTTTATCATTTTCCTTTTTCTTTTAGATTGTAGCTATTATGATTTACAAGGCAATAATATAACTCTTATTTGTCTCCCCTGGGTCTTTGTAGAATCAAGGGTGGGAAAGCCAGTATTGAATTGGGCTCGGAGACATAAAATTGCTTTGGGAGTAGCCAAAGGAATAGCACATCTTCATACTCTTGAAACACCGATTACTCATGGGAATGTGAGATCAAAAAATGTTCTTGTAGATGACTTCTTTGTGGCCAGGCTTACTGAGTTTGGACTTGACAAGATAATGATCCCAGCTGTAGCAGATGAAATAGTGGCACTTGCTAAAGTTGATGGCTACAGGGCACCAGAACTCCAAAGGATGAAGAAATGCAATTCAAGGATTGATGTCTATGCGTTTGGAATACTATTGTTGGAGATTTTACTGGGGAGAAAGCCTGGGAAAAATGGACGAAATGGGGATTTTGTTGATTTGCCTTCACTAGTAAAAGTGGCAGTTCTTGAGGAAACAACAATGGAGGTTTTCGACATGGAGATTGTGAAGGGCATAAGGAGTCCCATGGAAGAAGGGTTAGTGCAGGCTTTGAAACTTGCAATGGGTTGCTGTGCTCCAGTGGCTTCTGTTAGACCTACAATGGATGAGGTAGTAAGGCAGTTGGAGGAGAATAGGCCAAGAAACAGGTCTGCCTTATATAGCCCAGCCGAAACTAGGAGTGAAAGTGGTACTCCATTTTGATTTCTTTTTCCTTAGTTGTGAATTTCCTTCAAATATTTTCTTCTACTAACGCAGCATATGTTCATAGCCCTTTACATATGCTTAATCTTTCTTGGTTAGCATGCTATAGGTTTTCTTGGCATGTGATCTGAATGAAAGTAAAAAAACTGATCAAATATGTGAGGATAAAGCAATAGCCGCAAATTATTCATTGCTGAGAACATATTAGTGCTGAAAGATTTGATATCAGGGCCTGGGGAATTTTATTTTACAAAGATAATTTTGAATTTGTATGTTGTAGGCTAGTGTTGAATTTGTTTAACCTTAATCGACACTTTTGGCAACTTGAGCAGTAGAGGGCCAAGACAAGGGCCAATACTATGTTGAATGGTTAGATATAGAAGTTGTTGGTTGTCAGTCTCAGACTTAATCTTTTTTCAGCAGATCTGGTTTTAACTGCATGCTTTCAGTTGCAATAAACATGATTAAAATGTTCCGAAAGACCCATCAGTTCTACATAATTGCAATTCTAGGAGATTACAAAATCAACCAAAAATGGTCCAAGACCTCAGTCAGATGACTTGGTATTAGATAAAGATCGTGCTACTGAACTTTGGTTCCATTTTCCATGGTTTTAGCTCATTCACTTCACAAGTTTAGGCACGGTATGAAAGCCTGATTCACATGGTATCTTGCAGCATGGGGCTGCAGTACATGCACAAATAGGTTGGCAAGAGATTGACATGTCCAGTGAAGAAAGAATGTATCACATGGCCACACACATGCTTGGCAAATGTGGCATCGATATCATCCAAAATAAGCAAGCAACAAATATTAGTTTAGTAGCAAGTGAATGGGAGATTGCATAGGATGAAAATGTATGACGGTACAAGATAGGAGATTAAAAGATTTACATGGACAGACAAATCATAATTACATTATAGATGATAACAACCTTCCTCACTCTATGTTTTTGTGAATAGAAAAGGTAAGAGAGAAATTGAGTTTTTTCTTTCATTTTCCTTTTTCTACAACTCTGTATCTGCCAAATATGAAGAGGGAAGAGGAGAATTTCTTTCTCCATCCCAGATATGAATGTAAGGGACAAAAAATGTCACACTTCAAGGAAGAAAAGCAAAAGGATGATTTCATGTAGAGAGGGAATATAGGGAGAGATGAAAGGAACAACGCTTCTGGGCCTGCTTCAAAGGTTTCAAAGCTCTGAGTTGTAGCAGGCCGAGGTTGGTCATTGAAGTGATATGATGGAGATGAGGTTAACTTCATTTGCCTGGGGAAAAGAAGAATTAATATGCAAGCCAGGCATGTATCAATAGGACACAGAATGAAAGAAGATTTCAAGGAAGTACGGAGAAAACTGGCTGGGTAGAATTGAGTATAGTATTATTAAGGATAGATAAAATTTGGAAAAGAAAAAATATATTTCCTTTCATCAATAATTGGTCTATGATTCACCTAACATTTGGAGCCCCGGCGGCAGGAAAGAGCACCCGCACCGGAGGTAAGAGTCCCCACCAAGGAAGAGGACTTGGCTGCTAAGCTAGAGGCTCTGGCATAGCTGGCTGAAGCTCCACGTCCTGAAGGAGTGAAGTAGGCTCCATTCAACATAAGGTCTCCATCAGATCTCCAATTCCATTGTTTCCAAACTCCCGAGTTTGGCTCCACTCTGTGAGTCACCTGTCCAAACCATTTCCAACTGAAATGAGTACTGAAAATAATGTAGACAGAAAAAGTACTTGGCTTGCATGTAGTTCCCTGTTTTTCCTACCTCTTTGGCAAAAGGGTTGGTTGGGGCTAGATATCTGTTGCCTTGGCTGTTAATTGTGGGAGATGCACTGCCACCAATAGCATACATCTCCCAGTGAGTGTAGTCATTGTTTACCACATGGAAATACCCATGTCTACACCTGCAGAGTAATTAATCTATCCAGTGAGTACAAAGTAGTCTCAACTATAAAAATGTATCAGTTCTTGAAACTGCAGAGAGCAGGTCTAACCTGGGCATTCTCTGGATTAGACCCTCTCCAAAATGGTTGTAGGCAATAGTAACCTGCATCACCTTATCCCTAGTGTAGGAGTCACTATGACCCAATAACATAACCTGCTCAAAGAATTGTGTTGCAGATAGAATGTTAGGACTTCTTTAAATCAATCAAACTTAAAAGTAAGCAGCTGCAACAAGGACTGGAAATGGACCTCGTTGTGGTGAGTGAAATAGTTATTAGAGATGGTAATTGCTGTTGAACCCATAATAGCATCAATCAGGCCATCAGCACAGTTGGAAAGAGAATTATGGTCAATCCAGATATGGCTTGAACCAAATATGGAAATGCCATCACCATCAGCCAATGTCCTCCAACCATAGTGAGTAGGCGAGCTCCGAACCATGGCATTACCGGTTTGTTTACAGTCATGAATGTGGAGGCCATGAATAATAATGTTAGTCACAAATTGTATTGTGATACAAGCCCTATTTGCAATGTGCACATTGACACCCCGAGCATCAATTGTCTTAAAACTGTTCATAATTAACTCTTGCTTTAAGGTAATCACCATATCTCTCTTGAACACGATCCAGAGAGGCCTGTCCTGAATCACAGCATGACGAAGTGTACCGGGTCGTGGATTAACAGGGTCGTCATCACCTGGGTTAGTAACTACGTAGTATCTACCATCACGACCACCAATGGCATTGCGCCCAAATCCAATGGCACAATCAGCCAAGCGTTTACGGTGTTTTTGCCAATTGGGGTCACATCGCCAGCAATCATCTATGGGATTACCTGTTCCACACGAGAAGAACCCCAATTTTCTTCTCTCTGTGCTGTTGCGGATGCTCCTTGAAATGATAACACTTGCGTTAGTACAAATTTGTCAAATGCCTTTTAATATTAGTAACAATGGTAACAATTAACAAATTCTTAATACATGTAAAAATAATACTCCTTCCATCTGGAATGGAATTGAATGCACATGTTTAATTTAGTCTAAAATTTTAAAATAATTTTTAATCTTAAATAAGTTATCATATATAATAATTAGTCAATAAGATATAAATATTTAAATTAAGAAAATTATTAGTGAAATTTAAAATAAAAAAATATTTTTATTTTTAAAAAATGTACATATAATTCTAAATATCTCATTTTCAATTTTTCCGAAATCTGAAATCTGAACATTTGATTCTGAACGATGGATGACTAGTTTTACATGTAGTAATAAGGAACAAAGGAAGTAGTATTAGTTTAGTACAGTTAATACAGGAATGCTGTCCAAATCAATCAAGAAAGCCAAGAAATGAATGTGAAGAATTAGACTCCGGTGCATACGGAAGTAGTACGTGATTTCTTGAACTTGTTAGCAGTTGGAAGTAAATGCAAAATGTTGGAAGTTCGATTAGTTAATAAGGTGTCGGTGGGATAAGTCTTGACATAGGCAAAAAGGGGCATTTAATATTCTCATGGGCCTGTCAGTTTAGCCATTACTAGTACAATGCCTCCTGGATCTGCCGGAACAAACACTGAATAGATCTCATCTTTTTGGAGCTTATTCACTTTGCCAGGCTGGGAAAATGAGGGAGATAAAGCAAAAAAATGTGCTCCCCCCAATTCCCTACCCCATCAGATTCAAGAAGCAAAATAATTGAGGTTCCTATTAGATCTTCTAAGGTTCGGCTAAGTTGGAGATGAATACAACAAATTTCAAACCTTCGCTGTGATCTTCTTTAACCCCTTTGGTGCAAACTTAAGAAAATTCCATTTTGCTAATTAATCATTGAATGGTTTTACTTGATCCATCCGCTTTGCTTAAGAGAAGGGCTGAAGGGATAGAAATCTTGAATCTTTTATGTAAACTACTATCATCTTCTTCCTTGGCCATTTCTGTATACGTGTGTAAAATAACAGAACAAAATGCAGCATATGCAACAAATAAAATAATTAAATAAAAAGCGTTATATGCGGATCTGAAAACAGTACCATGTGGGTACATACACTAATACAAATGTAAATTAAAAGATACTGCAACATATAATAAAAATGGTTAAGATAGTTAAAGTTCATTCTTAATTGGGCAAAAGTTTTAAATTCTATTCGCATTCATTCTCCATACAAAAATAAAATGATATACTTTAGGAATATTCTCTCATAGGAAACTATGTTTAATATAGTTATAGTCATCTGTTTTTGACTCTAAGAACTGAAAGAAAAGGAAAGAAAACAATGAGAGCAGAGTAGCAGAAGATGGTGAATTGGGATGGTTTAGGAAAAGGTCAAGTGAAGGAGACTAAAAGTTAGGTGGGAATTGTTGGGCATTAAAGGATAGTGCTTTTATTACTACGTGGTAAATGGTACGGATCATGTGAGGGTTTTTTTTTGCCCTTTCCTTACACTCGCTTCTTTTTTTCTAATATTCCCATTCATGAATTCTTGATTCCTACTTAAGCAACTGCAATTTATTATCTAAAAAAAAAAAAAAAATCATTGTCATGGATAAAAAGAAACAGAGAGCAACTTACATATCAACCATTGCAGCAACCATTTCTGGATCATCTACTGCATGTTCATGCTTGAATTCAGCTTCTGGTTCTTTTTCTTCATTTGACTTGAAACTGAATAACATTAATTCAGAATCAGTATAGGAAAAAGAAAACCACGAGAGCATTAAAGACACGTCTCAGATCATATTTTTTTAAAAAACTCAAATGCTCTGTTCGAGACAGAAACCTTTCAGGAAAAAAAGGGAATCGTTAATGTGATTGGCTGGAAACTGAGATGGGCGGGCATTGAAAATTCTACTGTACTTAGTTTGTCTTCTACTGTACGTAGTAAGTAGTACTACTTACTCACTCATGGTAACTTTACCTCGTGAATTCATGATCTCTAACAGATTGTGAACTGTATCAGAAGTGGGACTTAGGAAGTTCCAAAGGGTAATCTTGGGATACAAACCAAAGAACTTTTTGGGAAATGGAATTTTCTCACAGGCAAATAGTATTTGGATTTTTCCCGGTTTCAGTCCTGAATTTATTAAAATCTCAAAGACTACAAATATATCCAGATTGAAGAAACTCTTTAAGGAGGAGCTTTTTACAGTAAATGGTGAGAAATTCCTTCTCAGAAGAACTAATTCTATGCAGAATTTGGATCAACAAAGAGCTAGCATGCATGCAATGGAACTAACCTTCCTGCCGTTATCGTCTTGTTTCCTCTGTTTTGCAATGGTTTTCCCTCCTCAACACTGTAAGAAATTCCCTCAAATTATTGAGTTGAATCATTAAACAGTTGCAATAATCTCGAAATAGATGCATGAATCATGATGAGATAAATTTCGAGTAATTTAATGATACCTTTTTCTCACAGCATTCACATTAACAAAGAGAAGTAAAGCTAGAAAAGAACAAAGAAGAAGGCATCTGAGGGCGACCGCCATTGTTGCTCACTACTCACCCAAGAGAGACAATGACGGGTATTTGCTCTTTTTTTTTTCTCTCTCTCTCTAAATGAATGTTGAACAACAATGTAGAACTGTTCTTTCTACCTCTAGAAGAATGTGCTTGAGAAGCACATGGGAATGAGGATTAAAACAGATGTAGTCAAAGAAAAGCTTCAATGGAGCAGTTCTTTTTATAGGAGAAACTAAAACAGGGCGCGATGCTGCTGCATTGGTCCACTTCCTATCCTATTCTCCTCTTGCCTAAAAAACTTAACCCTGGTTAGGCTTTTTCCAATTTAACCACCTTAAACGCACCAAAACCAACCAACTTAACCAAACTTTTTTGACCAGTTTGCCTGTCTTCACTTTGCAAATGGATTAAGTATAATAAATAATCTATTACTCCTTCTCTTATATAAAATGCATTAAACAAATTTTATTATTTTTAATTATAAAATATTTTACTATTTTATTGAGAGATAAAAATATAAAATAAATATTTGATTTTAAAAAAAATTAAAATAAATAAGAGTATAACAAGAAATAAAATAATTTATCAGTTTGTGTAAAATTACATAAAACGTCTTATAAAAAGGACGAATGAAGTATTTTGGAATTAAATGACTATATTTTCATTATGAGATAGAGTATTTAAAATCAAATATTGAATTTCTTATAGTAAGGTTGCTTTTTATTTAAAATTTTAGCAATAACTTCATTAGATTTTTATATTACATTAATTCAAATTTTCTTGTTAATAATACGAATATTACCATAATTTTGTCATTATTAAAAGCTCATATTAAGTCAAATATGCAAATTCAATTATGAACAAATAGGATAAATACTTTTAAAGCGTTCAATGAATGTATTATTAATTTTCAATAATAAATTACTAGTGTTATTATTAACAACAAATTCAGTATATGTACTTTTTTTATATAAAAAAATACGTACTAATTCTGAAAAAATTATAAGTATTAGTTAAAAAAATTTACCCGCCATATTTAGTTCAGTAAAATGCATTGTTTGAATGTAAGAAAGTATTTAGAGAAATTACATTTTTAATTAACTTTGCAATTGAACTACATTTGATAACAGTACAAAAGATTAACTCAGCGTACTCATTTTAGTGAATGTGTCATTAGCATTTTTAATTAACTTTTGTAAATCAAAAGTCAAAAAATTGACCCCTTACGTACTCAATTGAGTCAATGCATTGAAAGAACATTAGAAAACGTCGGTGAGTGTATGTATCACCGGCATTTTTATTCATAATGCATTTACATGTATTCATACATTACTCTTTCCTTCTTTTTTACTTGTGGTTATTATATTAGGAGATTTCTATATACTGTATTTTTTTTACTTGGTTACTGATCAATGATCATGAAATCACAGTAGCAGTACTAATTTTTCTCCCCTATTTTACCTTTCTTAATTAATCATCAAAAGATTTTATTTATCATTTTCAATAAAAAAAATATAAATATCAATGATTTTTAACTAGACTTGTAAATACTATTGTGAAGAAATTTAAGAAGAATATGTTTTTAGTATTTCATTAAAAGATGTGAAGATAAATTTTGTAACAAATAAAACAAAGATGAATTATTATTAGGTAATATGTCATTCGTCTCATTTTAATTATTTACGTTTTTATTTTGATGTGTCTCATTTCAATTTCTAATTTTAATATTTACTTTTATAATTATACTTTTGTTATTAATAAATTGACAATTATTTAGTGATTAGGAGAAGTAATATATATATATAATAGTTATTAAATAAGAATAATTTAAAAATTTTAATCGCACAAATATCATTTAAAATATTTATTTTAAATTTTGTACAATTTAGAAATATATAAAATGAGACGGAATAATATATTTATATAATATATTAAAATTGGAAAGAGAGTAAGAAAAAACTGATGAGGCAAGTCAAATCGAAGATCCTCTAACCGTACCTTTTTCCCTCTCTCACGTGGCATTCTGTTCTGCGTCGGTCACTCACGTGCCGTACCATTCTTAATCACAGGCTTGCTTGACCCAAGCCCCAAGGTAAGAAAAGAAGTACCGCATCGGGAGGTGGGGACCACTAATTTCTTCCACGTCATCAACAATTGGTGATGAGTTGGCGACAGAATAGTCTCTATTCCCGTTTGCCGCGTGTCCACATGCTGGTGTCCATTAATTTGTCCAGAATAGTCTCTGCTAACGAAATATTGGAAGCAGTACGGCATTGTATGGGATCTGGTTTTACCGTTTAGGCGTTGAAATGGACAAGTCCCCGTAACGTACTTCCGTATGCCGGTTACAGATCAAGCCTACCGCCGTATATAAATAAATAATTAAGGACGAAGTTTAAATTATTTAAGTATGTTTTTTTTAATAAATAAACTTGCATATTATGAAAGTCATATTAAATCTGGTTATACTACTAAAATTTAAATTGTGATACTTGTCAAGTAAGCAAAACTTAATTAATAAAACGATTGAATTTATTATTTATTTCATTTATTTTTATAAGATATAATAAATTATTTATTTATTTTTAAATATAAGATGTTTTGTTACTTTTTATAGTTATTTTTTTATATTATAAACTATTTTATCCCTATTTTTTTCTCCTTATTCCAAATACAATAAATATTCATTGAGAGAAAAAAATAAATAAATATGCATTATTTCATGTACAATAAATAAGAATACAATATGAAGTAAAATAATTTCTTAATATGTATGAAATTATTTAAAGCATCTCATACAAATTGACAGATAAAGTATTAAAAATCACAAATACAATAATTATTATTCGTTTATAATATTTTTATTCAATGACATGTAATACATAAACAGACTTATTCCAAAAATAATAAATTTGTTTTATCCATTGAGCTGGAACTTCAAATTTATTTATTTTACTCAAATTTAGCTGAAATTCAGCCAAAATCCTGACTCCATAAGTTAGGATTTTCTACACTTTCACACCCCTAATCGAGCCCCGGATGCTTACCAGCATTTCCGTTGTGTGTTCGTGCCCATTACTCTTCAGAATTTCCGCTTGTTTTCATGTGACTTATTGATTTATTCTGTATTTTCAATTTTTCGTCATAATTTTAATATTTTATTCGAGAAAAATAATTACTCTTGCCACGCAGCAAGTGAAGCGGTCTACCGTTAATTTAAAATATTAAAAATATAGTGTGTGGGGCTTGCATTCTCTTTCAATTTCCAAAAAGGTACTGATAGTGTAAATACTATGAGTGGTAAATATATAGAAAAGTTTTAAAGTAAAATAATTAATGATTTGGTCATTAAAGGCATAACAAGAGAAACACATCTTGTACAAGAAGGAGATGATGCATTAATTATTCACCGAAAAAAAGAAGAAAAAGTTGAAGAATTAATGGAATATTTTAAGGGTTTTTGCCACCTCGATTAAAGAGTGTCATTTATGATGTCAAAATGTCAAATGTCAGTGCATTCATTCAATATGCATTTTTTTTTTATGAATAAGAAATCATTCATTAGCATATTTAACATCCAAATTACAAAAGTTTAGGAAAGTTTCCCATGAGATCACAGCAAGTTTAAGGACGGAAGAAAGGGATTATCCAAAGGTATAAATACAATGGTCATTAGCCCAATTAACTAACTTATGAACTGCTCTATTACTACTTTTTAGGGCATAACTTGTGAACTGCTCTATTACTACTTTTATTACTTTCAATTATTTATGAGTGTTTTATTTTAATTTTTTATGAGTATTTTATTTTAATTGTTCAGTTTTTAATTTTAATACATATTTTTAGAATTATATTATTGATATTAATGAAAAATTTGAATAAGCTGTCAACTATTTATTGAAGAATTCATTTTTTTTATAATGATGAATATTTATACATTAACTATTAAATTAGGGTAATTTAATAAATTTAATTATATAATTATCTACTTATCTTAATACCTAGGCAAGTTTAAACAGATCAATTGAAATTGAAGAGATGAAATACAAGCTACTTAAGATCTATGAACTCTTGGTGAGGAATTGTATAGTACAATCTTTTGCACCACATTCTTCAAATTCTTGAAAGCCCTCACTTCTTTTATATGCAATTCTGGGCGGATTGGAGAGAATAATCCAATATACCTTTGATTCTATATTCTTCTTCTTCTTCTTCTTTTTTAAATTAAACATTGTCCAATGATATCGTTTCAGAAAAAGAAAAAAAAAAGCATTGTTCAATGATATATGTCTTTCCGTAATTTATTCTCAAACCAATATCTACGATTATGTTAATTACTTCTTTTCACCAAAAAAAAAAGAGTTAATTACTTCTAAGAGACATTAGCTAGTGCCACATAAATTAGGTTTAAAAATGATTTAAAATTATAATAATTACTCATGTTATCTAAAAATTAAATGTTAAATGTTTTATGTTGATTCAAAATAAAATTGAAAAGAGTTTTTCATCATAGTTCTGTTATTTAAGTAATAATTATTAATGTGATTATTGGTACAATTAATGTGTTAATAGAATATAAAGATGTTAAATTAAAATTATTATTAATAAAAATTTAAATGAAAAATATATTTATTTGAAAAGAATAAGCCTTTTGTTTTTATATTTTATTCTAAAATATAAATATTCAATTTTAAATTGAGAAATTATTAGAAACTTATGTCTTGGAAGGGTCGTATTATCTCGAATCTAATTCCTTTATCCATTTGTATATTGAAGCCTTGTAAGGGTTTATTTATTTCATGTGTTTTCTTTGATAATAATCATAACATGTCCAATCTGTTCCCTTATATTAATGCGAAAGAGGAATCCAGACATGAATTGATTGTCAGTTCCTTAGGACTTGTATTTGGATAAGATTTCTAAAGTTCGTTTTATTTTTGTTAAAAAAAGAGAAATTAATTTGGATAAAAAATTGATAATTTTTTTATTTTATTATGGACTTAATGCAACACTAATATGCCTCACATATGAGATAGTATATTAAAATAATAAAAATATATAGATGATAAAAAGATAAGATATATTGTAAAGTAAAGAAATAATTAATATAATTGTTGTATGAAAGATATTTGAAGTGCAAAAAAAGTATTGTGGAGACAAAATTAAATTAAAAAGTATATATATATATATAACATTTTTTTCTCCATTTGTAATACTTATAATTGAGACAAAATTATGGTAGGAGGAATTGAGTGGGACAAACGTGTAAGTAGGCAATTTATGATTTTGCGTGTGGTAGCAGGACAGAGCCCTCGTGCTTACATGTGTGTTATTTGATGAATCCAACCCCTTAAATCACAAGCGTTTTTGCCAGCGACTCAGCGTTGTCACTCAACAGCTGTTGTGACTGACTAACTGTTAATAATCAACCAAAACCACAAACTGAAAATTTCTATAGTAAGTAAGTTATTACTTTTGTGTCATTTAGTCTTTTTGGTTTGGTATATTTACGTTCTCAAGTCTCAAAACCATACGTTAACATTCTAAAATAGAATTTCCCCTCAAATAGTTTCGTACGTGGCTTTTAATAGAAAGGGATAAATTCTTATGATTAGACACTTTAATGCAATAGTTGTCATTAAGAAAAATAAAAATACAATATACTCCCTTCCCAAAATATAAGAGTGTGGTTGGATCATGGATGAGACATTTTTTAATTCTTAAAGAATTTTAAAATGAATTAATTAAAAAATGACACATTTTAAAAATCTAAAAACTACTTGTTTGGAAGTTTTTTTTTTTTTTAAAAAAAGAGAAGATATAGATGTGTGAAAAGTTATATTCTGATAATTACATATTTTGTGAAATAGTAAAACTTTCCTAATTGATAATAAAGAAAAAAAATCAAGAAAGAAAGAGAAAATGATAAAGTTTATCAAGATTCATGTGTGAGATTTAGAGAAAAAAAAACACATATTTATGTGGGTTTTAAATGAGAGATTTTAAGAGTTTAAAATCCCTTATTAAAAAAAGCCAAGAATTTTAAAAAACCTACTAACTAAATTATCAAAACAAAGATTTTGTTATTTAGAATTTTAAAAAGTTGGATTAAAATGGAAACCCTCTTCAAAAACCTCAATCCAAACACACATAAGATGTTTTGAACAATTTTTTTGTTCCAAAATATAAGTTATTTTGTTACTTTTGAGGGTTATTTTATATAATATTTTTAATATTAGTCCTACTCTTAAATGAAAAGAGATAAAATAAATGGTTTAGTTTCAATTTTTTTAAAAATAGTATGACATAATAAATTGGTATTTTAAAACTAAAATAGTATCTTAATATGTGTAAAATATTCAAATTATCTCATAATTTGTTATGCAGGGAGTATACATATCAATTCCAAGAAAAGAAAAATCCTATGAGAATGGACTAGATTTTCATGAATATCATGCTTGATAATTGTACTTTTTTAGAAAAAAATAATATATACTAGCTTTTTAATTCATGTAATGCATGAAAATGAAATTGACCTAATAATTTATCAAATAAAACAAGCTTGTTACGAAGCTAAGGAATTCATAGGTGGGCTGACAATTAGTCCTCTCCTCATTCAAAATTTTATATTGATATTCTTATTTTGAAATATTTAATTTTTAAAATACTATATATTTATGTAAAAATTATTCATACTTTTTTTAATGAATAATTAACCCATATACTTTCACCTATAATCATATTAATAATGAAAATAATGTGATAAATTATTTATGTTAAATAATTTTCTTAATTTATATGTATATATATATTCAAAATATATTACTCATAGTGGATTGCACATTTTGTGACTCATAACTCCCCCCTTGGGGTCGGGGTTGGATTGAGGAGTGGAATTCAAGAAGAGTCACAAGGCAAAGGCAGATGATCCATACAACCTCTCTGAACGTCCAAAAGAAATCAATGAAAAGACTATACGTCCATATTCTTTGTGTCTCTTCTTCATTTGCTGTATACGCCAATCCAATTATAGTGATCATTAATGTCTTTATAAAGCACATTATTGAAGTGACTCTCTAAAGCTCTTATAATTAGTACTAATACTTTTGCATGCGATTAGTTTTTATCTTCTTATAATCATTGTTCATTTCTTATTTTATGTATATTACTTGGCTTACAAGAGTGAACAAGAACAGCAATGCCGTGGTGACCAAAACTTTTTCTTTGCCATCCCATTTTATGGGTTATGTTTTGCACCGTCACTTTTAATCTTTCATGTGAGTTGTTTAACACCTATTACCGTTCCAAATCGATAGATTTCTTTTTCTTTTTCGTTTGTTCTAAATTATATATCACTTTTCTTATTTAGTATATAATATATTTGTTAATTGACTAAAATATTCATATTTAAAGTGAGAGTATTAATTTCACATAAAAATAGTAAATGACGAATAGATTATTGGAAAAATACATTTAATTAATGGAAAATAATTTCTCAATAATACACAAGCTTTCCAATGCTAGAAAACAAAAGGGAAAAATAAAAAAGTCTTCCATATTCTTCAATAACTCATTTATTCTCTTAGGTAAATAAATTAAATTATTATTCCAATAATGATTGACATATATGAGTATTTTAGAAATAGTATAAAAAATACACAATTTCAATAATATTAATTATATTTTTTTAATCGGTGTAAAAAATCAAACAAACCTATCATTTTGGAACATAATGAGTACAATTTAGTTTTAAGCTTGGTTTGGGGAAGGAGATGAGAAAGGGAAGATATTTGATTACTTCATCTTACTACTTAAGTATGATTAGAAGGCTATACTAAATAAATATTTATTCCATTCAGAATTGAATATTTTTATTTGATTTAATATAAAAATTAAAGAAAACATTTGATTTTAAAGAAGTTATCATAATATCATTATTATTAAATGATTAGTATTGGGTGATATGAATTAATGAAATGTAAAATATTTAAATTAATAAAGTTGTTAATGAAATTTTAAATGATAACCAGATAAATGTGTTTCCAACCCAACCACATAAATCAATTAAATACATTTATAGTTACTTTTTCTCTCTATTTACTTCTACTTTTTATCTCGAAGCCATAGATCATGAAAAAGAGAAGAAAGAAAAGCAAAAATAAAAAATAAAATAAAATTGTGAGGCAGTGAACTACAATAAGACAAATCTTCACACACCTACTCTATGTTTTGAACATGGTTCTTACAACCTAAGATTAGCCAAAAGCAAATCGAACTCTTTCCGTTGTCCAGTCCCATAACCATACCTAAATCTGGCAAATTTACAACTACAAATTAGTGTACCACAAACAAATCAATGGTGATTTGGGGCTGTTAAATCTCAAGTCTTTATTAGTTCCCTAACCAATCAATGTTGTACGAATAGTCGCATGTTGACCACTTTGAAAAGTTTGAACTCAGTCTCTCTTTTCTTTTCTTTTTTTGATAAGCAAGAACTCGACCCATTTTAGGAAATCGCCTCTGGAAATTGATCCATCGAATCCATCCTTTTCCGAAGTATTGGTTATTTATAGTCAATTTTATATATATATATATATATATATATATATATATGTATATGCTATTTTGTATATTTTATTAGATATTTATTTATTTTTTTAATATTGCCCCCCTCTGTATTCTGCTGCCTATTTCAAGACTCTCCAGTCAAAGTATATTCTTTTTAATTTCAATTAATACCAATTTTCAAGTTTTTACACACTTTTGTGTCTCATCTTCCTTTCTTCAAGTTTTTATACTTTCCCGTTAAGTTTTTTATACATAATTAATTGCTCTTCTTGTCAAAAGTTGCTTTTGAAAATGGGAAAAAAAATCGTATTAAGGGCACTTATAAAATACTTTATTGTTAAAGACGACTTCTATTTTAAAAGAGAAGAAATAACTCATACAGGGCTTATTATATGTGTCTCAATATATTCTTAAATTTTCCCATTATTTCTGTTTTCTCCTTGAAAGTAATTGTTCGAAAGTTCATACATAAAATTCAGATCTTAGACATTTGTTGTTTCGCTTAAAAAAAAAAAACAAGACATTTATTGTTGACTTTGAAAAAATCTATGTCTAAGATTCCACATTAATAAATAGTATTTTCTTAATAACACCAACACCCATATTGAGAACACATTAACTAATATTGAACTTATTTCTATCCATAGAAAAATTAATTATTTATATAATCTATCCTTTCTAAAAAATTGACTGACTTCTTAAAAATAATAATTAAAAGATATGTGAAGATTTCGAGAAAATAAAATAAGAATATTTGAATTTTTATTAATTTATATCATAAAATTTAATGAAACCACCCTAATTTGCTTAAAAATATAAAAGTAAACAAATAAAATTCGGAGGAAGTATGTTATTTGTGTTGACCATGGATCACCGGGTTGTGGACCTAAAAGGAAAATATCAAACTTTAAACCCTTTGCATCATTTTTTCCCACTCTGTCCATATTGTAATAAAAATGGTCAAATAAATAGTCAAGTTTAATTAGAAGTCTGACCCTCAATTCCATGGCTGCATTTTTTCTTAATTTTTTTCCCAAGGGGGCTTAATTCGTCAACTACGTCTGCGTAGTTGACTTGACTGTAGCGACTGAATTTTTCTAAAAAGATTCATTTAATATTAAATATCCATGCGTTTATTTTTGAGAGGTTTACAATTAAATATCTATTTTTCAAGTTTCACTAATAAACTTTTTAAATTTAAATTAAATAAAATTATATTTTACTAACTAATAATTCAACTACAAATCAAATTAATAATAAAGATTATATAGTAAATTTCTAAATATCAAATGTTTTTATTAATTTTTAAATTAAGTCAAATATGAATATTATCTTCGTTGAAAAAAGTAATACTTAACATTAACCTTAGAGAATTCACTAAAAAACAAATAATATAAAACCTCCCAAACATTTCAAACTTCCCCTTCCCATTTTTGCATCTCAAATGGCGAATTCTGTCGCGCACACGGCCCCAGTCACATGACTTTCATGGAGTTAAATTAAGAATGTACACTGCATAATCAGTCCAACAAATCTAACAAATCTCTTATTAATTGCTAAACTGAAAAGAATTCTTACCCTCAAAGGGTTCGAACTCTCACAACCATTTTTGCATCTCTCTTCAACAATAGCCGGAGAAAAATACTTCAGCGTGACATTAACTCCACAATCAAATGTCTCATTCATAATTTACAAGGATAACAACTTAATATATATATATATATATATGTATATATATATATATATATATGACAACCTACTTTTAGTTTTAAACTCTAAATCTAAACCCAAGATTAGTTTTAAAATATCATAAATGACTCTTATTCTAGATCATGAATAACAAAACTATATGGTTGCTCTAGCCACACGACTTTCGAACATCATCCCCAAATTTCAAATATCTCAACCTAATAAATGACCTAACCTGCTAATTTTTACTAGCTTTTATTGTAGTGACTTCATCACCAATTCTCATTTGTGTTCCCCTTTTTCTTTTTCTTTTTCCTATTTTAAAAATCTTTGTTTTGTACTTTTATCCCTTTATATCATTTCACTGATCCTATAGTTCGCTTTTCAGGTTTGATAACGGAAATTTTATAGAAATTTTGAAGATAAATTTTTTTTATTGAGAGAATAATAATAATAATAAAAGTTTTGAGAAAATAATATCCAAATATAATATACACTCAAATTTCGGGCCTAAAGTATAAAGATAACCATTAGGTAGCCTCCACATGGATCTTCCCCCGCCAATCAAGGTCCGTAATTAGGCTCTGCCGCTGAGTGATTTGCGCTCTACAATTTGCACAGGGCGGCCTTGAAGAAATTCTTAGCCATTGCGCTTGCGGCATTGCCTATGCATAGCAGGCTTCCAGAGTTTCTTCTTCAATAAAAGTATGTCATCTATCACTGTCGTTGCACCACTGCTCCATCTCTTTGGTAATAATAGCTGCATTTATTAATTATCTAAATGCTTGAATGAACTCTTTCTCTAGTTGTTCATTGGGGAGTAAGTAAGGTTTGGTCAAGTTCACAGGTTTTTTTTTTTTTTCCATTCAAATAAAATAATACAGTAAAAAGGTACACAACTTTAAAGGGAAATGGGTGAATTTAACCTTGAATTATTTTGGATCAGTAACTTGAGTCTCTAATTTTTATTTTTAAAATTTTAAATTCTTGATCTTTTTTATTTTGATGAGATAAATTCTTATGTTTGACATGTTTAGTACTTTATTTTTTATCGCTTGGTGAGATGGATTCTTAATATTTATTTTTAAAGTCTCTTATCTTTTTCCCTTTGATGAACTAGAACATTATTTTTTTTATTAAATTTGACCAAATTAATTCTTGGTGGCCTTTTTTCCAAGTGTTCAAGGGCATTTTTTTAAAATCACTATTTACATTTTTTTAAAAAAATATTCAAAAGATCTTTTTCTCTCTATTGTATTTCACAATTTTCCTAAAAAATTAGAAACCATACTAAAAAATAATTATTTAGAGTTGAAAATGAGTGAACAAGATTATTTTTGAGAAAAGTAATTTCAACCCATTTAATGCATAAAAATAAAGTCCTAGTCATATCCCTAGCTAATTACTTTATTTTCATTGATGTTTCGCCGTTACATGAGTTTATTCAAATTTAATTTTTATTGATTATATGAATTATATTTGGTGATATTTAAATTATTTTATTTCATGTCATGTACAATGGGAGTTAGCTCTCTTGTCATAAGTAATTAATTTATATTGATATTATTTACTAATATGAACACAATACCGTTATACCCTTAATTTTTTTATTTCAATAATAATAATAATTGGTTGTTCATTTTAAATTTTTACTAATCACACTAAATGAGTAATCATGGCATTTATTATTTTGATTTCGTTTATTGAGAGAAGGGAAAAATGTTTTTTTTATTTAATGAGAAATGTGTAAATAGTTATTTTAAAAAAATGCCCCTGAACACTTGAAAAAAAGGTCACAAGCATTAATTTGGTCAAAATTAATAATTTTTTTATGGATCTAGTTCACCAAAGGGAAAAAGATAAGGGACTTTAATTTTTTTTATAAAAAAAACGATTAAGGACTTATCTCACAAAGTTTAAAAAGATAAATGACTAAACATGTCAAGTTGACTAAAAAAAGAAAAATGTAAATAGTAAATTTTCAAAAATATTCTTTATTAAACGTTGATCAAACAAACTTAACAAAAAAATTAACAGAATGACCAATTTCATCAAAATAAAAAAGATCAGAAATTCAAAAATTTGAAAATAAAAAGTTCAGGGGTTAAATCCTTCAATTTCCCAAACTTTAAAGGGTAATCAGTGAATATAGTTTCAAAATTATTTTATTTTATAAGTTTTGATCCTAGTTTTTTAGGACCTGAAACTATTAGTACTGGACCTTTCGGAAGGACCAAATCAGTCGTCCAAAAATAGTTGGGAATGAAAACATTAAGGACCAAAGCTAAAAAGTTAAAACAGTTCATTGACTGAATTCACTAATTTTTCAATAAAAAAAAACTAGATTTTTACCCACATACACAATAACATGACAAAATACTCCTTAAATTTGTGTCTAATTGAAATATAAGCATATTCAATTTTGGAGATGAAAACAACAGCAGTGACATGCCATTTTTCAAGAAGGAAATTGGGGTGCCCAGGGCATAGTCGAGTGATAAGGTACGTGGTGATGTGTGGAGAAATTCTCTAGTAACATAGATTCGAATTCCGTGTGAAATAAATTTTCACTGAAATATTATAGAGATTTATCTAAAATTTGAATTACGTTGACTCTCTTTCATATGTATCTGTTATTCAGACACATTTCTCATTTTACAATCCATTTAATTAAAGAACATGGAAATGAATTTTTCATGCCTCTCTTATCAAAAAAGGAAATTGGGTGGGTAATCCATCCACCAGACCGCAGACTTTTTTTATCTCCACTAGATCGCATGATGGAAACTTGAAAAATGTGATTTCTGAATAATTTGATAGAGACAGTAGGATATCTCAAATGTTTCAACCGCATGGATGTAATTTTGTAGTCATTTTCATGGAGAAGAAAAGGTGATTTTTAACCACTTTAGTTTTTCAGTGTTCAATCTCAGCACATCACTACCAAATGCTAACTGCAACGTTTTCCTACTCTTTCTGGTTCACTAGAGATGTGGAAGGTTAACATAATTATTCTTTTGGTAGTCGAAATTGACTGCTTTATATAACTTTGTTTATTCCGCATATCGTCAAATGGAATTTCTATTGAGATATCTAAAATTAAATATCTACTCTCTTAAAATAAATATATTTTTCATCTTATTTATTACTCTCATGTCTCAAAATATAAGTAGTTATATCCAAAATATAAGTCATTTTATGACTTTTTTAGGATTTTTTTATTAATTTTTCCAATATTAACTATATTGATAGAAAAGTAATAATGCATCATTTCAATTGTCTACTTTGAATTTACACACTAGGATTAAGAAAAACATTTGAGATGATAATTATGTAATTAAATTTTATAAATTGCCCTTATTTAATAAATAGTGTGTAAGTATAATAATTTCAAAGTTTGATATGAAATAAAAAATAATTAACAATTAAAATGAGAAAGAATCGGGTGAGTATCACAATTTTGAGACAAAAGTCTTTTTGTACTTACACTTATGTCCATGTATACTTTACAGGAATCTTTTAAAAGACTAACATTATCCATATTAAAGATTGGAGTAAATTAAATTTTCAATTATGTATTCTGGTGGATAACAACATTTGGCAAGTTTTCGTTTAATTGGTGGGGAAATGGGCATGTGATTTTGGAATCTAATCTAATCACCTTGTACACTAGCATTACGAATCCTAATCATTTTCACGTGCGTAGAACACATACATGTATAATTCTACAACCAAAATCTAACACCTCCATGCAACTAAGTTATAATTGGTGTTCCAAATCCCATACTATATATTATTCTCAAGAAATGTAAGCATATTCGGTTTCATCCACCATACAAAAGCTACTACTCAAAGGTTTTACCCGAAGCTACGAATATTTGCTGCCAATGGGTCATTAAGAACGGAACATCTAAAGCCACCAGAAAACAAACATCCCAATGATCCACCTCTGCTGTCTCTGAAATTTGAATCGATATTTTATACGTATAATGCATGCCCATCAAGTATTTTCCATGCTTTTTTGGCATATTTACTCTAGTGATAGTCATTTCTGAATTTCAAATAATCGAATTAGATATTTTATTGCTAAATTATTACTACGGAAGTTCTTGTTTTGTTTTTGACATTTTGTTCCTGGTGTTAGAACTCTGGATTGAGACCAGATTTAGCATGAGGTTAAGAGTTGTTTGATTGAACTTAGTACTACGTGTAAATCCATTTCTACAAGTGCTGAACTAGTGGAAGAATTAAATAGGTATTGTGGAAGAATGAGCAATCACTATGAGGAAATGAGAGAAGGGGTGGGGCGCAGGTTGAATCTGACCTGCCTAAACTTGACAGCTAAAAACAAAGGCGGCGTTGTTCAAAGGGGAATAATCATCCATCATTGTGCGGCATTAACGCCACCAAGTGCTCATATATAGTTGCTCAAACCACTCTTCTTGGCCGTCCAATACCTAATAGTAATTCAAACCAAAACATAATTAGCAGACAGAATCTTGGCTCTAGAGGAAGAAGGGAAAATAGAAGAATAATCTAACAGAACTAACACCACACTATAGTTGTCAATTTGTCAAAGCACTCGTCCATCTAACATTTAAATAAGATATTTTGATCATTATATAGTCCAATTTAAAGTAGTCTAGTCTTTTTTGGAATCTTTGCTATGTAAACAATATTGTAAATTGTAATAATTATGAGTAGAAAAAAAAAAATCATAACGTAAACAATATTGAAATAATTGTTCGAGTTATAATAGTTATAATAGATAATAGATTTCGATTGTTCAACTTAAAAAAAAAAAAGAAGAAAGTTTGTAACTTTAGGAGACACATAATTCTAATGTTGCGCTCTAAAACGGTGAAAAAAACGTCTACCTAATCTTTGAATTACTATTTGACTTGCATGTGTATTGTGTAACCATACTAGTGCAAACAAGATACAAGGCTCGTTCTTCTCTCTTAGACTAAATGTCGAACACCAAGGGGATGTATCACGTGCTTCCTTGCTGTTCCATGGCATTCAAATTTCTAAATTCAGTTTTGGTTCGTTTGTTAATCCAAGGAGTAAAAATGGTCTCTCTGAAAAAGAAAAAGGAGTCAAAATGATCAATGCAACTGAGATCATACCATGAACAAGAATAAACCCATGTGAGTTGAATGGCATATGACTTGTTTCTTAGTTCACCTGCATGACACCAGTATTTTCCCTACCTTTTGGCCCCGAAGTCTTCTTACTCTGTGATACTAGAGTTCAAAGTTAGTACATTGATTTATTGCTCAGGAAATTAGAGTTCAGAGTCAAATTAGTGCGAGGTATTTTGATGGAACTGGGTAAAACGCTTTTTAGGATGAATAGGCCAATTGTCGTACCTGTTTAATGCAATCTCTGTGTCGTGATACTACAAGCTTCTTTCCTTCTTTTTTCATTTAAAAGTTAAAGGAGCTTATATTAAGAGTTCATATTGTAAGATTAAGAGGGAACTACATGAGAAAACGAAGAAGTCATCCATATAATTCTACATCTTGCATCTAGGCATTCTGTTCTGCCTAACAAAAAGATAAACTTATTTAAATCAAATGGAGTTGGCCTAATTGGTAAGGTAAGAGGTCAACTAAGATGCCCCGTTTTATGTGATTTTCATATTATTGCAGAAAGTCGAGTTTACCTAATGTGCACCCTGTGAATAGTAATTGAAAGTTTCATGTCATCAAAAAATTATAAAAATACAAACAAATTAACTATAGGAACTATAGAGTGTTATACAGCAGTTTATTTTCCTTTGTTTTTATTTAATTTTTTTGGCCTTTAGAACTTAGAAGTTAAAGGAAGAGATATTACAAAATCCAGAAAAAGCAACAATGGGCCTGTTGACACTTAATTGGTGGGTAGTGAATTTGAGGGCACCGTACCACTCTATAAGGCAATAATGGGCCTATTGACACTTTATTAAGCATTAGGCCTTAAGACAAATCCCCAGCCCAATCTTCAGCTGAAGACCGCAGCATAGCATAAATGGGTAAAAATTAACTGGACGTTCTCTTTACCTTTTTCCTTTTGGCCCAAAAGAGTGTGACAATACACAACACCCATCCGTAGAAAATGCCTACTGGAGTGAACATTGATTGAATTATTATCTAGATTTTCTAGTAGATAATTTTTTTTTTATTTGACCACAGTTTTTGGTAAGTAGAGTATTTTCTTGACAAAATCGGAAACAGGGAAAAGAGAAGAAGGAAAGAACAAAAACTATTGGGCTAAACTTGGGATAGCGTGGAGATTGTATTACAGTTTACAAATTTATGGGCCTATGGTAAAGATACTTAAGCCCAATCTTCATTGTTTCTGGGCTTTGTTCCCAGACACTTTTCATAAGTTAGAATTGCTGGGTGCTACTACATATACATAATATTTGGTGAGTTTTATATATTCAAAAGCCCATTATCTTAGACAAATTAGTTAATTTGGCTGTTTAGTCTATCTTCTTCTTTAAATTGACATGTATTCGTAGGGACGAATGGACTTTGTAAATGATGAGGGTGTAAAGACTTTACCCTTTTAAATTTTTTTAAATACTAAAGAGAATTTATATGAAATTTTTTTTTATATAAATGGCGAAACATATTCTTTTAATGTAAGATAATTCATTTATATATGGACACCACTCTAAATTTTTTTTGAATTTGATACCTTATATATATATATATATATTAATTTTTTTAACTCTTTTGATCATTTTTAGTCATGAAGTATAATTTTAAAATTTGAATAAACTCATGTGTAAAAAGAATCAAAATAACTAAAAAAATACATAAAGAATCCAAATAATTAAGAAAAAAATAAAGGACCGAAACGAGTAAAACAATACGGGATCAAATTGTCTATTTTGCCTTTATAAAGAAACTTGTAAGTTATTCTGTTGCTGTAAAAACCAAATAGGAAGTGTTCACTAACGTCACTATTGGTTACACAATCAAATCCAAAATTGTCTTTTAGCAGTTATTGGCAAAAGAAGAGGGAGAATTTGATAGGCAGGGTACTGAAAAGATGACGTGTAATATCTTGGAGTGAAAAACATTCGCACACCATCCCCATCTATTTATGGCAAGAAATGATGTAACTAATCCATTCAAACTTGTAGCTATTCTACTTGGGCAAATGCTATCATGAACTCAAGTAAAAGCATTCATTTATATTATTTATAACTAATTTAATACCACAATATGCATACAATTTAATTCATACCAGAATTTTCCTTTTACTTTGAAAACCATCATAAATCTGATTGCTCCAATTTATTGAATAAAATATCTTCTTTTTTTTTTTGAATAAATGATCATCACAGATGCACCAAGTTTCAATTTGGTAGAACGAGGGAGTTGTTTTGCATTTTTACTTGGAATGATGACAGGAAAAAATATGGAATCTTTCTTAAGATGTTTAAAACAATTATCTAAAAGAATCACTTAAAGGGTTTAAAATATACTGTAATACTAATATATATGATTGTTGCTTGGTATCCGTTTGAACCCAAGCTTCAGACTTTGTGGCGCATTGGGGAGAGCGTGTCTATCCAAAACAACTCATGAAAACATTCAAGATGTTCCTGTAAAATTGCTAAAGATGCAATTTATTAAAACTTGAGACAACCAAAAGTTATTAGTATTTTTTTATTCCAGACATATACTGCTGCTAAAGTGCTAATAGTATAATGTAAAAAAAGCAGAGGAGCAATCAATGATAAAAAAAAATTAGCTATATAGCTAGGAAAGGAAAACCTCTACCGGTAGTTTAACTAGGATCCGCTGCAATCAACTCTACCTCATCCTTTAAAAATTTAAAGTCTACAAATGAAGAGATAAATCAAGCTTTTGGTCCTTGTTATCCCTATCATCCCCCCCACAACTTTGATTACCTTTACTCACTGTTGGTATACCTTGGCCACATCCTTCACTTGAGCCATTAGACCTCGTACTCCTTTGCCAATTTGATAAGCTCTGGTGATCTGCTTCCTGTTGAAATGGGCTATTCATGTAATTGCAGCGATAGAAAACCATGTTATCAAGCCGGGGTGCACTGTGTGATCCAAATCGATTAGGAACTTGCTGGGCTGGATATTGGCAGAGGCTGGCTGCGTGAGTAGTTAGGTATACAGAAGGATTCAGAATTCCAATGGGATGGTTAGGAGCAAATACTAGTGGAGGTTGAGGAAGATTAGAATAGCTGTTTAGGGAGCAGTCAGAAACCCTTTTCTTTCTAGCAGCGCTCCTTTCCTTCTTATGGGCATTTTGATGGCCTCCTAAAGCTTGTGAACTATGAAACCTTCGTGAACAATATAGGCAAGGGAATGATCTCCCTGCATCTTCTGCAGTGCTTGATGAAACATGGGCTACGTTGTCGCAACTCATACCTGGAACAAAGAACTTAAAACAAGAAACAAATTTAATCAATATGAGTCAATTCATTTCCACTCAAATCAAATCAACAGGGGGGAGCATGGTACTGATACCTTCTTGAGAGAGTACTAGAAAGGGGTGTACTTAATTAGAAAGCTTGGACAGAAGTAACAGTGGAGGGAACAGAATGAGAACAAAGAATACGGACTTTTTGAACTTGGGTAGGAAAAAAGATTTTGATATGTGATCAGAAGAAGTTAGCAGGTACTAGTAAGGAGAGAGAGAGAGGTCAGAAAGGAGAGTTGGAAAACGTGAAGAAGAGCTGCAGATATCTGAGTTTATGAGATCATTAAAAAGAGTGCAAATGCACGGACAAGAACAAATCGCAAGAGGAGAGAGCGTATGGGCTTGGAAGTTGGGAACAGAAGCAGAGGAGATAAGAGAGAGATAGAGAGAGAGAGATGTCCAGAAGCATCCTCCTCCAATCCGTTTCCGCACTGCATGCTCCTCCTGACTGATCAGCTGAGGCAATTTGAGAGAGAGTATGTGTCTATGTGTGTTGGCTTGGGAAATGGAATCTTTTCTCTGCTCTGCACTCCTTTTCTACCTCTGACAGATAGTTATATCTGCTTTCTCGACTTACTTTGGGTTTTTCTTTGTGCAAACCTCAGGCGTCATTACTGTTCTCTACTTTTGAGTCCTTACTTATCGTCATCGACCAATTCTTGCGAATTTATTCTCAAGATTAAGATTAGGTAGGTCCTCTGCTATCCTCTTCTGGAAAACTTTTTTTTCCTTGAATTTATTTTCCTCTGATTAAGAACTAATGCATAGAAAACTTTGCTTGTATGTATGAAAATAAAGGTAATTTTTAGTCCCCCACTTGGTCAGAGAGGTAGTTGTCCTCTTTGAGCTTTGAAATCTTTCCTCTCTTTATGCTGCAAATGGCCTAACACTGACCTTTTTAGCTTTACAATAAATGGTTATGGGACATAAGGCCACTACTTCCTTACTACTGCACCATCTGACATATTGGTATCCACCGCCATCAGCAAGCAACTTGTCACCTTGCATTCTATTCGTTGCATGCCCTGGGGTTTCGCGTATCCATACTTCCATGATACTACAAAAACTCTGCCTTTGATTCGTTTTTCCAATCCGTCTATGCTAAGATAACAAGGACCGCGGCTTGACACTATCTCCCCATTGGACAAGAGCACATACCTGAGAGAGACTGCAGTGACAATTCTCCGCACCTATCTGCCATTGACAAATAATATCAGTTACCAGAATAATAATGTCTCAACTCTCAAATCAATAACACAATGTATCAAATCACTTTTCTTTTTCTATTACCCATGAAAACAAGGTATTAGTATATTGAGAAGGGCCCTTGGGAGGGTGGGGTGGGAGGTGTTACAAGAAGTTTTCGAAGTTCACATTGAAGAAATCCAGTAGGCAATTCCCAGCGATTCTCAGTAAAACCAAGAATTTCTAGTGGAACATAGCTTTAATACAAGTCAAACTGAAAAACTTTTAATTCGTAGTGAGCTAGAACGGTTAAATAAAGAATGTTTTTTTTTTTCATTAAAGGAATAACGAAAATGATACTCTAAAAGATACATACATCAAATGTATAGTTTTCCTTTTAAGGAGAATCGGGAGGAGAGGAATAGGATCACAGCTATTAACAATGGGAATACGGAAAGGCAGGCAAAAGCAGCAGAATTAACGCAGTGGGCAAACATAATTACAATGTCAAAACTCGGTTGCTCAAAGGATAGACAAGTGCAAGTGAAGGCCATTACTGCCAAAATCCTAAGAACAGCCAAAGCATCTCCTTAAAAGGATAAAACTTGAAGGTGCAGATACTGGCTCAGTATCTAGTGTTTTACGGGGAAGATGTTTAAGAAAAGCTCTCACAGCACCCGTCACCCCATCTTCATTCTCCATAGCCTTCGCAAGTTCAACTGCACGCTCCTTAACCTATTCATTGTCACTCGTGTTAACACCTAGTTAAGAGGATTTTTTAAGATTTCTACAATAGCCTCTGTATGTGTAGGAGTTCCAAGATAAGTACCTTTGGATCTAGCATAAATTTAATAGCATTAACCAAGTTTGTGTGTGAAAATTCATCAATTGGTATAGGACGAGGACCTACACCTCTGTCGTACACTCTTTCTCCCCAAAATGGTTGGTCACCAAAGAAAGGGACAATGGTCGTTGGGCACTGCATGGACATAAAAATTATGAATCATGAAATTTTCAGAAACAAAATGAGTTGAACTGGATTGTCTGACAAAAAATTCTCTAGCAAAAACTTACTGCAGCTTTAAGACCAGCCGCTGTTGTTCCTGCACCTCCATGGTGCACCTGCAATAAGAGGTACAAAGCCATAGTAATTTGGTCTATGCTTATTGTACAATTCTAGGGAGATATGGTAGAGATTTCATATCTTATATGGTGCGACATTACACATAGGGTTGTCACTACAAAAGAATCTGACAGATAAACATTTTCCTCAGCTGCAAGAATGTTTTTGAGTATGGGAAGTTTATCTATAACAGTGTCATTTACAGTTCTCAAAACTCTATCTGATCTGAGATTTCTTGCAGCTGCTATATTGACTCCCATATTTACACAAGCAAGCAAAAGTATAGTTGTTCTTGCCTCCCTTCTTAGGCGAGAACAATAAGGAAAATCATACTTGAAACACCTAGTATGTATTTCGCCTCTCAATGGGAAAATTGCTTCTCAAACTAGGCTATTTGTCGTAAACTTTAGGTCATTCTCAGTGAAATAGTTAAAACAGCTATGAGAAGCAAGGATAGGGATTCAGTACACCTGCTCCAGATAGGGGATCCCTCCAATAACCACTGATGCAGGCTCGAACACAATGCAGTAAATTTAACAGCCTTGTACAGTAGTTCTATACCAAAAAGGATGTAAGTTCCTTTAACCAAAAAAATGGCGTGGCCTCAAGCATGAATCAAGAATTAAATCCAACAGAGCAAGGCTAGGGTTAAGTAGACAAGAATCCTACTTCTAGGACATGTTGAGTAGCCAACCAAAAACGATGGGAGAAGCCTATTTTTTATAAATGGGCACTTATTGCACAGAAACAGGGAAGGACGTAATTCAGTCATTACACTATACTACCATAAGTAGCTTCATCACAAGTCTGAGTAGTATCCACATCAATTCTACTTAGCAACTGAATATGTTTGTGCATGTGCGCACACACAACTGTGTTTGTGTAGAGAGAGAGAACAAGTGCTCACCACAGCAGCACATTGCAAAAAAAGCCAGTCATGAGGAACATTATCGAGCAAATATATGGAGTCCTTTGGTTCTGCCACTGATTGTAGAAAAATAGCTGATTAAGTACCATTGCTTTCAATGACGCAACCATCTAAGTGGCACATGAACAAGGGAAATTTATATCCCAGAGCATTAGACAGCAAGTGAAACAAGTAATGGAGGAAAGAGAAACTCACAGTTGCCAAGGCCACCCCAGCCCTTGTTAATGATTCCCCTTTGTCCAGTTTCTTCCAGAGCTCCAACAATTATTTTGGTCATTTTCTCTGGCTCTTGAACAGGCTGAAATAGAAAGTCATAGTTAAAGCTGGCTATAGATGCTAGTTTTAGGAAAACAAAAATTGCAAAGAAAAGCCAGCATACATGGATACAACTAATTGCTCAAGAACTCATAACAAGCAAAATAATAAAGATTTGCATGATGGAAGGTAAGAAATACAGCATTCGTCCAGGAAAATAATTGGTGAATCTTCTGGTTAATATAAATTTTTTTAGCCTTCTCTCATTATATTTTGCTGACATCTTCAGTTGAATGATTAGTTTCCACATGTCATAATCAAGTTAATCAGTTGTACCTCAGAGCATGAACATCAATGTTAATCCCAACAACTGAGCAAATAATTCTCAGTTGAATAGTTAGTTTCTGCATGTCATAATCAAGTTTCCCAGTTCTTGGGTTGGCCATTCTCAAGTATAACTGAGATAGAATAATGGTCTGGTTGCCAATCAAACTGGGGAAGAAAAAGTAATTAAATGTCTCCCGTTGATGTCGGAAGTAGAGAGATTTCATAGACATTCACAAAAACTATGAAAAGTCAAGATTTATGTCCCTTCAAAATTTACAGTTCAAGTCAAACTTACAAGATTAGAACTCAGAATCAATTTCCTAAAAGTAGTGTTATGACCAAAGTGGTTATTGTCAGATCAAAGAGGTGAGCAGGAGAACCAATTCCTTCTACCACAGCACAGAAGCGAGGCAAAGAACCAACAAGAATTTTTTTTTGCTGAAATTAAAAACTCACAAGGCTACCAAATCCGATGTAGATAGGCTTTGGACCAGCTTCAAGCCACTTTACAAATGATTCAGGAGGCTGATAATTTGATGCTAGATCAAGAAAGCAAAACCCAACTACATCCACCTTAGATCCCCAATCTGCAAAGTTTCAAAGTGGAAAGGGAAAAGAAAATATTAAGACAGAGACAATGTTAAAATATCAGTGCAGATAAAAGAAACACAGGCTGCTGGACATTCAAAACAAGGGAATTTTTCACATAATCAAAACATCTAAAATTTTATGAGAAGCCCATCCATAGAAAATTAAGACAAATATCCACTCAAACAAAATGAAGAAAACTTTTCTGTGATGAAGGTAGGTACATGTGGTATACCTTTTGGTTTAGGAACAAGATGAGGACTCCATATATACCCATGTGGAATATCTGACTCAGAACCTTGACTCCCACTAAGATATGTTACTGGCCGTAGCTTCAGTTTTTTCTTCCTTAGATCATTTATCATATCTCTAATTCCTAGCCAAATCATGGAGTCAACTATCTGGTAGGATAGCTGCAAATTCACACATCTACAGACATTAAAAGAAGTAATGAAAGAAGAGGGAAGGAAGGAGGACGACATTAAATCAACAAGCCATTTCCACATCATGGCTAAGAAAAAGATAAAATATTCAAAAGAATTAGAGGACACGAGCAAACTTACTCTGTATCCAGCTGATTGCTTAACACGCGATAAAGGATGTGGAAATTCACTAGTTGGCCTGATAGAAAAGGTAAACATTGTACAAATTGATTTGAGAATTCTCAGCTGTGTAATCAACAGAAAGAAACTCAAAAACACAAATAATTATGACCAGGATAAATTTTTAAAATTTCACTAACCAAACAAAACTTACGTCCATGGCATGGTGAAGAATATATGAATTGGTACTTTCAGAGCCTCTGCAACGTGAACATGTCCTGAATTCAGCATTATTTTTCTATGTTAGCAGGGGGATGTACCCTTTTCATGCTATGTAATATAAAAGACTATCAGTCCATCTGGCTTTTGCTAGACCTCCATAAGCACAAACCCCCTAATACACATAAAAAATAGTGTAGACTAACAACACACACTCAATAGATAACAATCACACTTTTCCTTACAAGTTATCATGCCTTGGAAATCTCTAAGAAAAATTATTTTCACCAAAAAAAACAAAAAAAAAAAACTACTGTTGTTTCTTCAAGAGCAAGTTCTTAATTTTCCCATGTTTTGGGGGGTTAACATTTAGATTAACTGACAAGGGCACAAGTGACTTAGGGAAAATAAGAAATAGTTTAAAGGACAAAAAGGAGCAATGCAATAAAACAGAAAATTGGCAGATATAAAAGCAGGAGATAGATTTCCAGGGTTTCAATATGCAAGGGAAATAAACAAACCATCACAAAATAGGAAAGGCTCCAAGAGCTAACTGGAAAATGGAAGTACAATGATGAATACCTTCCATAACTACCAGGATAAAGAATTCAATCCTTAAATTTGTAATAGAGGTTCTGGGTCCTTTAAAATGAAATCCTATAGACCAAAAGTTTTTGTTGTGCACTTGATTGGTCAGTGCTTCCAAGAATAAATTATCTAACCTAATTTTATTTCAACAGTAACAATAACAATGCCCAAACAAGTTGAAACTTAATTTGCTTGCAGAATCAATTTTTGTTCTGCTAATAAATACCATATTGATTCTGATTACTGTCCAATAGTCAGTTCTCAATCATATAAAAAGGGTCATTTCATAGAAGCTCTGACAATTAGATATATTTTAGTTACTAAGCCTGTGCCAATATATTGCCACTATGCCAGAATATAGTCATCCAATCTGTGAAACTTCTTGTGCATATTCATCAAGTTCTACAAATACAAACGTAGAGGTTAGTGAATCATTCGTGTGCATTATTCCTTTGACATTATAGAAGGTAGAAAATGCAAATAAAAACTTCAAATCTGATAAAGATTAATTTTTCTTAAAAGTTAAACTAAAACAAACAGCTTCCAAGAAATTGTATAACCTTCTGACAGCTATAATGGTGAAGAGAAAAAATAAAGCAACAGGAGTTGTCAAAGTGATGAGATCTTACCATAGGCAGGAGGATTAGCAATAATTGCATCTGCTTTGAAAGAAATCCCTGAATCAAGGTCAGGTTCTCTGCAGGCAGGCAATAAAGAGTTTATTATTTCCTTCATTTGATTTCGCTGAATAGGTATTTCTGAAGGTCCTGAGGGCAAAAAACCTTTGTTCTTAACCATATCTGCACAAGAAAAATAAATTGTCGATCAGTAATTGGCACAGACGTGGGAAATAATCTTGGATTTGGCACAATTAACCATGCAAATAAACATATGAGATTTTTGGAATCAACTCATTCATTTAGTGCACTGAACAACCCATTTAAAACCAGGGGTTGCACTAGGGAAAGGTAATAAGGAAGACAGCATCAAGGGCTAAGTCAAGAGGCAGGAAGAAAATTTTGGTGAAAGGAAACAAATGAAAAACATTTATCACCGAAGTGGCCAGATGTTTGGTATTGCAGAATTTGAAGCTTCTGCAGGATTAGACACATTTATATGTAAAATAGCTCGTAACAGGAAAGCAAAGAATGTAGGTTACCCATTTTACCAAAGTTAACATGGACAGATGAATAAAGAAGTCATTGTAGAAAGCAGAAGTGTGACCATGGCATAAATTTTGATCCTATAAAACAGTAGAATAATAATTTTAGCTGTAAAGCATTTCTACCATCATCGTACATTGCAAGAAAGACATTCTGTTGTAAAAGTTCACCTCAAGTAATAAACAGTCATGAAGACATGAGATTGTCAAATCAATACTAAAACAAATAAGAATGTCAGACACGTACATCCAGCAAGAACTTTAGGATCGCCACCAAGAGGATAGAATTCCAACCCAGAAGTCAAGACAAACTCTTTGAAATTTGAATGAGTTGCCAATCTGACACGGTGGCCATAGTCCTGCATCCACTATCTTATCAATATACTGAACAAAAGTCAGTTACAGAAATGAATCATTAATTGACTTTCTAAGTTTTGCTTCAGAATTTGAAACAACTCGAAGTGCCTGTTGCTAGAGCTTTTTTCTAAGCAGCTAGAAGAATAAAAAGGAAAATAAGTGTTTCTGAAAAAAACTGTTTAAAATTTTAATATAAGATTTTTATTTATACCAACATCAATAAGCAAAAGCTGTTTTAAGAAGCATCCCCTGGGTAACTTTTCAAAATAGCTTTTAGCTGAAACAAAAAGGCTAGGAGCTGCCTATCTTAAGCAACCAAGAGCAGGACCAAAGTAAAAGATAGTTCCAGCATAACATTCACATGCATATAAATTGCAGCAACAGTCTCAAATGCAAGGAGAATTGAGACTCAGCTCCATTAGCTTTCCCAGAAGTCAATACCAAAGATATATCAACAATTAATAAAAATTTAAAATAACCAGCAATTTGAGAACCTCTGCACTAGTAGACAGTTTAAGATATTTTCCACAGGTCACCTACTAAACATGAACAAAATGAGGAAAATCCAACTTTAATTAAGAGAGCTGAAAGGGGTATCACTCCCTGCTATGTATAACAAGCATGGAAAAATGCCTTGAAAGAAAATATAACTCCAGAAGCAAAATATGATTTTAAATTGATAAAAATATATATATACTTCAAAGAACCAGCTGACACTGTCAAGAGTACAAGTAACCTTTCATAATGCCTAGAGAATATGGAAGAATTCAAGCATAGTTGTTCAAGGAAGAGTCAAGTACCTGCAAGCGTTTTCCAATTGCAACAAAAGGCTGCACGTCACCACGTGTTCCAACTATAAGCATTACAATTTGAAGTGGTGGAATGTACCGGAGTTCCATATCATCAAGAGGCTCATCATCACCTTCACTACATATATTACCAGATCCAACATCAGGAGCATGGGTGTCAACATCTCCTGGAACCTCAAACTCTACGGTTCCATCTTTAACAGTAGCTATTCTTTTCAACAATTCGAGCTGCAATGTTTAAATGTTTAACAAGAAATCCCAGCATGTAGGTATTATAATATCTCACCACAGGTAATCAATAGTCAATAACTTGATCTGCCAAAATAACTTTGGTGGATCTATTAAAGAGAAAAAAAAAATACTAATAAGTCATACACACACCAAGCAGAAACCCCCAAAAACCAATAGTAGTACAGCACTATTCTCCAGAGAACATCTAATTTTCTTTTATCTCAAGAGAAACAATTGATCAAATAAAACTAAATGTGTTAAGGCAAGATGTCATAATCATTGAAGGGAAATTTAGAATATAGACCACTTAATAATAAAAGAGAAACTTGAGCCATGTAAGATCTCTGTATTTTTGGCAAGGGTGAGGGTAATGTAAGAATCAATAAAAAACACAAGACCTTTAAACTACACCTTGTACAAATATTGATCATTACTCATATATATTCTTCAAGCTTAACAATCAACTCCACATGACTGAAATGTGACTTTCATAATACAGTTAAAAAGTCTTGATAGTTTGATATCTAAATAAACAGAATTAGTCAGTGAAGATGAAATAGATGCAAATAAGAGGGGAAAAAAGGGATTCATGGATTAATTAAAATAAAAACTATCAAAAATTGTGAAGTATAATGGTGGTAACAGTTTGTATTTGATCTTTACTCTTTAACTGAACCGTAAACGAAGACAACCAGACAAGTAAACTTCTTAATACCAAGAAAATGTGTATTATATATAAAATTAAAATAACATCCAGAACGCAGTCCTTAAAATTCCTCACCAATAAGTATCTCAACAGTAAATAAAATATTCAAGATTATTTCACACCCCAAAAGAAATACACTACTTGGTAGTTAGCAGATTAAACATGAGAAGATAGTGGAAACCAAATCCGCTCCTTTATTATTCATATTAAAAAATTCTGTTTTTTTTTCTTTTTTTTTTTCAAAAACTTCGATCGATGTTCTTCATGTCATTTTCATGCTATTTTCCAGTAGGAATAAAAAATCCTCACCAACAAGTCAACTACTGCATATGAATCATGATACACCCAATCAAATTTTTCGATAAAACTTCATGACATCTTAATCTGGCACAGAAGCCAGAAACTACTGACAAGGACGAGAAAGAGAAGGAACAGATATCCAATAGTACCTTCTGTTGCACAGGAATTTTGTCATCAAAAATTTGTGCTGCCTCTTTAGAAAGTATATTGTTAGGTCTCTGCCTTTCGGTTTTTGATCTTCCAAAGTTATTATTGTTTGCAAGCAGTTCTACATTGTCCTGACTCAGTAGCTCAGATGGCAATGTATTTACTCTGGGAAGAGTCTGGAGAGCAGTTCCTGATATTCTGTTCCCGTCAGTTTCAATCGGAGTGATTTTAGAAGTTTTATAATCAACAATAGAAGACTCAAACAACAAACAATATTAAACAGTCATAATGTGGATGAAACGAACTTAATCTAGAAAATCAATTACTTTCTATAAATCAATCATCAGCATGCCTTTATCAGGAAATTGTAGCTCTTAGTCTGCAAATATTAGGGTCCGTATCACTAAACTCAGAATTACAATATCACGCTCTCCTTAGCTCGAAAATGGAGGTCAATTTTTCTTTTACCAAAAGCTATAAGTTTGTACACAGAACAAGTTATCGCAGTGTTTTTTTTTTTTTTTTTTCCTTTGAACTTGAGCTTATAATTATGACAATTCGAAATTCAAACTTCAACAGTACCAGTTCTAATTATAATAACAAACAGATAAGTAAGGCTAGAAATCTGCTGGTTCAATTACGTACCAAGTGAGGGCGTAAAATGAATTCACTGGCATAGCTACAGAATTTTGAATTATACTGCTAATAAGTAACAGAGATGAGATTCTAAATTCTCACTTGCCTGGATTACTTTGGATTCTTCTTTGACAGTTGACTAATGAAGAAATAGAAAAGAGCAGGAATTACAAAGTAAACAAACCTGAAGAATCGCCTTCGCCATTGGAAAGCGGAGCAACAGTTTTACTGTCAGATGCTGTTTGAAATTCACCATCATGACCATTATTGCTACTTCCGCATGCAATTTCTTCTTTCCCTACCTTAATAGAAACTTCACAAGAACTGGAACTGGAACTCGAACTCGAAGAACTACTTGCCTGATCAACTTTCGGCGACGATTCAGCCATCGCTGAAGCAGGAGCAGGTTGTCCCTGCTGCTCGGTCTGATCCAGATCTGTAGAAGCTTCTAAAACTGTCGGATGTATTCAGAGAGTGTATAGTTTAATCTGTGTATATGAAATTGAAGAATTGCTGAGGAATGGCACGTTCGATGGAGTGGGTGAAGGGTCTGAGTTTGAGATGGCGTTGGAGTCGTGCGGAGGACACGAAATAACCGCAACGGGGGTAAACAACAGAACTGGTGGCTGTCTAGTCTTCAGGGCTCCTTTGGTAATTAAATATAAATAAGTTGCTATTTTATGTGCGAATGTGCTTATTTTACGAAAATGTCCTTCCGAACATTTCGCCTCAATCCATACGGGGGAAGCAATTTAAAGAAACTTCTCTGTCGAAGAACTAATTCGGATAATTACGGCGATCTGATTTTCTGGTTTTTTGAGGGAAAAACGAAAATAAACATAAAAGAGTAAATCTAGTACTTAGCTTTTACCCTAGCAAATGGAGCATGTATTTTTTTTTTTATCTGAGCAAATGGAGTAACTATGTATCTTATACTGCTGTGAATAAAAACAACAACAACAAAACACACACGTATATAATGCAGTGTCTTAATTAATTTAAAATATATATTTTTATATAATAAATTGTGGTTTTCATTCACACTTTTTTCTTTTAATATCCAAATTAAATACTAATAATTGTAATTTTTATTTTAATGTGATATGATATAAAGATGGTAAAATAAAGTTATTTCATCTTTTATAAATTTGTAATTACATATTGAGACAACTATTATCATAAATAATAAAATGACTCATTTTATTGCACATGAATGAAAATAAACGAAAGAATTATTGAAATAATAAGATTATTCTCTTATTGCTTGGTTACTTTATTTTTATTAATATAAATACCTACATTACCTACAAAGTATTCACAAATAACATGTATTACAAAAATTGCTTCTTCAAATAAATTCTTTTATTTTATCCAAAATAATATAAATCTATCAACTATGTAAAAAACAATTCATTTCTTCTTTATATAAACAAAATAAAACAGTGAAAGGTAAAAATGAATATGTATAGAGATCTTGATTAAATTCTATATTTATGAGAAACAAATCCACGGTAAATATATTTATAAACATATAAAATAAATTTATAGAAATAATAATAAGCTAAAAATCTAATTATACAATCCAAAAAATAGAAATATTAATGAAAATTTTAAATATTTTTTTCCTTCTTCTTTCCTCCCTTTCCACCGCCGTAATCTGTATTTTTTCTTTTCGACCGTTGTTGCTCTTCATATCCCTCGATCCATTGTTAAATTGCAAATCCAAATTGTAAGAATTCAGATTTCCGCGAATTCGAACATTGAGAACTAACATTTTAATTATATTTCTTATCGACGTGTTTTTTAAAAAACAATTATGTAATGTCATAATTTTTCTTTCAATTTTTTTTATAATTGTTATTTCTTAAAATTCATATTTTAATTGTATAATTTCACTCCATGTATTTTTTATTTCAAACTATTATTTTAAATATAAAAAATTACTAATATGTTAAATAATTTATTATATAATTGTTTATATTATATAAATATAAAATTAATTTTTAAATAAACATAAATTGCTATAAATGTAATAGAAACTGGATAAGTTATGTATTCAATTTAAGATTTTTTACTTTTTTGTTTAATAAGACTTAGATAAAATTATCACTATATCTTTGTTATTAATATTATTAAAAAAGTAACTAATATATAAATTATTTAAATTAAATAAATTGTCAACATAAATTAAATAAAAATATATTTATTTTAAAATATTTTTTTTAATTTGAAAGCCACTGGAATAAATAAAGTACTGACCTCATAAAAAACGATAGTGAAGCATGCAAAATGTGGATGCCCTAAGTAACTTAATCAGGTGGAATTGCGTAGGCTTCCAGCACTACTATTTTAAGAAACTGGACACGATTGTGTGGGGCCAACACCAATCGCACTTCCGAACAGATTCCCTTGTAATTTGGTAGCGAGAGAGTGGCTCTCGTGTTCCATACACCTGAAATTCATGAATGTGGAAAATCAATCCAACGGCTCCAATAACGCGACAATTTACAATTTCATGTGCTCTGCTTTGACATTTGGGCCCAAACGTATCCCAGGCCCAACCCTTCCCCTTTTTGCTACCTTTCTCCGAACTTGCTTGCTTGTTCGTTCCAATTTATTTGTACTTGTGCTTTTTTTCTTCTCTTTTTTACAAATTGTACTTTGATTACTTGCTTTTTTTTCTTCTCTTTTTGACAATTTGTACTTTGTTCTCTTCTCTTATATTTTTTTATCAATATAAGATGTATTAATCAAACTTTCATTAATCCCTAATTATAAGATATTTTAATACTTTTTATAATTATTAAATATGTTATTTTAAATTTATTTTTATTTTATTAAAGATAGAAAGATATAACAAATACTTTATTTTAAAAAAAATACTAAAATAAATAAAAATATAGTATAAAGTAAAACAATTTATTAATTTATATGAAATTAACTAAAACATCATATAAAAATTGACATACGATATTAATTTTTTTGACAATAATCTTTGCCTGATACTTGAGATCAAAAGAGAGAACCTCTTGGTTTAGGCACAGTGAAAGTTATAAAAAACTATATAACTAAAATGTAAAATATAAATGAATCAAAGGGATATGTGATATAAAATGCTTTCCTTTTTGTTAATTTTAAAATAAATCTATGATATACAGTTTATACATTAAACATTTGTTTCTTGATCATCGAAGAGGCATTTGAA
Organism: Apocynum venetum; assembly: GCA_019593545.1. Classification (NCBI taxonomy): domain Eukaryota; kingdom Viridiplantae; phylum Streptophyta; class Magnoliopsida; order Gentianales; family Apocynaceae; genus Apocynum; species Apocynum venetum. The sequence goes on from SRSM01000324.1 coordinate 3,933,180, forward strand.
AGGAGAACAAAAAATATCTTTAAACATATTTAAGGTCTTGATTTTATACATATTAATCACTTGAAGATTAATATTGAATAAGTTTTAGAACGAAAAAATATATATGAACATTAGTCAAATTGCTAATCTTGAGGAAATATTGGAGGAATTAAATTCACTGGATAAATTTACAAAATGCCTTTTAGAAATCACACACTTTCCCCATGTCAAATTAAATACATACATTGATGTTTGTATTTTTTTTTTTCTTTTTTGAAATGAAATGAATAAATATATAAATTCAAACATTCAGAATGGGCCAACAATTGGTCAACGACTGTCTAAATGAAATAGTTTCTTTCAAACCCTAAGGTGGGGAAAGTCCACAGGATCATGGGGCTCACTTAATGTAACCCTTCATAGACTTTGATACAATTCCATTTGAACTTTTATTTTGGGTCAGAGGAAGACATAGACCAACTCATACCCAATGGTTCATAAAACACTTATTTTAGTTTGGTTGTAAATATATGATTAGAAGAGCGAGTAATAAGAGAGCAAATAAATGGGAGAAAGAACACAAGTCTGAATCCGATGTATTATTTTTTAAAGGGAAATTGGAAAATTCATTTCTTTATTTATCATAATTTGGTAAGGTCCTTTTTTTGCATTATTATATTATATATTTATTCATGTTTGATAATTTTGATTATTACGTTCAATTTGCAGTCAATCAATAAAAATCAACGTTTGTTAGATTTTTTAAATATTTTTAAGAGAGAAAAATTTGTACGTTCAGTATGCCTATTTTCTGTAATGGACCAATGTTAAATGATCAAATCCACCAAATATATAATTTGCTAAAATTATTTTAAAATCTTTTTTTTACATAATTTATTATCTTTCATTTATTATTCCTTTTTTTCTCCTTATTTTACCAAATTTGATGAAGAATTATTTTTAGTATTTTAATAAAAAAAATCAATGAATAATACAATAACCTACTTTTAATTATTGATAATTATAAACACGTGTAAGCTCATATTATTGTGAGCATAACACAAATTAATTTTATAATCTCTATGAAAATAGCTAATATAATTGATAAAAGTATTTTTTTTATAAATAAATTGATAGCAGTGTCTATCTTATTAAACTATCGTCATCAATCATCTACTTATTTTGATCAAATAAAATATGAGAAAATGTTCATCCTCAATAAATTAAAGGGATAAAATATATTATTAACTTTATTAAAGCAAAATAAAATTTGTGATACTATTCCTTTAAAAATTACATTACAATAAAATATAAATAGTATAAAAATAATTATACTAGTTAAAATTTTGATTTAACTATATTAATTATAGTTCATCAAACACTATAAGATAAATAAACTAAGAAAATTTGAATTAGTTATATAGTTTTTTTGCATGTTACACTAGGTGAAAATAACACGTGTATATTATTACAATACGTGAGATTGGTGCTATGTTTATGATAATATGAACTTACATTTTTTATAATTATCGATAATTAGAAATATGTTATTGTATTATTCATCAAAATCTATTATTAAAATACTAAAAATAATTATTTAAAGTTTGGTTTAAGTTTTACATAGATGATAAGGAGTAAATAATAAATAAAAAAGGAAAGATAAGGGGAAGTGAAAAAAAAAAATTAAATAAATTTGGCAAATTATGCATTTGGTGGATTTGGTCCCTTTTTTATGACATTTGTTCATTGGGGAAATAGATACATTGGATGGACAAATTTGCCATTATTCAAAGCTTTTAAAAGTCAACAAACATTGACTTTCCTTGAATGAGAGAAATTTGAACCAAAGTTGCCAAGCATTGATAAATAGGAGGTCTAATATTGAAAAAAAAAAAAGACAAATGATATCAATTTGTGATAAATAAATGACTTAATTTGCCAAAATCTCTTTCTTTTTTTTTAATAATACCATTTTTTCTTACTCTAAATTGTAAATCCGGAGAGAAAGTCCCCTTAACCAGACAAATGAATAGTATTGGTGGTCAAGTGTTACCTTCATATTATTGTTACCTTCATTTAGTTTATTTAATGTAAATTTAAATAGTATATTTTTATTGTTTGATATGACAAAAAGGTGGAGGGAAGTAAATTAGGAAAGAGTATCACTTCCCCTTAAATTATTGTGCCATATCCTTTCAAATTATATTTATTGTGGAGAGAAAAAAAGAAGTGAAGTTATTAACGACAAGAACTAATTTAATTTTTTAATCAAATAAATGTTGATCACGCATAAGAAAAAAGTAAAATAAATCATGACTCTCTTTTATTACTTCTCCCTCAACTCTTCTTGCCTTCCTACAAAACAATAGAATTTCAATCCTTATGTGAGAATATTGGATATCATTTTTTTTATACGGTAAATATATATTTTGAGTTTTAATTATTTTTATACTTAATGGAAAAATTAACAAATCTCCGATAATTTAATAGTAGTCTAACTTCCACAGACCAAGATCAGTGCACCCAATCTTTTGTCTTTCTATAATATACAAAATTTGTTTTTAGAATGGACTGAGGAAATATAAGGGATTGAGAGTATATAAAGTAAAAGATGGTCTGGCTCTTTATTGAATTCGGGGCAATTATTCTTATATGCATATATACGCATATAATTCTATATAACTTAAATTACATTTTGTCCCTATCAAGCTTTAGCAACATAAAGTAAATCTACAATTAAGTGTTAGTATTTTCATAGCTATCCATGTTGATTATACACAAAATAAAAGAAATAAAATCCTTTTTAAGTGCATAAATTATCTCCGTAAATTTCATTAAAAACATACACAAACGCTATTTAATTCAGACATATCTTACTATTTATATTCTCTATCAAGACATATAAATGAATAAATTAGGTACTCGTAATGCAGCATAATAAAAAAAAGAAGAAAACCATGCTGGATTATCACTAAACTAAATTGTTAAAAATTTGAGAACGTGCGGATCACTTATACAAACTTACAATTATATCATTCCGAAAGACAATAATGATAATGGATTGTCACGTAAAATTCGTAATGGTCATCCATGCAATCCATGGAAATTTCCTTTTTGCGTTCATTCGCTAGCCTAGAAGCTTTTCAATGAAACAAAATTGACAGGTGCATTTCTATTTTCTTCCCCACCTCCCTCATCGGAAAAAAAATAAAAAAATCTCAGGCGCATCACATCTATTTGACCAGTGGATTTGCCTACAGACTTTTTATTTTTTTATTATTTATGTAATAATAATTTCATTAAAATAGAAATAAATTATACAAATGAGATAATAAACAAAATACTCGTATTTTGTAAGTAAAATAAAATACAAATAAAACAAACAAACACACTGACTTTTGATTTGCCTGCAAACTTTTGAAGTCCTCAAACTAACTTAATAACTCTATGCTTAAATTCTCCCCCCCCCCCCTTTAGCATTTGTTGTTAAATTGAAATAGTGCATTATTTCAAAATATAAGTTACGGAGTATTTTATATTTTCATACATAAATAATAAATCTTAAAATAGTGCATTAGTTAATTGGATTATCTAAATAAATTCTGATCAGATTGACTTAAAAATTAAGTAAAAAATAATAATTCTAAAAAAAAGTAATAAACAATAATACTAAAATTTGTAAAATAATTTTAATAAGATTATTTCATTATAAAACAATTTATATTGAATAGAAATATCTTTTAAAAAATTTGATGAAATTCACCTCGAATTGAGTTCCCTACGTAGATGGGGAGCCACTATCGATTACAGTTTGCCTTGTGGTTAGTTATTCATTGTCATCGGATAGGGCCAAAAGATTAAGGGTCTATTTGGTTAGGGGATTTGGAGGGGAAGGGAGGATATCTTGTTTTGTTCAATTTTTTGGAGGGAAGGGAAATGAAAATTTGGAATTAAAATTCCTCCCCTCCCCTCTCCTCTTTTCCATCACCTCCAAAAGTGAGGAAATTTGAAGGAAAGATAAAATGTAAGTATTATATTTATATAATTGTTCTTATTACATTTTTATAATTTTACTTATTTTTTCTATCATTTTTCTTCTTCAACTTCATTTTCTAATTATTTTCTCTTTTTATAATTTCTACTAACTCTTCTCATTTATTAAATGATGTTATATCCATGGGAAAACAATAAAATTTATACAAAAATTAAACAAAAAAAGAATAAACATTATCGATGATATAATAGTTAATTTACTTATATTTCCCCTCTCATCACAAACCAAATAAGAAAATTTTATATTTTCTTCCCTCCCTCTCTATATATCCAAACAAAGTAAAAATATTTTTCCTCCCCTTCATTAAAATCTTTCATCTGCCTCTCCACTTTTGAATCAAACACTAACTGTAAAGGCAAGTACTATGAAAATTATTTACGGGTAACAACTTGTGTAAAAAATTGATAAGGACATTTGTATTTCAAGCTTCATGGAACAAATCAAAATCTTAAGTTTTATTTTTTATTTATTTGTAAAAAAGTATGTACAAAAATATTCATTTAGAAATAATCAAATAAACTAGATAGATAATCCACAGTAAATTTTATTTAAATATTATTTACTGAATAAGATTATTGATAATCTTAAACACCTATTTAATGATTTCTTTAAATACATGTATCATTTTAAATTAACTTCTCTCTTTTATTTTCTTCTTTTGTTTAAAGCAAGTCAATATTTAATCATTGAACATTTATTTATATTTGCATAATAATATTACTTTCTCTGCCTTTAATTGATTCTTTACATATGATAACTTAATATAATTTAAAGTATTTTTTTTATTATTAATAGTTAGTACTATGATATAAATTTATTAAATTGTAAAAATATTTTAGTAAAATTTTATATAAAAAATAAATTTAATTTTGAAAATATATATTTGAATTTAGATTTTTCAAAATAAAAATATAGAGATATAATGCTATACCGAAGAAGTATAATTCAAAAATTTGTGGAAGTAAAAAACATATATTTCGTGGTGGTAGTGCCGCATAGCAAACGTGGCCTTGACACGGAGAGAAAAGTGCTGTGTCGGTCCCGGCAAGCCAAGCATATCCAATCATATTTCGTGGTCGGTTTGGGTCGGCACCCGCGTCTGCAGGAAAGACAACTCGAGAATTTTAAAAATTAATTTCATTTACTTGCTCTATTACTTCCCCACTCCCCCCCCCCCCCCGGCCCCCTTTCTGTTGACTCCTTATACAACAGATTACTTAGAAAGCTTGGTTCTTAAATCATTTTGGTTACAGAGTCAAAGTGTTTGTTTTAAAAATGTTCTTATTGATTTATTGATTGTCAATTTTTTTATCAATTAAATTAAACTTTTATTTGAAATCTCTAGCGATTAATTATTATCATTATTTATTATTTAAAAACTTGATGGGTTGGACTATGTTAATTAATCAAAGTTTAGAAAATTAATGTGACAATACGATCCTTGATATATTCTAAAGATTAAATTGATTAAAATTTTTATTTTTGAATTATGAGATACAAAAAAAAAGAGTAGAAAGAAGCTATAAATATGGATTCTTTATTTACAACAAAGAATTTTCTTTTACACAAGTTTAATAATTAATTAAAAAAATAAAACGCAATTTTCGAAGTCATTTGATCCAATTTTTTAAAAAGAAAAAAAGATTGTATATTTTTGGAAATCCTTATGGGTTTAAGCTTAGCGTCAAGCCTTAAGCTCCCGAACAATTTTAAGTCCAACACGGCCGGAGCATTGATCTGTTAAAAAGAATTTCGATTTGGCAGGATGTTTTGAAAGTTCTAGTATCTTCCAAAAAGAATCCAAAACAAAAGAAAAAGAAGGCCTGCTTAGATGCTCGAGATCAACAATGAAGTGCAATTTTATATTTTTTTTTCTTGTTCGGAGAGGTGGTTATTACTGTGTGGGGCCCTTATATCCTCTTCCAGGTTCCATGATCGTCGTTTTGGTCTTTGTTATTTTTTAACATGGATTAAAAGGACTAATTATAATGATCTGCCCATTTTAGAATATAATAAAAGCATTTTCAAAATGTTAAAAAAAGAAGAAGATATCGTGTCAATTCTATAAGATATCATCTGAATTCAATGAATGAATTCATTTGCCTATAAAAAAATTTATGTAAGACATCATCTAAATGTATAACAAAAAAAAAGCATATTTTTTTCTTAAAAAAATAGTTTATTTATTTCATTTCAATTGTATATGATTCATATTTTTGTTGTTCCATTTGAATAATATTATCTATAATTATAATTTTAGTATATATTTTTACATTTATATACCTATGTCATCTTGAAAATATAAAATTTGACTCATTATTTTTAATTAGTTTATCTTAAAACATGTTAAGCATTTATTAATAATAAAAATGCTTGAAACAATTTTATAAATTAATAAAAAAAAAGTTTTACTCAAACTTTGAATAAATTTATTGAAGAATGTATAATATTTGTCATTTTACCTAAATCTTTTGAATTATTATGATTATACATTTGTTGTCGATCAAAATGCAACTAGTCAATGGACTATTCATCAATTTTAATTATTACATGACAAGTAATGAATCAGGTGATGAATTATGATTCGATAGTTGCAAAATTATTTCGAGTCTCAGCTGATTAAGGTTTATGAGTCTGTGAAACATTTTTTAAATGATGAGTTCTTGAAGCAGCTATAAAAATCCTTCAATATATTTCAATGTAATGCAAAATCGGTAAATGTTTGGACAAATTTTATTATTTTGAACAGTTTAAGTAATTACAAAGAACTATCCAACCTACATAATTTGCTTCTAAACCTACGACAAGACAAATATTGAATTTATAAAGTGATAAATGAAAATAATAAAGAAAATTATCTAAACAACCTTTTTAACTTAATGAAAGTAAGAAATATACAGCGGGAAAAGTAATTTGATAAACGAAGAACTGCTTAATTTGATATTGTTATAGTTGATCATGATGATGATCTCTAACTTAACATTTATCTATTGTTTATAGGTCATCAACTAGGTTGGTTTCCTTGGATTTTAAAACTCATTATATTACATTTCTTATTTTTGCATAATCTCTTGAAGTATGTTTAGACTCATTATACCACGTTTATTATACCACTACTCCATGACTGAATTATATTTAAAGTCATTTATGCATATTTGAAGTAATAGAAATAATGCTTTGACTTGATTTTCAATCGATAAAAATAGTGTATTAGTTGATAATCACAAATTAATAAAACATTTAAGTTTGAATTGCTTTTCCACAATCTAACCATATTTGGAGTTACTTGTGTACATTTGAAATCATGAGAGGAGCGTTTTGATTTGATTTTGAATATATCAACTTATCAGTTTAAAATAAGAAAAGTTTGTCAGTCAGTCATTTCACCTAACTATGTTAATTAACCAATATATTTGATTGAGTGACTTTATCGACTATTTGTGAAAAATAAATAGTTTTTGCATTAACAACATTACTAATTATATAAAGGTAATTTAGACAATTTATTTGTATAATTGTTGATTTCAATACATTTTTAAATTATTGTAAAAAAAGAACAATTAAAATGTTAGGAAGGAGTATATTTTGGTAAGAATTTGAAAACAAGGGTTTTAAATCTTATGTTAATTATTATTTTTATAATTCCTAAAAATGTAATTAAATTAAAAATTAGTTATTTTAAAAAGGAATTCAAAATTAGTTGATTGGTCGTTTTCTTGTATTCAACAGCGGGCTTGCAAATCACAAGAATCCACGTAAGATCGAAGATACCGGAATAAGGAAATGAACAAAGATTTTTTTTTTATTAGTTTTTATAGGAAAAAAAAGAACTTGAATTCGCTACAACTGGTGGAGTATATACTGTATATAATTCTGGCTTTTAAATTTTTCCTTTTATCAGCTAAAAATGACTTTGAACTTCAAAAAGGGTGCTGCTCTTTCATGTCTGGGTTGATGCCGCTCAATTCTCAGCAGTGCCGCGCCCCTTTCTTCCTCGCTCACTGTTCCCTTCGTCACAATCGATCGATCCATCACTGAAAATCTCGCTGATTGTGATTCCATTTCCAAATTCAATGTTCAACTAACTCAATTCCCCAAAACAGAAGAGTAAGAACACTCTACGAGGAAATTATTACTATTTTTTATTTTTATTTTGAAGCTTTTGAACTTCAGTTAATTTTGTAATTCCATTATAACTCAACAATCTGATCTATTATCTTGTAATTTGGAATTTTACTTAGAGATCACACGTCATCTGTGTTGATGTTGTTGAATTGTTGTCTTACAGATTGATCGATTACTTGAAGTATTGATTAGTGTTTTTGGAGGATATAGGGGGGAAGAAAAGGTGAAGATTTAGCTTGACTTGCCGCCTTCTAATCTGGACCAAAATTGATGGGGAATTAAGGAATTCGCAGAATACCGTTTTCTTTTGTATATATTGTAGAGCTTCTAAAGGTCTAAAGGTAATATAATAGGCATTCTTCATTCTTTTCTGTATATTAGAAGAGTAAACATCCTTTTTTAGTACAATTTTGTGAAGTACTACTGTTAATAAGAGACTAGAAGAGAGTGACATACAGAGGGTGAGCCACCCATTTTTCTATTTGTTAGATTTATTTGATTGGCGAGTCTTACTTTTTTGGAGTGAAGTTGCTATTGTGTGTGCTCTCGTTAGGAAGTGAGGAACTCAAGTTATTGGTGTATTAAACAGTACCAGAGTCATTTGTTTGTATATTACTCGAGGATCGACGAGGAACAAAAAGATTGAGGTGCGAGGAAATTGTTCAATATGCATCTAAATAGTTCTAAGAATCTAGCTGGAGCCTGGGGCATCGAGACACCTGGTCCTTCTGGCCGATGGATACCTCAAGAATTGCCATCTGCTGTTGTGTCAGAAGGAATTTTGCATCCAGTTAATGTAACTCATAACATATCAGTACAGACAGGAGAGGACTTTACAGAGGAGTTTCTTCAGGATCGTGCAACTTCTGGAAAAGTTTCAGCCATGCCTAGCTCTGAACTGAGCTATGAGAAGAAGATCCGAAACCATGGTAACCAGAACCATCGGGTTGCTTATGAGGACCTTACTGGACTCCTTGGTTTGACTAGAATGGATTCTCAATGTAGTGCGGACATGACTGATTTTGCTTCTGCCAAATGGTCCATGACGGAGGTTGGCAATGGAAGTCATATCAATCACAGTTACAGGAATCACAAGCATGATGATACTGGTGGGCATGGATCAAAAAAGGTCTCTCGTGATACGGGAAATGATCCCCCCATTTCAGAGCCAAGTGCACCTCCATTTCGTAAATCTGAATCCTCTCATTCGTTCCAATCTTCTGGCTTGGAAGTTTCAGACCATTCTCAATCCGGAAAGGTAAAGTTTCTCTGTAGCTTTGGTGGTAAAATCTTGCCTCGACCAAGTGATGGGAAGCTCAGATATGTTGGGGGAGACACACATATTATTTCTATTGGAAAGAATATGACATTTGCAGAATTTATGAAGAAAACTTCAGGAATCTGTAACTTGCCTTGTGCAATCAAATATCAACTTCCAGGGGAGGATCTCGATGCCCTTATATCTATGGCTTCTGATGAGGATCTTCAGAATATGATAGAGGAATATTATGGGCTTGAAAGGCTTGGGGGTTCTCAACGACTTCGGATCTTCTTGATTCCTTTGTGTGAATCTGACAATTCAAGCGCCATTGATCCCATCAAAATTCAACCGAGTAACCCCGAATATCAGTATGTTGTAGCTGTCAATGGTATGGTTGGAGAAGATCCTAGCCCCTTGACGAACTGTAACGGGAAACCTTTGACTGGTGAGGCAAACCATATCTTACCAAATATGGGTAAGATTGAAAGCTTTGAGAAAGATAGGTTCATTACTCTGCATCCATTCCAGATAATTGATGGACCTGTTGTGCCTTGTGCATCTCAGAAATCAAAGGAGTCCCAGAACTCGATCCAGGGACCCAACCTATTGCTTTCCTTTTCACCTGAAAGGGATTTGAAGAATGATTACCTACCATTGTCTAGGTGCGAGTCATCACATGTTAGCATTGAAAGTCCCATTTTACCAAACACTGTTGAACTACCTCCTGAAAACTTGAACAGAAGCGATTCTGTTAACTTTCACGGCAATCATAAGCTAGAAAATTTGATCAGAGTGCCTAATTCTATCCAAAAGGATGGTGTATTGCAGTCAAGCCAACCAAGTGAATTGCTTTCTCACAGCTGCAATCCCAGTGGAGATCCTGTGCCTTGTTCATTATTTGAACAAAGAGATGCTAACTTTGGGAAATGCCCTTTCTCTGGATCATTACCTTCAGAGAGGATGTTTCATTCGGAAAAGCCTCTCTCACATCCAGATGCTGCAATGAGTAAATTACTCACTTCTGTTGATTACGTTTGCCCTCATCGTGGTATTCCACATGCTGTTTCTGATTCTAGGCTTCAGGACTATGGGGGAAGGTCTCCTTATTGCTCACAAGAGGGAACAAGTCCATCTTCCCCCTTAAACTTTCCAACAATTTATTTACCTAGACAGGTAGAACTGGCAGCATTGGAAGAAAAGCAGCAACCCATATTGCCACAGAATCATAGCTTCATTGCTCCTCAGCTTCAGATGCTAAATGTAGAGCCAACTGTCTCTAACTTGGGGATGGATTTGGCCCACCTACCTTTTGGCTCGCAACCATTGAATAGGACAGGATATGATGACAATAATAGTATCAATGACAATAAAGAGAAGCACCAGCAGTTGGTAGAAAATAAAAAGGGAAACAAAATTGTGATGGAAAACCACGAGGAAAACTGTACCGGTTGTTTAATGTTGAAGGACTATGATGCTGATGGCCAACATTTGTGTAACAATAGCAACTTTTGGGAAGGAAAGCCACCTGAGCCATTGAGCTATCCCAGTTTTAACATGTCACAAATGGGGATACAAGTGCCTGGGGCAGCGGTACCTCCTTCAGTGCCAATTGATATTAAATTTCCATTCCATAAAATGGCAGAGCATGCACAGAACCATCAACTGGAAAATTCGCTACATAAAATTGCGAGAGATCAAGTAAGCAATCCATCCTGGAACATGAACTTAAACATCGAAAGCATGGTTGAAAGTTCCAAGGGGCTGCTTCATGATGAAAATTTATGTCATTCTAATGGGCAAGTTTCTCATGAACCTGCCATCCAATATCCCATTTTGAAGCATATGGATCCAAACAAAACAACAATAAGCTCTTCCAAAATACATCCATCCATGGTTGTTGATGAAGCAGGCCCTAATTTGATATTTGATGACCCTGCTTCGGTTAAAGGTTCAACTGAAAATGCTGCTTTTGGTGAAGGAATCCTTCCTGATGATCAATTTGACCATTACATGGATCGGAAGGATAACAATTTAGGCCATGGTGAATGCTCCAATGAAAAGGAAAAACCACAGTGTGTTGCCCAAAGGGAGTTAATTGAACCAAAACGGCAGGAACCATCTGGTACTGCCAAAGGCATGGATTTCAGTGTAACAACTGGTGCTGAATCTTCCTTTGAAGCTATCCAATATACTATTGATACAGTTGCTGCTGAAGCTGAAGTTCCAACAGCTGGGGCAACTGAAGCTGAGCGTGCTGTTCAGGACTTGGTCGTCTTAGAGGTGAATTTCCTCTCTCCCATATCTAATTTTCCATTCCTATTATGTGTATAGTAGTTGAGTTTGTTCCCTGTTTGACGTGCAGGATACTGATTTCAATGATGATAGTAAGGATGGATTCATCACTGATGCAATGATAGCTGAAATGGAAGCTGATTTGTATGGTTTGCAGGTAGACATTATTATTTTCTTATAGACATCATGACTTTTTATTCCCATAATTTCTTTTTTGTCTTTTTGTGTAATTTATTCCCACAAAAGGATGAATCCTCCTTTTTGTGGATTTAAGTGGGATTTTGAAGAAACTGATCTGAACTGTTTCAGCCAGACTGGATAGTTATCTGGATTCTTGAAGCAGTGAAATTTGTGTTTTGTGATTGATTATTAGGAACTGATTTCTGTGTGAACTTAAGAGTTTTATTGATTGTGTTGATCAGTTTCACCTTGTCTTCTGGTGAGATTCTTAGCTCTGACCTTGGTGCTGGATATTTGATTTAGTTATATAGTGTGCTTCTGTCAAAGAGAACTGAAGCGTTTGAGCCAGCTGGCTGTTTTGAAACAGTGAACTTTATGTTTTATTGAATGTGTTGATCAGTGATCACCTAAGTATCTCATATGTTGGGATTCTCAGCCCTGACCTTGGCATTGGATGTTTGATTTAGTTACATAGTCTGGTTCTGTCAAAAAGAACATAAATCTTACTTCAGTTGGTTTACTCTTCCCCTCCCACACCTGCCTAACTTGTATACAATGCAACAACTTGCATTTTTTTAAAAAAAATTTATTTAATGTTATTATATATTAAAAATGTTTTACATTTTTAAATGAGTTAGAGAAAGATTTGTTATGAATATTTTAAGAGTGTTATGAATTAGTTGAGATTTTTAGTTTTAATGTGTTTAAATTACATTTTTTAGGTGTTTAAATTATGTTAATTGCTTTATTTGATGTGGTGGTTGGTGATTGCTAAATGTTAAAAACTCTAAAGTTGAATGATTTAATTATTTTGTAAGATTTTTAATTTTATTTTTGCCTTTCGTTTTTGGATATCAAATATTAATCAGTAGATTGATGGATTAGTAGGTTAGTAGTCTAAATGGGATATTGGGTTGGCAAGTTGAATAGGTAGATTTATGGGTTAACAGGTAACGAATTGGCAGGTTTGTCGTGCCTATTTACTTTTTGTGGCCAAATTGTGTTGTGTCATGTCTGACACATTTATAGCATGCCAGTTTGGTTTGAGGGATTTGGACTCTTGATTCCACATTGTGTTTTAGTTAGTGTGTTTGGTAGAATTAACTTAGGTTGATACCCTAAGCCAGCATGATAGCCACTCCTGCTACATCCAGATGATTAATTATTGATCATTTGGGGTTTTCATTATGAGACTGAACATTTGAATGCAAGGGCTGTAAAGGTGCATTCTAAAGCTAAGTGCTTGGCATATTAGTCTTATACTTCTGTTCTGTTGACATTGAATATCTGCAAGGGCGTGCTGGTTATAGGTGTGATCCCATTTGGGAACTTCTGATGCCTTGATTCCTTTACTTTTCCTGCAAACATGATCTCGACAGCTCACTCAGTACCATAACCTCCATCTATCACAATTATGATGCTGTTAGTACAGGAAAATCTGGTGGTCATTTTTGTTTAAATGTGGAAATAAGTACAAGTGCTTTCATTTGTCAGTATCATTTCTTCTCTCTCGTGAAAAGTCTTGCCAAACGTTGGAGTTGTCTGTTCTTTTCGCGCTTCTTTCGCCCTACTAAATTGTGGGAAAATGGATCTATACCAACATACCCACAATTCAAGCTTATCAGCAGCCATAACAGTGTTTTAGGGAAAAACCAATAGTATACTTCACAAAAATATAAGAGAGAAAGAAAGAAAATTTTGTTCTTGCTTTCTTGATGGTTCTGGGGCTATATAGATGATAAGCTACTATTCCTGTAAATGGTTAGCACTGTAAATTTAGTGCTTCTGTCTTGATAATCTATAGCTTGATACATAATTTTTCTGAGTCCCTCAACTTTTCCATTGCTTTCAACATAGATAATGATTCTTTAAATCCTCTCATTAACCTCACCATCCATGTATCCTTGGGTTATGGTGGTTTATAGATTGTGGGTGTGTTTGTGTTTCTGCTTTTTGCAATTTATGGTTGTTTAAAGTTCAATATGGGGTAGGATGCTAGTCTTTTTAAATGTCATTTCAATTTCTATCACTGTTGTTTTGTAAAATAATTTCCAGAATTTTTAAAGTTAAAAAGATATTTTAAATTATGTATTCAGATACATGTTTGTTGGTTTCACAACAAATTTGGTTCCCCTTTTGGACCTCTCAGAGCTTTCTTTTAAAAAAAAATTGTGTATGCTATTTTCATTTTTAATGAGCTATATATATATAGATATATAATATGTATATATACATATATATAGATTAGTTTATCAAATCAAATGCAAGCATTAATCTGATCATTCATATCCAGGTATTTTAAATCTTTCCTGGTCCTTTAATGAAATGCATCTGCCTTAGGTATAATACTAATCAGTACCTGATTTGTGGGAAAAACCAACCATATGAGCCCTTCTGTGTCAAATTTTAAGAGAAAAAACTTCAGATTCATGGTTTAAATTGGATCATGCAGACTATTAAGAATGCTGATCTTGAAGAATTGCGAGAATTAGGATCTGGTACTTATGGGACAGTCTATTATGGGAAATGGAGAGGAACAGATGTAGCCATTAAGCGAATCAAGAAGACTTGTTTTTCTGGAAGATCATCAGAGCAAGAACGGTTGGTAAGTTACTTGTACAAGCACCTACTAGTCAAATCTCTTGCACTGTAAAAAAGCTTAATTATATTCATAAAAAATAAAAAGGTTTAATTATGTTTTTGCCTCTTTCAGACAAAAGATTTCTGGAGAGAAGCCCAGATTCTTTCCAATCTCCACCATCCGAATGTGGTTGCATTTTATGGAGTGGTACCTGATGGTGCAGGAGGTACATTGGCAACAGTAACAGAATTTATGGCCAATGGGTCTCTTAGGAATGTTTTACTTAAAAAGGACAGGTAGATTTTGATTTTGTATATTTTATTATTTCTGTGTCTCTTTGGTTCACAGTAGGGTAATAGTTGAAAGCTTATGCTGCAGATCACTGAACTCCCATAAGAAACTAATGCTAGCTATGGATGCTGCTTTTGGAATGGAATACTTGCATTCAAAAAATATTGTTCATTTTGATCTGAAATGCGACAATTTGTTAGTCAGCCTCAGGGATCCTCAACGACCAATATGCAAGGTATTTGCTATGATATCAAGTTAGAACTTTGTAGATACATAATTCCAAAGAGGATAGAATGTCGTATGAAATCTCTGCTAATTGTTAGTAGGAAAAAACAAATATTGCCAAAGAGGATAGAATGTCATATGAAATCACTGCTAATTTTTAGCAAGAAAAAAACAAATATTTAAATAATACTAGGAGTTACTAATATATATATATATATATATATATCTGAAATTGAATGTTCATAATTCCATTTTGAGATAGTCTGAAATTGAATGTCAACTTTCTTAAAATAAACATGTTTTTCATTTAAAGTTTCACTAACAACGTACTTAGTTTAAGAGATTCATCCCATTAACTCATGTAGTCCCATCATTAATAACATGGATATTGTGGTAGTTTTCTCAAGCCCAAAAGCTCTCCTTAATTTATTATGTCACTTGTTGATATTCAATTACGGGCGGAGGGAGTAATATTTATTCTAACTTTCTGGATAGGATTTTATAGAAGGTTTTTGACTGCTAAAATTTTAAGTGTTTGGTTGCAGTGGTATTTTTACATGGTGTCAAAGGATGAAGTTCGGTTTCCCAATCCCTGGTCCCAAAAGTTACTAAGAAAGCTAAAGTGTACCTGTAAGGGGATGCATTAAAGAATTGAGGGGATAAATTACACTCCTCTCTAATGGGTTAAGCTGCTTAAGCTTTTTGCATGAGGTTGTAATTTGACAGATCTAATTGTCCTGTGTAAAAGACTCTTGATTAGCAATATGTTTCTTGCTGCTTGAGGACAGATGTATTGGAAACCATTTCCTGACTTTCTTTTGCACTTACAGATTTGCATGTATATATTTCAGCAGGCTTAGATTTTCATCAAACTTGATGTTTAACAAATCTTATGCAGGTTGGAGACTTCGGACTATCTAGAATCAAGCGCAACACTCTAGGTTTCTGGTGGAGTGCGAGGAACCCTTCCATGGATGGCACCAGAACTGCTCAATGGTAGCAGTAGCCGGGTGTCTGAGAAGGTTGGGATATTGTAATTTCATCAGTTATCTCAAGTGTATGAGGAAGTATCAGTGTAATATGACATTGACAGCGCTCTGGTTTCTCTCTAAAGGTTGATGTTTTCTCATTTGGCATAACAATGTGGGAGATCCTTACAGAGGAAGAACCATATGCAAATATGCACTGTGGGGCAATCATCGGTAAGTTGTTCTCATTATCATTCATCTGTATTAGCAATAAAGGAAAATCATAAGAGATGGTGGAGTAATTTTTTCTGAAAGAAACATGCCAACCAACATGTAGGTCAAGCAGAAAATTCCTTTAAAAAAGTTTCTAACAATTTTTGTAATGCATGTCCCAATTTTGATTTTGATTACTATTTATTTCATCAATTATATCCAAAACTGTTTATCCATAAGAAGAAACCTCTGCTGGTCATTTCAGTTCCCATTGTATGCTTAAATTTTTCCTTTAGGCAATTTAGCTGCTCAAGTGTTTGGTTTGGCTCTTTCTTTTAAGATTTGCATTAGAACATCTAGGTTTATATTTAGGTTGGAAAGAAATGCCTGCCCACCCTTCTTTAGGGATGTAGGGATACCTTTCTTGATCATTTGTTATGACTTTATATAGTTTAAGGAGAAGACTATAAATGATGTCAAGAGTCATGATGTGGGAAGTAAGGAGTGTGACAAAAACCTGAGTCAAGACTCGATTGCGGTTATTAAGTACTTCTACCTTTAAGAATTAAAGACTAATTTACTAGGAGCTTATGAGAATAAATCTTGTGAGGGCCCAGAAAAATGTTGTGCTTCTTAGATTAGTAAACTAATTAGCATCAGCCTCACACTTTTTGGTCATGGCATCAATAGTGCAACTTGGGGTACATAGTGTGTTTTGGATATTGATCGGATCATGTTCATTGTCTGAAATTTTATGCTTCCAATTTTTTCTTTGCTTGTTATTCTTCTGAACTGGGGTGATATCTTCATGACCTTTAAAATGGTGGAATTCTTCAGCCTGGTGGACAAAACATTTTGTTTTAAAATGAATAAATTAAAATATGTGGATTGGAGGAGGGTGGAGATAGGAAAGAAAATCCATAAAGAGATTTGTACTTCTAATAATTGCATATATTGGTTTATTTAAGTATTTATTCAAAAATAAAAGTTGGATAAAGTTTCAATAAAGAACAAAGAATCAGTGTACCTACGGAGTAACAATGTATTCACACTTAAATTGGTATTAACTCCGATCTAAAAAACTTGTCAAAAACTTCTATTTATATTATTCCAATTTACTCGTCAATTTCTTAAATCAATGAAGTAATTGTTACATTCTTTTCCTATTTTAACCTTGCATTAAACTTTGAAATTTAAATATATGTATCTTTCCAACTAACCATTAATTACTTACCTTTCCAATTTTATTTTATTTTTTGTTTTTGAAAGACAGTTTTACCTTTCCAATTAATGATTAATGTCCCCTCAAAAAAATAAAAATAATGATTAATGTATTGTTAATTCATATGCATAAGGATATTGTAGTCATTTTATTTTATGTTTTTTTTAATCAATTTTGACGATTTCTTAGCTCTTGTATCATGTCTTAAATTGACAATTAAATTAGATCGGTGGGAGTAATTTCATTGAGGATGTTCGTAAATTAGGCTTCAAGTATAGTTTCCCTTTTTCTGAAGTGTCCAAGAACTCTTTTACCAGTGAGTAAACAAGGTGACTATTCTTAACAATCCTCCTCTCCATCCATTACCTCCCTGTGGAGAAATGCAATGTAGTGCTCTTCAGTTTTTTCATTGGTGAAAACAAGACAACAATTGATGGCTCTTCTTTATATATATTAACCAACAAAATCCTAGCTGATGTATTAGTTTGGATGTAGGGGGAATTGTAAAGAACACTCTCAGGCCTGCTATTCCGGAACAGTATGATCCTGAGTGGAAGAAGCTTATGGAGCAGTGCTGGTCATCTGACCCTGAATCACGACCTTCATTTACTGAGATAACAAATAGGTTAAGATCAATATATGCATCTCTTCAGGACAAGGGGCTTACGAATCTGGCTAGACAAATGAAGCCAAACATTTCCATGTAAATTAAATGAGCATGTTTGTCCTGCCTCCAGGTGAAGATTTTCTATGCTTGATGATGTTTGGAAATCCCACTAGCTGCTTCATATGATTGCGTTGTTCTTTATTTATTCTACCCCAGTATTTTCTAACTTCAGGTTTTTTCTTGCCATTTGTTCTTACTTGATTCCTCCCTTTGCTCCCCTAATGCATATGCTATTTCTTTTGTATTTCATTTACTCATCAATGTTATGATTACCAAACTTATATCATGGTTCCAGGAACGACTAGGTCATCTATAGAATTAAGAAACTACATGCTTTTCCTACCCCTGTAATGAGAGAGAACAAAAACGAAAACAACCCATTCTGTCAATAAGCCTCTATTTTGTGTGTTAAGCAGGAAAACATTTAACATTCATGACGCCAGCTTTCAGGGGTGGATGCATTAAGAGGGAAGGACCCTACTTTTAAAAAAATTAAAGGGGTTTATTTGTTTTTTTTTTTTGATTTTTTATATAAAAGGTCGAGTTTACTCTCTCTCTCTCTCTCTCTCTTGTACAATCACCCTTTTTGTTTTCTCTTTATGTAGATATTATTTTGAAATTTTTCTGAATCCATCGTCGTTAGCTTTATGGTACTCCTGAAAATAAACATCTATCTGTTCACAGCAGTTGTTTGAGGTGAAAGGGCATATTGCCTGTGAATTATCGAATTGAATGTTCAAGTTTCCGGTGGTTTAAGTCTTTTAGGAGAGATTAGTCAATGCTTTGAGTCTTGAAACTACATGAAGCCCGAATGGTATGGGAACAAAAAACGCCTCTCGTATCCGTCACCGTGCATGAAGAACTCTGCCCTTTAGGTTACAATTTCTCCGTAAAAGCATTTCGGTTCTTGTGATTTTCAGAATCCATGTGAGTTGATCTACAGTTTGATAGAATATCTTCTTCCCTCAATTAAATATGTACAATAACAAAGTAATGGTTTGTCAGGTTTTTAGTTCACAGCAGGTGTGGCAGGAAGAAAAATTTATAGTCTAACAATTGAATATATGAGATTATGAACGTGTAGTTCCACATGCTTAGATGTAGCACGTTTCCTCTAAATGATTTTAACTAAAATGTGCACGTGCTAACCATAATAAATTGAATTTAATCATTTAACACTTGTATAGACTGAATATAAAATTTTACGGATTCAATAGATAACAAGTAATAAATTTTATTGATTAAAACATGAATTAAAAACAAGTTTTTTTACTTTAATACCTTGTTAAATTTACATTTGTTCTAAGTTTAAGTTTATAGAGGTTTAATTTAACTATTTAAAAAGTACAAAAACAAAACAATTATTTGTAAGAATTCAGCTCTTGTGGGTACATAATAAGAAATTAAATATAAGTTATAATCGTTTTATAATTATTAATGCATAATTATACTAATTTTTAAAAAATATTATCATCTCCTTTTTATTTGATGTTATTTCTTGTCAAATAGAGTAAAAATTATAATTATGAATATATAAATAAAATTTTAAAAATATTTTAATTATAAGATATTCGCGAGAACATGAATAAAAAACCTGTATGAATTTTATTTATATAAAATTGTCAGTGCGCTGATATCAGTGACGACTGAAAAATACCATGACTGGAAAGAGAGGTCGTTCCCCTCAAATAAAGAAAAAAAAAAGCGGTTGTTGGTCTTTTGAAAGCCACCTTGGGCAGCAATAGCATGGCAAAGAAAGCACTACTCCAATTAGCACCGTTGTTGGTGCAGGAAAATAGGACATGTATACAAAGTTGCAGCCATCAATTATTGGTACAACAGTTGTAAGTCAATGATAATTTACTTTTCGGCCATCAGTTTCAATGATAATTCTATTATACTAAGTACTGCATTAATTTACTTTTCCTTTCACTACCTCCGTTATATTTATTATATACTAGCAATAGTTGTTTTAAAATTAGTTTCTTGAAACAGAGATAATATTTTGTTATAAGATAACAGTTTAATAATCAAACATTATATTTTTGTTGTGGAAAAAAAGATTCTCTTCTATTATTTTAATATTTTTAATGCAGTAATATAATCATCCATTCATGAATTTAACATGAAATTTCACATTAACCAATAGTCCCATACTTTCATATACATTAAGAAAAATGTCGAATTTACTTTTTTTTCTATTTTAAAAATATAAGATATTATGAGAAAATTATTTGTTTTAAATTATAAATATTTTGAAGTTTTTAAGGATTATATTAAATGTTTTTTTCAATATTATTCATATTGGTAAATGAATAAAGAATATAAATGATTTAATTTTAAAATTTTAAGAAATAATATGACATAATAAATAAAAATATTTTAATAAATTATAATTTCTCTTTAATATGTAAAAAATATCTTATTTTTTAATTTATTATAAATTATAAATTATAATTTGAATATTGTAGGAAAAAGAAAAAAAAAAACAGGAATAAATGGAACCGCAAAAGAGGCAAGAATTCAAAACTCTTTCAAGGTGGTTAGGTATGACCAAATTTCTTTCCCACTGTGGCTCTGAGACAACAACTACCCTACCCCACAAAGTGGTACCTCATTCTTCGAAACCAAGGTGTTCTTTTCCCTTTGAAGTCAGTTTCTTAACCATTCATTGACTCGTTTTCTGAGAAATTGGAAAAGGAAAGGATCCCAAGATGTCCAATGACAACTGTTTGAATAATTAGCGAGTTTAATTCTTAAACTAGTTTATTTTTTACTTTAAAATTTTTTTCATCTCTAATTTATTTTATGCTTTTTAGCTTTGAAGCTTCCCACGAAAATTGCTTTGTTGGCACCAAAAAGATTGTTCCCTAATTTCACCAAAGACCTCAATAAGCTAATTTCTTCAAAGTCATATAAGTTTCTTCAAAAATAATGATGATATTGTGCTTTTAGAAAATTAAAAGAGGGATATTTTAGGGTTTTAGTAGTATTAGTAAAAAAATAGTAAATAGAAGATGTAATGTGATTGGAAGGAGTAGATATGTAGGAGAAGGAAAAACAGACCCTAAAGACTGACAAATAAAATACAAAGTTGATGGTTTTGAATTTTTTTTATGCTTGATGACGACACAAATATCTATTTTAATTATTAAAAGTATCAATTAAATCTTTAATTGTGCTAAAACTTTATCAAGTTTTATAATTTTGAGTTACAATTTTTTTTTTGTTTCTTGAACCCCCCCCTCCCCCGGGGGTATTGAGTGACAAATTTAATGGAAAGATTAAGTGATGATTTTTTTTTTTTTTTGAATCTCACAACAACAATATTAGGTGAGGAATTTAGTTGCAAGGAGTTCAAAAATGTCCCAAGAAAACTCTATCCAAACTCAAGAACAGGAAAAATAAAATAAACGAAAAAACAGACGGACCCTCCAAAAAAGCTATTGTTAACTTGAGAAACGTGGGTGACAACGAAATTGATATTGCAACTTCAAGATGCTTTCCCAACTTTCCCCAAATTCTTCCCACACATTTTCCTTGCAATTCATGACTACATAAACAAATATCGGGTTGTTAAAGGTATCCTGGCTCAGTGGTTCTCCTGTGCAAAGTGAGCTTTGAGAGTTTATAGTAACTTAATTACTACTATTGCAATAAGTACTAAGTAGGATAATTAGTAAATTTAGTTCCTAAACTATTTTATTTTTAAAATTTTTGTCTTTTAATTTTAATTTTTTTCATCTCCAAACTATTTTTAAGTGATTGATTTGGTCACTTCGATAGTTGTTGAGGCTGTTTTTAATATTTTAAAATAAATCAGTTCAACAATTGCTTAAAAAAATGGCAAAAATCATTAATGCAATTGCTCAAAAATGGTTTGAGAATAAATAAATAAGAATTAAATACCAAAATTGAGAGAATAAAATAGTTTAAGGACTAAATTTGATAATTTTCCTCTATAAGTATCTCCCTTTCATTATATAATACTGGTTGACGAGTGCAGTTCGTGCAGAGCTTAATAATTTGAAGACTGAGAGAAGCTGCAAAAATGGAGAAAGCTATTCTCAGACAAAGAATTTTGTTGGATCATCTTCAACCCACTTCTTGTTTTTCTCATCAGACTCGTGAAGAATCTTCTTCACTTTCTGTAAGTATATTCTGTTTCTGAACTTTCACTTGCCTGATATATGCTAAATTACTTTTTCATTGTTTCAAAATTGCGATAGTTTTTCTTGGAAATTAAGTTCGTTTTGGATTCTCTGGAATTCTTGAAACAAGTAGATGGGCTTGGTGGAAAAATGAACTTATTTGCAAGCGTTCATTACAATTTTCTCTGGATAGACAAATGATTGAGACTATTTTTCATTGATGGTTTTGTAATCTGTATTGGATTCTTTTCCGAAAGTTTCCATCATTCCATGTTAAGATTATCAAGCTTAGGATGTGAGTGATAGGGTGAAAAATCGTTCAAGCTTGTAACAGTTGGACTGTGATCGCACAAATTTTGTATTTAGTCTTTTGGGGTTGCCAAAGTTTTAGTGTTGTGGGCTTAGCCTACAATTGCGTTTCACAACAAACTTGTGTTAAAATATCCAAAATATTGCTTAACATAATGTTAGTTAATTCGTTTGTTTCCTATTCTAAAGGGTGCTTTCCTTTCATTGTCTAGCCTTCAATTTGTCTAGCGGGGGATAGTGCTTCTTATCACAGAACAGCAGCTTTTGGAGATGACGTAGTCATTGTGGCGTAAGTGTTCTTAATTTTCTTACTTGCTTTTTTTAATCAGCTCTACCTGAATTCGTGCCAATTGGCTTGTAATCTCTGATTCATCTTTTTATCCCATGTTCAATAGAGCATATCGGACTGCCATCTGCAAATCCAAACGCGGGGGTTTTAAAGATACTCTTCCTGATGATTTGCTTGCTCCTCTTCTGAAGGTCAGTTAGATAATGAATTATAGTGCTCATTTAGGATGCATTACTTTTGAACGTACTGACTTTAACCTTAAAAAGTCCTTTTGAGGGGAATTTTTCAAAACTCACGAAAGGGACTTCTAGTGTTTAATATTTTAGCAGTACTTTTCGCATGTCCATTGTTCTATTAATGTATCTTCTCCTGCATTTATGGATCGTCGCAGGCATTGATTGAGAAAACAAGCATAAACCCTGGTGAGGTGGGGGATATAGTTGTTGGTACTGTTTTA
Source organism: Apocynum venetum (assembly GCA_019593545.1). Lineage (NCBI taxonomy): Eukaryota > Viridiplantae > Streptophyta > Magnoliopsida > Gentianales > Apocynaceae > Apocynum > Apocynum venetum. The sequence goes on from SRSM01000324.1 coordinate 3,956,444, forward strand.
GCTCCAGGTTCACAAAGAGCAACTGAGTGCAGAATGGCAGCATTCTATGCTGGTTTTCCTGGTAGTTGACCATTTGCCTTTCTCCTTATTCCTTTTAATTATCACATGGAAGATGCCAGATGCATCCTTTCGATTCTTGCCAATACTTAGAAATAATATAACTGAATCTTGACTCATGTAAATGAATTTTGAAATAATTTGATTAATTGGCAGTACTGTTGTTCTGAAATCACAATAAATATGGCCACGTTGTTAATGTCCATTATGGACCTTTAAAAATGGGTACTTTTATGCTCAACTTCTGCAATCCCTCGAATTTCTTGCCCAGCTGTGCTCTTAACATAAGCTATCCATTTTCTCTAGAAACTGTACCGATTAGAACTGTCAACCGGCAATGTTCTTCTGGCATTCAGGCTGTTGCTGATGTGGCTGCCTGCATTAAAGCAGGGTTTTATGACATAGGTAAATATTGATCTAGTGAAATTACCACTGATAGCTGTTCATGACATCCACTTGAATTATGCGTACACGCATATTATTATTATTATTATTATTTTGTACAGGGATTGGTGCTGGATTAGAGTCCATGAGCTTTGATTACAATCTTGGGTTTCCCCATGTTAATCCAAGAGTATGCTCAAACTTCAAATTTCCTCTCCCTCCACCCTCCACCGTTTGATCGTTTAATTTAAGTAGTGGCATCTCCTTTATCAGGTTGAGAGTTTCACACAAGCCCGTGATTGTCTTCTCCCTATGGGTGTCACCTCTGAAAATGTTGCAGAACGTTATGGGGTGACACGGCAACAACAAGACCAAGCTGCCGTGAGTTTTTCTGTGACTAAATTACTTTTTAGACATTAATTAGTGGAAAGAGGTTTGAACCCTTTGATTTGCACGAAATAGGTTATGTCTCACAAGCGAGCTGCTGCTGCATCTGAAGCTGGGAAATTCAGAGATGAAATTATCCCAGTTTTTACCAAGGTAAATGGAATCCATATGCAAATATGTTCCCTCTGTTTTTCCCCTTTAAGTAACATATATATCATTTGCCAAATGGGAGGAGAAATAAAAGTATGGTTGTTCATTTAATGCTCTCTTAACTGAGAATATTATTCAAGATCAAGGACCCTAAAACTGGAGAGGAGAAGCCTGTTACAATTTCAGTGGATGATGGCATTCGGCCAAATACAAACATGGCAGATCTGGGCAAGTTGAAGCCTGCATTCAAGAAAGATGGGACTACAACTGCTGGTAGTGACATAGTTGTACACCTTTAGAGTATAACGCCATTGTACTTTAATAACTTGATATAAAATTGTAGGAAATGCTAGCCAGATTAGTGATGGTGCTGGAGCAGTCCTCCTCATGAAGAGGAGTTTGGCAATGCAAAAGGGGCTTCCAATTCTTGGAGTATTCCGGTAATTATGTAGTGTACACAAATAACTTGTCATTAGATTCATTGCTAGTAAAATATTTGATGGATTGCTGATGTTTTTCTTATTTCACTTTCTGACCACATATCTTCTATATCAATACTTTGATGTTTCATTCAGTATGACCCTCTATTTGTTGCTTCATCCAAATTGATTTTCTTTCTTCCTTAGCCTGAGTTTCTTTCACTATTCTGAAAAGATGTTACAATATGTTTTCAAATAATACCAAATGTTGTTGGAAAGCACAATTATCATTTTCCCCTGAAACAACTTCTAATGAAGAAAAAAAAATGTAACTAAGGAATTATCAGACAAGTCAGTACAGAGGAGAGGATAGTCGATGAAGCACAGTATTATTGTCTTCAAGAAACTCCTACTCTGATTTGTAGTTTAACTTTATAATGCTATTTAGAAATGCTTATCTATTACTTCTCATGCAGGAGTTTTGCTGCTGTTGGGGTGGATCCTGCCGTGATGGGCATTGGCCCAGCGGTTGCAATTCCAGCTGCAGTGAAGTCTGCTGGTCTCGAACTTAATGACATTGACCTATTTGAAATAAATGAGGTACTTGGTTGGCTTCATAGATATTTATATATGCAGATTTAAAAGAAGAAATTTTCGTCATCAAAATTGCATTATTTTTGCAGGCATTTGCATCTCAGTATGTGTATAGCTGTAAGAAACTGGAGCTTGACCCTGAAAAAGTCAATGTCAATGGAGGAGCAATGGCTCTTGGACATCCTTTGGGAGCTACAGGTAATAATGTCTAGTTGTCCCATCTTTGGTGGTCAGACTTAGGTTTACAACCCTCTTGTGGAATATCGTTTGCACTTGCAGATTGAAAGGCTCTTGGTAACTTCTATTGTTGCCGTTTGAACTTTCTTTTTAGTTTTAAAATTTGTTTGGGGGAGAGGGTGTTGGTAGGACTGGGAAACCAGCAAATGCTAGAGATTAGATTTGACCCCTTGACCTATGCTGTTTTGGCCTTGACTATTGCTATATGTAATGTTTTTTTCTGGGTGTCCTGAAAAATGCATTGATACCATATAGAGAAACATCAACACCCAGAGATTGGAACTAGACAAAGCAGAATACTATAGTTTCCTGTAAACTCAAATGCATGTAAGATACTTTGTGCTGATCTTATAAACCCCATTATCCTTCCCATTATGAAAATAGCCTGATAGTTCTATCATTTATGCCAAATTAAAGCATAACTCATGATACCAATTTCATCCTCCATTTCAGGTGCTCGTTGTGTAGCTACTGTACTACATGAGATGAAGCGTCGGGGCAAAGACTGTCGTTTTGGTGTCATTTCCATGTGCATAGGTATCTACTTCCTCACTGTGTTACTGTTAGATTCATTTTTGTGAACGTCATTTCATAGGATGCTTACAGTTATCACACCTCTGTTTGTTATTCTCCAATATAGGCTCTGGCATGGGGGCTGCTGCTGTATTTGAAAGAGGGGACTCGGTTGATGATCTTTGTAATGCACGTCCAGTCATTGTTAAGTAGAAATCTGTTCAACGCGACATTGTTGAGATGGCATGGTACAATTCATTGTTATATTTTCTTTTCAGATTTGCTGTTTTTCTTTGGCATTAACCGGATTTCTGGAGTTTGGGTGAATATGATTTATACCGAGGACTTAAATCCCTCTTATTGCAGTGTCTTGAGTAAAATAAAGCATTAAGATGAGGCCGTGTCGGAGATAAATATATATAAAACACATTAGCGTAGAAAAGGTCATCCAAGTATGTAGTCAATTATTGGTTCTACATTTGATTTTAGTTTTACATTACTTAACCATTAAAGAATTGCTTATAGCCTTGAACATTAGACGAGAATTTCTGCAAACAGTCCTGCATAAAATGTACTTGGAAGGTACTCCTCCAAGGTTGGTGGAAGTTTATGAATTTCAATATGTCAAGCAAAAGATGATCCTCCACTATCCAATAGGCAACATTTTGACTATAAACAACAAAATCACGTTATGAAACTCAAGTGAGCATATAAAAAAACACGTTATCACAGCAGCGATTTGCAGTAACAAATTTCTCAAGTGAGCATATTTCTCTTTAATCAATCTTATCAGCAAATACAATTATAAAAATCTCCAACAACAGGGTCATAGTACACCAAAAATTAGGTCTAGATGACCCATATTCTTTCGAATGATTTTTGCCAGCCACTTAATGCATCAAGTAAACGCAGCCCGAGCATAAACTGGATCCATTGACAAGGGAAACTATCCACTGATGCGAGTCTCGTTCATATAGATCTGCTATGACAAGGGAATATGGACAGACTGATTCGTGATTCTCTCTTCAAATATCACATCTTGCGGTATCATGATTTTCCAACTTCCCAGCTGAAAGCATGTTATAACCTAAAATTGTTCTTCAAAGCCGCAAACTGCTGGTATTTTCTCTTGGTATAGATACTGGTTTGGTTAAAAACTCTGGGTTAGATCCTCTGAGTTGGTTGATATCTTCCTCAGACCTGGAGTCATGTATAATAAAGTGTGACAATGTGCATAAAATTAGAAGAAAGCATGCAAAGCAGCACCAAATCAACAACAGCCACGTGCTCCCAAGTACAAGATTGAATTTGTTCAAACAAGGCAATTTCTAAAGAGAACATATACAATTTTATACTAGAGAATTTTCTAAGACACATCACCGAAGACAAAAGCCAGGCTCATGATTATAATCTGACTGATCAATCTAACAGCATATAAACAATATGCATGCAAAAAGACTAACAAGACAACAAATAGATATATCACAGGATTAGTCATCAGTAGATCAGGCCATATCCAATACAGCAAACAGCCCTGATATTAACTGAGTCATAAAACAGCAGGAGCCTATCAGCTCAAACTCCATTTAATGAGAAACAAGTAACTCTTCCTTTGACCTCAAGCACCACTATTCTATAAGTCATAAGGACATGGATCAATCTTCACAACCAGACTTCTAAAAATCCTTATTATGTTTTACTCATTTACCAAAGAATAAAAAAAAGTTCAAGCAGTAAAATACAGTAGTAATTAGAGAAGCAAGGAACTGAAAATTGAAGTGATTTCCCTTTATTTGTATTTGCCTATGTGAATACTCAACTTATATCACATTCAGAAACCAATATTTCTTCAAATAAAGAGAAGTTATGGCTTGACTCAGAGGTATCCTAAAACTGAACATGCTGTGTCATATTGATTTACCTCCATCCTCAGGATCTTATCATTCCAGCCATTACGAGCATGCCAATTCAGTTTCATTATCACAAAAGCTCATGCTTGACTTCAGCTAGTGGGAAAACCTGAGCTTAACTATTTTTGATCCATTGAACAACCAAGAATGCCTAGTTCATCTTCTACCCTTCAATAAGGCACAACTAACTGGTCTCTTTAAGAAGATTGATGAAATTTAAACTAGTAGTCCTATGACATGCACCAATTTGGCAAATGCAGCAGCAGAAGGGGAAGGAAAGGAGACAGCACTTCATTGATATAGCAAGGAGCCAAGACCATAAATCACTTCACTAAGGAAAAAATAATGTTTGATCAACATCTCTCCTAAAATCCTATCACTAGGCATAAATAAATGTAGTACCTTCTAGACATCTTTATAAAGTAACTGAAACTTTGGTATTCGCTCCGGAGGCAAGGGGCAAGTCACTATATGCTTGCCTTTCATGGCCCCTCTATATATAGCCTGCAATCAAGAAGAGGACAAAGATTGAAAATCAACTCACAATTATAAACTGGATATACAAGAAAATATTTGCAGTGGCATACCTCAACAACATCAATAAAATCCTGTTTTCGGTGGAAGGCTCCAATCCACTTGGTGTGATCTGCACTTCTGCATAAGAGATAAATCATTTATATAAGCTCCAAGCTTTCGGAGACAGTTTCACGGAATAAACCTGTGGCAAAAAGATATGAACTAAACACGTCTCTGATACAAGAATGTATACATGTAGCTGAAGTTGTCTACAAAAGCACATGTACACAGATACCACCAGAACAGTTTATTATCTGTCATACCTTTACTCAGTCATACTCTTAGCAGAAAAGGGTCCTGCTTAAGTATGTAGCAAACTTATTCAAAACCCAAACAATTGCAGAAACTACAGCAGCAGTATCTTCAAGATTTTCCATGAGAATCAAATAAGAAAAGTTCAGTACAAAATTTTGATGCTGCACTATTTCCAACTTAAAGTCCACTCCACACAACCAAAATCATCCTTCAACTAATTCACACAAATAAGATTTAATCAACTCATTCTCATACCTCCGAGAACAAATGATCATGCTATGAATTAAAATAACTAAATTTGTTAAATAAATTTAAAAAAAAACGTGTTAATTATCATTCAAGAAAAGGCATACCCAGAATCCATCTTCATATGATGAGCATTGAAGAAGAAAACAGTAGAGGGAATCAAAGTTATGTCGAAATAGTTCACATAAACTTTCACATCTGCTGAATCAATATCCACCAGAGCTACGGTTGCAAACTTTGACACCTCTCGTGCCGATTTGTAAAGCTGAAATGCAAACAAAGGGCAAGATCAATCATCGTTAGCTAAATATTTACCAACAAATTTAAACATATAAAAAAATTTAGGGGATGTTGGGCACACGATGTCATCGAGCTGGAGACAGACGGCGTCGGAAGACCGGCCGAAGCGAAGGACGAGCACTTTATCGATGGTGTCTCTGATGATGGAGTCGATTTCTTGCTTCTTCGTTAGGGTTGTTAGCAGATGCTCCATCTTCTACTTCTTCAAAACCAATCACTATTCTGTAACTCATCTAGGAATTTTTGGGGGTGGGGGGTTAGGTTCTCCTTGACTGCTCGTATGCACGTATCCTCATGACCACGCATTCTTTTTAATGTGATTGCCCTTCCTTTTTTTTTTTTTGAGGTTCAATTTTTTTTGTGAACAAACTAATTTTAAGTTTTTTTTTTAAAAAAAATGTATACTTAAACTTATAATTTGTAATATTGTTATTTATTCTTATTATGACATTAACCTTTTATATTTTTTATTCTTTTCTCTTGGTACTGAAGAAATATTTATTTTCAATATAAAATTATATATGTATAATGTTTGAAAATATATATTAATTTAGTATTTATTTTTAATTAATAGCTATGTACATAAAAATTTAAAATTTTATTTATTGATCATATTTTAATATAAACTAATATAAAACATATGGCACAATATTCGAACTAATTAAATCCAACCTTTTAGAATCATAAAAGTTTAATAAAAAAAAGCATAAATATAAAATTCAATTCAATTGTTAGTTGAACAATTTGTATTTGGACAAGCTTTTATGAATGTTATTGGAAGATTAATATGATCCGCCCTCATCCATCTTATGCAATGAGTAAATTCAGTTGTACTTAAATATAAAATATTTAGTTACTTTTTATAGTTATTTTATTTATCATTAACCATTTTACTTCTATTTTTTTATTTCATATATAATAAATACTTCTTGAAAAAAAGAAAACAAATACTACTTGATTCAAATTTAATAAATAATTATATAATATGAAATAAAATAATTTATTAATTATTATAAAATTAATTAAAACATCATATAAAAATGAACAATGAATATTAGTAGTTCCATGTATGGGGTGGCACATTAAAATAGTAAAAAATATAAATAAAAAAATAAAGCAAACTTTAATTAAATTAAAAATCAATATATATATATATATATATATATAGTAAATCCCCCATTGTATAAAAGAACTTTTGACTCTAACTTTTTTTTTTTTTTAAAAAAAGTTAAAACAACTTTTAACTTTTTTTCTTGAAATGATAAAACGACTTTAACTTGAAAAAAAAAAAATTTATCAGGATAACAGTTTATCCAAATGTAATATTCAAACCATCTCACACCTCATATATCAACAAAGTTGAGCATCTTTGCATTGATTCGGAAATTTGTGGAACATGCAGCCTTAATTTCTCATTAAGGAACTTGTAATTGCATATCAACGAGTAAACTTCAATTTGTTACTTACACAGAAAACGTAAATTCAATTTGGGTGTCAAATGCAAGGAGAAACGCACACACCAAAAAGGTAAGGGAGAAAGAGAGAGAGGGCCGAGCAAAGACATGACCATTTTGAAAGGATTTCTAGTCAAGAGGAACAATGAAAACCCAATTGTCAACAACAAATTCGTAAGAATTGCCCATACTTTTATCAGATTTTACACAAAAGTAAGAAAGCATAACCTAAGAAAAAAGCTGCCTCTCCGAATGGTCACTAAAAGAAGCCTCTCCAAAAGGTCTGGAAGTTCAGTTGAACTACAAATGATCAGCTTCCTCATTCTGAATCTGGGGAACCACCAGGGACCAACTGCATTTGAAAGAAATGTCAATGAACAGATCAAATCTCCGGTGCCATTTGTCAACTAAAGTTTTTATTCTTCTTTATAGCCATATTTGGTCTGAATATCAAAAAAAATTCTCACTGCAATTTTCATTCAATTCAAATTTTCGATATCTCTCTACAGCATATGTGAGTCCCCCTATTTCAGATTAACTATATCTTTTAATAATTTTTAACTAAAATTACAATTTCAAATAATTTATTAAGTATAGTTTATATAATTAATATTGTCTTGTCAAATACATGAGACCCAATTCAACAAGCGTCAAGAGAAAACTAAAATATTCAATTCAAATACATAATTTAACTTTCATTCTCAACCCAAGGGAGAAAACTACACAATGAGTCCAATTCAAAACTTTTGGAAAACAGCCACCTCAAGCATATAGCTGCAGCTAACTAGTGATGTTAAGGTTATTTCTGAAAACTAGGCCAGCCAACAAATTAGATATTTTATTTATGTACATATAAAAAAGGCAGATATGGATCGAACATTTATGCTTCAGGATTAAAATTTCTTATTTTCCTTTTAACTTCGAGAAAGTTGGCAAAAATCACACATTTGATCTCAGTTAACACCAAGTGAAGTGAAAACCCAAAGTCAGAGGAGAATTACTTACAATGGCAATATTATTCCCATTAAGCAGAATCTGGTCTAGCTTTGTCACCCGATTTCCTTCAGCAGTCATTTCACTGAAGAACAGCAAATTGAAATGGAATAAGAATAAAAAATGAACGTACATCAATACATCATGTTCTAGAAACCTGAGATAAATAACATTTATTTTTTCTTTCACCCTGTTATTTTGGTGGTGAGGAGCAGGTGCTGATGGCCAAGGAAGCAAGGAATAATTGCTAGGAATCAAATCCGACCCAAATGAAGCAATTACAAGAGATTTTGTGCACAGCTCATTATACTTTATAATATATTGGGAGGGAATACAATAAAATTAAATAAAACCTTCGGATTAATATTATCACATTATAAATGTATTAAGATAGCATTGAAGTTAAGCATAGAGACTTAAAGTATCCTTTATTCAATTCATTAACCTTACAAATTTGCTAACTAAGCTGCTAAAAGATGGCAATCAAACAAGCTATACAGTAATCATTGCAAGCTACAAAACGATGAACGAAGTATTATCAAGGGTTATTTCATCAGGATCCCTTTTTCATTCATTTCTTTATTTATGGATAAGTTTGTAGGATCCCATGTCTCTAGGACATTTCTGCTACCACAATGAGAATGACAAGCATGGCTCTAACTTTCCAATTCAAGAGTTCCTGACTGACAGACAACTACTGGTTCCAATTGATGTTAGGAGCAAGGTCTAAAGACAACAGTCACTACCAAATGGGGATCCAGATACAAGCTCTAAAAGAAAGATAGCTTTAAAGGGACATAATCAGCGTGTATGAGTTCAGGCAAAGATGAAACCAAGCTGTTCGACAGTATATGAACATGTAATTTGAAGAATGCACACTGGAATTGGCTCAGTTCAGCCATTGGACCTCAAACCATAAGAGTTCATTTTCTTCAAGTTTGTGCTCATCACTCAATCAAAATATACTATGACATACCATATATTATCCGTCAGATAAGTAGCAATGAACTTTGTGCACCAGAAAATGGCACCTAAAACATCTTCATTATCATATCCAGGAATGAATGGACCACTATCGAAGATGTGGGCTACAAATCAACCCACAATCCAGAAGGCCCGGACAACCAATTAGAAAATGCGTAATTCCAATTTCAATGGATTATTCAATAAACACGTCAAGCTTTTCCCATTCTTTGAAGCTTCAAATTTCATTCACAGTATTTCACAATCTTAAAAAAAAACAACCAATATGCCCAGTATTTCACATGAAAAAAGGAGGGAAAAAAACAAATAAAAGAAGATTAACATTCAGTTTAAAGTGAATAAAGTGATGAACAGAACAATTTGGCATAAACTGAGCACATTAACAAAAAAAAAAAAAGGTAAGGTTGCGCACTATTCAGTAACGTCTTCAAGAACCATGTTAACATAAACATCGAAACCTCTGAGAGTACCAACGAGTTCCTTGTCTCCCTTCATTATAACCCATATCTTCGATCCAATGCACCGATCTATCAATTCTGGGATTCAAAAGCACCCCATGGTCAGTTCCATAACTCTCGTTCAAATTTTTGTACTCATTTTTTTCACAAGCGTGTAAAGAAAAGTAGAAAAACGTAAACTAGAGTTGAAAGACAATAGAAAAGGAGAAGCAGAGTACCTGAAGGAAGGAGCTGTGAAGGATTGTTTGCCATGGAAGCTCACTTTGTGGCTTTTCTCAGCAGCGACAGGGAGCAGAGGCAGTGTAGGAAGGCGGGGGTTTTGCCGTTGGGATTTCAGAAAGAGGGGTTTTGGCGGAGGAGGAGACGAATGGTAAATGTAATGACCATAATACCCACGATGCTCCGGTTGCCGAAATTGGAGAGGATTTTTTTTTATCCATAAACGTCCCCAGTTTCATGCTTTATTTTGATTCTGTGCCCTTGACTTATGTTAGTATATACTCACGTACTTAAAATCTTTTAAAATCTTAAATTTCTTTGTGTTAATTAACCTTATTTGCTACTTGATTAACAATTTTTGGATGGTTAAACATAGATAACTAAAGCTAGATGTCACTATTTTAGAGGATATTTCTTGAAATAAATAATCTTAATAAAGGAAAAAGTTAATTAATACTTTATTTTTCTTTTATTACTATATATATGACTTATATGTGATTCAATTATTAAACTTATATTATTTTATGTTTTGAGGAAAACAATTAAACTTATATCTTAACAACTCTCTAGTTAGTTTTCACTTATTTTTCTTTTGGGAGAGGGGAAGGAGCGGGAATTGGCAATTTAGTTTCTTAAATATTGCTTTCTTAAAGAATTATCCAAAAGTCATTTTCAATTTCAATTTTTTTTTCCTAACAAGAGTATTGAGAATGTAAATGATACAATGAAAATAAAATAAAAGATGCAAATGAATTTTGAATAATATTTTAAGGATGTAATGGTAAGGAAAAAAGAACTTTGAAGATATAAATGCTTTAGGGATGTGAATGGTGGGGAAAAAACCTTTAAAGATATACATGACTTTCATGCAATATTACTAAATTGAATGTTTTCCCTTTCTGTGTATTTCTAGGATCTAGATAATTTAGAAATTTCATTTGTTATATATACTTTTTAAAATTATAAATATTATTTTATACAATAAAAGAATGGGTTATGTGCAACTTAATTGATATAGTGACTTCACATATGATATATAAGTTATAAGTTAGAATAATACTATATACAATTGTGGTGTATTTTTTATTAAAATAAAAAACATGTGTACTATTGGTATTGGACAATGATAGAATTATGAGTGAAAAAGTGCATAAATAAAATTTGGAAAGATTAAAATGCATCAAAAGAAACTTAGTAATGACAAATGTTTGGATTGGATTTTAAGGTGAAATTTGTTTTGGTTTAAGAATGAAAATTAAAGAATATGTTCGGATTAAGTTTTAAATTTTTGTATTTGAATGTTTAATTTGAAATTAATTAGGTCCTACAAATTAAATTAGTTAAATACACAATTGATACTATAACTATTTAAACATATATATTAATCACATTTTTGTGTGACCTTATATTGGGTTAAAAAAGGTTTGAATTTTAATTGGGATTTTGGAAAGGAAAAAAAGTAAGACAAAGAATTAATAATATAAATAATTTAGATTAGAAGTCTAATTCAATTTTTTATCATCTACTCTGAATTTAGAATGATTAAGTATTTAATGATTTTTTTAATGTTCTACAATGAATTCCTCTTTTTCAAGAATAAAATTATGACTTTGAGTTATGTTAAATCTTATATTTCCTTGTTTATCAAGTGATTATATGATGCCTTAGATATATTGATTCAGTTGAAATTGAAGATGTTGTAATCATTTAAGTATTATATATTTTAAAATTTTTAAGACTCATACTTTTTGTAATTTTTATTTTTATTTTTTAGTGCAAATGAGGCTTTTTTCGAGCAAATATTGAGTTTTTCTACAAGCAAATTAATTCAAATTCAATTTAAATATTAAATATGTACTAATCAAATGATAGTTGAGCCTTGAGGTACTTTGAGTGGAGTTAAACTCGATAAGCTAAAATTTCATTTGAATTGATTTATTTACAACCTTGATTTGACTAGAGATCTAATTTAACTAAAAACATTTTTTAATTTCATGCTAATATGCAATAATGAAAATAAAACTATTTAAGAATATAATAATATTGATCCCTCAATCTCTCCCCTAAATTTGAACTTCCCATTCATAATGGCAAAAAAACTTAAAGAGAGTATTTGATAGTAAGTAATTTATTTGATTATTATTATTATTATTTAATTAGTAGTGAATTGTTTATAGTTTTTCAATAAATTTGTTTCATAAATAATTTATTAGTGTATTAATAAAATATTTGGATATAGGGAGTATTAAAGTAAATTTTGTAAAACTTTGATTATATTTGAATTGAATTTTGAAATTAATTTTAATTTTTTAAAATATTTTTTCCTAATTTTACATACGAGTCTTATTTAATTAATTAAATAATATATTTTATTAGTTTTAAATTAAACTATAATATAAAAAAAATTATTGTCTATATTTTATATTATTATAAATGATATATGATTCAAAATATATTAATTAAAATTTCAATTTTTAATAACAAATCATTATTCAAGCATAATTTAATTTATTAAAAAAGTATTTTAAAAATCCAAATCAAAATATATTCCCTCGTGACCTCAAACCTTACTTGTCCACGTTGGCGGAATACAGAACGTACACGCAGCCAGTTACCTCTGCAAATGATACAAACTGCAGTATTTTATTTTTAAAAAAAAATTACTCCCTAATGGGTAGAAGACTTTTACCCAAAATATTTTGTTTCATATTACATTTATTTATTATGTTTTGAAATTTAAAAAGATTTTTTTTAATAAAAAAACAGATAAATATTTTATTATGAAAATAAAAAAGGCGAGAGAATATATTTAAATAAATAAAACTAATATTAGAAGTTAATAATGAAATATATATATATATATATTGTATAAAATTTTGTAAAATAATTGATATTTTGATACAAATATAATAGGTATATTCGAGTTTTTTTTTGGGTTGCTGCAGCGCTTTGCAGGTTGTACTCTCCTTTCTTTGCCATTCCTCACCTCGTCTTTTTCCATTTTCTTGACCGCTGAAAAGTGATAAGTACACCTCACGCTTCAAATTTTCCCTTTTTTTTTTCCTTTTTCCTAAATTAATTTATTTGTTTTCCGGTAAATCATTCACCGATTTTCACATAGAATTATCTCTATCTATATATACTTGATCAGAGGTTTCTCCTACATTTCCTTGCTTCTTCGACATTTTTTCAGCGGATGGGTCTTGTAAATTTCACGCAGAAAAGTTTGTAATTCATCGCACATAGAATATATATCAAGAAGAAATTCACAAGAAATCTATCAATCTCCTAAGGACAATCGCCTCAAATTCTTCGTGAATTGTAATTCTGCACCTTTTTTGTTTTGAATTTTTATTCTGATGAGGGTTTTATAATTGTTTTTGCCTTAAACTGATGTTTTTTTTATGCGATTGTGATTGATCTTTGTCAATATACTTGATCCAGATGCATCTACTCTTCTATATGCAAGTAAACGAGGGATCTTTTTGATCTGGTTGAGGTCGGTTAAGTTGGGGTCAGGTTGGGAGGCACTCTGTTATTAGCGTTTCTTAATTATATTTTTATTATTTTGGTGGATATTATTTTCTAATTTTCAGTTTCCTTAGCAGAGTCCTTCATTAATTTCTTGAAATTTTGGCACACCCTGCTTGCGGTCATTCGGTATCGTAGCATCAGGACTAATACTCCTGAGAGGGAAAGGTGTACCTTTGATTTTAAAGTTGGAAAATTCTATTGTTGGGAAAAGCATTTCACTTAGCTAGGAAAACCATCGGGGTAAGAAAAGTTAAAATGCGCAATCTATTTGTTTGTTGCCTTTCTAAAGCATATTAAGGAGGTATCATCTTTTACTGAGCCTATATATTGTAGATGACATGGACCTTACGTGCACACCTTTTACAGAAATTCTGGCTGTCATTAATGGTACAAATGATATAGTTTAGCTTACTTATTTTGTTCCGAAGTTTAGATATGGGATGCTAAAGTGAGCAACCATTTTTTTTAAGTGATCTGTTTCATGTTGTAAACTGCATTGGATTGGACATCGACCATATCCTTGAGGATTTGATTTGCATTTTTCAACCTGTCCTGCGTTGATTTTAGTTGAAATCTTACCCCTCTTCATCATGGTGATTCTTTTGTTCAATATTTGTTTTAGTAGAGTTTATGCACATGACAATTTCTATTCCACCGTACAAATGCAGGTCTTTAGGACTTGTTGGTGGCTGTGGCAAAAGACATAGACAGTAGATTGTTTATTTGAGGAGTAGTACTTCAAGATTTCTAAGACTGTTCATCACTGAATTATATTTCATAAATGCTCGTGAAGGGTTGCCATCCAATATCCTAAGATTCTGTAACCTTTCATTGCTAATTCTGATCAGTGTCATAAGACTCACAAGCTACTGGTACAGAAAAAGGTCTTGGTTCTTTGATTGGTGAGTATAGCTGCAGACAATGAAATTTTTTGCATCAGGCTAATTTCTTTTGTGGTTGCAATTCAATGTGTAAAATGTTTCCAAAGATTTTGAGTACCCATAATATGAGAAGTAAAATAAATTGAAAATAATATTGACCAAGGTCTTGTAATTTATAAATAAGGTTGCTTTGGTTTCTTTCCTTGGCGTATGTTGGGATTTATTTACCGGAAAGGATGGAATTTAAGATGGTATGACTTGAATTTGTTTTGGTGTGAATGTTTTTTTTTTGGGGGTGGGGGGTGTTAGGGGGGAGGTTGCTGGTAAACAATGGAGTTAGCCTGTAGAGGAAATGCAGACAAAACTGTGATTGGGATTTTTAGTTGAATGATGTATGTTAGATCATACTTTTGATTGGTGTTCTAAGCCTCTAACTGGGCTACTATTTACAGGTTCATCAACTCAGTTCTTATTTTGTGTCATTTTCTTTTACACTTCTACAGAATGCTAGTGTGGTGGTTGAATCTTGCTTCTTGTCCTTAAGGTGTTTAAATAGATTGTATTGGGCTTGAGAATTTTAAGGTTGATAAACAGATGATATGCAATTGAACCATGAGTTAATTACACAACCCAATGTATACTCTTGTTTAGTCTTGTACGTGCTTTGGAAAGGGATACTTGTGAGGCAGGGAGCTTTTGCATTTGGTTCTTTTACCTGTTCAGCTTGGGCTTTGGTGCTTTAGGTCTCTCAGGCATTCAGAAAAAAGAAAAGAGTCAGGGCGGAACTCGATGAATTTTAGAGTCCCTTTCTCACGGTCTGGCTTAAACTATGATTTTGTAGGCATTAAAATGGAAAAAGAAAATAAAAAGGAGAAGGTATTTGACTATGATTAGGCTGCATGTTATTGGTACAAAGCAGCTTGGTGCTATACCAAGGCATTGCTTCACATCCATTCAAATAAGAATGTTGATTACATAATAAATCCTTGTATCTGCAATTGTGATCCATCTTCCGTACAAAGTTATTTGGTCTTTTATGTGTTCTAATGGTAACTTATTTAAAGCTGGACCATTGACCAGGCATGTTTGTTGAATGGTGATTTTACTTGGCTTTTGTTATCTTTCTCTCCGTGTATGCCTTTCGGATACATTAAAGAGGGCAACTCTTGTGGACCCCTGGTCCCCGCTTATGTCCCTGTATACTTCTAACTTCATGTGTCCTGTGTTGCTTTTATATATTTGAATTGTATTTTGTAGTTGCACTTTTCAGATGGTGGTCTGTCTAAAGTTGTTCTAGGTGATTGGATAGTTTATTTCATTGTATCTGCTTTACACACCAATGTAACAAGAAGTATGCTAACAATTTTAATTTTAGAAACATATTCCGGTGCACATAGATGGCTAGTAGAAAAAGAAGTATGCCAAACGATGCAGATATGCATGCCTTCTATAAGGAATGGGATGAAGCTTCATGTGCCATATGTATGGAACACCCACACAATGCTGTTCTTCTGTTGTGCAGCTCCCATGATAAGGGTTGTCGCTCCTACATTTGTGACACAAGTTATAGGCACTCAAATTGCCTTGATCGTTTTAGGAAACTTAAACATGAAAACAGGGATAACAACACTTCACCTAGCTTGGACCCCAGAAACCAGCATAATATGGATAATGCGACTAATGGGAACATGGGCTTAGCAACATCAGGTGACCAGACTGAGGTTGAAGGTCATGATTTTACAATTATTGACTATGTAGCTACTGAGGGATTGTCTAGTGGTTTGGGAGAAAATAGCACTCATGTTACAGATCATCACTCTGGAATACGGGAGGCAACTATAGAAGTTGACAACTCTTCATCATTAAGGGAAATGGGTGGCCCTGGAGACAATATCATGGAGAATTCGTCCGAATCTCTGTCAAATTTGAGATGCCCTTTATGCCGTGGAAATATATTAGGATGGAAGGTTGTGGAGGGGGCCAGAAGATACCTCAACTTGAAGCCCCGAAGTTGCTCTCGCGAATCTTGTTCATTTTCTGGTAACTACAGGGAGTTGCGTCGTCATGCTAGGAGGGTTCATCCAGCTTCTAGACCTGCTGATATTGATCCATCAAGACAGCGAGCCTGGAGACGCCTTGAAAACCAGAGAGAGTATGATGATATTGTCAGTGCCATTCGCTCTGCAATGCCAGGTGCCGTTGTACTTGGAGATTATGTAATTGAGAATGGTGGAGACAGGCTATCTGGAGAAAGGGAAAGAGGACCAGGTGAAAATGGCAGGTGGCTGAGCACTTTCTTCTTGTTTCAAATGATTGGCTCTATGGAACCAGTAGCTGAGTTAAGGGGTGGCAGATCCAGGGCATTATCAAGGCACCCCCGCTCTGGTGGAGCTTTTCCTAGGCGTCGTTTTCTATGGGGGGAGAACCTGTTGGGTCTACAAGATGATGATGACGATGAGGAGGAGGAAAATGAGGCTGAGAATAATGTGTCAAGTGATGTTGGAGAAGATATTTCACCAAATCGAAGAAGAAGAAGAAGGCGGTTGATGCATTCCAGGGCAGATGAGGATCAGCAGTGACCATGATGTCACTAACTCTGGTAGTTCTTTGTGGACATCAATTGGTTTTTACTTAACAGGAATCATTATTCTGGTTTCTGTTAGCTTACCAATCTGGTGGTTTTCAGTGTCTGGTAATTTTGCAGATTGCCTTGCAGTGAGGGCCGATAAGCAAGTTGGGAAAGATAATTCCAGACATTCATGAAACTCGGGGGCCAGTAAAGAACTACCTGATGAATGTATAAAGAGATCTTTTTGCATGGCGCAGGAAGGTCCATAGAGGTGGTTGATTGCAGAAGATTCTGCAACGACTATCATGCAGATCAACTGCTTTTGGGTCTCAGCCCTAGTTCCTGCAAATTTTATTCTTGGTGGGGTTTATACTTCACACTATTGTTTGTTTTGTGTGCTTTATATTATGCTATTAAGTCTCAACGTCTTCGGTATTAAAATCTCTTCCCTCTTATCTTGGGGTATCTAGCCTCCTACCATTCTTAGGTCTGTCTGTATTAGTACTAAGGACCCCCTTGTGCTGGCTACTGTCAAGGTGGCTTACTAACCCTTTCTGCCTGTATATCTATTGAGTAATCCACTCATTCTGCATTTCTCTCATCTTCTCCAGTATCAAATTTTATATAGCCTTCAATTATCAGCCGTTAAATGTGTACAAGGATTGTATTGTAGCTTGATAGACCTTTTGTTGGAATAGCAAAAGAAACTCTAAATTGTGATAACTAGTTAAAGTAGAGATAGTAATTTACTAATTTTAATTCAAAATATTTTTATATTTCAACATAAATCATTAATTTCAACATTAATTTCTCAGAAATTTTTAGAAAGAATCTATTTTCAGTTAAAAAGAATTAATCATGATTTGGTTATAAGTAGCAAAATATAAAACTAATGGGGAAAATAGAGATAAGAAGGGAATGGAAGGGTGGAAATAGAAAGAACTCATTCTCGTCTACTTTATTAATTTTCATTACTAATATGGGCTTGGACAAGATGACCCAAGTTTGAATGAAGAAATTATTATTCGTAATTTTTATTTTAACTTAACAATCAATGGATCGATCAAATTCAACCTAATTGACAATCTAAATAACTTTTATACTATATATGTTTTTTGAATATTTATACTATTTATGGTTAAAAATTGAAAAGAAAAATCAAGCCGCTTGTGATTTTCTCTCTTCTCCCTTCCTCCTTTCCGTTTCCCACAATTCCAAGGGGATCAATGATGGTAGGAAAATTGAAGGGGCCGTCCTTGCAGACCACATTCACGTCCATAGTTCCGTTACGTGCACTCATGCAGGCCGCGGGGAATGAAAGGAAATTTAATAATCCATATGTCCGCTAAATATAAGTCGATAGCAGAGTTTTCTTTTTGTGTCTAAAATTCTTTTAATTATTATATTTTGTAAATAATAAAGAGAAAAAGAAATTTTTTGATAATAAGAAATATAAAGACTTTGTTTTGAAAATATAAAATAAATAAGAGAATATATGAAAATTAATAAGAGTAATATTGAAAGTTATATGATAAAATATTTATAAAATTTTGTAAAATGACTTATCTTTTGAGATAATAAAAAGTCATTCAACGACTTATATTTTTGAATTGAGGGATTAATTCTTCCGACTTAAAATATACTCTATCTGTCCCAAAATATAAGATACTTTGAGACTTTTAAGATTTATTTTGTATGTTTTTTTTAATATTACTCTTATTCTTACATGAAAAGAGAGAAAATAAATTATTTAATTTCAAATTTTTAAAAAATAGTATGACATAATAGATGAGAAATTTAGAGAACTAAAATACATTCTTCTTAATATGTGTGAAATGCCCATAATATCTTATATTTTGAGATGAAATAGTAAGCTATTGGAGTAGTTGTTTACAATTTTCTAGAGATATTTTATTAACTATTTTTAATAGTATTCCTATATGTATATCATATTTTTGTAATTTCAAAAACTCTTGTTAAATGAAAATATTCTCTCTCTTGAGAAATGAAGTAATAGTTGGAGATAGAGTAAGGATAATTTCAAAATAAATAAATAATAAATATTGACATTTTAGATAGAATTTTTTTTTCTTAAGAGATGGGAGTAATAGTTGGAGATGGAAAAATTTTTTTTTTTTAACAATAAATAAGGACATTTTAAGAGAATTTTTTTTTGATTGGTGGAGTACAATTTAAAGACCAACAACTATTCCTACCATGATAAAGAAAATATTTGGCATGATTTGTTAGATGTCTAGCCTACCAAGTCTCATAACTCCTCAAGCCCTTAGTAGCCAAGATAACACCCAAAGCATCCAATCAAATTGGATGAATTTAAAGCTTTCCCTTGCCCTTACAGACCACATTCACTTCCATAGTTCCATTACGTGCACTCACGTAGGCCGCGGGGAATGAAAGAAAATTTAATAATTCTCCGACCTAAAATATAAGTTATTGAAATACCTGACTTATAATTTTATAGAGATATTTTACTGATTTTTTTTTAATATTACTCCTATTTGTATGTCATTTTTGTGTAGAAAAATGAAATAATAATTGGAGATAGAGTAAGTAGAATTTTAAAAAAAAACAATAAATAATAACATTTTAAAGAGAATAAGTTTTTATTAAGAGATGAAGTAATAGTTGAAGATGGAAAAATATATTTTTTTTTAAAAAACAAAAAATAAAAACATTTTAGGAGAAAAAAATTTCTTTGATGGAGTACAAACAAAAAAGTGTTCCGTCTTCTAGTGACTATGAATTGAAACACCGAAATTCCATTTGTCCCTATGGAATAGATTCGTTTCTGTTTCCTTGTCTGTGCCTTTGTATCATTTCATTAAAGCAGCATCCGAATTTTGAATGAATTAATTGTGCATGTTCGGCTGTTCCTTCAACCGTGAAAATATAAACACATTTATTTCTACTTGTTCCCACAAGTGGTTGCGATTTTGTGTTGCCGGCGATAAAAAAAAGATAAGGATTGATAAAAAAATTTCATTCATGAAAAATATTTCAACCCATAAATTACTATCAATTAAGATATTTTGTTTTAATGGTAAAAATAATTAATTGTTTGATATTCGGATCCCAAGTTTAATACTCATTTTATTCATAATTAAATGTATATATATTTTTATTTTGATAGGTTCAGAATAAAATGCTTACTTTTTTAAAAATAAAATAAAATTTTCATTATAGAATAGCTGATTCTACGAAGTACTTCTTTATTAAAAATGAACTCATCTCTTAACTTGAACAAGAAACTTAAAGCTTAAATCTTCTGTACTAATGTTACGAAGAAATATTTCTCTATCTAAAATCTTAAAGATTTAAATTTATCATTTTAAAAATAAAGGTTGTATTTAGAATTTTAGATAGAGTTTTAAGCTTTAGATTTTGTATTTGAGAATAAAAAGATAAAAAGGTATCTGAATATTATTTATTATTTTTAAAATAAATTATGATTTGATGTTAAGTGAATTATATGTTAGATAGATTAAATATTTAGAAAATATATTTAATACTATATAAAGTGATATTTAAATTTTAAGATTTGATTTTTAAAATGATTAGTTTTAAAGATAAGTGGAGAGGAAGAAAAGAAGAGGGGGGATTAAATGAGTGATCAAATTAATTCAAATATACTTTAAACTTTAAAATTACTTTATTCATCCATCCCATTTCAATTGTTTATGATTCTTTTTTTAATTTCTCATTTCAATTATCAATTTTTTTTAATTTTAATACGTATTTTACAATTATAGATTTATTATTAATAAAACATTTCAATGATTTGTCAATTATTTATTAAAAAATATATTTTTTAAAAAAATTAATATATATACAATATCTATTAAATGTAAATAATTTAAAACTTTTAATTACATAATTATTATTTATAATATTTTTTAAAAATAATTATAAGTTTATAATTGGAACCAGAGTAGCTGACTAAATGGGATGATGGACACAAAAATGACACGCCGCCACCACCAGAATCTGCAAGAAAAAAAGAAAAATAAATTCCAATATTCCGTGGAAAAGATGGATCGTTGAATCTGAGAGGCCCGAGACACCTGCCTAGAGGCTAGAGCCTACGACTCATAAATTGGCTTCCTTTTTAATGCAGCTCGGTGTTAGAAGGATTAAATCTCTGAAATAATTGGACAAATTGTACATTTCTCATTCACACACACACACATATATATATATATATATATAGAGAGAGAGAGAGAGAGAGAGAGGGAGAGATACACACAAACAAACAAACACATATACATCCAGATTCATTATTTGAAAGAAAGAAAAAGGTGAGCCATGATAGAAACTCATGAGTTATGACAAAGATTGCCTTTTCATTTTAAAAATTGTAGAACTAAACATAGGTTTTTTTCCTTTTTTTTTTTTTTTGTCAAAAGAGAATCATGCACGAAAATATCAGTGTAAAAATCATTAGCAAAATATTAGGATGCTGAATCATAAGAAATATTATAGGCCAACTAATAACAACTCATTCATGTATAAAATACTACTACTTCTATTCCTTTGAATTTTTTTAAAAATTTTAATAATTAAAATTTTAATTTTGAAAAATAAATAAATTTTTCATTGAAAGTTTCATTATCAACACTCATAATTTAAGTATTTTATATTATACTAACTCATAAGATTCTACATTATACTAATTCATATTAATATCAAAAGTATTATTTTCCTCAAAGGAAAAAAGTTATTGTGGTAAAGAGTCTCTTAAATTATTTTATCAAGTAAAAATATAGACATTCAATTATAAATAGTGGAGTGCTAATTAGATTTAAATTTTCAAAGAGATTTGAACTCAAAGCTTTTAAAATTCAGTAAATTATCATAATCTCTTAATGTTAAGATATAAGACCTAGATACTCCTAGGGTTGGGTACCAGCATAAGAACAGTGATAATAATGATAAATACCACACCACTGTAGGCACACATGGTCACCAATAATTCAAGAGGGTCACATTGCAGAATACAAAGTGTTTATGGCACGCAGTACTACCGTAGAAAAATGTAGAATTCTCCCGAAAGAAGACTTTCCATTTATGTCTCATTAATAAGAAGTAAATGAATCAGAACTCTATAAATGAAAATGTCCATATTCAGGGAATTGACTTTAAAAATTTAAACCTGAAATTGAAGTTTGATTCATTTCCATCATTAGAGTCTATAGAGAATGCCTTCTATTATTACCATTTCACCTTTTTCATTGCAATTTTGATATTATTCATTCGCCCATTAATATATATAAATTGATGAAATCATTCGTAATTATCTTTATATAAAGATCGTTTTACTATTTTATAAGAATATTTTACCCTTATTTCTCTAATGCTCTCATTTATTTCTATATGTTCTATCATTTCTCTCATTCTTGTAAAAATAGAAACATATATTCCAATAAAATGCATGTCTAATAATAATTATTATTATTATTTAAAAAAGGAAATTGTATAAAAATAAGTTTTCTTGTCTATGGACTGAGAGACTACATAGTTTGTCGTTATTGTTTTCTTGTCTGTTTTAGAGCAAAGTACTAGTCAGCAAATCAGAGAAGAATGTTTTGATCTTATGGCTATTTGATGCAATGCGAAAAATGCTTGATAATGATGGTTTTGTGAGGAGGAAACCACAAGGTTTAGGGCTAATAAGTGCTTAGGTCTGCAGTTAATCAAATGCGTGTCTGTTATTCAACCATCCATCTTACTATACATCCATACATAGAAATTTCAACATCGAATTGTTCCTTCGACAAAAGCATATCAGTATTCATCATTTTTGTCATTCGGAACGATTCGTTTCTGATTTAAATATTATTGAACAACAATTCTTATAAAATGATACACTATTACTTGGTATATACAAAATAATTAACTATCTTATCTTTTACATGTAATGGATGTTCGAAAAAGTGGATTTAAATTCATATCCTTACACACCTTGAGTTCTTTCCTCCTCTATCAAGAACCCAGTTAAAAAATAAGGGATTTTTACCTTGAAGCTACCAAAAAAAAAAAAAAAAAAGAATACTGGGAACAAGAGAACAGCCCCATCAAGGTAGGGACAGAATAACAAGAGCCCTACATTTGTATGGCTTAGAGAGATACCACCAAGGCAAAACTCATTATCTACTAAATGAAGGTACTATAGTTTAGAAAATCCTTCATCAACTTCTTTAGCACCCACCACATGATCCTATTTATATAATAGTAGTAGCACAAGAACCCAGTGGCTAAGAAGTGAGAATCAACAAGCCAACCAGCCCCCACTCACTGCATAGTTGTCTCCCATCAATCTTGGATTCAGTCTAATTCTTGCATTGTCTTCATCTTCTTCCTGCCTTAATAGAATAAGGAAAAAAAAAAAAAATACAAGAATCTTTTTGGCACAGAGACATCATTACTTTTTTTTTTCTTTTTTCTTTTTCTGGGCTGGCGATTTGACCAATCTTGTCACATCTTTCTTTCTAGTTAATTTCTACAGTCCATAGTTTGAGGATTTGAGGACTACATTATTATATCATAGCCGTAACATGCAGGTGAGCTAGCTTCATTTGGGCATTCTTATTCTGTGATCAAATTATATATCCAGTAGACCATGCTCCCACATGGAAGCTGATGCATCCCTCATGCTGATTCCTAACTTTGTATATTTAACAGATTCTTCAGTGGCTTTTCAAGAAAGCCAATGAATCTCAATCAGAGATCAGTGCTAATCATAGTCCTACTCATTCTGCAAAGGTAAAAGGTAAGATCACAAGACTTCATCAGAATTTTGTACAACTTGATAATTACACAGCACTGCCATATTAACTTTTGATTCTGATTAAGTTTGGTTTTTTTTTCTTTTCTTTCCAGGGGGAAAAATTAAGTCTAAAGACACAAAATTTTTAAAGAATTCGTCCCGGCGGGGAGATAGAAGAGGAAGGAAAAGAGCAGAGCAGAGCGAATTGATTTGCAAGAACTTGAATCTTTTCAAGATTTTGCGTAGGAAGGACATTGCCAAGGCTTGCTTCTATAGCACGTTGAACCTGAGGAGGCCTGAGAGCTATCAAAGGAGGCAGCATTTGCAAATGATGAAGGTGAAAAAGGAAGATTTTGCTCTAGGATTAGGCATCAATTGCAATCATCACAGGGCGGATTCAGGTTCCCATGTAGGGAAGAAGGTTTTGCCAATCAGTGATCAGACCTCTGCTTCTTCTTCTACAAATGAAAATGATCAATGTGGTACAAGTACTACTACTACTATTACTACAGAAAAGAAAGAAAAGACTAAGGGAGATAAAATCAAAACCATTTCCAGGATGAAGGAGCTGCTGAGATGGGCTGCTGTTGCCAAATCTGAGAAAGGAGGGAAATATTTCAGTAGAAAGGTTTGTTATACTCTTGCTGCCAAAATGTTGATCTTTTGTCTTCCCAACTACTGTTCTATCTGTTTCACATCATATGACCTTTTAGTCACTTACACGCATATTAAGATTATGAAAATAATGAAATGAAATAGACAAAAATATCAAATGAAGTAGTGGCCGCTTCATAGTACTTGTCCAATTTGTCACCAACCATACTTCCATGGATTCCTTCATCATAAATGAAGGACTCTAAAAAACATTTTTTTCCTCCTAAATGCAAAGACACAAGCTTCAACTTGCCTATAGGCCTACTTGGTCCACTGAAAGAGACACCTGATAATATTGTGGACGTCTCTTTTATGTATTTAGTGACATTAAAAAGTTGTCTTTTCAAACTTGATTATTCATAAATATGTAAAATTGCATGATTTTCTTTTTCAGGTTTTGCATCTCCGGAACAGATCAACCCTGAAAGCAGTTCCAGATGATGATCAACTCAGCAATGATTCTCCCAAGATTAGTTTTAGATGGGATTTGGAGAGTTGCTCTACCACTTCCTCTGCTCATTCTGCAATTTCAACAATGAATCATGATCAAACAATAAGTTTGCCTTCCCTAAGCTCTACTCCTCTCCACAACATCGATTATCAAACTGTCAGAATGGGGAATTGGATCACCACAGATTCTGAATGTTAGTATTTATATAATTTTCTTTAATCTTTGTATTTTCAATCCCTTAAATTGTTTCTGATAGTACTCTGTTTTTGTGCTTGAACAGTTGTTGTGCTCGAGTTATGAAGATTATGATCCAATAATTGATTCTAAGAACAGAATCTACTGAAGTGGCTTTTGATCATTTCTGATCTTTTTGAGAGGCAAAAATATCATGTTCTGTGAAATTTGTCTCTTTGGCTAATCAATACTATTCCACTTGTATCTCACGGAAAATTCACCCAGAAAATGGAAGTTTGACCGTGCTTTTAATCAAATCTGAATCATAAACCTGTAATCATGAGGACAGACTGACAACAATTATAAATTATTGGCTAACTTTCTCATTGATTGAAATGTAAGGCCATCCTCTCTGCCTTTGTTTACCAATTCATGCGGATTACTTCTCTTGATTTAGAAAGCTAATGTGACAATCAAATAAACCGCGTAGAATTTCTCCAAGGAGACAGGTAAGAAACGAGCGCCATTTCGCTGTGATTATTCAATTATAAAAGTTTGTCTACATCAAGAATAAAGCTGCATATAATTGGAATTGCAATATAAAAAGAAAAAACAAAATTCCCCAAAATTGGAAATTTTTATGTAAGCAGACCTAAACTCAGGCAAAAAATGAGAAATTCTCAAAACTATTTTTTATTTTTAGTACATTATTATTATTTTTTAATCTTTTTAGATCTATAAAATATTTTTTTTATTTTCAAATTTGGTCTTTCCATGATAAAAAAAATATAGTTTAGTGATAAAATTGATTAAGGACAAAAATTGAAAAAATGAAAATCATTCATTGGATTTGAAAAGATAAAAAAATTATTAAGAAACTAAGTTGAAAAATAAAAATAGTTTATTAATCTAAAAAAATAAAAAATAGATATTGGACTAAAATTGAAAAATAAAAATAGTTCATGAACTAAATTTGATGATTTTTCAACAAAAAATTCACATTTTAATTTTGATTAAGATCAAGGTTGAACTTTTACTTCTAATTTAGATTGAGTTTGAGTTTAAAGAAATTGCGATTAGCCGTGTTAATATATGTCGGTTCGGTGGGTCAACCCATTTTGATATCTAAAAAATATGAGATGAACTCTTAAAATCTAGGTCCGTATAAAATTGGATTTTTTATGCCCGGCTCGTTTAAGCTCGTTGGCTTTTTGGCCCGATTGTGTTTTTTTTTAACAAAAAAAATCAAATTTTTTAATATTTTCTTGATAAATCTTATATCTATTTTGTTATTGTTGTATTATTTTTTAATAAGTTTTAGTAATAACATTACTCTTCTTCCATAATTTCTTCGAGAAAAATTAGTTAGTTTTGTTTATAAACTATTTTTTAAAATTACTTTTATATTTTATCATTAGAATCACTATACGAGTTGAATTGATTTAACTAAAGATCTATAGTTTTCTAATATAGATTCAAATATTATTATTAATAATTTGATAGTGAAGAGAAAAATAAAGATTATAGACATGTTAATATTTGATATGAAAATTTATTAGTTTTATTATATTTTAAAATAATTTAATCATTATCTTGATATATTTCATTAATTTTTAATTAATTTTTACTCCCATTTAAATCAGTTTAGACCCATGATCCATTTATGCTCGTTTAAATACACGATCCCTAATGAGCCGAATTGAACTATTCTAATAAAGATTGATATAATTTTCGAACTTTTTTATTTACAATCCGACCGTGCCAAGCCTAAACGGCCGAGCCAACCCATTTCCCAGTACTAGCCATTGACAGAGTCGTAGGTATATTATAAATCTTAGTGATCCTCGGGAACATTGCTGTGCAATCATACTAGTAAATCTCGCACAAAACTTTAGTGCAACCCAAATCAGTTTTTATAACTGGGTTTTCCCACCTCTATGAGTCCAGCCCAATGAGTGAAAATCCAAATACGTAAAAGAAGATCTATTACTTGAGTACAATAGGAAGAAATTCAGGCTTGAAAAAGGGCCCAAAATCTCCCGCTTTAAAAGCTGACTCATCTGTTCGTTAACAACCCCGCAGTTAGCGGTTACTGCGCCGAGGGTTTAGTCTAAGCCAAGCATTAGCGTTCCCCCGTCTCTCTCTCTCTCTCTCTCTTGCGTGCGCATACTGTTATAGAGGGGTTTTAGGGTTTTTCTCTCTCCTCTCGCATTCGCCTTCCCTCCCTCTCCTACTCTCGCTCTCTCCTGTGTAAGCCATGGATAGGTACCAAAAGGTCGAGAAACCAAAGCCTGAGTCTCCTATAAACGAGAATGAGATCCGAATCACGTCTCAGGGCTTGGTCAGAAACTACATCAGCTATGCTACGAGTCTACTTCAGGTGCCTGTTCTGATTTTTCTTTTTTTTTTTCCAGATGTGTTTCTTGTGTGTTTTTCAGTTCTCGTTTCAAACTCGTGGGTATTTGCATTTTTCCTCTTGTTTTGTTCGATTTTTTTTAGTGTTCCTGTTGGAATGCGGCTTTATTAGGTGGTGCTTGGGTGCTATGTTTTTGAATGGGAGTGTTTGGATTTGCTGAGGGTCTGTTTACGTTTATTGATACTTGGCTCCTCATTTTGATTTGTTTGTTTTATCACTTACCAAGGGAAAGTAGGGAAAAAAATTAGTTTGGTTGTTTAGCAGGGAATGGTTTTGTGGAGTGAGGTTTTGAGATTAAATTAGCCGTGTTGATATCCTATGGGCGTGTATCGATATTATATATATATGTACGAGGTTTATTTGCGATGTGTTAATCGCTAAATTTTCTTTTACGTTGAGATTTTTGAATTCTCTGATGCAATTGGTTTCTCATTTAATCATTTTGAGTTTATATTCATTTTGCGTAGGGTTTCACCAACGGTTAGAGCATGTTTCATACATAATCACCGACCTATGGCTGATGCGTGATATTTCTCAATAAAAATAGACTTGCTGCATTAAGAAATTTTATGTTTGTCGTGTTCCTAGGCCGGAAGGTGTTGCTTGGTCGTACTAGGGATATTGTAAATAGGTCTTTAAAGGGAATGATGAGCATTTACATATTGGATGTTCTCATGGCCTCATTTTCTCGAGTTATTTTGTTTCTCTAATCGACGTCTGAGTCTTTTCCTTCATAAAGTTTTTCTTCTTTTGTTTGTGTCCTTGCCTCTCATGAATTAGTTGTCATGATTGTTTTCTAATTTTATTCCTTGACACCAGATTTTTTACTTATTTGTATTAGTCTGTTCTGTATGCATTATAGTGGGGATTTAGGGTAAAGAGTAAGAGAAGTGGTTTATGAAATGTTCAACTTTTGTAGATTTGGCAACCCTTCTTTTCTTCCCCTTTTTGCTCTGTACGCATCCATTGCAGAAATACCAATCTGGGCAATTATACTGAAGAGTAGATTATTAATTACATAAATGAGCATCAATTTTGTAACTCTAGAAATGGCATGGCCAGGTCTTGATAGTTGAATTTTGTCCACCAATATCAAATTCTTTTTCTTGCTGAGTTTAGAAGTTAACTCTGATTTGAGTTCTTGTGATTAAGAGTCAATAGTCATCTGTTGATTAAATTGGGGATGCCATGTGGCTTCCTGAATTGATGTGATTGTTTTAGTAATCAGTTCCTTTTCTTTCCATGTATAGTATTGCTCATTTACAGACAATTATTGCCACAGTACATATTTTTAACAAACTTCCATGTATTTTCACTTAGTTTTCCTTCACTGCTGTTATCAGCTGTGACATTGTGAGTGTTGTGATTTTTTTTTCTAGGAGAGACGTGGCAAAGAGATTGTCTTGAAAGCAATGGGACAGGCAATAAGCAAGACAGTGGCTATTGCTGAGATTATTAAGGTTTATAGTTATACTTCAATTTCATTCCTTGTATCCTCCTACTTATTGATATGTTCAGCTACGTATCACTTATCAGTTGGAGGATCTTTTTAAAATATTTTAGTCTTCTGATTCATGTATAGAGGAGAGTTCCTCGATTGCACCAAGACACTGCTATCAATTCCGTGAGCATCACTGATGTATGGGAACCAATTGAAGAGGGTCTTTTGCCGTAAGTTTGGTTTTTCTATACTTCTGTTCCAGTTCGCTCCTTTAGAATATCAACTCTCTGTCATGCTTTTCTACTGAATATCTGCCTCTGATTTGTCATACAGAGTGGAGCAGACTCGACATGTATCCATGATTTCAATCACTTTGTCATCTAAAGAGATGAACAAGAACTCTCCTGGGTAATTTTGTGTTTTGTGTTCTTTCAGGAGTCTGTTTATCATTAATAGAGGAAATCTTGAAATTTTTCCCATTAGAATTATTTTAAATGCTTTGTTCTGTCTGTGCGTGTCTATATATTGCTAGAAAAAGGATAGTATTTCATGTTAATAGAGTTATAAAATAAACATTGAGTACCTAATCCCCTTCTAAGTCTAACACCAAATCAGGGGGGAATATCAGATGAATACTTTTTTTCTGTGCAAAAATTACATAGATTTTATTTTCTTAATTCCCAACTTCTGATATTCTCTGTACTTCGCTGCTTTTCCAGTTTTCTTATTCATAATGTTAAGAATATGTCCTTTAAGGTCTTAAGATTGTAGCTATCGAATTTCTTTTGAAGCAATTCAAGTTCTTTAGCCTTTGAACTTATTATTTGTTGTCAGTTATCAAGCTCCTTTTGAGCAACCAAGGGCACAATATAATAACTATCAGCCACAGCAACAGTATCAGCCACCCAGGCAAGCACGTGCCATGTACATTGCTGGTAATGAAGGTAGGAAAAGAATCAAATCATTGAATTGGTGTGAACACACTATTTCCTTTCTTTAAAATACATTTTTTTTTTAGGGTAAGTTTGAAATTAAATTAAATGTCCTTTCCATGTAAAGATTCATATGGGCGAGGTCGTGGCCGTGGGAGAGGGAGGGGACGAGGTTGGAGCAGAGGTGGATATGCAAATTATCAGGGTAAATTCCTTTTCAAGTCATGTAGTACAAAATGTCTTGTGATTATGTAATTGACAGACAAATGTCTCGTGATTATTTAATCTTCAGAAAACTTCAACATTTAAACCTGATTTTGTCTCGAATCTCTGTTTCAGAAAATGGTGGATATTCGAACTGGGGTACCGGTGGTGGTCGTGGTGGTGGTTATGGCTATCGGGGTTAGTTAACTTCTTGCCCTGTTTAGATTCATTATGTCATCTTGTGGACATTTGATCTGCTTATGTGCCAGTTACGCAATTTATATGCTAAGGAGATGTTTGAACTAGTGTAATCTTATTGGGAGCTTGTGTTTGGAATCATTCTTATTCTGTTCATGATTTGGGTCTTTGCTTCTTTCTCCTAGGTGCTGGATATGGAAGAGCGAGGGGTGGAGGTGGCAGAGGCTATGGACGTGGGCGTGGCCGCATGGGTCCTCGTCCAAGGGGGGGTGGTATCCAGGCTTAAGGACAAATAGGTGGTTTTATTTGCTCTGGCTAATGCTTGCCATGCTTTAGGTTATATCTGAAATCTGTTGTTGGTTACCTTATGAAGGGTTGCTAAGTGGTGATTTCCTGTTTTCTATGAAGGGTTGAAATATGTTGTTGGTTACATATGGGCAAGCATGTGTTTGAAATATTTCTTTATAAGCCAAGAGCAAATAGGCAATTTTCGGATGGTTCCATTCATTTAACTCTTACATACCACAATTATGCCTTTGTATCTAGTTCAATAGTTTTTTCTTTGTTCTTTCTTCAAGGAAGCACCCCTGCCCATTCTCACTCTGTTTTACTTTTCTCTTTGTATTATATACTCACTCCTTTCATGCAAATTGTTACGGATTTCTTCCATAACCCCCCCCCCCCCCCCAAAATGATCAAGCGAAACTCCCTGCCCACTGGGAGGGGGATATTGTAAACAGTCAGTCAAAGTTTTCACATGGTTAGTTTATCTATTGCACATTTATTGCCATTATGGGTGTGCGATTTACTGTCTTTGCCACTCGTCAGAGTCGTTTCTAATAATTCTATAAGAATGTGACCCGTACGGCCTCGACTCATCAATAAATACGCGTGGCTGGTATGGTAAATCGAACCCCCAGATCTGGTATAATCTGGGTAATTGCTTAATCCAGTTGTTTGACAGTAGATGTCAGAACTCAATGTCGAAATGTATGTTTTGGCTGTTCTTATTTTCTTTATAGTTTGATTTTAGTCTCTGCATACCAGAAACGTCTTTTATTTTACAAAGTGGCTTATGCTGACCTTTTTAAAATAAATGTATTATTCTTTTGAATGTTCGATTAAAAATTATATATAATTTTTTATTTTAATTAATTTATCAAATTATTTTTTATATTAATGTAATAAATGATTGAGCTTATTGTTAATAGATTATAAATTAGTAAGAGATAAAATTTTGAATAATAAATATGTTTATTTAGTAATAAGATAATGAACATTCAATTTTGAATAAATAAAATATTTATTTTTAAAAATTAAACAAATATCATATTTCATCGACACCAATTTTATCATCAACAACAAAAAAAATAATATGATGTAAATTTTTGTGTCCTTGGGGCTGGACAAATTTTGGAAAAAGGGTTGGCGGTATTTTGGTATAAAAAAAAATACAGAATTTAATAAAATTGTGAGACATTTAAAAACTATGATCTTAAATTATATTTAAGTTTAATTCTTTTCTATTTTTTGAAGGGCAAAAATAGACTCATTAAAGAAAATAGTCAGCCATAGGGGGAGAGAAAAGGAAAGTAAGGCGTAAAAGTGCAACTCCTCCAATCCGTAATGAAGTCCAGGTTCTTCGACTCATACTTGCCAGGAAAAAAACCAAAAGTTGAAGTAATCCGATTTGGTGTGTTCCTATTTTCATTTCTTATCTCTACTACTTTTAAGAAAAAAAATTTGATTCGATTTGGATTCTATAAGACGTCCAGATTCAACCTGATGTATGATGTTTGTAAATCTGGGACAGGTTCAAGCCTGCACTTCTGCCCAATCCGACGGTAGGATTTTGGCGCTGGAGTTTCTCAGTACCTGGTCGAAGTATCTTATTGTAGTTTAATCAGAAATATTAATTGATGAACGGAGAAGAGAGTTTAGTATTTGACGTATACAAATATGATCTTACTTTTACTAATTCTAATGGAATTCATATGCTATATTTGATCACATACTTTAGGGAAAACTTCTTTTAAGTTTTTTTTTTTGTTTTTTTTTAACCCCAGAAAGTTTATACACTTTTTTTAAGATGGAAAACGTTAATTTTAGATTTTATTTGGCTACCATTCTTTTTATATATAATTAATTTGGTTACCACTTAAGTTTTAGCTTCCCGTAATTAAATTAAATTTGTATTTGTTTTGATTAATTGTGTACCGTATGTAATGTAAGTCAAGATCAGTTACTGAATTGTAAATCGTGAACGGTGGATAACAAGTCGTGGACGTCATTATCTAAGGAAACGTCTCATACGGTGAGGTCAACTGCAAGAAATCCGGAATGCAAAATCACGTGTTCTTGGACCTAGCAATCTCCTTTCATTTTTTCTTTTTATTTTTTCATTCTTTTGACTTGAAGAAGAAAAAAGAAACGAAATTTATATATATTTGTGGTACGTGTTACTCAATGCCCACATTTTCTATTCAGAATGAAGCTGTATGTCATAATTGTCATTAAATAAACAACTCATATTTCAATGTCATAAATTTCAATATTAGCTTTTTAAGCTATCTTAACTAACGTCAGAAAATGAAAATAAAAATTGTAAACAGTGCTGTTCATACACGCGGTAAAGTATTAGCATCAATCTGAATTAAGTAATGCGCCATCTTAATTCTCAAATTACACTCCCAAACTATTTTGAAGAATTCTCACGATACATCATTTTTCGTTTTTATAATTCAATTTTTTCCTAAAACTATTTTTGATTCTCAAAACTCATCCTTTTTTTTTATTTTTTTTTATCTGATTTTATCTTTCTGAATTACAAATTTCGTTCATCGATTAAAATCTTATCAAAATCACACAAAATCATCTTATTTATTTTTCTTTTTTTATTGATGAATAGTAAAAAAGGTATTTTAAAAATTAATCTAAGTGACAAACTCATTTTCTTCATCACATTTCTTCTTATTTCTTCTATCTCATTTATTTCCCCTAACTCTTCTATGGTGTTTGGAATTGTTCCATGACAAAATAAGAAAATAGCTTATTCAATATTTTCATATACATATCAACTAACACAATTTGCATATAATTGTTAGACTTTGTTGTTATAACAATATAACTATTTTTCTAATCCTGGTTGACTAAATTTCTTGAAAATTTGATAAGGAATGAATAGGAGAAACTATATAAAAAAAATTTGATTGACACATATGGTCAATGTATTTCTTCCCATATTGAAAATTTTAAGTACGTTCAAATTAAACAATCGAGAGAGAATTTCTTATGAAATACTTCATCCGTTTGGAATTGAATGCTTACTTTTAATTTTGGATAAAAATTAAATAAGATCATTGAATTTAATTAATTTACAAAATTATCATTAATATGAATATAATAGATTGTGAGATACATAAGTTAGAGTAATGCAATTTCCTTAAATTAAAGTGTTAGAGTGGTGTGGACCATGAGTTAGTATGATATAAATCACTTAACTTAATGAGGTTATTAATAAAATTTTAAATAAAAAATATGTTTATTTAAGAAAGTGAATATTTAATTTCAGATGAAAATAATATTATTTTACCCTTCATCAATATATATATATATATATATATATAATGTAATATACAAGTGATTTCGTTGGATTCTAGTAAAATTTTAGTTGTAATTATGAGAGTTGTGATTGAAAAATAGTTTGAGAATAAAATTAAATAAAAAACGATAAATCATAAGAACCAAAAATAGTTTTAAGATAAAATTGGATAAAAACAAAGAAAAAGAATGAATAATGAGAATCTAAAATAGTTTGAGGATGTAATTTGACAATTTTCCATATTTTGAAACATCAAAGTAAACAATAAAAGTCGATCAATTAACCGGAAAAAAGTCTCAGAACTACAATTATTAATACAAACCTACCATTGACTCCTTTTTTTTTTTTCCTTTCTCCATGTTGTTGGGAGATAGAAGACTTTGACTGCATAATCACGGACCCGCCGGGTAAGCAAAATAGTATCAATGTTCTGCCTTTATAAATTTACTCTTCACATTTTTATTTTAATTTATTTAAATTTAAAATTTAATATTAAAAATAAATATATTTTTTATTCAAATTTTTATTAATAATTTTATTTATTTAAAAAATTTATATCACACTTGCTTATTGTCTCCATCATTCATCATCTTAATTTAAAGAATTTACATTTCACTAACTCATATTCCAACTTTCCATTTAATAAGTTAATTAATATCGAAAACATTTTTTAATTTTTAATCAAAATTAAAAATGAACATTTAATTCCAAACAGAAAGAGTAATAAATTAAAACATCAAATTTTAAAAGAGTTATTGTAATATTATTATTATTATTACAATTAATTAATATAATATAATATTATTAACAAATAGGATAAATTTCACTAAATCCTTTTATCTTTTATCCAAAAATACTAAGCCCCTTTCATATTGTAATTGAAGTAATATCCTCGCTAATCTATTCCATTTTATCAAATATAGTATAATTAGTAGGCTCAATTTCATTAAACCCCTTAATTTTCCATGAAAAACAAACTCTCATATCAATCTTTCAATTTCCCTTAATATTTCAATTCCTTTAGTTAAACATAATTTTTATTACAATTTATCATTTTTTTGTCAATTAACCTTTTATTTTTTATTAACTCTTATAAATTAAGATAAAATATTAGTAAAAAAGGAAAAAAATATGAACTTTTTTATATGTTTAAACACATGAAGAGAAAATATATATTTAATACATTTTAAAATTTAAAAGAGTTGAGAAAATAAAAAAAGCTTTCTTTATAAACAATTATTTTATTTTTTTCTACTGTTTTAAATTTCTAATGCATTTAATCAAGATTTTTTTTCACATGTTTATTCAAATAAAAAAATTCATAGAATTTTTTATATTTTACTAATATTTTATTTTAATTTATAAGAGTTAATAAAAAGTAAAAGGTTAATTGACAAAAAATGATAAATTGTAATAAAAATTATACTTAAATAAAATAATTAAAAATATTAAGGGGCATATTGAGACAATTGAAAAATTGAAGTCAGAATTTATTTTTCATTAAAAGTTAAGAGCTTAATGAAATTAAACTTAATAATTATACTATTTGATAAATCAGGGAGGCATGTTGCTTCTAATTGCTTCAATTAGAGGATAAAAGAAATTTAGTGAAATTTATCATAACAAATATTCAATTTCAAAATTGAAAATTCCATTCTGAATATATTATATCTCGAGGGATTCAGTTAATATCCTAAAGACACTGTCACACGTAGATAGTCCTACAAAGTTTCCCTTATGATGATATCGTGATAATAATATGTACCGCAGTAGATTAAAAAGGAAAAAGACACGTGTCCAGACAAGATTAGTAGTAATTGCGAACATAGACTGGAATTAGTCCAGATTCATAGGGCCTTCTAATTCCTTGCATCCTTTCATTTACAGCTGCGAGTACCTACGCGCGCGCGCGCGCGCGGGTGTGTATATATATATATATATATATATCTGTACGATCGGAGCATTTTTCCCTCTTCCAGCGGGATCTGCCGCTCGAGTTTTCAAAATAACGCGAGAATTTGTACTTCCTTGACTATCTTTCGTCGTCGATAATACGTAGCTAATTGTTGGTGCAGGCGAAGAAGAGAAGAGATAATTAAACAGTGGTCTGAGAAAACGGTAAATCAAGAAGAAGAAGAAGAAGAAAAAATTGAGATTGAAGATGGAATCAAGTTGGAAGAAGCAAAGTGATGGAAGGAAGGATGAGAAGGAGGTCTTTCACGTGATTCACAAGGTTCCTTCAGGTGATGGTCCTTATGTTCGTGCTAAGCATGCTCAGGTTTGCTCCTTTCTCAAGTTTGTATAATAATGGAGTCATTAAGTATTTATTTCTCTTGTGGAAATTTATTAGTTACTGAAATCGGATCGGATGGTAAAAAATGTACTAACTTTACACAGTGCAAACCAAATTACTACTATTCTTTTCGATATTAACTTTCTCTTTAAGTGTGTGATTCATTCGGTTTTCGCTTTTGTTTTGCCTGTTTTTTCCTCTCCTTTTTGTGAACTGGGTGAGGAGAGGTTGAAAGATGAATATTCTTCCCATTTTTGATAGAAAGAATCATGTCTAAGACTTAATCCGCTAACTAAATATGTAGAATTTAATACATACGTGATCACTAATGACAATTGGATAATTAGCGACCTCAAACTATTTTTTTAAAAAAAATTTAATTCTTAATTTTTCATCTTCAAATTATTTCTAACAATTGATTTGGCCCTTCTGACAATTGTCGTGGTGATTTTTTTTTTTTTAGCAAAACATGGTAGTGTCAGTTGTTGGAAATTGTTGTAACAGTTGACGAAAGGATCAAAGTAATTACTCAAACACTATTTGAATATGAAAAGCATTTAGAAATAAATATTTAAAACTTGTATTGGGAACTAAATTCGCTATTTTTTCACGACTAGTCTTTCCTTTTCTTTTTTCTCAATAAACTTATTTATGACCTAGGATTTCATATTCTATCATTTCATAAATCACGAACACTTAGAAAATATTGATGGAGAATTTCAAGGTTATAAATTTCTCTCAACGCATGATTAATATCGCTCTCCCCATATGTCTGTGATGATTTATCTAGTGATCCAATTTTATGTAATATATGCAACATATTAATTCTCTTTTTTTTTTGTATACAAATTAATCTATGTTGTTTTTGGATCCTTTACAAATTAATTTTCCTATTTTATGGTGTCAAAATTTCTTTGCATTACTATTTACTGGTGTTCTTCTTTTTTTATGATTTAATTGTGTTTTTTTTCCCAGAAGGAAGAAATTATCCTTGAAATCGTCAATTTCATAGATGTTTCCCAATTAACTCGGTAGAGGTTAAAATAAGCTCAGTCAAAACCAGGAAATATTCAACTCGTTTTACTACATTAATTCATTTCATTAGATTAGTCAGGAGGATTAGCGAGAATGGGTAAGATTAAAATGGATTTATGGATAAGAAAGCTCCCTTGTATAAAGACTCAATAAAGTGGGACAAAAAATAATTCGTTGCAATCTTAAGCACTGCTTGCAGAATTAAAAAAGACATTCAAGACACAGTTTTTCTTATAAAATTACTACCAAACAAGCCACCAAAATGGAAACTTTTAAGAATCTTTTGGTTTTAAAAAAAAGAAGTAAAATAAGTCACTTTTCACCCATATCCTACTATTGGTTCTTCATTTTTATATATTCCATTATAAGTTCTAGAAAATGATTGATCATTAAAAAAAAAAAATCTATTACGACCTTCTGACACATTGAAACTAGAATCAACCAAAGTATTTTACCAGTCAAAAGCATCATAGGAATGCTTTTCAACTTTTATGTGCATTGTCCCTTTAGTTTATATTGTGTTTAAAACGAAAAGCGATCACTGTCAAAATGGACTTTATTCACCTAATTGTACTTGCACATTATTTAGAAAATAAAATATGTGTATTTTGTTGTCCAGTTAGTTCAGAAGGATCCAGAAACAGCCATAGTTTGGTTTTGGAAGGCTATAAACGCAGGAGATAGAGTAGACAGTGCCCTCAAGGACATGGCAGTAGTGATGAAGCAGTTGGATAGAACTGAAGAAGCCATTGAAGCTATCAAATCGTTTAGGGGACTGTGCCCTAGACAACCTCAAGAATCCCTAGATAATGTCCTCATTGATCTTTACAAGGTACGTACACAATTAAACAAATGCTCTTTTTCTTATACATAATTAATCTACATAATTACAAATAATTAATGATATCAATATCTTCTTCTTCTTTCTCTTTTTGTAGAAATGTGGGAAATTTGACGAACAAATATCACTGCTAAAGCAGAAGCTAAGGATGATCTATCTTGGAGAAGCTTTCAATGGAAAACCTACAAAGACTGCACGTTCGCATGGGAAGAAATTTCAAGTATCTATCAAGCAAGAAACTTCCAGAATACTGGTAAAGATTTTTTTATAAAAGACAAATTTTCTTTGCTTTATTTATGCAGATTATACGACCAAAAACGTCGTTAATAAAAATAAAATCAAAATAATCATTGAATGACTAAAATATTTCAAAAAAAATATCATGAAAAAAATTCAAAATAATTCATCGCTAACTACATTAGTTGAAAAAAAATCAGGACTAAATAAGAAATTTCGCCTTTTAATAAAGACAAATCAAATTTCTTTGCTTTGTTCATGCAGACTATATAACGATTGTGTGACTGCAACAGGGAAACTTAGCCTGGGCATATATGCAAAAATCGAACTTTATTGCCGCCGAGGTGGTGTACCGGAAAGCTCAAATGATCGATGCTGATGCTAATAAGGCTAGCAACCTCTGTCTATGTCTGATCAAACAGGCAAGATATGATGAGGCAAGATTAGTTCTTGAAGATGTGTTGAATGGTAAACTTCCAGGTTCTAATGATTCCAAGACAAGAACTCGAGCCAATGAATTGTTGCAAGAATTGGAAGCTAGGCAGACTCCACACATGCTAGCCTTAAATAATGATGATTTTGTGGTGGAACTTGATCGGTTACTCAGTGTTTGGGCTCCTTCAAGAACAAAAAGGCTTCCAATCTTTGAAGAGATATCTGATTATAGAGATCAAGTTGCCTGGTAGACTGATAGTAAGAGAAATTATATTGAGAAGAAAGATACAAGAATAATTGGTCAGGTGTGTGGATGTAAATGTAAATGGGATTTGTGAAATGGATTAGGGAAATGCACTATTTTCCCCAGTGGACAAGTTACTTTTCTGCCTTTTAGTTCCTTCGCTCAATCCAATACAATTTGGTGAAATGGGTAGTCTTTTGAGATGCACCACCCGTTTCCTTTGCTGGTGTAACTTATTCTCCACAATAATATTAATAATCAAGCCTAAGTAGAGTATATGAAAACTTGAACTAGCAACATCTAACTTCTTCTTCAAACAATATTGCTTCAATTCAAACGTGATCATCATATAAGTTTCGATTCATCTTTATTCATAAACGGATTAATTTGAAAATGAATTAATTCTAAATAACATATTTCAAAAATTTAAAATTTTAAAATTACTTGTTTGAATTTTTTTTAAAAATAAAATTTTGATAATTGTCGAAAGAATAATTAGCTCATATAATCTATAATCCCGAAGAATATGACTAAAATAACTCAATTTTTTACACTTTTATTCAAAACAACATGAATTATTGAAGATATACCAAAATAATTCATAACATATTTGAAAAAAACATTGAAAACTTTTTCTTCTACAACATTGCAGTACAAATTTTCTCATATGGCGTGGTTTTCAAAAACCTTTACATATTTACATTTATTTTATATTTTTCTTTTTAATTTTTTTCTTATAAGCCAAAGCAAAACAAAAAAAAGGAAGAAAAAATGCAATAGACATGAATCACATCCATGCAATCAAGACGTGATTCACGTCTTAATCTTCTATTTTATTTTATTTTTGAAATTTTTATTTTTTTTAATGAAATAGTTAGTCAATTTCTCTATAAAAACACATTAATAATTTTTGGATTAAAATTTTTAAAATATATTTTTACACTAATATTGAAATTGTTGAAATTTTGAAAAACAAATTGTAGATGAATATTTTAATCTTCTATTTAAAT
This sequence comes from Apocynum venetum, assembly GCA_019593545.1. NCBI lineage: Eukaryota > Viridiplantae > Streptophyta > Magnoliopsida > Gentianales > Apocynaceae > Apocynum > Apocynum venetum. The sequence continues at coordinate 3,996,514 of SRSM01000324.1, forward strand.
TATTAATGTATTCGGGAATGAAATAGAAATAAAATAAATATTTTAAATATTAATTTTATACAACAATTAAAATATTTATCTACAATTTGTTTTTTAATTTTACAACAATTTCAATATTAGTGTAAAAATATATTTTAAAATTTTTATTTCAAAATTTATATAATAAAAAAATTTATTTTTAGATGTCTAACATTTTTTTAAAGAAATTGACTAACTATTTCATTAAAAATAAATAAAAATTTCAAAAATAAAAAATAAAATAATGCATAAACGTTATTCGCAATCATATCTACTACTTTTTTTTTTGGCTTATAAGAAAAAAAATTTAAAGATAAAAATATAAAAGAAATGTACATATATATATGTTTATGGAAAACACGTCGTAAAAGAAAATCTTTCGATGTTTTTATCAAATACATTATAAGTTATTTTGGTACATTTCCAATAATACATGTTATTTTGGATAAAAATATAAAAATATGAATTATTTTGATTAAATTCTATATAATCATGTATGTTTGATGTTTTAGTTATTAAAGTTAGAAATATTACATAATGATCCATAAACTTCAATATCTTTTATCATTTGACAAATAAAGTCGGGTCTCTAGGAACGTATAGGGTCAAGTATGTCACGTGTATATTTCTTAAAAGGATATTTTTGTTGAAAGGTTTTATGACACGGAGAAGGATTTTGTTGAGTTAAAACATAATTAAAAGCACATGAGAGAGGGAGGGAGAAACTGCACAGCAACTACAATCAAAGCCCATCCATCTGCATATTTCATACTTTTCTTGAACAAAATCCTTGGGTCAACAGGAAAATCCTGAAAAAGAAGGGGTAAAATTCAGCAACAACAGACCCAAATCACTACACTTATTATTATTTTCTCTTTTCAATTTCATTGAATACGAAATCAAGGACTCTGTAGATTTTACCTCCTCCCAGTTCCGATTCACATCAACAGTTACTACAGCTTCTATCATAAGAAGCACGAAGACCAACAACATGTACTACTTGGAGTTAAGGCCAATGTGTCAAGATAGTAATTTCCCTTGCTCAAATACATAATATTCCATGAGGTGAAAATTCTTAAAGATAACTAGTAGAAATACTTCATATTGAAAAATTTCTGATAACATGCATACTAGAATTGTCTGAGAAATGTGAAGGAATATGGTTTTCCATTCCACAAGAAGCTTTCACACAGTTGACTCCTTGACTCAACAAAATCCTTGCACTCCATGAAAGGTTTTATGAAACGAGCTTCGCTTTCTTCGTCTTCTTCAATGGGACTGCAGAGGGATTTGATTCAGTGTTCTTTTGTTAAGCTTACACCGACATCAACTTGTACGCCATCTTCAATGGAAGAAATTGCTGGGCTTCGTCTTCTTCTCTTCTTCAATGGGACTGTCGAGAGTCCAGAGCTTTGATTTGGGGATATTTTTATTAAGTGTTGATACACGTGAGGGTGCCAGACTTTTGGTTTTTTTTAAAATAAAAAATAAAAGATTCCTGAAATACCAAAAATATCCTTTAAAAAAATAACAAGTGTCCGACACGTGGCATGATTGGCCGCATTCCCGGACAATTGGATTTTATTTGTTAAATTTTAAAAGATATTGAATTTTATAGATTATTATAAAAGATTTAAGACATTAGCGGCTAAAACTTTACAGGTACGTGACCATTTTGACTAATTTTCCTCCTAAATTTCTTTTAAAAATGAATGAAAGAATTTAGTCATAATTTAATCAATTTTATGTTAAAGAATGTACTTTTAAAATATACTCTCTATTTCATATTAAATCTCATTTATACAATTACATACTTATTAAATATAATATTAAGTTTCAAATCTATCCTTAATAAATATTATAAATTAATCTCTTTTTGTATTTTTTCAAAATTAATAATTATCCTATTCTATCTTTAATTAAATAAGAATAAAATTAAAATATAATAATAAATTATATTTAAAAAATACTTAATATGAATCAAAATAAAAATGCTATAATGTAACTTAGTAATTAAATGGAGTTCTTTTTTAGGAAATATACTATTTCATTTTAAAGATAATAAAACGAAATCCAGACGTTACAGCAAATTAATAAACTAAGGCATTCAAGATAAATTTATATATATAGTAGGCTGGAATTTACGTCCCATTTTATATATTTGTCAATTGTTGTCGTTCCCCTACATTGTCCGGCCGCCAATTCCAGGCTCCATCGAAATGGTCCAACCCTTCATCGAGCAAAATTGCGGATACTTATCCAGTCTCTCAATAAATGCGCTTGAAGATTTTCCTTTACCCGAGATCCTAAGATCATCTGCTAGTATATTCTTATCTACTCACTAGTCTCCGACCGGTTGCATCCTCGTCCTTCTATCGGAGTCATCTCTGGGGGCTTCAAATTCCACGCAGAGGACTCACAGTCATCCCTAGGATCTTGTATTGAATCGGCCAACATTTCAATCCGAAAAATGGCCTCTAAAGATCCCTTGATCATTACAGACAAGGACGTGATGAGAAAGTGGACAAGGAATACGAGAGCACAAGGCAAGATTATTGGTTTAGTCCCCACTATGGGTTACCTCCACGAGGGACATCTCTCGCTCATTAGAGATGCTCACAAACACGCCAATTCGATTGTTGTCTCTATCTATGTCAATCCCGGTCAATTCTCCCCTAACGAGGATCTTTCCACGTACCCATCTGATTTTCTTGGTGACATTCAGAAGCTTGAGTCTATTCCCGGCGGTGTTGATGTTGTTTTTAACCCCCATAATTTATATGACTATGGGCAGGGTTCGGTGGAAGAATGTAGAAATGAAGAAGAGAGGGCAGAGAAAGAGAGGAAGGCGGTGTCCTGCGTGGAGAGCAGTGGAATTGGGCATGAAACATGGGTCAGAGTTGAAAGATTGGAAAAGGGATTGTGTGGGAGCAGTAGACCAATTTTCTTTAGAGGGGTTGCTACTGTGGTAAGCAAGTTGTTTAACATTGTCGAGCCTGATGTTGCTGTGTTTGGCAAGAAAGATTATCAGCAATGGCGAATTATACAAAGAATGGTTAGCTACCCTTGCATTTATCTTTAAGGATCTTCGTTTCAATTATTTTCAATAGGAGATATTCACTCTCAAGTATTTTGCACTAGTAACTAAATTACTCTTTAGCCAAAACCTTAAGTTGTTCTGGATTACATAGCGGATTATGTTATTTTAATCTACTTTACTTTATGCAACTTGAAAGGCAAAAAAATGATTTTTGTTTAGGAGGAAAATTGCCTAGCAATCGAGCAAATTATTGTTTTTCTTTCCTTTGTTTCACAACTTTCATTTGACTTTGAGACACTGTTAAAGATGGCTTTCGTTGAATTTCAAGAGGGAAGAAAGAAGCCCCATTTCTTTTGATTCGTTTCTTTCAGGTTCGAGATCTTGATTTTGGGATAAAAGTGATTGGCTCGGAGTTAGTACGAGAAGACGATGGCCTGGCTATGAGTTCCCGTAACGTGCGCCTTTCACCTGAAGAAAGGAATAAGGTTCTTTTTCTGATATTAATGTATTTTGTGAATCAAATTGCAGTTGAAAACATGTTTTCCCATGTAGTTCATTGGTTTATGAAACTTGAAACCAATAGATGCTAAAGTGTGGTACATTCTTTATGAACAAAATCGGGTTTACTTTCAGCTAAATGAATTGATTGTATGCATCCAAGTTCTCCACAAAGAATGAATTGTGATATAGGTAAACTGCTGTTTTCATATAATACTGTTGAATTATGCCACGGCATTTCGCCATTTCCTACTAAAGGAACCCTACTCTCTCCTTTATATCCTGCAGGCATTATCAATTAGTCGCTCCTTGTCCGAAGCTAAAGTTGCAGCGGAGAAGGGGCAGATTAATTCCAGAGACTTGAGAAATTCAGTCATCCATGCTGTACAAGAAGCTGGTGGAACAGTTGATTATGCTGAGGCAAGCTATGTCTTTCTAGTAATCATATTTTTATTATTTTGTTGCCTCCAAAAGCTAAAGTACTTTTCTGCATATATCTGTGGTTGTTTACGTAGACTTCTTCAGGTTTTCTTGATATTTTATTATATTCAAGCTTTGTCATAAATATTCTACACATCCAATTTCATCTCCAATATGCTTGCACTATTGAATGTCCTGCCTTTCTACCTAGTCAGAGGTTTTGGAAGTTCCAGATGATGTTCAGGTTGAGGTTATTCAAATATTTTGCTTGCATGTGGTATTTGTATTCGTCTAAAAGAAGTGTCTGCTATGAAACCTACATACTCATATTTGCAATTTTCTGTTGCAACCTGGAACCCTATCGAACAATAGATTATGAGCTGTTTTAACGTAATTGGGAGTAATGGAGGACAAGTAAACAATAGATTTACGTGCAGTAATCTACCAGCACAAGGAGATCTTTGTGCTGCAGATGTCATGAACTAGATAATTCCGGAGCATTGTTCCCTTCATTTTGAGTATTGTTATCTGCCACTTGTTCTGCATCATCTGATATGAGCAAGTATCTCTTATTACTCTCCCTCTTTTCGTATTCTCTCACATTCTGATGGAACTGCATACTCCAAGAGCAAAACACAAATTTTCTATAACTGGGGAAGTTGTCAGACTATTCTATTTGCATGGATCTTCGATAGTTTATGAAAGAAAGAATTGAAGCATGTCTTCCAGTTCTCTTGTGGAGCTCTAGGTTTTGAGGTCTGCCAAAATTTTGGTCAAACTGTAGAATCAAATATTTGGCCTTAAGATATGTTTGTTAGATGCTAGACGAAGTTGACACTTATAATTGACACTGTTGATTTAGTACATGCGTTGAGAAAAGCTCTACAGTTTACTGAACAACGAGGAGAACTCTGCATGTTGAGCCGTGTAATTCTTACGAGCCTAATGCTTTGCAAAACAACAGTTTCTCCTGTTTTACTAGTTTTTTCACTTGCGAGATCCCAACTTCCCCAGTTCTATACTAGTGTTGGACTACACACCCATGACTCTTGCATGCATATGAAAGATGAATGTTGTCTAATCATTGATCCATTAACTCTGTTTCTTCATATGTTGGCCAACAGATTGTAAAGCAAGAAAGTTTGGAAGCAGTGGAAGAGATTAGGACCCCTGTCGTCTTCTGTGTTGCCGCGTGGTTTGGAAAGGTCAGGCTGATTGACAACATGGAAATCTACCCTTGAAAGCTACTTTTAAAGACAGTTTTTACTGGAAGGCAAATACATCGGCGGCGCTACATAAACTTTTTTCTCTTGCTCAGACAGGAAATATGCATTATAGTAATCAGTCAATCTTGGCTTGCTTCACAGCGAGTCAGAAAAAAAGAATTGTTGTCTTCTAGATTCTGGATAGTTTGTTGCGTGCCTAAATTTGCCCTTCAATTCCAGCTTGGATTTGTATCTAAAATACTGGAGAGGAGGCTTTTTTTATCTGAGGCGGCCTTCGCAGTTAACCATGTAGGTGCAACTGAACATGGCACAGTAGATGATGACACTCCGCTGCAACAACTCGAGGACTTTAGGTCTTGAGTACCATACTTAAATTCCCGTTTCTAGTTTTTTAAAAAAATAATAATAATAATAGGAAATCTTTCTCCTTTCCCTCTTTTCCACTCCCAGTGTGGACCAAACTCATTTTGCATTAGTCTCTGCATGCATAAGATGGACTATCAAAATGAATAGCAAAAGAAAACGGCAAGTAAGAAAAAACACCGCTGATGTCCGACGCCTATTTCTAGCAAAAGAATGATTATTCTAACGGTACGGTACGGTAAAGGGACCTTGATCCCTGCCAGTGTAAATTTGCTCAGGACGGCAGGCAAATTATTTTTCGTTGAAACAATCTAGAAACTAATATATTTTTAAAAGAATTCAGATGTTCCAAACTACCACTATACAATAGCCATTGTCTTGCGTCCAATACAAACTAAAGCAGAAGAGCGAAATGTGTCAACCAAAAATTAAACACAAGACTATAAGGTCGACAAAACCCGCACAAATTTCTGTTGATCACCAACCCTAACAAAATAGTGTGCGACACTCATTAATGACACTTCAAACTGCCACAAATTGATAAAACAATAATAAGAATCAAAGCAATGATAATGCCCAGGACAATCAGCTTTATTTTCATATTCTGTAGCCACATCTTCCTCCTCATCTTGGTTCCTTGCGTCCTGAAATCTTGTGCCTACATGTAACAGTGCAAACTCATCTATTGATTACATCATCGGGTAATGATACGGCGGGAATGACAAAAGGTAGAGTTGAGGTTCAATGTTTACTAAATCACAATGCACAATATGAATAGAGAAAGAATAGAGACAACAAACCAAACTGGAAGTAGCCCGTCAAGATAATTGGAGTGCATGGAAAAAAGAAATTCATGAATAGAAGTGCTGATGACTTGGTCAACAAATAGCCTGTCACCAGGGTCATCTTTCTATCCTACTAGATTCAACACAGGCCAAAAAAAATTTCCCTAAATATCAAGCAAACTCCATTCTATCTAACCTATAACTCTCTAAGGAAAAAAATGATACATGTCATTATATGCTTTTCTATTGTAACTTGCAGAAGACGTATCTGATTAGATAGCCAACAGGAGATTTACCAAGATCTAAACATTAAGAAACAGAATCTGATTCAAAAAATGAAAAACACCACTCATTTGTATTCACATACCTGAGAGCGAAGATTCTCAGTTTTGTCCACCAAAAGCTCAATCTTCTCTCCACGATCCAGAACCTGCACAAATTTCCTCCCCCAAATTAAACAATCCGCATTTGTCAATCAACAAAAATCATTTCTCAATGTAAAATAAGGGGCAAACTATGCTTACCTTCTCAATATTCTCCATCATCACCCCCTTAACTTCTGAAACCTGAGCCTTCACCTTAGCAAGCTTGCTGACCTCCTCTGGATGGTCTACACAATACTGCATCTGTTCCTTCAGTTTGGGCCTAGTTATATGTTTCACATATAACAACCAAATTAGAGTAAAAGGGCCATCTAAAATTAAAGAGAAAGGTAAAGCAAAAGAAACTAGAAAAAATTACCCAAACTCTCTGTTAAGGCTATTGGCGACAGCTGTAGCAGCTTTTCCTCCTCCATATTTCTTGGTAAACTCTTCCTTTGTTCGCTCTAGAAAAGCCATTGGAATCTGCCTACCAACAGATTCAACAGCAACAACACAATATGCTGTAAAGTAGAAGCAGCAAAGAATGGTAAGAAGCAAAAAAGTGTTAGACTGAAGCAACAGCATCTATCCAATAAGTTCCTAGAGTGTGGCCATCAATCTGTAGAAAACATGATAAATGAACTCAATGTATGCTTCCAAAACCCATCAGCAAAGAAATACGACATCAATGTTATAACTCAACAAACTGAGATCATCTCTCCAAATAACTTGGGATGAAATAATCCAACCAGGATACAACCAAAATCAATGATTTATTTATCATTAATCGCTTTGGCAAGGGATGTAAGCGGAATTCTTAATCATAAGCAGCATCCTCTACAGAGTTGATTCAAGTAAACGAAATAAATAAAAAAATAGTCAGCAAGTTGGGATGTGTTATCAATGGTACATCAAACAACAAAGCTCTAAATCATAAAAAGGAATCTATATGCGCATTGCCACATAATAATATCAACCTACGGATCTATAACTAGCTAAGGAAAAAAGTTCCATATTTCATCGAATAGGAAAATCTCCAAAAATTGAATCAATTTACTCGGGAAACAAATTTGAACTTACAGTTAGCCTCTGAATTCCATCGTTCTCGATTTCAATATTTTCAGAATTAACACGTCTAATGCCGAAAACACTCAATAAACATAAGATTTCGGCAAAAAACTAAGATCTAAACCCTAAGACATTGAAAACAACTAAATCGAATCAGAACAGGAATAGCAGACCGGCAGAAAAACCTCAGTAACAATATTAACAAAATGAAGACGCAGATTGATCGGATCAGGCAAAAAAATCAAATCGAGAAACAGATCAGGAACTTAGGAGAAATATGAAGACTCACTGAAGCCGTCTTCAACGAGGTAGTTGAAAGTGTGTCCATCGCAGTTGTAGGTGAACTTATTGTTAGTAGCCGGAAGTTTCTGGAGGCACTGCGATGCTATGGAAGTGAAATTTCCGGTGAATTCAGTATATTCCGCTAAGATCACTGTTCCGCGAGCTACGAAGCCGTAGATCAACGATTGTTGCCCCATTTCTCTCTTCTCCCTCGCAAAAACCCTAGAAGAACTTCTTCCACTGCTAGAGAGAGAAGTGAAGGAATAGAAAAGTATAGGGTGTATAAATAAAGATAGCTGAGGAACGAGATAGAGAGAGAGAGAGGAGGAGGAGGAGGAAGCGTGACGATGCGGGGACGATGAGTTTGATTTTGTTTAGTTCGATGGGGAATTTTGAGCCTTTTTCTTTTTGCTGTTATATACCTTTTTATTCTTTAGTTTGTTTTTCCTGAACTCCGTAGGGCAGCAGAAGTTCCGGTGGAGGTGAGTTGTTTAACAACCCTTGTGTGTCCTCGGAAATAACGGATATGCCACTTCATCGCTATCGCGTTGGGTTTTTTATTTTTATTTTTATTTATTAGATACTGTATTGATAAGACCTGATACTATCTAGTCCGATAATTTTACAAATTATGTGTAAAGAAAATTCATTATATTTTCAATAAACATTGAATTTAAATTAGAGATAAGACCATTTTAATCAATTATTTTGGTAACATTATGAATTACATCGCACCTTGCTTTGTTGTACTCTCTGAAATATTAAGATTTTAAATTTTATAACTTGGTTTTTAAATATATATATATATATATATATATATATATAGATTTATAACTTTTGAAATTGACAATTATTCTATTTTTTTCTCTTCTCTTTTATAGATAATTTTTTTCTCTTAGTTATGCTAATTAATTAAACTAGTTAACGCACAATGTGATGCTCAGTAAAATGTATTAATTTGGAAAATGTTTATGTAAACTTTCATATAATTCACTTAGTATATAGTTAATAAAACATAATTTTTAATAAATACATCTATTAATTATAGAATCAATTGTGTTTTTTTTTTCAAAATGAAAATAATAGATATTTTATTATTGAAATTTTTATGTAATTTTTTTACAGAATTTACATATTTTGTTATTAATATGAACAAGTATTTTCTAAAATAATATATATAATTGTTTCCATCTGAAATATGTATTTTTATTTCATTTAAATATATCCATGATTTATTTTTAAATAAACATATCTTTTTTATGAATACAAATAACTTTATTAAATTAAATATTCATTCCAACTCTTATTCAAAGGAAAAAAAAAGTTTCCTCTTACAAACACATGAATAAATTTAATAAATTATTTAATCTATTTAATTGCATCGCTAAATAAATAGATCGTTATGAATAATGATGGACGTATTGGAGCATTTTTATTCCTTTTTTTTCCTAAAACATAAATGAAATAAATTGTCTCTAATACATGGAATAATAAATTAATTCAATGTATATATTCACTTTATATCTTGTTTCTCTAACGATTCAATTATTTATACTTTTTTATTACGATTGAATGATTTATATTATATGGATTTCATGGCATTAATGGATTCATGAAAGATTTATGGCAACCAAAACATACAACATTTTATTTTCTTTCTTCTTCTTTTTTTTTCTCTCTCTCTCTTTTGGTACGATGGATATTGAAAGAGTACGAACTTTAACTTTAACATAATTTTTATCTTTCTTTTTTCTATTTTATGAATCAAATCTCTTAACTTCTTAGCAAAGCAATTGATGTGTGAACGGTTATCTCGCATTTAGTCTGCCACCTTCTTTATTTATTTCCTTTATTTTTCGCTAGTATCAATTGGTTTATAGCATTGTTTTAGTAATAAGTTGTTATCTATTTGAAATTGGAATTAAATTTAAGAACAAATGAGAGCGACTTTCAAATTAGCTAAGTGAAAAGGAAGTCTAACCTTCACATGACCTATGCTTAGTTGGATTATGATGGCGGTCATTGCTCAAACTTGAAGCGAACCTGTATAAACAGATGCAAGCCATTCTTTCGAATGGATTTGGCAAAGATGAAGACGATCTTTCAACGTACATCCCCACCCCCACCCCCACCCCCCAAAAAAAAAAAATCAATGGCAAAATCTTTTTTTTTTAATGATTTAAAAAGGTTAGATTATTAATTTATCTCAACTCTTTAGCAAATGTTCAATTCAATCATAATATTTTATTGTTTATTTGTAATACTAGGTGATAAACGTTAAGTACATTTAAATAAAATTTTAAAATTATTCTATATACTAATAAATTAAATATTACATATCTCTAAAGTAAAATATTTATTATAAATTTTTCTTTCTATAATCATTGTGTATTCTTAAATAATAAATTTATAAATTAGATATAAGTCTAACAAATTATAATTTTTTTAAAAAAGAAACTCATTTTGTTTTGAGCGTAAACAAGATGCAACCATCCCCATAAATAATAAATAAAATGTGATAACTATTTGAAAACTTTTGTTTTAAGGAAATAAATATTTTTGGACATTTTGAATTATAAAATCATGTTGAAATTAATTTTTTTAAGAAACACAAAATAGTTACATTCTAATCTTGATTTTCTACGATCATGATTACTAAAGAGTTCAATTAATATAATTATGTTTCACATCCACGCATCAAATAATCCTTTGTAAAATATGTTTTAAACAACTAATATTTTGATATAATCATTTTTATTTTAAAGAAAATACAAGAAGTTAGGTATAACATCATTTATATCTAAGTAATTAATTTAGTCCTTAGAATCAAAACATAGACAAGTACGCGACCATTCCTATAAAGAAGTTTGAATATGTTGTCGTCAAACATTTAACTACCCTTTTGGTTTTTTAATGCTCCTTCTTTTTCCCTAGAAGTTAACAGTACTATTTTCGATATCTTTTTATAATATACATCAATCAAATTTTTTTGTATTTAATTATTAAGTTTTTATTATTATTTTTTAGAACTATTATGTATGCCAATTATAAATTCATAGTTATTTTATTTAGAGAAATAAATGGATAATAAATACTCTTTAATAAAATAAAATAAATAAATGTATAATATGAAGTAAAATAATTTATTAATTTATGTAAAATTATTTATAAAATCTTTTAAAAAAAGGAACGAATGAAGTAATTGTTTTTATCAACCCTACAATCTCAAATTAGTTGGCAGTACAAAATAGGAGCGTCGTAATTCAATGAGAAGAATGGCAGTAGAAACTACTGAGAAGTATCGTTATAGTCTAAGAATGAAATTGTATGACTTATGCTGTTGCCCATTATTTAGCTGTATATATATTCCATGAATTTTCTTGTTTTCAAATTTATATTCCAATGTTTAGATTATAAAAGTGATTTTCCACTTAGCAAAATTCCAATGTTTTAGAGATTTGTCTTGGTGGAAACAATCAAGAAAGTTGTAGTTGTAAATTCAACGCCTTTGGGGGAAAAAAAAAAGGAAAAGGTGAGGATTCGTAGTGGAATTATGTCTTATTTTTAATCATTTCATGAGGGAAAAATTTCACCAAGATAAATTGCACTTATTTATTTGAATTTGAGTTGGATGCTCTAATTGGGATTTTAACCGTTTAGTTTAATTTATTTTTTCATTTGGTTTTATCACAATTCAATTCGAATCTCTTTAGATTTTAAATAATGTGAAATTTCAGTTTATTTTATGAGTTTTTAGTTTTCAAAAACTAAAAAAAAAATTAATCTTTATTTTTATTTAATATACCAACAAAATTGGGGGGGGGGAGAATAAGACTTTATTCTTAATTAATTGATTTTCATTTATTCATATAAAAATAACATTTTCATTATTTCAATTTGGTTTAATTTGATTCATTTTTATAAAAAAATTAATTCAATTTGATTTTATCCAAAAATTGTGAAAGCCATAATAATCTGACTCAATTCACTATCCATTATACTTCTATTAAGAGTTACTTTCATAATAATATCATTATTTTTCTTATTCAAAACTTGTTTCAATTATGATTTCAAGCATTGCCAACGATATTAAATTGTGATTTGTTGATGGAATCCAAAAATGAATATTCAAAAGATTTGAATAAGAGATATTCACTTTGTTTATAATTGAATATGTACTCTTGTTTTTTTTTCCTTACAAGAGAATGTGCATAATACTTTTAATATTTAAAATTGAATAATTAATTAATTTAAACAAATAAAGCTTCCCGTGACAAGTAATTATAGTTTAATTAGTAATCAATTTCATATATGTGTCTCAAGATAATGTGTTCGAATTATAATCTTAATAATTATTGTGTATTTTAAAAAATACAGTTTATATTTTAAATCATACAATTAATATCTTTAAATTAACCTATCATCCCCACTGACATATGAAAATAAGACAACACTCCTATCTACACGATTGAATTCCAAAATGAATTTTATGGAAAAATGCTTAAATAAAAATAGATTATTACGTGTTATTTTTCTAAAAGTTTATAATAGTATCATATATTATATAATAATTTAAAAACAGATCTAGAATGTTTATGAAGCACCAACTCCAACGCCCATAATTTCGAGACTCTAGATCCTATCAACATACAAGTTACGAAAATTGCCTGATTTGATCCCTCATCTTTGCACCTTTGTTTTCAATGTAGCCCTCACTCCATTTTAATTGATTCTTTTAATCTCTTATCTTTATACATATAACTCAATTCAATGTAGTTCTTGTGGCGAAATTAATGTCTCATTAAGGAAAATTGACTTATTTATTTCCTCATCTTTGCACAGTTTCCTAATGCAGTCTCACTTCATTATATTGAAATTTTTAGTCCCTCATTTTTTTCTCATATGATCCAATGTCATCCTTCTAGCAAAATTAATGATGGAATCGGATAATCATGTTAGAAAATTTGATCATATTGAATAACTCTAACTATTAAATTGATACAAGGAAATCCCATAAGATTAAGTTGGATTTGACTAGTTATTTAATTTGGTCAAAATTCATATATTTACATTTAACTGTCTAAATTTTGTTAACTTGTATTTGTATAAGTTTTAGTAAATATGATTTTTCAATAATTTTTGAGTTATTTAATATGATTATCAAATTATGGCATTAAGTTTGTTAGAATGTTCACATTGCGCAATATGTGAAAAAATGAAGATTTATAAATTGTAATTAAATGAAGTGAGATTGCATTGAACAAACTTGCAACGATGATGGACAAAATAAGATAATTTTCTTTAATGATTATCAAATTTTGATATTAATTTCATAAGAAAGATCGCATTGTGAAAAGATGAGAGATTAAAAATTCCAATTAAAATGTATGTGAAACTACAATTTAAAAAATTGCAAAGATAAGGGATTAAATCAGTCAATTTTTCGATAAGTTATTACATGCAAGTAATTAAATAGTATTATACTTAATATATAAATTTAAATTTGAATAGGTGATAATTTGATAAACGATGATGGATATTTATTTATATTTTATTACCATTATCAAAAGTATTATACACCATTTAATTTGACCTGTAAAATATAATAGAGTCACGTATCAAATATATTTATATATATATATATATATATATATATACACACACGTGTTATTTGGTTCATTAGCTATAATCTTCACTATACATCATAATCCATAATTTACTTTGTTCAAAGAAACCAAGGCCAAAAATAAAAAAATTTAAATATTTCTTCCTGAAATAATTTCTGAATATTGGATACTATGTAATTTTCTAGAAAGGAAAAAGAAATAAGAATTCACTAAAGAAAGGCGAAAAAATTCAAGCCGAGGAATTTGGTTGAGAGGTGGAAACTGGAAAGGGTGAGAAGAAGAAAAAGAGGGAGGGGAGAAGAAAAAAAATAAAAATGAACGGGGGTTTAACAGCATCCCCACCGGCGTCTTGCCATCTTCGTTTTCTGTCCAAATCCCACCATTTTTACTGTAGCTATGTCCAATTTGGTAGATTTTCATCAAATCTCGCTGCTATACATGGTTCACGGGACCATCGTTTATGTTCCTCGAACCTCAAGTGCGCCGGAAATAGGTCGGAAAATTTTTCAAAATTCAGCTTCAGGTGCAATAGTAGCACTAATCCTGGCGGTCCTTCTGGTCAAGGTATTACATGATTCAATTCACGTTCTTTTGATGCAAAATTTAAGTCAAATAATCTGTTGTCTGTTTGTTGTGGGTTTGATCAGGTGATTCTTAGTTTTCAATTTCTTGAGAGGATTGGTTTCCGCGCAATTTAAATGTTTTTTAGAGAATTTGTACTATGCCAAGCTGAGTAAATAAATCTATTATACTCTATTAATATCTAATCTGCTTCTGAATGGAGTATTTTGAAAAATGTAAGGACTGAAACTGCTAGTTTTTAAGTTTTTGTCTCTACGTGAGAGAATGTGTATGTGCTGGTACAGTTATTTGTTAGAAGGCATTGGTGTTTTGGTATTTAGAGTTCAGTAGTATAATAGCATTTTGAGTACATTCAATGTCTCATAGCCCATTTGCTAACACCCATGAGGATGTTCTCTACCTTAGCCTTCATGCTTTTCTTTTTCTTTTTTCAACTCATTTATATTATTATAATCTATTTTTGGCTTGGCTCGGTGGGATAGCTGAGCCATATATATAGGGGTGGGTGCCTTTTATCTTGATTGTTTATTAGGGAGCAAATTTTGAATTTTTTATTTTTTATTGATCATCATTTTACTGCATCTGTAGAAAGTTTTGGTTATTTCACTAGTGACCAGAAGATTTGCTTAATTTTGTAGCAGAAAATGAAACTAAAAGTGTTCTGGATGCATTTTTTCTTGGGAAGGCACTGGCAGAAGCACTTAATGAGCGTATAGAGTCTACTGTGGGTGAGTTTTTGAGTACGGTCGGTAGGCTGCAGGCTGAGCAGCAGAAGCAAGTTCAAGAGTTCCAGGTACTCAGTTGTTGAATCAGTACTCTAGTTATTGTATTTATATCCCTTTTTAGGTCAACAATACATGTAGGTTACAGTTTCAAATTTGAAGGAATATGGTTTACGATAAGCAGCTAGTTCTCTGTTAGCTTCAACAGAGTTCATGAAAAATGGGTTGGTTAACTTTATACAAAATCAAATTATTGGCACTTGAAGTACCATATGAAACAGAAATGATTATCATCATTGGTGTTAGCAGAGGCTACACGAATTAATGCTTGGTGGTGTCAAACATGATAGGCTGTGTAAAGAGAAATTATTTATTTTGCCTATGGTCAACCTGGCATATGTGATTGGAGAAAGAAATTATCTTCCCTTTGCTCCAATAGATCTTTCAGTGTCTAATTTCATTTTTATGGTCTCTAACATTTTTGGTATGTTAGAAAAATGTTATAGTGTATATTAGGAACACTATAGGAACCCATATAACAATATACACTAATGTTATAGTGTATAGTGTAGATTTCATAACGTTGAAAAGTTATGAAATGAAAGCTGTGCCCATTAGGAACCTGCTGCATTTTGATAAGGTTCATGTACTCCCACTAGCGTTTGAGTATTGCCCACTGCCTACACAATTGCTCTCCAAGTTATAATCTTGTCTTTGTATGCATGTCTAATAAATCAGAAATAGTTCTTGCCAATAACTGCTTAATCTACATGTGATAAGGTAATAGTGTTTTTTTAAAAAAAAATTAAACAATCTCCAAAATAGTTTTAGGTCTGTTGCTTCTATCTGAAAATATCTCTGGTTTTTCTCCTTGAGGAAAGAATTGCTTTTTTCATGTGATACTTAACTTTTACCCTGGCATCAACAACTTATGGTATGTGCATTCATTATTTATGCATGATCGCCCCTAATCAATTCTGAACCTGCTATGCGTTATCTTCTTTTAGCCACTGGTGCTTTTGAAAGTTAATACAGCTGAAAGATGTCCCCATACAGTATATATTACTGGGAAAGTTTTTTAAAAAAGAAAGAATGGTACATTCTCCTCTCCAGGACAACTCCCTTGTGTTTTCTATATGAGTGCTCTTTATGTTGTATGGGGACTGGGAGTTCAAGGGGTGAAAAAGAATGGAATGGTTTTCCGAGCAATTTATGTATGAAACTGCAAATCTTAAAGCACATTTTAAAATAAGATATCAAGAGCATTAGTATAGAGTTAGTTATTCTCTATGGAAGGTGAAAGAATCAAACAAATAATTCAGAAATTTGACTCCCTCCAGTATTGACTTCTGCAGCATTTAGTCAAATGTCTTTGTGTCTCTTTCCCTTGATAAGAAGTCTTGTGTCGCTATTAGTTGGAAGACTCTTGTTGCTTTTGAAGTTTAACCCAGGTAGAGTGGCATCCTATGTGTTGCGAAAGAGAAGTTGTTGCAAATATGGGGGCCTGTGAATCTGCTGGTCGAATCTTGGTATATCTTACGATCAGAACTTGATCAGTCATGAATATGAACTTTAAGAGAAACATTTAATTCACTTTTCTTCTTCCATCCATTCAATTATGCATGCATGCATTTCATTAACTTTTTCAGAAGTGTATTTTTAATTTTATAGTAAATTCAACTCACGCAGGAGGAGGTACTGGAAAGAGCCAAAAGAGCAAAAGAGAAAGCTGCACGCGAGGCCATGGAAGCACGAGGTCTTGTTCCTAAATCTTCTACACAGAATGCATCCACAGTGAGCAATGGTGCTGCTTCAGGAACTACATCTTCGGCACAAAACCCTGCCACTCCAGAGAAGTCATCAAACGAAAGTGTCCAACCTACAAGGAAAAGCCCAAACACTGGAAATGAGGATCCTCTTTTAGGTATATCAGGTGAGGATTGACAGTCGATATAGCACCATGTATGTGTAATAAATCCATTCTCTGGTATATTGTTTTCATCCTAGTCTAGGCTTCTTTCCATAGAATAAAATCATTAATGTGACATATATTTGGCTTATGGTTTTCTAGGAATGGAAAAATAAGGCCTGTTAAGAATTTGGTTTTGTCCAGAATAACAGATTTGAATGTTTTTGTAATTAAATGTCCATTTACTTAAAATATGTGTATTTTTTTATTTAAAATTTTACTAACAAGTGCATTTAATTTAAGAATTTTAAATCTTACAAAATCATGTATATAAAAATTTTATATGACATTTAATTTTTTAAAATTATTTTGTACTGCTAATTAATTAATAATATGAATAATCTAATATCATATACATATGAGGTAAAAGACTTTCGTCAATTTTTTGTGCCAAATTAAAAAAATTTCAATTTTAAACATAAAAAACATTGCGCAATGATTCATAAAAGCATGTGTCATCTAGTTTGATAAAAATATTGTGAACTTAGGTTGTTTGCCTGGAAATACTTTTAGTTAAAAACTTATTGTTACGAAGCCTGGGCTTAAACTTTTAACTAATTTTAAAATAAACTGAGTTCAAATTTTCTTTAAACTCAACTACAATAGAATACATTCAATATATCAAGTTTCACTTCTCTTTTCAATTGGTTGAGAGATGAAATATAAATTGAAACTTGAAAAAACCTTTTAAAAAGGTATAAATAAAATAAATTGGGGTGAGAGAGGCTCGAACTCTCGACCTCAGGATCACTCAGAAGCTATGAGACCTACGCGCTAGCCAACTGCGCCACCACCCCATTTGCATTTTTCATCTCCCTTTTTCATTATTTTTAAATACAAGTTTAGAATCAAGACTTTTTCCTATAAATGGATCACTGGCCTAATTTGATTACTTTTACAAGATAGACCTCAACATTAAAATGAACAAAAACTGGAAGAAGTGTGTGAATGGAGTAGCTCTTCACGTAAAATTATTGACTTTAGAAGATCACGCATGATACCTTTTCAATTATTATGAGTATATTTTTAAATTGACAATGTAATTATGAATATACATATTTTTATTCATATGAGTATATTATGAATAAAAATCTTATTTATATCTATAAATCTACTTGCCTCCTAAAATGCTACTCCTTTCACTAACCATCCACTTTTGATTTGATTAAAAAAGAGTAATGATGTTTTTTGACAATTTACTCTTATTATTAACTTAATTTGTAGTGAAATTCATGCATTGGTTATATATGAATTCTTTAAATCAAGAAAATTATTAGTAAAATTTTAAATAAGAATCAAGCATATATATATTTTTCCATATTTATTTTAAAATATTTAATTATATACAAAGAACAATTGTTATATATTCTCAAATAATAAATTTACCAAAGAAATGTATGAAGTCAATAGTCCAAATCATTTGATCTAGAGGTGGTAAAATAGATGTCCAAATCCATTTGGATAAATTTAAATGGGTGTAAAACCATTTAAATCCAAATCATTTATCATTCATTTACAAATGATTTTAATCTAAATGATTTATTAATATTCATGGACAACTATTTATTCATATACTCTTGATTTTTTTTATGGGTGGTTATTTGTAATTGTATTCAATTAAAATTTTATTATTAAAACTCATATTCAATTAATTTTTTAATAGTTAATTCTTCTAATCATCTATATGTATTAGAAATATATAAAAATGATAAGTATACTATTTATTGATTTAAAAAAAATTACTGTCAAATCACTTGAAAAGTGTTCTATGTCTCAACATATTATATAAAATGGGTAAAATTATGAGTTTTAAAGTTAAATTAACAATTTTTTGTAGTTTTAAATTATTTAAATTAACTTAAAAATATGGTAATCTCTTGCTTCACTGAAGCAAATAAAAATTTAGATATGAGACCTATTTCTACTCATATATTTGAAAGTAAAATACTAGTTTTACCTTAAATATTTATTGGATCACTTATCCTTTTCATGTGCTATAAGATTAAAAAATTTCTAAGCATTTCAAATGAGACAAAAGAACTTTTCTATGCCTACAATGCTCAAACTTCTCTTAAAATTGCATGTTATTGCACCAATTGTAATTTGATTAATGTGGAAGGTATAAATAAGAAAAAAATTGAAAAAAAACTTATTATTTAGAAATAGTACATATAATTTGAGGCAACAAAAAAATGAAAATCAAAACATGTAAATTTGGTTAGAGAGAGAGAGAGCACATTTTTATTATTTCATTTTAATTTATTTAAATATTTTCTTTGCAGTCAATTTTGTTTAAATATTTTTCTTATTTTCAATAAAAATACAAAATATCTTAAGAGATAAAGGAAAAATTTGAGAGAAAGCTGATACATGACAATGAATTTAAAACAAGTTAAAACAAGATATAACTGACATAAGGAGAGAAAAAAAAAGAAAATAAAATAAAAAGAGAAAAAAAGAAAAGAAAAGAAAAAGAAATGCATCTAATAGCACCAAGACAAGTAGTACCCTTGTTCGAATCAAAACAAAACCTATAGAAAAATTACCATAAAAAAATATGTTGAATTAAGACAAAGCAAAAAATTAAATTTGAAACTTATGTAAATTTGATTAATGATCATTGACTAAGTTAGAATTTTTTAAATGAATATTTATTGGATCTTATGGACATTCATTAAAAATCATTAAGATTAATGGATTTAAATAGATGTCTATTTAAAACCATTTATATTATATGAGTGAACCAAATTTATTTAATAATAGATGATTTTGAATGATTATTGGATTTGCATCCATTATGCCATCTCTAATTTGATATTTTTCCAAAACAAGTTCCATGTTAAAACATAACTCGTATCAACAACTATTTTGTTTGGTTTTCTCTACATATGGAAATTCAATTAGTCCGAACTGATCGGACAAGAGGCAAAATTAGATCAGGTTAGTCCGACCCAAAATTTGACCAACCTAATATTTCAAAATTCAAGTCGAATCACCTTGAAATTGGGCTCAAAATAGATTGACTAGTCGAGCTAAAAATGTCGTGTCATTTAGGTCTTTTTCTTTCATTTTTAGCCAACATATATAAGGTCAATCCAACCTAAATTGCCACTTCTAAATTTTCAATTTACAGTTCTTTCATTTATTTATTATTTAACTTAAATATTTTTAAATGAAAAATTATGTAACTTTTTAACCTGACATTACAAGTAAGAGTAAAAGTTTTTCTTTCCTTTTTTAAGATAAAAAAGTTAAAAATACAACTTACTAATTATTGTAAATTGTTGATTTTGAATGTTATATTTATACTTTTTATATATACACGTGCGCACACACATGTTACTTTTAAATTAAATTATATATTTTAGATAATTAAGTAGTAATGCTTTAATCATATATAATATGTGAACTAATAATGTACTTCATCCGTTCTATTTTAATTATTCATGTTTCTTTTTTAGAATGTTTCATTTTAATTGTTCACTTTCTAATTTTAGTATGTATTTTTACACTTTTAATCTTGTTATTAATGAAGGTATTGGATGAGTTGTTTATAATTTATTAAATAGTGTATTTTTTAAAAAAGATTAATACTTATGCACTAGGTATTAATGAGGGTAACTTATGAAGTTTAATAATATAATTATAATTTTCAAGATTTGTATAAATTCTTATACAAGTCCAAAATAAACAATTGAAATATGATGAGAAGAATATAACGTTTGAAAATCCAATTTAAATAAATTTAAAATTTTATTATTAAAATTGAAACAATTTTTTTAGTCTATAAATCTAATCTAAATATAATTTCTTCCTCGATCCAAATTTGATCACCCATGTAGAATAAGTTTCATTAAATTACTATCTAAAATTGAATATTTAATTTTTAATAAGTTAGAGTGTATTTAATCATAAATATCCCATTAACAACTTCTTTGAAAAATTATGTACAACTTAATTAATAAAATAATATTATAAATTTAAAAGTTATGAATTCAAATCTTACTATAATTATAGTGTATTTAAAAAAATAATTTTTATCATTAATATTAATAATAATAGGACTTATGTGTTAGTGTTATATGAATTTTGAATTTAAACGACTTATATATGGATTTTGTCCAAAGATGATGTTCTTCTGTCTTCATAAGTCTTTGCTTCCTTTCTCAAATTGGCACTCTTTCAGCTGGAGCCTTGCGGACCGAGTGGGACTATCCTCGTATTGCAACAAAGAAACAAGGTCTTTTTTTTGGATCCAAAGAAACAAGGTTCGCACACATGTAATCCTCATCCATCGTTATTTGCCACCACCGATTTGCTGTCTCTCCTAATCCATCAGGACTAATATATCTTTTCCTTCTTTCATTTTGCCAGAGTCCATACTGATTTTCCCGTATCTCCCTCTAGTAATACTTTTGAATTTCTTCACCTGCAATTTAGGGTTTTATCATCCTGTACTTTCATTGCATTATATATATGGTAAGCATATCATGTTCATTCATGGGTTACGACTCATTCTACCTGTAAATGATACATGCCTGAATCGCAGATGTATGTTAAATTAGTAGCAATGGCCGAAAAAGATTCGAAAAAGGCATTTGTTTGTTGTATTTATATTTCAAAAATCATTTGATTGAATTGGATTTTGCAATTTGATATATTTTTTTTCGTTTCGTATATGTCTGGATTCTGGTATTGTTCGAAGACTTTCCAGCATGAATACGACCTATTTAATGTGTTGATTGATTGGTGACAATATACTGAATGGCGGAGCATTTGGTGTTCCCATTCAATGTGAAGCTGCATTTGCACAGAAATCATGTAGAAGAGGAGTGTTTTGTTCCCACAAATTTGCAGATTCGAATAAGACGGTACTGTTCTCTTATCTTGTGAACCTGTTTGTATATGATTAAGATATTGTCTTACTGGAAGCTCTCTTCACCATTATTTTTTTCTCTTTTGGCCTAACCATAAATATAATTTTGTAATCCAGTCTTACTTTTATGGGCTTTGTGCCACTGCCGAACTGCAGTGTTATACACACACACAACAAACACACATATATATATATATATATATATATCTCTGCCAATCATTGGACTATTTAAGCAAGTTTGAATTTTTCTTCTCGTTATTCAGAAAATACTACCCTGGAAGCTGCAAAGCTTTTCAATTCTCATCATGGAACGCAAGGAAGCTTGCTTCCCACTTGACAAATGTGAAGCTATCCAGACTGCAAAAGAGTTTGACTAAGTGTTGTTGCTTAGGTGCCCTGGTAGATGCTGATAATGCTACTCTCTCTGACTGGGTTCCTGTTGCTGATCAAATGTTGCTTATGGCGAGTATGTTTCTAACCTACATAGCTGGAGTGGTTCCCGTTGGCAAGCCACTTACAGATGTTCGTGATAATTTAAATGATACAGTCCCCCAAAACTCTAACCTCTCGGGTAGGTAAGAAATGTTATGAGGTTGAAAATCATTTTAATTAGCCAGCACTATAGCTGGTTAATGATGTGTACATTTTCTGATTTGAAACTCTGTGGTTGTTCAGTTGCAGTCCTAAGCAAAATGATGAAGATAACCTTCACTTTGCCTGGGACATAGTGAAAGTCAAGCTCTTGGATTCGTTAGATGCTGTGAAGCAGGGTGTAACTGTAGTGACTGGATTTCAAGAAGAATTTGCATTGCGACCTTCAAGTTTGCTTGCTCTTGCAGAGTTTCCAAGGCAACGTTTGTTGTGGGCTTCTTTTCAGTGGCTCAGGAAACAGGCAAGCACTCGTTGTGCTTCTATTTATTTGTTTTGATGATTAAGAGCATATAACTTCTCCATAGGATAATATGTTGTAATAGCATGGATAGTATTACATATAAAGTTGAAAATTTTGGTAGTATTCAAAGCAATGCCTTTCATCTCATTCTGTTCCCTTGTCCTTGTCTCATGATGGGTCTGAACATACAGAAGCCTGCCATTGTATTGGGGAATATTGTGGTTTTCCATTCTAAAGGAAATTTGGTTAGTGGTCTGTCCATTCTGCAAATATGTTGAATATGTTAGATGCCCAAAAAGCTATAATTACAGGGAATTGGAAATAAACTTCTTTAGAATGATAATCACTGTTTTGATGGCTGTTGTTTTGATCCTATCACAATGAAGGGTATTTAAAATCTTTAACAGGTCAATAATCTCTCTGGAAACCGTAATGGAAGCAAAGAGGAATCACTGATGGATTTTATGAGCATCATCCAGAACTCGTGCCAGCCTTTGTGCATGGTGTGGCTAGAAGAGGAGCTTTGTATTAAAAACAGCACATCCAACAAGGTATCTTGAAGAACTTGAAATAAAATATTAAGTAGCATCCTACACTAATTACTAAAAGAAAGCACAGCTATCTCTATGTTGTACCAAGGATCAAGTTCTTTTTTTCTCTCCTTAACAGGCACTTCTTTCTTTGGTGATCAGCAAGTTGAAAGGAAGTGACAGTATTTTACAGAACATAAAAAAGTCCGGCAAGGAATATTTATACTCAGAGTTGACATTCACTCTTGCATATGGTTCTGCCAGGTATATAACCCACAATCTTGCTTCTTTTGGCCTATTTTCCAAATTGTTTCTGCATCCTCTACATTTTTCAACTAGCTAAGTCTTTGATCAATGCTTTATTCATGAATACTGCTCTATGTTAGGGTATAATAAACAAATGTACCACCATGGCCCTGACATCTAAGCCTCTATACCAAGAACCATGGACATGAACTAAAAAAAGAAGAAGAAGAAGAAAGAAAGAAAGAAAAATGGGATGGTGTTTCTCAAAGAATTAGGACATCACATGTTAGCAGTACATCATATAATAATGACATAAAATACAATCATGCCTACGTGGACATGAGTTTCAGAAGCAGTTTTATTCAGATACTAAGGCGGATCTTTGAAACCTATGTAGAGATTTCTGACATCATATTATGAAAATAACTGGATATTTTTCATTCTATATTAAAGTATGAGAACATGCTGGAAGTATTATTGGAAATATTTTTTATGAGATACTTATTTAAAGTAGTTTAGGGATCAATATTATATCCCCATTGTTCAATCTATTACTTGTAAGTTTTGAAACTGTGACAGGAAAGCTTCTTTGCGTCAATCAAACCCATTTGAGTTTTGATGATTTTGTATGCTAATTGATGTCATAACTTTCTTATCCGTCTCAGTATATTCTAAATTTATCCTTGATCTGTCTGATTTTGTATATGAATCTTAAGTGTGTTGGGTCCCTGTAAATGTGTTGATACTGTGCCCGCAGTACAAAACCTGTCTAGAAATTATTTGTGCTTCCCAGGCTTGTTTTCATGTCTATAATTTTTGTTATTAAGTTTTCCATGGGTGGTGAATATAAATTACTGAAATGCTACAAGAATTCAATAAAGCTATTTGCTTCAGGTGTAGTGATTAATATCAAGTAGTAATTGTTGTAAGGTGGTCACATGACTTTGCCTTATAGGAATGAGTTTTCAGAGTGAAGCAAATTCTCTTTTTACTGTCAGTCTAATTTATGCCAGATCATGATCTGTTGAGATTTCTTGTGAATGTATCTAAATGTATACTTTACAGGATGAATGGTTATTATGATCGTAGTTTGTTCATCCAGCATGGAGTTGCCCTACTCGAAGATTTGGTGATTACACTAGCAGATGGTATTGCAAGCATGTACTTGGAACTTATATCTGTTGACAGTAGCACATCTAGTGAAATGAACAGTCTTGGTTTGAGTTTATGTTCTTTATCAACCCGAGCACTTCAAAGATTACGCAATGAGGTGCCAGTTTTTCCCATAGCATTTGCTATCATAATTCTTCTCCCTCCTGGTCCTAGCATTTGTTATCGCATTTTTTATCTGTTGTTGTTCTATTTTACTAACCCTTGTCTTGTGTTAAACTTGATCCTCAAAAGAGATAGTAGACATTTTAGCATTAGTGAAGAAAGTTATGGATGAATTGAAGGATTAGTATTCAGTCTAATTAATAGTGAAATTGTGTTATATTTTCTGAGGTTTGAGGCTGCAGTTGGTTCCTGACATTACAGTACTCCCCTCCTCTCCCCACCTCCCATCTTCTACCAGAAGTAGAAAGAAAAATGAAAAAAAAAAGTCTGTGTTGTCTTGATATCTGTGGTCCCCTAGTTTTGTAGTAGACGCCAAACTTTCTGTGATCCATTGACTAAGGAGCTGTAAAAATGGTTTATGGATATTGGTGAAGTTAGTTAAACGGGTGACTTACTTGAACAGGAGGTCTTGTCAAGTTCTGCAGTTTAACAGTTATGTCAAGAGGGGTGCTTTCTTCATTTGCTGAACAATTGAAAGCAGGAATGAGATTTCAGTTTTTGATTTGTATTTGTGTCACAATTCATGGTAGCCTGCCTTTTACCAGGAGTATGGCTGATTGCACATTGTTATAGGACCGTTCTTAGTGATTAGAGCTATTTGACCTTTTAGGTTAAATAACTAGCTCCCTTTGACAACTGAGACAAGAAATTTAAAATGCATTTTACTTCATTGTGTAGGAGCTAATAGCCAGTAGATGATTATGAGTAATTATCTTGAGAAGCATATCTTCTGCTGACAGGTGGCATTGCACCAATGGTTGCATCAGAACATGGAATCTGTCGTGTCAATGTATGAAGACCGCTTTGACTTGCGCACTTTCCAGAGGCGTGTTGTCGAGGACTCTAGCAATTCTGAAGCTGAAAACTTTAAATGGTGGAAGAAACTTGGCATCAGGAGATCTGCCCCACTATCACCTGGCCTATCATTTGTGGTGATAACCCCAGTTTCTGTTTCTGTTAAGCGGACCAAAGAACTAAGGGCTTTGAATGGATGGTATATTTTACTCATTATCACATTTTATGCTACCCCGCCCCCAAAAGAAAAAGGAAAAAAAATGCAGCAGTTCCTGGAGTTTGTGGACTCATATTGTGTGATAGGATCGTGTAATTTGTGTAGATTATGGTACCTTTCCTTAATTTTCAATTTGTTATTCCATTGGCTTGGTACGAAGTATTTTCAATCATTTCATTTGCAAATGTTTGAAGTTGATAGCTGGTCTTTTTGGATAGCTGATAATGATTAGGCCTGATATACCTGTCCTCGTTTAGAAGAGAAAGAGGATGGGAAAACAAAAAACAAAATGGGGTATTGGTACTTGCAGCTTTATGTTCATAGATCGAAAAGTTAATAACATATTTCTGCTTTGGGTTTTTATGCTTTCAAGATCCAAGTTGAGAACGTAAAATTTATATGTTTCTGAGGGCCTTAAGCTATGTGAGATAGACACCATGGAAATTACTGTGGAAGATCAAAGAAGTAATCTTTGAGAATTTTTGTGCTTCTAGCATATCAGACTTAATGCACCAAGGGGAATTCACTTTTGTTTTCTCTCTTGTGCATCTGTGGCCGATCTGGATCACTATTCAACCAGAGAATCAATTTACAGTGCGTTTGTGGATAGCTGGACAATAGTAAACATTTAAGAAATTGTAATGGGGATATTTGGATGATGACTACTATAGTACTATACTTTCTATGGTATATCTTGCTTCAAGGTAAACACTTCTATTGGAAGTGGCAATGGACAAAATTTGAAGGTTAATGCCTTTGTTGAATTTGTAAGGAGCATAGCTGACATTTGGACTGGCATATACATTTTGGTGCTTGAGAGTAGTGGGTCATTTGCATGTCAATCAAATAGTACTAAAATGAGGAAGTAGGAAAGAGCTGCATCTTAGAGGTCTTCATTCTTATTTCTCATGCTAAGCTGAAACTAGATAAGTCTAAGCTTTGGCATATACTTTACTGATATTAATCACTCTTTGGCAGGCAGTACTACTTCAGTCTCTTTCTTGAATTGGCTGATATTGCAATGCCATTGGTAAGAACTGTTGTTGCTAAAGTGAGTGATGCCATCTCGTTCTTTCTTGTTTGCTTGATTGGAAGATCATTGGGGCTTATCTATACTGGAATACGGCAATCTCTCCGTTGGAAATGAGATATACCTAGCACAGCTCTTCATGTTCAGTGAAGGTTCAAGTACTTTCTCATATGACCCTGGTATTCTCATGTTAGTTTTCGGCTTTGGCTTTGTCATATTAGTTCATTTATGTTTGGGGCTTCCAATTTTTTGCAATTGCATCTTCTATAGAGCAAGCCAACTGAATTTATCACTAAGTTCTAGTAGCTAGAAGATTCTTTATCTTGATGACATTGTACTTCTGTCAGTTAGCTACTCAACATTGAAAAAAAAATTTGGTGTCAATTATCCTTTTCTCCAGCTAAGACTGATATTCACGCATTTAGAACAACATAGACGTAGTATCAGCAAAATAGTATTGTCAGAGAAATCCCATGTAACTTGCATATGTCCAATCTACTACTGTCAACATGTACTCGTACTACCAGATAAATAGCATGTAACAGAATAGTAATGGGAATAGCAATAGTCGTGTTGTTGGCATATCCTGGTTTTGTATAGGGTGGAGAAGGGCTGTGAAACGTGGATAAAGTGTTTACTAACATATTGATTCTGTCTAAAAAGCAAAAAAGACATTCTTAGTATAGTATTAATACTTAATACGTCCATGCATGCAAAGAAGCAGCGCCACTTTTGACCTGAAAAGCAATCCTTTGAATGTGTAACATATTATGCTGGATGATGTGTCTTGTGTGTTACCACCAATAATGCAATCAAAAGGAAGGTAACCATTTTTTTAATCCTTTTCTATTCAATTTAAAATATTAAGGGAAGGGTATGAGTAAGTTATTATAGTATTTTTATTATTTGAGTCATTTATGAAATTTTAAATGAAAAATATATTTATTTTTAAAAAATAATTATTAAATTTAGATATTTGAAAATTGGAATGCGAGAGTAATAATAATATGCTTGGGAATGTGAGATAGTTATTTTTTATTATTATTATTGTTACTATACTAAACAAGCAGCACACCGTAATAGATTGATTTGATAGAATCGGGACTCCTGTGGTTAACCTGAATATTGAATTTCTTAGTGTGATGGTGAAGTTCACTTTTTTCTCAACACTATTCTCATCATACATATTCAATTGTAGCCCAGGTCAAACATATAAAAGCTATTGCCCAGCAAAAGCATTGTGACGTAGGTATTACCTTAAGGCTTATTAAAAGTTTGCTCCTCTTTTTTACTCTACACGGTAAGTATAAAGTCACTAGTAATCAATAGTTGAGTGTAGGTAATTATAATAATTAGTAAATGAATTGCTAGTGATTATAGACAAGTCTTTTATTGACTAAGAATCAAAATTTGTTAATGTAATTTGGGTTTGAGTTTAAATTAGTTCCACTAAAGATGAGGATATCATGTGTTCAAACTAAAAAAAAGAAAAGAAAAAGAGCCAAGTGATTTACATGGTTAAATATCCTTTGAAATTAAATGACAGGAGGATTTAGATTAGAAAATGACAGGCACATTTAGCTGATACATTTTAATACTTTTAGAAAGATCATAAAAGCAAAAGGACATTTGAGAAGATAATCCTTGTGCCCTACCATCTTTACACGAATCTCTTTTGGCAAGAAACTTCTTATTATACACTAATCAAATGGTAGTGTCCATTCTTTCTGTAAAGCTATGGTTTCCCACTTCCAACTTTCTCCTCTTTTACTGGGCAAAATCATAAAAAGGCCACAGTATATATATATATATATATATTGAGCATTTCAAATTAGATGATCATCAATTTTTCATTTTTAGCTGGGTCACCAGACTTACCACATCTAAAAACCCTTTTCTCATTTGACTCTCTACTGCAACCACTCACTCCTTGTCCAAAATTTTCCCTGATCAGTAATGTCAAAACCGTCTGAAACACTATTTAACTACTTTTACTATTTTCTAGAACTCCACCAAAGCAAAATCAATCTTTGTAAATTACAAGTTAGGTACTCTTAACTGTTTTTTCAAAATTCGTTGTAAGAAATTAATCAATTTAACTTATTAAGCTTTACTGCTAATACTAAACCTCTAGTCTTGTTTTTGGCCATAAAATGGCACATATATTTGACAATCGAGCAGAAAGAAAAGGGAGCGGGTGGACAAAGACATGATTGGGGTGTTGATGAGACATTATTATCCTGAGACAATGACCAAGGAAGAGGAACAACCCTAAATTCTGTGATGATGATCAAGTGAGAATTGTATATATAAGATGTTTTCTTCTCCAGACATATATATGTCGATAGATCCTTTTTACACGCCATGATTGTGCAATTATCATCAGGGAAGAAAGATTTTGCGTATCTGTGGACCATACTTTGGTCCTAATATAGCCACCTCCAAATCGTTTTCAGCAACTTAATCTCTGGGGCCATAGAACTCTATATTAACCTGCTGGGCACATTTGGCTACATGTAAAGATTTGATGATGATGAACCTCGTAAACTGGTCTGTTTATTTTGTTTTTGGAATCTTTTTAACTCCGATTGATTTTTTTTTATATTTTATTTTTAAAGGTGAAATGTTTGTTTTTGAAAATATTTATTTTAAAATACAAATATTTTATTAATAATTTCCTTAATTTAAATAATTTACACTACTAACTACTGAAATCTCATCATTTAGATTTCATTATTCATTAATAACGAGAGAATATTATGATAACTTGCCATAAATATTTAATTTTAAATAAAGAGAATAATAGCCTAATGGTTTTACTTTCAATTTAGGAAAGTAAGTGATACCAAATTTGTTATTCTGGATAATTAAACAGGTTTATTCATACATGCTTACTAATTTCAACAAGAATAATCATGATCTGGACACTTGTCAAGATCATGATTAGCTGATGAGATTAAGTGAGGAAAGAATATGAAGACAAGGGTTAATATAGCAATAATTATATGCTTTTGGGAAATGATTCTTGATGCCCAAAAACTGCGCTTTGCTTTGCAATCCCTCACCGGCCTCAAAATGGGAATGGGATTTCTTATCTCGTCAGACAGATAGAGAGAGGACGATGTAAAAGAAGAATCAATTGAACTGATAAATAAACTAAGAAAGCGATTTTATTGACCATCTTCGTCTTTCTGTCCTCCTGAAAATATTATCAAACATACACTAAGGTCATGTCACATTCATTCATCACCACATTTTCCAATCTCACCTTAGGAAATGGGAGAAAAAACGCTCCACATCCATTCCCAGAATCCTTGAAAAAGGATTCTTTTTAAAAAATATTAAAATAAACAAGATATTTGTTCATGATTTGAATTCGTGATCATTTAGATATACAGGTGAGAGACACTTGCATGATCATAATTATGATTATTCAGAAGATATGGGGAAAATGGTTACCTGAACTAACATTGTAGTGGGCTTTTTTCTTCTTCTTCTTCTTTCTTGTTAAACTTTTCATGAAAGTTAGGTGCTAAGTTAATTGACATTTTTTAGAAGCTATAAAAATTATTGATCAATCATAGGATGGATGCCAGTGAGGTTGGAGGTGATTGCTTATCTCAATTAGTTGACATTTTGGGGCACCACAGTTTTAAGAGCTTGGTTTTTGCTGCTATCCTTGCTTATTGTTGCCTACAAAAGGTAAGAGGTATGGCCAGATTGAAGTTGGAGTGGGAGAGAGGGCTGTCTTGTCTAGCATAAAAGTAGAAAATCATACATGATTTTTTGGGTGCTTGTTTTTTTACATTTAACAACCATCATATCAACCCTAATAAATCTTTCATTAATAATTACGCCCCCTCCCCATCTCTTGACTTTTAAATCATTTTATTCACTGGGTAGTAGAATTTGTTTTTTTTTTCTACTAAAAAAAAAGAAAAGAAGAAAAAGCCATTTTTTCACTGAAATTGGTGAACCCTCACGTGATGGTTGATTTTATGTGTGCACATGCAAAAATGAAGACTTCGAGTTCGGGACTACTATTTTTGTTTTTAAACATGAGTCACTAGAAAGAGAAAAATATTTAGTGTCACTTATAAAAGTTTTAAGTTTAAACTTTTTTTTTAAAAAAAATAGACTTAATAGTAAAACCTTTTATATTATGAAAACTTTCTTAATTTTATTTTCAACATTTTTTATTGCTCTTTCCATCTGATTTGAATGTTCATAATTAAATTTTCAGATGTTCATATTTTAATGTTCACTTTTTTTCTTCTAAAATACATTTTTTAATTTAATTTTTATTGATAAATCCTTTAATTTAAAATATTTACATCTCACTAATTCTAAATAAATTATTAATAAGAATAATGTAGTAACTTCAAAAAAAATTCTTATTAACTTTTAAATTAATATAAATATTTAATTTCGAATAAATAAAATAATAATTATTTATAAAAAACTTAATTATTAAAAAAATTACCTAATAACAACGTGCCCTCATTAACCCTCGCCCAAAAAAAAAATGTAGGGGGGGTAAAGTAGTATGATGAACGAGCCGTTTGTAGTAACTTAGAAAATGAAATGAAATTACAAAAAAAAAATAGCATGAATTTACCGAGTCCAGCTTTCTTGCCTTGAAAAAATGGAGGCAAAGCACGTATAGGACCCACCAACAAAGGACACAAGGCCGCCTTTGGCTCTTTCACGACATGGGAATTGTAGCAGTAGCATATTCAAGCATGAAGCGGATGGGGAGAATACGATGCTTTGCTTTTTTATGTCTGCTTTTTTATTCTTTTTCTGTTCGTATAATTTTCAAGCGTCTGGTGAATGGCGATGACTGAAACCATTTTTCTTTTCTTTTTTTTTTCTTAATCGTTTCTTCTTTATCTGGTCAGAGGTTTACTTACTTTAAGGTCACGATGATCCCTATATATATTTGAGGTCAAATATACAGTTACAGTTGACTATTCAATAGCTCATACCGGTGGAAGTTGTGGTCCTTGTGGATGAGTAGTATTATACTGGTTTCATAAGAAAGATGAGTAACAATAATAATTTTTGTTTGAAATTGAATATTAAAATAATTTTTAATTTAAAATATTTAGATCATATTAGTTTATATAATTTCAGTACTAATTACATTAATAACAAAGATATTTTAGTAACTTATTTAAAGTCTATTTAATTTTAGTATTAACTCAAATAATGTAAATATATATTCAATTCTTGGTAGAGAGAAATAATAATTTATCAAATTTTATAAAATAATTTATATTCTAAACTGATTTATGTTTTGAAATATATAGAATGCCGTATAATATCATTTTTCTTGAAAATAGATATGTTTGTATATATCAAAGTAGAATAGATTTTTTTTTTTTTGAAAGGCAAGAATAGAATATTTTAGTGATCAGACATTTAACAAAAAAAGTAAATTATTGTTCAAGAAGTTTGATTGTGACAAGAAGGTTATATAGTAAAACGTGTAAAAAGAAAAGGAAAGAGGAATACAAAGTGCTTGAATGCTTTTGAAGAAATTTTCTTTTTCCAAGCAAGTAAAGGGAGGTGTAGATCTAGATAGGGTGAAGGTAGATATGTCTACATACAAAAAGAAAAGACAAACGTACACAAAGATGGAGTGGGTGGAATATATTAGCAATAAGGAGAAGCAAATGAAAGAAGAGAAAAAATAGTACCAATTTTCAAAACTAATGTTCCCCAAGTCAAGGCAAAGGTTTCTTCAAGAACCGGCCAAGAAAGAAAAAAGCCTTCATTATCATCTCTTTCCACCATCACCTATTTTAATTTCTGATGCCAATTCCTCTTCCTATTTTAATTTTCATTCAAGATTCTTTAATTTATTGCAGATCTTACGCTATGGCCCCCATTGACACCATAACAATCAAACTGAGTGAATAAGGTATAAAAACTACACTAAAACGCGTAAAGAGAAGAAAGGAATGGAAACATGACCACTCTGCCCTTGCCCATAACATTGCAATTAGATATTAAGGTTTTTTTTTTTTCCACTTGTATTATAATTGGCTCAACATAATACGATAGTTTCTCTCTAATAGTGAACTATATTAATATTAACATTGCGCTAATTGAAAGTGTATTTTCTGGTAACTATATATATATATATTGCTCTCTAGAAGAATTAATATTAACAATATTTGTGATTAATTCTTCTTACTATTATATGATTAAAAAAAAACAAAGTTTATTAGTCCATTTATGCTTGGCAAATGACTGTATATGCATTCTTAATTTACAAATACAATTTGAAATGTGTAACATTTCTTCATACTCTCATACCTCTATATATATATATATATATACATATATATGTGTGTGTGTGTGTTTATATTTCATTTCAATAAATAATAATAACAAACCAGCAAAAACAGACAAAGTAGATATATTACTCTCTAGAGGAATTGATATAAACAATATTTGTCATTAATTCCTCTTACTATTACATGATTCAAAAAATGTTTATTAGTCTATTTATGCTTGGAAATTACTGTATATACATTCTTGCTTTACAAATACTATTTGAAATGTGTAACATTTCTTCATACTCTCATACCTTGAAAAATATGCATATGAGAGAAAGGGCATTATGGTCAAATTCTTGCACCTATATTGGTGTATCTCACTTATATACTACCATGCTAAGTAAGTTCTTTGCTTCCTCTTCTTTCCCTCACAACAAACAAATGTGTATCGAATTTCAAAACCTTCTTTCCATTCACTTTTATTGAAGCTTCTCCTCCCTTCTCTCCCTCTCTCTTTTCTTTCTCTTTCCGTCCTGTCTGCCCTTTGATCTCTTCTTAGCCCTTGGTGGCGTTTAGCTGGTTCATGGATATTGATCTCTTGTGGGATCTTGGGGGGTGGTTTCTAATTAATCTTGATTGCATGGCAACATTGAAATCCTCATCATCAATCTCTGAAATCTCCTCAAAATCACACCCTTTCCTCTTTCTTGCTCTGATTTTTATTCTTCTTGTTCTTGTCCACTCCTCTAATGATCCTTCCTCAATTCCATCCATGGCAACAACCCCATCAAAATTTTCCACCCAAACAACTCTTATCCCTCATCATTCTTCTGCATCTTCAACCCCAGTCTCCTCAACTACTACAATGAACTTGCACCATAGAAAGAGCCCAAATTCTCAAAAACCTTCTTCTTCTTCATCAACAACTCGTAGGGAGTTCGAAGCTGGAGAACATGAAGTTCCAAGTGGGCCGAACCCTATATCGAATTAAACCGGTTAGTGAACCGGGGGTTTAAGGAGATCTTGTTTTAATCGTAACGGCGCCGTACGTATAGTGCTGTGATCATTATATCTTGGTTGGTCATATTATTATCTCAGTCGCCATTAATTACTACTTGTCCTCAGTGAGGGGTTTGTTAGCTTTGTTGTCATCGCCATTATTGTTAGCATCATCACCTTCTTCTTTCTTTCTTTCTTTCTTTTTTGTTTTTTTCAGTTTTTTTCCCTTTTAATCCGTTTTTGTTTGCTAGAATTGTATAGCCAGTGAAACCTATTTATATATATAAACAAACAGTTGTATGTAAGGATCTATATATAAATTTCAGACATATATAGACGAAAATCTAGTTTTCCATGTAATTAATTAGTTGGATCTTTATATGTCTTGTTCTTGCTTTCTTTTTGGCATTGTAACATTCCTTTTGAGGAATATTTCTGTTATCTGTGTTCAGAGTCTCAATCGAGAAGTTTTTGATCGAAATCCCCTGATATCCATAGCGCATTCTTAAATTTTTATCATCCATGCTTCATATCATCAATTTATTTATTCAAGAATCAAGCTTGCCTTTCAACCTTCTGTCTCAAGATCTACTCCTCAATCTATTCTTTAAATTTATATTTTTTTCATTGTTTTTATGCGAACAAGAGGAGAGAAGACAGCGAGCAGAGAAGGAAATTCGAGATCTAAATCTCGAATAATAGTTCTCTACCATTAAAACAAGTTTTATACTTTTATTCGCTATTTGTAATTAGTACGGTTAGAAACTCACTAGCTAGAGCTTTATCTTCCCAAGATCAAGCTATGTCTAGTGGTACTAGGACAAGGAGAGAACATGCATTGTTGATAGGTTTTGTGCCAGTTTTTAGTTGCTTAGTTAGGGTTTCATAATTTGATTTCATCATGGAAGTGAAGTGAAGTGAAGGAGATGAGATAGAAATGGAATATGAATGCAGTCAGTGGTGTCAGATCTGGTTGGTGAATACAATATAGTGGAGTGGAATGGGGACCCTTTTGTTTTTTTTCCCTGCAAAAATTGTGTATAAAACTTTAATTTTGAATGGTGCTTTGGGATTTTACTTTTGTCGACTCTCAAACACAAAATCCAATAAAGCTGATACCAAAGCCATCATCTACCCGATGATTTGATAATCATAACTGTTTCCTTCCCTGTTATTGAGCAATCATAATTCATCTACACACTTATGTAACCCTTCAATTATATTTGGAGTTTTAGACTTTCTAGTACGGTTTTGTGAAGAAAACTTATTGCCATGTCTGCACATCTCTCGGCAACAAAACACACACGTCTTTCTTTGCTTGACCGTGGAAAATGGATCTTCCCATTCTTCTTGTAATAATAATGATGAAAAAGAAAAATGTCATTTTCTCTATTTGTAAATGATGATGGAATACTCAAAAACATGTAAAGTACACAGAGAAAAAAAGATAAAATGAGCCCAACGTGAGGTAGTAAAGCACCAAAAGTATCAAACTAGGTATTAGAGGTTCCTATCATATTTGTGGTATTTGAAGTTTGGGAACCACAATGCGAGACGTAAAACAAACTGAATCTCATGCAATTTAATTGTACAAATTTACACAGTAAGAAGACCGTGGGGAAAGTAAAGAAGATAAAAAAAAATAAAAAAATTAGTAAACTAAACTAAACTTAGTAAATTTCGTGTAGCAAGCTAGCTCTCACATTGAGAGTTTTGAATCCAAATTAGAATATAAAATTTAATTCATCCGCCCATTTAACCATTTTCTTTTCTAGAAGTGGTGAGGGAGGTATTATTTTGTTGTTAATTATATTACGGTCATTTATATATTAATAATGCATGCCAGCTTATGATGAGAGAAAAGTAGTAGTAATGGTTCCTACGTTTTATATATATATATATATAGGTTAAGTTGATGATTTTTTGAAATGACTAAACTATGAGGCTTTTGCTTTTATGCTAGTCAAGGGAGAGAATAGAAAGAGATAATGACGACACGATACTTCCATTTCATTTTTTGTCCGTAAGACTATGACTAATTATTAAGACTGATGCATCATCGCATCGCAAATTATAGTAAGGTAACAAACTAAACTAGTTCTTTTCTCTTTCCAATTATGATGATAAAGCTAATTTTATTTTTTTTAATTTTATTTTTTGTGGAAAAATCAAATCATTCAAGGATTGATGACGGTTATAGTTGGAAGCCATTTCATTCCTCCCAAGGGGATCAAAGGTCTAATACAGTAAACAATTATCTAATTCAATAAGAATAAAATTTGTGCTCATTATGTTTAAAATAGAACTCTCTTTTTTTTTTTTTTAAAAATGTTCAAAATTAAATATTAACTTACTTAATATAATTTTTTTTAATAAAGTATAACATTAATATATAATTTCAATCCATCCTACTAAGATATGTGCCACGGTTGTCTATGATAATAAAATAATTCACCCATTTTTCTTATTTTATAAACTAAATTAAAAGTATTTATTTAAAAGTTCCTTTTGAGTCCACCAGGACCACACCACTCTCATTCTTTTTGGGAATTGTTTCCTTCTATTTCCCTGCCCACTTTGCATGTATACTTACCTAAGCTATGAAAAGGATAATTAGATAAAGGAAACCTAGTGTTGCTTGATCAATTGAAGAAAAATAAAAGGAATGAAGTTAGTTAAGGGTTCAAAGGGCTGCTAATTAGGGAAAAGTTTAACATGTTCACTTAATTTTGCATCAATTGAAGAGAAGAGAGATGAGGAGTGAGAAGATTAGAGGAAGTAAATGATCTAACAATCGAATAATCAAATTATTAGACAGCAACTTTAAAGTTTTAGTACTCTTAATTATTAAATGTTCAATTTAAAAATCTAAATTGCACGGACTCAAGTCCTAAAAGAAGATTAGTACTGGGTAATTTAGTATTAATACTGTCTTTGTTATGAAACCATACGCTCCTAGTTTCCTTCCTAGCCCAGCGTTGGACCGGAGCGGATTGGGATGGATCTGCAGTTAAAGTGAAATGACAATTGTGGTAATTTACTTTTACTTTTCAGGCCTTCTGAAAAGGTTAAAAGTGCCTCGGGTCATTTGTGGCAATATGCAAAAGCCTGAAGGCCCACCATTGGGGGCCCAAATAACCCAACTTTCACATGATGTCTCTTGCAGGCCCAAATTGGGATCTTTATCAAAAAGGAAAAAGTTCTGTTTGTTTTTCTGGCATTGACACTTTGACAGGGTAGCTTGTGCAGTTGTGCTTATATGAGTCATCTCAAATTTTCTCAATTAAGGAGCTTGGGTTTCATCGGTGACTTCTCTAACTAGGTTTAAAAATTAAAGAATCTGAAAGTAAACTAATGATATCAATGTCTCCCAGTGCTAGGAAAGCGAGAAGAATAGGGGTAAAAAAGAGATACCCTATTAATTTACTTTTTAAATAATTATAAGTATCTTTGCTACCTTTCTTTTCTTTTCTTCAAATTCCTTCAATGTAAATGTAACGTTATTGTACTGTGTGCATACTGGTTGGGGAATACCCTAATCATATTAAAGGAAAAAATCTCAATTAATATTAAAGGATTAGTTTAAAAAAAAACAAACAAACAGGGATGCATCAACATTTTTTTTCTTTTTTTTGGGACAATTGGAACAATTTAAATTATTAAAAATACTTCTGGTTAGCAAATTGATAAGTCAAAGTCTCCAATCACTTTTTTATTTTATTTTATGTGTAGTTGAAGTGATATCTCATAATTATTTGTATAATTTGAACCTAGTTTTTGTGAATCATATATTAAAAAAATACATTTTATTCTAAAAAGTATAATGTGTTTTACAAACAATATAGCCCTTAGATGCATGCAATCTTTAAATTATAAGCGCATCTAAATTCTTGATTTTGATCCTTCTCTTTTACATAAGCATTGGCCTATGCTTTAGAAAAAGAAAGCCCAATATTCCCTCCCCCCTTTTTACATCCATTAAGAGAAAAATACGAATTGTATAAACACAATTCATTTGATTTTCATATTATGAATTTAAAATTTGAATTGAATTAAGAGATTTATTAGAGAATTTTTAATGCATAATATCAATGTCAAGAATAAATATGTAATATGACATTTAATAATTTAAATGTCAATACAAATAATATGAATGTCAAATAAATAGACATTTAACTTTAAAAATTATCTTTAATATATAATATTAATAATTAGTTGCTTTATTCATATGTTATTTATTAATTGATGAATTTATTAAAAAATAATATTTTTTTATCTATATGCAATCAGTCAACATATAAAAAATATATAAAAATATGACACTTTAATTAACATTGCCAAGTATACATTAGTATAACATTATCTTATTATATTTATATTAAAAATAAAAATTTGATTACACATTTTAATTTGAATTTGAAGATGTTACATGAGTTTTAGTGATATTGATACTGTGTATTGAGATATTAGGAGCAAAAGAAACGACAGCAGCCCACCTTAACCATGAGCTAGAGAGCATCCATATATTTTGGGCTATGCTCAGACTTTCATCTCCCGGACCAATATTTCATCTAAACGACGACAAAGTATGTAAAATATTTTCGGCCGTCGGGATTGGAACTCGAGTTCTATTCGTTCCCGCCGTCTCTGACCTCCGCCAGAGGGACTTTTATTCAGCGCCTTTGGGCCTTTGGCAACAGTCCGGCAGTTAGCATGGCTTTGAGACTCCGGCGTTTGAAGGAAATTTCTGGACTCGTGTTCAAAATATACTCAGGTACATTTTGCTGATAGCGAAGTCTCTCCTGTGCTTATCAGTTTTCTGTACTAATTTGTTTTCATGCCATGTGTTTGATTGAAGATACCAATGGATTCCAATCGCCTAGAGGGGGCATTGATTTTCTCTATTGGCATTTGGAATCTTCACGCAGTGTCTGCACAAAAATCATCAACATGCTGGAATGTGGAGGCGTTAATGGCCAGAGGTAGTAGTAATTCGACTTAAACCGACTCATTTGACGCTGATTGAGTTCTTTCAGCAAACACTTTGATGATCTTGTTCAAGTGTTTATATTTTATACTCTGATTGCTGTATTGTCTTCTCTACTGCGGTAAAATTTAGAATGGTACTGTCAGGAATTAACTTTAGTATTTTTAACTGCCTTTTCTAACTTTTTGGATAATTTGAGAGTTCTAAACAAAGCGGCAGTCAAATGATTATGATATGCAAATCTGTAATATGACCATATGTTGAGGATGGTGGTATTAGTGGTTGGAATAAGTTGTTGGTGTCTTCCACTTCAAACACAATGTTTTCTTCGGCTGAGCTCAGAGAATTACTTTGCAGTCCTCGTGCTTCTTTAGATTAAGGAAAATTATTTCCATGATGAAGATTTCTGTAGTACATTTGCAAGTGCCTCAGCTTAGGACCTAATTGTCCTTTCAATGTCAACCTGTAAGCTCCTGACTTTGATAGTCAAGTAAAAAATTATCAAAGAAATTTATTAAACTGTAATTAAAAGAAAGATATGTAATTTGTGGACAATGCATAAAGTTTGGAGCTTCTGCTGAGAAAAAAATGATTTTCACTTTATGGTCCTAACTTGCCAATGACAGTTTTTCTTCAGGTATTCTACAGTGGCAAAGAAAATACACAAACCTCCACCAGAAGCTGAACTTTTGTCTTTTGTCCAATCTGCTCTGGATAAATTTCAAGGTTAATGAACCTACCTGTTAGGTTCTGTAATTATTGTTTTAAAATCCCTAGCTGATATTGTCACCTTTTGCAATCTCTCAATTTCATAATCCTGATACAGCTATACCGCTTGTACTTACCATTTCAGAAATGATTAGCTTGCTATTTGATTACTGGCTCATTATTCAAAAGTAATCCAAGTTTGGAAAACTTGAAAATTGATAATGAAGATAATGTTGTGACAATCCAAAATTGATTTTATGTTTTTTTTGAGTACCTGTCAGTTTGTTGATTATGCTGATGCTGGAGTATGACATGTGAATATGTGCTGTAAATACAGATCTGCAAGATAACAAATGATTCATATTGATTAGATTATGTGTATAAAATAGAAATGAGAGGAAAGTAATATGCCATTTTACAGGTCAGAGTTGTTGAACATTTTCTATGCCCTTTTGTAATCAAAAGCAGGAGAACATTTTCTATGATTTAGGTGGCATAGATAAGCAAATAATTCAAATGCAACCTGGACTATTAGATTATATAGGAGACAACCTCTAGCTCCCTGCAATTTGTTTAGAAACTGCTTGGCACTTATAAGTGTAAAGGATTTCCATACTCAATCTGGCATATAATATAATATGACACTTGACTAGTAGCTCCTAGAAATTTTTCTTCTCACTATAACATAAAATTATTGTGGCATGTGAGTTAGCAATATTAGAATTCCGGTTGGACTTTAGCATCTCTTTCAGAGAAAAACACGTCTCATTTGTGAGAGTCAGCTTGAGGAACTTATATGCTTGTAGACGCTAGAGCACAAACTTCTGTTGCTGGTGCTCTGCAAGCAGAATACACATATGTCACTAAACTCTCATGCATGAGCATCTTTTTTTTCAAGGGTTCTACATTTTCTCCAAGACTGAAAGGAGTTGTGGCAACTTTACATATTCAAGTTAAGTGGATTTATGTAGAACAGAAAATATCAATTCCTGATCGATTCTTGTGTTTTCCAAGAGAGCAAAGATGATACTAGGCATTTAGTCTCGTTGTAGGCTAAGGCTTACCTCTACTGGTGCTTCAAAGGCAAAACTTAAAATGAGACAAAAATGACTGTAAGATTTCAAAAGCTTGAAGCTCAGAAATATATGATTTGAGATACATTGAATTCAGACCATAAAGTGTAAAAGTTTTTTTCCTCCCACTTGAATAGAAGAATGGACGGAGGCAGTCAATTTCCCCTTCTCTGGCTAACCGATAGAGAAATCCTTACACAAGCCCAAAAGCGTGAACTCGATCTTCAGCCATTACCATGATTCTATCAAAAAAGGAAGGATTCTACTAAGTAAGGGGCTGCGGGGGGACTGAGTTTGAGTCACTAGGCATTTAGTGTATCTGATTCCTGTTAAAAGGAAAAGGAAATCAATTGTTGAAGCTCTCAAGAGTAAACATGATACTAGGCATTTAGTGTATCTGATTCCTGTTATATATCGAGAGTACCATTTACATATACAATCTTATATTTATAACATCTTAAAGTTATTTGCTGATGCACATTCTGCAATTTTATGATGCATCGAGATCAGGTCTTTTTGCTATTTATCCTAATATCATGTCCAAAATTGTCTATTAATCTACAGGTCCTTCCCATCGTTGGTTGAATAAAATTGAGGTTCCCAAGTGCTTCTTTAAGAAAGATGGTATCTTCTTGATTTTTGCTGGTCAATTCATTGGAGATGCTTTAGTGCCAGGCTGCAACTCCACAATCATGTTTGAAAATATTAAATTGCTGCAGCGGAGGTAGAGTTATGGTGGATAATATTTTCTTGTTAACTCTGAATCTATCTTTCCTATTATAGTTTTAGATTCAGATTGCTGAATATTTCTTATCATTCATTTTGCAGGTATCCTTCTCTTCAAATCATGGGTTTTCAATATAGCCAGTCAATATCTTCTGATGCTGTTACTATAGATTTAATCCAGAAGATCATGGTTGATTACATTACATTTCCAGTGTTATTGTCCAACAAGTATTTCTCAGAGGTTTGTTCATAAATTTTCATGGGGATCAAGTGAAGGAATATTCATACATTTTCTCAAAATATTGATTCTTGTTCATTATGCTCTATCACATTATTAGAATCAGCTTATACATAAGGAGCACTGGATTGTCTTTTAATATGGCTAGAACTCTAGCTTCTAACATGATATCCAACAAAAGTGATTCGGAAGCAATTGGTTCTATCTTCAAATATGTTAAGACCTATCTTGTAATCGGAAAACCTTACCTTGATATGCAGACTTTTCTGACATGATTAAAAAAAGAATGCCAGTTCATATATGCTGGACTATACTACATATCTGAACATGCAAATATCACATTCATTAATAGATACTTCATTTTTGTTCCCCATTTTCCATTTTAAGCTCATTTAATTCGATACTGATATTCTTGCAAGTGATGTGTGTTGCCTACACACCTATACCCTTATCTCTATTGACATGGTATTTTGAGCAGCATCCTCTGGAGCATGCCCTCCATTGTTATATGCTCAGGCAGTTGTAGATTGCCATTAATATCACATTTCTTTGTGTGAGCCTATTGTTATGTAGAGAAGCTTAGCCTCGTTAGTGCTGCCCTATAATTCTTTGTTTCTCATGGGGCTGATTCATTGATTACAGATTGATTATCATATTGTAGGCTTAATTATTCGAGTTTCTACTATTTGACCATTCTGATGTATATCTGAGCTATATAGCTATGATGTGGATCTTGGAATTTGGTTCTGATTTGTTATATGCATATTTGTTGTATGTTTGTCTAGCCTAAATACTTAAACTTGATCTCTATGAACATTTTTTATTTTGTATTTTCACATATAGATGAAAGATGGGGCTTGCTACATCATATTTAAGGGCTTCCACAACCCTTTGATGTACCATGCGAAGGATGTTGATCTTGTGACTCTGGATGAAGGTTTGCTACTTTCTTTTCTTCTATTGGTGAAGCTGTTATATTGACAGAGTCAATACTGGTGGTACTGAATGGTTCTTCTATACTGGATATATAACCAGGGTTTCATCTATTTTGAGAATAAGTCAACTTATGAAGTGGAATTTGTTTTTTGTCGACTAATAAGCAGGGTTTTCAAAGATTGATTTCTGCATATACTTATTTAAAAAAAAATAAAATCAGAAAATGATGAATCATTTTAACTAGCATCACGAGCACAAATCACCATAAAACATTAAACTTAAGACTTCCAATATATGGTGTTTATTTCTATCAATGCTACAAAAAGAAAAAAGAAAAAAGATGTCAAAGCAGGCTATGCCTACTGCCGCAGCAGCTCCATCAGTAGAAGCCTCAGAAGAATGCCCATCACTCCAGAAACACACTCCTTGACTTCTCAAATCACGAGCTTCTCAATGGCATCCTTAAGTTGCTGTATTTGGGACTTCAATTGGCTCCCTCCATTGCTTGTCACATGACATGCAATGACATGTCTAATGATTCCACCCACTAGGCCAAGGGCTTGTTTAGAAGGAACAAATAGATAGGGACATTCTTATCTTTATTGCTGAATATACTGTATTTTGTGCGAAATTATCTGAATATTATAAGCATTTCTAATGTTGAATTTTCTGGTCTAATTCCTATTATATTTGATCCTTTGATTGTCTGCACAAATGTTAGATCCTGGTTTTTCTTCAATGTAATTTTTTATTGATCTTGATGTTCTACCTGGTCATTGGCAGCTCTCAAGGTTTTAACCACAGAGCACAGCAAGAGCTCTAGGTTGGTGAATAAGTTGGAAAGCGCTTGGGTGAACCCAACTCAAACTGTGAAGGAACCTTATCTTAGCTCGTCTTTGCGGAACTTGCTTCTTTATTTTCCCGGTAGAAGTTTCATGACCCTTTGCCTCTCTATGGATCTCCATACTATTACTGTACAGTAGTCTTTATGTGCATCTCGAAATTCTTAATCTTCTTGCATCAGTTTCTTAGTTTGATGAGTTTGGTACTGCATATTTAAGTGCTGCTAATCAAAATAAGGATTTAAAGTTTTTCTTCTGGCTCTCAACCCTGAAGTTGGATGTCCTATGACTTCTATCTTTCTGCCAATTAATTGAAAATATTTCTATGAAATAAGATAGCATTCTTGGAGGTTCTAGCATCTAAAATTTGATTCAACATGAAGAAAAGCCTCTAAGAAAATACAATTTTCTATGCAGTCCTGTAGTATGTGGTGTACAGATTTTTTTTCCACTGATTCCTTTTTTACATGTGAGTCTGTGGTCAAGCCATGTACTCAAGGTACATAACTCATTGGAGGAAAGTAGGTCAAATAAAGTGAAAGACTAAATAACGAAGTATTAAGTGACAACGCGTCATCTTGAGATTGTCAGTTTCATTTTCATTTCTAGTCGCTAAATTCCTTTATAAGCAAATGAAATATTATTTAATTTATTTCTTTATTACGTCTGATCAGCATATTTGATTGAGGGATTAAAGCATTAACTACTTTGGCGCTTGTAGTGCGCACTTTTTCCTTTTCTGTTCTTTTTATGGGTTGGGGAATGTTGTGGTAGTGTTATGAATCGGGTTTAACATATTGCTATCGTAGCAATAAGCATTGAATAAAAGCTTTTTACATTTCCTCATATTTAATTTGTCTTGCATTGTTATGATGTGGAGTTTCTTTAACTCTGATTTTAGTATCTGTTAAATTTTCAATTTATTTATGCTATTTACTTGTGGAAACTGATAGGTCTTATTACAATATCTAGCAGTAAAAATCTCTTATAAGATAAAGAGAGAATAAGCCTCATATATAGTACAAGTTTACAGCTGACTCTAGCCTACATTAGCCATACTAGTAACTGATAGATAGCTGTCTTAGTAGCTGATAATTAGATGACAATTAACATACCTACATTTACTATTAGCAAACCTATGTAATTAAATATGAATAAAAGAACAATACACACTATTCTAACATTCCCTTTCAAGTTGCAGCATGGATATCAATCATTTCCAACTTGGATAAATGTTCTTCAAGCTTAACTCGTGGTAGACTTTTGGTCAGAAAATTAGCAAGTTGTTATTTGGAAGTAACA
The DNA here is from genome assembly GCA_019593545.1 of Apocynum venetum. Lineage (NCBI taxonomy): Eukaryota > Viridiplantae > Streptophyta > Magnoliopsida > Gentianales > Apocynaceae > Apocynum > Apocynum venetum. The sequence goes on from SRSM01000324.1 coordinate 4,041,495, forward strand.
TAAGGTATACACACAAGTCCTTCAACCTTTTCTTTGATGAAATGTCTATCCCCTTCCACATGCTTAGTATGATCATGATCGGTTGGATTATGAGTAATGCTGATTACTGATTTGTTGTCACAATACAACAACGTAGGATTCTCACTTTGAAGTGATAACTCATTCATAATTTTTTTCAACCATAGAAGTTCACATATTCCTTGTGCAAGAGCTTGAAGTTCAGCCTCAACACTACTAGTTTCTTTTTACTTCTCCAAATCACTAGATTGCCCCATATAAATGTGCAATAACCACTGGTAGATCTTCTGTCACTGACTGATCCAGCCCAATTTGCATAAGTGAATGCCTCAATTTTTCTTGAATCATTCTTTTTGAAAAACAACCCATTTCCTGGAGTTCCTTTAAGATACCTCAAAATGCGATGAACTGCTCTAAGATGTTCTTCATATGGCTTGTGCATAAATTGGCTGACCACACTAACTGCATATGCAATATCGGGTCGTGTATGGGACAAATAGATTAAACGCCCAACCAACCTTTGGTATCTTTCTTTATCAAGAAGAACCTTTCATTTCTTAGATCTCAACTTGGAATTCTCTTCAATAGGTGTATCCGCTAATTTACTTCCCAAGAAGCCTGTATCTCTAAGCAAATCAATGATATATTTTCTCTGTGACATAAATACCTTTATTTGATCTTGTAACTTCCATACCAAGGAAATACTTCATAGGTCCAAGATCCTTGATTTCAAACTCTTTGGCTAGAACATGTTTCATTCTTTCTCCTCGATTGTATCATCTCCGGTAAGTAAGATATCATCAACACATAATTATGAGAAATTTTCCCATCTTGAGATTTTCTGAAGAACAAAGTATGATCAATGTGAGCTTGAAACTAGCCATATCTTTTCATTGTTTTTGAAAAACAATCAAACCAGGCTCTAGGAGACTGTTTTAATTCATAGAGGGATTTTTTCAATCTGCACACATTATGTACACCATAAACATCTTCAAAGCCCGGAGGAACATCCATATATACTTCTTCTGCCAATTTCCCATTTAGAAATGCATTTTTTATGTCAAGTTGTGAAAGTTTTCAGTCTAAATTTGCAGTAATAGAGAGAAGAACTTGATTAGTATTGAGTTTTGCTATCGGAGCAAAGGTTTCTTAATAGTCTACTCCATAGGATTGTGTGGATTCTTTTGCAACCATGTGAGCCTTGAACCTTTTGATAGAACCATATGAATTATACTTCTCTGTAAATACCCACTTGCATCCAACTGCTTTCTTTCCCTTTGGTATTGTTACACAATCCTAAGTTCTATTTTTCTCCAGTGCTATGAATTCCTCCGTAACTGCTGATCTCCATTCTGGAATACTAAGTGCCTCTTGGACTGATTTAGGAATCAGTACATTGGACAGATTAGTAGCAAAGACTCGATAAGATGAAGACAAATTGTTATAACATATATAGTTTGAGATAGGATGAGATGTACATGTTCTTTTTCCTTTTCTTAGGGCAATAGGAATATCTAAGTCTTGAATTGATGTAGAAATACCTGGACTTTTAGAGGAGGCATGATCTGTAGGAAGATTCTGATTTTTCTGTTTTGAATTATCAAGAACTGGTGGATCCAATGACTGGTTCTGCTCAAGTGTGTGAATTTTTTCATTTCCCTTTCTTTTTCGTCTTTCATAGACAAGTAATTTTGGACTTTGGAAGGGTCTTTTAGTGAGTGGAGTAGACTCGAGTGTCACAACAATTGGTGATTCTTGAGGAGCTGAGAAGATTTGATGATCAAATGAAGGAATGGGAGAATAAATAGGAGCTGATGAAGGAGTAGGAACTGTATCCTAAAAATTCCAAAAACTCTCTTCTGCTTTTAGTGATGTCACACACTTCCCCTGAAGGGCTGATTTTCAAAGAAAGACACATCTATACTAACAAACAATTTCTTAGTTGTTGGATCAAAGCATTTATACCCTTTTTGTGTGGGTGAGTAGCCTAAGAAAACACATTTAACAGCCCTTGGATCAAATTTACTGCAGCTATGAGAATGAATATGGACAAAGGAGATGCACCTAAATATCCGAAGAGGTATATTAGAAACTAGACGATTTGTGGGATAGATATTTTGAATCACTTTTAGGGGAGTCTTGTATCCTAAAACTCTAGTGGGCATTCTATTGATGAGGAATGATGCAGTAAGGATAGCTTCATCCCATAAATTTTTAGGCACATTAGTGGTGAACATCAAAGACCTAGCAACTTCAAGTAAGTGCCTATTTTTCCTTTCAGCTATTCCATTTTGTCCATTTTGTTAAGGGGTAATCACATAACTACTTTGATGAACAATTTCCCAAGAACAACTTTAAAGTACTCACTACCATTATAAGTTCTAAGGATTTGAAATTGGGTTTTGACCATGGAATGAAAATTTTTAAATGTTTGCTTAGTTTCAGATTTTGCTTTCAAGAGATATACTTAACAAAGTCTAGTATGGTCATCGATGAAGGTAATAAACCATCTAGCTCCTGAAAATTTTTTAATTCTTGAGGGACCCGATATATTATTATGTATGACTGAGAAATGTGCTGAATGTTTAAATGATTGAGGTGGAAAAGATGTACGGTGATGCTTGGAGAATTGACAAATTTCACGCTGGAGAGAAGAGGGATCTTTATTTTTGAAAAAAAATGGAAACAAATATTTTAGATATTGAAAGTTGGGGGTGACCAAGTCTATAGTGTTACAACATGATATTATTGTTATATAAGGAGGTGAAAAAGTATTTGCAAACTAGATTTTGTCTATTTGAGTCTTCTTTATCAAGGTAGTAAAGAACTCCACACTCTTTAGCACTGCCAATCATTTTCCCCGAAACCAGTTCCTGAAATTGACATGAAGAAGAACTAAATTTAGCAACACAATTTTGGTCATGAGTGAGTTTGCTAATGGATAAAAGGTTGCAAGAGATAAACGAAACATGAAGTGCAGACTCTAGAACCAGATTTTTTGACAAATTTATGGACCCTTTCCCTGCTAATGTGGATAATGAACCATCAACAAGCTTTACTTTCAAGTTTCCAGCACAAGGAGTATAAGAAGAAGAGTGAGGAACAATCTGTCATATGGTCTCTGAGGCACCAGAATCTCTGACCCGCGGAGTCTTGTCCTCAGTTAACTCGCTACAGGATTGAGGAAAATTACCTTTTTGTACAACATTCAGGAGTTTCATAAGGTTTCCAGTCCCTCTTTATTGAGGGAAACTGTAGTACTTTCTAGTATTGATTTCTCGAAGGATATTTGAAGAGCTTTGTTAGCCCCTTGGTCTGATTGTCCGTTCTTCAATGAGAGGGTTTTCCGTGTAATTTCTAGCAATTTTCACGAGTATGCTTCTCCCACAAACTTTATCAAGTTCATTGTTCAAGCCATCTAGAAATGCAAAAACACATTCCATCTATTGAGACCTGGGACCATTGGAGATAATTTTCTCCATTGAGTTTATGAGAGGTGATTGGTTGGGAAGAAAAATTGTCATGAGTATTTGATAGAAGAGTAGATTTGGAAGGTGATTTTGCTGGTCTAGAATCAAATTGATCACCAAAGGTGAAAGTATCAAGACATTTTTTTTTTTTCAATTTTGCTGGTGATCAGAGGTCTATTTGATATCATGTGGAAACTGATAGGTCTTATACAATACCTAGCAGTAGAAATCTCTTATTAAATAAAGAGGGAGTAAGCCTCATATATAGTACAAATTTACACCTAACTCTAACCTTTAGTAGCCATCCTAATAGCTAATAGATAGCTGTCTTAGTAGCTGATAATTGACCTATATTTATTATTAGCAGACCTATGTAATTGAATAAGAATAAAAGAACAATACACACTATTCCAACATCACTTTATGTCATGGATTAATGCTTACCAAAGGTTTTCCTTATCTATTTAGGTTGCATTTCTGTTGACGAAGGTGGCAATCGATTGTTCCTTTCTGATGTTAATCACCACCGCATCATCATCTTGGACAACACCGGAAAGATTTTGGACTGTGTGTGTATAAACATATGAATCTCTAATCTTTCAAATTAATAAATGATTATTAAATAGAGAAGACAGAAGTGTTCATAGAACTTTCATGATTTTCTGATTGTCAGATTGGTTCTTCTCCTGGTTTTGAGGATGCAGAATTTGAGAATGCCAAGTTAATGCGCCCTGCTGCTTCTTTTTATCATTCTCATCATGATTGCCTTTATTTTGCGGACTCAGAGGTATGCATTTGAGCTTTTGGCATTACAATATGTTGGGTATTACATGTTCTAACAATGCACCTGTTTTGCAAGTTGTTTTATGTTTTAACAGTTCCTGTTTGTTAAAAGAGAACAAATGACAGCATTTAGTTTAAATTATTTCATGAAACATTTTAACAATCACGAGCAAACTCAGGTTTAATAAGAAGGGAGAGTTTGGATGAGAAAAATGTTCTGTTAACTTCACAAAGATTGCATTATCAGTAGCCTTTGATTTGATAGAATTTATGGTGGATTTGGGCAGTTAAACACTAAGTGTATTTGTATTCTTTGTTAAATCCTTTGTGCTAATAGAAAGTAGATGAGAAAAAGGGGAGGAGGAAGGCCTGAAGTAATTTTCCCATTAAATCTTCATGGAACTATGGTTTAGGTAATTCAATTCAAATGTGTTAAAATTTGTTATGTTTGTGTATTTCCATAATCTCTCTCTCTCTCTCTCTCTCTCTCTCTCTCTCATGTCATGAAGAAGTTGCAAGGGAGAATTTCTATATGATAATGAACTGGCTGAGGATTTTGCTGGATGTAGACTGCTTTTATGGTTTTATCTTTTTAGGTTTTGGCTTTTCTCACCCATCCTACTTTCCACTTATCTTATTCCTCATTTCCATCCATTTGTTACCTCAGAACCATGCTATACGAAGAGCTGATATGAAGAGGCGAGTTGTTGAGACAATTTATCCAACAAACACTGCTAAGAAGACTAATAGTTTATGGAACTGGATTCTGGACAAGCTGGGGATGAAACGAGATGCAGAAACTAAGTGTGATGAATTCCATCTTGATTCACTTTTGTTTCCATGGCATCTGCTGAAGTCAAACGATAATGATCTATTTATCCTCAACCGCAGGTAAGCATAATATTTACTCTTAAAATTCTGTTTGTGAAGTCTAGTAGTCTCTTCTATGAAACTACTGACTTTTTCTATGTTTATATGTGGGTAAAAAGACATGGAACTTGGCTCAATTGTTTTGAGATAACCTGCCTCTTTTAAAAATTTAATGTTAAAAAAAAACAAACTGTAACGCTAGTTTACCATTTGCTATATAAGAGACCATGTAAAATTTCTTTGCTTTTGATACTGTTTGTTATTTCTGAAGTTATAGTTTCACATCTCTGTTTCAGTATTCTCTTTGTGATTCAGAAGTAGTATATTAGATTCTCCTGTTCTCTGATAGGAATCTAACCTTCTTAAGCTCTCCAACAGCGAAGTAGTATATTAGTGATTGATATTTAAGCCAGAGGTCACCAATAGAATGTGGATTGATGAACCATTGTTTCTTTTCTTTCTTTATTTTTATTTTTTTTGGCTGAAAATTTGCATCATTGTCATCAATCAATTAAATTTCTGATGCAGCTTTGGAACTCTTTGGATTATGGATATTACTTCAGGAATTATCAGAGAAGTAGTGAAAGGTCAGATTCCTATCATTAAGTTATCACCTTCTCCAGTTGTTCGACAAGTTCCTCTTGTTGACTTTTGAGCATTTTAAAGGAATTCCAAATGTATTGGAGATATGTGGAGCGATGATTAAGGAGAGAGCACTTCTTATGAAGCATGTGCCTGATGACTGGTTGCTGCAGCAAATGAACACAAGTAACTCCTTGGATGGAATTCCTCATGCTGGCTTGATGTCTTCTGTAGTGAAATTTAAGGACTATGTTGTCATCTGTGATGCAGGTACAAATACTTATCGCTTGCATTTCTTTTTTAATATTTATGTGTATAATTCAATTTATGATTAGTTTATCTATGAAGTGAGTCAGATGATATGGAGACTTGATATAAAATCTGGGTCAAGTTCAAGCTTTCAGTTATCGAATTTTGGTATCCTTGGTCTTCCTTATTGGTGCTCATTCCCTTTGGAGAAAGTTTTTGCAGTGTAAGTAAATAAAGCTGTGGTGGAACTGAAGTATATAATGACTGTTGCCTATGACCATATTGGTGTTTGTTTTTGTATTATAGTGATGAAGTATTATCGGAAATGCACGTCGACCATATTGAAAGTTTCCGCTTGTCGCCGGGTATAGTTTTTTGTTGCTCACAATTCAAAGTAATTTGGATAGATTTAAGAGTTAGCCTTTCTTCTCGCTCTATTTTCAACTTTTTCATATTGCTTCCTGTTTAATTGGTTGAAATAAAATTCTTTTTCTTAGTGTTTCCTTCTTTCTGTCATGTGGTATAATCAGACTGCCTAATACTTCTATTGATTCCTTTTGAAGTTTCACATGACTGAAAATTGAAGTACCTCATTTGTTAATGATTGGATGTGCTACAATTAGTGTCCTGTTTTCTACTATTTCTTCGGCATCCTCTGCTTCATTTCAAAAGGAGAAGTTATAAGATATCTGCTTTACTGACTAGTAAATATTCATTGTATTAATGTTTCTCCCTGAACTTGTGTCAAATCTGGGATTAAGTCAACTCTGGCTTTTCTTTCTGCATGTGGACACAAGTTTAACACTTGGAGGCATTTTGCTCATTATCATTGTTCACTATATATGACAGGTCGAGTTGCCATAGTATTGAATGTAGACATTCCAGAAGATGTGGATCTTGTAGAACCATTACAAGAAAATTCTGTATGGTGCCATGCAAGAGGTTCTGCAATTGAAGTCTCAGGTGCTGAGAGCAGAGCTGCTTCTTCAGAAAAGGTATCTACAACAGTGAGCTTTAGTTCTTCAAATATCTTAACTTTTTCTTCCCCCCTCTTTCCCTGAACCTTTTGGTTAGGATTTTACTTCATTCCCTGTATAGAGTAAGTAATTGCAAAAGCAAAAAAGAACAATGTATTAGAATTGGCTTCAGTAGCAAGAGATTTCATTCTGAGAGTGTGTGCAGGTTGGCGTTGCCCAACAGTGGTATGATGAAATTGACAAACTTACTTTCACAACATCAGAAATAGACTCAAGTGTGGAAGAAGAGACAAGAATTTCTGATGGAGAAGTTGAAGAAGGGAGAGTTTGCATTAATTGCATCATCAGTACAAGTCCTGGAACAAGTGAGGTATGCATATGTACTAATGTACATTTTTCTTGCTTGAGGTTTTCTTTCAGATGTATTTGGTATTGATCGAGTTGGAATTATGAAATACTGAGTATATGTCTATCGGTTGACTTTGAAATTTTGTGGCCAAGTTTAATATCTCTGGCCTTGTCTTGCACAAAGGGCAATCCTCAATGCTTGTGTGTTTACTCATGAAATATGCTACACTGAATTTTGAACTATGATGTGTTGAGGTTTTGGGATGTTTGATCTATTGAGGACACAATATGACATGTTGGGTTTTGGGATGTTTGATCTTCTGCCATTGTTGTATGTGTGTTTCCTTGAGAGAGTTGTCCAAGAATAGATATGAAAACTCTGTGAGAAATGAAAACTATAAATGTTATTGAATAATTGAGTGGTTAGAACTTGAAAACATCAATCGCATTACAGATAAAAGATGGATAACAAAAATATTGTACTGCTACTGATGAGATCAGGAGTGTCTCTTTAAGATCATGTCATGCAGATAGATCTTGCTCTAGTCACTAGAACTCCAGCTGTATGTTTTACACTTCAATTTCATTCTTCCTCAGGTTATCATTTATGCACCACTATACTTAAGGCTGAGGAGGAGTCCAATTTCAAGCTCAGATGGTCGAACTGAACGTGCAGCCAGGTTAGCAGAGATTTTGGACCCAATTGGAATGCCCAGGAGAGATTCCCTCATTCAGTTCCTATTGACATCTAATAAGAATCTGCATGATCTAGTCTTTCTCAAACCCTTGCACGTGAGGCTTAAATTTGAGTGCGGTAACCATCCAAAAGCAGATAATTCAAAAAATGTGATTTTGTCAGATTCCTCCATAGATGTTAAGGTTGCCTTTTGATAATTCGTGGAAAATCCAGGTCTCCATGTCCACTGACTATGCTCTTTTTTTTTTTTTGTTTTTTGGGTGGGGTGTTGTAGGAAGTTTACACTTAATTACTTAATGTAGGAAGTTTAACTTCAGAGAACTATGAAGAACTAAGCTCACGATTTTGTAATTCATTGTAGTGATCTTCAGGCTTTTATTGCTTTCTGTTTTGTGCAACTAAATCTCAACTCTTACCCTTTTTGGGCTAATTCAAGCAAGTCTAAACCGTGTTTTGTGTTGAACGTGAAGATCCCTTTTATTTATTTTTGGCTTCTGTAGTTGGTGAAGAGGAAATCAAATATAATTGTATCTAAAACTCACTAATACAGGAAACCGAGAGTTCTCTCTCAAAATTTCTAAAATGAAACTTTTCAAACATTTAATTTTCGCTCATGGTAAGTTGTGACGTGGTTTCTATTCTTTTATTTTTATTTCTTTACTTCTATTCCATTTTGTTTAATCTAGACATTAAAGGGTAATATATATATATATATATATATATATATATATGTGCGCGCGCTCACGGATTACACAGAAGTGTAATTCAGTTGAGTTCGATTACATTATAATAACTCAATCGAGTTTGAAAAATGAAGTTGAAGCCGATATTGTTAAATTTTATTTAACATTTTTGAGCTTTTAATTTAAATTTGAAAAAAAGATATAAATAGATATAGTCCGCATGACAAGTTGAACTCAATACTTAAAGATCAGTTCAAGTTTGACTTCATTTACACAGCTAGGAGTAATGATCTGAAAATACATTACAACATATTTCAATTTAATTGAATTATTACTTGTTATTTCCAAATGCTTTTTAAGGATTTCAGAGTTGAGATTATTTCTATTTTAAATGTTCAAAAATAGGAATATAAATATTCACTTTAAAACGGAGAAATGTATATTTTCATTTTCCATTTACTTCCTCCAAACACTTAACCACACGTAGCATAAGCGTTTGGTATCGCTTATTGGTTCACTTAGCCCAGATATTTCAAATCTCATTGGTCCTGAATGGAAATCAATCGTGGCCGTAATGCATTAGGACTTAGATGCCTGTGCTTTCTTTCTTCGTGTTGTTTGCAGTTGTTCCTTCTAATTTTTTCACTTTAAACACGAACTAAAGAAAAACATTTGGCACCGCTCATTTCCTCCGCGCCACCGCCACCGCCCCCACCTATACCTCCACCTCCCACTGTTATGCAATTGATCAGAGGAAGTAAAGAAGAAAATATTGATGATTGTTCCATGAATGAACAGACATGCCCGACTGATCAAACTCGGTCTCGATGCCGACCCAGTACACGCCTCCAAACTAATTGCCGAATACGCCTCTTCTCCAACTTTCAACCCACTGAGTCAAGTCCAACAAGTCTTCGAGCAGGTGCCGTTCTCCCTTAGAGACACAGTTCTATGGGGTTCGCTCATCTCCGCCTATTCCCGCTGCGACCAACCTCGCAAAGCCCTCTACATTTTCTCCCATATGCTCCGCCAACACTCTCTCGACCCCGCACCAAATACTCGGCCAAATTCCTACGTTTTCACCTCCGTGGCTCGGGCGATTGCTTCTTCCCCGGAACAGGTTTCTTTGGGCCAAGCCCTTCATGCCCATGTAATCAAAGAGGGACTTATTCCCCGAGGCGTGTTTGTTGAGACGGCATTGGTCGATATGTATGGTAAATGTGGAGAAATAGAGTCTGCTAGTAAGCTATTTGATGAAATGCCTCAGCGAAATTTAGTGACTTGGAACGCCATCCTTTCTGGTTTTTTTCGAAATGGCATGGAAAAAGTTGGGCTGGTTATGTTTCAAAAGATGACAGAGAGTGAAGTTTATGCCCCGGATGAGTTTACTGTTGCCACGGTGTTAACTGGCTGTGCTGAGTTGCAGGATTTAGTCTTGGGAATGCAAGTTCATGGCTATGCCATTATTAGGGGATACGAGTTGAACTGTTTGGGTTCACTAGCTAATATGTACTTCTATTGTGGTGAAGTTGAATCTGCGGAGAAAGTTTTGAATGTGTTAGAAGACGATTTGTTCCTTAAACTTACAAAGATCAGAGGACTTATCTTCAATTATAACTATTACTGTGCTTTGAAGTGTATTTCTTCGGACAAGTATGGAGTTGAGATGCTGTATTTGGATCATACTCTGATTATTCCACTTGTATCCGCATGCACAAAGCTTTCTTTGCTTAAAGTTGGAAAGCAACTCCACGGGCTATTCATTATTTTGACTGATTCGTGTACCAGTGTTAATTCATTGGAGGATACTGCATACATCTGTTGTGCTTTGATTGATATGTACAGTAAATGTGGTGATGTTGGTGCAGCTCGGAGAGTTTTTGATTCTTTGCTGTCCAGAAGTGATGTTTCACATGGGAATGCATTGATAGCTGGCTACATTTATAATGGTTTATTTGAAGATGCTAGGACAATATTTGAAAGTATGCCAGAGAAAAATGTAATATCTTGGACTAGCATGATGATGGGGTATGGTCAGAGTGGTTGGCCAGATGAAGGCTTAAATTTATTGACAAGAATGCATTTTGACACAGAAGGGCTCATGATTCGTGGGAATGGCTTGACTTTTGTTGTGGGCCTTGAGGCATGTAGCTACTTAACAGATCTGGAGAAGGGAAAGCAAATACATGCAAAAATTTTGCGGACATTAACGAGTGCTGACATCAATAATGTAATAGTTGGAACAGCTTTGGTTGACATGTATTCTAAGTCAGGGAAGCTGCACTATGCCCGGAAAGTATTTGATTTGATGATGGAAAAGAATGTTGTTGCATGGACATCTATCATCATGGGTTATGCAGTTCATGGTTTCTGTTTTGATGCCCTTGAATTTTTCCAGCAGATGATTGGTACTGGTCTTGAACCAAATGAAGTGACATTCATTGCTCTATTAACTGCGTGTAGTCATGGTGGTATTATAGTTGAGGGATTGCAATACTTCAAGATGATGATTGAGAAGTATAATTTGATCCCGGAGGTAGACCATTACACATGTATAATTGATATGTTGGGCCGTTTTGGAAGGCTTGATGAAGCATGGAATCTACTAGTGGAAATTGAAAAGCGAGAAACTAGCAATGGCTGTCCAACCAGTACTGCTTGGGCTGCATTGCTTGGTGCTTGTCATTTACATGGAAATCTGGAATTAGGTGAACGCGTTTCTAAGAAGATTGAGTGTAGAAGACAAATTTCTTCAATGCATGTTGCACTTTCCAATGTATATTCAGCTTCTGGAATGTGGAATAAAGCATATGGAGTGAGGCAGAACTGTAGAAAAGAAGGAAGCATCACTGGTGAGCCTGGTCTTAGTCGCATCTATGCATCCTAAGAATTCTTGATCTGGATTACTAGAGAACTTATTAACCAGAAAGAGGCTCTACTTGAGAAGATTAGCTCTTTTGAAACAGTAAACTTGCTCTTTGAAAGATTTTTTGTGCTTCCAGGCTCATGAGCATACATCTATTGTCCATGACTGTATTGAAAAAGGTGGATAGAAACCTTCCCATAACTGTATTGGAAAAGGTGGCCAGAATTTTGATTGCTACTGTGAGCCCAGGCGGATCTGTACTGCTCTACGGTGGCCCCGTGAATTTAATGTTCAGAAGTTCATTTTGTCATACTTACGCAGAAAGTTATCAGAATGCATAGCCAGGGAAGAAGCAGTGTAAGGAAGACAGCAGCTCATGTTGTTTCAATAATACTCATATCACGTCAAAGTCACTCAAGCAACTACTTACACTGTGGGGATTCTTCTGGCTGGAGTTTCAGTTTCAGGGAACTGGAGGGAAGAACTTCAAGGCTGTTGACATGCTTGGTAACATTCTTCTCAGAAAATTTGCCACTTCAACTTTCTCTTACTTCAAGATAATTTAAAGAAATCTTACACTATCCAAGGGTGGTCCTTGTTATCCTTGATAGTGATTAATGGTGGGATGATTCTTAAATTAATAAAATTTTAGATAAAAAAATATAGATAAATTGGCATTCAATTGAATTTAATATTCAATTTAATTTGGAATGCAAGGAATATATTGGGCTACCGGCTACTCAGGAAGAAAAGGGAAAAGCTTAAGAACATCTGGTTTGAAATAAGTTGTAATCATGGAAATTTTAATAAATTAAATTTCAAAAACTAATTTGAAATATATATAAATGACATACAATTTTAACTATTTAATTTAAATTTTTCCTTTCAAATGAAAAAATTCAAATTCTAAGTCCAATCAAGATAACACATGGTCTGCGGATGACAAGACAAGAGTTTTGACTAATAGAAATTAAAGAACTGACCGATAAAAAAGCGTCATAAAATAAATTTTTTTATAAAATTTATCCCTTGAATATTAAAATATATATACATATAATTTTTAAATTATCTAAATGGGTCATCATCTTTTAAGTTCAACCTATCTATCTACGTAAACAATTCAAACAAATCTATCAGCATATAACAATCCAAAACTAATTTAAAAATTATAGAAAAATGAGTAAGAATTAGAAAAGAAGAAAAAAAAGGCCAAATGAGTGAAACTTAGAAAATAAGACCGAAGCTAATTTAAAAGGGTATTGTGTCAGTCACGTTTTTTTTTTTCCTTTTTTTGATAAGTCTCAGTCACACATTCTACCTTATTTGATTCTCACATCTAATGTTAGCCAGGGGCCCAGGACATCTGCTTACCTGGTCTTTGTTGTTGGCCAAGCTTCCCCGCCAAATTGGTTCCTACAAATTTACGTCGCTACCAAACCACCCTTCAAATTCTCTGTTCCTTTCCTTTGCCATCATCATCTTCAACGGGACAGTTATAGGAATTTTTTGTTTGACATCTCTCTTTCCTCCGTCTGGATAAGGTTTTTGAAGATAATCATCTGTAAATGTACCCTTTTTATAGCTAGATTTTATTGCATTTGACGACCTGTCTTTATTCATAGACCCTTTCAACTCATTGCAATTTGGGCTCTTCGCTTGAATTGAAAGGCCTTATTCTTTAGCTCATGAAAATTCCCAGGTGTCTTTACCATCTATATGGGTGAAATAGACTTTCGGAGGTGAAATTAGGGGAATTCTATTGAAATCTAGCCGTCATCATTGTAGTTTTCCGGGGAAGGAAGCCAATCTTCCTAAAGACAATTGAAAAACCGATTTTTGTCGTGGGTTATTGGTGATATTTCATAAGATTGAGCATTTGTGTAGTTCTTGTTGACAGAAGCCTCATTTTAGAGAATTTTATGTTTGGATCTGTTGGGCTAAAAAAATGAGTTGTTTTTCGTGTTTTTCATCCCATGAAAAGAAAGTTTCAAAGAAACATGAGAGCAGGAACAGAGGACAAACGCCACCTGCTGCTCGTCCCCAAAGAGAACCCCCTCGGGAACCACGAGTCCATCCGCAACCGCATACACAAAAGCCTGCACGTCCACCGCGACCTGGTAAGCACATGGCTGTACGGCTTTCTCTAACTTTGTCTGCAAATATCTTCCTCTCTCTCTCTCTCTCTCTCGGATGGCCGAGGCGATCCCTTTGTTTCGATGGGGCTTTAGCTAGTGTATGTGATCCTAGATCGGATGTGACTCCGCAAGATAGCATTTTTATGATGAGCATTGTTATACTTAAGAACTATAATAAAAATGTTTGAGAAGATCTTTCTTGCTATGGCTAATCTAAAATTACACCCCTAGATTACTAAGGTTACGAAATGAAGATGATTTATTTGCATGATTAGGATATGTGTATTTTATTTTCGTCAGCCAACGATTGTGGAGATGCAAATGTATGTTATTCATAGACAGGAAACAATTTAAACTCTAAGAATATAAACCACTGCAAATATATGACGAAATGCTGCAGAGGATCCAATGAAGAAGAGTGCTGGTGAAGGTAACCAAAAGACTTCCAATAAAGATGGAGGCAATAACATTGCAGCCCAAACTTTCACTTTTAGAGAGCTAGCAACTGCAACAAAGAATTTCAGACAGGAATGTTTGGTGGGCGAAGGTGGATTTGGTCGAGTTTATAGGGGTCGCCTTGAGAAATCTGGCCAGGTAATTGAAAATTGTCTGTCCTATCATAGAGATTTCTTCATTTTTTATCTTCATTGCAAATTTTTGTCTTTAATTCAGATCATAGCTGTGAAACAACTAAACCGAAATGGATTGCAAGGAAACAGAGAATTTCTAGTAGAGGTCTTGATGCTTAGCCTTCTGCATCATAAAAATCTGGTAAATCTAATTGGATATTGTGCCGATGGAGATCAGAGACTTCTGGTATATGAGTTTATGTCACGGGGATCCTTGGAGGACCATTTATTGGGTACTATACAATATTCTTCTTCTATTGAGCAAATCCTTTTGAAAATTGTTTGTCATTTTCTGTTAAAGATCATTCATTCATTGGTTACCATAAAGACCAAAGAAAACCTGTTACTACCTTTTTAGAGATTCGTCAAGTTGAGCATACTTTGAATCAGATTTCAAATTCAATGGACTTCAATTTTGTTTTAGCTATTATTGAGTTTTCTTTTAGGTATAAAACTGCTCCACTAGATGAAAATGACTGATTTTTTTGTGTATTTGATAGATCTTCCACCTAATCAGCCTCCACTAGATTGGTCCAAAAGGATGAAGATCGCACTACATGCTGCCAAAGGTCTAGAGTATTTGCACGACAAGGCAAACCCACCAGTCATTTATCGTGACCTGAAGTCGTCCAACATTTTGTTGGATGATGGCTTCAACGCAAAACTCTCTGACTTTGGATTAGCTAAGCTTGGACCTGTGGGAGATAAAACACATGTATCATCAAGGGTGATGGGGACATATGGTTATTGTGCCCCAGAGTACCAGATGACGGGGCAGCTTACTGTGAAATCAGATGTATATAGTTTCGGTGTTGTTCTCTTGGAGTTGATTACAGGGAGGAGGGCCATTGACACAACAAAGAATCCCAAGGAACAAAACTTAGTTGTTTGGGTAGGTTAAATCATCCCTCACTTTACAATCACAAATCTAAATGCTCATATCCTATTCAGAATGTCATCAAACATTCTTGTGTCTTTCACTTCCAATAACCTCTTATCTGATGTGATGCTTTGCTCTTGAATTCCCTGATATTATAGGCTAACGTTTTTTTTTCCTTAACCATTTATTTCTTTTGCTTGCTCCTATAACCAGGCAGAACCCATGTTCAAGGAAACAAGTAGACACTCAGAACTAGCAGATCCACTTCTTCAAGGAAATTTCTCAAGAAAGAGTTTAAGCCAAGCTGTCGCAATTTCTGCAATGTGTCTAAATGAAGATGCATCAGTCCGTCCTCTGATCAGCGACGTAGTCACAGCTCTTAGCTATCTCTCAACGGGACCAGACACAGAAATGGCTTCGCCTCGCCCTGCTCCTTCTACCTACCCTTCCAACACATTACCTGGTACAACAACTGATGATCAGCAAGACGACTCTGCAAAAGAGCGCCAGAGAGCAGTTGCAGAAGCTATGGAATGGGGTTCAAATTCAAGGGATCAGAACAGAAGATCACTTGCTTCATAGAATTCTTGAGAGTGGTATTCCCTCGTATCATCATCATCACCATATCTGGATATCAAAATAAGATTTTTCTTTCTTTTTCCCTCCAAGAGCATATATATCCACATATTTATTCAAGTGGAAAGGACCATTGTTGCCAGGTGACACTGAGAATTTTTCTAGAGAGAATGAATTTAGACAGTACTGAATATGAGACTTAAATGCATACTTTTGTATATCACAGATATATGCAATCACTGTTATACCTGATGACTCATATTGTAACTCATCATCTGAAGCATCTCATAGTTTTAATCTCAAAACCTCAACTTTTCATGAGGCTGTAGACTTTCAATTTGTGCTGTAATTAAGTCGCGAACTGAACAAATATGAATACTGTTTCAGTGAAAATATTTTTGTTTTAATGTAACAATCATTAATTGAGGTTGTTTTAACAATTGAACATGGACAAGTGTCCATTTTATCTTTCAGAAAACAATAGTTTGGACCATATATGAAAGGAGTGCTTGTGATGCATATGCTGATTGTTTCCTTTCTTAATCAAACTTTACTCTCTTAGATTATAAGTCAGGTAATTCAATTACTTGAGTTAGCAAGAGAATTTAGCAGGGTTGTCTGGGTTCAAACAACTCTTTGGGATACGAGTCTATCACTTAGGGCTTGTTTAAGGTGGTTTACTTGATCATGTGATTTGCTAGTTATTGCACAAAATGAAGAGTTTACTCAGTGTGTACAATAAGATATAGTAACTGAAGAAAAAAGGAAATCAATTACCATTTCAAGATCCTCAAATTGAAGTCCCCAAAATGTCCTCTTTAAATCTTAATTAATATCCATTCATGGAAGAGAGAGGAGTTATATGTAATACCCATATAAAATGGAAATCTCACATATCTATTGGACAAGAAGAAAAAAAAATGAATTTTAATTTTAAAATTAAATATATTTTTTATTTAAAATTTAAAAAAAATCCTCTTGATTTATAAAACTTCATATGCTACTAATATATGGTTCCCAAAGTAGTATATGTTTAGTTATATTTTGAAGAAGTAAATGGGATAGTAAAAAATTAAAAAATAGGTACAAAAATAAAAAATGATAAATTTATTTAGTTCAACAAAAATGTGGAAGGGGGAGTACTGCTCTCATTCCAAATTAGTATTCCTTCCCCTCTCAGATTAAGGAACATTTAGACTATTAGGAAATTCACCTTTTACACTTCAATAAAAAAAATTGTACAATTATTATTAAAAAGTACTAAATATGTTTATTTTCCTTTTTGTATTGTCCCAAATTATAGATCTCTTTTCTTATCAAAAGTATAAGTTTTTCTTAGTTTACCAAAATATACTTATTTAAAGTGAAATTATTTGTATATAAAAAGTGTATTAAATTCATTTTTAAATGATAAATGGTGATGGTATTTTATGAATATTTTATAAAAAATACACATTTTCAATAACATTAATTATGTTTTTATAATCGGTGTGAAAAATAAAACAATGAGAAAAAAATTAAACAAGTCTATCAATTTAAGACAAATGGAGTATAAATTTATATTTAATATCCAATAGATCCTAATGCTTTCATAACTAATTAAACATTTAATTTCTTCTAAGCTTTTGCAATGTCAAATGACCAAAAAAATCCTATTAACACTTTTTTTTTTTTAGATCATCTGGTATCCTTCACACTGGAGATTAATTTGGATTCAGTTCGGATTATATACGCATAATTTGATTCTTATTGAGAGGAAGACCTAGCTATTCTCATAAAGGATTGAACTTGCGATTTCTCATTAACTTAGCACGACATTTATGACTAATTAAATTACATTTCATCATAGTTAACTATAATTAATTAGCATTAACACTTTCATGACTAATTAAATTACATTTCATTAATAGTTAACTATAATTAATTAAATAGCTAAAGACTATTTAATTTTATACAATTAATTTTGCATTTCATTGAATTTGCTAATTTTATTGAAATTGACAAATTCAATCATTTATTTATTAGAGTTTGGTAAGAGTGGTCTCTTTCTTATATTTTTACACTATTAGATCATCTATTTATCCATGTTTGACAACTTTGATAATTTTTTCCAATTTACCATTAATCAACGAAAGTGATTTTTTTTTTAACTTTTGAAAATGGGCAAATTTATTCATTCACTGTGTTCATTTTCTCCAATGGACCAATGTCACCAAAAAATAAAAAATAAGGGACCAATCCACCAAATGCATAATTTGCCAAAATTATTTTTAATCCCTAATTTGTTTTACTTCCTCTCTTATCTTTCATTTCTTCTTCTTTATTTAATCCTTATCATCTATGCTCACCTTAACATGATGAATAATTATTTTTAGTATTTTAATAAGAAAAATTGATGAATAATACAATAGCATATTTCTAATTATTGATCATTGTAAAAAAAATATAAATTCATATTATCGTAGATATAACTACATGTTGTAATATACGTGCTATTTCCATGTGTTGTAATATGCAAAAATTATATAACTAATTACATTTTTCTTAGTTTAGTTATTTATAGCATTTGATGAATTATAATTAGTATAGTTAAATAATTTTTTAATTAATATAGTTGTTCTTATAATATTTATAATTTCTTGTGATATAATTTTTAAAGGAATAGTATCACATAATTGATTTTATTTTTATAAAGTTAATAATATATTTTATCCCTTTAATTTCTTGAGGATGAACATTTTCTCATATTTTATTTGATCAAAATAAGTAGATGATTGATAGTGATACTTTAATAAGATAAATATTGCTATCAATTTGTTATATAAAAAAATCACTTTTATTAGTTATATGTCATAGAGATTATAAAGTTCATTGATTTTATCCTTACGATAATATAAGCTTACAAATTTTTATAATTATTGATAACTAAAAGTAGGTTTATTGTATTATTCATTAATTTTTTTATTAAAATATTAAAAATAATTATTAATCAAGTTTGGTAAGAGAATGAGAAAAGAAAGAAGAAGAAAGGAAAGATAAGAGAGGAAATTAAAAAAAATGAAATTTAAAAATAATTTGATAAATTATACATTTGGTGAATTTGGTTATTTATCTTTTATTTTTTGATGATATTGATACATTACGAAAAATTGGCACAGTAAATGGATAAATTTGCCTCTTCAAAAAATAAAAAAAGTCATAAAATGTTTATTTTTATTAACTCACGAGAAATTGAATGAAATTATCAAAATTGTCAAATATAAATAAATAAAGGATTTAATAGTGAAAAAAATAAAAAAATAAACCAATATTACCAAACTATAATAAATAAGATATGAATATGACAATTTGCCAAGTAAAAAAGTGAACATTCAAAATAACTACCTTTCAATAAAAGGAAAAAAAAAAGTCCTTCGATAATACATGGCCCAATAAAAAAAGAAGAAGAAGAAGAAGAAAAAGGAATACGTGGATCGTGGAGAAAGGAATGGATGATTTCCCACACTTGTTCTTTACTTGTTTTTCGTCTCAGATTGGCAAGGGCATAGATCTACGGCATCTCTTGAAGATCTTCCCAAGAAAGGGAACTAACTTAGTTTTATTTTATTAATCAGCAGGCGCCACCGCCAAATTTAGCCACTGCCCTCTGGTACGCTGTTTGACATGGGATTCTTCTTGTATCATTTTTTATTTCAATTACAAGATCCATTATTTATGTCTGATGTTTCCATAATATGGATTCTAATTTCATTGGATACCAAGATAATTGTTTTTGAATGGGAATCGAGGGTTCTTAAACTTCTTGTAGTTTGCTCCAAATTTCTTGGTGCGTCCTACTTCTCAAAAACCTTTTTCTTAAAAAAAAAAATTTTAAAAATCTAAGAATATGAACTTAAAAATGGTTGAATTCTCTGTTAAAGCTCGGGTTTGCTTGCCCTATCATTAACAATGGTGCAAGGAGGAGCCTAACTAGTATGACTCTGTTGTTCTTTTTCAGGGTATTCTTTTTATGAAGAAATAATGGTAATCGGATGATGAGAATTATGTAAATTTGGAGACTTTAGAGGTTGATGAAGGTTTTTGAGTTAAACCCTTAGGTTTAGAGTTTTATTTGGAATTGTGTTTTCAAAGGAATGAGAGGTCAAGTAGGGAGATGGGTTTTAGGACTAACATACATTTTTGCAGTTGCAGCAATATGGATTGCTGCTAGTTTTGTGGTTCAATCAGTTGTAGATGCAGGTGTTTCGCCATTTCTCGTTACATACATTTGTAATTCTTTGTTTGTGGTGTACATTCCTCTGGTTGAAATTGGCCGATTTTTGGAGGATAGGTTTGGAGGTCTTCTCTTTTGGAAGAACGGAAAGGAATCCAGACCGCAAGGATTGGGAGATTCGGAGGAGGCAAATCTTCTTGAAGAGGATGGTGCTGGTGTTCAAGCAGACACTTTAACTGTCATCGCAGAACAAAATGAAATAGCTAACCATGTTGAAGGAGTGCTTTCGGGACAAGAAACTATTGATGAAAATGCTAATGTTGGATTGGATGCAAAGGGGCGTTGGACACGCACTAGAATAGCTAAAGTTAGCTTGTTGATATGCCCATTTTGGTTTCTTGCGCAGCTTACATTTAATCTTTCACTGAAGTATACCACAGTTACAGTAAGCAGTCACTCTTCACTTGGCACTTTCCATTCCCTTTTGTTATAACAACTGAAGTATACTAATCTCCTTGTATTTCAGCTTCTGTAAAATTCCAAAAGCTAAGTGACATAACTTGTTTTTCTGATTCCATACAGTCAAATACCATACTAAGCAGTGCCTCCAGCCTCTTCACCTTTTTGCTCTCTCTTGTATTCTTGGGGGAGCAGTTCACTTGGGTAAAGTTAATTGGTGTTCTGCTTTGCATGGGAGGGACGATAATTGTTAGCTTGGGTGATTCAGAAACAGGATCAAGCACAGTTGCTTCGAACCCTGCCCTTGGTGATATTCTTTGCCTTATTTCAGCAGGATTTTATGCCATCTATATTAGCCTTATCCGTAAGAAGATTCCTGATGATGAAGATGGTAAACAGGGGCACCCTAGTATGGCACAGTTCCTTGGCTTTTTAGGTTTGTTCAATCTCCTGATATTTCTGCCTGTTGCCCTAGTACTCAACTTTGCCAAGCTGGAGCCTTTTAACATGCTCACCTGGAAGCAGTTGGCCTTAATTGTTGGAAAAGGTATGTTTTAAACTAACTTTATATTTTAATGATTGGCTTGGATTTACTTTCCCTGGTAGGACCTTTAATGTGGAAAATCAGATTTGTATTTCTGCTATTTCAAATGTATTGTTATTGCTGCATGCACAAACTAAACTTGTCAATACGGTTACAACGGTGACCATTTTGAGATCGGCCCTCAATTTTCATAACGGAAAAGCTATTATAAGCATTTCTTCTTCAGCTTAAGGGTTGAATACGGAAATTTATCAGTTGATGCTAATAAATATCCATGGTGTCTGTTTATGCAGCTATTGCTGCCACTTCCCTTTACCACTATTTATAAAGCTTTATCGTTTGGATGTTTGCAGAACAATAGTCATACAATTTAGCTCATTTCTCTTTTTTTGTAGATTTATAATATTTATAGCGCTAAAGTGTCTATTTAGAAGTTTGAGAAGATTGCATCGTTTGAGCAATGTAGAGCTATGATATTATAAAAAGCAGCTAAATCATTTCCTTGCTTGCCCCACTGTAACATGAAAGAGATGGAATATGAAGGATATCAACAGTAGCAGAAAAAGAAAAACAGACCTGGAGGAGAGAATTTATTATACTGGACTAACTAAAGCAGTAGCATGCCTTTGCTTCAAGTGTGAGAAAGAAATGCTTGTTTATTGGTTTTCTTACTATGGTACTGTATGAAATGAGAAACAGAGCTAAGCAACTTAGGTGCAAAATGCCATTTTCTACTAATTTCAATTAACATAATTTTGTGGCATTGAATGGAAATAATCAGTAGAGAGAATAATGGAGGCGAAAGGAGATACTCTTGAAATCTTCAAGAGCTGTGTCTTGCACATTTTTTAGCTGCCACTTTTTTCCTGCAGATATCAAACATTAGATTAAATTCATCAGAGTAGCTTTGAGGATCATAATTTTGTTGCTCACTTCTAAGTCTCTTTTGATTAGGTTATACACTTATCGCTGCTTGACATTCAGCAGATACTTCTAAATCTTCATGTGCAGTATGGATAACCTAAATTTTTAAATCTAATAACTAGGTTTGCTGGATAATGTCTTGAGTGATTACCTATGGGCAAAGGCTGTTCTTCTGACCACCACCACTGTAGCAACTGCTGGTCTAACGATTCAAGTTCCATTGGCAGCCATTGTGGATGTTCTAATTGGGAATGCACCCTGTGCCTCAGATTACGTGGGCGCTGCTGCTATCATGGTTGGTTTTGCAGCCATCAACATTCCTTTAGATGCCTGCTCAGGATCAAAGAACTCCTGTATTGAACTTGAAATTGAAAACATCAGTAACAGACACGATCAGCAATCATCAAGTTGACATGCAAATGAGGCACAATAGTTCAAATATACTTGTTATGGCCAACCATCATGTAATGTATATTATTACTTTTACCAAGTTTACAACTTTGATTCTTTTAATTATTTGGCATGCATAATAATAGACTGGAGGCAAGTAGGAATTTGTTTCTTCCTGCCCAGATCGAGGAACAATGCTTGCCGCGAATATTCGGCTTCAATTTTGTATTCTACTTCCTAAGAAAGAAAGAAAGCATGAACTGAAGAATTATAGGGAAATTCATTTCCGCATATGCTTGATATTTTCATATCCATGCTTAGAAAATCACTTCCGAAATTTATTTTGCCAAAACATACACTTTATATCGGAATGCAGAAGAGTAGGAGCTTGGAACAATACATGCACGTACAACAAATGATCGTCCTTATCAATCAATTGTCTCCAGCGTCACAGAAGATGCTTTATAATACGCACTCCGTCATATATATATACACACACACATTGCGTGTGTGCGTTTAAAAAAAATACTTCAGCTAATAATAAGAAACAATTATCATATGATAATATTATTTGTCACTGAAATGCAATGGAGCTACATCTCATATCTGCAATTCACTTCCCATCGTAAACATGAGATATTTAGCTCAAAGGACCCTTGAGCAATGCTTGACAAGGCATTTCATGAGATATTTAGCTCAAGAACCCTTGTGCAATGCTTGACGACGCATTTTCGAAATCCGTTATCGGTTTTTAATCATGTTTAGCCATTTAACGAAACTACATCTCATATTTACTATGACAACAATTAACTTATGAAGAAACATTTTTTAATATATTTTTATTTTAATTTATTCAAATTTAATGTTAAACATTTTTCATATGAAATTTTATTAATAATTTTCTTAACTTAAAAATATACACCACACTAATTAATAATATAACATGCACCCTCACTAACCCCCTTAATAAAAAACATTATAATAAATTCAATAAAATCAAAACTTATTCTTAATTTTTATATAGATAGTATTTTAATTTCAATAAATCGTCTCTCAACTTACTAAACCAAGTGGTCTTTCAAAACATTCATTGGACAAGTCACCAACAAGGCTTCATGAAGCTGAAAAAAATGCAAATCAATGGGGTTAACCAACCATTTGGCAGCCACGACTGAGCACTTCTGCTGCTAGCAAGATGGAACGGTTGATTTTAAGATCTAAGTTGGCCTAATACAAGTATATATCCAGTCTAGCTTTGGGCAGCATTGACGTGGCCATATTTAACCATAACTTTCTTTGTTGCCATTGCGGCAGCTTCACTTGCTCGGAATGCTCCAGTTGCCATAATGGCCTCAAACTCTCGGCCTATCTCTTCTTGTACCTTGCTCCGAGCATCCCCGAGAGGATCTCCCTTGAAACTACTAGGTGATGTCTTCTCTTGTCCGCCTGCAGAAGGCTTGGTCTCATCCTCTGACACCTTTTGCCCTCCAGAAGCCACGGTAATGTCTTTATCGTTCATTTGTCTGGATTGGACAGTGTTACTGTCCATAGATTTGTTCCCACTGCTGGATGTCTGAGTAGCAGGAGCAGCAGCAGGCTTGAATTGGGGCGCATGAGGGACAGCACCTGCTTTTAAAGTTGTCTCCAATTGCTGTATCATGGGCACTGCATCAGGTATGAAGTCCAAATTAGAAATGCTCATATTTATATTCGGCATTTTAAATAAAATTGACATCCTACAAAGTATATCTTCATATAAAACTCAAGTCAAAGAATCATATTCATGTAATTGAGAAGGAAGTTATGCAGGAGTAAAAACAATAACTATTGATACAAACACGTTTCAAGAACATCAAAACATTCTTAAATGTTATAGAACACTCACAAAAGAGGGCTCCTGCTGGGCTATTCATAACTTCTTTTGGCAGGTCCAGAATATAATCTGGAATAGTCACACCAACTAAAAACTGAGCAACCTCATTGCTGAAATTGTTGCAGTTATGAGTTAGCAGACTGTATGTTTGTTCTGTATAGCGAGGGCTTATTTCCTGCAAATATGATTCAAATACATCCTTAGGAAGATGCGTGATACCAAGATTGACAACTCGAACTGGAGTCCCATACGGTGACATTCCTGCTGGGACATGTTGTATGCCACCTCCAAAAAAGTATTCATTTCCATAAACTACTATTCCTGTGTGCCTGCGTAATGTAAGGTTAGTCATCAGTAAATAGAAGAAAAGGAAAACAAAGGGACATAAAGTAAGGTTAGTCATCAGTAAATAGCAGAAAAGAAAAACAAAGGAACATATAAAGTATAAACACTGCTAGAAAGGAAACAATTCTAAAACTCTATATTTAATAGCATACTAACAGGAGAAAGAAGGGGGGGTGAAATTGCCTACTCTGAGGCAAGGTATCCCTACTTTCCTCTTCCATTCTGAACATTTTCTAAACAAGAAAAAAAAAGGAAAAAGAAAAACCAGGGCAATTATTTACAATAATATATCCTACTGCATATCATATTCTTCACACGTGAATCTGCCCAAGTTAAAAGCATATCAGTCAAATAAGAAGATTTTTTTGTTATCAATTGTGGCTTTAACACTCACCATACACCTTCAATAACTTTCCCCAACAATGAGCTAGACAACTGTCGGGCAAGCCCTTGGCTCAAGTCATACACGTTCAAGGAGACCTTGTGACTCTCCTGCAATAATCCAATGGAGAAAGTAATCCACATATGAGCATCTTCATAAAAAACATAATCAGGACCATAATCTGAACTTACACACAGAGGAAATACAGCACATTGCTGAAAATCACCCCAAGAAGACATACCTCAGCCATCTTAATTCTTAAACAGAAAAATGCAGGAAGGTTTGATAAATCAAGTAAGAAGTTAAAATAGCCCAATCAAGCTCAGAACCTGTAAAACTCAAACCATGAAAGCAATGTCAAACACATGCCATCAAAAGGGAATACTACTAATAATGTCAAATAAACCAGGAACTACACGAATCACTTACTCATCAAATAGTGTCATATCAACCCCACAATAGTTAGCAAAAAAGCCGCAGATTTGCACACATATCCTTATCCAATTCTATCCCATATACAGGGGTAAAAACTAAAATTCCCTAAAAGAACACTCTCTAAAACCTTATAAAATTATGCCCCCTTCCTCAATTTCTTTCTAATTAACCTGCATTCTGCAATAAATTTAACACGTTTCCGGCCAGAATAAGATTCGGAAGATTTTCAATCAAACAAGAAATACTTCCAAGGTAAAATCACAACAAACTCAGGGATCAGACCTTTACAATACTAGATCCCAGATTTTGTTTTCTGTTTCTTATCCAAAGGATTATCCAAAATGAAATTTCCAACACCAAAACAGCTAAAATATGAAATAATCTAGAAACACTAAGAAATCCTACAGAAAGTTCTTGAAAAAACTAAATCTAAAACAAGAAGAAAAAAAATCGAGGAAATTTGCAGAAGAAAATATCAATCAAATAGCAAGGGACAAATGTAGTTGCATTGAAAAGAAAGGAACAAGAGACATGGACACGAACCTGGGAAGAAGACCGCAGACAAAATTGCCGTCAACAACTGGGTAAAGAAAGAAACGAGGTCGGAAGAGCTTTTATAGTTCAAACGAAGAAACCGGATATTCTTCACGCGACTGGCCTCCCATCTTCTTTAACGTTCTAGAACTCACTAGGCCACTAATTATTAAACACGTGTCTCTTCTTCTTTTTTTTTCCTCTCTAAATCTTTAAATTTGATAGTACCCCACGAAGACGGCCGGGTACCTAACTAACTACGCTTTCCTCTTTAATTCTCATGCTTGGAAATTCAACGTTTTCTTTTTTTTGGATAAATAGCCAATTTGGTCCCTGTAGTATATTTTCTTGACCGAAATGGGATCTAAAGTTTATTTTCAGTCAAATGATCTCTATTCTTTTTTTTTCTTGCCAAAATGACCCTTTAAAAGAAAACTGTCAAAACAAATCACATGCCTAGCACGTGACTTTCTTCCAAATGGAAATATTATCTTTTTATATAAATCTTCACAAATGATATTGATAATTAGTCAAAATAGTCCTTTAAATTTAATTTTTTTGCCAAAGTGATCCTTTTAAGTCTAACAGGACACAGGCCCAACTAATAACCTTTTCTTTTTTCTTTTTTTTTTTTGCTTTTTTCTTATTTGGGAGGAAAAGGTACAATTGGTATCAAATTTTGTTTTATTCACCTTTCTTCTTCTTTTTTTGACATAAAATAGTAGGCAATCAATTGCTATTATGGGTATTTCTCAGATCTATTAACAAATAAATAATAAATAATGTGTTAGTGAAGTTAACCTAAAAAAAAAATCTAATAGGGGCATTAGTTTTTTTTTTCTTCTTTCCTGTGATGAAATGGTGAGATTATTTAGTGGGAATGAATTTTGCTAATAAAGGGATCGGCTTATTTGAATAATTTTTAATTAATTTTCAATCTAAAATATAATGATGTATCTAATTTAAAATTTTTACAATATTGGTTTTACGAGAATTTAATCAAAATAACACCATTTTTAACCTTTTGATCCAAAATAACTCTACTGTGTAGGCGTGTACCAAAATATTCCAAAACGTATTTAGAAAGAACGTCTAAATAATTTTGGCAAAACGACGTGTTTACCAAACTCTAACTAGGTAGACGTGTTTGGGAAGAACGTCGACACTGTTGGTAAAGGGGTAAATGTGATTGTGAATCACGTCCATTGGAAGATCTGATTGACAATCACGTCTTCTTAGGTAGAGCTTTTTTAAAAAAACTTTTTAATTTTTTTTTTAAGTGAGTAATTTTTATTTTTTAAAAACAAATATGAAGACTTTTTTTTTTGGAAATAGTGAGTGAAAAAAATAAAAATTTAAAAAAATTTAAAAAAAACTTAGTCGTGATTTTTTTTTTACTTGTCATTAAATATCAAAAACAAAATTTAGAAATTTTTCCTTTTTTTTTAATGAAATGGTGAGTAAATTTCTTTAAAAAAAATGTTAGTCACCTAAAAATAAATAAAATTTTTGCCACATTAGTTTTAGATGTCTAAATTTTTTTTTTTTAGAAAAATTGACTAACTATTTAATTAAATAAAGGCAAATTTTTTTTAAAAAAAAATAGAAGATCAACTTTTACTACTATTAGTGTAAAAATAATATTTTTAATATTAGTGTAAAAATTTAGTATCAAAATAAATTTCAATATTAGTGTAAAAATATTTTTTAAAATTTGTATTCCAAAATTTATATAATAAATAAATATTATTAATTTGTTTTTAGGTGTCTAACATTTTTTTTAGACAAATTGACTAACTATTTCATTAAATAAAAGAAAAGTTTAAAAATAAAAAAATAGAATATAATTTTTAATAACAGTAAAAATAGTGTAAACATAATATTTTTAATATTAGTGTAAAAATAATATAATTTAACCAAAATAACGTCCTATTGGAAGACGTGATTCTTAAGTTTTTTTTTAAAAAAAACTTTTCTTTTTTTTAATATAGTAAGTAAATTTAAGAAAATAAATAAAAGTCTTTAGAATTTTTTTTTAACTTTTCCTTTTTTTTTAATGAAATAGTGAGTAAAATTTTACACTAATAGTATTAAACATTATATTCTATTTTTTAAATTTTTAAACTTTTCCTTTATTTAATGAAATAGTTAGTTAATTTGTCTAAAAAAACGTTAGACACCTAAAAACAAATTAATAATATTTATTTATTATATAAATTTTGGAATACAAATTTTAAAAAATATTTTTACACTAATATTGAAATTTATTTTGACACTAATATTAAAAATATTTTTTTTACACTAATAGTAGTAAAAGTTGATCTTCTATTTTTTTTTTGAAAACATTTGTCTTTATTTAATTAAATAGTTAGTCAATTTTTCTATAAAAAAAATTTAGACATCTAAAACTAATGTGGCAAAAATTTTATTTATTTTTAGGTGGCTAACTTTTTTTTTAAAAGAAATTTACTCACTATTTCATTAAAAAAATGATTTTTTTTTACTTTACTCTTTATCTCATTTTTTTAAAAAAAACTTAGACGCATTTAATAATCTCGTTTTTTTTTCACTCACTATTTCAAAAAAAAAAGTCTTCAAATTTTTTTTTTAAAAAAAACAAAAATTATTCACTTTAAAAAAAACAATGAAAAGTCTTCCAATGGACCTGATTCACAATCAGGTTTACCCCTTTGCCAACAAGTGTCGATGTTCTTTCCAAAACACGTTGTTTTGTCAAAATTGTTTAGACGTTCTTTCCAAATATGTTTTGGGTTATTTCGGTATACACTTACATAATAGGGTTATTTTGAATCAAAATGTTAAAAATGAGGTTATTTTGATTAAATTCTCTTGATTTTACCTTCAAAATACCTACCAAATATTTTTTTTTAACCATTTTCAAAATTCAACATATGTGGACGATATATTTCTTTGGATGGTTGTTCTTTAATGAAGATTTATGTTTTTTACCTTTTTAAAAAAAGTAGAGTATTTTCTTTCCTTTTTGGGGGGGCGGGGGAGAAGTAGGGCATTAATTAATTTATTTTTTAGTAACTAATAAATGGGAGATATTTAGCACAAAAATCAAAATTCAAACAAATAACCAAGTATCTTTATCCAAATAGATTATAAATTTTGAGGTTCACGATTATATCTTTAAAAAAAATTGAACATTGGAATTTAGGTTAATGATAAAGGAAAAAAGTAAATTGTTTGAATTTAATTTAATAATGAAACAAATATTAATTTTGGGACCTAATGGTTAATATTTCTTAAGTTTTTTTATTTTTACTTAAGTCATCACTGAAAAAATAATATTTTAAAATTGTAAATGTATGTACAACAATTAGCAAGTTTCTGCATAAACATGCGAACAATACATTTTGGTAGAAAGTGATTATATATTATTTTATTATAAATAATAATAATACTACTGTTTTTTTATTTTTCAAACTTTTTCAAGTGGATTTTATTTTAAAAAAATAATAAAAACCTATATTTCATTTATATTATAACTATCTCAAATATTAAAAACTGTACAAGTTTTATCACCAATTTCATTAATAAATAAATAAAATGTAATATTTAAGAATTGTATACTGTACTCAAACTTTAGGATAAAGACACACGTATAACATAATATTTTAAATCAAATAAATGAACTAATTTATATCAGAAACTTTTTAATTTTGTAAGATAACATATTAAGTAATTAAGATACTAATTACGATAACCATGATTATATTTCAAATGTGGAAAATTTGTCAATTTAGTCATTTATCTTTGCATTTTTTGTCTATTAATATTGTTTATTTTATTTTATTTTTTACGTTGTAAATATTTTATGTATTAAAAATTACTAATAAAGTCCTTTATAATTTTTTCCTGGTATTGTAAATCTTTTATGTATTTAAAATTGATCATTATGATTTTTAAAAAATGTCATTTATTAATTAATTTTTCATGTTAAAAATTATTATAATGAACAATTTTATATACATATATATATATATATATATATATAAAGGGAT
This sequence comes from Apocynum venetum, assembly GCA_019593545.1. Taxonomy (NCBI): domain Eukaryota; kingdom Viridiplantae; phylum Streptophyta; class Magnoliopsida; order Gentianales; family Apocynaceae; genus Apocynum; species Apocynum venetum. Next base: position 4,071,388 of record SRSM01000324.1, read on the forward strand.
CCATGACGCCAAAAAAAAAAAATCATAAAAGACATTGACAGTTAACAAGTGAAGATAAGGGACTTATAGAGTAAAAATAAAGAACTTTAGTGACAAAAGTTAAAGATCAGAAACTAAATAAACCAATTTTCCTTTCGAATTTGCTTAATTTTAAACCTATGCAAATTATCGTGATGTATAAGATTAGGCTTAAAACATATATATATATATATATATATATATATATATATTATATAAGAGATAGTTACACGTTTATATCTTCACAATAACTCAAAATCTCTTTTCTCATCTTCCATAAAAAAAATTCTCAAACTATTTTTTTTGCCGTCAAAATTTTTATTAAATTCAAATTTTAAATCCCTCTCAACTCCACGGAGGGGGGCTTCTTCTTTTTTTTATATATATATATATAAAAACTCACTCAAGGGCTTGACATAAACAACACATTCTAAATAGTTTTTATTTGAAATTTCATTTGTAATTTATTAACTATATTTTATAAGATAAAAAAATATCATACTTTCTCTATTTAAAATGAATCATCTTACATTTTCATTTTTGAATGTTTGACATTAAAACTTCATTTTCATTATATATATATTTATCATTTAAAATTTCACTAATAACTTTTTATTTTAATAGATTTAAATTTAATTAATTCATATAATTTCATCATTAATAAATACTAAAAAAAAAAGATAAGATTAAAGATTATTAATAATTTTATATTAAATTAAATATAAACATTTTATTATATATATATATATAATGCATTAAACTTTTAATTCTTTTCAAAAAATTCTTATCAAAATACAAATGCAACAATCATATTAAAAAAATACATATACAACAGTCATATCCAAATTCACAAATACAACAGCCGTATTAAAAATTCTTATTCTTATCCAAACAAAAGTGATGGTATTAAAAATTTCAATTCAATTTCACTTTAGCATTTGTTGCTGAATGGATTGGGATTCTATATATTTGGATTGAGTTTTAAAAGTGTTTTTTATTTTATTTTGAAATGAAGTTACGTTTGGATAATAATTTTTTTATTATGAATTAAAAGTTTAATGATATATTTTAAGTCTCACTTAATTGATAATATTATAAAATATATAAAATATAATTAATAATTTATTTGATATTGTAATTTTAATTAAAAAATAATAAAAATATTATTTATATGATTAAGTAGAAACTCAGGTATAGAATTAAAAAAAGTATTTTAAAATATATTTTTATTGAGAATTAAAAATATAGATTTAAAAAGCAGTACAAATATATTAATCTTCAACCACTACTGCTATTAGTATCTATTCTTCCAACTAAATGATCTTTGCCCAATCAAACTCGTTAAGCATCGAACACGTCGCATCACTACTATATTCCACGTAAGCCCACCGCTAGGGTGTAGTAGGGTGCGTTGCTTTAGCACCGATAACGCTTACGTAAAAGTGGTTCGACACTTAACGAAAATCGTGACGGCATCGCAGAGCCACTTCCCCGAACCTGTTAAAGTTCGAACTCTTATTTCCAAGCCATTTTTCGAGCCTAAGTTGCTTATAAAAGTCAGAGATACGATTCCCTCTTTCCGAACCTCAGGCTCAGATCCCAAATTAAACGATCTCCAGCTATTTTTCAGCTTTCTCTTCCGATATTTACTCTCCGAACTCAACTTTATCTCTGTTGTATAAAATAAAGCTCCAGGTCTTCAAGTTGACAACTTCACTTAACTAAAAATTTTGATTTTTTTTAAAAATTTGTTTTTCTTTGATTTTTCTTGGAAGATATTCAATTATTCAAGCCGGCAAAGTAATTTGTTGTTCTAAATTATTGAAAAAAATTAGAAGACAAATTGAAGATCGCGATCCTGTACCAAATTTTGATTGGAAACTCCAATTGCAGTGTTTCTGCTTATAAGTAGCTAATTTCTTGCCGATTTTGGGAGAATTTTCAGCTTTGGTTCGGCGAATTGGAGAATTAGGAACTTGTGAAGTTCTTCTGTGTAGCTCTGGAAGAGTGGGTGTGTAAGATTTTTTTTTTCTTTTTCTTAATGATGAAATGAAATGAAATGAAATTATGAGATCTTTGTGTAATCTTTTGAAATATTTAATGTTTTTTGGTGTTCTTCGTGTTGATGTAGTTTCAATTAGGGTTTGTCTGCAAGAGATCTTGCTCTGGTTGGCAATGCTGAGTTTGATTCGTCAGTTTGGTCGGATTTTTATCTATTCTTCTAAAGCTGTCTTTTTTTTTTTTTTTATGACTTTCAGTGAATTGATATTACTACCAGCACTTGTTCAATTGCTAATTGGTGGTTTATGATTCGGTTGGGCTTGATTTCTGGGACACTTTGTGATTAAACCGTTGGAAGTTATTTGTAGAGTGGGCGTTGGAAGTGTTGACTCATGGCGCAGAGTAACTGGGAAGCAGATAAGATGTATGACGTTGTTAACCTGTTATATTTTCTGTTGAGTTTAACTCATCTTCTTTTATTGTTTACCGAAAGTTTAAAAGTTACTAAATTTTGCCAAACGGGGTGGGGAATTGGAGTGACCTGTTTACATTTTTTTAAAAAAAATTATTCATTGGAAATAAATGGAAGTCTTAATTATTCTATTTGCACCCCCCAAAGAGAAAGTCTAAATGGTGCTAACCATTATGTTACATTTGTAACAGGCTTGATGTTTACATACATGACTATTTGCTGAAGAGAAAATTGCACAACTCTGCCAAAGCTTTCATGACAGAAGGGAAGGTGGCCACAGATCCTGTAGGTAATGATGAATTTTATACTAGTTCTGGCATGCTCATCATTTTGCTACGGTTATATAGTTGCTTAGGCCTGATTACTTGACATCAATGGTAAAATTGAGTGAAATGTCTTTGTTGTGTTGTTAGAGGAGCTGGTGTAAGTTAATTAATTTTGAAAGATTTCCTTTTGATTTTTGGTAAAAGATGAGGTCAGAAAGTTAGCCTGATCTAGACAAAGCTGGGCAGGGTAATACAAGCTTCAAGTACCTTCATCCTCAAAGGATGAAGAGACCTGCCATAGAACACTAAAATATGCTAGGTTTTAACCCTGCTATGCCCATTCAAGGTTTAAGTCTGATATTTTTACAATGTAGCATAAATTAGAAACTATTTAGAGTAATGGGACTACATAGATGTTTTGGCTTTTCTGTGATGCCCCATTATGGAGGCTATAAGCTCAGTTCCTATTGGTAGTGTTCAGTATTAATCTTATGACTACTGCCATTGGTGGGTTTTGACCAGATGCTCTAATGTTAGTCGCCAGTGAATTTTTAATCATATCAGTGAAAAGTAATATTGGTTTCTGTCGATGACGTTCATTCAGCTATTGATGCACCTGGAGGATTTCTATTTGAATGGTGGTCTGTCTTTTGGGATATCTTCATAGCAAGGACAAATGAGAAACATTCTGAGCCAGCTGCAGCTTATATAGAGGTTGGTGAGAGAGATAATGTGTGCATGCGCGTGTGTGAATGTATACGAATTGAATGATACAGACAGGTTTCCTTTGCCCTTATTCTTTTTCTGGGATAAATATTGTCTGAAATGCTTCTCTCCACATTGAATGTTAGACACAACAAATGAAAGCGAGGGAACACCAACAGCAGCTACAAATGCAGCAGTTGCAACTCATGCAGCAAAGGAATGCTCAATTACAACGAAGAGATCCAAATCATTCTCCCCTTGGTGGTCCAATGAATGCAATGAATGCTGATGGAATTATGGGACAACCTTCTCCAAGTGTGTTGGCAATGAAAATGTATGAAGAGCGTATGAAGCATCCTCACTCAATGGATTCAGACACTTCTCCAGCGCTTATGGATGCAAATAGGATAGCCCTTCTAAAGTCAGCAACAAACCATCAAGGGTATGTTTGTAGATTCTTTTCGGTATTGTTTAAGACTTGGGTAATAAATGTGTTCTTTTTGCGAAGGTATGATTTGACTGACTTTCATGGTTGCATTTCTTGAAAATTTTTTGCAAGCTGGCTTATCATTAGTTTCTGTGATTCTTGTGGCTGATTCAGCCAGTTGGTACCAGGAAATTCTGGCGGTATGTCTGCAGCTTTACAACAAATGCAAGGACGACCTCAACTAGCTACTGTAACTACTTGCAACTGTCTATTGCTGTGCGTTACAAAACCTGTCTTTCTTTCCCTAATATTATGACTGCAATATTTTTCTCTTGACATTTCAGGACATCAAAGGGGAAGTGAGCTTGGGTGCAACTCAGAAATCTCTGCCTATGGATCCTTCATCAATTTATGGACAAGCAATTCTTCAGTCAAAGTCTGGATTGGGTGGTGCAGGTACCACTGCTAATAGTTGCTTGTGGAACTTAGTTGAATGATCAATTTTTTCTCATACTTTATGATAACTAGTACTATTTTCTCCATTTAATTGGGTAACTCTTCTTAATAACTGACTTTGTAATGCAAATTTGGAAGATAAGGTCCCAAATGGATTAAGTGGTTAACTGGCTTGAACTGATATGTGGCAAATGTATTTATTTTATAACCAAAAAATAAGAAAAAAATTGAATCGCAAGAAATTAAAATGTATTACCTAGGTTTAACAGACTATCATGGATTTTACCTAAGCACACATAACATTGAGTGCCCTGCTGTCTAAGAAACTCAGGGGAGGAATTGCCAGTTGAGACTTTGGTGATCTTGAGCTAGTCAATGCATGAAAAGGAAAAAAAAGGGGGGTGGGAATCAGAAATGATGCTAGCTGTACATTGGAGAACAATTCAGCTGTACAACCACCACCACCACCCCCCCCAAAAAAAAAACTGAAATTAGATGTGTTTGCTAATTCAAAGCAAAAGTAATGACCAATTGTGCTTCACTACTAAAGGTGTGTATTGAATTTCTTTGAACAAGCAAAAGGAATGACCAATTTGGCTTGACCACTTAAAAGTATAGGACTACATCTTGAATAACTTGATACAAATATCTTACAAAAAAGTCTATATATAGAAAGTCTATATATAGGCTTACTTAATAGAAAATAACAAACTTAGCAGTCATTTTAACTTACCAACAACTAACACATATAGCACCCTAATTAGGTTGCCAAACACCACCTTTTACACACCATTACACATGTTGAATTCCAATACTCCCCTCAAGCTGAAGTATATCTTGATCGATAGCTTAAAACAAATATAATGTTGAATGTGAAATCTGACATATGAAAGTTGACGTGTGACGGTGACACGTGACAATCTCTTCATATATGACAACACACTTTTATGTTCAAAATTATAAAATAAAAATCAAATCTATAACTAACGAGGTCCAAAACTCTACTAATGTGGTACAAAATAGATTCCAGAACATTCTGGATAAATGTACTGTTCCGGTAAATGTACTGTTCTTACATCACATACTGTTTGGGCTGTGTATTGTTCAAGAGTATACTTAGAAGATAAAGAATCGGATTTTGGCAACCCAAGTCTCACATCAAACCTAAAACATGACTTAAATAAAAATTTCTGATTTCTCAAACTCACTAAAGAAGCTCTGATACCAAGTTAAAAGTATAGGAATACATCTTGAATAATTTGATACAAATATCTTACAAGAGAGTCTATATATTGGCTTACATAATAGAAAACAACAAACTTAGCAGTCATTTTAGTCTACCAACTACCAACACATATAGCAGTCTAATTAGGTTGCCAAACACCACATTTTGTACACCATTAACACATGTTGAATTCCAACAGTATACACTGAATTACTGCAAACAAAAAAAAGTCACCTTCCTTTCCTTCCCCTTTCTGGTAATGAACAATTTAATCTGCCTAATCCTTTGCTGCTTTTCAACAAAACTAGCTCTGCACCGTAGTTCTTATATAGATCTTCTGTTGATTATGAAGTCATATAATTGTGTTAGAAAAGTATTCTTTAACCAAATCTGAGCCAAAGTGGCATTTGGGATGTTAAGAAAGATAGACATTTTTTCTCTTGAGCTAGACTAGGTGCAAAAAGGTTTTCAAATTTAGATTAGTATTGATAATTAATGTTCAAAGTAGGTCCTTCCAATTTGCCATCTAATAGTCACAATCTTGATTGCAGATTGTTTTAGATAATGTTTTCCAGACTATTAATCTTGGCTTAAACCTTTGGAGCATATCTTTGATATGTTATTGCCTATTTAGTTTTGAGAATAATTTTGAAAAATGAGATGGATCATGCTAATGAGCTGGTTTTGATGTCTGCTTTCAGCATTGAATCAGGGGGTGACAGGTCTTCCACTGAAGGGTTGGCCCCTAACGGTGAGTGTTTGCATCCCTTTTATGTATCATGTGCATTTCTATTGTGTGTAATTTCTTATACTTAGAGTGCCTGACTGATGATAGGGAATTGATCAGTTGCGTCCAAGTTTAGGCCTGCAAGTTCAGAAGCCGAATTTACAGAGCCCAAATCAGTTTCTTTTGGCATCTCAACAGCAGCAGGTCCTGGCTCAAGTCCAGGCCCAGGGCAGCATTGGAAGTTCTCCTAATTATGGCTTTGGTGGACTCCCAAGGGGTAACTTCAATGCAAAGGATGGCCAACCACCTAGAAATGATGGTTCTATATGTTCTCCGGTGCAATCAAATTCCCCAAAGGTGAATAGAGTGTTTTTTGGAATGGCTAACCATTTTCTGGTTTGCTTTCCTTTCCAGCATGCATTTGCTTAGGCATATGTTTACAACATATTTTGATTTGTCATTTTCTAGTCTTCTTTTGAGCTCTAGAATAGGGAAACAGTTACTGTGAGTTCCAGCTCCTGACATATTTACTGTGAATAACAGATGAAGATGTCTCAGATGCAGCAATCTTCCTCCCAACAACAGGAACAGTTGCAGCAGCAGCAACAACAACAACAGTTACAACAGGTTGCACTGGTTTAAAATATAATTTTTTGATGGAAAAAGTTTTATCTATTGTTTTAGAATGATTTTCGCGCACATAATTGGAGAATTTGCATTATAATGGACTCTAGAATATTAGTGATCCTTTTTGTTCTGGGTTGTTAACTCACTCTTCTGCGGTATAACTTGTGTATTTCATTGGATTCTATCCTTATGAAGAACAATAGGAAAAGAAAGCAACATTCTTCATCTGGACCTGCCAATAGTACTGGGACAGGAAATACAGTGGGTCCTTCGCCTAACTCACCACCATCAACTCATACCCCTGGTGATGGGATGACTACTTCTAGCAGCTTGCAGCATGTGAACAGTGTGTCAAAAAGTTTCATGTATGGTGCAGAAGGAGCAGGTGTCATAGCATCATCTACAAATCAACTGGTGAGCTTTATTAACTTTCCTTGTTGAGTTTGAGTTCATCTGCACCTGTCTCTTTACTATGTTATCAGAATTTGTAAATTGGTGTCATTCTCATAGTCTGTAAGTAGAGTCCAAAATGAACTGTTAGAAAAGTTGAAATGGTTCTGAGATTCATTTAAGAAAGCATGGGGTAGTGATTTGTTTCGAGTTGAGCCAAATGCGATGTTTCTTTTTACAGGATGATTTGGAAAATTTCACAGATGTCGGCTCCCTGGAAGATAATGTGGATTCATTTTTATCGCATGATGGTGGGGATGGCAATATATATGGCACATTGAAACAAACTCTTACTGATCACAAACCAGAGTCCTCTAAAAGTAATTCCAGCGTCTTTTGCTGCATATATCATATTTTCTATGTTGAAGATGCAACCCTGACCCCAGTATTATTGTTTTAGGTTTCTCCTTTGGTGAATTTGGTTGTATAAGGACAAGAAACAAAGTGCTTTGCTGTCATTTTTCTTCTGATGGGAAGTTGCTAGCTAGTGCTGGACATGACAAGAAGGTAAAAATCTCCTGTCAGCAAAAATGTGTCTTCTTTAGCATATAGACAGGACAGGACAAGCTTACCTTTTTTTTCTTCTTTCTATTATTATATTTTTTATTTTTAATTCTAGCAAGAAACTTTTATACCATCTGGATTTCTGCCCAAGATTCCTGATGCCTAATTATGCAGCATAGTCGCTCCTTGTTTTTATAACTTCTAGTTCTTTATACAATAGTTATTGTTCACTTTTAGTTAATAAAGAAGGGAAATTTTGGAAGGGAGAAAACTGATCCTCTTTTGGCATGCTTTTAGGCTGTCCTTTGGAATATGGATACTCTGCAAACAGAAAGCACTCCAGAAGAACATCAGTATGTGATCACAGACATTCGGTTTAGACCTAATTCAACTCAGTTCGCAACAGCTTCACTTGACAAGTCAGTGAGACTTTGGGATGCTGCTAATGTAATTACCTTTTCGTCACTTTTTATAATGAATCTTTACATTTCAATGTTGGTTGACAATCCTCAATATTGGTAAATTCTTGGCATTTACTCTAATGATGGGGCGTTCGCTTGGCCTCTTTTCATCTCCTTACATCTTGAATTTGAGATTGTGCTGGAATTTACCTGGATAAAGCTTTCAACATTTTCATCTAACCTTTTGCATTTACCATTACACTTGGCATTTACTTGATTTTGTTGTAACTTGCTGTGCAGCCTAGCTGCTGTTTGCATGCATATACAGGACATGCTTCGCATATTTTATCACTGGACTTTCATCCCAAGAAGAACGACCTATTTTGTTTCTGTGATAGTACCAATGAAATCCGGTACTGGAATATTAGCCCATTTTCTTGTGCACGAGTTTCCAAGGTGACATTTAAGATTCACTTTGATCAGAGTGTCTTTTGTTATCTTTAAATAGCTTAACAATGAATTTCAACGATCTGTTACATTTTGTAGCAAGGGGGCAGCGCACAAGTGAGATTTCAACCAATAACTGGACATCTACTTGCAGCGGCCTCAGACAAAGCAGTGACCATTTTTGATGTTGAGACTGACAGGCAAATCCATTCTTTCCAGGTTTGTTTCAATATAACTCATTCTTAATGTGATTGGGAGCTATGCATGTTGACCTGCTTTGATCGTTTGTGAGCTTATGTGCAAGCTTTCTGTACTAATTTGATATGATGTGTTCTTAGGGACATTCTGCAGTGGTAAACTACTTGTGCTGGGATCTCGATGGTGATTATTTGGCATCTGTTAGTGAGGATTCCGTTAAAGTCTGGTCGCTCACATCAGGGGAGTGTATTCATGAGATCATTTCAAATGTAAACCAGTTCCACTCCTGTGTCTTCCATCCAAATTATGCTGCTCTACTGGTGATTGGAGGATTGAGGGTAATTAACTTTTATGCTCTGAGTCACTGCTTGCTGAGTTCTATTTTTCACTTTTATTTGTGTCCCTTCAATTGGTGTCTATGTCATTTATTGAGGTGATCGCCTTTTATTACAGTGCAATACCAAAGATCAATCTCAAGTATGATCCTCTATAAAAAGGGGATTGCATACTACCAGATTGGTGGTGTCCTTTCCATGATATTTACTAGTTAATGTCAATTGAGTGGATTAGATCCCACGTGGGGGGGAGCTGGTGTTGGAGACTAATGGGAAAATAAATAGGAAAAAGATTTGCTTGGGGGTGCCTTTTGGCAAAACTGAAAAATGGTGAACTTTCCTGCATTTGCTGTCAACTAATTTTTGTATAAGCGTGAAATGTATCCTCTTGTGAACTGGAGATGACATTTTATCTTATTTACTGATAATCTTAACCTGACAAAATTGAAGTATCTTTCAGTCAGAGTGCCCTGCTGTCTGCAGCTTGTTATGTGAGTCAATAAGTAGGTTGTCAGATGTTTTTTGGACAACTAGTCAGAATTGTGATGCACAGTGCATGAGAACTAGTCCTCTGAGATAAACTTCCCTACCAGCATCTTTTCATGAAAATATAAGCTAATTTCTAATTTATCTGTTTTCTAGTCCTTGGAGCTGTGGAACATGGTTGACAATAAAAGCATGACTGTTCCAGCACACGAGAACATTATTGCTGCTTTGGCACAGTCCCCAGTGACAGGAATGGTGGCTTCTGCAAGTCACGATAGTTCAGTGAAGTTGTGGAAATGAAAAGAGTTAATACGGGGAAGGTGATTGGCATTGGGACATCATTATATGGGAAAGTTAGCATCGGTTCTGTACACATGTTCAAGAGAATGATACCACGACGCTAAGGTTTTTTTTTTCTTTTCTCCTCTTGTCTAATTGTAAGATAGTCATTGTATTTGGGTCTCGAAGTTCTTTCAAGTGAGAAACAGTGGGAGTTGATAAGTACGGAAGCAGACTGGTTTAGTTAGGTGAAAAAAATTATGAGAATTTTTAACCGTGGTGATTTCTGAAATAATACCTGACCTACTTCAATCTAGGATGTGCTTGTTTCTTGCGATTACTTGATGGTTTGAGTGGCTTGGTGAACTTTACATTTTTGTTGATTCTCTTGTGTGCTATGGATTTTGAAATTTAATCTAGTGCCGAATCCAGGAGTTAAATGCGCCACATTTTTGCTTTGCTTTAGGGTTTTATGTGTAACGATCAGCTTATATAGGACGAATGTTCCAGCATCCAAGGAGCCTGATTTTTGCTTCCGGTTAGTGTTCTTTGTGTAAATTAACGTTTCACCAGGTGTCTGACCTCATCATAGGTGAGATTCAGGCTGAGCTAAATGTCTCTGGATTAGACAAAGTGGAGTATGCCTGAATGCAGAATCAAAACTAATCTAGTCTTACGAAAAAAAGTCAACTGAATTGCATGCATTGAAGTTAAAGAAAATGCACTTGGAAGTTCCTGATTCGGACAGTTTGCAAATTTATTTTATGCTATTGTAGCAGTTCTTCAATTACCAAATCCCTGTATGCTTGACGAACCAGCTTTGTTAGGCCTGTTCTTGGTTGCTAAAGCCTTTTTAAATTACAATCAGAAATTGTTTTGAAAAGTATCTTTATAGTAGTTTTCTTTTTTTTTTATTGGAGTAACTTTAGAGTAGTATTCTTAAAAATAGGTTTTTTTTTTCAGTAGAAGTGAAAAGTAATTGGAATCATTTATAAAATTATTTCCTCGGTTCTAAATTAATAAATTTATTTGATTTTTGACAGTAATTTAAAAACTTATTTATCATTAGAAATGTATTTATGATTTATTTATGATATTAGAAATGTATGCTTTTCATTAAGTATTTTTAAAATACTTTTATCATTTATCATTCACTACATTTACCATTCAAAAGTGAATTTAATATACTTTTTATATATAAATATTTTTCTTTTAAATTAATTAATTAATATTTATATTTTTAATAAAAAATGACTTATAATTTATAATTTGTGATAATTCGAAAAGTAAAATAAACCTATCCAATTGGAAAATATGGAGTATTTTTTTGAGCAACTGAAAACAAGACTTTGAATTCCCTCTGTTCTCTCTTTCTGGTTTCTGAATTATGATCATCATGCTCAGGTTAAAGTGAAAGGCGATTATAGATAAAAGATCAGTTGTGGCCCTTTCGATTCCACCATCCAAAACCTTGAAAGATTCCGGTAAGAGTTTCTGCAGTTTTTCGACAACTTAGGCATCCCTCACTTATCATGAAGTATGTACTACAATATCATCGGCAGTTTTAAGAATGATTTCGTAATTGGACTGTTGAAGAATTCTAGGGCTACAAATTAAGCAAGACTGGTGCGTATTTGTTGGGGTTGGCAAACATAAGTCCCACATTGTAAACTTAAAATAAAATGGATTAGGATATAAGTTGGACTATAAAAATTGATAAGAGGCTTAAAAACTTAAGAATAAATCAGAGCCTGCTTTGATTTCAAACTGTTTTGCTTTAAATAATTTTGGGCCATATAAACTCGTATTCTGAATTTTTTTTAAAAAAAAAATCAAATCAAATTCTTAATGTTTAACTTAATTCAAAAAATTAAGTTCAGCTTTGAATTGAATTTTAAAGTTAACATTTGTTCTAGTTTTGAAAACAATAATGGAAATATGTTTGAGTTCAATTTTGAAGTTGTATTTAAATTTTGATTTGAAGTTAGTTGAGTTTTAGAAAATGAATAGAGTACAATGTTGATCAAGATGATCAACAAGAGGTGTTACTAATGTAAATTTTATTTAAAATGGAATTGAATAATTTGAAATGATTTAGTACAATCAATCGAATATCAGAAGACAAATATTTTTCTTTGTTAACTAAAAATACATAAGCAATAATTTTTTTTATTATTCTGCGATAAAAATCCTTTATCAAATCATCTATTTTAGATTAATAGATATATCTTATTTTAAAATCATTGTACATAATAGGATTTACTCATACTACTCTCTCCAACAACTATTGCAACTACACTGTTTTTTTTATAAAAAAAAAGTGAAATGTAATCAAATTGTATTGATATGGAATTGAGTTGAGGATCTATTCTAGATTGCTTAGATGGTTAAAAAGTCATTTAAAACAACTAATTGTGGTGCCCATGATTTGGAAAATTATTTTAAAAATCTTGTAATTAGTGTTTGGTTTGATTTAGTTCCAATTAATGTACTTTCTTCCAATTCTAATCAATGAATTTAATTTTTCCCAAAACACATTTCTACAAATTTTCGTGGCTTTTAGTGAATTAGTTAAACTTGGGCTTTGCTGCTACAAATCAGAGGGCCTTCAGCCCATTTACTCTAAAGAATAGACACTGCTGATCAGAATATTTTGGGCTTGCCCACAATTCCTACTACTGCTGGAGCGCTTGTTCGCTCTCTCTGACTCTCTCCCTCTCAACCAACACACCCCCCTCCTTTCTTTTCCTTTATAGCCCTGCAATTTTCTTCTCTAGAAATGGAATTATCGAACCAAGTGAAATTAATGATGGAGGATGAATCCGATGAAGATGGCGAATCATTAGAGAAAATTTCCGAAGCTTTTATCTGCTGCATTTGCTTGTAATTCTACTAGAACTTTTTTTCCCTATATTTTCGGTAACTGCGTTTTCTTTATCAATTCTGCGATGATTTCTGAATTCTGAGTAGCTTTCTTTCTCAGCACTCTGCAATTTTTGTTGAGGTATCAATTGAATGATGATTAATGGAGCGTTCCAAATAGTATAATATAGCTAGGAAATTCTTGTATTAATCTACTTTATTTTTTTATTTGGATTGTTCTTTCATCATAGACACACATATTTTGTTTGAACTTAAATCTTGCTTTTAAATTAAAAAAAAAAATCCCTTCTCCAGTTGCTAGTTTCATCTATAAAGTGAGGTTTTAATACACCTATGACAGAGTGTATCTTTTTCTCTAATTGTGAAAGTGTGAAAACCAAAATGCTGATTCAGAACATTTTTTTTCGTTTCCTTTTTTATTTTGGGTGGTTGGGTGCATTATCATTATGCATATGTATCTAGTGATTTGCATGTTAAAATAGAATCTGGGGTATAGTTCTTTTGGCAATTCTTATATCGATGCTCTCTTCAAGATATGTAATCGATTGAATTTCTTATCTCTTGAGTTGTTTCTTCAAACTCTTTCTCCTGTTGTCCTTGTAGGAAAGTATTCTGTGAAGATTTAACTTTAGCCTTTTTCTTGTAGGGATCTCCTCTACAAGCCAATTGTTTTGGGTAAGATGATCTTCCTTTCTTTATAAGCAAAAGATATCATTAACCTGCTTTCTCTAATTGTCGGTTTCCCAATATTTGCAGCATGTGGCCACATTTCCTGTTTCTGGTGTGTCAATAGATCTATGAGTGGTTTACGTGAATCTCATTGTCCAATATGTAGGCATCCTTATCATCATTTTCCAACTATCTGTCAGATGCTTCACTTCTTGCTTTTCAAACTGTATCCTGCAGCGTATAAGAGAAGGGAAATTCAAATCCTAGGTTAAGTCTTTTGTAACTGGCTTTTCATTGGTATTAATATGCAAGTAATGCCAACGAAATATGTGGTTTAACAAATCTTTGATTTTATGTATTCCAGAATATGAAAAGGGAAAAGGAAGCTTCTCTCCACAGTTTGGTGATCTCAAATTCATATCAGAAACTGAAAAAGTTAGTTCTCAGGAATCAACAGTTTCTAAATGTGATTTATTGTCACATCCAAGTTCCAGCAGAAAGGATCAAATTTTGCTTGACCTGTCAGAATGTGGATCAATTGTTGAAGAAGATGCTCAACCAAGTTTGCAAATAGCTACTGAAAATGTTGAATCGACTGCTCCTTTTGTGGATGAAGAAAACAAATTCCAACAGAGGATCATTAGTGAAAATTGCCAGCAAATTTCACTGCGTGATGTATTATGCACTTTGTGCAAAGAACTTTTGTTTCGTCCAGTTGTTTTTAATTGTGGCCATGGTATGCATATCCCAATATCTTTTTCAATGTCTAATGTTCCTTATGTTCTGTGTAGTTATAAAGGGCCCAAAAAAGTGTTGAAAAGTTATGTTTGAGAAGTTTTCCAATTCTGAGATATTCTTTAACTCATGTTTTTTTTCTTTCTTTTTTTTCCTTGTCCTCATTGTACTTAACTGTTACTCACATGCCTTGTACTTGGGCCAGCATATTGTGAAAGTTGCATTATTGTGCCAACAAATGAGACGATCAAATGTCAAGTATGTCAAATTACTCACCCAGGAAAGGCTCCAAAAGTGTGTTTGGGGCTGGATGATTTTCTGGATGATCAATTCCCAGTAGAGTATGCACAAAGAAGAAGTATTTTTCAGCAAAAGCAAGTCCATCTTCAGCAAGATTGTCTAACCACATGTATGTTACACTATAATATTGTTTTTTATGCAGTTTTATGGCCTGATTACTGCTTTATCTCTTGCTATTTGTCTCTTAAATATTCAAATCTATTCCTAGTGAGAAAATTCCAGAACTCATTTATTGATGTTGCGGTTCCCTTATCATTTTTGCATTTGGACATTTTCATCTATACATACAAAGGGCAGTGAGTATAGTTTCTATATCATGTTCTATTTCCTCCACTGAGTTATTAGTGAACAGAAACTAAGAAGAAAGGTAAGAAAATGAAGGAATAGGGTTATTCTGTCCTGTTAACTACTGACGCCTACTTTGGTATTGAACTCTTTGGATGTTGGTTTCCTAAACCAGTTTTTGGAGCTTTTTCATGTTGTAATTAGATGGAAAACTGAGGCAGTTGGAATGGCTTTATTGCTCTTTGACCAATATTGAAATATTTGGTATCTTTGGTGATGTTTTTCTTCTGTCTGCTATCCCTGATGCTCAATGCTTCTGCTGCTTATTCTGAGTGAGATTCATGGCATCCATGGTCCCTGCAATATTTGGTGGGGTTACGTCTAGCATGTCGGTGCTACCTTCTGTTTCCTGATGTCTAATTGTCTAGATGCCTCCTCTTTTTTTCTTTTCTTTTTTTTAAAAAAGTTTTATGAGAGTGTTTGCTTTATGCTTTTAGGTTCATCAAAAGATGCTGCAGAGAGTTTCCATTTGTCACCTCCATCTGCAGAAAATCTTTTGTCATGGTGGGGCGACCATAAGGTACACATCGGAGTTGGATGTGATTGTTGTGGGGTATGTTCCTGTTCACAATTTTAATATTTGCCCCAATTATCTCTTTGTTCTGTCCTATGTTATGAATGCACCTCACTAATTTTGTCAGTGGAGGTTCTCTACACAACTGCATATGGCTATACTACTGATAGCTCTTGTATACTGGTGTACGTGCATTTTAGGGTGAAACTTAAGTGTATTCCAAAATTAGGGTGATGATAAACTGTTTAAACAGAAAGGTAGATGCACTTAACAATGCAGACAATGTAGCACCCTAGCGTTAAGACCTAAGGATGGACTTATTTGCTTCAAAGAAATGTGGGTTTGCACTTAATTATTTATATAATACTCAGACTATCTGGTCTGCCTCCCTTTTCACTCAACGAATATTGTATAGTTGCATGGTACCTTGACATTGTCAAGTAGGGCTGACCTGAGTTCATACTTGCAGATGTACCCTATAGTTGGAGATAGATACAGATGCAAAGACTGTTTGGAGGCAAAAGGCTATAACCTTTGTGAAGAATGTTATTCAACTGGCTTCATGCTCCCTGGTCGCTTTAATCAGCAGCATACCGCAGAGCACACATTTGAGATCATGAGGCCAAATTCCATACGAAATATAATGTTGAGGCTGCTTAGGGGACAGCTAGGAGAGGTTTCTGCTGCTCCAAGTCCTTCACCTGACAGTACAGAAAATTCATCCTCCCCCTTGTCTAGTGATGTGCAGGAAGCTGCTGAAAATGAGTCTGATAGTCTGGGTAACCGCCAGTAATCTGTAATCCTTGTGAAATCTTAACCACTTTTCTACATCTGGTGTTTGTATTGCGGGAATCCTTGGTTTTACAACTGCTCTATGGTTGTGCATACTATGCCAAATGTCACTACAAAGATCATTGTTCTTGAACTTGAGATAGGAGATGCTACAACTGGCTCAGGATGTTCGAATCTGGTCCATTCTCAGAACATACACATTCCCGGGTTTTCAGCCCCAGCCACTCTTTCGAATATGTACAATTAGGCATTGACTTAGTGTTCTGTATAGTAATGAAACAATTTTGAGACAAATGTTTTGTACAATCCAAAAAACGAGCATACGATGGTTCATTTATGCTGAGCAATCATAAAACCTTGTGTTCATGAATTTATGAAATTGTAACTAATATTACATTATAGGTACAATCTATTTTCTGTTTTATCAATATCTTGTTGGATATCCTGTATGACTTGAATTGTCTGCTTGTGCAGCACTAAACGCTAAGGTACTGTTACATCTGATGTTGATCTGGCTCTGGTGGTGGAAAGAACTTTGAGACGAATAGCATTAAGCATAAGGTTCAGACTGTAATTGATGGGGAGTCCAGGAGAAGCCCCTTGGTTTTTTCTGCTACAATATGAATAATGCTTTCTCCCTTGACTGACCCTAGCATCTCTCACTCAAAAAAATTATCTGACTTGGGACGGTGAAAAATGACTTCCTCATTGATTTCCTCGTTATTCACTAACCCTAGTGGAGGAGGACATCCCCAGGACTGGAAAAATCTATTACTATTACTACGAGGTTGGTTAAATTTTGGGGAGAATCAATTAGGTCATGGAGATCTGAACCAAGTCATGATTGGCTGAATGCTGTAAATTGTCGTATGGTTATTTTGTTTGTTTTCTATATGCCAAAGACAAATTCTAAGAGGTAAAAATCTAGGCTGTGAAAGACGTCACCGTCGCAGTGTCACCATATTATTTTACAGTTTTTTAGGAGTTCTAGGCATCGATCATCACTCATCATGCATGCGAAGTTTAAGGACTAATACCTACTGGCCATTTAACCGTAGGATTTATTGGAGATCCCCCTTGGGATTTTGGAGAAGAAAATGCCCCCAAGAAGGGAGAAATGTGAGGTTTAATATAATATAGTTGTTCAAAATTATGTTATACTTGGATAAGAAAAAAAGAGACTACTACCATAGTAATCTTTCTTACCCTTGTTATATAAGGTAAGGTTTTCTTTTAAATTTTGAAGGGAGGATTAAAACAATCATTTTGAAAGGGTAGAATTGGATTCAGCAGTGATGGGTGACTATTGACAAGGTTGGCAGTTGGCCGGTTCAGCTTTGATGGGCCAACATATTAGAGTGAATGTGTTTTGGCGGGAATCTCATCTCTCATATTGAGCTTTTATATGAAAAGATTCTCTTTTCTTGGGCTACTGCAAAAACCATGCATGATATTAATAAATAATACTGTAATAATAATAAAGGAGAGCTATTCTTTAAGCACTGTCTCCTGGAGTAAACTACTGAGTGCAAACAACTTCACTGATGTGAATAACATCGACTTTTGTGCTTAATAGGCATTTCATTTGTACGACAAAGCCCGAATTTAAGGAAAAGGATGAGATTACAATGTGATTTCACAAACGAGTAAAGACAACTCTTCAAGGAAAAAAAACACAGATTTTCTTCTTCTTCTTTCATAAAAAAGTATCATAGTGTATTATTTCAAAAGGATGTACATATGTGTATGTTGCATTCTGTATCTAGCAGGTTAGACTATACAATTCCAATACAAAGTAAATTTACAATTTGTGTTAGAATTATATCAAACTATCCACTTTAGATTGTCTACAAAAATAAAAGAATCGTGAATTTCCGAGTTGGAGATATTTTCCAAGAAGTTTTATATGAGCATAAGAGCTCCAATTAAATAGGTGATTTGAAAGTTATAGGAATGACCACTGTTCCAAAAATCTCTTGGTTCCCCTATCATAATCAAGAGCTTGTCTCCATATGTATTGATGAGTCGGTAAGATATGAAATCACGTGCGAAAAATCTTTTTGACGGTATAAGTTTAAACATTAAATGAATTAGATTTGCTAGATCAAGAGGTCTCTAATCGCATATAGAATTTTAAACTTTGTGATTTCCCTACCAAAAGAATGAAAAGCTCTTTTCGTTTAAAGAAATTGGAAGAGTCAAACAATTCATGAGAAAAATCAGTTGAGAAACTTTAAAGAAAGTCAATGAAAATGGAGAACTGCATTAACCTTTTTCAGAACTCAGATTTGTGACACCTTTTCTTTTTTTTTGGGTGAGATATCGAAATGAATACAAAGCATTGACAAAGTATATAGAAAGAAGAAATTATGCATTGAACAATGAACAAAGATCTTTATATCTAAGATGATAGGAATCCAATGACACCCGAATCATGTTGTTATGTACTTACTTTACACCGTTTCCATTACTTCTTCTTCTTCTTCGCCTTCTTTTCTTTTCAAAATGTCTTTAGAAAACGGCTGATAGTGATTGATTTATAAATCATTATAATTCTTCTGTCTTTAATTTTCATTATGGTTGTGCAGAGAAATTGTGATTCTACTACTCTCACATGAATTATGCCTATTCTATTGCTCTTTCTTTCTGTTTATTTATTTTTTAAAAAGATATTTAAAATTGAATTAATGATTTTTTTAAAAAATATATATTTTATTTTAAATTTAACAATAGAAAAAATATTTGCAAACAAAAAATAAAATAAATAGTGACTCGTTCATATAACTTATGTCTATGAATAAAAAAATTAACATTGTTTTTTTTAAAAGGAAAAAAAATATTCTTATTAATGAGAAAATTGGTTGAAAGAACACAGAACATCAAAAGCACAAAATTTACCACACAAAAAAAAAAAAAATCTTTAAGTAGAGTTACAGAATAATTCAGTTGAATGAAGTCACGAATAATAATTTAGTGTACACAACATAAAGGAAAAAAAGAAGAAGAAATGATTATAAAGAGCTTAAAGCAGGTGATGGCTGATGGCATCTATTTCAACTAATACGGGCACTAGAAAAATTATTGATGAATACCAAAGAAGGAGATAAAAGAATACTCGTGCGTTTGACTTTTGATCCAGCCTCTTTGTTAAATAAATATACTTATTAAAAAAACTAAAAACACTCTTACTCCACTAGAATTATTAATAGCAGTAACAGTAAGAATGCAGTGGATTCTCCTCGTTGATTTGATTGAATTCAACAATTGTTTATATATATATATATTATTTTTACCCTGCTAAGAAAAGACTTACTTTTACCTTTTTCTAAAAGAAAAAATATATATATTTTTAAAATCCATTTTAAGGTAGAAATCAAGATTAACCATAAACCCTATTTTGTCAAAGCTATTGGAAATGGCCGTTGAGGTACTGTCATTGTTTTTTTAAGGAATGAGTAACAAATATTGTCTAATATAAATCGTATAAGAATTTAATAAGGAATTACTGTTAAAAATTTTGATTGTAAATATATTTTGATGTCTAAGCATTTTCTTAGGACTTTTATCGTTCATTCATGTTGCTACTTAACAAATCAGAATGCGATCGATATATCTCTTTTGCATATCTGAACCAAAATTCTATAATGTCATAAACAAAAAAGTCGAATGCGATGATTTTGCCTTTATATGATGAACCAAAACTCTACAATATTACATATTCAAATACAATGATATTTATCTAAAATAAAATAAAAAAACAAATGATCTTGCCTTTTACGTTAATTGTCTGTTTACATACAAATTGTTCTGGTTACTTCTAATAAATTTTAACATTTATTATGACATCAAAATTTATAAAATCAGAATAATAATAAAAACACTACTATTGTACTATAAGTTATGAAATTAAAATATCATTAAGTTTTTCAATAAAGATTAACATCTAGATTAAAATATAAATATAAAAAATTAACAATTATACTATCTAATTGATGGGAACTAATTTTATTATTAATTATTAAAAAATGAAGTAATTTTATTAGTATTGCTTTATATTTAATTAATTCGTCTCATTTTAATTATTCACTTTAAATTTACATAAGAATTAAAAAGATTATTAAAAATAATAATTATGAAACTAAACTTTCTAAATTTTTATAATTTAATAGCTAATGTATATGTATTAAGTTTCATAAAAAATGCATCATCTAATAAATAGTTTATAATTAATTCAAATAATTTATTAATAATAATGATATAATTTTAAAAATATATAATAAAATTAGAAAGTGAATAATTAAAATAAAATATTAAGAAAAAAGGTTAACTATTGGAATAAATCGAGGACAATATTTTAAAATTATCTCAATGCAATACAATTATTTGAAATTCAGACCGGAACGGGGAAACAGGTGGAGCAGTGTTTCCACCGTTCCTGTTTAAGGCAACCCTAACTCTCCCAAATGCCTATTTTTATAGCATAAAAAGCCCTCTTTTCTTTCTGATTTCCCTCCTCTCTCTCTCTCTCCTGCCACCAACCCCACTTCTCACCCCCCTTCTCCATTCTCACCCTCTTCTCCCTCCTCCATCCCATTTCAAATTCCCGTATGAAATTTCTCTGGTTTTAGAGAATCACCAGTTTCTTAGGGCGTTTAAAGTATTCGCAGAAGAATTCAGAGATGGGGAAGTACATGAGGAAGGCTAAATTCACCGATGATGTTGCTGTTATGGAAGTTCCGCAGTCCACCCTTGGTGTTCGCACGCGCGCCAAAACCCTAGCTCTCCAACGCCTGCAGTCTTCCACTACTGTTCCTCCGTCACCCGGTTCTGATGCCGTATCGGACTCCTCGTGTTATCTTCAACTCCGCTCTCGGCGCCTTGAGAAGCCCTCGCATTTGAAACCCCAGGCACAGAAACCCAGCCCCCAGAAGCAGAGTTGCGGGCAAGAAGCGGAAAGGCGAGGGCTCAGGCTGAGTGATTCTGCGAGTTCCGGCTCCGTCAAGTCGGGGTCAATTGCGCGGCCCAAGGGTGTAGAGGATTGTTTGGAAAACAGAGTGGCGGATGAAACAGAGCAGGGTCTTGACTGGGGCATTGAAGCTTCATTTGG
Source organism: Apocynum venetum (assembly GCA_019593545.1). NCBI lineage: Eukaryota > Viridiplantae > Streptophyta > Magnoliopsida > Gentianales > Apocynaceae > Apocynum > Apocynum venetum. The sequence continues at coordinate 4,092,757 of SRSM01000324.1, forward strand.
AGAAAACAACTCGGATTTTCAAGCTAGGGATAGGTACCTTTTCATGCCTTCCTATTTTTCTTCAGAGTTTGCATGGAAATTGTTTATGAAATCTAGTTCTCATTTTTAGTTCTCTTTCTGCGAGTATAATTTACCTTTTGATTTTGTTAATCTTGTTTTTTTTTTTTTTTTTGCATATTATGCATTTGCTGTTTGTTTTCTATCCTCTTTCCCTTTTTAGTTTTGGATTATAAAGGAAAATGGCAAATTGGGTTTGATCTATTGAGAGAATAATATTCCCCTCCCCAAGAAAACAATTTCATTTCGCCCTACCGGCGCAGGTTCTTTTCTAAAGTTAATTTTTCCACTCCAGTTATTATTGGTTTACCATAGTTTCTTGTCGTTCGGAATTTGTGAAGGTTCATTTGTTGAGAAGTTCCGGAAATGCCAATACTCACTCGTGTTGAGGCACAGCTTATCTGTTGCGTTGCAGAAACTCTGCAGAGCCGTTTCAAATCTTCCTATTCAATTTCTGAAATTTTATGGTTTATAGTGGAAATGTCATCCCTTTCTTTAGGCGCCTTAAAGTCAGAGTTAGCTTTTATACCCTCTTCTATGTTTCCCAAGCAATAGGTATTGCATTGCTTTAGGTTGGTCGCATTGTTGGTTTGCTGGTCTTCTTTGGAAATTACTAACCTAGTACACTTCTAGCAGCCCCACCTTGTAGAAACTCATGGTGCAAGTTTCTAAATCTCGTTTCTCTGTCTGAATGCTGCTGCATTTAAACTTTAATGCATTTACTTTTGGCCTGTCAGAGGAAAGAGCTTAACTCCAATTACAATACTTAAAAACTCATTTACTACTACAAATTTTCAGAGGACCAATCTTTTTTGTGCATACTAGAATTAGGAGTCTCCATGTTTAATTTTTAATTTTTTTGATAATGCCAGTACATAAGAAGCATCTAAGAAATCCTTTTACTTGTTCTCTTTTCTCCCTTAACAATAAGCAGGAAACAGGAATTAGCCAGAACATATTACAATGTTTCGGTAGCTGAATGTAGTAAAAGAAAACTTGTCACTAGTGATGTGATGGTATTGAATTCATTGCTTGTACCAAAAGTTACTTTTATTTTGATGTAATGGTAGTATTCATCTGTATGCCATAAGTTTCAGCAATGATTTACATGGGGCCATTGCACAGAACCACTGCATAAGAGTACCTTCGTAGTTTTATCTCCCTCTCTTATATGCTCTTGTTTCTCTAGGACGATGTGCTCGATTCTTTCTGTTGTGTTTTTACCAGCAGTTGCTGTAAAAACAATGTAGAAATATTTTGGCAATTTTTTTATTTTCTAATTATGCTATTATTTTTTGGGTTTGTTCCGTTGATACTGAACCACCAGTCCACCACCATAGTTTCATCTGCTTTTGTTATCTTAGCTAGTTAAGTAATTAGATTGTTCGTGCTAGTCAATGGTTGTAAAGTAGTTGTATGGTGATGATTGATGGTTTTCATTTTAGCAGGAGCACCAGGGAAACTACACCTTGTAGCTTCATAAGAGAGGTGGATGTTGCTCCTGGTTCTTCAACGAGGCAAAGGACTTCAGATGCAACAAACTGGAGAAGTCAGAATCCCATTCTGAGGAATATCCCTTCAGCGTATGAGATGGACGAGTTCTTCAGAAATGCAGAGCTGCAGCAGCAGCAACAGTTTATTGAAAAGTATGGTGCTTAAATTCTTTATCAGTATGGAAATAGATCTATTTACTCAAATTTATTATTTTTTGTAGAATCATTTAACTCTCTGTAATGCGTTTGAATTCATCTTTGTAGGTATAACTTTGATATAGTGACTGATACACCACTGCCTGGCCGCTATGATTGGGTGAGTGTGAGCCAGTAATCAAGATGGAATTCATGCTCTGGATACTGGATCCTATATCATTGTGGCTTCTCCATTAATCTCAGGATTATAAACTGCTCAGTTTTAGAATCACCCTAGTTTCAAACTCTTCAAAAAAATGGTAGAGCCTTTCTAGATGTATAATTTGGTGACATGTAAGATAAAGTAGTCTTCTGGTTGTAGAATGGGGCAGGAAAATTTACATTTTAATCTTTGGATAGTTACATTTGAAATGCAAAGATTTTCTTTCCTTCTAAATCTTTTGTGCAGTTGAATTGTAGTTTGCTTTCCTTCTGCTCATTTTAATTATGTTTAGATAATCAGTTAAAGGAGTTTCTATGAATTTTATACATACTAAGCTTCTGCCTTCCATTTCTCACTGTAATTGATTGACGTAAAGCTGGATGCGCAGAATAATAGAGATTCCGGGACAACAAGAAGCAATCATTTTCTAATTTCTTTTCTTTCAAATTGTATTTTAGCTATGAAAGGATTAAAACTAACAGCACAACAGTAAAACTGGGTAAATAAAGAATTAAAACTTAGTTGTCAGGTACGACATATGTGACCATCCCGAGCTTGTCTTGGATCGGTAGTTCGTAGAATAGTTGATCAATTCCTTTTGTTTCCCGGGAAAAGAGGGAACCGTTAATTCAGACTATACTGTATTCTTGGCTCCTCCTGTCTCTTTCCTTTCAACAACTGGTAAACCTTGATCTGTAAAATGCTGGAGTTCAGACTATGCCAATGGAAACAATATGTTGGAGGTCACCATGCCCAGTTGAAATTGAAAGTGCAAACTGCAAGATGCACAAAATATTGTTACTGCAGTAATTTTGGGATGGTTGTTATTTTAATTTTTTTTTTTTTTATCACAGTTGTTGGTTTTGGTGGTAGGAGTTCGTGGCTTCTGCAACTTTAAATGAGAGATGATTAAAGGCCTTCAGGTACTGAGTGGCGTCAGAAGTTTCAAAATAGCAGTAGTAGGCGGGCGCGGGTAAAGCCATAGAGAGATTAATAGTATTATTATCGAGCCTTGTCCTTTTTTACTGACAGACTACTAACTTCGTGGCTTAAAAGCTGCCAGAATAAGAAAGAAAATAATAATGAAATCAAAGTTGTGGTTGTGTTGTGTATCAGAATTGTATATCAAAGTTTTTGCTCTTCATTTCACGAATCACATGGGAAATTGTACTATCTTAGACAGTCAAACAGTTGTTTTTTGGCTTGACACCTTGAGAGCGATGTTTGGAACAGAAGATTTTATGATGTGCGCTACTCTCGTGTCCCTCTCACTCTCTTTTACTACTTGCTCATTCATGAATGAGATGAATCAGATGTACCAATACAATCCTCTAATCTTTTATCACCCTCTTTACTTTGTTACACCGACACCCATCAGATAAAAAGTCATTTATGGTATCAAATACTTGGTGAACAACGATTATTTGCACTTGCCATGGTGGGTGGGTATTGGTATTGCTCTTGGATGCTTACCCACTTGCTTAGGGACTACATTACCAAGAGAACTCCGTGCCGTGCCATGTCCTCTTCTCAGTTTTCCTCTCAAGTCTCATGCTAACATCTCTATCACTACTTCATTCCGTATTTGTCCCTTTCAGATTCTCTTTTCGACACTTTTGGAAGCATACGCCGCCCGCCCCAGTTGGCAAGTTTATCCCATATTTTTGTCTAGTAATGGAGGTAGAAGCCATAGGAGGTTGTTAGTGCACATCATCTCTGTTCTAAGATATGCAACTTTCTTCTTTGGAACCTTAGTTTAAAAGGAGCTGAAATATAATCTAAACATGTAATGTTATATTAGAATCCGCAGTATTTTCCTTTTCTTAGTTTTGCTATTGGTCTTTGATGCTTGACCCATATGTTGGTTCGTGCAAAGAGTGACAGGTTCGAGGCTACAGCAGTTGTAGCCCGAGGGCACCGGGAGGTGATAATAATACAGTGTTTTTAGTGTATTCAAATAGTATAATATGAACATTGTCACGTCTACCAATAAAATTTCATAGACACATGAAATGCTCTAAGACTAGGAGTAAGAGCATATGACAAAACTCCTTTTAAGTTTCAACCCATCCCAACAATCAACCTCTTAATGCTGTCCGGTCCGGGCTGCAAACGTCGCAGCCCCAAATCCTCTATGACACCAATGCAAGGTGAAAAATGATAGTTTTCAAATGTCCTCTAACAGCAAGTTGGAGTGAATTTTTTGTTCATCAATGCTCACATTGACTACATGATGTCACAAGCTATTTAGGTTTACACTTAGCACGGGAAATGTGCAGTGTTTTTTTTTTTTTTTTGGGTGCTCTCTCCCTTCTATATCTATTCTCTACTGCCCTCGTAGTAAAACTTAAAGGACCGTTGGGGCTAACATGTGTACAGTATATTTATAAAGAAGCATAATAAAAGGTTCCACGGTCCAAGTTGCAAAATAGATAGTACTACTACTACCGCTCATTTTCGCTTCTTGGTGAACAACATTTGCCATCTTCACTATTGTAAACCATTTTAGAGCCAACGCATACCAAATGTTCAGGTTTCAAACCTGAGATAATAAAATCGTGACTCAATCATTCAAAGATCACTACCGATCCTAGGCAAATTTTTTTATTCAAATAAATTAGGGGCATTTTCGTCCATTTAGCAAGGACAAATTGATGTCTTTGATATTTTATCTTTTTTACTTTAATATTTTTTTATTTTTAAGGTATCTAACTTTTTTTCTTTTGAGTCTAATGTATTTTTGTCAATCTAACCTTCAAAATTTGTCCACCCCCCATTATCTAAGGGGTAATTTTGAAATTTCACTATAGCAACTATAAAACAAAAAATGCTCCATAGCCCAAATTTTCCACCACTTCTTATTCTCTCCAACACTCCTCTCTCTCCAATTATCCTTGTTTTGTCTCTCTAGCTTCATCAATTGACAAAATCATCTTCTTCTTCTTTTTTTTTTGTCAAAAGAAACCATTGTACATCTTTTATTTTAAAGATAGCTTGTTATCAAAAGGTTTCAGTGTTCTCCCTCAATAGGTAAACACACTATAATACTAGAATATGCGATGAAAACTCTAAACTAGCTCTAAAAAATATATACTCGATTTGAAACCATCACTTCATTTATTATTTGATAACATCTTAACTTAGAGTAAAACAAGGAACTCAATACTTCATGAAATAAGAGGTTTTGAAAAATCAGAATAAAACAAAGCAATTACTTTTAATAAACACATTAGAGGCATTAGAAGTTGATCTTATTTTGTAAACTATTTATATTTGCTGCCTAAATCATTTTGAGTAATCATCTTTATCTAGAGCATGCAACTTCTAATCACTTTCATCTAAAATAACATGCAACTATTCCATTGCCCAAACAAGTTGAAAAAAGCCACATATCTAATCGTGCATAGCCAATGTCCCTTCCTTAGCAAATCCAGCAGTGATATCACTTTTCTCCCACAAATCTCTACTTGTCACAACTCTATCTCTTTATCAACCATTTCATGCAATAGAAGAGAATGTTAGAGATTGAAAATTAGATTAGACTAATAAAAGGGTTTAGATAAAAAAAAAATTCTTGTCTCTTTCTTTAATTCAAAATTATATAAAACAATATATATTGAAAAGGATGTAATAAAAAGAATACATTTTAGGTGTCTTATCATGTATGTATCTACCTCAACCCATTCAAACTCCTCGAGTTTTTGTTCTTTATTTTGAATATAGTTGCATAATCATGGGAGAAACATCTGGGGTTGAAAAGATAGAAACCTAGCCATTGCATGATTTCATCTCTATTTGACAATCTCGATCGTGAAAATGCATATTAAGACTAAAATAAACCACATGTATGCACAGTTGTTCTTTGAAGCAAACACGAGAGCCCAACAGTGTAGCATTTAACTAATAGTTCCATGATAAGACTTAAATAACATTTTGATCATGCCAAACACCTCACACCTCACACTTGACCAGTCCATATCACCGAGACACTATAGACGAATCAGAAGAGATCAAACAAAGACATAATATGTTTTTAGCAGCCAATCAGTAAAGCTGAGGAGTGAAGGGACTAAGGTCCTATTTACAAGATAAGGACAGGATTGCATCCTCTTTAACTAGAGTAACAATTAATTAAACAAGACAAGATAATGCACAAATAACCAAACAAAAACTTTCTATGGAACCTCAAAACACCAGATAACCAAATGTACCGCGTGCAGTTTCAATAGGAAATGTCTATTAATACTTATCCAATAACTGCTTCTGTCATTTCCATTTCAATCATGCCCAAAAGAATCGGCACAAACTACAGAATTTGCTTGTTTTGTCTCATGACATCTCAACTTCATATGTGTTAATATCCTCGCAAGTGTCATTCTCCAGTCTCATTTGTTTTAGCTTTGCCAGTCGTATAGACTGCAACTCATATCTGGGAAAAGACATCACAAGTACATGACCTCACTTAAAGTAATTGATTTCAGCTATATATCTTAGATGATCTAGGGAAAACTTTCAGACAATAGATGCTACTTGTAATGAAAATCTCTAAAAGTTGGAATCAACTATAACACAAAGTGATGTTTCAACTGAAAGTGAGATAACAGCTCGAGGCGAAAATATTTCGTGATCAACAATTTTGGGTTCAAGGAAACTGTTCTGAATGGGATGTTGAAAAAGATAAGCTCCATGACACATGCAGTTCAATTCATTCATTAAATCAATAAGGTCAAACAGTTACTTTTGTTACTATATTTGAAGAAGAAGAAATGGAGGTGAGAAATTAAAAACAGTTTTATGGTATTCATGAGAATTTAGAGAACTTACTCAGCAATGTAACTTCTAACGAGTGTAAAGTATATTCTCCAAAATTTCTCGCTCCTTCAGATAGCAGTGGGCATAACCTAAATCTTAGCTGTGAAAGTTCCTGGAGGAGTGGATGAAGAATGATACTGTTGAGAAGTAGGATAAGTGCAGATGTTAATTGTTATAGTTAGGGTAAACCAGTTGCAAAACATATATCTTAAGTTCATTATGGCTAAATTAGTGGTAACATGATATTCCAAAACCATAACACTCATTTTCAAGCACCAATAGAATTCACAAATGAAGTATCTCAGAGATCAAGGTAAACTAATCACCTCAAAAGATAAAGTAACACTCAGATAAGATGACTGGAGATATGGCAAAAAGAATAAAATGAAAGTCAATAGCTTGTTGAACCGATAAGTTTGTCCATAGTAGGGAAGGAGGTTTGGATTTTGATTTCTAAAACACTTTCAACTACCGTTTAGCTTATAGTTTTCTCATTCTGTATTCCATTGTTCTCTGTTCAGGCCATCTATTTTATCCCATCTCATGATGTTTTCATAGCCTTTTGATATAGATCTTATGTTCTATCCACAACTACTGTCCTTTGTTATATCCAATAGCCTTGCTCAGATTTCTCTTAATTTCGATAAAGGTTGTTAATAAAGTTGCCTTTTTGCCTAAAAAAAAGAAAAAGGAAAAAAAAGTTTCGCCTTGACTGCTGAAATCTGATTGTGATCCTAGGATTCTTAGCAGTAACATTTGCTTTCTACACATGAATTTTTTTTTGCAGACAAACAATTACATAAAATTAGTTGCATGACTTCTTATTGCAACGATGCAATGGCATAGAAAAGAAGAAGAAGAATCGGAAAAGAGTGGAGACATTTACAACTGCCTTTTTTAACTCTTTACTACCTAGGAATGTACAAGACAAGAATCCATGATGCTTAAAACATTTTAAAGCACTGATTCTTTCTACAGCTAATTGCTAATGCCAGAAAAAAAATTAAAATCACTAATACCAATTCTGAAAAAGACCATGAACATATGAACTAATAACAATTTAAGCTTCAATTTTGACAGTTTTAATTTATGGTGCTTAAAACGAAAATCTAAATAGTCTCAAGCATACATTGATTAAGTAACTACTTTCATGACAAGCCACTAAAAAGTAGCCTGGGGATCCCAAACAAACACAGAAACCTCGAAAGTTCACAATTCATACGCAAAAGGACATAGACAAAATACCTTGACTTTGGATAGGACAAGCATTGCATGTCGCTCTTGCCACTCTGAAAGATCCTTCCTCATGCTTGTAGAGGTCCTATCACCAGCACCACCATTACCACCGTCTTCCTCATCTGCAAGCGACTCAAATTTCACTAAAATATCAAGATTTATAATGTGTATGCATGTAATCAACCAATAACTAAACGGAATACCAGGAAGAGAGAAATCTCTGAAAGTGTCAAGGGAGAACGATTTGACGAACTCAATTAACTGGTCAGTTATTCCATAGAGCTGTACTTCGTCGTCTTTCGCACCACCATTCTTGGAGGCGGCGGCCGTAGTGGTGGTGGTGGAGGGTGTAGAATTCTTTGTGGAGCTGGATAGACTGCGTCGAAACCACGAGGATACATCCATGGCGACGAAGAGTGGTGTCAGCTGCCCTCCTCAGTTCTGAACCAGTACAACCGCACCCAGATCCGACCCGACTCAGTGGAAGGAGACTAGGAGTTATGTGCAGATGGAAAAAGTTTGGGCTTGTTCTCTGCTTTCTTTAAGTACTGTACGTTGTGGACTTCACAGTCTTTTGGGCTTTTATGGTATTAAATTTTCTTGGGTAGGATACACATGTTTTGGATTCTTTCTTTTACAGGCCCCTTATTTAGTGTTTTTAAGCTGGGATGGAACCAGGAAGGAATCTAACATTAGGGGACAAGTGATAGGAAAAAATTATAATACTTCTTCAAATTCAATGTTTATTTTTTATCTAATACAAAGATTTAAAATAAATTTTGAATTTTATGAAATTACACAATCTTTAAAAATCGTTAATGGTGGGACTACATAATTTTAGTAATATGGAAATCTTGTAAATTAAGAAAGTTGTTAATAAATTATATATGAAAAATATCTTTATTTTAAGAAAAGAGATGTTCAATTTGAGATATCTCAAAAAGAAATATGACATAAGTCTATAATTTATTTTTTACATTTTTATTTTAAAATATTCATAATAAAATATATATTTTTCTAAAATAAACATATTATTCATATAAAATTTCACTGATAACCATTTCATTTAAAATATATTTATATTCTATTGACTGGATCTCGTCATTAATCACATTAATAAAAATAATAATTTATAAATAATTTTGTTAAATTTAAATTATCTCATTTGAGTTTGTGTTAATTAAAATGTAAATATTTAATTCTAATAAGGGTGAGTGTATTTTTTGAAAAATGTGTACTTTAACTCATATGCTAACATTCCAATCATTTGATATTCTACCCCTCACAACAAAATATCTAATTTGTACAAAAAAAAAAAAAAAAAAAAACTTCTTACTAATACTAAGAGAAAGTTCATGCTCCGACTTTTTTGTTACTAAGCTGTGGAGTTCATTGGATTGACCTTGGCCTGAATCCTTATTTTTCCAAACCTTTAATTGTATTAAAGACTACCAAATATGAAATAAACCATCATGGCGCAAAGGAGAAAAGGGACCTCAATCATGTCTCGTGGTAAAGTCACTACTAGAGAGAGAGAGAGAGAGAAGCAAACATGAAAGCCCCTCAAACCCGGCATGCAATATTGGATATATTAGTACCTGCAATTAATTACATCTATACATAGGATGCCTACACATTCCATCACTGGGGAAAAAAACTGTTCCGCGTGCAAACAGATTGATTGAGACATTAGCCCTTCCCCCCCCCCGCCCCCCTTTCTCCATCACTGAATGAATATCAACAACAAAGCCATCTATAGCTAACTATAATTACCCATTCTTGCATGCTTTGTGCCCCATTTGCACTCTCCACTTGTATTCCTCTTCCCTACACCTTTTTATTTCATCCCAGTTTGTTCTTCCAACTTATTACTCTATCCACTTATACAATTAAATATTCATTATTAATTTAATACAAAATTCAATAATAATACTTTATTTTCTTCTTTTTAAAATTTTTTTTTACTATAGGTGAGTTATAGTAATATTTTTCTTATTTTCAGTGATGGGATCATGGTTTTATATTGGAATATAACTTTCAGATGAAAAAAATATGTTTATTTTATATTTTATGAAGAATCTTAAATTAGAAATATAAATATTTAATTTTAGATAAAAATACTAACATCTTTTATTTTAAAAAAATGTTGAAAATAGGTAGTTTTGGAGGTGCTTTGAACGACTACTCTACACATTTTCTTCACCGATATGATAAATCATTTTATTTATTTGAGATGAAACGCTAACTTCTCACATAGTATAAGTTTTTTTTTTATTTTTATGTTGGGATATTTAAGGGATTGTCATTTGTCTCCGTTTACCTTTGCTTTACTCATTGGAACAGTTCGTGATTGACTTGTATTCAAGTCTTCAATTTTCTTTCTTTCAGATCAATTGATTCTTTCATTTTCAATGGGTGAGACTAACTTGAATTGTATTCATAAATTCTAATATTTTACATTGCGACCTTATTTTAACATTAACAATCGAATTATTAACTATTCAAAGTTTATTGAGTTTTGTATACAATCTCTATAAATAATGTGAACTGGGATCATTTTTATCCCCAAGAATTTTGCATCAATAATTGAAAACTGAACCAGACATAAAGAAAATGACCTTCCAAATTGGGTGAACAGAAGAACAATAAGTTGGACTTCCAATAACTATCAAAGTAGTTTACTGAGATTGTATCCAATAATCTCTGCTCATGTGAACTGGGGATCATTTTTAACAGAAAATTTATGATAGTTTGTTGTTTATGTCCCCAACAAATTTACATCAATAATTGAAAACTGAACCAGACGTAGAGAAAATGACCTACCAAATTGAGTGAACAGAAGAACAATAAATTAGACTTCCAATCTGTGTAGGTAGCAAGTTTCAATCAGTAAATGTGGTGGTAATTTCAAAACCTTTCAGCTACTCAAAATGTCTCTTTTCCATAGAGATATATTTTGACAAATTTTCTTTTCCACATGAATTTCCGAGAGAAACGTCATTATTGGAGGGGGACAAAGTTGGGTGATTTCAAGTATTGATTCATGCCAAATCCAGAATACCTCTAATTGCATATGGAAGAATATGGTAGGAATTCAGGTTTTCTTTTCTTTTCTTTTTTCATATATATATATATATAAGGTAGTAGGAAAGAGGGGAAAGACAAAGAATGGAGGAGGAGTTAAAAAGATGAAGATAGCCTAATATATGGAATGTGAGGCTTTAATCTCGAAAACATCCCTTCCATCATTGGAACAAGTTGCAATTAAGTGATGGGAATCCGAGTAACTGCTATTTTTATTTTATTTTTCACTTAAGTTATTGCTAATTAATTGAATCACTTGAAAATTTAATCCGAAGTCCATTAAGGTTTGCAACCTCAAGTAGACAAGGAACAATGACTATGCAACAAATACTCCCTCCTTTTTATTGTATACACAATCATAGTTTCTTTTAACGGTTTAAAAAACATATTTAATGGAATTGAAATTGTTAAAAAATATATATTTTTCTCTTTTACTACTGCATTTAAATTTTAATTTAATTCAAATTTAATTATATGAAAACGAGTGCAATTTGATTTAAATTACATGAAAAGTGTATTTATTTTTTAGATTTAAATATATAACTTGATATTTAACATTTTAATAGTATAAAAATAAATTTTATAATAACAAAAATATATTAAATAAAAATATTTTAAGTAGTTAAAAAATAAATCATACTCTCAATGAAGAAAATAGACTATAATTTAGAAACGATCGAAAAAAGAAATATTAGGGAGAGTGATGAAGGTTTTTTTTTTCCTACCACCGCTCAAAGGTTCATACCCATGCACGTTTCAGCTATACAATGCAATGCATGCATATTAGCATCCCAAGTACATTATGTAGTTGGTTACACCACAGTGTCCAAGTGCGGTCACCTCTTAGACAGCCTTTTGATATTCTGAAAACGAAACATTGGGGACGACATCAGTACTCTTCAACTGTTCAACTTATCGTTACTTTTCTCAATTTACTGTTGGGTCTTTTTCTAAGAGGATGCATGTATTTTGTAAGTATAAATTCATTGATTGACTATGGATTTTGACCTAAGCTGAGTATATGAATTCTTTTTGTTCTCGCTGCGCAGTGGCGGCTGCGGTGGCGGTGGTGGTGGAAGAAAGATATCATCATATCAGTAGTTATGATTTTTACTTGAGAATAATTATGGAATTGGGAACATGAGGGCCCATTAGAGTGTGATCCCCAATCCAACCTGACCCGCCCAATGGTGGGTGGGTAATCATATAGATTTATCTCAAAGTTGGCCACCGTCTAAGCTTTCCTTTTTGTGTTTCTTCCTTTTCTGGGGGAATTTTTTTTTTTTAAAAAAAAACTATGCAATTTTCTTTGTTTTTTTCCTCCATGAAAAGTGATTTGATTTACTGCATTTAGGCTAAATTTTAGCAATTTATGCAGCAACTTTCTCTCATGTCAGCATGGAAAAACATTTTTGAAAAGCTTGATTTTAGTTCCTCTTTCTTTAATACATTAACCGACCAAAGTAATACTTTACTGCCCAAATTCAATCTTTTTTTTTTCTTTGAGTGATTAGTTTTAGACTTATGGAAAATGCTAAAGATAACAAAATGTTATCAATTAAGTCAAATACAAGACAATTATTTTGATACATGAATTAAGTTTAGGAGATGGAAAATGCTAAACATGATAGCATGTTCATTAGGGTGAAAAGCCTCATGTCTTATATATACACTATTAAAAAGAATCTTTGGTACTTTTTAATAGTACTTTTGAAAATATAATTTGTTTATGATATTTTATAAATATTTCATTATTAACTTTCAATATTATCATTATTTATTTTCATATCTCATCTTATATATATTTTTTATTTTCAAGACAAAGTATTTATATTTTATTCTTCTCAAGACAATTTTCTTTCTCTTTTTTATTTCCAAGCATAATAAATAAGAACAATTTAAAAAATAAAATATTTTCATGATCTGCGTAAAAAGACTTTCAACAATTTATATTTTTGATGAGAAGGGAGTAGTAATTTAAAAATTGAAGGTAAAAGTTTTTATTCTCAATATTCCTCTAAACTTTTCTTGAGTAATAACTACATTATGCAGTATTGTCTAACTTCTGGTATGAGTTATAAGTTACTTATTTTATCTAATATATGCGTTTCGAAATAACAGATGTAGTTTCATTTATTATATATTTATAGTTTTGAACATCATATTTTAATAATCAGAATAAACATATTATAGAAAAAAGTCATGAGTGAATATATATATATATATATATATATATATATTTGGTAAATGCAATCCTATCAATTAAATTTAGAGAATTATGTCTTGCAAAACCCTTTCCTCACAAAAGGAAAAAGAAAAAAGAAAAAAAAGGTGGCATATCGTTTGGTGGAAAACTTTGTCTTATTTATCCTTTTCAAATCACCAACTGGCTAATACAATAATATTGACATCATGGCATTATATTTAATTAATATAATGCCCTACTAATGTATATGTCGTGCCTTGTCGGGTTTGTTAGTCAAGAAGACAGTGTACATCGACTTGGATCCAGAAAGACAACGCCCTCTCTCTTATGATCTCGTGTTTGTGGTTGAACAATAAATACAAATATGGTATCAACAAATGGAATGGACAAAAACTTCTTCCTGATTTCTCAAGCAATGCTACATTTTCCCATAGACTTTACATTTTAAGCCCACAAATGAAAACCACATATTTCTTGATTAGTTAACTTTCTCATTCATATAATAAAGTTAATAATCGAGTATTTGAATCGTAATTTAAAAAAGAGTTTAAGTATTTATAAATATATTAAAAATGACAAACCATATTAAATTAAGGCAAAATCCTAATCATAAAATTATTTTTCATTCATTCGAACCTAACTTATATAAATTTTAATTTAGAGTTAAAATAATATTGTATATATGTCTAAAATTAAATGTTCATACATTTATATATTAAGATGTTTAATATTTAGTAAATGTTACACTATTACAAAGAGATTTAAATTATTTGTGACACTTCTTGTGCTGTTTCTTCTCCCTATATCCTTTCCTATCCATACTATAAATTGGACAAGGATTCTCCTCTCCGTCTGTCTTCTAGGGATAAAGTAATCTCCACCATCAACACGAAAAAATAAGGGCCAAAATTCTCATTTAAACCTTGTTTTTTTAAAATTTTTTTTTGTGTAACTACTCAAATATGTTTAATTTTTCAATAAATCCAAAATGATCAAATATGTAATATATAAATAAAAAATATATTTGTATGATTATGCATGTGCATATTTTTAAATGAAAATATAGAAGAGTCACTCGAACTTATAATTTTTACAATTGAAATATATTTATTAACTAAGGTGCACTTAATTATCACATCTCAACTTTATTTTCTATTTTTTTAATATTTGTTTTTGTATTCAATAAAACAGGTAGACTTACTTTTAAGGGAAAAAATAGTATAATTTTGAAATAAAACTTTGCATATAATTACATAAAATAGAATAGAAAGAGAGAGAAAACGAGAGGATGGGTATAATTAAGTGACATAAGCATGAGCATGACTGCTAAACTGGGGACCCAAAATTTAGCTTGACTAAACGAGGCTACAGAATATCACCTCTAGAGACAGAACGTAAACTAATCCCCATGTCAAAAGGAGAATAACGGCAAAATTTCCCCGCTTTTTTCCCGCCTTCTTTGCGTGGTAAAGGAAGCAGTGTTTTATTGACTTTCTTCTACAAATGAAACAAAGTTACAAAACTCCCCCATCTTTTCGCTCCTTTATCTGCATCTATAATTAAAAATGCAAAAACAAAAAGCAAAAGCTTTCCATTATTTCATTGACTCTAGTATTAAGAACAATCAATCTTGATCTTTACTAGTAATTTCTGTTCATTTTTTCTCCTTTGATTTTTTTTTTTGTGGGGGAAAAAAATTATTCTCCAAACCATGACCCACAAGAAAGGCCCATTGCTTTGGAGGATTGCAATCTATGATTTTTTGAAAGTTTTAACTGTTTGGCAAAAATGGCCAAAGGATACCACCAACAGCAACATCTCCGCCTGGGTTTCTGTCTCACTCTCTCTCCTCTCTTAGCTTCTTTAAGCCCACTTTCTTTTGTTTTCTTGATTCCCAAATTTCCACATTTTTCTTTCTCTTCTGGATTGTCTGCACTCTGCCAATGGACAAGCTTCACCAGCCGCTGCCGCTGGCCAAGTGTTCGCGGCAGCGATGCAGTGAATGGTTTGTTCTTTCTTGCCATCACCTTTTCTTTTCTTTTTTTAATTATTAATTTTCTTGGTTGTTGCTGTATCAGTGCCAAGATTAGTCCTTTTTGGCTTTCTTTTCAAGTTGTGGAATGTTCCTCTGTTGTTCATACATCTCTTCATAATTTTAACATGTTCAAAATTTTGTTTTTGTTTGGCTTCACTTTTTTCCTTTGAGGGATCAGATTAAAGGAATGCTTTATCTCCAGTCCAATTCTGCTCAGATAACTCATTCACTGTTTACTAACTACTTGTTAACTGGGATGTCCTAGTATTGGATGTGAACCATTTTTTGCGCTGTTGAGAATTGTTAATCTTCACTGTATTTCTAGTCATCAATCAATTGATTCTAATTTAGGACGAGAATTCTTGAAATCACCATTTTTTGTTGATTTGTAATTGATCATTGGGCACCATGTATACCTTGCAGGGTATTTCGAGATGTTCCCAGTGATATTACGATTGAAGTCACTGGCACTGCATTTTCGTTACACAAGGCAAGGTTCTATATCCTCTTGACTATGATGACTGTTCTCTTTTGGCAATTGCTTTTTTCATCATCCTCTGATTCATGTCACTTTTTAGTGTATTTAGGGAGATCAAGAACCCATGATATAAGAAACAGATTTTGAACGCTTTTAATTTTTGCTTGCAGTTTCCTCTGGTCTCACGAAGTGGGCGAATCAGGAAATTGGTAGCAGAAAACCGTGATTCTGATATATCAAGAATTGAACTGCTTGGCCTGCCAGGGGGTTCTGAATCATTTGAGCTTGCTGCTAAATTCTGTTACGGTGTAAACTTTGAGATTACTGCAGCAAATGTCGCTCAATTGTGTTGTGCTTCTGATTACCTTGAAATGACAGAGGAGTTCTCAAAGAATAATCTTGGTTCTCGTGCTGAAGAATATCTTGAGAGTATTGTCTGCAAGAACCTTGAAATGAGTGTGGAAGTCCTGCAACAATGTGAAAACTTGCTTCCTCTTGCTGATGAACTTCGAGTTGTAACCAGATGCATTGATGCTATAGCTTCAAAAGCTTGTGTAGAGCAAATTGCTTCCAGTTTCTCACGCTTGGAGTATAGTAGCTCTGGAAGACTCCATATGAGTCGGCAAGCCAAATGTGAGGGAGATTGGTGGATAGAAGACCTTTCTGTACTTCGGATCGATTTGTATCAGAGAGTCATAACAGCAATGAAATGTCGAGGTGTTAGGCCTGAGAGTATCGGAGCATCTCTTGTGAACTATGCCCAGAAAGAATTGACTAAGAAATCCAGCTTATGGAATCCATCCAACCAGACAAAAGTTGACCTGGTCTCTGGCTCAAATGTGCATGAAAGGCTTGTAGTTGAGACAATTGTTAGCCTTCTACCAGTTGAGAAATTTGCCGTTCCCATAAATTTCCTCTTTGGTTTGTTGAGAAGTGCAGTGATGCTTGATTGCACTGTTGGTTGTAGGCTTGATCTCGAGAGGCGGATCGGATCCCAACTAGATATAGCTACTCTTGATGATCTTCTAATTCCTTCATTCCGTCATTCTGGTGATACATTATTTGATGTTGATACAGTGCACAGAATCTTGGTAAATTTTTCTCAGCAGGATGATAGTGAAGAAGATTTGGAAGATGCTTCAGTATTTGACTCTGATAGTCCTTCTTCCCCTTCCCAAACTGCATTGTTTAAGGTCTCAAAGCTAGTGGACAATTACCTTGCAGAAATTGCACCTGATACAAACCTCAAACTCAACAAATTCATAGCTATTGCAGAATCTTTACCAGCACATGCACGTACCGTTCATGATGGGCTATATCGAGCAATTGATGTTTACCTCAAAGTAAGGATTTGAATTTCTTTGTCATGGTTTAAACTCAAAGCAAACAAATTTAGTTGTTTTTGAACTATACAAATTGACCTGATCTTTAATGCTATGAATTGTTATTTGACTGCTTATGGTTGTGCATTTCAGGCTCATCCAGGTTTAATAGATCCAGACAGGAGGAAACTAAGCAAACTGATTGATTTTCAGAAACTTTCACAAGAAGCTGGTGCACATGCTGCACAAAATGAACGCCTTCCCCTCCAATCAATAGTCCAAGTGCTTTACTTTGAGCAGTTGAGGCTCCGAAATGCCTTATTCTGCTCCTATCCAGAGGAGGATCACAAGCCAATTCATCAATCGTGGCGTATTAGTAGTGGTGCTCTAAGTGCAGCAATGTCTCCTCGGGACAACTATGCATCACTGAGGAGAGAGAACAGGGAGCTAAAACTTGAACTAGCAAGGTTGCGGATGAGATTGAATGATTTGGAGAAAGAACATGTTTGTATGAAGAAAACTATGGAAAGATCCAATTCCCGAAAATTCATGACTTCCTTTTCGAGAAAGATTGGCAAACTGAATCTTTTCGGCCATAGTTCTTCAAAAGGATCCAGTTCTCCCTCAAAACAATCACAAAGAACTGACTCCAAGCTAACAGAGAGAACATGAAAATCCCACATCTTAGGTAACTAAATTTGTCTTTGCCTTAATTTTTGTATGGTTCTCTTGTTTTAGCCTCTTAAGTTGATAGGCCAAGCATGTCTCTATAGTTCCCCTTTTTATGCTTTTCCCATTTCTTGCATTGTTTTCTTTTTTCCCACCTTGTAAATAAGCTGTGGGACTTTAGCAACACAGAGGACTTTTTATTGGAATAGAAGCTATATCGGGTTCCAAGTTTTGACTTCTGTGCGATCTTTAGGAAAATTTCTTCTGATGTAAACATGAAATTTCCTCATTTATGTTATTTCATAGACGTAATGTGAATTTTGTTCTGAGGAAAGATTCTTCCTCTCTAAATTACCACTGTAATTAATAGATTGTATCTTCTCGTGAGATTTTCTTGTCTCAACAGTGAATATTATTCCTTGACCTTGGTTTATTATATTCTTACCCTACGGCAGGATGGAATGGACATTTGGGTTTTTATCATTCTGTAATTTTCCTAGATTTTACTTTCTTTGGTAACCTCTGAATCTGTTATGTGCTTTGCGGAAATCTTTTGTTGCAATCCAACGTTCTTATCATGGTAACCAGTCTGCTTGGTTTTACCTGATGTTCTTATACCACCTCTGATAAAAGGCCCGTCAAAGATAATCTAGATGAAATTATGTAGCAGTGTCTCAAGATTGAACTTCAAAATGATGAGAACTCGTGATTAAGAAAGCTTATAAGAGGTTCTTATTTATCAAAATTGACATCTTCTGTAATTGGGGGAAATAACAGGAAGACTAGGAATAAGTCTAAAGCTGCTTGAATAATTTGCAAGTCCCACATGGCCTATCCATGGCTTGCAGATTCTGGTGGACTACAAGGAATAACAATTGGTCGCCCAAAAGTCACCCTACGATTGAGCAACTTTCGGACACTGTCCTGCTTTCTGAAACAAGATCTTAACTCTGTATGAGTTTCCAAATTTCTAGTATGCTGCATACCTTCATGTCTTACTACAGCCAATTTTGAGCTTCGACGTCTTCTTGGGTAAAATTTTTCAGGATTATCAAACGATGAATCAAGTGTGGATGCCTGATAGGATGTTACCTGAAGTTTTTGGAGTCTATCAGTAACTTGACCCCATGCATCAACATAGGATGTGTCACTGTGATAGTCTTCAGAATATTGATCATGACTGTTTATTCTGTCCTGAAAGTGCATATTTTGCATTCTTCTCCGGTTTCTTCTTTCATGTTGATGGTGTTGACATTGTTTAGGAGTGATTCCTCCCCAGCACTTGATTTGTGAATTTTGTCCAGGGCGACATTGGTGATGATCATGATCTTTTGGAAACTGGTTTTCTCTTGAAGCAGATTGGTTTCTTTTCCCTTTATTTTTTAACAAACCATAGAGCGTGCGATGTGGGATAAGGTAGAAAACTTTCCCTGGCATCAAGACCGATTCGGGTCGAACAACTATCCATGGGAACTTGAAGACATCAGGCCTAGCAATGCAGTGTCTGGGATACTTCTTCAAGATCTCAGCAGCAGTTACAGGTTTTGTATGAATCTCTATGTGCCTTCCTGGATGCACCAGCTTTAGAACACCATCCTCTTTTGCTGAAACTCCCATGAAGATGTGAAGTGCCAAAGGGGAGGGGAAAATAAAGCAAGCCAATTTCTTCTTATATAACCTCACTTTCTTCATGAAAATCCAAACTTGACGGGGAATTCTATGGTTGCATCTTTGGAGGACATGGAAAACATTGTTCTAGGAAACTGATATGATTGAACAATTATGTTTTAAAATACATTTCGAAATTGCTAGTCACCTTACAAGTTACAAGGATTTTGTTTTATTCAAAGATATTCTTTAAGTGGTATATATTGGGAAAATGGGCAATGGTCTTATTCTTATCCCCTTTAGAAATACTGTTGGCGGCTCAAAGGTGAGGCTTTCGCGGTCATATCTGGTGAACTGGAAATTACTTAAAAGAATGAAAAAATAAGGGAAAATCCAGGAATTCGTCTCCAAACTTTTATTTTTTCTCAAGATTCATCCTTTTTCTTTTTCCTTTTAATCTGATTTTATCCTCAATCTATTTTTGAGTAAATTTTTAGATCTTTCTGGCCAATTTCATGCGGAAAGCTAATAAAAACAACCTATTTTTTATTTGTTTAAATTGGACAAGGACAAAAAAGGGATTTCAGTCTATTCCCTCCTCCCAAAATCTTACATGACAATTAAAGGGTTTTCCCCCAAATCATCATGTAGGGTTTTTGTCCCCCAAACCATCTAATTATAATGTGAAATGGGGTTTTGGGTGGAGGGAATGAACTGAAATCCCTTTTATATCCCCTTCTTCAAATTCTTTTTAAAAGAAAACTCAGGTTGTTTTGCCGAATTTCAGCACAAAACTGGCCAGGACTTAAAAAATCACCCGAAAATCGTGGGGACAAACTCAAGCACCAAAAAAAAAAAAAGAATCCTAAGAAAAAATAAAAACTTTGGGACCAATTTTGGGAATTTTCCGAAAAATAATTATTCCTTAACTATGAGAAACAAATGTACCAGTCTTTGTTTAAACTATGGCTACTGGCTGGCGCAGATCCAATTTCGACTTCTATTCTATTCCTTAATTGGGAAGCCACTGGTGAGGATTTTAAAACTGAAACATTTCACTTGTACCCTTTTCTTGGGCTGATTGATGGAGAATCTAGTCCGAGAAAATGGTATAGCAGAGGGCAAGAAGAGTCGAAAAGGAAATAAGTTACATGCTTATATAAACCTTAAGATCAACTACAAAAATAAAATCTAACAATTTACTGATTTAAGATCATAACTCAAAAGGGGGCGGGCAGCATTAGTCACTAAATGATGCAAGGACTTATAGTGAAGAAATAAGGAGATTTTTCTATATCTAAATATCAAATTATTTCAAATGAATAAATCATAGGCAATTTCCTGGATCACCTGAAATATCTAAGAAACGGGAGGGAACGGGAAAGACCCAAATCTAGAGATGCGGAGTTTACCATGGAGTGGATCATTTTGAGAAGACCATATTTGCAAAAAGACTAAATGCCAGACATAGTATCCGTAACAAAATATTTAAGACAAGATGAAAAGTTGGCACGCGCTCGTGTGGAGAATAAACACTATTCATAAGATGATCAAAACACAAAAAAAAAAAGAGCAAGACTAGAGATCCAAAAGAGCAACAACAAAGATGATATCTTCAATAACACAAGTTGAATCATCCTACACTCCCCATGATCTCTAACAAATTGAATGGCTTACCACCAAGTAGAATAAAGGGGATTGGGGGTTCTCATTATGGTGACCTTATTATGGATAATGTCCCCATACAATAAAGGTTTTCAAGCAGATGACTTGGTATAAAAACGGATGCCGACAGCCACACCAAGTATGATCAAAGGAACCAAGAATTGAAGGAACTTGATAACAAACTCCGACGTTTTATCCTGGTTGTAGTGAGGCTGCTTGGGAGGAATGTACTTGGTCTTTGAGGGGACGGTTGATGAATCAATTTCACCAACATACATCTCATCCATCATTGCCCTCGCACTGCTGCTATGGCCAACATCCTCAAAATCATCGGTTGCATCCTTCCCTGCAAGAAAATATCATTAGAGATGTGTAGTTTATGTTAAAAAGAAGACGCCTAAGATGAGTGTTTAAACATGAAACAAACAGGGCACTGTAGCAATACAGAGAGGCGCTTGACGATTTATCATCCCAAGTCATCCAAATTCCACTGAAGATGAATGAGCAAAAGCTTATTTAAAAAAAGTACATACATACACAGAAAGAATAGCATTTATAGGTAAAGTTGCAAAGCAATTATTACATTGATGACTTGGTGCAATGCATCTCTGAGGAACACTGCATAAAAAATATTATGTACCTGTTGCAGACAACAAAACCTCATCACCTCCGGGATGGTCTTCCAAAAACTTGGTCACATCATATACCTGTCCAAACATAATAAAAAAAAGAAAATAAATAAAATAAAAAAAGACAGTTTAATGACTTGCTCCAGAAAGGTTGAAAAATACTTAATGCCGCTACATGGACCATGGAAGCAGCCTGACCGAAAGTGCCACCATCCCATTTTTAGTGCTTAGATTTATATATAATATTTTCAGATTGATGCTTGCACAAAAGAAAACATCATAAATGTAGATATCTGTCTACAATATAAAGAATATAGGAAGGGAATTCTTAAGACATGAAATGAGTATCGGATAGATAGCTTATGAACTTAGATGTTGAGTTGTATTGATATTTCAATTATACCAATTAACAAACAACATAAAGATGAAAAACCTGGGTTTTCCGGGTTGATAGACTAATAAAAATCACCAGGGGTGCTATTTATATTATTAGCTCTTACAACACAGGAACGGTAATCCAACTCAAATTCCAAAGCATTTGACTGTAATTCGTGAATCGTACCTAGTACATACCAACCCTTCTAGAATAATGTTTAACATCCCTGAAAATTGTAACTCAAACCAAAGATGGCATCTTGTTCGGCAGCAAAATGAAACGGGAACCCAGGGTAATACTATTGGTTATGAGGATCTAATTATTGAAACGCAAACAATCTGCGACTTGCAATAAAGGGCCAAACTTTACGAAACTTTGGTATCTAGCTCTCCTAACCCCTTGTCCAAAATTATCAGATGGAATCATCTTACAACTTCTCCAATGTATAGGACATTTACATCTTAAGAAGATTGAACAGGAAAGAAATATTCCATTAAATCACTTGGATCTAACAATTTGTCAAAATAACCTACCAATGTATATACTAAAGACGATGATAAAACAAGTCCAGACCCATTGATTTTGACATGCCATCGCAAAGAGGCATATCAATCATAAAGATCTGATAAAAACACATTCCAATCATATTGCAGCTAATCAATTCCACGACACACTGGCAAAAATTACAGAATTTCAGAAGGCAGCACCAGTTAAGGAGTGTCTGAAACGTTAAACGCATTACAGACGAATTAAGTTAAACAACTAGTTTTTAAAAAATAATAATAATATACCAAATTCGAAATAAACGACCAATAAAGATCAATTTTTTGACCGATCTATTAATTCAAATACAACAATCATGACAAACCAACATAAAAAATCAAATACAATGTCTTTTTTTTAAGTTATATACCTTTCCACCGATAATAAGCCAACAATCCTTGGCGTGATTGTGCTCGGAAACCTGAGCCAAGGTGTAAACTTTTCCCTCGCCACCCATCTATGCAATGAATTGAAAAGATTCTTGATGTGGCTTAGACCTTGTGCTCCAAATGAACAAGGCCCCTTTTGGGATTGTGGTGTACAGAGATGATGACTGATGAGAGATTGGGGGGGGAGGTGGAGTTGGTGAGTCAATATAACTAAGAGAGGGTGGCAGAGTCAATTGGATACAAGGTTGGTGAGCAATGGGTGGAAGAGGGAGAGCTCAATGTGGGATGGGGTGTGCCTGTCAACTGTCAAGTGCTTACCACACTGCTTGTAATCTTGTAATTATTACACTCATTTTCTCGTGGCGTGGTTCTTTGCTTTGAGGCCCTCGTTCTTTTACTAATTAATATTTGTTCCCTTTCCTTGTAACGAGTCAATCTTATACTCTATCTAATAATTGTTGCAATTTTAATCTACCTTATCACTATCTAATTGTACGAGAAAAAAATTATTAAAATGGGAATTTTCTTCAAGTAAATTTGTAGTAAAGATTTTTTTACTTATTTGGATTTAGTATTATTGTTGTATTCTTTCAAATTTAATTAATTATTACTATTTATGCTCAGGTCTATATAATTCTAAATGTTATTATACTTTTAGTTTTAAACCTAATAAGTATAATCAAAATTAAAGTAAGTTATGATGATAATTATATAAGACTATTGCATTTCTAATAGGAATTAGCCATATAAGTAATTTTTAAGCACATAAGGAATTAAAAGTAAATGTTTAATTTTATAAATTTAATATTATTTTACCATACCTCAAAATAAAATATTTTTTATTATAATAATAAAAAATTATATTTGACCTTACATTAATTTTTATTGTTACAATAGATTTTTTACAATGAATTCATACGAGAATGATTCATACCATAATTTTTCATTTTACATATTTATATATACTAAAATTTAGAAGACACAATACTAAAGGTGGCTATTGTCGAATTACAAAAATGTAAGTGACGAATATGTAAGAGGACTGAAAAATTCCATAATCTCATCATGGAATCGAAGCCCGGACAAGAATTGCAAAACAAAACCATGTTTAGCCTTTTTTATCCTTTGCTTTAGTCTTTGTTTTGGCATTTTCCCATTTTTTTTGGGCTAAATAAAGGAAATAAATGTTTAGGTAATTTGACTATGTACTTTCCCCACGATATGTTGTGTTTCACCTTGATGAGAAATTAAAGAACAAAAATAGAAAAATCCTTTAGCATGCTTTGCACGATTTAAATAAAAGTGTCATTGTGCATCAATGATGTTTTTCTTTTGTTTATTCTCTCTCCCTCCGGCTACCTCATTTCAATTTTTGTCGTTTCTATTTTAGATTATTACATTTTAATTATTCAAATTTTAATTTTAGTACATATTTTTATAATTATATCATTATTATTAATGAGTGATTTTCATAAATTGTTAATTTTTTAATGGATAATGCATTTTTTGAGGAAAATTTATATATATATATATATATATATTAACTATTAAATTAGGAAACTTAGAAATTTTAATTGTATAATTATCATTTCTAATATTTATTTTAATCCTTATACAAATCTAAAATTGATAATTAAAATATGACAGAAGGAATATTAGAAGTTATTAGGTGGTGTTAACATTTTTGTCAACTTATAAGGAGTTAAGTCTTAAAAAAAAAAAATATGTTAGGAGTATTAGAACTCATAACGTGGTGCTACTAAATCCGGGTGCAAATCTAAACTTGACAACTTAAAACCATGTGCCGTTCGAAATTGAAGTCTAAAAACAAAAATGTTAGCATTAAGATTTGCTAACACTAAAATACTCCTTATAAGGTGGTGCTAACATTATAATACTCCTTATACACTAACTTCGAGTATTAAGGAGCATTAGGTGTATAAGGAGTATTAGAACTTATACGGTGGTGCTAACATTAAAATAATAATATTACTCTTTAAAATAGTAAAATATTCATAAAATCTTACATATTATTACCTAAATGGTAAATTTGATTACCAAAATGAAGGGCACAAAATACAAAAAAGAAATAATGATATGGCAAAATTAATATTTCTTTTAAAGACAATATTGCTGATCATCCCCAATCACGTAATAGTACTAAAAATTTTGATATCCACTAACGTTATTATCTAAAATATAGTTTTTTTTTTTCCTTTGGAAAGATATCTATGTAGTAGTTTATTATGAAAAATAAAATGGCTTTGTCGTTGGGTCATCAAAATTGATTTTGACCTACAAAATTGGTCAAAAATCAAATTGCCGAAGAAAACTCGAAGAGTGGTAGGTGAGGGATGTTGACCGGAATCCCATCAGATGCTGCATTCCTACCTATACTTATTATGCTTTGAATTTTCATATCGGGTCGTAACCGCCGCACTTCCTTGTAGCACTAAATCTAAACGTTTATGGTCAGCCATTTGTAAAAAAAAGAACATGAATTTTCAATATTACAGGTCATTCATTTATGGTTAAAAAAATGAATACCTTTTATTATTATTATTATAAAAGAAATACTAACCATTAAAATCATCATCATAAAGAGGTTCAGTTACATTAAAAGTCTCTCTCCTATCACACCAAACTTTAAAACTCGAAGAGTGGTAGGTGGGAAGAGGGGGGGGCGGGGGTTGAGGGACTGGAATGCTACAATGATCCCTTATCCCTAGCCCAAGCCGCAAGGGAAGTGAGCTGCTCTATTACAAGTTTTGGGGGCATAAGTAAGTTTCCAATTTCTACTTCTACTTATAAGATTCCTAGAATCATCAATCTTCCCAATAGCTTGATAATCCCCAAGACCCTTAACTGCCAAGATTACCCTCTTTTGGTAGCTAGGAAAATCCTAGTGACATTTAGAGCATAAGAAAACCAGATAATTGGCGTGACATTCACGTGCTTTGCTCCAAATTAGGGATTGGCGTCCATGTTCAATTCGAAATTGGGATCAGATCATTTTCATTACCCAAACCCTTTCCCAAATTAGGAAAAGCAGTTATCCCTCACAAATCACAACATCAAAGATGTTTTCAGACTTACTATACTATTTCCTCTGCCCATATGCTGTAGCTTTTGTAATACTCCATAGTATTATTAATCCCACTCAAATCTTGTTTTCATTCAAGAAGAATGACAACAAGTTAATTATCAATTATTGTTCCACAATAAGGTTAATTATCGATTACAATTTATTATTCCTATAATACCAGACTAATTAAAGTTGATACATAAATAAAATTAAAAATTGCAATATTTATCAAGAAAGGCTAATCATTTGTGCTTTTTTTTCCTCCAACAATTAGAAAGTTCATTGATTACACTGAGAAGATGTTCTTTGGTTTAAACTGAAAAATTGTATTCACTTCGTAAAAAAATATAAGTTGTTTTACGAAAATTTTATGAATATTTTACTATTGACTTTTAATATTATATTTATTTATTTTCATATCTCTTTTCACATTTATCTTATTTTCAAGATAAAGCTTTTTATATTTTATTCTTCTCAAACAAAGCTTTCTTCTCTTTCTTATTTAAAAAACATAATAATTAAGAATATTTTAGAAATAAAAAAATTTCATTGACTTATTTAAAAATAAGTATAGCTACTTATATTTTTGGATAGAGAGAGTATTGAATAGTACAAAAATTTGGTATGTCATTTTTTTTTAAAATTAGTTAAAATTTAATGCGATTCGGTTTCAATTTTAAATTATTATTCTAAAAAAAATACAAATGATAATTCTTAGTTATATAAAAATAATGGAAAAACATTATTATTTAATTAATTATTCATTTTTTTACATATGAAATTTAATATTTATTTCATTTTGATTCAGTTTTCTCAATTTTGGTTCGATTAGATTTGATTTTATAAGAATTACAATTCCATTCGATTTTACTCCTAAAATTAAAATTGAAATTGAAATTTTAAACCGAAATTGGAACACTTTGACATGATAAGTAGTGGACAAATTTACATTGTTGAGCAGGTTAATGGACTTGGCAATAAGGATATTTGCTCAATTTCCAGATTGGACCATATAAAAATTCCTAAGTTTATTCACTCCAAAAGCCCAAACGTAGCTGAACATACATGATGGAGGCCCAATTGATATAATAATAATGGCAGCCCAAGGTAGAGCCAGTAACATTAGAAACCCTAGCACGTAAAACATAAAGAACGCACGGATCTTTGCCTGTATCCCAGTGAGCAGAGTCCATCGGAGAGTGAGGGGAAAAAGAGCGGAAAATGGTGTCGGGTTCCGGAATTTGTGCAAAGCGGGTGGTGGTGGACGCGCGCCACCACATGTTGGGGCGGTTGGCATCCATCTTGGCGAAGGAATTGCTGAACGGGCAGAGGGTAGTTGTGGTACGATGCGAGGATATCTGTCTCTCCGGTGGTCTTGTCCGTCAGAAGATGAAGTACCTCCGTTTCCTTCGCAAGCGTATGAACACCAAACCATCTCATGGACCTATCCACTTCCGTGCCCCATCTAAGATTCTCTGGCGCACTATCCGAGGGTCGGTTGTAATTATGCTTGTAGAGATAATTTGTATATTTTGGTTGCTGCTATTAGATTGTGAACTGATCGTGGAACTATTGTGCTTCCTGTGTTTATAGGATGATTCCTCACAAGACTAAGAGAGGAGCAGCAGCTTTGGCCAGGTTGAAGGTATACGAGGGTGTTCCACCGCCATATGATAAGATTAAGCGAATGGTTATTCCTGATGCTCTTAAGTAAGTGCTGGAATTTATTTTTGTTTGGTTTCTATGGAGAACATCACGTTACATTATTGGATTGAGAGGTTGTGACAAGGATTTAACTCTATGTATGACTAAGTATGATGGGGATTTTACATTTTGTTTTGCCTCTACAGTTTAGATATTTCCTTTCATATGTTCGCTGATTCAACTGTCTGTGAACGAAAATTAGGGTTTTGAGGCTCCAGGCTGGTCATAAATACTGCTTGTTGGGCAGGCTTTCATCCGAGGTTGGTTGGAACTACGAAGACACCATCAGGGTAAGAATTTGAACTATTTTCTCTGCTATTTTCTTATTGTATGTTCTATTGTGGATCTTATGCGTGGTGTAGAAGTATCTTGTTATCTATGATTTTGACTTCCGAGATAGTCCTTTCATTCATTTCCATTTGATCTTATACTTGTTAGATTAGTAGTCTTATGATGAGAATTGAACCATGAACCATCGTATAATTGATGCCTTGTGATTCTTGATCTTCATGGATGAGATTATGAGCTTTAAGCTTAATTTCTGATTGCATTCTTAGCTATGACCTTTTGGGGTGATTTTAGTCTAGTATGTTGTTGCTATTACATGCTCTGTGCCCTAATGTTGAATACAGGTTACATATGGCTAAGCTCTAGATATTTAGTTTTGTAATTAACCCATTGTTATGATTTTTGAGTTTATTTCGTTGATATTTTCATACTAGTGTCCTAGTGGCTGCCAACTTTTGGGCCAAATTATCTGTCCTAAAATCTAGTAATAGGATTTTGTGTTTTTGAATGCCTCGTCCCCAGAGCTTTTGAGTCATCAGACATAACTTAAACTTCGTCAAATTCAAGTTTTCCTTGTTCATTTCAAATCATTGAAATAGAAATCTGCTGCCTATTAATGAACTTAAATATTATGAAAGATTTCTCTTATGGTGTAACCCTTAATCCCCCCATATGGGAGTTCTCATTACTTGTTCATTCCTAAACAGGAACTAGAAAACAAGAGGAAGGAGAGGGCCCAGGCATTATATGAGAGGAAGAAGCAGTTGACAAGATTGAGGATTAAAGCTGAGAAAGTGGCTGATGAGAAACTTGGCTCTCAAGTGGACCTTATTACCTCTGTCAAGTATTAGGTCTATGGATCTTTGATATAGGGAAAGCATTGTGCCATGGCCAGAGATTACATAGGGTATAAGTTGTATCAATAGCCTAGTTGCACTATCATCCAAATTTTGGATAGCATGAGTGTTTTTTTTTAAATGCAAGTCGGTATTTCCATCACTTTAACTTTTGTAGAGTCCTTTGCTTCGTCTACGAGCATAACCTTTATACTCTGTATACTTAATAATTCACCATTTCTTCGTTCTTGTGTGCTCTGTGGACTTGGTGTTCATTTTGTTTCCACTGGGTGGTTTACCATGCAGTCAAATTTAAGTAACTAGGCAATGATCATGTGGGTTCTGCGCATGGTACGTTCAGCCAGGATGTTTGGTGGGACTCAAAAGTTGTTTCTGTTTATCATGCTTAGAAATTTTGATGAGTATTATAACTTTCGTTAAGAAGGGCAGGTGAGGATATGTGGTTATATATTAAGGTTCGCTATCCAGGAAATGATACGAGGCAATACAAGTTTTGCTGTCCTATAAAAGGTGACGTGTGTTATTCACTAGCCGATGGCATCATGTATTTGAATTTGTGAACGAACATGATCTAGGGTATTATTAATTTCTGCAAGATTGTGATGAGAGAGAGGGTATAGCTTAGGGAAGGTCCCCAGTCAATGAGAGGTACATTTTGGACAGTTTGATTCTTTTTGTTTTGGATTTATTAATTTGCTAGAGAAATTAGCGGTGGAGCTTCTGATATTTTCTGAAGTAATCGTCTTTAATGATGGAAAATTAATGCAATCTTGAAGTGGGATAAAAATCTCAAACGGTTTATAATCAGCAGCAAAGAAAACATAGGGTAAAATGTGCTTACACAACGAAGGATTTTCCTCCAGCTATAGACTGTAGGCAACGTAATCCAATTCCAGCAAATCAACGAACTAAAGCTTACGGAAAAACCCAGCTTCTACTACTCTATTTTCCCCTCCGTCAAGGCTTAAAAAGTTGAATTGGATATAGTAAGAAGGTTCTTTCACCGTCCCCTATAAGTAGACCGGAAGTCATTGTATCATTTTGGATAATGCCATTTGGCTCTCTAATGTACAATTTCTAGCTCATCCCTTCTCACGTTCAATTATGTATCAGTAAACAAAAACAGAAACTTCATAGAAACATATCATGGCATCTTATTTAGTAAAGAGATTTGTGGGTTAATCACATTCTTATTGAAGATAGGCGATTCTTTATCGGGACAAGATTTTTGTCATTTGATTTTTTCTCTCTTTTTCCCTTTAAGTATAGAACTTGAAAACTTTTACTACCCTCCTTTCAATAAAGATATTCTAATTTTTCTTTTGTCGACCAGAACAGCAAGCTTCTTCCTTTTTTAAGGGTAGTTAATTTATTAATATCTTAATGTTTGTTCTTTAGTTCCAAATCCAAGAGCAATTTATTATCACAAATGAAGTGTAATGAAGTAATACATGTTATCTAGTAGTATTAACAGATAATGGAGAGATATGCGAGGAAAATATTAAGCAAAATAATTATTTTGATTATATTAATTATAGTTCTTAGTTTAATTGAAAAAAGAAATAGGACTATTTTTGTGGGACATGGAATGGTTTAAACTTTAAATAGGCAAAAGTGTAGTCATGTCAATGGGGTTGTGTAATTTTAGAGAACTACCGTGAATATGGACAACTAATAACACTGTAACCATCATTTGTTGTGAATTATGATGTCCTGTAGCTTTTTGACTAACTGGACTTTTATCCCTTGATCAGGAAGATAACTAATTATGATTAGCGGCATTCATGCAGCCAAAAAAGGGGACTAGGGATCATTCATTACTTCGGTCTTCGGATGCTGGACTTTGAAGTATCCTAAGCATCATCAACTCACAGTAAATGCCCGAAAAATCATTCCTCCCTTTGAGTCATTTTAATTTCGTACTATGAGAATTTTATACTTAAAAATATCTTTTAATTTAAGTTTTTCTTTCTCGTTTATAAGTACAATTTTGACTTTAGGACATTAACTCGTAAGATTGAAAAAATATTATAATTGTGTATAGATAATTATAAAACTATTGATATTTTTTAGACAAGAAATTGAGAGTAAAACAACGTACACAGAAAGAGTAAATATCTAGAGTTGCATAACTATAATGTGCACTGGATTAATCAGATAAATCATTTAACCCCACAAAAAAATGCATACTTTTGACAATGTCACACAAAATTCGATGTTTCAGAGGCTGCATTTTTTCTTTAATGGTGGATCATTTGTGCTTTCAGATAGAAGAAGTTGGAGTTTTTTTTTTGGCTTTTGATCACTTGTAGTCATACTCTGTCACCTAACGGAAACAATGATCATCATGATCCATTATCGTAGTAATCTTGAAGCTTTTCTCCACAGTACACTGGTCGGTCCTTTCTTTTTATGCCGTTGGAGACACCATCAAAGTCAGGATCACACCTTCTACTCTACTCAATTGTTTCTCTCTCACTTTGCCAACCGCTAAACAGAAAGAAGCCATTTCATTTGTCCCACTCCCACTATCCCCTTTTTTTTCTTTGTGTCTTTTTGCTGGTCAAGTGCTCGAATGAATGCCAGAGCTT
The DNA here is from genome assembly GCA_019593545.1 of Apocynum venetum. Classification (NCBI taxonomy): domain Eukaryota; kingdom Viridiplantae; phylum Streptophyta; class Magnoliopsida; order Gentianales; family Apocynaceae; genus Apocynum; species Apocynum venetum. Next base: position 4,124,242 of record SRSM01000324.1, read on the forward strand.
CTTCAAGGCCTCATTTCTGAACGAGTTTTGACGAGGCCTATAAGATATATAGAGCAAAATTGTTTTTTTTTTCTTTTTTCTGGTGCCTTTTTCATGGAGCTGCGGATATGTTACTGCATTTGGTTTCTATTTCTTACTGGATTCTTAAGAGTCTCTTTCTGTGATCAAGATGGTATGCATTCCCGCTCTCTTATCTACTTTCTTGTTCAAATTGCTTCTCTTTTTCACTGCTACAATTTGCAGCCTTCGGGGTTGATACGAACTTCAATGGCTTTCCTGGCTTTGTTTTAGAGATAAAACTTGTTTTAGGTCTCCCATATTTGTCTGTCATAGATATTGATTTTGCTTTCTTTCCTACTCTTCAAAAAAAAAAAAAAAAAGAATTTGTTTGTTTCTGTATTTCATCGTCTTTTGGATACTACATTACGCAAATGTAGGAGTGAACATGGTTGGGACATAATTTGACAGGTTTCTTGAGCTTATTATGTGGTGGGACAGTGGGTTATGTGGATTCATCTAATATTTCTTGGATACCTGATGGTGCTTATATAAATGTTGGCAATGTGACAACTGTTGATTATCTTGAGGGTGGCTCCTCATCTCGTCTCCCGGTGCGGTTCTTCCTTGATTCTCTCAATAAGAAGTGTTATAGGATACCTTTAAGTAATGCATCGTCCTTGGTTCTTGTCAGAACCCAATTTGTGTACAAGAATTATGATGGGCTAAAGAAACCCCCTGCATTTTCTGTTTCTCTTGGGAGAGCTATGACTACCACTGTAACTCTTGCTAGTACGGATCCTTGGGTTGAAGAATTCATATGGCCGGTGGATAAAGACATTCTCCCTTTGTGTTTCCATTCTATTCCTGGAGGGGGATTTCCTGTAATTTCATCCATTGAATTGCGCCCACTTCCTCAAGGAGCTTATCATAGTGGCCTGGCAGACTTCCCAAGAAAAATGCTTAGAAAATCTTATCGCATTAACAGTGGTTATATAGATGGATCACTTAGGTAAGAAATTTTCATAGTCTTCTGTGTTTCTCTCAGGAGGTTTCTTTTAGTTTTTACCTAAAATATGGACTTGATATTTTGTATAGGTATCCCCTGGACCAGTATGATCGAATTTGGGACCCTGATAAGGACTTCAGTCCTTTTCATGTGTCAGCTGGTTTTAACTTGCAAAGCACCTTTCATTGGTCAAATCTGACCGAAAGCCCTCCAATGGCTGTTCTTCAGACTGCAAGAGTCTTGGCAAAGTGGGCTGACCTGACATATAGTTTGCCTCTTGATAGTTTTGCAGACTACCATGTTGTCCTCTACTTTGCTGGGATTCTACCTGTATCTCCAATATTTGATATATTGATTAACGGGGAACTTCTGCAATCAAACTACACAGTAAACCGTGGGGAGATAAATGATTTGTTCTTCACAATGAGGGGAATCAAAAGCTTGAATCTTACATTGAAAACTATCAACTACTACCCACTCATTAATGCACTTGAAGTATATGAAATTCTAGACATTCCACCAGAAACTTCATCAACCACAGGTTAAAATAATGATCCTGATTTCATGGGCTGCTCAGGTTGACTTTCCTTCTAGAATCAAAGGTGATAAATTTTTTGATACCCATTGTGTTTGCAGTCTCAGCACTTCAGGTTATTCAACACTCCACTGGTTTGGATCTGGGATGGGAAGATGATCCATGCTCTCCTCAGTCATGGGAACGTATAACATGTGAAGGAAATCTTGTTACTTCTTTGTACGTTCATGTTCCATGAGGTTTTTTGTTTCCATTCATTTAATTTTCAAGTTTTATTGATGCAATTATTTACCCATGCAGGGAGCTTTCCAACATGAAAATGAGATCAATTAGTCCCACTTTTGGTGATCTTCTGGACCTTAAAAACCTGTAGGATCTTCCTTCACTACATGATAACTCTTTAAATACACGTGCATTTTCCACTCTCTGTTCCCTTCCATTGAGTTCTCCAGGATCATGCTTGCAGGGATTTGCATAACACTTCGCTGGCTGGAGAAATACAATACCTTGGTAGCCTGCAGCAGCTTGAGAAACTGTAATCTACAATTCTTGGAGAACTATGTAATTGTTTCAGATATCAGAATTCAAATAATTATAGTTGAATACTGCAGGAACCTGAGCTTCAACCAGCTAACGTCCTTTGGTTCTGAATTAGAAGACTTAATAAATCTTCAAGTTTTGTAAGTTTCTCTGAACTTCAGTTGAACTTTCTTTAATGCAGCCATTGGATTATGAAATTTACATGGATCTAAAAGTATTACCACCTTTCTGTGTGAAGGGACTTGCAAAACAACAGTCTGCAGGGTTCAGTTCCGGACAGCTTGGGAGAGTTAAAGGACCTTCACTTATTGTGAGTGAGATTGCATGATAAGTTGCTCACAGTATTCCAACTGATAAAAGAGCAGTCACTAACTACTAAAATTTGGATTTGATTTTCATGATGTAACATCCAGAAATCTAGAAAATAACAAATTACAGGGACCCCTCCCACAATCATTGAACCTAGAAAGTTTGGAAGTCAGGTAAGCTTATAAATTCTTTTCTTTTTTTCTTATTCATCTCTTGTTTTAGATTCAGCCTCTTTATGCATCAATTACTTCTGCAGAGCATCAGGGAATCTGTGCTTGTCCTTCTCCATGGCAACATGCAATGATTTCTCAAGCACAATTGAGACTCCACAAGTCACTGTCTTCACCCCAAGAAAGCACAAGGGCCACAAACATATAGCAATTATACTTCTTGTAGTTGGAGGAGTAGCACTTGCTTTCACACTCATTTCAATTTCAGTACTTTTCATGAGGAGAAAGGAATCTAGAGTCACATTTAAATCAAGTACAAAAATGAGGATATGAAGATTCCTTAATTTTTCCATGCTTACATCCTGTACATTTTATATGTAACTTTTCTCCACTGCATAGGTACTGGAGCTGATGTCCGGAATTGGAATGCTGCAAAAGTATTTTCCTATAAAGAAATCAAAGCAGCCACGAACAACTTCAAGGAGGTTGTAGGCCGTGGAAGTTTTGGATCAGTTTTCCTTGGAAAGCTTCCAGATGGAAAACTAGTAGCTGTTAAAGTGAGGTTTGATAAAACTCAGCTTGGGGCTGATTCTTTCATCAATGAGGTCTGCTACTCAACTATCTTAAGATATTCTCTTTAAGCAATCGTAGCCCTATCTTGATTGTGAAGTTCTTGACAAATTGATTACCTATTATAGGATAGCCATCTACTGATTGCTCCATGTTTGAAAATTAATTTGCTATTACCTGCCAATGACCTCTTCACTGGAAATAACATGCATTTTCTAAAACAAGGGGACTAAAAATTGGTTCTGCCTCTTTCAGAAGAGGGAAAAAATGGAAAAAAGGAGCTTTTTTGGCCAACGATAGGGTTTGTATATGCAGGATGATCTCAATGTAAATTGTATAAGAAAGTTGATTGGATATGCCAGTTAAATTTTTTTCCCAACTGGCAAGGACTTATTGAGTATTTATAGATTCTAAACGCTTTGCAGGTGTCACTTCTATCTCAAATTCGCCACCAAAATCTAGTATCTTTGGAAGGATTCTGTCAGGAATCAAAGCAACAGATATTGGTTTATGAATATTTACCTGGTGGATCATTGGCTGATAATCTTTATGGTATCACAGTCCCAAGTTTTATATGATCTCTACTCTGAAGGCATTGAGCTGTTCTGTTTGTCTTAATAAGATATTGACTGTTTCAGGTGCTAACAGCAAAAGAATTACATTAAGCTGGGTTCGCAGGCTGAAAATTGCTGTTGATGCTGCGAAAGGTACAACTTAGTTGCAATAAAGTTTCTCTCTGAGAAATCTAAAGATGTTATACAGTCCAAAAGTTAATCTGGATGAACTTAGTAGTATTAAAGTCACTGTTCTATAGATAACTAAGGAACATAGCTGTTATCATTTTAACCTCTCTTTCCATGTTGCAATTTGCAATCCTGATGTTTCAGTTAAAAACAAAAGACACATTGTAGCTGCATATGTCACTCTAAGGACTTCATTAACCCATCCCATTCACTTGGAATTTACTTTCTGGGGAAAACATATGGTGAATCTCCACCGAGAGCCTTTTCCTCCAAGACATTTCCAGAACCTTAGAATATTTGGTCAATATTTCATGTTTAGGTTATATGAGGCCAACAGAGAAAAAAGCACAGTTTGATGATTTGTGATATAAGAACGGACTTTCTCTGAGATGTTAGGTCCACTGTTTTTCCAGTTCATTACAACAATTTTGATAACTCTTATGTCAATATGTTTTCTATAGATGTATACTCTATGTTGTTACCAATTCTTACTAAAGTTCATCCAACATAGGTTTGGATTACCTGCATAATGGAAGTGAACCGCGGATAATACACCGAGATATAAAGAGCAGCAATATACTACTAGATTCAGACATGAATGGCAAGGTCTCTGATTTTGGCCTTTCTAAGCAAATGACTCAGGCTGATGCAACTCATGTCACAACTGTCGTGAAAGGCACTGCTGGCTATCTAGATCCAGAGTAAGCTCTAAGAATTTCTATTTGTTGATTCTATGCATTTTGAACTCATTCTCACTCTCAGTGTATACTGTGTTCTGCAGGTACTATTCCACTAGGCAACTAACAGAAAAGAGCGATGTCTATAGTTTTGGGGTTGTTCTTCTTGAGCTCATATGTGGTAGAGAGCCACTCATCCATTCTGGCACTCCAGATTCCTACAACTTGGTTCTATGGGTAAATTTATTCTTACTATGGAACTGTTTGCCTCTTATGAGTTCGAAATAGAGAGAAATGAGGCATGAACTGCTTTTGCTTGAGCAATTGTCTGCCTGCTTGTGCTTGATGAGAATGAAAAATGTCTTACTCTCTCAAATTTACTAGTAATAATAATAAAAGAGCAACAGCCCATTTTCTGATTCAAATGCCAATTGCAGGCAAAGCCATACTTGCAGGCAGGGGCATTTGAGATAGTGGATGACAGCATAAAGGGAGCATTTGATGCAGAGAGCATGAGAAGAGCAGCTCTGATTGCTTCAAGGTCTGTTGAGAGAGATGCTTTGCGGAGGCCTAGCATTGCAGAAGTATTGGCTGAGCTGAAAGAAGCCTACAGTCTTCAGCTTTCATATCTTGCATCAGGTGGACTCATAAATTAGTTCAGAATTAATATGTTGAGGTAATGATGTATCATAATTTTTTTTATCTTGGTTTAGGTTTAGGTGTGAAACGATAATTTATCTCATGAAATGCTCATCAATGAAGTACTTATTATTAATGTATACTGATATAAATTTATTTCACAAAACGATTTATGTTGTCTTGTTTATCCTTGTATGCTAAATTTGAGGATCTTAGCTTGTTTGGCACGTTTCACTGATTTCCTGCGCTAATGGCTATGTCCCTATGTATGAAAGAGTTTATGTTGTTTCACACAGAAAATATGAGTTGTTTGGTAATCTATGTTGTTTATATAGATGGATCAACCCTAAAGGTGAACAATTATGAGTTGTTAGAAAACCTGAAGTTTATGTCATCCAAACAACCCTCTGCCTCTCCTTTAGTTGGAAGTTTGAGCAGGCGATACTCCCATATATAAGCTAAGGCTTGTGCTTGAGTTGAACATTATAGATGCATTAGCCAAGTTATTTTGTTTAAAAATGAGAGAAACATAAGGGAACTAAAAGGTATTCAATTAGGTGTCGAGGCCTTTTAGCTAGAACTTGTCTCATACAAACGGACACTTGCGGCTCAAATGGCAAAAGGATGCACCCTTTAACACAGAAGGATTTAGTGCAAAGAGCCTTAAAGGCTTAAATCATAATTGGGAAGGGTAGGTAGAGATCCTCATTATACTGCTCTATTCTAGGGTCTTCGGTTATAGATACCGCAATACCATACATGGAAAAGGATTGTTATTGGATAAATTATTTGTAATTATGTACATCACCCTATGCTACTTCTATGGTCAAAGTCCAATCTGTAAAGCCTTCAACATGAAGGCAATAGAAGGACTCATGAATGGTTATTCAACCAAGAGTTGCAAAAACCATCCAATCTTTTATGTAAGTACTAGTCCATTTGAAAGCATGTCTAAACAATTACCGAGGTCTCCACAATGGCCTAGAACTGGGAAAAATTTGAGAAGAAGCTAACTCAAATAGCGTTGTCGCAGATACAGGAATAATGCTGTCAAACAAGCCATGGCATATGGGAAGATAGTCCAAATTCCCTGTAGAATTGCAGATTCTTTCCATAATCTAAGATACAATACTAAATCCCTTGTTATATACAAAAATGAGGCATACCACTACAGTTGCAACGGTTGCAAGGGCAAAGAGTGGGCGCTCTCTCATTAAGAATCCAATTGCCAACTGCAATTGTAGGAAATACAGAAGCATGCATCAGCTCATATATACAAAAGATAGAAAGTGCTTATATTACTTTGATTTTCCCCAAATTCCTGATTTTGTGACAACAGCCCAATGCAGTAGCAATCTAAGGTCTTCAATATCAAAGAAAACGAGTCTCGCATATGGATATTAATAGATGAAGCACAGAGCTAACTTAGTGAATACTCTGATACAGTGGATTTCTTTTCAAGCATGATAATCATGCTCAAATCACGACATGCCCCCACTAAAATGTTCACAACCTATGATACTCTAGAGCACAGAATTGAGCAAACAGAATTCTGATTAGAAGGAAAACATTAACTCTTTGCCATGCGGTTTTGTTTGTTATCTTGCATGCTACAGAGAGTGACGTCTAATACCTGAAGTGGAAGAGTTACAAGACCACCGCAACATACACCAGCAAAGAAAAACTCAGGTGATATATCCTGCAGTCAGATTATAATTTGATAAGCAACTTACTCTGAAGTGAGGCCAACACCCACATGCCAGGCATATTTAACATCATGAGTCATCGCAATCAAGAAACTACATGAGATCCCAGAAATATTAAAATTTGAAAAGAAAATCCCTGATGAGGTCAAAACATGAATAAGACTAAAATAGAAATTGAACAATTTTTGAGATCCTAGACTGGAGATGGCCTTCTCAGTGTGCAAGGCAGAAAGACTATGATGTCATTGTCATGGATAGAAGATGTTATTCAAAGCACAAAGAACATAGACATCAGAAAGCATGAATTATTTCATTTGACCCAAAGAGAAATGATACAAATAGTTCTTACCGAGCCAAAGAGAAAACATGTGTCATGCTAAATAGAGAGACCATTCTGATATAGTTCTGAATGATACAAATTCAAGTCATTGGTAGTCAGTTCTTGCACTAAGATGAAAGAATGCACACGATGTATTACAGTTTCGAGCATTAAATTCTTAGACATTGATTATTGTCAATCTGGTTCATCAAGTAACAACATACAGGACTTTGCAGTGAATAGAGACTCATCAACTAAGTAATCACTTTGAATCAGGATTAGCATATCCAAGAGCTGGCAAACACTACGAAGTACATTATCACTAACCATTGCCCCTGCTAGGAAAGCTGTAGGATTTCGCACTCCTAGGGAAAATCTTTCAACTGCATATAAGAGGCAAATATGTTTAAGAAACAGTCAAGAAATTAAGTCAAAGATCAAGTTTGGCAGGGTAACTCGAGAAAAAAGTGGATATTACAATATACTTTGGAAATTACTAGCGAAAGGTGAATAATAAAATTATCAGTCCAACTTATACTTGTGTGCATTCTAATTATATATGTATATACAAATATACTTGTAACTATTCTATTTCTATAATTATATACACATGTCGATAAATACCAAATCCGAATATCTGTTTTGATGCATTCTTGAGTGAAAACATTCAATTACCATATTTAGAGACTATGTACTGATAATACATGCAGTAGTAGAATGCATATTCAGCAATCTAAATTTCCAAAGAAATCATTCCAACATTTAGTGGCTGCCTGGCTGGTATCTGGCCAGTAGCCATCACCCAACTATATCCTTGGACATAATTGGCCTAATAAGCAATGAAAAATTACCAAAATGCAGATGAGCAAACATATAACAGTAACCAATTTCTGGAACTAAACCAAATTCTTTTAAATTTTTTTTTGTAAAAAAAAAAAAAAAGAATGAAATATCCATTTTTATATGTTCAAGGTTCAAGTGACTTATCAAAGAAAAGGAAGACATAACAAAATGCCGAATGCAAGTTGTTCCATACATCCAAGTATATGAATTGTGCTAGGAAACTAAGCTCAGGGATTTAACAGTCATAACTCACCAAAACCCACAAGATTTCCGTATCTCTGGACAACAAGTTGAATTCTCATTACTCTATCCCTGTCGACTCCTAACTACGAAAGGATCATAAACAAACTATCAAACAGATAATTTTTTCACAATATGAAAAGCGCATAGATAGAACAGACCTTTGAACAAACATCATCTGATGCCCCGGATTGTCTAAAAAGCTTCCCAAGGTAAAATGGTATCATGTCACTGATACAAACTCCCCTGAAAATTATTAACTATTAGAATTTAGAGAAACAACTGGTAAAGACTGGTTCATAGAGAAACAAAGCTCCACCAACCAGTAAACCCAGAGAATGGTGGACACTATGTAGGGTGCGTTTCTAGAAAATGACTCAACAAAAGATTGCCATGAACCATCCAGTGAAAGCATCCGTGCTAAGGTTGTGCCAACCTACAGCATTTATACATAAGCTCAGGATAAACACTCTATCCTGGAAAGTAGCGAGAAAAAGTGATCAAATGAAAACAGAAGTAAGCAAAACAGAAATACCAGCGCAAAGAACAGACCCAAATATTCAATGCCTCTTCACTGATAAAAAGTCCACAGCCTGCAGCCATCAGCAGCCAAAAGTATATCCATCTGAAACCAGGAAATTAGATATGATGAAGAAAATCTATAATAATTTGAGAATTAATCAATGTCTCATCCTCCTTTTCCTTGTGACTTGAAATATGAGAAGTCATAGTGAAAGAGAAGAGAACTAGGAAATTGCCCGATCTTATTTTGGGAAAGCTGAAAAAGCAATGGAGGAGGAATCTAGAAACATTGCATTCAGGGGGGTAAAATATCATACCCTGGGGCATATTCTGGGAGCATGATTTTGTATCCAAAAGCTTTGAAAGTAAAACCACCGGTAGTTGTAGGCAAAGAGGACAAAGATGAAGTATCAGGTCTATGTAACTGAATTCCAAGCAGAGAGCCTTGATTGTACTGCCTAAGTCCAATGGATATCAGAGTAATCGTCAAAGCTATGCTTAGGACTATGATTAGCTTGGCTAGAAATGAACTTCCTGTCCCTGTACTCTTGCTTTCTACACTTCCTGAAACATTATCAGCAGCCTTATCTTGTCTGTCTGCCTCTGGCAAATCCTCTGATGTTGCGGCCTTGTAACTTTCAGAACCATCCTGTTGAAAGCATTTGGTCCTGCACCTGGAATATATGTCTCTATTTAAAAGCAGGTAATGGTGCAAGTAACAATCTAATTTTGGGATTTTTGCATGGTAATACCAAGACAAAGAATGACCAAAAGAAAATTAGTCATTTATCTATAAGTAAGATTCTCGAGGGCAGCAAGATAAAGAATATGAGTAAGTTTATCAGGAAAACAAAAGTGATAGGCAAATGAAACTTTATAGGCAACTAAAACTTTGAGAATGCAACACATGATGCAGATGAAACAATCTGATGGGTTACTCGGAGGACACTAGCCACATTGCAAAAGCTAAGTCTGATTTAAATAGTATTTCAAGCATCATCTTTTCAAGAAAGCCAAAAACAATAAAGAAGAAAATTATATAAAATTCAAATATGATCCTCTCTTCCCACAGGAACTCTGATGCCCATCACTGCATTTTGCAGCTAGAAACTCCGCGTCTATCTTTCAGAAGTAACATGGATATATGAATATACAGAAAAAAAGAATTTTATCTACCTTTTAAACAGAAATATTTATTAGGCAAGATAATTATGGGCTATGGCTAGAATCCAACATCAACCACATTCAACATTCAAAACTGCTAAGGAACTTGATACAGATCAATGCAACTCAGTCATGGGACATAAAATGAAAGTCAAGAAACAACTCTTATCTGGTTCAGCGATTGTACTTTCCGCATATTTATAGAAATTGAGTGCTTAAGAGATATAGCTAAGCTTGTAGCATACTTTTCTCAAACGAAGATAATTTACAATAAGTTAATAATTGCAGCAAACGTGTTCTAGTGCCAAGAAGTAGAGAAGGGAGTACAAGAGTAAAACTCCACAGCCATAGGATGTAAGAAAATTCAAATCTTGATATCCTGCAGTACGGAACTGTGTGTACACAGGGAAACTAAATCCTCCCAATATTAGTAAGCAAGAAAAGATTGTTCAACTTGTCTCATTCTATCAGATGGTACATCCGTCAGTAATAAATCAATTTGAATTAACCAAAACCACCGTAGAAACAGCATTCTTGTGATGCAACAGAATCTTTTAGAAGATTTACTTCTAGATAACTTAGAAGGGGGAAAACAAAAAAAAACACACACAACCAGAGCAGGGTTACCTAATTGTGGTAGACTTGAATTTGAATCTGCACAAGACATTGGCATTCTGCGATGAAACTCCATGAATGAAACTTGAAAACTTCAGCTGTGGCTTATTGGAACATAGCATTGGTGATGATGCAATGGTAACCAATGAAGGCCCATTATTCAGCACCGCCACCATTGGAACAGAAACTTCAAACAAGGCCTCTCAGTTGATCAAATCAGAACTATACAAATCAAAATCAAACTGTATCGCCTACAATGCAACTTCTGGCTCAGTTTGCTGACGCAGTTGTGGTTAGCTCATGGCCCTTCCGCCTGTTTTGGTTAGCTGAGTTGAGGGGCTACCAAACGGCGACCCGGTCTCCAGAGTGCGGGTAGGTCCGGCTCCATTTTTTAGTGGTAAAAAAATTTATGTAAATTTGGTATTCATATTAAAATGTGTCTTAAAAATTTAAACTATTTTTGTACAATAAAATGTACAATCTTTAATGCATGTTATATAAATTTTTAAATATAAGGAGATAATTTAGATATTTTGCTATTCTAGGAGTAGATGGAATCATGTATCAAATTCTAATATGCCTTTTTTAAAATTGTTTTGGGGTTTTGTCAAATTTAGCCCACTAAAATTATGATTTTTGGAATTTATTCTCCTCCTTTTGTGAAAAATATTAATTATACTCTCTATATTTTATGGCTCTACGTCTTGTTTTATATGTACAATTATTAATTTTACTTTTTAAAATGCTACAATAATTTGAATGTTAATAGTTTTTTTAGGAAATTTGAATGTTAAAGTTGATACTCTTTTTTGCATTTTAAATGGCACAATTGATAATTTTATTAAAATATAACTGCAACAAATATAATATTTTGAGATTTTGAGGTTAAAATTATATGCTCCCTCTATGTCTTTTCATAAGATGTTTCAAGTAATTTTATATAAAATAATAAATTATTTTATTTTTTTTCATACTTGAAATAAGAAATATTTATTTTTTCTCTCTCAAAGATTATTTATTATTTTTTGAACAAGAAAAAAAATAGAATAAAATAATTAATACTAAATAAAATAATCATAAAAAATAATACAATATTTTATATTTTGATACAAGTGAGTTTCTTCTTTTGGATCTTATAAAAATGTATGGATGGAGTAATTTTATAAGAAAATCATAAGTTTGTGGGACCAATTTGCTCAGCGATTTTTCCAGATGTGAACTGTGAAGATATTTCCAGAGTTCTGGGGAGGGAATTTTTTGGGGTCTATAAAAGCGATGGTTTTGGTTATTCTACCCTTTTATTTTGGCTCTTGATTCCTGAGAAAATAAGTTTTTTTAATTCAATCATGAGAATTACATTTTTAATCAAATACTAAAAGAATTGATATCCATTTATTCTCTTTTTTAAAAAAGGTTAAATATATTTTGAACCAATGTTAGGGATTGAAATTGTGTTCACAATTTTTGTAATACATCAGCACATAATCTTGATGTTTGGTCTTGGAATCATCTCTTAGTGTCTGGTGTGATAGGAGAGGCTCTTTTGATGTAAATGACTTTCCAATAGTTAATTTATTTCTTATAATAAAAAAATAAATACATCCATCTTTCCCCTCTAAAAGATATATCATTGTAAAGTTTTGGAGCCAGACTCGTAATTTGGACTCGTTTGTAAAATTATATTGAGAAAAATTAATAAAGACACTCAAGAATTTTTCGAATATTAATTTGTAAAATTTTAATGAAACCATATCGTATGTTTATTTATGTTATAATTTATGACTAATCTAATCTACTCCTTTAATTGAAATCTTATGTTAGGGATAAAATTGTCAATGTGTGTGCCTCCATGGAATGGGTAAGTCAATGGTGATTGATGGGTATATAGAAATCTGTTTAATAACAAGATATATTGCTTCTAGCATCTTATAAATTTATGACAATAAATGAATTCATATTTCAAGAGAAATTTAAACCCAATTTAAGAATGATGGGCTAGAAAATTCAATTTTGCAAACAGATGTGCTATTTGGATATAGGATCTCACTTAAAGGTTCCTAAAACTCGTGATTCTTAATTTCAATCCAATGGATCAAAGAGTAGTCTTTTGATTTGATTAAATTTACAAGCAAACTAACTAGTGTTATTAATGAGAAAATGAATAAATGAGAAGTGCTAGTGTAGAAAAAAATTCCTTAGAATCCTAGCAAAATTAAAAATGAATAAAGACAGGCTAGGATAAGGAGAGAGATATTTCATTTCACAATTTTCTTCACCAGAATTGATCGTTGGCTTGATTTGATGGTTTGTGCATATTGAAAAAGCCGTGTGTAAAAAGAGACAAAGTTTCTTAAACTTAAACTAAATGTAAAATAAGATACATTAATAATTCATATACATTAAAAAAGTTTAATGATCCAATCAAATACTTTCGTCCTCTTTTTTTTTTTATATATATAATATGAATTAAACAAAATTTCTAATCCATAATTATAATATGTTTTGTAATTTTTAAGGGTTATTCTGTATCTTATTTATAAATTAATCATTACTTTATTAAGAGAGAGAATGAGATAACAAATACTTTTTTTTCAAGAAAAACTAAAATAAGTAAGAGTATAGTATGAATTAAAATAATTTATTGATCCGTATGAAATTTCCTAAAACATCTTATAAAAAATGACGAATGAATTATTCCCTCTGTCTGGAGTTGAATATACACACTTCTATTTTAGTTTGTACGGAATTTAATATTTACTTTTCTTTTAAAAAATTATTTTATAATTTTTATTCAAAATTTCATTAATAATCTCTTTAATTTAATTGATTTATATTTCATTAACTTATTATATTCACCGCTCACCAATTTAATTTAATGAATTTACATATCGATATCTTATAGTTTCACAATATATTATATTAATATAAATAATAATTTGATAAGTTAATTAAAAAGTCAAAGTCATTTGTTAATTTTTAATTAAAATCAAAAGTGTATATTCAATTTCTGACAATATTTTAGTTTTTATAAAAAAAAAATCAAATATTTTAGTATAACACGTAATAAAAGAACATCTAATCTAATATAAAATAAAGATACAAATTACCAAATTTGACTAAATCCTTAAGAAATGTTGGCGTTTTCTGTGAGAAATGTTCCATCTTTTAGAATTCTCATTTTTCCTTCTAACACTTTACGTAGTAATCTTGTCTTCAAGTCTAACCATCCTTTTTATTATTATTATTATTATGGTGTCAATTAACCGATGTGAGTGGGCAATATGTTTGGTGTGCAAATAGATTTAGGGTTTGACAAAAATGAATGGGAAAGGGGAGCAGATGAGTCCTACATGACTTATTGGCCCCTACTTCGAGGCGCATGTTTTCCGTAATGACATTTTTCAGTCAACATTTCATATAGTACTAATATTTATTTATGGCCTAAACCAACCACTTTTTCTTTCTTTTTTCTTTTTTCTTTTTTCTATATTATGTTTATTTTCCCTTCATAGCACATGGGTACTTGGTTAGATTTTTATACTTCGAACTACCTTGCCTAATCATAGCAGTACTTTATAAATTTTGATTCCTATGTTTAACATTCCAATAGTTTAATTAAAAATAAATTTTATAATAATAAAATGTATTGAATAGGTGTATTTTAGATCATTTAAAAAATATATTACATTTTTTGATTATTTAATAAAAATATAATTTGAGATAAATGAAAAAAAAAAAACCAGTCCAACAGGAGGGAATAGTTTTGGGGGTAAATTTCTTACAACCTCTTGTGCAACTAATATAAAAAGTTAAATTCGAGAAACAAGTATTAGAACCTTTAATCCAGTACCTACTCCTAATTTTCTCTACCTTTAATTCCACTAGACCACTCTAAGTCCTCAATGTTCAATTGTTTCTAGATATTTTGGAGAATCATAATAGTAGTAGTACTTCAATATGCAACTGCTACCTGATTTCTTAATCGTTGAACCTTCGATTTCATTAATTATTCAAAGCGCTTCCGTAATGGATTATTCTAATTATAAAGAAAGATTAATTTAATCATTAGACATGATTACTTTTTTTTTTTTTTCTTTTCTAACATGATATTTCTTGGTGAAAGATGATAAGATTACTAATTTCCTGTATTTATCATCTCCATCATAAGAAAAAAAAATATATATATATATATAGTAATGAAAATTATCATGCAACGCCGTTTGATATACTTATTTTTTTATATATATGTATAATTAATAAAGTTTCATTTCAAAATATATTTCATTTTCCTTTTCTTTTTTTTTTGTTCACTCGATACATTGTTTCAGTGGTCCAGCTCAAAGACTCACAATGCGATCCTCCGGAAACGTTTATTTTTTATTGGAGACAAAACTTTCCCACGCAATATAAAAATGTGAAAATGATATTTTTTTTCTTAGTGCGTTAGGAACAAGCATATATATATATATATAAAATTTCAATTTACTAAAATAAACATTTTTTCATTTAAACGATCACTAATAAATTTTTTAATTTAAATAATTTACATAACATTCTAATAATTTTTCACTACTAAATTAATAAATAATAAGGATAAAGGGTTAATTTCATTACGGTCAAAGACTCTTTTTAATATTTATGTCAAGTTAAATATAAATATTTAATTTCGAACGAAAAGACTAATATATTAATATTTTTATTTTAATTAAACTAGAATTTTATCTTTATTCTAATAAAGGAAAAAATCTTATCAATTAATCACCATCTTATCTTTCAGAAGCAATACTGAACCAAAGAGTTAAAAAAGAATAAAGTGGTTGCAATGTTATAGTCATACTGTATTCCATTCCTTGAGAATCTCATCTAGTGAAATCTTATCAAAACACACAAATCGCTTCACAATTGTGAAAGAAAAAAAAAATCTATTTGGTTTTTCAAAAATTATAATTAAAATTTTGATCGGCATTTTTTCTCTTCATTTTTAATCAAATATTAGCAAATTTACCATAAAAAGTGAAAATATAACAGCACAACAAAATGAAATTAGGCCTATTTTGATACAAAAAAAAAACCCAAACAATCACATTTTTCTTTTTTAAAAAAATCAATCAAAATGCCTACCATATCTAAATTTTAAATTATTTTCTCAATCTCATATATGAATCTTACCCATGTACATAAAATATACTTTTTAATTAAAATTGTACGCTCAAATAAATTATTTAATATATTTTATAAATTTATCAATAATGTAAAATACAAAAAATCATATCAAACTTCTTTATATAAAATTTTAAAAAATTATTCAAATACAATAACTAATCTAACTCTTTTTCAACATATACTTATCTTTTCAGAGATTGTGCCTGCTCTCTAAAAATGCGATACATATCTCCATCTATTAAATCAGATCATCATAATCTGATTCACATTTTCCTAATCACCTAACTACAATTATAAACTCTTTTCCTTTTCAAAATTTGGTAATGTCAAACTTATAATAGAGTTGTGCAATGGTACTTATCATCATCATCATTTTTTTTTTCTTCTTTTTAGTATCATTTCTATGCTACTCCTTGTACTCAGTTGTCGGTTACATCATTCAGCACTTATTGATTTATATATACAATTTTTAGTTTCTAATTATTGATTTTTTTTATATGATTTATAAAATTATTGATTTTTTTTTTTTGTACATAACCATTATTGCCTAGTTCACTATACCAAGAAAACGCTCAAGTTGTGTGCTAATGAAAATACCATTAGTCACAATATCAAATATATAAAAACGTTTAAATATATTTAATTCTTATTAGTTATATATGTATTCAAGATATATATATTGAATATATTGCTAATCTTGTGTATTATCATGTACTGTATTAAAAGATTATGTTAGAAATTTCACCAAGTATTTTAAAGGAGATCTTTTTCGAAAGTAAAAATGCAGGTTAGAGCACAAGGGGTAAAACAAAAGGGCACTTTTTGTTTTGTTTTAAAAAAAAAAAATTAAAAGACAATTAAAGACACATGATATATATATATATATATTGAAAAAAACTATTTGCTAAAAAGAAGCGCCCCAGTTGGCCACGATTAGCCTATAATTTAGTCGCCGCTTGGGCCTAGCCTTTTCTAACTACTGCCAGAAAAAACACCGAGGTCTGACTCACTGAAAAGTCAGAGCATAAAACAAAGGAGCGCCGGCGTCGAATGAACGGAACATTCTGCTCCCCCGTCCGCCACCGTCATCATCCTGAAAGCTAAAAGGCGGACGTCGTACGCTATTTCCTTTATATTTTCCTTGCCTCTTTTGACAACGACACCGACCTCGTTACCAGAATATCTACCCCACCGCCGTCACTATTTTATTCTCTCTGCTTTTTAGAGAGAGAGGAACTGATTCTCCATCTACATATAAATAAATGTAGAGAGAGAGAGAGAAGAGGGGAGGGACCTCGTAAAGAGAAAGTTACGCATTCGACGCTCTCACGAGAAATGTATTTTTCAGAGAGAGAGAGAGAGAGAGAGTGAAGAGAAAGCAAAGTTAACTAACCACCTTTCTTCGGCGTGTTAGTGATTCGGCCGGGATATGTACGTATATTCATTGAAATATAACGAAGAAATTGTAGAGAAAAACGTGATCACATTCATTGCGTGAATGCGGCTATTGTGAAGGTATTACATGGAGAAGGATTCAGATGATTGATCGGAGATTCTTAATTATGTTAACGAACATAGTTGTTGATCTTTCTATGGTTTCTGATCTTCTTCTGGAATCTAGCTATTTCTTTTTTATTACGGTTCGGTAAAATTTGGATCTTTCCTTTGCCTCCACCTCTTACAGCCGAGATTGTGCTGTACTTTGTCGTCTCTGAATCAAATGCCCAAAGAATTAAAAATCTTTTGGAATTTTGACTGTTTTATTGGCAGTAAGATTGCATGACAATATTGAAGATCTATCACTTTCATCCGAGTTATTTTTATGCGTCTGATAATCTTTTAATTACGTTTCGAATTGACGCAGAGATATTGCAGAATTGAATTTGGAATTCAAATTATAATGCCAGGTATTGAATCGAATCATTGAGAAATTTGGATCTATTTCGGATTGGTTGATAGTTGTAACTGTTGCATTTGATCTTTTTCTGTTTTGCGGTTTGAAAGTTTTGATTGATTTATGTGAGCTGGTACTTATGAACACGCAGAAATAGTTTTAGCTCAAGAAGATGATAGAACAAAACGATCTGATTTCGAGACATCTGAGGACGAGAAGAAAAGAGCGCGGATCAGATCTTTGAGAAAGAAAGCAACAAAGATCAAACATACCCTTAGGAAACATAGTAAGCGTGTAGCTCATTGTCGGTTTGCATCAATCTCAACCGAAGATTTTCGAGATGAGAAGGAAGTAGAGGCAGTAAATACGTTTAGACAAGTTTTGATTGATAAAGATCTACTTCCAGCTCGCCATGATGATTATCACACCATGTTGAGGTAGATGATACTGTTCATTTTTGCTATATAATTTTTGAGTCTTTACTAGTATATGTTACTGCTGTTTATGCTCTGGGTTCCAACTGCTAATTTTCTTACTTCATCATTCTGAAAGTTTATGCCTCCTATTTCTGTGTTTTCACATGACCTGAATCCAGATAACGGTTCTAGTGGTAAATTTTGATTGAATCGATTGTTTGTAATTATAAGTGGGGTGAGAAAATGCCTGACTATATTGTGGATGTTTTGATGAATCAGTCATTAGTCATTTCATTATGTAATAAATTAAAAGAGAATCGAATGTGCCGGTTCACTTAGCCTATGTTTGTTGTTATGAAATTCTATCTGATGCCTACACACTTCAAAACATTTCTCTGTCCACTCATCCTTTCTTGCTTTGACATCTTTAAACCTTGACAAGTTGATGGCCAAAGCATTGCCAAATTTTTTTTCCTGATGAAGGCTTAGAACTATTGCTCCTTGCAGAGGTAACAGTGTTTTAGAAACTAATGAGCTGAAATAACATTCAGCATTTGGTAGAAATACAATAGTCTACTCATGATTAGTGTGTCTCCCCTTCCCCACCCCACCTATCCCTTGATTGTGGTGATGTTGATGATAAGAACAATAAAATGATGAATTTCACAACTTTGTGGGGAAAGGGGAAGGGGCTGAGACTGGTGAAATAGAGAAGGGTGAACTGGTTCACAGATTCTTTGGTATTTGAAGTCATTTTGTGAACTAAATGGAAAATTTATAACAGCTCTAAGACACTTTTCTTGAGGTTGGAGATAATTCATGAACTGTACCACAATCTAGAAGTCTGTTCATGGGTGGTTCCTGGGCTGGCCAGATAACTACTCTGAAATGCTTTGATTTTAGGACTATTACATGTTTGTAAAATCATCTCTCTCAATGATGGCTTGTGCTGACTGCTAATCATTTCATACTTAATATCACTTAGTCTTGGAGAGGATGAGTGTTCTCTGGGACGTATTGTTTATATACGTCGCTTAGTCTCCATTTTAATCCTGTAAGAACTGCCAGTTTCATGCTAGCATCATGCTGGAGTCGCTTTCTAAAATTCATTACGAATGGGACAGAAAACATGCTGCTTGACATACCCAACAGCTTGTGAATCTGGAGTCTCAGATTTACCTTGTAATGTAATTGCAAGCCTCCTTAGTTTTTGCTAATAACTTCCCATCCTTGATATTTGTGATTGTCTTCTATGGTGCTTTGATAATTCACACTCTCAACAGAATTAGCACATTATTATTTCTGTGATTTCTACATCTTATTAAGTTCTAGGAGACTATATATTTCTTGCTTGTTTGTTCTGCATACAACTATTTTTCTTGCCAACATGAGATAAAGGTTAAAAACTTTACTTTTAATATATACAAAAGTACTCTAAGCTTTCTCTACAATGAGAAAAAATCTTGGCTTGAACTTGCTTCTTTCTAATCATGCACACTACAAAAGTTGTCTAGTTTCCCTATATATGGTTTTGAAAATTTGTTCACTTTAAGATTTTGAGTGTTTTCTCCTCCTATTATGTGCATATATAGGATCCAGAAGATGGTTTCCTGAGAAATTGGGTAAATGATAAAGGAAGATTTTGTTTTTGGGGTTTTGAAGGGACAAGACACTTGCTCTAGAACCAGATAGTTTCACAATGGTTTTATTGTTTTTTCCTCTGATATAGTTCATTAAACTTACTGTAATGCAATTTAATTTGCTTGAAATTTTTTCCAATTTTCACAAGGACCATTCAAGTTTATATGCTACAATTTTTTTTTGCTTTTCCATTTAATACAGAAGAAATCAGAGTGGCAGAGGAAAAAATTAGAGGAAAATATGTAATAATTGTTTGTGTATCTGGACATTGTTATCAATGATTCTTTTACGGCAATGCCAACCTCACGTGTCTCTTCTGACCTCTTTTTTCTTTCAATTCATTCTTCGTCTCGTTTGCTATTTGCGAGAGGAAAAATTGTTAGTATCTTCAAAGACGTCGTCTTGTTACAAGAAACTTGTTATCAATCATGAATTATCAACCATTAGCCCTGGGGTCCATATGTTTAGAGTTTCTGACCTGACACATTATTGCTACAATAATAAAATCCTTACTCCTAGAGTGCTTTTTATTGTGGTTTCTTTTCCTTGTCTTTCCCCTGTCAAATTATGCACTGAAATACACATGTTGTGCCAGATTTTTAAGAGCAAGGAAGTTTGACCTTGACAAGACAGTCCAAATGTGGATAGACATGCTTAAGTGGAGGAAAGATAACGGTGTAGATTCTATTATACAGGTAAAGCATATACTTCTTGATTTTTCTAATTCTGCTGAGCCTTTTTCTTTCACAGGATAGGCATGAAATCTGGATAATATCCAAATGAATCCATGCGCTAATGAAGGCACACACAGTTCTTAATTACTAATAAGCAGTGATGTATAGGATTATACCTTTTACCCACATCATATCCACTAACAAACACAATTGACAGTCATTATATAGCGTATCCAATTTCTAATGATCTCTGAACATATTTCTACTAAAATTATCCTCTTGATGCTTTGGAAGCCACTAAATATTGAATTATACTGTTCTTACCTAAGGTTTCAAAATGTAACTCTGTTTTCAATTGTAAACTTACTATGGCTTAATATTAGTTAAAACTTAACAATGTTCAGATTATTCTTAATGTACTCTTTGATCCATTTAATATGAACTACTTACCATTTCATTTATTTTATGGCAGTAGTTTTTTTCCCCTTCTTTCCTGAAGTGGGGGTGGGGGTGGGAATTGCTGTTAGCATAGACGTGGTCAGAGATATGACGCCTTGAGTGGAAAGAGTGTCTCTAATTTGTCCCTCTAATTTTCTAATCCTAGGAGGTGGGCTGCTCGAGCGAATAAGAAAATCTTGAACTGTTGAATCCAGAGCATTTAGCATATTACATTTCACATATGTTTTTCAGCTTCTGACAGAAGCTTAAATCATGTGCTCAATTTTTAGGATTTTATATATGACGAATGCAAAGAAGTACAGAGATACTATCCTCATGGTTATCATGGTGTAGATAAAGAAGGACGTCCTGTCTATATTGAAAGACTTGGAAAAATCGAGCCCAGTAAGCTGATGGGAGTTACCACAATAGATAGATTCCTAAAATATCATGTCCAAGGGTTCGAAAAGGCTTTTGCTGAGAAGTTTCCTGCATGTTCTATTGTGGCTAAGAGGCATATAGATTCTACAACAACAGTACTGGACGTGCAGGGACTGGTTTGTCCTTAGCCTCTTCATATTATGCTTACTTCCTACCTTATTTTATTTATAACAGTACAATTCCTTCCCAATTCCTATTTTGTAGAACTGGATGAGTTTTGGCAAGGTTGCACATGATTTAGTTATGCGGATGCAGAAAATAGACGGTGACAACTATCCTGAGGTGCCTTCATTGTTTTATTGAATACTTGAAATGAGGATACTTTTGTTCTTGAAATTAAAGTCAGATGACTAATGTTTTCCCAATTTTATTCATCTGATAATTTCTATGATGGCTTATCCTCTGCAGACATTAAATCAGATGTTCATTGTTAATGCTGGCAGCGGGTTTAAACTGCTCTGGAACACAGCAAGAAGCTTTCTTGACCCAAGGACAACTTCAAAAATACATGTAAAGTAGTTCACATTTGATTCAAGATTTATCGGTGGAGGTGGTGGGGGGGGGGGGTTATTGAAGATGTGGTTATTTATGAATAGACTTTACTGATGGCACAGGTTTTAGGGAACAAATTCCAGAATAGATTGTTGGAAGTCATAGATCCCAGGTAGAATCTCTTACAGATGAATAACATCTTATGCTGTTATATAAGGATGGTTATGGTGTGTAAGCTAATTTTTTATATTTTTTGAACAGTCAATTGCCAGATTTTCTTGGTGGATGCTGCTCATGCAGCAATGAAGGCGGGTGTCTTCAATCTGACAAGGGTCCGTGGAATGATGCGGAACTAATGAAGGTGTGTTCGTTTGTTTTCTGCTGCCATACTGAATGATAGATATACTTTTTGATGCATTTGTATGGATTCTTACTTGATTAATATCTTATTTGTGGCTATCATGGCTTTTCACTTGTAGCTGGTACATGCTTTAAATGTTAGCGACACATTTTACTTGAAGAAAATTACTAGTTTTTCTGACGGAGAAGATATTGAGATCAAGCCAATTCCACCTAAAGTAAGTCATTCATACCAACATTGTATCTCTTCTCCAGTCTTAATAACTCTGTGATTTTTCAACAAATTTTTGTGTCTTTATGCAGCAGGTCTCAAGTTTTGATGCTGTTCTGGCCAAGTCAGAGTCAGAAGGTATACTATCTTCAACTGGAAGCATCATATCGGAGCCATCTTACAACAGGGTAAGAGTTTTCTGCTCTGAAGAGGGTAAAGGATCTGAATTGAACTTCTATCAATGCAAGGCGACTATATGTGTTCCAAATGAAAATAGCATACACATTGAAACATTGATATGCGGTTAGAATCCTGAATGCAACAATCTTGTGAAATGACGACCTTGTTTTCATTTGCTACATTGATGCTTTTGACAAATGTGAATGTTTATTGTTTAATTTAGCAGTTAGATCAATTCATTCACTTCGCAGAGTATTTTTTTTCTTCTTTTTTTCCCAAAGCATTCAGTACCATTTGAAATAGCAAGAACAAACAAAAATTGAGTTTACCCCTTATAGTAATGTTCAATCTAACTTTCATTTCTTTTTCAGTAAGTCAGAATTGCTGTATTCATTTGAAATTGTTTCTTGAAAGTGCCCTTTTTGCTAGCTAAGCTTAAAGATGGACATGTTATTATGTATGTTGGCATACAGGAGTTGAGCATGCACATGTTGCTGCAA
Organism: Apocynum venetum; assembly: GCA_019593545.1. NCBI lineage: Eukaryota > Viridiplantae > Streptophyta > Magnoliopsida > Gentianales > Apocynaceae > Apocynum > Apocynum venetum. The sequence goes on from SRSM01000324.1 coordinate 4,147,250, forward strand.
TGGATGAAAATACTATCTGTTTGTTGGTTTCATGCTTGCTCTCTTTTGCTGATTTAGGATACAGTAAATAAAGCTGCATCTGGCTGCTGCATGGTCAGACCTGCTGATGCGGGGACTAGAGTTCAAAACAACAGGCCTTCAGGTAAATCTTCACATACAAAAGTGAATAATTTCCATTCCTGTTAGGACATTAACTCTTTTAGGATATGCATTATATGAAAAGCTTTCCTTTTACTGGAAAGTCTCATTATTTGGAACATCCTAAAACATCAAATACCATTTTAAGAGGGATGGTGGGAGTACTATTCTTAAAGGTTGAACATACGCCAATATTTTGGAAATTTCCCTAAGATGCCATTGAAAAGGTATTCTTGTTGGGCACATGAGATTGTAGCATTGCTAAACTTTTAGTTATCTTATTTGTTTGCTATGATCTACCGACACATATCTGCACAAATAATCTTGAAGGATGTTGATGCATAAATATTGTTTGCCAGCTTTACATTTTAAAAAAGGGCAAGCTTTGGTGTCCAAGAATGAAATCTGTTAGTTCTGATGATCTGTCAAATTACTAATTTCCACAATGTTCTATGAAGAAAGCAGGATGGTTTAATTCTTTTACATAATCAAAAAGAATTCAGAGCCTTCTTTTAGCATTAATGTGTTCTTTCTATTTTTAACTTGCAGCAGATATGACCGGTGGTGTTGTGCAAAGAAGACTACCTAATAAATCATTCTTTAGCATACTGACGGATGTGATGTTCAAATTACTTGCTTGGATGTATATCATTATTCCTGGTTTGAGTAGATTATTTAAGAAGAATGATGCAGAGAATGTATCTGAGAACCAGCAAATATTAGAGCAGGCAGATTCAAGTTCTCACTTTTCAGGGGCAAAGACTGATGCCCTCCATCCTTGCTGGCAGAGGTTGCAGCATCTAGAAGCTGTTGTGACTGAATTGGTGAATAAACCTATGAAAATTCCGCCTGAAAAGGAAGATATACTACTTGAGTCTATGAATCGCATAAAATGCATAGAATATGACTTGCAAAAGACAAAAAAAGTAAGAATACTTAACTTCTATATTAGCTGTTTTGGAACCTGTCCTGCCAGGATCACTTATTTTTGTTTTAGTGTCGAGTAATGGTACTAGCTACTTATATTCTTGTGTTTAGGCACTGCTCGCAACTGCATCGAAGCAAGTGGAGCTTGCTGAATCACTGGAATATTTGAGGGAGAGCAGTATAAAAGTGAGTTGCTTACTTGGAATCACTAGAACAATCAGAAATACTTTCATTTTACTGGAAGCTTTGTGGGAAAATCAATTTTATAATACCTTTTACATTTTAAGCATTTATCTAAAATTTATTCCTTGTGTTCCTTACTCAAACAATAACTAACGAAGTTTGAGTTTCTTTTAGATGCCATAATCAGGAGTTTGAATTGGTATTTTTAAGCCTGCTTGTGATTGGCCTGATGATATGACCTTTTTACTGATAGAGGAGGCATAAACTTGTTGGCTAACAGAGTTGCAGTTTTTGAGTAGTAAAAGATGATGCAGTGCTCAGGAATCTGAATTGGTAGTTTTAAGCCTTTTTCTTGCTATTATATTGACGACATGTCCTATTTATTCATATCAGGGGGCTAATACTTGTTGGCTACGTAGTAGCAAGTCTTTATCTCGTGGAACTCGTGCACCACTAACTACAGAACAATTTTGAACTGAAAATTACTTCCCTCAGCATTTGAGATTTTTTCAAATTCCTGTACTTCCAACTGATTAGACACTCTTTGCTGAAAAGTCGATAGTAGTTTCTTGTGCAAGTCCAGTGGGTGGCAGTAGCAAGGTATTATTCTCTTCTTTACCTCCAGTTGCTTCAAAAGTCATATTTGTTGCTGTAAAAGACTAGGGGGGAATTAAATGGAGGGGCTTGAAACCTCCTGTCTACTTATAGATTATTTTCTACTCTCCTGCCTTTGCTTTCTCTGATTTATCATTTTTTTTCCATTGTTTCAGTTTTCAAATCAATAATCAAGGAACTCGCTACCTGGTAATGGTTCCTGCCGCATTTTTCCTGTAGGTTAGAGAAATATACTTTGACTGCTCAAGATTTGTACAATCTTTGTATAGTACATGGCGCCCTGGAGATTTTATTTTATTTTTTTGTGTAAAAAAACACATTACAAAGCAGTAACTGTAAAAAACTAATTAATATTTATTCTGAAGCAATTGATATTCCTTTGCTAGAGGTAGTGACATGGTTAACTATAAATCTTGTTCCCCGTAAGCCCTTTGTAATTCTCTCTATCTCAAAATCCAGCTTGTTTATTTCCTTAGCTAGTTGCAGTTAGAATCAACGAGGATTGCTTAAGAAAATAAGTGCAGAGCCAGAATACTTCCAGTAGCGATGTGTCCTGGAGATCAAAGGAGATTGATCTTTTGGCGGAAAATCAAACTCCTTTTTTTTTAAAAAAAAATTTAGTATTAAGATTTTAAAGGAGTATAATTTTTTTAAATATACAGTTCATGAAAATTCAATTGGTATACAATTTTTTCCCTCCAAATTGGCTGCTTTTTTTTCTCCCGCCTTTTCCCTTTCTAACATGAACAAGGAGCAACGGTTTTTCTGTTCCTTATCAATTGATATTTTGGCTGTTAAGATCATTAATATTTTCCGTCAAAGTTAATTGCAGTTAATCAAATTGATCCTTTAAAAAAATAATAAAAAATCGAGAGTGTAAGAATAATTAATTCCATCGTATAAATAGCCTGCAAACTGCATGAGAAGAATAATTAATTCCAACCAAAGGCTTTTTATATCGCTTACTTGTTAAATAGATAGATTAATATTTAAACTGAATTGAGGAAGTTAATGGAATTAAATCATATTTAGATTGTCACTTTATATTTGTAAAAAATGAGTTTTAATCAATTTGCTAAATCAAATTTAAGTATTTGTACATGGCATGGCAAATTGTTTAAAACACGTAATGCATAAATTTTTAAACTCAAGTAAATCCTAGCTTCTTAAAGACATTCATTGAAGTTTAAGATAATTGATGCTTTAGTTGAATCACACATTTTATTCAACTTAGGTTAAATTCTTTAGGAGTTTAAGACTTCTTCAAATAGTTTAAGCTTTCTTCAAATATTTAATATATTCTTCAAGACATTTTTTGTATTCATGAAGTTAAAGATGTCTTCAGAGTTTGGAGATCCAATCTCATTATTAACATTTCACTAGATCTAATCTCTTAGGCGATCATTTGAGTATAAACAATCTACTAATTGTTTTGAGAATAGGTAATTAATTAGCCCTTATAGTCTTCGTCCAATTCAAATCCATATCTTTGTTTGCTGCTTGATGTATACGATGTTGTAACAAAAATACAAATTAAAATTTAAGACTTCGTTCACAATTCAATGTGTCCCGTAATAGCACCATCCAAATTAAGTTTAAGATTTCAAGCAAATCAACTTATGATTCGATCTAACCTTGACAAGCCAAATTCAAATCAAATTTAAGAATTAGATCCCTTTAGTGCAACTCGCACCTAACTTAGATGAATTGATTATTACAAAAAAAGATGTCAAACATAAATAAATCATAGTTGCTTTACAAAAATTATTCTCTTCATTTAAATTTAAATATCTTTTTTACTTAATATAAAAATTAATAGTATTTTGACATGAGTAACTTACTCTTTTATTATAATTATTAATGTAATTAGTAGTGAAATTATATGCGTTTCTAAGAAGTTAAATTTTTTAAATTTAAAATGTCATTTATAAAATTTTATATGAAAAATATATTTATTTTAAAAATTATGAGATTGTTTTAAAAAAACTTTAAAATAAAAATATGTAATTTTAATAGAGATAGTAAATATTTAACTCTTGGAGAAATTACATTAAAATTTAAAAAGAAATGAAAAGGGGAAAAATGTGTTTCAGAAATTCCGGGTGACCCTGAACAGAAAAATCCGGGTCGGTTCCCAACTTACACATTACGCGTACCACCATTGGCCTCTTTCTGGCTAATTTCACCTCGTCCAACACCCGCCTAACTACCACCCCCGCCACCACCGCCACCATCCACCCATCTTCATAACTTCAAATCCCCACCGCCGACCAATCTCAGGGAAACCATGGCAAATCCACAATCTTCCTCCTCCTCACCGCTTCTTCTACCACCAAACCCAACTCATCCCCACTCCTCTCCCAGCCCCTCAAACCCGCCTTCCCCCAGACTCAAACCAAAGCTAGAACCCGCCGCCGAAAATGACGTCATGACGTCGTCACCGGCGAAGAAAGCCCCACCTCTACCTTGGACCCACCAAGAAACCGTTAATCTCATCCAAGCCTACCAGGAAAAATGGTACTCCCTCAAGAAAGGCCAGCTGAAGGCCAACCAATGGGAGGAAGTTGCCGTCACAGTAGCCGCTCGCTGTGGCTACTATGAGCCCTCCAAATCATCCACTCAATGCCGCCATAAGATCGAAAAACTCCGGAAAAGATATCGCGCCGAGCGGGTCAAGCCGTATCCCAATTCTTGGCAGTATTTTGACCTCATGGACCGCATGGAACGTGGCCCTTTGCCTATTGCAGCACGCCCCGTGTCTGTTGTTAAGGACCAGAATTCAAATTCTGCTGGCAACTATGATGAGAGTGATAGTGACGACGGGGATGTTATTTATGGTGGTCTTGATGTCAAAAAGAATAAATTGAAGAGTATAAACAACATTGTTCGGGGCGATTTAGGCATGAGTAGTAATTGCAATAGGAATGTGAATATAGTGACTATGAACCGGAATTTTGGAGGTGGGGGGAGTGAGGGAGATTTGAGGACTATGAGGAATCCGATGAATGAGAAAAGGAAAAGCCACTTTGAGAATGATGAAAGTGACGAAGAGGAGGGGGAGGATGAAGAGGAAGAGGCAGAAGAAGAAGAGGAGGGGGAGGGGGAGAGAGAAAGCATTTTGGGGAAGGAGTTGGCTGCAGAAGTTAGAGGTTTTGCAGAGAGGTTTATGAGAATGGAGAATAAGAAAATAGAGATGATGAAGGAGACAGAGAGGTACCGAATGGAGATGGAGAATAAGAGAATGCAGATGATTATTGAATCACAGAGGAAGATTGTGGATACAATAGGAAGAGCCTTTGGTGCTCATAAGAAAGTTAAGATGACTCAAGAAAATTAAACTTCCTGCTTTACCTTAGTTTTTTCTTTCTTTACATTTTTCATTTTTCTTATGTTCTCGTTATATTATTAGGAGGGACTATTTTATGTTGGTATCATGTTTTTGTGTATAGAATAGAAGATCAAGAAGTAAGAATTTTGAATCACGCTTGAGTTGGTTCAGGTATGTATGCAATGGAATAATTTTATGTTTATGAAGGTCTCATTGGATATGTTCACTTCACAAAGTGAGGTGTACAAGTTTAATTACATATCTCAGATATCTTTTCTTTTGGTTAGTTATTGTTTATACAATTGCATGATTGGGTTAGATATAGCATAAGCTGACAGTTCAGATGTTTTGCCATATCAAATTGGAAGATTTGTAAGCATACTGAATGCAGTAACTGCTGTTGACAGTTGATGTTTTTTAACTTAACTACTGAAGTTGATATGTTCATCAACAAACTTGTATTTGATATGCACTTTTGGGTTTTGATTGCATATCTTGTGTATCTGGCATGCTTTTATCACCAGCTATTACTTGTTCCTTTTTCAATTTTCTGATATATATTTTGTGCCATATATGCTAAATTCCTTAGCAACCGGAAAACTGTATGGGGTTTATGGCGTTTATATGTATTAGAACTCTATGGGAAGTGGGAACAGAGTTTAGATTATTTTTTCATGTTTCTAGTTTTGTACTGCCTGCCTTCTTATGCATCCACGATCAACAAATGTAAAATCCTGAACATGTGTAATAAATGCATCTACCATTTGGCATAACCTTTTCCACCATTAAAAAAAAAAATTTTATTTTGGTTGTTTAATGATTGTACAAATTGGATTTTAAATAGTGCGATCCAAATATGTAATGAACTGGTCGCTGAACATGGAATGTTATTCAGCAGGGAGGCCAATTCAACGGATACGATCATTCATCAGGAATCAATTAGTTGAAATTCCAACGAAGTTTAAAAATGTTTTGACACATCCAAGATTCAACCTTTCCTCCTCAGGTCCTATCCCATCCACTCATTGCTCTTTTTCTTTTGATGCCGCTTTTCTATGCTTTTCGCCTCCATCAGAACTCATTTTTTAAAGATGTTTCAGTTTCCTTTCAGAGCTTAAAGTTATTAATGGATGTAAATTTCATAACTCACGTAAAAGACTTTCAACAAAAGGCTTAATTTGATCAATAAGCTTCTTCATTGTATTTTTATCTGGGGGCCACAAGCTGCCCACAGCCCTAAACCATGAAAAAGACAATTGAAGTCCCAGTATTAGAGTTGAAGCATTGGCTCCTCTGGCAATGCTCATTGAAACTGCTGCCTGGAAATGGTGATCTGCTGCCAAATAAATATCCCTGCCGAAAAAAATAATGATTTCCACTCATCTGGAAACTGTTGAAGAAGAGGGCTTCATGCAGAGACCCAGCCAATGCCACTCTGATTAGGATTGGCTGGAGCCATGTACAACTGCGTATACCATTTCAGTAGCAGCAAAATATAATATAAAATATTTTCCCAGAGAAGGTAACATGTCTCATGCTACTTTACCTATTAAGGGATGAACGGCCAAGAGCTCTACATAAAAAAATTAAACCGGCACAGTTAAAATTGCAGAAACAGCTTCCTGTAATTCAACTCTACAAACAAGATGGATGCTGGAAGGTCAGACTATGGATAAAAGCAAATAAAAAACAAAGATCTGTGGCACTGCCCCAACTGCAAGCTGGTAGACAATTTACAAAAAAAGGACCACCAGGTTCCCAGGGCACTGATATGATGACATTTCTCGAATTCATGAAGGACCATTGTTCACAAAATTCAACAGCCTTTGGCCATAACAATGAACCTACCCTCTAATACCAACGATCAAATAACAGATATGGGGAGAAAAACACATCAGGTTCCTCCAATTTCTAAGCAGGGGAAACAAGCAAAGCAACCCCCCCCCCCCCAAAAAAAAAAAAGAAGAAAAGAAAAGGAAAATAAAAGAGGAAGCAATGAAAGAGGAGAGACAAGACTTCTGTACACATACCTCTATACCTCTCTATACTTCCAAAGATCTAGTAAATGGTAATGTACAAACCCCAAAAATGTGTCCTACCAAGAACCCTTCATGTAATCCCAAATTACACTTTCAGCTCATGCCATCTTGTAATGCCCCGTGGAACAGTGAGATTCCTCTGAACAAAAGAACAATCAATAATTAGCATTTTTTTTTAACAAAAAGAACAAGCAATAATTACCATTTTTATAAAAAAAAAATGCCATGTCTACTGAGCAAATCAAAATCCAATAACCCTGATACTTCATCCAAGCATAAAAAAATGTCAAGTAAAATTCCTAGCAATTAATACAGTAGGGGAGGCCAGAATGTCCACTGCATCTTAAATGTTACAAATATCTGCAAGGAAAAACAGAGCATACCTGTACACTACTGTTTTTAGAGCATGCTGATCCACCTGGACAGGAACAACCCAACACAGGAATTGCTCGTTGAGATTGCTTCATTCCAGCCTGGAGTCAGTCGGCCTAACAAACAAACTGCTATTCCCCACAAGCTGAGCCTGTTGCTGTGAATGTGATGGCGGTGGCAACTGCTGTGGTGATGCCTGTTGCTGCTGCTGGGAAGCAGGTGAGGGAGGTTGTTGCAAAGGAGATGGCTGCTGCTGCCATTGTGTATTAACATCATGTCCAACAGGAGGCAAGCTACCTGAAGACTGTCTCTGGCCTAACCCATGGTATGCTTGCGATGAAGGTTCATTACTAGCAGAATTTGTTGGAGTACCAACAGTGCTGGAATTAGGTGCTGGATTTGGAGGAACAGAATCATATGGCGGCTCTTGAGCTCTCCATTGAGGACCTCCAGCAGAAGAGACAACCTGTGTGACACTGGTTCCATCATTAGTGGCCTGAGACATTGTAGCTACAGTACCCATCTGAGATGAGTTGGCCATAGGAATCTGGTCAGTTTGGGATTCCCTACCCTGAAGCCTAGTTAAAGGTTCAGAATTCACATGGCGATTCTGTAACACTCTCTGAACATTTGGTTGATTTTGATTAGGCAACTTCTGAGGAGGCTGTAATTGTGGCTGCGGATGACTGGAAGAAGCCATGGCCATTGGCGAAACAGATTGATGGCCAGAAGACAAAGGAGGACCGGATGCAGCAGGAGAAATGTGACCTTGATTGACATTGTCAGAATGACCAGGCATCTGCTGGAGATGCTTTGACATAGGGGATGCTTGGCCAGAATACATCTTTTGATGAGACTGAGACTGATTTGAGGAATGAGGCACTAATGACTTCCCTGACTGGACAGAATTCATAGTTGAGCCAGCATGCAAACTCTGACCTTGTAATAAATGCATTGGCTGGTCTCCTTTCTCTGCCGACTGGTTCCCAGGATTTGTAGAGAGACCATTTAATAGGGATGGATCCATTGATATATTCTGATGCATCATGATATTCCCTCTCCCTACTCCCTTTAAAACTTTAGCCTGCTGTTGAGACTGTGATTGTTGTCTTTGCTGAGGATGATGCCTGCTAGCCTGCTGGAATTGCTGCTGCTGCTGTGGCTGGCGCTGCCTTTGCTTGCCAACCTGACTTGTTAGACCACTACTTCCACTTGGAGAATTTCGTGCAAGACCATGAGGCAGAACTTGATGCTTCTGCTGGTGCTGTGGCATCGCAGTCATTGGCGAGGCTGATGCCAAAGGAGAAAGAGAAACAGTTGGAGTATTAATTTGGGAACTATTTTGTGGTGGTGGTGATATGGGAAGCTGCCCCTGTTGTTGTACCATCATAGAGTTAGATGATGCAAATTGCTGCTGAAGAAGACGTTGCTGATGCTGTCTTTCTTTTGCTAAACGAATAGCATATGCTTGATGCTGTGGATTGGTGGCATGATTGTTTCCCGGAAGATGAGAATGATGTGGGCTGCTAACATGCGGCTGTTGGGGAGGAATTGCATGTGACTGCTGATGGTGGAGTGGGTACGATGAAACAGGTGGAGAGGCAGTCTGATTAGGGAAAGATGAACTTAATGCACCAAAAGGGGGGACTCCTTGGTTGCTTCCTTGTGAAACTTGCATCTGAAGCTCCGGTGCCATCATTTGGCGTTGAGGATCCTGATTCTGACCAGGCTATAAAGATAAGAAAACCATGATATGCAATTAGTAAAGTCGAGATGCATTGTTTCAAAAGTACAGGCAGCTGCAGTTATCAAAAGAATTGACCGCATTTAGTTTGTTTAGAAGAGCATTTGATTATTCAGTATCTACCACCTTACCCTTGTGACTAATGCAATGTGCCCCTTCTGTAAGGAGACTTCTACTTGCTTTTCTATAAGGTGAGGAAAATAGTGTAAATTCAAATTGGAAAATGAGAAACTATACACTATTTATTTTGAAATGGAAATATCCGTGCATGACAAGGAATACAAACTCACAAGAATAAAACCCCTCAACCAAAAGATGACAAGAACATATAATATTTTTAGTCTGAGGCTGCTGAATATACTCCAAGAAAATTCTTGGCAGATTGAATCAAACTGAAAAAAGGAATATAGTCAATTAATAGCATCTTCCTTTCAGCAGAAACTAATTTTATATCTTAGTTTTGAATTATTCTCCAGAAAATACATCACTAGTATACACTGCCCAAATTAACACCTAATACCATTGCATTCATTACATTGGACCCTACATTATCTCCCATAGAAAGGGGCAGGCAGGAAGGTCCACTACCTTAATGTAGAACATATATACATTCTACTAGTCCATCCACCAATTTACCCTTTCACCAGAATTGGACTGCTACCCATCATTACTACTATATGATTGCCACCAACAAATCATCATGTGAGGAAACTAGAATGCAACAAAGAACATGAAGACATGCTTCAGTCTAAAATTGAATGCCTTGTTCTGATCCAGCACAAAGATTTAGAAGTCTTTTTGACCATGGATAAATTGCCACCTTGCCCTTACTAATTAAAGTGGTTAATGGTTAGCAGGATTCATATCCCAATTAAGGTCAGTTCAAGAACTTTATATGAAAAATATATTTATTCTAGGAAATAGAACATTAATATTTGGATGCCACAAGGTAGAACTGTGAATAATCAATTTTGGATGGAGACAGTAATAAGATAACAAACTCCATATTCCATCTAGGAGTCATATAGCAATTGCTAATTGAATCTTCTATGAGAGAAAAGAAAAGAACTAAAAAAAAAAAGAAGACTCAGAATGCATCTAGCATGTGTGTTTTTCCAATGCAATCATTTTAGGCATAGCAAGCTTAAATTAATAAATATTGTACCCTCAAACATGACAGAGAAGTAGAAGGTCAGTAGCCTTAGAAGAAGAACACAGGAAAGCACATTATGGGTAGAAAAATAGCAGTGCTCTTTAAGTGGGATTTCAAACAAAGGCTATCAAACAGCCAAGGAATATGTAAAAATCATAACATGAATAGAGGTCAAATAACAAACACACACAAAAGGAAAAAGAATAGGGTATTTAAACTGAGTAAAGCACGAGAACATAGTAACCTGGTATAATGTCATACTGTTAAGAAATACCCCATCAAGACAAACAAAGAACAATAGTGCTCTTAAAAACAGCTTTTTCTGTAATATCTTCTGAGTACTAGATGACTCACCCGCATCATATGCAAAGTATCACGAGGCCTCAGTGAGTTTGCTTGACCAGAGCCTACTACGGTGTGCATATTTACTGGACTTGGCATTGCAGCCATACCCGAGGAAATCATGCTCCCAGAATTCATCATAGGTGATGATGCAATTCCTTGAAAGCCAGGCCGTGCAATGGGCAAGCTACGGTTAATTCCACCAGACATACCAATACCATTGCCCCCCGGAAGAATGCGGACACCACGATCATTGCCAGGGAGAGCTCCAGGAGATGAAACATTTGTTTGAGATATATTTCTGCTAGATAGCATTTGATTATATTGTTGCATCCGCTGTTGTTCATCAATTGACAAGGATGCTGACCTCGGAATCGTATATCTTCCATCCCTAGAGTTATGTGTCCAAATATATTGGTACAAATGCAAACTGCCAAAAAGAAGCAATAAGGGCATCTCAAAGCTAGAACCAGTGTTTTACCTTACAGAACCACTGACTGGACCAGATGATGATGACAAGTTATTTCCAATAAGCATGCCGGAAGAACCTGGCACTGCTGAATTTGCACCAGAACCATTAAGCATTGGCGCCATGGTACCAGGATTAGAAATAGCTAATCCACCACTATGTGGGCCTTGAAAACCAAGGGGAAGCAAATCAGAGCTTGACTCCATTGCATCACAAAGATCAACAGGTCTGCAGCACAACAGGACCAATCAGAGAAAAAGGGGACAAGGGGGTGGAGGGAGCAGAAGGAATCTCAGAAAGAAGTTAATAATAAATAACAATGATGAACATTATGCCAGTAAGATTCTTGATGAGAATTAAATTCACTTACGTCAAAACAGACCCTCCTCCATTCAGATTATTTGGACAAATTTGAGTAAGAGCCAGCATATGAGAACCATGAGGCGGTTGAAGTTGCTTCGGGTCTTGGCACTCATTCTTGCAGTAAAAATAAATAAAGCACGGATAACAGGAAACTAAAACATCACAAGGAGATCGAAGATGATATAGCAAATATCAAGCACAAAAGAGCAAAATCAAACAAATTGCCACACATTCCACACAAACTTCTCCAAAATGAGCAAATTCATAGTAAACACGTATGAACAGAAGAAAGAAACTACAAGCGCCTAGAACTAAGTAAATGTAAGATTAGAGTAACATTATATCTCTGATAATTGTACTTCACTTATCACAGTTCTTGGGATATAACTCCATTACGGTAGTCAGGAAAAGTGCTGCTCCAATTTGAGTTAGGAAGGCTAGGTATAATGATTCCAGAGAGACAGATATTCTTAATGCATTCTACAAGGACTCACCGTCCCACCCCCCACCTAAAGTAATAAATAAATAAATTACAGAATAAGAGCTTTGTTCCATAAACCAAATTGGTTTTTGTTTCAGTTAGAAGGTTTTTCTATTTACCTCATTTATCTATCTAAAGATTGTACATGAGACAAAAGAACTGCAGAGGGCTCCAGGAATTGCAAAGAGAAGTGTTTACCATCCTTTCAAAACAAAGGGAAGAGAGAAATACAAAGGTTTCCTAGATAATACTTTTAAGGTTGTAACAACATTTATGGTAACTCGTTTCTAGCAATGGATACACCTTTCTTTTACCGTCTTTTTATCCTCACTATTTACCATTTAGGGAATTTTCCATGCCTAAAAAGATAAATATAAATACAGAAAGCATTATTATCATCCAGGCAGGTGCATAATCTACAGGTATGCAGCATGTATTATAATGCGCAAAAAAAAATCTGTACAACAATAAGAACACTACTTTATTACTGAGCATAATTTTTCATGCAAGGAAACCATAAACTCCATACAATTTGCACAAGAAATTATATTTACATATTCTCATTATCAAATTATCACCAGTATACTGAGATTCTGAAATAAAATTTCAATGCTTGGCATGAAAAAATTTTGCATACAAACAAGCAGCAATATAAGCATAATATGCCTTTTTTTATTTAAAATACAAGGAAATTCATCTCTACTTAAAATGCAATATGAAAATTTAATTCAAAGTCCAAAGAGTTCCTCGGCAGCACTAATGTTAAAAATCAAATTCAATATTCAAACAACACTCTTTGAACTACCCGGGAAACAACCACAATGCATTAGCCAAAAAGAGTACCTGCTTTCTCCGGCAATGAAGTTTCTGCCCAATCATGATAATCTTTTCAAAATGAGATTTCAGGGTATCCTCTTCCATTGGCCCCTGCAACTTTTGAAATAATTGTCTGGCACTTCCCTGCGTCACATATGTAGACAACCACTTGTCAAGAAGACTACTGGAAACCTACAATGCAATTAAAAACAGTTTTATAATTACATCGTAGTATCAAAGAAGAAAAGGAGAAAGATAAAAGAGGTGTACTTTTGGAATGCCAGGCAGCATAGATTCATAAATTTGAGAAGACCCCGAATCATCGGCACTATCAGCACCATCCCCACTAGGTCTATCTACTACTACTAGTTTGTAGTGTTCCTTACATTCTTTAGGATTGTGGAATGTGCACTGGAAATATTGAGCCCGTTTCAGAAGGTAACCACAGAGAAAAGAAAAATTGAAAAATAAAATATGAACCAATCTAGAAACTAGGATGAGGGAAGGAACCAGCGAAACAGGAATTAAGCATATCCACCTTAAATTGCAAGCTGTTTAAAGCGTCAGATACGAGCTCCCAGTTTGGACCCAAATCATGTACAAGGACAACAAGTGCCTAAATGCAAGTAATAATAATTTTATCATTGCAGTAAGAAAACTTGTGAAAAGGCAAGTAATTGAGCAAAACTAGACAAACCTGCTCTTCGGACGATGTCCATGGACTTCCTGAGTCTGACTGGTTAGCAGGCATCTGCAGGCAATTTCAAATGCTCAAGTTCACATGAAGATTGCAATCAGTTAGTAGTAAATATATGACAGAAGAAGCTGGACACACACACAGACAGACAGAAAAAGAAACAGTACCTTCAATACTTTGTTTTTCCTACCCCGGTCACGGCCACCAAAATATCTAATCAACCTATTAGGATTACTAATCTGTGAAGCCACTGGAGAAGGAGCAGACCCACCAACTGGACCAGCACTATCATATGAAATATCAAGTGATGGCCTCATAACCTTCTGTTTCTTTGCAATATGTTGTCCAAATAAACCTTCCAAAAAGGAAACAGTGATATGAGAACCAGAAGACTATAAAAATTTTGGCCAGTGCTGTTATTTAGTAGAAGAAGGTTTTACCACTGCTGCCATTCGATTCAAATTGAAGACCTTCAGATCTCTTTTTGGAATGATCTCTCTGAAACTGTAAAAGAAATACAGCAACTTCCTTAGAAATGTAAAATGAACACTTGATGAAACAGATTGGCCATTCCAGTTGCTATACTCGTGAATTCAAAATGCAAATCAAGGTTTTAGATTGTAATCAAACAGTACTCTCTACAGCACAAGCTTCATTCATATAAAAGTATTTAGTTAATACTTGAGATTGAAAATTCAAAAGTCATTTCTCAACCTTCTATAATGAATGGTCGAAGAGTGTAACCAGTACTTTTAGCATGCACTTGAAAATGAAACTAGTTGTTTATATTACATATCAATAAGCATCTTGAGTAAACATAGACTATAAAAAATGCCAACCATATGGGAAATTCACTTTTCAAGTCCAAACAGGATTCGAGAAAGATTTGTAGAAAAAGGAAAGCAGAAAGCAAATTGTGAAAAGATAGTCAAATGCTTCTAGAGTGCATTTACACTTTTACAGTAGTGAGCAGTGAAGTTAAAAATAGAAGGGGGAAAGAGAGAGGATGGTGCAGAGGAAGATTAAATCAGTAAACCATGCATAAAATGACTATCAGTAATATCATGTCTGAAATTCCTACTAAACCAGTTTTAGTAATCTGTTTTATATGCTAAAATCTCAAAGTTCAACTTGGAGAAATGGATAAATGACTAATGCAATCATATGCATTAAAATTTACTAAGAGAAAAATACCTGCTCATTTTGAAAATTAGAATCAATCTGCCATCTCTGATCATATGCAGATCCCTAGAATAAAACATAAAAAACCACTCAATGAAGGAATACCAAAAGGAAACTAATCAATACTTTAAATGAAAGATGGCCCTAATCCATTAAGAGAGATTCGAAAAGTACCAAATGTTTCGCTTTCTTCTTCTTTTTAGATTTTGTTGATACTTCTGTAGAATCAAACGGTAATGGCTTTTCGAAATCTGCCACAGAGTCAACTTCCAAATTATTTGGTGCATGGGAACCACCATGCAGAGTACTATGATCATCCTGGAACGAATTGGTATCACCACTTGAAGCGTCTGTCTTATGAGGAACCTGAACATAGGCAGACGTCCCAGCACTAAAAGGACTTATTCTCTGCCTGTTGGAGGTGCGCATTCGTTTTGTGGGAAATGAGACATTAAGACTGCTGGCTGGACGTTTCCCAAAAAAAGGTTGCTGACTGCCAACTTTGTTCTCCAAACATTGCATAAATTGAGAATCAGCGACCACTTCAAAAGTTCTTCCACTGTTTGCCTTTGTTGAGTTTTTCCATCTCTTCTGAGCAAATCTCGATGACTTGCCAGCATCAAATGCTACAGAAGTATCATAAGTGCTTGTTTCTCCTTCATCCTCGTCATATGGATTATCTTGGGATCCAAAGTCTGCATTCGTGAACAAGTTATATTAAAAAAACCTTAAAAACACAACGAAAGCTCAAAAGAAAGCAGGAAAAAACAGTTGCCTCATTTGATATACCTGCTATAGCATCATATGCAGATGTTTCCACTTCCTCCTGTATGCTACTACCAGTTTTCTGGCGAGATATTTTTGAAATAAATAAGTCCATACACTTGTTGAAAATAAGCACATAAAAGTTTTGCTGGTACTCAAAATAGAAGTTCATTTCAAGATACAAATTCTTTTCCTGGAAATTACTGAGCATAGAAACAAAGCAAACCATTCAAATGTGCACAAAGATAGAACCATCTTACTAGAGCCACCACCATCCAAAAAAGGATACGGATGTGGTCTAATATCTGCTCCTGGAAATAGAAAATATTCAGATACCAGAAAATGCCAAAGACTCTCCAGTTTTTGTCCTCTAAATAGCTACCATACCATTGCTTGGAACTTGAAACACACATATACAAAACTATCAAGCTCTAAATAGTAAGGTAAGTTTCTGTCACCCTCTTCCTACCAAATATGGAGCTACACAAAAACTGAGTACAGGTTTACATTTACCCACTTAAGCAGGAAAACATAAATCAGATATTATCCTTCAGTAACTAGGAGAGCCTTTCTACAAGTAAACAGAACATAAACCATCCAAGTTTTCAAGTGACACATCAAGTAAAGATAAATTTAAAAGTTCCCATTAATAATTCAACAAAAGCAGTTCAGCTACTCAAATTGACTTTTAAAGAGAAACTCAATATGAAAGTGAAGTTAAATTCATGTAAGTTTACCTCATATCTTATAACATGAGATTCAATTGAATTTCTATAATTTTCCGTAGCAAATGAGGGCACAGTGTAGAATATATTTTCCTGCAAAGAAACAACAAAGCCATGAAATCTCCCCATGTAAGCCAATAAGGACCAGCAAACCAAAAGGAAACACAAGTAACCATGGATATAAAAGGTGCCAATATCTGATGAGCTTCAAAAGTTAAACAGCAATGCTGAAACACAGGTGCATTTTGACAATACTAGATGTAATAATATGCAAGTAAACCAATATCAGGTTGAATAATATACCTACAGACTCTCATAAGTTTTGGAGTGAGGACACTCAAATCTAAGAGCATATAAAAATCAAATTAGTAACAGTCCATACTTCAGTTAAATAATCATCTAAGGACATGTCCATGATTCCGAGGTCAGACACCCGATCAGGCGTAACTGGAGCTTCAGCTTGACCATGAAAGATATCAGAATTGTTATGTTTCAGAAATCTCACTACATATTCCCGAAGAGCAAGTGACTCTTTTCTACAACATTGCATCTGCTGCTGTTTCCTCGTTTCCTGCCACAACAACAAATGTACACAATATACAATAAGCAGCACTCTTTAACATATTTCCATTTCCTGCCTTCACTGAAGAAAAAAGCAAGATTTTACATGTAAACTATTAATTATCAACCCAACCTGGAACCCATATAAAACTAATTAAAAAATGAAAGAACCTGAATCACAATAGGGAACAAGAAGATTATCGTTGCCAATCATAGATGCTCAATAATCACAAAACAGAAAAAGAAATGGAGAGAAACAAAAAGAGAAAAACCTTCTGAAGTACCTCTCCTGAATGCCAGAATTCCATGACAGCTCTTGCCAAAATTCGGGCTATTTTTCTGTGTTCCCAACAATTATTCTTTTCATGGAATCTTAACCTCGAGGCAGAAGCAACTCGATGACATACTTGTGCAGCTGCAGTTACCTTCCAAAGGCGCTCCTGTAGAAAGCAGAGTTTGGGCAAATCAAGATGGTTCTGAATTCAAGAAAAGGATAAGCTGAAAGATATCCCCGATCATGATGTAAAGGAAGAAAAATAGTTTTGAACAAAAAGGTCAGTTACAGTATCAAAAGAATTTTCATGAACATGGTGATCCAGAAGAAGGGGGGGGGGGGAATAAACATTTAAATAACCAAATTCATTCTAAACTAGACCTGAGCAAAATCATTTGCCAACCATGCCATCTCCTCAAGCACATAATCCCACTGAGATTTACGGCGATAGTCCATGGGCAATGTTGTTACAGACAATTCAGCAATTCTCTTACGCTTAGCCTGATCATTGATCAAGTTAGATCTTTAGGCAGAATAAAGAAATCAATAGCAATTGATAGAAAACATTTTCAGGCTAAACAATCAAGAAGAAAGAGAGCAGGGATAACAAAACAACCTCTATAATTCGTGCCTCTTTCAAGATGGAGTCTTCATCAGCCTTGCTTGCCTTCATATTGATATCAGAGGATGTTTGTCCCTCAGGAGGAGTAGCAGAAACCCCAGCTGAAGCAGCAGTATCATGAAGCTTTACAATAGAGGAATCTGCGCCAAGATTTCCATCCTTGGCATTCAAATTCTCACCCAACATAATGCTCTTTTTCCTCTCTGTTTCTGACCCATCACATCCATCTGTTTCCATTCTTGCAACAGTAATTTGATCTTTCGCTTCAGTTTGATTTTGGCCTTTCACTTTGTCTTGTAAACCAGGCACATCTCCATTTATTTCTTCTTGTGACTTCAACATAAATCCATTCTCTTTGTGGCATCCTTGACCAGAATTACATTCATCATTAACGAAGATACAACTGTCATCAGCTTTGACTTCTTTCGATTCTTTGATGGTTTGACCACCTTCTATGGGTGGTTTAGCCTCAAGCACAGGGGTATGCTCTTTGACAATACCATTGGAATCTTCATGTCTTTGGTTAGTACACATTTCACTGTCAATATTTCCATCTAAACTAAGGCTAGTTTGGGTGCAAGATGACTCTGAATCTAAAACCTTTATACCCACTTCAGCAGCGCTGTTCTGACCATCATTTGGTGCACTCTTATCATCTCCCTTACGTGTGCCAAATCCATTCTCTTCACCAGAACTAGCTTGATTTTCTGCCTGCATGACAGGCAGACATGGCTCAATGTCAACTTTTACTGAAACTGAGACCAGTTCCTGTGCCTTAAAAGATTCAGTTTCTTCAAAATCCTTGTCCATAGTAGGTTTTTGAACATCAGAAACTAGTTCAGGAATATGCTTGTCATCCTGCAAGTTTTTCAGAGCATTAGCATCCGACTCAACCTTTGCTGTAACATCTTTAACCTGGTCTTTAGTTGATTCTACAGTCTTTACACCCTCCAACTCCATATCCAGCTGACTATCCAAAGGCAGAGTCTTGCATACTGTAACAACATCTGAACTTGTCGGTTTTGAATCACCATTTGAAGAAAATTTCTGCATCTTCTGGTTGTTTGCATCAGAAGCCAATCCCGCTGAATCCCTGAGTCCATGACGAACAGGTAGAGATGTATGACTGCCACGAGCAAGAAGTACATCAGTTGAACTCAAACGAGCACCATCACGGTTTGTACGGGACCTGTTTCGGCGAATATACGCTTTTCTTGAGCGGCCAAAGCCAGCAGAATCCTCTGTTTCTCTTGCATTTTGACTTCCAACCAATGGAAAGGAATGCTCTGTCAGTGTGCCATTCTTCTTACAGGGTTGTACAGGGTTCCTATCTACTTCAACGGAATCATTTTCACCGTCAAATAACATGAGATTATCAGCACTGTTTGGTTCACAAACTGAATGAGCTCCAGGTCTACCACTACTTTCAACTGAATCTCCATGAGGTGAAGCAGTAAATGCAAAACTACCTTTTGCTTCACTGTATAACATAAAGACGAAACATTAATAATTCACTAAGTCAACAGGCCATTAGAGATGATTACAGTAGTAGCAACTAAAAAACCTGGTCAGGAAAATTTCAGGATGTTGATCCGTAAGTGAAGTGGACTGCACACTAACCGAAGCAGCATTTCCAAATTTGAAATCCAAGGGATTGCCACCCTACAAATAATGATTATCAATCAAT
This sequence comes from Apocynum venetum, assembly GCA_019593545.1. Lineage (NCBI taxonomy): Eukaryota > Viridiplantae > Streptophyta > Magnoliopsida > Gentianales > Apocynaceae > Apocynum > Apocynum venetum. Next base: position 4,166,733 of record SRSM01000324.1, read on the forward strand.
TAAAATGATCAAATGGAAAATTCATAAAGCAAAGCAAAGATGAAGTTACCATACTTTCTCAAGAAATTCTAACTCTCTTCTCCTTTCCTCTCGAACATCATACTCCTGCCTGTGAATCAAATAATTACAAATACAGAAAAGCAGAGAAAGGGTTTGTAAAGATAAATATAGGTCAACAGATCGATATTACTGAAAAGAATATTTCACATCACAGGACTAGCAGAATTCTGGAATTCACCTAAGCTCTGCTTGAACCTTCTCAATTGCTGCTCGTCGCGGAGAAGTTTTCGTCCCTACACCAACTCCACCCTCAACAACTCCTCCCATGGAATCAACTTCAGCATTGACTATGAGATGAGATGCCGGACTGCATCCATGCATTCCTACTTAAATAGCTACTGGTGCCCCTCTTCCATCAACTCCAGATGAATTTCTAAGACCAAAGCAAATCGGCAGTTTCATGTTAATAAAGCAAGAAAACAACTTTTGTTTATTGGCTTTGGTCCAAACAAATCCAACAATAGAATTTGAAAAGGGAGTGCAAAAAACAAGAAACGTTATCTCAAATAAAGCATATCATAACATTGATGTCAAATGCGCCAAAATATATCTTTTCATTTCGAATAGACATTTTAAAGAAGATGCTCTTTTGGAGATTCATTCAGTACTTGATATCCAAGCAAGGCTGTGGGAAAAAGAAGATGCTACGAAAGTTGTATACTATTCTTATTCAAAAAAGCGTAATCAGGAAAGAGCAGCACTAAAGAAATAAGTTTCATGCAATGAGTGAACTGATCTAAGTACTTCTGGAGATAACCAAACATGAGTGCTGAGCATCAATATTTTACCAAATCACTCAGGCTGCCTCAGTAGTAAGATATCAACCCTCTTTCCCCACTACACCTGTGGGTCCTTTCCAGTAATCATGATCGCTTACAATCTTGGAACTTAGCATCCAACAAAACTAAAAAAGTGAACTGTATGAATAAACTAAAAGTAAACAATGCAACACCCTGCCATGCAAAAAAAACCAACACATGAATCTAGACAATTCCATATTCACACATTTGTTATCCCTGTGGCACAGGACAGAAGTAGATGTGCCATTGCAGCAATCAACATGCCAATTTTATTAAATTTTCGGCCTGAAGGAAAATCATTGATACTGGATATTCGAAGTACAATCGGCTATACAAAAAAGTGAACTCAATAAATCAATGTGGTGAATCCATGTGTTCTCATTTCAAAAGTTTGCTCATGATTATTACTCCATTGCAAACATTACACATTGTCATTCATTGATTGTGACCTATCAAATCAAAGTTCCATCGTGTGCTAGAAATGTGTGTTAACCTTGTACACCAATGCAAAAGACGACAAGAACTGTAACTGCATGAGAACTCACGAATTCAGATTTCCAGACAATGAAAAGTATTAGACCGTGTACCCCTCATAGCAGCTATAACCATTCCCATTCAAATGCTAGCAGCTTCAATAGATTAGCCTGAGGTGAATTAAAATCTAAAGCAACGAAACTCAAAGCAAACAGTACTGGCATTCATTCATGTGCAAAGGCACACCAAGTTGTCACATTAAACCGGGAGCAACTTGCACAAGCATCCTCAAGAACAATGTTCAAAATTCAAAAACCCCACAACAACTCAACCGAAATGCATAAACACAAAAGAAAATTTGAATTTCGCATTCATAACCTCGAGAAAAAAACCCAAAAAATAAATTTGAATCACCGGAAACAATTCTAGGGTTTCCAAAAACACAAGCAGTATCTAAATTCTAGCGTTTCCGAAGCTAGAAACAATAAACAATACCTGAATTGTGAACATACAGAAGAGAATTTCAAGATAGGGCTAAAAACGAGCCCTCCTTTAAACACACTGTGTATTCTAGGGTTTTGAAGGTCCCTCAAATTGGAGCACAAAAATTATGCCCTAGGGAATGAGAGCATTTGTAATCTCTAAACACATAAATACAGGAATATTATCTATGGCTATGTATATGTAATTGCAGGAGGCCTGTGTGTGATCCTGTGTGGGAAATTTCTTGATTGCAAGGTTCGTCGTCGTGCTCCTTCGTTCCTAATTTTCTCTCTCTACAATATACATGGTTTCTCTCTCTAGGATTGTAAACTATTCGTCCTCTCCGAGAAGTGGGCTGGACATGCAGACAACGTAGGAGAGAAGGCCTTTTTGCGATTTCACTCTAATTGGGCCCTCTTCTCCATGCTTTTATATATGTTTGTGATTTTCTTTTTTCTTTAATGACTTTTACTATTTTGTTTTTTTTTTATAAAAAAATGCGTGTTTTCACCCATTCATCGAGTAGTAAAAGATTTTCAAGATGTTGTTTTGTCTTTTTCCTCGTTTTAGAGAACGCTACTGAATGAATAAATTAATTTAAAAACTTTACACAATACCCTTCATCTATTTTCATTTCTTCAAATATAGCCTTATACTATATCATCTTCATATTCTTATTTATTTTTATCATTCTTTTCTACTATCCAACTATGTCCAGAATGATAGTTCTCATTCATCATTTGAGATAGTTATGAGGTAGAAATAAATTATAAAAATAGTATAAGAATAAAAAAGTGAGAAAAAGTTTAATAAAACTTGTGCATAACTAAAATAATGAAAGTGTACAAAATATTTAAAAAATTAAGAATATATTCAAATAAATGTAAATGCTTAAAGAAAGACATTTTTTATCCAAAAAATTAGAAATACTAAGGGAATGTTTGGTTCAAAATATGGGAGGATAGGTGATAGGATGGGTGGTAAAATAGTTTTACCTTGTTTGGTTTGATTAGATAGTAAGGGAGGGGAGGGAAAACAAAATTACCTTTTTTTGGTTTGCAAAAGAATGGAAGGGAAAATATGATTAAATTGATTATTGTACTCCTAAAGTATTTATTTTTTTATTACTATTTTTTTGTAAATTTCTTCTTTAACTCTAAATATAAGATTCTTAATTTAGGTGAAAATGTAAAATAGGGAGAGAAAGAAAAGAAAATGATATGAGAATGAAATAAATGAGAAAATAAGAGAATTCGAGAAAAATAAAAAATATATAATTATAAAAAGATCACAATGACAAATGAGATATTTCATAGTTTTAATTCTCCTCCCATCCAAAAACCCTCACTCTTGGAGGGGAAGGAAATGAGGTTAGGGATGAATTTTAATCTCAAATTTTTCTTTTCCTCCCCCAAAAAATGAACCAAACAAGAAATTTCAAAAAAAAAAAAAAAATTCTCATCCCTCCCCTACAAATCCCCCCAACCAAACACACTCTTACAAAATTGGAACTACACACGACTATATTGTGGGGTTTTACCAAATTCATTTTTAGACTTGCATAGAAAACCTAAATGATTGCGTAGCAAAACATAAATTAAATTAAAGATCAATAGTATGTGAAAGCCCCAAAATGGTATTCATGCATGGCGAAATGAAAATCCATCTCCCAAATATTCATGTTTTTATTGTATTACCGCCTTGATTAATACTTTTACCTATATATAAATAATAATAATAAGTATGATGAGACTAATTCGATTATAAATCCATCATTTTTTTCATTATAATAACTTATTCAATTACAACCGCCCTTTCTTATACTATTGATTATAAATTTGACTCACGATTTTTTCTCCTAACAATTTTTTTAAAAAAAAATAAAGTAATCATTGACATTTAGACAACTTGATTCACAGCCTACATAATTAGCCTCAACCCCTGCAAAATTCATGCTAAATTCCCTCCCAAATCTACATCACACTCGAAAAAATAAATACATAGCGATAGTACTTCACTCCAAATATTCCTACAATCCAAAAAGAAATTTGAACACACACTGCACTCCAATAACAATTATAATTTCGAGAATAGTTCATATTTCATCTGTTTTTTTTTTATAATATGCATTAAACAAATTCTTTTATTATTAATTATAAGATATTTTAATATTTTTTATTATTATTACGTATGTTATTTTTAAATTTACTCATACTTTATTGAGAGATATAAAGAGATAAGAAATATGTTATTTTTTAAGAAAGAATAAAATAAATAAAAATATATTGAGAAGTAAAATAATTTATTTATTTATATAAAATTACTTAAAACATATTATAAAAAATAAACATTAAAAATATTACTAGCATTGGACCAAATTGTCGGATGTCGGCAAGACAACCTCATTGGTCCCTACATTTCCCTACTATCCAATAGTAGTAATAACAATTACTAACATTGCAACCAAATCACTCCAAAAGACAAAAGGATCATGCAAGCGAATTGGAATGATTAGCAGTTAACTTCAGATGAACAGATTTCAAACCCCAAGTGTTCGTCGACCTTATCGAGTCTAAAAGCTTATATTTGCGCATTAATTTTTTCTCATGGTGACTTAACCGGGCAAAAATCCAATATGTCCTTAATTTTTATGCCAAATAGACGATTTTATGATGATTGAATTTTCTTAATTGGAGCAATCGCAGCTGTGAAAAAGACTTGATTATTAAGGGGGCAAAATAGAGTACTATAACAAACGCATGGTAGGGGTTATATACAAGTTAATTGCAGCAAGATGTATTAACACGTTCAAGTGGAATTGTCCTTTTGAGCTCAGATAGTTCTCATCAAATTCAACTCGACTCATCCACTTTTGTGCCCCTATACTACATTATGTTCTTTTTTTCCGCACATGATCTGTGACCTTTCAGGTTAATTCTGTACTTTGCTCAATCATGACCGGCAGCAGAATTATAAATAAAATACTTTACAAACAAGCATACTCAGGAGCAATGGTAAATTTAAGTATGGCCTTGTAACTTATCCAACTTCCTAATATTGCAGGAGGGTTTACTCATATTCAAGAAGTCTCTTCCAATGATATGCAATAACTTATCCAACTTCCTAACATTGCAAGAGGTTTCCTCATGTTCATGAAATCTCTTCCAATGATGCAAGCATACTCTGGATCTCTTTGGCATGACTAGACATCCCACTGATGGAGTAAGCTTTGATCATGGTCCTATATGTGATCTTATCAGGCTTGCACCCGTTGCTATTCATCATATGCAGCACCTCTTTCATCTCTGTGAAGCATCCCATCATCCCATATGCGTCCACAAGGCAATTGAAAAAGACAGTATCAAGTGTCACATCTGAATTTTCAATAAATCTCAACACACCACCTATCTTCTCAGCCTTTCCAGCTGCTCCATAAGCCCTTACTAGAGAGCAAAGAGTAACACAATTTGGTCTTATACGCTCTGATTGCATCAGCCTGAACAGAAATTCCATCTGCTTCAAGTCCCCAGCCCTTCCGAATGCATCAATGACAATATTGTAAGTCACAAGTGTCCATGCAAAGTGATATCGCTGCATGTATTGCATCACGGCACTCATTTTTTCATAGTTCTGAGTTTTACCATATGAATCTAAAAGTATGTTGAAGGTCTTGATATTGGGTTCAATCCCAGCACTTTGAAACTTTTCATAACATTTCTCCATCATTTCAATTTGTCCACTGCCGCCAAAGGCTCTCAGCGTTGAGTTCAGGGTCCACACATCAGGTTTGCACTCCCGCTGCCGAAGCATTTCTACCAATGTTGCTTCCATTTCTGCAAATCTTCAAAGAAATACACCATTACCAATAGTTTATTATGTGCAAAACATAAATGGACAATCTGGTTACCAGAAAAAAAGAAAAAAAAGGGATTGGTTTGAAAAGAACAGCAAAAACCACATCAGGAAAAGTTGAAGAAAATGGGGGTCAAAAAGAGTGGAAAGGGGTCAATACTGAGAAGCAAAAGCCTGTGGTAACAGAGACATGATTATGGCAAAAGTAATTCATTCTTCATATGACCCTACACATTGAAAAAGAAGAGTCCACCAAAAAGATGCAGTAACATTTTCTCACTGTGGCTCTCTTTGGCTCTTCCTTTTTCTTGCAATTGGTACAATTTCACCATTATCAGGAGAACCAGATTAAGAACTATTAGAAGAGATGGGCAATGATCACCTTTTTGCTTTTCCATAGGCATCAATGAGGATATTATATGTAATTGTGGTGGCCTTGATCCCCTGGGATGACATGTCAGAAAGTAGTGCTTGAACTTTGTCAAAGTCATGGACCTGCAAGCATGATTTTAGGAGTATTGAGTATGTGTAAACATCAGGCTTACAGTTGATAGTGTTCTTCATATGATCAAGGAGGGAAAAAGCTTCATCAAAAAGGCCACTCCGACTGTATGCTGATAATAAAGCAGTGTAAGCTCCATTGCTCATAATGCAGCCTTCTTCAGCCATCATGTGAAATAAGGAGCAAGCTTTCTCAGGTTGCCTACACTTTCCAAGCATGACAATTAGTTTAATATATATACTGGAGTTTGGTTTGTACCAGATCTGCTCACGAAGGAGATCAAAAACCTGGAAGCAAATTAAATACCAAAGTTAATACGTATTCAACCATTCAGTTCCTTTTCTGACCATTTATTTTTATTTCTCAAGTGTAAGCAGAATCAAATATCTCTAAAAATTCTGTATGAAACTCCAAACCATGAGAAGATTCATCTCTGTCAACAAAACACTAACACCCCAAATTATACAAACATTCCAGCACACATATTCTCCAGTAGAAAGGCAATGGCAAAAGTTGCTCCATGAATTGAAGGGAAAGAAAATTAATACCAATCCTGACACTGCTTGCACTAAGAGCATTGAAGTACTGGCGTTCAAGCCTTGGGAAATATTCCAAGATTATTCACCCAAGCAGTGTCCAAGACTATAATGGTCTAGGACATTCTAAAACAACTCATGCTTGGCCTTCAGCCAATGAACAGCAATGTGATAATCATTGCTCAAGAATACTCTACTGTGTTCATTAAATAGCAAGTTAGTCAACAGTAAATTGCACGCAAAATGTCAACTTAATGAAATGATTCAAATTAAACTACATTGCTTAATTTGACATAATACGAAATATAAGAATACTACAAAATTAAAAACAACTTCTGTTGTAACCATTTCTATTCACGAGGAACCAATCTATTGTTGCATAAATCCCCTCCTATCTTATCTCAAACTCCATCTCATCCTCAGACATCTTCTACCTATGAACAGAAATAACTAAGAATGAGTAGATTATCCACGAAATTTCTCTTAATCCGCCTTACAAGAATTTTTATCCATTGCACTTATACATTTGTATCATTCTAAAGCACGAAAGACTTTTCAAGAGTAAATCCAAGTGCACTTGCAATTAATTAGCAGAATCATGGGCAATTAACAAACAGAGAAGAACTCGAATAGTGCAAAACCATTCCTTTGCATACATCAATTTAGTTCAAAATCATTAATTTACATAAAGAGCCACCAGCAACAGACTTAACTTAAATCAATCCGAATCCTTAATCAGAAACCATGCGAGAAAAAAAGAAAAAAAAAGAACGTAGAACTTTGTATGCATCTCAAAGTCAAAAACAACTTCAACAACAGTAACTATTAAAGAATATGTGGCAAGAGTTACCTTAAGAGCAGACTCCCAACGCAGGGCAGTGATGCGTTCATGTAGAGCTTCAAGAACAGTTCTCGGCAAGAGTTTCTTGGAGTTACCTTTCTTCTTTTCAATTACAGCTTTAGTAGCTTCCCTTCTAAGTATAATCGATATTGCCTTCTGGGAAGCTATCTTTCTGTTTGTTTCTTCTTTTCTCTCCCTTGATTCTCTCGACTTCAGCTTCAGGTCAAGTCCCGTTGTACCCTTTCCGGGCACTACAAGTGCATTTGTCTGCTCCGGCAACTGGACAGGCTCCAGTCGTGAAGGAAATCTAGGTGGTTGGGATGTGCCGGACGGTTTGATTTTCAGTCTCCGGTTGTATGACGGAGGGACTGGGTTGGTGGGCCCACAGATGGACGCCATTTCTCCAACTCAGAATTCTCTGATTTCTTTTGCCGGTAGAAGAGAAGGGAATGTGGCAGAAGATTGAAGTTATCGATTTGGGCTTTTCCTTTTTTTTCCGTAAAAATGTTAGATCTCTTATCGGATTGGGACAGTTTGGAACTCTGGATATTCATTTGGGCTCTAAAATTTGAAAACCCTTTTAGCCTACTAATTTGGATTTCTTTTTTTTTTTTTCTAATTACTAATATGGTTTTCATCTTAGGTTATATCTAGTTAAAGTAAAGGATGAGACAGGTATTGAAAAATGTTTTTTTTTTTTGTTTTTAAATTTTTTTTTTGTGTTTAGATAAGAATTTTATATTTGAAAATTATAATTTTAATATGATATTATTTAGATCACACATTAGTAATAATAGTATAAAATATAATTAATATATTATTTGCATTGTCTTTTTAATTTAAAAATAATATTTATGTGAATAAGTAAGGCTAGATTTCGTGGAAAGTTTAAAATTTGGAAGAAATAGAAACTTGTTTTGACTTTTGAGATGTTTTATGGTAAATTACGAATTTGTTTTCAAATTTATCCATGTAAGCAATCCCTGTCGCTCTGACTCATTGCATAGCTCTTTCTTCTCTGTCATTGCGTTTCTCCCTTCCAACCTGCCTGGTATGCATATACCTTTTTGAGATGCTTTCTTATACTTTGATTTTTGCATTTAGTGATAGTCTAGTCTTGTTCAAACATGTCTTGCACAGAAAGAAGAGAGAAGATTGTGGATTGCATCCCTCGCATTTCTTCATTTTTGTGTTTCTGATCTTCCTCAGCTACATGATGAAAGAAACTATGATTTGTCTCTTCTGGTGCATCCAAATGTTGAGAAAGCTCAATACCTCTTGTTTTTATCAATCGACAAATTAGAACACCAATTCTTTGATTGCCCGAAGAGTCTGACCTTGGGGAACAGTTTATGAAGCTGGACAGTTAAGAGAGTACAGTGCTGGTCAGAAGCGTAAAGCAATTTCAGGTTGCATCTCAATGATGTATATAAAAGAGGAGGGTCAACTAATACTGTCACAACTTTTTCTTGCCAATCTGGGCATAAATTGATCCTCAAAGTGACCTCGTGATGCACTTGATCCTTGATTGCCAATTTTACAAGTTTCTGAAAAGATCCTTACACCTTAGTTTTTATTTTTCGTCCATCCTAAATTATATTACAGTTTTTTTATTAGGGTCAGAAATATTATTTAATTTTTAATTACCTAAAATACTTTTATTTAACAAAATTTGTGATTATAAAATTTATTAAAATAATACACATTAAATTAAAATTTTCATTTTCCAAAGATAGTTTGAACATTTTTTTACACTTTAAACCAATATTTGTTCACATTTTCACACAATTAAATTTAAATTTGATCAGAAATTGGGCCGGGTAATTATTTTTCTTTTCTTTCTCATTCCACGGTTTAAGCTTGCAAATTTGCGACCCAGTATTAGAACTACCAAAATGGGACCATTAGCAGTGTACTCACAAAGGTCTTAGTTATAATTTGCCATTAAATATGGTATGAAATAATGCATAGGTATCATAATTTATTCCAAAGTCCAAACAACTTGAGGTGAGAACTATGTTATTTGGAACTAAAGGCCTTTTTTCTTGGACATCCTCCCCAGTTTTTATCTACCCTATACTTCATGGGAAAAAGATTTGATACTTCAAGTCTCAACTCTCAAATACCCCGAATGGATATCAGAAACTGAAGAATAGATTGCATTGCAAACCAGATAGTACAAGGATTGAAAAGCCAAAACATAGCCCCAGACTGAACTTTGAACGGTTCAATATTCATATGACATGAAAATGACTAGGAACACCCAGAATCCGGATCTGATCAACACACAGCAAAATTCCTCAACCAAAATATCAACAAGAGAAAGGGAGAAAAAAGGGCTGCCAATATACTATTTCTTCTTATTAGCATTCTTATTACCATCAGAATTGCCGTCGTTCCCAGTTGCTGCCTGCGCTGCTTTTCTTGCTGCCTTTTCTTGGAGTGCTTTTGCGTCCCTGCCAATGAGAAACGATGCACCAATATGCAGGTCGAAAAATGAAAATCCTGGGATAATCTAAAGGAAAAAAGAGTAAAGAAAAGAGAAAAACCAAAACCAACCTCTCTCGTCTTTGTTCAGGTGTCAAGCCATCATCTTTGGGTGGCTTCTTGTGCCCAGCCCTTGCTTGTGCCCTTTCACGATCTCTATCTCTCTGATTGCCGCGTTAGCTTAAGTTAAAGATTGCACAATTATCAGATTAAACACGATAACAGAAACAGGGTCCAATTCAATTTACAAAAAAGTTAACTCAATTCAACAAATCTACAAAGAATCCCGAGATATCTATCAAATTCATCCACTTTCTGGACACCACCCCGAAAACAAAAAAAAAAATCCCCAGAAAGAGAGGGGAAAGGGGACGGACGGAAATCAGAGAGAAGAAACATATCGGAAGGATATGACTCATTCTCGATTGTTGCTCGAACAGCCAAAGAAAGAGCTAACCAAGAAAATAGCTCTATAAATATATAGAACCTGAAAAACAAAACAAAACCAGAAATTGAAAACATGGATTTGGAAGAATCATCATCAACTAGCCATTAAAATCACCAAACAACAAAAAGAGGAAACAAAATTTCAGAATCTTGAGAAAAACTGTTGGAGACAGATAGGGAATCGTACCTGTGATGAAGATGGAGACGGGGAAAGGAGCGCAAAGTTGAGAAAAGGGAAAGGAAAAGATGGAATTTTTACCTGTGGCAGCTGAATTAGAGAAGCATCCAGAAGCAGGGACTGGTTGGGGCACGTTCTGTTCAATTTCCTGTATTTCTTTCTCAATATGCCGTAGACCATAGTTCAGAATCGACATTGTGATTGGATTAAATTATAGCCCGCTATCATAAAAGTCAGACAGTGACGGTGCGCCATTATTACGCTGTGGCCTCAAATACTTTTCCTCTGTGTTTCTCCCTTTTTTTTTAAAAAAAAACTTAATATGAAAAAATACTTTGCAATTTTTTTTTATACTCTATGATTGAATAGGCCTGGGAAATAAATAATTATATAGTTTTAACATTCATTTATTAATACATTTAAAATTTGTATCATATAGTACTGTGAACATAGATTTCTTTTTTAAAACTTTGAACAAGGTTTGAATTCAAATAAATAATTTAAATAAATTCACACATGGCTAAAAATAGCAGTCGATTCCAACTTGAAAGTTAGATAAATACGTATTTCTTCATACCTTTTTATAAGATGAAATAAAAAAAATTCATAGATCAAAAAAATTATTTTACTTCATATCATACCATTATTTATTATACTTTTAACAATAAGTATTTTATTTTTTCTCTTTAAATGAGTATTATTGTATTTTAAAATAAATATAAAATAAAATAATTAATTATAGATAAAATGATCATAAATATATATATATATATATATATATTATTTATAAACAATTGAATTTGATTCTTACCTCTTAATGAAAAGTGACAAGAGAGTACGTTTTAAAATATGCCAGTGCAACCTTTATGCATATATTTTAACCCTTTGAAAGTATTGAATACCACAATTGTGGATTATCAACCTTTGTTGTACTTCAATATTTTTGGATTATAAAATTCTCACCTAATAATGAAAAAACACTATATTGAAGTACCCTGAACGAATTAAACATTTAATTAGTGGTTTCGTTTGAAATTAAATGTTTACATTTATATTTTAATTTTTTAGAAATTTAATTTATATTTTTATTAAATAAATATATTTTTTATCTAAAATCTTATTAATTAAATAAATTTATATTATACTAACTTATGATATTCATCACTTAACGTATTAATTTAAGAAAATTACATTTTACTAACTCATGGAGCACTCGAGTATTCTTGAAGTATCACCCAAGAATTCTCGAACACTCTTGATAGGCTATCAGCATTTGATTGTTTATAAGATTTGAAACAAATACTTATTTCATTTTATTTTAATTATTCATGATTATTTTTAAAACGTCTTATTTTAATTATTTATTTTTAAATTTTAATACGAATTTTTACAATTATACATTTATTATTAATGAAGAATTTGAATGAATTGTCAATCATTTATTGAATAATATATATTTTTTAAGAGAATTAACACATATATACTAATCATTAAATTATGATAATTTATGAAATTTATTTATATAATTATCATTTTAAATACTTATTTTAATTTTTATAAAAATCCAAAATGAAATGTTAAAATGAGATAAAGGAAATACAAGTAAAAAGGTTGTGTATAATGAACCTAATTTTTACTTGAGTAGTTTGTTGGATTGTAAGTATCCGTATGTTTTCTTTAGAGTTATATTGGTGGATTTTTGTGGCCAATGAATTGTGTAGAAAATCTTCCTCGGTTCTATGGAGAGCACTCCCGACAATCCAAAGTCAATTTAGGTCCAATCTAACTTGGCCTAATTACTAAATTCAAGGAGTTATCTGAACTACATGGGCCTGGTCTAACAAATAACAATAGTCTGTTTCCTCAAAATATCTGTCAAAAAAAATTACATAAAGAGATTTTACATGGAAACTTTGAAAAAAAAATCAAGATATTTTTCATTGTCTTCAAAATATAAGTTATTTTATACGATTACAAGTGAATTTTAATTTTTTTTAAAAAAATAATGTATTTTTTTAATCAAGTTACCTAAAGAATCATGAGTAAAATTACTAAAGAAATTAAAATAAGAAAAACCACAAGGGATGACACTGAAAAAATATAAATATTTATCCAATTCCATCAAACAATATTGAGGAAGACTATTGCATTTTCACTTTGAAAAACGAACTATATTTTAAAGCAGGCATAATAATGCATTGTAAGTTTATGTAATCTAAATACAATGAGTGAGCCAATTTATCCTTTCTGCTTGGAAATAGGGAGGGGGAAAAACACACACACACAAAAGAAAATTGTACTTTTGTAAGATATTTTTCATTTTTTAACACCTGATATTCCAATATCTCATGACATTAATTAGGGTTCAACTTGAATTGTATTTATAAAATTTGGCCTAATACTCTTTCAACATACTAACAAATAGAGAAGGCAAATTTAATTTGATACTAACCATCCTACTGATTACTTGTTAAATTGTTGATTAAATGTACTGAGAAGACATTTGTGGTTTAATTGGAAACTGATCACAAGAAATAGGAAGGGGTGGGAAAAAAAGGAAACAAAAGGGTAACAATTATGAGTACATAGAAAAGTAGTTCACCAGCAGACCAAGTGAACATCATATCCGAGAATGATTGAACTATCCTGGTAGGCCAGCAGTGTTTAGATGTTTTTAGGATTTGGGATCCATCACGATTCACGCGTGAGAGTTTTTTCTTCTTCTACTTTTTTTTTTTTTTTTGTTGGAGAACGTTTCATTTCACTCACTCCCCCCATTATATTGAGAATTGAAAATTTTATATTATTGTCATAGTTTCTATAGACTATGCAATTAATAAATTTTTTAGTTTAAAAAATATTTTCCCTATTTAAAAGTGAATTTTAATGTTTTATTTTTTAAAATAAGAATATTTTTATATAAAATTTTGTTAATAAGATCATTAAACATCCCACCACCAAGTCATAATTTATTACTAATTTACTACTAACTATATTAATAACAAAAATAGCATAGTAATTTATTTAAGATTAAAGTCTCTTCTTAAATTTGAACATTCGAACTATGGATAAATGGAGTAATATATATTGTGATACAATTTTTTAAAAATAAAAGTGTTATAATTTCTAAATGCTCAAAATCTATAATATAATATTTATCTAAAAAATTCTTAAAAGTACTTGTGCATATACAACTTGTTAAAAGGTAATACATCTCTTTCATACTAGTGTTTATTAAAGGTGTTGAAAATAATACAAATTTTAATACTAGTATTCAGTTACAAATTTACCCTTAATAAATATTATTAATCTCTTATTGTTTCTCTCCAAATTAATAATTAATCTTATTATATATCTACTTAAATAAAGATAAAAATGGAATATAATAATAAATTATACTAGAAAGACACTCAATATGAAATAAAATTAAAGTCATAGATTGACACTTAATATGAAATTGATAGATTATTAAGCTTTAAATATGTCAAACATTATCCATAATACACGGATGGTTATTTTTTGTATTTTGTTTACGTTTAGCTAAAGTATAGAAAAATGAACCCATTAATTTTGTATTCGGGAGAAGTGATATTAAATTTGCTAATGTTTAAATAATATTTACTTCGTCCGAAATTAAATATAAATATATATATATTTTAATTTATTTATAATTAAATTTTTATTTTATTTAATTAAACATATTTGTTATCTAAAGTTCCAACAATAATTTCATTATTTATATCATATTAATTTATGGTATACATTACTCAATCCCTTAATTTAATTTAAGTAAATTAAATTTTTACTAACTTATAAGTCTCATAATCTATATATTCATATCAAGTATAATTTTATAAATTAATTAAAATTAATATTTTTAATTTTTTTTATCAAATATCAAATTAAACATTTATTTGAAACCAAAATAGTATAACATAATATGATACTTCACATTGAAAAATCTCTTGATCAAACATTCGCCAATCCACTAAAAGTCAAATTTTACCAACTATTCTAGTTCAAACTTTCGATTTGTTGGCCAAAGTGGTTTGAATACGAATAGATTTCGATTATAAAAAATATATATATCCGAAAAGTGTCTGGTATCTCCTACCATATTCCTTCGCTTTTTAGATGAATAAGTGACCTTTACATACGTCCCAGGGGTCATAGCCGAGTGGTAGCATGTGGTGATGTGGGAGAAATCCCTCCCGGCAACGCATTCAATCCCGTGTGGGGCAAATTTTCACTGAAATATTGGGAAGGTTTGTCCTGAGATTTGAATCCTTTGGTCTCTCCCACATGGTCTGTCACTCGGGCACATCCCTCGATTTACAACCCGCCTGGTCAAGGGACCTCTGATACAGGTGGGGGAGTTCTCTCTCTCCCTCATCAAAAGTACCTTTACATACAAGAGGATGTGAATAGACAAAATGGACTCACTCGTTGCCTATTTTATATCTGTTCCAAGTCTTTTTTTCTTTTTTTTAATCTTCAACGTCATTTTCTTGTTGTTCTAACTCATTAGTGTTTCTTTATTTCTCAAGTAATAATTTATCTTGGACAAATAACTGGTCGAGTTGATAAGTTGCTCTGCCTACTTACTTGAGGAAGTGGGTTCGAGAGAGTCCCATACTTAATCCCCTACTTTATGTATAAAATATATTATTTTTATTTTATTTTAGTTATTTATTTTAGACTAATATAATGATTAATATAAGTATTAAAAATAATAATGACACTATTAAACTTTCTAAATTATTCTTATTTAATAGTTAGTTAATAAGTATTAATTATTATATAAAAAAAATGTGTTATGTAATAAATTATAAATAACTCATTAACAATCTTTATTAATAATAAAAGTAAAAATTTTAAATTACGTATTAAAATTAGAAAATGAACAATTAAAATGAAATAAGAGATAGATAATATAAAACAATACTAATAAATTCTCTCAACATCTCCTAGGATAACAAAAAAAGACATGATTATTTGAGCTAATTCTCAACAAAATATGAATTAAAGAATGATTGGAGTGACCTAAGAGAGAATGGAGCAGTTCAACTTAACAACGTACTTATGGATTATATCCCTCAAGAATGAATTAACAAAAACTATATAAGCAACCACTGCATCTTTGTTTTTCACCCTCATAACATCCAATGAAACCAACTAATAGGTTCAGCTACTCACCAAATCAATATGCTCTGTCCTCCATCCGAATATATATACTGTGAAATTAAAACACAACTACTTCACCTTTCTTAAGAAATTAGTTAGAGTAAAATAATGCATTATTATTTTAAGAACGTACCTTGAATAATGTATTATTTGACAAAAAAATACATTTTATCGATGTATGTCAATAAAAAGCAAGCAAACAATATTATTTAACAGTTCACATGTAATTAAATTAAATATTTTTATCCCGGAAAAGGAAACTCCGATCATTGAACCCAATAGATATATATAGGGAAAACATGAACCAAATAGACACAAAATGCAAAGCAGTTGGTCATATGCTAACCAAAGAGACCTTTTCTTTTCCCCTTTTGTTTTTGGGGGGTGGGAGAGATTCTCGCTTTTGTTCCTCTTGATGCTTTTCTACATGCCACGAGAAGACAATCAAATTATTTCCTTATTTACATTATGAATTTTCACTTTAAAGTCCTAAAATCCATGTTAGGTTTTAAAAAATATTCATATGCATACGAAATATACTTATTAAAGAGAGAATTTACTCAGGAATATATAAATAAAAAGGAACAATAGAGAATGCTCATTAGATATCAAATTATTTTCTTATTTCAAGTTAATTCATGACATAGGAATTAGGAATAATCATCGATAAATGGAAAAAGAAGAGAGAATAGTGGGAATATTAGATTCAGGGGCACTTGGGGCCTCCTTCTTTGGTCTTCCAGTTGTTGTAGCAAGAACAGCACTCCTTGTTGCCAAAAGTTCCAGGTGGAACGCAGAGACATGCTTTACAACACTTATTGCAGAACAACAAACAATTGTTCCTGTGCTCCGTATTCGAGCATCTCCGATCGCATTCCCTTCCACATTCTGCGCAACACAACTCTAATGAATGATTACAATTTTCGTTCAAAATTAAAAATTCATATTCAATATCAGAATTAATGAAAATTAAAATTTTGAAAAGTTATAATATGATCGAGGGTAAAACAACGTGAATTAGCAAGATTGAAATTCTTTAATTTAAAAAGTTATGGGTGAAATTTTAAATAAAAATATAATCATTCAATTTTAGATGAATAAAGTACACAGATCGTGTAAAAGAAAAAAATTACTTGATAGAGGCACTGGGCAAGTGTTTATGCCGGGGGGAATGTTGGCGGCAACCTATTCCATGAATCACAAAGAAAAAAAAGAAAAGAAAGATGTTAGACTAAGAACCAAAATGTAAGTAAATTTACTGTTTGTGAATTAGAAAGTCTCTTCTCTCAAATATTTATAACACAGGAATATCTATAACAAAACTAAGTGTTTATGAAAAGTCTTTATACGATTTTTTTTTAATCTAGAGTAATATTGCAAGTAAAATTTTCTGAATACAAAATATGCGACGAATTAAAGATAAAAATATTAATGAAAATAGTAATAACATTTTGGCCCAATCTAAAGACATGGTGGGAAATATTAATGAAAAGTTCATTTACACACCAGTGACACTTGAATAATGGAAATGGTGACAATGTATAAGAGAAGGGAAATGCTGACAGTTCTTGACAATCTAGCCATGCTCATTGCTAAATTGCTCAAGCTCTTTCTTTTCAAGATTTTAGTGTGAGTGATATAGTGTAGGTGATTGTTTTACAAGGTTTTCTTTATATAGATTCACTAATTCACCATAATAATGCACCATATTTTCTTCCCATGGTAAGTTAAATCTAATATTTCTTTTTATAAAGATAAACAAAAATGATGATTGAAAAGTGAGATGATTTGTTTGATAATTCTATCCCCATCAACGGTATGCATTTATTATTGAATAATCTCTTATTTAGGAAATGAATTAAGAGCAGTTATATGTATGTATATATATATATGTGTGTGTGTGTGTGCATATTCTAAAATAATTTATAACAAATAATGAAAAAAGAGTAACGATTGAAAGGCATGAAAACTACATGCATATAAGCAGCCTAATGAAAGCATGAAAATAATCTTAATCAATTTATATATTTGGATTCCATTCACATCTATACGCCAAAAAATAATATTAATACTGGGGACCAAAATAAACATATTGTGGCTGGATAAAGACGCATGCAGAATAGTTTTTTTTCTTATATATATATATATTATCAGTCTTTAAAAAAACAAAAAAGAAGGTCAAAGGCCATGTTTTTCCTGAATGAAAATTAATCTGCTTCCAATCATAAGGTTCCCGGTTTCAAATCAATTAAAAATACGGGGCGGGGCGCAGAAGAAGCCCATACCATATCAGTTATATAGTCTATTTTTATTAAACTAAATTGATGAAAAATGAAATACAGTATAAAACTGCAGTGTGTGGATGAGGAGTCAAAATTTGATCCATGTTCCTGCTTTCTGACAGCTCACAGTCATTGGCTCTTTGCATTCATTTGTCCGCTTGGTCCTCGTGACTCCTGTGTTCATTCTGTGACACATTATCTGATTTGGAAAAAATGCTAAAAATTTATTCTTATATTCCTCGATTATTCTAAATTTTTATTGTACCATAGTATTTAAATATGATCATTATACCCTTAAAATATCTTTATGTTTTACTTTATTTGAAAAGAGAAATTAAATAGATGATAAGATTAAAAAAAATAGAATTATATATTAATAATTGTAAAATAATATTTTTCGATAGAAGAAGTTGAGATATTTTAGAACATGAGTGATATTCATTATTTTAATCATTTTATTTGATTTCATAATAAAATGAAAAATAAAAAATAATTATCCAAAATTTGAGGGTGTGAATTGTGATGGAAATAATAGTCAAAATTTATTTTTTAATGAAAATTAAACATCGAATAATGTGAATAGATATGACAAAATTAAATTAGATTTAAAATATAAATATTTTCTAAATTTAAAATTTATTATATATATATATATATTTCTACATATCAAAGTAAAAAATTATTGAATTTTTAGAAGAATTAAATTAAAGGAAAATCTAAGTTGAAGCGATGATGTAAAATATCAGCAATGGAAAGATCGCGTGTGGTGTTTACAACTTCCATAAGACTCGCTCCTCTGTCCATTCCCCGCCGCCCCCACGGCCATAGCCCACACCACACTGCAAATTTTCCTCTCCCTTCCTCACTCTTCCCCATATCCAAACTCAAGAGAGAGAGAGAGAAAAGAGAGAAGAAAAAACAGAAAGGAAGAAAGACATCTGAAAAAGGAAAAGAAGATAAAAAAAAGAAACTGTACCACTTTTAGTTTATTCATCTCTCCGAATATTTATTTATTTTGTTTTAAAATTGAACATTTAATTTATTAAAATAAATATTTTTATCATTTAAAATTTTACTAATTATTCTTTAATTTTAAAATTTATATACTACAATAATAATGAAAATAATATAACATTTTTTTAATAGGATGAAACTCTCATTAATTATTATATTTTGTCAAATACAATAATTAATTTCAGATAGGAGTAATTTTTTTTCTTATAAGAAAGTAAGAATTATTACTATTTATTTTCTCTGAAATTGAATGTGTGAATATACAATAATTAAATTGATATTTAATTTTAAAAATTATCAAGATATCCATGCTAATAGTATAATTATATGGATTAGTCAAATATAAACTACTTAATTTATAAAAAAATTGAAATAAAAATATTATAATTTTAATAATAGAAATAGAAATATTGAATTTAACTTAGAGTATTAATTTCTTTTGTGAAGAGACAGAAAGAAGAGAAAATCGCGTTCATTAGCAAACAAACAGAAACAGAGGGAAAAAGAGAGAGAGACAAAGGTTTACAACAACAACGACCCAAACCTCCTCTGTTTACAGACCACACAAAAGCTTTCTCTCTCTATCTTTGGGCTCATTTTTTTTTTCCCTGATTATCTTCAATTTCTTATATCTTCTCCCTCCATTGAAAAACCAACACCAAACACTTTTCTCTGCAAAGAAGATACTGCTGATTTACCTCAAAAGCTGTAGTAGCCATTACCAGATCTGTTTCTGCCTCTCATTTCATGGGTCTCACACGAAAGGTATCCAATGCTTTCTATTGTACGGCTTTCGACCTCATCTGTTCACCGTTTTCTTGAAGACAAGAAGTTTTTTCTTCTACATCAGTTTCCATTGCTGCTGCAGATCTACCTATTCATAAAATTATAGTTTCTCTCAACTGGTTTGAAATGCGATTCTTGAGATAATCTCGATTATCGAGATACGAAGTTTCCGATCCTACCATTCCCGAGAAAATCTCACATACTTCAAATTTCTTGTCTGTTTTCGCAACAGCTCGAGGTTTTTTTTGGGTGGTTTCTATCCTCCATTACCGACAATTTTCACATTTATTCGAGTCTTTTTTCTGTTTGTTCAATTCTTGACTGGGAATGGAAACCGGCCGTAATGTTAGTATTCCGAGAAGGCAATTTGATTCCGACGACAAAGTCGATTCTCCCAACCTTCGTGATTATCTCAGGATCAAAGAAGATGATAACAACAATTATAATGGCGGGAGAACACTGGGCTCCGTCTTAGGCGGCGCAAAAAGAGATGCTGCACCTGAACGGCTCCTTTCCAACCGGACACTCCTCGACATCATACGAGAAGATCCGCAGGGGGGTGGTAGCTGTGGTAAGGACGGAAAAAGGAGCTGGAAGCATTTCAAAGAGAAGCTCCGCCTCCGCCGCCAAGGTTCAGGCTCCTCCTGGACTTCCTCCGTCCCTGTTCCGACCTCCGATGTCCCCATTAATCAGAGCAGTAACCGCTTGATGTCTCGGCGAGACTCTACCCGGTTGAATATGCCCATCTCTGACGGCTCGTCAAATACAGTTGTAGAGTTGACCGCCGGTTCCGGGGTTTCAAGGACTAGATCGGCGTTGTTGCAGAGGAATACTAGTCGGGCCATCGAGAGAGGCAGTATGAGGTATGATAATTACTCCTACAACCAACCCAACGATGCTAATGAAGAAGAGGCGGAGCAAGCCTCCGGGGATAGTACGGAGGAGGAGGCAGAGGCCACCGTGGAAGGTGAAGATGGAGTAGGAGTCGAAGGGCAGGAGCCCGTGAGAATGTCATTGATGGCGTTGTTGGCGGAGACTGATAGGCAAATGGGAATTGATGGATCGACGTATATTATGGAGGATGATGAAGATGATGAGGAAGAGGAGAAAGGCGGCGGTGAGTACAGTGCCTGCTGCGTTTGCATGGTGAGGCATAAAGGGTCGGCGTTCATACCATGTGGGCATACGTTTTGCCGGCTATGTTCAAGAGAGCTTTGGGTTCAAAGAGGGAATTGCCCTCTCTGCAATAATTTCATCTTGGAAATTCTTGACATTTTCTGATCAATCCATCATCTACTCCAGCATACCACATCCCCCAAATCGCCATTCCAGAGCCTGTTTTTACCAATTCAGTATATTTTGCATTCTTGAAATGTTTTTCTTTTTTTGGGGATAGAATTTTTGCCTTTTCCTTTTTGGTTAATTTCGATTTTAGATGGGTTTGGGTTGGTAAATAAATCTATCATGTGTCACTTTTAGTTTTTGTTTTTTCGAGAAAAAAAAAATTAGCTTGATTTGGAGGATCACTATAATCCAGAGGTAAGCGGAGGTCTGTGATTATAGGTGGTGTTGGCTTTGATGTCACTTTGTACATTGTACTTCATGTTTCATATAAGTTTTGTTTTTCTTTTCCGGTAGGTGAAGTTTAATATGTCTGTGCTATTTGTCATCAATGTATAAGTTTCACTAGTGATTGAATCCATATCTTGAGAAGAAAAGAGAAAATGGCATATTTTGGATGGATTATATCATGTAAATATTATTCTATTGCTCAAGATGGAGTATTTTTTATTTTTGATTTTGGAACTATTTTTAAAAGTAAATATTTAATTATTTTAAAAATAAATATATTTTTCTTTTTTAAGTTTTATGAATAATTATTTATTTGAGGTATCCATATTTGATTGATACATTCCAATCATGAGAATATAAAAATAATGTAATAACTTATTTATAGCTCTTATTTTCTCAAAAAAAAAACTTTATTTATGTCTAGAAATTCTTTTTAATTGCTTTTTGAAATCAAAATGAAATATTTATGAAAGATTGGTAGGGTATTTATGAATGTCATTTCAATCATGTTCTTTAAAGAATGAAAAGGGATTCACTATGTGGATTCATGATTGCTCTTCGGATTCCGTTAATCAATTGATGAGAATTCTATGAAAGATGCTTTTAAATGGGTTCCATGTTAAATTATGGCACGTCCCGCCAAATTCCCATTCTAGTTTTCTATTTCAGAATATTTACCTTTTCTAATATATCCAAAAAAATCTATACTTACCCAGTATAATATTACATAATTGAGACCATAAATCACAATCCCGATCTATCAATTTACCTTGCCGGAATTGGGGGACACAACACAATTAATGCAGGAAGTACTCAAACTTGCCTGCCCTAGCTTATTAAATAAAAATGAAAAAAAAAGGCATAGATTATTATTTTATTTTATTTTAGGTTGAAAGAGTCAAAGAAAGGACCATTACTTATATATAGATAGCATGGCAGTTTTGAAGACCTTGTCATGTCACAGTCTCAGCCAAATATGTGTGTCCATTAGCATCACGGTGGGACTTGCTTCTGTTGAAAAATGGCCTTCTACTACTCCAATAGAAATTATAGAACGGGTCTACACAGAAATGGACAATTCACACACCTCACAGACAACTTTAAACAAGGGCGGTAAACCAATAAATTTGAATATAGCTTGATTATATTATATTGTCTCGAGATAGAAAAGTAAAATTTGAGTTTGATTCATTAAATTTTTAATAATTTTGAAGTTCAAATTAATTTTTAAAATATTTTTTAGAAAATAACAAAAAAATTAAACGTATATATTTATGTGACTTGACGAGTCACGAGTCAAGTATTTTTAAATTTGAGTTTTATTTAGATTATCTAATCAATTGGCTCGATCTTGAATTTAATCGAATTCGACCCGAACTTTGACTGAGCAACTCGACTAATTTACAATTTTACTATAAATCGTAATGGGGTATGCGGATGTAATTGAAATTACTAGTTTTAATGGGTATGAGGATAGATATATTTGATTTCCAATTTTTTAGTTTGCTAAAAAATTCATCAATAGTATTAATTATAACGCACTAATTGAGATTGTACTAATATTATATATATATATATATATATATATATTCATTTACTATGAAAATCAAATATAATGAAAAGTATGAATTTTAATACAAATAATCGCAAAAATAACTACTTTAAGAACTTTTCTCTTAAAATCAACTAATAAATATCCATGAAAGCCACATTGCTCTATTGAGATTTAAAATAAAAATAATAGTATTCATATTATTGACCAAAAAATATAATATATTCAAGATTTTTCTTCAAATAAATTACATTTATTCTTCCAAAATATTAAACAACAAAATATACAATGCATATATTATTTTAAAATAAATTACATTATGCTCCCAAAATGAAAGGCATCATCAATATTTTGCATAATTTGCTCACATTCTCCATCCAAGTAAATTCTTTTTAAGTTTTCTCATAAACCCACAAACATGATCGTTTAAAGTTTTATTTACAATATATATTTTTTGTTCATCTTTGAATTTATTCCATAAATTGAACATTTTTTTTGCACAAATCCACAAGGATGCGTATCAATAGATAATTGTTTCTCATCCAATGACTTTTTCCTCAATTTATATTTTATAAATTTATTTTATATTTTTGATTTTTAAATAAAAATTCTAGTGAACGACATTATACATTACAATTCTATTTGTCACACTTATAGAAAATTTTTAATTTTTTACCTCTTTTTTTTTGTGCATACATTTTTTTACTGAGTCCAGATAGACCTTTTTTAAAAAAAACAGGTTGTTAACCATGAAATCGAACATTAGCTTCAAAAATAATTCTAATATCCTTTGTAATTTCTTTTGATATTAGTAATATCATTCACTCAAGTAATTAATAGCAAATGATGGATAATATTTTTGTAGTTTAAAAAGGTTATTCATACTTCTAAAAAAGAATAATCAAGAAGAAGAAGAATAAATGACAAACAAAGAAAGAAATTGAATGATATAAAGAAATACTTGATAAGTATATAATGAGATCGTTTGAAGAAAATAGATTTTTGAGATTGAGAAAAAATTAATTTATTGATAGAAACAGATAACAAAATATAATAATAAATTAATATTAATATTAAAATCAATGGAATGTGACATAAAAGACCAATTCAAAATCCAATTCTATATCTATCATTAATAATTAACATTTTGTATTTTATATTAATTTCAAAAAGGTTAGACAAAATTGAATAGTTATACGTGGATTTTAAATGCATCAGCATTGTTCATTATTTATCATGTTATATTAAATTCAACATGTTCAACTCTTGAAAATATGATTCCGTTCATATCCGTTCAAAACTTATTTTCTTCAAGCAATCCATATTAGATACTTGGTAAGTATTTATTTATATCATTCAATTTTTTTGTTTATATTATGAAATATACTTTATCACAAAGAAAATAAGACACATTAACATCACGAAGGAAAGGTAATATAATAAATATTTTATCAACAAGGACAATTAAAATTATTAGGCTTTTTGGTTGGACAAATCTTGGAAATGATAAACCATATATTGAAGCTTCAATTTAATTAGGAGGATGTTATGTAGGCACATAAGATTAATGTAATATATGGATGAGGTAATATTGGTTTAGTTTGTGTAATTTTTTCGGCTGTACATAAAAAAGAAGTTAAAACGGTATGTGTTATTTCTATTATCTTAAAACCATTACATGACAGGACAATGGGATATGAGATACAAGTTAAGTCCATGTATGAACGCATATGTATAATGATGAACAAATCTGATACATTTATAGTATTAAGGGGATGTTACGACATGTTAGAACAAATGTTCAACATACTATATTGGTTAAATTTGAATTTACATAATAAACCTATATGATTTTTTAATGTCAACAATTTATTTCATCCCTTATTGATATTTCTTGATAAGGTTGTTGAAAATAAGTTTTTATCTCTATTTTTTAGAAGACTTATTGTATGAACTATGTTCAAATTAGAAACTTTTATTCCTATCGTGTATCCTGAAGTTCCTATAATTAATTGATCTATTTCAAGCGTAACATATCAAAGTAACAAGTACAAAAAAAGAAATAAATTATCTATATTAAAGTAACAAGCGCAAAAAAGAAACAAATGGTCTAGATCAAAGTAACAAGTGCAAAAAATAAACGAATTATATTGATTTGGATCTACATTTGTAATTTTGATAAGGCTGCTGAAATTGAATTTTTTTATGTATTTTGTGATTTTAAATTTTATTGTGTACTTTGTTTTAATTTAGATATTAATTTGAATATAATTTATTATTAGTATATTAAAAATAAAAATTAATTGGTGAATTTATTCTATTTACTATTGATTAATTTTATTATGGACATTTACGGTTTTTTAAATATAATTATTGTTTAATATTTTTATTGTTGACTTGTTTAAGAAATATTTATTTAAACATTTTATATATCATTGGATATTTGTAATAAAATTTATAAAATAATAAAATTTATTTGTTAGCACGAGGATAGGCTTGGTGGCATATCCAAGGGTATATTAACGGGTGTACCTTTTAATGTTTTGTTAAAGATGGGGAGAAGACGTGCACAAAATTTTTAATCGGGAATGGATTTGGAGATAGGTATCCCTTCCTCCACCAATCCATGTAGCCATCCCTTATTGGGGAATCGATCACATGTTCATTCTTACAACTAAAAATTTGTATTGAGAACTGATATGAGAGCTCAATTCAGGTTTAGGGTACTTTCCCAAAAAAGCCTTGTTTAGATGAATGATGAGCTCAACAACCTTTTTATGTGATCCATTCTCAAGAAACTTTCTTGAAATATCATAAATAAAACTTGTGACAAGGGATGGTAGTGTGGACAATGAAGTTGTGGATTTCTCTGCCTAACCTTATTCCCGATTGAAAATAATGTATTCGTACATTTCCCCTATCCCTAAATAAACCTTAATGAGTATTCCCACCACCATCCCCGTGGGTATTGAAATACCCCCGTACCCACACGTAAAAACTCGTAAATAAATATTACTTTAAAATTAGGTAAAAAAAAAAACAAGAAAGTTTTAAAAGACATTACATGTACATAATCACATTAATAATTATTTGTGTAATAATATTTAATTAAATACGTATATATATATATATATATATAAGAATACATGAATAAAAAAAGTACACAATTCCATTGAATAAATTACAAAATACATATATAAATTAACAATGTTAAAAATAAAAGTACAAAATACAAAAAAAATTAACAGTACACGATACATCCAGAAATTTTAATAGTGCATAATACATTCAGAAAATTTAAAAGTACACAATACATCCAAAATGTTTTGATCCGCCAATCTGATCAAATTTACAATCGTAGATCCAAATCAACATTATCTGATTTTTTTTTCGCTTGTTACTTTGATAAAATATACTTGGAATGAATCAGTTAATTATAGAAACTTCATAATCCACTATATGCACAAAAGTCTCTAATTTAAACATCATTTTATACAAAGAGTTGGCTAAAAGAATAAGTCTTCTTGAAAATGTAGATAGAAAACCTATTTTCAACAACCTTATTAAGAAATATCAATAAGGGATGAAAGAAATTGTGAACATTAAACAGACATATAGATTTATTATGTAAATTCAAGTTCAATCAAAAAGTATGTTGAACATTTGTTCTAAATGTTGTAACCCCTAGGTAATACTATGAATGCATCAGAATTTTACATTATTATACTTATGCATTAATACATGGACTTTAATTGTATCTCACTTCTCACCGTTTTTTCATATAATAAATTTAGTGTAGGAGTAACACATGTTGTTTTAGCTTCTTTTTGTGTGTGGCTGAGCAACCACACCTATTATTCTAGTGTTACCTCCATTGTATATAATATTAATTTTATGAATGCCTAACATATTCTTCAATTCAATTGAAGTTTCAATATAAGGTTTATCACTTTCAAGATTATTTCCACAAAAAAGTCGAATGTTTTTAATTGTTCTCACTGATAAAATATTTATTCAATTACTATATCTTTGTGTCGTGAAATTGTGTTCCATTAATAGTATAGATGTGTCTTCTTTCCATGATATTAATGTGCATTTTTTTCGTTGGGCTGATGCCTTCATTTTTTTTGGTTGAACTAACTTCCATTGTATGATAAAGAAATTGAATGATATAAAAACAAACTCGTTAAGTATCTAATATGATTTATTCGATGGATCAGTAACCTTTTATGCGATCCTAGGCATCAATGATCACATATTACTTTTAGATTTAGATACGAATAACTTTTCCAAATGGTCAAATTTCAGATAATCACAGCGTATGAATTGGGTGAAATTGAAAAGCAGTAAAGAAATAGGTATGTGCTTGCTTGACGGTGAGGCTGCAAAATGTCTTCAACAGTTGGACTTGTGTTCTGGGGGCAAACAGATACGAGCCAATTGAGGTTCTGATGCCCGTACTTAATCAAAGTTAGTTTTGAAGCATTAGTTTGGCAGAACAAAGTTCAATCACTGATCTGTCTAAATATTAAATGGAAGGATTAATTTCTTGATAATGAAAGGTGCAACATGGCCGACCAGCCACATAATATGAAGTTCATCAAGGCCACCTAAGTCTAACCAACCAAATTCCACATAAGATGGGAATAACCAATGGTTTTTCACCAACCTGGTGCCACTGCTTTATAAATTATTTCTCATATTTCTCAGGAAAAAGTAATGTCAAATCAAAGAATAATAAAGGTAACGGGTTTCTTCTTTTTTCTTATACAGTATATAATACTGAAGTAAACACGACATTTTTACTTTCATCTAGTAGTAATCTTTCCGCAAAATATATTATTCTTTTCTTTTCTTTTTTGAAATGGTCCATTCATTCTTGGTCCATAATCCACCTGATTACCAAAAAGAAATCAGGAGCCTAACCCTTAGTTCTCATGATTGTTATGGTACCTTTTCCTCCATCGGTGCTAATTGTCGTTCTGCCAACAACAGGCTTCCCAGAAAATGCTGAAGTTGGATACGAAGAAGGATCTTCACTACTTTGATTTAACTTGGGTGGTGGAGTGCGAATTCGTTGGTTGATATCCTTTAGAGTCATGTCTCCAAGAACACCACATGGTTTGATGAAGGCAAAAGGGTAGACAACAGAAGAAGTCAACTTTGTAGGAGTCTCTATGTATGACTTCCTACCTGAAAAACATAAGTTGAAGAAGCTTCTCACTGATTCAGTTAAATCAACAGTACATTTGCCACTTAGATGTGTAGTGAGAGAAGTGATGCATTAAAAGAACAATGTTTCTGTGAACCAGAGATGAAAAAAGAGTATATGCACCTCCCAGAAGAAAGGGGATAAAATAATGCAAGACAAGAACGAGAACCTTTGAAGACATGGCCACGACTACGAACAGTACGGTCTTGTTTCATGCTTACGCCCTTAGGTGGGCATTGGGTTTGGCAAAATTCTGAAAAGAAGCAAAGGTGATCCATAAATACTGAAGGTCATATAGTAGATAAAAGAAGAAAAAATGACCAGGGAAAAGGAACGAAGAAAAAAAGAATAAAGAAGGAAAAGTAATCCAAACAAGTTACTCACAAAAACTTTAATTTTTACATACCAGTTACATCAATTTGAACATCAGATGCCCTGGAGATTTATCCATACAAAAGATTACATAACTATGAGAATTAAAGTAAAACTTGGATGATAATTCTAGAAAGAAACATACAAATCACTGGAGCTGCCATGCATTCCAGCATCATTAAAATAACTAGCAAGCCATGCATCAGATGACTGATCTAAGATCTCACTGCCGGATGAAGATGTACACTCTGCAAAAGAAATTTTGGGTTTCAATTCTTTAAGAAAATCAGTTAAACGCTACACAAAAGTTAAGTATATATCATCTTGGATGAAGTAAAAGAACTGCAAACCTGAATATACAGAAAGCTTCTGTGACATTTTAGAGGAGCCCTCTTTAGCAGAATCCTCCTTTTCCTAGAAACATATACATACATAAGCCAGTGCAAAAGTCACATAACTCTACATGGCAGCATAATTAGTCGTGTGAAGTAAAATAAATTAATGAAATTTGAGGCTTTCTAGAATAAACAAAGAACACACCAAAACCAATTAAATTACTAGTCAGACTTGGCAGACACCTTAGAGCACATATGAAGACTCCGAAAAATTGGCACATAAATAAAATATGCAATGGAAAGATAAACCAACCTAGACATGATGAACTGAACAACTATTATGACATAACAAATGGGCTTTATCAATTAACAGAAATGGATAATAACTGCACTCCTAATAAATCTATAGCTTCTATAAAGATATCTCATTTGAGAAAGACTGGGGGGTAAAATAAAATCTCTGGTTCATGCAAACATGGCGGGTTAAAGATATTACAATTTCAAGAGCCAGGAAATGTGGAAATTTAGTACCTCTAATCTTAGATGTGCAGATGATATTTCTTCATTGCAAAGAGGGGCATCCAAGAATTCAGAGTTGAAGTGTAGCCGACGTCTCTTTACCTGAGAAGCATGCTCACCAGATTTCTCTAATTCCTTGCTTGTGTCTTCTGCAGTGCAGTGATTCAATCATGTTATCATTGCTTTAAATTGTGAATATGATAGCAAACGCAGAAAATTGCAAGTGTTGTTTGTAGAATGTAAGTTTTTACCGCAAATATTCCCATAGTCAGCCAAGTCTCCACAAGCCTTAATTGGGGTAAATTCATCATCAAACGAAAAGGAACTATCATTCTGGTTTACGCTACTCCATAAACATTTAGACATATCTGCTCAATGCATCAGTTTCATACCCCAATCAAAACCTCGTTTATAACCAATAAAACAGTAAAACATTATAAATCACTAACCAAGATTGTCATCCAGATAATTTTCTGCGCTTTGCCAGTTCCACATTTCGCTGTCACTATTTCAGGAGAAATTACAACACATTATTAGTAACATTAAAACTTAAGTTCTATAGTAACCATCTCAAATCATAAAAATAAAAAATAAATTAAACAAACACAATAAGTTCTATTGACATTTCGCTGTATATAGTCCTGTGTTAGGCGAAAACACAATAACTAAAACCTGTTATCCAACCGAAAATCATGGCAAGATTAAAGGGGCATGATGTTAAACTCAGACATTAACTAATGTAAAACATGCCCAGTATAGAAAAACACTGAATTCGCATATTGAATAATCTTACACAAAATAAGCACATCAACACCATTGATCAACTGCGATTGTGTAAATTCATGTGCGTAGAACAGAAAATAAATGAATCACGCCCACCCCTTAAAATTAAAACTAACCCTGCATGAAGCAATTTAAGTTTGAACCACTCAAAATTCTCAGCAATTAAAAAGACCTTTCAATCTTCATCCCATTAATGCATACAAATCTAACACTTCCATTTAAATCAATATTAAGTGTCAAAATAAAATAAAAACAACTCCCATTTCAGGAACAGCATTCCGATCCCATCCAGAAAAGAAGGGAAACAAAAACTGATAGCATCATTTGACAAACTTACAACTTACCCACTAAAAACAGCAGAAAAACAAATCAACCAAAGGCCAGAA
This sequence comes from Apocynum venetum, assembly GCA_019593545.1. Classification (NCBI taxonomy): domain Eukaryota; kingdom Viridiplantae; phylum Streptophyta; class Magnoliopsida; order Gentianales; family Apocynaceae; genus Apocynum; species Apocynum venetum. Next base: position 4,197,390 of record SRSM01000324.1, read on the forward strand.
AGAGATTCCGCTAAACGATTCTGTATTGAAAATGAAATGAAACGAAGAAGAGAACTCACTTGTTTTGGGTGTTCTCATCCATCTGGGGTATATCAAATCCTTGTCTCCCAAGAGTAGCCGTTACAGAGAACGACAGACAAATTAAAATACTAAAAAAGAAAAGATCGAACGTGCAGAGAAGAATAGAACACCTAGAATTGTGTGAAAATGGAGGAAAAGTGGCGACTGTCTCTGAATCTCTTCCTCCGCTTTTTCTGTGACATTTATTTTTCATTTTCCTTTTCATAGAAGAAGAAATATCAATGACTCTCTCAGTAGGGTTCAAAGAAGTGGCTCCTCCAAATCCGTTACGTCGTGGGGAATTTAAAAAATAAAAAAAAAAATCTGCTACTATTTTATGGAAAGAGAAAAGTGATTACTTTGCTAATTTTTTGAGATATATATGATTTTTTACCATATTAAGCAGTATTATAATAAGCCTAATCTCCTTTTAAGGCAAGTCATGATTTTCGCCGACTCGCTCTGCTAGGCGCGTGGTATTAGTTTTGCCGCTAGCTATACTGACGTGGCACGACTTAAAATGGTAGTGGAGTAAGTGTTGTTCATGTCAGTTTATGGGCTCATAAGAGTTTTATTGGTGGTTGCATTGCATGGTGCGATGAACCTGCAATTGTTTCGGGCTTCTAAGATGGCCCAAACTTGATTAAGCATATGTATCTATCTCATTCTCAAAATATAAATTATTTTAATCTTAATTCTTATTTTAAAATATGCATTATTTTTACATTTCTTTGTATGTTATTATTAATATTACTTTATATTTTTTATTTTCTCAAAGAGAATGAAATTTTCTGCAACAATTACTCACATTTAAGTATCTTTAATTTTTTTTTTAAAAAAATGCTAAACAAACCTATATTTTATTAGTATAGAGGTAGGTAGTAAAAGATATGACGTTTCCAACCTCTATCTCGCTGTGGATGTTCTACGATGTTATGATAAATTTTGTAATCTTACCATCTATATTTAATGTTCTCTCTTTTCAAAGTCAGTGAAAATTGTAGTTATGAATAATTATATTTTAGGTGTAAATCACTTACATTTAAGTATTGTAATATATGTATAGAATGTTAAAATGATCTATTATTTGGTACAAAAATAAGATTTGATTATTTTTCTTGATAATTTTCAATAACATTAGATTAATTCTTTTTTGATAACATCTAAAAGTGCTATAGTGTATCTAAAATACTCTTTAAAAATATATTATTATGTTATTTCAATTTATTTGTCAATTTCATAATTGAATGAAGAGAAAATCATAAAATATATGTGCGAACTATTTTTAATTCATTGAAAATACTCATAATATTTGTTTTTGGCAAAATATGTCAAGAAATTATATTTTTCTATTGAAAATACCCATACTCTTTGTTTTTCTTTTTTTATGCCCTTCAACTATTTTTTATTCATAAAAAATAATAATTTTTATTTTATTTTTGTATATCTTCAAACAATTTTCAATTTATCAAAACTACACAAACTATACTTGTACATGATGGTTCCAATATGAAAACAAAATTAACATAAATTTTGAAGGATAAAATCGCACTAACATTATTTTTTACAAAAAACAAATCCCCAATTTTTTCCATCCAAAATACACATTTACCTACCATAAAATTTTTCGATAAAGCCTAAATTGTAATTTCAAATAGTTCAATGACAAGGAAAAAAGTTGAGAATGAAGTTTTTTGTAAAAAAAAATTATTATGATGTTTTTGCCATTCAAAATCAATTATAATAAGTTGCTAATTTTATTTTTTATATGGGAGTTGCCATGTACATATGTGATTGAAAAATATTGGATATTAAAAAATGAAAATAAAGATTATGGGTATTTTCAATGAATCAAAAATAGTTGACGGCATAAAAAAAGAAAAACAAAGATTATAGATATTTTCGATGGAAAAACATAGTTTGTTGGCATATTTTGTGAAAAATAAATATTATGAATATTTTTAATAAATCGATAATAGTTAATGAATATATTTCACGATTTCCCCTGAAAAATTTATTACTTTATTCCATATTAAACTTTGAAACTTAAACTTTCCAACTAACTATTAATAACTTTGATCGAAGAGCAACTAACCATTGTTGTCTTATTAAATTTTTCATATAAAAATATTGTAATAATGCTACCTTATGTTTTTATTTAATTATGATAATTTCTTAATTTCTATATTCTTTCACACATTGACAAGTAAATTAAGTCGGAAGGAATTAAATTATGTCATTGAAAGATTTAAAAAATATCTAATGATGTTACTTTCTATCAAAAAAATATAAATTGCTATGTCCATTTTTCAAACTAATGAATTTTTTTTTCAAAATATGCTTAATTATTATGTATTGAAAATAAGAAAGAGAAAAAAAAAGTTTATTTTGAGAAGAATAAAATATAAATGTTTTGTCTTGAAAATAAATAAAAAAAAGTGAAAGGAGAAATAAAAATAAATAATGATAATATTGAAAGTTAATTATGAAATATTTATAAAATTTCATAAAATGACTTATATTTTGATATAATAAAAAATTTGTTTAACGACTTATATTTATGTATGGATAGAATAATTCCTAAATTCTAAAATATAAGATACTTTGAATAGATTTTTTGTCTCAAAATATAAGATACTTTGAGACTTTTGAGAGTTATTTTGAATATTTTTTCCAATATTAATCTTACTCTTAAATGAATAAAGAGAAAATAAATGTTTTAATTCCAAATTTTCAAAAAAGAATATAACATAATAAATAATGGTATTTAGTAAAGCAAAATTTATCCTTAATATGTGTAAAATAAATAAAGTATTTTATATTTTTGATCGAATGAAGTATAATAAGATTATTATTTCTTTCATATGAAATGCTACTTTCTATTTTGAATGTCATTAATATATAATGAAATTACTATCTCCTTTGAAATTGAATGTCTAACATTTATATTTTGAAATATTTAAAATTAAATATTTATTATTTTTTAAAAAATCATATTTATTTTTAAAATAATCCATTTAATTTAAGAAATTTATGTGTTCTACCATTAACTATATTAATAACAAGAAATATTATAGTAATTATCTTAAAATAAATAAGAGGAATATTAAAATTTAATATTATAATATTCATAAAAGGACTTATATTTTAAAATAATAAAAATTTTATCATGTGACTTATATTTTTTAATGGTGTAAGTATTTACTTAATTTGGGAGTATTTAATTAATTTTACCTACTTAACAATAGTTTAGGTATGTATGAAGTAAAAAATTAACAGAATGAGCGCGAAGCAAATTTTTAAACACACATGCCGTGAACATTTTGCTAATAAAATAAAGTTTGATGAATCTGACATTATGTTTTTAAAATGTACTATTAAATCCATTTAATTTATTTTGAAAATTTAATAAATATTGTTTTTAAAAGCTCTAGTTAAATTTGATCAATTACAAAGTTAATTAAGAAGTGGGACGTGTTAAAAATTATAAAATATGTAACATATATTAATAAATTATTTTAAAATATAATATTATTTAAAAAATATTATTTATGTGAATAATGAAGTGATTAAATTTATATATGATAGAAAATTTGAAAGTAAAAACATATTATGAAAAAATAATTTTAAAGGTAACGCACAAATATTTCCACTCCAGAAGACATTTTTTTTTTCATAAAAAAATACTTCCGTTGCAGAAAACGCAGGCCTGTATGCATGGGGCTTCGCTTTCTACTTCTATAAAAAGGCTGTCACGCAGTACTATTTTACTATTGGAAAAACAATCCCAAAATACCGTCATATAACATCTTCAAATCCACAGCACAAACAGAAGCTTGTAAGAAATAAAACGAGCTTATAGGGCCCTTAAATAGCTACTGGGATATTGACATCCAAGAACTCTATAGATATCATATCACTAGTGTCTTGCAAAGGGGTGGTGCTGCAGAAACACAAGCTAGCTCCTTTGAAGAAGCAACCACATTCTGGAGGACTCTTCCTCAATTGAACTCTGGGGAAATTACTAAGCCCTATCCAAGAAGTTGGCTGGAAACTAAGCCAAAAAATACAGAAAAACTTTGCCCAACCTGTGCTTTACGAAAAAGCAAGCCTGACATGACCAGAGGCAAATGAAGTAAATGGTATCGAGGTTCAGTATGCAGCGGCATGGTTAGTTGAAAACAGTGATGCTTTACAATCAATATAACAGGAATATTTTCAATTTGTATTCCGCAATTCCACATAAAAAAAACCAAGTACTAACAGTTAATAGAGAAGGCAATTAGACAAGGAAAACCATATCCACATTTTCATAGAATTATCATTATAGAGTTCCATCAAGAGCAACTACGAGTACTAGAAGTTCCTCGAAGCTCCTCCTATCATAAATACATGTATATCCACTTAGGCACTGACATGAGCACCTCCAGTTTGATGTAGCATGGCATCAATCTCATCACCATCCTCCATTTCAAGCTATTTCCAGGAGAGTTCCAAAAAAAAAAAGAAGAAAAAGAACACAAAAGAAGCAGAAATTTGAGAATTAGTAGGAAAGACTAAGCATAGATATTAATTGACAATATTAAGTGACAAATCTTCAGATTTACCTCATCTGGGGTTTGCTCCCCTCGAAGTCTGCGACCATCAAACAGGAATGCAATTGAGTTCATGTCTACTGACTGTCTATCGCAGTATGCAGTCATAAGTTTGCGTAATTGGGTGCTGCGCTTAATCCTAAAGAAGACCTCATTGCCATCCTAGCCAAAAAAATGACAACAAAAACTTAAAAATGAGACAATGGCTATAAGCAAGCAATAATAAAATCATAAATTGGAATGTGAACAAACTCTTTGCAGATACAACTGAGAAGAACCTTAGATGAAAATAATACTTTTTTTTTTAATTTTTAAAAAAGGATTGTAACGGTTCCCCACCTCCCCGTTATAGATTCGAACTCACGAACTTACGGAAGTAGGTGAGACGACTTATCGACTAAGCTGCGCCTCTCATCTAATAACAAAAAAATAATAATATACAGAAAGAAACAAAATCAAGAGATATTGCAATATATAAAAGACCTTATACCTGCTTAGTGAACGACATAAACCTATCCCCAGAGTAAATTTTTTTACAGAAGTCACACAACTAAGTTTGACTAGAAACAATATTGACAAGAAGAGGATTGCTAACATTAGTGAAGCTACACAAAATAATTTTGTGGCAATTCCCCATCAAGTCCCAAAGAAAGTTCTGAAAAAATAGCTATATCAGCCATTAATTGAAGCTCTGCCTTGGACATAAACCGAGAACTGAATCAGATCAATTACCTTCAGCTACACTAGCTTAAAATAATCAAGCAATGACATACCAGGCATGGGAAGCACATTCAACATCCCGCTGACCAGTTTTATCTACTTATATCTTTGATAAGAGAATATGTAGCAATGCCAAATGCATCCTTTAAATCTAGCTACCAAAAATCTCAAGCCATCAACACTGAGCAAAGATAATTTGGAGGATACTCAAACAAAATGTAAGCATCCAACATTGTATCCAAGAAGACAAGAGTCCTAATGATATGTTTGTGAGTTGAGGGCAAGAAAAGCAAGTTGCTCGAGTTGATTTCAAGTGTGAAAATATTTGGATTGAATCACTCGTCAAGCTGCCTACATGTGTGTGTGTATATATTTATATTAATTTAATTCGAGGTCGAGCTTGAAAGCTAGCTTTCCTGTTTGAGCTCGTACAGATAATTATAAATTTAATGAGATCAGCTCGAGTTTGGTTCGATTACACCCCCTAATTCTGATTACTTATCGTGTACCTAGTTAATAATAGAGGGAAAAGAAAGTAAAGGTTACATATTGTTCTTGGATGTGTCCTAAGAGACGACTACTGCTTTTCTTCTGGAATAAGTGATCTCCTGCTATTTTTTCTGTAACACAAAGAAAAACCCTATTCTCTATGGACTCTTTTTTTTCTTCCAATAAACCAGCCAAATTAACTAATGAGGGTTTCCACTCCTCCCCATTATTTTGAAGATTGATTTAAGTGAATTTATGCCCCTTACATTTTCAACACTTCACATTCCAAAAATTTAAGATTCAATTCCCCATCTCTCTTTCTCCATTTAGCTTATTCCGAATATAGAGTCCCCACTGTTGTCATGGTTAACAAGGTTGAAACTTCCAGGAAAAAACTTAGCATTGGGATTTTAAGGAAACCATGAAGCAAAACTTTAGAAAAATACTTTCCAAAATGCAGAAAAGCTGTATAGTTGGCCTTGGGTCAAGCCAGCTTTAGAATAACAAAATTGCACTTCATAGCGGGACATTAAAGTTGTTAATTCAACAACACTCGAGAAATTCAGATTAACAGAAAAGTAAACAATATGAGGGAATCTTTAAACGCCATCTTTTACCCCCTTTATTTATTACTATATTATCCTTGCCAATGACTGGTGAAACTCATGCACCGGTTCGCCGCTAGGTGACCAAAATGGTACATAGAAATAAAACAGTAAACAGGGTGAAAATATAATAACTACAACACAGTTATATAAGCAACCTTAAGATCAAACAAGTCTACCACGATTAACTCAGACCAACAAAAACCCTCAAAAGGGAAATAAAAGAACGCAGAAATTTCGGGCGAAAAAAACCCACTAAAAAGAGGGTATTTCATAAAGAGAGCGGGCGTTCAAGTGTCAAACATAACCTCTGTAGAAACTTCAAGACAAATTATCATAAAAACTAAACAACTATTGACAAACTGGAAAGCAAAATTATCTCCCAAAAAGGTCCAAAATTTTACCTGACCCTTAACCTTGAGATTAATGTGAGCAGACTGATCCATAGGCTTTTTCTCCTCATCTCCACCGGAAACACCACCACTGGCTGGCGTCGACATGGCCGACTCTTTCCTCTTTCTTTCTCTCTGGGCACAAAAAAACTCAGTGGGGAAAATGAGGCATTGGGCAACATTGACAAAACCGGCTCTTATTCTCCTCACGAGGGTGATTATGTAAATTTAGACGTTGGTGTTGGAGCGAGAAACGTTTGATTAGGATTCGGGTACCGAGGGTGTAGAATAAACTATATTTGATTGAGATTTGGATTACAGTGGAGAAGGAGAAAGAAAACAAGTCAACGTCGAAAAGGTCACGAGGCTGCGGTTGGTTTTGTTTTAATTTTTGGTATTCTTTATTATGTTCTTTTGAATCTTTCTGGGTATAAGCCAACTCACAGCTTATCCCATTTATATAGCATTCTAACTATTCTTTCAATGTACTCTCACCTATTTTTGGCTGATATCTTTTTTTAATGAAGTTTATTTGTTTCAAAAAAAAGAAAAAAGATTGGTCAAAAGATTCTATGATGGACGGCTGAGGATGAAGAACGGTCAAAAGTTCCGAGCTGCATAGTCGTTTTCGAGCCATTTACCATTAGTTCTTACCTCTGGGAGGGACAGGATTATGGGACCTGGGATGTTGGTTGGTGGTGCGTACAAACTAATTCAAGTAGTACCAGATAATTGGATGAGGATAAAACAAAATTTAAAATTTATTTATGTTATTAAACTATTTCGACTCAAAATATAAATAGTTTGTACACTAATTACTGAACTACAATCTCTTAAACTTATGGTAGTTTATTTGTTTGTGTTGTGTCTTTTTCTTCATAAGATATAGTTTGGCCTCTTTGGCCCTCAAATTATTCTCTCTTGAAAATCAATTTGGTGCATTTTGACAAAATAGAAGATATGATAAGTATAGATAAATTGATTCTTTGGATTTGATTCATTCTGAATATAGTCTCGTGTTGTTATTGACTATTGCTTTCTAGTAGATGTCATCATCGGCTTCATGATGTATAAGTGCAATGGTGTACCCGAACATCGTATCATAAAAAAAGAAAGAAAAAAGAAGAAGATAGGCATGGTGGCCGTTGGCTTAAGAACTCATGTGACCAAATTGGGATTTGGATTCTGATAAAAATTTACGATACACACTTTATTCCTCTGTTGTTATGGCGTGTGTGGTTGCTGCGACACTCCTTTATAAGATTCTTGTATTTCGGTGGAGGAGGAATCTAATGATAAAAAACTTATTAAAAGAAAAAAAAAATTGATTAATTTTGAGAATAAGAACGGATTTCAATTTAGTTTTGAATTTTATACTCTAATTTTTTATTTGATATTAACTAGATCCTAAAAATTATATATAGTAAAAATAGATTAATAAATTGTTTAAAGATATGATCTTTATTAAAAAGTATTTTTTTTGGAATAAAATTAAAAAGCATTTCAAGAAAGATATTTAGGGTAAGTATGAGGATCAATATATATTAAAAAAGTATTTTTTTTGGAATAAAATTAAAAAGTATTTCAAGAAAGATATTTAGGGTAAGTATGAGGATCAATATGCAAGGTTAATTAAAAAAAACCTTAATTTAAATTAAGGAAGTGTGAGACATATCGTCACCCATCATCATCAGTCCATTAGGGGGCAAACCCTCAACGAGCAATTTCAGAATTTCAAGCTAGGATGAGAGGCATGTCTCTTCCGGTTTCCATAATAGTGTCAAAGGACATTGATGGTGGATTGTCGAAAGATTGTGCAAAAATATTTCCATTCCAGAAGACAGACTTATTATTGTGACAACCATTACATGCCTGTATGCATGGGGCTTTCTACTGCTCAACTTCTACAAACAGGCTGTCACGTAGTACCTGTTTTTCTACTGGAGAAACACCACCAGAATACCTTATTTGACATCTTCAAATCAACAGCTCAAAACGAAGCTGTTAAGATATAAGGCGGGCTTGCTACGCACCGATTGGGATCTGATATCCAAGAACTCTAGACATGTCATTAGTGTCTTGCAAAAGGTGGTGCTGCAGAAGCACAAGCTAGCTCCTCTCAAGAAGTAACCACATTCTGGAGGATTCCTCATCAATTGTGCTCTGGGGAAATTACTAAGACCTACTCTAAGCTTCTGGCTGAAAACTTAGCCAAAAAAATACAGATATAAACTTTGCCCAACCTGTGCTTTACGAAAAAGCATGCCCGCCATGACCAGGTAAATGAAGTAATGCCTTAATGGCATTGAAGTTCAAGATGCAGCAGCATGGTTAGTTGAAATTAGTGATGCTTTACAATCAATATAACAGGGGTATATCCAACTGCATTCCACAATTCCACATAAAAGGAACCAAGTACTAACAGTTAATAGAGAAGGCAATTAGAAAAGGAAAATCATATCCACATTCTCATAGATTTATCATTATAGAATTCATCAAGAGCAACTACAAGTACTAGAAGTTCCTCCTACCGTAAATACATGTATATCCACTTAGATACTAACATGAGCACCTCCAGTTTGATGTAGCATGGCATCAATCTCATCACCATCCTCCATTTCAAGCTATTTCCAGGAGAGTTAAAAAGAAAGGCGCACAAAAGAAGCACAAATTTGAGAATTAGTAGGAAGATCAAGCATAGATATTACTTGACAATATTAAGTAACAAATCTTAAGATTTACCTCATCTGGAGTTTGCTCCCCTCGAAGTCTGCGACCATCAAAAAGGAATGCAATTGAGTTCATGTCTACTGACTGTCTATCACAGTATGCAGTCATAAGTTTGCGTAATTGGGTGCTGCGCTTAATCCTAAAGAAGACCTCATTGCCATCCTAGCCAAAAAGATGACAACAAGAACTTAAAGATGAAACAATGTCTATAAGCAAGCAAAAATAAAATCAGAAATTGCAATACTTTAAAGACCTTATACCTGCTTATGGCATAAAACTTATTCCCAGAGTAAAATATTTTACAGAAGTTACACAATTAAGTCTGACTAGAAACAATATTGTAGTAACTAGAAGAGGATTGCTAACATTAATGAAGCAACACAAAATAATTTTGTGGCAGTTCCCCCATCATCCCAAAGAAGTTCTGGAAAAATATAGCTTTATAAGCCATCAGTTGAAGCTCTGCCCAGGACATAAACCGAAAACTGAATCGGATCAATTATCTTCAGCTACATGGCTAACAATAATCAAACAATGACATACCAGGCATGTTAAGCACACTCAACATCTGGCTGACCATTTTAATCTTCTCATATATCTTTGATAAGAGACTATGTAGCAATGGAAAACACATCCTTTAAATCTAGCTCCAAAAAATCTGAAGCCATCAACACTGTGAAAAGATAATTTGGATGAAAATCAAACAAAAGGCAAGCACCCAGAGTTAAGAGTCCTAATGATATGGTGTGTCTAGTTAGTTATAGAGGGAAAAGAAAGTAACATATATTGTGCTTAGATGTGTCCCCGGAGATAACCACTGCTTTTCTTTTGGAAATGACCACTAGTAGGAATAAGTAAATGATCTCTTGCTAATTTTTCTGTAACAATATAAGACCCTATTCTCTAATTTATTTATTTTTTAAAATAACTTACAATCCTACAAAATTAACTAATGATGGTTTCGGTCCACTCCTCCCCATTATTTCGCAAGATTCATTGAAGTGGATTTATGCCCCTTCCATTTTTACCCACTTTTACAACACCTTACATTTCAAAGAAAATTAAAGCAAAAAGGTTCATATTCAATTCTCCGTCTCCTCTCTCTCCATTAAGCTAATCCGAACATTGTAGTTTTAGGGAACCCATTAAGCAAAATTGAAAAAGGCTTGCCAAAGCAAAAACAGAAACTAATAAATCCACCCATAGTGGGTCTTTGGATCGAGCTAAATACCAACAATACTCGAGAAATTCAGATCAACAGAGAAGTAAACAAAAGAAGAGCAACTTTACATGCCATCTTTAACTCCCTTTTCTTTTCATGGATTACGACATTATCCTTGCCAATGACTAATGAAACTTAGTTACAGACTTACAGTAAAGAGGGGGAAATTATCATGACTCAGACACAAACTTATAAATGCACCCTTAAGATCAAACAAGTCTCAATGATTAACTAAGACCAACAAAAACCCTAAAAAGGAAAATATAAGAACGCAGAAGATTTTCGAAAAATAAAAACCACTGAAAAAAGAGTGTCAAAAGGGAGCTCAAGAGTAAAAAAAATCGCTCTAGAAACTAGAAGACAAATTATCATAAGAACAAAACAACTATTGACAAACTAGAAAGAAAAATTATCTCAAAAAACGGCCCAAAATTTTACCTGACCCTTAACCTTGAGATTAATGTGAGCAGACTGATCCACAGGCTTCTTCTCTTCTTCTCCACCGGGAACTCCACTGGCTGGTGTTGACATAGCCGATTCTCTCTTTCGAAAGCTTTCTTCTTTCTTTCTTTCTCTGTGGATAAAAATCTCAGCTGAGAAGAATGAGGCGCAGGCAACAAAACCGGCTCTAATACTCTCCACAAGGGTGATTATGTAAATTCAGACATTGTGTTGGAACAATCAATGCTTGATTATGATTCGGGTCCCGTCGGCGCAGAATAATTCAAAAAATTGATGGGGTTTTTTTTTTTTAATCTTTTAATCCAATTTAAAAATTATACTCTGTTGTCTGGAATGGATGGAAGGTTCATTCTTAACTTTAATTAAAAATTTTAAAAATTATTTAACTTTAATTAATCTATATAAATTATCTTTAATATTAATTTTGAGATCATGAAATATAAATTCTTTAAATTAATGTGTTGAGTATGAAACATATTAGTGAGATATAAATTCCTCAAATCAATGAAGTTATTGATGTAAATTTGAATAAAAAATATATCTATTAAATGAAAGTGAATATTTAATTTTGAATGAATTAAAATAGAAATATGAATATTCAATTTCACACAAAAAATTAATGAATATTATTGAAATTGTGTACTTTTTTATCTTAATTTGATAAATTTGTATTTTTTTTTTCAAATTATATGTCATTTTCTTTATTTTATATATATATATATGTGTGTGTGTTAATTGACCAAAATATTTCTATTTAAAGTTATATTGTTTATATATAAAAAATACATTAAATTCTTTTTGAAATAATAAATTGTGAGGGTATTTTATGAATACTTTATGAAAAATATATTTTTTCAATAAAATTAATTATGTTTTCTTAATTGATGTAAAAAAATAAAAAAAACCTATCAATTTAAAATAAGAATGAATATTTTTTATATGTTATTCATAAAATACCCTATATGTCAATCACAGAATAATAATATTATTTATTGAACTAAGAGAATTAATGATTTATTGAAAAATATGAATGAAATATTTTTTTCCCTTTGTTATCTTTAAATAAAATTAATATTCTCACTTTAAATAAAAATATATTAATTAACTAACAAATTTATTTTATTCAATAAGAATATTTTAGTTAATTAAAAAATTTATTATATTTTGAATAAATAAAGTAACATATAAAAGCGGGACAAATGAAAAATAAAAAGATGACTTGTCAATTTTTTGGATACAGGGAGTATATTTGATTGAGATTTGAATTACAATGAAGTGAGAAAAACGACCGAATAGCTGATTTTGACGTCGAAGAGGTCACGACCCCGAATCTAACGGCTGCTGTTGGTTGTTGTTTTAATTTTTGGCCAAAAAGATTCTGATAATGGACGGTTGAGGATGAAGGGCGGTCAAAGGTTCTTAATTGGAGAGTCTGGGAAGGGCAGGATTAGGGGGGCCGTACCCGTAATATTTGTCGGCGGTACAAAGCAACTAATTCTAGTAGTACTAGATAATCGGATGTGGATAAAAAAAATTAAAATTTAAAAATCTGTCATTAATTATTTATGATTCCTCTTTCAAAAAAATTTATTGATTTATATTTTTAATAAATGATATTTTTTATGAAAAATTACACCCCACAACCCTTAGAAGTCATAATTTGGAGCGATGAACGAATATAAATAGTTATTAAAAAATCATTGAAAAAAATAGAAGTTAAAAATTTTAAATGATGAATTTCAAATAATTTATTTTAAATATATATATATATATATAATAGAAGATATATACATTTTGAATTTAATCGTAATTATATAATCAATCAAAATGCACATACTTCTCGAATTTTAAACACTTTAATAACAAAATTCCATAAATTTTAGCAGACCAAAGTCTATTGATTTAAAAACCAATATCTTCTTCTCTTGTCAAAGTCAATTTGGTGCGTGCTGACAGAAGACAGGCATGGGCGCATGGCAGCCGTTGATTTAAGAACTCATGTGACCGAATTGGGATTTAGATTCTGATCAATTTAGCCATACTCCTCTTGTCCCCCTGCTGTTCTGAGTGTGTGATAGCGATGACAATACTTAAGATTCTTGTATTTTGGTGGAGGAATCAAATGACTTAAAACTTATTAAAGAAAAAAACATTAATGATTTATTTTCTTTTGAGGAAGAGAGTGGATTTGAATTTAATTTTGAAGTTTATAATTGAATATTTGATTTAATATATATTCTCTTTTCATCCATAATTTAATATTTACATTTTATTTAGTTTAAAAATTTAAAATATCATTTGACCTTAAGGAAGTTACATAATTTATTATCTTTGCTATTATTTAGATTAGTGGTGAGAATTATTATTAGTTAGTGAAGTATAAAATCTTATAAATTAAGTAAATTGTTAGTGAAATTTGAAATAAAAACTAATTGGAAATGTTATTTTGTTTTGTTTATTCAAACTTTTATCTCATTAATAAATTCATTTCCTTATTGTTCTTTGGTTGAATTGCAGTTCATCCGATGGCTGGAAAATTATTGTGTAAGGCTTAAATTTTAATCAGATCACTCAAATATTTCCTTAACGATAAATTCATATATATTCCAACAAGAATGCTGAATTGATTTGGTGTTAGTGTTGTATAAATAATTGAAGGACCAAACCCTAAATATAATTTAATTTTTTTAATGGACCAAACATGAGAACACAATATAAATAGATTCAAATGACATCATCATTACAACAGGACTACTCCTTTCATCTAATTTTAATTGTCAATTGTTCCTTCTTTTATTGTCCCATATGAATAGTTTTGTTTCTAATTTTATTAAATACTTTTATAGTAATACCCCTTATGTAATTTTGAAATTATGAAATTTGACATTTTGTTTATAAGTAGTTTATCTTAGAAATATGCTAAGCATTATTGATATCTTTGAATTAGAATGATAAAAGCAATTTTCTAGATTAGCAAAGCAAATTTTTTCACCTCAACTTTGAATTAATTTATTGGAGAACATTTAATCTTCATTATTTCACCTCAAACATTTGAACTATTATGATTATACACGACTAATTAAATAAGAATAATTTTAAAATTTTATTTATGTAATTGTCATTTTCAATATGCATGTTTCTTAATCATTGTGTAAAAAACAAAATTAAGTGAATAATTATAATGGAAGAGAGACAATATTTGGCAAGCGATTTGAAAAGACTACACCATGTTCTCATGAAATTTTAATGTTTAAGCAATCTTCTATCTAGACAATTAACATAAATGTTTTTTTTTTTTTTTTTGAAAGGCCTGAAATCTTTTATTGAGATAAGAGTGAACATGGCATGTCTGCCATCACAGCATACAAACAACATACATAGGAGCTCCTACTACTTTAAACTTCAGCAAAAGTAGCATCCACAGAAACAAATAATTACATCAGCTACACAATAGACAAGGGGTCAACATGCCATGGATCAATAACCATCCAGCAATACATATCCATAATCAACAAAATACCCTTGAAAAATCAGATGTTCAACTCACACCATCCTTGGCAAGCGAATCCGCATGGTTGTTACATTCTCTTCCAACTTTCTGGATTTCCCATGTAGGAAATTTCTTCTTCATTGAATCCATTTAAATGCATTCATGGAATCTGTCTCTATAATCAAACCATAATAAGCAGGCCAACATGATGCAGCAAAAACTGTAAAAGCTTCCAGCGCAGCTCGCAATTCAGTTTCATTAGACTCTGCCATGCCAATTGATTTTGAAAATTTGCATTTAACAAGTCCATGACCCATTCACTACGCCAGCCAGACCTGGCTATCCCAAAAGCTGACCCATTCACATTGAATTTAACATAAATGTCTGCAAATTCTGTTTGATGACAATGACGAGTCCAATAGATGACAAACCCTCAACAAGAAATTTCAGGATTTCAAATTTAGCTTTAACAAGAATTATTGTGAGAAACCCACTGAACCAAAACTATGTCCCTTAGTGAGAAATTTTCCATTAATTTCCTTTGCAGACATATTGACATGTGTGGGACTAAATGAAACACAATATAGCCAAACACAATTGTATGCGATATAATGGTTTTTTTTTTTCCCTTTCTTCAAAAAGGAAAAATTCCTTTCTCAGAGAAAAAAATAAATTTAATTAGCTGAAACAAGCAAAAAAAGAAAAAAAGGGCAGACAAGAAGATAATAAAACTGCTTTCCTTCAACCTAATAGAAAGTCTCTATTGGTAGACTTACTACTATACTATTGCGTATTGTCCAAGCGAAGTGCAATTTGCATTGACGCAAGTTGCAAAACTGTCTAACAGAAACAATAACAAACTAATCCATGCTAATCACCATGTGCTAAAATAAATAATTCCCTTATATTATAATGTACAATACGGGCCACGAGAAGGGATTGGAAAAAACATATAGGTTTTAACTTATTGTTGAATTTACGACCTTATTCTTGAATCTTGAGCAATGATTTTTACCATCAAAATAAATTATTTTGAGATAATTCTATATAAGAACAATTTAGAAATTGATCTAGAAAAGCTACCAGTTTCTTTAGTTCATGAAATAACGAAAGTGGCTTGTATGCTTTCGCTTTCTTTTAAATTATAACATCTCTCAATGGAGAAATGACAATATCTGTTTGTTGTCTTAATGGTTCCTTGATTGTTTTTTCTTTCTTTTTTGTGTCAAATTTCCTTTTTCTCCTTGGAATTAGCCATTAATATTGCACCTCTCATCTAACAACACCCTATGACTACAAATTCTTGCACTTTGAATTCTTTTTGACTCGTTTCCCTTAGTTGGGTGATAACTGCATAACAACCTTTTTACAGAAATTACATAAATGAAAAGGAACAATCAGTAATTATTCAAAGGGAAAAAAAAAATGTTAATGGCATTTTACATTGTGTGTAATGTGGAAAATATTAGCTATGCACGTAATCGTGTTTTTACACATAGATCTATAGATCTCTATAAACTGATGGGAAGACTCAATAAAATCATACTTCTGTTTTGTTTTTTGTCTTCCAACTTTCACCACATAGATAGATTGATCATTTTGCTCCAATCTCATGGCTTCCTTCTTGTTCTTTGCTATCATCATCAGTTTTATTCTCGCCCAAGCAAATGAAGCTGAATGTACAAATTTTGATAAGAACTACTATCCTTATTGGGGCTTAAATCATTTCAAGCTTATTGATCAACCCCAAGAGGAAGTACAACTTCTAATAGATCAATCCTCAGGTTTAATTTTCTTTCTGGGTTTCTAATTTTATGTTTTTTTAATCAATTTCATGCAAGTGATCAAAAGGGTTCATGTAAAATGGTGCTAATTGACCCTTTACACATTCAGTTTTGAATAAATAATCGTACATACTTTGTGATCTAGATGATCGATATTTGTTCTTGGATTTAGGGTCTGGATTTAAGTCCCGGTTGGATTATGAATCTGGATTGTTTCATATCAAGATGAAAATACCCGAGCCGAAAACCGGAGGAATTATTCCCACTTTCTATGTACGTAACGATATTATTTTCATGATTTTTACACCTTCTTTTGCAATTGTTATTTTCTTGATTTAGAAGAGGAAAAGAGATTCATTATAATAAAAAAATTTTTATTTTAAATATGGCAGCTAATCTCCAGCTTCGATTCCAGTCATGATGAGCTTGATTTTGAGTTTATGGGTACAAAAGGTTTACTCCAAACAAATATATACACAGAAGGTTTGGGAGGAAGAGAACAACGGTTTCAACTCTCCTTCGATCCTTCCCAAGATTTTCATACCTACAGTATCCTTTGGAATCAAAATCAAATAGTGTAAGAAATTAAATTAAATTAAATCCATGCATCCATCATAAATGATTCGGTTAGACTAGTTTATTTTATTTTATTTTCCATATTTCCATATACCCTAATAATTAATGTTTTTACAACGAACGATAAATGATCGATGAATCTTTCAATCTCTTGTTCGTCATCATATACAGGTTTTTTGTGGATGATATTCCAATCAGATTGTTCAAAAACTATTCGGGTCGGGGAGTGAGGTACCCGAAAAAGGCAATGCATATGGAGGGAACCCTATGGAGTTCAAATTGGGCAGGCAATGTTGATTGGAGTCTAGGGCCATTTATAGTTCGATATAGGGACTTCAATAATATTACTGCATGCAGTGCTGCTCAATATCCTAGCACTGGAGAATGCTACTCTTCTAGATTTTTCTGGAATGATGGGTTTCACTCTCAATTAAGCCGTGAACAAAAGGAAAGTCTAGAAAAGGCTAGAAAATCATGGCTGGTATATGATTATTGCAGTACAAACACTTCTAGAAACTATCCCGAATGCTTTTTTCATGATGATTAAAGCTTTTATTAATCATATATTCATCTTCATGAATAAATCCAAAAGATCGATGTCCTCACCTTAAACATGATAATTCTTTTATGAATTATTATTATATACATGATGTGATCATTTGGTGCCTAATTAGACCATCCATAATTGTATTTAGATATCTCATTAATTAGGTTGACAACAATTTAAATGTGTACACATCTTTTTTTAATCTAGGTCTGAAGGCTCTAACTATTCTTATTCGTTTCTCAATCAGATTTTTTATAAAAGGCGAAACTCCCAATACAATTTTTTTCATTCCTAGAGTTCGAGAACTCGAGACCTCATATTAAAGAGAAGCAATTTCGTTTCAATTGCCCCAACTATTATTTGTAAATCTGTACGCATCTTAACCTTGCACAACAGCTCCCTAGTTTTGGTTTGAGTCTTACTTAAAAGAAAATCCTTTTTTTCTTTTTTGAAAGGAAATTTATTGCACAAAGCAGAATAAGAAAAACATCAAACTGCAAGGGAGTACAAACAAATGCCCAACTACTACAGAACAAGATACATGCGAGAGTGGTCAAATGCTAACATCTGGATGGAATATGCACTCGGCAACACTCTTATTCGATCAAGATATTAGATTTAATATCATCCACATTCAAGTCAAAATCGTACTTCCATCAACTATATGTGCAAAAATATTGTATCTTTGACTAAATTTTCTTTGAAAGTATTGTCGTTTTTTTTTAAATTTTTTTTTTTAGTAAAGTAGAGAATCTAAAATATGTGAAGATACGTACCAATATCTATTATTCACAATACTTCTTATAAGTGGAACAGAGAGACGGGAAGCAATAAATCGGTCACCGACTATGCTGCTATTTCCTCGTGTGAATTATTGGGCTCATTCCTTTTCAATTTGATTTGGGCTACAACCCAATTAAACCCAATTAAACTAGTGCAGCCACCCTCATCTTTATTTTCTTTTCACTTTGTTTCTTGGACCTTATTTCTTGGGCCCACTTTCTCCCTTAATTCCATTTTGTATTCTTTTCTCTTCCTTGGAAATGGAATCCTTTGTTTACATATCATCTTCCTTTACTCTTTGGCCCATCAACTAATTTTGTACCAGAATATATAAATAAAGTGTAATAAATGTCAATGTAAAAACATTAATAAAAATTATATATTAATCTAGCTTAAACTATAAAATAGATAATTTAGGAATTGGAACTCATTCAACCCTATGAATGTAAATAAAATATTAAAACTAAGCGTGAGAATATGAAGGTAAATAGTAAAAATATGATTTTATCAATACTCATAAAATAACATAAATCAACTAAATTTTAATTTAATTATCTCCATTAAAGAAAATAAAAATAATTTTTTTTATTGTCATATCAAATTTCCTCACACTCTTTATTTTTGTTTGTCCTCAAGCAAAATATATAAAAATATAGAATAAAAAATGCAAGTCTATATAAATAAATAAGAATAATATGATAATAATTTGTTAAATTAATTTCAATACAACTTTTATAGCATATCATTCTCTATTTGACAAAATGTGATCACATGATGAAATATTAATTACAAGTTTAACATAAATAATCAAATCCAACTAAATGTAACTCTAAAACCTTGAAACTTTAATAATAAAATTTTAATTTTGAAATTCATGTAATCAGTGTGAAACGAAGAGTTAAAATCATACAATAAATATACATAAATTATTTTGAAATAGCGTGAGTACTTTTTATTTAATTTTATTTTCAATTGTGGTTCTTGAAGTCATAGATGAAGCTTATTATATTTTAACAACAATTACTTTATTGGCTCAAAAATATAAATCGTTTTATTATTTTTTTGGTATATTTGATTGTTTCTTTTCAATAAAAGATTAGAAGAGTAAAAATTAAAAAGAAAATATTAATAAAAAATAATAAAATACAGATACTTTAATCAGAAAATAATTACTTGGTCTTGTATATATCATGACCTCTTTAGCCTGAGTTCTATAAAAACCTCCGATTCCTGCTTCCTTCTATTCATTTTTATATGTTACATTTATTTATTTCTTACATTTTTTAAAAAAATTACTCAGGCTCTCAAATTCATATAAAATATATTTGTACTTTCAAAACTATCTTTGTTATTTATTTAATGTTTGACTTATTAGATTTAGTGTAAGAGTATAATAGTAGGTTTATCAATATTACCTATATTTTCTAATTTTGATAAATAAAATGAAACGTTCATGACAACCTATAATATCTAGTTTTGCATTTGAATTGTGAAAACCTATATGTGTTTGCCATAATGAACTCTTTGCACCAAAGTAAGAAAGTTGTAACTTCCTGTTTTCTTGTGGCATTATAAAAAATAAAATACCACCTACATCCTAAATTGAATATCAAGATTTGAGATGTAACCTCTATGTGCTTTTCAGCTGGATGGAATCATGGAAGTTAGAATCCAAAAGTAATTCATTCAGTCTTTTTTTTTTCCCCCATCTGTCTTATCCCAACGATCAAAACCAATTGGAGCAAGTATATTGGTTAATGTTTTTCTAGGTTAGTTAATTAACTTATTGGAATATCATAAATTCTTGTTTATAAAAGTATTTCTCAAAGATTTTAAGTATCAATGAGATACAAATTTTACCTTATAGAAATGATAAAATGCAATATAGAAATAATAAAAAAAGACGTTTAAACCATGCAATATTTGGCTTAGATTGCAACAAAGAATTTAACCACCCCACAAGTTTGGCTTATATTTCAGTTAAATTAAGTATATTTCTTATCATATATGTTTAACAAATCCTGTAAAAAACAATTACAAGACATTCATGACCAGAGTTATTACACATTACACTCTGGAGGAGGAATAGGATATCTTTGCCTATCAGCGCAATAATCATAGTACAAATACTTCTTCCTCACGTTCTCATATATTCTTTGTTCAGTTTCGCTTAATCTAAAGAATTTCTTGGCATTCCACCAATACTTTGAAGAACTGCAGTGCTGAAATTTGTTGGGATCAGCCGGACATCCATCGATTCCAAAATCTTGGAAATGGGCTTTGAAAGGTGCATAGGCCCAATCTATCTTGGTTCGGCCTCCATCCGTAGCCCAACTATCTCCATTCCATATGGTCGCAGTTATTTGCATTGGCTTTGATGGGTATTTACCAGCAATGTTCGTATTCTTGAATACTCTAATTGGTATTGTATCTACATGGAACCTGCCGACAAAGATAGTAA
The DNA here is from genome assembly GCA_019593545.1 of Apocynum venetum. Classification (NCBI taxonomy): domain Eukaryota; kingdom Viridiplantae; phylum Streptophyta; class Magnoliopsida; order Gentianales; family Apocynaceae; genus Apocynum; species Apocynum venetum. The sequence goes on from SRSM01000324.1 coordinate 4,218,306, forward strand.
ACCATAAACAACGAGACAAAACAAAAAAAATATACAACCCTACCCAGGATTTTAAAATAATATATAACGTTAATATTGAATATATATATTTTTGAAATAAATATATTTTTTATCTAAAGTTAAATATATCTCACTAACTCATAATTTTTACAATTTAAATCACATTAATTTAAAAAATTTATATCTCATTAAAGTATATATCTCATGATCTATTATATTAATATTAATGATAATTTGGAGTAATTAACATCTTTCTTACACTATTTGATGTGGATTCCATGATATTCTGTAGGTATGGAAATCTGCTGATGGATCAAACCAGAGGAGCGTCCTTTGCTCTCTATTGCCTATTCCGTTTGTAAATACATTGGTTTGTAGTCGATAGGGTTTGCCTTCCCTATCACCCAAAAACTCGAAATCAAGCTCGTCATGATTATTGCCATGGGAAGTAAGCTGTGATAAAAAAGACAATAGCAAACAAGAAAGTTAGAGAGAAGGATGAATTTTTTTTGTTAGAAGAGAAGATATGATCATAATAACATGTAACCAAGACTTCTGGCAAAGTAGTGCTTACATAGAATGCTGTAACAACTCCTGCACAGTCCCTAATTGGTACCTTTATCCTCATATGGAATGAGCCAGATCCATAGCTTAATTTAGAGCCAAAGCCAGATCCTATTAATATTAACATACAAAAATAAATGAATCATTGTAGACATGTCCACATGCACACACAATTGCTTGATTAGCTATATATATATAGGTAATTATTATGTCATGAAATTAAGAACATGCAGTCCACATCAAGACCTATTGAAATTTAACACATAGAACATTAATCAAGCCCATAAACTTTACACAAATATTAATTAGACAACGTATAAAAACATACAATTTTTTTATTGATAAACAAAAAAAAAATGAACGTACAAATTAGTTAGCAACAGGATTGATATTGACATAAAGTTTTAACATTTTCTTGTTCTACAAGACTATAAGCATATAAGGATGAGAAAGAGAAGAAATTGGACCAGAAGATTGATCCAATGAAAGCTGAACTTCTCTTCCTTGGTAGGACGTGAAATGATCATCTCCCCAAATAACTTTATAATTGTTATCAAAGGCTGTGCCGTAAGCTCTAGAACCCACAAATACACTAAGCAGGAGAATTAAGAACCTATGACGCTCAAGATACATAATTTGCAGCAATTGCAAACCCTAACAATATCAAAGCTTTTTATTGCTCTAAAAGTTCTGTGATATATACTACTCATGCACACCCCTCTCAAGGTTTATATAATGGAGAGGTCGAGTTTTAAGGAGATTCATATGAGGTAAAGAGCGTCATGATTTTGCCATAAGCTTCTCTTTCCCCATACGCTATGAAATTCAACCATATTAGAGAATGACGTACGTGATCTTGGTGGATCATATATATACCATTTTTAAAAAAATATAACAATTAAATTATATATGAAAGGAGACTAATTAAGTTGCAAATCTAGTACAATTGTTTATAATATCAAAGGAGAGTTCATGAAAATAGTAAGAATATCTAGTTTTTCATTTGATTCTTAATGACTCTTAAATTTCCAAAGATAATCTTAATATCTCTAGTTGAAAATCTTAAGGTTTACGTATGATTACTTTAATTAATGGCTATTGCACCGAAGAAAAAGCCTTGGTAATTTCCTGTAAAGAAATAAAATAATCTACATTTTAAACTGAATATCATAATTTGTACATGACATTTAACTTAACTTTGAGACGACAAAATAACCTTGATTGTTGAAGTTTCCAACTTATGCTCTCTCTCTCACTAATTTAGAGTACCTATTGATAAATACATAAATTATACTCTTATTTATTTTCTTAAGCATTTAGACGAAGAGAAAATTTATCGTCTATTTTCATTCTTGCTTGGTTAATTGCATATTTGCATTATTAAAATCTCACAACTCTTGTCACAATATACAAAAGAATTTCTGAAGGAATATAAATATCATTGAGACATAAATTTACCATATAGAATTTGTAAAGTTCCCATATAGAAAAATGTAAAATCAATTAAAAAATGGAAGTTTAAACTATGCTAGCTATTTAATCGGGGCTGGTTTCTATTTTTCTTATTTAATTTGCACCCATCTCACTAGTGTGTTAATTTGTATTTTTAATCATTCATCTTGATTTTTTTCCTTCTTTTTTAATCATTTCACCAAGAAGTTGAACTAGAACAATATGACGACTAAGATACATATTTTTTGCAGCAAATTAGCCCTAATAATCAAGGATTTCTGCCACTCCTCACAGGGTTTATATATAATATTAATGGATAGTTCGAGTTTTAAGGAGATAGAGAGGAGGACAATAGCATCGTGATCTTGCCATAAGCTTCTTTTTTCCCCATAAGAAATTCAACAACTGTATACTTATATAGTTGGAAAATATGAATTTAATTATAAATTCTCATTCCCTGTACTCCTATGAAATTTAACAACTATACTTGTATAGTTAAAAATACGTTTTAATTAGAGAATAATGTATTTTTGGGGCATACACAAACCAATGTTTACAAAAGAAAAACTAAAATTATATATGATTGTGTACTTATGTTAAGTTCCAATTCTACTGCAGTTATTGATCAAGATCTCGTAAATTCTTGCCATTATACATAAAATTGTTAAGTGCCCATTTTAAAAGATATGAATATAATAATAAAAGCAACCAAGTTTAAATTATGCAATTTAATTCACATGGGTCCTGTTTCACCATTTTCTCCTCCCCCACCTCCACCACACAAAAAAAAAAAAAACTGATTTTTTCTTCTTTTTTATAATTTGTAAGATGGCTTTGAGTTGAAGAAAAAGATTGATAATTAGTTCATTTAATTTCAGCTTTCAAAACACTTTGTCAGTTGATTGCTCACTATTATTATAGTAGTCCTTAATTAAGCTTTTTCTTTCTTTTCCTAATAGCCCAAAATATTATTAAGATAAGATTAAAAAGAAAGCGAAGAAAAAAAAGGTTAAAAAGAGAGGATAGTAGGAGTCATTATAATTTATAACCCCTAAAAAAGAAAGGAATGGAAAAGAAAAAAAGGAATAAAGGTTGCAGGTCTAGCTTTGCCCCATGCCTGCAGATGGAGGAGGAAAAATCTAAACAAACTCATCTCATGAATGACTTCCACATTCTGCAAAACGTTCTTTCTTTGTTCAACAACATTTGTCTTCTTTTTTGAATTTGTGGAGAATGATCAGGGAAACAATAGAAAAGGTTGGAACCTCGCATACATCTTTCATGTGACATAGTTTTTAGAAGAAAAAAAAAGACAGTTTTTAGTCTCAACCAACTAAAGTCTGTTATTCAGCTAAAAAAAAACTTAATATCTATTAAAAGAAAAAACCATTGTGGGATCAAGATAAAGGATTTGTATGTACATCTTCAAGGAAGATTTCACCATTTCGAGCTAAATATTGCAAACATTTAAGCAATCCAATCATGAATCCTATTGAATGTACATCCCTCTCTCATTTACAAAGACAAAGAAAGTACCCTGCATTTTTCTAGCATTATTGGCTGAGAGAACTTCATTAGAAAATCAGGTCATTCAATCATAATCTTATCCTCTTTCGAAGAGAAGTGACAAAACCTTCTTCTCTGACTCGTTTTGCTTTTTTATTGATACAACTGCAAGCGTATTTATTGTTCAACTTGGTTTTGGAAAGTTCATCTTTAATATCTTGCAAACCTGAAGGAAATTCCAACGAAACTATCATTAGGAGATCTGTTTCAGCAGTGCTGTCATTCTTTAATTCTCTAAATCTACAGACCACCAATTTGTGTCATCAAACTTCAGTCGTACCTGTAGTTGTTGAGTTTCTTTTCTCTCTCTTCAATGGAATAGCATCTCCAAATAGTGATTTCCTCTTCATCCTAGAACAGTTGAAAGCATTTATTTGGTCTGTTCCGGTTGTTTTATGGGGCACTGCATTTGGAATGGAGATAAAAACAACAGGAGAAAGATTAAGGTTAGTTATGATTCCCATGTGTAGAAAATTTGAAATTCCAAATCAAGAGATTACCAGCGTTGCTGTCTTTAAGCCTCTTGTTGCTGACATAGTCAGGATCTTCAAACTGTAACTCTTTACTAGAAGAACTCATTCCACCAACTTGCTCTCCTATTAAAACTCCATTCCCTGGACCAGCTGGGTCGTGCACTCCTGCAAAATAAAAAAGAGAACTCATTTTCTAGTTTCATAAGACGGCAAAGCATTAGATTGAACCAGAAAGTAGATAAAAAAGGAAAAAGGAAAAGGAAAACCAGTGACATGAATCATTTTATATGTTTATGAGAGAAAATATTGGATCTCATTAGGCTCCATTATCATGTAGAGAGCTATATTTCACACCTATATGGACTTTCTTGAAATCATCAGATTATCTTACATTCCAAGACCTTTAACCAAATATACACTACGAGAATCTTTCTCTCCTTTTGCCTTCTCTGTTACCCATCTCTAGTTCTTTCTCTTCTCAAGGCCCTTGAAGTGAAGCTCTAGACAAAAAGCCAGCAACAGAAGAATGTTCTGATAATGGCACAGCTTGCTTCTTTTGTTTTATCATACCATAATGCAAACACTTTTAAGATGAAATCCACAGGTTTTAGTCAGAGCTCACTTCCGTAATGCCATGAATTACTTCAGCAGCCAAAAGTTGTGCATAAACTACTACCAAGTCTCTGTGGAGACTCACAGAAAGAAAAGTGGCTGCTAGTCTTATAGACAGTACGCATTCTAATATCCTCTGAAATTCAACTCTCAATCAGTTTCAGTTTCCACCGTTAGAAGTTTTACCCTTTCATAAGTTGCTGATAAGTTGTAGTTTATTCATCTCATGATTCTCATCACAACTTCCCTCAATCATCAGAACTATGGAAGTGGCATAATGCCTGCTTATCTAGTTATCTAATGTAAAGTGTAAACATTTTGCGTAACTAGTAGGACAGCCAATTTTTTCCCATTTAAGATATACTAATTCAATGCTTATGACCTTACTCTTGCTGTAATCCAAGAAAATTCCTGACCGCCTATGCAGGATTCTAATTCTAACTCTCTGCACATATCATTTTTTAGTAGCAACCCAACTATTGACTTCCAGCAGTGAAATAAAATAGAATGGCGAGAAATAGGAATTGGGTTATCTAACAGTAAAATTAATGGATTCGACGATCCCAAATTACTTGAATCAAAACACGTAAACAATAGAGTTCCAATCAATCTTTTGTCAAAGAATCCAATAAGGAAAAGCCGGCTGCCAAGGATTTAATACATCTTATGAGCAAGAACGCAAAAATCTTTAATAGTCCATAAATAGTTTCTCGCATGCTTATTCACAAACACATAAAGTCTCAAACAGAGTGGTGAAACACGAAAGAAAAGGGACAATCAACAAACAATAAAACGACAGTAATGGCATAAAAAAGCTTACTTTTAGAACCAAGTTTGGAGAGCTTGCCGTCGACAGTTATGGTATCGGAATCACTACTTCCAGTGGACAACCCACGAGCAGAGAAGAATGAGAAAAGAGACTTCCAGGTAACAGAGGAGGCTACAAAATCAACTCCACTGGCTACGAAGTGACCGTTGATCTTTACGGTGGTCGGGTCGAGCCCGAAGGCCCTAGAAATGTAACCAAGATCCAGCTTTTGGTCTTCCCACGCTACCAATTGCACAATTTTCGCCATTGATGGGCAGTAAAGCTTTGTTATTCTCTTATTCTCTTCAACTACCATCTTGCTTTAGAATCTACACACCCTTTTAGCAATTGTTTAACTTCCCAATCTTTCTCAGAGCTACTTCTTCAAGCCTAGTTGTGTAGAATGGAATCGACCATGAATGATCGTAGCTTTTCTGTTTTGTTCCTGTTTAGTTACTTCTAACGGTTTCTGGAAGTGTCTGAAGGATTTCGATATATATTTGCAGGGGAGGGGTTGGAATGGGAATTGCAGATTGCATTGGCTTTAATGTTTTTAGTTATTTCCATAAAGCCAATCAGTTGTGGATCTGTCCCAGTTCAACCCACAAAGTTTTTAAGAGAAGGTTAAAAGGTAAAAATATATCACAATGCAGAGATTTAAGTTGATCGCACTTAAGTTAATATAATTTATACACAAATAGTAATAAGTTTTTTCATTAGGTATATTAGTATAAGTTTATTTTCCAGAAAATAATATTATCAAACATGATGATATCTATTTTTTTTTCTGAACAAAATATTTATTTTTAAGGGATGATTTGAAAAGAGTAGCAAATTAAAATCTTTTGTTTAAAAATGTTTTTAGTATAAATAAAAGAAAATAATGAAGAAAAATAAAGATCCTTGAACTTATAAGATATCTTCTCTCCAAGAGGGGAAAAAAGTAAGAATATAGGTCAATTTCATTAGTATTTTTTAAATGATAATTTTGTTCATAGAATGTTAAGTAATTTTAATGACTATTTTAAAATAAAAATTAATGAGAAAATTACCAATTGCATAAAAAATCTCAAAGATTATTTTGGTAGAATTATTCTTTAGAACATCCTTTCTTTTTATTCTTCTTCATATATTCAAATACAAAGAGTTATTTTTTTCTTCACTGAATTCTTTAATAACTTTATATTTTCTTCTTTTGTTTTCTCTATTGTCTTGATTTATGTTTTCTCTTAATTTTCCCCCAAGCTCCCAAGTTTTCATTTCTTAAAGAGACCTTGGAGTCTAATAAGGATAGTAATAGGGGACATATCACTTGGCAACTTATCTTTTAATAAATTACAATAATTGTTTAAGTCTAATAAATCACAATAATAAAATATATTTTAAGATCCAGATTTAAAAAGGAAAACAAAGTACCATCAAATATTTTTGAACCACTATCTTTTGTATATTTTTTCTTTTTTAGCTTTGTATTTACCATGTGATCAAATACTTTCATCTCCAAAAGTATTGCTCCTTTCTTTCTTTGTCTTTTTTTCCCTTTCTACAAGTATATGAAGTGTGCAAAGAATGTACAAATCTTTAAGCACAAAGATCAATCCTTGAATAGTTTGTAAGTTCTCATAATATCCTTCATTTAAAATTAATATCTCATTTTGTAATCACATATTTTTTTTAATAGTAAATAAACTATCTTATTAAAATTATTATTTTTATATTAAAGAGATTATGTATGAAATTTTAAATTAAAAACATTCTAAAATAGAATATATATATATATATATATATATATATGACCAAATCCAATTGAAAATTAGTTTAGGGACTAAAATAAAACATTTTTAAATAATTGAAGTCTTGAAGGACTTTTCCAGTTTCAATTCCCCGTTCTTGATCCTCTATTCCTTTTCTTTCCTTTCCCGGGCGGAAAGATTCAGGAGGAGGTAAAGAACCAAAGCATCTCTTAACTTGTAATGGCGGCTTTCTGTTCAACCAACATCTCTGGCCTTTGCCAGAACCACGTAGAAGTTGGAGAAAATTCTCACCATTTAATCCTCAATTTCCAATTCCAATACAATCTCAGAAAGTGCTTGAAAGACATTTTCTATCCAAGTTCTTCGTTTTATCAAGGGATATCTTAATTTTATTATTATTCTTGTTATTTTTGCTTTTCTGGGTCGGACATGGCCGTTCCAGAAGTGAACAAGAACTTGCTTGGTGAACTTGAAGGAATGGGATTCTCCGAGGCTCAAGCCACTAAAGCGCTTAACTGTTCTGGTAACTAAATTTCTGCTAAATTACTTGTGTAAATGCCGAGAAATAACTCTGAAAAAAAATTTAAAGATTTTGAACGTGAAATTTATGTATTGATTTTAACATCACGTGCTTAGGTGATAGCAGAATGTAATTTTCAAATTCGAGGCTTTGTATTCTGATTAATATTCGACAAACAAATATGAAAAAGAAATTATCTTTTTGAGTTTTAAAATTTATCGATCATGTCAATTCTACTGAAGATTAAACTTATGTTTAGGCAATTCAAGCATTGAGGCAGCAATTGATTGGATAATTGATCACGAGAATGATGCAGAGACTGATGAGATACTTTTGGTACGTTTTATAATTTGATGTTCCCGTAGCCCATTTCAAGCAAGCATCGAACACGTGACTTCTATTGGCATTAGCAATCCGTTTTCCAATATTTCGCAGCCTCTATTCAATCCTTCGTGCAATAGATTGCGAGCTTGTTTAATAAGCTCTTGAGTTGGAGTCACCTGTAACCATCTTGCCCGACTTCCCAACTGCATTGATACTTTCTATTTTATATAGTTATCTTACTTTTACCCTATTTGTGATTTCTGTATAGGGGATTTTTTTATAGTGGTTATTTATGAGGTATATATTGCACTTATATCTATTCCCCCTCCCCCCCACCCCCCTAAAAAAAAAAAAAAGCGTCTGTAACTCAACTGTATATTTATCTTCCATTTGATAATTCTTGTAACTAGTTGGTGTGTAAACTACCATGCAGATTTTGCTTGCACTAGCAATTTAAGAAGGAAAAGTATGTTAAATGTCTAGAATAACTAAAAGACTAATCAGCATTAAACTTACAAGCAATTTGCACGCACGCTTACATGAAAAGGTTGGAATCATATAATAGATATAATTTTTGTTCTAACATGAAGGCTCTTTCTGCTAATAAGAATTGTGAAAGACTCAAAGCTTGATTCTCAATGTTTTTCCTGAATTAATTCCATTTGGAATTTAGAGTTGTTTGTCTCTGTTGAAGATATATTCTTCCTTTTTTTGTAACATTTAATATGGAACTGAGACATTATAATTCATTTTCATGGTGTCATACGCTAACTTGTAGTGTTCCCTTGTCCAAATAATGCATTTATTTCTTGCCTATTTGTTTTATAAGTTGAACACATTCATGGAGGCAAATCCTCTCAGGTTCCTATTGATATCAATATTGAAGCTCCAGATCCTTCTCAATTCTCTGACCAAGTAAAGTTAAAAGCTCAGCAACTGAGGTTTGCTTTTACACACATCCCTTATTCCTAGACACCCTTTCCTAAAAGAGGAATTTTCTTCAAGTTTCTATTTCTGTTTTACAATTTTTAGTCCTTTGCAATAGGTTATTCAGATAATTTCTTGTTGAATATTTTTCATGTTCTTCTGTTGCATCTGAATTTCAGGGAGGAAGCACGTAAAAAGAAAGAAGAGGAAGAGAAGAAGCTGGAAAGAAACAGGGAAAAGGTTGTCAAAATAAGCTGACTTATCCTTTATAAACTCTTCCTTAATTTGATGTGTCCTGGATTTGAGAATTCTAGTTTACTAGGCAAGGGTTTTAGGGAACTCAAGCGAAAAAGTTTGAGATATTTTAGAGCTTTATGTTTGTTAAGCTGGAAGCTGGATTCATGCCCACAATTTATGACTATGATGCAATCAAACCACATACTAGAATGATAAGCATCTAGAAGATGACACTCTGTTTTCACCTGATGTTGTCGACTAGAATCAATGCCCATAGTTCTGACATAAAATCAAACTTCTCTCAGTTTCATTGTGATTTTGAATTTGTTTGGGAAAATTATCTACCATTAACCATGTTGTAATTTGTTCTTACTCTGTCATTTATTCATAGAATTTCTTGGTGGTGTGTAGGATGCATACCACAAATTTTATCAGGCCTCTTGAGCATGTGTATATGCATCTCTTAGATAAGTAGATAAACTCATGTAGACATGCATGTAGAACTTGTTGAAATTCTACAAGGAAAAAATGAATCCTTCCTCAAGCTATTTAATTGATCGATAACCATGAGAAAGATAATGACACGATGTGTTCGGTATTACCTTGAGATATGTTACTTTAATACTCAGTTACTGTTACACGATTTATGATAGATGACTAGCAAATTGGCAAAGGGATTTAATGGAAATAAGCTTTAGAGACCGTTGAAGAAATTCCTATAGGTAGACAAGAATGCTAGTCCCTTAGTATGGCTATTTAAGATTTGTTATCCATCAACTGAAAGTTTTCCTTTGACAGCTTGGCTGGCAGATTTGTCTTAGATTAATGACTGTGGAATAATAGGACATCAATCTATTTGATACTTCATTAGAAGATTGTTAACCCCTACTCTTCGATAATGTAGCAGTCTCTGGCGCTTCTTATAGTTCTCCCTTCTTTCTTAATGCAAGTTTTCCACACTTTACTTTGCTTTATTTATTTTATGCTATTTTTGCTGAAGCTTGTAAGACAAATCTGCTTTTGTCCTAACAGATTTGAAAGGCTACTATTTGTCAAGTTGCTTAGAAATTAAATCATTTGTCCATTTGGCTGTTTGTAGGAGAGAATTAGAGTGTCTAAAGATCAGCTGGGGACAAAACGAATAGCTGAAGAAAATGAAAGAATACGGCCTGTCTTCTATTTATGGCTTAGTTTTTTAAACACTGTTGGTATTTCAATGTGGCTTTCTATTTTCTTATACTCATAAAAATTCTATGAACCTTGATAAAACCACAGTTACATAGCCCAACGAAAAGCAGAGAAAGAGGAGGATAGAAGGGCTCGAGAAAGAATTCGTCAAAAACTGGAACAAGATAAGGTAGCCAAGTAGTTTCCAGTTACATATTTTCTCTTGTCATGTATGCACATGAGCACTAATCAGATTTATTTCTTCTTCAGCTTCTATTTCCTTAAAACCAAAGAAAAATTTCCCTAAAAAACCTAGACCGTATTGATTCAAATATTTTCCAGTTTATCTCATAGCATCCTTGTGGAAATTAAGTTTCAAATTATATAGTTCTTCAGACTAGTAGAATCATATTCCAAGACGTTTTCTCCTTTTGCTTGTAAGATGTACTGAAGATGTATTTATAGGCAGAAAGAAGGAGGATGCTTGGATTACCTATGGAAGAAATAACTACTACATCTTCTTTGCCTAAAAGGGAGGTACTAAAGTTTGCAATATACTGTTGGTTTGTGATAATTTTGTATTTTTTATAGCATTGTCATGTAATATCTTCCCATTCCATTTCAAGTGTAGACCTTTGTGCCAGTTGAGTCTGGTACTTTATCTCACAAGTCTTCTACAAAGCCGCAGCTACTGAGGGAATGTTTGATCTCACTCAAGCGCCAAAGCATGGTACATGACTTTCTCTATAGGATTTATTGATAATTAGTTGTAAGACAGTTAGTGGTCTTATCTATCAAATACTATGTAATATAGTAAGAAGACTTAAACCCAAACTTAACTTTCTTTTCTTGTCATTAGCTTGCATGATCTAATTTTGTTTTACAGGGGGATGATGCCCAAATAAAAAGGGCTTTCCAAACTCTCTTAATTTACGTCAGGAATGTTGTCAATTATCCTGAAGAGGGGAAATTTAGGAAGATCCGTCTAAGTAATCCAGCATTCCAGGTAAATTGCTTCTTCTATTTGGTGTAACTTAAAAAAGTTAAGCTCTTTTGAAACCAAACTTTGTGCAAATGATTTTTGTTGTCAAACTTTAAGAACTTTTTTTTAAAAAAATAAAATAAAATAAATTTATTGGATGCTTTTCTTCTGCAATAGATCATATACAATACCGTTGAGTGGTAAGTGATTCCCACATAGTCTGCCATCTTATTTCAACTGTAAATATCGCAGCTGCCGAGTTTTTGTGTTTCCTAGCTCTTGACTTGGTCAAATTTGACATTTTTATCACCTTTGTCCTCTGTGAAACAAACATATCTGTAGGCACTATTCATTATTGTCCTTGTTTCATTGCTTATTTTCTTACCTTTCAGGGATAATCCCATTTTGAGATAAATTCCACTAATATTTCTGGGATTGAATGAATGAACATTCATTTTCTTTCTGCATCTCCAGTATCATGAAATAGTGCAACATAACAGAGTAATCTTGCGTCTTATCTAGTATCTTTGTTAAATAACAGAGCAGAGTTGGAAACTTTAGGGAAGGCATCAAGTTTCTTGAGCTCTGTGGGTTTGAGAGAGTTGGAGGAGGAGAGTTCTTGTACCTGCAAAGAGACAAGGTTGACATGGCCTTGTTGAGAGCAGCTTGCACTCTACTTCACTCTGCTATTACAAATCCCTTCTTCGGACTTCTATCAACGTAACTGGATTTCAAATATTTGAGTTTGTAGATGCATGGCATTCTTGGCATCAATAAGGAGGTACTTTGACTGCATTGTGGAGTTTAATATCATTTATCTGGCTTAAAGGATGAAAGAGGCCCACTGAAACCCTTGTGTCATCTGTTTAATAATATGTTGTTTTCTTTTTACTTCCGATTGTGTTGCATTTTTAAGCAGGTATGTGTGGATTCCATGATTGAACCTCTTCCCATCGGCGTGAGGGGCAAGGAATCAGATCACCAACAGGTTGATGCAATATTGAAATGTAGGGGTTTAAACTTCTAAGCCTGGACCTAGAAGATTGGTGGATTAAGAGGTTGTAAAAATGTGATCATCTAAAAAAAAAACTTTGTAAATAAGTTACTGAACTACATTCATTTCTGCATGTATATCAAAGAATGGAATGACTGCATGAGATATATGTGATTCTAAAAATGGAAAACTCTTCATTTGACTTGAGGCTTTCTACTGGCTTGTGATGACATAAATTTGAAATTTCAATGAATGGCAGCTACCATCCATGCTGATTATGTTTGTACACTACATTATTCAGGACTTCCACTGTCTTAATGAGAAAGATATGCCTCCTATGTTCCCACTGGCACAAACTAACTCTAGCAAATGAAAAGGGCTCACTGAACTCCCCCCCATAAACTTTTGGAAACTGTAGATGTTTGAGGCACTGTTTATCAACTTGGTATTTATGGTGAATTTTAAAACATCACATTATTTTTAGAAAGTACAATACATAATAAATTTAATACAATGTCTTTAATGTGGAATTTCCCTTTTAACATATATAGTGCAATTAGTACTTGATCTTCAAATAATTTTTGTAGAATCATTTTAGTCTTAAAATATCATTTTATTGATTTTGCCTTCAAAGGATTTTCAGAGCAATTCTTTATTCCCAAAATATGGATTTTTTTTTTCTATCAACAGTTTTATTGGAGTACTAAATTGGTGGTCTTGGAGGTTATTTTTGGTATACAGATCAATCTTGCATAAGATACGTTTTCTTCTTTTCAAAGATCAAAAGGTCCTCATAATAATTTTATTTCCAAAGGAAGGTATCAAATATGAATTTTTTTTCCTTCCCTGCTGTACTGATGTTTTACCTTTTCAATGCATGTAATCAATTTTGCACAAAAATATATTTTCTCGCCATTTTTTATCAATTCAGTCGCCCATAAAAAAAGTTTAGAATAAAAATATATTAAAAAATTTGTAGGATAAAATAGTACTTTTAAAAAGAGTTCGAAGACAAAAGTATATTATTTTTATATTAAATATAACCTATTCTAATTGAATGTGTAATTAATCAAACTTAAACAAATTTAATCTTGACTTACTTTAAAGTTTAAATTCACTTCAAACATACTCAATTCAAATCACATTTCTAGTTAAAAAATACTTTTTTTTTATAAAAAAAAGTATGAACCAAGTATATTTTTATTTTTATATTAGATAAATAATCTTGAAATGAATTTTTAGTGTCAAAATATTATTATAAAAAAGAATTTTAGCATCGTATTATCATTGGATAGATTAATTTATGAATCTGGCCTACAAGTGACTTACCGGTGAAACCACCTTGGGCTATCAAAGAAAGCTACGGAAATCCGGCCCGTGAACCGAAGCCCCAAACCCGACTTGCAACGAAATTTTAATCGAGATTTTTAGATCGCAACTTCTTTTTCGCTTTGCTTCTCAAATCTTACGCTGTAACAAAAATTCTCTCTTGTTTTTTTTTTTTTTTTCATTTTGAAGAGAATTATTGGAATCTTTTACATATCATATCTAGGGTTAGGGTTTTTGATTTTGGGACTCGGAAGGTAAGCGGGCGAGAGCCGTTTCAATCGTGTCATATAATATGTATGCTGATCGAGTGGAGGCTGCATCGAAGAGGTCAATAAAAGAGCGACTTAACGGTAACACCGTAGGCGATTCCATCCGCCGGAGACAAGTTTCCGGCAAGAGGTACCTTAAAAAATTATATATATATATATTCACAACGGTACACTTGCGTTTGAATATATGAACACGCTTGATATAGCGTTCTTGTGAATTTGTTGTTCTCTTTTATCTCTCTCTTTTGTCAGATGAGGGTTGCGTGGGTAAAAGAGAGATCAAATTTCTGATTTTTTCCCTTGTTTTTGGAACTTAGTTTCTTTTGCTTCTCTCTCTCTTTGTTATTTTCAAACAAGCTTCTTTAGCTCGCAGTTTCCTGGTTCAATTGTTGTGTATGTTTGCTGCAGTTGTGTACGAGGTTTATGACAAGTGTTTGAGACGGATTCTGTAGACATCTGTCAATAGCTTTCAGTGGTTTCTTTTTTACCTGAAGTCATTGTGATGATTTAGGTGCGGCTGGAAGTTTAAATATTAAAAATTTGCATGACATAGAATTACTTCGGTAGTTTTTCATATGGACCAAGTTACTGTATTTGAGGAAAACCAATCTATTGTTGAAAGTTCAGTATTGACTGTAAGCAAACTGATGATGTTGTGTGAGTGTGGCTGTTGATGATTGATAATAATGGAATGGGAGATGCTTTGTGCATTATGTTTGGCTACTTGCAAAAGTAAACAATACCCCCATGGACTGATTTTGTATTTTCAGGATTGTTTTTCTTTAATAATTTTCAAGTGGATTATTTGTGATAGCAAAATGCCTATCCTAATTAAAAACGACCAGAGGGGGGGGGGGTTGATTCTCATCACCTCTCCGGTGATATATCCACCCAACAAATGCCTTTGCTGATACCGACTTGATCTTATTCTGGCTTCTTTTAATTTATTTGCACAGGTAATGCCTTGTTAGTGACAGTACCACTGATTGACACTAGGTTTCTCTTTGGTTTGTGGCTTTAGTCAGTTGCAAAGTGATTAAGTAGTTAACAGCAGGGATATGCTGGATTAGATACTTAGAATTAGATGTGTGGTGTTCTATATTCTTGTTTTCTGGTTTGAAGGTGAAATTATTATTCATCTGATTGTTATTGAAAACAAAACTTTGTAGTGTGATGTGAGTGTCATGTATGTGCTTTCTGTGAAATGCGGTCTCATTTTCCTTTTAATTGTTTGTTTCATGTCAAATTAGATATGTTGTATTCCTGCCTTTTTATTCCTCATTTGACTAGGAAGATGAATTGTTGACTTGATCTATAAGAAAATAAAAAGCAAAATCTTTTCAAAAAGGGTAGTTTTTGATCTGTTGGTTCCTCCTTACTCTACTCCAACCCTCAACAAACCACTTCTTCTGAAGGAAAATTGGAAATCAGATCAGTGTTATATTCAGTTATTTAGTTTATTAGCTTGACTGGAGATAGAAACCACTTCCTCCCCTTCTTATTTAGTAAAAAATATATGTATGACTTTGTAAGACATTGTGTAGGCAAAGAGAGGATGATGACAAATGGGAACATGATCTTTTTGACTACAATGATCTGCAGGTTTCAAGTACGTTGCATGCAATATGTCTTTTCAATTTCAACAGCCACTTTTAGCTTAATGTGTTATTTTATTTCCTTCTGCAAATAATTTTTCTATGGCCTTGACTGTTAATCAATGCATAGATCGCAGAATCGGTGCAGCTGATCTTCGTTTTAAACTCCAAAAGAAGAGTGTCCAGCAGGCTGCTGAAAGTGTCAAGGGGTCTCTTTCAGGTGGAGTAAGGGATCTGCGTGAAAAGCTGTCTGGTCCAACATATTCAAAGACAGTGGAGCCTGATCGGCCAAAGCCAAAGCCAATGTCAGAGGTTAGCAAGGCTGCAAGGAAAAGTATCATAGCTGACACTCCTTTGCCCGAGAAAATAACAGTTGCCAGCTCGGTTTCTAAGAAAAAAACCCAGAAGGCAAGATAGTTGCTGTTTTTTCCTTTGATGAGTAAAATGAAAATCATACTGCTCATGGTTATAGACATTAAGTTCCAATTTGTTCCAATGCTTGTTCTGTTCAGATTGATAACTTGGATAAGTTTATGAGCATTGTCTGTGAATGTGCTAATGAACATGAATTTAGATGTCTAGCACTTTTCCTGAATCCTGTACTTTGATGGCGTGCTTTCTCCTGCTCTTACTTTCTCTTTTATACCTCATCCAGACATCCACTATGATGCCTGCTTATCTTATCTGATATTCTTCTCTCCTGTTATCTATTCCTTGTTTGGAATTGGTTTGGTGGTATAAAAGTGGTGAGGAGAATTTGCTATCAACAAAACCATAGTTTCTCAAAAAAGTTCTTGCATCTGAATTATGAATTCTTCTTGCAGGTTGAATCAGTGGATAGTTTCTTGCAATCCTTGGGCCTTGAAAAATACTCAATTACATTTCAAGCTGAGGAAGTATGCATTTTCATATTTTCCACTTTAAATATAGTTTTCTGCAGTTTATTTTCAGAAACTTACTGGGTGGTTACCTGTTTTCATAGGTGGACATGACGGCCCTTCAGCACATGACCGATGAGGATCTTAAGACAATGGGAATACCAATGGTATGTGTTCACAAGAGTCTCTTGACTTCTGATTAATATTTAGTTCTTATTACTGTTGCTTTAAAAATAATTAAGCAAATAGAAACCTTCTTAGAGGAGTGGGGATTTTTTTTTTGGTGCTTGGACAAGATCTTGAACTTTGTCAATTGAGAATAAAAAGAAAAGAGTATTAGGATAGATTTATTGTTTTGAGTTGGATGTACAATTTGATGACATGTAGGTTCCTTATGTTGGATAAATTAATAAAGTAGTTAGAATATAGTTAATATGGTAGTGATTGTATGAAAATTAACCCTAAAAATATTTATGAAGATAGATTTACATTTTTACTAAATTGTGCACTTTATAACTAAATTTTGCATTTCTTTTGACCAAAATACCCCAATAGTTTTCCAAATTTCCATCCAAGTTCTAACCCAACGGGAACCCGTGTTCCTCATCTATTGTCCTTTGAGCCAAAACACCCAGCATCAATTCAAAATCGAATAGTCCATTTTCATAGTGTAATCGAAGCTACTTAACATGAGTTCAAGCTTGGAAAGGGTAAGCTACTTAAGCATTCAAAATCTGAAAATTCACTTATTTTTGCAAAATAGTTGGGTATGCTTTTGTAGATTTTGGACATAAAAGTCCATTTTTTATGTTTTTTGTGCATTTTTTACTTGTTGCTGTTGGTTTTTAATGTATATGATATGGGCTTGATTTTTATTTGCTGGTAATTTTGATTTTTTTTTATATGGCTGGGGGGGGGAGGGGGGCTCTTCTTTCTGGGTTTTTACTGAGTTGTGTGAAACATCCGACGGAACTCGGATACAATGTTCAGCTATTGTTCCACGGGGCTGATGATTAAATTTCCCAACTTATGTTCATATTGAAGTTATGCTCTTTGTGCTCCAGTGTGCTGACTTCTAGAAATGGTTGCAAGAAACATAAAGATATAGCCTATAGGTTTTGTTAAATATACAAGTTTTGTTAGTCATATGCACAATCAAATTATAAAAAAAAATTGTGTTTTTTTATAGAGTAAATATGGGAAGAATTGAGTTTCGTTGAGAGAAATGTTAAAAGGGTAATTTTGTCTGGTTCATGGTTGAAGTGCGATATTTAGTAAGAATAGTGCGTGATTTAGCGGCACCAACACCCTATATTAATGTGTAGTAGGTCTCCATTGGATTTTTAAAATTTTGAGTTCTAGAGGAAATTTATATGACTCCTTTTTAAGATGGGGTGGGGGTGTTAAAAATACTTGAGCAGCTAGCTTTTTATTGTTTTCTTTGAGATTAAGATCCATTTTACTCTCAGCTCTATATCATTCGTTTTCTCAATTAGATAGGTATAAGATAAAAGGAATAGAAAGAAAACAGCACCAGAGAAAAGGAGCCCTAGGAATAGAAGATTATAAACTTGATATTAGTCTTCAAAGCAGATCCTTAGAAGATTATTATGGCATAGTGTGGGCTTTGTTTCTTGTGCCATTTAAGTTTTGAGGCCTCCATTTTCGTCTGTTGTAGACTATAGGAACACAAAATTTATGTTGGTGGTTGTGCAGAGAGGCGTCACCTGAATTTCTTCATGGAAACAACATGCCATTTGCCAAAGGGTAAAATAATGTATATTTTAGTCGACATGTAGTTTTATTAGATGAATATGTTGTCTTGGTTATTGATACATGTAGATTCAGTTTCCTGCTAGGTTTAAATATTAAAATTATAGGCTGCTCGACATCATAAGTACAAGTTTAATTTAGCTTTCTTATTCATTGGTTACTGTAGTGGGGAGTTCAAGCAACACAATTAACCATTGCAGTTGTTAGTCTTATCCCATCCTCCAAAGCACTTCCTCCTTGACCTATAGACTGATTCTCTTAATTTCCTAGTAGTTGTTCATGTCTTAATGGATGTGTGATTGCTAATTTTTATAATTGACAGATTATCAGCTTTTACTGTCTGATCATTAGTTTGTTATTTTACTATGTCATCTTTGAGTGTTCCTGAATATGAGAAATTGATGCCAATGCTATATTTGTCTTAAGTTTGACAATGCATTTACTGTTTCAGGGTCCAAGGAAGAAGATACTGCTGGCATTGGAGTCCAGAGATTGAGTCAATGGGTTTGCTCGTTTTTATGGTGACTGATTGATCCATCCCAAATATTGACAGGCTTGCTTATGATGGGTGGAATCTGCGTGTAACTTTGTTGGGTAATTGTTCCATAGCTGAATGTCATGTTAATGAGCTCCCGTTTTGAAATGATGGGAAGATTGGCACTTTTAGACAATACAGAGAATCTAATTTTATTTGTAGCTGTGCAATTCTGCTCTGCCTTAAAGCATCCTCTGCGTTTGTAATTACCCACTAGGGAACAGCAACGAGAAGAAAGACAAGAAAAAAAAATGGGGGTTAGGGCACAGGGAATGGTCCTTTCAAAGGATCTAGCAATTAAAGGTGAATGAATATTGAAAAGCGATTTAGATGCCTTATCTTTTTTTTGCTAATGCATTATTCTTATTATTGTATTGAACACGTAAAAATGGAAACAGGCACAATTATGTTTCGTTTCGTGATCTTTCCAAGGAAGAATGGATGTTATGTGTTAATTCATGAAAATACAATTTGTATTTTATTTGTCCTTTGGTGGTTAAAAAATTGTTTCCAATAAAATTTATTGAAGAGCACATGGGATGTGAAAAATATAGGAGAAAATCGCATTTGTACATGTGATGTGCTAGCCATTTTACACTTGATTAGTGACACTTTCAAAAGGCTTTAAATCATGTAAAAGTCGTGTAAATGATTCTGGCTATGAGAGTTGCATAAAGAAAAATTAGTCCGAAAATTTAATGCCTATTGCTATCAAGTTCCAGAATATCACATACGTCGTATGGCTGCAGGCTAATGCTTGCAAGTCCAAAAGAGTTCATAAGCACCAGAGAATCACAGACCAGAGGCTTGTCTGTTGGAAATCAAAGTTAACCCTACGCATCTGAAAATAGTACATCTGTGTTAGCTTTACTTGGCTTTCAGTGCCCGCAGGAACAGCACATTGCGCTTGTTCTTTCTCTCTCTAAGAGCCTCTGATGCTTTTCCATTCGATGTACTTCTTCTTTTCTTGTTTGTACCTTTTCCATTCTCTAAGAACCGCAAGAACCACATGCAGCGAAACTGGAAGGAAGAAAGGCTGGCAAGTAGAAGGGGCATATTAGGAGAAATAAATTACTAATCTCAATAGCGACAAGAGATGTTCAAATAGCGTGCAAGTTTAGTTCTGTTTAAGGCAGATTCCATTATCAGAGCTTAAATGGCTATGAGACAACATATAAAAATACATACAGATACTATTGCATATATGTAGTCAGCAGTGAATGCATAACCATCTTAGGATGCGAAGCTTTTCAAAACGTAATGCTTTAAGAAAACCCAAAGAGATCAAGTATGAACACTCTTTAATGTAAACTACACAATTTTGTTCAACAGTCATGATAACCATGTTAAGAGTAGGTAGGGACAAACCGAGTAAACAGCAAAGCAGTGCTCAAACGAATAGTAGCTCACAGACATCATAGACGGATGATAGAAAGCATCCTCTGCCAAGGATCTTGATTGTCTTGAGGACACTGGTAAAGGGAAACAATAGCATGTGAGCTTCTCTCCTGTACAAAAGATGATGATTTGCTACAACAAATCTCATTACCAACAGAGAAGTTTTGCAAATACTTACCAGCAGACATGTCATATATACCAACAGAAGCATTAGTTAGAGCCAATTTTGCAGCTTCAAGAGATAACTTAACCTGCACATTTACAGCAGAATTGATATTTCAGCTGATTTTCCATTAGCCTAAAAGGCCTCTTGACATATTAATCAACTAAAGTTAAGAGGTCAAGCTTTGAACACACAGGAACAGAATTCAAAGCAGGATACAGAATAATCATCATATATTATTTCTGTTTCAGGCAAATATCAAGGTTTCCAATTAATATCCAACACAACTAACGCCAAGCATTGCAGGATACAGATTCAATATCTTCTGCATACACCATAGTCATTAACAACGCTATAGGGGCAGGGGAAAAGGAGAAAAAAAACAATGCTTAAAACTGGAAGAGGCTTAGATGTAAATGAGATCATGCTCAAACTTGAACAGAAAGGATAGAGTCAACCCAATAATGTATATCCTGTGTTAAACCATCATGGCAACCTGCAATGTAGAGCTGTTAATTAACCATAAGGTAATAGAACTTACAATGAATAATAAATATCTATGACATCACAAATCACTTAATAGATAACTGATCATCTGATGCATGTTTAAAACTGACCTGTTTCCCAATCTCATCCATGATGATCATCCTTGGAAGTGATTGCACCTGAAATAAAAAGTTTGTTAAAGCTGAAATTCTTATTTTTTTTCTATTTCTTCCTCTTTTTTCGGCTATCCAAGTAAGCATAAGGATTTAGACAGAAAAGGCACCAATCGAGAAAGTGATCCCAGGGTTAGTTCCACACTGAAGAAGATTAAAACATGTGTGCTGACGTGACAAGACATCCAATTCCCTAGTGGAATAAAACAATGAGACAATCATATTTAGCAAGCTGATTGCAAAGGACACTAAGCGTTACTTATATATAATCAAGAAGCAGTAAATAGATGAAAAAATGCAATTAAAAAAATAAGAGCATGCTACTGCAGGATTTCTAAGGGAGAAAGAAGTAGATATAACCAAACATAAGACAAGAAGCAACAAATACACGAGAATTCTTGGCACATAAAAAGTGAAGAAACAAAGAGAAGAAACAAACACAAACCTTTTACATAAGTTAATTTGTTAACCTTTTTAACATCAAGGTTTTACAATTTATTTCATCATCTTGATTAAACAGGTTAGAATACCTGTTAAACTTTTCAATATCAAGGTTTTATTGCTTTTCTCCATCTCTTGGTTAAACAGCTGGGGCATTAACATATATACAAATTTCCATATTCCTCTCTTCATATGTACTCATTGTACTAGAGTAATATCTCACCACTCTGTAAAGCCTCTTTCACTGGCCAAAAGTGTGGATGTGCCTGATACCCCATAATACAGGCTGTCAGACTTCAAACCGAACAAGCTGTCGCAGCTGCCCCATGAAAACTTCAAATATTTCCTTCAACTCCTGTTTCATAATACTAATGCTTCATTAACAAGAGAAAATTGAAGTAATATAAGAGCATAAAAGGTGCTTCATCTTGAATATTTTTTAAGCTATCAGTTTCTTCCAAGTTCAGAGAAAAGTAGATTATGAGTTTATGTGGTCCGGTGCTGCAGTCAAGATGATCTGGCTAAGAATAAAAGTAAAGATGATCTTTATGCTTCAGGCATATTTGTAAAAGTAAAATTCACTCTAAACATCCAGGAATGTATTTTACCACAGAAAAACAAGAGAGGGAAAAAAAACTCTAAACATGAATACTAGACAGACAATATGCTCATGGGCATAGGAAGCATTAACGGGGAATTATACATTTTATTTTTTGCCAAACATCCATGAATATACTCCTGTTCCAGAAGTAAGCACGTATGTGCCTGATTCAAATACCCTGCAAGCCAGTGAGTCCAACATTCCCTCATGCATGACCATATGTCAAGGCAGGCATCTTTGACTCACAGACATGCCCTGCATATGTGACTGTTTAACTCTTAATGATTAAAATTAAACCTCAACCGAAGATACGATACTGACCTCAGGAGACATCTTGAGCCGATGAGGATCTTTAGATTTCAGATCATTGAAACAAGCAGGGGGATTCCAAACAACGACTCCTCCCCACACCTGCAGGATGGCATAAGAATAGTAGAACAGTATATTGCAAGGTTCAAGAAAAATAACAAAGACAGATATATTAGTGGTATGACATATATAACTCACAGGAGATATAAACCCATTTGTCAAGGAAAAGTCTCCACTTGGAAGCTGCAACAACAGTGGGCACTCATTTGGAGATGGTACATATCTGAAATTGTAGAGGGAAAAATGTTACAAGGGACACTGGATTGTAAGGATAGCAGAATAACTTCCAGGTCAGTCACAAATTCATTACCAAACAAGACTCAATGAAACTTCAGGAGAACACTAGCAAGTATAACTAACTCTGTGTGATAAACAGATTGTTCTTGCACTAGTTAGTGATAAAGTCATAATACATGAACAAATAAGAAGGAAGAAATCAAATAGTCAAGAACAAACATGACTGACTCTACTTAAAAAGTTCATCATTAAAGGACAAGGCATTGTACTAGAAAAACTGTGAACAAACTTGTCTTTTTAAGGCCTTCTAGTGCTTATATAATTATAAATGTTAATGAATGATGAGAACATATCAGTTAAAAAGTATCATAAAAACTTTAGAACTATTTAAACCAGTTAAGAGAGACACAGAAACATAGCAGAGCTTGTCAACAAAAAGAGAGAGGCTCTTCAAAATAAGTATTCAATCAAAACCCTGGGTCAGAAGAAATGGTGATGAGTTAAAGAGTATACACCACAAAATGCAAAACTTTAGACAATCCACCCGCTGCAGTTGATGTATCCAAGTGCCACTCGTTGGAATTAACCTACCAAATTAAAAATCAGTTACTATAAGCATTACAAATTGTCCCGACTAAATCAAAAAATTAAAATATCCATAATAAAAGCAGGAATTCAACACATCACCGAATACTTTCAAACACTTATAAGGAAATTAGGTCAAAAAGATAAGCTGGAGTTGTCCAAGTTAATTGCCATCTTTAGTTACATGTGTCACCATGATTGCATTATAGACCATTTTAGTGCAGATGCAGAGGTAATAATATCAATTTATATTGGCATAAAAAAAACAGGCATTCCCTTCTTTTCCTTTTTTTTTTTTTTTTTCCTTTTGATAGGCATAATGCATCTCTTGATCTTCCTGTTTCAGTCAAAGTCGTCAGCATGTACAAGAAAAGCAGAAATCAGTGGAAAAACTCGAGGAATTCTTCATTAGCACCAAATACAATAGGGAGAAGCTGCAAACAGTAAGTTTCTTAATTCTTATGGTGTCTTTATCATGAAGCCCTGAGCTCTTTTAGAAGCAAAATTAACCTTATCCTCCCTTCCCTAGAATATAGGCAGGGGCACAATGGAGATAAACAGAAAAGATTGCATCTTAGAGAAAGAATATAAGAAAGGTTTCCACTCCCTTTCATCTTTCAACCAACCTGACTTCCTAATTGGCCCTCCCTATCTCTGCTATAAAGGGACTTGCACACTTGGATTTGATAATGATTGGATTTTGGTACATAGAGCTATGAGGCTCCTTTCTATGAATTTCCTACACACAAAATGAAGTGGTTGCACCACTGACACATGTGACACCCATAAGATAGAAATAATTTATTTCACATTTTTTGGCAAAAAACAAATGATATAAAGCTGATGACAGAATTTGAGTAACATACAAAGAAAGGAAGATCTTTGGTACTGAAGATATAGCTGGCGTGCTTGTCATCCCAGTAGGAGAAAGAGGATTTAGGAGTATGGTATAAGACCTGCACAGGAATAGTAATTTTAACTTGTCCTGACCCAACTACTAAATAAACTAGAATAAATATAAAAGACTTTCAATTATGTCCTTTTTGGGAAAGAACAAAAAAAAATCAAGGAAGATAATTTTTCTTGGAGGAAAATAGAAGTATTATGACCTGACTTTCCACTGTAACGTCAGCTATAGGTCTCAGAGCCTCAACAACTGGAGCCAGAAAAATTTCATCTATCTCTTGGAAATCCCTGTATCCAATTAAGCTTTATAAATACATGATATTTATTTACCTAAAATTCAGCCAACACTATAATAAAATTTCCATATGGAATAATATTGTCATAAAGGTAGGCATTCCAAACACAAAATGACAGTGGAGAACTACAAAGGGGTATTGCAAAAATGATGAAAATGACTGAGACTATAGGTTCCTCATAAAAATAGGTAAGAATTGATCCCGAGGTCCATTTGAATAATCCTTCAAAACAGTTTCTACACCTATAAGCTTCAATTGATTATCATATAATTTGACTGTTAAGCAACTAAACAAGAAGAAAAATCTACATGGAAACTTCACAGTAGAGAAAGATCATACCAGCCATACACCCAACCTTGCGGGTCAGCATTCAACACATTGAATGAGAGCACAACCCTACCATCTGCCCCCACTGGCATAAACTCACTGTGGACTGAACCATCATCTTTCCCACCATTCACAAACACTTTGACAAAAATTTCAGCTATCCGCTCCACCACCTCCGCCTCCTCCATCATTCTCCCTTCAATCCACGCATGCCTATACTTCCCAACCACGGCCCTCACCCCCTCCATATCATCCCTATGCACTACTACAACCGTATAAACCTTCCTAATATTGCTATTTCTCAACGCGGACTCTAAATAATCATCCAGAATTTCATCATAATTTTTTAAATCTCTATCAAATTTGAACTCATTCAGCGCCCCACATTGCCAGGAGTAGCTATCCCCTCCGCAATTTGAAATCGAATCAAGTGTTACGGACACGGAATTGTTGTCAAAATTACAACTGCCGCAAAGTGGAGTTTCTGTGGAGAACTTTTGCATGTGAGAATGAATGGAAACTCCTATTTCATCTACAGAGGAGGTCGTAGTGGTGAAGTTGATAAATATAGCATGAAAACGGCAAGGAAACACGACGAGATTCGATTCTATTGCAGCTGAGAGTGAGTCGATGTTGCTGAAAGGGAGTGGTGATCGGTAAATCTCCACTGATTTCAGCAAAAATGGCAAACCTACAGTGCAAAATTTACTTCATATTAACAAAATTCGTAAAGAAAATATCAAATCTGCAAAATTCACGAAGAAATAATTGCTAATACCTATGAGAAAAGAGAAGAGAATGGAGATGGTGAGTATAAGTCGCTTCCATCCAGGTTCCGTTTTACGCATGGTTTCAGGGTCTAAATCCGGCTGATCCAAATGGTGGCCGGAGTCCTTTTTGGGATTCTCCAGTGGAGCTTCAGAGATTTCCGGCCATTTCCTGGGAGTTGAACTCTGAATTGCCGCCGCAGCTAGTTTGTGGAAATTTGTGGAGTTGAACTCTCAATCGATTTTAATTAATTATAATTAATATTTTGATCACCTGCATAATCAAGCCGTCTTAGCTCAGCTGGTAGAGCGCATGGCTTTTAACCATGTGGTCGTGGGTTCGATTCCCACAGACGGCGATTACATTCAGGGCATAATCATTTTCCGCTCAACGCTTTTGCCTTTCTCGATCCTGCCTCTATCTATTTATATTATTTAAATTTCTTCCACCACTTCATTATCTTATTAAAAAATCATATATGATTAATCCAATTTAATCTATTGATATATAAATTCCATCTATAATAGAAATTGCCCAAAATTTTTAAAAAGCAATTTGGTTAAATACATTTTATGTATGCAGTAATAATTACACATATTTTGAATTAGAAAAATATTAATTAAGTATTCCATTAAAAAAATATAAAATATGAAAAATTTAATTCATTTTTGTAGAGAATTCGATTCTACTTAGATCATAATGGAAATTATTAGAATTTAATTTGTTAATATATATATATATATATATATATAAAGTTGTTTCACTAAATTATTTATTGTGACAAGTGTCACAATGAGATTATATTATATTTGTATATGAAATTTCTTTTTTAGATGATTGAAATCATTTTTCATTGCTCAAAATGAAATATTAATTCTCATTGAACAAATTTTGAATCCAAAATCGACAAAAATATTTTTAAATTTTCATTAAAAAAAGCTAACATCCATACATTGCTACAAGACTATATTGAAATGAACTTAAATATTTTTTTATTCTCTTAAGTATTAATTTATTATTATTATTATTATTAGTTTATATATTGTACTTTTAATATTACAATTATATAATTTTAAATATGTCAGTGATAATTATAATATTATATATATATATATATATATATGTGTGTGTGTCAAACCTCTTAAAAATGAAAATTTTAATCATCACAAGAGTAAACAACTATTTAAAATTAGTTATTATATTTGCACATGAAATTCCATTTCATAAATTTGAGATTGATTCACGGTTCTTATTTGTTATATTAAAATGTTGATTTTTATTTGAAAAATAAAATTTATTATGAATTCAACAAAAATATGTTTCAATATTCGTTAAAAAACAACTTTCATCCATTACACGAATATAAGATTAAATTAAAGGGGACATAATTTTTCATAATTATTTTTTAAAAAATATTCTATAGATTATATATTGTAATTTTAAAGAAAATTTCTCATTGTTACAAAACTATATTAAACTGAGATACAATTTATTTTTTATTCTCTCAATTATTATTTTCATAATAATGTTTATATAATATATATATATTACTCTATCCATCCAAAATTATATATCACATTTTTAATTTGAAATGTCTAGAATCAAATGTTCATTTTCTTAAATAAATATATTTATCATCTAAAATTCAACTAACAATTATTTTGAATTTAAATAGATTTACATCTCACTTAAGTTATAGTTTCACAGCTACCCAAATTAATAACAATGACAGTAGTATATTAAATATATTAAATTTAAATACATTTCTTAAATTTTATATTAATACAAATGTGGACAATTAAATTCGAACGGATAAAGTGTAATTTTATTCTAACAATTATATAATTTTAATTATATATATAATATTTTATTTATATATCAAACCCCTTAAAAATTAATTTTTTGTGCATCACATAAGTGAATAACTATCCAAAAATTAGGTGTCATATTTGTATATCATTTTCAGAAATTAAGATTTATTTTTATTGTTCAAAATGAAAAGTTGATTCTCATGTAAATGAATTTTTATTTTAAAATCGACAAAATTATATTTTAATATTTGTTAAAAGACCAACTTCCAAACATTACATGAATATAAAATTAGGCTGAAATAAACATTACAATTATATAATTTTAATTATATTACAATTATAACTATAAGAATTTATTTATATATATCAAACTCAGCATTTCACATGTGAATAAGTGTGTGTATATGTATTATAAATTTATGACTAATACATAATATTTATAATTAATACTTTTACTATATTAAAAGTGAATCCTTGTTTGTTAAAAAGAAGGGAATTCAAGAGCTTCTCATGAGCCCTTCCAATCATTGTCTCTCTTTTTTTTTCCCACAAGTTATTAAACTTGTGTATGTTTAGGATTCTTTCCTCTCGTGGCATTTATCATTTTTGAAGTTTAAGTTTTTAACTATTAATTAAATCTAGCAGTTTGAACAATTGATAGGTGGATTTTTAATTACAAAATAACTAAATAAGGATATGTCTTAACTAAAAGTTAGACTTTAAACCCAACCGAGGTTGATCGGATGGAATGATTATTTTTCACCCAACTTGGAGATATTAGGTGCTCTAAGAAAAAAAAAATCAACTTAATTGTACCTTCTAATTATTTTCCTTGAAATACATTTATTTATGAATTTAGCATAATTAAATTAATTTCGAAGCAAAAAATTAATCTATTTTGAGAATGAAAATTTAAGATATAAATATTCAAAAAGTTAATGTAGATATGTGAAATTTACATGTGAGGTCAAGAAGTGTTCTAAATTTTATTTAAATGGCAATAATAGAAAAAATACCTTAAAAAAATAAAAAGAAAAATTTTAGATCGAAATTGGATTGGCTACTCTCGAATCATTTGCACTCTGGGCTTTTAGCTGGAACAAATTCCAATCTTTCCCAGAAACTTATCTCATAAAAAATCATCTCATGGAAGAAGTCATCCTTCTCATAAACGTGGACAAATAGAGGAACCGCACTACAATAAGGAGATGCATGTCTGCAAAAATAGTTAAGTTATGGACCTTACAGGCTAATGGTTAAGTTAAAGCAAAAAATAAATAAATTATGGACGTTGTTCAAGGAATGGTTTCTGACCAAGATCTCCAGAGTCCAAACTACCAAATCTATCTACTGATCCTTTACAATATGATGCAATAACTCCTAATTACTAAGATATGTACTTCTGGCTACTTCCGTTACTAACTTTAGTGAACACATTCTCAAAGATTTATTGGATAAGACAAAATTTCATCCCATCTTTCTCTTTGAAGAGAGATAAGATCACATATCGAAAGCTAATTGTCAGCGCATTCGATGATCAAAAAAAGAATATTGAAATTTTGAACCTTGTGGTTCAATTTTGCAGCTTAAAAACTCACCTCAACTGAGGTTTAACCATATTGAAATGTTGCTGTCCTTGTGGTTCAATTTTGTAGCTCATAAACACACATCAACTGAGGTTTAAACCATGTTTCAAGAATGGGAGAACTGGAGAAAGCCGTGGCCATTTGTTTAATTGTTTTCAGAGCATGATTTCTTGTCCCACATTGCCAGCTTATGAAGCATGATGAAACAGAAACTATTATAAAACTAAGCAGCCCCAACGACATAAAACTCATACCTTTCTCGGCCTTTTGGCTAAGATCAAGTGTAGTATCTGTTCTTATCAGTTTAATATCTGATACGCAGGCCATTGGCTTGCATGATATTAACTCAATTTTTCTAAGGGGAGAGCTCATCATGGCAGCTTGCTGTCAGAGCTCTCAAGCATCGCCTTGGTATTACACTACTGCCTTGGCCTGGTGCACTCCCACCAATCCTAGTCCAATTTCTTGGTCTTGTCCTTTTATTTCCTAAAAAATCCAAACCTAAATGCTCTAGTTTAATGGATATATTTGCAATAGATTCATTTGCTCCTATACATTTTGATTTAATTGTTCCTTTTCTTTTGGTCCCATGTGAGTATGACGTTATTTTCTTCTGATTTTTGTGTCCCATAATATGATTCATGTCTCTTTTTCTTTTTTCCTCACTTCTGACTTCACAGTTCGCATCGATATTGTTTGGACAAAGTTACAAGTAATGAACTCAATCAAGTTCCTGTATTTGAATTCTTCAATTTTTGCAATATTTATTTGAGCAGAGACGAAGTTTTAAAGGAAAGAGACAGAAAACAAATCTTTCTAGCAACTCCATTATTTAGGGAATTGAATGATATATATTAAAAGGAACCCTTATCAAATGAGCTATAGCCAATAGTTCTCGCGGCATTTTTATGCTTTTTGACGTCAACTCATTTGACAGGTCATTGAAATTTACCTTACAGGCTAATGGTTCTTAAAGGAAAGGATTGTTATCAAGGTCTCCAATGCCCGATCAATCAAACCACTGTATTACTTTGTACAATTTACTGCACTAAACTCCTTATAAATGCTAGTAAATCAAGCATCAGAGAGATGTACTTCTTTCTATTTTCATTATAACCTCTGTGAACATTCTCAAAAGCTTCTTCGCCATGTCGAACGTGCCTCGGACAATACTACAATACTTTCTTTCCATGTCGAACTTGACTCGGATAAGATCGCATCAAGAAAGCATACTTTCAGTATATTCAATAAATTCCACCAAGAAAAAAAGTATATTTAATAAATCATTGAAATCATTTTGAATTTTGTGTCCTTATGGTTCAATTTTGTAGCTCATAAACACACATCAACTGAGGTTTTAACCATGTTTCCAGAATGGAGAACTGGAGAAGGCTGTGGCCATTTGTTTAACTGTTTTCAGAGCATGATTTATTGTCCCACATCGCCAGCCTATGAAGCGCGAGGAAATAGAAACTACTATAAAATAAGCAGCCCAATAGGCTGAAAACTCATACCTTTCTCGGCCTTTTGGCTAAGATCAAGTGTAGTATCTGTTCTTATCAGTTTAATATCTGATACGTGGGTCATCGATCCACACGATATTAACTCAATTTTTTTAGGGGGAAAGTCCAATTGGTAGCTTGCTACCCGGACTTCTCGCGAGTCGCCCTGGCGTTGCACTAAAGCCTCGGCCTGGCTCACCCCACCAAATCAGAGTTCGAAAATTCTTTGCGTTTCATATTATTGCTTAGTTTGTAACATCATTCTGAATTTACTGAATTAGGTTTCTCGTTTTTCAGAATTTGACAACGGTATTTTCAGAATTTCTGGAAATTGACATTCTATGGAAAAATGACTTGGGACAAATCTGTAAGTTCCATCTTTGCACGCCTTTTTCTTCTTGGTGCGTACTGATGTTATTAAGAGCGGATAATTGGCTGGGAAGAGATCTAAAGGTTTTCCTCTTAGCCTGTAAAGATAGAAAGTCAATTTCCAAAATTCACGCTTTGATGATATTATCTGGGCTCTTCAGCTATGGAAATTCTAATACGCAGCTGCTATCATCTTATGCTCGAGTTGGTGAAGTCGAGCTTGCTCGCAAATTGTTCGAGAGATTGCCTAAGAGAGGGGTAGATGTTTGGAACGCAATGCTAGTTGCTTATTCACGTAATGACTGTCAATCTGAAGTAACAAAAATATATGAACAGATGAGGGTTGAGGGAGTAAAACCAGATAGCTCTACATTCACAGTCTCAATTAAATCATGTACCAAGTTGTTGGATTTGGAAACGGGCGAGGAAATTTGGAAAAGAGCAGTAGAATGTGGATATGGAAATGATGTTTTTGTGGGATCTTCTGTTTTAAGTCTGTACTGCAAGTGCGGGAAGATGGACGAGGCACTGGGTGTGTTTGAGAATATGACCAGAAGAGATGTTGTTTGTTGGACTGCGATGATCACAGGTTTTGTGCAGAGCGGGAGAGTGAGAGAGGCTGTGGTTATATATCGGCAGATGAAAAAAGAGGGTATTGAAGGAGATGGAGTTGTGATGTTGGGTCTGATTCAGGCTCTGGCAAATATCGGCGATGCAAAATTGGCGTGTTCTGTTCATGGGTACATGATTAGAAATAATATGCCTATGGACATTGTGGTGCAGACTAGTCTTGTAGATATGTATGCTAAGATTGGAGAGTTAGATTTTGCTTCTTGTGTATTCAGGAACATGGGACACAAGAATGTCATTTCCTGGAGTGCAGTGATTTTGGGCTATGCTCAAAATGGTTTTGTTGGAAATGCACTTGAATTGTTGATAGAGATGCAGAGTGCTGGATTCCAACCCGACATTGTTTCACTTATCAGTGCCCTACTAGTATGTTCTCAAGTTGGACATTCAAGATTGGGTAGGTCTGTACATGGATATATTTTGAGAAGGCTTGACGTAGATCAAGTTCTTGGCACTGCATTGATAGACATGTATGCAAAATGTGGATCCATTTATTGTGCCAGTGCTCTGTTTGATAGGATGGCTTGTAAGGATTTGATATGTTTCAATGCGATGATAGCTAGCTATGGAATCCATGGATATGGTAAGGAAGCACAGGCACTCTTCATCCAGTTGACCAAATCAAACTTAAAACCAGACCATGCAACTTTTGCTTCTCTTCTCTCGGCCTTGAGTCATTCCGGATTAGTCAAGGAAGGGCAATATTGGTTTGACATCATGGTTAAAGAATATAAAATCCAACCTATTGAGAAGCATTATGCTTGCTTGGTTGATCTTTTGGCTCGAGCTGGCCAAGTTGAGGAGGCTCAGAACATGATAAATTGCATGACACTTGAACCAGGGCTTTCTGTTTGGGTTGCTCTCTTGTCGGGCTGCCACAGCTATAAGAAATTTTTAACCGGAGAGTTGGCAGCAAAGAAGGTTATGGAGTTAAACCCAGATAACTCTGGAATTTACAGTCTACTGGCAAACTTCTTTGCTGCAGCAGGGAAGTGGAATGAAGTTGCTGAAATTAGGAAGGTTATGAAAAAGAGAGGGATAAAGAAAGTACCAGGTCACAGTGTCGTTGAAGTGAATGGACAGCTGCATACTTTTCTGATGGAAGATAAGAGTCACCCTCAATATGACCGGATAGTAAAAGTTTTGGAGAAGCTAGAGCTGGAGATGAGAGCTCTAGGTTATGTTTCGAAGACTGAATTTGTGTTCCACAATATTGAAGAGGAAGTGAAAATGAAAATGTTGTGTAATCATAGTGAGAGACTTGCTATTGCTTTTGCACTCTTGAACACTGGACCAGGAACCAAATTGCTGATCACAAAGAACCTGAGAGTCTGTGGGGACTGCCATGAAGCAATCAAGTTCATCTCCATAATCGTGAAGAGAGAGATTGTTGTGAGGGATGTGAAACGATTCCATCACTTCAAGGATGGACTCTGCTCATGTAGTGATTACTGGTGAAGTTGCGTACTTGATTTCTAGCACTGTTGTCAACTTTATCAGCAACCTCATTGCACATAAACCATTGGGGGTTCTCCCAGCACTGCCATGAAACAGGAATTGGGAGCTGGTTTTCGGAATCTAGAAAGGGGATTGGGAGTTTCAGGGTCTTGGGAATTTATAGTTTATGCATTGGGATCTAGGGACAAGCTAAATTGTAGGTTCCGCCATTGGTGTATCCTCGCTGCACCTTCAGTGTGGATCTGTAGTGAGATAAGCAAAGAATTCCTTGAGGATAACAGAATTTTTCCATGCCAAATTTATCTCGAAGATGGATCTATTCTAGATCTACGTTTTTAATTCTATGTCCCTCTGCTTCCTTGGTCCATGTAATCATCTTCAGACACTCTTGCATCTGTGATTTGGGATATATAATTTCTTATCACATCCCTCCTCCTTGTGCACAGAGTGGATTTGGTCTCACCTAGACAAGGGGGACATGGTGATATGCTTCTCAGGTAGAACAATTTACTGATGTAACTATTGGACAGATTCCTTCAACTCTCCTCCGGTATCTGATTCTACCAAATGCAAAGAGGTGTTGCAGATTTACTTTGATAAGCACATGGTGGCTGTGCTGATATATAGAGCACACAACCAATCAACTGGATAGGTTTCTCCTATAGAACCTTTTGGCCACCAATGTTGGCCTTTAAGTCTGCGTAGTGTGGCTGAGCACATTTAACCCTGCAAGTGCAATTCTGCTCCTGTTCTTCATTTGTTTAGTATCTTGTGCCTGTAGTATTCTGGCATGAAAAATTGAGAGAGTGCTGCTTAATGCTGCTTCTGCAATAGCTCTTAGATGGAAGATATTTGATATCTGGATGACTTGAGCATGCATCAGTAGAGTGGGCTCTTCATGACTGGATTAGTAGCTAGCTATGCTTTGGAGTTTGAACATGCTAGAACAGTGTATTTGAAACCACCACGTAACCAGAGGTACAAAATCCAAATTAATTACTGATAAACCTGAATCTGCCAAATGTACGTTTTTAGATGTCTAGAAAACAATGGAATGCTCAATCCACAAATCTTAATTAACATCTCTTAGACCATATTACCTTCATTCCCCCACTTCTTGTTCTCTGCTGCTCTCTGTTGTTGCCTTGAAATAATTTTTTCCTGAAAGTTCTAAGGTATTCAGTACATGCACTGCACTAATGTCTTGTGATCTTTCATAGAGGCTCAACTGGAAATACTTCTTGAACTCCAAAAGATCAACAATATATCCGAATTCCAGTATTGTGAGTGCCTAATGGTTTCCTAGTTCAATGACAACATATTACTAATTAAGGGTGTGAATTTGAGTTCTTGAAGTGTAAATTTGGCCCCTTCAACAGAAGATGTTTTGCAAAGCTAGAGAACAAATACAAATTTGCCATTGCAATTAAATAAACAATTTTAGGAAACTACGGACAAAATGTTACTGGAGTTAAAAGAATTTAGAGAAGCAATGAAGAAATGGCAAATTGTCTAAATATTTGATGGATGATACACAGCTTCACACCATTAAACCAAAGAATAAACACCTTCAAAATTTCCTCCTCATGTAAAACTTGACATTTCAATGCAAATTAGCACTTCAACTGTTACAGGCGAAAATAACCAAAATTTGAACCACAAGGTTCTGTCAACATCTCAACTACGGTATCCTTGAGCTTGGATCTGAAGATTTTGGTTGTCCTCTAAAAGACGGTCATATTCCAGAAGAAGATCGGCAGCTTGCTTTTGAAGGGCAGTAACATGAGCTTCTGCAGTTTCAACTTTCTTGTCCTTTTCTGCAGACTCCACCTTTAGCTTGTTCAGGTTCTCTGTTAAGGTAGAGATTTTTTTCTTCAATTGCTTTATTTCATCATCAGCTTTCTCTGCTTTTTCTTTAAACTGTGTTCTTTCTTTCTCCAGACTTTCGACTTCCTTCTTTGAATCCCCAGTAGCACTTCTTAACATAATCAATTTCCGCATGTAATGGTGCATGCGGTCAATCAGAAATCCAAGGAACAAGGAGAAACCTGCAATATTAAAAATTCGTCCCTTCAGGAATGATAACAAACTTAAGTACTGCAGAGCATCTAATAGTTACTGCTGAAGTCACAAAAATATGAAACAACTTTCAGTCAGCATCCTAGAATTGTCTGTTGGAATATGCATATGAAGAAGTTCATTTGCCTCCAGTTCTCAATGTACAAAAGTCACAAACATACAAGCATAAAACTGAGCTCTTCACATTCAATAGGCTAAAGAGTATGTTTATCCAGAAGAGCTGAGCAAATACAACCTTTTCTGGACGCAGTAGACAGTATTTTGAATTTTTTAACCAAACACACAGCTAACATTACAGAAAATACAAGGCCAAAGTTGAATGAAAGAGGGCTCAGAAACACTTCAACTGATTCACTACCAGTTGAATTTGCACAAGGTTTTGAGAAACTAAAGGTAGTACAGAAGACATATTCAAGATAATGAAATTGAATAGCACAGTAAATAATATATGTCTGAAAACAATGTCATGCTACCGAATGCTATAGCTTAAGTATAGCTATGGCATAGAAATAAGGTCCTAAGATGCAAGCAACAGTTAATATGCTGACAGCACATGACATGGAGAACAAGGCAGGCTGAATATTTATTCCATGAGGGATTTGCCTTCTTAAAGTCCAGTGCTTAAGCATACATGGCAACTTTTCTTATGGGGCTTCAGACACTATATGTTATTTTTGGTTATCCTAATAGCCAGGAAGCAACTGGGTTGCAGAGCCACAGCCTCATAGGGATCAGGAAATAAAAAGTGAAAATAAGTTAAACCCCCACCATGTAGTGAAATGCGACACAGCTCCATTTTACTTCTTTATCTGCTTTCTGAGTTGTGGCAAGATTTCAATAATGACAACCAGTAGAAGAATGATCAATAAATCGTGTTTATATTAAGCAAACGCTTTTATTTTTCCTTTTCTTATCATTTCAAATTTAGAATGACATCAAGTTCTAAGCCCACTTGCTACACCTCTGATCAGCAGTGCCCCTCCAATAATGAGTTACAACCAGAAACAAAGATTTGATGAATTATTTATGCAAGATGTCCAGTTATTTCTCAAAATTCAACTTAACCAATAGGAAATTATTCATAGTACAAAAGTAATTGAGACCAAACTGTGTTAACTAGATGGAAAGAATAAAAAATCTTCCTTGTTAGATTAAACTCGTAGAGATATGGAGCAACAAAACAAATCAGTTGCTCCATGACTTCAATACAACTATGGATATCAACTCTTACCAGAGACAATATGATAAAATGATAGACACACACACAACAGACTTTTGCGTTCATTTGTGCTATAAAAATTGCACATGGTGATAAATCCAGAGAAGATTCCTCAGAACAAAGAGTTTGATCTGATATTTGATATTGTCAATTAACAAATGAAGACATCCTAACAGACTTCAAATTGGTCGACACTAGTCATTACAGATTATTAAGTCAGAAACTGTCAAAACCAACGGCTTGTCAGTAAATTCATGCTACGCGGTTTTAAATCGAGTCAGCTATGCTAAGTAATTCAACACCTGCAGCACTTATAAAAACATTAAAACTGAGACACTGGGATGAAGATAACATCTAGAAAATGTAGTTGACCAAAACCTCACGTGATACATAAAATGGCATAGGTATTGCAATCTTATTACGGGATAGGTAATGGCAAAGTTAGGATATTCTAATTTTAAAGCTAATAACTTTGCATAGAACAGTACTCCAGCACTTCATTTGGCAGTTGCAACACCTTCTACCCCCACCCACCCACCCCAGGCAAAAAGAAGAAGAAGAAAGAAACGCAAGCCTTTAGAAATCAGAAATAGTTAAGAAGAGAGCAAAGAACAAGGAAAAGGAAACAGAGTGCTTATTTCAGTACATATGCATTTATCGAATCAGAACCATTGCCAAAAAATGCTCACTTTTACATACACCTCTGTTCCAAACCTTGTTTTTTTTTTCCCCTCTGGAATACCACCATACGCCATCGATTAAACAGAAAATATATGCCATTAGAAAGTAAGTAAATATGTAGATGTACCCAATGGGGTAAAATCATACCCATAAGGGAGGCCTCTAGCAAGTTGGTTCTCCAGAGCACCTGATCCATTGGTGACATGGTACCAAGCTTAGCACCCTTGTTTTGAATCTTAACAATGCTAATGAAGTTTGAAAGGAGGATGGCAGCAAAAGTACCAGCAATAGTCAAAACTGTGCCCTTTCTCATCTTCACCTGATCTAAACACTTCATTACAAGCTCCCTAAAAGGACCAATTTTCACCACCAAAAGAAATGCCACCAGACCCTCAGCACACAGAACCAAATACAGTAGCTGAATCATCCTCACAGAACAATGAACTACAACCAGCAATCAATTTCTCCTGTGCGTGGTTTGATCTAGAACAAAAAGGAAAAAAAATTTACAACTAAAACCCAAAACTCCAAATCACTTTTTCCTTGAAAAATAGCACCAACATATCTTCTAAGCTTTATTAAAGAACAGAGAAAACAAAAATCTTCCTTGTAGAAGCATTGCCCAGTGAGCAATTAGACAAGAATCACATCGGAGTCATTTCTGCAAAAAAAATCCAATCTTGGAAGAACCATAATCATAATCTTTAAGATGTAATCAACTATCTAAACTTGAACCGATTGGGTTTTTGCTGTTTGCAGTGTGAAAAATACTCTTCAATAAAGCTGAACCTCTTGGCAGAATATAGGGTTTAAGGCACTTACAGATCCATGGAATTAGGCTAGTAAAAAAAAACACCTTTTCCTGGGGGAAAAAATTACACAGAGTTAAACAAATCCCTCCATTAACCCTCTGTTATTCCTCTAAATTATTAGTGCCCCCAGCCTATGGGATCAGTGGAATGGATTATGCTTTACAGAGAAAGAAAAGATACAAGAAAAATATAAAGGGTTTTAACAGTAGAAGGTGGATACAATGAATTGGAAGTGAAGCAAAAGCAAAGGCTTAAAAAGCGTAGATGGACTCTTATAATGACTATAGTGAGATTGATGATTCGTTTTAGTTTACATTTCAAGATTAAGAAGAGAGCAAAACTATCATCCTCTTGTAAGTTTTACAAATGATTATTTTCCCCCTCCTTTTTTTTTTTTTTTTTTGCTAAATAAGAAAAAAAATTCCTTTGTTCTTTAAAAAAATCACGAAATTTGATGATTGACTTCAGAGATGCTCAATCTGCAGTGAAAATAAATAATCTTGGTAGAAGCTTGAGAAATTCCTATGTCCTAGAAACCTTATCTAGGACTTTGACTAGGATGCACGCTTAGCAAACCCCTTTCCCCCCCTCTCTCTCTCCATAATGTGATTTTCCTTTTTCATTATATTATTATATTATCGAATTTATAACTTTTAAAATAAAAATATTTTTAATACAATATTTTACTAATCATTTTTTAAATTTATAATTTATTATCTCATGTAATTTTATTGTTAATTATTTTAATAACAACAAAATTATTATAATTTTTTATCAGCATATATTAAGTTAAATGTTAGTAATATTTAATTCTATTTTTTTATGAGAATATTAATTCTTTTAGTAATTTAATTTTAATACGCCCACTGCCCTCGGTAAAATCTCCTTCCGTCAGAATTGGACAAAATTTTGGGTCGTTTGGATCCAGATCGAACATTTAGACAGATACAAGGCTTTCAAAGATAAACGTAGGCCTGAAAAAACATTTAAACCCCATGTTCTACAGAGGAAAGGAAAGCTTAAGAATAGCCCAATAGGCCCTCTCGGAATAGTGAGCCAGATTGGGGCACTGAAGCCAGCTGGAACGAAGATGGAAGATAAAGCAAACATGAAGGGGATGGAATTTAAGCGGGGCCAATAGTTGGTCGCTCAACCGTTTAGATTCTTTAACGAAACAGGTCCCATCAATTTAAAATATAAACTTTTTAACAAAATTTCAAAAAAAAAAAAACAATTTTCTCCAACGTTATTAAAAAGTTTCAATTTAGTCCCTAAATTTTTCACAATATCATTATTTTAGTTATCTTGTCTTGAGTTTTCGTCCAAATGTTAAAAGCTTGTGGTTTTCGGTAAACATTGGTGTGAAAAAACTCAACATTCTAATATTTTTATTTAAATTTTCACATAAATTCATTCTAAAATGATTGTTTTTTTTTTTGCACAATAGAGAATTTAATTAAAAATTTTAGAAACTCATAAACTTGATTAAAAATCTTTACACTTTTAATGCTAATTTTCATTTCACCCTATAATGAAACAGATGGAGTAATAAAGTTTGGTTAGAATGATTGTGAAAGGAAAAGTTATTAGTGGTAAAAATAAATTGTTCTTAAAATAAAGTATATTATGAAGAAGTCAAAAACAAATAAATCAGGAGAAGTACTACCACCCTCCATATATAGCATTCTTCCCACTAATGAGAGGGATTGAGAAAAAAAGGACAAGCTAAAAAATATTATTGACTAAATTATTTTTTCAAAATAAATAAAAGATGGAATGAAGAATGATGAAATATATATTAGTGATTTTTGTAAATTTTCTCCTCCTTTTCTACTTCTTATGAAACAATAAAGTAAAATATATCACTTAGATGAAATGTTTGTTCTTTTCTTCCTCTCTCTCTCATCCCAATGCCATGATAATGTCAGGACAAAATATCCAGATAAAACATTTTTCCATTATATTTGTTAGAATGTTTTGCCCTTATATATATTTGTTAACATTTTGTAATTTGTTTCTTGTTTTTTTTAAAAAGGCCATAAAACTAGACATGAATGCCCATTTGCTTTTAGGCTTAGTTTTATTAGGGTGGAAAGTGAAAATAAATGCTGAGTGTCTTATGTTGTTTGGTTCGACTTTTTCAATTTAAACCAAAATGATGCATATATACTTATGGAAGATATACTTTTTGTAGTCTTATTAATTGAGCCTTTGAAATATTTGAATTCAAAGTTAATTTATTTTTATTTCTACTATTTTGTAAAACAAAACAATTAGATGTTTGACAATTTAAGAATACAAATAAAAAACTAGGTTTACCGTTGTGACTTCATTTTTTTTATAAAAAAAAACATCCAAATATAGTGTAATATGACATTTAGAATATTAAATTGAAATAAAGTTAGTATTGAAGACTTAATTACAAAAAACAAATTGCATATTTCCAAAGACTAAATTGACATTATTCCTTCTAACTTTTTTGTTTTGGCTTTAACAATTAGGTTTTTAATCAAGTTGAAAGAAAAGAATGAGTAATTTGATTAGTTTTAATTTGTTTAGGGACTAAATTAAAATAAATCCATCCTTCAAGACTCAAAAATATCATAATTGTTTTCTCTAATTTGAATTTTCCGATATCCGGAACTGTTTGGGCCGTACTATTCCATAGTTTGACTCGAAATATGCCAGCATAGGAATCTCTTACTTTTAGGGATGAAATTAGAATAAATTTAAAAACAAAAAAAAACATTAATTTTTCGTTAAAAAATCCACCAAGTAAGAAAATTACTTTCTTGACCAGATATAAAAAAAAGAAAGAAAAAGATATACACACAAAACCACATAGTGAGTTGTGCTTGTAAAATAATGCAAACGGACTTGACAAAAAATATGCAAATTTGGTGTGTCGTATGTATCAATTGTCAAACCTGCCGGCACGAATTAAATATGAAAATCTTTTATTTCTTTTTTCCCCCCTTTCCCACTTCCCCCTCTCTCTTTTTGGCGTAAACTCTCCTTTAAAAGAAAATAAATAAATAAAACAAAGTGGTCAATATGAGCGTGTATAAGGTGGGCACGTTGGCGTTGCGTCATGCGTGTATTTACTTTTTAGTTTCCCATTTTATTCTTTATTTAATCATATATTCATACTTACTAATTATACGTTTCAACAAAATGATAAAAGAACATAAAATTTTAACATGATGAACGCATTTTGTAGATGATTAAATAAGATAATGTATTTCAAATTAGAGAAAACAAAGTAAAGTTGTGTAATCATCTTACACAACAAGATAAGTAAGATGATTAAATTTCATTCGGAATTTAATACTTTAATTTAAT
The DNA here is from genome assembly GCA_019593545.1 of Apocynum venetum. Taxonomy (NCBI): domain Eukaryota; kingdom Viridiplantae; phylum Streptophyta; class Magnoliopsida; order Gentianales; family Apocynaceae; genus Apocynum; species Apocynum venetum. Next base: position 4,259,304 of record SRSM01000324.1, read on the forward strand.
TTAATTTAAATTTGAATGTTCATTAATTTAAAATAAGTATATATATACTTAATCTTTATAGTAAGCCAAATATTTATATTTAATTTTGAACATATAGATTATAATATAATTTTGAAATAATTTATTTACAAAACAAGGAATGTTCCTTCCACTAAAAACAAAGCAGAAGGGAATATAAAATTTGAATATCCAACATTCATTCTCTGAAAAATGAATTATTAAGCCAGTGGAAGTTGTTCTCTATTCTCTAAAGGAAAAAAGGAAAGAAAGAGGCGAGATGGAAGTTTGTTTTTTTCCTTTGTTTGCCTAATCTTTCCTTCCGGTTTGGGGAATAGTTGACTTTCTTTGAGGAAGACATGCGCAGACATATATAGAAGTGGGGAAAAAAATTAAAAACAACATGTTCATAGATATCATTAATAATTTAATATATATCATAAAACGTGGATGATTTATGATTAAAATCTTGTTGCATTATGATCAATAAACAATGAAATGGAGGCATAGTTGTGTTTGGCCGAGGAAAGGAATTGACAATAATCAAAATTAAGCGTTGATAATGTTTGTATATGACGAGTGGTGTCATTGTCAAATTTAATCTAAATATTCTTATATACATAAAGTAAGTAGGTGTAAGTAGACTTGTTAAAATTCTTAAATTTTAATTTATTCATCAAAAATGATTTTTTGGGAGAGTTTTTAATATTTTAAAAGTAAAATTATTTTTAGCAATATTAAAACAAATATTTTAAAAACAATAATTATATAAAAAAATTAAAACAATTTTTTTTAAAAAAAATGTTAGCAAGAAACTCAGTATTAAGCTATTATTTTTAATAGATAAATCATTGATAAAAAACTTATTGAGTAATTAATTTTAGAATCTCAATAAGTTCAGATAAATTCATGTTCTTACTAATTAGATTAATCTCTAATTCAATTAAATATCACTACCAACCAATCATTTTTTAAATGAAAATTTTAACTTTCATCAAATGAAAAATTTTAAGAATAAAATGATAACTTTCCTTATATTACTCCCGGTAGTAGTTACTCGATATTTCTTGAAATTTTATCCAAAATCTTTCAAAATATACTCTAAAAAATTCCTTAAATTACCTAAAAACTATTACAAAACAATGGGAATAATTTTTTGCATAGTTTTTTGTTGTAAAAAAGTGTATAAATTTAGTAAATCTCATGCCCAATTTAGCACCAGCTTCCACAGGATTGTTGAAATAAGAAGATTTCATGAAATTGGAGATAGAAACCTATGTTCAATAACTTTGTCAAAAAATGTCAATAAACCATCAAAGAAATTATTGACATTAAATAAATTAATAAATTTATCATGCAAATTCAAGTTTAACCAATAAAATATATTAAATAATTATTCTAATATGTCATACCTTTTTGGTAACACTATTGATGCATCGTGATGCATATATGTATACGTTCATAGATTAAATTGACTTGCATATCATATCACATTGTTATGCCGTATAATGATTTTAGAGAAATTTGAATAACATATACCGTTTTAACATTTTCTTTGTGTACTGTCTGAGTAATAACGTTACATTCATCATATATTAGATTCATCTTTCGATGACCTAACATTCTCTCAAATCATCTGCAACATTAATATAAAGTTCAAAAGTTTGTCATATTAAAAATATCGATGATTTTTAATGTTCTTGTAGATGAAATATTTTTAATCTTGAATTACCTCATATTCTTATGTTGAAATGACACATATGATATGACAAATAGGAAATAGCAAATATATCTTATTTTGATTTTAGTCATTTTTATAGGCAACTTGGAATTTAATCAGTTTTTTCCTCTTTGTCTTTTACCAATTTTTTCAAATTCATTGTAATTTAATATCTCATCATTGCTTTCATTTATAACAATATTTAAATAGCTTTGATTAATTTTCATTCCGAGATTAATCATTTATTCTTTTACTTTTGTACACCACTTTCTTCATGTACATAGTTAATCTTAATACTTCTTATTCTTCTTCATTTCTTTACAAAATATATAATTCAATTCGTAAATTTAAAAAATATTATCATTTGTTTTCTATTAATGCATTATAAAAAATATATCACATGAGAATGGAAAAATTGTGGTGCTAATGTCCAAAAGAATGCTTGATTATATTAAATGATTAATTTCAGTCAATGTCCGACTAAGTGGTGAACGTCTATTTGATTTTGGTAAAAATAGTTTTGTCAAGAAAATGAGAAGTAATAAATTTAAAATATGTTACAAATATGTCAAGTAAAATTACAATACAAAATGTCGTTATCTTGAATATGTATCTAAAAATTGAGAAAATAAAATAACTTTTATAAATGATTAACTGAGTAAGAAATCACTGGATAACATCTGATTGACTCTTAAGACACATCATTCATTGTGAAAATGTTCAATAAAAACTTCTAAAACTATAGAATACATTAAAAAATGAAGAATAATGTTATAGTCTCGATAATTTTACTTAAAATGATTTTGTATACAAGTTTATATACAAACTTGATGATACGAAAATCAAATATATAATATGCATGTATTTATAATTTAATGCACTGTTATTTTTATATGAAAATTTTATGACGGTGAAAAAAGGGACCCATGGGGATAGTGACAAATATATTTGTTATAGTTCAATAGGAGATAGATTTGTCAATTTAGAAAATAAATTTTGCTCATTTTTTTTCTTAAAAAAATTATACAAATTTTTCTCAACAATTCCCTTCAAATTTAAAATTTAAAATTATAATATATGAATAAATTAATATATAATTTAAATTTTTACCGGTTCATTACTTTAATAATTATATTTATTTTATTAATTTATCTAATTCACAATGTACTACACATCCTATCATTTATTTAGTTCTTAAAATGAAAAATTCTTATCAAAATGATTTGTTATTATTAATATTTTATATTTTAAGCAAAAGCTATACAAACAACAATCATATTTTTGAATGTCAATCTCAGCGGCGTATCCCCCCAAAAAATGTAAATTGTGAGTGCTACAGTGACAGATTACTATAGTGATCTACAATAATATACTATTATACCCCTATCTTTCTTTATATTTTATATTTTAGTGAATATTCTGACATGCTTTCAACTCCTCAATGTATTTCACTATTTTTACTTTCCCTTCCCAACATTCTCTGCAACTGATCCATTTTTCGTCTCTCTGCAAGCTAAAGCTTAAAGAATTGGTGTCTTTTTTCCTTCTTTAAACTGATAACGATAGCATAAAACTTGTGGGAAGGAATGTAGGAAACACTTGGAATTTGAGGATCGTGCTTCTCAGACTGCTCGACTATCTCGACTTTAAGCTTGTGGTAATATGATTTTTCTCTTCTTTTTTTTTTCAACATATTATTATGAAGTGGCAGTTTCTAATATTTAGGAGTGTATATCTTTTTCAATATTTTTTTCCAATATCTTAGCAGTGATGAGGACTGTCGAATTTTTTGTTTTTTTTTAAAGAGGATATGAGGAAATTGCTCATACTTTGTTCAATTTTAGATCCTCAATTACAAGTATTTTAATATTGTTGATATTTGCAAGTTGGTTGAGATGTTTTCCTAAAGATTTTTCTGAACATGAGAAATTGTATTTGAAATATCAATTGGAGCACTTTGAACTTTATATTTGTCGATATATTATATTTTAAAACTTTATTAAAAGTTTAAAAAGATAGAAAAATTACATATTTATCATTCTCTTATTGATAGATTGATTCGAGTTAGGATAATTTTTTTCCATTTTGATGAAAGATGATTTTGCAATGAATTATTTGATCACATTTATTAAAAAAAGAAATTACGTAAACATTTGACAATAATTACATTATTAATGACTTTGTTGATATGAAAGAAAGAAAATTACACTTTAAATTCCAAATAAAAAACAAGTAATTAACTTTTCATTATTATTTGTGATATACATTATTATTCTTTTTATTCTTGACATTTTCTATTTATGCAGGAAAAACGATGAAGATGATATAATTATCATATCATAAGTATTATGTAAGTGAGCTTTGGTTGTATTTGGCAAATAACTTTATATTTTTGTTTTTGTTTTTGTTTCAAATGATAAAATATATGATATTAATATATTAAAAATAGTTTAAATAAATTAAAGTAATAAACATAAAAATATTATATCGTTTTTAGTCTAAATTTATAAGCTCGCCCCCAACCTTGAAATTCTGCGTCCGCGGCTGCATGTCATGGTCAACAACTTGTTGAAACAGACATAACAGCAGCCATGATCTGTTCATTTTTCTTTCCTTTTTGTCCCCTCTGGGCTAATAATAGGTCTGTCCATTGATCTATTCTTTTCTCATACCAACGACCATCGAGAATCAAATCCAGCTATATAGGATGTGATGAAACCCGAAGCTCCTTCTACGGGCAGCTGTGCTAAAAAATGACAGCATGGCCAGCTTGTCAAATACCCACCCCCAATGGTAAAGGTGTGTATATTTTGTAAAGCCAAATGGCCAATGTTTCTACGTACCCATGAAAGTTGGTAAAATTAAGACATATTCAAATATAAATTTTATTTATAAAATACACTTATTTATTTATTAGAAAAATAGAGTCCATTGATTTGGGTGAAATATTTGAAGAAAGTATAGAGATGAGGAGAGGATCTTTGTTTATGAGAATTTGTGTCAAGACTATGATTAAGATTAACTAGTTGATAATTTTCTCAAAATAAATATATTAATTTGATAAGATGTACTTAAATTCATTTTTATATATCATATAATAATTTTATAAATTTTTTATGCCAGATTGAGAGTATTACAATTTGAAATGAAAACTAAGTAAAAAGAAATATAATGACAATGAGGATAATATTAAAATTGATAATAATTTTTTTTTAAAAAAAAAACCTTCAACTACTTATGTCAAAGGAAGGAGTGAAGGAGTATTAAAAGTTTTTGCATTAAACTGCAGCATAATAGTTTAATAATTAAGCAGCTGGTAATTTTTTATTTAAAAAGAAACCACTATCAAATATTCCATACAAAACATTTCTAACAAACTTACGAGCAAAATTGATTAGTCAATTAAATATTAATAATGCAATGTTAGTAAGTCTGATTTGCTAATATTTAAGTATAACTCCTTGAATTTAACTTTTATATAAGAGACAACATTATACTAAATAATTCATCCATTTAAAATTGAATGACAATATTTTTATTTTAATTTATTCAAAATTAAATATTTATTTTCTTTAAAATAAATATTTTTTTATTCAAATATTTATTAATACTCCTTAATTTAATATATTTATATCTCATTAATTTATAATCTCCCTTGCTCACCAATTTCATTTAAGATATTTACATTTTATCTAATGCATATATTTCAGCAATCTATTATATTAATATTAATGATAATTATTTAGTAAAAAAATATCAAAGATAATTTATTAAGTTAATTAAAAGTTAAAAATATTTCTTAATTTTTAATTAAATTAAAAAGTTTGAATTTTATTTTGACAAAATATTTAGATGGGATAGAGAGAGATTATTTAATCCTAAGGGTAAGAAAAGCTAATGATCAACCCTTATAAAAAATATTTTTACCTTGGTGGATACTTCCGCAGTCCGTACGGTGACTAGTTCACAGTTCACACGGAGAGAGAGAGAGGGCTGAGAGTTGAGACCGGGCGAGGAAGACTTTCATTACGAGCAAGTGAAGACTAAGAGAAGACTTGCTAATTAATGTTAGTCTGTCCGCTATACCCGTTGTTGATATTGCTTTCGAAAGAGAATAGTCAAATTTTTACCGATGGCGCCGGTCAATGGTTGATAAACCTCTCCTCTTCTCTTACTCTTCCTCATCTTCTTCCCTTCTTGAGTCTTTGCCATTCTCTCTCTCAACTCCAAGTCCTACTTCTCTCTCTCTATCTCCCTCCCTCTATTGTGTTTTCCTTTGGGGGGGGTTTTCGAAATTAGTTTTTTCATCACGATCGAGAAACTTTTTTTCTTGGGGGATTTTTTTTTCTTCTACTGTTTCTGGGCTTTTTATTCAAGAACTTAGTGAAGGAGAGAAATGGAAGTAAGTTATTATGTGTTTTATTTCTAGTAACATATTTTGCATGCAATAAACTGTTGATCCTTCATGGAATATTTGCTTTGTTGGATTTGTTTGTTTATGTTTCAAAAGAGACGAAACGAAGCCCTTAATTAAGTTTGTCTTGTTATTCTCTTAATTTTGTGAATGGAATTTATCACCTCTGCCGTACGTTGTTTCTTCTTCTTTCAGTCTAATTTCACAAATCGAATTCTTTCTTTTTCTCTACGATTCACTCTTTAATGGGTTCTTTTTCCTGAAATTGATTCATCTAGGTCTTCAGTACAATTCTCATTTGCCATTTACTATTGGGGTTTCTCTTTCCTCTCTTCTTCCCCACATGGATGATATTGGCATAATAATTTGATCATTATTAAGTAATCTCGGATAATTTTTACAAATTTTTTTGGTTGTATTTGTCCTTTGTTTATTGCCTTTTTTCTCTTTTTGTAACTTCTGTTTACCGGATTATTTAACTCAAAAGCTGTGGGTTCAGGCCTTTGGAACCTTGTTTCATTGTCTGCATATATTCTTCATTTTCGCATTTATCATTTCATGTGAAATGGCACCATGTGAACAGTGATGTAGCAGTCGCGGACCCTATTCATTTTGTATCTACTGAAATCACATCCTTTCTATTTGAAAGCCAGTCCATAACCAAATGATGTTTTTCAAATTTCGATCACAAGATGGATCGCACATCCATATCAAATGACTCCACCAAAAACCCATTTTTTTATGTTCTTTGCTGTAAATCTGGGTAATTTTATTCTCCAATTGCCTTATTGCATTTTATTTTCAGTATAGGGGAATTCAATTGACAATATGGTTAATGCAACGTTATTTAATGAATCCCATCAACTGCTCTCTCTCTCTCTCTCTCTAAATTTTCAATTGAAAATGATAAATTTATTCTCTTTGACTTTTCCCTGGAAGTAATGTTGTTCTTCTTAGACCCACCAAAATCTTGTGGAATATGTTTCCTGGCTACTTCCGTGTAGTATTATCAATCATTCATTTGCCATTTGCCATCCTTTTCTCAGATTTTTATCTCAACACTTCTTTGACTAAACAATATCAAGACTACAAAGATCCATTAAAAGGAAAAATGCAAGGTTGCTAATTTAAACGATATGCTATATTGCCTTTAATCAACTTTCGAATGGCATTTTGACATCTAATATTGCCTTTTAATCAACTTTTGAATGGCATTTTGACATCTAATTTTCTGCAATCTGTAGGAAATTTCTGTTGATGTGTTGATTTAATTATTATAATGCTAGGACTTTCTGGCCATATTCAGTTTTGATTAGCATGGTCTTACATGGAAAAAATAAGTTGCATTTGAAAAAAGGATATAGGCTGAACTTACAAGTTCCTTTCTATGTTGTAAGGTTGCCATAGTGATTATAAGCTTATTCTTGATACTCCCTCGGTCCCTAAAATTTTGCCGATCTTTGACTGAAAAGGAGAACTGAAAAGATACTAAGATTCATAAATACAATAGTAGAAAATCATTATAATACTCTTCCTGTTAAATGGTTTATGGGTCAAATGGTTTAAAGTATGGGTATATTAGGAATATAAGTAATTAATATGTTATTGATTTAAAAGATTGATTAGACTTTTGGGATGGAAGGAGTACTAAGTAGTATCAGGCTCAGATGTTCCACATATAAAGTAGCAGCGGAATAAGGAGCTGCTGATTCACAATAATTCATAGACCTTACTTTCTGGAAGATATTTCCATATTGCTGTATCTTTGTTCTATTAAAAAACCAGCAAGAAAACTTTCTAGGCAGATGATATTATTCTGCTTATGATTATTAGACTTGATGCTATTGTAAGCTTTTTAGGCAATAATTAACAATATTGCTTTGCTTTTGATCTCAGCAGCGCGGACATGTGCCAAAATTTGGCAACTGGGAAAGTGAAGATAATGTTCCCTATACAGTATACTTTGAAAAGGCAAGGAAAGGTAGAGGTGGAAAGATGATAAATCCAAATGATCCCCAGGAAAATCCAGAAATGTTCTCCAATATGCCTTCTTCAAATCCAGCTCCTGCTCCTCCCTATGGAACTAAAGCTCAAGCAGAAGAACCAATGGGACGTGAAGCAGGTAGGACAACACCTGATCGACGCAGAGTAAGCAGGGAAGATGTCAATTATAGGCAGTTTGTAGAGTCTCCTGCACGTACTGACAATACGAGTCGCAGAACTTCTGGCGATCACTCATCACATCAACAGTATGGTCATGGATCAAATTCTGGTAGACCTTCGAGGCAACATGCAGGATCTGAACACAGCATTGAGAAGTCACCACTCCATCCACATTACCAGGCTAAGGTCAGGGGGGCTGGTGGTGGTTCTCCTGCATGGGAGGGGAAGAACTCATATGATAGTAGCCATGGTACTCCTCAAAGGTCTCGGATGAAACCAGCTACTAGAGTAGATGAAAGTGTATGCCCCTTTTTTCTTTTCTTTTCCAGTGTTTTATTTCATTCTTGTTTTAGTTGCACAATTCAAGATGCAACTGGCTTTGTGCATTTTCATTTCAAATTTTACAACATTTCCTGTTGACCTTGTAAATATAATTTATAGAATATGCAACTGAACGATACTTAATCTGGTTGAATGTGAATTGCAGCCTGATAGAGGTGCTGCAGTTCCAAGATTTGGCGAGTGGGATGAGAAAAATCCTCAATCAGCTGATAATTTTACTCATATTTTCAACCGAGTGAGGGAGGAAAGGCATACTGGCTCCTCAAACGCACCGGGTGCTAAATCTGAGTCTTCCAACTACAACACTCAGAAACAGAAAGGTGATAACAGTCCCAAGGTATGTTACAAATCTCTTTTCTCTTTTCTTGACATGTTTAATTTGTGCTATAGATCTCTTTTCATCTATGTGACATCTAGTGCTCAATAGATTTGGATCTACCATAATGTCTACAAGCTAATTTGTTTCCTTTATTTCCAGGGATGCTGCTTTCCCTTTCTTAGGAAATGAAGAATTTGGTCTTCTGGTGTTTATTGCTATTTGTTGGACCTGTAAATAGCACTCAAGGCCTTCTAGGGATGCAGAACTCTCTATTTCTGTTTGATTTTTCTCACAATTTGTATGCTGGTTGTGATAATAGAATTTTTTTTTTCTTTTTCTAATTATTATTATTATTATTTTGTATAATTTTTTTTGCTTTGCTATTTTTTCCTTGTTTCTGCATTGTACCATGTAACTACCAATTTTTGCAATCATGTTTAATTGAATCAAAGAAAAGATTTCAGATTCTTTTATTCCAATCCACATATTTGTTGCCTCGTGATTTCGCCTGTTATTTGTCCTAAATGTGCCCGCCATGCCCCCTGGCTGTCCCACTCCCAATTTAAAGATAAAAGAGGACTCTAGCAGAAATCTTCTATGAGATGGATGGAAGTGGCTGTCACAGACTAACAGGTAACAATTTCTAACACTTGGATTGCTACCCTGAGGGAAAAAGCTCTTGAGTACCGTTAGTATATTAAGGTACATCATATTTTTCTTTTTTCCAAACACAAAATTTGAGGGAGAGTTTTTTTCCATTATTCAAATTTTCATGTAAAAAACAAAAGTACTTCCTTCGTGCTCGTCCTGAATTGAATGTTTACTTTTGAATTTAATTAAAATTTTAAAAAAGTTTTAAACTTTAATGAATTTATTAAATTATGATATCACAATCTCACATCATGAAAATGGATTTAAGTACTCACTTTCAAATTGAGATATCCATTTTAACATAGCAATAAACATTGTCACTTATCTAGATTCGAGGGTTCGGAGCGTGACATAAATTATCTTTGATATTAATTAAATGGATTGGGTGATGATGTGTAAATATTTTAAAATAGAAGTTGTAGAGTGATAAGATTAATAATATAAAATTTATTAAAATATTTTTTTTGAAAAAATTAAATTAAGTATATTATTAATGAAATTTTGAATAAAAAATATGTTTATTTTTAAAAATAAATATTTAATTTTAAAAAAATTAAAATATAAATATGAATATTCAAATTGTACAAATTAAGTAAAATATTTTACCATATTTGTTGGCAGTAGATGTGGCTTTGAATTTTCAGCTACCTACAAGTTAGGGGAAAACAAAATGAAAAAGAGACCCGACAATTGCATAATCCAGAGAGAACTTGCTCAAACCAATAACTCATATTTACTCTAATTCTATTATTTTTATCTTTTGCGCAACATATTAACTTTATCAATAGAGATCCTTGAGTCCTATACTTTTAATCTTTTTTTTTTCCTCCTAAAAAAAAAGCAACAAATTAACCGCATGTTAAATAAAGTGATTTGAGAAGTTCGTAGATTAAAGTATAGGTTGAATATCTCATGATATTCATAGATTACTCATAACGATAATGGAGTATCCTCTCCTCTCAAAAAGATAATGTTGTAAATTATGCATAGTCAAATTTTTTTTTACAAATTTAAATTTATATATTATATCAAAAGCGAATATTTCATATTAAATAGAATAAAATTTTTCAACGACAATTTTATAATAAATTGAACTTTAAACATTTAAAATTTGAAATTGTAATAAAATACTATTCTTTTTGAAATTAAATGATTAAATTTTACTTAATTCAAATTAAGAATATGTAATGGGATTTTAGATGATAAGTATAATTATTTTAATAAATTAAATAATATATTTAAAATTAAAATGTGAATATTTAATTTAAATGGGAATCATTCGATTAATAATTAAAAGAGTGTTTCGTCAGTTGATACGTTTTCCTCTTTTAGAAATTTATTAATTAATTAGACTGGTGCCTGATATGTTTGAGTACGAAAAAAAAGAAGAAAACAAGGAGAATACATTTACAAAATACATTTTTACAAAAAGACAAAAATCATATGCTAAAAGAGAATGCATCTTACAAAAGGCTTAAAACTGGGGAAGGAGGCAACTCAGATACATTTTTATAACAACACAGATTTATAATTTTACAGTAAAACTTTTCTGAGGGAAATTTACAGTCATACTTAACCACCAATTAGTGTATACATATAAAATCATACATTATTGTTTTGATGAATTAAAAGCATATTCGATTAGACCCACGTTATAAGTATTAATTACATATTGATATATCATTACTTCTAATTGCTTTCTCCGTCTTAAAATATAATTCAAGACTCTTATTTTGTTTCAAATTATAGGTATTTATGATTTTTTAGAGGTATTTTATAATTATTTTTAATATTATTCTTATTCATTCTTGTTATATGAACTTTCACTTCCTTTTTATTTTCTAAGACAAACTTTCCTCTCTCTTTTTTTTCTTTTTCCAAGACAACAAATAAGAATATTTTAGAATTTTTTATTTTGTAAACAATTATTCAATGACATATATTTTGAAATTAGAAAAATAATCTTAAATAGGTAATTACTTATATTTTGAAATAAAGATAATTAGTCAATTTAGTACCTTAAGTTTATATTTATGGCCACTTTAGTACATCTTCTTTTTTTCAAACCACTTTGATATTCTATATAGTCATATTGATACTTTCAACTGAAATTGCACATTTTTTATGAGATTGGTCACGTTACTTGCACATGACCCATTTGTTAGGAGTACTTTTGGAAATCCATAATAACTAACGTAAAAATTAGCTAATTTAGTATCTTAAATTTAACTTCTTAATCAATTTTGGTATCTCATATTTTTTTCCAGGTCATATTGGTACTATGTCTTTATATTTATTAGTCATTTTGATACTTTTGGTCAAAATATTGTTGAAATTCAATGAAAAAAGTCATTTGACAAGTGCATAACCAAAGTTTGAAGAACATTTTTGAAAATCCATAATAACCAACGAATTAAATCCATAAACCTGATAATTGCCTCTTAATAACCTATAATCTTCTAGTTAACTTCAACTTGAGGCTTATATATTTTTATGTGGTAAGAAGAAGTTCTTGGGCAGGTGTAGATTTGAACCCCGATACAAGATTTTTGGAGTATGAAAATATAGGGGGTGAGTTATTATTAATCTTCCCTACTATCTTTTAGTCTTCATTCTTAGTAATAGATAAGATTAATAAGAAATCATCCCATATTTTTCACAACCCAAATTCTTTTTATCGAATTAAAACCTACACCTATATAAAGTTCTTACCACAACTTTCCTGCATAAAAATATATAAGCCATAAGTTGGGGATAATTAGAGTATAAAAAAAGAAATTCTTTTTATATACATTAGAGCTAATGTTGGTCATATTTCTCTTTATCGAGAAATCAACAAAGCCTTACAGTGATTTTTCGATGCCCATTATGGTACCTAATTGAGCAAAGTAATTGTATAATATCGATAGAAATTGAAATATCTCGAGGATTATAGTTATCGAATTAATGTGCAAATTCGAGATCGAGAAAATGAAGTTTTTCAATTACTGACAATATTATGAGTTATTAAGAGTATATTAATAAATTTATGTGTTTAATTTGTGGGTTATTATGAGTTTTGAAAAATGCCCTTAAAAATTTGGTTACGACCTTTTTCATTGGATTCCATCAACATTATTTGATTGGAAGTATCAAAATGACCAATAAAGATAAAGATAGAGTACCAACATGGTCTGAAAAAAAAAAAAAAAGAGATATCAAATTAGTCAAGAAGTTAAACTTAACATACTATATTGGTTAATTTTAGGATTTCCAAAAATACTCCTAAAAAATGGGTCATGTGCACATAATGTAACCAATTTCACTAGAAAAAAATGTATCATTTCGATCGAAATTACTAATATGATTACCATATTTGAAGATAAAATATCAAAATGACCTTAAAAAAATGTATCAAAGTGCCTATAAATAGATTTAACCATGGTTCATGAACCGTTTGTTCACAATTTATTAAAATAAAAAATATAAATCGAAACTTTAAAATAACAGTTTTTAACGATTTGCGATTCTGACTAGTTCCGATAAGGTTACGATTTTTATTTTGATTTCGAGAAAAAAAAATCAAAATTTCAATGTACTTTTTAATTAAATAAATGAAAATTTGTTATTAAAATGAGTTAATTTTTCTTTTATAAAATTAAGTCATTATTCGAGAATATAGATAAATCAAAACATTTATAGTTCTCTTACATTCTTACTTATAAATGTTTTCTTATCTCAATCGATTATTCATGGTTTCAGGCTTTAATGCTAGTAGGAGTTTCCTCAATGTCAAATATATTATCATTAATCATGAACTTTTTATTTACAATTAACAATGGAATATAACTCATCAATTTGAATTTGTATATTATAGGTAGAATTATATTTCAAATAAAAATTAGATATATTTCTCATAATATTATTAATTATTCTTGAAATATAAAGTTTTTATCATAATTTCATCATAAAAAACATAATATATATCTAAATATTATTGTAAATCTTATATTTTAATTCGAGGATAAAAAATAATTACAATTATATTTATTACATGTATTTTCTCTATTTTTTTATAAAAATTCTGAAAAATGAAATGAATATTGAATAACAGACAATATTTGTTTAAAGATTACAAGAAAAGTTTTGTAAAATATTTCAAAAGTTTGAAATTTAAAAAGATAGAAAATAATTTATTTTATTTTATATAATTATGATAAAATTATGATAAGACTATATATAAAAAAATAAACTTGACATGTCAAATAAAATATATATTTGAACTTTTTTTAATGTTTGGTTCGATAGTTGAATGATTTATAAATTTTTGATTTCAATGAATCAAAATTTACCAGTTAATCAAAATAAAAAATTTAAATTATCGATTTATGAACCGGAATTGATTAATTATCCTTTGAAACAATAAAAGTAATCTTAATAAGCGATTGACCGATGGCTAACGCAGGCAAATACGTATCTTAAATCGAAGTGTAGACTGTAGAGCCAGAAAGGAGGGAAAAAGGGAAAAAGAAAAATCTAAATGGACGTTCAAAATTTGCTCTCGAGGGGAGACGTATAAAAATAAAAAAGCAACGTGTCTACTCCTCCAGCTCTAAGCGACCCCGAAAGCCTGAACCGGATCCGAATACCCGGAATTGGATCTGCGCCTGTTCTTGTGTAACTCTTCACAAATACAAATCAGCCAACACCTTTGTCTTTTTGATATGTGCCACAGTCTCCACTCGGTCTTCTCTTTCATTTCTCCCATCATACCCATCTCTTCCCGTTCCCTTTTCTTCCTCTCTCTCTAAAACCATTTCCGGGTATAAAACCCTAGAAACGGAGGGGCCTCGTGTGATAATTGATAAACACATATCAGGTTCGCTCTCTCTCTTCTTTTTGGGTTTAACATTTTCCTTGGGTTGATTTCCCCCTTGAAGGATGATCTAGTTGTTATTTTTATTTTATTTTCAAAATATATATTTAGGAAGTGCTTTTTTTAGGTCTTCTGTTGATAGATTTTTTAAAAGTCCGATTCTTTTTTTAAAAAAATAAAAATTTAAGTCTTTATTCTCTTGGCGGCGGTTATGAACTTGGGATGTGTAGCCTTAGTGTTGAGTTTACAAAAAAAATATGTGTAGTTTTTCATACATTGGATGGGTAATTAACGAAATACTGGCAGTACAAAAAGGAAAAGTGGAAAGGGATTAATTTTATTCAGTAATAAGCATTTTAGGAGCGGTGTAGATGAGGGGAAAAAAAGAGCAAGCGCTCTTCTAAGGCGGATTTGGGGGAAAAAGTTTCAACTTTTTGAACCAAGATGCCACTTTGTTGGGGTTTCATTGATTATTGGCAAAAAAGTTTTTTTTTTCGGGTTACGCGATCTATGATTTTGTTGGACATAGAATCGACTCTTTGGCGATCATGTAAAACTACAGGAGATTTAGATCAAGAATCAATAAATAGATCATGAATGGTTGGTCTTTCTTGTAAATATTCTTGTGCGAGGCAATCATGTCTATTTATTTTTTTGAGTAATATTTGGTGGGGTGTTGTCTAAAAGTCTAACATGGAACTCTGGGGAACACAGAACAAGTTCTTTATTATTATTATTTAATCTTTTTTTTTCTTTCTATGATGCTGCTGCTCTCATGGGTTTGTGATGTGACAATCATGTGTATTCTTGGTTATCCTTGATCTTGTTCGTCACTTGCTGTGTGAGTTTAGTTCTATTATCTGGAAGCTTGAGAATTTGTTGTAGTTCTTTGCGGAATATTTTAACTTGGGGGTTCTAAGCTGATGAAAACATCAATACACTACTGTTTAAACTATATTTGCTAATTGGTACATCGAATGCAGAGTGCTGCGCAGATCAAGTATTTGTTTTTTTTTAAAATCAGAATCCTTATATTAAAGAGTCTCTCATTGTTGTCTAAGAAAGAAATTAGAGCTACTCTTAGTCTAAGGGTATTGTTTCATGAACTCTTGTTTCATGTGATTATTTCAAAAGAACTATAATGAGTGTCATAATCATTATCCAAAGATGTTTATGTTCAGAAACTCATTTAGATAACCTGAAAAATTTCATAGACCCATGGAAGTGTCATTTGTTAGATAGGATCAATTAAAACGTGGCACTAAGGAAATTAATTGCTGATTTGTATGAGGTAGGAAACTCTCATGTACGGTACTAAGGAAAGGAATTGACCTACCTCTTCCATTTTTTATGTTAATAGAAAAGTTAAAACATCTAAAATGATCTTTCTTTTGGTTCTTTTTGTCTTTTTTGAGTCAGGCTGGCAGTTGTAAGATGAGAATTCTGGGTTTCTGAATATCTCTGATACTATTTTGGCTAGGCTATATAAGTATAGTCTTTGTCTTTGTTAAATTATGGTCTTGAGTTTTACTATATTAGTTGATTTGTTTTTCCAGTAGGAATTGGAAAAGTCTTTTGTTCTGAGAGTGAACACTCAAATTTTAGCATGAGCAGTCAGGAGCAGAGGACACAACCTATGAGGCATTCAAGGACTCTCAGGAGGAGGAAAACGGGATTAGATGTTGATCTCAATGCCACACCACCAAGTGAAATCCGAGATCAAGCTGGTACTTCAGCTCGCCAAGGAGCTGTTGCAACAGCACCACTTGCCCCAATTGATGTTGAGGCATTCGATGATGATGTCATTATATCCTCCCCCAGGGCGTTTGCAGAAGTATGCTTTTCTTCTAAATGTTTTCTTCTCTTTTTTTTTTCAGAGAGAGTAAGAAATTTTTTTTTGGTTGCTGATTTTGTTCCAACTTTGAAGATCTTTAAATTTATCTCAGGCTAAAAACAATTCTAGAAGGAACCGTGGACAAACAGTTGTGGTTGATGTAGAGTCTGGTAATTTTACTTTCCTTATTTGTTAATTCCTCTGTTTGTTTAATTCCTTAATTCTTTTCTTGGGTTCAGTATTTCATGGGCCAAATTAAGTAATTTCTGTCTGGTTAAATGTTTCCATTGAGGAATCAATTTGGTTATACTGTGCTGCATTTAATCAATCTTGTTAATGTACCATGATCTATTGATTGCTATAAATGCAATTGGTGATTCTGGTGGCGAAGGTAGGTGGTTGATATTGGTCTATTTGGGCAGTTAGTTTTTTTAATTGAGTCACTTAATTCTCTTCTATGTATTCCTTTTGGTTCTATTTGCTTTTTGTTTCTTTTAGTTTTAATTCCATAAATTGTGGGGAGATAGCTTGATAAAAAATGAGATATCTATAGCATAAACCAAGAGATATGGTGGTTCAGTTTCTGGCATTTTCTTCCAGTGAGCATATTTCTGATGTTACTTTCCTTCCTTAACTAAATACGTGAATAATTGTTACTACCTGATGCCTGCAGGAAGGTCATTATCTAATATTATACTTTGAGATTTGGTTTTGTAGTTTTTCTGTGGTTTACTTGGTGGTTCTGACTTCTCAATTTTTTAAATCCTAATTTTTTTGTTTGGGGTTCCCTTGGATTCTGTTTAAACAATTGCAGAAGATAGACCATCCAGGATTCCACCAAATACTCGCAGCAAGCGGAAAAGAGCATCTTCGAACGAAACACTTATAAATTGTGACCTCTATATTAACCTGGAAGCTAATAGTAACTCTATGGTAATGCTAACATTCTTTGAGACTATTTTGGATTACCTTTTCACCCATATTCTGATTATGATGGACAACATCAGTATAGTTATGTAGCTATGCCATGCTGAAATGCAATTCTGATACTCATGGTATTTATCAGTCTGTCTCAAACGTGAACTGTGTTTGTCAGGGTATCTGCATTTTAGTCACTGGCTTCCCCTAGTTGGGGAATGAGCAATTTTTAAACTTGGTTTCAGAAATCTGATTTATGTTTCTATATTTCAGAGAGAAACTGCAAATTGTGTTGTATCTCTGCCACCCCCACCTCCACCTCCACCTCCAAAGGAACCTACTTTCAACTGCCCAGTTTGTATGGGTCAATTGGTGGAGGAAATGTCAACCAAGTGTGGTCACATTTTTTGCAAGGCATGCATCAAGGCTGCCATTGCTGCTCAGAATAAATGCCCCACATGTAGGAGGAGAGTCACTACGAAAGACATCATCAGGGTTTATCTTCCAGCCGCAAGCTGCTCTTGAGGTCATTGTCTCCTTTTTTTCTAATTTATTTGTTTCCTGTGAATGGAATTTTCTGACTTAAAAAAGCACATTGTTTTCTAGTTTGTAACATTGAGAACTTGATACCATAATCATAAAAATATGAAATTTGTTCAGGATGTTTTGTTCTCATGTTGAAGAGGTAATGTATATATATAAAGTGCATCTGGAAGCAAGGGCACCAAGAATCTTTAATATTTATATTGATAGTAACTCCATTTTGTTTTACGTGCAGTATTTGGGTTTTCTTTTATTTTTAATTAATAAATACTTACCATCCTGAGATAGAGAGTAATTTTTCTTTTTTAGACATAATCTTCTCTAATCCAATCCTCAGATTAATTTTGTACTATTTCCGATCAAATATGCTACTAATATCAATGTTTTCTTCAAACTTTTGTAAGATGAAAATAATGTTAAATATAATTAAATAATATATTTTTGGAAGTAAATGTTTTTAAGATCTTTCTGTAACAGTGACGAAGTAAATGCTTTGAAATTTCTGAAACTGTGAAAGAAATCTGTGAATGTTGAATTTCTATCTTCAGTGGATGTAACCTTTTAGGTCAATTGGATTAAGGTTCAATGTGAAATGTGATTTTTCAATTTCTCCTGGTTGTATTTTAGTCAAGCTACTTTTCTTCTTGGAATAATGCTACTGCAAGGTGTATCAGCCTATTAACAGGTATCTGAGTTTGTAACCAGGCACCAGAGAGTGGTTTTGTGAGATGCTTGCATTTAAATACTATGTCATGGACGGTTATTGTATTATGTTATAAGTGTTCTGGCCCTTGATTCAGTGCATAGCTCTAACTTTATCTGTCTGTCCTTATAAATGTCTGAGCCACCCATTATTTTTGTTTCTTATTTTGTCAGATTTATAAAATTCAGTTTATTGTGTGTTAATTATATTGCATTAGTTGTTCCAGTCTAGTGAAATGTATCTAATATCATTATTGGGGTGCATTTCAATAGGTTTCCACGGTCTGCTGTTTTTTATGGAGGCTAAAATGGGAGGTTTCTTTATACAAGAAGCAACTGAAGATTCTATATTGTTGTGTCGCAAATTGGATGACTTATTTGTAGGATTTGTAAGGGTGCTACTGGGATGCCATTTTAGTTGGAATCCTTAGTGGAGCTGTGGCGTTCTTGTAACCACCCCAACCGAACTTGCAGTTATGGTACATAAATTTCTAGCAAAAGAATCGCTCATTTTAGATTGATATTCAATTGCAGTTTGGCTTCTTGACTAACCTCCTCAAATCCTGGGCCTCTTTTGTTATTTGTTTGCTTTCCCTCAACCTCAAACAGGCCGTTCTGCATGCCATAGTCATCTGTTTTTTTCCTTTCCCCTCTATTTATGTTTCAAGGAGATGTATATTAAGTAATTAAAGGATTCCTTTGTTTTTCATAAATTAAAGGGAAATCATAGTGTGTAGCAGAGAACTTCCTTTTTTGGAAATTTATTCGTGTGGTATATAATATTAAGTGACCCCCATCATATAGGGTCAGAAATTCCCCTGATAGACCTAGCACCATCTACTGTGGGGCCTTCTCTATGTCCTTAACCTCGGAGATCACTGGGTTGATAAGGTCCATCCAGGGATAGCTTTGACACTAGGTGGATGAGGCTTAGAGACAACTCTGAAACACTAGGTGGAAGAAGAGGCTCTGACTCAGGCTTCAATACACTTTTCTCATTCTCATTGGCAGTGTCTTTGTCTTTCCCATCTCTCCCTTAGTATATTTAGGCCCAGCTGTCCACTTCTCCCTAGACCCGTACTTAAATCCTCTCCTGTCACCATCTTTCTCATCCTTTTCCAGATCAAAGGAGAGCACTTTCAACCTTCTATGACAGTTATATCTATATGACATTTTTATTTTATAGTAGAACCGTCTTAAGGTTAATTTGAATATGTAACTTTAAAAAAGTAAAAGGAATTACTTTCAATAGAGATGCAATAGAAAATAACACAAAAAATATCATAGAGGATCTGAATCAGGAAGAAAGGTAATCTTATATGCCTACGTATCCTGGGATGCCTGTTCTGGCACTCCGGAAATTCAGTTCCTGGGGGATCCCTTTCCTATACAAAAGAAACACAAATAATAGTTTAAACTAAGGGTTAATCAAACTAACTCGAACACTGTTCAAGTATTATTACTATTTGAGTTTAAACTTGAAATATAACATTTGTGTTCAAATACAACATTTTATTTTTTAATCAAAAAATTCTTATTGAAATACAAATTATTCTTATTTCAATTTTTTTAAAATACTTTTTTCAAACTATTTATTTCTTCATCAAAAAATTCTTATTGAATATACTTTTCAAATTTCGCTTCAAATTTAGCTGTGATATTTAATTGCTGAATATAGCATACAAATATGTTGCATTTTTTTAAAAAAATAAAAAATAATTTTGAAGAATTACAATGTTGATGGGTTAAACAAGTGATCAAACATAGTAGATTCATCCCTCCATGCTTCAAATTTAGCTGTGATATTTAATTTATGAGTATAGCATACAAATATGTTGCATTTTTTTTAAAAAAATAAAAAGAATAATTTTGAAGAATTACAATGTTGATGGGTTAAACAAGTGATCAAAATAGTAGATTCATCCCTCCACGCTCCCAAGAATTTAAGGGGTGCTTTTAAATTCAATACCATTGAATAAAACCATTTTAAAACAATTGAACCTGAAATTTTAAAAAACGTTTGAAAATTAAAATTTATATATTTTACATATAAATGAGTGATAAATGAATTAAAAAACATTAATCTTATTGTGATAGAAAATTGCAGTTTTCAATTCTGTAAAACCAAAAAAAAAAACTGTTATTTTTGCTAAAATCTACATAATCTAAAATAGAACCAAACCGCATTGTGATATAACCAAACTAGAAACCAAAATTTTATTCAATTTGAGTTTAAACCTTTCTTGTTTTAAACAAATAATTTCTCCAGTTTAAACATGTATAATCGAGTAATGAACGCATGCAAGTTCTGCTTTAAAGCAATTCCACAAGAACTCGTCCAGAAAAATCTTCCAATGTCATTCATTGTTCTTAAAGGACTGCATTACTGGAAAGACTAAACTGGATGCAGTAGTAACTTGAACTATATCAAAAGAAGAGCAGGCCAAAACTTATGTGCATAAATCGTTGAAAATCTTTAAATAAACATGCATAGCTGAGATATGAGCTCGAAATTACAATACTTAATGACTAAAATTACATTTCTAAGGCTAAGAAATTCCACCATTGCGCTTTACCAGCCTATATGCCAAGACACAACCAGAATGAAATAACTCAACTATTCAATGCCGGACCACAGAAGGTATCACACATCGCCAGGAAAAAAAAAAGGAGAAATCAATTGGAGGGGAAAGGAACAAATCTAAGAGAAACAATCAAAAAGCTTTCCTCAAGAATGCCGGAAACTAGGAAGTCCAGGGGTTTAAGTTACATGCAGAAATCATCTTTTGGCAGGTTTTTTTCTCCACTCGGTGCGGCCCCTGTTTATTTCAAGGCCATTACGTGATAATCTCAATAGATGAAGGAACTGGGGGCATCGGTCCCCATCTATTACAGTGGTAGAAGAACCATTAGTTATCTGAAGAACTCCATCATCCTCGTCAAGTTCAGGACTGGTGAGGGAATCAACAACATCATCTTGCTGGCACTCACGCCGGTAGTCCAAGGTAATAGTTTTCAGTTCATAATTGTCAATTACTTCTTGAGGCATGCTCTGCAATACAAAACCAAAAAAAAAAATGCTTGCATTATCAGCAGATACTTGAGCAAATTAGATATTATTTGAATTGTGATATGTGATAAGAACCACCAGCATACACAACAAGACATCTCATAGACAAGCAAAAGAAAGGCTGTCTAGATCAGATGGTTTACATGAAAGACTAAAGTTTTCATACAGTTGGTTCTCCCTTGGAAGAGCTTTCTTACCAAGTTTGTAGCCTAAGCTCATGGAAGACCACATTAATTGATTAAAAATGCATCAGAAGTACAAACAACAGACTTTTTGTTATGCAAATATAAATTCCGGCAGAAAAATAACAGGTAATTGTTTGATGATCATAAAACCCCCCACTCTTCTAAAATAAAAGTAATCATATGAAAAGATAGGTGGTATAACACATGCTTTTATGCAACTCAACTGTGATCTTAAATAGAGTATAATTCTTATTTTTGATGGATAAATGGAGTATAACTCAAAAATGAAGTTGGAGCATTATAATGGGAACATTTATATATTAAAGTGCCCTACTAACCTCAAGAACCCATCCTATGTATGTAACATTGTTTACATGCTGATTCATGTCCAGATCAGCTCTTCGTGGCTGCCAATGTGCAAGACAGGTTAAGTATCTTAAAATCAGAACCTTGAGTTTTTTCTTTTAGAGAGGTAACTTACCACCAGTCCTAGTCTAGAATATACTGCAGAATCCTCTAGTTTTGCTATTTTCTTCAGGCTGGCATTGTTCTCCTCAGGAAAAGCTAATCTGACATCCAAATTGAAGTCAATGTTATTTGAGATGAAATGGTTATGAAGGTCACTAAAAGTTACAAGATAAAGAGCAAATCACCAGTATATGGACAACTGCTGATGGATTAGTAAAATCATATACAAGGGAAGACAAGAGTTGGATCAGATTCAAGTTCTAAGATGAGATGTTTTATCAAGTAAACCACCATCTTATGAAATGGCTTCAATATCCACCTCACCAAAAAACTGAAAATGAGATTAGGCACAATTCTTAACTTTTTGTTTTAATCAAAGTACCTCAATATGATGCAAACCATCAGATACACAATTTACTATAGAAACTTCAGTTTGATTGCTTAGGACTCTGCGAATTTTCTTCTTTATTTTCTTTGGGATGTATGTGACTTGCGTTCTCACTTAATTAACAACATCATAAAAGACAGAGGGAAAGGGAAGATTTCTAAAAAAACAGATAATACGACTCTAGAAACTAAAAGTAAGGAGTAAACTAAAACTATTGAGAAGCTTCCAACAATGAGTTACTTTTATTAATTGCAAATCGTGCAATATTTGAGAACATGATGATTCATATTTTGCTCATGCAAAAGTAAGGAATGTCAGAAATTTACCTGAGTGTTTTGGGACAGAATATTAAATATTCATCACGGACATCATCAGTGACTTTCTGAAGGCGTCTAGTGACTTGGTTCATCATTACCCATTTGCTGCAAAAAGATTATTAATTATCAACGGCAGCTATATACACATAGCCTTAAAGATCTGGCAGAACCCCATCAGTGCAACTGATGGGTAGAAATCTTATGCAATAATGCAGGACTGCAAAAGCAACTACTTTGTTAAACACCCAACAGAAGCTCATCAAGAAAGCATGAAGCAGACTGACAGTATTAACCAAATTAGCATCTGCGTAGTCATTTTAGGTAATATTTCGTTTTAATATACACCAGCTGGCAAATTCATCTCAGAGCTTCAGTAACACTGACAAGCAGACATCAGTTTCCTATTTTTGGCAAGTAAATCAGTTCCCAGAATAGGAACATTATTCCTACTTCAGGATCATACTTTCATTACTTCCAGCATTTCATTCTCTATCTCCCAATGCTCTATTCCGTCACAAAGATGTATGGCATTTCATTTACCAGGTGCGTTCATCATCCTAACCAGAAATCTCTTGTCAAATTTGCTCTAAATACTTATGTGCAAAGCTGAAAGAATAATTTCGTGAAACATAATGTAGCAAGGCCAAGTCCTTATTTGATACCCACAACTAACTGAGGCACCTAAGTACTGACAATTGTTGTGTGTATAAGTCATTAATTTATGTAATATCTATAAAGAAAGAAAGAAGATAATGACAACTGAAAACATTCACTTGTCAACATCCAAAAAATTAAAGCTTTAATCTGTCAGAGGAGTAAAATACTGAGTGAATTGATATGCTAAATTTCCTGTTGCTATTCATTAGGTAGGTCAATGATAGGACATGAACTGCTATGCTCATTGATAACTGAATATTTTCTGTTCTCCACTCATTAGGTTGGTCATAAATGGAAAAAGATATCTTCTTGAAATGATAAATCAATTTTCACCTATAGGATGTACAGCTATCCTCCATAATATGTAGTTCTTCATTCAGATATTTGAAGTCATTACATTCAACAGTCTTGCCTAGACACTTTTAAGAAAGATAACTTCAATTCAAGAATGATGAAAACTCAGTGTCAATCTGAAATTCACCTAGTAGCTCTTCCAATGACTTCACCAGTAGCATAGTCCTTGAGAATCCAATCACGCCTAGTTCCAATTCTTCCTTCACTTTGGCACCATGTCTCTATTTCAACTATGTCACTCCTGTCCAAAGATCAACATTTGATATCAGGAAACTGCAAAAGCTTATAGATTACCATAAAAATAATCGAAAGAGCAAGGAAGCCATTACCAAGCAGGGTATTTGTAGATCTCAATGTGCATTCGAGCAGTAACCCAGATGAGGTTCAACTTTCTCATGGTAGGCGTTGTTGCAAATCCATCCGTTGAAAATCCAACACTCTGTGCATGGTTGCATCCAACCTCCTATATAATGAATATCAAAGTAAATTCTAAGAAGGAAAGACAATAGGATTGCACGTGGAGAAAAGAAACATCCTGGAATAGTAGGAACCGTGCATACATATACGTTATGGATCAGTAAAGAAAAACGTTAGTCTTAAGTTTCCACAATACCAAGTAAACTCATACTGCAGACAATCAGTCTTCGAGGCTTGCAATACACAACCAAGATATAAACTCTTAGAACTGCAATTATCAGAATACAAAAACCAATAAGACGTCCTAGAAAAAGACAAAACTTCTTTGAAACGGAGTGGCTAGAGTAAAAGCAAGTTGTTGAACAAACCACTAAAAACATCGAACAGCCTACTCAATCAAATTGATCCCCATAGGGAAAATTCAAAATCTGCCGACTCATTATTCTACCTTTTCCAAAACTAAGCACGTGCAAAATCAAGCCAACTAGCTGGAAAGGCACGCATCTTATTCTCGCACGCAGCTAAAAGGGTATTAGTTGAACTAGAAAGAGATCACATTTCTCCAAGAACCACAATAAACCCAAATCAATGCACTGCTTCATTTCTATGAATTCGTTAATTTCATTAAAAAAGTTATAATTTTTTAAGCAACAGGAGAGTATTAGTATACGATTCAATAATCATACAATTAATTGGAAACAATTTCAAATTTCTTCTAAACGATATAAATCGCATACATTGACAAATCAATACAATCTCTGAAAATTCATACAGTATCAAATCAAAGCGTGATACAAATATTCATATATTACCTGCAAGAGATTGGCAATGGTTTCGACGGTGGCAGTTTTGTTAATTCCGACCTCATAGCACCTGACAATAAATCTTTCCTTATAAGACAAGCCATCCTCCGTCAAGTTCCCCAGCCTAAGCCGGTCAGCCAAGCCAGGCTCATACCCAGCAGCAGCTTCCTTGGTTTTAACCCCATCGGTGGCGACAGCCATGACATGACCCTTATGAGCCAAGGAAGAAGGAGGAGGAAGAACGACGGCATTCCTGCGCTGCCGATAAACGGAATTGAAGAATCGGTGATGATATTGAGTGTTTAGGGTAGCTTGATTGTGATCTCCTATGGCAGCAGCATTAGATGCCAAAAATGGCCCCCTCAACAACATTGTTGAAGTCACTTCCTCTCTCTCTCTCTCTCTACAGGGAGTTCATGCCACAGAAATCATAGCTGCTTTGGGGTTTCTTTCCCTGTGTGAGTTTAAACACGATGAGGGCAGCGAGGGGGCGTTGTGCGTCGATGCGGCCGAGGCAAAAAGGCTTTTGCGTGTCAAACAATTGAAAAAAGGTCCCGTTTTTGTGGGAATATTACCGATTTCCTCTATGTCATGGAAAAAATAAGTGGGCGTGGTTTCGTAAAGAATTTTTGGATTTTATTCATCATAAGGTTTTTTATTAGTACTGTATTATCTTTTTTTTTTTATATTAAGTATATTCATCATTTTTTTTTTAAAGCAAGTAAGTTCAAAGTGATCTTATATAATACTTTATTTGTGTCATATTACCTGTCATTGTAAAAAAATTCAATTTATTAATGTGTCAATAATTAATATTTCAATTATTCTTTCTCCTCATAATTTTTAATATATTGAGAAAATAAATACATTTATTACACAAAATGATTTTGTTAAAATAAGATAAATAACGTCAAAATTTTATTAAATGATGCTTAATATAAAATTAAATTAAATTTTGAATATGACAAAGAGGTAGAAATAATAATGATAATGATTTTGTATTATACTTTCGACAATTATTATGCATACTTTTAAAAAAACTTTCGAATTAGAGAAAATGTGTTAGACACATTTCGAAAGAAAATATATTTTGTAAGAGCGTTATTTAAAATAAAACTCAATTAAATAATTTATTTTTACAGGAAGACATAATTGTAGTCATAACTTAATATAATATTGTCATATCAATCTTCAAGTTTTAATTTACTTTAATTTGCCATCTTCATTTAACTCAAGTTATGAGTTTTATTGTCTTACAGGTTTTTTAAGGCAAAAAAGGATTGTAAGAGTAGATACTGGAATTTCATTTTACTTGATATTTCTGATTTGAAATGTGTATTAAAATTTTTTATTTTATTCTTGCTAAATAAAATGTAACTCAATGATTCAGCATACATTAAATTTGAGTTAGAGGTAGATGATTGGACAACTCCTACCGCCAATGTATTTTTATTTTCACTTGATCCTTGAACTTTAAAAACTCCTTAAATATGTATAAGGATGCTACTGTATCATTTTACTTTATACTTTTATAAATTTGGATGATTTTTTAATTCTTATACTACTTTGGGATTCATTTCAAATTCATTTTTTGGCACGTGCATTTTTTCTGACAAATCTCTGATACAGTCAGTATGTGAGGTGGGTCAAAGTGGCTGATATGGAAGTTGAGCTACCTGGTGCATGCATCGGGCCTAACTCCTAGAGTAATTCAACTTTGGCATCGGATCAATAATTGATAGTTGAATCCATATCTGAGACCCGGAGCCTGCGCTCCGGTGGATAGATAATTATAGATTTTTCTAGATATTATTGTTTTAATATTTATTTTCTTAAATTTATTTACCTCAAATATAATTATATAAATATTTTTAAATAATTTGTTCCTTTTTCCTTCTCACTATCTTTCCATTTTATTTTTATTTTTTTTGAAAGAAAGCACAAATTACTCATGTTTTACATCTAAGTTGATGCAAGAGCCACAACAGAGTTACAGAACATGGAAGAAATCTTAAAATGTGGCAGTGGTAGTTGATTAAAGTATAAAACCTACCACTCCTTTCTTACGTAAAAAAAAAAAAAAAAAAAGGTCAAGCGGTACTATTATTATTTTTAATCGGGCCAATTTGATGGCGACAAGTTTTCAGCTTTTTAAATAATAAGCTCTATTTTAATCAATAAAATTTGAAGTGATTCCTTTATAATGAAAATTTCAAAATGGTTCAAAATATAAATTATACTACCGTAACTTATTTCGTATATATGAAAAAAGTAATCAAGCAACTTCCAGTTGCATTTGTATTATGCCATGCCAATGCTAGATTTCTTGAGAACAAAAAAAAAAAGAGTAAATAGTTACCTGATTGAAAAAATATGTAATTCTAAATTTGTATATGTAATTCTAAATTATGAAAAATTACAAATTCTTTAATTATGAGGTGAAAAAATATTATCTTGAGTTTGAACACCTTACTTTCATCTAGTTTTTTTTAAATAGTTAAATTATTTTTAATTTTCATTTATTATAAAATAAAAGTACTGTGATCACCCTCAAATGCTACACAACTCAATTATCTTGGTGATTATGACATATTTAGTTATTATAATTATGCTAATTGCATTGATTTTTTTTGTTTTTGTCTCTTCCTATTTAAAATACATTTATTTTATATAATATCATAATTGTATCTTAATTTTGGTTATTTTTACTTTAATAATTGAAATAAATTTTTTAAAAAAATTTTACAACAATTTCATTTTATAATTAATGAAAATTACATATTATTTAATTTTTTTTAAAAAAAAAGATGATAATGAGATGTCTAAACTCAACATTTTTTTTTTCACCTCATAATTAAACATTTTGTAATTTTTTGCAACTTCAAATTACATAATTTTCCAATAGTTAACATTTTGTCCATTTTTTGTTATTCCCAAGGAACATTGACATGCATGCATATGGCAGTTGCATGATGCATCTCACAGTGATGTTAAATATTTGGGAGTGAGCTGATTACCTTTTTTTTATGTACACCCAAGTTTTTGGTCATTTTAGAGCTTTTCATCCCAAGGAGATCACTTCAAATTTCATTTCATTGATGAAAATGAGATGATTTATGTAAAAAGATCTTTTATCCAATTATAAGCACCATCATTTTCATTACTTTTCCAACATGAGGGGAAATGAACATTTTTTTATTGCTGGGAGAGGGAGACATCACTTTTTTTAAAGGGAATGAGTAAAAGCAAATAGATTTATATGATTGTATTTAAAGTAAATAAAATTATAAAAATAAATACTAGAACTAATATCTAAGAAAATCGATAATTATTCGAGAGAGACTTAATAACTTGCTAAAAATAAATTATCTTATCCATGTTAACGTGTGCCCATGGAACTCAAGTTAGAAAACCCTATATATATATAAGTTAATGTGCGTTTCATAATACATGATAAAAATAGTTAGATAACTTCATAATATTTAATGTCCTTCAAGAATTAAAAATGCAACTTAGGCTTTTAGGCTATATTATTTAATATGCATCTTACCTCTTATGTAGATTAGAGTTTTAGAGGAAGGGGTATTGTATCAAAGGTTAGGGAAGGACGAGTAACCCACGTACAATGCAACAAGTTAAAATTAGATTATGATATTTCGAAATTTGGTAAGTAACAATTTACCTACCTCATCTAGTTTTTGTATTGATTTAAATATTTCTTTAATTGGTTGAACTATACTTTCTTCACACAAAAAAAAAAACCTGCTTTAATAAGACTCGAGATTTTAATTGAAAAGCATTAATTGTCTGTCCTTATGTTGAGAAGAGTTGAAGGATACAAGAATAAGAAAGGGAAATGTGGAAGTAACTTAGCATATTGTGTTCCTTAATTTCATAATAATTGTCATATTTTGACCCTTTCAACATAATTTTTACATTAGAAAATTAAGGAATTATTCCTTTTGGTAAATAAGGATGGAATTGAAAAAATCACAAATATTTATCTAGTATAAAAATATGACAAATAATTTGAGATAAACAAAAAAAAAAAATTATGGCAACAATTTTTGGGCAAGTTCAATTTTTTACACAAATTAAGAAAACATATTTAATGTTGTTGAAATTGTAAAATATTTTCTTGTTCTTCCTAATTTTCCCTTTCACGTTACATTTGAGATTTGTTAAAATTTAAACTTAATTATGTGAAAATATGTACAAATTTGGTTTAAAGTGCATAAAAAACTGTACAATTATTTTTTAGAAATGAAATCTTTACCTTATTATTTTAATAGTTTGAAAATAAGTTTTATAATAACAAAGTGTCTTAAATAAAAGTATTTTAAGTAAGTAAAAATTAAATAACACGTTTAATAAATAAACTGAATTATAATTAAAAATGAGCAAAAAATGAAAACAAGTGATATCTTAATGGGATAAAGGAAATATATGTTTAGCTAGTGATATTATATCAATTGCCAAAAACGAAAAAAGTAACAATGACTCCATATGGTTAGATATAATTGTCAAAGCATTATAATTTTATTATTTAAATTTAGATGTCAATTTAGTAAATTAATAGTATAGTTATTGCTTTTATTCCAATTTTATCCTTATTATTTGTTATCTTAACTTTGAAACTCATTACATACTTATATATAATTCTAAATAGTCATTAATTACTTCCTTCACAATTTTCATATGAAAAAGAAAAGGAGAAAAAATAAATTAAGAAAAGATAATAAATCCAGAATCCTTATCACAATTTTAGTCATTTTTACGATTTTATATATGTTTCTATAGATTTTAACAACTCTTTAACTCGGATATCTTATCCTAAATAGACATATAGTCCGAATCCGATTAGAGGGAGTAGTATTTTTTTTTATTTTAAAAATGATCTTTTCATTCTTTAAAAAGTGAAAATTTATTATTTATAATGTTTATCTATATAAAAGAAGATATATTTGTTTCCAAAATGGCGTGTATTATGTGATACGGAGTATAACATATTCGTGTAAAATTATTTACTAAATAGACAAGCACATTATCAATTATCTTTATAACACATTAAATGCATGTCCGTGTTGTAAATAAACATTGCATGAACTCAAATAATGTGTTTTGTGTGTATGTGTTTATTCTACCCGAAATGGTTTTTGGATCAAGTTGATCCGATCAAGAAGGACAATTATGTTATTTTGATATTACTTTTTAAGTTAATTGATAAGTTTACCCTTTATTATTTTCATTTGATTAGCTAAGTATGTTATATTTTTTTTATAATGTATACTAAACACGAAAATAAAAGTATAGCATAGTATAAATTTGTTATATTGTGAGAATGTAATGCGTTATATTCTAAAGAATATTTTCTCTTGAGATGCATTATTTAATCGTTATGTATTTTGTTAGAGCTTTGTCATAGTTAAATATAATGGTATATTCATTTATAATTAAATGTTTATTTTTAATTTAATCATAAATTAATGATAGTTTTTTACTTTAATGAAATTATTATAATATTACAGTCGTTATGAGATTAGTGATGAAATCATATTAGTTAGTTATCTTAATAAATTTGTTAGTAAATATTTAAATTAAAAAAATATTTATTTTAAAATTGACATTTAATTTTTAATTGTAAAAGTTCTAGTATTGAACCAACGTGTTAATGCCAAATTTGGACTAATGCGAAATTAATTGAGAGCAAAGATAGAATTGTTAAAAATTTGTCACGGTGCAAGAGCGTTCTATCAATCTTGGGTTGCTTTTTTAATTTTTTGACAAAATTTTGTACTGCTATATAATTGTGATCCAAAAGATAGAACGGTTCGGCCAACTAGGCCAAAATGGAATTAGGTCCCCAAAGAGACCGAACTTGTTTGGACCATTGGGCCTACGTATTTAATACCTGACCCAACTTAAATGTTTCGGACTATTGATCCGGCTTGTCAGATTGAGCCCAAATCGCCACCCAAAGGAAGCGTTGTGTCAATTGAGCTACATTTAGAATGCAGGGCCTACTACAGAGGAAGGATTTAATTTTGGACATGCAGCCCATAATGACTCCAATATATTATATGCATCAGGTAGTCATTGGGCTGGTGATAGAAAAATCGGGCCAATTCATTGTTCCTCTATACATTTTCCATTTTAGAATCAAGGTCAATGTATAAAAAACTTTTAAAAATTATTTTTAAACATAAATAAGTTTTCATTATTAATTTGATTAGTAAAATAAATCATATTTTAATGGGTATGAATGAATTAAGTTAATAATATTATCTTTAATTTTTTAAATTTTATTTTAGAGAAGTAAAAATTCATTTTTAAAACCTATCAAAATATTAAAATTTTGAAATATGTTCTTTTAAAACATTTTTAGACTTTTTCAATATTAAATATGTCTAATTATTTCTCTCTCTCATTTTTAAAAGGTTAAACTAGTAATTAAAATAAATATTTTTAATAAAAAAATTATACTTTAGTGATTAGCACTTGCTATTCACTTATATCTCGACACCTCTTTACATCAAATGTACACATGTATATTAAAATAGAAAAGTACTATATATATATATATATATATAAAAGAAATGACGCATACTTCCTTTGGTCTAATTCACTTGTTAAGCTAAAATACATCACTAGAATTGAAAAATCATCAAAATTAATAAAATGCAAATAGAAATTTTTGATAAATACTTAGACTGAATGGAGTAAAATATTTAATTATGTCATGATTAACGCCGCCATCATGGTCGCTTGACTACGCTTTGTAACAAATAGATCGGAGACCATCACATCAACAGCCTGTCTTTCGATTGTCTGACGATCTAATATTTATTTTATTGTTGGTGGCAATGAAAATATCAATTACTATCTCAATTTTAAATGTATAGATATTATATTTTATATCTCATATCTCAATAAAACTCACTTTGTTCAAATATAATCTAATTATTTTTTCAATCGTTGCAGCGAGTAATAATTTATTTATAATTTAAAATTCTCTTTATTTTGTATATAGTATCATTGTATAAAGTAATGCAAATTTAATTTTAAATTAATGGAGTTCATTTTTTAAATTTTTATTTAATTTTAAATTAAAATTTAATATTTTATTTATTACAAGAATTAAAAGAATAAATAATTAAATTTAAAATAAAATGCAAATATTTTATTTTGAATAAAAGGAAAATTATTATTTTAATCCACGATCCACTTGATACAGCGCAACCGGCACGGACATGTTTAGAAAATGCGCTTTATAATCTGGACATTAGGATTCGGACAGATAAGAGCGATAAATCTACCCTGAATTCTGGTATAGTGGTATCCCATGATGTCTCAATACCATTTCTGTTTACTTTTTTATGCCCCGAATCACTGGAAGACAGTAAGAGAAGAACCAGAAATATACCCACGTTTTTCCCATATCGGAAAAATATATTTGCTTAATATATAACGACTCTAGATGGTTCCAAAAAAATCCTGTCCCTGACGGTCAGGGCCTGACCTTTGCAATACCTCCCCTCCATAAATACATTATCTTTAAAAAGTCTAAATAAATTATATTTTTAAAATAAAGATAGTATTTAACAAAGCCCAAATGTCCGTTTATATAGATACGGGCTTTAAAAAAGTTACTATACAGTGTCTTTTTTTCTATTTTAATTAACATATCTATGATCACCAATTACTTTGTGTATTTATATTGCTTTTATTTGATAATAAAAATTATCTTGATTTTTAAGTAAAAAAGGTTTAGCTCCACTTAAACTTCAGTTGACTCGTAATTCGAGTCTAAAATTTGTTGAACCACTTAAGAATCATCTAAAATATTTTATTAAATTTTAAATTAAAAATATTTAATTCCATCTAGAATTCTTCTTGAAAGTTAGCTTTTTTATCGAATTTGAGTTTATTATAAATTTAATTGGTTGAACTTAAATCGACTCGATTACACATAATTTTTTTTAAAATGTGAATTTTTTTTAGTCAAATGTCCTTGAATTAATAGCATTGTTATACATCATTTTTGTAATGATTTATACTTCATTTCGAGCCAAAAGTAAAAAAAAAAAAAATCACAATGCAAAGTAATTTTACAATTAAGCAGCCTATACCTACCTACATAATCAGAATGCTTGCTCTTGAAACCTTTTTTTTTTTTTTTGCTAAGTAAGATGCACAACATTCATCTCAAAATGAAAAGGATAATAGATTATATACAGATCAATATTTTTTTTTCTTTAGTTTGTTGAAATATTCCGGTTCGATTGATTACTTTAGTACCTCTAATCACTATTTGTCAATTCTTTAAAAAATCGTGGATATGTAATAATTCCCATCATCCTGGTCATTCCGCTGACTTAGTAACAACTTGCTTTCATACATAGATTATGCTAGTCTGATAAATAATACTATATCTGTTCTACATTGAATATTGTTTAATTTTTTAGTAATATTTCTTATTTAAAATTTTACTAACAATTCCCTTTAAATTTTTAAAAATATATTTCATTAACTGATATATAACATTATTAGTATCGATAACATAATTAATAACAATATTATTGTGATAAATTCCTTAAAGGTTGGATAATATTCTTTCAATTTAAAATTAAATGTTCACATTTTTATTTTTGTATATGAAAATGAATATATACTTTTCTAAATTAAATATTTTTTCATACAAATTTATATTAATAATATTTTTAATTTAATAGATTTTTTTACTAAATAGTATTTTTTCACTATTAGCCTAATTTTTAGAATAATAAAATTAACACATTTAATTCTAGTAGAGATAAAAGTAAATAATAATACTTTCTCCCCGTTCAATAGTAGAAATGTCATAATTTAATTTAATTCGAGACAGAAGAAATAATAATAAAAATTGTCATTAATGAGCTCCATATCCAGATTTTGGTTTATTTAAAGCGTCCGCACAAGCTCAGCTTCGTGCAATGCGGCTGACCGCTGACTGAGTAGCGAGTGGAAAAGGAGAGAAGATCTGGTTGTGGTGGTGGTGGCGGCGGCTTAGACTTTAAGTTCACATTAATTATGGAAGTCATTGAACAATACCTGAAGGAGGAGTTTGCCGAGAAAAAAGAAGCAGTGCACCAGCTCAAGCAGGAGGTGGAGGAAGAGGCCTTGGTGGTACGTCGGTCTCGACGTTCAAATGATGCTGCAAAAGGTACTACTACTGTTGCAGATGTTGCTAGATGCGGTTATCAGATCGTTGAAGTTTCTCCGGCCGATGCCGAGATGAAACTTTCCGGCTCTGAGGAAGTGGATGGTAATAATAATAATGACAATGAAGACAAGTCCAAAAATAGTGTATACTTGGATGAAAGTGCGGGTGAGAACACTATTTTTGTTTCCTCTTCTTGAGTCAACGCTTTCTTTTTTCTTCTTTTTTTGAACCTTTTTATGGATCTTTTGCATAATATGTGGATTTTTCCAGTGTGTGTTCTAATTTGCTTAATTTTTTCAGAGTTTGTTTTAGACAATATTCATATATTTCTCCACTATCTCAGTCTCTCAGATTGTTTAAACTTGACAGTTCGAAGATGGAAATAGTAATTATTGCACATGCAAATAAATTTACTTGGCATGGACTGAGATAGTGGAGAAGATTATTATAGGTGTTTTTGTATCCAGTGAAAAATCCATCATAGTTTGAATATTTTTATCAATCTGTTTCCATCAAGATATTCAGCATTAAATATCTAATTATTTCAAATAAATACATTTTTTCATCTAAAATTTGATTAACAAATTCTTTAATTCAATGAATTTACATTTCATTGTTCTAACACTAGTTATATTAATTGAAACTCCATAAATGTTATAAATTTTACTTAATTATTTTTTAAAATACATTATAATTATAAAAGTATAATTCGAATTCATAACTTTTTAAAATCATAGACGAAACCGTTTTAACAACTAAGTTATCACATACTTATCTTCCTTAATTGTTTTATTAGATCAAATATGACATTTAATTTCATGCAATGGAGTATTTTGCTTGTATTTTACTTTTTCTTTTTTTCTCCCGTGTTTTTAGATTATTCAGTATCTCAAAAGTTCGCTTGGGTTGCTTTCAACTCCCACAGTGTAAAATTAAATATTACTATATATATATATATATATTAAATGTCCCTATAATAAATGCAGTACGACAAATAACTCTATTTAGCTTCCATAATTTATAAATTCCACTTCCACTAGAACACGTTTCTCACTACAACTAATAAGGATAATTACTATCCTTCCCAGCAGATTTAAGCATGCCCGTTACATGTTTGGCGACTTGGTAATACTAATATGCTCATGTATTGTCGGAATCATTTGGATTGGATCCCTCTTAATTAATTAGTCTGTTACTTCTTTCCCCTATGTCTAAAACCAAAATACTACGGTTAAAAACACATCTTCATCATAGAAATCTAATTCTGTAAATCTTTTGATAAAATTGCGACTACTTTCTTCTTGTAATGAAGGAATGTGGAAATGTCGCCACTGCATTTGGACCTACCAAATTGGAAATCCTTGGGTTGATCATATTCATCAGAAACACTTCTCTTTTGGCTGTAGAGGTCAGTAGATATTCCTGTGTAATCAATCACTCGCTTGATTTTGGGGGATAGTTTTGTAGCCATAGCAACCATTTGGCTTAAGAAAAATTCTCATGTAATGACTGTTTATACAAGATTAATACAGATAAATGAGAGAGACAGTAGGACGAGTTTCTTGTTTGATATTGAAGTTATCAAGAATGATGTTTCAATTTGCTGAACTTCCCAATCCATGAAGGGGAAAGAATGTGAATTGAACTGAGGATCTTTGTTTGTTTAAGAGTAATTTCCACCTTGGGCTGGTGAACCCATGATTCGACCATGAATTTGACAATACTCTATTAACTACTTGGCAATCGTTTTTACTTTACACATTGCATATCTCAATTTGACATTTAAATCCACCTTTTTATATACTTACGAGCATTCCCTTCAATATGGAATGGGATATCAGAAAAAAAAAAGCTACTATAATTCCATTATAATATTTTTAATCGCTCTATAGGCAAAAAAGATGCATGGTTTACAGGTGCTTTGCAGGAAGGGTCTCATGTGGAGAAACTTCCTAAAGTTGCCAACCTGAAGGATGTAGACATTCAGAAAATTCTCAGTGCTGTGATCAATGGCAAAAACGTGGAGATTCTGAAGGATGATACATTTTTATCAAGTTCCACTCTGCCACCCTCAACAAAGACAAGGGAAGAAGATGGTACAACTTCACAAGGATCGATCAAGAATGAAACAGAACACTTGAAAATTGATATTGTAGATGAAAGTGACGAGGAAGTTCTAGAATTGGAATTTGAGAGGGCAGTGGAGAAGATGCACACACACGAGTATAACATGTATTGTCCAAATTGTAGCAATCGTATTACTAAGGTGATTCTTCGTAGAAGAAAAAGAGAAAAAAGGACTCAATCAAAGGACCTACTTGGATGTTTATCATGCTTCAGCATCTTTATTCCAAAAGGTAGAAAACTTTCTTTTCCTTTGGTATTTTTCACATTTTCCTTCCTTTTTGGAAAAGAAACTCACTCTGTTTAAGAGAAGAGAGGTCGGTTTGATGGTGCGAAACACATTAGTGAAAGATCATGTTTACAAACGGCTTATATCTACCAATATAATGCTGACAACGGAAATCTTTTTTTAAGGCCGTACATCCATGATTTCCATTCACCATTTTCCTACCTAGACCTTGTGTGTCCCAAAGGGAAGAAATGTTATAAACATTGAAACTAACTTGGCTCCATGTCTACATTAGGTCCCCCAATGAACTCAGCAGGGTACTCTGTAGTGCTTGATGAGAAAAATATCTAATTTTTTGTAGTATGATTCTGATAGTCCAGTTTCTCTAGAAAGCCTAAGTAGAAAGTTCCCTCAATGCCAGGATCAATTTGCCTGGTCTACCATCCTCCTGCCTGAACCTTATTCTCTCTTCCAAAGAGAAAAGTCACAAAGATAAAGAAACAATGGTGGTGAAGACGTTGTTCCGTTTGCTTTCACCAGGTAGTAATTCAAAAACTGCAAACTGATTTTCCACAGCAGAAATATAGGTTATCTCATTAGGTTTAGTGGACATCATCATTGCATGCTAACTGATTGTTTTCATATGTTTATTTCTTCACTGATGCATATTTTGCAGATCCCATTATGAACTAAACTTAACTATAATGGTTTTGCTAAATTAATGCAGGGAATATACTTGATCCATTTAAGATTTTTGGAAATAGGGAGGGGCCTCAAGGCTCAAGAATTCGACCAGAGCAAAAACCCTGGCTTGCACCAGGTTCTACTGTCCAACAGCAACATAAACCAGGTGGCCCCATACCTGGAGGTAAACAATGTGTTTATCAAATAGTTGATGCAATGTATAATTATTATGAGCTGAATTAAGAACCTAGAGTTACAGCAGCCATAGTTGTCAATGATTTGTTTTAGCGGTCATTAATAGTAGTAATACGAACCTTTAGAAATCTGTTCACAAAATTTGTAGTTAAGAAAGAAATTCCAGCTTGGTTAGTTGAATTTCCTTTCTTCTTGACCATTTGATTAACTCACTTCTCTTCAATCTTTCCACTGTTGTCCTGAAGCAGGAAGAGGTCCATTTCCACAGTGAATGGAAATGCTTCAAGCTATTAATAGTTGCCACTACCACGTTTAAATTCTTATATCAGCTTGTATGATGGATCTGATTTGGCTCAGATAAACATATTGGTATATTTCTTGTCTTGTTTTTACAGTGAAAGGACCAAACAATAATGCATCAATAGGCTCCTCTGGTAAAGCAAATGGAATTTCCACAACTGATGGTTCGACATCAAATGGAAGTCTGATCATTGATATGCCTGATAAATTAAGTAAGCGATTATAATTTATACGGACTAGTTGAGTCTTAATTTCAGATAATAACCAAATTATAAGGCACCTGGGTTATGTGCAGATGGAACAACTGAAGGGACAGAACATCCCATAAAACCAACAAGTGAAATTGAAGAGGGGCAGAATGTCACAGATGGCCAATATCCAGGTATATAATCTCCAAAGTATAAACTTTCTCATCTGTACTACTTCAAAGCTTCAGAGAGAAGTGACTTGGCAACACTTTCCTGATCCATATATTCTATTAGCCTTTCTAATCCATTTCAATTTTCATTTCATGCTTACAACATTTCTAGTACAAAATTGAAATTCTGATATAGTCTGCTGAAATACAGGTACTGAGGTTCAATTTCCTCCCGAACAAGGACCAGTTCCAACAGAACCTCATCAAATGGAGAACATACTGGATACTAGAAGATCACTAATAGCAGATGATGCACCAAGTTCTTATCCATTGGAAATCTTGAAAAGCATTGTGTACGGAGGTTTGATGGAACTGATTACAAGCTTGAGTATTGTGTCATCTGCTGCAGCTTCTCATGCTACTACATGTGAGTCTTTAACAATATGATATTCTAACATTCCCCTTTTCTTTTATCGTGTGATAATTGACTGTCTAAACTTTGAAAGAACCAATTGTTGATTGTGGTTTTGAAGGCTAAGTGTTCATGTTGTGAGTTTGTATTGCTATTAAGAGATAGTAGTTAGTGTCTTTAGTATCTTTAGGCTAAAAGGTT
Organism: Apocynum venetum; assembly: GCA_019593545.1. Lineage (NCBI taxonomy): Eukaryota > Viridiplantae > Streptophyta > Magnoliopsida > Gentianales > Apocynaceae > Apocynum > Apocynum venetum. The sequence continues at coordinate 4,298,126 of SRSM01000324.1, forward strand.
AACAATCTGTGATCTTTGGGTTTCTTTTTGGTCTTAATGGTTTTCAGATGCTTTCCTAACACCCCTTGTATTGGATTTTTTCAGTGAACATTGTAGCTCTTGGGGTGGCAAATTTAATCGGTGGACTTATTGTGCTTTTTCATAATGTGAGTAATTTTCCTCTCCAACATTTTTTCTTAGTCCTTTCCTTCTAATGATCATAATAATGAATTCTGGATTTGCATTGCAGCTGAAGGATTTGAGGTATGAGGAGCCCAATGAAGCGAAAGGCAGATACTTAAAGCTACTTGGTCGCAAAGAGAACGTCGTTCTACACACAATATTTTCTGTGTTATCATACCTTGTATTTGGCCTAATCCCACCTGTGGTATATGGCTTCACATTCTTTCAAACCGAAGATGGGGATCTCAAGCTTGTTGCAGTTGCTGCATCTTCTCTTGTGTGCATTCTTATTCTTGCAACTGCAAAGGCTTTTACGAATGGGCAGCACCAGCTCAAGGCTTACTCCAAAACGATTGGGTACTATATTACTGGTGCAGCTATGGCCTCAGGAATTGCATATGCAGCTGGGCACTTATTGGAAAGGTTCATGGATAATCTGGGTTGGTTTGAAGCAAAGCGAGTTCAACATCTGCTGATTCCTGAACACAAGTCCTGGGCTTCTTTTTGATGCGTGTTGTCATGAAATAATCTAAACTATAATGTAATAACTCTGCATGTTCTTCCCCTTTTGCCCTGCTGATGATGGCTTGGGTGGGTTTGGAGTTGTTGGTTTTGGGGTTTAAGGTCTTCCATAGCGTGCACTTATTTTGGTATTGTTGGGATATTGTGATTTGCCTTGTAAATTTAGCTTATCTGTTTTAAATTACTCAAAACATGCCTCTCTGGTTCAAGATATGAAATTGCTAAGTATCAATTCTATATAATTATTCTTTTCTTTATGAATATTCTTCGTAATTAGTTGTTCCCTAATCACTATGGATGGCTAAGAAAAAAAATGTTACAATTTTTTTTAACGCACCAGTACTCGAAACAATAAAAATGTCTTGTTCATCCGTTGATCCAGGTTGAATTACAAACTGCTTGAAATTGCACAAATAAGCACGTCTACAAACGGGGAAACCTTGTAAAAACATCTTAGTATAAAAAAAACATGTAAGTTGTAACTCAATTTCCTTCGGTTTTAACGATGAAATGGTGGGTTCTCTCGTACTATGTACTAGGATAAGATTTGCACTCCAGTAGTCCCGTAGACATTGAATCTATTCCTCAACTTTTCTGTCCCTTTCCCTCTGTTTGTTGCTACCTTTTGACTTTGCGATGGATGGGCACTGGAGATACCAATCAGTTGCATTTGTACCTTCTTTTTTTATAAGTAATTGCATTTGTACTTAAAGGTAAAGAAGAAATATCACAGAAGGCAGATGGCAGTGAGCTGGGATTGGGTAGATTACTCAGCGAAACAAGTGCACTAAAACAAAATCTCACTCAGAGTAGGCTCAAATTGAATACAATGGCCCATCTACCTGTAGCACAATTTGTACGCTATGTACAAGTACTACTACCTGCTATCCTGCGACGGGCATGGATGCTTGCCATAGAGAAGGGTCTTATAATAAAACACAAAATGGTAGTTAAACTTATATCAAGACAAGAGATACAATTGAGGACAACACTTTGTGTGCTTGGTGCCTGTTGTAATTTTGCTCATTCTTTCTCTTATTTATCTTGCACATGTTTTGCACATATGGTCATAAATTAGTTACAGTGTAAGCAAAAGGAAAATAACAAGACCCTTGTTCTTTGTGGAACAATTCTATCAGTGTCACAAGCTTATAAATTCCATCTTGGAGATGAATGAGCAGCACTTTGCCTGGACCTGTTTGGCTGCTGCTGCTGTTCCATGCTGTTCCTCTTCTTCATAATTGAAGAAACAGTTGGACTGAAGTAGTCATTACTCCTATGGGATGTTGCTCCTTGAGAATACACCTTCCTACCTTGCATGAAGCTTCTCTGCTTTTCAAACGTTGTCCTGCAAGCAACTGGATGTTTTTGGGCAGGTCCCCATCTATTGTAGTTCACACAGCTTTGGCTCCTTCCAACATAGTGAAATCTTCCCTCCTTAGGACTTGGATAGTTACGACTTTCAGCTGTTTCAGCAGAATACATTGTTGTTTCTCCCTCGCTACTATATTCGTGTTGCACCTCAGTAATATCAATTGGAGACGAACTAGACTGAACCTCACTTGCAGCACCATTCACTGATCCTGTTGAGGATTTGTCTATATTTGCTATGGGACCAGAGTGTCCTCTGTCACTAGATTCATCTTCAATCATCTGGTGCTCTACATATGGCCCCTTTACATAAATTTCATCTGAGTTTGCCTGCATTTTTCTTGCAGGCTGCGGTGAAGCTGTGACTTTAGTGATCCTAGACGGAAAATTTATATCCAAGAGCTGGATTTGGGTGCTTTCCTTCCTTACTGGAATCGATGTTAATTTTGGTGACTCGTAAATTTCTGGCGTTGGGATCCCCTGTACATGAGCCACAGCAGGGGGATTACCAGTTATAGGTCCATCTTCTGAATTATTAGCAATAGCAGAACAACTAGGTCCAAACTGCTCAATAGGTTTTGAAATCTTGTTTGATGATGTTGGATCTTCCTCAATTTCGTCTTCTGTTGACTTGAAAACTCGCCGCATTGTGAATGATGCACAAGATTGCTCACTCCTCTGTCCAGCTGACATCAAACGGATTAGGGGTAACTTAGGTTTGCTGAGATCATCAAGGTTTCCCTCCCAATGCTGGTTTAACCAATCACAGATGACGGGTATTGGAATACCAAATTGCATGGGAAGATCCTTCTTCCATGATGATGACGGTGATGACGTAGTAGAGGATTTTGTATTTGGAGATGTTGCTAGCTTCATAGGATCACAGACCATAAATGCTAGATTCCCATGAACATCAAAACAAGCAGAACCAGGGCTCCAAGTTACTCCATCAGTAGAAAGCTTGATTAGATTGTCAGTGGCTATTACAACCTTTCCTTCACCCACAGTCAACTTCCCATCCTCTGAATACCCTAGAAGGAAAACTACACTACCCAGGTCCAGATTAGATTTTGAACAGGTTTTCAAGTAGTGAGCATAGGATGCTGGGGCACTTGTTTCCCCATCAATGGCATCAAGGCCCACTATAGTCAGATCAAGAACAGAGCTCGTAATGAAGAACCTGTTATCAAAGAAGCAAAATATTCAAATCCTCAAATCCTAGATGTTTATCAACTTAGAAGCATGCAATTATGCAGATTTAATCAGAATTGGATGTCTTCAAAACTATTAGCTACCACAGCAAAAACTAAATAAATTCTAATTGGATCCAAAATGAGAAAAATCTTCTGATAGAAAGTGGAAATCATGGTTAGTGCACACTCTAACATCAGAATCTTATCTCCAGTCCAGTAACACATTCTATAACCCCAGAGTGGACTTTAAGTTCTTCGGTAACATGCATCATTTATAACTGTTTCTTCTATCACTATCAGAGAGGTGGTTGGATTTTTCACATATTATAATGACATCCGCCTAGCAACCTTACTTTGCAAGCTTAAAATATTTGCACCCCTCAGTTCCTTGCCTCATGGGCTCTTTTTGTCAAATCGGGAAAGTTAAGTACTCCATCTACTGTTTACATAAACTGAGGTATGAACAGTGATAGTCAAAAGAGTATAACCTAGTTTTTTTCCCAACTCTAGAACAAATTTGCCTCAAGTGGGAAAAAAAAATAGGACACATAATCTACTTCTTAGAACGATGAAATCCAAGTTATCTGTTCACTATTTTTTATTTTATTTTTTTAAAAAGACAACTATATTTCCTAATCAGAGATCCACTAAGCATAAGAAATTATGTAAAATTGGCTTTTACTGAAAGCAATAATTTCTTTAGGAAATGAGACCTATCATTAAATCCAACTAACTTATGCGTCACAACATGTAGTGAGAGATAAAAAACTTCCGGGCCATCATGTAATATTAGCAAATAATTGCATGCAAACTGTCCAACCCAACCAACAGGAAAACCATTCCAAACTTGCTACGGAGTAATTTTTCGGCTCATACCATTCAGGTGAGCCATCAACCAACACTTCATTCCAGTTCCAGTCTTCTCTCTTTAACACATTCATATAGCAATGGCTATATAATTCCTAATCAATTAAACAAACTAAAACTACATAACTAAACCATTTGAAGAATCAGTTGAATTAGTTAATAGCTAATTTGAAGTAACCAAATTATGATCAGATCCATTATGATTAGAACCTAAAATTATCCTCTCAAAGTCTGTACTACACTTTATCTATCACAAAACCTGTTCCTTTCAATATCTTTAAGCAGAGCCAAATAGCTTAAATTTCAGAAATCGGGCATTTTGTTTATAGCGACATTTCTTCAATAATTTATTAAACAGGAAGACGTGTCTAAGCTGACCTATGAGGGAAAAGAGAAGCAGCGACACCGTTTTGGAGGCGGATCTCGGCAGCCTCGGCTGCAGCAACAGACGGAAGATTGACATGAGTAGTAAGGAGAAGGTTTCGGTGAATGAGAAACCCGGTCCCAGCTGCACCGATTCTAGCCATGGCAGGACCTTTTCCAGAGAAAATGGAGGCCTTCATCCTCTCGGACTTGCCTCCACCGTTACAAAAGCACCACGATTCTCGCAATACCCCCATTTTTCGACTGCTTGAGTAACACATAATAATGTGGTTTTAGATCCAGAATTGCAGGTTGAAAACCATTTTTTATCTCTTCTATTGCTGCAGTGATTAGAATGGTGAATGGTGAAAAGAAGGCAGTTCTTGAAGCTCGGAAGAAGAAATACTAATGCAAATGTGAGAAAGAAGGAGATGGGCTGGCTAGAAATCAAACGCAGGAAAATGGGTTTTTTTCTAATGTTTTCTTTATCCTTAATATTGGGGAAATATGTCTGTACTGTCTATACAACTCTGCGTCAGTGCCAGAGAGAGGACGGAGTGAGGAGGGGAGGAAAAGAGGGGAGATGGGAGAGGGGAGAGGGGTGGGGGAAGGCCTAGAGGAGGACAACCTGTGTGAGGGGAAAAGTGGCGTTGTGTTTGACTGAGATTAAACTATTTAAATTTATAGGTACAAATTCAAAACAGAAGGAGATTGTCCGAGGGGAACATGGGTGATGTTGTCATTAATTATAATTGAAGTCTTCATTTCATACCGAATTACATTAAAAATTGTCTTTTTCTTTTCTTTGTTACGGGGAGTTTAAAATATGTTTTTATTAGTCTCAACATTTGAATAAAAAAAGAAGAGTAATGGGCTATTTTTATCGCATGACTTCTTTCATTTTAGTAGCTCAGTTTCGCTTTGAAGATGAGAAAACAAGGCCGAAACTGTTAGTCTAAAGGAACAATGTGATAGGTTGGCAGACTTATTGAGTTCGATCTTTCTCTTAGTTTCTCGAAAAGATTTATTCGAGTTCAATGCTGATACCACAAGGAGAAATGGGCAGTTCCTGATATAGTTGGGGTATTTATTTCCGGCATGTATAGGTCAAGAAGTGGATTCATTGATCCACAAAAAATACTACTGATATTTTACAACTTCAGTTATGGCGTTGGCTATGACAATAAATGGTGGTCCGAAGTATTGTTCCCCAGGGGATCACGTTCTTTACCTCACGAAATATAGCGCAAATCACCCGGAGAAATGTCTCATAGAAACATCAGCAGACTCATTGTGCGCTTTTTGCATGAAAAGGGATCCAGCTTTCAGAAGCCATCATATTCAAATAGCGAACATGCAAGGACGCCTAACGGCTTTGAAATTGATTAATACCATCGACATCGACTTCATTCCAATTATGTAACTCAGCTCTCACTGTCATTACTCTTAATTACTTACTATGGAAATGGTGCTTTCTCGGCTAATATACAAGTTTTTGACTAGTGTCGGTCATCTCTTGGTTAACACCAATCCTTTCTACACCACTTATTTACATACCACATGAAATCTGTTTCTGTTTCTTACCAGATATTAAGGGAAATGAAGAGAGAGGCAGGGGCTGCAGGCAAAGAATCACTGCCAAAGGCGAAGAGTTCACCTCTTTTAACCAGTAGAGAAGGTCAGAGAACACAACAATAGTGATAGTAAAATGTGATACCAAGATAACAGTATTTGTATACTACATAACATAAGCAGGGAACAACTGGAGAATACATCACGTTGCTAGACTAGATACAAATTCTCACTCATGCATTATCTGAAGAGAATCTTTGGATGGATTCCATTAGGATCCCTCAGATTTCTCCAAAGCTGAAAAAAGGGAAAGCATCTTTAGTTCATAATCAATAATACAGATGAGAAAAATATATACTCAATCAGCATTATTATGTCTTTGTTCCTAAGTCCTATCTAATGTTATCAGTCCTGTATACTCATGCACAACGAATGACTGAATTCATGACCAAGAAACTTGACCTTCTATTTATTTGTTCCGTCAGGAATCTAATGGTATCAGTCCTGTAAACTCATACACAAGGAATGACAGAATTCATCTCCAATAAAGTTGACTTCTATTTATTTGTTCTGTTAGGGAGACATATAAAAAGAAGATATCCTTTCCATAAATTGCTCAAAAAGGAAATACGTCACACAAACAGCCCCCCACATACATAACCATCTGCAGGAATGGATGTGGTATATCACAAATTATGACAAATAAATGTAGGGGATAAGCTTTGTCCTGTCATGCACCGCTTAGTCATTACAAGTAGACAACAAAACACTACAACATCAAGGCTTCCCTACAACTACCCACCCCAATCCCCAAATCAAAGGCAGCGAACTGAAATAAATTGTGCACATATAACCTCTTAACATGTGTGCATCCATCAAACAAACATGTAAAAATAGATATTTATCAAGTATCAACTTATGTCAAATCAAATAATACAGGATAAAAAATTCTTCCTTATCATAATTCATCAACTAGAAGTCAAAGCAAGACCAAATAGACCCCTTTGTGGTCCTTGAGAATCAAAGGCAGCAAACCAACAAGAAATTCACAACTGTTGAAATTCAACATGTGTTAATGGTATGTAAATGGTAGTGTTTGATAATGTAACTAGGGTGCTATATGTGTTGTGGTTGGTAATCTAAAATGAATGCTAAGTTTGCCGTTATCCATTTTGTAAGCCTATATATAGGCTTTTTTTTAAAGATATTTGTATCAAGTTATTCAAAATGTATAACTATACTTTTAGCAACCTTTTTACGCTTCTTTTGTGAGTTTGAAAACAAAAAAAAGATTATGATCAAATTATATTCTAAGTTTGTTGAGATTGTTGGTTGCCAAAGTTTGATTCTTCATTTTCGTTACATTGACCAACAGTACATGCTGCTGGACCTGGAACAATGTAACCTCCGAACAGTACCTACTACCAGAACAATGTTCTCTGGAACAGTACTCTCCCAAAATTTTCTTCGATTTGTTGCAGTTTTCATGACTCAATTTCTATAATTTGTTTTGTACTTGTTTGAGAGTCAACCTAAGTAGAGTAGAATGTTAGACCTCGTTAGTTACAAATTTAATTTTTACTTTATAATTTTGAACAGCCAAGTGTCTTGTCGAGATTGTTACGTGTCACCATCACTCACACTGGCACACGTCACCTTCTGTCTGTCATATTTGTTTTAAGTTATTGTAAGATATGCTTCAACTTGAGGGGGAGTATTAGAATTCAACATGTATTAATGATGTGTAAAAGGTAGTGTTTGACAACCTAATTAGGATGCAATATGTGTTGTATTTGATAGCTTAAAATGGCTGCCAAATTTGTTATTTTCTATTATGTAAGTATAAACTCTCATGGAATATATTTGTATCAAGTTATTTAAGACGTAGTCCTATACTTTTAACAACAATCATGAAATGCAATTGCACAAACTCGGGAACACATATAGTCCAAAACAACAGCAAACAAACACAAGAAGAGAGAGAGAGAGAGAGTACTGTTGTAGTTCAAAAGCTTCTCAATCAGATCCACATGAGTCATCAGCATTCTGCGACAGCAGTACCGAACCAAACCAAGAGCATCCAGAGCATCACTGTGCAACAAGAAATTCAGATTCACTTCTGGATACCCAGATAAAGTCAACTGAGGCTCTAAAAATTTATCAATAGATGTTTTTTCCAGCGTCAAAAAAATTTCACCAAATGTCAGGTATCACCTTAAATGTATTGTGCATTCTATATACCAGGATCTTGGTGATATAATAAAAGCATAATTCTCAACTTCCCATCACTACTAGTTCATCAAGAACAGTAAGCATGAAAGAAATAAAAACCACTAAAAGAATTGTGGAAAAACAATTCCCTTCTGTCCTGTGCATCCAAAGTTGACTCAAGTCTCTAAGCATACCAGGCATTTGAAAGATGATACTTCACCAGATAGCAATCAAAAAGTAATCTAGTTCCCTTAAGAATGATCTGCAGCAGTTTTCTCCAATCAAGTTATTGTAAATTAACAGAATCAAGTCTGGTATAGCTTCACCGTACACCTTCTTGGAGATGGAGATAACAGACCAGTATAGCTTAACATAGAGAATAGGGAGAAGAAAGGTTGGTAATACAGGTGGTACACTGTGTGTATTTGTTTACACGCCAATTAATCTCATAAGCTTAAAGGGCAAAAGCTTTGGAGGGACTATGCTCATTAACTCATAAGATTAGTAAGAAAAAAGTAAAAGTTGAATACATATATAACAAGTGATACATTCCTAATGCTATTAAATGCTTTAAATTAAAACATTCCTACAAAGAGAAGCGGCATCAGGAGGATGCTAATTCTGATAACTGCAAAAGTAGCATAGAAAATCCTCTCAAATGTTGGTCTCATCTAAAAGGCGAAAAAACGACTACAATATGAGACTTTCTTCCCTTCTATTAATATATCTGGTGACACGGAAGTTTCAGTACATACAACTTTTTAAAGAATTACACCATATGAGAAATAAAACCAGCCTCAATACAAAAAGATGAAAATAAACATCAATATTTCAGGAGACTAATTCTTTATTCGAGTAAAAATAAGTGTAGCAGTTAAAAGGCTCAAAATCAATATAAACTCTTTCAGGGTCAAGTGTGCTTCAGAAAATATAAGAAACATATTGAATACAATTCAATGACATAAAAGAAAACAAACAGTCTGTCATAGCGGTCCTAAATCCTCTCCATATTAACGATCCTAAATTAAAAAATCAGCAATTACATCCTACAACTTACTGTATATCATCTAAAAGAAGCAACTTAAAGGGAAAAAGTAGGTGTCAGAAAAGGAGCCCTACCTAATTTAATACGCGATTTTATTTCTTATTCAAAAATAAAGCCCTATCTATGTCTTCTGAGTTCTGACAATCAAAATGCAACAACGGTATTCCAAAACTATTGAGAGAGACACAGAGAGAGGGTGAAATTCTGACCCTTCGGGATAATCCGCCTGAAGAAGATCCAGGTAAGAATCCCACTTGTTCCCAATTACCTGCAAGAATTCATCAAACAAAATAAGCAACCAAGTTCTGAAGGATAGTAGTAATAATGACAAAAATTATTAGGTAAACAATCATTTAATCATAATTCCATCATTAAAATCTTACCTTGCCGCAGGTGAAGCAACGCACCGGAATGATCATCTTCAAATACCTACCTCGCCGCCTCGCTCTTTCTCAGTGCTTTTTTTCTGCCTTCTCTGAATGCAGCCCTGGAGTAGAGCGAAAACGCGACGACGGGGGAATTCTCTTAATTTTTATACGCTTAAAGGCGGATTGGATCCGTGGGCTCTTGCGATTTGCGCTTGTTAGCTAAAGTAAGCCCATGATGACAGTTGACTGGAGTCCATCCAATGGCCCATAGCCCAATTATGCTGTATTATGGAATTATATTGTTAATGAAAATCTCTTTCTCCATTTAAAGCCTCGCTCTTGCTCGTACTGTGGAAATCAGAGTTCGGAATTTTATATTTCTCTTTTGAAGGAAATTATTATTAGCGTTGGAAATTAATCTATTTTTTCCCCCTAATTTAACACTACATTGTTTTAAAACAAGAAAAATAACATTACATTATTTTTAAATAAAAAACACATGAACGTCTCTTACACGAATTCTAACTTGTCAAGTTAATACTTACGATTAGGGATGTCAATGGGGCGAAGCGGGGCCGGAGTCCCCTACCTCCGACCCCGACCCCGCCTTAGAAGACTCGTCCCCGCCCCCGCCCCGTCCCCGCTTTAGAATGTTTGAATAAACCCCGACTCCGACCCCGACCCCGCTTTAGAACACCCGTCCCCGCCTTCAATTCAGCTTCATTTTGACCCCGTTTTGACCCCATTTTGACCCCGTTTTGACCCCGTTTTGACCTCCTGTTTGACCCCTGTTTGACCCACTTCAATTTTTAAATTTTTCTTTTTAAAAAAAAAAAAATTTCATCATACCACTAAAATCTAAAATAAACTAAATGCATATTCCATCATAGTAAACTACAAATATTAAGACCCAAGCTCATTTAAACATGTTTGTCTCATACTAAAATTTTTAAAAAATAAAGCTTCCAAACTAAAAACTTCAAATACAAAATAATGAAATATTTCATATATCAAATACAACCACTAATATAAATATAAATCATTTTCCTTAAAAACTATAAATACAACAATCTTCCAAAATTCAGCTTTCAGTCTTTAGCACATGTCCTGCAATGCATTTAGAGATCAACCATAACCATAAGCAACTGTTGAAGAAAAATGAAAAAAAATGAAATTCATGAATAATATTCTACTTTAATTTTAAAAAGAAAGAAAAGAAAACAGATTCTTTTAGTTCTTAGGCATCTAGGAATTCTGATAAAAGCCACCAACAATAACAAATAAACTTGTTGGTTACCAAATAAAGTTCAGAAAAACAGAAAAACAGAACTCAAGAAAACAGAAACTGTCCAGAAAAACAGAACTCAAGAAAACAGAAAAACAGAATTAGCAAATTGTCCAGAAAATGCTTATTTTATACATCCAAAACAAACAAATAAAATTAAAATGCACTCTAAGAAACTGTACTTTAAGGATGAAATCCAGATGTACATGAATACACAAGTCTATATGCTCCAACTAAGTCATCAAATTAGATCACGTGTTTGGCTTACAACATACCTTCTTCTCAGCCACTGACTTCAGTTTCTCCCACAATGCGTCTGTTGGAACTATGGATCATTCCATGACAATAGTGCAAATCTCGGTCACCTAAATAATATAGAAATAATTAATAATACTTTATTTTGAAGTAATTCATATATGAGAACAAAATAATAACATATTAAACCAATGTACAAATTAATAGAGTTTACCACCTCATTATCATCCACATCATCTAAAATATTCATAAGCTCCCCATCAGAAGCTGTAAAAAAAACATAAACATAATTAATTAAAAATTGATAAACTAGTAAAAAAAACAGAAGGACAATAAATGAACTAGTTTTTTTTTATAAATACCTTTCAATTTCCATGATAACCAATTTTGACCACACATTAATGTTTCAACTATAGTTGGAAGAAGCCTGCTACGATGTGGATTCACTATCCTACCTCCCGTACTAAAAGCAGACTCAGATGCTACTGTAGAAACTGGAACAGAAAAATGTCTCTAGCAATCATCTGAAGAACAGGATATTTAGTTCCATTGTTCTTCCACCATGCCAAAATATCAAATTCTGAATTTCTTGGTAAATGTTCTTCTACCAAATATCTATCTAATTCTGATTTTTCTTGCAAAGAACTATCCGTAACTGCTACAAGCTCATCAAATCCAGCAAGAGCATCTTCTTCTTCCATTTTTTCACCCCTTGACCGCTTTCCAAGCAAAGTATAAATTTCCTCCTTGTTGGACCTCTTCATTTTAGACTTGTATTCATTATACAAGTCAACACATAAATTCTTAATATGCTCAATTCTAGTTGTAGAGTCACCACCAAATATTTTAGGAAACATAAAAACCACCAAAGTCATCTTATATCTAGGATCCAAAACTGTAGCCACACTCATAATGCCATGAACAACATTCCAATATTTTTCAAATTTAACAATCATTTTTTCAGCTATGATCTTCACCAATTCATTTTCACTACTAACTAACTTATTAAGCTTAACTCTAATTTCACAAATAGTAGTGAAAAATTCATTAACAGTAGGAGACTTGATCTTTGAAAATATATTTGTAGCTTTATAAAACAAACGTAAATGATCACATATTTCTTGTGCCAAAGACCACTCTTCTTCAGTTGGCAAGCAAGTAAATAGACGCTCTCTTTTCAACCTATAGAACACATCTTTGTACAACAAAGCTGTAGAAAGCATCAAGAATGTCGAATTCCATCTAGTTTTGCAATCTAAAGCAAGCTTCTTGGTATGTGGAGAATCTAGTTGACGTGCTGCTTCTTCGAATTTTTGTTCTCTTTTCGGTGAGGCTGTCCAAAATTTAACACTTTCACGAATCTTCTCAATCTCTTCACTGATTACTGACATTCCATCTTGAACTATCAAGTTCAAGATGTGTGCACAACATCTCATATGAAATAGACTACCATGCAAAATAAGTGAACTCTTGTCAAGTGTTCCCATAATATCATGAATAATTGCATCATTTGTTGAACAGTTATCAAGAGTTATTGTTGATAATTTTCTATCAATGTTCCAATCAAAAAAAGTATCCTCCAATACTTTACTTAACACCTCACTAGTGTGTGGAAAGGGAACATAAACAAACCTGTTAATAGTATAAAAAAAGAAGAAGAAGTTTAGTTATATTTTAAAATCAATGAAAATCACTAAATAATCATTATAATATAAGTTTCTATTAATTTACCTTAAAATTTTGTGTTGTAGCAGCCATGTATTATCAATAAAGTGTGCAGTAACAGCCATATAAGATCTATTCTGGTGATTAGCAATCCACATATCACAAGTAATTGCAATCCTCCCAATATTCTTGTTCAGCAAATCAAACATCTTCTTTTTCTCATCAATGTAAATCTTCAAGATATCACTTTTCAAAGTATTTCTTGAGATAATTTTGAACATAGGTTGTAAATTTGTAATAAACCTTCGAAAACCATAATGATCAACCATGGACAAAGGATACTCATGTATAATTACCATTTCAGCCAAATCTTTCCTTGACACTTCAGGACTAAAATGAATTGTATCTAAAGTTGTCACAGTAGAAGATGGACTACTTTTATGTCCAGCCAACAAATATTGTTTAATATCTTGATTCTTTTTCTTTGGACATAATTTGAGATGATCAGTTAAGTGAGTTGTACCATTTTTAGAACCACTGACAAGTGAGAGGTTACAATATATACACTCAGCTCTAGGTTTGCCATTAAATGTGACTTGCCTAAAATGATACCATGCCTTTGACTTCTGCCTTCCTTTAGGTCCAACATCATCTTTGGCTTTTGTCACTTGATTTGCTACCTCATTTTCACTACTAATATTCACTTTATCAACAGGGCAATCAGATTGATTGGTACTATCTGTTTCAACGAATTTAACTGAACTTTGACTTTGTTCAGTTTCTTCCATCTGTGATTAATACCCATTAAAAACAGAAAAAATATTATTTTTAAAGACCAGAAAGTTGAACCAGAGATTGAAAATCAGAAACAAAGAGACAGAAACAGAAACAGGGAGACAAACAGAAACAGAAACAAAGAAACAGATAAAATTCTACACCACAAAGAAACATAAGTGAGTTATGATTTTGATGTTTCAAGACTGCTAGTGCATTCTCTTGCATTCTACAACTGAGTAAGAATATATTCTGTCACAATTACTTTGCAGTCTACAGATTTGGATCAAATTGTCCCCATGTATCAAGTGTATGACTTATCTTTACTCTCTAAACTTTATAATCAACAATTATTGGACATGAAAACAGTGGGTAGACATAGAGTAAAAATAATTTATTCATCATATATATATATTTTGAGATAAAATAAGTTCAATCACTCAAGGGCTGAACAGCCTGAACTCTTAGTTCCAGTTTATCATGCATACTCAAGAAATTCAGAACAAACAGTCACTCATAGTTGATAACCTATTCTTCTTGTGGACTGAATTTTAGTACTATCAAGATGAAAAATTAGCAATTGTAATTTCTAGTAATGTTTCTGTGTAAACCCTTTAAGATATTCACAAATTAGATCAAGCCTATAAGGGGGCCTAGGGCAACTGAAGAACGGGAAACATACCAGGACAGAGAGCAAAGCAATTATGAAAATCAGGGAGCTTGTATGAGTAAGTGATCAATAACTAACTCATTGTTGATCTCCAGAAGGATCTCCATATAGCCAAACACATTTACAGGAAGGAGCATTTTCTCTGTGGGATTTGCAGGGAAACAGCAAGAGGAGATGAGCTCAAAGGGAAAGAAGAAAAATCAAATCAGAACTCAGAAGCATGGCTTGCATTTGCAATTTGAGTTGAGCCATGCCAAGGAAAAAACCATTTCCAGATTTGACAAAATAGATTAATTATGCAGTGATTCATGACCATCCTATTCCAATCCCATATACTTATCCTTACCTTCCAATCCCAAATATTGCTTAGACATATTGCAGATCAAAAAATTAAAACAGAAAGTGCAATCCCAACTGTTACAGAGAGAAAACAAACCATGAAAAAAAAAAAAAAGAGACTGGGTGAAAAAAAAGACAGAGAGAGAAGCTCACCTACTGAAGCTTCTGCTGGAGGCTGGTCGGCGTGAGACTGAGAGACAGGGAGAGGCGTGAGTCGACGGGTGTGAGACTGAGAGACAGGGAGAGGCGTGAGTCGGCGGGTGAAAGTCTGAAAGAAGACAGACTGAACTCTGTCTGAAGAGTTAGGGGATTAGGGCTTAGTAATTAATTTCATTTTTAGTCTTTAGATTTAATTAATTTCTAAAAATCCTAATTAGAAACTACTTAAAACAATCTTAAAACTTGAATTCGGAAAGTGGACGCCCGACTCTTCAAAGTGGACGCCTGAGTAGATGAGACGCGTCCACTTCACTGTCAATCTTCTGAGAGTGGACGCGTGAGATTTGGTGGACGCGTCCACCTTCTTGCCTTGCGCGTCCACTTGGTCTCCCTGCGCGTCCACTTTACTGTCCAACTTCTGAGGGTGGACGCGTGAAATTTGGTGGACGCGTCCACCTTCTTGCCTTGCGCGTCCACTTGGTCTCCCTGCGCGTCCACTTTACTGTCCAACTTCTGAGGGTGGACGCGTGAAATTTGGTGGACGCGTCCACCTCCTGGCCTTGCGCGTCCACTTGACTGTCCTGCGCGTCCACTTCTCCCTTCTTCTAAATATCCATCCTCAAATTCCCGATTTCTTCCAATTTCATTCCAACATCTTCTAAATCTTCTAAAGACCTGAAAACAAAAGTAATAGTGTAAAGAATCATTAAAATCACCAAAACACATAATTAGCTAGATTTAAACTTAATAAACATCATAATAACCCATAGAAAACTAAGCTAATTATGGTTCAATCATATAAACTCATTTTAATCTACATAGTTAATAATATAAACTCATTGAATCAATACAGTTAATAATATAATTCATAGTTAGTTAAGTATATATTTAATAATATAAACTCATTTAAATCAATATAGTTAATAATCATAGTTTCATAGTTCTTTTAACGTTCATATATAGTTATATAAATAAAATAATATAACTATTTTAATTTACATTCTTAATAATATGATTCATAATTACTTAGTCAATAATATAAATTCATTTTAATCTACATAGTTAATAATATAAACTCATTGAATCAATACAGTTAATAATATAATTCATAGTTAGTTAAGTATTTATTTAATAATATAAACTCATTTAAATCAATAAAGTTAATAATCATATTTACATAGTTTTTTTAATGTTCATATATAGTTACATAAATAATAATATAACTATTTTAATTTACATTTTTAATAATATAATTCATAATTAATTAGTCAATAATATAAACTCATTTGAATCCACATAGTTAATAATATAAACTTATAGTTAGTTAGGTATAATAATGTAAACTCCTTTAATAATATAACTCAATTTATTTTAAATTTTTTTTAAAGTAACCAAATGGATAAAATTGTTTTCTTTTTAAAAAAATACTATGAATAAAATAGTATTTTTATTAGAGATACCGAAGCTGAAGCCGAAGTCGGGGATTTACGAAGGCGAATCCCCGCGGGGATTCAGTGGGGACAAATCAGTCCCCGCCCCCGCCCCCGCCCCCACTAATCCCCGCATTTTAAAACCCGCCCCCGCCTCCGCCCCCACTGAAGTCGGGGAATACTGAATCCCAACGGGGCGGGGCGAATCGAATCCCCGCTTCATTGCCATCCCTACTTACGATTCCATTCGCTTCAGAATTTTTCCTCGATTATTTATACAATTTGCCGAAGTGTATAATTTTGAACAATTAATAATCTGTCATACAACTTTAAAAAAATGATACTTATAACAAAATATATAATTGAGTTCCAAATATATATATATATATATATATATATATATGATTGAATTGATTAGAAACAGATTTTTTTTCTTCAATAAATCAGTGGATTTAAATGAATTGAATTGATATTGTTTCTTAAATTATAAATCAGTGGAAAAAATCCGAAAGTAGGAATTTTTTCTTTTTTGATCCATGGTAGTAGAAGAATTCTTGATATGGTATTTACTCTCTCTCTCTCTCTCTTCACTTAATTTTTCCAGCAACGCTGAAGTTGCAAAAGATAATGTGCTCTTGTTCTTGAAACAACTTGGGGAAGAACCCTAACAGGGAGGAATAGCACAACCCAGATGGGAAGCAGCGGCAGCGATGTGGAGGCAGGTTTCGCTAAGCTTCAGGGCGAAGATTTTGAGTATTATATGCAAACCTACTCCATAATCCTTGGCCGGAATTCCAAGAAATCCACTGTCGATGTTGATCTTTCCTCCTTAGGAGGTGGCATGAACATCTCCCGCCACCACGCCCGCATTTTCTATGACTTCCAACGCCGTCGTTTTGCCCTCGAAGTCCTCGGAAAGAATGGCTGCTTCGTTGAAGGAGTTCTTCACTTACCCGGAAACCCTCCTGTCAAGCTTGATTCGCAAGACCTCCTTCAGATCGGGGACAAGGAGTTCTATTTTCTATTGCCTGTTCGGAGTATTCTTGGTGGGCCAATTGGGCCAAGGCATCATGTCAATGTAAATTATCCTCCGGGTCATACACCGAGTGTGGCTGGGGGTTCACCGGCTTTGCCGCATCATGCGTTGCCCCCTCCGTCTGGGGCAAGTTCGGGGTATGGAGGGCTTATGGGAAAGAAGGGTTCGGGTAGAGGTAGGGAATATTATGAAGAGGAGTATGAGGAGGAAGGTGGGGAAGATGGTGCCTCTGCTGGCTCTAAGAAAATTCGGAGAGCAGATGGTATTGATGGTAGTGGTGGTGGTTATGGCTATGGCTCTGGGAGTTCTGGTGGGAAGGCTGCCATTTCAGGACAGTTGGGTGAGTGAGTACTTTTTTATATGTTGTTTTTCAGATTTGAACTTTCCTCATTAAAGAGTAATTCTTGTTTATGTAATTTGAAAAGAGAATAAATCTGCAGAACTTTTTGATGTTTAATATAGATGATCCTTTTGATTCTTGGATATATTGCATCCTGTGAATGAATTGTAATGATAGCTGAATTCTTCCTTTCGCAAATCCTGCCTTTTTTGGGGAGGTTGTAAAATGATGAAAACATGAAAAATGAAATAATTTTTGTCCTTCTAAAAGTTCAGTTGCTGAAAGTTTTATGTTTGAGTGGCCCAACATTTATTACATTGTTGAATGTTGTATTTTGAACGTCTCTACAGTGTCCATATAGAATATAATGAATTCATCTTTTAAAATAATTAGGTCTTTACTGGGGGAAAACCCTTTTATCTGGACCACTGAATGCAAAATTGTTGCCAATTGGTTTATTGCGTTAGTAGCAAAGGGTGATAGGAGATGTGAATAGTGATAGATTACTTTGCAGATAATGCAAGGGGTGCTAGGGGAGGTGAATAATGATAGATTTCATTGCCAACTGGTGACAGATACTGAAATGCAAGATTTGCATGATTAAGATACAGTTCATATTGATAATTTGCTGTTCCTCTGTGTTAATTGCAAAGTGTAAGCTTCTCACACTAAAGAGTGTATTCATGCATCTTATCTGCAAAAGTTAGGTTGTCTGCGGTGTTCGGTTTCATGGTGACTTCTTGGTTAATGCATTTTCTCTTCTGTGGTCTTGAAATGCTTTATATTTGACAGCTTTAGCCCGCACTGTAAATGTACATCTCTTCAGTTTTATCATTAGCCAAACTTTTGTATAAAGTTGGTTGTGTATTTGTCAAACCTTGTAAATGATGCCAAAATAATCGTATTTGTTTCATTATTGGTTTAAGCAAAACATAGAAGTGAACTTGTCATCTATCTTGATTCGGATGTCTTTTAGTTCCATTATACACCTAGTAGTTCAGATGGTCGGACTATAAGCATATGACAGAGTTTACATGCTGGCGTAGCTGCTTCTTCTAGATTGTGCTTGCTCACGATATATCTTTATTTTCTTTGGAAGATTTTGCACAAAGATTTATTTTCCTACAGTCAGGGCAACATTTTAAATAGTGGTTGAAACTGTGATATGATTCTAACCTTTTATCTCAGGTTAAATTGTCTACTAGTGGCGTGCTTTTTTTGAGTTGCTCCATTTTAAGAAGGTAAATTGCTTTGTCACAAGATGGATGCTCAGTTGTCAAAACTATTCATAGGATTTGGATGACAGAGAAGGTGTCAAATTTTGTAGATGTTAAGGAGTGAAGGCTGGATTGGGGACTTCATTTAACAGACACGGACTGTTTAGTTAGACAGACAGAAACGAAGAAAGATGACATTTAGGACAAGGAAAAAACTGTTTTACTTTGTTTAGGTTCAGTAATTTGGACACAAGTGGAAGCAATTATATATCAAACAGGAAAGAAGTAAGATCTGATAATAACTGTTAATCCTCAAAAGTTATGCTAGCTTTACCCTTTAGTATAAATTTTTACTTTAAAAGAAACTCTTAAGACTATTGTTTCCTATTGAACAGCATATGCAGTAAAAGTTGGTTTTTAATTGCCATTTCATTTCTCTTTGATTTGAAATTGAGGGACAGAAACCATTTATTTCCTTCATCCCTGAATATTTACACACTTTTTCTTACTTTTCACTTCCCATCATTAAAAAGTGCTGTTATTTTCTCGCTCTGGTTGTGCTCCCACTTGTCTGAAGAGTCTAGACTCTGGATGTTGCTTTTCTGCTCTTCCAATTGGCATGTTCAACAGACCAAATAATTCTAGGATTTCCATTGTGTAAGTTTATTTCACATTGTCATGTTGAGGATAAAATGCTGCAATGATATAATATACTTAAATTTTTTTATTTTCTAACGTCTTACATTCACATAATCAAATCTATCTGCAGATAAGAAGCTAGATGGAAGATCTCGTGTTGATAGGGATGCTGACAATCAGCAGCTCCTGCAATTAGAAGAGAAGGATGTTGTATCGTCTGTTGCTACTGTGCTTTCTGATCTCTGTGGTCCTGGAGAATGGATGCCAATGGAGAAACTTCACTCAGAGGTAATATTTTTTATAGCAGCACCTACTTGTATGCAATCTTCTGATTCTGATAAATTCTTTGAAAATTAGAAGTATGGAGAATTTCTGTCTCCTCTGCTTTAGGTTAATCCTTTCTCTAAGTTGTTATACGTCACAAGATTTGGTTTTTTATTATACACTGCCAGTTTGAGTAGAGCTAACTGAGACTAGAGCATAGCACCACACACTTCAGTTGTAGTTCACTCTACTGGTGCTTTACCTAGGAAGCTATTGTTGTGTGTCTTTCTTGTCATTTTCAGAGGCATATTACTTTATACAAATTGTCCTCTAAACAAGTATAGAACTTCTGGGCCTTCTAGAACAAGAGCAAATTCGGCCTATATGATTGATCCCCCTTTCCTAGAAAGAAATGGTTAGAAATTAAACATAAGTTCATATACTAATATTTTTGTTGGGCTTTCCTATTATATGCTACCTTTGCAAATTTTGGCTAATAATGATTTCTCTTTGGGTCAGTTGGTGGAACAGTACAGCAATGTCTGGCATCATAGTCGTGTAAGGAGATATCTTACATCTGAGGACTATCCTACCCCAGAAGCCAAGGGAAAACCCTGGTATGGATTGCTTATGCTGTTAAGGAAGTACCCAGAGCACTTTGTTATCAACACTAGGTCCAAAGGGCGGGTGACTTTGGAGTTTGTCTCACTTGTCTCCCTGCTTTCGTGAGAACATGCAACATAGCTTGTAACATACCAGGAAATTGATGCATGTTTTGGGATGTAAAACCTTGATGTGGTTATGAAAATGTTATAATGGTTGATTGAAATGCTTGCACATTGCTGCATTGGTGGCTGTTATAGATTGCAATTTTAACTTACAATGACTTGCGTTTTTAGATGGCTACAGTTTCATCAACTTACTTTCAGCCATATGAAAGAAGTAAAGAAAACGAAAAGCAGATGTGTTTTGACGCAAGTTCCATTATCTCCTATGATATTTTCAAAAAATGAGGTTTTGTTGGTTGGGAAACATCAGATTGCAGCCTAACAATATGTAATCCATTGCCAGAAGTGATAGTTCAATTTGTGAAGATATTCCTTCAGAGACCTTTTGTTCTTTTGTTTAGTTCGCCTAAATTGTTCTTGGGAAGTTCCAGTTATTGTTGCTGCCCATATTTTGGACATAAATTCTGACATAGCTCAGCCTCAGCTCCTCTCATTCCCCCGCAAGAACTGCCATAACCGGCAGAGCATTGTCCGAATAAGTAGAGAAGTCACAAAAGTCGTAAGTACGCAAAAATCCACAGAAGTTCATAAGCACCATGTACAAATAGTTTCAATAATTTGGCAAACCCCGATTTAAATAGGAACTTGAGAGTTGCGACTTGAGATCTAGGAAGCAAAGATCTTACACCGAACGGGGTTTGCTGACAACCAAAAAGAACGAAGGAAAATGTTAAAAAAAGAAGAAGAAAAAGAAAAGAAACTCTCATTACTCCTTACTTCGAGATACAACAAAGATTCTTGGATGAAGAACAAAGGTTTTTTAACTTTAGATGGTAAAATTTTCAGATATCAAGATTTTTCATTGTGGACATTTCTGTACATTTGCTCTTCTCTTGCACGTTTTGCAGCAAGGGCTTCCTCGTCTAGAACTCGGATGGGCGACCATTCTGGCAATTGGAACCAATTACCATCGAAGCTCCTCAGGACAGGTTTTAGTTTTGGAACAGTATAGTCAACAGTTGTTCCCACAACTGCAAAAATGACAGAGTATCGAGCAGCGGCAACTGGCCCACCTGAATTCAATTCACAAACGTTCAACTCCTTGTTAGATTGAAATATTGATGTTGTTGACTAGCTGATTAAGCGTGCTGAAATGACAAGTCAAAGAGTATCATACTAAGTTAGAAACAAATATAAAGTACTAGTTGCTGCAATTACTTAGGATATAGAATAATCGCTACATGCCATTTTCCATTTTAGTTTGTCCTATGACTAGTTTCCTTATTCATTGTATTATATATTTTTTAGTTGATTAAAATATTCCTATTTAATTTGAAATAAGAAATGGTGAATAGATTGTTGAGAAAATATATTTAATTAGTGAAAAAATATTTTATCAACAATTTATTAGCGTTTATGATGCCCTTCCAAATACTAAAGGGGGCATTTTAGAAATACATATTTTTAACAATATTAATTATGTTTTATCAAACTGTCTGAAAAACAAAAAATGCTTATCAATTGGGAAAGAGGAGTAATTGTTACTATCGTCATTATACATGTCATCTTAAAGTTCAGAAGTTTTTAAACACACAAGTCATTATACAAAATATAATACGCACTTATGAACCTATATTCCAATACTATCCGTGCTAGTCTTTCCTACATTTTCCTAGATAATTTGACTAAGGGCTTATTAAGTAATTTTACTAAAGAAATGAATTATTTTTTGAAACGGAGGCAGTAACAAATATCATGACTTGCAAAATCTTTAAAATTATTCTGTATAACAGTGTAAGCAACAAAACTTCAATGTTACAGTAAACTGTTATATCCACATTTGGAAACATGAAGAACAAACTAATGAATAATGATGATGAATAAGGTATCAGATTTCTTAGCCAGTGATGCAGCAGAGTTCAAATACAACATAGTATGATTATTATCAATGTCAAACTTTTCACAACGGACCATGATGATAGATTTTATGTTGAAATTTCTATGAGTTAATTATCGATAGAGTTGTGCGGCAAATCAACTCATTTTTTGCTCTTTTGAGATTCAAGTGCAGTGGTCACGAATGTATACTTGCATAATCGGCTAGAAAAGAAAACTTTACAAAAAAGGGCCATCTTCTGATAGGGATTATGAGGATATCCATCATGTCATGATGGATCAGTAATAAAGACAACTTGACAAAACAGGCTTCTCAGTACAGCCACTGTACTGAGGGTCTAAGTGAATCATCTAAACAGATTTCTGTTAGTAAGCATGTTTCATTATTTCCATCTCACAATAACCAATATTATCATTCGCTGACATAAATCCTGCTAAATTGTCAATATATGTCCTTAAATCTGCTTGAATGATCATGAGTTTATGATGGTAAATGGCTGCTTTCTGCAGAAACTTGCATGCAGTGGAGAAAAAGGGTACAGTGATGGAATGAGAGTACCTTGAAGGCGTCCAAGAATAGCACCAGTACCAAAACCTCCAACAGCTGAATTTAGTAAGTCGTCAGGTCTACCAGTTCGGCTCACTCTCACGAATTCACGTGCACCTGCCAGATCAAAAGGTCAAAAAGTATGAAACATCTAATTAAAAATTTAAAGGATGCGGCTTTAAGATTTCTCTCTAAATTTTGCAGTAAATGATAGTAGCATACCATAGTTTTTCAATCAAATCCAATAGTTTCCACATTTGATCAATATTCCTAGTCCAAAAGCATTCCAAATGTCATCGCTTACTGAAAAGTTGCTAAGGCACCTATAGGCTTTTCAAATCATTTGAGTATTTTAGCACAGAATAGCAAAACAACCTCAGTCTGAAGCGTATGACAAAATTTATTTGCACACCGGAAGAACTTAAAGCAAATTTGTATATGAAGCATTCTACATAGATGTTAAATAAAGTCATAAATACCAAATACATTCTGATCAAAGAGTAAAAACCTAAATTAACATAGATTATAAGCACAGGTGACATCTAAAGCTTTGGCTCAATCACACAACAGAATTTTAACAACAGTAATTCCAGTTCAACAATTCTCAATGTAATTTATTCAGAGAACCGAGAAAGTACCGCAGTAACAGCCGGTGACAATGGCGAAATTAGTTGCATAAGCAGCAGATATTTTACGAAGGCCAAGAGTGTTCCGATGCTTGGATATTAATCCAACTCCTCCACCAGCAATTCCTAATTAACCAACAATAACAGTACTAACGAGGATCAATAAAATGCTCGGAAAACTTCACAAAAATCCAAATTAATTGCCGTTGCACGGATACAATATTACTGATACTAGAACCTGCAAGAAGAGTAGGGATTATAATGCGATCCCTCCAAATAACTAGGGACGAAGATGAAGAAGCGGCAACATTTTCTTCTAGATTTGTGTCCCCTGCAGGTGCAGAAGCCATGGAACTATCTAAGTTGGTGCTTCCGGTGACGGCGTGATTTCGACGGTTATGTCGTAAAGTAATGGGCCCGCTCAGGATTAGTTTGGACCGGTGGATGAACTTTAATTTTGTAAGGCCCAAAGCTTTCTCTTAGTCTTAGTTCACCAAATTTCATCTATATTTTAATAAGGTCGACTGCAAAAAAGCAGTCTAACTGCTTTTTCAATATAAAGCTTCAAAATAAATCCTTAACCAAGAGAGTCGAAAACGTAATCAACTGCTTTTTCAATAAAACGCTTTAAGCAAGCATAATCTTGCTTAGGTTAATTATTTTCAATTTTTATTAATATTAAATGTTACTTAAAGGTGGCCAAGTTAATCATGTTGACGAATGAATGAATATGAATAAAATCTTTTACCTTAATGGACATCGCCTCCTTTGATATATAAAGTAGATTAGCTGAATTAAAAAATGGGTTTTTTTGCTTTGAAAGAATCATCCGTTGCACATGGTTAAAAAAGTATGTGTTCTCAAAAAAATGTTCACCTTAAGTTGGATTTTGTAAGGAGTTCTCACAAAAAACTCAATCACAACTGTATCTTACCAAAACAATATATGTACGCCTAGTTCATAGCAGTATATGGAAGAATTAGATAATTTATAATTAAGGCATTAGAAGTATGTTACATGTATATTCGACAAATAGAATCTATGGCATGGTTTTTTTAGACTAAACTATTCTGTCAATTCTGATATACAGGAAATAATGGAATAAGAATATATAAGATGTAGTGAAGGTTGCATGCAAGGAAAACAAATGCAAAATTATTGTATGAAGCCCGGCTGGCGCCTGGAAAAAGTTCAGGACTCCGGTGTATCTGACTCTCCTCCATCTTCGGAAGCTGATAGACCATCGGCTCCCTGTTCACTTTCCCAGTCACTTTTCACTGTCAAAGGCTCGGATTTTCTTTGTGAAACTGCACCAGTTCTTCTATGTTCTGGAAAATTTTTACACAATGTAATCACAAAATACAGAACGGAGGATTAAAATGATGAAATAATATAGGCTTCATGGGATTTACTTTTGTTATTAATTGCAGAACGAGTAAATGATAAGAATTCATCCCAGTTTAATTTACTGAGCTCCTGCTTCTCCTCCTCCGGGAGTTCAGAGTTAGGTTCCCTACCACACATAAAAGCTGCCCTGCAGATTTAGGAAACCAATGAGCGTTGGATACTATTTCAACAAAAGAGATAAACCTGGCTTCATAAAATGTAAGTGCCTTGACAAAGGTTTTGGCCAACTAAATTAGCCTAGTTTTGCAACGTAAACTCTCTAAACAGTTGTTTCAAAGACAAATTGAATTAAGTGAATGCATTCTCTCTTTCAACAACACCTTCAATGGATCCATTGTGTCCAATTTTAATGATGATAATAAAACTAAGCTGAATATCTCAAATGCCCTTGATACCTTGTTAAAAAATGTGATAGTAGATAACTCAAGGAACTATCAATTTTTTATTTTTTTAGTTTTTCAGAAAATCAATTAAGAATGCATATACTCCACGCCAACCAAAAAAATTTTGCACAATCTGAAATCTGAGCTGGGATAACAAGCTTATAAAAGAAATGAATATCAGGTATGTCACACTAAGATTGAATGACCATTTTCGATCATTAAGATAATGAGAGAATGTGGCAAAGGGAAAAGAGGCAGACATTGCAGTTAAAACTAGCGGGTATGTGAGTTCTAAAACATCAACCAATACTACCCTGTAAACTCAAATTTGGAGAGCACAATGAATACTGCAGATGCAGATGTTCCCTCACCTCAACCCCTAGTCGGTTCAACATTCTGGAACTGTAACTCATTTACCTGTCATATAACCGAGCAGCATCTTCTTGAGAGCCAACTGTTCCCAAGTGGATTTGCTTCTTGTCAACCTTTATTGCGGCTTGCCATTTCATATTTTTGTAGTAGACACCCCTCATTACACATGCTTCTTGATTTTCAGAATGCTTCCTCCTGTGTCTCTTTCTGCGCTTAACTTCTGCAACAATGAACAAGCAGAATACCCCCAATGTAAATAAACTAGAGTATCTGAAAACCAGCTTCTGTAAAACCACCAGAAACAAACAAATCCAGTGTATGTTTCATATACAGTGGATCTCCTGTAACTGAAAAATGTGATGAGTAGTTCAACATCAGTAAACATTCAAATAGAATCAGCTCATTTATCAAACTTAGCCAGCTAGTATTTAGAACATCGCAGTGAGTTGGTGAAGCCCAAAAAATGGAAGTAACCTTAAGTGGCTGAAATAGCAATTTAATCTTTGGAGCTATCCATCTCAAGTGTAGAAAGATTTTATTTTGTTTAAAATATCAAGCTGATCTTTCAAATTTTTAATTGACTTGAGATTGAGTTCTTCAGAGAAACTCGAGTGGTAAAAGTGCTCCTATCAGCTTTCTGAAATTCTCAACCAAAAGAAAGAGTTCTTGGCTTACTAAACATGAAATGAAGAAGAATTTACCTATTCATCAAAGCATCTTATTTCATCTAGGACACACGCAACCACATACAAAAGGTCCAAGGATTTGATCACATTTGTGGATCATCTTTCCCAAATGCTGTTAAATTTATATACGACCTTTGTATTTAAGAAGAACCTCATATAGCATTCCGTACCACTTTCAAGTCATTTCTGTAAAACTTTTCTTGACATTCTTCTCCTAAATAAGTCATTTCTCCACAAGTATACATTTCTCTTCTCATATACTAATTTTTTATTGACATGTTTTTCTCTAAGTATTTTGTCATCCAGGGCAAAGCCTTCTTATTTTCAAAAGGTAGGGAAAATGAGAAGTAAACAACTTTTCAGCTATTGCAAGCTTCATATAATCCAAATCCCATACACGGATTAAAGTAGTCTAACTTTTCAGTCTCTGAACATATTTAGCTGAAATCAGCAAAGCATATTGCAAAGTTGCTGCTTTATTGCTTTTCCTGCACAGCTCTAAAGGTACTTATTAGACATCCAATACCCTTATTTTCACAACATCATAGAAGGTAAAAGAATCCCGCAGCTATCTTGGTTCTTGTAGGCATATAGTAGGTATCAATTTCCAAAATTCCCCTTTTCTTTATGAGATTAAAAAGAAAAGATATAGCATATATAATGAGGTTCTGTTCTAGAAAATCTACACATTTGACCTGATCATTGATCAAATAACCAGAGAAAGGAAAAACCTGGGAACAGTTTAATGTGATGTTCTCCTGATGTTGCAGAAGCAGACGGATTGAAGGATCCTTCTAGAAAGGGTGGTTTCTGAAAAATATTAAAGAAGTTTTAAATAATTCTTTTCTGGGCAACATTGTATCTAATCAATGACAAGTAGCAGCAGCTGCAACTCAATTCAAATAATTCAATCATGACTTTTGCTAATAGTTGATATTTACAAGCCGAAATCTTGAGAAACTCAGTGTAGGACACATTCATAAATATGTTTATACTACACAAAAAGCCATCTTGTCAAAAGAAAAACATCCAGCAGAGTGAAGCTTGCTTTCACTGTATATCTAAGTACTGAATTTCTTCCCAGAAGAAAAAAGTAATAATTTCATAAAACCATAAAAATGACTCATTTTTCCTTCTTTTTCCTTCCCTCACCTTCCCTGTATATCATGTTTGATGCTATTACAACCTAAAAGGCATAATGAATTTTCCTTTGGCTTCAAACCTCCTAAATAACTTCAGAGGAAAGTTAGGAACAAAAGAAAAACAGAAAGTTAAAGAAATATTTATTTATCTATTCTTTAGTACCCTTTGTTAACAGATATATTTAAGGTTATCCAATATCACTTGTCAAGCTGAAATTTGAACCAACGTTGCTGAGGGCATATGCCACTGATAGAAAATGGAAAACTAAATTATGCACAAGTGTAATTCAATAATCAGATATAATAGTGGAAGGATCTTGAACAGAAACGAATTAATACTAAGATACAAAAGCACTGGAAGTGATGTGCTCCTTTGTCAGTGTATAAACAAAGTCCAACTTTAAGTTTGGGAAAATGGATTCTACTATTATGGACCTACCTTTATGAACTCATAGAGAAGCAAGATCCATAATGAGGGAGGTAAGCACTTCAAATTCACAGGTGACACAGTACCGAAATAATATGCATATATGTCACTAAACATTTAGAATGAAGGCAGGGGAATTAGTAAGGATCTACTGCACTCCTCTTAATCTAGAAATGATGTGAATTAAGAAGATATCAGAAACTTCTGCCCTCATTGATTTGTAGCATTGACCATTAATCAGAAAAGAAAGCAATCACACATTTCCTCCCAGAATGGAGCATTCAGTAGCAAGCTACTGATACATCTATTCAAACTTTGAAGATAATATCACAACATGAGATGCAAGTTCAACTAAGTCTCTCGCAAGTTATATGGAGGAAAATTGAAATATAGTGATAAAGAAACTAAGAAACTAAAAGTGAAAAAAGTTTGACTGTTTGAAGTACCTCTTTTTTCTGATCAATATCAGTTGAAGGCATGGGATGCACACTAACTGGTTTCATGCTCTGCATGCGATTCTCCTGAGTGTATGCATTATCAGAAAACTTGGGAAGTGGAGTCAGAAAAGAATTGCGTCCTACAAAATAGCATTAGTGTTTTCAATAGATCAGAGCAGAAGTTTTGAACAAAATGCATACTCATCCTCTGCATTTTAACTGAATAAAATGACCAAGACATGTACAAATATAGTAAACTAATCCAAAATGGGCTGCTAAAAAGAAATGCATCATCATCTTAACATATCTGAATTCTACTTACCCGTGCAGAGACCTAAGAGCTTTCGTCTCCGAATGCTCACCATAGCTAACTTCAGAATCCCTAGTAAGAACATAAGAATAATTAAGGAATGACCTTTGATTTCAAAGGAAAAAAATCGAATATGGAAAAACATGCACATTAGAATAAGCCAGTACTGGGTTTAAAAGAGGAAATTAACTCAAAAACCAAAACAGATAGAAGAAATTCACCCCATAACAGCTAAGAATGCAGTTTGAATTGCAGAAATATATAGGGAAAAGAACATTTGGAATGGCTAAAATTTTATGTGTGCTCGAAATCACATGAAAAATTTACAGGGTAACAAATCAAGAGAAGCTCTCCAATGAAGAATGTAAGCACGGTAGTAATCTAAACATGAGTTCAGCCTGAAGCTATGTTCTGTTAGGGGTATTGTGTTGCATAGGATCAGACCAGCCCATTACCAGAATCATGACCAACAAACACTGAAATGCTAAAGATACAACTATTTCACAAAGGCACTGTTGAAAATATCATATATTATTCCTTCAATTCTGTTGCCAAATGTGAACTATCAAAACAAAAGGCATCAACATGTTCCTAAGTTTGAAAATTGCGGACTTTTATCACACCGTGCAATATCTAATAATTCTCTAGGAAAAGGAAAAAAATAGTAACGAGAATTAGAACTAATCAGCGAGAATCTGAGAGTATATGAACATAGAAACCCAGGAGAGAACAGGCATAGAGAGAACTCGGCACAAGCCCTACAAAAAATCTTCCATGCAAGAACCCAATCTTGAAATAGTGAATAAATTCGTTCAAGTTTCTCAAAGAAAGAACAGGGATTCCAAATATTGCATCCACAAGATCTCGAGGACCTCGAGGTGGCAAAAATATTGGAAAAACTACTTGACATTAGGTGATACCAGACAGCTTCGCAAGCAAAAAAAAACAGAAAAAAAGGAATTAATCCAGCACCACAAACACAACCACGGAAGAACTGATCAACTCATCATACCAAGTAAAAGGAAATTTGAAGAAGAAATCTAACATGAGTACCCATAGCATTATTCCATATAAAGAATTGACTCTGTTTCTTCTTGAGATAGAAGTCAACCCCACCAACCTACCACCTTTCATGAAGCAGGATGTGGAAAAGAGAAACAAAACAAAAAAAACCCAACAAACTATGAAAATGCTCACAAGATTAAAAACCCAGAAACCCATAAAATTCAAGAAACAAAAACAGTTTTTTTCCAAAATACCCACAACTCAAAAGGGCCATGTACTAGTAAAAGTACAACAAGTCAACATATTTACAAGAACACCAAAAGAAGAAGATAAGGCGCAGTACCAACGAGAACCAAGAAAGTTCTATGAGACCCAAAAGGAAAAAAAAAACTAAAATTAAAGCCATTGTGATACATAGTTACAGTATCTCTGACGACACCTGAGACAGTGAATAACAAAGAGCGGTGGTTGGTGGAGCGTGGAAACCGAGGATTGTCAACTTCTTTTTTGTGAATTTTTGTAGTAAAGGATTGGATTGGATTATAAAGGGTAGGAGAGGAAGAGGAGGACTAAGGAGGAGGAGGAGAGAAAGGGGTCGTAGTAGTTGATGTTGTTACTCATGCATCTACCACCTTTTGTTTTATTTCTAGACTCATTATGTAAGGGGGCTGGTGGTGCCTGCTGGTGACAATGGGTGGTATATCATATATGTATGTAATGTAGAGAGAGAGAAAGCGAAGAGTTAATAGTAGTAGAAAAGAAAAGAAAAGAAAAGAATTAGAAGAATATGAGAGAGAGAGAGAGAGAGACGAACGTCTGCTGCTTCTTCTATTCTATTCGCTGTGAAAGGACGGTATTACCCGTACGGAGTTATTTCCAAGTAGCCCAGTAGGCCAGTACCCCGACAGTATGTTTCTATTGTATGTTGTGAAATTATTATATTACCCTTTTATCACCTGTATTCCTAAAATACCCCTGAAATATAATAACTGTAGTTAAATTTTGGGGAGAACTGTGACTTTTGTAGAGGTCAAATAAAATATTTGAGTTTCAAAAGTTGTTTTTTGTGTTCATTTGATAACAAAAATAGTTGAACATTTAGGGTATATTTGGACTGGATTTTTTGAAAGCCTTTTTTGTTTTGTTTTGAAATGAATTTATGTTTGCATAAGAATTTTTTTATTGGAAATTGAAAGTTTAATGATATGTTTTGGGTCTCACTATGATTGATAATATTATAAAATGTATAAAATATAATTAATAAGTTGTTTTATATTGTAATATTAATTAAAAATAATAAATATATATTGTTTTTGTGATTAAGTGGGACTCACGTGTAATATTAGAAAAAATTGTTTTGAAATATGTTTTTATGGATAATTAGGAAATTGATTTTAAGAACCAGTCCAAATATAGCCTTAACGTTTTAAATTGTAGATTTTTCACAATTCAGAAAAAAAATGTTAAAGATTTAATTTTTGACATATACTTAATCCAAATGTCATTTCTATTAAATAAGCGCATTATTAAATATAAAGTATACTTTTATAAAAATTATATCTTATATATAGCACTAGGAAACAGGGTCAATCCAAAAATGCAAAAAATATAGGGTCTTTATTATGATAGTCCAATCCGGCTCATTACGAGTTGTGGGTCACGAGCTTAAATGGGCCACGAGTATAAACATACTTAAACTGAAGAAAAAAATAATTAAAAATTAATGGAATATATCAAGATAATTATTAGATCATTTTAAAATACAATAAAAGTAACAATTTATCATATCAAATACTAATAAGTCTATAATATTCATTTTCCTCTTCACTATCAAATTATTAATAACAATATTTGAATCTATAGTAGAAAAATATAGATCTTTAATTAAGTAGTTATTATCTAAAATGAAAATTAAAATAAGTTAATAAATATATAAAGCAAATATAAAAATAAAAAAGTAAATAAATAAATTCAACTCGTATAATGATTCTAAAGATAAAATATAAAAGTGATTTTAAAAAATAGTTTATGAACAAAACTAATTAATTTTTGTTGAAGAAATTATGGAAGAAGATTAATGTTATTACTAAAACTTATTAAAAATTAGTACAACAATAACAAAATAAGGTAAGATTTATCAAGAAAATATTAAAAAATTTATATTTTTTTTGTAAAAAAAAAAGGGCCAAAAAGTCTGTGAGCCTAAACGGGTCAAACCAAAAAAATCAAATTCTATACTGCTCTAGATTTTAAGATTACAATCTATATATTTTGGCAGGTCAAAACGGGTCAGGCCGTTCGACCGACGACCCAACCATATTCTCACTACTACTTATATATGACATTAATATTGATTTTTTTAGTAAGACAATAATATTGAATATTACATATCTATTTAATCTTTATTATAAATTTTAATTTATTTCTCTTGGATTTTATTAGTATTTCTTTTTATTCTTTTGTTATTCTTAAGTATAATACACACACAAGTCTAAAAAAAATTAAAACTATTAGGAAAAGTTAGTTATTACTTTTTCATATGGTTATTATAGACATTTTATATTTTAAAATTATATTTAAATTACAAACACATAAATTTGTCATATTCTAATTATGATTTTCTATAATTGTAAGTACTAAAGATGAAGTTAATATAATTACATTTGGTAACTTCTATGTTAACTAAACTTGTTATAGAAATAAATAAATTATACAAATCTAAAAACATAAATAAGAAAGTACATTATTAGTCACTTTACATTTTTATCTCTTAAATAATTTTGTACATTTTACCCGAAAATTTTTATAATAGTTAACATTTAGCAAAAGGCACATTTTTAATTTTCTATCAATTAAATTTACATAAATTTTAATCTCTTTTTTATATTAAATTTCTAATAATATATAAATACATATCATTAATTCCACAATTACTTTTAATTGCTTTTTACCTAAAGAATGTATTTATTCTCTCTTACCTACTCAATAAAAACATAATTAGTGCATGTGAACTTCAACATATATGTGTTCTTTGTTTACGTGTATATGTTGATTTCTTTCTACAATTAGAATTATATGGTAAGGGAATTTGTATTATATCATATGTGAATATTAATTTTTGAATGGAATATGAAAAATCTAAGAGGGGATGAATTAGGTTTTAACTGATTTTTTTAACTTTAAATCAAACAGTGCTTTCAAATATAACAAATAACAAACACTTTGTGCTCAAACAATGTGTGAAATAATGCATTCAAGAAATAGGCAAAGGACACAAAGATTTATAGTGGTTCGGTTTATCCAACAAAACTCAATCTACTAACTTGAGCTATCTACTCAATGATTTCACAAAACCTTTCATTAATTTAGTATAAGATATTACAATAGAGGCTCACCCAATTTCCTTAGTGTTTTACAACACAAACCTCTTACCCAATCAATGTTCACTCAACACTATGAGTTTTACAATATAACTTTGATTACACACCTATCTCTAATACAACAATTAATGAAATATATACTCTTAATACAATTACAATTTTCTATAATTAAAGGCTCACTCTAACCCTTAGAGTTTTAAGCTCAATGCAACATTGAACAAAACAAACAAGATATGAAAATGAAGAGTTTGATATAGATATCACCTTAATGTGAAGATATATCAATATAAAGCATAAATACCTCTTTGAGTAATATTTTCTTCTAAGTTGCTCAAGAATCCCAATGATTTAGTATCAATCCCACTTTAATGAATTTCACAATGTGAATGTTATGTTTTGGATTGAAAATGATCTCAAGTTGTTCTATAAAGTGAAATAATTAGATTTTTCCTCAAAAGGTCGTGTGTATGAGTTTTTTAAACAATTGGGTATTTATATGTATGCACCAACGATCATAAAAATGGTTGTTTGAATCTCACTCAGGAGAAGTGCGATCGACCGCATATCAGAAAGGTCGTATGCACTATCATCCGCAAGTGTTCAAGAGAACTCTGGACATACTGCGGACGATGAGCTGAGAAGTCTGGTCGACCGCACTATCATCCGCAAGTGTTCCAGAGAGCTCTGGACATTCAGCGGACGATACTCTGAGAGGTCTAATCGACTGCATGATCTGTGGTCGACCACACTTCAGTTAGGTCGACCGCACATGCATTGAAACTATGCAAAACAAGATTTCAAACAACTCCAAGAGTTTGTGGAATACATATTATGAATTTTAAAGTATGTGCATGTAATTTGAAAATCATTTCAAATACCCAACTCATGTTTTTATCTAAATGAAATGCATTTTGAAAAACATTTCACTTTTATTGAGAAACCTATAGAACTTATTACTCATAGAGGTAGACCTAGAGATACCTAAAGATAAATAAATAAATAACACTACACCTCTAGATCCTATCTAATTCAGAAACTGCTTATCTTCAACGCTTGACACCAAACGCTCTTTCCTGAAAACTTGAAACTTCGATCTTGCATAGATTAGATACATGAATCCTAAAAGACCAACACTTATACAATTAAGTCATTAATTCTTATCAATGTTTGTCATTTTATCAAAATTAAGATATTAAAAGCTATAGAGCTTTTAGAATGAGTATATAACTAATATAGTTAAACTCCAATTATATAGTTAGAACAACATTAAAGTATGTACAAATTTTGATACGCCTATCTAAAGAAAATATCGCAAACATGTATCTCAAATTTGTTTTAAAAAATAGATTTTGGTTTTTGTATGATAAAAGAATTCACGCCTCCAACTCGAGAATGCATGTTAAATAAATTCATCTTGTATAATTGCAATAACTTGTAAAATCACACAAAATGATAGATTATTCTCAAAGCAAGGTTATCTCAAGAAAAGCAATAAGAGATGTATAAAAATAAAATGATTTAATAAGGAAAATTGTCCGTTTTAGTAATCTTCCTTTAATATTTTATCTGTTTTTGTTCGTTTTGTTTTTTTCATTCAAATTTGTCATTTTCATTATTCGATTTCAACCAAATTTTTCAAAATATAAAAAATTATTCAAAATAACCAATTAATTCATTTTTTACCCGTTTGACCAGCTGGCCCGATAAGAAAAAATGAAATTTAATTTTTCTTTTTGAAAAATTATCCGTTTTGATACGTTACCTTTAACATTTTCTCTGTTTTGGTCGGTTTTGTTTTTTTTCTCCATCTAAATTGGTTTCATTTCATTGTCCAATTTTGATCAAATTGGAGAAAATTACTCAAAATTACAAAATAATCCATTTTCACCAAATTGACTCTATGAGAGAAAAATGAAAATCCTATTTTAGTGAGTGAAAAATACAAATTTACTTTTATATTCACATTGGATAGGTATCTCTTAACACCATATATTCTATAAAATGATAAAAACTTGTAATTTATAGATTTGATATACGAATAAATCAATGTATAATTTACACAATAAATGTTATGTAGAGTACAATAGAGGTTATGATAATTCTAACAAATGAGATTTATTCATCTCACTAGGAGATTGTCAAATTTTTAAAATAAATAAAACAAAATTAATAAGAGAAATATATTATTTTGCATAGTTTCTTAAAATATGAGTAAATATTGCAATTCTTATCAATGGATGTCAACTGTTCAAAGGATTGAGACAATTTTAATCATTTTTCCTCCCTTCCCATTCAATACTTCACCTTCAAAATTAAGAGATTTTGAGCAAAATAATATGTGAGAAATATGATTAATAACTGTCATTGTTGAATAAAAAAAATCATAAATGACTTGTAATAAATATTGTGAAGGTTTAATACTTCGTCTATTTCACTGAGATAATCTTGTATTATATTTTCATTCGTATCAAATTATAGTTCAATTTAGTTATTTATAGTATAATTTAATGTTTAATTGACTAAGTACTCTTATTTATAACATATTGTGATTTTGAATAAATTTTCTTAATTTGACCAATTTAGTCAAAATTGGACAATTAAATTAACTAAGTTAGAAGTAAAAAAATGAAACCGACAAAAATGGACAAAATGTTAAAGGTAATGAACAAAAACCAAAAAAATTTTAAAAAGAAAATTTATCTTCAATTTTTTCTCATTGAGTTAGTGGGTCAAAATGGGTGGTTTTGAATATTTTTTTCATTTTGACCAATTTGATTCAAATCGAATAATGAAAGTGATCAATTTGAAAGAAAAAAACGAAATGAAAAATTTTCCATTTAATAATGATTAACAACTTCCCTTGATCTTGAACTCGGAACCATTTTGAATTCTTAAATTATGTAATCATTTAATGATTAAGATCAAAATTTGAAACGATCAAATAGTGTACTATTATATCAAATATAATAATTTGATATAAAGTAATACTTCTTGTGTAAATATATTTTTCTATAAATTGTGATAAAAAATTATGTATAAGCTATCACATAATTTAAATTGTCATTTCTTAATTCATGTTTTCTTTATCTAATACTCTCATATGATTAGAATTTAACTTTTTACATTTTAATTTTAGCATATCTTGAATTGAATATGTTAACTTTTTTAAAATAAATATTTTTTTCTAAAATTTTCAATAACAATCACTTTAATTTAAAATAATTTATATCTCTTTAACTCACATCACCTATGACTAACCATATTGATAACAAATATAATGATGTGGTAATTTTCTTAAAGAAAAAACTCTCAATATTTTTTTATATTAAATAAAAAATAATATTTAATTTTGGACAAAAAGGATAATATAAGATTCTTTCAAAGAAAAGCGAATAGAGGAGCCAACATTTCTAATTTTCCTTATGCAAAAGATACTCCCATCATGTCTGGTCTGGTCTGGTCTGGTCTAGCCTAATTTCTAAACTTTGATTTTCTTTTAATACTAATAATAACAAAACCTATCCATTTCCAAATAATAATAATAAATATATAAAAAAAACCATTAGTAACTATTTTCATACTCCCTATTTCACGGAAGGCTAGTTATGGCATTTCGTGATCTTGATTCGGGGTAAATACCAAGATACCTTGTACGTGGTAGACAGTATCAAACAAACCGAAGGTAGTACGGGGGTCAAATTGGGAAATGGGAAAACAGAGTGAGGCAGGGGGTTAAGCCAATTATTAATAAGCTGAGTTGGTTGGCAGCCAAAAGCTCACAGAAACGACCGAAAAAATAAAAACCAACAAAATTGGAAAAAAATAAAGATAAAAAGATCAATGAGAGAAGAAGACGAAGGTGAGCCAGGCAGAAGGAAGCCAATGGAAGAGGAAAAGCACCGACGAAACCATGATTGGATAGACGGCCTGCCATATACACCCTCTCTCTCTCTCTCTCTTGGATAAGTCCTGCCACCCTCCATCCCATCAAACCCCCCCCCCCCCCCGCCAACCCCGGGTGGTTTCGTAAGAGAACCTGTGTGACTAATAAATAAACACCAACTTATGTGTACTTAATTAATTAATGAAAATAGAAATAAAAAATTGACTTAGTATTTACTAATTAAGATGCGTCTAAAGATAAAGAGATTCAAATGATTGTCGTCTTCAATTTATTTTTTTTAAGAAAAAAAATTCTGATCAACGTTTTTCTTAGTCCAAATTTTGATTTTTTTTAAAAAATTAATCCAAATGGATCAAAGGTATTATAATATGTGCTAAAGTTGTACAACAATTTACATAGACTTAACCCGTAACAATTTTACGGATACATTATTTTTCTTACGGATATAATTTGTGTGATGTAAATTTATGAGTTTTGATGAAATTTTAGATATTAAATATATTTATTTTAAAAAAATATGTACTCAATCTTAAATATTTTAAAGCATAAATTTAGATATTTAATTTTAAATAAAAAATATATATTAGGTAATCTTTTTTTAGCAAATAAGAAAGCATTTCGTTAAATAGGAATATAATATGACTTTTATTATCATTTAATTTACCAAGATAAGATTCACTCACATATTTTTCTAATTTAGTATTGTTATATCAATAATTCATTCAAAGTATTTACAGTTTATTTAAGAAAAAAAATTATACTTTGGAATAATATTATGGAGATAGAAAATGGCGTACCGATAAAAATTGAAAGATTGGAAATGTTGGTTGTGATATGTGATGTGGAAAAAAATACTCATTTCGTCAATAATTAAATGTATATATTTATATTTTAATTTATTCATAATTGAATGTTCACTTTTATTAAATAAATATATATTTTTTAATCAAAATTTTTTATTAATAATATCATTAATTTAATGATTATATTTCACTAACTCATGATTTATATTATTTACAATATTAATTTAAGGATTTGCATTATGCTAATTCATTATATTAATGTAAAATATAATTTGAAAAATAAAATAAAGTAAAATATTTTATTTAATTTTTAAATAAAGTCAAAAATATTTATTCAATTACGAAAAAAATGAGTAAAATTAATAAATAGAAACTACCTTGCAAGATGCAATCTCTTAAATTTGGAGATCCAACTAAACAATAGTATTGACTTTTCGAGTTTCTATGTATAGACTTTTTTGAAAATCAGAAATTCTCATAATTTGTCAGCATTATTTTAGTTGTTAAATTATTTTAGATATGATAAAATATGTTACTGTTTGGTTAATATAGAATGAAAATCGATATCCACTATACAATATAATTTAGTTATTTTATCCGATTGTTTTAGACTTGAAAAGCTAGGGTAAAATTTTGAATGTGGTTAGATAAATGATTTAGTAGATCACATATTTGATTCGTAATTTAGAATTTCATTTATGAAATTTAAATTTTTGTTCAAATAAGATATATTTTTTAGATAAGTAAGATAGATATTTAAATAATTTAGCTTTGATCAAACATTTTCAAACTTTAAAAATCTAATATATATATATATATATATATATTATGATTTTTTCGAATAAATAGTTAACCTATCAAATATTTACTGGATACTTGTAAATCAGATTCAATGCATATGATTAATGAATATCTTATCTATAAATTTTTCTATTTGATATTCAATTCCAGATGAGGATGGAGGGAATATTAAAAGAACTTTGGATAAAATCTTCCATGAGTAACATTCAAACTTTATGAAAATACCAAATATAAAAATACCGAGTGCTCTAAGAAAAAAAAACAAAAAGGATCAGCTCTATACTTCTTTATAAGAAAAATTCTTCAAGACAATTGAATTGTCAGATTACCCTGATTGAAACTTAAAATGGCATTGACTAGGTATACGAAAAGATAAGTCAACCAAAAGAATCCAAATGAGCACGAGCTGTCCATCTCTGACCCCTCCCATCCATCGCTTTTCAATTTTAATTTTTTTTTACTCTCTTCCTGAAGCACTGGAATGGTAGAAATGCCAAATTATTCCAATAAAGTGTAAAAGAAAACTGGCAGTCATTAATCATACTTTATTGGTTACATATTCTAATCACTCATATTCTAATCATCACGGTTTTGATGGCTTCCAGAGGAAACAATACGGATTTTACTCATTAGAAATATATATTTCTCTCTCTCTCAAATTATCAAATTAAATTGATAATATGTAAAAAGTAAAATCACTAAAATAATGATATTTTTAAAAAAGTTTAAAGACGAAGATAATACTTTAATAAATAGAAATAGTTAGATACAATGATTATTAAATCCAATTATATCACTATTGTTTTTCATATGAATTAGTGGAAATTGAATTTCTTTAAAAAACAAGTATGTTAATATAATATGATTATTTTAAGAAAATTAATATTCAATTTCAGATATTTTAAATAAAAATGTGATATTTATTGCATGTAATTTTTGAATGTTAACTTCGCTCGAACATTTTATAATTTAGTATTGTTACAATAATAATTCGACATAAAGTTTTTATTTATGAAAAAAAATGATAATTTGGAATAACATGATCGAGATAGAAGATAGTGTACTGAATAAAATTTGAAAAGATCGGAATTGCTGCTAGTGATGTGGAAAGAAATAAAATTAATACATAGAAACTAACTTGCAAGAAACAATCTCTTACCTTTTGGCGATGCAACTAAAAAATATAGTATTGAGTTTGGAGTTACTACTTTCTATGGTAGTCTTTCTAGAAAATAAACAATTCTTATAATTTGTCATTTTTTTTCTTTCCAGAAATTATCAGTATTATTTTAAATATTATAAAATATACTATGGTTGCGTCTTCCGATATTTTTTGGGTTAATATAGAATTGAAATTAATATCCACTACGCATAATGAGATGGTTTTTTCTTTCGATTGCTTTAGACTTGAAAAACTGGAATAAAATATTGAATAGGGTTAGATAAATGATTTAAAAGATCCCTTTTTGATTCGTAACTTTATAAATGATTAATTTTCACTATATGAAATTTTAACTTTTATTCAAATAATAAAATATTTTTAGATAAGCAAGATAGGATAGATGTAAGGTGTTAGTGTTTCTAATCACTTAAAGTTTAGAATTCTAATAGATATATTTATGGATGTTTTTGAATAAATTGTTAGCCTATCGAATATTTACTGGATATTCTTATCTTTTCTAATTTATTTCAGCTCATAATCTTCTCCCCCTCCTTTTTATTTTTATTTTTAAATGTCATCTTTAGAAGTTCAAGGTTTTTATTTTAAAGTTACTATAATATCTTTGTTAATAATGCGGTATTACTATATAAGTTAATGAAATGTAAATTATTTAAATTTGAAAGTTTGCTAGTGAAATTTTAAAAATAAAATTTATTTATTTTATGAAAGTAGATATTGATTATAAACAATTTAAATTAAAATAGAAATGTAAATTTCAAAGTATTAAAGTCAAAACTATGATAGTCTAATATCTCTAAATCTTTATACATTACTATATTTTATTTGAAAGAAAAGAATAGGATATTCTAGACAGTTATTGTAGGCTTGATCTCCAAGGAGGCAATAGTCGGCCACTTCATCTACTTTCTAATACGATGAAGTAAGGTTTTTCGCTAGACATAATATCAGGGAAGAAATATTAATCCTTTGCTTCTTCAAAACTGAACGCCTATATTTTTATCTACAAAAAAAAATATAATTATAAGGTTAGGTTTTAAAAATATAAATACATTTTTCATATTAAAATATATAAAACTAACCTTCTTAATTTAAATATTATTTTTTAACAATACATATATTTTCATCGCTAATCATATTAATAATAAGAATAATGTGATAATTTACTTGTGATCAAATAGTTTCCTTAAATTGAATACTAAATTAAAAATAAATATTCAATTATAGACGAAAATATTACTAAAGGAAGAAGATAAAATGAAGAGAAATGATGATTTATATTGTTTGTGAGTTTA
Organism: Apocynum venetum; assembly: GCA_019593545.1. Taxonomy (NCBI): domain Eukaryota; kingdom Viridiplantae; phylum Streptophyta; class Magnoliopsida; order Gentianales; family Apocynaceae; genus Apocynum; species Apocynum venetum. Next base: position 4,339,202 of record SRSM01000324.1, read on the forward strand.
AGTAATTACAAAGATAGTTTTAATCTATCTTATTTAGGAGATGAGAGAAAACCAAAAATATTATTATAGTAACATACTGATCTTTTTTTTCTTCTTCTTTCAAATAACTGTTGTCCGAATTGACTTTAAAAATAATAATAAAATTACTTGAATTCAAATATTTTTAGGATTATTTGGCCATTTTATTACTAACTATTCCATTCCGTTCGAAATTTAATATCTATATTTGATTTATTTAAAAATTATAAAGAGTATTTAATTTCAATAAAATTATCTCTTTATTATTATTATTTATTAAGTTAGTAATATGCACAATTAGTTAGTATGAGATATAAATTCTTTAAATAAGAATTAAGAATATTGTTAATAAAATTTTAAATTAAAAGTATATTTATTTTAAAAATAAATATAATTTTTATATATTTAAAAATATAAATATAAATATTCAATTCTCAATACACTTATTTCTTACCCTTGTTGACCTTTCATTACATCACTTTCTCTAATCTCTCCACGACCTCTGAACAGTAACAAACCCGCTTAATGCCCTTACCTTTATTTATTTCCCTGTATTTGAAGTCACATTTTCACAACTCAATAATGCATAATATGTCATACGTTGTATGCCTTAATTGACTTAAACTTAAAAAAACCAAAGAAAATTATGATTGCTAATAAGGCATTTACTCACAAAAGTAACTACACAATTTATTCTTTGACCCTCAAATCAAATCAGCCTAATTATACTACACGTGTTGACAATGCACATCTCACTACTAAATTGCACAAATTAATATATGTTGATAACATATATTAAAATTTTGACTAATTTGGAAATATATGACATATTATATAAATATTTAATACTCCATTCGTTTCAAAATATAAGTTATTTCACACTCTTTAATTGATTATTTTTAATATTATCTATATTGAGAGAAGAGCAATAATTGAAAATATAAGACTAATAAAAAAAATTTAAAAATAAATATGAGCATTTTATAGAAAAAATAAATGGTTTGAAATTATGATTTTAATTTAAAAATAGTATTGTTTATATAAATGAGTGAGACTCATATGTGAGGTTAGTAAAAGATTTTAAAAAGTGTTTTTATGATAAATGGAGAACAAATTTTACCTCCAAAATTCATGAATTTGAAAACAAATTCATTTCTCAAAACAATTTTTTTTATAATATTCAAATTTAAAATTTTATCTTAAATTCATGTATGGATCTCACACATTCACATAAACTATACATTTTTATTACTTTTTAATTAAAAACACAACTTTAAATAATTTATTAGTAAATTTCATATATTTTATACTATTATTAATAACTTTAGACCCAAATAATATAAAAATATCATATTAAACTTTTAATTTCAAAGATTAATACAACTTAATTGATAAACTATTTCACAAACGTATATCAAAATTATATATTCAAGTCATATACTCCATTGTCGTGTTTTAATTGTTTAGAACAATTTTTAATTCTTAATAAAAACAATTTTATCCAAACATAAAAAACTATTCATGTATTTAAAAAAAACAGAGAGTTCATAATCCAAGTTAAATTTTCCAAAAGAAAAAGAAAAAAGAAAGATCGTTCCTTTTCTTTTTAAATTTAAATGCTTATGAAGAGATCGGTCACTTGCTGGCTAGTTTGTTATCGTCCAAATTAAAAATAATAATAATAAAAAGTTTATCAGTGGGTGCAGAACCAAACAGTGTGGTGTGAGGTTTGAAGATAAGGCAAGGAGACTATGGAAGAGAAGCTATCCTCAGTGGCGAAGTCTCTCAATCCTTCTCCCATCCAACAATTATCGTTCCTTGCCCAAAGATGCAATGCCATCAACCTCGCCGAAGGCTTCCCTGACTTTCCGGCGCCTTCTGACATCAAAGCTGCTGCAGTTTCCGCCATCAATTCCGACTTTAACCAGTACAGGTCTCTGTCCGTTTCCGACTATTTTACTTATTGCTTAGTTCTCGCTAATTTACTCGTAGTTAGTTGCTGAAAACGTTGGTTCTGATTATTGTAGGCATGTGCAAGGAATTTGTGATTATGTTGCATCTAAAATGGAAGAAATGCATGGCTTAGTTGTTAATTCTGTTAAGGATATTGTTATATGCTGTGGCCAATCGGAGGCATTTGCAGCAACTATGTTCGCGAGTATGTTTTTTTTTCCTTCAATTTTTATTGAATTTTGTATCTGTATTTGTAGAGTTTGGCTGTGGTTAACAGGTGAGACGATTAATTAGGTTTTTATTTTTCCTTAGTTGTTAATCAGGGTGACGAAGTTATACTCTTTGATCCATGTTATGAGACGTATGGCACATGCATTAGGTTGGCTGGTGGAGTTCCGGTAAGTTTCTGACAATCATTGTCGAAGTAATCTGTGATCTTGTGACATTGGGTTTTCTCGGCTTTGAATTGATTATTTTGTTGTTTCGTGCATTGAATTGCATAGGTATATGTGGCCCTTGATCCACCTTACTGGATATTGGAATCAGATAAACTTACCCAGTCAATTTCTTCGCGGACAAAAGCTATAGTTTTAAACAGGTACTAGTTTCTTTGTGTTGAAATACAAAATCATGTCAATAAGGAAAGAGGAAAGGATTTTGCTTGGTTTGAACATTTTTCTGATGTTAAAAGAAGGAACAATAGTAACACAATTTTTATCTGTGAGTTTGAAACTATTTATTTCTTCTGTTGATGACTGGAGTTTTCTGTGTCATCTGTTCAACCATGCCTTGAAAAGTTCAGATTTACAACAGATTTATGCACAAGAAGATTCTGAGTAGTTCTTGGAAATAATTCTGTGTCATTGGTGCTTTTTTTGCCTGGATAAGAATACTGATACAAAGTAGCACAGTCCTCACAACCCAACTGGGAAAGTTTTTACAAAGGACGAGCTTGAGATTATTGCTGGAGCTTGCAGAACCTTGGATATTCTAGCCGTAACAGATGAAGTATGATAATGCCTCTGATTGCTTGATATAATCTTGGCATTTTCTTTTTTCTTCCTAATATAGGTACCAAAAAACATTCTTTTTATACAAAACGACAGCAGTTCTATTCAATATTTCATGCAGTTGCTTGGCATCTTTCTCACTTTTGGGGTACTTTTTGGCATGATTTTCTGAATGCCAGGCTTTTGAGGGTTAATATAAATGACTAGAATTTAATAATTCTAACTCCCATTATGCCATCATTAATGTGTTGTACATATATAGATATCTGAATCTACTGATATTTTGTGTCAATAATGTCATTAGGTAGAGGAACAAACCTACTCTTTTGGCATTTCCACAAGTAATGGCTATGCAGTATTAAACTGGATAAGTTTCTGTGCAAGAAAATAATATCTCCAAGTCCTAATATGTAATACGAGATGCCCATATTCTGAATGCGTGATGGAATGCGAGATGGGCATCTCCTGTGTAATACAAGATGCCCATATTCTGAAGTATAGGACATCAAAGAGAATGACTTTGTAAACTTGGCAGGTTTTATCTATCCTGGATAATTCCTAGAATGGTGATTTCAACTACATTAATTTTGCAGGTGTACGAGCATATAACTTTTGACAAGGAAAAGCATATATCTCTTGCCACTCTATCAGAAATGCAGAACCGCACGATAATCACATCATCCTTGTCAAAAACTTTCAGTGTAACTGGTAATGCTTGGGTGATCACTTTCCCTAGCTAGATACTCTACCTGCTTTTGTTCTTTAAAAAGAATGCTTCTTGAGTTGCCTTAGGTGTTGCTTTTATCTGGCCTTGTTTTATTTTATTGAAAGAATCTCAATACACTAAAACCCCTTTCTTTGTACTCTTTGGGCGAGTTTAGCTTGAATTAACATGATTGATTTGATTGTACTCTAACATGCATTTACATTTTCAGGCTGGAGGATTGGTTGGGCTATTGCACCCGATTATATTGCATCTGCAATTAGGAATATCCATATTAATCTTACTGATTCTGCTCCTGCACCTTTCCAGGAAGCAGCCTTGACTGCTTTAAGAAGTTCACCTGAATACTTTGATACATTAAGAATGGTAAGATCCCTTTTCAGTGAGCTAAATCAATGATCTATTCCTGTGTAAAACAATATTTTGTTAATTAGTTGGTGATTTATGTGCTTTGATGCTCAGGACTATGAATCAAAGAGAGATTACATTGTTAAACTCCTTGGAAAAGTGGGTTTCCACATTCGGTTTCAGCCAAAGGGTTCATTTTTTGTATTTGCAGAGCTTCCTGAAAGTTGCTCGCTTTCTGATGTGGGTACTTGTAACTTCTTCTTCTGGATGCATCATGAAGGAAATGCATGATAATCTATTCTTTAGCATACAATAGAATCAGACTTGATTACTGTCAGAAAGTGATTTCTGAGAACAGGTTCGGCATTGGTTGACAGTCTTAAGTCTTGTCTGAGATCCATATGCTAAATTGCTAATGCATTATTGAGACAAGGGATTACAATAAACATTCCCATCATATCTGAGTTAAGTTATTTTTTGGTTCTGAAAACTTTTCCATCTTAAAACGCTATGAGCATATCTGGAGTACCTTGAACATAATTTAAGGGTTCTGTATTAGAATTTCTTTTCCCCTCAAATTGCCTCTTCAGCGCTTGTTTATATTCTTTAATACATTATATAGATATTTGAAGTCTGATGGTAGATTCTTCAATATATTATGGCTAACAATTGCATCATTTGAAGGCTCATTTCTTGGTGTTTGCTATATTTTTGCTTCTTGGTAACCAAAATACTTTCTTTGTATTTTTTGTTTGTCTATCGGTTGGCTTTAACATTGCCTCCCAAGTTCCGAAATGCATTTGCTATTTGGATTCTTGACACAATACATTAATGCTTAATCCACACTTGTAGGTTGAATTTGTGGAGGAGTTAATTCAACAAGCAGGTGTGGTAGCTGTACCAGGTTGTGGATTTTTTCATACTTCTGAAAAATTGTTCTCTCCAGCAGCAGTTGATTACCAAAGCAGATACATCAGGTTTGCATTTTGTAAGAGTGACGAGACCTTGGTTCTTGCTGCCCAAAAGATTGCTAAGGTGGTTGATGATGCAGGCCGCCTCAAACTATTCTATCAGGTTGGCATAAAATCCTGAAGCCCCCCTGGCTCAAGAAAGGCACCAAGCTAGCGTACCACAATGCCTTTTAATCTACTTGTCGAGTTATTAGACAAGAAAAGCAAATCTATTAATCAAGTTGAGCATCTTTTCAGTGAAAACAAAGAAAATGATGGCATTCTAATGAAGTCCAGCATCTGGCTGATGCATAATGCAGTTGCAGCGTATGGAAAGTGTCTATGGAACATTATTAAAATTTGTTGATTCCCCGTTCAAACTTAACATTGTTCCATGCTTTGTAGCAAAAAAAGCAGCAAACAAGCAACATTTGAACTATTTTTTGTTAAGAACAAAAACTCATTTAACTTTGACCCTATCTTAAGATTAAAATTGACACAGATTATTAGAATGAAGAATCAAATTTAAAGTTATTGCAGCTGGGCAATTTTTCTGTAAGTTATTCCTCAATTCACTTGAAATGAAAATAGATCGATAAACAAATAAAAGGAAATAGTGAAATGTGTCATTAAACTATTTAATATTTATTTTTTATATTATTTTTTTATATGTTTAACAATTTTTGAGTAATTAGTTTATGTCATTTTTCCGTTTAAGATAATCATTTTTTATGATAGTTATATCTCAAAAGATATAATTTATTACATGATTTGAAGTGATAAAATAATATAAAGTTGCTAAAAAATTATTAAGAGAATAAAAAATTAAAGTGAAAGATAAGAAATATAAATTATGAATTATAAACAATCACAGATTTTGATATTTTTAAGCTTTAAAAAATCAATAAGAAAAGTTTCATATTAATGGGCTTTAGAAGTTAGAAAGGTCTCGTTTCAATACTGCTCCTAACTATGCTGGGTTGGGCTTTATAATAGCATGCGGTATAAATGGCAGGGTCTGTCCATTATCGTTATCTTGTGCTGGGTCGACTTTCCTGTCCGCATTCCTCAGATTAGTATTGAATTTTGAAGCCGCAGCGGCGAAAAAGAAAAAGAAAACAAGTAGGGTTCATCTTTCATCGTCCGTCGGCCACAATGATTTACGACGTGAACTCTCCCCTTTTCCGATCATTCCTTAGCCAGAAAGGAGGTTCCTCAGACAAGAGGTATTTTAATTATTGATCTTCTAGTTGTTTTTTACTTTGTTTTCGTGTGTTGTATTGTTCAATCGTCCTATTTTTATGTTTCTCGTTGTTATAATTTGATTTTTTTTTTTTGCGCAATGTTCTTTTCATACCTCGGCAATAATCTGCGATTGAATTGTGTGGGTAGAACTTTTTGAAAGTTGAAAATCTTCCGTTTAAGTATCTAAGTTAGAGCTCGTAATCATTGTATGTATTTGGGGGGGGGGATTTGGTTGTATGGAAAAAGCCGGTTGGAGTAAGAATAATAAAGGTTATTATTCGCTCAGATGGAGTATGTGTTTGTCCGATGCGGTACTATGAATGTGTTGTGATTTCCTCCATTTTATCGATTAATCCTCGTTTGGATTGTTATTAATTTGTATTTAGAGGATTGAGTTTTTGGAATTTGTATAACTTGGATTATTTTAGAAATGTAGTAGACGTGGAGCATGAATATTTATCTCCCCAAGCACAGGTCCTTCCTAGTGTGAATATATAAGCAATAGAACGGAACTTAGTGTTTATTTTGATTGTGTTTAACATTAGGGTCAACTATATCTTCTTAGAACTGAAAACGACTTTATTTTCAATTAATGACTCTTTTAGGGTATATTTGTTGATATTTCCTTTATTGGCTGAAATAATGTTATTGTCTTTATTTAATGAGAGTGACTTACACAGATTTTGTCTTCTGTCATTTTTTTCCAATTCATTTACCATTAGTCTCTAAGTTGGTTTATCACCATTCAACAGCTAAAGGTTTTTGTGTGTTTGCTTTAGTCAGTGGATACCATTTGCTAGTTAATTACGAAGTATAGGAATATAATTTCTGGAAAAGTTGTGCCATTATCTTTAGATCAAGAAAACTTGTGTATTTGAATATTTTGTATGATTTGTCACTTGAATTTTTTTTGTTTGAGAATCCATTTGAAACTGAAAACTGTTTCTCGATGATATTGTTGACTCGTCCTGATGTTAACATGTTTTTCCAGGAAAACTGAGGAGCAGAAGCCGAAGGAACAGAAGCCAAAGGCAAGTGAGAACAAACCTGTGATGAATGAATAATGGCTAGAAGAAATAGTTGAGTATGCTTTAGAAGTCTACTAAGAACACTTTTGTATTAAGTTTGTCTTTTGACTACTGAAATTTGAACTTTGCACTTTCCTCTATGCTATAAAAAAAAAAAGTAATTTGCTTTTGCGAGTTCTTTGATGGATGTATCTTTAGATAGTGTTTGATATACATATTGACTTTTACTATGTTTTCTTGAGGGGAGATACTATGTTGGTGTCATTTGGACCTTCTTTCCTTGTTTTGCTTTGTGCTATGCGGGGGGTGTCAGTTGCATGCTCAAGGTGTAGTTGCATGAGAGTTTTAGCGCTGGTCACTCGCTCTAGTACTCATTTTCAAGGCCAAGTTTAATTTGGTGATACTAAGCCTTCGACTTGAGTTTTGTTGGAATTATTACTTCCCTGTAAAAAGTTCTACTGTGTTTATTCAGCTATACGAAAAGCTATGAGGATCTTTCTACCAAGAAGAGGATCTTAAAAAGGTTAGGGAATTAGTCAAACCAAGAAAGCCTAGAATGATTAGTTTCATTTCTGTTTACCGTGTAAAAAGCAGTCTTGTCAATTATTGTTCTTGCCGTGGTAACTATGACATTTTATTAATTCATCTAGCAATTAGTAGTACAATATTTCTACTATACGTCTAGCAATTAGTCAAAGAGAAGGACCTTTTGTGTCGGGTGTAGCACGAGCTTTGAAATCTTTTTGTTCTTTTAGGTTGGATATGACCGAGTTAGTTATGTAGAATATTTATCATGTCAAAGCATCACCATCCCATACAGTAACCAAGAGGGAGCCAAATGATGTGAAAAGTTATCGTTGCTTTATATATCAAGATAATCATAGTTCTTTCTCCGATAAGAAATGCGTACTATTTTATCCTAACCAAAAAAATATGGAACCTTCAAATGGATTAATAGGAGTTTTTCAATCTCTATTTCTTCCTCTGCCTTCTGTCATAAATAAATCTCATATAAAACTTTTATATGAAGCAATCTCTTTTTCTTACAAAAAAAACTTTCTCCTCTGTTGATGTGGAGATAACGACGACGTCGACGAGGCATGCGTGATTCACCTTTGACACCACTAATTCTGATTCTGAAAGGTGGTTTGCCGTTAGTTATTTTTTAATAAATAAACGGAAAAGAAAAGGTAACAATAACAGACAACCTGGGTCCGGGTCCTTTGAAAAGCTGGGATATCGGAGAGTGCATGCATGGCATACACTCGAGTGTGCATTGAGTGGTTTCCCATGTGAGTTCATCCAACTTTCCTAACACCGCCCCCTCCCAATCACCTCCTGTCTCTTCTTCCTCCTTTTAATTCATCCATCATATCAGACTAGCCAAGGGTTTGTGTCGTATAGAGGGCTCTCAGTCCTCTCTGCCTTCTAATCCCATTAATTTCTTTCCAATTTTCCTCCATGGCTTTTCTGTTCTTCCATTAAAATCATTTAGTTATGATACTAAAGGCCGTGCCGACGCATTAATTCTTGACCAAAATGCTTTGCACTTTTCTCTTTTGCATCCTAAGCACATGTTTGTCTCACAATTATTTGAGTTGGATTCTCAACCAAATACTTTCTCAGTTTAAGTATCTACTCACATTTTCATGCCGATTAAGAAAAATTGTGAATTTTTTTTTATAATATTTTTCCTACTTTACCATTATATAATTGACCAGACAATTACTTTTTTTTATTGAAATACTAATTACATTTTTTTTAACTTACCATAAACACATGTAATTTTTTTATATTAAATGTTTTATTATATTGGGACTAAAAATAGTTAATTGTGATGTAATTATGTTTAGAGTTTCAAAACTATTCTTGAAAATGAATTGTCTAGTCAATGTATTAAATAAAGATAATTTTGTCCATTGAAATTTAATTATATTCAAAATAGAGAAATTGAATTATAATTTGAAACATACAAAAATAGTAATTTAAGTCTATATTGGTGGTAAACACGCATAATACTTTTTTTTCTCTCTCTCTCTATATATATATATATGTATATATACACACATGGGTGGGTTCCGTACTTCCGTTTCTAATTTTTATTCGGTTTTTCTTTCTTAACACAGCGAAACTTTGATGGTAAGAGCATTCACGAATTTTGTAAACCTCATACTATAGATATGGAACAGAAAGATACCTACTAGAATTTCAGGTGACAGATAACTGCTTGAATGTGAAAAATGCTACAAGTTTTATTAATTGATTCAGGCTATTGCATATTTTTCAATCACCAAAAAAATAACGTTGCATGTTTTTATTTTAATTTCAGCCAGTAAATTAAAGATCAGCTGCATTGAGGTTTGGTTGTTTTTGTCCGTGCTGTTTTCCAATCAATCATGTGCTCATGTAGCATCCCAGGGTGAAAATTTAAATTTTCGTAGACATAGTTTATCGGAATGGAATATCACTTAATGACTCATATAGTGTTCATATACCATAAACGTACTGAGCAAAATTTTAACGCTAAAATCTGTAAGATGAGAATAGGATAGGCCTTTTGTAGAGTTTTTACCTTAAATATATCATTTTTTATTTTTTTTAATTCGTTCTATGCCATTATGAAAATTGTGATTCCTTATATACTCTTTCGCTATTGATAAAAATGGACTTGATATAAAATGAGATCCGATAATGAGAATGACACACTAATTTTTTAAAAAATATAATTAAAAATTGATCTTGACAATGACGAACCAATTTTTTTTAAAAATAAAATAAAATCAAGGACCGATCTTGGCATTGACGGATCGGAGATTTTTTTTTTCTTTCAGGGTTGATCTTACTAATGGCAGATCTATTTTTTATAAATAAAAAATAAAAATTCAAAGATGATCTTAGCATTGGCGAACCATTTCTCAATCATTCATTATTTCATTTTTTTTTTCTCCTCACCTTTGTCAATCTTCTATCAGGTCTGCCAATTACAATGTCGAATCTTGTTGTAAATTTTTTTTTCTCCAATGTTATGTTTGGCGGACTTTTTTTTTTATTATTATTCGTTCTTTTCATTGGCAGACTTATAATTTACAATTCAGATATGTCTTTTGCCAAAACGATAAGGTCTACAACAAACTAATTTCTCCTACAAGGTATATAAGAGATCATTTTTTTGACAAAAATATACATTTTGAGTAAAAATATGCCTTTTGTAAATTGTATTTTACGTTATTTATTTATTTAAAAAAATAAAAAAGGATCAAAGTATATAACGATCACAAGGAAAATATTGTACATGGATCGCTTTACATAATATCATCAACATTCATGTTTGTAAATCTAAAACTTACGTTAATTAAATGTTTCTAACTATAAGATGGTTGGTTAGTAAAAGAAGGAGACTTATGCCTCTTTTTATTTATTTATTTTGGTAGTATCAAAGAGTATGACTAGTCCACCGGAGGATGAACTTCTATTATCTATTCTTTGTCAGTTTCATAGCTTGGTTTTCACGGTTTCTCTATTAATCTTTTTTGCATGCATTCAGCTACCCCAAATTCTTGTTTCAAATTAGGAGTATATAAATAGAAACCATCTATTGCTAAACTCATGCATGGGTGTGAAACTTGACTTATGGTGTCACAGCTGACCCCAACTGCTATTTTAATGGTGTTATTTTAGCCACCGTAATAAACTTTATTAAATAATGATTAATGTTTGTTTGTGTATCTACTATAAGTTAATGACATTTATTTAATATATTGATTATATTTTGCATACACCAAAACAAAACCTATACAATTATTAAAGCATAAAAGTACCAACATAATTTATTGATATATTTAATTAACCTATGTTGCTAATGTACTCTGCAAGTAGTTATAATATTTATGGTATTTTAATTTTTAAATTTAGACACAATGCATTCATGAAATACTAAACATTTTGAGAGAACATATATATATATATATATATATATATATTCACTGTGGAAATATTAGTTGATTAATTATAGTATATACATCAGTATTTTTAGAAGAAAAAAAAATGAGAGATAATAAACTCAACTAACATCTTTGGTACTATTACTTGAACTTGTAGTCACGTCAATGTTTACATGTGTGATGCCCACATTATAAAAGCATTCATAATTCATTAACATCAGTAATGTCACACACCTATAAGGTCGTTGGTACATAAGTATTGACAAGTACAATGGCCATACTAGAGCATACACAATTATCATTCACGTTTATAAACTAAGATCTTTATATTGGAAAACAAAAGCAACAAGCTTTGGATCAATTAAAGATATCTATAAGTTTATACTGATATATCTATATATATATATATAACCTTTTCTTTTCTTTTCTTTTTTCTCTGAATACTCCAAAAAGTAAAATTGAACTTTTATCTTCTCAAATGAAAATTCAGATACTCCATTCGCAGTCTACCTATCTCAACTGCTTTCATTTTTATAAATAAAGCCTGTAGTTTGTGCAGATGGTGTACAGGATATGAGGGTAAATTTTGGGTAAAGAAAAAGGCAAAATATTGTTTGAATGTTAATTTGACTTAATGCAAAATTAAAATTAAAGAAAGTGTTTGAATTTTAAAAAGTTATTGTATTATCATTGGATTGTTACTAATGTAGGTAATGAAATATAAATTTTTAAAATTAAAAATATTATTTGTAAAAAAATATACTTATTTTAAACATAATTTAATTTAATTTTGAATGTGATAAAAATGTAAATACTCAATTCTTTACCTCTACCGAGTTAGAACAAATTATATAATTTTTTATGGGGAGTACGAATGATATTACTTGATGTGAATTTATTTAACCATGTAATTTTTCTTATCATGGGTTGAAGACTTGAATCATTACTACTCCAATAATGAATAAATTACCTGACATAATATCATTATATACTAGAGAATTAGGAGTCGGGTAAGAAAGTTCTTTTCCTGTCCTTGATTGATAATTGTTAGTTAGACTCTCTCTCTCTTCTCTCTCAAGAAGAGGGGAAAGAAAGAAGTTTGGCATTTGCTTTCCTTTATTCACGCCGCGTTCACTTGAACAATCAGACACTTCTTTCCCCTGTTTCTTATTCTAAATCAAAAACAGAGAAACTCTGTGAAGAATCTTCTCCGCCATTTCTTCACCATCTCCCATTTTTCAATTCTCCAAAGAGTAGAAAAAAATGTCTGAGCTGTGCTTATCGAGCACGTCCAAGATTCAACTCTTGTTCAGTCTTCTCCAATCTGACTTGTTCCTCTTCTGTTCTTTCATTCTTTCTCATCCCATTTATTTCTTGTACTTCATCTTCTTCTCTCCTTACCTTTTCAAACTCCTCTCATTTCTCTCCCCTCTATTCATCACCACTTCCCTTTTGCTCCTTGCCCTCCTCACCATCTCTCCAAGCCTCATTGAGGATAAATTTTCTAAAGAATCATCACCGTCCTGTACCAAGGTGAGTTTTCTAGTCACTGCATATCATGCCCTGGTGGAACGGTTGAGGTCAAAGATAGATGATCATAATGTGGAATTATTATGTTTGGAAGATTTTGATGTGTTCAAGGTCGTGTTTGATACTCCCATGACCCATTATCATAAAGGAAGCCAATTTGAGGTCTTGGATCCGGCAGTACTATCTCTGGAATCCCCTGTCCTTGCAAGCCCAAATGGGGCATTAGCAAGTAAGTTAGAAGTAATGGAGGATAAAATATTAGAAGCCTTCTTGCAAGAATTGGATGAATTTGATGGAAGAGTGAACACTACCAGTGTGGAAGAGAAGAAAATTGAGCCAACGCCTACAGCAACAAGCACGAAGCCCAATAAAGTAGTTGAGAAGCAAGAAGAGAAATCAAAGGTGACAAATGGATCCGAGGCAGCATGTAATAGAAAAGGTCAAAATACGGTTGAATTTGGTAGTGATAAAGGGGGACAGAGCACTACAAAGGTAAAAGTGCATTCTCCGATAGTTGTTGATGATGATGCAAATGCTGACAGTGAAGAAAATGGCCTAAAAGTTGAAAGTTCAAGAGCTCTGGATTATATCAACCTAGGAAGCTATGGATCAATGAGAAGGGAAAAAGATTGGAAAAGGACTTTGGCAGGGAAGCTTTTTGAGGAAAGACACCATGCCAGTACTGGAGGAGGTGAAGGAATGGATCTATTGTGGGAAGCATATGAAACAGAATCAAGTAAACCCATCAAGCCCAGAATTGACATTAAGGAGAAGAACAAGAAGAAATATGAGGTCAAGTACCATTCGAGAAAAGAAGAAGAAGATGATGATGAATATGATGATGGAGGTGACGAATCAAATGGGCAATTGTGCTGCTTACAAGCCCTCAAGTTTTCTACAAGGAAGATGAATGTAGGTATGGGAAGGCCAAGTCTTGTTAAGATTTCCAAGGCCATCAAGGGAATTGGATGGTTGCATCATGTGAGCAGCAGGCACAGCAAGAAGGTGCACAATGGAGACAGATTTTAATTAGTTTCATACAATAAAAGTGATTAACTAGCTGTGAGATTGTACTACTGTTACTTTTCTGGAAACCTTCTTACAAGTAAATATATCTTCAATCTTTTTAGCATTTCTAGTATTTCCTCTCTTCACTCTTTTTTTGGGTTGCCTAAGGGTGATAACTGATAAATTAACCATGCATATTTGAATTGCTATGTAAAACATTTCATGGACTTTTTCTTCCATCACACTGTTGGAAGATACTATTTAATCATGTGCAATGGTTGAAAATTATGACAGAACCCTTCTTCTATTGGGATAAAAGAAATCTCCCAATTTTGACCCCACATGTAGTTTGATTGTCACATTCATTGACAAATGGGGAAATGTGGGGTTAAATTGTAGTCACATCTCAGAAAAAATACTTCATATTGTGTGCCATTTAAATTGTAGCTATTACTTTGTAGAAAACTTCTCACAATCTCTGAGCACTTCTGAGTAAACAGCTTCTCTTGGCTTTGTGGCTTGCCTTAAGGGCGAGATTACTCATACACCATGCTAATTAGAATCGCTATAAAATCATTTACATGCAAAATTTCTTTCATCTCGTTGTTGAATGACGCCTTCTTTTTTATTTTCTTTCTTCTTTTTTTAAAAAACCATTATTGAAAGATACCGTTGAAACATATACAAATATACAATGGCTGAAAATTATGACAAAATCGTTTCATGACAAGACATGAAAAGTTTTCAAAAAATTAAGAAAAAAAAAAAGACAAGAGGTGAAAAGAAATCTCCCAAATTTGACCATTTGATCGTCAATTGCAAATAAATACTATGCCATATATATACGCGGATTTACTTTGCCAACATGGATTAGAGGATGTATTATAGAATCTAAAGTATTCTATCCGTCTAGATAAATGTCTACATTTTCACTTAGAAATCTTAAAATAAGCATATTTTTTAATTAAATTTTACTAATAACTTTTTAAAATTTAAAGAATTTAATATCACTAACTTACACAATTTCACAATTAAAATATATTAAAAATAATAAAATCATGAATCTTTTTTAAGGTCAAATATTGTATTAGACGGAAGGAGTATTTTTATTCTTTTTTATAATCGGAGTAATTTATTTATAAGTGGTCCGGTAATAAAACGTGAAAAATCTAGCTAAATTATTGCATATTGAATAATTTGGGTCTAAGGACATAATCCCCGTTATGATGTGAACTTGAGAATTGTGGAGAATCACATGGAGAAATTAACTTCATGTACAAGTATGCCCTTTTTTCGATGATTTAGGGCCCAGAAAGGTGGGCCGTCTAAATCATAACCCGTAAATGTCATCAGAAACCTTTGCATAAAGGAAGACCGAAAGGACAAAAGTCAATGGGCTGTAACAGTTTTGGATAAGGAATCCATCATCTTTCCCGCTGAAGAAGAAATTGGATGGATTGGGCTTCACAAATTTTACCAGTTTAGAGTAGGTAAGATTCCCTCAAAAAAAAAAAAAGACTAGGTTAGATTATTCAAATAAAGCGTGCTATATTCACCTTAATAATAAAAAAATTTAAAATAAAGCGTGCTACACCTATCAACAAAAATTATAGCATTGTTAAACAATTTGATTAATGCTTAAGTTTTTTTTATGTATTTTGACTCATAAAAGACACGATTTTTCAAAATTTTAATTTGTGTAGAAAATTCTAAAATTTATTATATTAGCATTACACACTCACTTGTCGAAAATTAAATGTTTGTATTCATAAATACACACTTTTTTATCTAAATTTTTACAAATAACATTCTTAATTAATTATTACTAATATTTATGTAGTTTTACCTGTGATTATAAAGGGTTTGGGGCTCAAATCATAAATGTGACTATTTTTTTTTCTTCTTCTTTTTTTAAGGGAAAAAACGTGACCATTTTTACTGGTGTGAAATGCTTCTACTGCTAAATAATGTATAGCATATACAAATCTATTCTTAAAAAAATATTAATATTCTATTAAGACAAATTTTAATAAAAATGCTTTTTTATATGCACTTTAAAAAGGAATAATTCACAAATATTGTAATATGGAGCACAAACAAATTTAATTTAATCAAATATGATTTTTATTTTAAAAAATAATAATCATATATTCTATTTATAAATATTATCACAATTATATACTAATTTATTTGGAATTGAATGTAAACTTTTAACTTAATACTAAATAACCTTCAATTTTAAATATCTTGCAATATATAAATTAACGTGTTTAAATCAATATAATGTAAATTGTTTAAATTAATGAGTTTCTTAATGAAGTTTAATATACAATATATTTTTAAAAATAAAATATATTTTCAATTTTAAATATTATTTTTGAACATTCAATTTCAAATGAATTAGATATGATTCATTCAAAATCAATAATAGTACTCTATATTTAGACATTGTCCTTGTTTTTTTAGCTTTTACAAAAAAAAACAAATTTAAAAAGAGTTTCAGAAATACGCTTAAAATGCGAATAGTTCTAATAATGGGTGGATTTGGCATTTGTGGTGCGAAACCACATAATGACGAATTTTGTATATCTTTCCTCCAATTTGGTCATACCAAGGCCAAACCCCCATTTATTTCTTTTCTTTTTCTAATTTTTCCATTGTTGTTTTAAGGAAAATTCCTAATTTTTCAACTTTATTTTCAAATTATTTTTGAGTCATAACTTTATCATTCTGATTAAAATTTTATCATAATCTGACAAAATCATTTGAAATTCTCTATCAACTGTTTAATTTGAAAACATTCAAAGTTTTGAATGTGGAAATATACATTGAACATATGTGTCAGCTCATTTCTTTTGATAACTTCGTATATTCATTTCTTATTAAAGCTTCAAAAAAATTGAGTTGATCACAATTATGAAATAGTTATAATAACAAAATTGGTTTTGTGCCCAACAATTATAAAAATGTGTTAGTGGAACAATTTCAAGCTCCATATTTCGAGTAGAAAGAATTAGGGGAAAGAAATGAGAAAGAATAAATAGGAAAAAAAAGAAAGAATAAGAAATGTAACAGAATAAAATCAGTTTTGTCACTTGAAATATTTTTTTATCCTTCATCAATAAAAAAATGAAAAATAAAATAGGTGATTTTACTAGATTCCTCTAAGATTTTAGATGCAAGGAGTAATTCAAAGATAGTAGTTTGAAGATAAAATCAAATATGAAAAATGATGAATCTTGAGAAAGAAAAATAGTTTTAGAACATAATTGGATACAAAAATAAAAAAGGATGAATCATGAGAATTCAAAATAATTTGGGGATGTAATTTGATAATTTTCCTTATTTTAATGGAAGCAATAATTAAAATCTATCTTCCTTAATTTCCATTGTGTTTTCCATGCCAATGCATCTCCCATTCCTTTTTTTTCTCCGATGATTAATTGGCTCATTGAGATCAAGTACTTAATTATAATAATTATTGACATTTCTCCATAATTTGAATACTAATTTATAATTGTTAAATTTATATACTTTTCAAACTTGTCATTATTATATTTTTTATTTTTTTAAACAAATATATTTAAATTACAAGCAGTTAAAAAATATTTTCAATTATGTATGTATTGCAAACATAAAAAATTATATATTACTACTGTAAACATGGAAATTTAATTTTCATAAATATTTTTGAATTAAATAAATAACAAATAAATTTAGCCATTTAATTTAAATATATCATTCAACAAACTTATGCCGAGTGTCTTAGATGATAAAAGCTTGACCAATGAAAATTAAATGAGTAGATTGGCTAATAAAAAAATGTCATGTCAATTATGAAGGAGATCTTGACCAATCAAATTATATTTATAATTTATGAAATTTATCTTTTAAATATTAATATAATTCTTAAATTATTTCAAAATGGTCATAACTTTTAACTCTTTAAAATTTTTCAAATCAAATTTCGATATTAAGCTTAAAGCTTTTGGTAGAACAAGTTTAAGAGAATAAACGGTAGAATTCTAGAAATTGTAACTACTTTTCAAATTAATATAAATTTTATTTTTCATAGTATTTATCGTTTGCTTTATTTTGCAGATACAAATTTATTGTGTACAATTACATCAAGTCATCAACCTTAATTTTTTTTTTTGAAGAAAAGAGATTATTTCTAATTCAAAAGTCCCCCCTCCCCACAAAAAAAAAAAGAAGATAAATTGATATGAAAAATTATCAATTCAATTAAAACAACAATGGAAATTAAGGAAGATAGATTTTAATCATTGCTTCAATTAAAGCAACAATGAAAAAATTAGAAAAAGAAAAAATAAATGGGGATTCGGTCTTGGTATGACTGAATTGGAGGGGGAAATTTCAATTTATCACTGTTAGTATCAAATCCATTGAAAAAATATGGATTCGGACTCTTAATGCCAAATCCACCCATTCTTAGAACTCTTCATATTTTATATTTTAAAAATGAACTTAAATTTTTTTGTAAATGCCCTTTTCTTTTTTTTACATAGAGTTTTTTTTTGTTAAATAATCAATTTAAAATATATAACTGCATAAATGGGGGAGGTAGTCCTGTCAAAAGAGTTCCTCAGGTCGTCCTAGATTGTTATTAAAATAAATGTTTTTCCTTTCATTTTTGTTTTATTTAAAAAAAGGTCGTAGATTGTTTTAGCACCGACGCTGCTCAAAGCTGTCACTCACTCAGACCCTTCACCGCCTAGGAACACGTAACTCGGATCTTCCTTTCCCATAGAATTTGACGAAGACTTACCGTTGGATCCCACTCTTCTCTGGCCTATCAAATTCACTCCCCCCGCCGTTACTACTTACTCACCCGCCTCCTCTCCCTCTCTCTTTTCCCCCCGGCGCAACGCCGTTCTCTCCGTCTCTCTCTCCTTCTTCAGATACTCCATCCCTGTGTAATCCGATTCCTACATTTTTGGGATTTACTGCGGGATTGGAAGAATGGTGATTAGACCGAATCGGAATTCTCGGACTTCTTCGGATCGGCGTGCCGGTCCGGCATCGGGAGTCTTGGCTCTCAAGCTCTGCGTTTCTGCTCTGCCGGCCGTTCTTTTCGTTTTCTCTGCGTTCTTCCTTTTCCATGTATCTTTCTTCCATCCATCTAATTCCGATCTCAAACATGTAAGTGTTTATTGTTTTCAGCATTTTTACCTCTCTCTCTCTTTTTACATTTATATTGACAATACATGTGTGCACAGACTCGGCATTGGGGCGATTTTGCTTCTTTTTTTTTTCTTTTTCTTTTTTGGTGTGCGCTAATATTTCTAGTTCACGACCTAATTATAATTTTTTTTTGCATTCGGCTTCTTACTTGTTTCTACAATGCTTCAAATCATACTAAAAATTATGTTTTTAATATAGATTTACTATGATTTGGATTTAGAGTCCGTGCGATTTTACCTTGAGGTTTAGGTTATTTTGCATTTATCTTTCCATCTGCTATTTTATCCGACAATACAATATTACAGTGTTATGGATTGAGTTGATGTTTTGGATGAATTAGGGTGTCTCTCAGAATGCAGAAGGAGTTGGACTGTTTAGAAGGTTACTGGCTCTGAAGTCGGATCCTTTAAAGCCTAGACTTGATCAGATCCGAAAGCAAGCTGAGGAGTACCGAACTCAAGCTTTGTCTTATGCTTCATTTGCTAGAAAGCTCAAGCTCGAGAACTCCAGGCTTGTTAGGATTTTTGCGGATCTTTCCCGGAACTACACGGATCTCATTTTGAATCCTACCTATCGATCACTGTTTGATTCGGATGCAAGCTCAATTAATGAGTCCGTGCTGTGGCAATTTGAGAAGGAAGTGAAAGAAAGAATTAAACTGACACGACAGGTAATTACTGAGGCAAAGGAGAGTTATGATAATCAGCTGAAGATTCAGAAGATGAAAGACAGCATTTTTGCTTTGAATGAGCTGCTGACCAAGGCAAAGAAGCAGTCTGCTTTCAATAACTTGATTGCTGCAAAGTCAATACCAAAGAGCTTACATTGCATTACTATGAGGTTGATGGACGAGCGAATTAGGCACCCAGAGAAGTATGTGGATGAGGGGAAGCCAATCCCACCCGAATTTGAGGATCCAACACTTTACCACTATGCAATTTTCTCTGATAATGTTGTAGCTGCTTCTGTTGTAGTCAATTCTGCTGTCAAGAATGCAAAAGAACCATGGAAGCACGTGTTTCATGTTGTGACTGATAAGATGAATCTTGGTGCTATGCAAGTCATGTTCAAGGTTAAGGATTATAATGGGGCTCACATTGAGGTTAAGGCTGTGGAAGATTACAAATTCTTGAACTCTTCCTATGTTCCTGTGCTTAAACAAATTGAATCTTCAAATCTGCTGAGATTTTACTTTGAAAATAAGTTGGAGAATGCAACAAAGGATACTACAAATATGAAATTCAGAAACCCTAAATATTTGTCTATATTGAATCATCTGAGGTTTTATTTGCCAGAAATGTACCCTAAATTGCACAGGGTATTGTTTTTGGATGATGATATAGTGGTGCAAAAGGATTTGACTGGGCTTTGGAACATAGATATGGATGGGAAGGTAAATGGTGCCGTTGAGACATGTTTTGGGTCATTTCACCGATATTCTCAATACATGAATTTTTCTCATCCTCTAATTAAAGCCAAGTTCAACCCTAAGGCATGTGCCTGGGCTTATGGAATGAACTTCTTTGACTTAGATGCTTGGAGGAGGGAGAAGTGTACTGAAGAGTATCATTACTGGCAGAACCTGGTAAGACTACAGCTTTTAAAATCATTAGCAGCCTTACTCCATCCCCAATCCTCCTAAATGATTTATGGCTTTATGCAACAAGTGAGAGCATCATTTTTCATTTTCCCAACAGCACTTCACCTCATCAATAGGTTATTGGTATCTTCCTCATAACCAATTTCATTGTTCATTGAGTAAATATTTTTGAATTTGATTTGCTATTATTGAGATGAGAAAGTCATACCTTTTTTTTCTCTTACACATTGTCACCATTTATTCAGTTCTGCATCCAGTACACAAATGACGGGAAGGCTTTCTATATTACCACTGAACATATGTCTCATTATTTTTGCAGAATGAGAACCGCACCTTGTGGAAATTGGGAACATTGCCCCCAGGCCTTATCACATTTTACTCCACAACAAAGCCACTTCATAAGTCTTGGCATGTTTTGGGACTTGGTTATAATCCGAGCATCGATGCAGATGAGATTAAAAATGCTGCAGTGGTGCACTTTAATGGGAATAATAAACCATGGCTTGATATTGCCATGGTGCAGTACCGGCCGCTCTGGTCAAAGCATGTTGACCATGAGAATGAGTTCATCCAGTCCTGCAATTTTGCTGTTTAAGTTGCGGTTGTATTTAAACCCCATGCTTAGAGGATGGCTAAGTCAGCATCTCTGTATGAGGCCCTCCACTGCACTTCTACACGTAAACTCAATGCTAATACTTTACCTCTAAACTTTCATGTCTATTCAAGTTCTAGCATTTGCCATTGCTACATTAGTTAGAATTACTGCTCTTAAGTGTTCATAAATTTTTACAGTTAAGTTATATAGGGTTTGATTAGATTAACAGCTTTATTA
Organism: Apocynum venetum; assembly: GCA_019593545.1. Lineage (NCBI taxonomy): Eukaryota > Viridiplantae > Streptophyta > Magnoliopsida > Gentianales > Apocynaceae > Apocynum > Apocynum venetum. Next base: position 4,360,594 of record SRSM01000324.1, read on the forward strand.
TTTGTATTATATTTCTGCCAGCAAATAGACAATGTGTATCATTTTTTCACTGAAAGCATTATTTTTCTTTTTTCTGTTTAATTAAAATCTTTCATGTTATTGTGATGTGCAATCTATATTTCACAGTGCATTATAGTTCTTAACATGTTGAAGGGTTAGAATTTCACTGTGCTTAAGATGTGAATATGGAACTTGTGTGGTCAGGCAATATTCCAATATAAGTATATTGTTTGCAAGCTTGTGCCTTTTGGTCTCTTTAATATAAATCCACGGAAGATCATATAAAATAATTGGGTGACGATGAAGTTGCTTGTGATGTATGATTTTGATATAGGAAAAATAATATTTTAGGGAAGAAACTAACATATATTAACAATGGGTTGCAAACTTTGATTCTTTTCAGGAGACCTTTGATGGTAACTGTCTTTTTCAAGTGGTTTCCTGAAGTGCTAAAACACCTAATCAACGCACTAATTGGTCATACCAGGTTTACTGATTTCAAAATACCAAGTATACTAGCTGGTTTTTGTATCATGTCCCTAATGACAAAAGTAGGACACTTTTAACCTTACTGGAAGGTATGATTCAATGGCATAGTACGTACACCTTTTGATGCATAAAGATTTCAATGTTTCAGGAAATTATAAATAAACTATATTTTCTTATCATCATCATTGTGCTTTTGATTGCCATATTTTCAAATTTTGAACATTGACATATCTGTGTCATTCTTTATTACTCGAGGTAAAGAGCAAATCTCACATTCCAGTTTCAGCGGTAATATAAGTTGAAGTCAGAATTTGTGTGACGAGCAAACTCTGGGGGACATAAGCTTTGAGTTGCATGGCCTGCAGTCTTCCCCTTGGTTTGTTCACCTCACCATGAGTGGTTGTATTGCCTTTTTTAGCTCCCTTTAAGAACATATTTTCGAATATACTAAATATACTAAGCTTTTACTATAGGGAAAGATAAGAATTCTTCTGTATAAAGGGGTGAACTTGTTCTGTGCTGTAGTTGGGAAGCAATTTTGTGTCCCATTTCCTTACTTTGACCACCACCTTTATTTAGGCTCTCCTTGAAATCTCTTCTATATCTCTTGGGCAACCACACAAAATCTGAAAATCCTTCCATGTTTTGGATACTATTTATCAAATATCCTCTATGATGCATGGTTAGAGCATGATCCATTTCGTACCCTAAGCTTGTTAAATTTTGCAATGGTTTTATTCTCGATTCTAGATCCCAAATATCTCAGCCCTGGACTTGTCCTTGTCTTAGGATGAGGCTTTGCTATCCAATTGTTCAATAGAATTTCACGATTTTGATTCACATGGTCCTTTCATTCAAAAGTGTATTGGATGTATCATCCCTTAGAATATTTAAGTTTGATGCATCATTTATCTCAATATATTTTTGAATAGAAGGTCCATGTGTGTCATGGTCTTGAAACTTATTCTTTTAAATAGAGTACTAAAAGATGAAGCTTATGCTACTATAAAATTTGCATATTGACCATGGTGTCATTTGCAATAACTATACTCTAGCATCACTTCATCCATGTTAAAAGTATTGAAAATCGATGATAAATGTGGTAAGCTACTTTAAAATTTAACACCATGTTAAATCTCATCTTTTTTCTTCTTTTTTTTTGGGTGGGAGGGGGTGTTTGGGTTTTTGCAGCACCTAAGCAATTGATATACCGTGCTAAAACTTTCTTTTTTGGAAGGGTGGGGGAGTTTTGCAGCCACTAAGCAATATTGATAATACCTTTTTGTGTTGACTAGTGAGTTGATGGACAAGAGACTGTTCTCAGTTGTTGGAGTTTATTTAAGTTCTAAAAAAGTACTTTTCAACAAGCGCTGATTTAGATAGTAACATAGCATTTTTATTTTTAACAACATTAATAAGCAAAAAATGTTTTGAAAAGTATCTCGAACATAACTTCTCAAAATAGCTCTTTTCATCTATTTTTAAGCTAAAATTAAGAAGCAGCCTTGAACAGCTCAAAAATGCTTTTTAGTAGGTGGGGGAAAAAGGCTAAAAGTGACTTATTTTAAGCAATCGAGAACTGGTTCAAGACAATTAAGGTATTTGTAGGGAAAGAACAATGTGGTTCTTTCTCTCATGATTCTTCACTGATGCAACCTTCATTTCTTGAAGCTTGTTGGTTGTGTTAATGGAGAATTAACAAATAAAAATTTCACATTGCAAGTCCGAAATAACAGCCCTTTAGTGTTCTTGAGTAGGAGCATGGTTCTCATTTGTTCTGTAGCTCTAGCTACAAGGATTATTAATGCAGAATAAATGATACAGCTTTAGAGTATTTTAGATTTTAGGCCTGAACCATGAGACAATTTAAGAGATGCAGTTCTACTCGGGTAAAGTTCCTTGCAGTGTGGTTGGTGTAAGTTCATCTGATCACATACCCCTAGAATATGTTTCTGGAAAGGAGAGTTAATTTAAGGAAGCGGTTCTACCTGAGTGAGGATTTCCTACAATCCTATTAGTGGGAGGGAATTGAGTGTATGTTGTTGACATGAAAATGGATAGCAATTATGGTTGTGTTTGATATATATCGTAAGGTTATTATGGTCAGGAAAAGATACCATTCTTCTGCAGGTATAAAATAAACATCAAAGAAGGGTGGGCAATTTCAAGATGAAAACAAATATATTCTGGGACAACACCATCTATCTTGAGGTTAAGGGTATAGAATCGGGCTGGTGTTTGAGATCTTTGTTGCCAATAATTGTTTTTAGGGTATAATTATTTTTTCTGCTCTGCCAGTTTCTGTTGATTAGGGGTGTTTACACGCTCTTTGCTGACCTTCAAGCTTCTGTAATGGATGTTACTCCTTTGCAAATCAAAATAGTCTAACTAGGATGTGTTTATGCCCGGGGCAATTGGCCAATGTGGTTCGATATTTGCCTCTGAGTTGAAGTCTGGCCTCCGAGTCCGTGGTTGTTTTGGATATAGACCTACAATGGAAACTTACAACTGCTTTAAGCTTTTGGATAAATGCTTTTATGACCAGGATAATATGTCCATTCTTCTGCTGCAGTCATACAAAACTTTGACCTAATTAGGATGTACCTTTATTTTATTTTATTTTCCCTTAGTTCAAGATTGAGTTCTTTTTTATTAATGCATGTGATTAGTTGTGTAGCTCACTTGTTAGTGATATATGATTATTTTAAATTGAGAAAATTAATTATGAAATATGAGATAAAATAAAATATAAATATTTAATTTTAAATATAAAAAATGCATTAAAAGGGACCTCGGAGCATGATAACGTTATGTGTTTTTGTTTTCTTTTTTGGTTCCCCATAATCCATACAACGGAGGATGGTATGTCTTTTGTATATAAGACTTTTAGACTTGTCACCTGATGATGAATGTTAACAATAAGCAATTATTTTTATCACATTTCATCTCATACTTCGATATTCTCTCTGCATGTTTATATCTTTTGTATACTCTTTGTATCTTTCATATGCGTTTTTACATTTGGAGTCTGTCAGAGATTAACTCATTCCCGCCCGAGGCAAAAAATTATGGAAGCGGGCAAAAAGGTTATGCTTTCATTGCAAGAAAATGGTACCAAAAATTCTCGCTTTTTTCAGTTTTAATTTTAAAAATCTAAATATTGAATTATATAAAAATGTCTAAGCATGTAAAATATTTAATTGCATACAATTCTTAAAATATATTGTCTACATGTAATATAATATTATTAAGAATTTTTTTATAATATATATTTCTGTTTTGTAATTTTGGTTACCCCATTAAATGGAAAACTTTTCTTTCCTAACCGGGTAAGGTAGGCCAAAGTCCCGTTTTAATTTTGCAATGTTATAGTGATCAGCTACTTGCTGAGCTTGATCGGTGTTTTCGAAATTAAATATTTATTTTTAAAAAATAAATATTTTTTATTTAAAATTTTATTAATACTTTTTGTAATTTAATGAATTTATTTTATATTAATTCATAATTTTCATCACTTATTATTTTAATTTAAAAAATTTACACTCTTTTAATTTATGATAATTTATGAATTTAACAATTCATTCATTATGTAATATGAAGAATAATCTTATAAGTTTATTAAAGAAATGAATATTAAATTTTGAATTTCGGAGTGAGGAGTATATTTTTCTTTTGGTTTTGAAGACACCCCTCTTATAAATTCCACTAATTTCGGGCCTCTTTGGAATAAACATTTGTAGGAATATTTTTATTTCTTTTAGGCTTCGAAGTTCAAACTCACTTCACAAGTCACTTACATTACGACTACGACTGGATGATTTCAATTTTGACGTTATTTTTAAAATATGGCTCATCAATCTTCTCCCTTCAAATACGTTTGGAGATGGGGCCCTGCCTATTAAGCTTATGAATTCCGCAACTGGACAAAGATAGAAAGAAGTCAGCTTATGCCTGGAATAAATGGACAAAATGTTTTACTCTAATGAAGCTTAAAAAAAAAAAAAAAATGTTAGTGTTTATTTAATAGTCAGTAATAAAATTGAAAGGTTGAAGAAAATTAGATAGATGTACTCAAAATTTTTTTGATGAATAAATGTACTCGAATAAACATTGAAAATGTCTCATAATATTTCTTCCGTTTAAAATTGAGTAGTTTTTAACCAAAATACCTTATCTTTTTTATATTTGATTCAAAATAACTTTGATTGTGGGAGACATATCAAAATAATAAAAAAAAACGTGAATGACATTCACGTCGTCGTTATTTTAATTTTTCTCATTTCTTACCCAAAAAATGAAAAAAAAATATAAAAAAAAAACTACTTACATGTCTATGGGAGAAACGTCTAAGTATTATTTCTTCTTTTCTTTTTCTTATTTTTCATTTCATCATTATTCATTTCTTCTTCTTGATTTATTTTTTTTTCTTTTAAAAAAAGAGGTAATCAACTCAACAAATAAAAAATCAATTTGTAATTTTTTTATATAAACTAATTAGCTAAAAAAAACTACACAATTATTAATTTATATTTATTATTTTTATAAACTAATTAGCTCAACAAAAAAATACACAATTATTAATTTTGTTTATTATATAAAATATATTTTTAGATTAAAAATTAGTAAATATAATTTTGGAAATATGAAAATTGTTATAAAATTGAAAAATATTTTATTAATAAAAATATATTTCCTAATTTTATAATCTAAATATATATTTTATATAATAATAATAATAATAATTGTGTAATTTTTTGTTGAGCTAATTATTTATAAAAATAATAAATAAAAATTAATAATTGTGTAGTTTTTTTTAGCTAATTAGTTTATATAAAAAAATTACTAATTGATTTTTTTATTTGTTGAGTTAATTACCTCTTTTTCATAAAAAAAAAAGAAATCAAGAAGAATAAATGAATAATGATGAAATGAAAAAAAAGAAAAGAAAAAAAGAAATAGTACTTAGACGTCTAAATAGTTTTTTTTTTTTTAATTCGAAAGACGTGAATTCTATTCACGTCTTTCTCTTTTTCTTTTTTTAATCCAACGACATGAATGTCATTCACGTTTTGTGTCATTTTGGTATATCTCCCATAATCAAAGTTATTTTGAATCAAATATAAAAAAAAAACAGGGTATTTTGGTTAAAAACTCAGAATTGAGTATCTATATTTGTTTAGTCTAAAAGGTAATATTACATTCATAATATAAATTGACCATATATCAATTCATTACTTCTTGTTACAAAATAATATCAACATAAAATTTTCATAACAATTAAAATAAGTGCTATTAAAAATATTTCTTAAAATCCTACACTAGAAGCAATAGTGATTTTTCTCATACTTTGTTTAAATTTTACGCATCTTTAGCAATGACATAATACCTTTATATCCATAGCATTGTGAAGCAATTCACACGAGCTTTGCAAATGATATATGAAGTTATATACAAATTATCTTATACATAATTTGAATATAATTCCAAAATTGGTCCATTCAAATAAAAACAAGTGAATATATTTTAAAGACAAATGAATCTCGCATCGATCATTTATGACATTGTGAGAAAAGAAAAGTCGAATTAAGAGTTTTTAACCAAAATACTATGTATTTTTATATTTGATCCAAATAGCATTAATTGTGGAAGACATATCAAAATGACAAAAAACGTGAATGACATTCACGTCGTCGTTATTTTAATTTTTTTTCATTTCTTACCCAAAAAATGAAAAAAAAACAGTTCACGTCCTTCTCATTAAAAAAAAAATACTTAGACGTCTCTGGGAGAACGTCTAAGTACTATTTCTCTTTTTCTTTTTTCTTTTTTTCATTTCATCATTATTCATTTCTTCTTCTTGATTTATTATTATTATTTTTTTAAAAAGAGGTAATTAACTCAACAAATAAAAATATCAATTAGTATTTTTGTATATAAACTAATTAGCTAAAAAAAATAACACAATTATTAATTTTTGTTTATTATATAAAATATATTTTTAGATTAAAAATTAGTAAATATAATTTTGGAAATATGAAAATTGTTATAAAATTGAAAAATATTTTATTAATAAAAATATATTTCCTAATTTTATAATCTAAATATATATTTTATATAATAAATAATAATAATAATTGTGTAATTTTTTGTTGAGCTAATTATTTTATAAAAATAATAAATAAAAATTAATAATTGTGTAGTTTTTTTAGCTAATTAGTTTATATAAAAAATTACTAATTGATTTTTTTATTTGTTGAGTTAATTACCTCTTTTTTCATAAAAAAAAAGAAATCAAGAAGAATAAATGAATAATGATGAAATGAAAAAAAAGAAAAAGAAAAAAAGAAATAGTACTTAGACGTCTAAATAGTTTTTTTTTTTTTTAATTCGAAAGACGTGAATTCTATTCACGTCTTTCTCTTTTTCTTTTTTCTTTTTTTAATCCAACGACATGAATGTCATTCACGTTTTGTGTCATTTTGGTATATCTCCCATAATCAAAGTTATTTTGAATCAAATATAAAAAAAACAGGGTATTTTGGTTAAAAACTCAGAATTGAGTATCTATATTTGTTTAGTCTAAAAGGTAATATTACATTCATAATATAAATTGACCATATATCAATTCATTACTTCTTGTTACAAAATAATATCAACATAAAATTTTCATAACAATTAAAATAAGTGCTATTAAAAATATTTCTTAAAATCCTACACTAGAAGCAATAGTGATTTTTCTCATACTTTGTTTAAATTTTACGCATCTTTAGCAATGACATAATACCTTTATATCCATAGCATTGTGAAGCAATTCACACGAGCTTTGCAAATGATATATGAAGTTATATACAAATTATCTTATACATAATTTGAATATAATTCCAAAATTGGTCCATTCAAATAAAAACAAGTGAATAATATTTTTAAAGACAAATGAATCTCGCATCGATCATTTATGACATTGTGAGAAAAGAAAAGTCGAATTAAGAGTTTTTAACCAAAATACTATGTATTTTTTATATTTGATCAAAAATAGCATTAATTGTGGAAGACATATCAAAATGACAAAAAACGTGAATGACATTCACGTCGTCGTTATTTTAATTTTTTTTCATTTCTTACCCAAAAAATGAAAAAAAACAGTTCACGTCCTTCTCATTAAAAAAAAATACTTAGACGTCTCTGGGAGAACGTCTAAGTACTATTTCTCTTTTTCTTTTTTCTTTTTTTCATTTCATCATTATTCATTTCTTCTTCTTGATTTATTATTATTATTTTTTTAAAAAGAGGTAATTAACTCAACAAATAAAAATATCAATTAGTATTTTTGTATATAAACTAATTAGCTAAAAAAAATTACACAATTATTATTATTTTTTATTATATAAAATATATCTTTAGATTATAAAATTAGGAAATATATTTTTATTAATAAAATATTTTTCAATTTTATAACAATTTCATATTCAAAAATATTTATTAATCAAAAAATAAAATAACAAAATATAATTTGTATTTTTGTGAGCTAAGTTTCAAATTTTAATTATATTGGTAGTTAGTAATTTATATAAAAAAATACAAATTTATTTTTTATTTGTTGAGTTAATTACCTTTTTTTAAAAAAGAAATCAAGAAGAAGAAATTAATAATGATGAAATGAAAAAAAGAAAAAGAAAAAGAGAAATAGTCGTAGACGTTTCTCCCATAGACCTCTAAGAGGTTTTTTTTTTTATATTTGAATGACGTGAATGACATTCATCATTCTTTTTTTTTTCATTTATTTTGAGTTGAAAGGAAAAAAAAAATTAAAAAATAAAATACGACGACTTAAATGTCATTCACGTTTGGATCATTTTGGTATGTCTTCCACAAAATTATTTTGAATATAGGGTATTTTGATTAAAAAGTCTAGAATTACTGCCCAAGGGTTCATACCTATTTTGTTATTTCTGCTTTGTCCCCCGTGTTTGTCCTTGGGATGTTTCTCTGACTTAGACATCAGTGGAACATTTTATTCTTTGGCTACATGCACTCATTACTTTTTTTCTCTTGGAAAAAAGGCTTTACATGTAAATGGCTTTCCGTCGGTTCTGTTTCTCCGTGGGATGGAAAAAATGAGAAGAGTCTAGAAGGAAAAACACTGGAAACAAAAATATTCTACTCGTGTGACATTGACGCATTTATTAAAAATATTGAAAATAATATAAATTTTAATATTAAATTTTCAAATTTATATTTAATAAACATTTTAAATTAATATTTTATTGTCTATCTCCAAATTAATGATTAATTTTGTTCTCTTCACTTGAATAACAATAAAATTAGAATGTAATATTAAATGATACTAAAAGACACTTAAATATAAAATAAAACTAAATACTTAAAATGAGACTTAATATGAAATAGTGAGTATTAGTTTCCCTTCATTCCAATTCATGTTTTTTACCTTTCTTGCACCTAATAAGGGAAAAATGGGTATTTTGGGATAATTTAATATTTTTTATTAATTTCGTGAAGTGTTAATTAATGAATAAATTAACAATTTAGTAATTTAAAGACAAATTTTTAATTTAATGAATATAAAGTTAATTACATAATTTCTTTTTTGAATATCAATAATATACATTCTATATGTATAGTATTTCGTGAATAGTCTTAAAAAAATCATTGTACATAATAAATATATTTATAAAAAGTAAATTAAATGATATTCATTGTTTCTTTTTCTTCTTTTTTTCTCCAGAAGAATGATATTCATTGTTTTAAATACTTAAACAATGTTCAGACTAATTAAATAAAATTTAATACAAAACACTTGCATTTATGACTAATTGTACTAGACACTAGAGTTTTTGAATAAGAAGGAAAAAAATTAGAGATAAAATTCATCTATTTAAAAAATTCATAAAAACTCAACTATAGAAATATATTTGATTAAGTTGTCTTAGTTATGTTTTTAAAAGAATTATTATGATATTGAAAACTATATATTTGTATAAGGATTTTTTCTAAAAAATATTATATCGAAAACTAATTTTGTAGACTTACTCCAATTGGAACAAAAAACATCACCTTAAAGAGGTTAAATATTTAATCAAATATATTTTTTACGGAAACCAACTTTTTTTTCTCTTCATATTGGCTTTATCACATTTTCTTTGTTACTTCATACTAATGCATAAATTAATAAGGTGTAAATAACTTAAATAATAGTTCATTAGTCTTATTTCAATTATATACTTTGGATTTTCACAATAATTAAGATGAATATTAAAAATGATAATTACACAATTAAACTTATCGAATTACCTTCATTTAATAATTAGTATAGAAGTATTAATAATAATTTAAAATATATTTTATAATAAATAATTTATTTAAATTATTAATTTATAATAATATTAAATTTATAAAATATATGTACTAAAATTTAAAAAAAAGTAACATTAACTTTAAATATTAGTAATAGATGCATATTTAAGGAAGTTGGGATTTAATTTCAAACATTCACTATTTTATGGATTTTTTTCCCCTGAATTACACGCGAGATCTTTCTCTCTCTAGGAGATAATATAAAATCCTTGAAACCCTTCTCTCTCTCTCTCTCTCCTCTGTTCTCACTTCTCAGCTCTACTGCTGCTGCCTCTAAGATCTGCCCGCGCTTCCTCAAAACCCTAATTTCCACCACCGCGCTTCCGAGAGGAGAGAGAAAGTTCAAACTTTTGCAACTCAAAAAGGAGCAGAGAGAGAAACTACAGAAATCCAGCTTCTCTCTCTTCGCCTCCCTCTTTGATCCGATTCGAATCCAGGTAATAATCAGATCAGTCGTACACCTATGTATGTGGTATAACAACGTGCTTATCTGTATCAGACGGAATGTAAAATGAAGCTTTCTAGCCACGAGATTCGCTGCAGCTAGGGTTTTGTTAGTTGAATTATTATTTTTTTCTAAACATTTCACCTTCTGTTAGGTTTTGAGTGGGATCCATCGGTTATGGCAGCGGTAGCAGTAGCAGCAGCGGCGCAGCAACCAGTGGCGGCTCAAGTTGTATGTTATATATTTGAAAATTTTCTCCTGTCCTTTTTAAATGATTATAATTATTGAGCTGGGGATTTTGTTTCTGACTGGATTTCTTCTTGTCGATAGGTTGGGAATGCTTTTGTGCAGCAGTATTATCATATACTGCATCACTCGCCGGAGCTTGTCTTCAGGTTTTATCAGGATATAAGTAAGCTTGGTCGTCCTGAAGACGATGGGACCATGAGCATCACCACAACTATGCAAGTAAAAAACTCGTTATCTTCCACTCTTTTATGTTCCAAGTTTATATGAGAGAGGATTGTATTGTTTTGTTATTTTCCATTTGATTCTGTTGAAGAATCTGATAATTTTTTCCTTGCATATCGGATGGTTTTTGGATGGGAGTACAGGCATCTGAATAAACTCACAATTGTCTCATTACAACTATTTAATCATGTTGGGTTTCTGCATTTACTTTCCTTTCTCACCGTCTGTGGTTAGTTTTCTTAAAATGGTTTCTTTAGCTGTTTGAATGTAGGTGAGGATAAAAGTATAAGGGAATTGGTTGTCTAAAATTAGACTGGCCGAAATTATTTGTTGACAATAAAATATATAGGAAGAGAAAAGAAATCAGTAGTGAACAATGGTTATGGTTTTGGAACAAATAAGGCTAAATGTTTTCTACTTTGATGTTTTTCTTCGTCATGCTGGATGTGGATTATGCAGGGTATCAATGAAAAGATACTGTCATTGAACTATGGTGACTTGAGTGCGGAGATCAAGTCTGTGGATGCACAAGAGTCTTTCAATGGGGGTGTGCAAGTTCTTGTAACTGGATATCTGACTGGGAAGAACTTGATCCGATATTTCTCCCAGGTCTTCTTTCTTGCACCCCAGGATAGAGGATATTTTGTTTTGAATGACATGTTCCGCTACATAGAGAATGTCAACCATCAGGATGGAAACCAAGGTTCAGTGAATGATGTGGTGTCTCCTGTTATCCCAGAACAAAGTAATTTAACAAAATAGTTAACATTTTGATGTATCTTCTGTACTTTCTGCACCAGATTATTTAATCTAGCCTGGTATTGAACCTTTTTTTTCCTTGTATGGTGCATGACAGATCCTCCTCCTCCTCCTCCTGTTCAGGAGAACCATGTCTCTGAGCAGAGCTCTCCGCTGACTGAGGAAGTTAATGGGGGTGAAGTGTACAATCCACCTGAGAATATAGATGTTCAAGTGGTTGAAGAAGAAGTGCCAGTAGCAGAGGTGGTCAATGAAGTTCAGGATGAATCGCAAATGGTGGTTGAGTCTAACATCAAAATTGAAGATGTGCCAAAGAAGTCTTATGCTTCTATTGTAAGTTGACAGAGCAAGTTGCTGTGTTTTTCCTTTTAATATCTACTAAGAAGTATTAGTTCCAGTTCCTTTGAAATTGTCAGTTTGTCATACAGAAAATTTAAAACTTTTAACTCTGTTAGGGGCTCATGGTTATAGGAAAAAATTGGAAATAGATGTAGTTTGCTTTTTTTTAATCATTATGAAGTCATAATTTTTTATGATCTTTTCACAGGTAATGGATCTGAAGGAAAGTGCGGCAGCATTCTCGTCACCAACACCTGCACCTCGGAAATCTCTGCCAAAGAGCCAAGAGCAAGCAAACCCGCCTCCTGTTTCAGAAACTGAACTAGCTCCCCAGTCTGATGTTGTTGATAATGGGAATATCCAAGAGGGAGAAGGCATGCAATTTTGATTCATTTGTTATTTCAACTATTGTTTCCTGATTTTGTATTTTGTGGAACAACTAAGTTTGTATGGTACACTTTATCTGTCCTTGTGCAGCTGATGGGTACTCAATCTACATAAAGGGGCTGCCCATGTCTGCGACTGTGTCGTTACTCGAGAATGAGTTTAAGAAATTTGGGCCTATTAAGATCGGAGGCATCCAAGTCAGGAGCAACAGAGTATGCACCGACTAATTTGTTTACATGGTTGTTTTGTCCTTTCTTGGCAACCATGACTATATTGTTTCTTCTTTGCAGCAACAGGGTTTTTGCTTTGGTTTTGTGGAATTTGAGGTTCCAAATGCTGTTCAAAAAGCACTGGAGGTGTGTTCTTTTCCATTACATGAACTCATTTCCTCTGTATAGTTTCAAACAAAGAGTACAAATTTTCAGTTGAAGACTTGAGAAGTAAAGAAGTTGATGTCATTAATAATCACTTTGCAATTCCTTCTAAGCTTCTGTATGTAGACTTTTAAAACATTTATTTTCTGATATTCATTTTGGTAGGAAAGTGTACGTGTGAAATGATACTTCATATATTTCTGATTGTTTTATAAGAATACAACTCCTTGCTTAAATTCACCTCGTTCCAATATATTGTGTATTCAACTTCATGCCTTAATTTCCTACTTTCTTTTTGAAATAGATAAACTGTTTATATGCTCTTTTTTTTCCTGAGACTTATTTCACAAAAATATGTGAATGCTTTTTCCTTGTTAAATGAGAGCCAGTGAGATGATAGAGTTGCTCATGATTCTTCACGTGGTTTCAAATTTTCATATGGCCTCGTTCTCCCATGGCCACTTTATGATAATACATCTTACAATGGTCTTTTTCAGGCTTCTCCAATTACAATTGGTGGGGGGCGTCAGATTGTTGTTGAGGAAAAGAGATCAACAAATTCTCGAGGCAAGTTGAAATAGTTTTTAATTAGCTGTAGTTCTTTGGTGAAGCTGGTTCTTTTTATGAATGAAATTACAGTTATAATTATTTTTCTACTGACCTATGAATCAAAGGGAGACATGCTAAGTGTAATTGTTTCTGTAAATATATCCTACTTTTCCATGAGTTTAGTAAATCTCACATGGTGAACGTGCTATTGAGGATGCGTGTATTTTTTTGTGTCCTTTGGAGAAACCTGTTCTGCTATTTATAATGCATTATGAGCTGCAATTATTTCATCATTTTTGCTCATCTAAAATATTATATATTGATTGCAGGAAATAATAGGGGAAGATTTCAGTCTGGAAGGGTTTCAGGATACAGAAACGAAGGGATGAGAGGAGGGCGTGGAAACTATGGAGGTGTCAGAGGTGGGTATAATCGAGGTGATTTCAATGGCAGGAATGAGTTCAACAATAGGGGTGGTAATCGGGGAGGATCATCTAATCGTGGAGGTGATGGATATCAAAGGTCTGACAGTAATGGTGGTCGTGGAGGTGATGGATATCAAAGGTCTGACAGTAATGGCGGTCGCATGAACCGCACAAGTGCTGGTGGAATGGCTAGTGGAGCAACCAAGAATATGGCACCTCGAGTTTCTGCAACAGCTTGAATAGTTAGGTTTAGAGATGGGTTAAGGTTCTTAGGAGGTTTAATATTTTATGAGGTTCAACTGATTAGATATTATCTGTAGCCGGGATCTTTGTTGGGGGGGCTGCTCAAATTTTCATTTGAATTCCTCACAAATTTTATTCTGAATTTTTTTGGGTGTAGCAAGTATAGTTGGATAGAAGTTTACTTAGTTCGTTTGTGTAGAAGTACCGTTGACTTGGCCCAAAGGAGAGTGTTCATTGCAAATCCAGTTATGGGCATTTTTTGTACTTGATGAATGATTTTTTAGGACGAAGGCATTTGGTTTGATACTTTTGAGAAATGGAAGATGCTTTAGATCTTACTTTTCAATCCTTCTGGGTATATGCTTTGAGATCTATATTCACCATTTCAGGACAGTAGGAAGGTTGGTAAGTAAAAACTTGTGCACGTTAATATCTCGAGTTAATCCTGTGTGCAGCAATTCCTGAAGAATTTTTTTAAAGTGTTTTTGACTTGGGTCAAGTGCTACTTTCGTCTTAATCATTTATTTTATTTTACTTGTCACATTTGATTTCTTTAATTTTTGTCGACATTATTTGATAAACCTAATGATAAAAAGTAGTATCAAATTTGCGGCTGCTTTGGTACGACCTCAGCCATCCTTTTTTTTCTTTTCTTTGAACGGACTGCTATTGAGCTTTAATCTTTGCTACTTTGAACAGTATACTTATTTAAAATATTCCACTTTTCTATACAATTAAAATTCAGTTTTTTAGGACAAATTAAAAGTAAAATAATATTTTTAATTTGTAAAAACCTAAAGAAAATTTTTCTCCGAGCAACCAAATCCAACGCGAATCCGCGATCCTAGAAAGTCTCGAGGGTAAAATAAATTAAGAAAAGGCAGAAATCCACTCTACCAAGTCCAAAAGAACGGAAGTGCAGAAATGAGATTCTAATTCTCCTCCATAAGTGAATAATATAAAAATAGAGAATAAATTTTAGGCTAATTGGCAAAAAATGTTCATTATTTTTACTTTTTTCGATCATTATATTTCCTTATATTATATTTCAATCATATAATCATTCCTTATCTATATTTGAATTATCGTTTTAATCTCTAAAATGAAATTTTAATAAAAAAATTGTTAAAAGTTGCACGTGATAAAGAAAAAATTTGATAATTTACTGTTCATCAAAAGAAAAATTAATCAAAATAATCTCTTTATTTTTACATTTTTTATCATTGTAGTCCTTGATTATTTATTTCAGTCAGTAGTAGTCCTTAATCTATTTTCATGTAACCGTTTTGGTCCCTAAAAAACCACTTTTTCCTAAAAAAAAATAAAATCTATTGATGTATATAATATTTTATTTCTTTTTAGTCTACCACTCTTCTTTATTAAATGAACATATTTTTTTCTTGATTTATATAAAAGTTAGTCCAGCAAATAACATCATGTGCACAAATATTTATTTCTTTCGACATATTAAAAAAATTAAAATTAAAATATTTTATGCATGCACAAAATATTTATAATCAATGTATAAAATAGATTTATTTTTTTAAGAAAATAATAGGTCTTTAGGGATCAAAATGACTGATTAAGAACTATTATGACTAAAAATAAAATATCAAAGACTCCAATGGCAAATAATGTAAATATAAGAGACTATTTTGACTAATTTTTTCCTTTTGATAAGATAGTAAATTACCAAATTTGATCTTATCTCATGCAACTTCAAACAATTTTTTGATCGAAATTTTATTTTAGAAACCAAAACGGCAATCAAAGTATAAATAAAAAGTAATGACTGAAATAGAATATAAGAAACTATAATTACTAAGAAGTAAAATATAAGTAACACTTTCGACCAATTAGCCTATATTTTACCTCAAATCTTCCTTCTCTTCCCTTCCAATTTTTCCAACCAAACAAAGTCTTAATAATAATAAAAAACTCCCCCCGCCCCCTTCCCCTCCCTCTAAACCTCTCTCCCCCTTTTTCCAACCAAACAAAGTCTTAATAATAATAAAAAACTCCCTCCCTTCCCCTCCCTCTAAACCTCTCTCTCCCTTTTTCCAACCAAACAAAGTCTTAATAATAATAAAAAACTTCCTCCCTTCCCCTCCCTCTAAACCTCTCTCCCCCCCCCCCCCCCCCCAAAAAAAAAAAAAAAAACTCAACCGTGTTTAAAAATGGAAAATTCGATACCCTGAAAATCTCGAATGACCAAAAAGAAAATTGCCGCGATAGGACCATGTCGTCACACTGACAATCACGACTCTTAACCCCCCCCCCCCCGAGGCCTCCACATTATTTAAATTATTGTCTTCGGGTCATCTCTCATAGTTCTGCCCACTTCAATACTAGAGGGATTTCATACAAACTGGAACCAAAAACTCCCTGCCAAAGCTCCCATAAGCTTAAAAAATGCCGACTAAACTCAGCCACAAAATCTTTCACAACAATGCCAATCCATGGTTGGGAGATTAGCTCCCTCCACTTGTCAGGCAGAGCCCATGAGTTTCACATTACACATCCTCACAGTTTAATTTTATTCTCCATCCACCCCAATAGGGCTTATGCTCTATCCCTTCTAGAATTACAGCAGAATAGAAGTAAAAAAAAAAGGGATAATGGGGAAAGAGACAACGGGGGGGTAGCAAATCTGCAATTAGTCACCAAAAGAAGGAACCATAGTAATGTGCCGTAATGGGTTTGTGATATCTGTTCCTCCAGCATGCTCCACAAACGCAGCTGGAGAGAAAGAACTTCCATGGCAAACACACACTATGCTGACCTCTGTCTTTGTGTACCGATACAAGAAACCGGTGATGGTTTTCCCATTTGGACCATTTCCTGTGGTTGAGACACATGGCATCCGAGGAAGAGAGGGCATAGGAATTCCATTTTCACCATTGGATGGCCTCAATGTACTTGGTTCCTCACATTTTGGAGTGGCAACTGTTTTAACATTGCCGGATACCAAAGATGTGCCAGATTCGTCGGCTGCACTTTTAGGAGTTTGTCTGAATTCCTTCTTGTTTGAAGAGGCAATACTCTCAGGTTGAGCCATTCTACTTGGTGAAACCGCGAATGATGGTTCATTTACTCCAAAGCAACTTGCATGACTTCCAGTTTCGCTACTACTTCCACCTATAACAGAACACATTTATCAGCCAAGAATACTACAAGAATACCACTGCTTAATGTACTTGTCAACAAGTTTAACATTTGTCCTTTTCCTTCCTTTTTCCCACTTTATCTGATAATCTTTTTGCTTAAATAACCAAGCATGTATAAAATATCATGTGAGATTAAGAAATCACGAGGACAGATCTTGAATTGATTCAAACTTACATATATATATATATATATATATATATATATATATTTAAGGTAATATCCCGTGGTATTTGCTACTGTTAAGACTGGTTACCAGTTCCATACGTTCACTGAAGCACAGAACTTATGGCCTTATGGGGCCATTGTGTCCGGGTTTCATGCAGGGTGAGTCTTCCACAGTATTAGAGCAGAGAAAATATAATAGTGTCATTCTCAAATGTTGGTCCACATCAAAGGGATCTGCTTCCAGAGGCAATAAGTGAAACTCCCCCCGCCCCAGCCCCCCCACTTCTTTCGGTTGCATGCAGTGAAGAGCGGGGTCCAAAACAAAGGGATCTGCCTCCAGAGGCAATGAGTGGAATTCCCCCCTACCCCCGGCCCCCATATTTTTCGGTTGCATGTAGTGAAGAACGGTCCAAAACAAAAGAATAGAACATATATGAAAAAAATCAGCTAAAGGAACCAAGTAAGTCCCGACACAGAAGTACTCCAATCAGAACTGGTTAAAAATCGAGAAGAAATCATATGTACATCTTAGAAGACCTCCAAATTAAATTTTCATTAAATAATTAAGAACCACTTCCTAAAGGAAAAAGGGTCATTTTCCTTTCTAAGCATCCTTTACACTTTCTTCTGCATTGATAAATATGCAGAAATTACAGCATTTACAAAGTCAGGATCAAGACCCCTTTACACTAACTGTACACAAAGTGTCGTTTACCTGGCATAACAATCGCGAAGAAAATGGCATTTATTTATCTAAAGTAAATTACGGAAGATTGTAGTCAGGCAAATAAACAACTGGAATGGCACAAAATATGCTACTACGAAATAGCATATCTTGAAGGCCAATTGTAGAATCACAATCACGCATTACCAATCAAATATAGCAATTAGAGAATTGGACTATAGATAGTTCCTATGTTTTCCACAAACCAAAATGTTGGTACAAGCAACAAGCACTATATTGGTATCAATTATGTATCTTCTTAGCAAAAATTCTTCTGATGTGATAATGCTGTTAAAATCAAACGACCATCTAAAGCCAAAATCAGAAATGTTACACAATGGCACTTGCTTTATCAGAAATATTCGAGCTTACCTTTCCCAGATGTGCTGCGATGATCCGAAATGGCCGATGAAGTTCTTTCCAGGGACCCATTGGACATAACTTTCTTGATTCCACTCAGACTTTTGCCACTATTGTGTTCTGAATCACAACCTGTCACAGAATCATGATTCAAATTCCCATTTCCATTAGGATAAGGCCTGAAACTCCCACAAGTCACTGGTTGAAAAATATTCCTTCCGTTGGTGTCATTCTCCTCTTTGCCTACATTAGGTCCACGACAAGGCACCATATGAGGATATACAGAACCATTCTTCTGGGGTACACTTTGTGACTGTGGATAAGGGATCTGCATTTGCTTTACGGGAACATTTTGCAGAAAAGAAACAGCAGGTTTTGATCCTAAGCCATGATCCTCGCTTCCATTTCCATCATTTCTGAATGTAAAGTTTGATTCGTTACCATTCTCATTTGTAGCCCATTTTGCAAACTTCTCCTCCTTGTGGGCTGAATCCTCCAAACGAACCTCAGTTTCTCTCATTTCTCTATCTCGAGCCCTAGCTTGCAACTGCTGTGTCTCCAACAACACCTTGTCATTTGCATTTTCTACCCTAACAAGAAAGGCACCTCCATTTATTCCTTTAGAATTAGCAGCTGATTTTCTCAGTTTCTCCTCTCTGTTCCTTCTTGCTTCTTGTCTTCTCAAGGCCTGAATCTCCCGCTTCCTTCTTGAATCCACCACCTCTGACCCCGACCCACTTTCTGTATCCACTTGATCTCCAACAATCGTCTCTGGAAACGAAAGACCAGATCTTGGCACAATCGCTTTGAGTCCCTTCTCATTTTCTTTGCCTGAATCCTCCACTTGCTTTAATTTCCCTAATTTCGCATAACTCCCGCCTATTGATAACTCCAAACTCAACTCAATTTCATCATCACTTTCCGCAGCCCCAACTCTTGAAACCTCCAACATAGTCCAAAAACTCTGAAAACACCAGCTTTACAACGTTGCCACAGCTAAAAATTAAGCAATTTCATAACATCTCACAATAAAAGGAAGCTTCTTTCTTGAATGTCCAAGATTTTCTTCTCATTTTCAATTGACACAAACTTCGAAACCAGCCAAAAAACATACCCACCCTCCCCTCCAAAAAAACAAGTACCAGCAAATAGTCTCAAAACATTGCCACGTGGAAGGAGAGAGAAGCCGTAAACGGGCGGTTGGTGACACCTAAGATTTGGCAATCTCTTAAGAAAAACGTTAACTGCGATTATAATCCACTAATCATAAATTAGAGGTAATCAAAACTTCAGTTTAAACTAACGTTAATCTAATCCAATACTTTAAACGAAGCCTGCATGACATGATTTTTCCTCTCGACACGTGGTCTATTGGTGAGGCACGTGCACCTAGATGCTCAGAAATTGACACGCGTCAGCTTCAGGTGATACTTTTGGTAACAAAGTATAGGGACACGTGGTTTGGAGATCCAGTGTTTGCTTTTCAATCAGCACCGTCCTTTCACCAAAGGTGGAGAGAGGTACTAGGGAAGGACACGTGTTGTGCTCGGTCCAGATGGGTCCCGGTTGCCGCAGAAAGATTCCACTGGAGGGTTGACACGTGTTGGAATTTTTGACATGACAAGTTAAGAGGAGATACTTAAGATGTTTCAAGCAGCTTTTCAGACGTCAGACAGGTGACGTATTGACGTGGATGAATCTGGTTGGTTGCGACACGCGGCGAATGGTGTTTGGAACTTTGGATAGGGTTATGGATAAAATATTAGCCACCTAGGCTTCTTTTTTTTATAGGCTTGATGTGGGCCTGGATCATGTTTGGGCTGATATTGTTGTCTTATCGTCGAAGTTGATGATGCAACGGGGCTTATACTCTTTTTAATATGTTTGGGCTTGATCCGGCCCTGTTTTCAATATGTTCTTTCCTTTTTCTTTTTACATCATTACTCGATCGTAATGTCACTTGTCAATTGTCAGTGTAGTTGAATTTGATTTACATTTCAAAATTATTTACAATGTAATCCTCCATATTTAATTTATATTTTAAAACATTTAAAATTTAAATGATATGTTCGATTCAATTAAATCAAATCAAATATTTAAATATAAAAGTCTAAATTCATATACATTTCTAAATTTTTCCTACAAAAATTTATTTAAAACTCAATGTAATTTTTTTTATTTTTTTGCTACATGAAACTCAATGCAATTAGAAAATATTATTTTGACTTGAAATGAAAATTTAGAAAGCGTTTAAATATATTGATCATTCTGCTCATTCATTAAGTGGTAATGACTTTAGGGTTTATTTACTCATAGTGCATAGAGTGTGTCTTGACTCTGTGTATAGGATTTTCAACTGATCAGTAGGGGTGTTTAAAAATCAAATCCATCCAAAAAACCAATTCGAACCCATATGTAATTTTAAATTGGTTTGATTTTTTTGTTTTTCGGTTTATTTGATTTGGATATTCGAAATTTTTCAAAAGTATGGTTTGGTATTTGGTTTCAATTTTGGATAACAAAAAATCTGAATTTAACATAATATATTATTACTAGGTTGAGATATTAATGAAAAAAATGTCAAAACTCTAACACTCCAATTCAACAACTATAGTTTAATTATTAGGAAAAATTAGATTCTTAATATAATTCAAGTTCTAATTTTATCTTTTTTTTTCTTGACAGATATTTTTTATGAAAAAGGTTTGAAATTCATCAAATGATAAGTCTTATTTTTACTAAAATGTTATGAATATTATATTAAATACTTTAACTTCAATTTTTCATGAAACTTAATTTTTTATGTATTTTTATTATAAGGACTTTTTTTTTTAGTCATGAATTGTTTCAAATGATTTCCTATCAAACATTATATTAGTAATTTATAAAATGGAAAAATTTGGTTTAAACCAAACCAAATCGAATCAAACCGAAATATTTTGATTGTTTGATTTTAGGATTAATATGATTTTGTTTGGTTTGTCTAAAGATGAAATCGCAAATCGAAAAATCAAATCATAATTTTAAAAATTAATCAATTAAATCGAATGAATACCCCTATTGATTGGTTCAAATCTTTTATAACTAAATCAAGGCTATATTTGACAATAAATTGAAATTCATAAAGTATAATTTTTTTAGACATCGAAAAATTGAGAGGGAAATAAAGTTGCAGTTAACTTTTTAATTTTTTTAAACTAAAAAAATAAGTAACATGTATTATCGACAAGTGCGATTTACTTAATTAAACAACTTCACCACATACGATTTATTGTCATAAGTTCTAGATATGCTTTTGATATATTTAAAATAAAAAAAAGTATCTTCATATATATATATATATATAAAGGTCAATTCCGAAGATAATCATACATAGAGTCAACTTAAAAAGTAACTATATATAATTGACTTCTTCATCCTCAATGTAGCTACGGTGGACGACATCGTCGTTGTCTTTACAGCTATAATTGCCATTATTCCTCCCACTATAAAATAAATAATTTTGTTTCCAAATAAATTTCCGATGTGGTGCCATATTGTATTGTTTATTAACGTAATATTGCTGCAGTTGCACTCTTTAACAAAACCTACCCTACATCCTATTAATAAAAGATACAACACGACTTCGCGGACCATGTGTAACAGTCCTCTAGCAACAAAATAACATACCTGGATAGTTATTAATTGGATAAATTTAACTAAATCTCCCTCATTTTTAATAAAAAAAATACTAAATTCTCCATCATCTTATAATTCAAGCAAAATGTCCCTATCTATTCAATTTTATCAAAATAGTATAATTATTAAGCTTAATTTCATTAAATCCCTTAAACTTTCCATAAAAAATAAATTCTCTTCTCAATATTTAATTATCTCTATATGTCTCATTCATATTTTTAATTAATATTTTATTTTTATTAACTCTCATAAATTGAGATAAAATCTTTCTATATGTCTCATTCATATTTTTAATTAATATTTTATTTTTATTAACTCTCATAAATTGAGATAAAATCTTACTAAAAAAGAAAAAAATTATAAACTTTTTTATGTATTTAAACATGTAAATATATTTATTTTTAAATTTAATACATTAATTAATTTAAAATAGTTGAAAAAAATTATTTTCTTTATAAAATAATTCCTCTTTTTTTACTGTTTTTAATTTTCTAATATATTTAATCAAGATTTTTTTTAACCTATCTTCACATGTTAAATAAAAAAGTTCATAGAATTTTTTTTTAATGTTTTGTTTTAATTTATGAAAGTTAATAAAAAAATAAAATATTAATTGACAAAAAAATAAAATAAATTATAATAAAAATTATATTTAACTAAAATAATTAAAAGATGAAAGTAGCATGACAATTGAAAAATTAAGAAAAAATTTATTTTTGATGAAAAGTTTAAGGAATTTAATGATAAAAATGAATAGTTTAAGAGAGCATATTACTACAATTAAAATACAATTAGAAGATGAAGAAAATTTAATATTTTCGGATAAAAGATAAAGAGGAATTAAGTGAAAATTATCCTTATTAATTTGAGCAGTGAATATTTTCCTTTTAACTTTTGGACAATCAAACAAACTTGTACCAATTAAAATCACGATTAGAAAAAATGGAGGTTATGAGAACCACCACCAAGCAATGTCCATACTACAAATCAACGATAATAATCCTTGAGGGTTCATCACAGTTTTAGAGCCTAGGAAGCCGGCAATATAAACACGAACTGTTTAAGTGGATATCAGAGTCCTTTTGAGGCGGAAAGATACTTTAATAGAAGGGAAGAGACTTTGGTAACCATCAAGGCATCCAACCTAAACTATTTGGAAAGTGTTTGAGGGGCTGCCGAGCACCGCGGAGAATGGTAGGATAGAGGAGGATAGATGCATTCCAGATAGAGTAAAACAAAGCAGCTAAACAGTTCTGCCAATTTACCACAACTACATCTTACAAAGAAGAAGAAGAAGAAGGAGTTTTGGGAAGGGGGGGGGGAAGGGTCTACAAAGTTTTACAGTCTTGAGATGTCTTCACTGTTATTAAACGCGGGGCAGGCTGACCATAAGTTGGCCATTTATGACACTGCAAATGAAAAGAAACAACATACCTTTTAATTACTTAATGCAATGATAAATGTATTGCAGCAAGTTAAGAGGATAATGGTTTACCTCTTGACATAATAGTAGCAGAAGTCAGCCAAGATGAATGTCTGTACAATCTCTGAGATGAGAACCATTATGATCCAAATGTAGCCATGTCCAAGAAGAAAGAGATACTTCCCGGAAGTCTCATAAACCTGCAAGTATATCATCAAAGCTTTTAAATTGTAATCAACACAACTCAAATCATGAACACATCAGGCATCTTTACATGCTTAATTTTGCAAGACTTGTAAGTTGATCATCTACAAGTTCATAAAGACAAATGTAAGAGATGTATGAAATCTAGATGGGTGGAAATTGTTATTGTAAGAAATCTCTTGTAGTCTACAAAAATGCAGACACAACCACTATTCTAAAGGCAAACAAGGCCAGTCAAACACCAGTTCTCTCAGCCTAGCCAGCAAGCTCGTTTGAAATACTTGACCCTGGGAAGATCAAGTTGCAAGGGAATTGGAAAACTTAAGAAATTTCATGGCGTGTACTAACTTATGTGAGAGAGCATGGCTCACTGAAATTCATAATTAACCATACTTTCAAGCATTGTATTGAATCATGCTAATCATATCAGATAGTTCATTAATTGATACAAAAAGGTAACATAATTAAAGTGTATAGACTACACTTCAAGTGTGTATGCCTATTCTCCCAGATATGAACAGGAAGATTTCGCTAAAATCCTCTTCATCTTTAATTAAACCTGCTTCCACAATCAATATCCTTATAAAATACATGCATATCTATCCCAAGGAAGAAGTATAGAAAATCAACTTCTAGCATGTAAAAGATGTTCTCTATCTTGTTGATACCTCACCCTGAAACCATTCATCAAACAGGGTTCTGGCACCAAAAAAGAAATCGACTGCCGACTTTTTCTGTAGATTGCATCAAATATTCATCCTATTTAATTTAAGTAATATTCAAGTGGGCTAAGAACATTATATCTGCAAACTACCTGAATGATCCAATGAGCGCAACTGAAGAATCTTGCAACACCCAGAGCAAACACATAATTGGCTGTGAATGGTTCAACAATCTGTAACACAATTGAGAGATGAAAAAAGAATTACTTTCAGTTAATAAAACAAATAGCAGTTCACAAAAAAGGAAATAACTAGAGCACGTATACACCTTAGTGTTCTGCATCATTCGAAGTTGAGGCAACACTGAAATGGCTTCCAGGTAGACACAGAATGCCCAAAGCATTCTGTTGATAATGGCATGCTGTGTATATGGATGAAAAAGCACTGCTAGAATTGCACAAGGCACTAACTGCCAGAAAAATGACACAAAGTTACCACATGCATTCTAGGAAATATCAAAGATATGAAAATATGACGACTGTCAAACCAGGGAAATTGTCCATCAAGTTGGCTGAACAAATTAAACAAACAACAGTTCGGCTATAGATGTGTGGCTAAGGTCAAAGGTGCCTTAGTCCTACCATTAGTGACAAAAGAAACACTAGGCAATTTCCATATGGAGTTTGTATGGGCCATAGATATGCTTTATTAGCATAAAAGAACCCTTCATGCTTCAACAATTTTCTTTTAGGATTTAGGGATAATTCCCGGTAGAAGTCACTTAAGAGTAACAGAAAAATTGCTACAGACGCCACCTATCTTTCAATAAATTTTTGAACTTTTACCACTCAAACAAATTGAGTTGCTGATAGGTCAGAAAGGGCAAACAAGGCATCTTGAATCCAATGATAAATATCATTATTGAGTAAATTCCAAATCAAAGACATTTAATTTATAACACTGTTTGCAGAACAAAGACAGAGTTCAGGTTATATAAATGCCTTTGCAGATATTTTCCCTCTATTTGTGTATGAGGCCAAAAATCAACAATTTTTAAAACTTGAGTATTAAGAATGTGCGTTTGCATCTCACAAACAATGACCATTTTGCTGCAGATAGGGGGTTACAATGACATAGGCAGCAGGAGAAATTTGTCAAAGGCAAAAAGGTTTTCACCAGATAGCTAATCCGCATATTGTCCAGCTCCTCGACATACGTTGAGTTCAGTTTATATCTGATCATGTAAATCACCCACAAAGTTGACACAAGCGTTGAAAAATCGAGAATGGTATGAATGTCACTTTCCATGAAAACACTACAGAATAATCTCACACCCAAAAATATAGCTGTGAGCTCCTGCGACTTCAACGAGAGGCCTGAAGACAGCAGCAGAAGAAAACAAGTTAGTGCAAACTTCCCACAAGAGCAAATGCATTAACAAGTGCAATCTGTCAAACACGTTGCCATTTTCATCCTGATTATGCCACAAAGAATTGAACTTCATCATCAAGGCAATTGAAATCACAATCATCCTTTTATGTTTTTAAGAGAGGAGGGAAAAGAAATCACAGATATCTTGATCTGTCTGAAAGTTTCAAGGGACATCTTTATGCTAGCACAAATAGCCCATACACACTTTTACATACTCTCCTAGCACTTTAAACTCCTCAACCATTCGTTTTCGCACTCCCCAGAGCCTAGAATCCTGAAACTTTCTGTAAGTTCCGAGAACAGAACATGGATCACTCTGGGAGTGACCGCTACATTCATGAAAATTTGGAGGACCGGTTATTAACAAATAAAAAGTTAAAAAATGATGTCAAAATAAATAAAGCTTCTTTCTCTGCATGCTTAAGGATGAAAGAATCAGACAGAACCAACAGAATGACAATTTATGATGCAACGAACTGCATTTAAAATAAAATCAACAAAAATTACAAATTAACATGAATAAAAAAAAAATTCTTTTCTTTTGGGGTTTAATTTACTTCCCAATTTCTCCAAAACAAAAAAAAACAACTGAAAAAAAGGCCTTTTTTTTCCCTTCATGTAATTGCAGAAGGTTAAAAAGAGGGAACATTAACAATAAATTACCAGAGCAAGTCTTTTGAGTGGAGAGCTTGTATATCAAAACCACGATTCCAACGAAGTGAGCGAACTCGGAAGCAATGAAAAAATAATTATGATCTTTGATCAGAAATTTCAGAGCCACCAGAAGAAAAAGCACTGTAGAAACGGCCAAAGCAGTATTGACCTTCACCGACTGCTTCCTCACCCATGCAAAGAGCTGGTTAACTGGTGAAGTCCTCCGCCGTCCCATGGCCACCAAACACCTTACCCCGCCGCCGAATGCGCCTTTAATTTAACGAATTTGCCTGATGGGGTTTTGCGCTTTCCGTTGTCGGAACAGGGGTAGAGAGAGCATGCAACGAATTTATACAGACGATGTAAATGTAACGTTAGCAATGCATCGGGAAATGTATGTTCCAATGATGTGGTGCCACGTAGATAAATCGATGTGTTCTCCTTTAATACTACCATAATTTTTCCCATTTTGCTTTTGTGGAGAACAATTAAAATATTGAATGGCAGAATTAATATTTTGGGACACGAATGCGGGATGGCAATGCTGATTGGGACATCAAATTTGGGATGGCAATGCTGATTAGGACATCAAAATGAATATTTTTATATTAAATATTTTCTATTTAGAAATAAATATTTTATTTATATTTTGAAATGATTAATATTTTACTTAAGAAAATATTTAAAATTCAATGTTTATTTTTCTAAAATATACATATTTATTATATAAAATTTTACTAAAGATCTCTTTAATTTAATAAATATAAATATAACTAAACTCGTATAGTTTTACCACAAATTATATGAATAAGAAGGAGTTTTATTACTAATCATATTAATAATAAAAATAATTTAATATGAATAATAAGGAATCTTATTATTAATTATATTAATAATAAAAATGATTTAATATGAATAATAAGGAGTCTTATGACTAATCATATTAATAATAACAATAAAAGGAATCTAATACGTTTTTAAGGTTAAAGGATTTTTAAAATTATTATATTAAATTAAAATTGAGTATTTAATTTTAGAAAGATGAAATATATTTTAAACAATAATTTTTTAAATAACTAGTTAAATTGAAAACGGGATGAAATTTTTAAAATTTGTAAAATATGAATTCACTCTCTTATATTATTAACAAATTAAGCTTATTAATTAAGAATAATGTAAAAGACTTTTTTGAATTATTATTTTAAATTAAAATTTGAGTATTCAATTCCGAAAAGATGAAATATATGTTAAATAATATTTTTTAAAATTAGTAGTTAAATTGACAACAAGATATATTTTTTAAAATATGAATTCAATCTCTTATACTATTAACAAATTAAGTTTATTAATTACAAATACAGTAAAAAAGAAAGGTTGTTAATAAATATTTTGAATTTTCAATGTAATAACTAATTATAAGATTAATAACTTAAAAACTATCATGTTATGTTGGATTCATTAATTCACCTTAAACGAGATGTAAAGGGAAAAAAATGTTACTACTTCCATAACTTTTTATGAGATTTATTAAGTAAATTGTATATTTTTAATTATAATTTTTTTTGCTATTTTTTAAGATTATTGTATATGTTATTTCCAAATTTATTTCTATTTTATTGAGAAAGAGATAAACAAATATTTTTTTTCAAGAAAGAGTAAAATAAATAAAGGTATAATAAAATGTAAAATAATTTATTGATATGTGATATTACTAATAACATCTTATAAAAATTGACGAAAGAATATTTTGAAAGATTTAAGTACTATATGCAATATGTGCATAGATGATTTTATTTTTGTTAAGTGTTACCATTAAGAAAAAGAAGCTACATTTTTTATATAAATTAAGAAGACTAATTTTAATATTGTTTGAATCGTAAAATTATTCTATATTTTTTCTATTTTTCTATTGTACCAATGTGATGTTTAGCATTTTACAAAGTTATCTTGAAAATGAATATTGATGATGTCAAGATATGTTAAATATTAATATTTTAATCCATTAAAAATCAAATATGCTCTTAATATAGAGATTGAATAATAATTTAGAATGGAAAATAAAAATAAAAATAAGACCATGGTTAGAGATTGAATATTATAGGGTTAGAGATTCAAGATGTGGATATGCCCTATCACAACGAGGTACTACTAATACTTATAACTATGGCTACTTTTATTCATATGACTTTATTTTTATTTTAAAATATAATTTATTTTACAAAATTTTATAGATATTTTATTAGTAACTTTCAATATTATTCTTATTCATTTTCATGTATTTCATATTTGTAAAGCAAAGTCTTTATATTTTTTTTTCTCAATTTTATTTACAAGACATAATAATTAATTATATTTTTTAATTTTTTTTATTTGATCTAAATAAAAATGTATCTATGAAGGAATTACTAGTATAATCATTGATCAATGATTAGTTAATTAGTTTCATCCCAATATACATGCCCTTTCGATAAACAAAATAAAATAGTACCTCTAAGTGATACTAATACTTAGAAAAAAATAAAAATAAAGTCATAGTTGGTGATCTATTCTCGAGCTAATCAAAAGATTTTATTTGATTTCATTCTCAGCGAATTAATAGGTGAGTATGTGTACTTTCCTCGTTATCAAGATGATTAGAGCCTAGGGGTTAACATTTTCCTAATTCTCAGGTGATATAATTTTTTTTTAATCTTGTATGTATAATAATTACTAAAATTTTTAAAACTAGTATTAATATTTTATAAAATTATTTTTTGTATAAAAATTTAATTTATACAAATATAAATAAAAATATTAAAATTATGAAAATAAAGCTAATAGATTGTTATTGTAACTTTTTCTTTTTGAAGGAAATCTGGAAAAAATGTTGTTTTTTTCTTTTTTAAAAACATTAAATAGAACGGAGAGTCAACGTTGCATTTTGGTTAAGGTTGGTTCTTGAAGGTTCGCCTAACAAACATTTAGGTTACCAAATAAGAATTCCATCTGATTCTGATTTGTTATTTGTAGTTCTTCCCTTTATTTTAAATTGAGTGGTTAGATATAGAATTCAATGAAATTTTAAAGATTTATAAATTTTCATAAATTTTATGAATTTTAATAGAATTTCATAAAATTTACTAGATTTAATAGAATTATTTAGAATTCTATATCACATATTTTGATGAAATTTGATAAATTTCTCCTCTTCTATGTCAATTCCTATCTAAAGAAGGGGAAACATAATGAAATAAGAAAATGACAAATATTAATTATTCCTAGTTGACGAAGTTAGAATCATACAAGTTTTTTGAAAAGTAAATATTTTTTATTTAAAATTTAACGTATAATTTCAAGAATTTATATATCATAGAATAATGTAGTAACATATTCAAAACTTTCCTTAATAATTATATTTATGTCAAGTCAAAAGTTAACTTTCACTTGTGAGAGAAAAAGAATATTAAACGATTATTTACATTGTTATATGAAACTATTTTTGATAATTTAAAATTAATTCACTCATTTTCTATCTTCGTTAGATGTAATTGGGACATATAGGATATTTATAATGACACAAAACGGCTATTTCCAAGCAATGTTTTTCTTCAATTCAATATAATTTTAAGAATTTTGCGAAATACTTCATTTGCTCAGAATTAAATTTTCATATTAGTCTAAAAATTAATATTTATCTTTGACTTTAAGAAAATTATCTCAATATTCTCATTATTAATTAAATTATTGATAAGGAATAATTAATAAATGAAATGTAAATATCTTAAATTAAAATGGTTGTTATTAAAATTTAAAATGAAAATATGTTTATTTTTAGAAAACGAATATCTTAAAATGAAAATGTGAAGTGCCCAATGGATGTTGAAATCCATTTGGATAAATTTATATGAGTGTCAATTCATTTAATTTCAAACAATTTATGATCTATTTATAAATGGTTTAAATTGTTTGGTTTTAAATAGTTTATGGATATTCATGCATACCCATTTATTCATATAACTTTGATTATGCTTTTTTAATAGGCAATTCTTTATAATTGTATTCAATTAAATTACTTAATTTAATTTTTATTATTTAACCTCATGTTTAATTAACTTTAAAAATATTTAATTAACTAATTATCTATATGTATTTGTAAATTGTTTGAATCTAAATGATTTATGAATATTTGTGGACACTCATTTATCCATATAATTTTATTTTTTTAGACTTCATTTTTTGTAATTGTATTCAATTAAATTTGTTAATGTAATTTTTATTATTTAAATTCGTACTCAATTCATTTTTTTAAAATTTAATTCCATATGTATTAGAAACATGTAAAAATGATAACCACACTATTAGTTGATTATTTTTTAAAAAAACAAAAAATTTTGTCAAAATGAAATGAAAATTCGTCTCTCATCAATAAATTGCATAAAATGTATAAAGCTTCGAGTTTTAAAGCTAACTTAGCAAAATTATGTACAAAAATTAAAAGTTATAAGTTTTAAAAGTTGAATTAGTAAAGAAATAAAAAAAATAAAAAATAAGGCTGTAAAAATAATAATACTTATATAAAAAACTTAGTTTAATATGAAATTTAAAATTTTCGTACAAAATATTTGTTTTAAAATTTTATAAAAACTTAATTATTAAGTCTTATGTATTTGAATAATAGTGTTGTTTGTTCATTATTGAACTTTTTGAATAGATGTATTTTTGTCCAATGTCGAATTGATCATTAAAAGAAAATTATGCAATAAATTTGAATACATTTAAAAGAAAATTATCACGATCAAAATGGAAGATTCTATTCTTTGTATGAAATTTTTTATTTTTTTTTCATTTTGTGGGGAAAACTCCACATGAAATTAATAATACATAAAAAACTTATTCTCATAAATCACTTATGAATTATGATAGTTCTAGAGAGAGAAAGAGTGGAAGTTTTTTTTTTCTTCAAACATGAATTTTTTTTATAGAGTTAAAGTGGAATTTAAAATATATATTGGGTTAAAGTGTAATTAATTAAATTTAATTAATGAACATTGACCAAATTAGATTTTTTAAAATGGATATTTATTGGATTTCATGGATATCCATTAAAATCCATTAGGATAAATGAATTTAAATGAATACCCATTTAAGTAACATGGTTGAATCAAATCCATTTAATATTGTATGATTTTGGATATTTGTTGGATTTTCATCCATTTTGCCACCCCTAGAAGAATGTACCTTTTTTAGCAATTTTTTAAAAATCAATTGAAAAATAGTCTTAAATCAATATTTATTTTTAAAATAATTGTATTAAACCATTCTCTTTTAACATATTCAACCTTAAAATTTTTGAGCTTCTACGCTTAATTTTTTAATATTCAACATGCCTTTTTCTCGTGATAAAATTTAGACGTATATTTTATAAAGTCAAACTTCTCTCTATATTCTAAATATTACTAATATTTTGGGACAAATGTTAAGACCTAAACAACTTATATTTTGGAAAAAAAAATAATATAAAGTTATTGGGAAAATAATTTTCAAACAAAAAGTATCATTATAATTGTGATAATTTGATATACGTATTCGAATCTCATAGGAACCCCACCTTAGTTTGGTCATTGAGAAAGATGTCCATTTGGAGGAGTGAATGTCCAAAGTTCAATTAAGGTTTCGATCATCATTAATTTTAAAGTCTAAAGGTGCTGTTTCTTCAAAAAAAAAAAAAAAAAAGACTAAAAATATTGAGAAAATATAATTTAAAGAAAAGTAAAACCCAAATTACAATCAGCTTGAAAGAAAAGAATTTCAATCCAAAGCTTGCCATTAGTTGAATTAAAATTATTTGGTTTCATGTCCAGAAATTTGTGTATGAAACGCGTTCAGACAAAAAAAAAATATAACCAGACATTATGCACATTCCCAGTTATATACTTACTTTCTTTTACAGGATGTAAAATTAATAGGACCATGGCTTATAATCACTGCAAAGACTGCGCTGTAGTTTCTGTTTCTGATAACGATTACTATTGTGGAGACTGTAAAGTTTAACATTATCTACGGATATGGGCTATGACAGGCCAGGCACCTGCTGGTTCTTTTGGTAATTTGCCTCCATCGGATGATCTGTGAGAACTTGTCATCTACTGTTTGTATGGCCAGAAGAAAACTATAAGTCCAGCAATAGGTAGTAGAAGTTGAAAGTTGTCCATTGTGCAAGCAGCAGAGCTGAAACTGGAGTGGATTCTTAGTTTTTGAGTTAAGATCATTGAAATTACATACTATATCAAAGATAACAATAATCTTTGAAGCACTTGGAGCTTCTCCCTCAGCCGATGGGAAGGCAATGAGAATCCCCCATAGAGGTCATCCTTTTGGTTGATGAATATCACTAGTACATCTAGTATTCATAAAGTGCTGAAGGCAGGCGTGGTGTCATCATTACCTCCACTGGATTGATCTTAGACAATGTCATGCCTTGGCCTTCTGTCATGTCCACTGGCAAATTTGATGGTGTTGTAAATTCAAAACCCTGAAGCAGTCGAGCAAGAGTCAAGTGTGTCACTTGCATTGCAAAGGTTATACCTGGGCATGATCGTCGACCAGAGCCAAAAGGGATGAACTCATAATGTTGACCAGAGACATCCAACTCTGCTTGCTTAGTTACAAATCTCTCAGGCAAGAATTTTTCTGGCTCTGACCAAATCCTTGGGTCCCGATGCAGCTTCCAAACATTTACAAACAAGCGGGTGTCTTTAGGAATGAAGTAGCCAGTCACCTCACAGTTTTCTATGGCTTGACGAGGCACTGCGAGAGGACCTGGTGGATACAACCGCAAAGTTTCTTTTACAACTGCCTGGAGGTACACCAAATTTTTTATATCAGTTTCCTCTACCCATCTCTCCTTGCCAACATTTTTATCTATCTCTTCTTGAGTTTTCCTCATGACATGCCTATTGTTCAATAGCAGGGAGAGGAGCCATATCAAGCTAATAGCTGTGGTATCTGATCCTGCTAAGATGATATTCTGCAGGTTGGAAATATATAACATCATTAGTTCTGCAGTAAGTCCTAAGACACAAATTACACTTAGGGAAAATGGTTACAACTTTTAAATTTGTGTCATTTTCTGTACTTTTGGCTTATATGTTTTTTATTTGGTTGATATTTTGACTAATTCTTCTGGGAGGCTTTGTACCTTGTAATTTCTTATGCCCTGCTTAACATTTCCGGCATTAAGGTGCTAGTTCAATTTGGGCCTGTTTTAAGGCAAAGTTAAGTGAGAGTTAAATAATATCAATGAGCTTTAAGAGTGAAGACTCAACCTCACTATAAATCCTGTTTGGAAACAAAAAGTATCGATTTTAATCATAGATTGGCTAAATTTCTTTTTAGCCTCTAGCTCATAGTTCCTGTCTTGATGCCTTTGGATATGTACCCACAAGATAAATAGCATTAGAGAAAAAAAAGAGGTAGTTTCTAGTAAAATTTCCACAATATCCTAAAAGTTTTAAAGACAACAATGACCAGTTCCTAGTCTAATTACACAGCTTCAGAAAAAACAACATAGAAGAATGATAATTGAGGGGTACAAATTTTTAAGCAATTTATATTAATTGTCTAATTCCCTTAAGGTTCTTGATGGCAGGTAATATTAAATTCATATTAAATCCAACATGTAAACACTAATGTGGGAATCTGTAGATTGATTTGATCTTACATCCTTTTTAGTATGAAGCCTAGTTTCCGTAAATAAATCTAATTAAAAAAGTATGAAGAAAAGAATGCTACAAAAATTTGACCACTATTTTATTTTGTCCGGTAATCTCTTAGTTACAAAGTTACCACATTATAGTAGTTAAGATCAAGGGCATTTTGTAATAATAATAAAAAAAGAGATCAAGGTCTTTTGATTCTAAATAGTAATCAATACAGAAGACATCTACACACAAGAAGAATAATGTCTTTTTACAGTTTGTTGTTTCTGTTCCTAAAATTGGCTTCTTCAGTTGTCACTATTGACTAACTTATAAACCAGACCAGTGGTATTTTGCCTTTGACACAGTCACACAATCAATACTTATCCTTTATAATCCACATTATGCATATCTCCTAAATATATCCTTGTTTCTAGAAATCTAGAGTACCTGTCAAATCAATTAGACAACAGCTAACAATTGCTTTGACTTTTGTGCTATGGTAGTAGTTATCACTGATATTTCATTTATGGACTAGAAAAATATTGTTTGTGACTCTAGACAAAAGCCAAAATATGAAAGTAAATTACTCACATTAATAGTGGCCTTGATCACAGTCTCTCGTGAGTGGCCAAATGTAGATTCATCTTCAATTTTTGAAAGCAACACATCTATGAAGTCTTGGTCATCTCCTGGTCCAGACTGGTTCCTCATCCTTCGTTCCACATGTTCATTAATCCAAGCTTCACATATAGCATCGATCTCTCCAGCAACACGCTTCATCTCTTTGATGACCCCCCGAGGATCGAGCCATCTTAATAATGGAACTGGAATGATATCTGACACAACAAATTGTGCTGAGATATACATATATTCCTTAACCACTCTTTTGAAATGTTGTGCATCCTTTTTTGAGCCATCCTCATTTCCAGTATATCTCCTCCCAGCAATTGTCCGCACAATGATATTCAAAGTCAATTGCTCAATCCACTCGGTGATCACCACTTTTACCGGACTGGAACTATCACTCTTGGTAATGGTTTTGTATAATTCTTTGATTCCTGTTTCTATTTCGGAGATTCTGATGTGCTTGAGCATCTCCAGCCTTCGACTTGAAAGCACCTCTAGCAAAACCAGCTTTCTTATTTCTCTCCAAAATGGACCATAAGGGGCAAAACCAAAAGCTGCATAGTTGTAGCCAAGGTATACACCAGCACTTGAAGCTGGGCGGTTTCCAAAGGCCTTGTCATTGGTAGTGAAGCATTCTTTAACAGCTTCCCAATTACTGACCACCACTGCTGGTTGGATTCCCAGCCTGACAGTGAATATGGGACCATATTTATCAGCCAACTCTGCCAGGTTCCGATGAAAGGCGTTAGGACCACCGAGTTTATGAAGGTGGCCTATTAAAGGCCATCTACCTGCTGGTTCTGGAGGTGATTTTCCACGACTCTTTGCTCCTCTAGACCTTGCTCTCCAATGTTTCTGAAGCAAGAACGCAGCCACAATCCCAGTAATTCCCAGTAGAATTTGAAAGAGATCCATTGCTCAAGCAGCAGAGCAAGACCAAGGACTTTAAGTAATATGTGGTATTATACTACCAATTACGAGTATTGTTTTGATGAAGTCAATGGCAGCTGGGAAGAGATAAAACACATAATTAAACAAGTTGGACAAGACAATTTTTAATATTTTGGGGAGGGTAAATAGTGTCAGTAGCCCTTAAACTTAATGATATTTTGATTTTTGCATTCAATTTTTTTTGGGTATGATGTTTACTCCAAACTCTCAAAAGTTATCAAAATTAACATTTCCATTAATTTTCTCCGTAGACTAAAAGAAATTACTTGCAACTTTTTTCATTGTTTTTGCCTTCCAATTTACAAAAATTATAAAAATAGCCTTTACATTAATTTTGTCTATTAAAAAGGTATTTTAACTCACATATAGACATATAATCAATGTAAGAGATAGTTTAATAAAACATCACATTTTATTACTTGATTTCATATTAAAATTCAATTATTTATTTTTGATTTTCTTTTCCTTTATCTATTTATCTTCTAATTTTAGGATTAGTCACCACTTTCAATTTATTAAACATTTTTTCTTCTCAATTAATTATTTCAACAACTCTAGCCTAATGGATTTTTTAGATAATTTCAAGTCAAGATTTTACATTTCCTTGAATTGTAATATATGATAAACTTTTAGTCCATCTCTTCTTTTACATGAAAACATATGAAAGTCACCTTTTTCATGTGTCTTTTTCTCACATAAATTTTATAGCAACCATGAGTCTGTCTTCTTTTGTTTGTTTATAAACATTTGACAAATCTCGAGCTATTTTTTATTTTTATCACAAATTAAGTTTTCCATTTGTATATTGGAAACAATTTAGTAACGGTGATTGTTTTTACTAAAATATTCTTAAAATTAGTCATGTGTCTATCACATTTGAGTTTTGCTAAATTTTTAAAAGAAAAAACCTAAGAAAGGGGTTTTTATAATTTTTTGTATATTGGAGAGAAAAAAAATGAGAAAGTTGTTACTGAATTTCATTAACCTTTTAATTGTGAAAACTAGCAGAAGTGTTACTTTCAATAACTTTTCAAAGTTTGGGGGCAAAAATAAGATGAAAAAAGTTTAAATGTAAAAATCAAAATTTAAGAAAGTTTAAGGACTATTGACACTTTTTATCCTTTTTTGAATGGATTCCTCCACATTGATAGTGACGAAAACTTGTCAAACTAAAAAAGGAAAAGCCATACTACTACACTGCTATTTGAGTTTTGAGACGAAATGTATAAGAAAGGTAAAAATCTCATAATGCACTCAATATTGATGTCATTGATTTCGCAATAGGGATTCTTGCGAAATGATTCGACTGTGAAAAGTTATCGTTAAATTCTAAGGCCAAGGATGGAAGATGTAAGCACTCCATTATTATCCCTTTTTTATTTTTACATATATTTATTTCGTTTCTAAATTGTAGTGTGTTCGTTTGGCACAAATATTTAACAGAGCATTAAATTATGTTCAAATTACCATCTCACGCTTGACAACTTATATTGCACATTTCCAGTTCAAAGATGATTTGGAATCAAGCTGGAGTTGTTGGAGAGTGCCTCATTATGGTCCGCTAATTCCGTGGCAGAACAAAAGTTGCTGCAATCCCAAGTCGAAAAATGGGTACTTGAACTTGCGATTCTGTCATTTTGGATGGTTTTCGGTTTTCTTGAGTACTTGATCTTTGAGTGCCCGAAAATTATATTCACTCCATCCTAAAAAAGTAGACTCATTCTTTTTTATCACTCATACTATTGAGAAATTATATGTAATGTAATTGAAAAAGTAAAATAAAAAACCTTCATTCTTCCTATTATACCTCTATTTAGTTTATTACAACAAAATTTTAATTTTTTTTTGTTGAATAAAACACTATTCATAACTCCAAGAGAAATATACATATAGATATAAATTCATCGGAAATATACATTTAGATATACTAATGTTTTTTATATATATTTAGGATAGAAAGTTAATATGTTGCCTTGTATCAATCTGGGAATTCCAAATTGATCTTCTTCAAAGTTTCTGATAAAGCTCCAATGGAAGCCGAGGAGTGAGGATGACTTCAAGAGGCTTCACTTTAGGCAGTGCAATGCCCAGTCCTTCACTCAGATCAACAGCCATGTCCATTGGGGTTGTTATATCAAAACTCTGGATCAAACGAGCAAGTGTCAAGTGAACTACTTGCAGGCCATAATTCACAGCTGGGCACATTCTTCTTCCAGTGCTGAATGGAATGTACTCATAACTCTGCCCCTTGTAACTCACATTTCTGTGTGAATCAATGAATCTCTCAGGCTTGAACTCCAATGGATCCTTCCAAACTCGAGGATCACGGTGTAGTTTCCATAGATTGACTATTAAACGGGTGCCTTTGGGAACGAAGTATCCACCGATGTAACAATCTTCAGAGGCTTCCCGAGGGCCTGATAGAGGGCCTGGTGGGTACAAGCGCAGTGTCTCTTTCACGATTGCCTGCAAATATTGCAAGTTGCTGATATCTGATTCTTGAACCCACCTGGTTTTTCCTACTTGGATGTCCAATTCATCCTGGGCAAGCTTCAATATATGACGGCGGTTCAGTAGTAAAGAGAATGCCCAAATGAGAGTCTCAGCAGTGCTCTCTGATGCTGTCGTAATAAGATTCTGTAAAATCTAGAATGTTAGTCCAGTTTTGAGTATTTTAATTGACTACGGTGAAAAACTGTTCGCATGAATTACAATACAAGCAATTATATCATTTATTTTTATTTTAACTTTTTATATTTTCAATAATTTTTAAACTATGTCCATCCACAGATATTGGATGAATATAAAAATTTGCATGAAAAATATTTAGATATAAAATAAATGACATAAATAATAAATTTAGTGCCATTGACTGATTAATTACCGCTGTAGTTGACTTGATGACCTCCTCGCGATTGTGGCCAGAAATGACGGTATCCTCAGGAAATGCCGATAGCATCACGTCCATAAAATCATCTTCAACTTTAACATGAGAAGACTGTTTCCTTCTCTGAATATGTTCTTCCAGCCATGGCTGAAGGACAGCATCAAGCATTTTACCAGCCTGCTTCATAGCTTTGATATGGCCTCCAATGTCCATCCACTCCAATGATGGAATTACATCTGAGATCACGAAAACTCCACTGAGGTACAGTAATTGTTTGATGGCTTCTTTGATATGCATTTCCTCATCATCATCTTTGCTATCATCACAAGATGAAAATCGTTTTCCAGCCAGCGTTC
Organism: Apocynum venetum; assembly: GCA_019593545.1. Lineage (NCBI taxonomy): Eukaryota > Viridiplantae > Streptophyta > Magnoliopsida > Gentianales > Apocynaceae > Apocynum > Apocynum venetum. The sequence continues at coordinate 4,399,416 of SRSM01000324.1, forward strand.
TGAGAATCATATTGAATGTCAAGTACTCAAACCAATTGTTTAAGTTGATTATTGCACCCATTCGTGCATCCTTTGAGCTTAGCAAGTAAAAGTTCTTGAGCAAATTGTCTAATTCCGATTGTCTAACATGTTTGAGCTTCTCTGATTGGCGGTTAGTTAGAAGCTTGACAGTGACCAGTTTGCGAATTTCACGCCAATATGGTCCGTAAGGTGCCAATGAAAAGATTGCATGGTCATAGCCCATGCATTTTGCTACGGCCATAAGAGGCCGAGATGCAAAAATTGTGTCATTGGTTGTGAAGCATTCCTTGACCATCTCCCAACTGCTCACCACCACGGCAGAACGGCTACCCAGCCGAAGGGAGAAAATAGGGCCATGTTTATCGGCCATGGCTCCTAGTACTCGTACGATAGGAACCTGAGCACCAAGAAGATGGAGATGGCCTATGAAAGGCCATGCTCCAGGTGGTTCTGGTGCTCCTAATTTCTCATCTCCTTCTGCTCTATTTTTTCTGACGAGACTGTGGCTGGCTATAAGAACTACGAGTAATATCAATGGCAAGATACTGGAAAGGATATCCATGTTAGTGATGGTGAAATGGAAATTTTGTTCTTGCACTTCAGTTTGCGTGTATGTGGTTCTATATATATATAGGCGCACCCCGGGCTTGGTTGCACTCCAAAATCACAAGTGATGAATCAATTCATCTAAAAAATTGAAGTGAGAAGATTTATTGAACAAAGGAAACTACTCATTAAGTTCCACATATGGTTAGGTGCATTTGGATGGCAAGTTAGAGAAAGTAAAAGAAACTTTTTTTATACGGTGTAAAATACAAAAGACAAAATATTCATCTCGAATATGAATTTGATTTTATGGATTGAATAAATCATTTGATGTGTAGTTGATAAAAAATTAAAATAATTATTAGAGTAGAGAATATGTTTGTTCCAAAAAAAGAAGTAAAGAATATGCTACATTTAAATTAAATAATTTAATAATAATATTCCCCGCCCCCCTTTTTTTTAATGACAATAGAACTCCTAGCTTCTATTTAAAAGTATGTAATATCAATTAATTTTATGATGTATCCGTAGTCTATAAACCACATGAGAACATAAATTATATTAATTTCTATAATATGTTCATGTTTTAAGAAATATTTAAATTTAGACGATGAGAAAAATTATTCTAATTTTGTATTAGAAGTGAATATAAAAGAGTAACGATATGTAAAAATAAATTTAAATATTTATTTTAATAGTAGTAAAGGGAAGAGTGTGAATGCCCAAAGTAAAAAACAAATGCTTGGTTGTTGTAGATGATCATTTTCATATAAATGATTCTAGTCCTCTCGTTGATATACCACAGAAATAAAGTAAGGGGACAACCGACAACGTCAGTTCTGAGTCAACATCGTAGGTTTCTTATGGATGTAGTAATTAGTTTTGGCTAATTTTCTTCGTTTTAGAAATATAGATTGTTAATTGTTATCACACTCCACAAAGCTTCAGAAGGTTTATTCCTACGAGTGGCTCTAAAATTGATATTCACTTGAAGTACATAACAGGCACGTACAGTGGTTAATGTGATGCTAAACATATGATTGGTGAATTTTTAGATAAAAAATATATTTATTTTAATAAAATAAAAAAAATTAAAAGCATTATAATTATGAGGAATATAATTTGAATTCATGACTTGTAGATAATTAGTTAAATTGTTTTACTAACTAATTTGGATTTACTTGTAAAAAAAAATAGACATTTAATTTCATATATTTTAAAATAGTAATATAAACAATCAATTTTGGATGACAATTTTTTTAAAAAAATATATTCAAACTCTAAGAAATGAGTTTATTTTTGAAGATTTTTTAAAAATTATTTAAATTGTTATTTTTCGAGTAACAGATCCGTTTTAAAATATATTTCTCTAATGACATATTTTTTCATTGAGATAAATCTAAAATTACTTGATAAAAAAATATATTAAATAAGTAATTTTTTTTACAAATATCTACAATTTACCATTAAACTAATAAATAAATATTGATAAATCTTAAAAGTTCTTTTTAAGTTAACAAATGATCAGAATAATTTATTAGAATGATAAGTATTGGACCTAATTTGATATATATGACCGAAATTTTTAAGTAACCTTAGGCAATTGTCTCCGTTGTTTTAATGGTTGAGCTGGCGATTCCTCTTTATTTCTGAAATTTTTTATTTTGATGGGACGTACTCTCACCAATCTTCCATTAAAATATCTATCTTGGTTGAACACGAAGATTATTCAAAGCCATGCCTGCCTGGGAGTTTCACACCAGAGCCCTCAGAGAGGAAGAGTAAAATAATATGAGAGTGTTGCGTATGATAGTCTACAAGAATAGAATAGAATAGAATACCCTTGAAAAAATGAACAGACACACGATTGGAACTTATGTTGGTTTTGTCATCATCAGTAGGCACATGAACATTTACCAGTAATATTATCTTTTAATTTATCGCTAAGGAAGAAAGAAAACTACCTCTTCCATTATGTCATCTGAATTTTCAGGACTGTCAATATCTAAGTTTTATAATGATTTTCATTGTTGAGACTAGTAATAATTTATGTTATTTTAATTAATTTTTAATCATAAAATCTATATAAATCTAAATTATATATACACATATTGATTTTTAAATTTTTTTTATAAGTGATATTGATATTTAGATAGTCAAACATTAAAAATGAATTTTACCTAAATTAAATCTCTGTTTAAAGAGAACTTATATTGCATAAATTACGAGAGAGAAGAAAAAGAATCAGGAAGGAAAGTAGGAAAGTGTATATTTCAAGTGTTCGTGGGGTGCGGGCGCGCATGTTTTCTTGTCGTTTTCAATCAATACATTATTACAAACAAAGTAGTACTGAATTTGATTTTTTGCCAATGTGCCTCACGGGATTGATGACCCATACTATTGAATTATGAGTCCTACAATCAGTCCATGAATTTGGAGTAATTTTAAAAACATTTTCAAGAGTAACATGATTTTTTTGTGCGATGCGATCTCGAAAATAATATTTATAGAGTTGAATTGAGATATCTTATTTTCAAAAAGTGTTACTTTTCAAGATTGACCCCATTCTTTTCAAAGATAAATTTTAATTAAATTTTATAATGTTCGTTTTTTATAATGATGGACCATTCGTCTTGTACGAATTCCACCTAAAAAATGCTTAGGTCCATTTTGAACCTTCTTCTCTGTTAGAGTCCATGTTAAATCTTATTGACGAAAATGAATTGGAAAACATATATATGAAAAACGTGTGAGCTTTTGTTATTGATTCACAATTTATTAAGTTTTTTTATACTTTTTCCTCGAAGTTTGTGGTGCTGTGTTGGATATCCCGTTAAAATTTTAAGCTTGTTCTGAACTCGGCTGGCTGATTTTATCCTTATTCTTTTTAATCTTTTCCTTTGATTTGTTTTACATATTTGCATCATGGGAAGTTTACTATGATGGTCTTTTTTCTCGGATATCGCAAAGCTAGGTAAAAAATGTCAAAGGTCAGGCAAAGGTGCGATTTTGTTTTTCTTTTTCTTTTTGAGTTACTTTATCTGTATTTGATGATAGCTAGACAACTACAAGGAATACAACTAAAATGAAAGATGAATTAAACTGCATAGCACTCGAGTCTGGAGATTTTCGGTTAACATCTTGTGGATCTTTGTTTGCTATGTTAATTTCTTTTCTAAGAGATTCGAACTTATACTTTAGATTAATAACTTTCAGTGTATTTGAAGGAATCCTAATCAGTGGAAATATTTGGTCTTGTACAAAGAAATAGGAACCACGTGCTTTATTCCATCTGCTAAGAACTGTATAACGCATTATCATATATAACTATTTGGGATAATAGTTTGGCCTCACAATACAATAACATTGGGAGTACTCAATTGCTGTATACAATACAAACATTCCTAGCTCAAGGTATTATTAATATGCACATATATGCAAGCATGTGACAATCTGTGACTGTGAGCATGGGCTTGTTAAAAAATAATAATATAAGTTGCATTTGTACTAGGTTTTTATTTCATAAGGGAACTAAAGAAGACGGAGTTTGTAAAATGCGTAAGTCTTTGTGTCATCCTAGCTATCATCTGCTTCCAATGCTTCACTTTTGGTTAATTTTCAGGGTGGTTGCTACTGCCATAACCATTACACACACGGGGAGTGTTTATGCCAGGTTAATGTTCTGTATTCCAATGCTAGGGGGAAAGTTTATTATGAACAATAAATTTCTATATCAGTTTTCCATGTATGCTGTTGACTTCCCATCCTACTGGATCATCTAAATCCCTCCTTAAAGGAAAGATAAAAAGGATAAAAGTATTTCGACTCATTTCTTGATAAGAATTGAATCTGATGGCTATACTTGGTGTCTCAGGAGACCTATCACCGAATATGATCCTCGAGGATTGTGAATGAAGCTCAGGAACATATTTATGCCATACAAGTGCAAGCTTAGATACTGGCACAGGGATATCAGGCTATTCGACCCCACTCGTAAACATGGCCATTGTCACATGCTAGGGGGACCGTCACCCACTATTCTCATGTAAGAATGTCAAAAACGAAACAGTACAAAAGTTTGCATTTTCCATACTTCTTTCTGTTGCAAAGCTCAAACATGGGAGAAACAAAGAGAAATTTCAAAAAAATTCTCCATTATTACAAGATTTTTTATCGGAAGGATCTAATTGGTAGATCGAAAAATTTTCCAAGGCCAAGAAAAAGATAGAATAAGTCTAAGATGGCTAAAGTGACTAAATAGCCTAATTTTCCTAAATCTAAAGTTACTTGCTAATAAAACAATAAATAAATTGTTTACAAATGTCTACTGTTTACAATTAAATTAATAAATAAATATTGATCAATTTAAAAATTCTTTACGATAATAAATGTTTAGAATAATAATAAACTATTTGAACTTTTTAAAATAATAACTATTGGAGTCTAATTTGATATCAATTGTCTCAATTAAGTAATGGTTAACCCAATGATTCCTCCTTAAAAATATAATATCTTATGTAATGACATGTCATTAGAATAACTAGTATTGTCATACTGTTGAAAATTATCAAATATATTTATGTAATGACATGTTTTTAATGGAAAAAATAATTGATATGAATGATTTTATATTTGATCCAAAATAATTTTAGTTGTGAAGGATATACTAAAATTATTCAAAACGTGAATGACAATCATGTTGTTATTATTATTATTTCTTTCTTGTCCAATGATATAAAAATCATTCATGTCGTTGGGAAAAAAAAGACAATGTGAATGACCAATTTACTTAAATAAACATATTTTTTATTCAAATTTTTATTAATAATCTTTATAATTTAAAATATTTATATCTCACTAATTCATGATCATAACCATCCACTACTTTAATTTAAGGGATTTGTATTTTATTAATTTATGAGTCTCACAATCAATTATATTAATATAAATGATAAATTAATTAAAATTGATTAATTTTCTTAATTTTTAAATAAAGTAAAAGTAAATATTCAATTTAGTAAGTATCTAACGAAGAAAGAAAACTACGGCTCTTCCATTACATCATCTGAATTTTCAGGATTGTCAAGAATCACAAAATTGAGATCCACGCTTTGTGACTATTTTGACTAATTTCTAATAGTTTTATAATGATTTTCATTATTGAGACTAGTAATAATTTATATTTTTGTAATTAATTTTTAATCATATGATATATCTAATGTAGACCATTATTGTCGAAAGAAAAATGTTAGAATTAGATTGATTATATATCAATTTATGTCATATATTGGATCATAGATCTAACAAAAGAGTTGACAAATTTGATAAATGAATTTTTTTTTCCTATCTTTCTTTTGATTTAACACTTTTTTCTTACACATGATTTATTGCATAGAGTTTGTTCAATAATAGAAGGTAAAGGTGTAGAGTTTTGGTTAATTACACTTACCAATCCACTCATTCCTCAAGCCACTAAAGACATGCAATGGACAATATTTTTATAGTATGCTTTCTTCTCCAACTTCTTTACCTATTTTATGGCCTTACATGAGCATAGGAAAATTTTATATTTTTTATTTTAAGGTCTAGTATTTGTGATTACCTTTTTTTTTTCTTCTATAAAGCACAATATAAAATACACGTAATACTTGACTTTTGTTTTTTTTGAGGCAACGTAATACTTAAATCTAAATGCATGAGTCCACAAAGGCGCAGCCTTAAAATTTTCCGTTTAGAATAGCTTATTGGGCCATTCTATTGAGAAAGACATTGATGAAACACCCAAATATGTTTTGGGCTCAGCAAGTTTTCACCTATTAAAAGATAAAGCCCAACAACAAAATTCGTTTGCTCATGATCTCCTTCAACCTTGGGTGAAATATCATCGTCGAGGAAGTGAATAATAGTAAAATCGTCTTGGCCGTCCGGCGAATCGCGGTGTACCAGTTGCTTACTAAGCAGCAACCATGGCAGCCAATTTTTGGACTTCATCTCACTGGTATTTTGAACCTTTATTTTTGCTTTCAGGCGTGGGTTTTGATTTTTACCTGGATTTGCTTAATTGATTATATCCGCTGCTTGATTCTTTAGCAAACAGCTGTGGGACCCAGAAGAGGTGGACGCAGTGCACCAGACAGACAAGGAAAGAGGAATCACTCTTGACGATTTCAAGCTCATCAAGCTGCACATGTCCAATTGTATGACTTTCACCATCTCATATGCCTGTAAAATATTCAGGGATTATCTAAATTTTTTTTCTTCATTATTTTTTTCTGCAATTTCTTGAGAAATCCCTTTAATAAGGTCGTTGTTTACAATTTTTACTATCACAGTACCTAATTTAGTTGGAAAACTGATATATGATAAATGTGTGGGTTTTTGTTATTGATTCAAAATTTATTAAATTTTTTATACTTTTTCCTCGAACTTTGTGGTGCTGTGTTGGATATCCCGCTAACATTTTAAGCTTGTTCTGAACTCTGCTGGCTGATTTTATCCTAGAGAGCTCCTGTTCTTTTTAATCTTTTCCTTTGATTTGTTTTACATATTTGCATCATGGGAAGTTTACTATGACGGTCTTTTTTCTCAGATATCTCAAAGCTAGCTCAAAATGTCAAGGTCAGGCAAAGGTGCGATTTTGTTTTTCTTTTGTCTGTGAGCTACTTTTTCTGTATTTGATGATAGCTAGACAACTACATGGAATACAACTAAAATGAAAGATGAATTAAATTGCATAGCACTCAAGTCTGGAGATGTATCTTCGCTTGCTATGTTAATGTCTTTTCTAGGAGATGCGAACTTATATTTTAGCTTAATAACTTCCATTGTATTTGAAGGAGTCCTAATCACTGGAAACTTTCTTGTCCAATGTCTACTGAATTCTCTTGGGAAATATTTGGTATTGTACAAAGAAATAGGCACCACGTGCTTTATTTCATTTGCTAAGAACTGTATAATGCATGAAGACATTTTCATGATCTACTTGTTTGCATTATCATATCACTATTTGGGATAAGAGTTTGGCCACACAATACAATAACCTTGAGAGTACTAAATTGCTGTGTACAATACAAACATTCCTAGCCCAAGGTATTACATATGCACATATATGCAAGCATGCAACAATCTGTGAGCATGGGCTTGTTAAAAGCATAATAATAATAACATAGGTTTTATTTCATAATGGTACTAAAAAAGATGGAGTTTGTAAAATACACAAATCTTTGTGCCATCCTATCTGCTTCCAATGTTTCACTTTTGGTTAATTTTCAGAGTGGTTGCTACTGCCATTACATACATGCGGCGTGTTTATGTCAGGTAAATGTTCTGTATTCCAATGCTAGGAGGAAAGTTTATTATGAACAATAACTTTCTATATCAGTTTTCCATGTATGCTGTTGGCTTCCCATCCTACTAGATCATCTAAATCCCTCCTTAAAGGAAAGATGAAAAGGATACATATATTTCACCTCATTTCTTGATAAGAATTGAATCTGATGGCTATACTTGCTCTCTCAGTAGACCTATCACCGAATATGATCCTCGTCTGGTTGCTCCCACTTGCTTGTACTTGGCATCGAAAGCAGAAGAAAGTACTGTGCAAGCCAGACTTCTTGTGTTCTACATCAAGAAATTATGTAATTTTCTTGTTTTGACACCAATGACAGTGCTTTAGTATAAGTTAACTTTTTTATGCAGAATATTTTTACCATTGCAATTTATTTTTCCTATAAGTATGCTAAGAACATGTGAACAAAAAATAACTTGCAAATTTATCTTTTGCAGATTCTGATGAGAAGTATAGGTATGAAATCAAAGACATACTTGAAATGGAGATGAAAGTTTTGGAAGCTCTAAATTATTATTTAGTGGTATTCCATCCATATCGTTCACTTTCTCAGTAAGTATATTTCTTTTACCTCAAATTTTTATCATATTGATTGAATAGAATTTCTTTTCATCTACTCTATTTTTCATTCTAGCACAATCTATTATTTATTCACAGAAAATAAAACAAAATGAAATTATCATCTCCAAACGGAAGGTAATATTCTCTTGATATGTTGCTATAGCCGGCCCGCCTTTTTTCCTTATGCTGAAATAACGCTACTTCTTTCCTTATGGCCTGCTCTGTAATACTCATGTCTACACTATATAAACTACATCGTTTCTGGTTTCAAAATCTTGTTGAAATTCACAATTCAGAAAGGGAAACAGTTCTTATAACTTGCTTGAAAAGGAAATTGGACAGTAGTATGTGCTTGATTTAGATAAATGAAACTGGAACTTATAAGAAGCATAACATAGCTGAGTAGTTGATTCAATTACCTGCTCAACTAGTTTATTATGATAATTAGTTTATCTCTTAGTTGTTGAACTTCAATATTCTATCGATGAGGAAAAGTTCATGATAGAGAAGAAAGTTCATCATGCAATCGTCCTTCTCCTCATCCTCGTGCTTGATGGCTTTTTTTTAGCTAATTAGCATATGCTTTGGCTTTTATTAGTTCCTTTTTAGACATTGAAGTGTGTGACTATTTTAGTATGTCGTGATGCCATCTAATCATTTGTTTAAATATTTTACTTTCTTCTTATTATTTTTTGGAGAAGGGGAAGGGAAGTGGGTTTGGGGGAGCTGGTCCTTTATGATTAAGATGAACTTATTTGTTGATTCAACCTCTGTCTCCTCAAAATATGTCAGGTTGCTGCAGGATGCTGGTATGAGTGATGCAACCCAGTTAACTTGGTAATCTCTATACCCAATTGTTAATTACTTTCCATGTGTTACATCTTGGGTTTTCTGTATTTTGATCAGAAGTACTCCACTTTATTTTGTTAATGTGCATATTGGAAAATATGAATCTTATCCTCATTCCGTGGGTTATTTCAAACCACGAGATTTTCTTCCTGCTGAAGCGTGCAACCCCTGGGCATGTGATTTTAAAATTGATTAGGAGATGAAGTGCTCCATATCCTGCCAAGTTCTTGTAATCAACATGCAAAATCACTCATGAATTGAATGCAATCATGTCAAGTATAGCATGTAATATGTTGGTCCATGCAAAGTATCAAACATGAACATTGAACGTAGATTCTTTGATATCTATTTCCTAGAGAAGTAGAGATCCCCTATGTACATGTGATCAAGTACTCTATACCCTGCAGAGTTCTTGTAATCAACATGCAAATTCGTCATGAATTGAATGCCAATCATGTCAAGTATAGCATGTTCCCCAATTGTTGGTCCATGCAAAGTTTCAAACACGAAGATTGAAGTTAGATTCTTTGATATCTATTCCCAATAAGTAGAGATCACCCATGTAAATGATAATATGGAAATCCTGATGTCCTTTGCTGTCTGGTGGTTGAATATGAAAATGAAGGGACTAGAAAGACCCTACCCTGATCTTAACTTTTACATTATACTCTTGATTTGTGACAATGTGAATTATGATGGTACGAATGGAGAACCTGGTAATGTTAATTGGTGTTGCTTTGTAATTTTGATCTTTGTAGGGGAATCGTCAATGACACCTATAAGATGGACCTCATTCTATTACATCCTCCATACTTGATTGCATTAGCATGCATCTATATTTCAAGTGTGCTTAAAGAGAAAGAAAACACTGCCTGGTTTGAAGAGCTGCGAGTAGATATGAATGTGGTACGCCTGCGATTTAAATATTAACCTTGTACTATCTCTCTCTTTCTTTTATTACTTACAAAAATAAGATAATTTCTTTTATGAAAGAATATATTAGCATAAATAGAATTTAATTATTTTGTAAGGTTGCTACTTTTCCATTGGCAGTGCATATTGAATTCTTTGTTTAATTTAAAATCTCGTTGTCCTGTAAATGGAATTGTTTTTAGGCTGGTTGGCTGGGATTTTGATATCTACTTACAGGCCAATTGACCACCCCATGTAAAGTATCCAACCTATGGGAAGAATGCCTCCATACTTGTCCAGGATTTCTGACCATCATATCTACCTTTTGAAGGTTGAACTTGATGCGTCATTGGAGTAAGCTGGCAGATGGTCCTATTCTTAGAAATCATACTGGTTAAATTGTTCTAGTAATTTCACTTAGTCATTGGTTATACTCAACCTGTGTCTTACTCCATGACTATTTAACTAAGTTTCCTAGGGCTCCTTGTACTTTCAAGCCACACATGATCTGTATGGTTTGAATGGTTACCCTATGATAACTTTAAATAGAGGTAGAGAGTCTATCAGAATGGAGCATACAATGTTTTGTTCTGAATGTTATATGTCTTCAGTAGGAAATATTCTTTGTGAAATGACCTTGAATCCTTGATATTGACAGGTGAAGAATATTGCAATGGAGATATTAGATTTCTATGACAGTCACAAAATGATTACAGATGAGAGAGTCAGCAGTGCAATGATGAAGTTGAATAGATAGATGCCAAAAATATCTGCAAATGGACAAGTACTTGGCAGTGTTTGGCATTCTCAGTCCATTAATGATATTTGTTATTGTCGTTGACAAGGTGCTTAGCCTGAAATGAGCATCCTTTTTGGTTTATCTTCTGGAGGATCACCGATGTTGAGGATAACTAGCTGGATAGTTCCCCGAAGGAGATGCAGAGCAGTGGGTGAAGTTGAAAAAGAAAGAACTATTTTGAATAAACACATATTTATGTCCAGTATTTGAACTTTACAGTTGTGTGTAGATGTGAAGAATCAATCACTGGAAACTTGCATGAGAAATTAATTTGTCAGTGATCTCTTAAATTAAAAATATTAGTTGTGTAAAAGAATAAGTTGATTAAAAAATTGATAATTCATTTTTACACGTATCAAAATATAAAATACTGTATGGGCATTCATGGTACAGATTCTCCAAAACGCTGAAATATTTTGTTAAATCAGAAGGCTATATGTACTAAAATCAGAGTGGAGTCAGTTGACAACTAAAATTAGAACAACAACAATGCCAAAGAAATCCAATGTCAAGCATTTCATCATTACCCTCAGTTGATACAACCTGACAACATAACAAAGAAGCAAGGAATTAAAACTGTATTTCTCAATTTGTCTGGAAGGATTGTATACGTGAAAAGCTCCAAAGGGCTTCAACTTTTTCACAAGGGTAGACTGACTGCATTTGATGGGCTTATGCCCTCTGTCGTTTACTTCTTCTTCCCCTTTTTCTTAGCTTGCTTTTTCTCTGCACATCGCATCAGAAGCAATGTTAATATAGAAAAAAACTATGGTTTGAGAAAATCTAAGCAGATAAGGTTCACCTTGTCTTCTCTTAGCTTCAGATTTTAGAAAGAATTCCCTCCATTCATCAGTTAAAACAAAAACTGGATCTTCGTCCTCTTCTCCCAGTTCCACATTTTCCCTATAAGCCAGTCACAATCAGCATAATCAAGTTCACTTTCAGTTTCCTTACCATGTCGCACGTCATCTTTCCAAATAAAATGGCCTAAAGCGTTGAGACTAACAAAGGCTTTCCTTCTTAACTATTTCAAGAAATTGTAACAAAACATTAGGTAATCAAACACAGAAATGCGAAACAGAGGGACGAATTCAATTAACACTTCAAAAGCAGATCGTATTGGTAAAGTTGCTCTCTATGAGCACTATTTGCAACGGAACAAGTTTGTGAGCAAATTTATTGGACAAATGAAAAATTGAAGGGAAACGAAACACTTACTGGGTCTCGGACACAGCTTCCTTGGATTCGGAAGGCCGCAAGTTTTGGGCGTCTGCTAGTGAATTTTGAGAGAAAGGATGCAAGTTAAAAAGGGGGCATGACGGTGAGTGATTGTTCGAGTGGAACATCATATTGCCGTGCAAAGGGCAATGGGGCGACACATGGAAGTGGTGGTGGTGATGGTGGTGATAAGGGAGCGAACTGAGGCAGTGATCTTGATGGCGGAAGGCCTTGAAATCAACTGAAGAATCCATGGCTTGCTGTTCTGATACTGCGGAATCTTTTCAGGTTCGTGCCAAGAAGACTTCTCTAGGGCTTAATCTCCTGTTTTGAGGTTTTTATTTCTTGCTTCATCTCACAATTTTCTCGAATCATTTTCTGAACATTTGACTATAAGAAAGTAAAAATAATATTTATTTCAATTATGTACTTTAAATTTTAATTAAAACTAATAAATGTATTGAGAACGATATTTATGCAATTAAAATTTTAATTTTTTTAAAAAGTTAAATTTATATTTGTAAAATTATAAAATTGTAAAAATATATTTTAAAATTAAAAATCAAACTATTTAAACGAGACATTTTTTAAAAAATTGTTTGATAATTAAAATGTGATGAGGAGAATATTAGTCTTTTACTATAAAAAAAACTATTTTTTATGTTCAGAAAGTTATAATATTAGTCCTTATAATAAGAAGATTGTATGTCCGATAAATATTTTTTAAAGGGAAAAAATATATATTTTTAAAAAATAAATATTCAATTTTTTAAAAAAATATGAAGATACAATTTGATATTGTGAAAGTATTAGATGATAAAGGCATATTTGATATTACAATGCTCAATCTTACATATCTTTCTCTCCCTTCATTCTCCCCAACTTTGGAAAGGTTCTCATTTCTACATTGCTCTCTATTTCTTTTCCTCTCTCCTTTTTTTCTTTTCCCAAAATCTTCACATCCAAACTAGCCTGCTACAAGTAGAAGTTCAACTCAATTCGGGCTGTCTGGCCTGATACACTCGCCAGGACCAAGGGTAAAAATTGGGTTGGGCCATCCCTATCCGATCATTTCTCGATCCAAATATTTCACAACTTAAAACACATTCATTCAGGTTTTTTTTAATAATATGTTGGGCCAATTTGAAATTTGACCCGAATCAATCAGCTCGATTAGCCCGAAATGAACTGAGCCAATTAAGCTTGATTATTTTGGGCCAACATGTAAGAAATCCAACCCAGCCCATAGGGCCAGACCCATATTGGCAGCACTTTTGATCCATTGAGGCTAAACATTTTTTATTTAAACAAGAGATTGAGATGGATAGGTCTTGCTTCTTGAACTGATTCTAGGCTACAATCTGACTTGACTTTTTTTTTTTAAAAAAAGAAAGAAAAAATCTTGACTTACATATCAATCTTATAATGAGTTATCATTAATTTATTATTTTCTCTTTTTTTTTCCTGAAATATATAATTTTCTTGTTGGAATGTTTTGAAATATTCTTTTGGTAATATATATTTTAAATTTCACTTCTTTGAGAAGTTATGGAAGAAATTCTATAGGAAAATCCGACCCACATGCCATTTCTATTAGTGGATCCCCCCGCCCCAACGAATAATGTCTAGACCCATTAGAATTAGCCTAAAAATACTTTTAAAAAAGTTCTCTGATGCATTTCTTTTCTTTAAAAAGAAAAATTGTTACAACGTGATTTAAACTCATGAACATTGAAACCATATATCGCGACACTTTACAAATTCAACTTGCATCCACTTGTTGATTTCTATTATTAAAAGTTTTCTCTTATTATTATTAATAAAGTTAAAAATTAATTTTACAATTCTAAATAAATAATACAACATGTCACTGATAGGGTAGTAAATAGGCATTAGTTTTGAATGTAACATGGTGCACCTTATTACCTCAAGAATGCACTTTATTTTTTTGAGGAACAAGATACTACTTTTTATTAAATAAATATTACTCTTTCTATATTAAGATAAAATATCTATTTTTTAATCTAAGATGCATTTCAAACAACTAAGTCAGTGTTTGCCACAATTAACAATTGTTTAAATCACTATATTATTGGAAAGACTTATGTTATGCCAAGATTTCAGTGTCTTATGTGTACTTATAAAGCAAATCAGATTTGTTCACATGTCAAAATCCAAAACAATAAACTACCTATTGTAGTTTCTAAAATTTCTTGAATAAATATCACCATAAACTTTCCTTCTTTAGCAAATAGGAAATATAGTATGACACTATTTATCAAAAAAAAAAAACAAATAGTATGACACTTCAAAAAATAGCATTTTATGTTTAAATTCTAAAAGGTGTCCTTTAATTGGACTTTTAAAAGGGGAATAATAAAATATGCTTTTAATGAACTTTTCTCAAAAAATACTTTTTAAAAAGTTTTCTGAAGGTTAAACAGGGAGGAACTTTTCTAAAAATAAAAGGAAAAACCCTGATTCATTTTTTTAAAAATAAATAAATAAATTAGGACAATTGTTACAAGTATGACACTATTTTCTCAAAATCTTGCCAATTTTTTATTAGACTTGAGAATTAAAAAAAAATTAAGATTTATAATAACAAGAATAAAATGACTATAATATTACTCTGTACATTAAATACTTTAATAGTTATTTGGTTACGCATAAACTATTAAAAATGAATTAATTAATATCTTATTACTTTAAGATATTAGCAAAAATTTTAATGCAACAAAATTGTAAACATTGATAGCATTTTTGAGAGGGAGGGGAGAGTGTGTAAAGTGAATTCAGTAAGGTTCATTTATTTTAAAAAGAGAAAAGAAAAATAATACATTAAGGTACAAGTCAATAAGACGAAGATGGGGACAGTTCGGCCCATTACATATTTGCGGGTCTAAAACGATTTCCTTTTTGCATACTAAATCCGTGTTTGGTGAGAGTGGAAAATGTAGGATATTATAATTATTTTAAGGCTCTTAGATCCGGTAGATCCGGATATTCCCTGTTTTTTACGGTTCTGTACCAAGCGATGGAATTTGGGGATTGGTGGGTATGGCCCAAATTGCCAGTGTGGGTCCAAACGCATTGGTGAACCCTGAGTCAATCAAAATGCCCCTCCATGGATCCATTGGCTGGCACAGCGGCATAACCGCCCACCACTACCGATGACGCGGGTTGATTGATTGACTAAACCACCCTCGTTGCTTCAAGATCTTGATGGATGGCCAAAGCCCCTAACGGGGTTGTTGCAGCACCTCCACCATCTTTTGATTTGCTTTTTTTTTTTCTTTACCCTAGCTTGGAGCTGCAGTGTTTTTTTTTTTTTGTGAGACGAGTTGCAGTGTGGTGTATGGAAAATTTCAAGAAAATGACAGTTAAACCGACCCAGATCTTGTACTTCCGGTTAAAGGAGCATACCTTTTGGTCCCACTTTCCGATAAAGAAATTCATGGTCTGAGGAAATTCTAGTACTACTAAGTAAATGGAATTTGGAAAGCCTTCCACACATAACACATTCCAATATCAACTAACACCAACCCTACGTTATTATATATATTTCTACTACTGCAAAGATAATATGCACACATCTCTTACCCTCTCTATCGTTCTCCTAGTCTCATCCCTGCTCCTCATCTCATAAATCATAATAGCCCTACACTCCTGTGTTCTCTTTCTCAAACTTTACCTGATGCGTTATTTCTTTTGAATGCTTAATTGCACAAGAACTGGTGTTTAGTGCTTGTTTTGTTCGGGTTCTCCTTGATGTGCCCAAAGTTTGGATCTTTTTTTTCCTAATTGCTTGTGGGTTTCTAATTTTATTTGAAAAGGCTGGAATTTTGATTTGTGATTTGAGTGGTAGGGGTGTGTGCGATTTGTATACACTCTTTTTGGTCTCTCAATGGGAGCTTTAGATGAGGAGCATTTCAGTGTTGAGCTAGAAAATGGTGTGAAACTTGGTGGCTGTGTCGAGCTGGGTTTTGAGGGACAACCTGAAACTCTGTCCATTAAGGATGCGGTGAGAGTCCTCTTGCAGGGTTTGGGCGAGGATGTCAATCGGGAAGGTATCAGAAAGACTCCTCTCCGCGTGGCTAAGGCTCTTCTGGAAGGGACAAGAGGTGATTCTTCATTGCCTTCTTACATGTTTTCTAAAGTTTTTTAAACTTTTGATTTACAGTTGCAGATCTGTCTCTTATGATTTTTATGTTTGGGAATCTGATGAATTGGAGGCTTCTGTATTTTGTGTCTCTTCTGTGGTCTGTAGGATTATGCGATTGTTCTTTATTTACTATATAGTCATTCTCTTTGCATATCATAAGACAAGCAACGGCTATCGTTTTTTTGGCATGTTATAGAGCATCTGACGGCTACTAAGATATTTTATAGCAATGAAGATAGTAGTATTTCAAAGAAAAGAAGAGTAACGTTTTTTTCCTCGATACTGAAAAGAATGGAACTCTTAGTGGGATAATTGGTTTTTTCCCCCAATTGGTCGGCATGAATTTTATGACATTAGCCTGGTAAAACTTCATCATAATACTTGATAAAGGCATAAAACACTGGCAGGAAGTACCATGTATGGTTTGTCCTACTTGAATTTGATTTTTGTTATGGTTCCCTGTTCTGGGCAAGAGTAATCTATCCATCTTGTTTTGTATGGTGCCAGTTGTGAATAACCTACTGTTTTCTGAACTATATGTTGTAGTATTTCTTATTTTATAGGCCCTTTTCTCAGTTTATCTGTGTGCATCTCATATGTTGTAAATGTAAAAGATTTTAAAGTAATCCACTTACAGTATTTTAGTTGTCAACAAGGTCTGGTTTCACTTTTTCAATAAATGCTCTATACTTATGTTCCTAGTAGAATTTAATTTTTTCTGACTACCAAGGGAACTGAAAATAATTTTTCCAAGACATTGCTGTGGCAATTTTGGATTTTATTGTTAATGATTGTGAAAAGAAAAGAGCAGAGCATGAATTTCTTGTCACAATGCTACGTTTTTTTCTTGTAAAAAAAAGTTTTCTTTATTTTTGGAATTGGGTGTATCACTAAATATTATTGACATATCCACAACCTGCCCTATCTAGGCTACAGACAAAAGGTAAAGGATATTGTTCATGGTGCATTATTTCCCGAGGCTGGTTTAGAAAGTGGAGGTGGACATGGTGGAGGAGCAGGTGGCATGGTAGTTGTTCGAGATCTTGATCTCTTCTCATACTGTGAGTCTTGCTTGATTCCTTTCCAGGTAAGGTGTCACGTGGGTTATGTGCCTTGTGGACATCGGGTTGTTGGTCTAAGCAAGCTCTCTCGTGTTACTGATATATTTGCAAAACGGCTGCAAGATCCCCAGCGCCTAGCAGATGAAGTCTGTAAGGCCTTACAACATGGTATCAAAGCAGCTGGTGTTGCTGTCATTCTCCAGTGTTCACACATTCACTTACCAAATATTGAGTCAGAAAAGTTTGACACTAGTCATCAGGGCTGGACAAAGGTTCTAGTCAGTTCACGTTCAGGAGTGTATGAAGATGAAAGTGCAAACAATTGGGCGGAGTTTCTGAGCCATCTCAGATTCAGAGGCATAAAAATGGTGGATGCCCGTGCCAATGGCTCTCTCCATTGGTGCCCAATGCAATCTTCTTTAAAGGTAGGAACAGCTAATTCAGCAATGATGCATGCTGTAGTTTCCATTCTTCAGTCTCTGGGTGAAGACCCATTTAGAAGAGAACTTGTAGGAACCCCTGCTCGTTTTGTGGCATGGTTGATGAACTTTAGATGTTCTAATTTGGGGATAAATCTCAATGGGTTTACTAGAAGTCAAAAAGACTTCATAAGAGCTAATGGGAATATCAGCCCTGGTGAAGAAGACCTATCTACTGAGCTAAATTTGTCATTCTGGTCCCAATGTGAACATCACTTACTTCCATTTCATGGTGTTGTGCACATAGGGTATTACCACGCTGGGTTAGTCAATCCAATTGATAGATCCTTCTTACAGCAAATAATTCATTTTTATGGCTTCAAGCTTCAAGTACAGGAAAGGCTCACACGGCAGATTGCCGAGGCGGTCTCATTGCATCTAGGAGAAGATGTTATGGTTGTAGTGGAAGCCAGTCACACTTGTATGATTTCTAGAGGAATTGAGAAATTTGGCAGTAATACTGCCACGATTGCCGTATTGGGCAAATTTGCCTCTGACCCTGCTGCTAGGGTCAAATTTTTGCAGAGCATTCCAAACACTTACCAAACAGCAGAATGAATTTCAAATAGTTGGAAATTACTCGAGTCCCAACCCAGTGTGCCTGTTGGTCGTCTGTTTGCATTACTGCTCAGGCATGAAATGAGAATCACAAGCAGCTTCATATTAAGGAAGAAATTCCGGGCTTAGTTTGAGTTGTGATTGGTGGTGAAGCCATTTGGTGGCTGCCAAGTTTGTGGTAAAGGAACCTACCTTTTGTTTTCTCTTTTCCCTTCATTCTTTTCTAATACGATTCTCTGGCAACAAAATGGGTTAAATAAAAGAACAAGTTTACGCATTGTTTGTTTGTTTCCTTTTCCCCCTTTTAAGTCTGTAAAAGATTGCTCACAGCCTGCAATATATCTCTGATGGTTTTGAGCACTTATTTTCCTAATTATCCTCTTTTTCGTAAAATTGAAGTCAATTTAGCACCTGCATTAGAATTAGGAGTATCCCGTTACATGTACTTTTTTTTAGTTGCCAATCACGGTAATTAGGGCAAAGCTTCGCCCGGACTAATCCGTTGGTCGACCCTCGCACACTTGACAGTGGTGAGGAATTTTTCCAATAGGGATAATTATGTACGTAATGTTTCAAACTCGAAATATGCTTAAGTGGAACTGAGATGCTTGACACTTAGACAATCTCATGTTGGTCTTATATTTTGATTTGCATATTGGGAAACCTATTCTATTCATGCTCCCACATCTAGGCTTGGCAAATTGGGTAGCTCGACCCAACCCATGAGTGTTAAAGCTTAATGTTGAGTTAGATTGGGCTAGCTCTATACTTGAATGGGCCTATTATTGAAAAATTCAACCCAACTTCTATATTAAGGGTGACAAAATGGGTTGTTATGTCTAATCGGGTCAATGTAGAAATTCGAGTCGAGTCGGATCAATTCGAATTTTAACAATCTTAAAATCATACAATTCAGTCTGAATTCATACATGGACTAGTTTGGCTCGTCCAGCCCGAAAGTGACAAAACGGTGCCATTTTAAGCTTAAAAGTGACATTTTTTTCATTTGGCTCGCAAGTTAGCTCGACTCAGCCCGATCGAGCCAAGGTAGAAATTTAGATCGTGTCGGTTTGAGCCAATTCAAATTTTAACAAGCCTATTATTATAAAATCCATTCCGACCTTAAAAAGAAGTCGAACTTAAATTGCCACATCCACCATATACAATTCATCGGGATATTGGGCCACCCAGCCCAACATAATTATATATAACTTCGAATTTGTAGTCAGACTCTTTCTTTGTAACTTGTTAGCCCTAACTTTTTACACTTTTATCGATGGCAATTTTATTATGCGATTGATATATTTTCTACCTCCTATCTTGTCTATACCACTTGTAGCTATGCAAAATTATTTGTCTTCACTGGCTTCAAAATATACATATAAAAAACAACCAATGCATTAAATAAAATACATTAATAAATTTTCAAATATATTATATCAATAAATTCTATGAAATACATTTACATTACATATTTAATTTTCTTTTTATCAAGTTTTTGTATAAATTCCATACATTATTATTTAAAGTAAAATTCCCTATACTATAATATTGTTCTTCATATTTGAATTTATTTCACAATTTTAGAAGTTTTCGTTGTACATTTTCACAATGATGCATTTTAAGTGTCAATTGAATATCATCTAACGATTTACTCAATCAATTTTTTATGAAATTGATTTATCTTCTTGATTTATAGATAAATATCCAAGTTAACGATATTTTGCATTACATTTCTATTTAGCACATTTATAATATATTTCTAATATCTTACCTCTTCTTTCTTGACAAAACTATTTTTATCTAAATCAAGTAGACGTTTGAGTAAATTAGGTAGATGTTCACCACTTAGTCGTACATTTGATTCAATTAATCATCTAATATTCTCATACATTTCTTTCGACATTAGAAATCGCAATTTCTTCATTCTTATGTAATATATTTTTGTCAATGCATTAATGGATAGTAAATGACAATAATTTTGAAGTGTACGGATTGCATTATCTATGTTGTAAAAAAAGTGAAGAATAATAAGTGAAATGATGATTCTCGAATTGAAAAAAAATGATTTTGGTCAAATAACATCTCATATATATCTATATATATATACATATATACATATCATATCATCTTTTTTTCCATTTTGTCATTTTGTCCAATTTTGCACTCTTTTATTTGTTTGTGTTATCTCTCTAGATATAGGAAATATTATTTGGAAAAAAATCAATTTTCAATTCGATAATTATCATTTTACTTTTTTCTTCTTTTTCACTTATTCAAATAAAAACTTCTTATTCTTTTTCTTCAACACCAAGAACGAAAGGTACTTCAAAACAAAAAATGAAAGATACTTCAATACAACAACTAGAATATAAGGTATTTTTACAAATATTTTATCAATAAGGACATTAAAAACAAGATAAGATGTGCAACTTAGTTGGTAAGTCGTCTCAACTACTTAAGTAAGGTCGTGGTTCAAATTTATAAGGGGGAGATAAGTAACCATTTACAATCCTTTTAAAAAAAGACATTAAAAACAATTGGTCATTTTAGTGGAACCAACATTGAAAGCGATAAACCTATATTGAAGTTGCAATTGAATCGAGTGCAATTGAATTGAGTAAAATGCTAGCTCGTCAAACATTTAATGTAATATATGGAGGATGCAATGTTAGATTAGTTGGTATTGTTATTCAAAT
Source organism: Apocynum venetum (assembly GCA_019593545.1). Lineage (NCBI taxonomy): Eukaryota > Viridiplantae > Streptophyta > Magnoliopsida > Gentianales > Apocynaceae > Apocynum > Apocynum venetum. Next base: position 4,420,632 of record SRSM01000324.1, read on the forward strand.
AGTACACAAAAATAATTTAAAAAAGATAGGTGTTATTCTAATTCCTTTAAAACCATTATATGAAATAACAGTGGGATTTGATATGCAAGTTAATTCTATATATGAACATATATCATGGTGCAAAATTTGATACATTCAGAATATTACTAGGAGAATTTGGCATCTCAGAACAAATGTTTAACATTTTTTATTTGTTAAACTTAAATTTGTATAACCTATTTGTCTGTTTAATGTAAATAATTTTTTTAATCCCTTATTGATATTTCTTAATAATTCTGTTGAAAATATCTCCATTTTCAAGAAGACTCATTATTTCACAATAAGTTTGTTTGAATTGATGTTCAAATTAGAACTTTTTGTTCCCATCATTAATTTTGAAGTACGTATGATTAATTGGTTTATTTCAAGTACTTCTATTAAATGAGACTAGCGTAAAAAAAAACAGAAGAGCTGGATTTGGACTTACAATTGTAGATATGTGCAATCTAACGTATCAGTCTATTTTTACCATTTTCATCAAATTCTCTTGTAAGTGAAAGATATATTTTTTAAATGTATTGTCTTCATTTTATGAATGCATTGTGTAATGATGAATATTACTTAATGTAAACTTTTTTTATTTTAATGTGTAATATTTTATATTTTATTCTTAAAAATATTTATTGAACTTAACAAAGATAATTTAATTGTATTTGAAATCCTTAAAACTTTTAATATCTTAATTTTGATTAATGAAAAATATTGATAAGAACTAATGACTTATTGTACAAGTGATAGCTTTTTAGGATTCAAATGTGTAATTTATGCAAGCTCGAAGTTTCAAGTCTTTAGGGAATATTGCATGTTATCAAGAGTTGAAGAAAAGTGTTTCTAAATTAGATAGTATCTAGAGGTATAGTGTGGTCGACCGCAAGTCTATTGAATAAGTTTTAAACAATCATTTTTAAGATCGTTGGAACACACATATAAATACCTAAATATTTGAAAATACAACTTTCTAAGCTAAAATTTGATAGACTTTCATTATAGAATATCTTAGAAACTCTAAGCTAAAATTTGATAGACTTTCATTATAGAATATCTTAGAAACATTTTCAAACCCTTTCAAAATATTTACATTGTGAAAATCATGTAAGAAGGGTGTCACACATTCATTGATGTTGTTGAGCAATATTGACAACTAAATTACTCAAAGACTTCACAACTAAGGTGATATTTATATCAAACTCTCTTTATTCACATGTTGTAATTCTTATTCAAGATTGTATCTAACTTAAAACTCTAAGGATTAGATTGAACATTAAATTAAATATAATTGTTATTATCTTAAGTGTGTATTTTTCATTAATTGTTGTATTGTAGATAGTTGCATAATCAATATTGTATTGTAGAATTCAAGGAATTGGGTGAACCTTAATTGAATAAAAGATTTTTGTGTAAAAACCTAAGGTGAATTGAGTGAACTTATTTTGTAATCTTTTGTGTAAAATTAATGAAAGGTTTTGTGAAATCCTTAAATAAATAACTCAATGTAGTGGATTAGGTTTTGTTTGACAAATAAAATTCTGTTATTTGTTTTATTTATGTCATTTATTTGGACACATTATTACACACTTTTTTAGTACAAAGTGTTTAATAATTGTTGTCTTAGAAGGTTTTTCAGTAATATATATATAATTCATCTAAATAAATATAAGTAATTCATAATCATCTATCCAACTAATTGAATATATTAAAATAATATATTTGTAAAAATATAAAATAATTTAAAATAGATTAACTGAATAAGATTAAAATATTAAACTTCAAATTGAAAACATATTAAAATTAATTTAAAGTTGATTTATGTTTCCTTTTAATTAATTAAATAATTGAGAACAATCAATGATAGAAAAACAAATTATTACTTTAAACGAGAAAAATATTTTTTTCGAGGATATTTTTAAATTATGTGGGATTATGCCATGCAGATGCAAGCCATGTTTGCCTTCCTCGCAAAATTATTGTTTATATACTTTATGTTATAATTGAAAGATTTTGTTTGATTTAGTTGCAATATTTAATTGTTTGTTTAACAAACACTGTAGAAATCTAATGTCCTCAATCGCGGGAAATAAACAGTTGATTTTCAATGTTTTTTTTTTAAGGAGAGTTGATGTTCAATGTTAATAATTTTTTATATACCATTTAAACTTTATTGTAAACTATAATTATTTACATAACTAAATTTATTAAATGACTTCAAAAGGTCCCCTAAAAAGTTATAAATTGAGGAAGATTACATGATGTGTATGATAATTAAGAGAAAATATTTATAATTATGTATTTTTAATATTTTATAATAAATTACATATCAAAATAAGGTTGAAATTGTTTTTGTACCTATATTTGTTCATTGTTAGTTTGTTACTACAAATTAAATGAGAAGTCTTTTTCAAGCATGAGCCATCGTTTTAGGCCACATATTTCTCAATTATAATTTCCTTGAAATGCAATCTCTTTTACTGTATGTATAAATGATTTGTTGAATCCCATATTTTAATGTACGCAATAATTATAGTACTTTTAATTAATTTAGTAATAAATATTACTATATTCTCATAGTAATTTGGTCCACCCCACACTTGTAAAGTTTGCTCAAATATAATCTGAACCCTTTAGACCAAAAAATATTACTATAATCTTAAATTTTCAATCTAAAACCTTTCCTTCATCCTTTAGCCATAGACATTCAGTATATGTTTCCTCCGGTGAAGTCCGGCTGCATGGTGGAGATTTTCACCTTGCAAGTGGGCTTGGACTATGCCCAGAAACTCAACGATTAATGCTCTGCTTTTCAGGTTGTTCAGGAGGAGTAGCTGACCTTCGGTTGCCAAGGACTTAGCTGAAAACAATCTAGGCAGTAGGATCCTACTTGCTACTTGTGAGACTACTATTATTGGATACAAACAACCAAGAGTGGAAAGAACCTATGATTTAGTCGACGCTGCAGTGTTTGGCTGGCAAATAGGGGAAGCAATAACGTGTCCAGTCGGTTGGGTGCCCCACATGGCGCCTGCTCTTGTGTAATCCTGAACGGTATTGAGGGAGCTTTCGGTCCCAAAACCACATGACAAAAGATTTGTTTTTAGGCGTTCACGGCTCAGTAGAAGGTTAACGAAAGTCAGAGTTTGCCCCGGGAATTTTCATTGCTCTTCAAGTAAAAGTCTGCCTTCTCGTCCAGTCTTATTTTAATAGTTCATTATTTCATATTTACTTTTGAATCAGTATAATCATGCGCCACTAATTAAATAAAAATAATTTAAAATTTTTATTTACATAATTATCATTTTTAACTTTTATTTTAATCTTTGTAAAATAAAAAAGAAAAAAGAGTGATGAATATCCATAGTGTATATAGGCAGACTTGATCGGAAATAGAAAGTTGCTTGCTGGTGTCTAGAGTGCATACTGCATAGTGATCGTGGCCATTTTCATCCAAGGATATACCCCAAAAAGTGAGCACCATTGGCGCCAAGAGATGTTCTTTCAGCAGTTCTTCGTCCCACCCGTAACGTACCCAGAGGCAAGATACTGGCTTCCGAGCGCAGTGGGGAGGGAGTGGTAATGTACAGCACTGTTTTAGAGTCAACTTATTTTAAGGTAAATATGAATCAGAAAGTGGAAGCAATTTTGCTTGAACAAAATGTATGCATCTTTTCTTTTAGCTTTATCTGTTCATTAGGTGGCAAGGGGATTTGAACCACATGGAACTGGGAAACTTAGTCCTCCCTTTTGTTGTCGTAGATGCTAGTTTGGAGCTGGGAAAATGATTGTTCTCCAAAACGGCCAATAAAAGTGCTTCTTTTGTTTTCTATACCTCTGCTTTCCATGAGGATGCTATCTTACACAATGATGCTGAGTTTCATGCATTGTATCATAATCTGCAACGCTATTTAAACTTGAAATACAAGTAAACTTCCATTACATTAGTATCACAGAGCAGATGCATAAGCTAATGATCATGATCTTAATCCAAATCGTACCACATGTGGCGGATTGAATGCCAGTCAATATGAACATCTGATGGAACAAAACGTTTATGACCATGATGGAGATGTGCACCTTGCATAACAGTAAAAATAATTCCAATTGCCAGCACAACCAACAGCAACAAATAAGCTGATAAAGACGTTGCATCCATCTGCAATGTTAGAGCAAAGGCATTATGCATGGATCCGTTAGACTGATAGTATACCATAAATCCTACAAATCATCAAGTGAATGGTAACATATAGGTGTGTACTGTGTGGTCATGGAACTAAAGGAGCTAAATGGGCACTGACATCATCATTCAACTCAAGAAGGAATCCCTTAAACTCTAGTCTCACAGAAATTAATGCTATTGTTTGAGGTGTAAAGATTAGCATGGAAAATGAGTTCAATTAATGAATGAAGGACATAGACTAGAGAAGTTAAAATTTAGAATCATGGGATCTTAGTTAACTTCTTTGCCCACTGGACAAATAAAAGCCTCATGTCCCAAAATGCGTTTCTAAAAGGTCGTTGAATCATGAAAGGGAGAGGCAAACATAAATCCTATGTGGAATTTTATCAATGGAAAGAATCAGACCTTGAGCATACAATGCCTTTTCACAGGAAGATTACTATCTGCATGTTCAAGGCAATGACGCAGCAAATCAGTTATCACCAACTCAGTTGTCAGGTTATTGTTTGCTGCAAATGCCCAAAGTATAGTTGAGTTAAACATTTTTATTTGAACAAACTTGGAAATCTAGGAAGATTCTCTAAGGGGCACGCACCTGGAATGTCAAAAATTTGTGTCTTCGGTGGGATACCCAGTAGCTCTCCCAAATGAATGCGTATTCGAACTCGATCTGAAATTGTAAGTAAATCTCCATGTGTAACAACAACAACAGGCTTGTCATCTGTTACAAGTAAAAGCAATCACTTACAAAAGTGGGCAAGTGGAGAGAAGTAGAGACTTATCAATATGTGACAGAAAAGCAAAGCAACTCCAACCCTCTACTAGTCCACAACCCTTGGATCCCAAAAACATGCTCACAAGCTCCAATAAGCATATATCTACCGCCATTGAAATTGGCCAAAAGATAGTAACTGATCAGAAACCTATTCTCTGTCCTGTGAAATTTAGCTTTGAAGTGAGGAAAAAAACAATGAAAGGTTGAAGAAGAAGCCACATTTGGAATCTGACTTTTTTAAGATACTAACAAAGGCACGGTTTCTGTAGTTTTCTTTGTAGTTACCGCATTGAGAATTTTCTCATCTATGATCTAGATTTCAACCACATCAATATTCAGTTTGGAGAAAAAACATAAAACTCGCACTGTAACATAGCAATAGCTAGAATTGTCCAGACAGATTTCCTGAGTATGAAGTCCCATTTAAGATATTATAATTATGATAGGCAGTATTCAGCTAAACAAATCATGAAAATCATCAAATATTTCCACAATCTCATTCAGGAATATGTATAAACCACAACAGCATACTCTCAGAGAAAAGAGTAAATCACACTGAAAGAAACCTTTGAATGATAAAAATGGACTGTTAAATGCTGCAGCGATCATTTCTGTATGCTGTTTCTTTTCTGGATCACCACTATCCATCGATTCCAACACTGAGAGCCCATTCACAACCATTATGACAAAGTTAACCGTCCTGACCTTACCATTGGTGCAGCCAATTTGACGGACTTTATATTTCATTCTAGATTTTAAATTCACATCATCAGAAGCCCTGATAAACAAAATATGTCAGCATGTCAATTGCAGACAGAAGACCAACACTAAGATGTATGCATGCACAAATGTGATTTCACAAACCTAACACACAATAAAATCTGACGCACCTCTCAACCAGTTCACCATGGCGCACGCCTCTTGTCATCCAACGCTTCAGGACCTTCATGTTTCCAAGCGAATCATCAAACATACTTCGAGTGTCAAACAGACAGAAAGCATTCGAAGATCTTGGAACCATGTACTCGTGGAGGAAGTAAGTCCCCTCTCCAACATATGAATGATCTGTGGGAAATAAAATAATATTATTCAACCATTGAAGTTGAAAAATATGTTGCGTTTTATATTAGCAGCAGCAGGATAAATACAGAGTTCTATGAATTACATGATACTTGTGCTCTTTCTGATGCGAATTTGTCATTCTCAAATACTTTTGATATTTTGTTTATAAGACTGCTTTTTCCAGATCCTTTAGGACCAATTAATAATATAGTTGTTGTCTCTGGCAGATAATAGTCGCCCAGATTCAAGCCACCAACTTTTTCAATCCATAAACCCGGCCTATAGCTGAAAGGAATCAACACATTGTCAATTCAAGTAAACAAGCCAAAATTTTAACAATATCCCCAATACTGAAGTACATGAAAACATAACTGCATAAGCAAGCACAACTGTTCCCCTTTTCCCTCATATATTATATCCACAGGAAGGAGTGCAAGTAAACAGAACAGAAACACCAAAGAAAAAGAGGATTTGGCTTCAGCTCTGAATTCTATATTGCAGAATTCATTCTTCATGAGAATAGAAATATTGATAAGTTTTCTTCAGATGAATAATAAAACAATATGGTAATATTGTCGCATGCTGGGAAATGGCCTGTTTGTCATCATTCCAATATCCAATCAAGAAGACTTCAAAGTTCTTCAACTTGCAAATGAAATTTCTAGTAGTTAGAAGAAACTCTCCCCAAGAATTCAAAAGAATGACTTAGGTTATGAACAATACATAGAATCTTACATTATCCTAAACTATTCTAATAAAAGAAGTATAAAAAAAAATGTAATGACTGAGTCTTCCAAACATATTCATTACAAGTACAGGAAATTTGAACCAAGAAAGTGTCAGTGTACTAATATACAATAGCAAAGTATTAAAATGGTTTCTAAACCAAAATTTGCTACACGCGTTGTCATCATTCCTCCTTAAATTCATCTGCTGGAAAAGGACTCTCTTATCAATGGTCATGCTAACAGTACTGCTTCATTTAAGGAAAACCCCAAGAGAAAAAGGGCATATAACCTAGCAATATCGGTCAATATAAAAATCTCTCAATATGTACCTCAAAAAAGGAGTATACAGAAATGGGAAGCTTGCCAACATATTTGCATCCCCTAAAAAGACAGCTTGAGATGAGCACAAATATGTATCTATTACCTCAAGATTGTACTTTTGGCCACGTCCAGACCCACACTACGACACTGCGGTTCACTATAACTAGCTAAAACCTCAGCATAAATATTGCGTGCCCGCCTTTGATCGGCCTCAAAAAGCAATGAATTAGGGGAAATTCGATAACCCGCGTCCACAGTTTTGCCAAAATCCATGTCAATGTCTCCATTCGCTGAACCATTCTCTATCTCTGAGCCCAAGACGCCCTCACTGGACCAAAAAAAACAGTTATCAACTAGTATTAAAAACAACACTAACCCTATTACATAACATCAAGAAAAGAAATAGACCTGGGTAAATCGGATGCCTGTTCCAGGAATTCTAGGTCCATAGATGATCCAGCTTCTGCAAATTTCAAGACCAATATCAGAACTCCAAGCATTAAACATCAATTGCAGTTAAAAAAATAAAAAATATTACCGGTGGAATAATCAGGAGAGAAAGTTCTGTCTCCACCCATAACCACTGCTGGTGGCTCTGTACCCTTTTTCTTTCTCAAAGTATTCTCCTTTAATCTTGGGAGATTGGAAGGAGTAGACTCCCAAGGGCCAAGTCCCAAAGCTCCTGATTGCTTAACATTTAAGGCCGTGTCAGCACAAGGCAGCAGGACACTTTGATGTTGCTCCACGTGTCTTGGCCCTTCTCTGACGTGACAGTAAAATCCTGGATTAATCCAAAGCTTGGAGCAAGTCAAAGCTTTTTACCTCCCTTTTGACTTTCCCAAAGTTGTTGCTTCGTTACATTAGTACTCAATGCTTTCATTTATATAATATAGCATTACTCAAATTCTTATATTCCTAATCATATAAGTTTATTTGTTATCTTTTTAAAATTCACTCTTATTAAATATAAAATAAGTATTTATTTTTTCTAAGAAATTAAAATAAATAAGAATATAATGGAAATTAAAAGAATTTTTTTATCTGTGTAATTTTTCTTAAAAGATCTTGTAACTTGTAAAAAGGGAGGGAGGAAGTAAAGATTATTTTCTTCTTTTTTTCAACTTGATAATGTGAAATAATAATGGGTTTGAACTTTATATTAGATGAAAAATGCTTTGAGCTTTGAGGTAATGTTTAGTATTACAATTCCTCCCAAAGTTTGACTCCTTTCTTAAATATAACCATTTTAAGATTTTTAATATATAATTATAATATTTTTTATCTTATTCTCTATATAATATTTTTATCTATTCAATAGTCATAAATAAAAAAAGTTAAATTTAAAAATATTTTAAATAATATATTTACATTTAAATATTTTTAATGTGTATAAAATATTACTCCATTCATTATATTTTTAATTTAATTATACTAATATTGATATTTACATTTAACTTAATTTAAAATTTTTAAAATATTTTAAACTTTAAAAAATTACCTTTTATCCTAATTATTAATTAGATTATTAAAAGATTGTTAATTAGTGAAATGTAAATTTTTTAAATTAATAAAATTGATAAAATTTTAAATAAAAAATATACTTATTTTAAAAAGATTAGCATTCAATTTCAAACGTGCCAAATTCTAAAATAAAAACTTGCATATTCAATTCCAGAAGCAGAAGTAAAACGATATAATGGTTTTATGAGATGCTACAAGGCTCCCAATAGAGAAATTCTACTGTGAACAGGCATTTTAAATTCAATGTAAGTTAAGACTCAGTCACCTTCCTCCCAGGTGGATGCATTAAACCCCCCAATAAAGGGGCCTAAAACTAATCAAACAAGAAAGGGATCCCAGTATGATCCCCGGTATGTGAAAGTTACATAAATGTACAACCCCTTCCAGCTATACTTCAAACAGCAAGAAAGCTCTACCAAATATAAATAGATGGATACACCGGGAATTAATCATGGGCAAAAATTCTCAAACGTTTTGTTTTTCTATTCCCTCATGAATTCCTTGTGTATTGAGTGCAATATGTTGCATACATCAAAATTGTATTGTGGTGCAAGAAAGACCCACAAACACTACATTGTCAGCTGATAAATGCTTCAGTCCAAACTCTATGTGCAATCAAATATACCAAATTCCAATTTCTTCCAACTCTCTGCCCTTTCATCTCAATTCTCAGAGCATTATCAAGTGTCGTTGATCTCAGCAAAACTTGGCAAAACATGTAGCTGCATGTCCAGCAAGAAATAAGGGCTGTGCAGGTGGTGTATGACAATAGCCAAAGCGCTTGTAAAACTTTTGAATCTGAAAAATATCAGTTCCTTCGCACAAACCAAGCACCTCTCCTTGCAAATGAGAATATGCAAAGAACCCATGAGACCATGACGCTCTCCATCACCAATTTCTCCTTTGATTCATGATGGTTTCAGAAACTTCTGAATACAAAAGAGTTGAGCTCATCTCTGCAGATCAGCTGTCTCAGCCTTCCTATTGGGACTGTACTTTTGACGAACATGTCATTGCAATGATCAACAACTAAACCATTTGCATAACCTAATAATCTCATTCACCATCGTCTCCTTCTGAGCCATTGATAAAAAACCCAATCAGATTCAAGAGCTGATTTCAAGAATTGAGAAAGCTAATGAAGTATGGATGGGCAGCTCCAGATCACCAGAAGACATTTTACTTCAATGGGCACAGAAAGGTGACAAAACCGAGTCATACTTGAGGCTGTACATCAAGTATAGCCCCAAAGTCTGCAATATGGAAGCTAATACCATCCTGTGTAAACTAGTACGGAATGACATAAGGGAGTGCTGTAACATCTGCAGACTCTAGATGCAATGCTTCTGCCCACACCTTCTTTGACTCCTCAAGTCTTGTAGAATCAATTTTAGGCTTCTTTCCCCCATTATCCTCCCTAGCAAATAGCCATGACTGATCATTAATATCAGACCATTCCACTTTGGGAACAGTAAGTATTTCAGTAAGGTATTTGGCATCAGGATGTGGAGGCTTCAAATGAGCTTCAACAGTTTCCTTGACTTGATCAGCCACAGGAGGTCTCATTGAACAAGCATCTGGTCTTCTGAGTCCTAAACCATTAATCCTCATCTCTCGGTCATCAATCTTAGGCTTAGAAACTGCTCCCTTCCTCTCTGCTGAAGAAAAGGTGCACGGTTGGCTAGATTCTAACTTTCTTCCATTTTCAGCACTCGGCTCCAAGGATAAAACCTTTTTGTTCAACTTATAGTCAGTAACCACACCCTGTTCCTTACTTGTAAAGTTTAATGCGGTTTGACAAGGTTTTCTTCCAATTCCCAGAGAGGGTTGCGAGGATGACAGGCTTTCAACAGCCTTGTGATGATGGTTGTTGACAGCCTCCTGCCCTCCAGGTGCATAGTTGTTAGCAGTTTGTCTGCTATCCAATTTAGTCCCATTCTCAGAAACTGGTCTAGAGCATGAGGCCCTGGCATCCAATTTATGTTTAGCTCCTGCAGCCTCACTCTTCATTGCAAACCGGATTCCAGGATTAGTAGCACCATTTCTAATTCCATTTTGCTTGACCATAGGGGACAATAACGGTTGAGGCAATTTATTGATAGGACTCCCATTACCTGTGTACGTGTGAACATTAAACCAAACATAAGCAAAGAGATGGTAATTATCAGCTACCAAAACCTTTATCACATAATGTATTCCACTCGTGAATAAGTGGAAGACTGTTAAATCATTTGTGCAGTGAATAGATAACACAGTTGTAAAGACAATTTTATTCTTATGGAATGTCAACTTTCCATGCATTCTTTGATTTGGACCAGCAAGTCAATGTCAGTTTATGTGCATATGCAACTCAGACTGAGAGAGAGAAAGAGAGAAGAATCTATGGATGCCTCACTATCAATGCAACTAAGTGTCCTACAGACTGTCAGAACTTAAATAGAGACCAGATAAAGGAGGTGCGCGCTGAATAAGAGCCGAATATAGGAAAGACTTACCATGTACAAAACCATTCATATCAGGCTCCTTTCTTTTGCCAAGACTTCCATTGTTCGAATTGCTCCCTTTGAAAAGGTAGGACCCTTTTTCACTTTGAATATCTACAGAATTGTTGACATTCTCTGTTAGTTTAGTCTGCACTGGGGTTGAAACCTCCATCGCCTTCTCCTCCATCTTTTCCTTTTTCTTTTTTTTATCCTTAGATTTACTTTTCCTTTCTCTATCTCCATCCTTATGTCTATCTCCCCTGCCATCACTACTCTTATGTCTATTTTTATCTTTTCGCTCCTTTCGCTTCTCTGAGACCTTCTCCTCTTGGCAAACAGCCCCTTCAACAGCTTTTTGTTCTTTTGACATAATATTGCCAACAGAACCATTTTCCAAATGCTTTCCAACAACCGTGCAGCTCTGATCATTAGGCATTCTATTTTCCTCTCTGTTGTCCTTGATTTTATGACTCCCTTCCACAAAAATTCCATGATTGCTCTCCAACTCCTTCCCTGATGACTTAATACTATGTTCTTTGAAACTGATTTTATCAAGACTCTGGATTTCTTTTGGCCCATTCCATTTTCCATCTCCCTTCTCCAATTCAAGTAAAAGTCTGCCTTGTTGACGTGTCTGATCAACCTGAATGCCAAATGGGCCAAGCTTCTCACCATTCCGATGACTTGAGGAGTTAACAATTTGCTTACCCTCTGAGTCCCTCTTCTCTTCTTTCTCCTTGTTTTTGTCCTTGTCTTTGTGTTTTCGCTTCCGCTCTTTCTTTTCTCCATTTTTTTCACCATTTTTCTCTTTGTCCTTCTTTTCCTTTTTCTCTTTTTTCTCTTTGTCCTTCTTGTCTTTCTTAAGCTTTTTCTCTTTGTGCTTCTCCTGGGGGAAAAAAAATAGTAGAAAGAAGAAGGACAATTAAACGACTCATCAGAATAACATTACACTAAAATGCAGAAAGAGAGGTAAACTATATTTTACAGGAATTTTACCACTCATAAGCCAACAATCCCCTTAAAGCTAAGAGGTTTCAAAGGGAAAGGGGGAAAAAAGGTAGTTACCAAAGAGAAAAGATAGCCATTGAGCACAAGACCAAAAACAATATCTAACCAGCTATCTACCTACTCATCCAACTTCTGGTTAAAACAGTAACCAGCAATCTAGCAAATAATATGGGATAAGAGACTAAATTTTCATCAACAAGGAGGAAATGGATATGAAATGCATGGTAAACAATTACATGTGCATCTGTAGATTTAAAAGCCAGACCAACTTTTGCAATTAAAATGCAAGCTAACAAGGATATAGGCCACAAAAGGTGCAAAATTTTAGGAATGCTGTATTCAAAATCCCCATTCCAATTTGGATAATACACAGAATGGTTTGAGGAAAGTGCCCTATCTAAGTAAGCCAGCCCAAAACCAGATTCTATTATAAACTAACTTGGATACTTTAAAATCCTGAAGAGAAGATCATTAACTGTATATACTCACTCTGGAAGTAAGATAAAGTAATATGATGATAGATTTTATTCCCAGGAGCCCAGCTTCACAAGTAAACTTCCTTCACCAAATTATTCAACTAAGAAATCCAGCCATTCTAACTTAACCTTATATTCACATCAACAAACAATGATCTGGGACACAAGATACAAATCCAGACGGCATGTTCAACACTTTTCAAGCAGCAAGCTCAGCTCCTAAAACTTGTCAGCCATGGTAACCTAGTGTAACGCGATGGAACATACATCTAAAAGTCAATTTAAGATAATGCACTCAGCATGACTTCTAGAAACAGACTACTTGAGAAGTAAATCAATTTTTCTTTGTATGTTATTAGCCTCGATTCAACTGAAAACTTCCCTTGCTAATATGAACTTCAGTAAATTATCATGGAATGAGGAGAATTATTAGAATTCCTCGGTGAACGCTTTTGTGGAAAGAACATCAAGATCCAACTATTCCCTACAGCACTGACCCATTAAAACAAAAAATATACAAATTTCTTTTAGAACTCGAACAATGGATGAAAGGGACAGTAATAATTTACTTCTTTGACTGTCTAAACCAATGGCATACATTTTGGGGCATCTTAAATCAAGCTTGAAACACATAGTATAATATACATTGCAATACATAAAATCTTCATTTCAAACTATTATATCAAGGTTTTCTCATAGCATGTAGATGTCCAAGAAGAGGACATTTGGTCTTTCCTTTTCTGCGTTTGGTCACATATTAAAAAGCAAGGGGCACTCAAAATTTCAGGTTAAAAAGGACCACCAATTTGATAATTGGGAACATACTTTAATTTTTGAAAGGCATACAAAAGTCAAGCCTAAGCTTTGAAATACAACCAAATTCTCCAGCACCAAGTAAGAACTTCATGCAGAAGATAGAAGGACACAGTAAAGCAATCACTACTCTCCATAAGCTCGCTTCAGTCCATGAAACTATAAAACTATTTCAACAGTATATCTTAGAGTTGTCTAATTTCAAAATATGATATCAATTTTCTAAAAGATAGCCACATCCTATCAAATAAAAATAAGAAAACAGAAATTTCGTATAAATTAGTTTAATACATGAAATTTGATTTCTTCACAATTGAGTCATAACCTTAAAGGCACTTTCATTTTTTAGTACTTCACATACAACCTGTGTATAGCTTACCATATAAATATTCTCTTACAAGAACAGTATGAGAATATATGTGGTCAGTTTATCAACTACTTTAAAGGTTAGAGAAACCAACAGAAAAAGCATAAAAAAATATGATTTCATCTGGAAGAACTATTACCTTCCTCGTTCAACTTCCATAACAATGATAGCAGATGTTTATCAGTAATCAATTGTGCCAAGTGAATATATGCATCAATAAGAGAAAAATATTAAGCTTAATTACTCCTCTCATCTTCCCCATCAATATCTTTCAACTAGAGCTTAGTACATAAGGGATCTTGAGCCCTTAGGTATACTTATCCACATGCAGATATTTCAGATGAACAGAAAAATGATGCAAGTTTATAAAAACCTATAGTACCAGAATTGAATAGCAAGGGCTACAAATGGGAATCGGTTCACAAGGTTATATGCAGAAAATTAACCTTTATCAAAATGTTTGCATCACCATCAGGCCTAGCTTTCTTTTCATATCCCGGAGGTGGAAATGGAAAGCAGCGAGACATTGCACAAGATCAAGGGATCGGCAGAGTGGGAACCTTCCACCAACCGTAAAGCTTCCCCTAGTTTCCAGCTATGCTGTTCCAGTTTGGGAACAGACCAGAAACAAGTTTCTTGTCCATGCACCATGTCCTCGTACTCATTTCCAGCTTGGCATCAATCCATGGCCTTCTTCAGAGATTCGCAAACAAAATCTCCAGACCCAGCCAATGGATCCTCACTCCTTTAGATGCAAACTAATTAACCGAGATAGTGTAAATAATCTGAAAGCTATTGTGTAGAACACACAACCAATGCACAGAATAAATAGCCTCAACCTGAATATTATGTTGATGAATCAAGAGATCCCAGCAATCTGATCCTCAGACAACTGTACTAGTGAACTACACCTGCCCATCATCCAAAACCAAAATCAGGGCCTTTTTGCTGAACCAATGCAAGTATCAAGAATTGAAGCAACATAGCTAGTAAACACCACAACCTCAAGTGCAAAAAGCTAGTTAGTTCATCAGAACACCTAGACATATCCTAGTCCCAACAATTCCTCTTCAATCCATTTGCAGATTCAGTGTACATAGTCTCCAAATATGCATACGGAATACACAATATCTACTCCGAGAACAAAGGAAATCCAATCTTAACAGTAAAAGGTTTCACAGTGCCACAATTTAAGCTACCAAAGGAAACTTTGTTTAACCAGAAGGTCAGTCTCTTCCTATTATCGGTGCTACTCTGATCATAACCCTAACAGTTCCAAATGGGATCAAACTCTACAATGATCAAGAAACAAACTGCAAAATTCCCAGTCCCACTCATAAATTAATTACAAATACAGACATCCATTTCACGGCATCAATCCAGGAAACCAAACATTTTACAAATAATTAAATAAAAAGATCAAGAAAGGGTTGCAGAACAATCTCAATAACTGGTTAGTAGAAAAAAATTTAATCCTTTTAGAAAATTAGGGGAAAAAATGAAATTTTTCAAAGGGTTTTGAAGAAACAGGAAAAAATATTTATTTTGACATGTTTTGAAAACAAGTAGACATTGTTGAATTCAAAGAGACAAGATCACGGAGAAAGAGAAGAAACAAATCTCTAATTCTTTTTTTTTTTTCTCCTGTCTCTACCTCTCTTTCCCTGAATAAGCAAATACACTTCTGATATATATCTATAATAAGTGGGTTTCCTCTCTATGACTGTGTTTCCCCCTTTCTCCTCCTCAGATCCTCAAAAATCTTTGCAATCCTTTTGATATGGGTTTTGCTCAGAAAAAAGGCCGCCCCGAACAAATAATAACCCCTCAAGAGGGAAGAGAAATCTTGCTGTTAGGCAAAGCTCTATTTATAAAGGGAGAGAGAGAGAGAGAAACAACAATGAAACGTGTTAAAGAAAGAAGGATCCAGACATGCGAGAATAGGGAATTGGTAATGTGGCCAATAGGATTTCCTTTGTTCTATTCGCACTTTCCCTTCAAAAACATGATAATAAACTCTTTCTGAGGCTTTCCTCAAAAAAAAAAAAAAAACCTGACGCTTCTTCTTCTCAATCATATGCCAAAGATTTTATCATGTTTTGAGTGAGTAAGAGGAGATGGTCTTGTTTGATAAGTAATGGCAATGTGATGAGGAATGAAAGCTTATAATATAATATATTTTAAAACTTTTGAAAGTTATTTTATAGTATTTTTTTTTAATATTATCTCTATTCTTAAATTAAGAGAGAGAAAATAAATATTTTAATTTCAAATTGCAAAAAAAAATAATATGTCATGATAAATTATCATATTTTAGTAAATTATAATTTCTCTTTAATATATATGAAATACTCAAAGGATCTTATATTTTGACACAATAAAATATATGTAAATATCTTTTATTTAAAATTAATGTTTATTTTTAAAAAAATAAATATATTTTTGTACTTGAAGTTATATGAAGAATTCCTTTAATTTAAAAAATTTTATTTATTAATAAAAGTTAGATCGGTATTAAAAGACATGACTACTCTAACTAAGAAATATATTGCTATAGAATGTTTTATTCATGATGTATAAATTTGTGGCTTATAGAGTTTTACCCAACCGGATCGTCTTTCTTAATCCCACCGCGTTCTTGCGCTTCAGGCG
The DNA here is from genome assembly GCA_019593545.1 of Apocynum venetum. Taxonomy (NCBI): domain Eukaryota; kingdom Viridiplantae; phylum Streptophyta; class Magnoliopsida; order Gentianales; family Apocynaceae; genus Apocynum; species Apocynum venetum. Next base: position 4,437,045 of record SRSM01000324.1, read on the forward strand.
TTAACTCTCACGAGTCAAGTATACAAGTCAATGACAATAAATTCATACTACACTTACATAAATCATCTTAGTAGCATCACATTCTGACGGCCCAAACCTTAACTTCTCAGGTGTCAAGTGTTATAAGTCAATCACAACTAATTCATACTACAATTACATAAATAGTAACTTATATACATAGAATTTATCTTTAATTCCACATTTGAAGAATTCATCTTTTCATGATATGGAATTTACACAATAACGTAGTATATATAATCAAAGGCTCTTATCAATTTTTAATTCAAAATTAAGATATTAAAACTTTGATGGATAGAAGGCTAAAAATATTTAAGCCTATAGAAAATATTTTTTTAAAAGAAAAAAAAGTTGGGTATCCTTAAAAATTTTAAGAAAAAAATTATCAAGATTGAATTGAATTGCTCATAAAATCGGTCATATACCAGAAAAGTCTAATTAAAGTTAGTAAAGGGTATCTCTGTATAAATAGGTAGAAAAAGTAAATACGAACATATTTAATTAATTTACGTTATTTGATTAATAAGCATAGAGACGACAAATAGGGTTCACTTCCTCTTAAAAATTAAATATTAATTGTTCATTCACTTTCATTATTAATTATAATAAACTAGATGGTAATGTACTTTGTATATATCTTTGTTCAGGTAATATAGCGCTTCAATTTGAATGGTAAAAATGATATCATTTTTATATAAATAACAATTTTTTAAAAAAGTTATTTAAATTAAACCAATGAGAAAAATTGAATCAGGCTCGAATTTTGTCAAATTGATATTTTTTAGACTCAACCTAATCTAAACCCAGGTTGCACCGGTCCGCCCAATTTGCCACACCATGCCTTGTCATCCTTTCGTGAGCTGAACAAAGTTTATAAAATGGTGTATCATACTCAATACAGTTGCGGTAACTTAGTTGAGTAATGTGTCAAAAAGTCTTTTACCATCTACTATAACAAATGGTCCATCCATTCCTTTAGTTGCAGTAGTACATTGGTTAAAAATCCTACTTAACCTTTTATTTAGGGGAAAAAAAGTTTTTTTTTTTTACTATTAACCGAATTCATCCATTCTCTTTTCTTTTCTTTTCTTTTTATTTTCTCAATCTATGAAAGTTCATCCGAACATATAAATTCCGTTTGCTCTCTTTTGGTTTCTTTCCAAGTCCTCTATTCCAAACAGTGCATGGAGAGAGAATTTTGTGTAATCTCTCTTCTCTTCAGGTGCAAGTTGTCCGAAGGGTGCAATGTTGCTGTCTTAGACTCTTAGCTGTGTTATTACATGTAGAAATGACCCGATACAAGGTTTCCATTATTCCATATATATGGACCAAAGTTTCCGATGATACAGCTCTAGTGATTTCTTCTTCCTTTCATCAATATATATATATTGCAGAATATATAAATATTTTTCCAAAATCTTTAAACATTTTTACCTTTTTGTCTATATATAATTGAATATTCACTTTTAACTTAATATTAGAGTAATTAATCAATGCATTGATGATCTACATTGCTAATCAATTCCTTGAATTGAGTATATCTTAATTTAGGGATTTCATCCATTTTTGTTTACAGAATATATATAAATACTTGTCCTAAAGTCCTTAAATATTTTACTCATTTTGTCTGAAATCAAATATCAATTTTTAATTTAATATAAGAATTAAGAAGAGCCTTGGACTTTAAAAAAATTAATATAATATTCTTATTATTAATGTAGTTAGTGGTGAAATTACATAAGTTAGTGGATATAGACTCCTTAAATTAAAAACGTTGTTAGTTAAAATTTTAAATAAATATATGTTTACTTTAATAAAATAGATGTTCTAAAATAAAAATATGAATAATCAATTGAGATAGAATGAGTACTAATAGTAGTTATTTCATTTATATTTTTGGGAATACAGGTTAAGCAAAGAGATAAATTGTCAAGCAAAATTGTATAGTCAATCTTATGCAATTTTATTAAGCCAGAGTTTTTTTTTTGACACTCTTGCGTAAAATTGAACTGTCCTTTTAATTTAATACAAAAAGTAAAAGATTTGTTATCATAAATCCCACGCTCCATTACACACTTTTGTCATGCCTAGGTCAATATTACCCTTTTGATTATTCTAAATCAATTATTTAAATTTTGATTGCGGTTTTTATGTAATAATGGAAGATTCTATGATAAATGACAATACTCATCAATTTAGAGCATTAAACAAAGGTAATCAAAGCATTTGAAAGATTGAAAAAAATATGTTTTTTCACGTTATGAATGAGGGAGTTTCGTAAATTTTGAGAGATAACTCATTGACAAGTTATGTAAATGTGTACACATATGTCATGAAAGAATTCTATATAACAATTTATAGAACTAGGAGTTCCGTGACTTATTACACGAAACTACTATTTTATTTTCTTTTAAATTATTTTATCTTTTATAATTTTATTATATATTTAAATAAAAATTTATTTTTAAAATATGTTCATTGAATGAATAGTCCAAAAATTATCTCAAAACAACCCTCTTAGTAATTTCTTCATGATTAAAAAGAAATAAAAACAATTTTACACGAGTTGAAACTGCTTCATTAATAAAAATTATATTTGACTAATTAATTTTAGAAGTAAGATGACACAAAATAGTAAATGAATTAACACAACATCTCATCAAATTTAATTGCAAGAATAGATAAAATGTAAAAGAATAATATAAAAAAAGATCCAAAAACTAATGATATATTCTTACTATTGATTTATTATGAGATTATAAATTTATGCGTATATAGTTGTTAATTTTTAAATGGACTAAATTAAATTAATGTTTTTTCTTCAAGCTTGAATATGTTTGTTTAATTTCATAAAAAAATTGTTTAATTGAATTGTAATTCAAACCATTATTTGAAATTTATGGCTAGTAGTGATAATTGTCTTCTCCATAGGAATATTTCTTTTTTTTATTATTAATCATATTATTATTTGGTGTTTATTAAATTGGCGTGAGATTTAACAATTATGTAAATAAATTGCTTCATAAATTTAATTATTATTATCGTTAACTATGAGATACACACATTGGTGCTAGGAATACTATAAATTAAGGCGAATATTGGTTAAATTTTAAATAAAAATATATTTATTAATACACATCAAATTTTGAATGCAAACAATATTAAATATTAAAAACAAAAAAAGTGATTCTTTATTGTATAAACTCCACATAAATGCAAATCCTTGTTTGGGAAATATGTCAACATTAATCTTAAGATGCACAGATCTTGAACGCTCATTCAATAGCAGTTTGTTGCCATAACCAAAGCATTTAAATATGTACAGTGATATGCATATTCGGTCTTAAAGTCTGGGCATCGTGAGTCACTTTTGCTTTATGAATTCAGGTCCATTTTATATATATATAGCTTCTCCCTCTAAAACAAATGTATTCATTTCAATTATCTTTACTATTCAGTTCTATGATTCTAGAGCTCTGAAAATTTTATTTTATCATCTCAATTACTGTAAATAAATTCTAATAAATACTATTTGCATGGAACTTTAATTGTTTTTTAGAAACAAACAACGAAAAAATAAAGAAAGCCCAAGGAAAGGGGTGAATCTACATCCTTCTCACCAAAATCCATACTCATGTAATTTAAATATACTTTATTCATTCAAAAATAAATATTTACATTTGATTTAATATGATAATTAATAAAAATGTTAATCATAAAGAAGCTACCGCAACATTTTTATTATTAATAAGGTCAATTCTGAAACTAAGTGATTTAGTGATTATAAATTAAAAATGTTGATAATTAAATTTTAATAAAAATATTTATATCTTTTTTTTTTTAAAAAAACAATGCAAGCATCAAATGAAGGAATCACTAATTAAACAAAATATCCTTCTTCATCTTTTCCACCTCTTCTTTCTCTTATCTTTGCAATCACATGGTGATCTCCATGATTATGTACGTACAATCTATTTGATTTATTATTGAAAAGTAGATATAGATCCGAGCTCCATTTTATAATCTGTGGATTATAAATCTTTTCAAAGATCAGAAATAGAAATTTGTATCAAAACGAAGTGAGAAAGTACTAATAAAGGAGAGGAAGATGAAACAAGACAATAATAAAGTCAAAAGATTAAGAGCGGGCAGGATTAAGCTAATGAATTTAAGCGAGTTAACAATAAAGTTAACAAATGAATGAATTTAGGTGAAGATGTGTGATTTTTACATTGCTTAAAAAGCAAAGATTATCATCTTGTTCTGTCTAAATTTCCGGAAATAAAATAAAAGGATAAAAGTATATAAGTATTTGAATATTGCATGTTTTTCCTTTATTTATTTAATTATAAATACTCCTAATATTCATTTTAAACTTAACCATGCAATGTCGAATTAAATACCTTTTAGAACACATTTAATTTATTTTTTTCTTTAATAGTATCTTTTAATTCACAATGTCATTGTAAATAAAATTATATTATATCCATTAATTTTTTCTTTACAATGCAAATACCATGAGATAATATCATAATTAATATTTTAATTATTAATTATCACAGTGAAATTTTTTTATTAACATTAATGTATAAAGATGGTTTTTAATATTGGTATCCAATGTTGTGGTTGTAAGTTCCCCGAGCCAACCATGGAAGAGGGAATCGAAATTAAAAAGTGTCACTCGGTATAGCGTTGTTCTATAATTCAGCCCCAAATCAGCCCTTATCATATCTTGTCAGGGTCCAAACATTTGGATTGTATTTGCATATCATTGTGTCTTTTTTTTTTTAAAAGATAAAATAAAAATTTACAATTGAAAGACTTTTGAAAAATCATTATTTACCTTAAAGACTTCCATTCAAGTTATATTCTAATACCACATGTTGGATCATGGATCTCACATATTCACATCAAATACACTTCATTAAATATTTTTAACTAAAACTACATCTTTAACTAACATATTAATTATATTTTTAATTAATCTATAATAGCTCTTTAAAAAAAAAACACATTTAACATGACATCCAATTATTATCAAGTCAAATATTTATATTTAAATAGAAAATTTATATTCAAATATAATATTTAGTTATTTAGTTGATCATTTTTTATAAAAAATAATATAACACTAATTTTAAATCAAATTCATCATTCCTTATAAAAACACATTTTAAAATAACTATTTTACCTCCAAAATTTCTATCGCATTCAATTTTTTTCTCACATGAGTCTCACAAATTCACATAACTGTTTTCATTAGTTTTTAATTAAAAATACAATATTAAATATTTTATATTTTATATGTTTAATAATATTATAAATATTGTGAGACATAAAAATATCATATCAGCTCTAAATTCCAAATAAAAAAATTCTTATTCAAACATAAAAAACTATTCCCATTTAAAAAATAAAAAACACTTCTCAAATTTTAATCCAAAAACTTTTCAACAATTGTTTTTCTTTAATTCATTTAGTCAATCCCAGCCTGAGGTCAACTTATCTTTCAATTTTGGACGAGAGCTGGTCCAGTAAAAAGGCCCACAATGGCTGTATAGCCCCAAGACTGATATCAACTGCCAACGTCAAATCAATAAACGGTACATATTTATTAATTGAACCATTAATAAATATGTCGGTGGGAAGACGGACCGACCTTTTGTGGTTGTGAATTTTACTTTTTTGAATTTTATAACAATTTCAATATAAATAATTGAACCATTAATAAATATGTCGGTGGGAAGACAGACCGACCTTTTGTGGTTGTTTGAACTTTAAAGATATCTCATAAATTCGTTACCTTGTGCCATAATGGATGTGAATTTTACTTTTTCGGTTTAAAATTTTAATTTCAATAAATTTTAGAAAAATCAAATTGTATTGAAATTTATATAAAATTGAACAAAATTAAAATAATTGAAATTTAATATTTTTATATATCAAATAATTAATTAATAATGTGCTAACATTAATTTATATTTTAAGTATAAAAAATAGAAGTTATGTTTTCTCCATTCTCTGATTTTTAAAATAAAAATAACAAATATTTTTATGATTTTAAAATTGAACAGAATTGAATTGAATTTCAGTAAGACCAAACAAAAAATATTATTTTATATAGATTTAATTTTTAAATACAGTACAGTTAGTTGAATATATGACTTTTAGAATTATTGATCTTCAATTAATTTTTATTATTTAAATTGAATAATAAATACCCTTGTTACATTAATTATGCAAAGAAAATTTGCATACTTAATTTTAAAAAAAGGAGTCATATTATAATAAATACATATAACTTGTTTGCTTGATAGCCAAATTTACAAAGATTAAAAATAAAAATTAAAAATGATTTAATCTTATATTGTATTTTATTCATTTCATTTAAATTGTTCATATTTATTTTTTAAGGTGTCATATTCAAATTTTTTAATTTCTAATTTTAATATGCACTTTTATAATTTTACATTTATTTATAATTTTTAGATGAATTGTTTAATTTTTTTTAAAAAAATAACACAATAAATACTAATAAGGATCATTTAGAAAATTTCATTATATTTTATTAATCTTAATAATTTTTATGTAAGTCTAAATTTAATAATTAAAATGAGACATACAAATTATATAAAAAATAAATTTTTGTCACAATCAATAATTTCAAAAAGTTTGACCTTTTCTACCCTACCAAATCAGTAAACTTAGGCAAAAAGACTTATGCGATTCAAGAAGGAGACAGAGTTACGCAAATTAGACGCGAAAGTGTTCTGGCCTTCTTGGGGAAGGGTGAACCACAAACCTAGCTACTCTTTCCATAACCCAACATATTAATAAAAACAACTATTTTAAACACGCTATAAAAGAAAATAAAATTGAACTTTTATTAAATACTTTCTCGATCCATTTTTATAATTTTGTTTGTTTTAATTATAAAATATTTGTTAATTTTTAAAATTATTTTATATATTATTTTCAAATTTAAAGAGAATAAATACTTCAATTTTTTAAAATATAAATAAATAAAAATATAGTAAAAAATAAAATAATTTATTAATATATATATAATTATTTAACATATCTTATAAAAATGAATGAAAAGAGTAATACTTTCTCGCTTTCTATATATAGGTGAATACAAGAGATAATTGTAAGTGAATTTGTATTTGCAAATAACAAGCATTAAGAAATTATCAAAATTCGTAAGGAAAATAATTCATTGCATTTTCCAAATCCTAAAAACAAACAAACCCAAAGAATTTCCATTTTTAAAAATATGGTCCGTAAGATTAACTTCGTTTTGACAAAACGTCCCCACTATATTTTCCCTTTATATAATAGAACTCTCTCCAACAATAAGCCTCAACAAGTTCTGGAATTGTGTGACTCACTGAGAAAGATCAAATATGGGGGAAAACAAAACTTCAAATGCTTCCACCACTGGACTCCATGTAGCTATGTTCCCCTTCTTCGCTTTCGGTCATATTAGCCCATTTGTTCAGCTATCCAACAAGCTATCCCTGCTTGGCGTCAAGATTTCTTTCTTGTCGGCTCCTGGCAATGTTAGCCGCATCAATTCCATGCTCAATTCAAGTCCAACCACTCAAGTTATCCCTCTCACTTTTCCTCAAGTCGAGGGTCTTCCTCCGGGTGTTGAGAATACTGCCGACTTGTCTCCAGCAGAAAGTGATCTCCTCAGAGCTGCTCTGGATTTAATGCAGCCACAAATCAAGACTGTGTTGTCAGAAATTAAACCCCAATTTTTGCTTTTTGACTTTGCCCAACATTGGCTTCCATCCCTAGCTTCGAAATTGGGGATCAAAACCATCTTATTTTCTGTGTTTACTGCTCTTGCCACTGCTTTTCTCATAGTTCCCTCAAGGCTTCCAGAAGTAGAACCCAAACGATCTCCAAACCTTGAAGAATTAAAGAAACCCCCAATTGGATTCCCTCAAACCTCAGTCACCTCAGTTCCAAGTTTTGTGTCTAAAGATTTCCTGTACGTATTTAAGAGCTTCCATGGAAAGCCCCCCGTTTATGACTCTCTAGTGAAAGGCATTACAGGGTGCGATGCTATACTCGCGAAAACTTGCCATGAAATGGAAGCTCCTTACGTCGACTATGTCAAACGACAATTCAAGAAACCGTTTCTCCTAACCGGCCCATTAGTTCCTGAGCCACGGCTCGAAGATTTAGAAGATAGATGGGCTAAGTGGTTGGACCTATTTTCGGCCCATTCTGTGATTTTCTGTTCCTTTGGAAGCGAAACGTTCTTGAATGATGATCAGATCAAAGAACTGCTCCTGGGCTTAGAGCTCACTGGGCTTCCCTTTTTCGTAGTTTTGAACTTTCCAGCCCAAGTAGACGCTTTCGCTGAGTTGAAAAGAACTTTTCCTGAAGGATTCCTGGAAAGAGTGAAAGACAGAGCTGTGATCCACTGCGGGTGGGTGCAGCAACAGAAGATCCTGGAACACAGTAGCGTGGGCTACTACGTGTGCCACGCGGGATTCAGCTCGGTGATAGAAGCAATGGTAAATGATTGCCAGTTGGTGATGCTGCCTCAGAAAGGTGATCAGTTTTTGAACTCTATGCTCGTGAGTGGTGATTTGAAGGCTGGGGTGGAGGTAAATAGGAGAGATGAAGATGGGTATTTCGGGAAGGAGGACATAAAGAAGGCCGTGGAAACCGTGATGATGGACATCGATAAGGAACCGGCGAAATCAATCAGAGAAAATCATAAAAAATGGAAGGAATTTCTGCAGGATAACAGCATTCAGGAGAATTTTATCAAGAAATTGTTGAAGGAAATGGAAGCCATGGTGGAGCCACGTTACATTTAGATATTTTTGTTGCGATGCGGGAATAAATCTTCCGACAATGCATTGGATGATCGAATCCCGTATGGCAAAATTTTACTGGTGAAAGTTTCTCCTGTGTTTGTCCTGAGCTCTCTCTCAGATTAGGGATATCTAATACAATTTTTGGAGAGTCTTCTTTCCCTCGTCAAAAGAGTGAAAGAGAAATTGCTTTGAAAACGTCAATATTATATTAATTGCTCCACTAATTTTGAAGTTTGAGATAAAATTCACAGGTCATCCTTCAAAATGTAGGATTTGTGTTAATTTGGCTCTTAAGATATTTGTGTGAAAATAAAAGTATAAATACATTATGAAAAATAAAGTGAATAATTATTATTTTAAAATTGGATCGTTAAAAAGGAGGTTTTACTCCAAATGGTTTTTTCTTTTTGCCTTAAAATTGTGATCCGACATGACCCCTAAGGTAAGGACTTGTTCAAAATAAACTTGTACGGTAATTACTGTGATGAAATATGAAATGAATGAATTTCTGTTGTTGGCAAGAGCGGAATGAAGGAAGGCTTTGAGCTGCCATTGATTGTCTCAAACCAAAGTAATTATAGGTGCTTTTGCCTTTTCTACTACTGCTGTATAACTATTTGTATTTGATGGTTGAGAAAGCCAAGCAAGAAATATGTAAAAGCTTCTTTTATTTATATATATTATGATTTGTACACTAGGAAAGTCAAAATTATTGCATAAGAAGAAAATTAACATTATTATTTGAGAGCATTACATATATTATTATTATTATTTTTATCTTCTAAATATCAAATACTATAACATATTTGGCATTTTCACACACACACACACACACACATATATATATATATATATATATATATTCACATAGATGCTGGACGTGCCATTTTAAAATTATGATATATAATTTTTATTTAGATATTAAGTGTGCTTAATTAGATTTTTCTTATCATGAAAAATAAAATCATTTAAATGGATGAGTCTTGCCTACTGTGTACATAAATTATTTTTAAAAATAATATTTTACATACTTTTTCCTTGGTTTTCCAACCAAAGACATCAGTAGTAGAAAAGGCAAATACTTTGGTTTGAGACAATCAATGGGCAGCTCCGTAAATGCCAAACACGGGATGTCAAAGAATTCAACTACTATTGGCTATCTCAAAGTTTATGCTACGATCATCAAAATCAAAGGGATCTTTAAATTTTTATATTTAATACAAATATCATTTGATAAGGTTATTTTGACAGAGTATTTATCATGTCATTTATTGAAATTCTATTTGATATACTAATTTAATATATTAAGATAAAAATATTATTTTTTAATAAATTTATTTAAATGACACAAATAATATTATATCATTGATTGATGGCATTATATATTGAATATAATTTTTAAAATTGAATGTATATTCATTTGATATTCATATTATGTGGATTGATATTTCAATTTTTAATAATCACATGATTTATATTTTTTATATTAATATTGATGCATTTGAGATGTTTTTATCAATAAGGAACATTCTTCCATCTCATGCTTGGTTACAGTGATTGTCAAAGATTTTACGCAAAATGAACCCTTTAAACAAAAATGATATGTCATAGATTTCAACAAAATAAGATAACTTAACATATACTTTACAATTATTATCAATCACGGACAGCCATGAGGTGAGAGCTCATCATTTGAAGTGAGGAATCTAAAGGTCCACAATGCTAATAATGGATCAAAAAGCTTTTTTTTTTTTTTTGATATTTTTCGAATTTCAATTAAGAGACAAATCAATCAAAATTAAATGTCATTCAATATCGATCAATATTAATGGCGAATAAAAAAGTTTTTTTATTGAGAGCCAACCAAAATATTAGGGCCGACAATTTGAACCCGATTCGTCAACACGATACGACACGACACGATTATAATGGGTTAGGGTTGACATGACATGACACGACAAGACACGTTTATTGGCAAACGATTTTCGTTCAAATCAAATTGAGCATTTAAAGACTAAATTTCAACTTGTTTAACTTATGAAAAAGTTTTTCTCTTTAATTTTCCAAAAGAAAACAAAATTTTCTTTTAACTTTATAAAATTTGAATAGTAAATTTAATCATTCCGTCCTTACTTACACTGAACTTTTAAATTAAATTTAAAAATATTAGAATTTTATTAAGATTTAGTTATGTTTAATTGTAAAAATTATAATTTGAGTGTTTAAATTATTTTTTATGTTTTTCACTTATTAATTGTGTTTTATTTGAATTGATAATTTTCCCGTAATATGAATTGATAATTTTCCCGTAATATAAACGGGTTGACACGCGAGTGACACATGAGTTGACACGAACATGATAAGCTGACATGAGTCAAACCGAACACAACACGATAGCCAACCCTACAAAATATGCAAGGAAATGAAATTTTAGGGGAATATTTTGAATTTTTTAATTACATGATGAATTGCCCATGCCTTGATTTTCTCAAACTGGCATTTAAAGTAGGGGTTATCCATTTGGAAATGTAAACATTGTACATATTATAAAGGGAATATTGCAAATTTTTTAATGGCATATATTCAATTGATTTTTTCCAACATACCTTCAAAGTAGAGGCCATTAATTCATAAATGAAAACATTACAGGAATGGGATTAACATGGCTGCCCATTCCGGTCACTACTCACTGGGGCCAAAATCATAACTATTCATAAGTGGTGAAGTTGGAAAGAAAATTATCAATTTAAATGCGGGGAGATAATTAATTTCGGTATTAATTATTATAAAATTATTGTAAATGTGTTGACATAAGATTTTTATTTTATCAACATTAATATTTACCTCTGGTGCACAAGTTAAAAAACTATATTATAGATATAGTGAGTACATCTCATTAGTTTTTTTGTTAAAATAAAATATATATTAATGAGATGAATTAGTTATAAAAGTCAAAATTACATAAAAAAGAGGTGTTAAAATTATCTAGAGAAAATTAGCTCGTAGTGTATATGACCAAATAGAAGTGAGAACATTAATTTAACATATTTTGATATTTTAATACAATAATTGTGATATTTGTTATAATAATTATGATGCTTCTATTTAAATATAGACAAATCTATCTTGAATTGAATAGTATGATTGGTTGGTGTTGAAATCTATTTTTTTATGCATTACAATTTTCGTTTGATGGCTGAAATCTGACAAAAAAGGCTAAGAAATATTTTTTTATAGATCTACACAAAATTTGTCAAAATTTTTGCCTGAAAATCTAGTAAAACCATTCATTTTCATGTTAAGAAGGAAAACAGAAAATAAAAACCAAGAAACACCCCATAAAAAGGAGATAAGAATCACAAAATAAAAATTCAGCCCAAACCAAAACTCTAGCAGCCAGAAACCATGATAACCGGCGTCTTCCTGTGCAGCAGATAAGAGTAAAGCGAGTACATTTTATTAGTTTAACTTATCAAAGTTCGAACAATGAATAAAAGGGCTTAGAGTGACCCCCTTTCTTCTTTCTCTCTCCTTCGTGGTTACTCAGTTACTCTTAGCCTTCACTTGCTACTTATCATGCACTCAAATCCTGCATATTTCGGCTATGGTTCAATCCAAACTCCACTCTTGGTCAAAGACTTTCCTTTTCCTGTTCTTTTTTGTTCTCTTACATTTTTTTGCCCCACAACAAACCATGATAAATTTTTTTGCAAGGCTCATTCACGCATTTCTTTCTTGTTCTTTGTAGATTACGCTATATTTGGTTTAGAATTTAAAAATAAACTTATTATTTTTCACTCTTCCTCTCTCTTTGCCATTTCCCTATGGCTGCCACCCATCATCACCGCTCTCATCTCTTATTCTTCTGCTAATCTGAGTCTCCCTCCTTAATTTCGTGTAGATCTTCATGATTTCTTCCAGAGATGAACACGCAAATCTGCAAAGAAAAAGCACATCCGATTGGTAGTGTGCCCCGATTGGAATACACTTATGTTGGAGAGCTCAAACTCATCGAATTTGTAGAGAATGGGAGATATGAGAGAGAATAGGGAATTAAGGAGACTTTGGCTATAAACGCTACTTCATAATGGACTTCATCTATGGAACTGATTATTGAATCAAATTCCTCTAATGCTTGCAATTGGATCAGGTTGCCAAATTCATCTTCTTGGAAGTTAAGAAAATTTATTTTGCAAATTGAGCTGTTGAAGACATTGATTAAATCTTGGAGCATTTAGAAAGTGGTTCGAGGGTTATGTCTCTGTTTTTGCTCCATTCTTAATGCTGGTAATTTGCCGAAGGTTTGGTGTATTGACAAATTTATTTTAGCAATATGGCCTTTAGTGGTTTGTATCTTGGCAATTGTAGCTGGTCTGGTACGAGGTAGATACTACGGTTGGTTGTTAATTAGACAAAAAAAAAAGTAAAAAATGATAAAAACACCCTTAAAAAAAGGTGCACTAACGGATAAAACCCATCAAACAACAAATGTGGACAGAGTGGCCAAATTGAGACAAAAACAAAAGATTGAGTGCCTAACTTGAAAAAAAGAAGTGATAAAGTTGATTTTATGAATAATTTATCTTTATCATTGAATTAAATGTATATGATCTCAAGTAAACTTTATATGTTGTATAAATGAATGACATAGTACACAAAAATTTAAATGAGTTTTTTTTATTATAAAAAACATATTATTTATTGTAAAACTCGTATATTGAGACTAAATTTTGAATTTTTTTTTAAAGTTGTTTTCTAAATATGAACAGAGTGGATATATATATATATTTGATGGAAAAAAAAAGTGGAAAAAAAAATTAAAAGAGTGGACAAAAAAAAAAAGCCCAAATATAACCAATTTCAATCCAAAGTGCACTTTCAGAGGTCAAATTTCGGTTATTTCTTCATCAAATGATTTATTGCCACATTTATAGAGATGGATTAAACCCTACAACACAAACTGAAGGCCCAAGCAAATAGTATATGAAATTGCATAATTATCCCGGAAAAAACATTCTTAAATGAGCCCATCTCAACGATCTTATTACTTATGACATTATATTAAAATTTTAGAGTATATGGTCTATGAAAATCTGATCCATAATCATATGTAAGAATTTTCCAACTATAAACCCGTAATTCAACTTGAACCCTGCCAGTATAGTACAGCCTTGAAATACCTTTAAAAGATGCATTTATATCCTTTTCTTCTTCCACCTGTAGCAATGGTTACATTTGCACAATGCTCTAAATCTATCTAATTCTCTACACACGGTTCTCACAACAAAATCACTAATGGAATTATGGAAATCTTCAATAAAAGCTAGTTGGTTTCCATCCAGAAGATAATTTTCCAGTAACTATTAGCACTGTGTAATTCCTATACGAAAATATCAACAACCAACCATAGTAACCATTTCTAATCTCTAATCTCTACAGCAATATCATCTTGATCAGCAGGAGTCAGTTGGATCATGTTCAAAGCCAATGACTCTGTTGGAAGGGAGAGGACATAGCAAGTAATGGACGGTCTAACATGTTAGACTGCAAAGATGCAATGGCATATCCTGTCGACTGCGGAACTCCACTAGATGAATTTGGAATTGCACTGCCATTGAGAAAGGGACAAAGAATTGAAAGAAAGATATAACCCAAGCCACCCACAAAGTAATAAAGGCTACCTACCTACATACTTTGGCTGCATGATTGCCAATTATTGAACATTAGCAATTCAATCATGTGCTGCACATACCTAATTCCTTAATTCAATTCTAGCATGAATAACAAATTATCATGCAATAATATCAAGGTTAGTTTTCCTCTTTTGATCATTAAATGCACCAGAGAAAAAAAATCATGGAGCTTTGTTTGAAGAACTCTAAGCTAATGAATGAAAGATATAATTATTAGTAATTGGGATCTATTTGGCATGTATTAGCACGCTGAATGATTTTTCTATTCCATCTTACTTTTCAGTCAAATGTGAATAAGTAGCAAACCAATCAGAAGGGAATTTATTCAAACACACCATAAATCATCTTTGAGTAAAGAATTAAGAGGATCACAAAGCCCAAATTGCATAAGTATTTCAAATGGGCAAAACCATTTCTACTTAAGTTGGTGAATATACCTGAATGATAGCGATAAGGAAGACTCCACAGGTGCAGATATGCAATCATCGTCAGGAGGAAATAGTGACCAAAAAACTGGAAAGCAGCAAGCAATTGATGACCACATTTTCATCAAACAAGAAAAATCATTGGCGGTTAATGCACCAAATTAATATCTAAATATTCGAAGATACAAACTCAATGTTGAGCAGAGAACATCACCAATGAAAGAAAGATCCTTTTTCTTTTTCTTTTTTTTTGGAGAACAAAGATCCTGTATTATTGTGACAAAATGAAGGAAGGCCCACATGCATGTTCCTTTTATATATTAATAGTCCATTTGAAATACAAGGTTAGAAATGTAAAGCTAACCTGATTGTTTAGAGTCATCTTGAAAACCAGAGCAGAACAGCATATCCTGCAGGCCATCATGAACTATGAGATCAAAATGCTTCACAGTGACTGCATTGCGCACCAATCAGAGGGTAATGTAATGGAAAACCTACAAAAATATCTAACACCACCGCTCACCTTTTTTTTACCTTCATCTTTATGGACCATTTCTGCAGGAAATAAATGCACGTAAGTAGAGACTACAGAATGAAGTGACAGGAGCCTACATTAGGCAGAATGATGTTTACTGTCCTAAAAGTCAGATAAGGTCCTAAGTTGACTGCACAACCTTTGGACTATTTAGAACGGAGAAATAGACAAATAAAAACTAGAGATCAATATACATGACCACCATCTCTACATACAAAATTGAATCAAAATTTTATAGAGAGCGAAACCTATTCAAGTCATAGCTTGCCACAATATTCTTGATAGAAATACTATCAGCTTATATGGCCAACAGTATATGTCAATTTGGATATCAAGAATAAGAAATATCAGCCCTCACAATCCATCTTTATGAGCACAGTTCACCACCTAAGGGTGAGGATTGAGGAAGAAGTCTTAGTTGAAACCATCATTTAAGTCCAGAGATGGGAAAAAAAAAACTAGACCTGCTATAACTGTTCTAGTAACTTTAACCAATTATCAATTTCTTTGAACCAATCACTGCCATTGAAATACTTAGCCAAAGAGTATCTGAGAGTAAGATTGCTACCAATGTTAGGACCACTGGGTTTCACAGCCAAACTCAGGCCAAGAAAGCAATCATCTGTTTGAGAACCAAAGTCCCAGAGATTCAATTCAAGATTTGGTTTTGATCCTGCAGCAAATTGCAATTACTTTCAATTACAAGTACTAAATATTACTTGCACAAGCTATTGAGCAGAATTGCAAATATTTACCAATGCTGCTAAGTGTTAGCTGTAGGGGATCCACAGGCGAACGAGGAATCCAATAGCCAACCTAATCCGATTGCCCACGTTAGGTGGCTTATAGGCGATTAACAAGCTATCAAATATTAAAAAAGCATATATTACCTGGAAGAAGCAATGCTGTAAGCATTGATCTGCTGTTGGTCTCTTTGTTGGATCCCATGAACAAAGTTGCTTCATGGCAAAACAGGAATTAAATCTTAAAAAATTATATATATGTTTCTGAAAAACTAAAAAGCAACAAATCACATTTCATAAGTCATATTTATAGGTACCAATTCTCAAAAAAATATTGGTATCAGTAATCTATTACCTTGATTAAATCAATAGCTTCTGGGCTTGCATTGGGAACAACATCTGAAAGATTGGCCGGCATTATCTGCTTCCAAAAATCCAAAGCAGATAAAGGTGAAATAACAATGAATTCAGGCCCACCAGGGGTTGGGAGGGAAGAATATAATGCAGAAAGAAACTTCTGACAGTCTAAAATTGAACTCACTTCAAAATAACTAATGTCAACCAATCGAGAAATGCTTCTTGCTTCAGGAAAGATTGTCCAATCTGGTCGGCCAAGAACACAACATATCTTGTATAGCTGATCCATTTCACTGCATATACAAAAACAGGATTCCTGAGATGTTCAAGGATGCAGCTGTGCAACTTAATTAAACTACCCAACTGCTGTTATAGATATTATTCAAAAGGTCTAAAGATCTTAGTGCAGCTTTTTGACTCTGTTAAAATCTTAACACTGCGCAGTAGCATTTTGGTGCATCGCTAAAGTGATTTTTGGAAGTTACTTGCTTAATATTATTGTTGGGAAATATGCATCAAATGGACTCCAAATACATTCAACCAGAGCAGATGGCAAAATAGCATGCAGGGAAACTTAAGATGGTTTGCAATTAATATGAGATTATGGATTCACCTTTCACCGGGGAAGATTGGACAAGAAGTGAAGAGTTCAGCGAGTATAGCACCAACTGCCCACATATCTGCAACATTTAAAGATGTAATCTAGTTGGTCCAGAAAACCAGTAAATAGAAGTGGAAGCGAACCAGAAGAAACTGTCCAAGATATGATGAAGAAAGAAATAAACTGATCTTAGTACATAAAACAATCCAATGCCAACTTAAAGCACTGTCCTTCAAATGATACAACAACACAGGATTTATACAAAACTCTGACGATGCACAGGAGTTGTATAGGTAGATGATCAAGTCATTAAATATTGATGCAAATGCTGTATAGACAAATGATAATGATCAAAGTTATGCAACTCATTGTGTGGATTCATCTGCCTTTGAGTGACTAAAATCTACAATAGTCAAGATCGCTAGTCAGAAGTGTCAACAATGTGATATGCTTTCAACAACATGATATTTAGGAGCATTAAGCTGTTGCAATCAGAATTTAAGTTATTGTTACATACCAATTGCAGGACTGTAGGATGAAGATTGCAACAAGACTTCTGGTGCTCGGTACCTTAGAAAGACAAGTAATTACCACAAGGCATGAGAAATTTGTTAAGAGAGGTACACAAATAATTGTTTAAATTGGCTAAGTTACTCACCAGCGAGTAGAGACATAATCAGTAAAAGGAGGGAGTGATGACACTTCTCTAGCCAATCCAAAGTCAGCAATTTTGACGATGTCCTTTGTCACCAGCAAATTTTCTTCAGAGCAAGGATTTTGAACCATTCATCAAAACCAATTTCAATACATTTTGTAAAAAAAAAATGTTAGATAAATATAGATCTGAAGAGAATAATACCAGGTTTCAAATCGCGATGAAAGTATCCATTAGAATGCATATATTTAAGTCCTTGCAGCAATTGAGACATCATGCCTCGAATTTCTTCCTCTGAGAAGGGCCCTTGCTTTTCTCTCATTATTTGGTATAGGTTATGTTCCTGGAAAGATATAATAAGTGCACGATCAAGATACTTCAAAGAAGATAGGTAATTGAGGCACATTTCAACCAGAGAGAGATTTTCATCCAATCAAAACTGATGAACATTTCTACAAAATGGATACAGAATCATCATCTTTTCAAACAAATCAAAGAAGTTCAGAAATCAGACCGATTCTGCTCCTTCCAAATGTTCATTATCTGGTAAAATCTAAGGATTAAAAATTGTCCTTATGCTACCTACCTGATGTATATTAGGAAAGTTTCCTGGACGAAAATTAACTGAGAAATGTACCACAACTCAAAAGTGCAAAATCAAAGAGAACTCAAAGGAAGATACAGTAAATATCTACTCGTATCTATGAAAGACTCTTTAACCTTTTTTTTTTTAACCAAACTCTTTAACAAATTGATAGATTATAAATAAGTTTCATCATCTATGGCAGGTTAAAGACACAATAAATTTCTCAGCTACGAGGAAAAATGATTTTTCTCTGAATGAGAAACAAGAAAATAGGAGAAATGGCATAAGTAATTAAAAGATACCATATATTCAAACACAAAAAAAGTTCATTGTATTCTCGAACAATCTCTTTCAACTTGATAATCTTCGGATGATTCAACTTCCGGAGGGACTGCAAAAAGAGAGAAAAAGGATGAAATGTTTAAATTGTACCAGTCATAAGTCGTAACAGGGAACAATATCCTAGTAAATCCAACAGTTTAAACACCAAAGTTAGATAAGACATGCCTTAACTTCTCGCAGATTCACACACTCGTCCCAGTCATAGAACTTTCTTTTCATTTTCTTGACGGCAACCTGCACCAAATTTGGAAGTTTAAAATTTTAATTCACTATAGTTAGCAGCAGGAAATTTTTTTTTTTGGGGTCCAATCTCTAATTATCACATGTTCCATTAAAGAGATTAGGAGAGTAAGTAAATGTTTACTTACAATCTCTGATGTTTCAATGTTAATGGCTTTATATACACTTCCACAGGTTCCATCACCAAGCTCTTCCAAGATTTTATACCTGAAAGAAGATTTCCAAAAGAAAATACAACAATAAGATGAAGGAAAATGAGACTAATATTAGTGACTGGATAGTAGAATATGAGCACAGAGTCTCGCCTGTCCATAGTAATCTTTACAACAAATGATGATCGTATTTTGTTCAATGAACTTCTAACCTCCAAAGAGAGGTTACTGTACTTTCAGAACAGTGTCTAGCACTGGGTTGTAGATTTACATATATATTTATATGCTGCATAAAATATAATATGACATAAAAGGCCCACTTCTCAATGTAGGAGTGATTAAAAATCAACCAAAAAATTATCAACATGCTTGAGTGCAGCCTCTACAAGCTGCAATGAGAAGTTAACATCTAAGTGCAGCCACTTTTCTCTGTCAAATCCAGGCTTTAACTTCAGTAGCGTCAATTGCATCGAAGAAAATTACATGATGTCAATCTCTATGACTTTTGCATGAGCTCCAATATTTTTATCTGTCAAAGTCCAAGAAGAAAACTGAAATAAATATAAAGGGACAACAAACTTATCAAGTCATCAGTATAGATGACGAAAATATAAAATAAAATCCAATGCCTTAGAGAAAAATGAAAAACAAACAAAAAAGAGCATAAAATCAATAGTGCAAACTTCAATTTAGCAATCTTGCATTAAAATTGGTGAGAAAAGAAACAAGATACAAAATTCAAAATTTTCTTTTCTTTTATTTTTAATAAAATAATTAGTATTTCAAGAATTGAAACAATAAAAATATAATTGTATGCTTCTTTCTGGAATATACTCCAAAATTTGTGAAATTCTTCTCTAACAAATTAATGCTCATTAATAGGGTCCATGGACATAGAGCTAATCTCCATCCAAATCTTGTCACGACGAGGTATAAGCAGGCAGTTGAGATAGTATCCTTTAGGCAAGAAATCTGTAAATCGACAAAAAGGAAGAGATTTGGAAGACCTTTAAAACACACTTTGAAATAATCATCTTTAAACAAGACTTGGAAATTAAACATACTTAAACGAGACAAAAACTTATATAACAATGATCTGGACAAAAACCATCAGACTGATCCCAAAATCAATCAGACACAGTACACAAATTTACACCTGTAAACATCAAGTTAAGCAGCTTTTCTTATAAACTCGATAACCAAAAAAATCTTCAATTCACACAATAAATTAATTCTCAGAATATGTTCTTTGAGTCTTTCAGCAGGTATTCAACTTGATGAAGAGTGATGAAGAAGATTAAAAGAAAAACAGAAGAATTAAAAAAAAAGTTTGATTATCTAGGCACAGGTTTTTTATATAAACAAATATTTACAATTGAAGATAAAAATAAACGTAATGCAGCTGAAATCACAAACAAAATACGCATTAAAACAAGAAAAAAAATCAAAATCATCGAAAACTAAAGAAGTCATGATCATAATAACAATAATCATCCGAAAGTGCAACTCACCTTTGATGCTAAAAGAGATGCTAGGACTGAAACAAGGATCCAGCGAGAGAAAAAATGAATATCCAAACACCTCAGTTGAACAATGTAAGAACGACGTCGTCAGAAACAAGAGAAACACGAGGAGACGGAAAAAAGAAATTGTAGAGAGAGAATGGGGAAGCTTGTGTTGTTGGCATATAACAGCAAAATCCGCAGAAGAAGCGAAGGAGAAGAAACCAAAGGATTGTGGAGAAATATTTAATTAAGACTCTTTTTAAAATGGAAAATAGGATATTTTAAAATTTAAAGATTATGAATATTTTATTATTAAATAAAATAAAATGAATATATGCTTGGTGTTGGTTAGTGGCCGGTGGGGAAAAGAGATGCGGTCCCCACATTCATTTACATTAATACCCTTCGCGTGCTTCTTAATTATCGCCATTTATTGTGCGATGACGATTGTGCCCTGCATTGGTATATCTGGTGTAAAGCCGGGCTTATAATTTTGGCTCAATGTTTGAAATCAAGCCTGAAGACCAATACAGCCCAATTATTCTTTTTGAAATGGATAATGGGGCCCATCATCGATTCGCTCGAGGTTATAGATAATATTTTTTTAATGATTCAGTTAATATGAATAGTAATCGTGACATCTCAAAAATTACTCTTATTTTAATAATGACTTATGCATTAATTAGTTTAAGAATTCCTAATAGGGTTGTATGCTAATGCACACAAATACTTCAAATCACCATTAATTGCTCTATTTAATAGAATTTGAATCTCATTCTATAATTGTCATTAAAACTTTCGTAATTAGATTTACAAATTATTATATACTAATGACATGTATATATAATTAGATATGTAGGCTGGGGAAATTTTGATCTAAAACTCTCTTGTATAAAAATATAAAAATATAAGTGGAGTCATTTCTATTTATATTAAAATATATATAATTTTATAAATTTTAAAAAAATTATCATTTTTTTCATAGTTTTATATTTTTAGATAGAAGGAGTAATAAATAATTCATAAATTTTCAATTTAAAAATTGACTTAAACTTTAGTTTCTAATTATCATATTTTAGGCAAGTTCCTAAAAAAAGACATGTTAACTTCAAACTTTAACATAACGGAGAATTCAAAAATCTTCTTTGATAAGACTAGGAGGCATGGACGATATTTCCACAAACTTCTACATAAAATGAAAAGAAAAAAGACATGTGGATTTCTTTCCTTTTTCTTTTTCCTTTGATGTTTATAAAGGATTTGGATCACCGAGAGCAAGTGTGTGTATATATATGTGTGTGTGTGTTTTATCTGAACACTTATGAAATGAAAATTACCCGTTATTTACCTTTTTATAAACCTTATGTGTTTTCTTTATTATTGTCGAAGATTCACATGATGAATCTGACAATTTACAGTTTGAATGATTGAATGGGTATTTTATTTTTATTGGGAGGGTAAGATATTTAAAAATAAGTGTATAATTTTAAAATAAAATATTTTTAATCCAAAGCTTCATAATTAATCTTTTCTTTAATTTGAAAAATGTAAAACGCCGGTTAATATTCATTTCTAACTATTTGAATTAATCAACATATAATATAATCCTTCAGTTCAAAATTAAAGAGATGCTTTTGATTTAATACAAAAATTAAAAAGAGTTTCTACAATATCTTTATTATCAATATATTTACCGATAAAATCACATAAATTGAATTAATAAAGCATAAATTTCTTAAATAAAAAAGTTTTAAAGTAAAATTTAGATAAAAATATATTTATTTTAATAAAATAAACATGTAATTATAAATATTCTAAAATATAAATATAAATATTCAATTTAATACAAGAAAAATGTGTAATGACATTCAAAATTATTATTTTTACTACTTATATCATATTGAAAATAAAATTGTCAATTTTAAATAGAAAGAGTATAATTATTAACATAATACAAACACCAATTTATACTATTTTTGTTTATACTTACAATATATATATATATATATATATTTGTGTTTTGTGAAAAAGAAAAAGAAATATTCATATTATTGTTGAACAGAAGCGTTCAACGTTGATAACGTGCCACTTCAATAGCCTCTAAAGAAGAAGAGGCCACAATCACTTTTTGACTACTAAAAAAAGAAAAAGAAAAAAGAGAAATGGACACACTACTGTCCACAAGAAACCTACAATCACAACAATGGCTGTAAACCAGTAAAGTCATATATGCCCCCATTAAATGGAAGGAGTGATAAAGCTAAAGAACCGCAGCATTTAGGCACTTCATGAAACTCCGCCGTTACTGAGTCCCTTCTTCCGTCATTATCAAGGTTACAATTTTGGTCAGAGCTTTAATGTTAGCTGAATCTTTGCATTTTTAATATTATAATTCATAAATTGAATAACTTTACTTCTTGTTTTGATTTATAAACCTCTACAATTTCTTTTTTTTGGTACTTTTTATTTATTATCTAAGAATAGTGACATGTTTGTTTGTTGAATTTACAAAAATTATTCCACAATTCTCTTGATTTTTAGAAATTTTTATTTATTTGGATTAGATTTGAACCCATATTTTAAGCGTTTAATATCTTTTATAGTTAATTTGTGAGAGTGTTGATGTGTTTATAGTCTCAAGAATTGTTGTCCATGAATGAAATGCAATATTTAAGGAGATGAGGTGAAAATTATAAACATTTATTTTTATTTATTTTCTTATGTTTTATTGTATCTTATCCTTTATGAACATAAGACATTTTGTATCTTCTCAGTTACCATGAAATTTTTTCATGACTCATGTGGTCTTCGGTTCAAAATTGATAATCGCTTGCGAAGTCTATAACGAGACTACCTATTTCAAAACAAAGGAAGTACTATTTTTGAAAAAAAATTAAATAAAAAAAAGGAAAAAGAAAAAGGACGGAGAAGTGAGAGAACAGATGCATTTAAGGCAGAACCCCACCACGATATGCTTCCCACCCTTTCCAGCTGGAAATCACCGTGATTTTGTGTACTCAAATGGCATTCTTTAAATTGTGAATTTTTTTAAAGTTGAATTTACATTTAATTATATTTTTCGACTATATTTTAGAAGATTAGTTCTGATCCCTTCAAAATAAAATTATTATTATATTAGATTACAAGTTATACACTAATTAATTGTGATTCCTCCAAAATAAAATTATTATTATATTAAATTACGAGTTATACACTAATTAGTTGTGAACTCTTTATTAATGAGTTTCTCTGTAACCATACCTATAAAGTTTAATTGCCTAACTCCACTTCTCTGTTCTATAGATCAATTAAGTTTGTTCACAAGCTTTGCTTTGGACCAAATTGAGTAGAGAGGTTGAGCCCAAACTTGAATAGATTTAAGAAATGGATGAATTCAATTGAGAAAGTCGAACTTTTTAGAAATTTGTGTTTTGGGTTTGCTTTTAGTCGAAGTAAAGACCGAGGCAGAGCTTAGAAACAATTGAAAACTCAATTGGGTTCTGTTTACAACCTACTAGTTAAACCATATTAACAAGAGCTCTGATTTGACCTTGTATAATTTGCAAGTGTGTTAGATGTATGCCAATCTGGGTTTGTGATTGGGCAAACATGTTGATGGTAAAGTCCCTTGGGCAAATACCATATCATTTTGGTTGGCTATCTTGACTAAATCAAATTAGTCATTTGGTGTAAAAATTAGGTTACCTAAATTTACCTAATTTTTACTCAAACAAGGGATGTATTTTTTCATAATATGTGGGTTATTTTCACTATAAATAGCCAACACTATCACTTTGATTTTTCATTCCATCTCAACATAAATCTTTCTTCAATCTCATTTCTTTCTCTAACTCTCAATATAGATATAGCTTTAGTAGTTATATTGTAGAGAAAGAATTTTATATCTCAAGAGCTTTTAACCTCAAATTATAGTTAAAGAAATCATTTCATTTGTCCGTGATTTTTACCCCGATTTGTTTGAGGGTTTTCCACGTAAAATATTTGTGTCCAATTTATTTTCATTATTCTCAATTTTACTTTAGTTGTGTGATAACTATTTTAACCTAAAACGATCCTTATATTTCCCAACAAAACATTGATCATCAGATCTTTAGCTTGATCAAAGCTAGTCGCAGCACAATGTGGAATAATTTTTTTTTTCATCTGTTTTTCTCCTTCTCTTCCCTCTCCAATAATGGCTATTCCTCTTTATCCTTTTGCTGAAAAATAACTCTTTAATGTCGGCTTAGTGAACCTTAAATAAGCTTTAAAAAACTTGTAACTTTTAACGTAAATTAAGAGCCAAAAAGCCCAACATGATTGGAGGCCAATTTGCATATGCATATGAAAGAGGTGAAATATTGAGAGTTTTAAGTTTCACATGAACATGTTGATACTTTTCATCTCATTCTCAATCGCACTGATCTTCACAGCCTTTCATATTTACTGAAAATAAAGAATCTGATCTCATTTCTGAAAGCAATTCAAACTCAAGATGTTTTACAATGAAGATCTATACGACTTTATCTGTACCACTTGCAAAAAAAACTCAGTAACTAACACAGAAAGAAATCAACTTTAAGTTCAACTCAATGATCTCTTCTAGGGCTCCACAATGATCTTCCCAGTAGCATGTCCTTCAATACTCTTTGCCCAAGCATCTTGAGCCTTGCTCAGTGGATGCTTTGAGTCTATTAAGGTCTTGATCTTTCCCTCTTTCACCAACTTAACTAGATAATCCAGGTTCTCTCCTTTGGGAGTACAAAACATTGGCACTAACTGCTGCTTAGAAAGAGTCAATTTCTTCACAGCACAAGTACAAAATGCACTTGGGCCAGGAGTGAGATCTATGACCTTCCCTTTTGCACTCAAATTAGGCTGAAAAGTTGACCATGGAATGCCAGTAGAACAATGAATTACAGCATCATATTTCTTTCCAGATGGACTCTTCAGGGCAGCTCCCTCTGGAGTCTTGTAATCAATGACTTCATCTGCTCCCAAGCTCTTAACAAGCTCAATATTCCGGGCTCCACAAGTGGCTGTAACATGGATTTTTCCCAATTTCCCCAGCTGAACAGCAAAATGACCAACCCCACCAGAAGCATGCGGTAACAAGAATGTTCTTCTGTGAATCACTACCGTCAAGCTTAACCCCTGCATCATGGATGAGGGCCTGATAAGCGGTAAGACCAGCAAGTGGAAGGGCTGCACCCTCAGCAGCTGATAGTTCAGGGGGTCTTAGAACTGTCAAGTTCTCTTTAGCCACAGCATATTCAGCTAATCCACCTCCATACTGATATCCAAATCCAAACACAATAAATATTCAACGACATATTTATTATCTGAAGAAATGTGTACGAAAGAAATTTAAAAACCATTTAAAAAATGCTCCCCTCAGTTTAGTAAACAGATTCAATATCACTTACCATAAAATTAAGAATAGCCATAACCTTGTCCCCTGGTTTGAATTTTTGTACTCCAGGTCCAATTTCCACTACCTCTCCTGCAAGATCAACAGCTGCACAACCAACCAAAAATTGTAAGATGGAGAACATTTTTCTTTTCTTTTTTCTTTTTTTTGCTAAATTGAAAAGAACATCATGAATACTGAGCATTGGATTCTTTGAATAGTTTTATGGATGCTTGAAAATCTTCTGAAGTTCAATGCTTGAAGAGGAGTCATTCCAATTCAACTTGAATCTCTGTTTATTGCTCTATACAATCGATTCTGAGTAAATTTAGTAAATCTTATGTGTTTCAAAGTGCACATAACAATAAATCGTTTAGATGCTGCCATATTTGATGATGATTCTTTCATCATTTACCTCAGAAAGAGAACCATCACAGATGGCCCAGAATTTTTATTAAGAAAAAGTTTCCAAGGACTTCATTGACAACAAAACATTTTCCAGATTGAACCATAAACATAGTGAAGTCTTCATCCTAGCAACTGATACTTTAGATACTCCAAAACATTTTCAAATACATGATATCAATAATCAAATACAAGCAAATATATAGCCATCAATAGTAAGTCAGCCATAAATTTAAAAATAAAAATAAAAATGAGTAAGTTAACTATGAAAATGTCAGTATAACCAAGGGAAAACATCTAACATTCATATCTGCAGATATATATAGGGCAGGTCATTACATAAAAATACTTTTGATGGGATGTAGACAGCAATATTCTTTGTAAATCCAACGAATAGCTGGTCCAAGTTACTCACTTACCAGGTATACAAGGAAATTTGCGAGGTAAAAAAGGGCGTCCCTTGCCTTTCTGCATTTTCCAATCAACAGGATTCAAGCTCATGGCTTCCAATTTCAGCAAGACCTCACCTTTGAGTGGGATGGGCACAGGGACTTCAACATGCTGCAAGGAGCAAATGGACATGAGATAACACCAATTTAGATATGATTCAAAGATATCATACTATTTCAGTACTAGCCAGAGTTCTTTTAAGTTTTTGATCACTGACTGGAAATTATGTTCATTCCTCTGATACGATTTTTAGATGTTTCCATTCATCAACCATACGTGTGATTTTTTAGTTCAAAGAATACAACAAAGTTCTTGAAAACAACCTGCACGAAAGACTACTTGTATCTTAAATAAAACATCATTAATAAGAATCAAATTCACAGGAGAATGCGATCAATCTGAGACAACCCAAGAAAAAAACTGAAAGGAAGCATGCGATTGAACTTACTTTCAAACCAGCAGCGCCACCACCATAGGAATCGTACAGAACCGCATGCATAATCTTCCGCGCCATGACACTCAAGTTTTCTCACCCTTATTCAAACTTTGAAACTCGAGTTTCCTTTGGTACATAACCACTCATTAAGGCCCTTTTTATCATAAGAAACAAGCAGGTGAGCAGACGCAATTTCAACTCGAAACACTACCGTGTTTCAAGTCAAAAAGGTCAACACGTTTGAGTATTACGGCGTGGACAATTCAAAACCTACAATTTCCTAAACCAATAAAACTTATTCCCTTAGTATCACCAATTTCTCAAAATGGAAAACAGTTTTTTTCCAAATTCCAACTCGAGATTTTATATTTTTAAAAAAAGCAAATATATTTGCAAAAGGATTTTGATCTCCTATATAATATGCAATTTACAAAATGTAAAAGCTCTAACATGTTATGTAATGCACGATACAGCTAACATCAGGAAGCATTCTGTACATAATTTATGATGGTATATCTAATATATATAGAACTCCCCCCCCCCCCCAAAGGAAAAAAAATACTAGTTCTCTTACTTTTGAGTCATATCCAAATTACTCGGAAAAAACAGAAAAGTTTCTTAAGAGTTAAGAAGACATTCCTCAAAAAAAAAAAAAAAAGGGAGTTAAGAACACCAAACTGCTCGGGCCACCAGTAGTGTTTCTTCTATTCAAAGTTGCCAACGTGCCACTTCTGTGGCCTCTTGAAGTTATGGCCACAAATATCTCTTTGACAAGGGAAAATATCAGTGGACACAAGGATCAAGTAAGATGAAGGAAACTAGGAAAGGAAATGCAAATTGAATTGTATGAATCAAGTTTTACATCCGCACCACACATGCTATTGCGAAAATGAACAAAAAACCAGAAAATCAAACTCAAGATAATTCAACATTTAGAATACCAAACTGTTGCTGCTAAACAATCCATATTTAAAACTACCACTTAACCATATTAACATTCTACTACTTCATGGACAAAACTAATCGCTTCTAAGGCTCCACTACAATCTTCCCTGTAGCATGGCCATCAATACTCCTTGCCCAAGCATCTTCAGCCTTGCTCAGAGGATGCTTGGAGTCAATAACAGTCTTGAGCTTTCCTTCTTTCACCAACTTAACAAGATAATCCAGGTTTTCTCGTTTGGGAGCCAGAAGCAAGGGAATTAACTGCTTCTTAGACAGAGTCAATTTCTTCACGGCAAAGGTCCACATGGCACTTGGGCCAGGAGTGATATCTATGACCTTCCCGTTTACACCCAAATTAGGCTCAAAAGTAGACCATGGAATCCCTGTAGCGCAATGGATTACTGCATCATATTTTTTTCCTGATGGACTTTTGAGAGCAGCTCCCTCTGGAGTCTTGTAATCAATAACCTCATCTGCTCCCAAGCTCTTAACAAAGTCTATGTTCCGAGCCCCGCAGGTGGCTGTTACATGTGTGTTCCCCAGTTTTGCCAGTTGAACAGCATAATGTCCCACCCCACCAGAGGCTGCTGTGACAAGAATGTTCTTCTGCGGACCACTACCATCAAGTTTAACCCCTGCAGGCTGGGTGAGGGCCTGATGAGCTGTAAGACCAGCCACAGGAAGTGATGCGCCATCAGCGGCTGAGACTTCAGGTGGCCTCAAAACTGTTAAGCTCTCATTAGCTACACCGTACTCAGCTAATCCACCACCATTCTGTCATTGAAACAAGGAAATTAACTTTAATTAGGGTAATACTCCCTTAGTTTCAAAATATATAAGTCGCTAGATGACTTTATTCTTGTCACAAAATATGCCATTTTACGAAAATTTATAAATATTTCATCATTGAGATCTAATAGTATCCTTATTTATTGTCATCTCTCATTTTCATTTGTTTCTTATTTTCAAGACGTAATAAATAAGGACAACTTAGGAAAAAAAATGTTTTATTGATATATACTCATATTTTGGGATGGAGTGAGTGATTGATTTTACTGTCATCCACCGAATGTCTCTAAAGGAACATAGACAAACTGTACATCAATTACACACAAAAAAAAGGGGGATAAAAAACAGTTGGACCCTGATAAAACAAAA
The DNA here is from genome assembly GCA_019593545.1 of Apocynum venetum. Classification (NCBI taxonomy): domain Eukaryota; kingdom Viridiplantae; phylum Streptophyta; class Magnoliopsida; order Gentianales; family Apocynaceae; genus Apocynum; species Apocynum venetum. The sequence goes on from SRSM01000324.1 coordinate 4,466,541, forward strand.
AGGGGAAAGATATGACTCACCAGATGATTAAGCACTGCCACAACCTTATCCCCAGGTTTGCAATCTTTGACTTCAGGTCCAACTTCCACTACCTCTCCTGCAACATCAGTTGCTGCTCCAGCCGCCCCAGGAATTGTAAAAAGGAAATATATAAGTTAACAATATTCTCAGTACATCTCTTAGTGTAGGCAGACTAAAGGGGAGCCAAGGCTTTAGGAAACTATTCAATGAGCCAAGTTGACAAAAAATAAAATCATAAATAAAAATAAACAATTTGACCATTTACAACAGGTACTTGTTTCTGAGATGCACTAAACTTCAGCTAATAAGGAGAATAATAATAAGCAGGATCGTGCATGCTATTTAAAGGTGGCACAAGAAGAAATTTGTGCTGCTCCAGAACTCAAATGATAAATTAGTAGAATTTTGCATGGCCAAAAAAAAGAGGACAATTAAAATTGAGAGATTGGATAGGAAATTACTGTTAAGAAATACAAACAGGAAAAAAAAATCAACGTATAGAAAGAAATTCATATCCTATTTAGCTTTCTGCTAATTGCTGTAATATATTAAAAAAACTGGTCCTGAGTAAAATCCACAAATGTCTCCAAGTGACAGGAATGTTAAATGTGATGTAGATTATGCATTGTTTTCTACAGAAATAATTCATAGCTAAACAAAGTATCATAAGGTGACCACAAATGCTTTCTTAAGAAAAATAGATGTATTCGAAGAATATATTGAAAACAAGCATTTAGTAGACTGAGCCACAAGATAATAAAGCTTTCTCCTTGGACATTATACATAATGGTGTCATCGAATAACAAGCAAATGTATATTAGGCAATAACATAGAAGCAAGCTCAAATGCAAAAGAACAAAAGACAATAAGTAGTTCGTATATGGATCCAAGTAAATATACATGAGCACTTAGTACAAAGCACATAACAACATTGGTTAATCTAATCAAAACTGGTGCAAGTTTTTAATCTTACCTGGTATAAACGGAAACTTGCGAGGTAGAAAAGGACGCAGCGCGCCTTTCTGAATTTTCCAATCAATCGGATTCAAGCTTGTGGCTTCCAATTTCAGCAAAACTTCACCTTTCTTTGGAGTTGGGACAGGAACCTCAACATGCTACAAAAAATGTATGCGAGGTACACCACTCATTAGATACATCATCTAATCAATCACTCATACATACACTAGATGGCGGCCATCCGTCACTAGAACATTAGAATTTGTGACCAGATTCCAATGTAAAAATCAACCCAACCAAATTATCTATATCTAGTTTAGTTCTATGCACCGCGTGTAACAGTGAAAAAGAAGAAAGATAGGCTCCTCTCCGGTCATCAACTAGATAATTGTATTCGTATGGAAGATATTGATCTGGGCTAATATAACATCCACTTCAAGAACGCGAATGAAGATATTTTTTTACACATTCAGATATAAGAACTATATATCACAGATCAGTTAATCCAATTACCACTCTCCCGAATAATCCAGATTGCGAATAAACCCAAGTAAGAACTGACGAAAACAAGAAAAAAACATGGTAAAAACTGAATTAAATTACCTTCAAACCAGCAGCTCCACCCCCATATGAAGCATACTGTAGGGCGTGCATAACTTTTCCAGCCATATTCAATTCTTTCACCTCTGCAACTTCTAGAAATCAAATTGGGGCTACAAACAAAAGAATTATTTGAGAAAGAAGAGAGAAATCAGCCAAGAGATTCAAGCAATGGGAATGGGGATTCCGAATGGCTATCAATATATAAAACAGTGGGAATGGAGGTTTGCCTTGTGTATTTGATACTGACACGTTAACTCAAAGGGCTCCTAATTCGATTAGGATAACCATGTGAATTCCGTGGCGGATGCACAATAAATTTATAAATCTTAAAATTCTAGAATATGTTCGTACAAGATCGGCCCCGGCGTATCTGCGGCCCAGCGCGACTTAAATGGACGGAGCAACTAGCAAGAGTTCCCCCTTCTCAAAAGATATGCTTAGTTTTCATCAATAAATAAATAAATAAATAAAAATACTCACTCCGTCCCACGAAGAACGGCTTTCGGAAAGACGTACAGTGCCCGAAATCCACTCAAATTGTATTGTCAAATGGCAAACGGGAATAGTTTTTTTTTCTCTTCTTCTTAGACAAGACAACGGAGAAGTTTTATATATATATATTTTTTAATATAGTACTATAAAGTCTTTACTTGCCTAATTGAATTTAATGATTATTTTATTTTAAAATTAAATGTTAATATTTTTATTTTTATTTATTCAGAAATGTACATTCATATTTTTAAAATAAATATATTTTTTAATATAAAAATATATTAATAATTCATTAATTTAAAAAATCACTAGATATGAATGTTACTATGAATTACATTAATATCAATAATAATTTGATAATTTAATTAAATTTAAATATTTTTATTAATTTTTAATCAAAATAAAAAATAAACATTCAATTTCAAACAGATATATTATTTTTAAAAAAAAATTCATAGCAATCTTCACAATTTAAATTTTAAAATTTTACTAACTTATTTGGTTTATTACTATCAATATTAATAACAAGATAACATCATAATTTTCTAAAAATATAATATTTTTCTTAATTCTTGTATTATGTCAAAAAACAAAAATAGATGTTCAATATTAGATCAAGGGAGTAATTTTTAATAAATTTAAGTTGCAACAAATATTATAACAAATTACTTTCTTTGTTTCTAAAATTATGTAATTTTTTATTGCACACAAAAACTAAGAAGAACTAAAATTTATAAAAATAAAGTATAAAATAAGTATAATTTGCTCCACATTAAATAAGATAATCATTTATTTATTTTCTTGATTATTACTCCATCGTCGAGAAATATAAGTCATTTGATCCACTTTTACATAGATCAATCAACTCTTTTTTTATTCCTAAAATACTTTTAATTATTGTATCCTAGAAATAAGAAAGAGAAAAATAAATCTTGTTTTGAGGAGAAGAAAATGTAAATACTTTAACTTTGAAATAAGAAAAATGTAAGAGAATATATGAAAATAAATAAGAGTAATATTTGAAGCAAAAGTGAAATATATATAAAATTTCGTAAATCAATTTATATCTTGAGACAAAAACAAATCATGCAACAACTTATATTTTCTCTCTTTTAAAATTATTTTATTTTTATTTTTTGAGGAACTCTCTTTAAATTCTTAAAAAGGATAGGTAATCAGTTATAATTTATTGAAAAGGTAATTAATAGGTTAAATGGTTTAAAATAATAATATACTAAGAATAAAAGCAACTAATATTTTGTTAATTTTAAAATTTGACAAAACATAATAAAAATTGAGCAAAATCAGAGACAAAGAGAAATACAAATAGAATATCATAATATTTAGGACAAGGATTACAAAATATTTAGGATTAGGACAAGAAAACAACTAACCAAAGGAAACGTATAGGATCTATCTAAATAATCAGATGAAATCAATATCAAACAAACCTCCAGCTATAAGCAATCGAGCACATAAGTTTTTTTTTTGGGGTGGGGCAAGAAAGAAAAATATAAATAATCAACCAGTCATTGTTCCTCTCGTTAGTTAATGGCGACCGCGGAGCGGCAATAAAACCATGATTAGTAATAATATGGCAATAATCATTTTGATCCCTTACATTTACTTCTTTTTTTTTCAACTATTTTAGTCATTTTCACATATGAGTTGACTCAAATTTTAAAAATCTAAGTCAGGAATAAAACTGATCAAAATAGCTGGAAAAAAAAGATGAGGAATAAAGTTGACTAAAGGCATAGAGATAACGAATCAAATTGGGTAATTTGCTTAATAATATTCACCGTGTATTATATTTATATCTTCTCTCACAAAATCCTTAGAAAAAGATTTTAAATTTGAGAAAATAGGATTTTTTGACACTCAACTATTTTATTAACATATTTATTTTATTTTATTACTGGTGACTAGGAGCAGTTCTGCCGAGTAAAATTTTTCCTTGCCATTGAAACAACTAACAAATACTTTCTCCGTACTTAATTTTTAACTTCTTAAAATAAATATATTTTTATTTAAATTTATAACTTATTTAATTTAATATATTTATATCTCATTCATTTATATGTCTCACGTCACATTTAACAATAATTTGATAAATTAATTAAAGTCAAATATATATTTAATTTTTTAACAGAAAACATTCAATTCGGATGTAAAAAGTATTCGTATATGTCATAAAAGAAATTGGAGTAATAAATATAGATATTTAGTTATATATTGTAGAATACCTTAAGAAATTGAATTTTGTTCCATTGCCATTAAAACAACTTTATCTTGCTTTTTTATTTTTATTTTTATAGATAAAGATCTTGTTTTATTATTTGTCAAAATAATAAAGCATCAAATTGTATAGGATGGCTTAAGAAATTTGGTTACATCAAATTATATATGATTAAAAAATTATGACAAGATAGAATCATTAGAAAAAATAGATAGAAGAATAAAAAAAATGCCAAAAATAATACTAAAATTTTGTGTTAAAGAATTAAAATTTCATAATAAATAAAATAAAATTTGTGAGATGAGAAATTTTAAAAGATCATTTAAAAAACACTTCTCTAAAATAGATCACAAAGGTAGAGAAAAATAATTTATTTTGATTGCAGTGATACCTAATTACTTCGTGAATGCCTTGCAGAAGTTTCAAAATTTTCCATGGCGATGGATGTATCAGTCTGTGAGAAAGAAGACCACATGCAATAAAATACTCCCAAGTCCCAACATTGAGTATATGCATATCCTTTATTGATTTTCCTGATTTCCTTATTAATTCTTGGGTGTTCAAAGTTCTTTGCCCAACTAAGTCATGAATCTTCTTCTACTTGCATTGTTCTAGAACTTCTTGATTAGGTTTAAGAAAAATTGTATGGTGAAATTTAAGTAGTTGACCTTTTGCAATATTGTATTCTTTTTATTCTAAAAATTATTTTTCATTCAATCACTATTTGCCATAAAACACTTGTATTAATATATAACTTCTGGAAAGAATGTTATCCGCAGAACTTTGAAAAGTAGGGAAAAATCTTCTTTAGGTTGATTTTCATTTTTAACAGGAAGTGATCAAATAGCACCAGAGTAGGTACCACCTATAAAAATTGCAGAGGCAAAGATCAAGTCAAAATTATTTTATAGATCAATTTGGCTTTTGCTTTTACCAACTTGCAGCTCAAAATCATTTACAGTAAAAATGTTTAGAGAGAGTACATAACTCATTTATCCCTTACACGACATCCAACAATTTAAAACAATCTAAGATTAAAATAAAAAAAGAGAGAGATTATATCAATTCGGTATCAATTTTGAGACACGGTTCCTTAAACAACTCTTCTTTCATTGTTAGAAAAAACCTTTTCGACAATCTTTCTTGTTCTAACTCTATAAATGCACTAGTATTAGACATCACATGGTGTTGTTGTCTAATATGAAAATTGTACATTCATACACGCCCCATCAAAGAATTCAAAAAATATTTACAAAAAGTGAAAAACACATCTTCTCTGAAACAGTGTCAGATGTGGCTTTCTTTGAGTAGTGAAAATTTCATTGCAAAATAAGGTCTTGATAAAAGATTGAACATTAATGAAGATATCTCATATATTTATATACTTTTTTCACCATCTAAATTCTAAGCTCTATATGTTCAAACTCAACCCTGGTGTTAATATAGTACAAAAAGTTGTTATGCATATACAGAAGAAAAACAAAGGTGATCAGAAGTTTTCAGAAACGAATCCTCCAGCATCCTTGTAATTGTTCCACAAATCGGTCACCGCAGAACTAATCATCTCTGTAAAACCTTCAAACAAGTCAGGAATATCGTCGATCAAGGCATCAAAAGAGGTTCGGACGCTGTCAATTAGTCCTCCAATAGCCGACCCGGTTGCAGCTGCAGACTCCAAAATCCCATCTTTCAAAAGATCAAAGAAGGAAGAGATGAGAGTAGTGATTGTTTCTATTACAAGCTCCATCAGATACTCAAAACATGCCCTGATCACATTCCCAAATTGGTCTAATGCAATCTGAATGGCCTCTCCGGGGACTTTGAAGGCTTGGATCATCAACACGAGAACATAGGCTCCTGTGGTGAAGATTAACTTGGAAACAAGGTTTAGCAACACGCTTAAGGCTAAGAAGATGACCTTCAAGAGGATAATTATCATTGCTGAAGAGGGCCTGTGTTGAGATCGAAATTCTTTGGACCTGATCAAGTTTAGAAGAATTAACAAAGAAAGAAACTTGGGAAGGAAGTAAAATGAAGAGATGTCACTTTTCAATTATATTTTTCATGGTGATGTAGTCTGAATAGTGTAGGTACGTTGAAAGTAATCTAGAAATAGCTGGTCTGTTTCCTTGTGGTATAATGCAGAGTAGTAGTTGTCCACACATTTGAGCAAATCAAAGGCATGAAGAAAGAGCATGTCAACGGAGAAGATTCTAATTAAGTTCTAGAAGGACAAGTAAAGAATGAGGAATCAGTTTCAATGGAGAAGACAACAACCAAACATAAATACATAATCCTCAACCTCAATTCACCAGTGACTCAGAGTATATCTGATTTATTCTCAATTCACCAGTATAGTGGCTTAGAGTATACTTCTTATTCTTTACTATTCTGCAAGTGGACCCCTCACTCAGGGACCGCTTCGTTGTTTATTAAACAGGATGCGAAATTCAAACTCAATGCTTGGTTCTAATACCAACTCACCAATAGTAGTTCAGATTATATCTTTTACTCTAGCAGTAATATAAGTCTGAATATGTCAGACCAGTACAGATTAGATTGACGCCTATTAACCTGAATTTCAAATAGACAAACTCCAGAAGATATATAGCAAAGCAGTGCCCTGAATGCAATTAAATAAATAAAAAATGAAAAGCAAAATGAAATTCTCAAAATTTCATATATTGAAAGCCAAGATTTTGGAATTCCATGCTAACTAATGTATGTAGAGCTTATATACATTGGTGCTCTTTACGGTAAAGGAAAAAAAAGCTATACAAGCCCAAGTGGCAGAAAGCAAAGGTCGAAATTATATATACATCACAACTATATATAGAGCTTATATACATTGCTACTCTTTCTGGGAAAAGAAAACAAATGCTATAGAAGTCCAAGTTGCAAAAAGCAGCAGAAAATTAATATATGAACTGATTCAACAAGCTCTTCTTTATGTATTTGTGTACTCTGTCAGGACTATCAGTTCTCCTGGAGCTCATATACAGCTTTGGCATAATCTTCTGCATCCCAAAGAAATGAACCAAAAGCAATGGCCTCCAAGACAAATCTCTTGAGACTTCCAAATGATGTAGAAATTACCTCATTGGATTCTAAGAGAGTCTTATCATCTCCAAATAGTGCAGAAACATGCCTCTCAATCAATCTCACAGCCTCCTTTGATTTTGGTTTTGCACACATTTGCAGTGTTTCCGAGTCAAAACCCATAAGGTAACATTTTAGATTCTCATTTTTCTTTTTATTTCCCTGATTATGTAAAGCTTCACCCACTAAGGCAGACCGTGTGCTCATGGGATGGCCTAAGACAACGCCCCTTGATCCTAAAGAACACATCTCTGACACTTGGCTTCTATTACCAACATCAACATTGATCTGGGACATGCCTTCCAAACTGAGCCTCAAAGAGGCAGACTTGATAAGGTATCCATATAGAACAGAAGCTGTATAGACTCCACATAACTGAAACCGAGAAACTTGAGTTGTTGCCCACTCAGCTGTGACAGGGGAGTTTGCTTTCCAGCCCACAAGAGCAGTGAGATGCTCCCGTATCATCTCCAAAGCTTCAAAGCTGTGGATTGATTCAAGTTCCCAGTCCTTAGAAGGCCATATCTCAAGTCTGTTATTATAAATGCACTTGGAGATCTGAGGAACCATGTGGACTCTAATCCCATAAAACCTGTAACATATTAGCATATACATGACATCTTCCACTGCAGTTTGACATTCACTTTCTCTCAGTTCAGCAATCCTCCTGGCATTCACAAATGGCTATAATCAGTAAAATTTTAGGGAATGTAGTATATATTGTTTAAGTGGCCGATTAACTGAACAAAGATTTCCACAAACTTTAAATCCTAGGACAGATTTAAAAGGTCTTCATAGCTTGGCTTGTGGGGCCCCAAAAAGGGGGGGGGTTAGCTTAGATGAGCAGGCGCAAGGACATAAAAGGAATCAAGGAAACATCTGGTGAGTATATCAGCCAAAAGCTGGATGTTAGATCAAATAATACGTGGACGATGAGGAAACCAATGCTCACTTTGATCTTTGCGTTGCTATGTGGAGAACAAATTTTCATTTTGACCAAGGTCAAATGCGGTGACAGTTCTCAGACCATAAGAAGTACACGTGAAATTAACCCCACCAAGATTTAAAGTTCACATGCTTTATCAAATTGAGTTCAACCAAGAAATCAGGGAGCCTATGCCTTGAACATGCCAAAATATAGCATGCAGGCTCGTTAACAAGGTCAGTTTTGGATGTTGAATCTCTTTATTTAGCAACACTTGATAACAAAATGAGGCTAATTAACTACATGGTAAATGAGGCATCTAGAGGTGCGATCACAAGTCCATTAAACAAGATGTTTTAGAATCTCAATATTATGATAAAACTAACTAATCAGATTTGGGAAAGATATGTTTCATCATCCTTAGTGGTTCAGATGGAAAAGAGAAAAGAGAAAAGGAAACCTTATGCGAGAAGGAGAAATAGATAATCCAAAAACAGAGTTCCAATATGTGCAGATGATTTCAGCTTAAAAGTTGACTAAGAAGAAGCCAAATCACATCTAAGAAAGCAGCTAAACATCAGAATAAAAATGACAAGCTGAATGAAAATAACATAGTCAAGCAAGCAAAAGCAAACAAGGTTGCACAAGTAGAAGATGCATGAATCAAACATTACTCATCGGCGCACCTGGCAGAAGAAAGGTAAAGGAGATTCAAGAGAAACCAAAAAATGTAATCCTTTTCTATTTCATTTGAAACATGGGTTAAAGTCTCTTTTAAAAACTTGTCCCAGGGAAAAATCATACCCACAAAAATTGAATTTCCACTAATTGCAGATAATTGACGTATTATGCAATTAAATACAAGCAATAAAGGACACATTAAGAATTCTCGAATTTTGTGAAAGATTCCTATGGAAGGCAAGGGCAGGGTCCATTAACTAGGAAGCAGAGCGTCCCTGATCCAGATTTTGAACTACAATGTGTACTGTTTACCAGTATCAAAGCTTAATACTAAAATACTAGGAGAAGCACATATGGGAAACAAAGCATACATGATAACGAGAGCACTAAAAAGAACCTTTCTTATTACTCGGAACTTCCAAATTAGGATGATCCCAATAACCATTACCTAGGCTGTGACAAAACACTTCTTAGACACAACCATTTTTCGGGATCCCCTTTCTTGGGAAGCAAAAGTGATTGAAAGTTGACATTTTTTATACTTTGATAGATATGAATCAGTCAATATCAAGATGAAAGAGATAAGAAAAGGACAACATAACAAAAATTAGGTTCGACTCTCCAATAGAACAGGAACTGCATTATACCTGTGAAGAAAAGCTTCGCCGGAACCAAAGCTCAAATTCTTTCTCTTGACAGCCTCGCGGCGGTCATCAGCCAATTTCTCCAACATGTCCTTAGCCGCAACAAGAAAACACTCTTGATCGTCCAACAAAACATTGCTCAAATACGAACCAGCGGACGACCTGGGCTTCAGAGGAGCATTGAGCCCACTATACTCTTCACATTGACTACCACTAGCAGCCGCCGCCGCCACCAAAGGCCTCCGACGGTTACAGGGCACATTAAAATTAGGCCCAGAAGCGAAATTCCCAAACGAGAGGAACGAAAAACTGGGCCGCGGAGAATAAGAAGATGATGGCGGTGGTGATATAGTCTTCGCCGGGAAAGGCAAAGGCTGGGGAAGAGAGGAGGAAAGCCTAGCGAAAGAAAGGCAGCAGTCCATTCAATGGTGAATATTTGAAGCTTGTAAAGGATTAGAAGAAGAGCAATGTCGGGAGGGTTGATTTGAAGAAGGGGTTCTGGAACGTTTTTGAGATGATGATCGGGGAAGAGGAAGTGAGGAGTGAGGAGGAGACAAAGAGGATAAGGATTCGAAGTGGTCTTATAAAGGTGTAAGCAGCGGAAACGGTGGGCTAAAGGCTTCCAAATCATCCCCCAATCGGCCAATCCTGCTTAAAATGTAATTATTGGGATGGCTGTGAATTGTGATATTGACAAGAATTTGTGCCAAGTTGAAGGATATCCAAATATCTAATTTTTTTCAATCCCTTGAGGATTGGTAAAGAAGTATTTTTATTTAATTTTTCTTAAGAATTAAATTGTTATTAGATTAGTACTTTGTTTGTATTCTTAAGAATTAAATTGTTACTCCTTCAGGCTCTTTTTATTTTTTTATCCAAATTTATTTGTCTTTAAATATAAGATATTTTGTTATTTTTTATAATTATTGACTATTTATCCTTACTTATTTTCTTCTTATTTCAAATACAATAAATACTATTGAGATACATAAAACAAATAACATCTTATTCCGAAAATATTAAATAATGAACTTTTATCATGAAAGGGTTAAATTTTAAATAAAAAAAATATCCGTTGAAAGGTATATTGTAGATAGTGTCCCAAAATAAGAAGATATGTATTTTGAAAATAAGTTACTCATTTTCCAAACGCATATCTTCTTATATGCATATATTTTTACGTTAAAATATACCTCTCAAAGGATATTTTTTTAAAAATTTGACCCCATATGGATAAAAAGCTCAATAAATAATGATACAATATAAAGTAAAATAATTATTTGATATATATATATATAATTAATCATGACATTTTATAAAAAGAGATGAAATAAGTATTAGATTTGGAAAACTCTTTATCATGATTACTTAAATTGTTATTAGATTATGATTTGAATAATTAATTTTTAGCAAATGAGATGAGTTTGGTTACTCGAAGGAATTTAAATTATATATATGCTCTCATTATTTTGTTAAAACACATATTTTATGTGCCTTCATTTTTTGTTTGGGATGTCCAAACATTAGAGAGACAAATTGACTAATTAATACTCTTTATCATTTCAAAATAAATTTTATTTTAACCATTTGCATATTTATTAAAGACGTTAAAATGATACAAAAGTTAATAGTAAGTTACAAGTCTAACATTAATAAATATTATAAATTAATCTATCATTATCTCTCTCTAAACTAATGATTACTTTCATTTAATATAATTTAAATGATGTTAGAAAGACAATGAAACAAAACTAATGTCATAAAATGACAATTATTATGAAACTTAGAGAGTATATTATTTACTCATTCAATTTTTTTTTTGTAATAATGGGTTTTCAATTAGTATGATTCTTATTGAGAACTCAATTCATAAAAAATAAAATTGATTTTGACTCAATTTATTTGATATAGTAGTATTTTTTATTCACCTTGTACAATGTTACATTTAAAAAAAAAAAGCATAATAAGCTTACAAGGTTACAATTTAATGCTTATCGTTTTATCCTTGTCATATTTTGTTAGAAACAATGAAGAAAGCAAAATGGTACTACTAGTGTAAACCGCAAAAAGTAGAAGGACAAAACAAAAATATCAGAACATAGGAATTATACTACGAGGAAAAACGCAAAATTCATGGAAAGGGTTGACCTGGGGGAAATAACAAGTCAACAATAGAGGACAACGCAAACTGCCCACGTTCTATTAATTATTCTTACCACATTAAAATTATACTTTCTTCGCATGCTTAGGGGGAAACCTAATTAATGGTGCCTATGAAGTACACTCTTCACCTAATCATAATATTTTTTATTTAATTATAATTAGTTTGCTTATACTCTGGATGTGACTATCCAACATTTATTACCGGTTCATTCCAAGGCCGGATCAAGTGATAGGTAGCTTGAAAGGTATTCAACTCTCCAACATATATTCAAAAAATTATTACTCCCTTCCCCTCGCTTCCCTACATATAATCCGTTTTAACACTAATTTCTTTTATTTTAAATATAAGTAATTTTTTAGACAATTTAATTAATTGAGTGAATTTACTTATAATTTAATGTCACAAGTTCGAAAAATAAAATTAGTTGTGCATATTTCAAAAATGTATATATATATATATATATATATGTGCGCGCGCATATTTTCAATTAACAATACGTAAACTATAATTTTTAAAAAATATTATAAATATAGTTGAGAGATTGAAAATTAAATTTAATGATGTTTTAGCATAACATACTTACATTTATATATCTTTATTTCTTTGTACAAAAAGTTAAATCCACTTATATTTAGAGATTGAAAAATATATTTTTAAAATTTATGGACAAAGAATTTGTAGTTTTTAACTAAGTAATTATTTTAGTAAAATTGTAGTAATATTTGTAGCTCGAGAATTAAATATATTTTTTGTAAAATTACGATAATAAATAAATGCCATGGTTACTCATCGTCGCGTCACATATTTGGCCAGCTGGTGAAGTTATAAGATGGCCTCTCGAAAGTCGCAAGTGCCAAATTCTAAGTGGACTTTCCACTAAAGAAAAGTAATAAAAAACGCCGAGAAGCGTGGCTCTAAGTATAGTGGAGTTTTTAACCCAAATAACTTAGGTTATACAGTATTTTTTTGCGATATTGGAATAAATAAATATTTTAAATACTGAAATTACATTAAAATATTTTCAATATTAATAAATAAATTAAAATTAAGATAAATATATTTTTATTATTTCTTTAAATCTAAATAAATATTTCAAAAATAAAAAAGATTCGATTAATGAAAAAAAATTACTCACGATTGTGACATATTTTTTTATTTTTGTCATTTTTTTATTAATATTTAAAATATTTATTTGTAATATTACAATATTAATAACATTTTCGAATCAATACTTGAAATATTAAATATTTCATTACAATATTTTTAATATTGATAGTTTTCGACATTATCTTTGACATCAAATATATATGGCATCTTTGTATTCTATATATTTCTTTTCAATTACATATTTTACTTTGTAAATGTCTTTTTTAAAAAAAGTAAAAATACGTTACTGAAAGTAAGATATATATTTTTTACGTTATTCTCATTATCGTATATTATATTAATTTGATAGCACTCTTCAAATAGGTGTTATTTCCGAACATATTTTTAAAAAATTAGGTTATTTGAGTAAAAAACTCAGTTTAGTTATCAACTTATATAATTATACATAGGAGAAATTATCATAAGAAGCTTCTTCCCGGGGCCAAGCAAAGTTTGATCACGCCTGACGCTATACCTCATCAACCCTAAATATTTTATTCTTTGATAAGATCTGAATACATTTAGCAAAAAAAAAAAAGGAAAGAAAAGAAAAGAAGGTAAGATCTGAATAAAAGTCTTCCTTTGGAAGCGCAAGCCCTCCCAGTGACAAAATTGTCAATTTGGGCGGGCCTATTTGTTACCATTTTTTATTATTATTATTTTTGGCCTTTCACATCAAGTGGTACAACGGTCATCTGATTCATCCGACTTTTGAGCTTGAGACAAACTGTAGAGAAGAATATGTTGATTATGATAAGTTCACAATGAAAAAAGAAAGGAAAAAAAAATATGGAATGCATCAAATGATTTACACATTAGAAATACAAACTTTTTATGAGTGGTTTCCAGTGATATATTCCAAATGCAATTGATGAGATTATTTATGTGGGCATTCTATAAAGGCATTCGGGTTCTTATTGCTTAAAATCGATTACATTTCAAAGGCTTTTCAAGGTAGAAGAATATATGCGTTAAATGGGAGGTTTAATTGCAAGATGGTGGAGTCCAACAAACCAACACAATACCACAAAGGTAATCTTATTCACACGAATCACCAGTGTATCGAGTTAAGTAATTAATTGTACATTTGGATCATAAAATTACTTTGAATGTTAATTATATATATTATATTGAAGGATGAGATAATGAGACTTGAACTTACAATATGACAGTGTAGGTGAAGACGATTCAATAACTAATTTAAAGACTGCTACTTATCAACTCAATACAATCTTACACAAAATCTCAAGTTCAAACACGAGATCTTCCTTAGACTTCAAATACTTTTCTCTACTTAGGCCAACCTACGACACATCAGTGATTTACCAGTTGTTGCAATATTCTCCATTGGACCTTTCTATTCACCGGTAAAGTGTACAGCACTCAAACTTGTAAAATATACTTGAACATTTGGTTCTTGATGTGAAAGTCAATACTAAAATGTTTTCTGTAGCTTCCTGTAAATTGTTCATGAATTAAGAAATAGAAGTGCAAAAATCATGTTCATTCTTTATTTCGTGATTGCATCAGTACTGTTCATCTTCGTGTCTTTATTTCCTACTTTAGATTAGAAGCTGCAATCACGGCCCCCTCTCTGAGATGGGCGATGGCCATATTAGAATTTTCCTCTCAAATATCTTGCCCCAACTTATCAACAGAAGGTATTGTTTATAATATCGCAGTTGAATTTCAAGTCATGAGAAGAAGATGATGTAGAAATCCATGACAGCTTATGATGGATCGAAGATGACGATGCATATATGAGGTAATCTCTATAAAGAAAAATCTTGCCAAATGATAAACTATGTACTCTATTACTTGTCCCATCAATATAAAAATTCTTACGTGACTTTAGTTTTCGTAAATTTGTACTCTTTTGTTCTTGAGATGATTTTTTCCTATAAATTTGTACTCTTTTAAAAATTAAAATATTCAATATATAATAAGATAAATTTTTAATACATGTACTTTATAAAATTCAAATTCTAAAAATATTAATCTTATCCATTACATATCATTAAGGCTGCTCTATGAGAACAATTCTATTACTCTACTTACAAGATTTTCAAAACTTCTAATATTCTATCCATTCTAAAATATAATATACTTTGAGTAAATTATTTATTTTAAAATATAAGATGACTTTTAAGAGTTATTTTGTATATTTTTTTTAATATTACTCCTACTCTTAAATGGAAATAAAGAAAATAAATATTTTAGTTTCAAATTTTAAAAAAATAATATGATAATGTATAATAAATATGGACATTTTAAAAAGTTAGAATTTCTTCTTAATATATGTAAAATAACAAAATTATCTTATATTTTGGATGAAATCCCTGACATGAGATCATTGAGATTAAATAGTCCTTGAACTTTGTTGTGGTTCTTGTAATACGTATCTATGTGTCCAATCCATCTTGCAAATGCAAGCGCAGAAAATGACATACCTGCATATCTTGTCAAAGCACCTAGACAATTAAAAAATTTACATTTTTCGTCTAAATTTTTAGTTTAAAAATTAAAATAATATTTTATTTTAAATCAATTACGTTTACTATTCTTGTTATTAATTAAGTCAATAATGAAAAACATTAATTAGTGAAATGCATTAAAAAAATGTAAATGAAACTTTAAATAAAAAATATTTTACTTTTTAAAAATAAATATTAAATTCCGACCTTTCATTATTGGAATATGATAAAGGTGAGAAAAAAAATCGAAAAACAAAAATGATGTCAGTTCCTCACTTCCTCGAGGGTGAAAGACATAATTCACACACTTGCTAAATTCGTCTTACCTTAATTTGGTCCGCATCCTTCGGCTCACACCATTTTGGGAACTTTTATTGATTTGTCGAAGTAATTTTCCCAGAAAATGGGATTGCATAAGGGTTATGTACCCAATCATGAACCGGGGCTACCCGTTTAACAGTAATAAACATATTCATGGATCAGGTACTATATTCATGAATCATCCATAAACACCACCACTCTCTTGTTAATGAAAATTCGAAATTACATTACAAATGCATTACTCTTTTTTCTTTTTTTACTATCTTCTCGCAAAATAGTCAATGTATATCTCTTTCCAAGTGTGTGACTAATGTATTTTAGGAAAAACATTTTTTTTTAAAAAAAGATCCAGTAATTAAAATTATCAACAATATACACACTTACATGGAAAATACTTGATATTAAATAAATTCAATCATGCAAAATACATATTTAAAATGTTCATACCTTTAATGAAAGGTACAATATTTAATACTACTGTATTTTATAAAATCTTGACGTACATTATTCATAAATTTTATTCTCGCTTTACAAATTTAAGTGAAATTAAAAAATTATATGACATAGCACGTTGTATTTTTTATTTTTATTTTTACATGTGATCCACAATTATTAAATATATGAAAAAATATTACTTCACATTCTAATATATATACTCCATCAATATATTAGATATTATTTTAAAAGATAAATTTTAGAATGAAAACTTGCCATTCATAGTAATAAATTACCATCAACATATTAATTCATAATATGTACCCATTTATGAACTGTGGCAACCCTGTTACCGGTAATAAATGTATTCATTGATCGGGTATTATATTCATGAATCATCCATAAGTATACCGCATTATAAATAATTTTTTCCTGCATCTCTTTTCGTAAAATAATCAAAAGTATATCTCTTTCTTTCCAAGTGCGTGTAACTAATGAATTTTCTGAAAAAACATAAATTTTTTTCCACAAAAATTTCGTATTTGAAATTTAAAATTCCTAACAATATACACACTTATATGGAAATTACTTGATATTATATATAAACTCGATTATGCAAATTACATATAAGATTTTTTTGATTTGTGATCCACAATTATTAAATACATGTAAAAATCTGTTTACTTTACATTCAATATACTCCATCAATACATTAGATATTATTTAAGTTGATACATTTTATAATGAAAAATTACATTATTCGTAGTTCATCTAGGATTTTCCTTTAAAATCATTGTCCAATATCAACTATGAAATATAAAAAGTCTCAATTATATTTTACTTCAACTTTCAACATATTTTTTTCCAATCAGAATTCGAATTCCACGAACCTGACCAAACTCCACTCCAATTCAAACCATGATCCGTCTCCATTTTGCACCAAAGGAAACAATAACAACCGCCCTTTTCCATTCCTTTTCAAATCCCATCTCTGTTAGCACTAATAGGACTAGAAATTTAAGCCCTTAAGTGTCTATATATATATACACACACACATACTAATTACTCTCCTCAGCTCCTCCCTAATTCTTGAGGAATAAACTAAAGCATTATTTCTATGGAACTCGGAAAAAGAATAATACCTCAACATATAGAAGATAGAGAAGGGTTTTTCGCACCCCTTGCAAAGAAACAGAAACCATATCAATGTATTGGATGCCATGTTCCTCCGGGTTGGTTGGACTGCCCTGCATATGGCAAATTAATAGATTGTATTTTACCTTCTAAAGTTCCTCTAGGGGAAACCTTCGACAATTACATTCTTCCTTGTAACAGATACTCCTTTCAGAAAACATACGAGGGGAGAATTTTGGGGCTAGTTATTGATCTCACCAATGAGAATGGATATTATTCGGTCTTGGAGTTGAATTTACAAAATATCAAACATGTAAAGATTCCTTGCAAGGGTGGTGTTGATTCTGTGCCTGATAATGAATCGGTGAATTTGTTCGTAAACGAAATTAGGAAATTTCTAGCTGATCAGCAGCAGCAGAAGAGCAAGAAATATGTTCTTGTACATTGCAATCATGGGCATAATCGAACAGGGTATATGATCGTTCATTATCTTATGCGTACTAGGTTGATATCAGTCACTCAGGCGATCAAGATATTTGCCGATGCACGGCCACAAGGGATATACAAATCAGCGTATATTCATTCCTTGTATGAATTTTATCATGAGATTAAGCCAGGCAAGCTTGTTTGCCCTCCAAAACCAGAATGGAAAGGACCTGCTGAATTCGATTTGAATGTCGATGCAGCTGATGACAGTGGCTTGGGAATGGCGAGGCTGAAAATATCTCCACCTGGAAGTAAAAAAGAACCCATGAAAAATGATGATGTTATTGGAGATAGTATCCCTTTTGATCAAGAATATACTCTCAGAAATATCTGCTATGTGTTACTAAAGTTGCCTGTAGGAGGAGGAAAAAAACGGAATCTCCAATTTCCAGGGTCATGTCCCATGGCTCTGAACAGGGGAAACATGGAACTTCTGAGGCAACAATGCTACTATGCCACATGGAACGCTGTTGGAACACGATATATGATGTTGATTACCTCGGAAGGATGTTACTTAATTGATAGGAAATTTCACTTTCGAAGAGTTCAGATGAGATTTCCATCAGTTTTAGCTAAGCCACACCATCTCACTTTACTTGATGGCGAAATGGTAATTGACACAGTGAATGGATCAGGTAAGCAAGTGAGAAGATATCTTATATATGATATAATGGCCATTAATTCAATCTCTCTTGTGGAGAGACAATTTTATGAACGTTGGGAAATTATTGATAAAGATGTGATTCAACCGAGAAATCACGAACGAAAACATATAAAGGGCAGCAAAAATCCTGATTACAGATATGATTTAGAACCATTTAGAGTGAGAAGAAAGGACTTTTGGTTACTCTCCACAGTTCCCAATCTTTTGAAAGAGTTGATTCCCAAACTGTCTCATAAAGCTGATGGTCTTATATTCCAGGGGTGGTTGGATCCTTACCTGCCTTACAAAAATGAGTGGCTCCTGAAATGGAAGAATGCTGAGAACACAGTTGATTTTCTGTATGAACTGGTTGAGGATGATCATTTACTTTATGCTCATGATAAAGGAGAGAAGAAAGTCATGGCAGCAAATCGCATTATATTTCAGCAGGATTTTAATCCATCACTTTACTCTGGGAAGATTATCCAGTGCTATTGGAATGGTGAAAAGCAGATGTGGATTTGTATTGGCATCAGATCAGATAAAATTAGTCCAATTGAGTACAAGAACTATTTGAGAGTAGCGAGAAGGATCAGGGATAGTATCAGTGAAGACATGTTAGTGAAGGAGATTGGCAGGATTATTTCCCTGCCAAATTATGCAGGAAGAACAACCACTGCCAAGACCAGGCAGTGATTCGAAGATCCCAACAAATTTCTGGTTCTTTCTATGAACTCTGCAGCCGCAGCCATGTTCTTGTAATGCTAATGATGTAGATGTGTGGATATCCAATTAAACATTTCTTACATTTAGGATAAGAGGGAGTATTATTTTATTCAAACTATTTCAATAAATTCACTTTAGAAATCGAAGGGAAATATTTATATTTATCAAACGTCGTAGGAAATTTTATATGTCAAGATAATTTTACAATTCTAAAAGGATTTGTATTTTAAGTAAACCACATATTATTATCACAAATTTATTTATATTTTTCAAAGTACCTCTAACTTATTATTCTCAACAACTGCTTCAATAAAATCTTTTAAGTACTGATAAATGTTTATTGTGAGAAATTTTTTATAAAAAAAGGACGGAAGGTCGGGAGTTTCTATTTCATTATCGTGAAATTCTCCCATATCCTTCACCATTACTTTATTTTGATAAATCAGTAGAAATAATACTAACCATCCGACACCACACCACCACTTGGACCAAGGTCGGGATTCGGGAGTTTCAAAATTTGACTAAGCATGTTATCAAACTCGGGCTCAAATTCCAAAAGGACTCGGGCCAAACTCAGGCACCGAATAACTTAGACTTAGTAGAATGTGTCCATTGATAAAAATAAAAAAAAAGATTCAGTAGAATGTGTATAAAGACAAGACAGGCCTTTTCTTTTATGATTATGACAAGATTAAATTTTGAAACGGTAATTTCGATTCAAATCATTAATTAATTTTATATTAATTGTGTATTATACAATAACTTATTGTCAATGAATTTATATATTAATATACACAAAATAAAAAAATCACTAATAATTAGTTTTACTTAAATTCGAACACAAGACAAACGTCCTACTGCTATCATAAAGGACGGAGCAGGAGCACTGATAAACGCACTGCCAGCCAAGTTCCAAATAGCCGTTAGATGTGCATTATTGTCTATTGACAATATAGATAGAACCTTTTCCAGATAATTTATAGCCGTTGGAACCAATGCCCATGTTATCGGGATCGCTGAAAGCTTTTGCTCTAAATCATTTGAGGGAGTCCCACTTCCCAGTGAGTTGGAAGTTGCTTCCTAAAACTATCTCAAATTTTATTTTTAGTATATTAGTATATAGTAACATTACTAATATTCTAATATATTACATATTTTGTTTCAAAATATAATTTATTTTATCAAATTTTATAAATATTTTATCAATTACTTTCAATATTATCTTTATTTATTTTCATCTTTCATTTTACTCATTTTTTTATTTTCAAGACAAAATCTTTATAGTTTATTATTCTCAAAATAATTTTTTTCCTTTATTATTTTCTAGACATGATAAATAATAACAATTTATGAAACAAAATATTTTCTTAATCTGTATAAAAAAAAAATCAACTGACTTATTTTGAGACTGAGGGAGTAATTAGTTTGTTGGGAAGGAAAATAGATTTTAATAAGAAGTAAATATGAAAGTATATTATTGGATTTTTTAGTTTAAACAGCAAATCAAAAAAAAGAAGATGTGGAGGCTCCTCTTCTCATCCACACTTCCAACCCCATTAAAAATGGATAAATTGTTGTTCTTTCATTTCATTTTTACTAAATAAGATAAATGTGAATTACATAGTGTGATTGTGTAAGAAGTGGAGCAAATAGGGAGAGGAAGTAAATAACTAAATATAAACATTTTTTTTCCATTTTCGTTATTGGATTAGGAGTGAAATGTGGGCGAGTTTTAATCAGGTTTAAACTTAGATTAGTTAGAGTGAAAAGTAAAAATAAATAAGTTGGAAAGTAACTGCAAACGTATTTATCAATTTACGTGACTTGGTTAAGAAGGAAAAAAAGATGAAGTAAATATTACAATCATATCATATCTCAATTATTCACTTTAAATTTACATTAGAATAATATAATAATTTACATATTTATAAAAAATCACATTTATATCTTCAAAAATACATAAAGATAAAATTATAAAAATATATATTAAAATTTAAAAATAGACTATTAAAATGAGTGATTAAGAAGAAAAAAAATGAACAATTAAATTGAGACTAATGAATGAAGTCTTATGGTTGAATTGAAAAAAAATTAAATAATATTTTTTAAAATAAAAAAGGGAACGCTGCAGTATAACTATATTATTTAAAAAATAGGGGACAAGAAATAGCGACAGAATTACAAACAAGAACGGAGGTGCGCCTACCCTTCAAAATAAAAAAACGGGGCGCTTAAAAAGGTACTCAGTAGAATAAATGACTGATTAAATTAAAAAATTAATTAAAGGGAAATTGTTCAGTTAAGGGGTGCCTTGCCGATCAAACTAATTGTACCAGCGGAGGGTCCAAAAAAAGAATGGACACCCCAAAATTACTATAAGCAAAATGTTGGGGTTAAATTATTATAAAAAAAAATCTATTTTTCTTGCCACGGATAATCCATCCATCCTCATTCTTCAAAGGGTAACACTGGGAAACTTGCAAGCTCCATAACCTACAACACAACCAAAATAGTTAACAGTGGAAACACCTCTGGAAAGCAAAATTCAATTTAAGAAAAAAAAAAAAGAGCCTACTAATAATAATTATCTCTTAAAATGAAAATTATAGCAAACAAATCTTGGTCCAGTAACCTTGCTTGTACACCACTATTTTCTATTAATAATGCTTCTCTTCTTCTTCTTCTTCTTGTTTTTTTTTTTTTTTTGGCCAAATACAATAAGTCATTGTAAATAAACTAAAAATAATACTCCATTTTAAATCCAAGTACAGTATTTCATTTAAATATCTAAACTACTCTTTCCTTAGACCTACATTTTCTATTCTACTCCTCCAATTCTTATATTACTATTTATTATTAATAATCATTTATGAAACTCCAACTGTTCAATATAAATTATGTACTCACAAAATACGGTCTTAATGATCATATTCGGAATTTTCTAGTTTCAATTTTCAAAGGATAAAATCAAATATTTATTTTTTCTTGTGTCCATCCATCACATAGACAATTCAGAAACACGGACCAAATAATGTATCATCATCACATCCCTAAAATGCTTTTAAACTTCATAATACGGACAAAAAGTTCAATTAAGTTTCACTTTCGATGGGTACACTGCACAATTAGACATATCACAAAAAGTATTAAAAAGACATGCAAACAAACGAGTCAAGTTGAGAAATAATCAAAATTTGACTCCTATGTAACGTCAACAAGCCAACATCTATCTCATTTTTTATTTTTTTTAATTGAGAACCCATTATGCTTCTAGATTGGAAGCTTATGAAGGGGGCAAAAAGGTAAATTGTTTTTGATGGGTAGTAAATGCTTACTTGGATCTTTGGTGGTCTGGACAGCAAGCAAATTGAAATAACAGGACCCTCCAACCTTCTTGAACTGGGCCCAGTAAGAACTAAAGGCATAGTTAGCGTGCTCCACCACTGAATTCGGTTTGTAACACTTCCCACCGGGTTTAACCGGGTCGCAGGTTCCATTACCCTGTGAGCAAGCATAACTGAGAGCTCCGGCCAGCGCCGTCCGGTTTGCTCCTTCAGCCACCACACACCAGACTTTTCCCTTGTAAGGTTCGTTGTTTGTAGGCTTTGGCAGCGGCTTTTTGTATTCTGAATCCGCCGTCTTACCCGATAGATCTATTTCATACACATTGGTTCCATTTGGATACAGCAATCCAAAATGCCGCTCCGTGCCGGGACCCGGTTTCTGGTTTTCATTATACAAAGCAAAAACGAAAGCAGGCACAACTACCCCCGGCCTCAGCGGTGTTCCGATGGGCGGTTTAGCGGTTAGTTTCTTAATCACATTCCGGTTATAAGTTGCGGCGTTGTAGATATTGGCTCCAATCTGATCAACATCACCGCCATTGGGCCAACCAGTTTCAGCAATAAATAGCCGGATATCCGGGTACCCCATTCTCTTCATGGCAAAAACCAAGGCATCAAGAATTTGGTCGAATAAGTTGGTGTAGGTTAAACCCGAATTTGGATCCGTATACGTAATATTTTTTGAAGTAAACAGAGCATAATCAAGATTAATTTGGGTAGGCTGAGAAGCCCATGGAAAATAAGTGTACACGTCTATGAAGAAAAATGACTTGGTATGGTTTATAAAATGCAACATTGGTTTAATGACTTTGTCTGCAACATCAGACCTAAAGGTGCCATTGGAGGGTGGGAATGAAGATTCCAAGACGTCCATAGCCAGTGGGGTACCGACTTTGATTTTGTTGAGGCCAAATTTTTTAACAGAGTACCTGATTTTGCGCATGGCTGGAACAAGATTGAACCAGGTGGTGTTTGGTGGGTTGCTTAGGATTTCGTTCCCGACTAAGAGGTAACGGATCATGGTCTCGGGGTAAAAAGGGACCACATTGGTGTGAACCCATTCGTCGGCTAGTGATTGATTGGAGGAAATGTTGGTGATGATTTCATTTGGTACCATGACCGAAACTTGAAGATCGGTTCCTTTGAGAGCTTTGAGGATTTTCGGGTCGGCATCGTAGATTTTGACTCTTTTGCCCTTGAGACCTTGGATGAGCTGAACCGACTTTGCCGGAGTTGCTAGGTTGTTACCCAGCTGGCCGTAACAAACTCCTATTTTGGATGAGACTTCCGCACCTGCAAAGTGTTAATGGAGTTAGAAAAAAGCATATCAAGTATCTGTAAAAAGAAGAAGAAGAAGAAACCCAGATTAGTGTTTGCTTAAACTTACTCGAAATGGAAGCACAAGCTAAGAGAGAGAACAGAAGGAGAGTAAATAAAGCCATCTTTTTTACTACCATAGTCGTTCTTGGGACTGAAATATAAATGGGCCTTTCAATGTTCTGCAGAAGGAAAGTAGTTTATTTATTGGCAAATCACAGTTTCTCAACAGTACTCAGCTGGAACAAAGGGAGAGGGGAAGCCAGGAGGGCATAGTTTATTGGGAGGAGTGGGGAAGAGAAAAGATTGGTGAATTTATATCTAAGGTACAAGATGAGATAGGATAGGAGACCACTTAGGTTTACACCAATACATGTATTTATTGCGAAAATATATACAACTAGTACTCCATAGAAATACTTGAAAAGTGACCAAACCTTTTCTTTTGGGAACCTATGGAGTATCTTCTTTACCCTTTCTTTAGTATTAGTAAAAAGGAAAAGGTAAAAGGGAAAATAAAATCACAAAGAGGACGAAGGGAATCGGTTCGATTGGCTTTGGTGGGTTGAATATTTGTTGAGATTTAAAAGGCTAAACAAGAAGAAGAAAGTGGGATTGGAGAAGAAGAAGAAAAAGAACGTGATGAAGAGTGGTTAAATCTGATTCTCTTTTTCAGGTCACTTTTTTGAATTGTTAAATTTCCAGGAAGATAGCGAGGGCCGAGGGGGAAGGGACGTATGAAAAAAGTGAAATTGGAGGCCCAAAAGCTACAAAAACAAACAAACAGAGAAATGCCAGATCTCATGCATCCATGTTTCAGAACCTATTACCTTTCTTGCCCCATACTAATCGAACCATTAGTGGACTATGGTTATATGTTTTTTTTTTTTTGGAGAAAGACTATGGTTATGTGTTAGTTCATCTGCGATAACGTTACTTCCAGATAAGGGTAAACCTTTTTTTATTCATCTACCACAAGCAGGAAACATAGAAGGCTTTTAATCATCTATCACTTTTTCTGTCCATTTTTCTACATATCTATCTCATCTACAAATATATATATATATATATATCACTTACAATTAATTTGGATAGCTTTAAAACAAAAAGATAAGTATAGCATTTTTTTAAGGATAAATTGAAAGGTTGATAATTTTACGAGATAGTAATTTAAATATATCAGTGGATTCTAGTTGATTGATATAGAAATTGACAGTATTATATTTAAAATTATCTTTTTATTTTACAATCTATTCAATTGATAATGGAATAATGTTAATTGACATTTTATTCATGTCATTTGACATGACATTATAAATGTTCTAATAAGTGATTTAAAGAAATTAACATACTCCAAATCATGGATGTGTATCATTAACAAATTGTGGTACATTGAAGAAATATACTCCAAAACTATATACTTCAAATATGGATTTTGAAGTTAAAAGGATGATGAGTTGACCACAACAAGTCCACAACACCATCACTATGTCATCTTTAACCCTTTACACTCTCCTTTATGAAGAAGCTTTTCCCACTCTAAATTATTCCATTGCCTTTGAGAGACCCCTCGTTATTGTGATGCCCATTTAGGGCGCGGGGAGGCTAGAAAGTAAATGAAACGTCACGTTTACAGTTTACTTATTGTATTAGAAAGTTTCAATCACCAGTACTACTAAATTTTAATTGTCGGTTGTAATTTCTTGAAAAAAATATGCATGCCGTTGCTATCTATTGTTGTAGAGCTCCTTACTTACATAATCCATACATCCTCGCATTCCGTTCAAGTAATTACATACATTATTAATAATTAATTCCTTTGTTTCTTTTGAAGGATTCTATAGACTAAAAAAACAGCATTATTTATTCACATTGGATCCGGTTTATTTAATAAAATATTGAGCCATTTGTTGTAAGTGGAGATGTCTTCCTTTGTTTTTTTCATTTCTTTTCTTCAATAATATTTTCGGCCAGTTCTCAACTTAGGAAAAATCCGGTAATTGAGTTGTGCAAGTTAAACATCTTAAATACATATTTAGACGATATTGTACTCGATATATTGTGTTGCTGCAACTTGGATAAATATTCTATGTTGGGTTAAGTATTTGACTTGAATACAATAATTAAAG
The DNA here is from genome assembly GCA_019593545.1 of Apocynum venetum. Classification (NCBI taxonomy): domain Eukaryota; kingdom Viridiplantae; phylum Streptophyta; class Magnoliopsida; order Gentianales; family Apocynaceae; genus Apocynum; species Apocynum venetum. The sequence continues at coordinate 4,492,521 of SRSM01000324.1, forward strand.
AGGCATTTGATCTAGGGGAAATTACCACAATGATTTTGCTACTAATGTACTATGGGATCGATGTTGTGTAAACTTTTGAATTAAAGAACTTGTTAATAAAAATTTAAATAATTTTTTTTTAAAAAAAAGATAGATATTATATTATGAATAAACCTAATCATTAAATTATGAATGGAAATAGTACATCTTTTTTTAAATTTATATAATTTATGTACATATATTATTTAGGAATAACAAAAATGCGTTAAAGTTTATCCTTTCCTAAGAAAAAAAATAAGCAAAATATTTTTTCAATTTTATATAAAAATATATCTTAAAATACTTTTAAGAATTATATGAGTCTTAATTAATTATATAAAAAAATTTAATTAAAATTGTAATCTCAAATAATTTATTTTATACAATTTATACTATCAAAACATATTATGTTAAATTTTCGATTTTCAAAAAAAAATTATTCAAACACACCTCCATTTAAAATAAAAACAACAAATATTTCTAAAATTCTATACAAATTTAGTCTTTATTACTAATACTACATGCATTTGATGTGATATAAATTTTTAAATTTGAGATATTATTAGTGAAAGTTTAAATAAAAAATGATGTTATATTTTTTAAAAATAATATAATCATTTAATTTTGAATGGAATCTGTACTACTTTTAAAATTTTATATAATTGTATACATGTATGTCCAGGAATAACAAAAACGCGTAAAAGTTTCTCCCTTGCTAAGAAAAGGAAGAAACAAAAATGGGCTTTGATAAAGCTGGAAGGTGTTGGCTGTCACCCACAGCTGACAAGGATTTAGATGTAGACCTGCAGGCTGCAGGCCAGTTTCTGGAGTGTATACTGTAGGCAAACGAAACTGTTCTACTCAGAGAATAAATTAATAATCCATGGAAAGGAAAGTCATTTTACACTAATATATTAATGAATTGCGATACAAACAAATTATGATGTAAATTTTTTTAATTAAGATGTGATGAATTGTGAAAATTATGAGTTTGTGAAATATAATATAAATCATTTAAATTAAGAGGTTATTAATAAAATTTTGAATAAAAATATGTTTATTTAAGAAAATTAGACATTCAATTTTAAATAAATTAAAATAAAAATATAGATATTTTTGTAATATAATAATATAATATGAAAATACAAATGAATACTAATACGTAATTATTAGTAAAATACAATCAATACTCAATTGGTTTTATGTAGAGGCAGCTTCTTCTTAACTTCCACTCGTCTCATATTAAGACAATTGAACCAACGTTTGTCCCTTAAAACAATTTGCTAAAAAAATATATAATCTTGCCGTGATGAACATGGGCAGAGCCATGGGGAACATAGCCATTAATTAAATTCATCTTTGTTTGTTTATTTATCTTTTGTTATTTAAGGCTTGTTGGTCAAAATAATATATTTAGTTTTGCTTTGAAAATTAAAAAAAGACTCAGCAATTAAATGCATCTTAATTTTTTTTTTCTTTGGCACAAATATGTATCCTTTGAATTCATTTCCTAAAAATATCAAACAATTCTTTTAAAAATTTATATCCTTGTCTTGGTAGTCTTGGTTTTCACCTATTTCTACTATTAAAATAAATTAGCATTACACTGGTGCGATCTATAGCACGATGGATGTAAATTACTTTTTATCGGGTTTGACATGTATAAGATTATATAATTATAATTCATATATTATTTTAATTATATAATTGTAATAATAAAAATGTAGTATATAATAAATAATAGCAATAAAAATTATGAGAATAAAAAATATTCTTGGAATCAAAATATTTATATCTTTTTCAACATCTAATACAAATTTAAAATAAATTTTTACACCTGAACCAAAACTTAATGTATGTATTATCTTTAATTTAGTTTGCACAAGTACACTGCTCGATATTTTATTTTTAGCCAAATTTGAAAAATATAAATTATAAAAAGATAATTATATAATTATATTTTAAAAGTCCTTCCTAAAATAAACAAAAATAAAAAATATATTTTGATCTTAAACTAGTGATTTTAAAACCTAATATTTTTTAAATTTGCTTTGCAAAATAACTACGCATGTTTCTTTTCCTGCTCAAAGCCTAATTCATATAACCTTCCCATAGTACGATAAGCCCTCATACTACTTGACATCATGGAAAAATAAACTTTCATATTATCCTATCATAGTATGCAATTAATTTACATATATTTCTAAAAATAAAAATTTATCTGAATTTTAATGTCAAATTTACATATATAACTTAATATTCTTTTATCAATATGATAAATGTTGTAACGGGAATATTATGCTTCCCCATCTCAAAAGGAAGCCTGCCCTAGGACCCAAATCCTCTTTAGATCATGATAGCAAGAATAGAGTCCTCGTCGACATTTGCATTCTCACTTACATTCCTCCTCTTCATTTTAACATTCATGGTTCTTTGGATAAACCCTTGAAAAATCATAATAAAAAATTATTAAATTATTAAATTGACGTTTCAAGAATAATTTATAATATTAAGAGAATATATGTGATTTGTATTTGGAGTATACTTCCATCAATGTTATACGTATTTGAATTGATTCATCTTCTACTATTATTTGTAAACAAAAATACCGCGATTGATGAGGATATATTTGACGTCGAGTGAACTTTACTAGCATTGAAATTGGAATATTATGAATATTCGATTGATGTAAGATAACGTTTACATGTAAAAGAATTATAAAAATTTTGATTCATCTATATTATTGAATTATAACTTAACTTTTCAAACAAAAATCAACCAATTTAATAACAAACTTTCATTTTTTTATTTAAAAATTTTACCTTGAAATTTGATTTTTTTTTGGAAATCAAAATTGAAATCATAATGTTGTTGAAAACGATAAAAATCACATCTTGCCGAAATAGTGAATCATTAAAAACCTTTGCTTTTAGATTTTTGTTTCTTTTTTTCATTTTTATAAAACGTGAATTACTGTTCATGAACCAAAATTACTTTTTTATAATCCGATGATCAAGTCTAATACTAGTATCAACCAATTATAACCCAAAAATCAAGCCATTAGTTCTTAGATAGCCTCTTTTTTTTTTGGAGAATCTGAATTTTCTCAATTTAAGTTGGGTTCTCTACACTTTTTTCCTCTTTAAACAAAATATTCAAGGTGAAGATAGCTCAATAGCGCATTTCTCAGAATCTCTAGATTTTTGGTTTGATACCTCTCACTTTTGTGTAATAAAAAAAAAAAATTCAAATTTATATTTTATTTGTATTCAGAGTAAAATTATACTCTCTTCATCCCTTTTTATAAAATGTTTTAACTAATTTCACACAGACAAAAATATTATTTGATTATCACTATATCTTTATTTATTTTAATCTTTCTTGAAAAATATAGTATTTATTCTATCTTTCTCTCTCTCAATAAAACATGTGTAAATTTGAAAATAATATATACAATAATTATAAAAAGTAACAAAATATATTATAATTATGAATAAGAAAGATTGCTTAATACTTCTTATAAAAAGGGATGGAAGAGATGGAGAGAGTAGTATACTAATTCATAAAATGTATAGTATAAGTTTCATATTGAGTGGGATTTGATTTTATAATTAAATACTGATTATATTCTTGAGTAATTATTTTATATTTTTAAACTATTTTTAAATATTCCTACAACTTTAATTAACATTTATTAAAAAAATAATGATAATTATTATCTAAATAAATTGCCACTATTAATAAAAAAAGGAGAAAATTCTTCCTTCCAAAGTTTTGCCTATTAAAGCTATATTTAGACTGATTTTTAAAATAAGTTTCTTAATTCTCTATAAAAATATATTTCAAAATACTTTTTTCTAACTCTACACATGGATTCTATTTAATCACATAAATAATATATTTTTATTATTATTTAATTATAATTACTATATCAAATAATTTATTAATTATATTTTATACATTTTATAATATTATCAATACCCAAAACATATCAATTAACTTTCAATTCTCAATAAAAAAAATTATTATTCAAACATAACTTCATTTCAAAACAAAACAGAAATCACTTTGAAAAAAAGTCAATCCAAATATTTTGGTCTACCTCTAAAAATTAGTTAATCTTTTTCATTTCCCCTAATCCGACCAGCTATCCTAACCAATTATCCTAATCATGGTTAGGCAGGTTAGGCGTACCCCGTAAAGACAGAGCTTAGCTCTTGCAATTTCACTGACCTACATCAGTCACCATGAGGCTTACCTCACGGAATCCACTCTCTTCCATTCTCAGAGCCTCCATCTACTCCCTTTCCCGCCGCCCTATCTCCGCCACGTCTGACGTTACCAAAACCCTAAACCCAAAACCACCCCTCGCCCAAAGCCCCAGTCCCAATCCTCATCCCCGAACCCGGACCCCGTTAGAAAAACAATTCGAAACATGGATCCAAAATCTCCGGCCTGGATTCACTCCCTCCGACGTCGACCAAGCCCTCAAAGCCCAATCGGACCCAGACCTCGCTCTCGACATTTTCCGGTGGACAGCCCAGCAGCGCGGCTACAAACACAATGAGCTCACTTACCTAACGATGATCGAAATCGCTGTTTCCGGTAAGCGTTACCGTATCGCCGAGACTCTGGTTGAGGAGGTTATTGCTGGTGCGTGCCCAGGAAGCTTGGCTCTTTATAATTCCATGATTAAATTCTGCTGTGGCCGCAAGTTTTTGTTCAATCGAGCGTTTGATATTTATAAGAAAATGTTGAAATCTGAAGACATTAAGGTTAAACCATCCTTGGAAACTTATACTTTGTTATTGAATTCTTTGCTTCGGAAATTCAATAGACTGAATGTTTGTTATGTGTACTTACATGCTATTAGATCTTTAACGAGGCAAATGAAAGCGTCTGGGGTGATTCCAGATACATTTGCGTTGAATATGATCATAAAGGCTTACTCAAAATGTCTTGAAGTGGATGAGGCAATTAGGGTGTTCCGTGAAATGGGATTATACGACTGTGAGCCCAATGCTTATACCTACAGTTATATAGCAAAAGGATTATGTGAGAAGGGGAGGGTGAATCAGGGATTGGAGTTTTTTAGGGAGATGAGGCAGAAGGGTTTGGTGCCGAAAGGGGGGACCTATGTGATTTTGATATGTAGTCTTGCATTGGAACGAAGGTTTGATGAGGCAATTGAGATTCTGTTTGATATGTTGGGAAATTCTCTGTCACCTGATTTTTTGACTTATAAGACAGTCCTGGAGGAGTTGTGCAGGGATGGGAGGGGAGATGATGCTTTTGATCTTCTTCAAGAGATGAGGAAGAAAGATAGTTTTATGAATGAGAAAACTTACAGTGCTTTGTTGAATGTGCTGCATTTTCTGAGACGAGAGTAGGTTCTTACAACATTTCAACGAGATTCTTTTGAGAATTTTATTGAGTGAAATGGGAAATTCAGATATCTGACTTCTGTTTGATCTGGCGATTTGCCCATTGGACACTATTATGTGACGAAAGTTCAAAATTAGTGATGTCCAATATGTCTGCAGGTGGTGGCACCATAAGAATTGCATGTATAGAGACTCAAACAAGAATGATCACTGCAGACTCATTCTTTTTGTGATGGGATAGTTTCTAGAGAAGTGCTAATCGTGAAATTTCTCCAGTGATATTGATGTTAGCATGCCTTCCCACACTCCAAGCTAATTCATGTTATGGCAAGCGTTTGTGGCAGGTTTTCTTATTGGTGATTGAACCATATTTGTACTGCATTGCTCCCGTCCTTTTGTTACAAGGAAATATACATTCTCCTCATTCAGACAGTTCACTCATCTTCTTATAGCAAAGGCCACTAGAATACACCAAACAGCACAACAGTTGAGTACATGAATTGAACTTTGGCGTTATATGGCTGGGAATCATTCTCCTGCATTGGTGCTTGAATTCGTGTAGAACATAGAGATTATGTGCATAATTTGTGCCATCACGTTGTCTAAACAATTATTGTTTCAAAAATAAATTAAACATATTTACGAGACATATACTCGGAAGAAAACAATACCCTCACATGTATTATTTTGTTTATATTTTAAAATTATTTATCAAAATCAAGTTTCGCATGTCAAAAAACTTTGAAATTCATTATCCTGTACATATGATTCATGGGGGTGAAGTTCCTAAAACTGTATTCAATCGAGTTCATACCAAATATTATACCACACAGAAGATGAAAAGGGGAATACATCATACGCGAGCATTAAAACCACAGAGCCTGTATATCAAGATTTTCATTCGAAGCAATATGCAGACTACGCCAAATTGAACTTGCTTTGAGAGAAGTAGATTTAACAACTGAAACATATTGATTAATTTAAGACACGCCCCAAGTCTGAACTAGGAAGAACTACAAGCAATTGCAACAATTTTTACCTTCCTAAATAAGAAAGTTTAAAGGATTAACAGGGGAGAATAAAAATATCGCGTGTTCGCTGAAATGGTATCCGTAAAGGTCTTCCCGGGATTAAACAATCTAGAAATAGTTAACAAGATACTCTTCAGATCTATAGTTCACTATCATCGGATTTCCCTCCAATTGATGGTTTACCATTCACTGAAACTAGCTCAGTATCAAAGATCAATGTTGCTCCACCTGTAAATGGTCAGGTTAGATTAGGTAATATTAGATATGCACTAGCAGACTCCAGTAAACAATTCATGAAACTAAAATGTAGTCACTAAGAATATCACCAGGAATTGATGGTGGGGATCCTTGATCTCCATAGCCAAGTTTTGCAGGGATTTTCAACTTTCTCTTTTCTCCAACACACATACCCAAGAGCCCTTGGTCCCATCCTGCTCAAAAAACAACAATGACATTATTTCATGCGGTGTCAAAGTTAATTTCTAAAAACTGTTTATGAAACAAATACTTCCTCTAAAATCTAAATACATCTCAACCAAGCTATTACAAATAGGGTAACAAATTAGCAGAGCTGTAACAGAGCTTAGTACAATGAAATCCACTTAATCACCTTGTTCCGTCATTAAAAGATGAAATCCACATCTAGCTTTTAGCTTTAACTACTGAGATCAAATGTTTACCTGATGTTCTGAGAACATGTCCAAAGCTTATCCCAAGTTTAATGTCACAAGAAGAGAAGAATCTTTGAGTAATCAATTATCTACCCTCAAAAGTTTCCAAGAGGTGGTAACATTCAAAAGATGCACCCAGTACCTTCATCCAAATAGAAATATTCCCTCACTGGTCTTGTTCCAACAGTCTTGGGAACTAACTTGAACTAGTAGTTGCTGCACAACTTTTGTGTACCATTTATATTATGTGCCTCAATGGTTATCTGTGCATTTTGCTGCAAGAACTAATGAGTTTATTTTATAGTCCTCTTTCCATATTGTCCAGGAATTCTATATGTATATTATAATATTTAAGCACAATAAAGAAGCCAACAACACCTTAGCTGTGTGAATAAAGTATAATATATATATATATATATATATAGAATTCAAAATTTTATAAGCATTAGAACAGGGAGAAAACCAATTTTTCTCAGCAACTTGAGATCAAGATGCTAATCACTGCCTAGGTCCAACATTAGTAAAAAATTTAACAGAATCTTTGAAAAGAATATATAATATTAAAAGAAAGAAAGCATCAGACGATAACATACCTTTAATTACTTGACCACTGCCAAGCTCAAACTCAATTGGATCACCCCTTTCAAAGCTGGAGTCAAATACAGTTTCATCAGTAAGCTTTCCCTGAAAAAACAATCTAAACATGTTAGTTAGGGAAATCAGTACAAAGTCAACAAATATCTCAAGCAAATGAGACAAGCAAATAAGCCTTGATAATCAAATATTCCAAAAAGAATATGCAAATACTGCCCTCTGCATCCAACGATGAACCACTGCCTGCCCAAGAAATAAAATCTAAACAAAGGGATTCTAGAAGAACTGTCCAGCACTTAAATTGGATCAGCCTTTGGAATGTATAGGAGATGCATAATTTAAAGCATGTGACAAACAAAAAGTAATCTTTCAGTAATGCTAACCACCCTTTTAGGATTTTATATGGATAAATACATAGTCATTTTATACTTTGCAGTGAAGAGTAGAAATTCAAGACCTGGAGTAATAGATATTTTAGAGGGTTCATTCAAAGTTTGAGTTCAACTTGACGGGCCCTACAGACAATTGCAGATAATAAAACAATATTTGTATTCTAGATCTTATTTACCACATGAACAGGGGTTTTCCGAAAATTTAAAAAGTTGTCAATTACTTTACATTTTTTAGTCCACCAAGTAACTTCTATGATCATGTTCATGCAATTACAAAGCAATGCAATGATCAAGTTCTAGAACCCGGATTTGTTTAATGCTATAGATCTCAACTGGGATACAAAAATGGCAATTATAACATCCCACCATCAATCAAATAACAGATCTTGAATATAAAACAATCAACTAATGCAGAATCCCCTTCCTGGAGTCAAACACTATTAGTGTAACCAGTTTAATAATGACAACCTAAAATAAAACAAACCAAATATCCACTGATGGCAGTGAACCAAACAACGAATCAAAAGTAACTTTGAATGATCTATTCCTACTGGCATTTGGAGCCGCCCTTTCTGGGCATACCAAACCCATTAATAGGTAATATTTTTTCAGAGAGAACTTTGTAATAGGGAGTGAAAATTTTCACTTACCCTGTAGTGTACTTTAATTCTGTCACCTTTGTGAGCCTGAATATCACAAGATTCTGGCTTGTGCTGCAAGAAAAGGGTGCAAAAACAGATAAGTTAATTAAGAATAATCATTGCAAATAGCCAGCTTACAAATAAAAAGTGAGACCATTCCAAAGCAAATGTTGTAGTCAGAAGACCTTCAACATCGAGAAACTTGGACTGAAACAAAAATATTAACAAGTAGACATTCAATTTCATAATTTGAAACATGGTGTCTCCAACAGACTGTAGCCATCTAAATGAGCAGGAAATATTCTGGCCCTTGTTATATGGACAGGGATCAGGATGTCTAATACCTGGGATTGTTTAGTACCATCTCCACGGGGTTATGAAATTTGGATAAAAAAATCATAACTTAATTAGCAACCATGCACCAAATTTAGACATATTGATGCATGAAAGTCCAAGCTTATGCTAAAGAAAACTACTAGGTGTTCTTCACCAGATCTTTGCCTGAGAATATATCATTCATCAAACTTAGAAAATTACCTTTTGTGGTAAAATACTGATCTACTAGCATGAGGTGCTTTTCCCTAATAGTGTAATTAAATTCTCTGAAAACATATCTAATACTCTCTTGTCCAAATTTGATACATATTCCTATTTTTATTTTGAGACATGGATGTCTTTCCTAAAAGAAAGATATTCTCAGATCTAAATTTATGCAAATATCTGCTAACTAATGAATGCCAAGACTAACCACTTTGCTGACTTACATATGGTCAAAATACTAGCCAAGAGAGACATTCAATTTTAGACTGGCATATTACATTTTAGTTTCAATTGACCAAAGCCGATTAAAAATGTTATGATGGAAATTTTCTCCAAAATACTGTATTATTCCTTAATCTATATTCTTTCTTCTATAATATCCTGGGAAGATCTAATTAACTGTAGGTCACAAAATTAATTTGCATTTGTGTATTGACAAAAATAAAGTAAAATAGTCGTAATTGCTGCATAACTATGCCAAATACAATAGAATATTTTGCTGTTTCAATCTATAAATTTTAGCCATAAGTGAGTCCGGTTATATATATATATATATCCTTTGCTAACATAAAACAAATAATGTGCGATTTCAAAAGAGAAGCGAAATCAACCAGTGTAATCATTAATACAGAACTCCTAATGATCATTAAAACTGTCACAGGTTCCTTATTCCCAATCTATAACAAATTTTGCATAGATTGCCAAGCATCACTCCCGCAAGTATCATACATAGTCGATTGAGAAAATGGGAACAAAAATTATAAACAGCCAACGAATGCAGGATAATTGTAGTTACCTTCACACCGATTTGCAACTCGGTGACATCTCCGGATTTCTTAGCAGAAGCTGCAACAGAAAAGTATAATTCAACATTGCAAATAGATTACGAATAAATGAAGGCTTAAACAGAAATTATTTACATCGGATCTAGCAACAGATTGACAAACGAAATTAATATCCTAGATTCTATTGGCCGACAACTTGAAAATTCAACTCGAGGCAATACCTAATGTAACAAAAATTAGAAGAACCGCAGCAACGTCGAAGAATCTCATTTTCTAGCACTCCTCTATGCCCTTTTTCAAGTTTTCACTCGCAAGATTTTCTGTATGTATTTTATAGCCGCTGGCTGCCGGTAAGGGATAGAGAGTATAATCAAATGAATAAATGACCGTGGCAAGGAGGTCTTCCTGGAGCTCCAACGCAACGCAACGCAGAACATCCAATCAGCAGTTTCCACGTCAACAAACCGAGTATGCTTTCATCTATGGGATTTACACGACGACGTAATTGCCAATTATTATTGTCTTAATTTATTACTTTAAGAGTAATTACTTTCTACCTCAAAAAATAAAAAAAAATTATAAGATATTTTAGATAATTTTACACGGTCTAATAAAATATTTTACTTCTCAATATATCATTATTTATTTTAATCTTTCTTGTAAAATAAATTATTTGTTTTGTCTTTCTCTCCCTCAATAAATAGGAATAAATTTGAAAATAATATGCACAATAATCATAAAAAATAACAAAACATCTTATAATTAGAAACAAAAAATATTACTTAATGTACCTATAAAAATGAACTGAGAAAGTACTTACTATTTTCTCTTTCCAAAATTGGATGTTAGTGTTTTGCTAATCATTGTAATATTTCTAGAAAAATCGATCTTTCATCATGAAAAGACCTAAATTAGAGATTAGAGATTACAAGGAAGACGGAGTTTTGAACTGAATGTATAATAAAATAAATAAATTTCTAAAAACAAATTGGAAAAAGATTATTTTTTTCATTTGAAATTGAATGTTCATTTTCTGCTTTAGTTAAAATTAAGAAATGTCATTTAATTTTAATTAAGTTAACAAACTATCATTGATATTAATATTAATGATGGTGAGATCCATAAATTAGTGATATGTATTAAATTAATATGTTGAGTATGAAACGCAAGAATTAGTGAGATATAAATTTTTTAAATTAATAATGTTATTAATGAAATTTTAGATAAAAAATATATCTATAAAATAAAAATTAACATTTGATTTCAGACAAACTAAAATAAAAATTTGAACATTCAATTACGAGCAAATGAAACATTTGATAAGAGGTCGTTGCAAGAAAGTGCTCCTAATTAAATAAAAATTGACCCATGAGTGATGTTTTAAACATTTCCAATTTACATTTACATTTACTACTTTTGTTTTTAGGAAAATGTAAATTATGTAATCCAAAAAAAGGATAATTAATATTAAACTACATTTGACAAATATTGCATCAAATTAACCCTAATATTAATAATAATTTAGGTTTTTCTTACATGTGCATTGGGTACACACATTATAATATGTATTAAGCAAATTTTATTATTCTAATTATAAGGTGTTTTACTATTTTTTATAATTTGTATGTATTTTATTTTTAAATTTATTCTTACTTTATTTTTAATAAAAATTAAAATAAATAAGGGTATATTATGAAGTAAAATAGTTTTTTTGTAGGTGTAAAATTACCTAAAATATCTTATAAAAAGAAACGGATGTAGTATAAAATAATATTTTTTGATAAGTTAATTCTCTCATATATAATTAGAGATTTTATTTTTTTTAATCTTGTTTTGATTATATTTTATAAAATTTATTTACCATAAATAAAATGTTATAAATCTACCTAATCTCTAAAGAATATCCACATTTTTGTCTCTTCCTAATCTCTCAAATATAAATACCGTTACTCTTAATATATTTTTCTTTTAAAAAAATATTTCTTTCCCTCACTATTTTTCCATTATCATACTGAATTGTTTTTAACAATCATGTTTAAAAAAATAGGGTATATGTTTGTTAATATTTTAATTTGTGTTTTACTCCAAGAAAAACACAGTGGAAAAATAGTGGCCAGGCAGAGGAACAAATTTTTTTTTTCCTTTGGTGAAAAATTACAATAAGAGAGATCTTAGAGAGAATGGGGATGAGAGAAAAGTTTGTAGGTGTTCATTATAAATTTGGCTAGATTTATAATATTGTATTGAAGGTAAATAAATTTATAAAACGTAATTGTTTATGATTAGGTAAAGAGGTTTTTAATTATCTATGATAAATTTAATTTGTCAAAAATATATAATTTTATTAATGTGAACTCGTGCACAAGTTAGAAAGCCTTAATAATTTTTGTAAGAATAAAACATATTTTTATTCGCAATCCATAGAAGGTACTTTTATGTAACTTTTCTTATTCTATTATTATTTTGTAAAAAACATACTCCCTCTAATATTTTAATTGACTTAATGTCCAATGTATCTTTTCAATTATCTCAATTAAATATAATTATTATTATTTTAGTTAATCAAATGCTATAAAAGACTGATATGCGCTCTTAATTTTTTTCTTATTGTCACCCATTCATAAAATTAGATAATAATATTATTAAAAGAATCCATGTATTTTTATTAAAGTATTAATATAAAAATATAAAAAATAGTGAAAGATATAAAAAATATAAAACAACGCCTTATTTTTTCTTTTTTGAAAGGAAAGCATCACATCCTTTATTTTTTCTCAATGCTATTACATTATAGGAAATAAAAAATAAAAACAATGCTCCCATATAGAAACTCAAATTAAAACAAACTTTAAAATTAAATAATAGTGGCCATCTAAATGATCTAGTTTATAAAGTTAATTTTTTCCTTATACTTTTTCTTTTCTTTTTTGTAATTAATGGCGTAAAGATTTAATTACATTATCGTGAGAGAAATATTTCTCAATTTTTACTATAATAGAAAAAATGCCTTTTTAGTATTTGGTTTGTAGTGATAAGTTGATTAAAAAAATATGAGAATATAAATTGTACTTAATTGAAATACTAAAAAAGATGAAGGAGACATTGAAATAATTGAAAGATAAAATGAAGTGTGTTTTTACTAGAAATTTAAGGAGGTTTAGTGAAATTAAACCTATTTATTTTAAGAAAATAGTAGATATTTAAAGAGAAATTTGGATTCAAAAAAGAATTTAAAGAAGGAATTTAAATAGTGTATATGCATTTTAAAGGTTTTGGAAGTAATTTTATTTGGGAAAACTGGAAGAATTTCCATAACGATCTCCACCTTCCCCCTTAATTCAAGCAACAAAATGAAGGCCAAAACTCGGATCACACCTCTCTTCTCTCGTCGTCTCTCTCTCTCTCTCTCTCCTGAAATGAGAGAGAACAGAGAATGAGAACCACCGCCACCACCTTGACAGTCGTTCACCGCGACGACAACCACGGCCACTATGGTTATACAAAAACACGCGCAACTTTTCTACCTCTTAGCAATCATGACTACCATCATCCTCATCAACCATGTCTTTGCTGATGATGCCACCGTCATGGCCAAAATGGCCAAAGCTCTCAGCCCTAGCCCATCCGGGTGGGCTGGTTCCAACCCATGTAAATGGTCAGGCGTAAACTGTGACTCCACAGGAAAAGTCACCGCCATTAATCTCGTCTATATGTCTCTCTCCGGGGTGTTGCCCTCGGAATTGGGCCAGCTTTCGGGCCTGAAATCCCTGAATTTGCAAAGAAACCAACTTTCAGGCCCCTTACCTTCTTTATCAAACCTGGCGTCTCTAGAACAATTATCACTTGACAGCAATAATTTTTCTTCTGTTCCTTCGGATTTTCTCTCAGGCCTGACAAATTTGCAGACATTTAGCATTAGCGATAATGGGAACCTTAGCCCTTGGGCAATCCCCAAAAGTCTTACAGATTCTACGGCTCTCGTTAGCTTTATTGCTAGTAGAGCCAACATTATGGGCACGATTCCAGACATATTTGGATCGTTTCCTAGTTTGCAGCATCTTAGGCTTTCGTATAATAACATCACTGGATCTTTACCATTGTCATTTGCAAAATCTGGGATTCAGAATTTGTGGCTTAACAATCAATTGACTGGTCTCACGGGTAGGATTGATGTTCTGGGATCTATGCCCGAATTGACTCAGGTTTGGTTGCATGTTAATCAGTTTACAGGGCCGATTCCTGATCTTTCTCAATCTACTGCTCTATTTGACCTTCAGCTTCGTGATAACAAGCTAACTGGGCCCATTCCTGATTCTCTAACTGGGCTTCAATCGCTGAAAAATTTATCTTTGCAAAATAATAAGTTCCAGGGTCCAGTACCTCGGTTTTCATCTGGTGTTCAGGTTACTCTTGGGACTACAAATAGCTTCTGTAATACCAGTCCGGGGCCTTGTGATTCACAGGTTACCATATTGCTTCAGGTTGCAGATGCCTTGGGCTATCCAATGACATTGGCTGAATCTTGGGAAGGGAATAATCCTTGCCAATGGAAACATATTAGTTGTGATTCAGGAAGCGTGACTGTGATTAATTTCGTAAAGCTAAATTTTGTTGGAACCATATCTCCTGTTATTGCTAACCTTACTCTATTGAGGTCCTTGGTTTTGAGCGATAATAAACTTACGGGTCCTATACCCACTAGCTTGACCACTTTGAAGAATCTGCAACTTCTTGATGTTTCCAATAACAATCTTTCTGGAAAAATACCAGATTTTGCCGACAATGTCTTGGTGAATACTTCTGGTAATCCTTTTATTGGAGTGGATCTTCCTCCCAGTTCCCCACCTTCAAGTTCTCCCGCTGATTCCTCTGGTCAAAACAATGGAAGCAAAGCTTCTATCCCGTCATGGGTGTCCGCTGTTATAGCAATTGCCGCTGTAATGACAGTTGGTTTGGTTTTTGTTGTCTATAAACGGTATATAAGGAAGCCAAAGGACAATGACAAATGGGTAAAAGTCGGTGAATGTGGGCAAAGTTCGGAGATTAATGATGGTGCAATCTCCAATACTTCTAGTTCAAGCACTGATTTCCATGTCAGTGAAGGGATTAGCGTTAATATTCCGATTGAAGTATTAAGAGAAGTTACAAATAATTTTAGTGAAGATAATATATTGGGTGAAGGTGGATTTGGCATTGTGTATAAAGGGCAACTACATGATGGAACACAGATAGCAGTGAAGAGGATGGAGTCATGCACTGAGAATAAGAAGGGTCTTAATGAGTTTAAAGCAGAAATTGAAGTCCTCACAAGAGTTCGGCACAGGAACCTAGTCGCACTTCATGGTTTTTGTGTCAATGGAAATGAGAGGCTTCTAGTCTATGAATATATGCCTCAAGGGACATTGGGGCAGCATTTGTTCCATTGGCGTGATAACGGAACCTTTGTACTTACCTGGACAACAAGACTTTCTATAGCACTAGATGTTGCCAGAGGTGTTGAATATTTACACAGCCTAGCACAACAATGTTTCATCCACAGAGATCTGAAACCCTCTAACATCCTTCTAGGAGATGACATGAGGGCAAAGGTTTCAGATTTCGGACTAGTTAAGAGCGCACCTGACGGCAAATTCTCCTTGGAGACACGATTAGCAGGAACTTTTGGATATCTTGCACCCGAATATGCAGGCATGCATTAGTTCATTTTCTTCCTCCTTGTCATGGACTAGACTGAATAACCTTAACTAAAAGTTTAGTATGAAAAATAAGTTAGAGATCTGGAATATGTTTCTAATTAGAATTATGATAGTGAAATTTGTGTTTCTTTAGCCACTTATTAACCAGGAAATTTGTCTTTTATCAGCCACTGGAAGGGTGACAACGAAAGTTGATGTGTTTGCATTTGGGGTAATCTTGATGGAGTTGATCACTGGCCAAAAAGCATTAGATGATTCACTGCCGGATGAGAAATGTCATTTGGTTACTTGGTTCCGAAGAGTCATCGTTAATATGGAAAACATCAGAAGCTCCTTAGATCCTTCTCTAAAACCAGATGAAGAGACATTCAAAAGCATCTGCAGAGTAGCAGAATTAGCAGGACACTGCACAGCTCGTGAACCGTCACAGAGGCCAGATATGGGGCATGCGGTTAGTATCTTGTCTCCCCTAGTAGTACAATGGACGCCTGCTTCCACTGATGATGAACAAAATGTTGCTCTTGATCTCCATTTGAGCCTCCCTCAAGCCCTTGAGAGATGGAAAGTCTGTGAAGAAAATTCGACAACCAGTGACTTATTTTGCTGAATACACAGCCCTGCACATATGATCACATCAAAAAGGCCTATAAAAGTCGCAAACTCTTCTAGCTATGCCGCAAGCCGAAGAATTGAAGCAGGTTTCAAGATTTGCGTTTGATTTAACGCTTTTATCCCTCTCGTGTGAAACGGTAGCTGCAGCAACTCATGTTGACTGCTGATACAAGATTTTACATATATAGACATCAGATTCTCGATCTCCATTATGACAAATTTTGGATGAGATAATTTCTTTAATTGTTGAGTATGATTGTTAGATGTAAATAAAACACAACTAGATTTTTTGTCCTAACCATCGCCTGTTAATGGTTCTTAAATAGCAGTCCGTTAACTGTTGATCCAACTGTAGCGGCACCATTCACATCTTGCCTAAATTAGACTTTTTTCACACCAAAAGAGAAGTGCAAATACAGGGGAAGACAAGGAGGATCAGAGACAACATTTTCTTACAGTCTGGTTGAAAACTTGAGGTCTAAATGCAGGAGAGTTATGGATGAATAGATTTTAAATAGACTTGATTATACATGATAACCAATTATTCTCACATTTGAGGCCTAAAACTTGCCGATGATACAAATCAAGCCCAGGTTTCTTATTGCATTAAGCGTTCTGAAACTGTAAAGACTGTTTTACAAGCCACGAATAAATTACACACCATGGAAAGATCCCGGCTTCAATTCACATCGAATTGCTAGAGAAGCAACATTCATTAAGTCACCATTGAAGTTCAATGAACTGACTTAATTCAGAAAAAAAAAAACCTTTACATATTATTTTTGTCTTAATTCATGTTGAATTAGTATTTAACTCAATCAGACATTTTTAAAGTAAAGTTAAAAAGTAAAAATAGCATGCCTAAACATGGAAAGAGTAATTAGCTTAAATGGTTGTTGAACCTGTCTTCGAGTTCCGGATTTTATTTTTATCTATTATCATTGTACTATAATTTTTGTTTCATAAACTCATGTTTTTATGAATTGTATCTTTAAAAAGATTGTACCTTTTAAAAAAAGATACAGTATTCAATATATGTGATAATTTTTTAATCATTAATTCACAAAAATTAAATTCATTCGAAAGCTTCTCACCAAATCTGTGTAAAATTTTAGCAAATGGATGTGATCTTTTAAGAAGGGGGAGAGAAAAAACAAATGAAGTCCACGACGATGCGCCCCGTCAGTTTAGAATCGAAAGAAAAAAGGCCCAATCACAGCCGTCAAATCAGATCTACGGTTATAAGAGTCAACTCCATAAGAGTCACACGGAGAAGCGAGAAACACCTGATCACGTACTACCCCAAAACAAATCCTCCATTAAAATTTTTCGATAAAAGGATCTCCAGAAGCATCCTGACCATTCGTCACTCTTCTCTCTTACTAAAACCCTTTTAGAACTCTCTAGAACCCAAACTTCCTTACTCGAATCTCAATTTTCACGCCATTAAAGCTTCTCACCATCCCCCATTCTTCGCATCAGAACACAGCTACTTTTCCAATTGCGCATTTTGCACTCCTCTTTCTCTGCGATTAGCGTCTTTTTAGAAAATTTCTAGGGTTTAATAATGGATGAGGATTTCGATATGCCGCCGGCCGAGGGAATGGGTGAGGACTTTGATATGCCGGACGACCCCGTGTTGAAGGTTGGAGAAGAGAAGGAGATCGGGAATCAAGGATTGAAAAAGAAGCTTCTTAAGGAAGGTGAAGGATGGGATAATCCAGATATCGGTGACGAAGTTGAAGGTAAAACGTGCTCAGTGCGAAAAGTAAAGATTTTTTCGTGGTGTAATGTTGCTACTGTTTTGTTTTACTGCATTCTAACGTTTGGTTGTTTTTATTTTGAAAACTCTCAGTTCATTACACCGGAACTTTGCTTGATGGAACTAAGTTTGATTCAAGTCGTGATAGGGGAACTCCATTCAAGTTCACTCTTGGCCAAGGTCGGAATTTTCGTTTATGCTTTGTTTTTTCTCGTATTTCCATCGTCTGAATTAATTTCCTTCACCTTTCCATTCTCTGGAAAGATGGTATGGATAGGAATAGTAATTGGTATGGATGTGAAGTAGCCTGTCTCTTCTGCTTTTTTGGTTTATAATCGTCTCTTATATATATGAGATCAATGTCATGCTGAACCTATCCGAGTCACTTGTATTTCGCTAGGTTTTTTGTTGATTGTATGAAGTTTAGGAGTGCGGTGCTTTCTTAGTAATTTTATTAGATGACTTCGACTACATCTCTTCAAGATCAAGTCTTTTAAGTGCATCTTCTAGAATGGAACTCTCTGGTAATAAATTTGGGTCCGTTTGAATTTCAATAAATTAGTACAACCGAAAGAACAAACTCGTAATTATCTTAAATTTCCTATTCATGTGTAATGACTAGTGAATGATTTTTTTTTTGGAACTAAAAGTCAGTAATTGCCTTAACAAGTTTCGTCTGGTTGAACAGGCCAAGTGATTAAGGGATGGGATCAAGGTATTAAAACAATGAAGAAGGGTGAGAATGCCATATTTACTATACCTCCAGAGCTTGCCTATGGTGGGTCTGGCTCCCCCCCAACTATTCCTGCTAATGCAACCCTCCAATTCGATGTTGAGTTGCTTTCGTGGGTAAGCGTCAAGGACATCTGTAAAGATGGTGGAATATTCAAGAAGATTCTTGCAGAGGGTGAGAAATGGGAAAATCCAAAGGATCTTGATGAAGTGACAGGTGTGCAAGTAATAAGTATTGTATCTTCTTCTTGGTACTATGTCCTTTTACTATTTTGCTCAGGCCTATTTGTCCTACTTTGCACACAGTGAAGTATGAAGCCCGACTAGAAGATGGGGCATTGGTTGCAAAATCTGATGGAATCGAGTTTACTGTTCAAGAAGGTGAGTCTTTTAAATAAACTCGATTCTTTCATGTTACTGGTAGATTGTATGTGTTCACTAATGGCAAATGTTTTTGTTAAAACAGGTCACTTTTGTCCTGCTCTTGCGAAGGCTATAAAGACAATGAAAAAAGGAGAGAAGGTCCTCCTCACAGTAAAACCGCAATGTAACTGTCAAGAGCTGTCTTCATTCAAATTCATATTTTCTTAACCAAGATCATTGGAGAGATAAATGTTTTATGCATTTTTATTGTTGCAGATGGCTTTGGAGAGAAGGGCAAGCCTGCATCTGGTGATGAAGGAGCTGTCCCACCGAATGCAACGCTAATTATAGACCTGGAGCTAGTCTCATGGAAGACGATCTCAAATGTAACTGATGACAAGAAAGTGATCAAAAAGATATTGAAAGAGGGGGAAGGATATGAACGGCCAAATGAAGGATCAGTAGTTAAATGTTAGTGCAATGTTTCCTTTGACGCTGTCACTGAAAATCTTTGGTGACCGTATCATGCCATTTTTTAAAAAACTAGACTTACAGTTCCACTTGTTTTTTGGCAGTGAAACTTATTGCAAAATTAGGAGATGGCACAATATTTATCAAGAAGGGCCATGATGGCGATGGGGATGACCTTTTCGAGTTTAAGACGGATGAAGGTATCTTTGTAATTTGCCTTTCTCATTTGCTTTTACTTTGCCGTTGCTATCTTGGGTGCTCACTTCTTTCTTTCAACAGATCAAGTCATTGAAGGCTTGGATAGGGCTGTGATGACAATGAAAAAGGGTGAGGGAGCTGTGGTGACTATTTCACCTGAATATGCCTTTGGTTCTTCCGAATCAAAGCAAGAATTAGCTGTAGTTCCACCAAACTCTACTGTGTTTTATGAAGTCGAGCTGGTCTCTTTTGTTAAAGTGAGTGAAATGCTATCCTGGTATTCTAGGGTTTATAAGTTTTAACATGTTTTGGACTTTGTTTTCTAAATTTGAGCATTTTTAAATTTTATAAGGAGAAAGAATCATGGGATATGAACACCGAGGAGAAAATTGAAGCCGCGGGCAAGAAGAAGGAAGAAGGCAATGCCCTTTTCAAGGCTGGAAAATATGCAAGGGCTTCGAAGAGATATGATAAGGTAGGTATTTAAACAAGCAATATTTATTTTCCTTGGTTATTTATTTATTTATTTTCCTTTTGATACTCGTTGGTTAGGATTCTGATTCAAAAAAAAATTGTTTTTGAACTTTGATTGCAGGCAGCAAAATACGTAGAGTACGATAGTTCTTTTGGTGAGGAGGAAAAAAAACAGGCGAAAACGTTAAAAATTACTTGCAATCTAAATAATGCTGCTTGCAAGTTGAAACTCAAGGATTACAAGGAAGCAGAGAAACTTTGTACAAAGGTAAATGATTATGCGCCTCTTACCTGCCCCCTTGCTCTATCTTAAATGGTTCCATATCAGCATATGCTGTATTTGAACGTCAGATTTGATGAGGTTCACTCATCTGTAGGTGTTGGAACTCGAGTCTACAAATGTGAAGGCACTCTATAGAAGAGCCCAAGCGCACATGAACATGGCTGATTTGGATCTTGCGGAGTTTGATATCAAGAAGGCTCTTGAGATTGACCCTAATAACAGGTATATTTTCCTTATTTCAGATGAAATTCTTCTGTTGGATGTTTTTGAGTCTAGAGCCAATAAAATTCGAATGCTGGATCCAGGGATGTAAAGCTCGGATACAAAGCTTTGAAGGAGAAGGTGAAGGAATTCAATAAAAAAGATGCCAAATTTTATGGGAACATGTTTGCCAAATTGAACAAGCTGGAGTCTGTTGACCTTAATGTAAGCTTCTAAAAGACTAAAACCACGACAGCGTTCTATTTAGTTTCCTTAAGGTCATCTAATTGGTTGCCTATGTGGTTTCAGAAGACAGCTCCAAAGGAGGCTGAGCAGATGAGTATTGACAGCAAGGCATGAGCACAAGGGATGTGCGGTGAATAAATTAAGCAAGTTCTATTTTGTTTGGTAGTGTACCTCTTCTTGGGTTAAAGTGCAACACTTCTTGTGCTTTTGTCATGGAAATCTATTTCGTGTAGTCCGTTGATTTGCTGGCATAAATTAATACTACTGGACATCAAATTCCTTAAATATTATTTATCAAGAAAAAATCCTTATATATTGGAAGGGTTCTTGATTTGTTGCATGGTTTTTGCCCTTTTGAATGGACGTCATGTTTTGAAAAACTTTCTGAATGTCTGTTAGTTAACTAACTGGTCGACTCTTTTAACTGGTAAAGAACAAAAAAATTCTCAATACCAAATGATTCATTTTGTACAGTCAATTCTGTTTTCGAGGTGGACTATTTGGAAGTTTGTGGCTTAGCGGATGGAGTAGGGGCGTTCAAAAATCAATCAATTTGAAAAATCAATTGAAATCAATTTGTAATTTTAAATTGATTTGATTTTTTTATTTTAAAATTTGAAATTTTTTTAAAGTAGGGTTCAGTTTTAATTTTAGAAATTTTGAATAATTTAAAATTTGATTTTAACATAATATATTATTATTATTATTTTTAAATTGAGATATTAATAAAAAAATATCAAAATTTAATACTTAAAGACTATAATTCAAACTATAGTTTAATTATTAGAAAAAATTAGATTATTAATGCAATTTAAGTTCTAATTTTGTTTTTTTATAGATATTTTTGATGATTTGATGAAATTCATCAAATGACAAGTTTTATTTTTATTAAAATGTTATGAATATTATACTGAATACTTTGATTTCAATTTTCATAAGACTTATAATTTGCTATGTACTTTTATTATAAAAACTTTGTTCTTTTCTGTAATCATGAATTGTTTCATATGATTTATTATAAAACATTATATTAGTAATTTATAAAATGTAAAATTTTAATTTAAATCAAATCAAATCAAACCAAATTGAAATATTTTAATCGTTTGGTTTTAAGATTAATATGATTTGATTTGATTTGTCCAGAGATAGAAATTGAAAATCGAAAAGTCAAATAATTAAACCGAATGAACTCTCTTACCTTCCAAGATGAACAATTATCCAAAATAATATAATTTAAAAAAGTTAATCAATTATATATCATTATTCACATGGATATAATGCCAATTTTGTCAAAATTAACAATAAAAATATAATACAACGTTTAATTTGTTAAAATTGATATATACTACTACAAACTCTTGGAGTTTTAATTAAATTAAACTTATTTTTACAATTATAATAAAAAAAAAAATTAATTGTATAATAAGAATAAAATTAATCATTAATGCTATTACATTTGACATAAAGAGTTATTTTTTTAAAAATAAAAATATACATGAATATCCAATTTTTAAGAAAACATTGATGGTGTTAAAGATTGTATTGTTGACCATATCAAATACGTTACAACAAAGATATTCTACTAACAAATCATCTATAGATATGTGATGATAAATCATATATTATTATGCAGGTCATCATTAATTTTATTTTCGGTATTTGCTATTTTAAATACATTAATTTTATATAATATCTTGAACGAATCCTTATTTTTGTTATTTTTACATTAATAATTTTAAAAGTTACAAAAAAATGCATAAATAAGCATTAATAAAAATCTTTTAAAAATTTTTAAATCTAAAAATGTTTAATCTCAAAGAATAAAACAGTGCACAATTCCAATGTAAAAAACTTGCAAAAAAAACCACATCTTGGAGAAACGTTAACAATAATTTTTATAGAAAAATGTCATTACCATTGATGTTTTCCTAAATCTGAAACATTTTATTTTTAAAATAAAAAACTCTTAAGCCATATGCACGCACTAGTGTTTAGGGTTATTTTGACATAAATGATGTTATTTTGAATTATAGTATTGAGGTTATTTGGAATATAATTTTAAAAATATGATTAATTTTGATTAAAAAAAATTAAAGAGTTTGTATGTATAGTATATGTCAATGTTGACAAATTAGACATTATATTGTAATTTTATCTAAGTGAACAATGTCAACTTTTACAAATTTTACATTTAAATATCAATTTTGACAAATTAAACATTATTTTCACGCGTAAAATGTCAACTTTACCAAAGTTGATATATTCTACTTTGGACATTATATTTATAAATGGTATATAATGCATTAGTTTTTTAAAAAAAATATGCTATTTTGGGTAATTGCTCCTATGTGGTTTGTAGTGGGAATTGCGCACACTTTTTTTTTTTTGGGATACTTGCCCACCTTTATCCTTATTTTATTTTTTTGACTTTTTTAATCATTAACTTTTGCACTTTAGCCAATTTGGTACTTCCATCTAGATAGGTGTCTAAATTCGTCTTTAATAAATATCAGTTTGGATAATTAATGATTGAGTGATTTACAAATGTAGTCATCATATTTTCATCAATTTGTAATTTTAATCATCTTACTTCAAAATCTATTTCAAGGTTATCATATGTTTAAAAAAATACCAATTTATTCATTTTCTCAATCATGATAATATTATAGGCTAAATACATCATTATGTGTGAGGGAATTAAAAAACAAATAAAACTTTACTTAACCAATTTTCTTTCTCAAAATATCACCTTTGAATATTAAAATCTTTCTACTCATTTGCAGTGAAACCTTAACAATCGAACCCACGATTTTGCCCGCGATGTCATTGATAATAAGCTTATTGGATTTATGTTTCTTTTTTTTTTTCTATATGGTAAAGGGTTTGAGCCGAAGCTATAAAAAAATGGTAGAAGCATGAGAGAAGGAAAGCAAATGGGTGGAATTGTTGAAGAGGAGATGGAGGTAACAAGAGCAACGGATAGAGAAAGGGAGGGAATGGTGAACAAAAGAAAGAGAGGCGTTGGTTGGATGTGTTTTTTTTTTCTTTTTTTTTTACGACCAGTTTAGTTATTTTTAGATGAGAAATTTTGAAGAATAAAAAAAGGACAGAGTCGAAAGATATAGGCAAATGTGGAGTTTAGTTATTTTTAGATGAGAAATTTTGAAGAATAAAAAAAAGGACAGAGTCGAAAGATATAGGCAAATGTGGACTTATGAGGTAAGAAAATGAGGTGAATTTGGATTTTTTTTATTTTGATTGATTATGAGTATGAGAGCAAAATAAATGTGAATAAATTAATAAAACAAGTGAAGGAATAATGGGGCGAGGAAAAAATGAACCAAAATGATACAGTGGGACAACATGTTGTAAAGAGGGTGAATATATGAGTTGGAAAAATATAAATTCATCATTATCTCATTGTTTTCTTCTCGTGTTGTTTTCGCTCTTTGTTTGGCATGAAGTCAGCATATGCATTTGGGAAAGCTATCTTCACAAAATATTTCCTCATTCTTTTGTGTTTGCAAATGTTTTTTTTGTTCTAATGTTTACAAATGGGTGTTCCAATGAAGTTATATGGAAATAAGTGCTTTTATTCCTTAGGCAACATTCCTCAGCATCAAGAATTCTCTCATGGGACTTGGACTACTTGGTGGGCAATTATACACTAGAAAAACTTCCATTTGCTCGTGGCTAACAAATTTGGTTGACATAATGACTAAATTGGTCCATTTTATAAAGTATGATAACCTCGGAACAAATTTTTGAAGTATGATTACCAAAATTACAAATGAGTGAACGTATGATGATCAAATTTGAAAAATCATTTTTAATGATTTGTTGTTCTTTTTCTTGACTTGACACGTACAATAAGTCTAACTATTTTCCTTTAAATAAAATAAGAGGTATCTTAATACAACACTAAATCATTATCACACTCGCTTCTTGCTAGGATCAAATTGTAAGGATCTCTTCTTTTATTTTCTTCAAAAAAAAAAAAAAACTAGCCATCTCAAACTTTGAGCTATAAGGTTGTATTATTTTCTCTTGTAAAATTATTTTTATTTTGATAGTAAAATTCATATTAAAACCGAGCTTTGAAGTTCTATATTTAAGTATTTAATATACTTTTGTTTAGGTTTCATCACATTATATTAATTTTAAAAAGTATTTGTTTTATTCTTTCTCCTCCTTAATATAAGTCATTAGATGATGTATTGTCTTTATTTATAAATCATTTTACGATATTTTAATAATATTTTGTTGATCTTTTTTAATATTACCTTAATTCATTAGAGAGTGAGAGAGATAACTCTTTAGCAAATAAAGTACAATAAAAGTAAAGACACAATAAATAAGGGCATATTAGGAAAAAAAATATTTTTATGGTCTTTGTAAATATTAGTAAAACAATTTATAATAAAGGATGTATGATTTTTATTTTATTTTTGGCAATTCACTCGATGACTCCACATACAATTAACGAAAACAAGTATGAAATTCAAGTCTATATATTTAGTACGCATATTGTACTCTATTCCAAATTGTATGTCAACATATTTTTTAGATGTTCATAACTAAATTGTCCCTTTATTAAAATCAATACAGATTTCTTTATAAAAAATTGTAAATAAAATCCTTAATTTAAGGTTTCATTTTGACTAACATTTCGATCTAATTGCTGATTACATTAAAAATCAATAATAAAGAGAATTATATAATTTCATTATATTTCTTATGAAATAATTTTTTTTATGTAGTAGTATTATTTTATTTTTTTGAGAAAAATAGTATTACGTTCTTATTATTTTTTATTTACATATTATTTTCTAAATGTATATTATCCAATATGAGAATTCACGTACTCTTTCTTATTGATAATTATTTTTGTTCTTTCTAATTACACAATTCTAGATATTCAAATGATAATTATGAATGAGTTGAAAGGCTTGTGAATCGGAAGCCCTAAACTAATAGCAACTATACACTTTCCAACTCACAATTGAGGAAGTATTCAGCTTCAAATATCAGGAAAAAATGGTCTATACAAGCACATATGAATATATTTTTTAGATATCTAAATTAAATATTCAATTTTCTAAATTGCCATATTTTTATCAAAATTTTATAAAAAGATTCCATAATTTAGGAATTTATATCATATTAACTCATGTAATTCTATCAATAATCACATTAATAATAAGGGTAATATGATATGGTTTTCATAACATAATGATCTCTTAATAATTTTTGTATTAAGTCACAAAGTATGCATTTAACTTTGAATGAAAATAGTAATATTTAATATTATCATAATCATTAATGTTTCAAAAAATTACATGTATTTAAATTCTTGGTTTGTATATATACACAAACCATAAAATCTAAAGCACATATATAATTCTTCCAAGAAAATCTAAAGCATGTAAAGCATAAATTTTTCATTTGTTTACTTTGTATTTTGTTTTTAAAGTAATTAGGATTAGAAAAATATCAAGACTCAAAATTTTAAAAATACGAAATTATTTGTCCTTACTACAATAAACCTTTCTACTTCCCTTAATAATATATACAGTAAAACATTTATAAATTAATAATGCCAGGCCCGTGAAATTTTATTAATTTAAAGAGATATTAAGTAATCAATAAATTAATAATTTATAATTTAAATAATATTTTCCCGATCCAATAATGTGATGTAAGTGGGATAATAAGAACTTTTAATATAGACTATCAAATGAGATTTTATCGTAGCATATTAGAAGACTTTGAGTTGGGAAAATCTAATATATAGAAGATTAATGTTTTAGATACCATCAGCCTTGCCATCTAAGTTTGGACAATCAATATTCAACAAGAGACAACAACAAATTGTTTTCAATATTGCAAAATTTGTTCAGGATGAAGCAGTATCAATGAACTCCAACAAATAAACTTCTTAAGAAGACATTCACAAGCTCATGAAAATGATTAATAATATTGGTTATCACAATAAAATGAATGTAAATCACTTGTTAGATTGCTCGAATGAAAATAACAAAGGCTTATAGGTCCAAATATTAGAAAAAATTGTGTCATTGAAAATCATTGTGATGTTGAGAATGATTCACTATTTTTTTAACGAGTAAATGGTACGTATAGTACATAACGTTTTTACATGATTCAAATTTAGTCTAAAACGTTTTTCTTTGACAATTTTGGTTACTAATTTTTTTACAGGTGACAATTTGGTCACTTTTACCAATTACTCTTCTTAACCCACTTTGTAAACGGGGTATTTTAGGTAAGTACTATTTTTAACCACAGTTTAACCCAAATCAATACCTAAAACCCACACTCATACTCATACTCGTGACTATCCCTGCACTTCACAACACTTCAGCCAAAAAAAATCCTCATTTCTCTGAACCCATTCAATCTACCTTCAATACACCTCAAATCATCGGTTTGTAAGCCCTCCGTCTGTAAAAGTCCGGTGTGAGGATTGAAGGACACAATCCATGGAGACTCGTTTAAGAACCAAACGAGGAAATGCTCGGGGATATTCGAGCATGCGACATTGCAACAACAATGCTGATGTTGAAAACAATATGTTAAATTCAGAGACATTTGGAGAGTATTTCCAGTAAGAGTTTCTTTAATCATTCTTGGATTTTAAAATTGATAAACAGTTGTCCTAATTTTGAAATTAAAATTGATTTTTGTTTATTTTAAAATTTGAAGAATTGTTTGGAGTGGGTTAGCAGAAGAGAGGAAGAAAAACTTTATTTGTTTGGATTCCTTATACTTTAACCTCTACATGATGGGAAGTAAGACTGATGTTTTGAAATAGGTTATGAGGGACAAATTTCTGTTGAAAAAATACTCTCTTGTTCCTATTGTCAGATGGTACGTCTCTTAAATTTTGATCAATTTTATATAGCATGTGTTTATGTTTTCATATTTACAATTGTCACTGGGCTTGTACACATTGTAAGGGTCACTGGGTTTTGCTAATTTTATGTCACATTAGGGAAGATGATATTGATCCAAGCTTGGTCCTACTGGACTCCTTAAGGTGTATGAATCATCTCATATCAGAAATAAAAAAGTGAGTTGTTCAAATGAATGTACGTGTTATTAAAGTTCAATAGGATGTTATTTTTTAGGACATGATTTTTATGAATGTGGGCAGGTTTGTATTAGATGTATGCAATGCATGTGGGAAGCCTGTCAGTGTTGATTATGTGCAAAAAATCTCTTTGTTATCTCCTAAGGCAAGCATCTTATTTTGAAAATTTTTCAAATTAATTCAATATACATGAACATGTTGTGTAGTTTATGAATCTTGTTGAATTTTACATCAGGTCCCCAACAGCAAGGTGGAGTAGAATGCGGGTGGTACGTGTTACTTTATGCAAAATTGTTTATTGAAAATGCACCACAGAGGTTTAGCAAATGCGATGGGTATCCCTACTTTGTAAGTGATTGTTTATGCACTCACTAATTTACATGTTAGTGTTGTACTTAATGTAGCTGACCTATATCTATTTTGCAGTTGAATGAAGATTGGTTTTCTCTTGATGATTTTGTCAAATTTAAACATAAATTGATTTCCCAATATGATGGAATAAATGGCACCAAATAGCTTATTGAAGATGTGGTAAGACAAATGGTTAACAATGATGGAGATAAGGTAAATAATAGTGATAATGTTGAAATGAACCATTGTGGAGTAAATGATAGATTGTTTGAAGTAGAGGTTGAGAGAGTATATGAAGAGATCGGTCCAGGAAATGTTAATGATAAATATGAAGTTTCATCTTGTAATGAGAGCTTTGCATATAGTAATAATAGAATTAATAAAATGGTAGAGCATAAGATTGAATTCTTTGATGAATTGTTGAGACTAGAAGTAGTAGCTATTAAAGAACAGGAGAACAAAGTTCAAGAACAATTAGAGGACAATCAGATTGCTATAAGCAACAGAGGAAATAGAAGGGGTGGAATTATAGGTCCTAGAAAGGCTTGGCTGTCACTTGAGACCTTGAGGAGTTCATATGGTGCACATAAGAAAAATATTTGCACAAGTGATTCTAATACTGATAATTCAAATATAACATTCTATAATTCACATTCTACATCAGGTGATGATGAGATTTCAAAAGGTAAAATGGTTAAATTCCAGAAATTCAAGCTAGACAAAGATGGTGAAAATCCTCGGTGGAATGTACTTCAACAACATTGATCACTTTAAATTAGCCATTAAAAATCATAGCATCAAGTAGGGAAGGCTTGTACATTTTGACAGGAATGAGAAAGATAAGGTGAAAGCAGTATGTCGAGCTGAGGGTTGTGATTGGTTAGTGTATGCAACCATGCTTCCAGGCATAACAACCTTCCAAATCAAGATTGTTCAATCCAAGCATAGTTGCTTAAAATATCTGAATCACATATTAGCAACTGCAAAAGTGTTAGTAAGCAAATTTATTGAGAATTTTATGTCAAATCGAGGGGTTGATGTTGATGAATTTAAAGAAAAAAGTTCATAAATAATTAAATGCAAATGTAAATGTTTCCAAGTGGATAGTTTATAGGTCTATGAGGGAGGCTAGAAAAATAATAGAAGGTGCTTACATTAACCAATATAAATTATTGTGCAACTACCGAGATGAAATATTGAGGAGCAACCCCGGGTCTACAGTTTGTATTGAAACAAATGATGATAAAGTAACAGGTGATATGTACTTTGCAAGGATTTACATTTGTCTAAATGCATTGAAGATTGGTTTCAAGAATGGATGTAGTAGAGTAATTGGAATTGATGGGACTTTCCTTAAGGGACGACATGAAGGTGTTCTATTAACGGCAGTTGGTATATATGCAAATAACGGTATTTACCCCGTTACTTATGTTGTGGTTGACACTGAAAGTAAAAGCATGTGGTTATGGTTTCTTAGGCTGATTATTATTGATCTTGAAATACAAGAACAAAGTGAATGGTGCTTGATTTCAGATAAACAGAATGTATATTTTGCAGCTATGCATTTTTTTCAGACAGTCATTAAATTTATCTCACCCTTTTTTTTAAACTTTTTGTAAGGCTTAATTCCGACAGTATTTGAACTACTCTCGGATTGTGAACATTGTCATTGTGTTCGACACTTGCACAATAATTTCAAAAAACTACATCTGGGTAATGCATTAAAGGAGATGATGTGGGCTTGTGCCAAGACTTCATATGTTAACAAATATGAATATGAACTAATGAGACTTAGGAAATTCAGTAAGAGTGCTTACAAGTGGCTTCAAGACAACACTTCTACAAAACATTGGAATAAATCTTACTTCTCGGAGGTAATCAAGTGCGATATCATTTTAAATAATCATTGTGAAATATTCAACAAGAACATCATACAATATAGATGCAAGCCAATTATTGGACTTTTAGAAGGCATCCGGGTATATCTTATGTTGAGACTTCAATACATGAGAGAATGGATCTCAAGACAAAATGGAAATATATGTCTAAGAATATTGAAAAGATTGGAGAATTTTAATGATCAATCATCTCATTGTTTTCCTTCATACGCTAGTGGTTCACATTTTCAAGTAAGACAGTGGAATATGGACCAATTTATCGTGGATATAGAGGTTAGAAGCTGCAGCTGTATGAGGTGAAACATCTCAAGCATACCTTGTATACATGATTTGGCTGCCCTAGAGTGTGAGAGCAAAAAAATTGAAAAATTTGTGGACTCATACTACAACATTGATGTTTTCAAAAAGGCATATAAACCAATTATTTTTCCAGCAAATGGACCCGAGTCAAACATGCCTCCAATGCATGCTTCAAAGAGAATACTCACCTGGAAGGCCCAAGCAAAAAAGAAAGTTGGAGCATGGAGAAAAAAGTGCATAGGAAAACTAGTTCAAGACTGGAAAAACTTTCAAGAATAGGCCAAATTAAAAAATGCAAGGATTGTGGTGAATCAGGGCACAACAAGATGACATGCCCAAGAAAAGATAAATTTGAAAAGCCAGCTAGTCAAAATGAAACTTGATCATGTTAATTTTAACACTTGTGGAAATTGTGGTGGGTTAGGTCATAATAGAAAAGGTTGTAACAAGTTCAAAGACCAAGAGGATGGAAAAATGGAACGTGAAAGAAAGGAGTCTATATGTATTGTTCTTGCAAATAGTGGTCCCAAAAGTCCAAGCAAACATGTATATATGTATTTAAAATGAGTAATAAATTGTTGATGACACTTTTGTTGACAAAAAGTCCTAACTTCATATCTTACATTTTGTGTTCATGTAGCCAAAAAAGGAAATTCTGAAAAGGAAAGTGAAGCACAACAAATTGCAGCAATGAGAGAGCTTATATCGTTGACTCCCAAGCTATACCCAAGCACAACCTAGTTATTTTTGGAAATTACATCCACCTTTTTTTTGTCATATATTGTCTCAGGATAGATATGGATAATGTATGGTTTATTGGTGACTTGAATGACTGTTCTGTGTAATGGAAAGATGTTACATGTGGTTGTTTTTTGTGTAATGACTCGAATGGATATATGCTACAGGTGGTTATTGTTTCATTGAGTATGATTATTGACATTTTTTACGGGTTTTCATGGTGATAATGTTGGAATTTAAGTTGTAGTGGCATTATGTTGACATTCTTGACAGGGAATACTTGAATAATAAAATCAAAAATAACATTAAATACTAACAAATTCTAGAACTCTCCTCACAAAAAAAAAAGGTCAATAACTAAATTAATACTAATACAATGTCACTATCAAGTAATACAACTAAATGATCTTCAAATCACAACATTAAGTGAGTTTATTGTTGATGAAGAAAAATGTGATTGAGGAAGAACAATGTACATTGAGTGGGTTTATTATAGATATATTTTTGTGGTTTAGATTAGATTAAAGTGTGGTTAAAGGCTATGAAATACCTAAAATACCCCTATTTAAAGTGGAGTTAACGGTTATGAATTGAGAGTAATTGATAAAAGTGATCAAATTTGTCACTCGTAAAAAGATTAGTGATCAAAATTGTCAAAGAAAAACGTTTTAAACTAAATTTGAATTTCATAAAAACGTTATGTACCATATGTACCATTTACTCTTTTTTAACCAATTACAATAAATAAATCTCTTATAGCGATAACAACTTTTCATAATATATTTGCTGCAGTTCAAGAACACAACACTGAAACTCATGAATACAATGAGAAAAGCAAAAAGGAAATTTACCTATATTTTAAATCTCATGAAAAAAAATAACAAATTCATTTTTTTTACTAAATTATCCTAATTAAGTTTGTAATTTGAGAGAATTATTAATTTATAATATTAATGGGACAATAGATTATATAATGTTCTTCTTAAAAATTATTATCTTATTATTTTATTAAAATTATGAATTTTTTGAACTGATCCAAATTGAAACCAAATAAAAATATTATTTTAAATAAATTATTAATTTATAGAGGTTTTTCTATAGTTAGAGTAATAAACTATTTATGAAAGTCATTTACTTTACCGAGACTAGAGTTAAAGTATCAATTAAATTTAATGGATCTTTAGAGGGAAAATTTTGCGTAGATAAATTTTGAATTTTTTTTATATATATATATTGATAGGGCAAATTGATGCAGCATTCACAAGACTTACTAAGCCCATTTAGTTATCAGCCCAATTGATTCCTTCATTAGGGTTTTATCATATTAGCTTCCTCCTCTACCTAGGGTATAGATTTCCTTCATACCAGAGGAGCCTGTCGCGGAGAGAAAGCTCGTCTCTCTCACAAAATGGGTATGCGTCATTCCTCTCTCTATCACACACACTTGCCGTTGTAGGCAGTGGAGATGGCAATGAATGTGATATGACAATGTGATTTGTTTGTAGGTATCTCTCGAGATTCTATGCACAAGAGGCGTGCCACTGGTGGCAAGAAGAAATCTTGGAGGAAGAAGCGCAAGTCTGTTTTCTGTTCTATTCTTTTTTTTCCTCAAACCATTGTTTTTAGATGTTATTATAATATAATCATGTTTTTTGGCTCATAACAGATTCATTCTATTGGTGAGCAGGATTATCATGTCCTGTCATATGCTGAGTTAGATGATAGTTGTTCTGTATCGTTTTTGTTCTTTGATTTTCATTGTTTTTATCAGCTTAATTCTGAACTCATTTTTATGAAATTATCGCATATATTTCTATGATCTATCGCTTGATGGAAGATCATTATTACATTTCATTTGCAAGAAGATTTCGTGATGACTTAGATATCAGCGTCTTGCACAATCGGCGAATAATGTAATTGGCAGGATTGTCTTTATATGGCCTCACGGTTTTGTTATAGCAAGTTAGGCTGTGTTATAGGTTATGATACTGTTTGTCTTATATGAATATGGTTTTGAATGAAGTGAAATTACCTTGTTTTTGATAGAATCGACTACATTCCTAAATCAAGGTTTAAACTAGGGACCATACACCTGCATTTTGGGGGGGCATTTTAGCGCTAGATTCATTAATTAGTTTTGAATATAGTTTGTTTCTCTCCTCTTCGTTATGTTTGAATAGTATCTGTTCCTTCTCTATTCCTAAAGCTTGCTGAGTTAAATAATTGATTTACTAAAATTTACTGGCATTGTGGAAAAATCAGTCTAAGGTCCCCATATAATTTTCCCTGGAGATTTTGTAGGAAAAACATCTACGTTGTTTCTATGAATGTGTGACTTGTGTTATTCATAATTATATAGTCTGTTCTGGGGAGAAGAGGATTTTGTCAATTAGTAAGTACTTTTCTCTAAATTTGGTTCTATGTTTTTGCTTATTATCAAAAAAATTTCCCTGTAAGGTATGAGCTTGGTCGACAACCAGCAAACACCAAGCTCTCCAGCAACAAAACAGTTAGGAGAGTCCGTGTCCGCGGAGGCAATGTGAAATGGAGAGCCTTAAGGTTGGACACAGGGAACTATTCATGGGGTAGTGAGGCTGTGACACGAAAGACCCGTATCCTTGATGTTGTCTACAATGCCTCAAACAATGAGCTGGTGCGTACTCAAACACTTGTGAAGAGTGCAATTGTTCAGGTGGATGCAGCCCCATTTAAGCAATGGTATCTCCAACACTATGGTGTCGACATTGGTAGGAAGAAGAAGAGCACTGTTAAGAAAGATGCTACTGAGGTATTTTTTATGAGTCTTTTGAGGAATTTTAATATAATTTTGAATCTTATTCAAAATTACTATTAAAGATGTTGAATTGTTATGAATAAAATGCTTGCTTAGAGGGTTCTGAATTGTGTTTTGATTAGGACTTTTTTTAATAATTAAAAATATAATCGAGCATCTTTGGAAAAAATTCATGGAAAATGATGATAAGTAAATGAGAAGGGCTTCTGATGAATATGAAGCCCCAATTTATATAAAATTGGGTTGGATGTTTGTTACTGAACAATGCTTTTCATGTTCTCATTTTTTTTTTGTTTTTTTGTTCTCGGGAATTTAACAGGAGGGAGAGGCTCCTGTTGAGGAAATTAAGAAGAGCAATCACGTTCAGAGGAAACTTGAAAAGCGTCAGCAAGGCCGTACCCTTGATTCTCACATTGAGGAGCAATTTGGTGCAGGCCGTCTGCTCGCATGCATCTCTTCCCGCCCAGGACAGTGTGGCAGATCAGATGGGTAAGCTCTTTTGTTGGGCCGACTTATTTATTAAATTGTGCTTGAAAAGCAGTTTGTCTTATTTGTTTACTGTAAAATTTAAATTTGCAGTTACATTCTGGAGGGCAAAGAGCTGGAATTCTATATGAAGAAACTCCAAAGGAAGAAAGGAAAGGGTGCTGGTGCTGCTTGAATCCAATTTTCTTTGTTATTCTGTTGCAGTCTTATTAATGGTTTTAGAAATTTTATGCTTCCTTTGAGTTCTGTTGGCTGGCATAATCATTGTGGAAGCTGCTGGAATTTTTGACAAATTGTACTTTTGCCTAGAATTTATTTTGTGAGCCCGTAATTTAAACTTTTATCTTGGTCCATACATCCAGTACTCATTTATGCGCCATTAGTATGCGTCGCATTATTCTAACTTGTTGAAATGACTCCGAAGAATAGATACTTGTTTATCACTTTCTGAATCCGCATTCGATGTCCTAGTTAAAATGATTAATATTTTGTAAAATAATTGAAAATCGTTGATGATATAGTGCTTGCTTTATTAGACATTTAACGTTCCTGATGAGATATCAGGGGTAAAATCCCGCTGACCCGAATAAATAGAGCTCGAGTCAGGGCATTGGTTTGTAGATCTTGCCCATCCATCCCCTAGCCAGAGAATACAGGAGTTTCACTACTCTTAAGAAGGCCGGATGAAATTAGTGATAGGAAAAGCTAAATTTTTGTTGGTTGATTCGTGTCATTCTTTAAGTCGGTTAAGGAAAAGTTACCCTCACAAGAATTGTAGGAGGGAATTAAGAACAAAACCATTCCGCTACTGTTTAAACAGCCATCGCACTCAACTGATCAAAGATTGAACAATGGTATTCGCCCATAAAAGAGGTAATGTATGTGCCTAAGTGTAATTGTACAAAATCTGCCAACGACAAGAATAAAGAATGACAAATTTGATAATCTATCATAGGGCCTGCAAATTTTGTACAGGCAAAAGTATACAAGAAGTTAAACCAACTCAGACGTAATATTTGAATCTTATAATCCTGCTGGTACCTAAGCTCCTTCAATCTTAATCACTTGAAACACCGGGAGCAAACTACACGTGGTCCTGATGAATAATTCTCACTGCTTGATCTTTCAAATGAATGAACAGATTAATTTAACAACCAGTAGATCTTCAATTAAATGAATGGCTAGGACCAGCTAAGGTGGATTATCGAGTGTCCAAAAAACGATTTTGAGGTTCGTACTAGACTTAACTTCTCATCCCAAAAATCAAACCACTGCAGAAATGTGAACACCGGGGATGATCATTTCAACTTACCTGCTCGCCAATCAAATCGAGACCAACGACTAGAAAAGTGACACCTTGGAATAAGAGGAAGTAAAAGTGAATTCCTTGGGCAGATAACAAGCTTCTAACAGAAGCTGTTAGCAAAATAAATGCAAGAGCCAATTCTTTTCTGTACAAATGGTTTCTTTTGATTTTTCCAGCCTTCTTGGTCATCTCTAATCTGTTAAGCTCAGCAAGACTCGATTCGGAAGAGGATCTTTGTAATCCATCATTTGCAACCAACGGTTGAGCCTCATTTTCCACCATGGCAACTAAATCTGCTTCTGATGATCTACCCAATTTTTTAGTAACAATCCATTCATAAGAACTTCCCAGTTGGAACAAACCCGATACCATGGCATTAAATTTTGTCACAGACATTGTATTTTCAAAGAGAAGGTAGGGCACAATAAATGGGAATGACTGTGGAGCTGGAATGATATTTAGGATAGACATAAATCCAGGTATATAACATACCACCCAATCTGGTAGCTTGGCTTCCGGTAGGAACATGGTCAGGGGAAGAATAATGCAGAAGAGTGTGAATGAATAGAAGGGTAGTATAAGCTTCCGCAGCAGGAAGAAAAGGAATATCAAGTTTGCTTTCTTTGACAGACTCACCTAAAATTCAAACCAACCTATTAAGATAAAGACTGACAAAAATGTAGACATGCACCAACCATAAAATTACAGATGTTTAAATAGAGAGATCATAATGAGGGAGTTTTCCAAGGTTTGCCCACTGCTTTCTTTATCTTCAGGCATGAATCTTAAGATATCTTCTTAAATCTAACTTGATCAGAAAACCTACCCATCAGGGCTTTTATAAAATAAAGAGATTTTAAAAAATATCTATTACTGATTAAAATGAATTAACCTATCAGATAAAAATTTTCCAGGTAAAAACACTTGAATTTTGACCTGAAATTTGGAAAAGAAAGGTCTCCACCTACCAGGACCAAAAATAAACAAAAGCTAACTGATAGCTTCATAAGAAGAAAGACATAAAAACACTCAAATTTAAAAATTTGGAACTACACAAGATTTTGGGACTACAGGGGAGTAATAGGTAGTAGGGTACACGAGCTCATAGCTGAACCAAAGGAAACTAGAAAAAGCTATTTATTTCTGCTTAAATTCCCTTTCCTCTCCTCCTGCTGCTGTTAAGAGTTACTTGCTACATGCATTTTAAAAGAGATTTGTTAGCAATGCCCCAATGTCAGAGCTTATGGACACTTTTTCCAATTCCCATTCACTTTCCTACATTCTTGCTTATTGTGCATTCCTGTTTTTATATTTGAGAATTGTGAGGAAGAAACTTGTCCGCCCATCCACCCTTTTTGCCATTTTTCTTAGATTTTTCACCTGAACTTTTGAACCTTGTATATTAACAAAATGATGATAACTTACTTCCAAATGAATCTCAAAATAGTTAGATAATGCAAAGAAAAGAATAATCAAATCTACATTGGTCACCTTTGATCGCAGTATGTCAAGAAAACATAGGCGGAACAACTGCATTGGACCTGAATGCCAGCGATGTTGCTGCTTCTTGTAGGCCTCATAGGTCTCTGGAAGCTCGCATAGACACTGAAAGATAACCAAAATTCGTATCATCTCCCAGTTTGAAATGCAAAAATAAATTAGGAAGAATTCATTTACTACAAACCTTAACATCATTCAAATAAATGAACTTCCATCCATCAAGGTGGGCTCGGACAGCGATATCCATATCTTCAACAGTAGTTCGCTCCAACCAGCCACCACATTCCTCCAGGGCTTTGATTCTCCATACACCAGCAGTTCCATTAAAACCAAAGAAATTAATGAACCAACCATTGACTTGTTGCTCAACCTCAAAATGAAATGCCAGATTAATATTCTGCAGTCTTGTAAGCAAATTCTCATCCTTATTAACAAATGACCACCTTGTCTGGACAAGTGCAAGATCGTCATTCCCCTGCAAGAATGCAGAGACAACACTTTAAATGAATAAGCCCCTAAATTAAAGAATTAAAGCCAATGAATACTTTATTGCATAAAACTTCCACAAAATCTTAGAATAAAATAACTCCGAGTAGATCTTCTCTTGACCTTAGTTATTCAATCAAACAGTTTTAGGTAATTAGAGCAGTATGAATCCGTGATTAATCAATTGCTGAAATAAACACATATGCCTTGGCAATTGACTTAAGAGAAAGGTGGAGAATGTTTTTCTAGATTATTAACAAGAACCCTTGTATAATATGAAAAGATTTGCAGATATCAAACCATGCATGCTATCATCCAAAATATCACTACAACCTCAGGCCCACACAATTCCAATTTCAGAATCTGTCACTGAAATGTTAGGTTTCTGACGAAAGAGCTACTCAAGCTATCAGTTACTCTTAAAGATGTAGTGGCAGAATTACTTTAAAATAAGGAATTGTTTTCTTCAGAAAATCTGGTGCTGGTTGGAAGTCTGCATCAAAAATTGCTACAAACTCATAATCTTTGACATAATCGCAACTCATTGCAGATTTCAGGTTCCCTGCTTTATACCCTGTGCGAACAAGACGATGCCTGTATATGATTCGTACACCCCTTTGTTGCCACTTATGTACTTCTGCCTTGATGAGGTCTTGTACAGCCAAATCATCGGAATCATCTAGAACTTGTACAAGCATTCTCTCCCTTGGCCAATCCTGGATACATACTGCTGAAATGGATTGCTGGTAAACCTGAATAGAAAAATGACAAGGAACTTAGAATATTAGAGGGGGTTCCTCGTAAACTATTTCCACTTCTATTCCTCCAATCTAGCAGAGGATGAAATGACCCTGGTGGAAGCAGTTTAGTTCCCCATCTTAAATGAATGAGGATCTGTTTTAGCAAAGGGCAGAAGCAATTAATGTTAAAAGCCTGAAGTTTAAGATAAGTTATGTAAGTTATGAATCCTAGAACTTACCCTTCCAAGTTATTCTCAATTACATAATCTCATAAAGAAAATTAATTGGATTATGTGTGTGCTAGTCCCAATTATTTCTGAAAAGATCAGCTTGAACATCCAAATGGAAGGGGGGGGGGGTAAATCTTTTACAGAGAAACCAGCATACATCCAAATGGAGGGACATTTTCGGAAAATGGATGGTTATGATATGTTCACTGTAAAGGACTTCAATGGATATGCTTGGTCAACAAACAGAGAAGCAGAAGGAAAATCTAGCTCACCCTTTATGCTTGCAACTTTTCTTCATTTTCTTACAAGTTCTCAATTAATATCTGGCAAGTCCATTTCAAATATTTAGTTCAGGCCGGTAAAGAA
Source organism: Apocynum venetum (assembly GCA_019593545.1). Lineage (NCBI taxonomy): Eukaryota > Viridiplantae > Streptophyta > Magnoliopsida > Gentianales > Apocynaceae > Apocynum > Apocynum venetum. Next base: position 4,531,921 of record SRSM01000324.1, read on the forward strand.
TTCTTACCTGTATTTAATATGTAAATTTAAAGCTGAATAACATTCTAAATCTAGCAATTTCCAAAAATGTCCATATGCTTAAAAAAATAGATTAACATGATTTTTCCCTTTACTAATTGCATAAAAAGCATTCGTCATCCAATTTCCAGACTTTCTTTATCTTATACGTTGAGAATGGTAAATACTAACTTACGAACTATTACAGGTAAATACTTACTAGTAGATTCACTCAATAGTGCTGATTCTACGCTGAGTCCAGATTTCAGTTTGTACTTTCACAAAGTAAAAGACATAAAATTTGTCACCCTACTCGATGATAATAATTACAAGCATTCTTGCAATCTAACTACAAAGACTTGATAATACGCAAGACTAGATTCCACTGGACATTGGCACGAAAAATAATCCTATCAAGCAGTAAGAAACCAGCTGATTGTGCAATGTCTGCTAATATATCAGCAATTTCAATTACAAGTCAATAATAGAAGAGCTTTTATATGCTAAAAGAAATTGAAGTAAAATTAGGTAGGTTTTGCACCATTTTAGAGAGGATAAACACAAATTTTAAGTCATAATGATGCATCTAGGTCAACAACTAACTCTGGATACCAATTACCAAATAGTTCTGTGCAGTTCAAAAGAAGACAATCACTCGAGGCAACTGATCTTGACAGGAGATGTTCAGAAGGGATTTGAAAACCTACATCTGCTTACCTCCCTCTCATTACACATTGGGATTTGCAGCAGAACCATGGGATAATTGTCCACATTGGCATTGGCAGTCTCCTCGTCCGTGGAGTACTCCACTTGAGCAACTGGCTTCAATCCTCGCAACTTTATCCACGCGCAACCAAGCACCAAAACCATCCGATCCACCGACTGTACCAAAAACAACAGAATGCACATATTGGCCAAAAACTGCAACGGCGGCGCCAAATAATTCGCCCTAATTCCTAACCAATGAGCATAAACATATTCGACGAGGTCCAACACCTCGGCCTCGAGCTTTGGTGGACTAAAATGCCATCCTTTAAAGTAGGCAATAAGCTCGAAAACTAACAACGTCACTACAATTATCAAAAAAGCCTTAATTATCTTATAAAGCCTAGATTCGCCACGATGACGACTAGCATTGGACGCCGCGACACGTCGATTGGCCGTACGAAGAATACTAATGAATCCATTGGTGAGAAAAGCAATAGAAGTAGCAAGCTGTTGGAATTTAAGTAAATAAATCCAGGAGATTTGGCGAGCACTGCGAGAACGCTCTTTGTCGATCTGACGATCGGAACCAGGACTGGTAACATCGATAGTCAAAAAGGCAGATGTTTCCGATGAAGAAGAAGCAGCAGCAGCGGAAGAAAAAAGGTCATTGTGGTCGGCTCTTTGCTTGTTCCACCATTCCTGAAACTCATAGTTTGGTGGACGAGACATAAATATAAATATATATATATATATATATATAGATACAGAATGAGGTGAATCGACGTATAGGCGATATGTAGTGAATGAAAGTAAGTTTCAGATCTCTATTGGTCGGCCATGGCAGCGAAATGGAGGTGATCCGGAGGAAGTGGAGTGGCGGAGCAGATGGAAGGCTTGGGAGGCACTGGTGGTAACTGTACAATGTAATGTAATTAGTGGCAAGTTTGTACCGTTTGATTTGATGAAGCAGGGCAGCTTGTGCGGAGGCTCCACACGCGCCCAACTGCGGTAGCTTCTTAAAATCACTTTCTATCTTATTTACCAAAAATGGGAATATCCAGTTTTACAATTTTTTCCATAGAAAGTCGGGGTTGAAGTAATTCTTCCCATTTTGCCCCTTTTCCACTTTATATAAAACATTTTTTTAGGCCAAATAAACTTTTTTATAACAAATTAAATTTATTAAAAATTATAAAATTTGGTTAATGTATTTTTTAATTTTTTTACCTAAAAGCATAACTTTTAAATGTCCTTACTATAGATAATTTACGATAAATATAAAATCTTTTCATACTCCTATTCATCTTCCACATTTTCCTTCCCTTTTTTTCTTTTAAAAGAAAATCTTCCACTCTTTTTCCTGCTAACAACAACTAAAGGGTTTAAAAAACAAACAAAAAGCAAAAATAAAAAATTGTTGAGACCAACAAAAAAATCTTTTCTACCAACAAGAGACACCAATAAAAGTGAAAATAAAAGAAAATGTTTTTTTTCTAGTAGGAAAAATATAACATTTTAGTCTTCTAATTTTTTACCCTTGTTAAAAATATAGTTTAAAATTTTTGTTGGGTTAGCCGGCGGGAGAGAAAAAAAAAAAGAAGAATAGAAAGATGACAAGGAATTAGAAGGATTTAAAAGGATTTTAATATATTTAAATATATATATATATATATTTAAGGTAAATAAATTTAGAAGAATAAATGATAGAATGAGATGTTAGGAGTATGTGATTTTTGATAAATTTAGTTTATCGAGACAAAAGGAATATATAATATTTGTTGGAAATTTTTAAACTAGTTTTTTTTTTAAAAAAAAAAATCTATATCAAGAATCTTTCTTCACTTTTATTGTGGGCCTAGTCGAAGATTTCTTGTTTCTGAGGAGACAAGGAATGAAGAAGGTTTAACCTTGTTGGGCCCAGGAAGAAGAGAGCGGCCTACGAGGGCAGTAATGACGGTGAAGGAAATGGACATGAAAATTGGTTTTCGAAGAAAAGTGTTGTAACTTTTTCCCCCTTTCATGAGAAAAATGCATTTGTTTGTTTTTTAATTACCAAGATTTTTCTCTGTGAGCCATATATGATATATCTACACTAAATTTAATTTTTTATTAATACTTTTTAACTTGAATTATATGTTTAAATAGGCAATCAATAATATTTTTAACTACATCTATTAATTAATATTTAAATTTGATCAAAAATTAAATATTTCAATACAAAACTCTAAAATATAAACCAATTTACATGGTTAAATTTTTGTCTCTTTGTGCTTTTTGGTAATGACTAATGACTATCTTATTGGATACATTTTTATTCTGCAATTATAAGTAAGAGGTTAAAAGGGGAAATCATAGGTAGTATATCAAATATTCAATCATCACGAGTAGTTTTCACGTTTTTGTTCTTTTCCTTTTTTGTTTGAATAATCTATCATTGTTAAATTTCAACATTAAATTAAACCCTTAAATAAGATGTCTCAACATTAATGATTGAATATAGAGAAATATTGCAAAAACTAGTTCCAGATTCATGAATTTAAGTTTAAGTGAAAAGAACAGTACTAATGTTCTTGATCAAAGTATTACATTCAATGATTCAAGCTTTGGGGAGTTAATATTTTGTAAAAATATTGTTAAATGTTTTAATGAGCATAGAGAAATACATAAATATCTTATATTATGCGAGTTTGAGTTAAGGAATGAAAAGTAATATCTTACAATAAATGTCTAAAATTGAATAATTACTTTTGATTTAATACAAAAATAATTGAATATTTTGAGATTAAAAGAAATTATTATATTATTTTTATAATTAATATACTTATAATAGACCTTACGTAAGTTAGTGAATGTAAATGAATTTATTTAAAAAAATATTTTTAATAAAATTTTAAATGAAAAATAATATTATTTTAGAAAAACGCACATTCAATTTATAAGATTTAAAAATAAAAAAATTGATTAATAGAAGAAGTATAAACTTAAGATTGTAATATAAGTGTTTTTTGAACAAAAAAGTAATTTGTGATTTCTTTTTTCCCCTTATTTAAGAATAAATTCTCCCTCAAAAAAAAAAAAAGACAAGAAGAAGAATTTTAAGTGCATAATCATCATTAAGCAGATATTAAACCAACAATATATTAATTAATATTTTTCATTAAAACAATAATCTCGTGTCCACTTAAAATTTGACAAAAGAATGAGGTAAGTCTTTTTATAAAAAAAAGTATATTATTTTAATATTAATCGTTTATCCTGGAATAGAATGGATCTTTGGGCCTGGCCTCCCTGAGTTATACAAACACGTATCTGAGTTTCTGGATCAGAACGAGCTAAAACTCCCTCGTCTAAACAGAAATACTAACACTCTAGATAAGCCCATAATTCCAGTTACTAAAGCTTAGTTAGATATGACTAATCATGGGGTTAGAGTTAATGGAGTGATTGGAGTCCATTCCATTGCAATGCATGGATATTTCCCGAGTAATACCGACTAAGTAAATGATTATGTAGCTTTATTGTAGTTTTTTTGGGATGCATTATGGGGGGATTAAGGAACCAATCAAATTTATAACTTATCTCTCGACAAGGGATACCTTAATTATCATTTATATATTTTATTTGTTAAAAAATATAAGATATTATGTTATTCTCTTACATAGAAAAATTAACTTTTTTTTTCTTAAAATACAATTAATTTTTAAAAGTATGTTTTATTATAACTCATTATTCTTTTTTTACAAGTATTAGAGATGATAGAAAATATACAAATAAATGAGAGTATTTTGAGAGAAAAGTGATAAAATATCATTAAAAATCTGAACGATTTATATTTTTTTACTAAAATAGTACTTTTTAGAGTTACTTTGTACATTAATTTTAATATTATATTTACTTTATCCTCATTTATGAGGCTATTTTTTTCTTAAAAAAAAATACAATAAATGATGATATTTTAGGAACTAAAATATCCATTAATATGCATATAATTCATTCTGACATCTTATATTTATTTATGGATAGAATAGCTCATAATAGAAAATTTTCGTTTAAAAACTGCAGCTAAACATTTACATAATGTATAGATGCATCTGCTCATTTTGAAAGCCTAAATTAAATAGTGCAATTCACTGAATCTATATCATGGTTTATAGCTTATCCACTATTAATTTAGTAGATAGAGCCTTGTCAACCGAATTATTATTATTATTATTTCTTTCCTTTTTTAAAAAAAATTTAAGTTACGACCCTGAATCAATTCACAAGTTTTTTTTTTCTTTTTCCTTATATTATATCCACTGAAAATATTTACATTACATCAGGATATTTTCGTAATAGGTTTAAAGGAAAATTGTCACTTTTTTTCTCCAAATTATTATTATTTTTCATGATTAATCATTTACGTATAATATTACTTGATTTTATTTCTAAACTATTTTCGAATACCTAATTTAGTCCTTTCCCGTTAAAATAACGTCGAAATCTAGCTTATTTTATTTTATTTTTCATTTTTTTAAAGGAATCAGGGGTATAATGGGTATTTTACGCCCCTCTCCACTCTCACGTGTTTACGCCACCCTCCCCATTTCTTCCATTCTGTTTTTCTTTTCGCATATTTTCTTCTTTCTTTCTTTTATTTTTTTCCAGATCTAGTTTGGGAACTCCGAGCTCAGAGCAATACAACCTCGAGCATTTTTGCTGCCATCACCGGTGGCAAAACCGTCACCAGAGCAAGGTAAAGCATGCATCAAAGAAGCTGCCAGGCTTACTCGGAAGGGCAAAACCGTCATTTGATCCCAACAAAGAGTCAGAGCATTCCGGCCCAAACGTACGGCTCGGTCGCCGGGCAGTCCAAGTTTCCTGCACCAGTATACCAAAACTCCCTCCGCCTTCATGTCCAAGATCGACGCCCTGGATCTTCTTTGGCTCGATATGGCCTTGCCGCAGCCGACGGAGGATAGATAGTTTGAAGAGTTTGAACAGATTTTGCGGCGATCAGCATCGGCTTTTTTCTGGCTGGTTGTACAAGACATCGTACTGGAAACACAATCGCAGTTCGATAAAGACGATATATAATCGAGGTGGTCGATTTGGGAAGAAGCAAGTGAGCAGGAAGCACAAAAGGATGCTGATTCTGACTGTGGTAAGCAAAACTCGAAGACGGGATTTCCAGTCAAGCCTTTGCACATAGAGCAAATAATTCTACGGACATGTCGAGCTACGAGAAAGTTAGCCTGGTGAACTTTGACATCGCAGCTCCAGCAAAGGAACGCAGCATCAGATGCACAATATAGAGAAGCTTGGGCGTTGCCTAATTCACAAAATCTATCTACGGGTTTCATGGCAAAGAAATGGGCCTCTTGCAATCAAACCCACCTATAGTATACAAGAAAATTTTGGTTTAAAGAGAAATGTGTTTGGAAGCCAACAAGAGAGCACGCGGCGGTGAGAAAGCTAAAGGACGACGATCGGCGGTTAGAAGAAAATGGAAGTTTACGTAAATGAACCCAGTAATGGCAAAAGGGAGTGATAGTAAGGAGTAATTTAGATGAGGAAGGAAGGAAGGAAGGATGGAAGGAGGGCAGCGTGTGTATGCGTGCATGGGGAGGGTGGGTAAACACGTGAGAGTAGGTAAACAGAATAGAGAGGGTGGGTATACGCGTGAGAATGGAGAGGGTGGGTATACGCGTGAGAATGGAGAGGATGTAAAATACCATTATACCTCTGGTTCCTTTAAAAATATGAAAAATAAAATAAAATTAGTTAGATTTGACTTGATTTTAGCTGGAAATGATTAAATTAGATACCTAAAAATAATTTGAAAATAAAATCAGATAAAATTATACATAAAGAATTAATCATGAAAAATAATAATAATTTGAGGAGGTAACGTGCCAATTCTCCTATGTCTAAAACTGTAGTTTTCAATGCAAATAATTAGATGTAACACTTGTGGTGTTCAAGTTCTCGCAGTCAACCCGAAAAGTTGAAGCCCACGAGTAGCCGGGGACCTGGCTCCTACAGCCAACGGTCCAATTACTTACACGAATGCTGATGTGGTTTTGTCCTCTTTTTTTTTTTTTTTTTTTGAGGAATATCCTCTTTATTAATGCAATTACAAAGCCACTGCCGCCATATTTTATTTTATTACTGTCTGTTCTTTTGAAGTTTTTCGTATACACCGTTTAAACCAAGAGAAATTCGCACATTTGGGACTCAATTTTATTTATTTTTAATTCTGATGTTAGATTCACTTTAGTTTTTTGTATGCACCGTTTAAAACCAAGAGAAATTCGTGTATTTGGCCCTCAATTTTTTCTAAATACTTGTGTTAGATCTATTCTTTTTTTTTTTGTTATGTTATAGATCTACAAATAATTTTTGAACTAATATTTTGATCAGCAAAATTTTGCTCCGAATCCAGCGATTCTTTTATACCTTCAATTTTTTAATTTTTTTAAAAGGGAAAAACTGTTATTTTACTTTTCCCTCCCTTTTGAAAAAACAAAATATAAATAAGAAAGAACATAAAAAAAAGAAAGAAAGAGACAGACTTCTTTCTTCTTCACGCCGAGAAGAAAGAAGAAGAAAGCACTGGAGAAGAAAGAAAAAAAACAGTTTCAAATGGCGGCAATAGTCTTCTCCCCATAATGGGGCTTGTCGCAGCTTCTTGCTAAGGAAATTGTCTCAGATCTAACATCAACTCCTTCTCTGCCACTTGGATAGGAAATTGTCAGAAGTTAATTGATGATAAATTGAAGTTTTCTGTGGGATGGGTTCCTGTGTTTCTCTGCAACTTGTTGAGATCCAAGAACTATAATATAGTAAATTGAAATTTCCTGTAAACGAGAAGCCTCTGCGGGTTGCTGCAAAGGTATTTTGGTCGTTAGTAGTGGCTTGCTGGGGTTCGCAGTTTTCTTGGTTCACTTGGCCGCCATCCCCATTATTGGAACTGGCAAACAAAAGTTGTGCCAATGCCAACCGAAAAACTGAAAAAGCACAAAAAAAATAAAATCACACTCAACATTTTCTTCAAGCTCGAGGACGACGCCAGGAATTGGGCCCACTTAACCTGCCTCTCACCAAATTCTCATCTCTGATCCGAACTGTCTGTTGTAAATCTAGGTGCTCTTAGACCTATACCCTTTTTTATCCATGATCTCGTATGTGGCTCTTCGGCACCTCCTCTTGCTGGGCCGCTCTGTACAATCTTTCATTATAGGGTGAAAAGCGTAAGTTATCATCAACTTTAAAAAAGGCTTATTTTTGCATTAATTTTGTAAAAATTTTTACCTTCGAACATTATAAATTAATAAAATCTTACTTACCCTTTTGGTCAAATTCAAAACTTAACACCTCACATATTCAACATATGTGAATATCATGTGGTATTTTTTAAAGTCATTTTTATTCATAAAATTGATCATTACATTGTGCTAATATTTTCCTTCATTTTTCAATGCTAATGTGATAATTAAATTTAATAAATTAACCATTTAAAGTTTCACGTACACCTTTCACTGTATAAAAAAAATATAAAAAATATAAAAATAATCAATCTTTCACCTCTAGTAACTTCAGTACTTCATATATTAATGGTAATATCAATTTTTGGCTAATAATTTTGATTATCGAGTAACAATTTATAATTGAGAATTATAGTTTTGTATCATGCGTGTATTTTCATATGATTTTGAAAAAAATTAAAAAATGCTATAGAAAATATCACATGAGAGTCACATTGGTTTAATATGTGATGTTTTATAATGGGGATATAACGAAATGACGATTTTTCAATTTTTAATGTTCGAGTACAAAAACTTTCACAAAATTAAATTAAAGGCAAAAATCAATCTTTTTTAAAGTTCATAGTAGCAATTTTTACCTTTCATTATATTGTCGTGGCCTCCTCCACGCAAATGAATTTTCAAATTCAAATTCATTTGGATAAATTTATATGAGTGTCAATTCATTTAAGTTCAAATAATTTATGATTTATTTATAAATGATTTGTATATATCAATGGACAACCATTTATTTCTATAACTTTGATTATATTTTTTTATGAGACGATTATTTGCAATTGTATTCAATTAAATTACTTAATATAAATTTTATTATTTAACCTCATATGTAATTATCTTTTAAAATATTTAATTAACTAATCATCTAAATGTATTTGTAAATTATTTAAATATAAATAGTTTATGAATATCTATGGACACTCATTTATCCATATAATTTTGTTTTTTTAGAATTCATTCTTTGTAATTGTATTTAATTAAATTTTTTAATATAATGTTTATTATTTAAACTCGTGCTTAATTCAATTTTTTTAATATTTAATTTCATATGTATTACAAACATGTAAAAATGATAACTACACTATCAGTTGATTATTTTTTAAAAAATAAATTTATGTCAAAATGAAATGAAAATTTGTCTCCTGTCAATAGATTGTATAAAATGGATAAAGTTGTTAGCTTTAAAGCTAACTTAACAAATTTATGTATAAAAATAAAAAATTGTGAGCTTTAAAAGTTGAATTAGTAAAGAAATAAAAAATAATAATAATAAAGCTGTAAAAATAATAATACTTATATAAAAAAATTAATTTGATATGGAATGTAAAATTTTCGTACAAATTGTTTGTTTTAGAATTTTATAAAACCTTAATTATAAAGTCATATGTGTTTGAATAATATTGTTGCTTATTCATTATTGAACTTTTTGAATAGATGTATTTTTGTCCAATATTGAATTGATTATTAAAAATAATAAGTAATAAATTCGAATACATTTAGAAAAAATCATCACGATCAAGAAAATTCTATTAACTGTATGAAATTTTTTCTTTTTCTTTTTTCATTTTTTGGAAACAACTCCACGTGAAATTAATAATACATAATAAAACTTCAACTTATAAACCACTTATGAATTACGATAGTTCTAGAGAAAGAAATAGTGAGTTTTTTTTCTTCAAACATGAATTTTTTTTTATAGAGTTAAAGTGAAATTTAAAATATATATTGGGTTAAAGTGTAATTAACTAAATTTAATTAATGAACATTGACTAAGTAAACTTTTTTAAATGAATGTTTCTTGAATTTTATGGATATCGATTAAAATCTATTATGATAAATGGATTTAAACGGATGTCCATTTAAAACCATTTAAATTATATGAATAAATTAAATCCATTTAATATTGGATGATTTTAAATGTTTGTTGGATTTTCATCCATTCTGCCACCCCTAGATTATTCCAATTGAGCCACTCTAAAACCACGCCTTCTTCGAGCAACATTGGGAGTCATTCTGAAGTAAATGTTTCTACTTATTGTTCTTGGTCTATGTTTGATGATCTCTTGTATGATTATGTTTATGAACCGTCTGAATCAGGTAAAGACCAGTCCGAAGAGGTTATGTTCCAAATTCCACAAGAGGGATTTTGTTCATCAGATATGGATTTCGTACCCAAAGTAAAATTTGTCTCTCAGATCACATGATATGTCTTTTGGGAGGGAGGGAAAAAAGTTAAATACCAGTATTGACATTTTTTAAGAAAAATAAAAATTGGAGGGATGAAAGGATTGCCGTATTGCGAGTAACATTTGGTTGGAACTTAGGAATGAAAAAATATTAGCTCGAAAATTGTTTGTAAATTTAAATAAAAAAAATGTGAATTTAACATAAGAATTTAAAAAGTTTCATGATTTGAAAAAATTAGAGTGCCGCAACTAGTAAAGATATTTAATTTTTAATTATAATATTATTGTTTTACAATAATAAACATTACATATTAATATATATAACAATATTAAATATTACATCTCTCTTTAATAAAAATAAAAATAAAAATATTTATCCTAAATTTTAATATTTTCCTCTTAGATTTTATTAAAATTCTTATTAATTTTTATATTCGTGTAACAAAATATAGTTATGTGTTAAAAAATTAGAAAATTATTAATAAAAATCCAGTTATAGTTTCACATAGATGAACGTGATTGTTACTTTAGATATTTTACATTCTTGCATATAAGTTAACATGATTACACGCGTAAAATTATCACATTTCAATTTAAATTTTTTACAATACTCCTCTATTTGTAATTGAATATTCATATTTCCAATTTAAGGTATTTATTTTTAAAATTAAACATATTTTTTATTTAAATTTCTATTAACTATCTTCTTAATTTGAGGGATTCATTACATTAATACCAATTAGCAATAACTTCTTCAAGATAAAAAAGTCTCATTAATTTTGAAATAAAATTAAAAGCATAAGGGAAAAAATCACATTTAACAATTGCTATAAGAAGATGACATTTATATTAAATATGCACGTACTCAAGTGCTCACTTTTTTGACTTGCTTCCGTGACATTGCAACTTCATGGTTCAATTCAATGGCCTAAAACTCTTGGTATAACTAGACAATCATGCTTTGGTTTGGCTACACACTTTAGGGGAGTTGACAATATATAATCCCCGGTTCAAGTGAAACAGCCACTACGTTACTGTGCACTATTAACCATCTAGTCTGGAAGGGAAAGTGAAGATTGAATATTCACATGGAAAAGTACGTGCCAACAAATACCAGGATTGGCAAAGGATTATCCCACCGAAAAAGAGCAGTGAGACCTTGATCTTACTTCCAAATCCAGGAAAATGTACTAATAGTTGTAAAGCAAGATCGACATTGCCCATGTTTGTTAGGACAAATTATATGAATTGGCTTTGGCCCCTATTTCTTTGCCTGCATTTTCTCCCCCAGCAAAGGAAAATGCCCACCAAAACGGTAGGGTGAAGGCACCCTAACCATGGCCTATGAGGGGTACTAGAATAGTGAGAAGTTTGTTGTAAACGACACCTTTTCCTAGCTACTAATAATGTGCTCTTGACCCACAAACCAATACGCTTACTTCAGTATGTCTAAGCATTTCCATTTCTTGTCATCTTCACAAGAATAAAAGAATCAGATTTTGGTGTAGCCATGAAGCCCTTTTCTTTACAGTAGGACATGGAATTTACTAGGTTTTGACTTTAGGATCACGACTCGCATACATTGGCAACAAGTTCTTATAGTTTTCTTAGCCAATAGCATAAAATCTTTTAACATATCCGAATCTACTTGTGAAATTCTTTTTTATACTCTAAATTTTGTATCATTCTACAATTATTGTGCATTGTCAATAAATTTATCTTATTGTGTTCAAAGTTTCTGCTCAAAAGTTTATATGAAAAGAACAATCATGTTGCCTCTATCAATAAGTTCGTTAAACTATTCATTTAAAAAGTCTATTGTCATGTCTCATAGGCACAAATATGAATCTCATAGTATACACATATCAATAATCATGCACGTTATGTCAAAATAGATATATAATTTATTCTAATTCATTTTCGATATGAAATTAAAGTATCACACCTAGTTAACATAGTCATCAACATTTTTTTTATACTTCAATTTGTATATGACTACGAGTGGGGATAATAATATTGACTAAGGTCCAACTCTATAAAAAATCAAATAAATCTGTTTTTACCAAGAATTGAAGAGAGCATGGTTTGCCACAAATTAGCAGGACATCGAACTCAGTGGCATCTCATTACGGAATTAGGCTCCGATACCAATTTATCCACTAACGGGATAACTAGTTTGCAGTCTGTGGGACTAGACTTGGATTGTGTCGCCTTTGAGGTGGTTCCCAGAAATATGTAGTTATCTACCATTTACGTTACAAACAAGTCAATGATCAATTGGGGGCAAAGTGCATATCCTACAACATAACGTGCAAGAAAATATTCACCAAAATCTTTTCCGTCCTCTCTCCCTCTTCTCTCTCCTTGTCTCTTTCTCTCTTTGTTTTCCTTTTTTCTTGAGTTTTCTCCCATTTGGAAAGTGAGATTTTGAAGACAAATATTTCATTTTCGTAGTCAACTTCACACAGTGCTTGGAAAATACAATCTTATTGTTTCCCATAATTTCAGGGAAATTTGAAGTACTGTACTATATGAAATGTGTTAGCAAACTCTTAGCGGTCATCTGATCATCTTTGACTTCACTAGGGCAGAAATTGGAGAGTTACAAAGTAACTAAACCACGGCAATAAAAAAAATTTTAAAAAGAGAATCCTCCAGAATAATTACAATAAAATACTAAACAATCATTCCCATAAACTGCTTTTATTATCTGAATGTAGATGTCATGTCGTGCACGACGACATTAGTTTTTAACATACTGAAGTATAAGGAATATGTTCTACTTGCTGCCCATGTTGTATAGACAAATGCTATCCAGACAAAGCCTGCATGCTGTGTCTTTTGCTAGCCAGCCAAAGCAGTAAAATTTCTAGTTCAAAAGAGAATCATTTAATGCATTTAGTTTTCTGTGGGTAAATTTAATTGGGATTTTTTTTAACTGTCTAAGACGGACTGTATTCTTTTAGTTAGACCCTTTCGCAAGGGATAAATTTTCTAATAAAATTTTCACAAAATGTCACTCTCTTAAAATTTGGATTTAAAATTAAGGTCTAAATTATTGCAAACTAAGAAAAACAAATAAAGCTGAGGAAAATAAGCAACAAATTTGTCACACAAACATGTTGAATAAAATAAACTGTATCTGTGCAAAAGATCATCAGAGGGAATCTTTCTGATAATTGCATCACAGTGATTGGGAGACCAATAATTCAACTCTGAATAAAATAAGTAAAGAATGGAAGGCAGCAATAATTTTTTTAATAACCGATGGTTGATAAATGATTAGTATATCTCCAAAGTATATCTTTAATCTTTCCATACCACAACTCCACTAACTACATTAACCCTTTTCCTGCTCATAATCAATTGTATAATACGGAAAGAGAGGTGGAATTTGCCTCAATCAAAAGCCAGATACATTGGGTCTAGTCAGAATCTCACGCCAATTGCCAACCTGGGATTCTTTTGATGCGCTTTTAAATAAGTATTTTTTTAGAGATGAATAATTCCAAACTTTCCTTTTTATAATTAATTCTACTTTGTTCTGCCCTCTGTTGTGCACAGTAGAAAGTTCTGTTCTCTGCTGTTAACAATCATATGAATTGTATGGTGAAGCCAATATTCCATGTTTGTTTAGGTAGACGACTTTTTTTTTTCCCCCTCTTATCATGGAGTGAGCCCAGAAAATTACAGGGTGGAACTAAGAATGAGGCAAAGATTATGGTTGAGTCCAGCTCAATTAGCAAAAGAAAAAGTTTTAATCATTCAAAATAAGACTTTGAAGGAGGGGGGCATAAGATTAGGTGCCCACTAAACACAGATACAGCTGGTAACAACATTTAGTGAAAAATCATATAAACCACCAGAAAACGCGATTTGACATCAATGCAAATGAAATCTAATGAAGATTCGGATTACATATCTTGTCGCAATTGATTTGGAATTGGCATTTTATTCAAATTGAGTCTTAATGAGACAATCGCTAGGAAAATGAAAGCTCATGAAAAAAAATTAAATCTCATTTATCATTGATTTTACAAGAATATATATTACAAATGGTGCTTATATTTTGCACCATAATACATATTTTCTTTGGGGATTTATACAAGAGATCTAATTACTTATACGGACCAAAAGAAATTTTGGCGATCAAATAAATTACTATTACTACTAATGGTAAGAAAATAAGAAGAAAAAAGGGGGCCGGGGGGAATAATCAGAGGAGAAATATACTCTGAAGATTAGATCTAAACTGGTGGGCTAGCAGCCACTCATCAAGAAACATATTAAGCTAAAGTCTCTTTCTTATATACAGCAGTCTCTCTCTTCTTGAAGGCCTTGAGTTCTGAACTAATGAATGGGTGATCAAAGCTCAATTTTCATGTGAGATGTTTGGTTTGCAGCTGCACAAAAACAATGGCTCGAATTAAAATCCTCAATATCTTCTTTTAGAGGTTAAAAGAATTGAATGATTTTCTAACATGCTTACCAGGAAAGCTTTGTGATGGAATTCCCATCTGAACAATGCTCTGCAGGTCCTCCTCAGAGAATGAAGGGAACTGAAAAATAATGAAAAATCCTCAATTAAGGTTTATATTCCTCTTCTTCTGTAACGGAATCACAAGCATCCATTTAAAGGGGGAAGAGCAAAAATTTTGGGATGGATTAGCACCTGAGGCAGACCTTCACCGAACCCATCCAGGGGAGGTAATTGCACTCCTAGGTTGCGTAGTAATGTGGTATCAACTGGGTCCACTGAGCATTGGCTCAATGAGCCACTAGTCTGCAGTTGTTGATTTTGCTGGGGCTGGTGTCCATAGAAAGCTGGTGCTGAGGAATCTATGGGGTACATGGACTGTGGCAAAGAGGAACTTGTTTGAAATGTCTGAAATCGAGAAGTGAATAAAAGGCTTCCTTCAGAGGATTTGATAAAAATTGAACACAAACAACCACATGCACAAACCACCAATATACTTACATCCTTGGACATGAGATTATCCGTGTTAAATTCCAGTCTTGGATTTACTGAAGCTAATTTCATAGATAGGAACTGTTAGAAGAAAACAAAAATACACAATGATCAGCTGTGAATACCAGTCTTTGTTTGTAACAAAGTGTAGAATATGCTAGTTAAGTGTCAATTCACCTCAACTTGGCGCTGCAATGACTGCACATAATTTATAATCTCGTCAAGCATAAGCGCTTTTCCAGTGACCTGGGCACAATTCAAGGTTACATTTTAGAGAAGTACGCTTAAATAATTCTGTATTATAACCATGTAAAATGGATCGTGCACTTTTTTTAGACACCTACCTTATTACATCCAGGCACAAGATCTTGGAGAAGCTTCATTCGTTCACTGATCTTCTCACGTCGGACCTAATCAAGTAAGGAAACAGGTTAGATTTACTACAATATGTAGTAAATCTCAATTATTTTCGAGAAAAATGGGTTAAACTGCTCACTCTTTCTGCAAGACTATGGCTATCAGTGGCTTGGCCCCTTCGGGCTCTAACATGAATATAGTCCTTCGGTGGCTCCGGAGGCTTTTGGTTTGCCTTGTCTTGATTTTTTTGTTCATTCCCTGCTTTATTGGCATCATCCTTGGCCTCCACAGTTTTGCCACTAGATTTTTCATCGGCATTGGCCTCTGTTGGCTTGGATCGCTTTGCAACTTTTTCATCATCAGCTTCACCTGCCTGGAATGAAAAACTTTTCCCATATTCATGCCATTCATAGAAATTACACTAAAATATATAAATTAGGAAGATTCGTTTCTCTCGCATTATATACCTTATTAGCATTAGTAACTTGAGTTGAAGCATGTTCCTTGGCTTTTCCTCTTGAAATTGATTTCCTTTTCCGCGAATTTAATTCGGTTGGAGTCTTGGACCCCGTTTCACTACTTGGCACTTGATCAGAAACAGAGGACTCCTCGTTAGAGCTGGGACCGGTCCCATGAATTTTATTTGGTTTCTTATCAGAACCCGAAATTACGCCGTTGACGGACCTTGTTTCTATCTGGGGTTGGCCTGAGTTCCTAACTTCCCCTGGAGATCCAACTTGCTTCAGAGAAGGGCTACTCGCAACTCTAGGGAAGTTCCCATTCCCAATCATAGGAGTATTAGATCTAAGTGGGAATTCGGCATTGCTCACCCCAAACTGATTCGTTCTTCCGTTGAAACTACGGCTTCCAAAGCAGGAGAATTTTGCAGCCCTCTCAGCAAAACCGGGATCAGCAGACAAGGCAGGCAAAGGAGGGTTCATGGGTACTGAATTGCCCAAAGTGGGTAAACTTTCTTTCACCATTTGACTCGAAATTGGCACGCCGTCAAGCTTAGGTGGTGAGTTCAAAGGTGTAGTATAACAAGAATTGTTTGCACTACTATTCCCAGCATAAGAACTGCCTGCAGTGGTGGTGGCCGAGGAAAATGCCATTGACATCCCTCCTGTATTGTACGTAGGGCCAAGTTTTCCAATCAATTCACGAATTGCGAAAGAAGCAGCTGAAGTAGCAGGAGCAACTGGAGATGACACCATTGAGCTCAGAGCTGACTCCAATTGGGCATAGTGATGGGTTTCTTTCTCCCAATTAGTACTCATAAAACTCTGCTCCGAAGAACAATTGACATCTTGAGCTGAAGAGAAAGAATTCCAAGCGTGCAACACGGGTTCAAAATGGAGTGGCGGTGGAATTCCAGTATTCAGAAAATACTCCTTGTCCATAATCTAAACTTCTCTATGACGTAAGGTATTCGAATAAATGCTTCAGAAAAGATTGCAGTGAAGAAAATGTAGGGTTAAATAGATTGCAAATTTGGGGTTTTTGGGGGAAATGGGAACCAAAGGTAAAGGGTTCCACCAAGAGAGGAGAAAAGTGTGGGAGAAGGAGAAAGAAAGGAAGGGGAAAAGGGGAAGAGTAAAGGGAGAGTTGTGCCGAAGTTATATAGCCGAAAAGGGAACGGTATGTTGACCTTTTCTGATATTTAAAAAATATCGTATTAGTTTAATTACTTTTTTGCCTCAATAAAAAAGTATAATTATTTTCTGTGTCCAAATTTTAAGATTTTTAAATCAAATAGTCATTTTATTTTATAAAAATAAACATGTTTTAAAGTATCAAATTAAAAGAATAGGTAAGTTATTTTTTTAATAATACAATTCATGAACAGCGATAATGATTTTGTAAAAGAAGGAAAAAAGTTTATTTATGATAGTTTATGATAAAAATATATTTTAAAGTGAAATTGTGAATGCTTAATTTTAGAGGGAGAAATAAAAAATTTGTAATTGTTAAAATTTAACAGGAAAATGTGAGAACAACAGCCGTGGAAAGCGGAGAGCTGCGGAGGAGTTTGGTACCGGGCCTTGAACGTCAAAGCACCAAAATGTCCCCTCTGTTCTCGTAGAATTTCAAGTTTCCTGGCTCGTTTGTTCTTTGGGATTTTTCGAGTTTTTCCACATTTCCAGGTGGAAAGCTTTTAAAAACCGGAAAGATTTTTGGAAGATGAACTCGTGGAGAGTATTTGCCGTACGGTAAGGAAGCATTTCACTTCCAATTTTCCTCAATTTGGGTTACACATTAATTTTTGTACAACTAATTTTCGACAAGGTACTAACTTTAGTTCGGAATATGGTTTCTTTAATGCAAGCTTAAAAATGAACTTTGGAATGTGATTTTTTAAAAAAATACATCATAATTGTGAAAATTATGACTTTTAGAATTAGAAGTGATGGAGTATTACTTTAATAATGAAGAACATCTTCAAGGGTAATGTTCAAATCAAATCATGTCACATAAGTGAAATTAACGATGTAATCAATTTTTTTTGTTTCAATGCACAAAAAATATTGAAAGTATGTAATGTTGATGTTATAATAATTTTTACTAATAATGTGATAAAGACTATCACTTATGACAACTAGTATATATGCTAACTCAATAAAAAAAATATCAATTATGATGCCTAATATTACATTCTAACTCAATAAAAAATAAAGAAATACTTGAAAATTTTGGCAAAAAAAAATGGAAAGAAATCATCTAAAAAATTGGAAGAAAAATATGTTGATTTATTTGAACGTTCTAATAGATTGATATTGAAGATTCACATTATTGCATTGGAAATTATTATTTTATTTAAGTGTTTACTCAATTGACAGTGATACGATGTGTTATCGACATTCTATTCATTAAATATCATTTGATATGAGCTTAATAATGATAATTAAATATCCTCTAAATTGCACTTGCTTATCTAGTATGAGGAATGTTTCTCTTTCTCTCTCGTTTCTTTTTTCGGTGGAAACATTTACAAAACACAATTTTGTTTATGCATTCGGTATTATAAATATATACAATTTTGTACATAACTAATTATACACATAATCCTTATAATATACACAGATAGAAAAAATCATGGAAGAGTTTTCCCAAAAATTTGATTTGGGTACGTTTAGCATTACCTTTAGTACAAGTGAGTTGTACATTTTCAAATCTCATCCGTGAATATATTTATCAAATCACTATTTTAGAAGTTTCTCCATTTATTTATTTTTATTTTTATTATTTGATTGGTAAGGTTTAAGGAAGCATATTTACTTGTACATACTTATATTTGAAATATAGGCAAATTACAGTATAGATATTTCCCCCAAAGAATAATGTAATATTAGCAAAAGATTTTTGAAAAGTTTCATTTAAAAAAAAAAAAAAATTATGAATTGGTCCTCTATCTTTCCCCCATATATTAAATGCAAAAGATTCTATATCACACTTGATTAAGTACATAGTTTGAAAAAAGTTGACAAAAAAAAAAATCAATCATAAATATTTGGTCCCTATAGGTAAACATCAGAGATTTATAAATAGCAATTGCAGATTTTTTTCAAAGATGATGTGAAATTCAAATAAATGTGTCGAAAGAAAAGCCGTCCAATTGCATTTTTAAGTTAGAGTCGTACTGGTTTTAAGATTGCTCTGTTCATTTTCTCTTCTAAGGATAACAGCTTTTATTGATGATATGGACATTGACATTTTGCCGCATAGCTGAACCTGATTTATAGTTGTCTTTATTTTGGACCGTCTCTTGTCTAATTTATCACTCCGGAAGTGACTCACGTGTAAACTCACTGGGGGCCTGGGCCAAAATATGTCGAGAATATAATTGGACGCGCGATTATTTTCGAGATAATATTATTATATATTTTACAAAGTACTTCCTTAGTCAAATATTGATATTTTATTTAACTTTAAAATAAGAATTAATATTAAATTTTAAATAATTTATCGTATTATATTTATTATTAATGTGGTTAGTAGTAAAAAAATTAATTAATATGATGTAAATTTATTTAATTAAAAAGATTGATAGTGAATTTTTAAATAAAAAATATATTTATTTAAAAAAAAAGTAAACATTCAATTCCGAACATATTACAAACAAAATATGTACACTCAATTTCTAGTAAAATTAGTCTAATTTATTCAAAAGTTTTTCAAATATAAATACAACCTGGCCACCATAGCAATATTTTATCCCATATCAAAATATATTTCGGTTTAACATTTTGTGAGAATATTAATCATATTTAAATGGGGTCCATATTATACTAAAGTATCCTTATATTTAAAAATTTTCTTTCATTTATGATTACAATTATTTTTAAAAAAATACATTAAATATAGGATAAGGTTAGACAAAAGTATTACTTTATCTCTTATGAAATTGAATTTCCACATTTCATTTTATAATACATGTAATTGAATTTCTACTTTTAAAAAATTAGCATATTATCTATTTAAAATTACAATTGCAACATTCTTGATTTAAGATATTTATATCTTACTAATTAATTATCTCACCACTAACCAAACTAATAATAAGAATAATGTGATAACTCTATTAAGGTCATCTAATATTCTTAATTTATAAATTAAGTTAAATATAAATATTTAATTTTGGATGAAGATAGTATAATTATGTATTTTGTAATTGTAAAAAAAAAAAACTAATATTGTAGAATTAAAAGTCAAGACTAACATAGTGATTCGTTCTAAAAAGAATAAGGAATGAGAGGGGAGGGATTTTATGAGAGACAAGGGAGGGAAAAGGAGATAAGATCCCTTGTTTGTTTGTAGAGAGAGATAAAGGAAAATAGTAATAAGTTAAATATTATACCCATAAAATATTATTTATTTATTTTTTAAAAAATTATTTACAAAATTGATACAATATCAAACTGGTATTTTTTTTATTCTATTATAAACTAGTATACATTTCTTTTATTATATTTGCATCCATATTCTTTTAGTACATATTCTCTTATAAGTAATTTTTTTTAATTGTATAACAGATATTGATATTCTTTTTAAAACCTCAACTTTTTTAACCCATGAGCTTGGGGTATGTGAGTAAGTGTACTACCGAACTAACGGAATTTTTCAAATTCGATTATTTCTCAAAGCGTCATGTTTAAAAAATTTAGATTAATTCTTCCTTTGGATAAAAGTTAAATTATGCTGATATGATCTGAATTGAATTTGGATTACTCTCATGTGGAATGATACCAAATGCTCTAAGCAAAAAGAAATCCTCCACTTTTTGAGGTGAAGGATAGAAGAGGGAGCGAGGGGAATTTACCTAAAATTTTCTTTTCCCTTATCTCAAAGTTATTGAACCAAACAAAGTGTTTTAAGAAAAAATTCTTCATTCTCTTACAGTAAAAATTCACTAAAACGAATTATATTTTGAGATGAAAGTAATAATTCTTTGAATTAATGATAATTTAGTCCACAATATAATAACGTCTCAATAACTGAAAATTGAAAAAGTGTGCGTATTTAGATCCTCTATCTTTCACTATATGTGAATTAACCACCAAATTAGAAGTTTCAGTATATATATTTTTTCTTCTTCTTTTTGCCCTTTTAACAACATATACATATATTTTAATTTCCAATAGAATGTTCATGGGGATGTATTTTGACTAAGATATCAATTATATTGTAGTTAAATATAACGCAATTATTATTCTATTTATTTTTGCTAAGTAGTGCCAAATTTCAAGTTTTTTTACTAAATCATTTTTCATATTCTCTACTTGCAAAAAGACCCTACTATATTGATTATGTACTTCACAAAAACTAGCACCAAACAAAAGGATCTCACTATACAGAGGACTAAATTGCACACTTTTATTTTTCAATGAACTAAAAATGATGACATTGACGCTTTATTTATCTCCATGGATGAACTTAATACAACACCATATTTGTAGAGACAAATTTGTCTAATCCTATAATTATCGGGTAAATAATTATTTTATTTAAAAAGAAAGCCAAAATTCAAATACAATTTTCTCACTAAGCCTTTGATTCCAATCCATTTTATTTATTTAAAATACCAATCCATGTTTAATACTATTTCTCAAATAACATGGAAGTAATATTCAAATCGAGCGTGTCCTAATTTTTCATGATATCATCCCTACGGCACCCTTACGTGCTTAATCTACTTAAACTAATTTGTAATTAGTTTACTAAATTCACACGCTTTTTGAGAACCACAAACGAAAATATATTACGTAAAAGATTTTAGATATTGGAGATTGTCTGTCTCATCTTCCTAGGTAAAATAAAATAAAATAAAATATTTTAATTTTATTTATAGACAGAAATGAAGGTTTTCCTCCACACAACTTGCTTCTTAAACTACAAAAAATTTCCTTCCTTTTTTCTTCTTCCAATGCCTGTAAAAAAGGCAAGTTTCAATTCTTATATTTTACAATGATTAGAGTCAACAAGAGTTGTCTCCTTTGGTTAAAGTCAAATCTGATTAAAAATTCGATAATTTAAAGTATTTTCCTGCTAATTTTAAAATTTATTACACTATAATTGTTCTGAGTTCTGACATGAATGCTTCGGGCGGTGATTAAGTGTTATTGGAGACTGGGAAAAAAAAAAAGAAAAGAAAAGGTTAACGTGTTGTGGGCAGAGTCAATCATTGCATTAATTTCCAAATACTCCGGTTAATTCGGTTTTGGTCGGGTTCATACATTTCATGAAAATTACTCAATTGGCCCTCCGTCCCTCTAAAAAATCCACACTTCTCCAGAATGGTTCTCGGTTTCTTTGAAATTCCATAAATCACAGAAGGCAGACCCAGAATTTCCTTCACTCTTTTTCTTTTATTTTTTTTAATATTTTAATTTCTGAGAAGAGTTGACCAGAAATTTTAATTTTAATTTTGAATTTATATACTATCTTCTAAGACATTTCCATGGTATTTACCTAATGTATTACATTAGATAAGTCAAGTGACACAACTGTAAATTATATTATTATTAGGAAAAAGAAGTCTTGATCGCGTAAGGAAAAAAATACTCCTTATAATGACAAATTTTGATCATGTAAAGAAACTTTTCCATATGTTTAAAAATAAATGTTAACTATCTTAAAATAAATATATATTTTTACTTAAAGTTCAATAATAACATTCTTAAATTAATCACTTTTTTTTTTTAAAGTCAAAAGACTACTCATTTGTTTTTTTATTTTATATTAGGTTAAAAGTAGACATTTAGATAGAATAAATAATAGTTACAAAATAAAATATTTAATAATGATAAAATGTAGAAATAAATAGTATCTGGTTAGAAGTACCAGTGGGGTAAGAAAAATGAGATTTTGGATTTCCTGTAAAAAAGGTTTTGGATTTAAGAAACAAAACAGAATTTTTTGGAAAAAATTGGACCACTCAAAGATTTACGTCCATATGAAAAATGTGCACCGTTGATGGCGAGATCTCTTTGTGATGAATATATATATTTGGAAAAAATTGATCTCCCAAGAGTCCCACATCATTTTATATATTACAAAATGAGTGGCTCAGACTCTAAAATCAAAAATCAACAGGCGCCGCCTCTGTGTATGCCCACCGATTATGAAGAATGAAATGGAGAGCTAACACTCTTACACGGAGGAAGACAAACAAATATTACAAAGGGAAAGAAATATTTGGAATCCTAATTATTATTATATTCACGGGGATTATAATAGAGCAATTCATAATTTGACTCATTAGGCAAAATTAAGCTATTGGTAGGCTATCTTTCTTTATAACCCTTTTCAAGTTTTTCCTCTAAAGTCTAAAGTTTGGCATCAATGCAATCGAGGAGGCACAGCATATCATGAGTAAGTGATAACCTTTTATATTTATATATAGAATCAGATGTCAACAGTGTTTCACTGGAAAAGGGCTTATAACGAAGCCAGATTAGAGCCATAAAGGTCAGTGAGATGAAATCACAGCAGACTGAGACAGGGCAGCAGTGAGTATTTAATTTCGAATAGACCACAGATTCATGGACAGTTATAATTTCCATTCGAAAAAAGCAGGCAAAAGCCAGAAAAGTACAGTGAATATATATATAAAGAGTAATGATTTTGGTTCCGGAGATTATCAACTCAAGGCTATAAATTACTATCATATGTCCATTCTTTTGTCTTGTATACTTCAAGTTGAACATGAGAAGAATATCCATGGAAATGCATTCATTGTAGTGTACATTTCTTGGACTTGGCAGTCAAAACAATTCAATTCAATTCACCAGAATGAAAGAAAGGAAGAAAGAATGCATGGCTGACCCGGCATTGTTTTCTTTAATTTCTCCTCCAATCATTCATTCTTTCAAGAACCCCTTTTTCTCTTTTGATAATTAAAGATTCACTAACAGTTTTGCCAGCCCTGATCACATTATTTCAATAATAATTATGAAGTCAGAAATCATTATTTGTATCAGAATTATTTTAACTCGTTATTGGAATTTTGGTACAAATATATATTAAGGGTTTTGATGTCCCGAGAGAGAGAGAGAGAGAGTCCGCAACTGGGATTTTGATTTATACTTAGCTTCAATTATCAGAAGAAGAAAGGAGTAAATACAATCTGGAGAAGGAAAAAAAAAATGATTTGCTTATCAACTACTGATTGATTACTTCACGTGGAAATTTCTTTTTCAAGACTTAAAATAGGTTCATTGATTGACGTAGTAGTTAGCAATATAGCAATATGTTTCACATAAATTTTGAGAATTTTGGTCAAACATCCAACCACTGCCTTCTGGCAACTTTCATTAGTTGTATACTTCCATTGCTGACCGGACAGCTTAGCAATTTTCTGCCTTGTGCCCTTTCTTTGCTATCCCTTGTAGTCATAGAGATCGATGAACACTTGTCTTTCTTACAGAGAGCAGCAATAGAGAAGAAGACCCCCGGCGCAGTCCATACTATCCGAAAACAACATCTCATACCGACATTCAATGTGGCTGCCAAGATTTTGCAAATTAATTGATGACCAATACTACACCATGAATTACTTCATCCGTTCTATAATTTTATTATTTTGAAATGTTTGGAACTAAAAAATTATTTTATTAAAATGAACATATTCTTCATACAAAATTCCATTAATATCATAATTTATTTAATAAATTTATATTTCATTATAACTCATCACTAACAAAGATAATATTAATACTTCGTAACGTTAAATATTCTTCTTAATTTTTGGATTGAATCAAAAGTAGAAATTAAAATTTTGGGTAAAGAGATTATTTAGTAGAATTTTTTTAAAAAATAAAAAAATAAAAAAATAGAGAGAGTATTTGATAGAGTTGATTTACATAGACATGCACATTAGTTTTTTTTTTTTAAAAAAAAAATTACTTTTATTTCAAAGGATAAGTTGTTCTAGACTTAAACGAATGATTGAAAATTTCAAGAACAGTTTTTTTTTTAAAAAAGTAAAATATCTAAAGAGCTTTTAGTTTAAATTACCTCAAACATTGAAATAATATACATTAGTAGGGATAATATTGAAAATAGAAGTACAAAGCACCAATGCATGTGTGGTCTATTATGGTCAGATTGTGAACTTGGACTGCAATGTGGGACAACTTTCTTACAAAATATTCTGACCTATCTTTATGCATCATATAACACTCACATTAAATGGTTATATTTTATTTATACCTTCTAAAAATTTATAAGTTCTTTAAGTATATACAATTAATAAAAGCTAAATCGATATAAGAATTTTCTAGCATGAAAACCAAACACAGAAAAGTTCTTTAATACTCCTCTCGCTGTCGATCTTGTCGTCACCATACATAATATGTCGAAGAAAACAGACAAATAAACTTAAATTCCTATTTTATTTTATTTTATTTTTTAAATTCCTATTACTACTAGTAGTATTAGATTTCATTAATTCACAGACATCCTCTCACGTATCATTAACATCTGGCAAATTAAATGAAACCTCGTTAGGATATATATTTAACTTTTCGAAAGTGTTATGATGCCCAGCCTAAAAAGAGAAACACTTAGTATTATATACTATTCACTCTTTTTCAAAATAATTTCACATATATTAAGAAAATATTATAATTTCATAAAATATTTTCATTTATTATATTATTTTTTTTAAAAAAATTAGAATTAAATAATTTATTCTCTCTCCTTTCATTTAAGACTGAAAAGTAATATTGTAAAAAACATACAAAATAAATATCAAAACATCTTATAATTTGAAAAGGAGAAATTATAAATTTTGGAATAGATTTAGTTATCTCGTCAGCATCAAGAAATTACAGAAGGAAATAGGCAATGTAGAGCTCTAGACCTTGTCACCTGTCATGTACCTAGTATACCATGAAGTTAACATATATAGAAGAAAAAGGTTACAAAAGCCTTAAAATTAACAATAAAGGAACAGCCTTCATAATTAAGAAAAAAACCAGGCCAATGATTTATGACTATTATTTTGTTGTACTTTTGTTTTTTCTTTGCCCTTTTTTTTTTCTTCTTCATATTATATGTTAAGTATTATATATGATTGATTTGTTTTATCTTTTAAATTACTAAAACATTAGTACTCCTATATAGTATTGATGGTCGGTGTTTCTTTAATAGTATTAGGAAAAGGGCAAGTTCTTGGAACTGGGGGCGGAGCCATCTGATCTGATCCCACTAAAAAAAAGCCAAACAAAATGACATCTAGCTGGAGCTTGTCATGCTGCACAGAGGTTTCTTAGTGAAGGAAGAAAGAAAGAGATTAATTAGTTTTAAGCCAAACATTAATTTGCATTTCTGAAAGCATTTTGGAATTATGTATTCTCGTGATTCAATTAATAATACGATTAATATTTCGTGACATGAAGTTACTTTGGGTTTGGAGTGTATATACTTCAATTAATTGCAAGCTGCCAATTCACCTTTTTTTTTTTTTTTTTTATCTTTGTGAGAGAAAGTTTAAGTTAGTAATGAGTTAGAGTTGTTCACTATTCAATTTAAATTTAAAAAATGAACTGAATGAAATTATATAAAATTTAGATTTGATTTTTTTTTATATTCAAAATTGGAACAAAAAATTAAAATTGTATTTTTATTAAAATAAAATGAAGAGGTAAATACATACTATTTAAATTTTATTTATTAATTTATAAAATTGATCAGCTAAATAAATGAATTAATAAGTTATTCCACCTATTTTTTTATTTTTCACATATTTGTTTATTATTTTTATTTTGGTTTCTAAAAAAATTATTCCATTAAGTTAAACTTTGATTTTCAGAAAATTTGATTAATGTTGGCTTATAAAATTTAAAAATAAATTAATATAGAAATTTCAAATTGGAAAATAGAATCCCTATCCAAAGCTGGGCTGTTTCCCTTTTGGCCCCATTATACGGTAAAAGCCTTGAGCCCAGGTTTCTGATAGGATTCTGGCAAGTTTATTTGTATGGGCATGCATTGAGCCATTTTTCGGCCTTCACAAAACATATGTTAATGAAATTTTAGCCCAAATACATTCCAAAGTTGAAGTGCAAAAAGGATTTTTGACGTACATTTTAATGAAGTCTCAATTGAATCTCTTGTTTTTACAGAAGAAGAAGGGAAATGCTCGGGTGGATCGGGTTGAAAAATGGATTGGTGACTCAAAATGGGTCAAGCACGGGTTCTGACTTTTGAGCAAATTTCTATTGAATCTAAAATGGTGATATCAAAATAACTTATTGAAAAATATTAAGGGATATAAAAGTTTTTTTTTTCTTTTTGAAAAGCATGACAATCGAACTTATTATCTTTAGACATGTAGGCGAAAATGTTTATCAAGTTGCGCTTAATTGTTAAGGATTTAAAAGATTAAAATCATAAAAATAAATAAAATAGTCAAAAACTCAAATGAGAGGGATTAAAATTTTGATCTTTTTTTTTAAAACAAAAAAATTATTTCAATTAAACTCTCCTCTCTTCTTGTTTATTAAATAATTATTATTATTTCATCTAAATTTATCATGCAAAATGATAATTTTTTAATAACATTAGAGTTTTTGCATGAAATCATCACTTTAATTCTTTTATCTAAGCAACATGATCGAAGACAATAATTAACATAGACCTAATAACTCTAAGTTGGTCGTGTTCTCTTTGTTTAAAATAAGTTTTTTCCTTTTTTATTTTTAGTTTAAAGCTAGTTTAAAACCGCTTCCAGTTGCTTCGAGAGCGAGAGAAAGAGAAAAAGAAGCAAAACGAAAAAAGGAAAAAAATTGCAACACCGACCTAGTACTGCCCATGAGAAAGAGTCAAAGGTAACCAAAATCTTTCAAAACGCAATCCCTGATTTCAACGACGAAGGAAAATTTCCAAAACCACTGTTACATGTCATCATCAAAATGGAAGTTTCCATTCTCGTTAGGGTTTTTCTTTGACCTCTTCTACTTAGCCTATATATTTTCGGTACTTCTCTCTATTTTCTTTGTCATTATACTCTCAGTTGGACAATGGCCTTTCTTGATAACCCCTTTGCTCTCCTATATGATACAGACGGTGGAGACGATGTAGAAGTCTTTCTTCCGATCACCGTCGTCAAGGCCGAAAAGAATCCCGGCAACACGAAGAATAAAAATGTCCAACAGAAACAGCAGTCATCTTTGGCCCCTGATCAACCCCGCTTTAGGGGCCCTCCTTCCCGTCTTGGTAGTATATGATGTTCCTAATAATTTCTCATGCCCATAATATTTCTCATATTTACGTGCAGGGGTTGAATATTTCTTTTCTTTTCGTGGCTGCAATTATGAAGATAGTCACAGTTTGGATTGCATGTAGTTTTAATTGTGGCTTCGTGTCATGTTGAGTATGGGGAAATTTTTATCGTTATTTATGATTTGGATACAATCTTGTTTTTTAAAAAAAAGATTTTAAGGAGCGGAAAGAATTACTACAGGAAGGAAACAAAGGACCCTTGATTTTAAACACAATGATTTGGTCCTTGATTTCAAATGTCTTTTACGTAATTATTTTCAAGAATTTTAATGGGGTAATTCAAATTTTTTACTCAGTTTATTGCCCTTGTATATGTTATTTATTTTCTAATTTTTTGTGAACTTAAAACGTGTTTTGTTATCCAACTCTGTTTGATGATTCTGCAATCAATACAAGTAGTTCTGACCCACCCTCTGATGTGTTAGTAGGAAGATCTGAAAATCGGAGAGGGAGAATGGGTCGTGGCTCAGCAAATGGTAATGGCTTTCATTCGTTAGATAACCGGCAAAATGGTGCCCCTCAAAGCAATAATGGGCAAAGCAATGGAGGAAAGGAAAACCATCATGATGTTAACAAACAATATGGCCGAAATGGATACGGTTACCGTCAGAACAGGCAGGGAAATGGATATCATAAGGTGAGTAGACTGTCTGATAGTCAAGAACAGAATAATGATGGTGGCTATACGCATTACATTAGACGAAGGGGTCATAATTCTGCTGGAAACAAGCAGCAAGAGTGGCATGGCCGTGGGGGCAATAGGAGAGAGTTTCATCACAAGATCAATGGGTCTAGAAATGAGGATCTGATTCTTGAGGCCAACCAAAGCCAGGGTCAGGAGAACTTGGCCCAATTAGGTGATTCCTTTGAAGGAGATGTGCCTCAACCCGGAAATGAAGAGGAAGGCTGGAGCATTGTTGGAGATAGAAGAGGCAGTGGAGGGAGAGGGGGACACCGAGAAAATGGGAGTTGGAGAAATCAAATTAATCAATTTTCTTATAATTCTAAGTTTGGAGGAACAAATAGGGGAAAGAGTGAATCGTCTGTTCATAAGCCAAAGGAATCACTTAATGGAGAACCTAGAAACAGTGATGATAAAAGTGTCAAAATTGAAGGGTAAGTTGAATAGTTTCCCTCCTTACTTTTCTTTTTTCTTTTTCATCACCAATAAAGAAGGAAACAAAAATGTGGGATTGATTTAGTAGATAATTTCCATTAGAAAAGTATTTCTCCCCGTTTAACCTGGAGTTCTGGTTCCTTAGATGTTATAGGCAATGTTGATGAGTAAACTGTGAATATCGTCACCACAAAAATACTTCCTGACCCTATAGGCAACAAACATAAGAAATATCGTCACATTTTTTTTAAGCTGTGACAATTCACACTCTATGATGATTTCCTTGCTCTTTAGATAATTAGATTTCTTCTGCATGGGTTCATCTTTAATACGGCGATTCCAAATTGTACCAGTAAAGAAGGAGATTAATATCCTTCATTATCTGCTGGAGCAATCAATCTTTGGAGTTTTCTTATTTTATGATATTAAGTCTTTTATCTGATCAAGAAACATTGCTAAGTATGATTTTTTTTTTTTCTCTTTTTGCACTTGTAATTGCTACTTTGCTAGCATCCTCTTTTTAACTATTTTGCTATAATTTCCTTCTTATTGTGGACGTTTTGATTAATGTTGCAGGGAAGAGACAACTGAAGTAACAAAAAATGTCGAGCCTAGGGAAAGAAATCATGAACGAATCACTAAGAGAAATCAATCTGAAGAACCTGTCAAAGTAGACATGAAAGTTTATACAAGGGTAAGGGCCTGCGTAAAATTACAAATGATTAAGAGTTAAGTTTTAGAGAAAGGTTGTTAGATATAATTTCTTTCTTGGTGCTGCCTTTACAGAATATGACTCTGGTGGAATATGAGAAGCAGCTTATTGAGAAAAGGAAGGCCTTGGAAGCTTTAAAACCACAGGAAAGGAAAGTAACACATGACAAAGATTTCGAATTGATGCAATTAGTTGGCAGGAATAAGGAGGATTTTGCAACAAAGTTGGTGAGTAATGGACTAGTTTCTTCTTATGCATTTTCCCCTTTAGTACTCTTTTCTTAATTTCCCGCTCTTCTTTCTTTTACAGAATTCTGAGAAACAAAATCCAGAGGATGAGGAGAGCATTGAGAAATTTCAGCTTAAGAAAGAGGAGAGACCTGAACAACATGAGAGAGTGAGGAGGGTAAGTACATAACAAATTTGATTGAGCTAGTGAGATATCTCAGGGGCTAAACAAATTTGCCTTTTCTTTGTCTTTCTCTCCAGTCGATGAGCATGGATGTATTTCTTAAAGTTTTCAAAAGAAATGATCGTTTTGGCTATAGGAGAGATTTCAAAAGAGATGATCGTGGTCGTCACAATGGAGGATTTCCCAGGAATGTGATGAAAGCTGCTCCAAATGCTGCCGGGGAAACCATTATTCCCTCCAAAGCTCACAAAATTAACTTCGAGGACTCGGAGCACTTCCCTGGTCTGAATGACGCTGCCAAAGCTTGATGCTGTTTTTAGTTTTATGTTTCCCAAATGTCATGTTCTTCATCTATTCTTTCGATTAATTCATCTCCACGTCTTTTTCTAATGAATTTTGGATAAATTTTGTTAGAATCGTCTAGCCTTCTTGCTGGTAGATGTTGGATTTCTCTGAAGAATTGTTACATAGTTCTTCCACATTTTTGCTAAGAGGTTTCAGCATTTCATTTTTATGCTCTCCCAAAATGATGCATACATTAGTCTTCTGCATACCAAACAATTGCTCATAGCAACACGGATGCACTATCTTTTCTAAAAAGAGATATGATTCATGATAAGCGGAAAATGCATTTTGCAATTGTGATTCTTCAAGATATGGAATTAAAACTTTGGGACTTTCTATGTTGATTGTTGAGCTCTACAATAGGGCAAAAAAAGCCATGTTTTGAAGGGCCAATACAAATACACAACTTAATATTTGCTTGGCCTTCAACTCTCTGTCCATTTTCATATATATCGACGAGGTGGTCGAATCCATGAATGTTCCACGATGTAGAAAATTCGTACAAAAGCAGGAATAGAAAAAATCAAGGAAAGGAAAATTTTCTCAAACAAAAACCGAACTAGAAAGCCTAGAAAAGATGAAAGTTTAATGAAGATTTAAATCTCATTTATTCTATTATTCCCTAATCACTCTTTATCTTTCTTTTAAAAACAACAAACGATTTGAAAAAAAGTTTATGAATTATCCATTGTCATATATCGGAGGTTGTTGAAGACACTCCCGAGTTCAAAACATATAGATGTTTAAGTAATTTTACATATACTAAGAAATTTATTATTTTTATCTCTCAATAAAATAATACTAAATTTAAAAACAACATACGCGTACCTAACAAAAAAAATCTTATAATTATGAATTATTTCATTCCTAGGTCAATATCATAGTGACATTGGAAAATGAAATAAAAATTTGAATATTCAAGAATTATTTTTATACTAAAAGATTTAATCTCCATTGCATGGGATTAAAGTCATCGATTTGAATTCAAAATTATATCCAGAATCCCACATAATAAAAAATTTCCACATCTCTGTTTAGCTTCATCTCTTGTAAATCTTTTGCAAGATTCACAAACTTTCTTGTAGACCAAGACTTGCTAATTCCCATTACAACAAAGACCAGAACAGATCACGGCTGCCCATTTGTCAAACCCTCAAATCCATATCCAAATCTCTCTCTTCCTCTCCCTTTCTCTATCTTCACCCTTCGCAGTTGCGAAGAGGCAACCCACCACCTGCCTAATAATGCCTTTCTTTTCTTATCTGAGGCCCCTTTAACCCAACCCATAAACTCAAAAACAAAAATTTGTCACCAACGTCCAGATCACGACCCCGCCATCCGATGAACCTTCCAATGACACTTTGCCTCCCACGTGCCTGTTTCATGCTTATTCCATTTAACCACACTTTTTCATCATTCCGGTCCATGCCCACCACCCTCCATAAGTTTGCACTTGTTTCTTTTCTTTTCTTCATTTTTTTAATTTATTTTCTAATAACTCACGATTCGAACGCTCAACTAAGTCATACACCTCTCTCATCAGCCACTCGATGAATTGGAGAATTTAATTCGCGTGATGTGTAGCCGTTAATCATATACCCTTTGGTCCCACTACTATAAAAAAAAAAAAATTTTCGTTTCACCTCAAATTATAATTTAATTTCTTTATTAAATATATTATTTAATTTTTAATTATTTAAAATATTCATATAGTCATATTTAACACACTTTATTATTATAAATTTATTTTAAAATTATTAAAATAATATACATTAAATTAAAATTTTTCATTTTCCAAATATAATTATACAATTTTTCATATACTTTAAACTTAATTTGTATATATTTTCAAACAATTAAATTTAAATTTGATCAAATTTTAAATGTAAGGTGAAAAAACATTAAATATGTTTTCTTAATTTATGTATAAAAAAATTATTTATCAATCTTAATGGGATGAAAAGCATATTTAATAAGAATATATTGATTTTATCTCAAAATTTAATGGATATACGGTTGTTTTATCACAGTTTGAACTTGTCCCCCAAAAAAAAAAAAAAAAACCAATGCACTTATCTCACCAAATTTTATCCACTGGTTTATGCCCGGGCCAGGACTTCATTCTTTGTCTTCTGAATACTACTACCGGTACAAGATATGATTTGACTGTTTAATTTTTCATTACTTAACCTAAGAGTTCTTTTAGGGGAAAAGGAATTTTTATTAAGTAAATTAATTAGCCATTACAGGTGAGATTACTTTCTAATGATCAAATTATTCTAAAGGATAATAAAACAAAACCCAATATGAACACTGTCCAATTCCTTCTCGTCGCATAAAAGTAACTACGTACGAAGAAAAAAAAGATATGAAACATGTCCAGAATTAACCCCAACGAGAGCATCATGCGTTAAAGATATGATATATGTACCTTACGTATCTGTGCTTTGGTGGTGAGAATAGTCCCATTTTTTACCTAAATTACAGACGATTTAAACTAGACTCATATATCACAAATTTGAACGTAAACTTATAAGTTCAGGTTGCATTTCTTCTGATTAATCTCTTGTCTCAAATCCTTATCACAATTTATAAATGCACATTCTATTAACAAAAAAACTATAAATATTATGGGTTTTTAATAAAAATACCATGATATGAGTAATATTTTTCTATATTTTTCCTACATTAAATGTTTTACTTTGTTTAGTATAAGTTTTGTCTAAAAAAAATGATAACAAGAATAAGGTGAAGTTTGAATGAGGCAAAAATATAATAGAAAAAAGGTGAAATGTAAATTATTCTCTCAAAACATAAAAATTTCTCAATCAAATTCTTTATTTTTCAAAAATCTCAAATTAGTCCTTGAGTTTTGAAAAACATCATCATTTTATTCTTTTTATAAATTTTCATCTAAATTTATTAAAAAACCATGGTTTTTGCCACATTTTTTTGGGTAAAAAAAAATCACCATTTTAATATTTATATCTAAATTTTAACCCAAATTCCTTCAAGAATGATGATTTTTTAAACAATGAATCGAGACATTTTAAAATTCAAGTTTTTAACCAAAATAGCTCCTATTTTTTTATATTTGTCCAGAACAACCTTGATTATTAGATATATACCAAAATTATCCAAAATGTGAATCGCATTCACATCGTTATTATTTTAAAAAAAAAATCATTTCTTACCCAATGATATGAATGTCATTCACGTCGTTGGGTAAAAAAATAAAATGAAATGAAAGGATGCTAAATGTCATTCACATGAAATAAAATAAAATAAAAAAGTGTCATGCACATTTCTCTTAGAAGAGAAACGTTGTTCTTCTTCTTCTTCTTCTTTTTCTTTTATTTTTTTTATTTCATCATTATTTTTTTTCCTTTTTGCTTTCTCTTTTTTTACATTTTTTTTAAAAAAGAGGTAATTAGCTCAAAAAAATTTAAAAAATTTAGTAATTTTTAATATAAACTAATTAGTTAAAAAAAAACTACACAATTATTAATTTTTATAAACTAATTAATTCAACAAAAAATTACGCAATTATTGATTTTGTTTATTATATAAAATATATCTTTAGATTAAAAATTAGGAAATATAATTTTGGAAATATGGAATTTTTTTTAAAATTGAAAAATATTGTATTAATAAAAATATATTTTCTAATTTTCTAATCTAAAGATATATTTTATATAATAATAAAATAATAATAATTGTGCAATTTTTTTTAAAGTTAATTAGTTTATAAAAATAATAAATATAAATTAATAACTGTGTAGTTTTTTTGAGCTAATTAGTTTATATTAAAAATTTACTAATTTATTTTTTTTATTTGTTGAGATAATTACCTCTTTTATTTTAAAAAAGAAGAGAAACCAAGAAGAAGAAAAAAATAATGATGAAATGGAAAAAAATATAAAAGAAAAAGAAGAACAACAATGTTTCTTCCGTAAATGTGCATGGCTTTTTTTTTTTTTTTTAATTTCAAGAAGATGAATGCATTAGCGTTCTTCCATTTTCTTTTATTTTTTTTATTCAACGGTGTGAATGAGATTCACATCATTAGATAAGAAATGAAAAAAGAAAAATTAAAATAACGACGACGTGAGTGCGATTCACATTTTGAATTATTTTAATATGTGTCTTACAATCAAAGTTATTTTGTATCAAATATAAAAAAAATGAATTATTTTGATTAAGGATTTTATTAAAAATATTTTCAATTTTAAGGGACTAATTTTCATTTTATCCATAAAAAGATATAATAAATATTATATTGATCACATAAGAGAAAAATTATTGGTAGGAAATATTTCAAATTATAATAAATAGTTTTTTCAGGAGATTATAATAAATATTTAAGAACGGAGGTAATGATGGTTTTGCAATTACACTATTCGAATAGTATAAATATTTCAAATCATAGTAGTATTATATTTTTTTTATATATAATATGTAAGTAGGGTTACAAATTATGGGCGTTGCTATTGACGGCAAATAATTTTTTAATAAGTCTTTTTAAAAAATTAGTTGAATAATTATCAAATTCATGGTAAATACTATTTTATTTTTTGAATTTTATAATATAATTTTTATTTTGAATTTTATAATATCGATACTTTTTTAACTTTTCAACTTTGGTAACGTATTTTTTATTTTGAATTTTACCATATCAATACTTTTTTATTTTTTGATATTTAATCAGTTTGATAAATTTTTTTACGAACATTATGCAAAATTGATAGCTCACATTTTTATAAGAATATATATATATATATATATATAATTTCATGATCATGAGCCTACAACAAACTCAATATGAAG
Organism: Apocynum venetum; assembly: GCA_019593545.1. Taxonomy (NCBI): domain Eukaryota; kingdom Viridiplantae; phylum Streptophyta; class Magnoliopsida; order Gentianales; family Apocynaceae; genus Apocynum; species Apocynum venetum. Next base: position 4,567,637 of record SRSM01000324.1, read on the forward strand.
GAGAAAAAAAAATGAGGAAGGATAAAAGGGAAAAATAAATAGGTCGAATGAACAAATGATCAAATTTGTTGATGAAAATGACATATATATTCTTATAAAAATATGAGTCACCAACTTTGTATAATGTTAGAAAAAAATAAAAAGAGTCAAACTAATCAAATATGAAAAAATAAAAAAAGTAATGGTACTATAAAATTCAAAATAAAATATATGTTATCAAAGTTGTAAAAGGTAAAAAAATTTTAGTATTTTAAAATTCAAAATATAAAAGATGTTAAAAGTAGAATAGTGCATGCCCTAAATTTATTAATTTTTCAAATTAGTCTATATATGTGTTGTATTTTTAAGTGTCATGTATAATAATTTAAACATTAGTAATATATTCATATATTATAATTAATTTTAATATGCATATACGTATAATTCACGAATAGTCAATTTTTATAAGTTATCTAGGTAGTTTTGATATGTTGTGAATAAAACTTTAAAAAAATTATTCAAAAAATATATATAATTTTATAAAGCACTACACAGTTCTTTTGTTTCAAAAATAAAATAAACCATATTAGAATATATAATACATGCTGTATATAATGTTAATTCATATGTTACTGAATTTGTTTGTAAACTAAATATGTTGTTACAAATCAATTATGCACTCTGACTCATTTATACTATGGAAGAATGATTCTAAGGTGCTATCGGATATGCGTCAATTATAGATAGCTTCAACTGAACCTCTTCCCCCCTTGGAGTTTGGATACACCCAGTATATCCCTTTACTCCCTTCCCTTCCCTTCCCTTCCAAGTTCCAATTGGAAGAGAAAAAGAACAAGGAAAAGCAAAAAAAAAAAAACTTATTTTCTTTGTCATCCTGCTTACAGTTTTTTTTTAGAATATTCCCTTTATATTCCTCTCGGTGTTGTTTTTTTTAAAGTATATACGTACCATGTACTATTCTAATTGTTTGAGTAGATATTTTTTATATTTTATTTCAATTGTTTAGTTTTTAATTTTAATATGTATTTTTTAATTATATAATTGTTATTAATGAAATTTTTTCATAAATTGTTATTAAACGAAAATAATTAAATTATTTATATAATTATTATTTATAATACTTATTTTAATATTTAAATAAATTTTAAATGAATAATTAAAATATTAGTGAAAAATTAAAATGAGACGAGTATACAATTAGTAGTAACAGGTGCCTCCGTCTGCATAAATTTTGTGCATATAAATACTGCTCTCTTATAACTCTATACATGGCCGAAGCACTATTTAGTTGAATCTGTAAAATGTCTGCCTTTTTCAGAAAAAATTCCCGAACACTCGATGATAGGGCTAAAGCTCGGATCGTCCCCGATTATCACATCAGTAGCGGAAGCGAGCACAGTGCCGCCGAACCTGACGACGACAGCCTATCCGATCTCGTCAACGGTTTTCTAGTCGATGATGCCGCGCCTCAATCCACGGCCGAGGAGTCCGATTCCGAGCAGGATCGTTCGATGTACGATTCAGCAGACGCTATCGAAGAGTTGAGTAAATCTATTGTAAAGTGCAATTCGGATTCCTTTAGGAACGTGCTTTTCGGTCATGTTATCAAGGCTGTGGAGGTTTGTTCTTATGTTAAATTGAACGCGCCGGTGCTCCGGAGGAATGTAATGGCGTATTTGAGAAATTTGGGGTACAATGCGGCTATTTGCAAAACTAAATGGGAGAACTCCGGAGGTCTTACCGCTGGGAACTACGAGTTCATTGATGTTGTTGTCCGATGCAATTTCGGTAATCAACTCGTTAGATATTTTGTGGACTTGGATTTCGCTTCGGAGTTCGAGATCGCGAGACCGACGGCTCAATATGAGCGCCTCGTACAGTCATTGCCTGAAGCTTTTGTTGGTAAAAATGAAGAACTGAAGCAGATATTGAAAGTGATGAGCGCTGGTGCAAAGCGATCGCTGAAGAGCAAAGATCTCCACCTTCCGCCATGGAGGAAACACCGTTACATGCAGAATAAGTGGCTGGGTCCGTACAAACGGACGACGAACCTGATTTCGTCGCCGTCGTCAGTGTTTCCGCAGCCGTCTCCGAAACAGAACTTTGCCGTTAAATGCCGTTCCATTGGCTTCGACACAGCTGCCGTCAACGGCCGTTTGTTGTTTCAAGCAACCGCTCGTACAAGATGATGATGATGATGATGAGGCATTGAAGTTAAGATTTAGATTTTCTCTTCTTTTTTTTTATAAAATAAATAAGCTTCACAAAAACTTTAAATACTATAGTAGTAGAAACTAGAAACGGTAAAAAGTGGGGGAACAAAAAAAATCTCATGCTACGTTGTCGTTTGAGGTTGGCGAAATTTTGAGTCCATTTGGCTAGTGTATGCGGCAACACGCCTTGTGTTATCTGACAGTTCGAATGACAACGTTTCACGTGTACATGGCTTGATTTTCTCCAGAAACAAAAATACACGTCCCCAATCTTAATCTCCGTCGATGAGAGCAGCATACTTATGAATCCAATGGTCCTGATACGTGGGTTCTTAAAGGATAACGTTTTTGTCACTATCACCGACAAGCTCGTGAAAATGGTTTAATTGATTTTCTCCGTCCAAATTGGATAAGAGTTTTCTTCTTATTCTTTCTTTAATGTTTTGAGAACGGACGAGTGGAGGAGTAGTTAATTTATCAACCCCTTCTTTCATTGTTGATTTTTTCAGTTCAAAAAGTGGTCATTGAGGATACATAGTCCGAATTCTAAAGATGAAAGAGTTTTGAAACAAGTTCCGGATAACTCTATGATCTGTTTTAAAATATAAGCTATTTTAACTTTAACTTTTTGCTTTAAAATTTTAGTCTTTTTATATTTATTTTGATAAATAAGTATAATTAATTGGTTTAAAAGATCATATGTTGGAATATTTTTTAAATTTTTTTTATCAAAGTATATATATTTATGATATTGTAAAAGTATGTATTAAAATTATAAATATAAATATTTAAATGAAACAATAAAAAAATATTAAATAATTAGAATGAAACATAATAAGTAATTTTGAATTTTTTTACTCTTATTCTCTATTGAATATTCTTTTTTAAAAAAGATTGAAAATTATAGTTATAGAAGATAAAATTCAAACATTTTTAAAGTATAAACTAACATGTTGAACATTAGTATAAAAAAGGTTAAAATCACCTACACTTAAGTTAGAGTAACAGATTGATTTAAGTGGACTGGTTTAATTTAGGACAGAATTTTGGTAGATATACAACCCGTGTTGGTTTTGGACTGACATGGCAATCTCTTTTCTTTTCTTTTTTTTAATGAAAACGTGGCAGCCTCTTGATTTAATTTTCTATCTATCATCTATGATGTGATACATGATGAGAAACATAAAATCACTACATAGGAAAATATTGGAAAATTGGACAAGTGGCGTGGGAGCTTTGAACTTTTGTGTACCGAATCTGTTTATGCCACGAGAGAGAGAGACAGAGAGACAGAAATATTAAAGGCGACTATGAATAGATAATGTTTCTTTATTAATGAGATAACGTTCACGTTTAATTTGCTTTTGTCCTTTTCAAGTTGAAGAGTTTATATTGGCTCTTTTTAGTGGGGGTGGGAATTTGGGTTGGGGGCCATTCTTTATTTTAAAGTCATCAAATCAAAGTGGCTTTAAGGTCCTCGACTGTCTCAAAGGCATATTCTAAAATCCTCTCGGACATAAGTTTCAATAGGGTTTTATCTGTCCCACAATAATAAGGTATGTGGTATAAATTTTTGTATAATTCCGTAATTTGAGACCGATGATTCAAGATTTATTAATTTTTTAATATTCATTATGCTTTTAAATATAAGATACTTGATTTATTAATTTTTTAATATTATTATGATTTAAAATATAAGATATTTTGAATATTTCAAATTAAAATTCTAACTCTCTAAAATATTATAATTTATTATGACATGTTATTTTAAAAAAAATTAAAATTAAAATATTTATATTATCTCTCTTCATTTAAAAATAGGAATAATGTTAAAAAATATAATATAAAATAAATTTTAAATTATTTTATATTTTGAAATTAGTTAGTATAATATTATTAATTTAATTCTTATTTGAGATGTTTAATTTTGAATCATATTTTCATAAGTGGATAAGAGTCAAACTCTGAATGACTCTTCTTCGGATATAACTCATAAATAATCTTAGTCCAATTAATTTCAAATATCATGGATTTCGATAAAGAAAGCAAAAAATAAAATAAAAATTCCTGGTACTTAGGTAGTGTAACCATGGCTTTATGTTTGTTAATCATTTGTGGGATTTATGCTAATCTCTAAATAATCGGTCCGCCATTAGGAGATGTTTATTTGCTTGGAGGCTGAGGTACCTTTTTTTTTTGTCACGTTCTGTTTCCCCAGATTCATTTCCGAGGAAAAGAGGGGAGTTCCACTAAGATTATTTGAAAGATGCTCAACACGAAAGAAAAAAGATGTATAAATTATATAAATGAGGTGACGGGACACTTTAGGTTTTTATTTTTAAAAATATTAAAATTAAAAGTATACCTCGTACAAAATTAAATTTACATTTTTTATTTTATTTAAAAATTAAAAAAGATCATTGACTTTAATTCATTTATAAAATTATCATCAATATTAATATAACATATTATATGAGACTAATAAGTTAGTGAAATGAATTATTTTAAATTAAATTGGTGAATGATGGATACCATGATTTAATGAAATATAAATCATTTAAATTAAGAATGTTATTCATAAAATTTTGAATAAAAAAATACTTTCTACGTATCATAAAATATAAAATTAAATATATATTTCAAATATTATAAAATACAATATAAACATTTAATTATAGGTTAAGAGAGTATTTCTATTATTGCAATTCTTTGCTACTCTGATCTATTGAGGAGGAAATCAGTGCCACAATCTTGCTCTCCTCAATCATCTTTAGTTGATAATCCGTTAGCACCTCTCTTATTTTAGATGAAAAAAATGGTGTAAATGGAATTTGACATAATTATTTTGTTAAATTTTGTATGAGATGGATTTTAATTAGTGCTTATTTTCAAGTAGCGGTCTACATACATATAATTAAGCAAACTTTATGAAAAAATCTCCAATTTAAAGAAAATTTTAAATTTAGTTGCAAGTAGAAAGATTCACTATAGACTTGGTCTGAGTATTTAAATTGGAACCACATGAAAAGTAAGTATATATATATTACAAAAAGGGTTGTTAAGTTAATAATGCATTTCATGATTTTAATAAATGTAAGTAAGAATACATTTAACAAATGCGTTCTCTTTTTACCATATTCAAGAATAGCAAAGTGTTCAAAGAATACATTTAACATTCTCAGAGAACAGACATATATGATAAATACAATTTTTTAACTAAATGCATTTAAAAAATAGGTTTTTCTACTGAAGTAATGCACAGAGATGCCTCAATAGTATACCATAAATTGTGGATTACTGCTGCTTGACGGAAATTAGAGGTTGCAACTTCATGCTCATTGATAGTCTTTTATGTGTGGATCGAAGGAGAAATATCATACCTACCTACTCCATCAGCAATATAATTCTCATCTCACAAGTGACCAATTAAATTTCTTTTTATTTTCACCGACGTGATTTAAATACTACTTGCGTAAATTAATTAGACTAATAATTGATACGATTTTTTAGCTTAGTCTTTGTTTAATTGCCAAATTACGCAATCAAATAACAATATAATTTATAAATAGTTGAAAACTGGCTCGGTTTCTCGTGCAATGCTTGACTTTTTTCTTTTGTTTATATATTTGATTCTTAAATCAGCAGAAAAAAATTTCACTGGCTTTTTCAAACGATTAGCCATTGCCATCCAATGAATGTCCTTAACACTTTGAGACCCTTTTCCCCCTTTCTCTATCTAACCATGTTTCAAGATTTTAAAACCTTTTTTTCCGCATTTTATACTTCTTTCCGTTCATAATGGAAGGTTTACTTTTGATTAAAAATTAATTAACATTTTTTATTTTAATTAAATTATTAAATTATTTTTGACATGAATGTAATTGACGATGGTGAGATGTAAATATTTTTAATTAAAGTGATGAGTAATGAGATTAATAAGTTATTGAAATATAAATGATTTAAACGAAATATATTATTAAATGATTTTTAAAATTTTTTTTATAGAAAATAAATATTTAATTCTAAATAAGCTAAAATAGATTTTCGAACGTTATATCAATTAACCTTTTCTATACTGTTCAGTTTTACGTTTTTATGTTCATAAAAGAAGTCCACTTATATTAAATGATTATCTTACGTTTCACAAAATTTATTATTTGTCACATGAAATTTGCAAAAGTGAAGATGATGAAGTTGAGTAGAGAAAGGAAGGAGAAAAAAGGTTTTTTGTTTTTTTTTTCGAGGGGAAAATAAAGAATATGAAAGGCTAGATTGAAAAAAATAAAATGAATAAAAAAAAGCCCGCTTGATCAGTTTTGATTTTCAAGTTTCAAATAAATTTGATAGCTTATATATTCTCTTTCCTTTTCTTCTTTTTTTTTAAAATTTTTTTATAAAAAAATACAACTTATACTAAATCGATGGAGGCAAAACGACTTGTCCTATTAAATCCTAATAGTGAGAAAGTTATTATTCAAGATATTAGTTATTAAGTTTGATATTGAGAGAATACTTTCTCCATCACTTCCCCTTCTAAATATTTTCTTTTTCCCTTTTTTAATAATGAACACAGAAGGATAATTCTTATTGGATCTTTATTAGATTCAAAGGAATTTTTTTTAAAAAAAAAAAAACTCAATTTTGCATGATTATGGGGCATCAAAACTTAGTATGAATATAAAATTATATAAAAAAGTGGTCTTTGATTATAAAAGTATATAGTTCTATTTAAAAATATATATCACATTAATAGACGTATTACATATAGTTCTATTATTAATAATGAAAACATTACTTAATCATCTTTTCTTTAAAAAAAAATCTGCAATTAATATGTAAAATTTTATTGAAGAATTTATATTTATATTTCCTAATAATAAATTTAGTTATACATAAGTTTACCCTAAATTCTTTGGCCAACTACTTCCTTGGTACCAAACTTGGAACTTAGAAGCCATTTTAAGACCCAAATCCAGTTTTGACAGACATTACCTAAAGCTATTCCTCTGGGTTGAGAAGAAACAGTGCAGAAACCCTGAAAATACTCTCATCTGAAAGTAGATCTAATATGGGCTCCCTTCGCTCTCTAACCCAATTCATTTTCGAAGATTTTTCAAATCACAGAGGTGGGCCTGAATCATGAGTACTGTAAGTACGGGTGTGAAACGGTCTGGCACGGACAATTCGGATCAAAACGTGCCGGGTCAATTGTACTTGATTATATTCGACCTATGTATATCACAGCTCATCCCGGACCACGGGACAACATTTTTTTATCCTTTCTTCATTTGTATTATATTTTTTAATTTTAAAATTTTAAAATATGGTTTACAATGTATGAAGTAATAAAATTTATATACAAAACTTAATTAATACAAGTAAAATAACATAAATTAGTCTAAAAAAAGAAGAAAATAACATAAAAAGTTTAGGGCTTTTATATTTGGAAAAATGAGAATTGAGATAAATTTTATTATGACTAAGAGTAATGATAATAAATAATTAAATATTCAATAAGTTTCAAGATAATTGTTTAAAAAAATATAAAAGTTGCGAGCCAAAATAAGCAGACCATGTAAGCCTGATTTTATTTCGGGTCAATATTTTAAAGCTCAATCCATATTTTCCCCTCATATTTCCATCTAAAATATCTATGCAAGCACTAAACCAACAAAAAATATATATTTTTTAATGCATTAAGAGAGAACAAAATTTCAACTTAGAATGAATAATACTTCATTCATCCATAATTGAATATATACATTTAATTTAAAATTTGTTTGATTCTTTAATACCTTTTACATTTTTATTTTAGGGTTGTCATTTTTATTTTTGATAAAATTAATTTTAATGTATACTTTACATACTGAGAATTGAATATATTTACACTTGACCTTATATCAATATTAATGAGAGCATTGACCTTAAATAAATTATCATATTATTCTTGATATTAAGGTGATTAATAGTGATATCATATAAATTAGTTAAATGCAAATTTTGTAAATTAATTAGATTACTGATGAAACTTTATATATATATATATATATATATATATAAGTGAATATTTAATTTTAGATTTCAAAAGGACAAACAACATTTAGGGCTCATGTGGTTGATTAGAAAGTAAAATTATTAAGGATTATAATTCATTGGAATATGATTATGGGAAAAATAAATCCAAATAGATTAGTTATTATGCGTTCGGAAATATTAGGAATGTTGTAATGAAAATTGTTAAGATTTGCATTCACATGTTGGAATTAAATGAATAAATTAAGGAATATATTAAATTCCTTATTAAAACATCTAAATTCTCTTATAAATATTGGGCTTGTAAAATTATATTTTAACTTGATTAGATGTATATTCTTTAAAAAAATTCTTAAATGTATATAAAATAAAATAATGAATAAATTATTGGGCTTGTAAAATTATATTTTAACTTGATTAGATGTATATTCTTAAATGTATATAAAATAAAATAATTATGTTTGCAAATGAGAAACATTATATAAAATTTTAAAAACCCCACTCCTTAATTCTTAAATATTATTAATATTGAAAAATAATTCTCAATGATTAAAATTCATAACTAAGGAGGAAGAGGAGTAAACTAGATAAATTAAAATAGATCTATGAGACAGGTAATTAGAATACCACTTCAAGGTGTGGAATAAGAATACATGGAAAGTTGTGTTACTTTCCCAGTTTCAAGGATTCTTTTGCGTTAAAATTGAACCAAACATGGAAATTTAAAATTAAAAATAATAATAATTTCTTGTGCCATATTTCTTGAACAAGCCTTTAGAATATGTTTGGTGCGGAAGGAAAAGAAAATCTGAGACAAATTTTCCTCACTTCTCCTTCTACACACTTCAACATCCAAAAATGGGAGAATTTGAAAGAGAGTAAAAATGTGAATTTATAATTACTTAAATTCATTTACTATATTTTAATAATTACACTTCGTTCTTCTTCTCATTTTTTCGCCACTTCATCTTACTTTAATTTTTTTCCTCTTCCCCTCTAGATTTTGTCTTCTCCCCTAATTGAATGATGATATGGTCAAAGAATGAAAAACAAAATTTCCAATAAATAAATGCTATGATGGTATATAATAGATCTCCACTTCCCTCCCCTCACCATTTTTTAACCAAACACTAAGTTAATTTTGAATGGAGTTATTATAATTGTTTTGATTAACCAGCTAGTATATATTAAACCAAACAAGGACGGACAAGTGGATTGATATCCTACAATTTTGACCAAATTATTCGGTCCTTATGGGAAGAATGGAGGGTGGAAGAATCTGAAATTTTTCATTTTTCATTTTTTTTTTCAAAAAAGAAAGCTTTTCATTTCCATTAATTACGGGCATTAAATATTTAAGATATATCTTTATTTTCCCAGATCCCACATGTCAATTATTATCTAGCATGTTAGAAAACAAAACAAAAAATATAAATAAAAAAAAATCAAAGGATGTTGCATCTGAAAATACAATCTGGATGATTTTGTACACGAAGGAAAAGGACAAAGAAGATGTTGAAAGAAACGGGCTACGACTTCAGAGAATGCCACGTCAAATAAAAATGAATTATAAGTATGGACCCCACTTCCTTCCAAGCTGGCAAAATTTGTTGCAACCGGTTGAACCGGCAGCCTGAGTTCCGGCCCCATTCACCACCTCATTCCTCCCAGGATCGAATGCGATGGATCGGATCGAATATTCATCGCATTACTTTCTCCCTCTCCTTCTTCTTCTTTCTTCTTTCATCATTCCAAATTTCCAATTCCTATTTGAAATTTCGATTCGACAATTCCGCGTCTGGGGCTTCCCACGTTCTCGCCAAGTTTTTCTCCACCCATCCCTTTCTTCTCTCTCCCTCTCTTGATTATTATATGATAATATTCTTGCTTTTAAAATTATATTATTTTTTATTGCTCAATTGATTAAAATTGGTGACAATCAATTTGGAGAATTTCTAAATCTTATTTATCAATATCGCATCACTTATTTACCCAATACATTTCAATCCATTTTACACAATTTTAACAACAAAATCAATCAAAATCCGCATAAAATTGCATACATATATAATCATATATTTCTAAAAACATTCACATAAAATACATGTAAAATGAATTGAACTTCATGAATAGAGGGTGAAAAATAATCTTAATATGATTTTTTCGAAAAAGAAAATCACAATTAAAATGGGCTTCAAATTGGATCAAGCAGCGCTCTTTAGTTCTTGTGCACCAAACAAACGATATAGTGGAAAGGAAAGAGAGAGAAGGTCACATGGGATGGATGATTTAGGGGCACTTTAGTCATTTGAATGGTGCAGTATTTACAATCATGTTAATTTTGAGAGATCAGGTTAAATTGGTATGAGTGGAAAAGATAAAGTTAAATTGGCACTCGTTGAGAGCGGAGAATACCTTCTTAAGCAACAAAACAAAAAAAATGTAGCAGTTCTATCATTTGTCGATTTAATGAATATTGATGTCAAATACTACATTAATTCATAATTGAATGTTTAATTTTTTTAAATAAATATATATTTTTTATTTAAAATTTTATTAATTTAAGTGATTTATATATGATTAATTCATGAGTTTCACAATTTAATTATATTCATATCAATAATAATAATTTACTAAGTTAATTAAAATTAATATTTTCTATTAATTTTTAATTAAAGTTAAAAGTAAACATTTAATTTAATTAAAAAGGAATGAAGTATCATTTAAGGATTTGACTATTGTTGATGCCAAATAGTATTAGACGGACAAATATCTCCTCTTCAATGATAATTGGTAAACATCGTCCAAGGGTCATGGCATCTTCTCGGAACTCACAAGAACAGTGCAAACCCAAGGGGGGAATTTGGTATTAACAAAGGCCAATGGATTGTTACACTTTTCAAACAGGGACCATGACCATACAAATAAGTACAAATAGACTTACACTAAGTAGATCCCATGAAGATATTCTACATACAGTACCGTAGAAGTACAATCTGCAGCTTAAGACCCATCAAGGAGATCATTTAGGGACTAAAAAGATAATGAGCACGTTCAACAACATTTTAGACTTTTAGTGGTCATGAAATTGGGACAATCAAGTAGGGGATAAAAAGGAATAGTATAGCCTCTGAGTATCCTTACTTGCTTTGAATAAGTACATATACTACCAAACCTTACACATGACACCTATCTCTCAAATCAAACTCTTTATTTCACTATAAAAAACCCATTTTAAACAACAGGGATGCAATTTCTTCTTTCTTGCTCAACCACTCTAATGCTTAAGTCAGTTTTGAGTACTGAAATTGCCAAACTTTATCAACTTCTTAAACAACAATGCAATATATTACTATATAAATTTCAGTGTTCAAAATTGACTTAAGCATCTGAATTTGGCAAGGAACGCTCATTAAATTACTTGATCTTCTTCATGCTTTCTTTATTTTGCAGATAACACCAGCACTTATTATGGCTACACATCCTCTCATAAAAATGATTGAGTCTCGAGAGAACTCCAAACACGATAATCGCGCCCATTAGAACATCATCCCTTAAATGAAAAAGAGAGAGAAAATAAAAATCGGTTCGTACTTTTACACTGTGCTCCCAAATAACAGAAAAACCGATATTCAATCTTCACTAAAAATTGTTTATTTTTTAGAAAAGAGATTGAAATTGGTGGATTTGACCGAGGCAAGATGCTTTTCTTAATCCTTAAACTTTTATCCTTATCTAGTGTTCATGATACATAGAAAAAACTAAATTTAAATAATTTAGAAATGATGCAGTTATTTTTTAATAAACCATCGTAAAGTATACTTCTTGTTAATAAAAGTCACCCGCTCATTTAATCATGAGGTCACCAAACTTTTTCTTTACGAAAGCAAGAAGTCAAATTGGTATTTTCCTTCCTTTCAACCTTATACAGTATCAGTAACTTCCTTATTAGTTTTTTTATTTATAAAATCTTATTATTTATTTTAAAGTACTAGTATTTTGTTTTAATCAATTAACTACTAGTACATAAGATTTTCCAGATGTTGTGATAATTCTTTCTTTTTTAATTGGGTGGGGGGTGTTGGGGTCAATAAATGAGGACATTATGATAATTCTATAACTAAAAAATCTTCTATTCTCTTCTAATATATATATATATATATATATATTCGGAACATTCTTAGGATTGCCTCAGAAAGAAACATTTTCCCTAGAAAAACAAAATTGCAAAAAAGGGTTGTGATTCGATATGTCCACTTCCTGCTAATCTTTGCTGGGACATGATAAGCTTTGGAAAAAGAAGCAATCCAAGGAACCAAAAAAAAACATCAACCCTACCTTCTGGTACAAGATTATTAATTATTTTGTCTCATTTTAATTATTTATTTTATCTTTTTTACAATGATTTAAAAACATATTAAAAATAAACATTATACAAACAAAATTCTTAAATTATACTTATTTAATTAGTGATATATTATCATAATAGATCAAAAGTTTGAGATTAAATAAGGAATATTAAGCATTATCTAAGAAATATTACATTCAAAGTTTTATGTGAAAAAAATGTTTCTAGCATTCTCGTTCAAATATATTAATAAATGCTTAGCATATTTCTAATATAAAATAATTAAAAAGAAGTCAAACTTTATATTTTTAAAATTATATAAGTGTATAATTGTAAAAGTATCTATTAAATTAGAAATATGACTATTCAAATAAGACGATAAAAAAAAACATAATTAAAATGAAATGAAAGGAGTGATAGTACTCAATATTTGTATCAGAACACAACACAACAATAATGGAGAATGGAGAGAAATTCCTAGTCTTAGGCTTTTTATTTATAATTACATTGAGGGATGAATGCATCGAACTCTCTAGCTCGGAGGTGAAGTTGTATTAACCATTGAGTACAACCTCTTTGAAAGTTTTTTCATTATGTAAGTCTGAAATAAAAAATTCAATTAGTCTTCGAAACGATTGTGTTCTGGAAATTTTTACTCTTGGTTCTAACTTCTAGGTTTCTAGGATCAGCTGGTTGTTTCCTTTTTTTTCCCTTCTTTTAGAATTTAATACTTACATTAAGGAGCCCAATTTGTTCTTAATTTGAGTTGCTCTTACAAAATCTAATTTTCATACGAAAGAAAATTTGACTCATAACTTTTTAATATAACATTACAATGAAGAGTGTTTTTTTTTTTTATTATTTTAATATAATATTACCTCCTATAATTTATTGTTATGCATATTTATATAATTGGTTCTTTCTATTTTTCAAATTCCAATTGTTTGTCCCAAATCAAATATCTTATTCCTAAATAACAAGATTATTATTATTTTTTCAATTTACCTTGTTTAAACCTTGAACATTAATGTAATTATTTTCAAGAATATTGCTGTCCATATTATTATTATTTTTAGGAATAAAATAAAATTCATTAAAACGAAGAGATCAGTCAAACCGACTGAGATAATATTGCTCTCCATATTGATTTTAGAGTTTTTACTAATAAGAATTCCTTTCTTCCAAAAGTTTAACTTTTAGGGTCTGTTTGGTTCAAAAGTGGGGAGGGGAGGGGAGGGATTTTAATGGAGGGAAGGGGAGGTGAGGGGAGGGTAAGGATAGGAGGGGAGGGGAGGAGAGAAAAAAATATTTGTTTAGTTTATTAGGGAAGGGGAGGGAAAATATACTTAAATTGACTATTAAATCCTTATAATATTTATTGTAATGATGAATGATCTTTTTATAAGTAAGGGTAGTTTAGTAATTATATATCTATATTTTTCTTTCCTCCAAATTTCTCCACTTTTGGAGGGAAAGAAAATGAGGGGTGAAAAGGAATTTTTATTTCAAATTATACTTTTCCTTCCTTTTTAAAAAGTGAATTTTAAAAAAATCCCTCCACTCCCCTCCCTTCCCCTTCAAATCCCCGACCAAACAGACCCTTAAGGTGATGAAGTCATAAAGGCATATAATTTGGGAGGAGAGAAAAGGTATTTACCAATAAAAAAAATTTAACAGTACTAATCAGACTTTGCCGCCTTCATTTTAGGAACATATTGGGATCACTCCCACGTCCTCCATCCGAAGCTTTTGCAATAGACTTTTGAAAAAGAGTTGCAATTTAATCCACACACCCAACCGTCGAACTTAAACTTTTATTACATTTTTATGCGCCGAAAGTTGCATCGTGGTGCTATTTTGTACACTTCTGGAACTAATTAAAAATATAACTTGAAGGACAAGCACTCTTCTTACACTGGTTTGAACGGCTGCACCCATTTAAGATGATGTGAGTTTGAGTCTGTGTGGTGTCACTTATTGCATTAAAAAAATATATAGAATTTGAAGGAGATAAATTTTATTTTAAATGTAAAATACTTTGATCTCAAAAAGAAAATGTAAAATCCTTAAAGGCAATTTCAGGGTTACAATTGACCTAAATTATTATAACATGAATATATTTTTTATGACCTAACTTTTTGTAACTCCTTTACAAGATTGTATATACATTATTTTCTTTTTAGAATTGAATATACTCTTTTTTTAAAGGAAAAAGGTGATTCATTAAAAGCATGAAAATAAGTTCATGTTTTCATTTTAAAGTGTACAAAATTGTATGTTCATTTTCTTAAAATAAATATATGTTTTATTTAAATTTTAATAGTAACCTTTTCATTTATGAGATTTATATCAAATTAACTCGTGTGTATTCATCATTAATTACAATAATAAAAATAATATTGTAATAATTTATTTAAAATCAAATTACATCATTAATTTTTATATTAAGTCAAATATTGATTATGAAACAGTCAATTTTAGATTAAAAGAGTCTAATATAACCTCTTTATGCATTAGATTTATGAATATATATAGTTTGTCTAAGAATTTCCATAAAATTGGATATGGAGAACATTTTTTGCTTTTTTTTTTTTTTTTTTGGGGAGGAGGGGTGGGGGGTTTGATAAATAAGAGTGTGGATTTCGTCACTTTGCTTGTGTTATTTGGTTGAATTAAACACGAGTAAGGCTGCTTGTGTATCAAACCTCTTGTCGAGTTTTAGAGAAACTAAATAAATTAAACAGTCTAGTGAAAGGGCAGCATCGATTATTATTTTTCTTTTTCTTTTATTTTTTTTCCATCTTTTGGTCTGGCTGTATAAATTCGGGGCGGGAGGTTGTTTGGTATTTAATGATCTTTAATTAACTTCACCCCACAAGCAATAACTTGTAATGGTACTAATCACTTTTTAATTTCTATACTATTCCCTTCATCCTTCATCACCACTTTTTAAATTCTTCATCTATACTCCATAATTTTTATACTATCTAGTGGTCAAATATAGAGCTTTCTTTTGACTAAGAGGAGCCACGTGCCATTGTCCCACGTCAGCTATACATGGGAGATGAAAAGGGGAAAAAAAAAGGATAATATAAGTTTTGAATACATCACATTTGCTTCAAATTTGATTATTTATATTTATATTTTGAAATAGTATTTAAAAGTAAATGTGCACTTTGTTAAAAAAAAATCTATAAATTTCATTAATTTTTTTTAAAATTTTTAAGAATGTATGTCTTACTAATTTATATAAAACTCTCATTAATCACATAAATAATTAAAAAATAATATTATTATTTATGTCTCATTTCAATTATGTATTTTTTTATATAGATTTAAAATGTATTGAAAATGACAATTATATAAACAAACTTCATAAATTACTTTTATTTAATTAGTTGGTTCAAAAGATTAAGGTAAGATAATGAAGATTAAACATTCTTCAAGAAATGCATTCAAAGTTTAAGGTGAAAAAATTGCTTTTCTAATCCATAAATTTTTTTAACATTCTCATTTAAAGATATTAATAAATTCTTAGCATATCTATAAAATAAACTAATTAAAAACAATAATTTTTTTTAAAGATTATAAATGGTATAATTATAAAAGTATATAATATAATTTAAAAATGACTATTTAAATAGGACAATCTAAAAAAGAATAATAGACAATTGAAATATGATGGATTAAGTATTAACTTTCTTAAAGTTAAACATTTCACTTAATTCTTGCATTGAGTTAAAAAATAAACATTCAATACAATTTCAAACAGATTGTGATTATTAAATTTTCATATATTCTAAATGTTGAAGTTTTGATACCATGTTGAATTTTTAAATAATTTAAAAACTTATATTGGTAAGGAGTAATTTTTTTAACCATTTAATTATTGACAATATTTCATTTTGAGTAGAAGGTTTGGTAACATCATCTTCCAAAGGAAAAATAAAATAAAATAAAATAATTGCTTGGGTTATGGACTTATGGCCCTATTCCGAATAGAGGACAGCAAGTCAGCATATTCTATGATTCTCCATCCGTAATGTTTTCTTTTCATGAACTTGAGAATTGGGACCACGCATGGACTTTCTCTAATACTACATCACCATAATTACCATAAATAATAATAATAATAATAATAATACAGTCTTCTTTTTTTTTTTTGGATAATCAAAATAAAACATATAATCACAAATATTTGAATCACAATTATCAAATATTTGTTACTTCAATTTAAGATTTTATTTTCATATAAATATTTGTCGCTGCTTTCTTCCTTCGCACTTTTGCTTCATTAATTCCCTTTCTTGTGCCTTCCCCCAGAATAGCTCACTTTTATTTTGATCATTTGCAAAATAAAATTTATACTCTTTTTTAGAATTGAAGGTTCATATTTAAATTAGTTTAAAATTTAAAAATTATTATTATTTTCTGAAAGTTATGTTATTATTCTTGTTATTAATTGATTAGCATTAAGATTGTTAGTTAACATGATATAAATACCTTAAATTAATAATATTGTTAGTAGAACTTCATATTAAAAATATACTTATTTAAATCAATTGAATATTTAATTTTAGATATTCTAAAACAAAAATGTGAATATATAATTCTAAATGAATATAGTATTTACAAAGTAAAATAAGTTAATAAAGAATATTTTAGTATTTTTTATATTAATATAGCAGAATGCACCCTTATGAAATCTACTGTTGCTTTCACTTGGAAAAATCCTACTATTAGATAAAGGGGTTGAATGCTCATCTGAATGCTTATGCTTAGATTGATATGTGAGTGAACAAGAATGATGAGAACTCAAGAGAAATGGAAGGGGAAAATGATGGATAAATATAGTATATTTGCTGCCAGCATAGTCGAGACTCGAGGCAACGAGACGACTAGAAAGGAATAGGAATAGGAGAAAAAGGGAATGAAATTATACTTTAATTTTCTTTACAGTTAGATAACCTATGGTATTGTTACATTTTTTTAAATTTTTTTTTACTGATTTTTCCTGAGAAGATTTTTCTCGAAAATAAGTCTTAAGAAAAAATTCCAAAATAAGGATCAAAATGATTAAAAGAACAACTTGGGGGAAGATCAAAGTCACTAATTTTTTTGAATGGTATTTTTTTTTTTTTGCATTAATGGTTAATTGCGATGTTTTCAGTACTTTCTTTTTGCTTATTAAATTTGGTATACAAATTACATGAGTAAATTATCTTATTATTTTTAAAGATGAATTTACAACAATAAAAGTTAATGTTAAGTAGACATATAATTTTATTAATATTTTAATTTTTTGTATAATGATACTATTTCAAATTAATTTATCTACAATAAAATAAAATATTTATTTTATGTTTCATGTATTTTCATATTTCATTTAAAATTAATATTTAATTTCAATATACATTTAATAAATATACAATATATATATATATAGAGGTTTTGATTGTCTAAAATCACAATTATTAATAACATGATAAATATAATTACGTTTGACAACAACTATACCAAAGTGTTGTGCTATAGTTGTGATGTGCCAATTTCTGTTTTCAAAATTTGTGATGTTCCAATTTTATTCCAATTTCAAATTAATTTCTCTATAATAAAATAAAATATTTATTTTATGTTTCATGTATTTTTGTATTTCATTTAAAATTAATATTTAATTTCAATATATGTTTAATAAGTATATATATATATATATATATATATAGGTTTTGATCATCTAAAATCACGATTATTAAAAACATGATATATATAATTACGTTTGACAACAACTATAGCAAGTGTTGTGCTATAGTTGTGATGTTCCAATTTTTCTTTTCAAAATTTGTGATGTTCCAATTTTATTTTTGAATAGTCAACTTCGACGTTGACTTGTTGGTGTTTTGGTCAAATTGTACAAAAAAGATCTAAACCCCCAAAAAAATTAAATTTTATGAACCTAAATTATTAAATTAAAATTTTGGACTTAAAACACAAAAATTAAAATGTTATGCACTAAATTCATCAATTTTTCTACAACAACACTTTACTTTTTTCAAAACAATTGATTCTTGACTATTATCAACAATTCCTTCTCTCCAACTTTTTTTTTTTGAAAAGGAAATGAAATATTAATTAATTATATGAAATTAGCTATAACACTCAGAATTACATAAGAATAAGGCATTGAAACCATTCAAAATAAGCTAGCACTAAGTTTTTGATGTGCTACAATAACTGTTGTACTCATTTTTAGATCTAGACAAACCTGACTTGAAATGAAATGCGACATTGGCGTTATAGGAATCATCTTATTGTGAGCAATCTTTATGTACCTTCCATCATTTGGTGGTTGGATTACAACAAAAAAGTTCGAGGTACATGGGCTATTTTTTTTTTCTTCATATTTGCATTGCTTTTGCTAGGAATTTTCGTTGATCATTTGTATCAAAGAATTCATCAAAGAAAATCTAGTAAAACTATTCATTTTCATGAGATGTAGAAAAAAAAAGAAACATAAACAAACATAATACAAATACAAAAAAGAACTCAATAAAAAGAAGATTGAATCCCTAAAAGAGAAAAAAAGATAAAATCTAAAACAAATAGGAAAATAAAGATTTGGCCTAGATAAAAAATTCTAATATGGTCGAAAATGACAAAGATATTGATATATTTGCGGAAAATCAGAGAGCGTGAGAGAAGAGAGATAAGTTCCCTATTTTCCCTCAGACTTGATTACGGTTTACGGTTTATCAAAATGAAAAAAAAGTAATATGAAACTTTAAAATAACAATTTTTAATATTTATGAATCGACGGTTCACAATTTTGACAAGGTTTGGTTCCAATAATATTACGGTTTCGATTTTGATTTTGAAAAAAAAGTCAAAATTTCAAGGTAGTTTTAAAAATGAAATAAATGCAAGCTTGTTATTAAAATGAGTTAATTTTTAATTTTAAAAAACTTAAGTTATCATTAAGAGTATAAAAGAATCAAAATATTTGTAATTCTCTTGCGGTCTTAATTGTAAACATTTTCTTAACTCAATTAATTATTTGTGGACTTCCGACTTAAATGCTAGTAGGAGTTCCCTCAGTGTCAAATTTGTTCTTATTAATTATGATATTTTTATTTGCAAGTAACAACATAAGATGATTTTTCAATTTAAATTTGTATACTATAAGTAGAACTATACTACAAATAAAAATCATATATATATATATATATATATATATCTCATAACATTATTAATTATTCTCAAAATATAAAGTTTTATCATAATTTTGTCATTAAAAATATGATATATATTTAAGTATTATTGTAAACCTTATATTTTAATTCGATGATAAAAATAAATATAGTTAGATTTATTACAGGTAATTTCTTAATTATATTTATAAAAATGATGAAAAATAATGTGTGTATTGAATAATAAAAATTGAAAATTATCTATTCATAAACTGTAAATTTAATTAATAATTTTTTAACTATTAATCATGATTTGATTTCGATCTTATTCGTCCATTTAGGTTAAATTCTAATCCGATCTGGTTGTCCTGGTTCAGTCTCTCAAACTAATACTAGTAATACTAGAATATTACAGAAGACATGCCGTCGTCGACTAGTGTAGGACTTGTCACACTAAGAAATAGCCCTATCTAGAATTTATGTAACAACGTGAAATGACTATTAAGCGGAAGAGTTTTTATTTATTCAAATACACTTATGATTGAGAGCATTATTCAAATTTATAATTTTTATAATTATCAAACTGAAAGTCGGAAATGAATCTATTTGTCATTAAGCGAGAAGAGTTAATTTGGTAAGAATGTGAAATAATGTAGTAATTAGTTTATAATTTTTTTTAATTTGAAATCGAATGTTTAATTTTAATTTATAGAAGATTTAAAAGATTATTTAATCATACATTATTTTATTATTGTGATTAATAATGAAATAACATATATTAATGAAAATATCTTTATTGTTTAAAATAAACAATTAATTTTAGGCAAAATTAAATGTAAAAAATAAATTTAAACAGAGAATATTAAATTAAAAATAAAATTTGAATTTTGAAAGATAAAAGTATGACGCAACTAATTCAATTTTCAATTTTTTTTTAATGAGTTGAAGAAATGCAATCAAATACAGCGGCTTCTAAGAAATCAGCAGTCTAATATTAGATCTTGGAAGAGAAGAAAAAAAAACAAGGAAAAATAAGCAATGCATGGAGAGTGACGAGTCCTTCCGCGTAAGTTGCCAGCTGTCTGGCCATGGATTCCCTGCTTGCGTACACATTGGACCACTCCATGGTCCCACGCACACTGCACCTACACGATTACCGGTTACGGGTTAACAATTCCTCCAAAAAACCTCAACCCTCCAAAACCGCTAATTCCAGTTCTCTAATTTTCTCATTCTTATTCCACACACTACACTTCACACCCTGTTCACCCAAGCCAAACTTTTCCCCTCAGTTTCTTCTCTACTACGACGAGGAGGGGGAAGAGAGAAATCTCTTTCTTCTAAAATCCCCGATTATGAAGAGGAGTTTGATTTCTTGCTTGTTCTCTTGTAATCCTTGCGGGAAGAACAATATTGTTAAACAAAAGAGACACCCATTTTGATTTTGATTTTGATTTTTTGTTTTTCGTTTGGGGGTTTGGGTTAATTTGGGAAAAAGAATTGGAATTCGAAAGATCGAGAAAATTTTGAGGGTGATGGCTAAAGCGGGGGTTGTGGAGGGTGGTGATCAGTTGGGGGCAAAGGTGATGGAATTGAAGAGGGAGTTACAGAGGCTGGTGAAGGCAATTGCTGTTGATGATTGTGATGATTTCAATTTGGAGTCTCTTGATAGGGCCCACCATATTTTGAGCTCTTTGAAGGAATTCAAGATTAAGAGATCATTGTCTTTCAAACGTCAAGAATCTGTCGCTGTACCCGAAGAGTATCGATGCCCGCTTTCGAAAGAACTCATGAGGGATCCTGTTGTTGTTGCCACCGGTCAGGTTCGTGCACTGGCAATTCATTCTTTTATTTTCCGGTTTAAATATCATTTTCTTGCTTGAATTCAGTGCAAGGCATTCTCCTTTAAGGGAATTCCTTTTAAAATTTTTGCTCTCTTTTTTTTCGGGGTGTGTTGGTGGGGAATATGAAGGGAAGAAGGGAATTTTGGTAGGCGATGTAATGCTATTGGTTTTGAGGTTCCCGGAGGATGGAGCTTAAACTTTGAGGTGGCAAGTTTTTTCTGACCGTGGGAAGACAAATCATAAATCACGAAGTAAAAGATAAGTCAAGGCAAAGGGAAATTTTGTTGTTTCTCTGGCGAAGACTGAGGAGGATGAGATCATTTTGTTTTGCTTTGTTCTTTTCTTTCTTTTTACTTCTTTACAGATACTGTTTGGCCATCGGAACAAGTGAATTAGAAAATATACATTGTTAATTGGAATTTGATTGGTGCTTTTTATGGCTTAGCTTCTGTATCTGTGTGTTTGCATGTGATATTTTTGTCTGATTAGTAATCATGGAACTGGTTGGTTTCTTGTTTTCTTTGCAAATTTCACCCTAGATTTCAACGGCCTTGATGAATCATGAGTATTTTTAGGCAGGACTGGTCTGTATGTGAGATTCTGTGAAAAGATAATGCAGCTTGAAGAATCGAATTTGTGGGAGTGTAATTAATTTTACTTTTGTTATGGGGCTTTGATTTTTTTTTTTTTGCCTGGTCTTGTTCTAAAATATCTGCCGTTAAATTTGCAGACTTATGATAGGCCCTTCATCCAGAAATGGTTAAAATCTGGGAATAGGACATGTCCCCGAACACAGCAAGTACTGTCTCATGTTATTCTTACACCAAATCACTTAATTCGGGAAATGATATCACAATGGTGCCAGAATAATGGGATCCAATCCCCAGACCCCGTTCAGTATTCCGAGGATGAGGGACTAACTGAAGCAGAAAGGGAGCAGTTCATTTCTTTGCTTACAATGATGTCTTCTACATTGTCTAATCAAAAGGAAGCTGCTAGGGAACTTAGATTGCTGACAAAAAGGATGCCTTCATTCCGGGCACTATTTGGAGAATCTCTTGATGCGATACCTCAGTTGCTATTCCCACTATCCCAAAACAAATCTCTAAGTGACATTCACCCTGACCTCCAAGAAGACATAATCACAACACTTCTTAATGCTTCAATTCATGACAATAATAAGAAGCTTGTTGCTGAGATCCCTGTTGTCCTTCCTGTTCTTATAGATTCATTGAGATCAGGAACAATTGAAACAAGAAGCAATGCAGCTGCTGCTCTTTTCACATTGTCAGCTCTTGACTCTAATAAGGCTCTTATAGGAAAATCTGCTGCTCTGAAACCACTGATTGACCTTTTAGATGAGGGACATTCATTAGCCATGAAAGATGCTGCTTCAGCTATTTTTAATTTGTGTATCCTTCATGAGAATAAAGCAAGAGCTGTAAGGGATGGAGCTGTGGGGGTGATCCTGAAAAAGATCGAAGGTAGGACGCTTGTGGATGAATTATTAGCTATCCTTGCCATGCTATCAAGCAATCAGAGGGCTGTGGAGGAAATGGGAGAGATGGATGCAGTTTCATGCTTGCTTAGTATAATGAGGGAGTCCTCTTGTGCTCGTAATAAGGAAAATTGTATTGCTATTCTTCACACAATTTGTTTCAGTGATCGTACAAAGTGGAAGGAGATGAGGGAAGAGGAGAATAACTACGGTACAATCTCCCATATTGCTCAAAATGGCACTTCAAGGGCCAAGAGGAAGGCCAGTGGCATTCTTGAGAGACTCAATAGGTCAATCAATCTTACTCATACAGCATGAGCCATGAAGAGTGATTCCCAATGCAAATATTGTAAATTCTACATCTTCTAGTTCTTCTGTCGAACTATTCCATCTTTCATATAAGCATCATTTTGTACATTTCCAAGATTTTGATATCTGGTTTATGGGTCTTTAGTGACTGTGAATAATTACAACTGGGAGCTTTTCCTACTCCGTGTGTACATTGGCAATAATCAGTGCACATGGCATGTTACTAGACACTAGTAGCAAAAAATCTTCGGTCATAAAATATATTCTTGGTTGCATTGTGGGATTTAAGCACATGCTTATACTGCTGCCACCTCATTTGAATTATTCAAAATCTTCCGCCGGTGGTGTTGTTTATAATTCGTCCACTTCTGAAATCTTACTGGGGAATATATTTTCTGCTGTACACAGTAAATTTAATTATCCTTAAAAATTGTGTAGTACTTGATATTTTAGGCTTTGCATGTTCAATTTGAACTTTATTCGGCGGCGGTAAGCTTTCAGTGCCTCCGCATTACTCTCACCTACATTTTGCCGTGAGGGTGAGGATGAGGATGGGGGCACAGTTTTTATCATCATTGCAGTTTTGCAAAGGGTAGGACATGGACGCTTTGAATGTTACCGGTTTGGGTTAGAAATGCAACGGAAAGAATGTGCCCATATTGAATGGTCTTGTGGCATCTGGAATTGTGGTCCATCCTTTTATCTAAAAGTCTTGAGTGCCATAAAATAGTACTTACTTTACACACAATAAAGAAAAGGGAAAATTCCTGAAATAACAAGAACTGATTTTGAATTAAAGAAAAGCGTTTCAAGAGACGTATCCTGTTAAAGTAACTTATCAAAAAAAAAAAAGAAAGAAAACATCTATGTTTAAAGTTAAACATAGATACAACACTAGAATCTTAGTGGTACTACTAATATGTGACGAGGTGTTTCATGCGTCTTTTATCACGATTATTATAAAAGTTTCGAGTATATTTGAATTAATTTTTAAAAGTGTTTTTTAGTTTGTTTTGAAAATGTTTGGATAATTTTTTTTATTAAAAATTAAAAGTTTAATAATATATTTTGGATCTTACATTATTAATAATATATAAAATATAATTAATAAATTATTTATGTGATTAAATGAGACTATACGTAATATTAAAAAAAAGTGTTTTTAGGTATATTTTTATAAGAAATTAAAAAATTGATTCTAAATATCAATCCAAATATAGCATTTCCTCGATTAGACCATATCTTCCATAAGGCGTGGTGGTAATATTTTACAATCCGGGTTTGGCAGATCATGATGCTGCTTATCTCATTGTCTTCCCTAGACTTTTTCTTCTTTTTCACTATTGTCTTATAATGTTTTACCAGTTTCCATTTCTGGGCTCACTTCTGGGATTGAAAATGGCCAGAACAACTTATGCCACATAAAATGAATATAAAATAATTTGGGATGGAGATTAGTGGCAATGAGTAATTACCGTCTAAGCCAGTTGCCAATAAGAGCAAAATGTCGGCAGTCGGCAGTGGCTGGAGGAGGATTTCTGATTTCTCCAGCAGCCTACCGATGAAAGACAAAGCTCGACTAGGCTACAAAGAAATCGCTCTTCTTTAGAGCTAGTAAAGGACCACCTTCATTTCTTTTTGTATGAGTAGTTTAGTCAAAATTTACCTTTCTCTCTAAAGCCCCACTTCACTCAAATGGCTTTTTCTGTCTAAATAACATATTTTGAGTGGATTGTAGCGGCCTAGCTCACCATTTCTTTTATGAAATGTAACCCTTTTCTATTTCCTAATACTGCAATTTGCCATAGAAAATTCACTACGTAAGTGATAGATTGCCGAACGAGCTTTAATAAGAAATCCCCCTCCCTACCCCCAGCCCACCGAAAAAGCAAGAACTGGTAGTATCGGGCATTTAATGAGTACTTAAATGTTCTTTTTTTGCTATTGTTGACAAGTACTTATTCGAATAATTAGTGAGCACTAGGGGTATTTGATGTGATGGACAAATGACTGACTGGTTCAATGTTTGTCACGGGTGATGTTGATTTCTGTCAAACGCCATGAAGTTGGGTGACGAGTGATTGGTAAGGAGATAGTTTAGTTATCTTCGCGGTTCATGCACATGCACTAGATTTGTATTTCTATTTTTCTGCCCACAGGTCATATTCTATATTTTCCCCCAGTTTCTGACTGAAATCCCACCTGCTGTTCGTTGCCTGGTTTTATAGATAAACCATAAATCATTAGTGAACCAAAAAAGCATGCTGTAAAATTGTTCACTAATGGAATAAACAAAATCCGGCGGTGGAGAGGTTGGGAGTTTTTCTTTTCTTTGGCTGATTATGAATAAATGAATTCTGGGCTTTGGTAGTAACCAATAATGCAAATGCAATCAGAAAACGAGGGACTACCACGTGTGACTGCGAAAGATTTGATTAGAACAAACACAAAACACAGATGGGACAGTGCAGCAGCTTAGGTCCTTTGCTTTTGTACCGACTGAGACACCGATGATGCACGGTAGATTTTGGATACCAATATGAAACTTCGACTTCCAATGACAAATCAAATGTAGCCCAAGTATATTTGAACACAACTTTAAAAACAATTTTCTCAAAACACCTTTTTCCTTGAAAGCAAAAAAATAAAAATAAAAATCAAATTCAAATAAACAAATTTCTGACTTCTTGCATGTACCATTCAGCATCAATCTGAGACAGAAAATGCTTGTTAGAAACATAATCGATGAATTTGAATAATGCCGTGCCTTTAAAATTTTGCTACACTACCTACATGCAGTGATTGAACAATTCCTTTCTATGATGTAGTTCCACAGCTGAGCAACCAAAAAAGGACCAGTCCAGATACATTTTCACAGTAACCATCACATAGTCCTAACAGTACATATTAGAACAGTTCGAGCATGCAACGCAGCATAATCCACTCACAACTTTAAATGCGCTAAACGACAAGAGCACCTGCACACGTTCCTGTAAAAGTTAACAACTCACAAGCACTGTACATTCTGTTATAATTTCTGTACAATTCAGGAAGATATCCTGGACCAGTGACAAATTTGCTGCCACTGTACAATGCATTTGGGTATATGAAACGCAATTCTAGCATGGAATGACAATTCCGCAGCACCAGTTTCTCCTGAGTTCCCACTTCCCAGACAAGCATGGAGGAGGACAAGTTCAATCAATCTTGTAAGCCCAGCCATGTTTATCCAAAAATGCTTGTACGGCTTCTTTTATGGCCAAATTTGGGACCAGCTGAGATTGGTAAAGGGGCTCACGAGTTATCGGATCAAAATTACCCACCTAAATCATAACAATGATTGAGGATAAATATAAGCATTAGGCATATAAAGAACTTCAATATGTGACAGCAAGAATCAATAAATATTACCTTCTGTAAATGGTCAACGATCACTGCCCTCTCATATGTAACTCCACTGGGAACGATCACAGGATCACGGAAAATGTCGAGAGTTATTTTACAACAAAGATAATCTGGCACCTGAAAATTCTCAGGCATCAAGAAAAGAAGTATAACATATGCTTATGAAGGGGCCTTACACAGATTCTCACCTCAGCAGGTATATCATCTTCTGCAGCTCTACTGAAGATTCTATCCAAAGCTTCCAGTTGTTCAGAATTGACCTTGGCAGTTTCATCTAAAACCCCTTCTATTTCTGTAGCCAAAGCTTCAAATTGTTCAGAATTTGCATTCTTAGTTTCATCTAAAAAACCTTCTATATCTGTAGAAACAAGTAAATGTTTCTGTCTCAGAGCTGCTTCACAAGCTTCCCTGAGCATATTAATAAAAAAAATATTAAATAATCATATTCCACCAACAAACCAAGTATATATCAACAGCACATACTTTAAATGAGCGCATACTTTAAATTTTGAAGCTCCCAAGAGCGCTTAGTAGATTCATCCTCCCATTGCAAATATTTTGCTTTTGCAAGCTCTTGCCAGATTTCTTCTACCATGTAACCATGCGGGTTAGCACCCCTTCCAAGATCCAAAGCCTACAGAACACTTGACTCAGATTTGACTGGTTTGTAATATGCATACCAAGTTTTTTACATCCGCCAGAATAAACCAGATTTTTAAAACTGTAAGCCTTCCCAAAATAATGATTTAAGAATATAAAATTAACTATCACAAAAAATAAAGTAAAATATATAGACACTCAGCATGTTAAGTGGGAGAAGAACTGAAAGAAACTAGTTCTTAAACAAAATTAGTAATAAATAAAGAAAGAAAAAAAAAAGAAAAAGAAGAGACTATTTCTATTGACACGAGTCACACGACCAAGTGAAATTAGACAAGACATGTTCATGGCACTCTCAAATGATCAGTAAGTTCCAATTCCAACTCTCATTAATAAGCACTTCCTCAGAACCATGTGTACATCAACATGATCACCAATTCTTCTAAAATTGCGATCTTTCAAAAAAATATGACGTAGATTCAAGGAACATTACTCCCTAATTTCCCAAGTTGACTTGCAACAATCTCTATAAATGGGATACAGAACAGTGGCTTCCCCCAAGTATTCTAGGCTCTAGATAATGTGGCACACACCATACATTCTGTGTCGCTAAGGTCACATAAGTAATTTTGTTCATGTTAGTGTTCTGGACAGATGAAAAGTACATATTAGCATTTAGCATAGATAAGATTTACCCTAAACCTACAGAGCCAAAAAAAAAAAATTCAAGTACTGCACCTTTTCCAATTCCTTAACACCTTCGGAGTACTCTTTTCTTTGCAGCAGTGCAAGAGCAAGCATATAATGGGCCTGGCAAACCAAACAGAATTCTTTAGATACTTAAACATAACAAAGACAAGCGAGCATAAAAGTTCACCAACCACCAAACATAATTTAACTGATGATTACAGAATGAAGCAAGCAAACTAAAGAACTTACCTAGAAAACCATGGAATCAGAGAACAATTATATTAGTGTGCAGTGGCAGTGCTGGGGGAAGAACAACAGTAATAAAGCAACAAAAGTAACCAACATACCAAGCATTTTCTTTACTATGTAGATGAGGCATATAAGTAAGCTGCATACCAGTTCAACTAATACTAACTTAAGCATGACGAATGTTGGAAATTATTGCACCCCTTCAAGCATAGCACAAAGTTTACATCTATAGGCTTCTTTACTACTTCCAATTCATTAAGAAACTCCAACAGTGGATTTCACAATCATACATGTTGGTGTTCTGAGTAGTAGGATTCTAAGAGATCCTGCCCATTGTACTCTGGAATAGCAGAGCCCTGAATTATCTATCCCCGCACCTGAACTAAAAGCTAAGGCACACGAATGTGCAAAAACAACCAAATACCATCAAACAGCACAAAATAATCTGCATTGTCATTCTGTCCATTTCAGTTTTGTACAAGTTAATTCCCTCGATATAATGAGGCAAAACAGTACAAAGCTCTCTCTCTCTCTCTCTCTCACACACACACACACAAACACTCTAAACCAGACAACATTAGAGGACAAGTGATGCAGGACAACCCAAATTAAGTTATCTCATAAAGAACAGCTCTAGCTTCTGAAGGTTACAAAATTAAGAATAAAATTGCAGAGAATTCAGAGTTGTAAGCAATTGGAAAGACAAAGAAGCTCTTAGCATCACACTAAGAGAAGAAGAAACCTAAGTGTCAAATTTAGGTTTGATTGCATGGCACGACCATAATTAGCATGACATATCCTGTAGATTGATTGAATAAAATTAGTAAATACATAATGAATAGAAACTTTTCCTAAACTAATTATGACGAGACTCACTCTCAACCAATAATAAATAGGATAACCAAATCATTCCTAATCAGCAACAATAAATAAAGATCCTATAAAAAAGTTACCCCTGAACTCTAAAAGGACTCATAACATGAAATAAGCTGAATCTACCAGCTGATGACTAACTAGAATTTCCAAGACTAAAGATAAATTGCGAAATCTTTGCTTAAATAAAAAATTTCCAATTCTTGAGCCCATTCTCATTCTACATCAACAAGTTTTCAAGTTCCATAAAATTGGAGCCAAAGTAGAATAGCCATTGGAACTATCCATGAGTAAATCATTGCTTAAAAGACTGTAAATCAATAATATATAGGATAACCAAATCATTCCTAATCAGGAACAATAAACAAAGATCCTAAGGATTTACATCAACTATGAAAATGTAACATTGAACTCTAAGAGACATGTAAAATGAACTAAACTGAAAATCCTAGCTAATGATTAGAATTTCCAAGATTAAAGCTAAATTGAAGAATCTTTGCTTGAATAAGAAATTTTCAAACCTTGAGATCTGTCTCATTCTGCATCAACAAGTTTTCAACTTCCACTAAATTTGGACCCCAAGAATTCCCAAAAGTAGAACCACCACAAAGTAAACCAAGACTATCCATGAATAAATCATTGTGTAGTCTGTCAAGGAATGTAAAAGCTCTCAAAATTCAGCACAATAAAGTTCAAAACCAAAATATATTTCTTTGGTTTTTATCGACCAAACAAAATAAGACCATTATGTTTTCATCCTAACACACTTACTAAGTGCAGCAGTTAGGCTGCTAGATACTGTAAAAATACCACTTGCCCCCAAAAGTGTAAGATCCACATAGGTTTTGGAAGCATTACATATCACACAGTTTATGACATTGTGTATGCAGAAGCACTATATATCATATTAATACATTGTTATCAATTATATAGTTTTGATGACATAATCCGCTAAAAGCCTAAAACTGTAGATGTCTATGCCATTCCAATCTTGCATTAAGACTCAGAACTTAGAAGGTTAATTGGAATTTCAAAATCTAGCAGTAGAAAGTAGATGGTAAATAACAAACTCAAAAATTCTAACTAACAAGCTTGAAAATAGCATGTTGCAGTTGCCCCCTTTAAAAAATGTCACTCTGAATCTAAAAACAGAGACAATATAAGATATTAGCCTTCATAATTTGATATACGGTTCTCCTTAATGAAGTGTGTGCAACATCTGCATCAAGGTGCAATTCACATGCAAAAGGCACTGTTAGTAATCCTAAGAATTCAAAGTTTATTCTGTATCCAATTGGCATTGAACCTTACATTGCTTTTTGTTATTTGATTGATTTTCTCCAATGTCAAGTAACCAAAATTGTTGGTAGACAATTTGATCAGTTATCCAACAAGGCTAAATTTTTTCAAGAAACCGGCAAACTGAACATTTGTGGCAATCTGAAAAACATTGGTCGGTACGATGTAGCAAAAAAAAACACAAATACCAATTTTTATAATTAAAAAAAAAGTTCAGGAACTTGATAAAGTAAAAAAAATTGCTAAACCGAAACATGAGGTTGTCATCACCAATAACATATTCTAGACAATCGCCCACAATATGCAACAGAAAATTCACATCAAGAAATGGCTAAGACAAAAGTATAAATTTTGGTGAGAATTACTCATTCGGACCTTGACTGAACTGTGATCAAGTTGAATAGCTTTTCTGCAATCCTCTTCCACCCTTGTCCAATCACTGCATTTAAAAAGTACGAAACATAGAAACAATCAGGTGGGCATCCCCTGCTGCCAATATATATATATATATTTGCAAACAATCACTAAATTGGTAAACAAGCATTTGGCCTCACATACTTCCGTTTCCGGTGACACAAAGCACGGTTCGTCCAGTATATCGGTACGTTAGGGCAAAGCGTAATTGCCTAAAAAATTACAGTGTGAATTAAAAAAAGAAAATTTCAAAATAAAGTGGGAAAATTATCACCAATAATTTTGTAAAAAATACAAATGAAGGTGTAGAAATGGCACCTCTGTATAAGCATCGATGGCGGCACCAAATCTATTTTTCGTAAAGCAATGATTGCCTTCTTGCTTGAGCTGTTCCGCTTGTTTGGCAACAGTTGGAGACATTTTCCTCTCAATCTTTCGAAATCCCTGATCTCTAAAACCCTAGATTTTCTTTTTCTCCTTTATCAGTATATCACAATTATTTCAGCTATAGAAACAAATGCGAATCGCAAAGGAAAAGGTGTACGTTAGGAAGATTTTCAGAGGGGGAATGGGACAGCAAATGATAAATCTGAGAAATTTTAAAAGAAAAAATTGGAAATCGATTCTGCTTCCTGAATATTCATGAAATTTCCAATTTCTGGACGCAGATTGAATGACAAGGATGGATGAAGAAACGACGGAAATTTCATAGGAAATTCATTGGATGATTCCAAAATTGACCCAAAAGCAAGTCTTCACCTGTTTCGGACGTGGTGGAATTTATTTTTTGGGTGGGTTGAAAAGAAAATGGAAACGCGGGACTCCAAAAAGCTTAAAAGCAATAAGGGTTTAGTCCTTAAAGTATCAGAGATTCTTATTAAGTCTTTTCTTCTAATAATTTTAAATTTAGTCACTAATTTTGTAATTTTTTATCTTTTCATCTTGAAATTTTCATCATATGGATTTAAATATTTTAAATAATAATAAAAATTTAAAAAAATTATATGAAAAAATATTTATTTTTTAAAAATTAATATATATTTTTTAATATCCTAAAATAAAAATAAAAATATTTAAATTCGAATGAATAAATTAGTTTTTGACAATTCTCTTTTCGGTAAAAAAAAAAGGAAGAAAAGAAATGGCTTTGATCTTTCTATTTTGGATTTCGCTCCAATTCATTCAAAAATAATGATTTTTTTTAAACGATTAACCATTTGGACTAATTTGCATGTTATTCTTGTTCACATTTGAGAATAACAAGTTGGTAAGACGTTAGGAAAACTTGTTGGAATTTTAATAGAATTGTCTCATCAGTAACAGTTAATTTAACCTTCCTTGAATTAAATTTTAAGTTTTTAAGTCAACTACTCAATCAACTAAATTCACGTCTGAGAAGGCATATTTGATTCTGATTATATTTCTGTTATGTGACTTAATTTTCATTTTTTACTTTTGAATTATTTAAAATTGAATGTAAATTTTTTTTTAAATAAGTATATATTTTATTTCAATTTTCATTAATAATTTTTTAAAGATATTTTCATCTTCTAATCATATGATCTCATCTCTTAACACTATTAACAAAAAATATGGAGATAATTTTATTATAGTTAAAAACTCATTTTATTATTTAATGAAATTCAATTTCGAACAAACGAAAGTACTTTTTCTAAAAGAAGCCAAATTTTTTTTCTTCTCCATTAAACTAGTTAAATTAAAAAAATTAATAATTGAGTAAGATGTAAATCATTTAAATTAAAGAGATTATTAGTATAACTTTAGATAAAAATATATTTATTGCAGAAAAATGTATCAAAATAAAAATAAAAATGTAATCATTTAGTACGAAATGAGTAAATGCAAAACAAAAAAACTAGGGAAAGAAAGATTAACATGGGGAAGAAATACATAAAAGATGCTTAGAAATGAAAACGAAAATCGCAGCAAACAACCAAGCTCTTGTCAGAGGAGACCATACTGCTTGTTTTCTCTTTTTGGCAGCAGTATACTGAAGGAAAAATTGAATGTACCCTATCAAGGAGGCTTATATTTACAACCATCATTCTAGCTCCCACTGAGACTGGATCCTTGGCCCTTGGTATCTTCAAAGTTGTCCATGAACCGTAACCTATCGCGAATGCTGTGTGCAAGTCCCATACCTTCCTGATCTAACTTCAGTTTACGTCTCCGTAAACTCTATAGATGATTATCCACATCAAGGTCTGACCATAGTATCTCAACCAAAAAAAAAAAAGCAGAAAAGTTAAAAGGGTAGGGAAAAGTACCTCGGAAGTCCACAAGCAATCACTTGCTTTTCGAGGAATTATATGAATGTGAGTCTGAACAGAAAAGAAATTGTTAGAGATATGCTAGATCAATCTGCATACAAAAGTGATGTTCATTGTACATGCGCCTAAATCCTCAACTTTCAAGAAACTTACATGAAATATAACCTGGCCAGCTGCAGCCCCATTGTTGACCAACAAGTTGAACGAATCTACACAACTATTCAGGATCAGTAAAATCAAAATGATGGATTTTTGCTTTTGAGTTACATTAGCATATTATAATAGAACTATAGAAACAAAAGTTTTTCTACATAGATGGCCATTATAGTACTGGTGTCAAAAAACGCTTTGATTTTGCAGGTTATACATTCCTCATTATCAAGTATCAAACAAAAATATATACTTTATAAAAGATTCAAATGCAACATGGATATCACTTCTTGGAGTTCAAATGAATTCCAGTTGACCAGATGCTTGACATTGGTGTAAATACATCAAGAACTAGCACCAAAGAAGAGTTTAAACATGAGCATACATAATACTAGCAGCAGATATGAATTAATTATGCTAAAGCATTCATGTAATTCCAACATTCTGATATGAAGCTATCAACCCACTATTGATGCGTAAGCTTCACATGGAGAAAAGTCAACCATGAAGCAAAATTTGTTTTATAGTGCATTTATCTAACTTTTCCTCAAAATGGACATAGAGAAAATAGAAGTATAGAAATTGGAATCAACAACTGTCAGTCTCATTAAATTGTTCAATCTCCTATATCCAGCAAGGAAGTAACTCCATTGAGGCTCCAATTAATTTAGTTAAATGCAAGTAGCATGCTGAACAAAATAGAGGGCAAATAAGTAGACATTATAACATATGGCTATCCATTAAAAGAGATCCAGTTTTTTGTGAGATATTGAGCAGAAAGCAAAAATACCAAACAACTATTTCCAATGTCTTGAAAAATGTAAAAAAGGACTATGCAGCTAAAAAATCACCGGATCTCGTGGATACGTACCACAACCAGTAGCTTCCATGACAGCTCTGCTAATTAAGGGAACTTTGGAACACATTGCAGCAACAACCTGCATGAACAGTCATTTAATAAAAAGAAATATGTCAATAAATGAATATAAAGCAACACTACAAGTGACCTTCCATTTTCAAATAATCACCCTTTACAATCAAGTTTCACAAAAAGAAACTATAATTGATCCATTACAATTAACCACTGGTACAGGAGAGAAAATTCAAAGTGTTTCTGCAATATAGCAACATGCTGTTTTGATACAGAACAAAGCGCTAGAACTACAAAAGGAGGACATAAAATTCTAAATTCAGTCACAAGCCTCTTTTGCAGACTCCAAAGAGTTATATTTGTAATTACAATTATACAATTGAATAAATTATCTAGATTGCATAAGTGATGAATACGCATCTGGGCATGCTCTAGTAGTAATTAGAGTTAAGCAACATGAGAGCTACTTACTGCAGGAGGAGTTTCTTCCACAGTAGAAAAATGACGTTTTGGGATGATAAGTGAGTGCCTGTTAAAAACATTGAAAAAGTTGGATCAAAGGAAAGGATCCAGAAAATAAGAAATAGGAGGGTAAAAAATGTGTATGCAAAAGTGTCATATTAAAATACAATATCAACTAAAGGTGAAATTGTCTTACTCCAAAATACCAAATCAGGTGTAAGAGGAGCTTGCAGTTAAACTCTGAAATCTGAGACTATCAAGCTCCATTTTGTTCTATTTATTTCAATTGAAACACGCGAGATATTGTGGGGGGGGGGGTATCCATTACCATTTAGACAGTAAGTCATCCATTGCTATAAACAAGTTTGTACAGCAATCATATGTCACTTACCATGCCTAAGACAATCTAGAAAGCTAAATATTAGAGCGAACAGGTCATGGGTATGCAGAATAGATGGGAAATGAAGAGCCAAGGCATGACTTCAATCCATAAGGTCAGGCAGATTGGAGAACGAATTAACTTGAAGATGCATAAGAAAGATACAATTTTTTTTTCTTTTTTGAGAACTTATTAACATAGAAAGGAAAAGAAAATGGTGAAAGATATTTAATCAAAACTTGTTCTCAATCATGCGTGCTCCCAGGTTCTTCACTTCATTGGTTGATATTTGAAGAAAAATCTGATTCAACCCCACATAAATCTTGACACAAGTGAAACATGAGACCACCTTACCCATTATACCTTACCCATGGCTCAGAGGATTTGAGTCCAAAATGCAGAGACATACATTGTCTTCATAGACCTGTATTCAAACCAAGCTCAAATAAATTTTAAAGAGCTAAGACTAAATCGGAAGCTTATTTATCCCCAAGCCACCCCAACATTAAAACCCTTTAAAAAAAAGTTGAAAATACAGAAAAGGATGCCTGGAAGGAAATTGAAAAGGTCCATGATTAGAACTTTGCAAGAGGCAGCAATTGAATCAGTTTAAAGTTCCAGAGAGATGACTAATAAATTGTTAAATTTTCTAATCTCTCCCTGGTGCCTAAAACCCAATTAGAAGGAATGCAAGAAACCAAACAAAGCAGAATTAGACAAAGCATGATTGTTTATATTCCTCGTTTCTAGTAAAATCAGAACCCAAGCAACTGAATCAAAGACCAAAACACCAAGCCCATTGTGCACACCCAACGGTACAAATTGCAAGAAGCCCATGGTGCAAAACAATCGGAACCCCTTCAAGAAATTAAAGTGGCGTAAAAAAATAAAATAAACTACCTTCACAGCCGGAGCTTGGCCTCTAACAATCTTGCAAAATACACACTCGTTTTCTTGATTTAGTCCAATATCAGAAGCACAATTTGAAGCGGAAACACCCAATAAGCATTTAGAATCGTCCAAAGAATCAGTCACTGAGCGTAGGTGGGACGAGAGAACAGCAAGCCTTCGTTGCGCACGCTCCTCCATCAAATTCTTTGGTATTGAAGTTCAGCAAAGCGTTTGAATAAAGATTGTCGCCATATGGAGATAAATGGTGGTACTTAATTTGCTTACAAGTGCGAAAGAGGAATCGTAGAAAGAGGCGAACAAACCTCTGTTTGAGGTAGAGGAACGATGATGGTGATTGGCTAATCACTAAGCTCTGAGCGGTTGGCTCAACTTTATCCTTGAAGATTTTGTGTGGAGCGGAAGCAATTAAATTGTATGTTAGAGACTACTCTCCTTTTGTTTCTTTTTTAGTGCGTTTAATACACCCCCCTTGAATTTTAGAATACTTCTTTGGCGTACTTAGGCAATGCGTCATAATAGACACATTTTGTACTCACTTTCCTTTCAGGCAATGTGTCCTTTTAAATTCGGAATAAGCGATGAGTCCGTTTTAGAAACATTCCTTAGAAACAAGGTCATTCATGGCATTTTTAAGAAATAAATGGTGAAATCTAGCAAAAACCTTATATGATTAGAAAAAAAAGATTGGCAGAAATCCTATTTTAAATCTTATACTTCCTCTTTTTCAAAATATTCGATATTTTAAACATTTTACACATATTAATGAATTATATTAATTTCTTAAAATACATTCATTTATTATGTCATAGTCTTTCTTTAAAGTTTAGAATTAAATCATGTATTTTTTATCTATTTAAAAGTAGAGATAATATTAAAAACAACACATAAAATAATCATCAAAATAACAATATATTTTATATTTTAAAATAAAAAATTTACTCAAACAATCTTATATTTTGAAACAAATAAAGTAATTAATGAGAGTAGGAGTGGAATAGAAATTAATGGGATTGTCATGTACCATACTAGAGGATGATGGATATCTAATTGTGTTGAGAAAGAGATTATAGAAGGAAAGTTTAAAAAAATTGATTTTTTTTAATGACAGTTCAACTCTAATCATTTTAAAAATAAAATAAAATAACTAGTTCAGCCTCTCTTCTTTTTAAAAAAAGACATTAATATTAGTGCCAAAAATCATTTCGTTAGTGGAGTGGCTTTATATGAGTTTCCATAATTTAGGAAGGCAACAAGACCAGGTCGGGACCCCTATCCACACTTATATTTCATTCTCATCCTATTTCAAATTTGTCGAGGATCCTATCCCAGGAGATGCAATCATCCTCGTCACCGCCCCTCTTTTGCTACTCGTCCCGCTTTCTCCCACATAAAAAAGGTGGAAGAAGAAGAAATTGGAAATGAAGAAGACAATAAATATAGTTAAGAGTTACAAAACCATATCTAAAAAGATAGAAAAGAGACCAAAAATCCATCAACTCTCTCCAATCTTTATCAAAACTAGATCTAAGGATTGGATATATATATATATATATATATATATATATATATAAAAGGATTGGATAGAACAAACATCATAACTAAATAGGAATGAGAGATTTGGAGTAATGCAAGTGAAGTTTGATTTGGAAATTGAAGAATGTGAAAAGTGTGAAATTTGTATATGAAATGTAAACCCCATGCAGCTCGTGACATGCAACCCATCTAATATCATATAATTTGTATTATTTTCAACATTCTTAATAAATGTACAATTGTTCAAAATGATACTTATTTTGAAACAGATTGAGTAAATTTTATCTATTTTTACAATTTATCCAATATATGAAACTCATTATTCATTGACTCCTTAAAATAAAGAATTTATTCCAAATGAATTCTGTCTTTTCATTCTTCACAAAAAACACTTTTCTAAGTTATGCTCTCAAAATAATATTTCAATCTGCTTCATAAAAAAACAACAATTTGCCTTCTTCAGTACGATAGTGTACCAGCAGAAATGCAATGAATGCAGATTCAGTTTATAACCATTGCAGGATAATAAAGAAAGCCCTTCCCAGAATTCAAAAGGCATTCTTTTACATTTTTGAAAGCTGAAAGTTCACAATTGAACAGGCTACTTGCTCACAAGAAAAATGCTGCACCAACTTTGAAGAGCAGAAGAAAGGGCCATCAAGATGAACAAGCATCTTTGTGGGCAAACCTTCTGGTAAATGTAAACTAATTCTTTTATAGCATCCTTGCATAACATATTATACCTTTAAGAATGGATACGTGTACGCGACAAGAATACCTACATGCTTGAGTAGAGTAGGTTCCTTCAAGATGGGGCTTCAATACTGAACAGCCGGGAAATCATCATCGTTCTGCTGGATGTATAGATGATGTTGCTTAATGTAATTTATCACATCATCCACAGTTAAGTATTTCACGGACAATCCTCTTGAAATGCATTCCCTGGTCCAAAGAAAAGAAATACTTATGAGCAGGCAATATCTTCTCTTCCCCATTTAATTTGCCCAAAAGAAAGAGGTTTTACCTCAGTCTTGTTGAACTGATCCCATTTGGTACTACTTCATCTACCACCCTGATATTGCTCTGGTAGTTTACAAATTTGTGGCTAATTAATAATCAAAAACTCATTTAGTAACCATATATCCTCCCCTCCTTTAGAATGCCCTGCCATGCCAATCCCTCAGCAGTGCAGAGGGGACATAGAGCAAGAGAAGGAATACGAGTTGAATCTATGCAATCATGGATAAACAAACTATTTTTTCAATGTTCCTAAAAATAAATCTCATGTTTAAATTATTAACAGTCACTCCTAATCACTTACAACTGCACAGATCCAATTGTGGAGCAATTAAATTTAAAACAAAGAGGTGTTTCAAATTCAAATAGCTCAAAATCATAAAAATCAGGTGCATTCAGTTGACAGGCAAGTGTGCAAGCAACAATGCACAATTCACGTGTTCAATACATTGCACCACATCAAACAAAGTCTTTTGGACTTTAAGATGCACCTTTTCT
This sequence comes from Apocynum venetum, assembly GCA_019593545.1. Classification (NCBI taxonomy): domain Eukaryota; kingdom Viridiplantae; phylum Streptophyta; class Magnoliopsida; order Gentianales; family Apocynaceae; genus Apocynum; species Apocynum venetum. The sequence continues at coordinate 4,606,709 of SRSM01000324.1, forward strand.
CACCTTGTATTTATTCAGAATGTTGTCATTAGAAATAACCTTTTCAACATCCTGGCCATCTCGGCGAATGCAAACCAAACCAAAGTCTTGGCATATTGATCTGACCTAAAATAAGGAGACTGACAATTAATTATATTCAAGAGGACAAAATCAACTATAAAAATATATAATCTTTATTTGGGAAATAATATTTTCAGTAATATGTTAGAGTTGTCATTCTTTAATGCCCATTACCATTCGATGAGACTCATGGTTATTGTATGATAGCACTCTAACTTCTCTTAGTCATTAGAAATAGTGGAACCTCAAAGGAAAGGGATTTCATCATCACAATTATACAGTGCATCATAGTAGCAAAATAGTGTATTTATCAAGTCAATACAACAAGACCATGACAAGTTGAGCTCAATCATCTATTTACAGCCCTAGATATCAAATGCCAATTAGGAAAGGCAATACATTAACCTTGTCAAGAGTTAATTGATAGGTTTATCTTACTTTTCCAGCATATAAGACGGGCTACAACGCATTACCATGGTACCAAAATAGTGTATTCATCACAATACAACAAGGCTTTGATAAGTTGAGCTCAATAATCACTTTACAGCCCTGGATATCAGATGTCATAATGATGGCAATACATTAACTTTATCTAGAGTTAGTTGCTAGGTTTATATTACTTTTCCAACATATAAGATGGACTACAACACATTACCTGATCTGGAATCCAAGCTCCAGGAATGCTGAAGGATTCTAGCAGGTCAGAACCACATACAAGCATGACTTTAAGAGAACCTACATATAAGAGATCATCAAATTAGAAACTCACAATCTTCAGACATATACTAGATATTCTATACTGTTGAAAATTCAGTTATTCATGCATTGGAAACAGTTCTACGAGCATTGGAAAAAATTCATAACTGTGCATAATGTATATTCATCAGTGATCTCTTAAATTATTTGTTATGCGTGGGCTTAGGGAATCCTCATCATGGATTACCTAAATTAGTGATGGGAAATAAATTCTGGCAATAAACTCCAGTTTAGGTTGCAATTATAATTACAATCTTGCAACTAAAGAATTAATTTTTGGGCCAGAATCCATTTAGGCAGCCCAAGTGCAAGATATGGTTTTCTCAACTGAAGTTGCATTTTGGACCCAAAAAAGAGATGACAAACTCACCACTGCGTACCAGGCCACTCTCAGATAACGAAGTTCTAATTCTGGATAAAACTGTTAACGAGCGTTGGTAAGAACTCTGACTTGCCTGTAGAAATCATATTGGAAGTAAACAATGGTACAGGTTGATGAAGATAGAACCAAAATGTAGCCCACTAGTGAAAATATAAATAATTCAACTCCTATTTGTCAAGACAGACACACGCATACGCACACACACACACACAGACCTCCCAAGAATCCACCATCACAAAATCAGAACTTCTGCAAGCCAAATTACACATTGCGATGCGATGCTCAGCTAATATAAGACCCTGTTGTGATAGGGTAGAAAGAGCACTCGTTAGCTAGAACACATAGATTGACCGTGTAAAGAAGATAGTATAACAAGAAAAGACATCTATTTGAACTTGATTACCTACTCCTCCTAGGTAAGACTTTGACTACTCCCGTGACCAAGTGTCAAAGGAAAGAATGCAAATAGCATCAGCACTTTAAATTTTTATATAACTTGAACATAAGGATTTGGGATATCTAAAATGGAAAAATGCATAAATATTTTTCCATTCTTTAATTCAATTTTCAGTGGTGGCACAGGCACCATCGAGCAGACCCTATTAGGCTACTAAAGGGACAGATAACTGCTGATATTTTTTCCCTAGAGGAAAAATAGAAATCATTTATTCTGCTTGAGATTAGTAATAACCAATAATCTCACTATTTGCCTAAAAAACAAGGTATTTTATTCTTTTATCACTGACAATGCCTAATGATAACCTATGGACCAGTTTTTGAAATGTGGCTCCTTACTGTACCTGAATCAGTGCAATCTTGTCAGTAGAGGCACATTATATACCTTTTTCTTGTATGCATCATTTACTGGCGACATGTAACCTCCGATTACACAATACCCTTCTGAATTTAATGCATCTCTGGCCAACTCTAAGAATGAAAAAGTAAAGAAGCATAACTTATAAGAAAAATGTAATTTTAGGTGCTAATGAATAAAATAACAATCAAATACTCATTCAACATCAATCTATTACTATCAATTTAGTCAGCAGATTAGCTTGAGGACACAGAATGATGATACGAACATCATACTCTGATGCAATAGAAAGGGACCAGAATTTTCTTCCTTGACAAGAAAAAGAAATAAGATCTAAATCAATTAGAAAAAGGAAAAAAAACTACTAACCAAAACATCGCAAGTGCATGAACGTAGGAGGATTGAAGCTCCCAGTTGATACTAAAACCACATATTCTTTCCTGAAAAAGAGACAAATAGAGTTTAAAAAGAGTATCTGCCCTGTTAGTAGTTTAGTTTTCCCAGTTCCCTTTGCCAAGACCTATGGAGAATCAAATGCACTAGAAGAAAAGATAGAAAACATATAAGTTGTTCATCCCTTCAGTCAATCAGCATCATGCTAGAAAAGAGGGACAGAATAATGATGTTCTAACATATTGAACTCCAACATCATGAATTGCAAATTGACAGGCATTGATAAAGCAGGAATAGTCGAAAGGCAACCCAAAAAGAGAGAAGCAAAACTTACTTGGTATCAGGACTCTGTCGTCTATTTGAATCATTTAACCTAAGAGATAATTTGTCCATTGGCAATAACATATCTACCTATAAAAGTTTTACAAAAACCAATTAGGATAAAAAAATCTACATTAACCACTTTGGTTGAAGGGAATAGAAAAGTACTAATCGACACTCCACAACCTTTAAACTAAAGTATTTTATTTGTAAGGTTATTACAAATAAGAAATACCTTAAGAAACACCTACTTGCTACGTTGCATTGATACAAGTATGAGTATCGTATCAAATACAACACAGATACAGCGATACGAAAAATTTTAAAAATATATGACACAATACGGCTATGATATATTATTTATTAATATATATTTTTGTTTTTAAATAAATTTAGGACTAAAAATCAAAATTTGTTAAGAAAATATTCATTACAAATCTAAAACATAGTTAATCATCGCATTAATCAATGAATCATAACAAGTAATTAAAGGGAAAAAAACACTAATATTCAACTTTAAAAAAAAAATCAAACATTCACATCGATATTAGACTCATAAGCACCAACACTGCCTTCATCAGTAAATAAGACTGCCTCCAATTCAGGCTCATCAAGAGACAAGTTTGCAATTTCAATATGAGTCTTCCATGTCCATGGAATCAAATGCATCCGCTCCAACATTCCATATCTTACTTTCTCCTTCACAATAATGTGGACTCCTCCTAGATAAAAGACAAAGATTGGGGTGAACGTACACTAAATCTTCAGCTATTTGTGATGTTATCTTGTTCCTCTTCAATGAATGTATGAAATTGTAGGTACTTCCATGTCCCTATGAGGAGGTAGTTAGGAGATTGTTGGAGCCACCCATTACTATAATGCCTATATAAGAAGATTAATAGTTAAATATGAAATAATAAATCAAATTTACCAAAAATTAGAAAGTTGAAAAATTAAAATTTTACTTTGGATTTAAAAAATGTGCCAAACAATGTAGAGGCGTGATGCTCTTATTTCATCACTCCACCAAAACAACCTCATAATATTTTAAAGAATATCCACCATGAGACGGAGGCCCATTCGAGGTAGCAACCCTCATCTTTTTTTATCATTTCTTCCTACCAATCATAGACTAAATAAAGACAAGGTTGATCAGTGTCTGCTTTCATTAACATATGATAAATTGGACTCATGAAAAAAAGTATGTAATAATCAAATTTTTCCAGAAGTGATCATCTAATATCATATACTTCACTTCTTTAGAATTTACTACATCATCCTCCTTGTATAGATCTCAATTTTCACTAATCGTCATTGCTTCAAGCATTTCTTGATTTGCCTAAACCTTTTAAGAATAATCTCATATTGTGATTCATTATAAAATTCTTGATCATTAAAGCATTACCTAATACTTCTGCTATTCACTTGCACTCTTCAAGGACTTTCACGTTTTGTGCAAAGTTGGTCGGTGCACAAATATTCTTCAAGGCAAGATTCAGAGTGTGCACAACACAAGGTGTACAAAATATGTGTGGGTACTTTGTCTCAACAAGTAAACAAGCAACTTCGCGAATAGAGGGACAACATTCTCATACCCTACTTCATTAATGACATCAAAGAATAACTTAGAAATGAAAATTCTATGACATCAATGAACAACTTAGAAATGAAAATTCTATCATGATACTCATCTTCACAATTTATCGCCTTAAGAAACATAGGACCAGAGCCTTTGATTTTTAATAAGTAAGATTTCACCCTAGTATGATCGACTGTACACTTTATTACATATATTACATGGCCATGTAACATTTCCTCCTCCAATATTGCCCTTTTCTATTTTAGTAACAAACTTCCATAAAAGGAAATTATCAACAGCATCCATTGCTGATGGAAAAATAAAAAAGAATCAAGAGAAAAATTGTTGTGATGATAAGAAAGGTCTTAGTTCAGATTCCCTAAAAATGTTGAAAATTAAAACTTAATAATATTAAGTAGGATGAAAATCATCATTGACATTACCTTGTCTACTAATAAAAGTGACAGACAAGACTAAATAATGCAATAAATTATGTAAGTTGTTTTTCCTTATATGTCTATTTTTCAAACTAGTTCCTTCTTCATGTCTCCAATCGTTAGCTAAACTATGGTGACTGTATATTTGTCTTCTTCTCATTCCACCAACCTCTACCCTCCTAATACAAGGAAACAGATAAAAAATTTCATCAATTTAAAAAAAGCCACTTATGAATGGACTAACTTTGTCCTTCTAAATGGTGTAATATTCAGTGCAATCCGCAGAAACAATCTCTATATATTATTTTTGCTATTTTTTTATTGAATTTTCTTTATATATATAAGTACAATTTTTCTTACCTATCCAAATAAAAATAAAAAAGATGTAAGAACTTTCTTATATATCTTAATAAATCACTACTAATTAATGTAAATTACTAATAAAGGAACACTAACGATAATTAGTTAATAAGGGTACAAGTTTTTGTTTTTCAAAAAGAATACAAAAGATCTTGGAACTTTGTGTTTATAATTGTCAAAATGACTACTTGTATGTGTATGCATCATCTTTCTACTTTGTTTGGGAAATAACATGTTTAGGCTTGTATATTCTGGAGTAGTAGTGTAATTGTTTATTTTTAAAAAATTATATTTTCTACTTATATATAATTAATGTACTAATTATATTTTAATGCATTCATCTTTTAATGTAACTAATTTTTTATGTTTTTCGTAATATACTAATTATAATATATATATCTATAAATTACAATACATAAATAACAATTTCACTGCATAAATATATTTTACAATTGATTTAACAATATTGAAATACAAATAGAAAATTAATCAAGTACTTAATACATCAATTGCTGAAAACTTACACAATTATAGAGGTACGAAATACATCAATAAAATTAATAAAGATGATATAGATGGCTCGATTTGCCTGATCAAAGTTACAATTGAAGGTCTATTGCTGAAAAATTACACAATTATAAAGGTACAAAATACATCAAGAAAATTAATAAAGATGGCTCAATTATTCTGATCCAGTAGTTTGAATAAAGTTACAATCGAACCTTTGACTGAAGCTCGTTCGAGTTTGACTTTACTTTGATCGAACCAATTAATTATGGGTACTTCTGGATTTACAATAGGAAAAAATATTCTAATTTAAACATCAGTTCAAACATAATGGTTGCAGAAATAAGAAGTCTTCTTGAAATGAGAGATGAAAATCTATCTTCAAAATCCTTATCAAGAAATGTCAATAAACTATTAAAAAAACTATTGATATTAAATTGATTCTATTATGCAAATTCAAGTTTAACCAAGAAAATATATTCAATAATTGTTCTAACATATCATGCATTCCTAATAATACTATAAATGCATCATATTTTTGCATCATGATATTTATCTGTTCATATATTGAATTAACTTGTATCTCATATCATATTGTCATGTTGTATAACGATTTTCGAGAAATTAGAATAACACCTACCGTTTTAAATTTTTCTTTGTGTTTTGTTTGACCAACTAATTCAGCATTACCTCCACCATATATTAGATTCATCTTTTTGATGACCTAACATTCTCTCCAAATTAATTGCAACATTAATATAAGGAGAGTCATTTTCAAAGTTTGTCAATATCAATAGTTTTTAATGTTCTTGTTGACAATATTTGTTATAGTATCTTCAATTTTTTGTGTTGAAATGCCTTACATTCTTGGTATTGGAAACAACGTTAATATAAGGAGAGTCATTTTCAAAGTTTGTCAATATCAATAGTTTTTAATGTTCTTGTTGACAATATTTGTTATAGTATCTTCAATTTTTTGTGTTGAAATGCCTTACATTCTTGGTATTGAACTAACTTCCATTTGATAGCGAATAAATTGAATTATATAATGAATTATTTGATGAAATATCTAACTGGATAAGATGAAGAAGAAAAAAAAGCTTTGAAATAAAGAAGAAACAAAGCTATTTAATCGAGTAGATGATCAAAGATACTTTTCAATTCTTTTTTATATTAGTTTCAAAAGGATTTGACAAAAAACGACCCTCAAAAGATTTATCTAATATATGGTAGAGGTAATGCTGGATTAGTCGATTTAGTTAATCAAACATAATACAAAGAAAAATCTAAAACGGTACGTATTATTCCAATTCCTTTAAACTATTATATGGCACGACAATAGAATCTGATATACAAGTTAATTCAATATATGAACGCATAAGTATCAAGATGCAAAAATATTATGCATTCATAGTATTACCATAAAAGTATGTGAAATTTAAGAAAAATTATTCAATATATTTTCTTGATTAAACTTTAATTTGCATAATAAACTTATTAATCTGTTTAATGTCAATAATTTCTTTAATAATTTATTAACATTTCTTAATAAGACGGTTGAAAATAAATTTCTAACCAAGTGATTACTGATAATGTCCCTATTTGCAAAGGAGCGGGTTAACTTGTTGAGGCAACGTACTATCACATATTTTGGTCAACGTATGTATTGCAAAAATATATATGTATCAATCAACTCTATACAAAAACTAAAAGTCTTAGATGAGTGCAAATGGATAACAGAAGTATTAGGTAATGCTTTAATGATCAAGAATTTTATATGAATTACAATATGAGATTATCGATGTTCAACGAAAACTCAAACTTGAAAATACTCTCAATAGAGGATACTCAATTTGCCTCCATGATTATTATACTTAGAATAATGAGATGGGATTAGTGTGAGATGGGATCTATACAAGGAGAATAATGTAGTGAAGGCTAAATAAGTGAATTACATGATATTGGACGACCGCTTCGAGGAAAAAATTGATTACATATTTTTTTTCACGAGTCCAATTTACCATATTCTAAGGAAATAAGAAAGCAGACACTGATCAACATTATTTTCATTTAGTCTCTTAGTGGTGGGATGAATGATAAAATATATGAGGGTTGCTATCTCGAACATGCTTCCGTCTCATCGTGTATATTCTTCAAAGTTTTATGAGGTTGTTCACGATGTTCTAGTGGAGAAATGAAATAAGAGCAACACGCCTCTACATTGTTTAACGCAATCTTTAAATTCAAGGTAAAACTTTAATTTTTTAACTTTTAATGTTTTGGTAAATTTGATATATTATCTTGTATTTAACTATCAATCTTCTTATATAAGCATTCCTTTTACTACTTGTTATGATTCATTGATTAATTTGATGATTAACTATATTTTAGATTTACAATTAATATTATCTCAACAAATTTTGATTTTTAGTATTAAATTTATATAAAAACAAATATAATATATTTTAATAAATAACATATCATAATCATATCGTATCATATATTTTTAAAATTTCATATCAATGCAATATAGCCTAGAAGGGATTGAGCAAATTGTACCTAAAACTATAACATTACAACCATTAAAGAAATAAATTTGCTATTCTTTGCTCTTTAATCAAATTAAATAAATGATATTCTATCAGACTAAAAATGCAGTTTTTGTCTTCACGATTTCAGCTGCACTAGTTCAAAATCAAAACTGACTTTTATTTTTAGTTTTCTTATTCAGTTCTAGAGGAAGCAACTAGACAAGCTGTGAAGTTCCACAAAAATCATCACTTAAAGGTCCAAGGCATGGAGGGGATTTAGTTAAGAACTGAAACTATTTGGCCTGCAATTGTAGCAGAAAATTGCAGGTACTCAAGTCGGCACGGCAAAAGAAATATACTACAATGCAGAGTAACAATTTTCAGAAAGTGGTGATATACGAACATATCAGCAGAACATTATAAAATAATGAAAGTTGAGACTTTAGGATCTAATAGAAGAGACGAAGCAAAAGAATCATAACCAAACTAATTCAAATCTAGAAACTTCACCAAACGATAGAAGTCAATCTCAGGAGATCATCATTTCAAAATTGCAAAAATCTTTATGTGAAAACCCAGTGAACAAACCAATGAAATTACCTATTGAGAGCAAACCAAATCCACTGACTAGCGGTTGTTCCATGGTGAAGGAAGGGGCATAGTGGTGGTAGAAGGCGGAGCGCGATGGTAAAAGGCAACAATGGATAGGGGAGAATATGATGAATAAAATTGGAGTTTATTTATTCATGGAACACTTCTCCCGGAGCATGTCAGGTTCAAGCACGTCGCATATGGTGAATAAAATTGGTGTTTATTTATTCATGGACAGATGTGGTTGTAACACATCTTATATAAAGATAATAGATGATGGATGATCAAGTCGAGTTAAAGTTGTTTCTGACTTTGACTTTGTCTTTTAATCAATCTTTTTCAGTTAGAAAATTGCTCTTTTAATTTGAAAAATGGCCAGCAGCAAAAACTATAAAATGGAGAGAGCCCAAGAAGGAGATAAAAGGCAGAATCAATCAGATGACCCAACAAAGAAAATTAGGGATTTCTAAAATTACCGAGAGTCTTGAATTGAAGCTTGAGCTTGGGTTGAATTGAATGTCGATTTCTTCTCCAATCAGGCGATCTCCACGTGGACGGCGGACACGGGAGTCGGGACCACGCGACACTAAAACGAATGATGCGGTGGGTACAGTAGAGGAGATGGGGGAAGGACTGGTGTGATTGGCAGCCGGCAGGTGGGTGGAGAGGGTGGTCGACGGAAGCAGAGGTTAGGGCTTGCGGCGCTTCTGGTTGTTGAAGACGAATGAAACGTAGAAAAAGGAATCTTAAGAACTGTTTGGGTTGGAGGGATTCGAAGTGGATGGAAATTAGACATATTATATTTAAATAATTACCCTTGTTACATTTTAATAAATAAAAAATCTCAATTTTTTTTTTAACTTTATCTCTCACTTATATTTTTTTTCTTCTAATTTCTACTAAATATTTTCACCTACTAAACAATATTATATTCATAGAAAAAAAATAAAATTGACAATATTATATCCCTATTTCATTAATGTTTTTCTTCCAGGGAGTTCTATTTTATACTCAATTTATGAGAAAATTTTATTATGTTTTCTATACATAAAACCATTTGTTCCATTAATATCCTGGTGACCTAAACCACTCCAACCGGAGTTGAAGAAAATACCTCGCTGGATAATACTTTATCTCATTTCCTGCATGCCCAACTTTTTAACCATCTTCATTAGCAATTTTGCATGTTTTACAATCCAATGTGATTCATTTTGGCATAGCAATCCTACCCAGTTTTGCATTAGCATAATGTTCTCAGGAAACAACACTAAATAAACTAATTTAAATGAATCAGTTTTAAGTTCCAGAGAGATGAATAAACTGTTAGATTTTCTAATCTCTCCATGGTGCAGATTAGAAGGAATGCAAGACACCTATCAAAACAGAATTAGACAACACGTGATTGTTCATTTTCCTCGTTTCTAGTCAAATCAAAACCCAAGCAACTGAATCAAACCCTTGGGTATGCCCAACGGTACAAATTGCAAGAAACCCATGGTGCAAAGCAAAACATTTGAAGCCCTTCAAACAATAGAAGTGGCGTGAAAATAAATAAATTTATAATTTCCTAATACTTATATAGTTTTTATATTTATTTTTATCAATTATTCATCATTAATTATTGTTAAATATATGGATATAGAGAGAGATTTCTATGTAACTATCTGACTATGCTCTATATTATTAACTATATATATTAAAATGATTTATATTATTAATTAGATAATTGTATGAAAAGCATCTATCTAATTATGAATTGTATTATTAATTATATAAATTAAAATAAATTTATATTATTAATTAACTATATTAAAATGAATTATATTATTAACTAGACAACTTTGAATTATATTATTAATTATGTATGTTGAAATGAATTATATTATTAACTATGTAATTGTCAGTTATATTATTAATTATGTAACTATAAATTATATTATTAAATATGTAAATTAAAATAGTTATAATATTAACTATGAAAATTAAATTGAGGACAAAAATTATTAAATCTCATTTGTAGTAAAAAGTTATTAATACTCGAGATTATTTTTTTCACAAAACTGACACATTTTCTTATTTACTTTTTAAGAAATCGATAACATTTTTTATCAAAAGTTAAATCTGTTGTATGTTAATTAAATTTATAAATGTATGAACTTTATTTGAGTATTTTTTGTTATTGAAATATTTGTAATTAAAATTAAAACGGAGGAAATCGGGCGGGTAGAAGTACAAAGCAAGCAGATGGGAGGAGGGAAAAGCGGGGTAGGGGTCCCGGCCCAGTTGCCATTCCTTAAGTGAGTCCGTTTTAGAAACATTCCTTATTAGAAACAAAGGTCAATCATGACCAGTTTAGGGGGGAAAATGGTCAAATTTGGCAAAACCCTTATATGATTATAAATAAATAAAAAGTTAAAAATATGGTAAAAGTAGAAGGAAAAAAACAACCTATTTTAAGCTGATACGTGGAAATGATTCTGGAAAGGAAATAAATGAATTTGGAAGAAGAAATGGGTAAGTGATTTTTCCTTTTTTTGTTGTTTTTTAAAAGATAGAAAATGAAAAGAAATAAAACTGGGGTATGGATAGTCTATCTAGTCTCAATTCTACAAGTTAACCCATTCTTATATTTATTGTTCGTGCTGTTGTAATACATTTTAAGTTCACTTATGCTCATAATATTATAACATGCTCATTGTGCTGCACTCAAGAAGTAGGGTAATAATACACTTTATATTTCTAAGTAATTTACAAGTTATCATAGAAGAAAATATTACTCAGCACGTATTGTCATATAGAAATTGTTGATTTAATTGTTTTTTTATAAAATAAAATCCTAATGATATATATATATATATTTAACAATTAAAGAGGGGAGAGTCAATATCTTATAGTACTAGGTAAAAGAAATGAAACATAAACTAGTGTTTTTTCTTTGCTAAGTGAAAGCATACTTCTTATTTTTTATATATATTTCAGTATGCAACCAATCACCAATGGCTTGTATTTCATTTTCATCTGTGAAAAAGTGTCCAAGCATTGCATGTTCCCAGTCGCTACTATGTGTGCTGGACTAAAAGTAAAATGGAAATCACATTTGAATCCATTAAACTCGTGATGGGCCCAGAGAATTACTATTCCAAAACCAAGTTGTAGGTGGGCTCCCCCCATCACCACCCCGAAACCCAAAATACAATTGATCTTTAGCTCAGTAAAAGACAAAATATTTAGATTTACAGCTCATGCGTGTGAAGAGGATCAGAATAGCCAGTCCAATATAAGGATTGTTACAATTATAATTTCGAACTCATAACATTATGATTCGCAAACAATTAATTTGTATTTTATTATCTTTATTTATTAGATTAAACTAGTTAAAAAAAGATATGAACAAATAAATTACCGCGTATTTTACTCCTAGTTTAAGTAGTTAGCATTTGAATTCAGCTTTAAATTTTTATTCGTAGCTGTTTAGATTGAAAAAAGCAAAGTAAAAAGAAGAAGATTCTTCGCCTTTTTGTGAAGAAATTTCTTCTCTATTCATGAGGGGGGGGAAAAAGTCAAAAAGAAGTCAGGCAACGGGGATAATTTAGAAGCGGCGTAAGGGTTCACGGGGGCTGCCGTGTGGACCACGGCAAGGAGGGGACACGCATGGAGACGGTAGTTGGGCTCTGCACCAGGACAAAATCGACTTCGATGCATAAGCCTATGATGTTATTAGGTGGTGACACGTGGTGTACTAGGTTTGCCTAATTTTTCTCTGCTCCATGACTCCTTACTTTAGTGTAACGAATTGTTGCGACAAACATTAATTTTACAACCGTCCAAATCCAAACCTAACCGCACTATTTTGATCATATTTTATGTCATATTAATATACTTATTTCTTATTTTTCATAAGATATTTTAAATAAATTTATATAAATTAATAAATTATTTTATTTTTAATATTTATTAAAAAATAAAATATCTATTTTCTCTTTTATTAAAATAAGTATAAATTTAAAAATAACATATTAAATAATCATAAAAATTAATAAAATATTTTATAATTAAAGACAAGATAATTTGTTTAATACATATTATAAAAAGAAACGAATTAATATATGATTTGAGTTTTTTAAAAAAAGGATTTGAGTTAAATATTGCTCAAAAGAACCATATATTTTTTACGCATTTAATTCTCGGGTAATTTTTCTATAATTTTTTTTTTTTTGAAAGAATGGGTAATGATTTATCAAAAATAAAAATTAATCGGCTAATCTGTTGTTTCTTATGTTAGGATAACGAGAAAAAGTAATAGATAAATGTGCAACCTATCCATTATGTCAGCAATTATTCGGACAAAGTGTGAGAGCGATAATAAGATTTTATTTTATTTTATTTATTAATAAAAAAGAGTAAAAAAAATTATCATTGCTTTATCTATGCAAACTTCAATGTATAATGCGCATTAGCTAAATCATGTCTGGTCTAATAAATGAAAAAATAAAGAAAATAAAATTATCCTAGACAAATCTTATTTGTAACAAAATTCATCTTTATCTTAAGAGACATTTGAAACTAAATCGAGCTAAGAAATTCCTTTTATCTAATAAATTAGTCAATTCCTTTGGCAATAAAAAAGATTGCAATTTAATTAATTCTACATAATTTTATGTTTTACCCAATAATAGACTTGAAATCAATCAGCATATTATCTCTTTTTTAAAAATAAACAAAAATATCCATTTCAAAATAGTAATAATTTAGTTGACAATATATTAAATACTTTTATATTCAATATTGATAAAGTGCATATACATTGCATACATATCCATTATTCTAAACTCTGACTCTTTCTGCAATGTAGCCTAAAGTTTTTACCCTCAAGATTATTGTCAAACGTAACTAATGATGTAAACTACAATACCGTGCCAACTAATCCAATCCAACAATGAAATCATAATTTAGCAGAATGAGAATTTTTTCTTATGGTTTTTTTATTTTATTTTTTATGTTGTTATATTTTGACGAGATCTAGCAAACTCCATAAAAAAAATAGGGAAGAAAAAAAATTGAATTAGTATTAATTTACCTTCAAAGTTGACGGTCATAATTGCACGGGAGGCGCCATATTAGATGCTGATTCTTCAAAAGTCAAAACTCAAAGCCTTTTTTTTATTTTTTATTTTTTAAAGATTGAAGTTTGAATTTTGAACACGGCTTCTAGAAGAGCAATAATTTCCTTTATTACTCTTCACTTTTCTCTTTTGACAACACAGTCTTTCTTTTCTTTTTTTCCTTTTCTTTTATTATGAAGATTTTGACAACATGGTCAATTTTGTTTCGCGATTGGCTCATATATATCTTCTTCTTTTTTCCCTTCATATTTTGTGGAAAATTGTCCTGGTTTCCTACACCTAACACAAAGCGCCTCCGTGCTACGCCCTATTCTTTCTCATTTTTCTCTCCTAATCTTAATAATTTAAATCCGTAATACTTATAAGAGGGTAAAGTACATAATAACATAAACGTTTAGATGATTGTACTTTCTGCACGCCATTTTGTACTCCTTTTCATTTCCTAATTTTAATAATTAAAGTCATTGCGCCTATACGAGAGCAAGGTACAAGACTAAAGTCATATATCAGATGAAATGTTTTATTCATAATTAAAACGATTTTATTTTTGCGTACTTTTTTTTTTTTGGATGATATTGTAATAATTGTGCATAAAATTGTAAAATTAATGTATAAAATTATCCATTATTGAAATGTTTTAATTTGTGAAATATTGAGAAAAACTAATACATATTAAATTGTACTGCTCCCTTCTTGAATACTTTTCATATTTTAATTTCTCCATACAAATACGTGTCACTTTGTGAAATTAATATAGTACCATTTATTATAATTTTTTTCTTAACTATTGTGTCTTTCAATCCCTACATTATTCTTGATATAAAATTATGTAATATCAAAAGTCTTTTTACAATATAATTTGAATTAAATAAATGGCTCACAATTTTTACTATGTAATTTGAGTGTCCTATCTGATTAAGACACTATGAATATCAAGGTTGAAGAATTTCAACTCGTGAAAGTTAAAAAGTGGCTTCACGAATCAAATAATGTCCTATTGTTTATCTAGAAACTGTTGAACAATCAAATTATTTGTTTAAAATTTATTTCTAGAAACATTTAAAACATAAGATAATTCATTAAATAATTTGAAATAGTAATGGCATATAATCTTTTATCTTTTACACCTATAAATGGGGGTCAGATCCAAAAGAAATGACACTTATCTAATACTATAATGTATTTCTTGTTTAATTTGTTGGTTATTGTATGAAAATGTTGGGGATAAAAATAAAAAAATTTTAATAAAAAAATGATAAGTAATTGACACTTTCTTCCTAATAAATTATCTCTTTTGTTTTGAAATATGATTTAATACAAAAATTAATAAGAGTTTTTTTTAGGCAAATTAGGAAGAGTTTTGACGCTTTTTTTCCTCTCGGTCGCACAACACTTAAAAAGGGGAAAAAAGAGAGCTTGGGATATATCTTAAAGTACACTAAAACTTGAAAAAATTATCATAATATTCTTGATATTAATATGATCAATGTGGAATAACATTAATTATATTAGTTAGTGAGATATAAAATCCATTAAGTTAATAGATTATTGATAAAAGTTTAAATGAAAAATATACTTAGGGAGTTGTATTCAATTGAAACTTTTAATAATTTTTTTAAATACGAGATTTTATAGAATTTTAAGTGTCTTTTATTGATTTATTAAGATTTTAAGAAATTTTACTGAGATTTACATTTAATACTTTTTCGAGTTTGTTGAGACTTTATAAAATTTGATTTTAAAAATAAAAGAAAGTTCACACAAAAAAATGTTATATATTATTAAAGTAATTATTGTCATGTCAATACAAGAAAAAAAATCTTTGGATCCCAATAAAAATTCATAAAATAAATGACCTAAATTTTTTATAACAATATAATGTTCATAAGTAAATTTCTAATATTCAATATTATCAAAATTCTCAACATCATTCAACATATTGGTTGCAATATAATACACTTTATATTTGTTGTACTTGACTTTCAAAACATGGTTCAAAATATTCCATATATTTTTATGCATCTTACTCATCAAGTTCTAACATAAGTTTTAGCCTCATTTATCGGGTATTTTCTTTCATTTTTAAAAAATTTTCTTGAATACTCAAAAGTCTCAACCGATACAAATTCAATTATGATAAAATTTCAAATCTTTATATGCAAGTAAAAGATGAAATATTGTACTAAAATAACGTCATTGTGATAGTTCAAATCGAATTGAATATGGCCTAGGGGTGGCAAAAGGGTAAATTTTTACGAGCTTATAATCATGTCGTCGTTGCTACTCAAATTATTAAAATGTAACTGATCTAAAAAATTATTACATTTTAATTCACTCGCATGTCGGCCTGAGAAATGGTTTCGGCCCGACTAACCAATGAGGAAAGGCGATCAAACCATGCCGACCCAATTTTTCACGAACATAAAATTATGAAGTTCAAATTAGCCTAATACTCAGATCGAACTCAAATTGCCACTCATAAATATGTCTCAATCATTAGTATGAGTTGGACTTTAAAATTTAAAGTCAGGCTAGACCATCCTGAATTGCAACATTAAAAATATTCACAAATCTCACAAGGATAAATGAAATTTGGGCAAAACATTTTTTCTTTATATTTGAATATTCCTAATTTTGTAGAAGTAATTAAAAAATATTTTCAAATTGAATATCCCATCACTTATACATAATACTAAATTATCATGATTAAATACCTTAGGTCTTTTAATTTTTTTTAAAAAGTTTCAATTAAATACATATAATCTTTTAAAATTCTAAAAATTACAATTGAATACACTTTTTTAAGGATAAAAATATACTTAGTTTAAGAAAATAAATATTGAATAATTAAATGCGTGACAATTTAATTTTGAATAGAGAAAGTAATAAAATTATTAATTTTGTTATTATGATCCATTTAATATCATAAAAACTTGATTTAAATTCGAATCGTGACAAAATTTACCTAAAATATAAAATGCATATAAGTGAACTTCTTATCATAAAAGAAAATATATAAAATATCGTGTCAATTTTGACGCAAGCTTCTATTCTTTTTTTTTTTTACAAAACTTCACGTATTCTAAAGTCCATAAAGTCCATATTCTTCCTCCCCAAGGAAAGATTTGGCTCGTCAGACGTATAAATACGGGTGGCAAAAGACAACTAACATTTAACCATTTCAGCCGTTCAGATTAACAAGGTTTCATTGTCTCCAACTGTGAAGCGCCGCCTCTTCCCTGCCATGAACGACGGGGACAGCCACCGCCGGAATACAAAAAAAGTGCCTATACTGGACCTGCAAAAGTTAAAGGCGATATGCGCCCTTGGCCGGGGAGCCAAGGGCGTGGTCTTTCTGGTTAAATCAGAAGATGCAGAACTGCTTGCTCTTAAGACAATTTCAAGAGCTTCTATTGAAAACAATAAGAAGAGCGATGATGTGAGCGAGTACAAGAGAATTCGTTTTGAACAAGATGTTTTGGCTTCATTAGAGCATCCTCTTTTCCCCAAGCTCCGTGGATTGATATCGACGGAGAAAATTATCGGCTACACTATTGATTACTGTCCTGGTCGTGATCTCAATTCTCTCAGAAAGAAACAAACGGAGAAAATGTTCTCTGATGATATCATCAGGTAGATGATTCAATCAATTGTTCTAGATTTAAATTTGTGTGTGATTCATCAAAATCTGTTGGCTAATTGAATTTTTTCTGATACTGATCAGATTTTACGCTGCGGAATTAGTACTGGCATTGGAGTATTTGCATGGATTAGGAGTAGTGTACAGAGATTTGAAGCCGGAGAATGTGATGATACAAGAGAACGGACATCTAATGCTTGTTGATTTCGATCTTTCAACAAGACTTCAACCAAAAACTCCTGAAATTACTCATCGAATCGTGAAATCCTCATCGCCAAACTCAATGCAAGGGAAGAATAAGAAGAAGAGAAAAAAGCTTTCTTCGTTCTTCAATTGCTACACGAGAATACCAGAGGCGGACTCGGTCCATCCGGTTGAGGTCGATTCCGAGTCAACGAGTCACCAGACGCAATCGGACACGGTTGAAAAGTCTAACTCTTTTGTAGGAACTGAAGAATACGTGGCCCCGGAGATCATATCTGGGAATGGTCACGATTTCGCCGTGGATTGGTGGTGTTTGGGAGTGATGATGTACGAGATGCTTTACGGCACAACGCCGTTTCGAGGTGTGAATAGAAAAGAGACATTTTATCGAATTCTAACGAAGGTGCCGGAGCTAGTCGGTGAACCAACGCCGTTGAGGGACTTGATCGGAAAATTACTGGAGAAGGATCCAAAGAGAAGGATTACTGTAGAGGAAATTAAACGCCATGATTTCTTTGAAGCTGTCTATTGGGATTGGATTCTGGAAATCCCACGACCACCATTTATTCCGGTGGGTGAGGATATAGAAGGGAATAAGGAAATTGATGTGGAGTCATTTGTCCAGGAAGTGTTTAAAATTGGTCATGATGATGATGAGGAAAAAAATTTGGAGAATAAGAATAAAGGTGTTTGGGCAGAAGGCTTGAATAATCCTACTAACAATAAAAAAGAAATATTTTCTATTTTTTGATTTGTTTTGTACTTGATTGTTAGATCATCCTTGTGTAATTAAGCTCGGATGCCATTGTCAAGAATCTCAAGATACGGATTTTAATTAAATCTTAAGATTATGATCCTTAACCTAAATTATTGTTACTGATAATTAGATAAAATAGTTATTCCTATTAGATCAATTTTGTATGTTCTATGATGTTGCAATTTACAGTTCGAATTGTGAAACTTTCACCTCCAATGATCTTGATCTGTATTACAGTGCCGAATGGTGGGTATATGTAACATGAAATAAATAGGCCCCCGATGGGTATGGTGTCTTGCTTATCATCAGCCCTGTGGGGAAAATTCGATCGCTACCAACTACTCTGGTATAAACTATAAGCATTGTAGAGCCAAACCTTTCAGGTTAGTTTTTATTTTTAATAGAAGGGAAGGGA
Source organism: Apocynum venetum (assembly GCA_019593545.1). Taxonomy (NCBI): domain Eukaryota; kingdom Viridiplantae; phylum Streptophyta; class Magnoliopsida; order Gentianales; family Apocynaceae; genus Apocynum; species Apocynum venetum. Next base: position 4,625,579 of record SRSM01000324.1, read on the forward strand.
GAGGGAGGGGATAAAAGAAAAAAGAATGAGACTTAATAAGTGTCAAGTTCTCATTTAGCTTCCTTCCTCTTTAGGATATGTGTCCAAACAAAGACCATTCCAAAATCAAATTTGTGTTATTTAACAACTGGAAAAATCTTAGGTTATGATTGAATATCTAAATTTGATTTAATCCAGAATTTTTTTCTTTAAGAAATTTATTATACTATTCATGTTATGATTATGGTTAGTTGTAGGACAATAAAAGTTGTAAAATTTAAATTTATTAGTGGTAGGACTATAAGAGTTATTTTTAGTAGTAGGATCATAAGAGTTGTAAAATTTAAAATTTAGAGAATAGATATATTTATTTAAAATATATGCATATATATACTAAAATTAAAATATGAATATAGACGGAAAAAGTTATTGATAGACAGCTTGAGAGAAAAATTTAAGTTAGAGTAAAATATCTTTCATATCTGAGTAGTTTACTCCACATACAATATAAAAATAAAAATTAAAATTTTATATAACAAACAAACTCACTATATATTTATTTTATTAATTTTGGACCTTTTTTAATGTTTTAATTTTAAACTTTCCCTTAAATAGTATTACTTTTGAACTTAAGTGGATTCACTTTATTCTTTTAGCATAAGTATATATTCTTGCTACTTTTGCTATATTATTCTTATATATATATATATATATATATATATATAATAAACTAATATCACATCAATTCCATGACAAAAGAATAAGTAACAAATTCTTATTCGTATGAATTATAAACTTATTGTTTCCTTTTGGTATTGTTTAAGAACTTAACCTAGTACTGCCAAAACCTGCAGCACTAAGAGTAGAGTATGAAATGGATCTATCTATTTGATCCTTAAACTATTTTATTCGTGAGTAGTAGTTATTCACTTACACTTTAAAATCACATTTTTTATGTTTCAAATATGCATAGTTGATTAGATTTTAGTCACATATACAGTGATTGGTTAAATATGTAATTGACCAAAAATAATTTAAAATTTTTAAAACTTCAATACAAAAACTCTTTTTTAGGAATAATTTAATATCTAAGTTTAACCTTTTTTAATGATATTTTTTTTATTAAACTAATTGAAAGTAAAATAAGCATATATTGAGTTTTAAATTTCATTAATAATCTCTATAATTTAACAAATCTATATCTTAAAGTCAGAAATTCTATTTAATTTTAAAATTAAATAAAAAGTATTCATTCAATAACATGATGGCCACCAATGGGCATCAACAATCACTTGCAATTTGAGCTGTCAATTGTCATTTAGACCGCAGTCAGAGGTTGGAGTTAGAGTTGTATCCCAATTCCCAACTTTGTGTATCTGTACCTTATGCGTATTTGCATATAGAAAAGGAGGCCAACAACCTCACCAACGAGGCTAGTTCGGTGATTTTTTTCTACCTTTCTAAAATTGATTAAAAACAAAGACAAAACTGATTTAATGATTTTAAATAAAAAATATTTATATAGTAAATAAATCACAAAATAAAAATAAGGAGATAGATGAAAGGATGAAATTTAATACTCTCCCGTTCGAAATTGAATTTTGACTTTTGACTTTGGATAAAATTTAATAAAAATGATTGGTTTTAATTAATTTATAAAATTATCATTGATATTAGTATAATGAATTGTGAGACAATGACTTAGTGAAATGTAATTTCCTTAAATTAAGTTATTGACTGATGAAAATTTTGAATTAGTGTGATATAAATATTTTAAATTAATGATGTTATTAATGAACTTTAGATAAAAAAATATATTTATTTAAAGAAAGTGAACATTCAATTTCGAAGAAACTAAAATATAAATATAAACATTCAATACGAAGAGAATATAATATCAAAATCGAGAAAATATTCCAAGTAATAATTCTCTCATCATTAAAAACAAATTATTTCAATATATCTCTTAAAATCACTTACACGCAATCCTAACTTATTTAGTAGTATCAAATAATTGACAACTGTTTTTATTTTTTCTTTTTAAAAAAAGAAGAAGGAAGTTGATGTCTTTTTGTTGTTATATTTTTTAAAGTGGAGGTCAACAATGTGCTCAAAGTAGAGTTGAAAAATATGTTCCAAGAAGAAAACGCTTGGATTGGATGGAGGTTTTACTTAATTGGAATGCATAAATTCTTCGATTCCCACTTCTTAAAGAATTTTGGAAAATATTTTTTTGTCAAACATTCACTATCAACACCTTTTTTTCTTTTTCTTTTTCTATTTTTTGTTGGTAAGCACCATTCACTGTCAACACTAATTGTCATAAAGGGTAAGGCTACAACTCAACTAACAAATACAGCACTTACTTCCAATGCCCCTATAAAAAATGGAAGTTGCTCTAAGGTTGCACAAAGAAGAAGGCACCTGTTGCATTTTTCTTTTCTTTTATTTTTACCATTATCCATTGCTTAAAATAAATTTTCTTTTAAAGTTAGTTTGAGTTGTTTTAGATTTCCTTTTACGTTTTAAAGGAAAAGTTATTTGTAATCACTTTTTAAAATATATTTTTCTTATTTATGCATTTTTCGAAACACAATTTATGGAAAATTAGACATTTTAGTCAGTGTAATGAACTTTTTTTACCAAAATAACTCATTTTTTATAGCCAAAATCCGATATGACCTCTTACTGGAGTTTTAAAAACTATAAACATATATAGAAAGAGATATAAATTAATTGAATATACATATATAATTCTAATAATTTATGGAATATAAAGCATATGAAATTAAAATAAACCATAAAAATGTATCAAATTGATCACTAAACCCATTAATATAACTTTATTTTATCTTATTTACCCGAAAAAAAATTATATATATTTTTTCTCTCCTTTTTATGCCGTAAAATATATTATTTGAAGGGCTTTGACAGTTATATAAAATGTTGATGCATTATTCTCGCCTCATTGATGCCTTTTCTTAATATCACTGAGCTTATATTATAGCAAGTGCAGATAAATTTACATTTTCAAGTGAATTGAAGCGTACATTAATTTTACTTCCCAATGAGCCACGGTGCTGCCACTGCCGTAATTCTCCTCCCCAATGATCCACGGCAGTCCGAGTAGCATAATGGATTATTTTGGTTTGCAATTCCTCACAGGCTATAACGGATCATTTACATGAAACGGGCTATTTATGCTAAACTCTCCAAAATCTCTGATGTTTATTTTCATATATAGCATTCTTGCATTTTATTTTTAATACCTCAAGTTGATCTTTTGTTTTTTTTCAGTCACAGTCAGGGGTGGGGCTCAATGGGGGCTTACTCAAGAGATGAAAATATAAATTTTATTGTGGGGGCTTAATGTAAATTTGTTTTAAAATTATGTGGGGGTTTTAATTGCATAGTGCATAATTGTGGGGGCACTTAAAGTGCATAATTTACTAAATTAATTCTAAAAAATAAAGTACAAAGACTATTTTAACTAAAACAATATAGTATATGGACTAAAATGATCAATTTTCTGACAACTTTTTTATGCAATTGAAAATAAAATATTATTTTTTGATTTTTTTTTAACTGAGGACATTTTCCCATCAATTTTAACTCATTTTACTCCCAGAATTGAACCTCAACTATTTCGAAATTCTACGTTATTATTATAAGTTAAACTTCAAGTTGATCCTTTTCGATAAAAAAAAATAATAATAAAGTTAGGTATTTGATTACTTTCTCAAAATGAAAAAAAGAAAGAAAAGGAGTTAGTTATTTGCTTAGTATTACCGATTTCTATCACCATCACACTTGAAAACTAAAATATAGGTTCTACCAAACCTTGGTCCGGAGGCAGATACGGACACCGACGACGACGACAGCACATCAGATATTGACGCTTTGCATGCCAAAATTCCAAATTGAGATATCAGAATAGATATCCTCAGACAATATTTTAGTATTTTCTGGGTGCAAAATCTGAATACATTTTCACTTGAATCACTAGCGATTGTCGTTTGATATTTGGAAGATTAATCAGTTCAATAATTAAGGGACTTTTTGGATTCATTTCTTGGTTGCACTCATAACTGGCTATATTCTGGACTACTGACTTTCATGCTGGCTTGCATCACATTTTGGAGTCAATAGTGTGAAACTGAAAAAATTTGGGTGCTCTTTCATACCTGAGAATCATCAGCAGGATAGTTTTGCAACCTCCAATTTTAATTTCAATACAAGCTTTTATTTTCAAATAAAAATTCCAGGTCTTTTGCCTTGTACAAATCTTCTTATTCAGAGGCGCAGATTTTGATTCCAAAAACTTGATTATACTAGAAGTCCGTGAAAGAAGAAAATTTATATTCAGAATAAACTAGCAAGTCAGAGGAACACCATGCAAGTTCCGAAACATCATTCCCTGACCTCTTAAAAAGGTCGTCCAAAATTAGGCAAAACATTAGTACAGAAAAAATACATTACTCTGGACATCAAAAGTGCTTAGACTCCATGGGCTTGTAATTTCTGGTATTTAGATTAATAGTGAACGCACTCAAGCAAAATCGGCCGCAAATGCTTCTCTATCAAAAATATGTAATTTGCTATAAAATAATTATTTCTGACAAATTTTCCAACAAAACACTGAATTACACAGATTTAACGAAAGCTCAAATCCAGGCACTTTTTTTAAAAAAAAACAGCGACAGTACCTGCTGCATGACCCGTCTTAAACCCAATAAATAAATCGAGGAACACCCATAAAGTAATTCCTTGCAACTAGGAAGAGTTAAAAACAAAGCATATGCAAATGAAAAACACATACTGATTAATCAAATATTGTCACTGGACCAAAAAGGTTCAGCCAGAGCTACAAATAAAAAAAGGAAAATATCCCCAAAACAGTTCCATTCAAGCATCTGGTCTAAAATAAAAAAAGTATTGCACCATTATGCCATAACATAACATGTCTTGCAAATGGCTCACTCATCCTCCTGGCTACGCAGCCTGGCCAATTTGTTGGTCACAACAACATCCAGCTGTGCTGCACGCTCAACAATTTCTTTTCTTTTCTTAGTTGAAACATTATGAGCTATCTCAGCACAGTAAGTCCTGAAATAACAAATAGCAGGTAATTCCCAAAACAGTTAAGCAGGAGGAAAAAATAAATAAAGGAAATACAAAAAAAGTCAATAAGCAAAAACAACAATTGAGCTTTAGGGTGCACATAAAAACTATTTGTCCAAGGACTACGAACCTGTTGTGCATCATCAGAAGTTCCAGCTCTTGGACATTATGTACAACAAACTTCTTAAATCCGTTAGGGAGATAGTGGCGTGTTTTCTTATCTGATCCATAACCAATGTTGGGCATCAAAACACATCCTTTGAACTTTCTCCTGACACGGGAATCAATACCCTTGGGCCTGCGCCAGCTTGGCTGATCATAGCAATATTGCCCATCAAAGAGAAAAGAGGCAAGTAAGCATATGCAGCAGGTAGTGGCAGCAACTAATAAGAAACATTCTAAACCAGTAAAACAGAAACAATATACTTTTGCCACCAGCTCGAAACAATTAGAGAAAAACTGCAGAATCAAATCAGAAACAAAGCAAAAGTACAGAATACAAGTGGGCATTCATTTAGTCAAATAATAAAGATTTGTGGTTCCATTTCAATAGGAACAAAGGAAAAAAAAGGAACTATAATACACTCTCTTCAAAAGAAGCAAGGGATTTACATATCATTCATCAAAACTACTCCCGATTATAGACTAGACTAGACTAGTGCGTATAAAATATGGAAGCAACAAGCTAGCAAAGTGAAGAAACAGTGAAGGCACAGCAATACATGCACGCATTATGGTAATATTATGGTGCAACCTCTCATACTTGAAAGCAAAACAACATCTTAACAGGGATAGAGCACAAGTACAGTAAAATAGTTGGCTTCATCTACACTCCATTGAGAAAGAACTACAGAGATTAAAAAGATATGCACATTTAACAGCATGAAGAACAATTTTATAATACAATTGCAATTCCTATGATGTTAACTTGACCAACAGCTGGACAATACTTGTTAATTACCAGGATAACAGACTTTACGGTTCAGTATTTTCCTATGATAAAACTTATGGCAACAAGATAAGAAAACAACAGCAGAAAACAAATATGCAAGCTATCACTACATAGCATGATTGTTTATAGTTTGAAGGATAAGAAAATTACTTTGACTGAAATTTTCCTATCACTCTGGGGCCTCTTAAACCTCTTCACACGTTTCTTCACAATCTTCTTGGTAAGTAAAGGAACAGCCATGGTTTCTACAAGAGAAGCAACAATTCATGTTATAATAATTAGCTTAAGAAAAACATAACAAACAAGAGCACGATTGGTACAGGCAGAACAAACAAGTATCTTTCCAAGTTTAACAGGAAGAACAGTTACTTGGAGCATTTTGTATGGAATTCCAATCTTGGAAGACCACAGATACTAGGGATTAGATCGCCCAACATATCACTAGCTCAAGAAAACTTAAAGAAACATAATAGGTAACCATATATGATATAACGAATGCAGTCAGTTGAGATGAAGCAACTAGGAATTTCCATTTGTAATGAAGGTATGAATGGAAAACAGTAAAATTAAACAAGTAAATAGAGGTATACTGAATTTCCGAAGATCATTTGTCAGTTTAAAGCCAAAACAATGTGAAGTTCAAAACTCAAAATTCTATAACATTATGCACAACGAAATCCTAACAAAATAACGAAATAATACTGAGATTAAAGCAATCAAATCTATTAAAAAATAGAACAGGGATGGAAAAAAAAAACACAAACACTTGCATTAAATAGTTTATGGTGTAATGTACAAACAGTTCAAAGAAATCATCTAAAAGGTGTAGAGTCCAACTTTGATATGTATGAAGTACTGAGATTGAAGACCAGAAAATGAGACAGAGCAATCGGACCTGTTTGAGAGGCTGCGAGGGAGCTGCTCCTGCTATGCTTCTGATACGAAATGGTAATTAGGGTTTTGAGGCTTTTATACGAGTCTGGCTACGATTGTGTGTTTTGGGTATCACGGTAAGACAAATGTAATTGGAGCGAAGGGCATATAAATTATTTTTGGGCTGTTTGTGTACAAATGTCATGCATACACGAGGCCCATGAAATTAATATGGGCCTAATTATAACTCAGCCCTTCTGCCGATTTCTTATCTAATATCGTCCAAAGTACACTACTACTCTTTAGTGGGTTGAATTAACATTAACTTTGATTTAATTGAGTCCATCTCTTTTAATCTCATAAATTCTAGCAGAAATACGAAGGAATTACTTGTTAATTTTGTCTATTAATATTTTACATTGAATAATTCAATTAGTAATTTAGAGAAACAGAGGTCGATTTCATTCTAGATAACTTGTCAATTCATAATATGTTTTAGTTTTCAAACAAGTCCAGTAATACAAATAAATTAGTGGCCCAAAATAAAATAGATCCGAATCTTTGGATCAACATATTCATTTCTTTCAATAGAAAAAAAAAAATCCATATGGCCTATTTGACAAATAGTATAGTAGCTGTAAGGATATCCTTGTCTCAGTTTGCCTTGTGCTTTTTGTTACAGGGAGGGACATGTACCTTTTCCTTTTTAGAAAATTAGAGAAAAGACCAATAAGTGGTGGATCCTGATGGACTTACTCCAGCTTTACGAAGACTGATTGTGTAAGGAATAATGGCAAATAAAGCTACAACTAGACTTAGAGATACTTTTCCTCAAAAGCTAGAATGAAGGCTATAATTTACTTAATTTGCCTTTTTTTTATTTATTAATGGAAAACTTAATTTGCATTCTCTTTGTAGGATATTGATACGAGTTCTTTTGGTGCGTTTTTCAAGAACTTTTTTATTCCACAGATTTAAGGATCCAAAGTTCAAAGATATACTCCTCATAATTGAATGTATATTTGTTAAATAAAAGTATATTTAAAATTTTATTAAGAATATATTATATTTAATAAATTTACGTATGCAATCTCATTCTTAAATACATTAATGGTAAAAATAATGAAATAATATTTGTAGAATTAAAAGATCTCATTCATTCTTATATTAAATCAAAATTTGACATTTCAATTCTTGATTGAAGAAGAGTTGATGCAGTATTTTTCTAGTCCCGAGTGATGAGGTTGGTGAATGACTCTTTCGAATTTGAGTCAAATGACCTATCAAAAGAAAAAGAAAATATATATATATATATAGGAGCTCTCCATTTGATTTTGGGATCAGGTCCAAGATTACTTGACAAATCCCACGGCAATGACTGAAATGAGCAGTGCCTAATGAAGTCATTCCATGTCCGGACAAATTCTGTTGGAACGTAATTAGTAATTAGCTCCATACCGTTGAGTCAATTCGTATGAAATTATGAATCTCTCTTACAAATCAAACAATCAGCAATCATGACCTATTTTTCTCCATTCTATCATTTCTTATTATATCATTATTTATTATATTTAAAATAAAAAATATTTATTTAAGTTTTCTCAAATAATATTTATTGTAATTAAAATAAAATAATGTATAATCTACTCTCTCTACCCTTTTAAAAAGATACATCATTTAAACTATTTTGTACTTAATTATAATATGATTTTATTACTTTTTAGAGTTATTGTGTATTTTATTTTCAAATTCACTCTTATTTTATTAAGAAAGATAAAAATATCACAAATTCTTATTTTTAAAACAGATCAAAATAAATAATATTATAATATAAAATAAAAATAATTTATTAATCTGTATTAAATTACTTAAAATATCTTATAAAAATATATGAATAATATAAAATAATCATAAAAAATAACAAAAAATGTATATTTATTACAAAAGAGCGACGTAAGGAGGAGTAGCATAATTCACATAGATTATTTGATAATCACTACTCTTGTCCAAGCAAAACTGCAACTTCAGCATTATAAGTTGTTCCCCAATATTATTTTTTCAAGGTTAGTAATATGATGTGATAAATGATAATCATCTTTTGTCACCAAATTAAAGTGAGGACCAACTCTGTTTTAGTGGATTTTGTAGTACCAAATAGTAATCCTTCGCGAGAAAATCCTACGAGGGCACAAATCATTCAACTTTTATGTGTAAATGATAAATTCAAAGTTCGACAGAATCGGCAAACCCAAGAAAATTTTCAGTATGCTATTGTCGACCTGTATTCCTGATATCTTGTCGTAGTTAAAAGCTTGTGAATTTGTCAAATTAGTAGGGAGAAAATAATCAATACTGAACTAAGAGATGTCGATGTGAAAAAGAAAAAGAAAAAGAAAAACATTTTAATCCATTTCCAATGTAATTTAATCTATTGAATCAAATTATAAGTTGCTTAATTACACTTCCATGAAATATAATTAAGAGTCCAATTCAATCCCCTTTTTAATTAAATGTCCAATCTCCGAGGGGAATTTTTGAATGCGTCTTTGTCCAATCCCCTTTGTGAATGCGTCTCATCCTACCTCTCAAAATTCCTTGCTGCACATCACCATTTCCATTGTGAATGCAAATGTCAAGACTTTGACTGCGGATTCCAGTCTTCCCCAACCCTAACTTACAAAGCTATGTCTGGCAGTAGCTCTCCTCCATTTTGAATAACTATCTAGTTAGGTGAGATAATATGCAAAAAAAAACAAGTAAACAAACTAGGGAACTTTGTCATGGACAGGTTTATGAGTTCACAAATCATCTGTCTCGCTCTTTTCGTCCCATCCTCTATCATCTTTATCTTTATAGAAAGCTATCACACATCCATTTAATTTTTCTAAAATTGTTATAATTTTTAATAAAAAGGATCTATATTGAAGGCACTTCACGTTATTATAAAGAAAATAGTAAATGCAACCCGAAGATGCAAAATGGTCTATAGGCATTATAATTCTAGATGAATCATAATAGTCAAAATTGCAATTCTAAATATATAATATTGTAATATGTACGTTACTCTACTTTTGACTTTATAAAAAACTTAAATCATGTTTTTTATTTTAATTAACTTATCAATTTATTATAAAATATTAATATAATGAATTGTGTAATGCATGAATTAATTGAATATAAATTCTTAGATTAAATTAAACGGATGAGTGATAGGAATATTGTGTTAATTGTATATAGAAAAAAGGTTATTAATGAAATTTTGAATAAAAAATATATATTTATTTGAAGGAATTGAATATTCAATTTTTGACAAATTAAATAGAAATGTGATTATTCAATTCGTAACTATGAGTATAATTGACTTTTTATTACAAATTATTGGAAACTTATCAAAATTTTCAAATGTTTTTATAGAGAATTGGTGGTGCAGATCTTTTGAATAGTATCACGCAATGCTCACGTGCTTCAGAATTTTTCTATTCATACTTCATGGGCACTCCTTAATTATTTATGCCTCATCTTCGACTAGACCTGCCCTAAAGTTCAGTCAAAACCCCTAAATTTTACACCCCCGACCCCATTTTTTTTTTTTTTTCTTTTGGCGGGGGGTGGGGGAAGGACCTTTTTTTTTTAACAAAAAAAAGAAAACATTATCATTAAGGACCTTAATATTCTTTTGTCTTCCTTTATTTCTCGGTACATTCCATCTATATATTCCCTTTCCACATGCCAATTTATCATTTGTAAATTTTATCTTTTCTCATTTGCCTTTCTTGTTGTAAATGTAAGAAAAACCATTTTTTATTTTCCCTTATAGAACCATAGTTTGTTTCTTAGGAAAAACCTTGAAATCTAATCACTAAACTATTTATGTTTATGTCATTTATATTTATTTTAAACTTTTTATATTTTCAACAAAAATCAAATAATCATTAAAAAAAAACAAATTCAAATAATTATTTATATCTCACCACCAATTCAAGCAGTGGCTTCAAGTGAGTAATTGTATGTTTTAGGACATCATTAATCATTATCACTGAAAAGATTTGTCTAAAGTGGTTGAGAGATATAAATAATTGTTTAAAAATGGTTGACAATATAATAAAATATAAAAGAATATAAATAATAAATCATAAATAGTTTATTTATAGATTTTTCGGTTTCTTCATCTTCTTTGTTTTCATTCAAAAGCAAATAAGCATATTAAACCAAGACTTTCCATGCGATAAATAACATTGTTTTCTAGACGATGTCTACTAAATATATTTTTCCTAGAATATGGATATGATTTAATCTATTATTTTCATTCGCAATTAAATACTCATATTTGTATTTTAATTTATTTAAAATTAAATATTCACTTTTATAATAGACATATTTTTATTTAAAATTATATTAATAAATTCTTTAATTTAAGAAAACTCTCATAATTATTATCTTAATTTAAAATATTTATATTTAAATTGTTCACTATTCTTATAATCTACTATTACATTAATATCAATAATAAATTGATAACTTTAAAATCAAATGATCTTCATTAATTTTTAGTTAAATTCCAATTTTAATATTTAATTTCATATGCGAGGATTATTGGAGAAATATAATCACACAGTATTCTTGACAATATCTTTGTAAATTCAGATATCACCTCAAAGGATATTGTTATATTGTGACCTGTATTCAAAGGTTTGATTTGAGTAGGATTGTATTGTTCTTTTTCTTGATTTTGGAAAGTGATAAATGTCCTGAAATCTACACAATTAACCCACCATCACCGTCTATCTCCCTATATAATCTCCTTCAACATAGACTTCAGAATCGTATTCCCTTCCTCTTCTTATTCTTTTAGCCACATTCCATTGTCATAATGGCGTCCTTTCTCCATTACCAGTCAATTATTGTAGGCCTTCTCCTAACGGCTGTGCTCATCTCGCCGGTATATGGGCAAACATGTACGTCCCAGACCTTCTCCGGCAACGCTCAGTACTCAAATTGCTCTGATCTCCCCTCCCTAAAGTCCTTTCTGCACTGGTCCTATAGCCCCTCTAACACAACTCTCTCTGTTGCCTTTATTGCGCCTCCTCCCAAACCCAGTGGCTGGGTTGCTTGGGCCATCAATCCAACCGGTACCGGAATGGCAGGCGCACAAACTCTTCTGGCTTACAAAGCTTCCAATGGATCTACGGTAGTGAAAACTTACAAAATTAGTTCTTATAGTTCCATTGTAGAGTCCAAGCTTTCGTTTGATGTCTTGGACAAAAAGGCAGAATACTCTAATGGAACAATAACGATCTTTGCCACACTGGTGTTGCCGAAGAATATGACGACGTTGAACCAAATTTGGCAAGTGGGTTCGTCGGTGAAGAACGGGGTCCCAGAAAAACACGTGTTTATGCCGGAGAATTTGAATGCTAAAGGCACATTGGAATTGGGGGCGGTGAGTAAGAATGTTTCTGCTTCTGCTCCCAGTCCTTCTCCCGGTGGGAATGCGATTGGCAGTGGAGGGAGGAGTGTGGATGTCAGTGGAGGCAGGGGAAGATTTTTGAATAGTGGGCTCTGTGGATTCTTCTTGTTACTTGGGAATTTGGTTTTGGGGCTTTAGATTTGTTTAGAATTAGTACTGGATTTTGACTTTTGACACTGTAATAGTAACAAATAAAAGCATCATTAGGAGAGAAGCATTAGTAGCAAAGATGATTAGCAGTTTAACTGTTTTTCATATAACAATAATACTGTATTACTTTTTATTTTGTTTTTAAGAGATTGAAGAAAAGAGTTGGAGGAAGAGGCAACCTATCAGAGTACATCTTCTAATGCTACCACACCAACAATTTTGTTTCATGTTTAATTATTAGTAGTTTTGGGGTAGTAGACTTCTTAAGCATATGTAGTTCGATCGGGTAGGTATTAGGAGAGAGAGAGAGAGAGAATAGATAAGTTATAATTTTACATTTTTTTATCGTTATTTATCTATATATATATATATATATTATTTATTATTACATATGAGCTCTTCTCTTTTTCTTTTTTGGCTAATTAAACGTTTAATTAGCATAAACATCAAAGAGACTACACAAAAAAATGTCACACGCCAGGAAATTTGACATCATTAATTAAATTCAATCCTTTTATTTCAACCTCTTTCCTTCTATTATCCATAGAAAGAAAACAATCAATATTTTTTTGAAGGAAAAATAATAATCTCAAAATGTAAATCCCTCTTCTCCCCGGCCTTTTTCTTCCAATTCCTTCTTGATGGATCCGGGCGATCCTAAAAATTAAAGAAGGGTTTAAGATAAACATGATGCAAGGAATCCACAATCATTTAAGTTCGTTTCTGTTTTCTTTGTTACTTTGGTGCAACCAAGTCCATCAGTGAAAGGTGCATAAATAACTTTTTTTCTGGCCGACATCTGGTGTGGTTATACTTCCTATTTTGTATGCTGCAGGACTTTGTAATCTATGGGGTCTGTAACTTCAAATGGAATCTGAACTTTCCATAGGATTCGCACTAATGGGAACATGGGCCACAGATCTCCCAAACTTTTGGTATAGAAATTCATAATCAAACGCTACTTTTATATGGTTCGTTTTTTCTTATAAAAGTAACTTTGGAATGCCATCATTTCTCGTCAACTTTCACATGGTTTTAAAACTCACCAATGGTCCTTTTGGTATATAAATATAATACTTTCTTCGCATCAATTTGAAATATCTTGTTACGTTCCTTTAAATAGTAGATACTGATACATTTGAGATACAGCCATTGCTTGCGAGTTACGACCTACCCAGCTGACAAATTTCAAGATTTGCCTACTGCTTGCTAATTTCACACTTTTACTATTTCCAAGAAGTATAATTTTTTTAGTATCATGTTGTAGAAAAAAAATGATATCCCAAGTTGAAAATATTTTTTACATTTAAAATTTAAATAATTATTTTATCTGTAATTGAAAATGCTCATTGCACTTAATATCAAAATTAAAGAAAAAAAATTAACTTTATATAAATTATAAAAATATATTTATTATTAATATGGTTAGTGTATGGATAATATACAAATCTTTTAAATTAACAAGGTTATATGATAAATATATTTATTTTCAAATGTACTAAAATATAAATATAAACATTTAATTTTCAAACATAGATAACATTTAATTTTGATTTAGATAAAAGTAAATTGAGAGAATTATTGGCTTAAATATATTACTCCGAGCTATTCTTGGATTCTCATTATAATGCAATAGTGTAACATAATATACACTTAGAATTAGTGAAAACAATAATGTAATAATATTGACTTGTTTTGTTCTATTGAGTCTTAAGTTCGTAACCAGTACTTCGAGGTTTGAAAATTATCTACACTTGTGTTTAATCAATCTATATGTGCTTCCTCTGGCGAAGCCAAAGACCCGGACGACTTGTAGTCTCTCTTTAATTGCTCCACGATTTGCTGTATTTATATTATTTTTCTTCCTCAATTTCAATGTCCTGGCCTCTAATATAGTAATAGAAGTTTGAATAAATATACACATTTTCAAACAATATATTTATTAATAAATTGAGAACACTATAAATTTAAATTTTGCTTGCATACCGAGCATTGGAATAATAATTAAGTTATAGGTCAAGCTAAAAGCCAAAACTATAAAATGAATGAACACCATCCACAGTGATCCACTACCTTTGGAGACTCTTGGACCACTTTGGATTGCTATGTATTAGAAGCAGCATTTTTTTTCTTTTCTTCAACCTCATCAAGGTATCACCATTTCGAGGAGCTAGGCCATAAATTTTTACATTTGCTAATAAAAAAAAATTGACTTTTAATACATTTTTAGTCAATATTATTTATTTTTTAGGGAAAGTCAGTATGAAGTTGAGACCTATATTTGATTATTATTATTTTTTGAAAGATCTAATTTAATTTTAATTAAAAATCATTTTAATTGATATTATTTTATAAACGACTATAAAAATATTTTATTTAAATAACTTCGCACACTCTAGAAAGAAAATACTTCAGGCCGTGGACAACCTCCCCAATCATGTATGTGTAGAAAATATTAATATATATCATCTTATTATAGAATGATAGATACATCTTGCACAGCACTTAAGATCTCGAATAAGTAAATTGTGTAGATCAGAATTCTATAAATTGCGGAAATGCATGGAAATTGCTTCTACTCTCCGACTTGATTTTATCGAGATTTCGATTTAGTTTTTATTTTCAACTTTATTTTGAAACCAATGAAATGTTTTTCCTTTTAAATTACACCATAATTATTATTGAAAGTATGATTTGAACTCTGATATATAAACAATATACAGATAGTCAAAACTATCTATAAACCAAGCCGTATCAACTAATTGAATAAACAATTTTTAACATAAATAAAAATTGCATTTTAAAATGAATAGTATTTTATTTAGTCCACATTTTGTGAAAATCAATTTTTAAATTTTAAACAAAATACCAAATTCGAAAATTGAATCAACACTCCTACCTCACACACTTTTTTTGTGTGTTTATGTTATTTTTTTAGATGCATTGCGAGAAAAGCATGTATATCGGACTCACTGATCCTCACTTGATAAGAACTAATTTGATGAATCAAGTTATTTCTTTGCTATTAAAAAGTTGGAACAAGCTTCTATGTGATAGCTCTTAATTTTTAGTGATAAGGTTGTGATTTAATTTCTTTATCATTAATCCCTCCCTAAAATTGAAACTTAGTCACGAAGAGAAAAACTCTGAACAAAAATGAGTTACCACCTCTTTTCATTTGACAAAAAATAAATAAATAGTGAAATTCCACTTTTTATTTTGATTAATAATTAAAGAAAACATTTTACTTTAATTAAGTTAACAAATTATCATTGTAATAATAGATATGGAAAAACATGAGTTAATATATAAATCTCTTAAATTAATGTGATGAACAATGAAATTCATGAGTTTAGTAATATATACATTTATTAAATAAAATATGTCATTAATGAAAATGTATAAAAAAATATTTATTTAAGAAAATTGAAAATTTAATTATAGATAAATTAAAATATAAATATAGACATTCAATTACAAAAGGAAAAAATAATTTTTTAATTATAAATTTTATTTTTTTAAAAAAATCAATTTTAGGTTTTTTAAAATAAAATATTAACATTTAATTTAAAATAAAAAGAAGAAGAGAGTTTATTATTATTATTATTATCATTATCATTATCAAGTGGAGAAATTTTTGCAGCAACTACAACTCAGCCTCATTTTTAGAAACGAAGGAGCATTGGAATTTGGAGGTAATAGGACGAATTTCAGAGGTTTAGTAGTTATTGGTATTCTTTTTTCATTTTGTATCACCAGGGTTTTATATAATTTGTGTTTCCATCTAATCAAATTGTCACTAGCATTTACCAAAATCATTTTTGTAAACTACTTGCCAAAAATAGTATTGCGGACATTCAATTTAAAACCAAATAAATACTTCATCAGTTTCAAAATAATTATTATGTTAAAGATTTTATTTCGTTTCAAAATATGTCTTTCTAATATTAATTATTATTATTTTCTAATTGTATATCTATTTAAATGGAAAAATAACGAAAATAATAATTAATTTGAAGATAAACAATGAAAGATTTATCTATAATATTTATTAAAGGTAAATTTGAAATTTAATATTCAATATGTTTTGAATGGATAAATTTATTTGATTTTTCATATTGATTAAAAAAATATAATTAATATTATTAAAAATATATATTTTCCATCAAGTAAATACTATCATCATTTCTTATTTCAAATTGAATTTAATATATTATTTAAATACAAACAATATTATTTTAAATAGAGATATTTTAATTAAATAATATATATATACTTTTAATAAAAAACTTATAATTCTGGATAAATTAAAAAGAAAAATAAATATATCCAGACACAGATAAAGAGACTTTTTTGTTGTAAACGTTAGGACACCGGTACACTGTTTGTTACTCTTCGAGCTGGAAAGTGTTGTGGTGTCAATTATTCAAAAAAGTTAATGGTTCACGTCCTGAAAGCCCAATTTAATTATTCGATCATCCCAGCATCATGATGACATGAGATACATAAGGTCCCTCGCGTGGAGCCCACGTATATATTAAGGGGTCAAGCTCAGCTCATCAATATATAAGAATAACTTTGAAAAGCAAAAGACTTCTATAAGAGTAGACCGACCCTACCGTTTCTTTTCTATGTTCGAAACAATTTTAGGCTCTATCCGGATTGAAATTTGAACTCTTTTTTTTAATAAAAAATTAGAATATATATTTTTTATTTAGAAAATTAAAAGTTTTATAAGATATTTTTTGAGTTTGATATAACATAAAATATAATTAATAAATTATTTGATATTGTGTTTTTAATTAAAAAGTAATAAATAATATTATTTTATATAAATATGTAGAATCCATTTAATGAGTTAGGAGAAAATCTAAATTTTGATATGATAGAATTTTGGAGATAAAAAATATTTGAAGATATATTTTGATGAGGAACAATGAAATTGAAAAAAAAATGTTAGTCCAAAAACCTTTTCATTACTCCGCTTCTCATCTAGGATTTACATGTTTACAGTGAACTTGATTAATAAATTTTAAAAATAAAATTGAAATTATCATGCCTAATAATATTTTTATTAATATTTTTAATAATATAGGATCATTGAAATAAAATTAATTTAAATTTTAACAAATTATTAGTAAAATTATAGATAAAATAAAATTAATTTAAAAAATAAACATTCAACTTTAAACATTTAATTTTAGATATTTTAGTAGTGAACATGAAAATTAATTTCAGGAATATTATACTAAAAGAGATTGATTGAAGCTATTAAAAAAATTTAAACTACATTTTTTGTAAGTAAGAATCAGATTTTATAAGGAATTCAAATTAGTGAGATTATAATTTAAAACAAGAAGAAAAGAAAAGAAAAATTCAATTCTCAGTCCATACAGCCAAAGCCTATTATTTGGAGTCTTTTGATACATCACGAGAGATCGTCAAATGACTCAAATTAATAATCATGCACGTGTCCTCACACATAGAGTAATTTATATAAATTAATTACGAAAATTCGATTGATAGTAAAAAAATGATATTTTAATATAGTAAAATTAATTAATGATAATTTGTTTATTAGAAATGGATACATCACGAGAGACCGTCAAATGACTCAAATTAATAATTATGCATATATTTTCGAGCATAAATTAATTAATATAAATTAATCACAAAAATTTGATTTACAGTAAAAAAAATGAGGTTTGAATATATTAAAATTAATTAATGTTAATTTGTTTACTTGAAATGTGGAGTATTTTCTATGTAAAAACTTTACAAAGGACGTTGACGGGATAATATATAAAACATGAAGAATTGAGCAGTGCCGTAGTGAATAGTGATTTTAAAAGAGCATAATCCTGTGGAGCTTTTAAAAGAGCATGATTCCTTTTTAAGCGAATAATCCCACAGGACGCGTGTTTGCTGAGTGAGAAGACTATCCAACAACTGCCCCGTGTTAAAAAGGGAAAAATTTCTTACACGGAACGGCTAACGAGAAAGTAAAGATCAATGCATCATTATGGGAAACCCACAATGCTTATATAGTGGGATAAGAAAATACACAAAAGATGCTGTTGGGGACCTTTCTCGACGCCACCATACTGATAATGACCTCATATTTGCTCCACGGGATTGTTAGGACCTACATGAGTAAATTGCCAAATTCTTCAAGTGTCCTATTCCTAACAAGTGTGCACCAAAACTTCTGATTAACCTAGTTAAAAGATAACCACGACTTACTGTTGATTTTGACATGGGGGAGCGATTGACTTAAGTCCTCCGACAACTTTGAATTAAGTTGATTTAATGGGTTGTTAACCAATGATTTTGTTGACATGATCCATGTTCTATATGGTTCTTTAGATCAAGTTGTTAAATGTACACCAAGGCATGTTTAATCACGTGAAGTCACAGGATCTGTGTATTTTCTAGAACTCGACTTTAGGCCATTATAAAAGTTTGATTCTGTAGGAATTTGTTAAAATAGTCATCTCAATTACTTCGGTCCACTTGAATTATAGCTCAATGATCAAATACTGTTTGATCTGTTCTTGCTTTAATTTACATCATATGGAAATGCATGCTCAATCTGATTTCACACTTGTGCCTCAGCTTGTGAGGGTTGATATGGCAGTGGTAATGTTTTTGACAGATTCCCTTGGAAGTACCAAATCCAGAATATATTTGTGCAAGCAAGTTGAATCCACAAGCAATATTAGGGAGCAGAAGAGCTAATAATATTACATTAAAAAAAATAAAATTTGAAGTTCCTATATTGGTAAAACAGATAATAGTATATATACTCATCTATCAAATACCAAAGAACCCATCTTCGATCAGACGAACCATGACAAAAGAAGGGAAAATGTGAAGTCTCAGAACCAGAGATGGAACGCTATACCAATGCCATGCACACAAAGTGATGAGGATGATACAAAGGACTAGTTGTGGTGTCACCGCGCAGCAGATCATTAGGACAAAGGTTGTTGCCGAGTCACTCCATCATGGTAACCATCATATGGTTTTGTGGACTTGTTTGATTTCTTCACGAACCAAGTGATCAATTGCAACAGAACGACAACGACTGCCAACACAGCGATGACAACAATGTATGCAGTTCTCCATTTCTTTGCAGGACTCAGAATGTCTAGACCTTTGAAGATATTAAGGATGCCCAGCCCGATAATGAGGTAGCCAAGTCCATGGTGATAAATATTCCAATAAAGTCGATATTTGTGATCCTTTTTGGGTCTCAGGAACAATGCAAATATCTAGCATTCAGAAGCCAACAAACAGTACCATACAAAAGAGGGGAAATATCTAAGTTAGTATATAAAACCATCCCAAGAGACAAATCTTGGAAAGTTCAAAGAAACAGAGAGAATTAAAGTATGACAATAATATCAGTAATTTTATATGCAAGATTCCAAATTTCATTTTTTTTTTGTTTTTACCCTGGCCAGAAATATCAATACAGCCTTATTAGTGGTAAAATTTCCCATTTTTGACAATGGCCAGAAGATGAAGCAAAATACATTCATAAAACCAGTATTTGCATTCATGATTTCATCTAACATAATGCGTTGTTGCTTGACAAAAAAAATTATCGGACTTCTTAACACGACCCAAAACCTATGCATTTGCAACTTTAGCAGCTAACTAAATGAATGCCAAGAAATACACATTTTCAGTAAACTGAACAGAATAGGCAACAATGAGAAAGCGGAAATAGTTTACCTGCACTGTTGCAAGGCAGAAGAGTGCAATCCCAATATTACGATGTGTTGAGTATTGAACAGACTTTGATTCACTACCAAGTTTCAAACCAGTTCCCCAACCAGCAACCCCAATAATATAAGCAGAAAGCTGGAAGAAAATATGCAGATAAAACCATGCTGGATCCCCAAAATCATATTGTCTCAAAATCCTTGCTGTAATGGCTCCAAGAGGAAACAATATTCCCCAACTTACAGCATTTATTATTCCATGAATCTGCAGCAAAATTGTGCAAATTGAGTACTTCCGTAGCCGCAAAACTGAGATGGATATCATTCTAAAGTTTTAAGCTCTCAAGACAAGTAAATAAATCTTAAAATTTATAAATAAAGAATTATCCGGAAGATGCGACTGATGACAAACGCCGCGAATCTGAATTTTATTCTGAAAATCACCATAACTCTCAGTTCTATGGCAAATTCAAGAGAAATATTTTTATGACAATTCCTAAACTAGAAGAAATTATAATTCACTATAATATAGAGTTTTGTCGCCATAACCATTTGAAAACTTAAATTTCTGTAATCCTTTTTAGAAAAAGGGGAAACCAATTAATAAGAGCAATCTACTGTGAACATGATTCCGTAGAAGAAAACTTACATTTTTCCTCTTGGTTCTCGAATCAACAGAGCCAGCACCGGCATTATTGCTCTGTCCATTCAACAAATCCAAAGTCCCTTTGGCGTTCAAATTCCCAGACTGGAAAGCATGCTTATCTGGCACATCTTTAGTAACCGAAGAACCCACTTGCCACACATGATTCACCGTCGTTTTCCCCGATTCCGGTAAAACCAGCGTCGCAAATAACCTCATCACATCCCCGGAGGCCTCTGCTCTCGCCTCCTTCACATCAAACCAAACCTTCGACTCCTGAATAGACGCATACGAAGTAATGTTATAGGTCTTAACAGTCATTGCACCGCTTGAATTTTTAAAGGCAATTAAAGCTTGAGCACCCAGCATCCCGGAAGCCGTTGGGTTGATGGCCCAAGAAACCCAACCGTCAGATTTGGCCGGTGGAGCGATGAAGGCCACGGAGAGAGTAGAGGTCGCCTGGTCATAAGCCCAGTGGAGATACGACTGCAAAGCAGGAAGGTCGTTACAGTGTGTGTACAGTTTGTTATTGGTGAATGTCTGTGATGAACAGGTGGCTGATTCCGATGGCGAGATGACAAAAACCATGACTAACATTGAGAGAGCTTGTAGCTTCAACCATGGCGTCTGCCAAGAAGATGCCATTGAAGAAAGAAAGAAAGAAAGGGAGAGTTTACAGGATGCAACTATGAGATTCTGTGCAGAAATTCCACTAGATTTTGAGATAAATCGTTGGGAGTGTGGAGAACTTCTGGTTTTTGTATAAAATTTTGGCGAATAAACTTGTAACACGTCAGTAGAAGTGGGGGAGGAGGCTTTGGAGGCAACAAGTAGCCACAATGGTATCGTTCTTGTATGCGGGCCATAATTCATTGTACGTATTTATTACTTCTATGTTTATGATTAATAGAAGTATTTTCTTCCATATATAGTCCAGAATTTTATTTTTAATAGTCTAAAAATATATTTTATTTTTTATAAAAAATTATATTTAATTTTTTATTTTTACATTTACATATTATTATTATTTTTTATTATAAAAAATAAATTAATTTATATTATATTCAAACTTTTAAATTAAACCATCAAATAATTGAAAATTAAATATCTACAACTAACCATTAATATTCATATTAATGTACAAAGTTGATTGAAATTACATTTTCAAGGAAAAGCTATTAGTTTTTATTTGTTTTGAAATAATTTAAGTAATTAAGGGTTAGTAATGGTATATATATAAAAGAGTATATAAAATTTACATTTCGATTAAATTAATCGTCATTTTTTAATATATATGGAAAAAAATCTAATTATGAGATGAATGAAGTAACTCTTTTCATAAAAATAAAAAAGAAAAGATTAATAGTAACTCAAAATAAATTGAATATCTTAAATGATTTTAGAAATTGAATATTTATATTTGATCTACAAGACTCTATCTTTGTTATTAATTGTATATTAAAACCTATTTAATTAATAATGTTAAGAATATGAAATTTTACTATTAATTTAAGAGAGATTGATTCATCAATAAATAATTATTTATGTAAAGAATATTTTTTGATTCAGCAAATATATATAATATTAAAATAAATATTTCCTATATTATCTTAAAAAATTAAAAGTTAATAAATTAATTATATAAAACACTTTTGGTAAGTATTTGAATATACATATTACCTAATATATTTTTGGTAATTCTCTAAAGTCACAAATTGTTTAAAATCATTTTAGTAACTCATTAAACAAAAACAATTCTTACCTTATAAAAACATATAAAATTTCTTATAATCATATTAAAAAATCTTATCCTAGTTAGGTTTGTAATTTTATAAAATTATTAATTTTTTATATTAATGAGACCATATATTTATATAATAGTTTTCTTGAAAATTATTACCTTATTAATTTGTTAAAATTGCTAAATTTTGAACCGATAGGAGTTGAGACTAAATAAAAATATTATTATAGATATATTATTAATTTATAAATGTTTTACTATAGTTATGAGTGTAAACATATAAATCAATGAAATAATATAAATATCTTAAATTAACGATATTAATAATGATTTTGTTTTTTTAGAAAATAGAAAAAAACAAATAAAATAAATATTTTTATTTTTATAAATGCAAATATTTAATTTTACATGCTTTAAAATAAAATTATAACCACTAAATTCCAAATGTATGGCACAGCACACGGGAATCCGAGAGTGACGGAAGAGTTGGGATAGGGTATTTAATTTATGTAGTAACGTATGGTAAGGGAACAGTCATTCCTAGAGCAAAGCCGAGTAATACGCCCGAATATCCGTAGTGATGGTTTTTTTTCCATTTCATTTCATTAATTTTTCATTTTATGTTTTTTACTGTAATTTAATTTTTATGATTTTTACTGTAATTAATTTTGTAGGCTCAATGAATCTCATGGCTTATTTATGTCTAAGAATGGGATTTGATTTTATTTGATTCTGTAACGCATTAATTTTGTTCCCTTGAGGTCAAAAGCAGATGGAGCCAATTGAAAGCGAAGGATAACATTAAATAAAGTGAATTAAATGCAAAGCGCTTCGAGCCTTGCTTCAATTGCTAAAAAGTTGTTAGGAATAAAAGCAGCGATCTAAAAGGAATTTCGTTTACTTCTCTAAATTAGTCCTTCCCTCCCTTTTATAATAATTCATCCCTTCTTTTTTATTAGATTTATTAACTATTTTTTTTATCCCTAATTATTAGATACTTTGTTACTTTTTTATGATTATTATGTATGTTATTTTCAAATTTATCATTACTTTATTGAGAGAAAAAAATATAAAAAAACAATCCATTTTTCAATAAATAAATATATAGTGTAAAATAAACTAATTTATTAATTTATATGAAATTATCTAAAACATCTTATAAAAATATACTCAATGAATATATTTAAAACAATTTCCCACATATCAATTAATTATTTTATTTTATTTTTTAAAAAATAAATATTTATTCATTCTTTTCCTTTATCGATAAAGTAAAAATAAATTTATAAATAACTCACGATACTTTTAAAAAATAATAAAATATCTTATAATTATAAATAATTTTATTTTATACATTTTATAATTCGGAAGACAAAAGGGTACCATTTTTCTTCTAAACTTCATTAATTGGCTTATTTTCTTTAATTTGAAGATTCATATCTCTAGGAAGGCCTTTAAGTTGGATTGGCCTACCTGTGCGGATGAGATGTGGTTTGCCCCCACTCCAAACGATGTGGGTTCGACTCCCCGAGGGTCACATGCTTTGTGCTGTGTGTTGGTCTTGTTCCATTTGTCTGCGAGGTCCGGTTATCTCGTCAAAGCTTTTCTCTAAGTCTCTAATTGTATTAGTCGACTTTGGACTTTGAACAACATTATAAAAAAATATATATTCATATATCTTATTATCATTGTCACTTGAACTAATAAGAGTCATTTTGTATTGACTTGTTATTTTTAATACTTTATTTTATTTTAATTTTCCATTTTAAATTTACACAAATATTAAGAGAATATTATAAATGCTAATTATATAAGTAAACTTCATAAATTGTTCTCATTTAATAGTTAATTTAAAAGTATTAATCATTTTCAAAAAATACATTTCCCAATAAATAATGAATAACTCATCTAAAATTTTAATCAATAGTAATGATAAAATTATAAAAATACGTATTAAATTAGAAAGTGAAATTTTTTTAATGAAATATATATAAAAAAATATAAACAATTATAATGAGATGGAGTAATCCCGTACTAGAAATTATTAAATTGAGGTAGTATAAATAATGAATGGTTTTTCACTTGATTTTTTTTGTTTGAATGAGGTTTTGCTCTTGAATTACTAATAGTAACTTGGTATTATTATCATATTTTAATATTAAAGTACTCTTTTAAATAATATCATTAAATAAGAAAAGGACAATCCAATTTTAAAAAATGAGTGTGTATTACTAATTACATAATGACTGGTTTTCCTTCTATTTTTAAAAATATTTTTTTAATAATTATTTGTACAATATCTAAAAGCAACTTTATTCACATTTTCTTTCTCTTTATAAATTTATTACACCATTTTTTTCACAAATTATTATTTAGATATCCTTATGTTTTTTTATTTACTCATCACGTTATGAAATCAATTTAAGATTCACTACGTTTTTTCTCATTTACCCTTCTTAATTAATAAGTAAAATATCCTATTATCATTTTTAATACAAAAATACAACTATCATTATATTTAATGAAATTGTCAGCTACTATTTTTTACTTTTTAAGAGAGTGAAAAAAATATATTTTTGAACCACATTATTATTTTTTTAGACAAGTAAAAAAAAAAAAAAATAGTGTATTATGTTATACTTCTTTATTATCTTAAAATAATGGGAAATTCTTAAACGTACATAGTTTTTTATGGACCATTATATTTAAGAAATTATACTATGATTCTTTAAAAGATATATGTGTTGTACAATTAATTAATGCGTGTGATCCATATAAAGACTAGTTCATGTTTAAAAACTTCTCCAAAACTACGACTTATATGATTTGAATATATGTGTTTTTTTAAGAGTTAAATAATTTTCCAAAAAATTTAAGTAATTTTACGTTAATTGATAAGTATTTTTGGACTTTTTTAGTATTATCCTTACCATTCTTCTTTATTTGGATTCTTTAATGTAATTTAAATAAGAGTTTTTTAACTAGCTTGACTAAAAATTATACAGTGTTGTTTCAAAATTTAATTTATGTAAAAAATCTATAACAACTTTTATTTTAAAAATTTCAAACAGACCTATTAATGTTATGCTCAATTTATAAAAGGCCTGTTTCAATTTGCTATCATCAAATTTCATATAATAAAATGTTTTATTAATTTATGCGAAATTATTAAAATGATACTCATTGCGTTCGAAATTTAATGTCAATTTTTTTAAAAAATTAATGAGGACATTTGATGTTAATTAATTTACCATATTATCTTTTAATATATTGTGAAATTTATGAATTAATAAGATGTAAATTTTATAAATTAAAATGGTGAATAATTGATATTATGAGTTACTTAGATATAAATTTATTAAATTTAAAAGTTATTAATAAAACTTTAAATAAAAAATATGTTTATTTAATAAAAATAAATAGTCAATTTCATACCAACTAAATATAAATGTGAATATTCAATCAAAAGATGAATAAGTAATTTATTTGGATAGAAAGAAAGTACTAACAAATATTTTTTTAAAAAAAGGATCCAAAAGCTAGAAATAGGAATTGGCAGGGCAATAACGATGATTAATTGGCGATGGGATTAATTAATTTATTTTTCCAATTTGAGCCCAATACTTGTGACAGTTTAACTGGTCTTTTACAGATTACATTTATGTGGCTGGGTTTCTCGGCCTCAGTTGATGCAGCTTTTGGGCTGATTCATTCTCACTGAATATGGCGAGTCCAACCATGCCTCTATACTCCTTCCCCGTATTCCTCCCCCAAATCTCAGTATCTAATTATTGAGTTACAATATCTTTAACTAATTTTTTACTTCATAATACATAAAATGAGACATTCAATATTGTGTATGAATAATGATAGCAATGCTAATAGAGCAGCATATGTCATTCGTTTGTTTATTTTTGTAAAAATTAAAGGGATCTTTGAATACATAAATTATCATATTATTGGTTATGCAATTCATGTAATAGTGTGACGTGAATTTATAAAATTAATGAGTTTATTTATGATAATTTTAGATACTCTATTTATTTATTTTTAGATAAAAATACTTTTTTTTGTGTGTGGAAATAAAGACATGAATTTTTGTTAGTTCTCAACTAAAAACCAACACATTTAACTTTAAAGAATAAAATGAAGAAAGATATTTGAATATGATTTATTATTTATTTTTGTTGGATTTTATGTATACTTTTTTGTTAAATATATTTTATATATTTATATTTAATAAATAATGAAAGCATATTATAAAGTAATGTAGTCATTATTTTCAAAATTGAATCTTCACATTTGATTTAATTTAAATTATTTTAGAATTCCATTGACATCAAGTAAGCTACAACTTTATTATTATTATTAATTAAGCGGTGATAACAATTATTCAGTGAATGTGTAAATAAATTTTTTTGTTAAATTTTAAATTAAAAAAACACATGTTTATTTTAGGAAAATATATATTTATTTGCTAATATAAAAAATAAAAATTTTAGTATTCAAATTTTGATGAAATTTTTTTAGCAAAAATTCAGGGAAAAATATAAAAATAATATATATATTTATAAACAGAAAATATTATTTTAAAACTACTATATTCGATATGAACTGTAAAATTCATATGTTAAAATATTGAGGCGTAGAGGGACAAAAAACAAGAGAAAAGAAAGAGAGTTTTACAGAAGGAGGTGCCCACGACCTTATTTAAGATTCAACAGTGTGGTAGTCGGACAAATAACAATCACATTCGTAATCCCCACAGCACTGGCATAATATCTAGGCATATACGCTCCCGCTATAAATCCAATCTCGCCATCCTCACACGCAAATGAAATAATAAGGTCCCGCCACCAGAAAGGCCCAAAAATATTGGCCTCAAATTAACTAATTAGGTTACGGTTTCACTCAATTGCTTAATGGACAATGGATTCTCTGCAACACAGAGTGGAATCGTGGATCAGAGACCAGAGAACCAAGATCCTCAATGTCACCTGGCCGCCGCAGTGGCAGTGGCGTATGGTGGTGCGCTGGCCATGGAATAATGGAAGAGAACAGCGGAAGCGGATACACCAAGAGGTTGAGAGAAGAAAGAAACAGCTTCAGGATCTATGCTGCGCTGTTAAGGCTGAGTCCATTTCTGATTTGCAGGATATTCTATGCTGCATGGTGCTCTCCGAGTGCGTTTACAAGGTTTGTTGCTTTTTCCTTCGTAATTATATATGATTACTGAAGTATCCATAGCATTGCCGCTGATTATGTCTTCGGTTTTATTTATACTGATTATGAGTTGAAACAATTAGCCATTAGGCGAGGTCTTGCTTGACAATCATCAAACTTCTTCGGAATAGACTACTGAATTCCTGAAGAACATGTTTGTAACGTTAATTATATGATTAATATTGCGGTACAATTTCAAAAATTTATCAAAGAATGCATGTGCATTTTTTTTTATATATATTTTTAAAGAATGTATTTTAAGTTAATGTTTCAATTACGGGACAAAAAGAGGCTTGTGATGAAACCAGAGCGTGCAATAAGATTGTGTAAAACAATCGGCATTATTCATGATTATTTGATTTATTTACTAACCATTTTATTTGGGAACATGTTTTCGTAACAATGAACAGTGACGAGGCGGTCATTCGTCACAAAAATAAGAAAAAAAGATCGATGCCTATAAATGCAGTTTGTTGTTATAGTGAGGACCCAAGTCAAGAGTTTTTCTTTCCTTAGGTAGAGAACTGATAATTGCGTTGGCCCCTGATTGAGAATTTCCTATGTCTAAGTGACTGCTCTAAATGCAGGCAGTGCAATTGAATAGCTATATAGAATAATTAGCTCTCGTTTCTAATTCAGAGGTTAGGGTACTGTCAGTAAGAGTTTCTTTCTTTAGTGAGTCAGTCTTGTGATCATATGCAGTGTCCTTGTTGTTACTAGTGATGATGTAATTTTCTTTCACTGTAGAGACCTGCTTCTGAGATGGTTCGAGCTGTAAATAAATTTAAGGCGGACTTCGGAGGGCAAGTTGTTTTATTGGAACGAGTCCAACCCTCATCGGATCATGTTCCTCACAGGTGCTCTTGCAACACAATGCATTCATTCTTACATGAGTTCTATGTATATCATGTTTCTATTCTACTGATTGCTTATCTGATAAGAGAGGGGATGGGTTGATTTTGCTCTTTGCTTGAAGGCAATAACTTGGGGATAATGCAATCTGCCCTTTTGGAAATATCGAAGCCACCATATAAGGAGCACATACTTAAATCTTTATTTCTTGATGGTTAATTTATCCATTTTCTCTGATGCCCCCAAGTTGAACATCTGAGATGTTGGGTTCATTTGTTTTTCTTGATAGAATGCATATTGGTTAAAAAGAAACATTTCCTTTTGGTTCTTTTGAATGGTTTGTAGTCCATTCAAATGAGGTGAATACTACAGTGTAGGACTAGGAGTGAAGAAAAGGAAAAAGAAAGATCTCTATGGATGTTGTAGTGCTAGGCAGAGGCCTTTTGCTTTTCTCGCATTCTTTATGAATAAGATTGAGGATATGAATTGTGGTGTGAAGTTTCCTTCTAAGGATCAATTGATGAAGAATAGTATCCGACTAATATATGTGAATTTCAGTAGCAACTTCCTGTGCTCGTCTTTGTATGAGGCATTTAGCTTTTGCACCTTTATTGTGGCTGTAGATATTATGCAGGGATGTTAGACTGTGAATTCTTATCCCTGGTTCTTTTTTAATTTTTCTTCTAGGTATTTATTAGCTGAAGCAGGGGATACATTATTTGCTTCCTTCATTGGGACAAAGCAGTACAAGTAAGTTTGTAGTTTCCCATTTCATTCTTTTTGTTTTTTGGCTTTCCTTTTTTCAGAAATTTTGTTTTTATGCTATTATATTTTTATTTTTCACCCTTTCCTGTTACAAAGGGATGTCATGGCTGATGCAAATATATTTCAAGGTGCTATATTCCATGAGGATGTTGTAGAATCCATTCATGCGATTCAATCCACTGAATCTACTAAATTAAGTGGCCAACAGGGTGATCGTGATAATTCATCCAAAGCTGTGGAAGAGGTGCCTATGCAAACAAAACCTACTGCTAAACCTGCAGTTCATCAGGTACTGAACCAATCTTTTTGCTTCTTGCTGGACATAGCTGCATCAGCTGCTATAATAGCTATAACTGGATCCGAGAATATTCTTTCCTTAATTTAATGATCTCATTCTATTAAGAAATTGGGATATATATTCACTTCTCTCCTTTGATTGTCTCTGTAGGGATTTATGTCTCGTGCTAAAGGGATACCTGCATTGGAGTTGTATAGACTTGCTCAGAAGAAGAGAAGAAAGCTTGTTTTATGTGGGCATTCATTGGGTGGAGCAGTAAGTTTTTTGACCTATTTCTTATGCATTGGCCAGTTGCTTGGTTATACCCTTTTGGCCTGAATGCTTTTGGTTGAATTGCTAATTTTTTCTTTTGTAGGTAGCAGCTTTAGCCACCCTTGCAATTTTAAGGGTTTTTGCTGCTTCATTAAAAGAGCATGAGAAAATTCAAGTGAAGTGTATAACATTCTCTCAGCCTCCTGTTGGAAATGCTGCCTTAAGAGAGTAGGTTCATTAGCTAATTTACTTTTGTCTCTGAAAATATATGCAAGTTATTTACTATCATCATATGTTTGTTTCAGCTATGTACACAGAAAAGGGTGGCAGAATTATTTTAAAACCTATTGCATTCCTGAGGATCTTGTGCCTCGCATCTTATCTCCTGCATATTTCCATCACTATAATGTTACAACACGTCTCCAGACTGCTGCGGTTACTGAAACTTCAGTATTTATGTCAAAACCTGATGAAAAGTTGGGAAAGCAGATAGCAGAAAAGACAAAGGAGAATGATGGGGAGCAGTTGGTTCTAGGTTTAGGGCCGGTGCAGAACTCCTTTTGGAGGCTATCGAGGCTTGTGCCTTTAGAAGGCGTTAGAAGACAGTTGGATCGATACAGAGGCAAAAATGTTGATCCAGAGAAATCAATAATTTCTGATTCTGGTTTTACCTCATCAATTGACAACACGGTTACTCCGCCACAATCTCTTGAAATACAAGAAGATTCAGATGGAATCTCTCTCCGACCCTTACCTGAGACAGATGATGAGTCTACCGGTGAAGTGAAAAATGGAAAATCTTTGGGCAAAAGTGCTACCATTGATGCAAACAAGAAAGCATGGCGCCCAATGCCTAGCTTACCTTCATATGTACCTTTTGGTCAGGTAGATGCTCATATTGTTCTCATGATTTTATTAGTTTTGTTTCATTGATGAGTCTTCTCCCTTGCAGCAAATGGCAGTTATTGAGTATTGAGAATGAGAAATACAAAGAAACTGAAAATTTGCTTGTTTGGTTTTAGTTGAATATTAATAAAGAATTGACTGAGGAAAGATATCTTTTTACCCACCCAACTGAGCCATTAAGATTGAGTTGATATCTATGGGAAGATGTGGGATGTCCACTGGCGCACATAAGTCTTGTCATGTAGAGTCTCATTTGTTCCTAAATGACAATGTAATACCTGAGATTGGATCCAGTCCACCTTAGATGACTCTAGAAGTAGTGATTCCTGCCCACGTTTCTTTGCTATTTTACTAAAATTAGAAAGATGAATACGGAAGGGAATAAGAAGAGGTGATATCGCCAAGAAGATTGCAGTCCATGTTATATTGTTTTATGTTTAGTGATGGCTAAGTTCTTCATGTAGAAATTCTTCATAATTTGATAGGTGAGGCAATTGACAAACTGCCATGGTAGGGGACTAATATCTATGTTCTCGGTTTAATTTGGACCTGGATTAGTTTTGAGTATAGATGATTTTAAAATTACTTATTGTACAAATGCTTATGCAGCTTTACTTGTTGGGGAATTCATCAGTGGAGTCGCTATCTGGTGCAGAATACTCAAAGTTGACATCAGTATGATCTTTACTACTAATTCATTTTGGCATTAGGCCTCCGTCCTTACTTTTGCTTTTCCTCTATCATTAGAGCTGGATGATAGGCCAGGTGTCTTGCAGCACAGTGGGTTTTATTTTGCTGTTTCCAGTAGTCTCTCATTTTTTGCTTGCTTTCTTATGGCAAAGGCATTTTCAGGTTAGATCAGTAATTGCTGAAGTCAGAGAACGGTTTCAATCACATTCAATGAGGTCATACAGGGCTAGATTCCAGAGGTAATAGTTTGTACGTATACATGCATACATTAATTATATTTTTTTACTTATGGTGAAAATAGTTGCATAATGATATTAAATCACAGATCCATCTTTCTCTTGAATATTTCAGAACATTTTTTCTGATTTTGTGTAATGTGAAAATTTCAAGTCATGTAATTGAGACATCTTGAGGATGTATTTTGGTTGTTTCAATTTCTTATAACCAATTTCATCTTTCTTTTTTTTTTCTTTTTAAATTCTAGCCAAAAGCATTTTGTCTAATTAGATGCAATGATATTGCTATAGCTTCTTAACCTTTGAACAAACTGAATTACCATGTTCCTTGTGATTTATCTTGTTTCCTAACACTATATGCGTTGCAATATTACCATAATTCTATGGGACCACATTTGATATACACAAATAAAATGCATGCACATCGACAAAGTTAGGCTCTATCAAGCAAGGTTTCCTCTATCCTTGTAAGGCTTGTTCAATTTCTCGATAAAGAGAAATATGACCAACAGTGATTTGAATGTATATAAAAGTAATTTCTCTTTTTATACTTCTTACTATTAGATAGTGTTCATAAATTTCATAGTAAAAGATTCATAGTTAACTTGGATGGGAGTTTCTCTTGAAGCAATAAGGTGTTGATCTAGTCGCCCACGGAGCCACAAAGGGCTATCTAAATTGATTTGTTTTTGCTGATAAGCTCCAATTGCATCATAGGAATAAATGCATGCACTTTGACAAAACTAGGCTCTATCAAGCAAGGTTTCCTCTATTTTTTTCTACCAACCCTTCTGTTCTTTATTTGGGGATTGTTGTACAGGAGTTTGGCACGGGAATATCTAAAGCATCTGCATGCATAAAGATTATGTTCCTCTAAAGGTCCTATTAGCTTTTCATTCATAGAATATTCTGTTGTAGTTATTCTCTGTTCTTCTTGTTCCTGAATGCTCTTTATCTTATTACTACTGTCTTTCAGAATATGTGAGCTATTTATGAAGGAGAATGAATCTCTGCTGGGGATGGAACAAGCTCAGCAATTCCAACATTTACAAAAGTGGTTAGGTATTTCCGTAGCTGGTACTGTTGAACTTGGGCATATTGTAGAGGCTCCGGTTATTCATGCAGCCACATCGATAGTTCCTCTTGGATGGAGTGGTATTCCTTGTGACAAGAATGCTGACCCTTTGAAAGTAGATATCTCTGGTTATGGATTACACCTTTGCACACTTGTCCAAGCGCGAGTTGATGGCAACTGGTTTTATTCTTTCCTATATTTTTTATAATAGTGTTTGACATGTCCAACACATATTCATTTGTCTTGAGTCATTACTCTATACACAGTTTGTCTTTTCTTTTGATTTGCTCCTCTTTGGTTTCTGTTTGTTATGAATATATTGATTAAAAGGATTCTGGGAAATAGTCTACTATTCATACCTTACCTATTGGACTTCTGTAACATTAGCTTGCATATGTTGTTACTACCTGGCAATAGCAGTCATGTTTTGCCCTTGCAAATTCATTTATCTGTCTCTCCTTTTCCTCTTTGGGGAAGGGGTCATAAAGAGAACAAAAACCTCTCAACCCCTGTATATTTTCCTTAAGAATGTGTTTAAAACATACCCAATGAGAGTTGCAATGTTGAACAAAAACTGTTCAACCACACTATCTTGTTTCATTACACTTATTTTACATTGGTAGATGTAAGGATGAAGAACATGTATAATCAGAAAATCCAAGCATAAAATATCAGCATGTGACCTGTTATCAATGTTTCAAGGTATATGAAAAGTCCTTATGAACTTTTGATCTTAAGCCATCTTTTGTAGGTGAAATGGATAGCTGCGGGATTTGTTTGTTCGATATTTGTTTGATATAGTTGCCGAAGTTAATCTATTTTGAGCTTCTGTTTCTATTTTGATATAGTCACTCTGAAAGTTAATCTCATCTCTGTTATGTTTCTGTTCTTTCAGTTTGTTGCTGCTGTGTATTCTCATCTGATATTCTATATGCCCAATTACAATCATCCTAATCTGTGTCTTATCAACTTAGGTGTTCAACCACAGTGGAATCATTCCCATCCCCACCAACCTACTCTCTGAATCATGGATTACAACCGGAGATTCAGAAGATGCAAATATTAGTTGGACCGCCTTTGCGACGTCCGCCAAAACATCAGATTGTGGAGGAGATGTTAATGCCTGTATTTCCTTCCATTGATTTAAAAAAGCAAATGATTTCTGCAGTTGATGAATTTATCCATCCTGATGGTTTAAGTGACTTTGTCATATGTTGTATGACTGATTTTTATACTGTCTACAAAGAGGTGCATCTTAGAACACGTAGGGTACGACTAATTGGTCTTGAGGTATTTCCTCTGAATTCTAATGGGGGATCGCTAAGTTATATGTATTTCACCTTCCGTTTTATTGATATAGGATGTGATATCTTTGGGTTGTGTAGGGTGCTGGTAAAACCTCTCTTCTGAAAGCAATTCTTGATCAAGGAAAATCTTCTAGTAACACCAGTCTTGATGCTATGCGTATGGACTTCAATGTTCAAGAAGGTATTACTGGTGGTTTGTGCTATTCAGACTCTCCATCAGTTAATTTGCAGGTTAGTAACCAAAGCTAGTTTTTGGTGTTAATTCATCAAAACTATTTTCAATCTTTGGTCGATTTCAACAATGTAAGTTAAGATTTGGGGCAAAAAATCCCAAAATTTTGAATTCTTGTGGTGTTCAAATTATTGAAAGATGTGTAGGTTTTTAGAAACTTGTGGAAATAAATATAAATAAGGAATGATTGAGCATTTCAATGACTTGGATAAGCTCAAAACCATACAAATATCTAGTTATTAAGAAAAAGGAAAAAGTGAATAGAAGGGGTCTTGCAGGTTCAGCTGAGGATCTTTCTCCCTTGCAAGGTGTAATTTTTTGAGCTTTTCATTTCAATTTAATCAAGGACCTGGGTGATGGCACAAAAGAATTGAGAGAGAGAATCAAAACTTATTATTGTTGTCCTTTTGATAAAAAGCTCTGTAGTAAAACTATAGATATTCAAGTGGTTTTCATGCTATTTAATCTTGTTTTAAATAGCTGAGTTTTCATTCTTTTTATTGATTATATATGGCCTCCCTCAGGATTTCAAGTCTTATATCTCTAAATTTTTATTCAGATTGTGTGAAATGGATAATATGCTGTTTGTATAAAAAGTTATGAGTATCATAACTGTTTCACATGAACACTTCTGCATTGCAGTGAAAAGCTGTTACGTGGGATGTAATTGCTATCTTTCTGTATAAATACATTCTCAATGTGCATTTTGGTATTATAGTTTCATCCAGATAATTATTTTCCTGGAGGTGCTTTTTGACATAAAAATAATCAAGGGTGCATCTAAGTATACTTCATGTGTATAAATGATAACCTTGTCTTGTTTTAGGAAGAGTGTCTAAACATTTTGTCCCTCAAAAGTGTATGAAGAAGCAACAATAAATATTGAGGATCTCATAGATTCTTCCTGTCTGAATTTTGTGGTTACATCCTTTCAATTGTTTTGTGCAGAACTTAAATGTGGAGGCCTCTAGGTTCAGGGATGATCTGTGGAAGGGAATTCGTGATCTGAGTAAGAAAACAGATCTGATTGTTCTTGTCCACAATCTCTCTCACAGAGTACCGCGTTATAACCATCCAGATGCACGGCAACCAATGCCTGCTCTCTCACTTCTATTGGATGAAGCAAAATCACTTGGAATACCTTGGGTCCTTGCCATAACAAATAAATTTTCTGTCAGTGCACACGAACACAAGGAAGCAATAAATGCTGTTTTGAAGTCATATCAAGCATCCCCTAGCACAACGGCAGTTATCAATTCATGCCCATACTTTATACCTGGTGCTGCAGGAGCTTCTGTTTCTTGGGAAGCTGGTGATGGAGATTCTGCTAGAAAGATGGGTACTAGAAAGTTTGGTTTCTTTCCTATTAATCTTGCCTGGAGACCTTTCCAAAAGAAAGCTGCAATTCTCCCAGTAGAGGGTGTAACTACTTTCTGTCAGCTTGTCCATCGTGCACTACGGGATGATGAGGAAGCTGCTTTTCAGGTATACTTGAAACTCTTTTTCCTTACTTCCACTTATTTCTCTCAGGATTTAGGTTTTTCCCGTTTCATACTTGGATAAGATTGTGAAGGCTTCTGCATTTATGTATCTATCATTCGGATAACTCTTTAGGAACTTGCACGGGATAGGCTTTTTATGGAATTGGCCCGGGAGCGTGCTATGAACAGACAAAAAAATGAAGATGCTGAAGCCAAGGAAAACTCAATGTCTGCTGCTGCTGTTGGTGCTTCGCTGGGAGCTGGTCTAGGCATTGTGTTGGCTGTTGTTATGGGTGCGGCTTCTGCCTTGAGGAAGCCATGAAAATTATCACTTGAAGGTGGTGCTTTGACCTGTGCAGATTTTTGTAGGTTTTGTAGACTTAGGTTTCTATTTTTTATCTTCCTCATAAGATTATTATTTTTCAGGGAAAAAAATAATTTCTTTAAAGATTATTTTTGCATAGCAATGTACAGAAGTCGTGATATTTTATTTGTCGGAACGTTTTCTATTTTTTTCATTTTCCAAATGATTTGTTACTAATCTAACCTTATTGACTGCATCATGGAATTCCTTCGTTCCTCGAAAAAAAAAAGACTTACTTACTTCACCAATGTTTGGATGTTAGGGTCATTTTTGTGAACGTTATGCGAGTCGATATATTCAAGATTTAAGCGTGCAGACCGCAGACAGCTAATTTTTACGAATTAAAGTAGTGTGCTTTTAAATAATTCAAGTGTTTTTAGTGAGACTAATTTGGAAGAGATTTTCATAATCTTTAGTGTAAAAAGGGCAATTTTAAACTTTTAATAACTATGTGTATTGAAAATAGAATTATCTTTAATAAAACATAGCCACTTATAAACTTCAAAAAGAAAAAGGTTGAAATATGATACTAACTTACTGCTGGTAAGTCTTTATCAATTAAATTATCATCCTGTGTTAGGGAAGGAGAGCAATAATAATCAATGAGTAGTCCGTCAAATTTTAAGATTAAAATAACTGATGCAAGAGAAGGACTAATCCGTCCGTCCAATTTTACTTCTCCTTCCCTTTTATTTTTTTAACCAGAGGATCTAAGTTAACTCTCTGCGTTCTCAACATGGGTAGGGAGGAATTTATCATAAAAAATAATAAAAAAAGCATGGGTAGGGAGGAGTGAGGATACTGGCTATTCACAAGAACTGAATCTTGTCACGGGGAACCTCTAGTAGTTTTGGGAAGACTTAGAATAATTGGTAGTTCTGTCAGGTAATTTTGTTCGGTTTAAGATGTATGGAGTAGCTTCTACTACTGCAATAGATAATTAAGATGTAAAAACACATAATGCAGCAATTAAATTTTGGAACAACGAGAACACGCCGTGTGATCTTCTAAATGGTTGCCTATAAAATGCATTCAAACCAATTCTGTTCTATGAAATGGAAACATGAAGACAAAATCGATAGCATTGGGAAAATTATATCATCTTATATGATAGGCAAAATCCCCATAGCTTCTTACCAACCAAAAGGGTACTATAATAAGCAGAGGCTTCAATTCTTCTGAACTATCAGCATTCACGGATATAAATAAGGAAGAATACCTTCCACACAAAAAAAGGGAGAAATTATCTGGAACAGCAAGAGAAACTGCTCTGGTTTTGCTTTGATAAGTCCACACCTTTCGCCAAGCTCACTCTATCCACAGACAATTCAGCTTTGTAGGAATCTGAGTTGAGAATTTTCCTACTAACGTTACTGTAGATCTCCCGGATAACAATCTCAAAAGCTGTTCTGACATTGGTGGAGTCCAGTGCAGATGTTTCGATGAAGAATAATCCCTCTTCTTCAGCAAGAGCTTTGCCTTGCTCCACACTGACCTCTCTTATGTTCTCCAGATCACACTTGTTACCCACCAGCATTCTCGCCACCGTAGTGTCACAATGAGCTGCACAATCAATTCATTGGTCAAAATAATGAACTTGAAAATGATGGCATAGATATTTTCCAATCACATTGAAGCAGAAAAGACATTAATGGGTTCTTGTCGACAAACATCATACTCAATTCTCTTGTGAACACAAAGAACCATGGCCTTGCTAAACAATCTATCCCAAATGTTCCTAGGCAAATATTGCTCAAAGTAACACCATATAAAAAACTTCAATTTCAGCTAAAGTTGTGAGAACCGGTAAAATTCATGGTTCATGCGTAAGTACAACAGGAAAGAGCTACCAAATAACAACAGAAAAAAGAAGAGCATTAGGATAATAGATGACAGAAACCATAAGGTGCGGGAGAGACACAAATCATGAAAAGGGAATCCTTAGGTTCTAGAAAAATTTGAAAAGCCCAAAGTGGTTCAGTGCAACTTCATGATCACATCTCAAGCATCAAAGTATTGTAGCATTGCCCCCGGGTGGGGGGGGGGGGTAGAATTCTACTAAAAGTCTGATTTTAGATTTGTTGACTATAAATTCACTGAATATTGTTTTCCTATGAAGTTCATCTATGCTTTCCTCCTTGGCATTAATTCATCCAGGGCTAACATAGAGAACACTTAGTACAACATAGGGATACGACTAAACAAAAGAAACTCAAATCGGTTTTACCTACTAGAAAAAGCTTATGTGGCTAAAAAGCTTCGAAATTTGTTTAACGAGTGCAAGCAGAGCTGGCTCTACAACTAGCTCAAAGAAATCTACACATATCCCTTTACTCATTGCCCCAACCAAAATGGCAGTAAAACAATTGGTGCAAGATTTACAACTTCGTCCAGCCCAATTTTTAATCTCCTGAAGTAAAGTTTGAATACACCTTTAACCTACATTTTCCAATTAGCTAAACCGAACCTTAATCGCTACAATTTGAAGAAGAAATGAACAAGGAAGAAGGCAAAAGAACAGCATAACCACATCACAAATCTTACAACTGACAAGGTGCTTGAAACCCACCAACTACCACCCTAGGAGAACAGAATGCTCAAATCTACTAATCACAGTACAGAATGAAATAATTAAAAAGAAAAAGGTAAAAAAAAAAGGCAATAAAAAGGAGGAAAATGAAGATGGCATACTATTTAGTTCATCAAGCCAGCGTTTGATGCTCTCAAAAGTAGTTTTCCTACTGATATCATAAACAATGAGGGCTCCAACAGCGCCTCTATAGTAAGCAGAAGTGACAGCCCTGAAACGCTCTTGTCCGGCGGTGTCCCAAACCTGGGCTTTAACCTCCTTGCCATCAACCTCAACCACTTGGGTCTGAAACTCAACTCCAATGGTGGCTTTGGAGTTGTGGTCGAACTCATCTCTTGCGAAGCGAGATAGTAAGTTTGATTTACCCACTGCAGAATCCCCAATCACCACAATCTTGAAGAGATACTCCTCTCCTCCTTCTGCCATTTCCTACTTTCTTTGTCAGTTGTGGGTTGTCGCCTAATGAAGAGAGAGAGAGAGAGGGAAGCAGAAAGCTGTAGAGGAGAGTTGATTGAGGTTGACAATGGGGAGTTTTTTGCACTTTACAGTAGAGTGAAGTTAGCAGGGACAAGCTGCGCAATTAACGGATGAAGACTTTCTTTTTCTTTTTCTCCCTTCCACACAAAATGGAGGATATATTATTTTTCTTTGAAGGAAAAAAACTAACGGAGGAAATATAAGACCATTTCCCCTTGCTATATAAATTTTCATTTGCAATAAACAAAGAAAAAATGAGAGAGAGAAAGAAATATGTGGTTTAACTCTTTCTTTACATATCAAATTGTAAATCAAATATAAAAGTTACCATCTTAGAACATATTTAATGTAATATATATATATATATATAGTGATTTATTTGTATGTAACTTGTATTTCATAGTAATTCTAACGATTTTACAAAATTCAAAAGGTGTATTTTTTGGAAGAAAATTAGTATGATCTGATCGCACTCAATACATAGTCACATAGTAAGACTCAGTATATATGAAAATTTCAAAATGGAAAAAAAATCAATTAAATCTCTAACTTTTATAAAATTTTAATTAAGTCCATTATTTTAGAATGAAAAATATAGATTGTGACTATAATAATGCTCATTGTTACAAAAAAATAAAAAATATATTTTTAAAAAATTAATAAAAAATAAAATGATAGTTTTAAGTAAAAAATTCCTCATCAGTTTTATCAGCTATGTGCTGGATTTCTTTTGCATCTTTTCATAAATATATACAAAAAAAAAAAAGTTAAGATATAGAAAGTGTTCGATTTTTATAATCTTTCATTCAAGTAATGTGAAAGTAATCTTTGACCGGGGCGTGGACGGTGGAGTATTCGATCTCATATAATCTCATTATTTATACTTCTTTATAATAAAAATAATAATAATGAAATTTTCGAAATATATATAATTATAATTAATCACGAAAATCTTTTTTAATAGTGATAAAATAATAATATTTAATAATAATTTATTTCATTTATATGCATTAATATATAATATATAAATATAATAAAACTATTTGACGGATTGCTATATAATTCGCAATTAATATAAAAATAACTTCGGATGGATTGAAATTAGTTTTTCAAAACTCAACAGTGTGGTCATAAAAAAAACAATAATGGGAAAATAAATTCACAAAAAAAAAAATAGTGGGAAAAGAAGAAAGTGAAACGACTGAAGAAGGCTGCTGGCCAAACATATATGACTCTCGAGATGCGTGCCATCTTTGAGAGGGGACCAAAGTGATCATACCAGCCAGGATTTTATTACTGAAAACAATTACTACTCCAAAATTAAATTAAGTTATTGCTCTGGTATCAACCAAAATTTAAGACAGATATTAATATATACATTTTCAGTTTCAAAATTAAAATATTTATATTTTTTATACCATAATATTTAAAATTAAATGTCAAATTTTAAAATATGGAATTTATATTTTATCAATCACTTTAATAATAAGAATAATACTATATTATACTTCAAGATTTTCTTTAATTTTTCCTTAAGAAAATATTTTTCTTAATTTTAATATTAAGTTTGAAAATTCAAATTTAAACAAAGTTCTTTAAAATAAATTTGAGAATTATTTTTTGTATTTATATTAAATTATAATAGTTGTATTATTTTATTTTATATATAACAATTTTGTATTCTTTTTTGATAATTGTACATTTTTATTTACATTTGCTAAATGGGAATTGTTAATTTTTAACTTTTATTTCTTGTACACATTGGGAAGAGATAAAATGAGATTATGAAGAATAGAGTGCAATAGTCATATCTTTGAGGCTAAAAAGTGTTTAAGAAAGGAGGTAAGTAGTGCTAAGCTTATGTTTCAAGAGATTGTAATAATTTTGCTCACTCAACAGCGTTTTGAATTAGAACTCATGCTGTGTTTTGTGCTATTATTGTGCCTAATTTGCCTCCTTTTGTTTGAGAGTCTTTGTTGATTTTGTAGGAACTTTGTCATTTTTGGTGGATGAATTAAAGGGTAAAACTCAGTTTCTATAAAAAAAAATGGGATTGGAATCTTGTCTCATAAATGACTGTTTTATTACAACATTTAAAGTTATCACCTTATCTTTTTTAATAGTTTTTGTTCACTTTTCAATTAATAATTTGTGAAAAACTTTAGACTTTACTCTCTTCATCCTTAAATATATGAATTTAATTTATTTGTCAAATTAGATGCATGCTACTACTCTTCTGTAGTAATGTAATAAAACCTTTTTTCCTTACTCGATCACTCGGCCATCAAGTTTTATTTTGAATTCGAGAATTAATATTTATTTTCTTGAAATAAATATATTATACATAAAAAGTTTAACAAAATATGAGTCTCACAATGTAACACTCTAATAATATAGACAATATAGTAACTTATTATTTCTTAATTTTTAGGGTGAAATGCAAAAGAATCTTTCAAAAGTGTAAACTTTTTCAATTAAGTCATTGAGTTTGCAAAAATCTCAATTAAATCTTTTGTTCTTGAAAAAGAACTTCATTTTTTAATGAATTAGGATAATAATTTACATAGAAAAATTAAAATGACAACTTCTAACATAAAAAAGCTTGCCAACCATCATAATATTTTAATGAATTTGTATGAAAATTTAAAACAAAGGACTAATATAATTATATCTTATTTAGAAAAAAATAAAGTAGCTAAGTGTTAAAGCACATTCACACACGTTGTGGTGAGGTGTGAGTTCAAGTCTCAACTTACCCTTCTCAGCTTCTTCTATGTAATAAAAAAAATCTTAAAATAATTTAAATAATAACAATAATAATGATGACAATATTTTATAAAACTCAAGAACTAAATTGAGATTTTTGATAAATAAAGGGTTTGGTTGAGAATTGTTTATATTTTGAGGAACTAATTTACATTTACATGTGATTTGTTTGTTAATTCAAAATGAAACATTCAATCTTAAAAGAGATTATTTAAAAAAGACAAGGATTTTTTTAATAAAAAAGAACACCAACGATATAGAGCTTTTACACAAAATAGACTCATCCTTAATAAGATGGTCCGTGGCCCCCAACGGGTGAAAGGGTTAGACATGAACCCTTTCGAGCTTGTCAAATGTCAAGAATGTACCAAGCCTTAAAAGAGTTACTCTGATCTTGTCAATGGCAGACTTTATTCACATGAGCAACCTTAGACTTGCCAAGCACGAACCTCATCATTTATAATTAAGATCTCTAATATATGTCTGAACCAAAGAACAAGTGTAGTAAAGTGTAGTCTATGTATTATTTTCTTCATACTTTTTGTGAGGAACAAAGGAGAGAGATTACAATTCTAACCGTTCATATTGCACTGGAGGATGTAAACTTTCTATAATATTATTATTTTATCTATTTTTCTCTAAAAAAATAAAATGTTAGATTCTTTCAATTGAAAATATTCATTTAATTCTATCCAAAAATTAAGGATAGTCTTTCATTTTGAGGTTACCTTATACTTCTTATTTATATAGTTAGTGGTGGAGATTGGATGAATTAATTAAATTAAAATTTTCTAAATTAAAGAGAATATTTGTGAAATTGTAAATGATAAATATGTTTATTTTTAAAATTTTAACATTCAATTGAATCGTGGATAATGGAGGAAGATATATATATATATATATATATATATATATATATATTTAATATATAAGTCATTTTAAAATTTTAAAATAAATTAGGAGTTAAGGAAAAATGTATTTTTAGTTAATTATCTTAATTAAGAACTCTTCTTCCAAGGTATGTAATCTTATTTTTTTGAAGGTAATGAGCTGTGTGTTTATGTTGGGAAACAGAAACAAGTAAATATAATATTAAAAAATATAATAAATATTTATCAGATTCTATAAAACAACTTAAGAAAAATTCAAGAATTTTAAGCAAAATATTTCAAACAGTTGGAAATCTAACTCTATTCTACAATTTGAGAAACATATTTCACCTATATATTCATATTTATTTTGTGCAATGGGTTTAGTTGAATGTCCTT
Organism: Apocynum venetum; assembly: GCA_019593545.1. Taxonomy (NCBI): domain Eukaryota; kingdom Viridiplantae; phylum Streptophyta; class Magnoliopsida; order Gentianales; family Apocynaceae; genus Apocynum; species Apocynum venetum. The sequence goes on from SRSM01000324.1 coordinate 4,669,017, forward strand.
GTCATGCATGCATAGACAATAGATGACTATTTAGATAAGTTGAATTTAAGTTTTGTTGGTGGCGTTGTGCAGTAAGGGGAATTGTAGATAAAATTTAAAAATAAATTAAATTAAATTAATGAGCAATGAGCACCTTTTGATGAGTCGAGAGAGTTGGCGGACCTTGAGGTTCGTTTTTCAAGTCCAATTTTGTTATTAATGAACCATATTTGTCATGTTAGGGCATGTGCTAGACACTAACGAAAGGGTCTACGGTGTTGAATTATCTTTCACAATGAAAAATGAGTAATCGCATTACTGAGGAAGAGTCTATTTTGAGTCAAACCCCCCAACAACCCACCCACATGGCATTCCATGTGAGATCAATGCTCCATTCCCATGCACGTGGGATTTCTAGTGAGATTAATGTTCAACAAAAGAACTTATTTCAGTTACCAAAATTGAAACACAAAATCCCCTAAAAGAAAGAAAAATTGAAACACAAAAAATCAATTGTGTCTAACCATTAATTAAGTCTTAAGAGGATGCAAGGGGGGGGGGGGGTTTAGAATCGATGCTCGAAAGCATATATCTTGAGGTTTTCCTTATAAAGAGTGAATAATACTCCATTCCTTTCGTTTACATTTGGCTTCTAAAAATCAATAAAAAGTTTTTCTTTTAAGGGTATCTCAAGCTATCAACAAATACTCAGATGAAGAATTTCTGATGTGAGTCAACTCGGGACTAATCACTTGACAAGTAAATTGAAGGGTAGATATGATTTTGTAACTTGAACAAAAGACATTTATCAATAAAAAGTTATTACACTATTTTTGTTATTAATTTGATTATTGATGAAATTATTAATTAATGAAATGAAAATAAAGAGATTATTAATGTAAATTTAAATAAAGAATATGTTTATTTTATAAAAGAATGTATTTGATTTCGAATATCTAAAAATAGAATTATAAACATTTAATTATGTTGAAGAGATTAATAATTAATAATTTAAATTTTCGTATCATATCAAGAGATACTTAATTTGTTTTCCAAAAGAGAAAACAAATACTTAAATTTCAGATTTATTGACTTGATCTGCGAAAATTGGTGTTCGGTTAAATATTTTCGGAGCAGATCATGTTCGTGTTAGTTCTTTTTTTAAAAATAAAATAATTATGTTCATGTTAGTTAAAAGATTCCAGACATTGGATATGCAGTGCTACAGAGACCAATCAAACCACACCTTTCCAAAACAGTAATGCCGTTACCTTTACTAGTTTATCGAACTACCCATTGTCTGGTAGGCACCAACTGAATAATAATAATATGTTAGCAATTTCATCCTGCACCGAACCATCCCAAGACTGACAGACGTTATCCAGACATGATTACTATTTATTTTTTATTTATTACAGGTGTTGAACATAGAATGTCTGAGTCTTGAACGATAACTACTGCTAACGAATAAACTACCATCGGCAAAATGTCACTCATTAGTACTATAAAAATGTGGCTATAGAGAATAACGAAATGCAAATTAAAAAAAAATAAAATCATGGCTTTGATTTACGTTCTTCTCTTGATTTTCATCTCCACTTGCAGCGCACAGTCTGCAGATCCAATTTTCAAATTTTGCAATGACGATTCAAAAATCAACAGCAGTACTAAAGTGTCAGCCAACATCGATAACATATTGGCCGAACTAGTATCGACCATCAACGCCCGAGATGGCTTCACTATTGCCTCTCAAGGCAAATTAGATATTGGTGACCACCGAGTCTATGGGCTTGCACAATGCAGGGGTGATTTGAATCGCAAAGATTGCTTGAACTGCATTCAATATGCTTCCAAGGAAATTCGCAAACGTTGTCCAAATCAAACTGATGCCAGGATTTGGTACGATTATTGCTTCGTAAGATATGATACAAGGAATTTTTTTGGACAGCTCGACACTTCCGTTGGCGTTATCTACAGCCAAGTTACTCGAAAGGTAACAAATCCTGAAATTTTCAACAAAAGACTAGGAATCATGATGGATAGGATGAGGTCAGAGGCTGTGATGCCTGGAAAGAAATATTTTGCCAGTGGAAAGAGTCTGCTGTCTCCTTATAGTGTTTTGTACGCCTCGGTTCAGTGCACTAGGGATGTATCGAGGGTCTCATGCGCTCAGTGCCTGGCCACAGCCATTCAGCTGTTTCGCAGAGATTGCGGTCACAGAGAAGCATGCCAAGTTCTGTTTAGTACCTGCCGTGTTCGTTATGAAATTTCCCTTCTTCTTTAAAGAGATTTTAGTCAAAGGACAGATGAAAAGCTATTCATCCATAGTCTTTAAACCTAGGTTTTTATAACTGTGTATTTACGTGTATGCAAATAAAATTTAGCCTAAGCGCCTTATAAACAACAAGTCTATACAAAGTAAATTCTTCAGGCTCTTTACCATAATTTGTTTTTTTTTTAAGAACAATTTCATTAAGAAAATGAAGCAGCCGTAACAGTTGAGATTACATCTGGTAAAATCATTATATCACTCAACAATCTAATTGTAATTAAAGGAATGATGTTGTAAGTAAATATTAAAAATTATATCGGTCAGTGGCATCGATGGTACTGGGCAGCAAGGGGCTTGGTGTTGCGACAAGATTTTTAGGAAGAAGAAGGAAAAATTATGGGTGAACTTAGATTTCAATTTTTCCCTTGATAGGCCATGCTTTCTTTGGCCAGATTCCGGTTGTTAGTCCGTCGGATGGACCAATTCAGTTGATAAAAATATTATTTAGAAAATAAAATAGATTGATAAAAACAAAAGAGATCAATATATCCAAAAAGTGAAATTTCAAAGACTAAATTGACTGTCTAATACATTGTTTTTGAAGGAATTTATGTAAAATGATAATTTTTTCTTACAGAAGAAAGTCGCGTGACACTTTTTTACGGATTCCGTCTGATTTTAGTCAAATAGCCTTAATTGACAGGAGAAAAAAAAAACAGTTAAAAAACCAAAATAGTTGAAAATAAACTTTACTCATTTTCCACTTTGGCCTAAAAAATATATAGTTCAGGGGCTTATCCTTCAAACAATGTCAAAAACTTACTATCTAAAAACAATGTCTAAAACTAATTGGAAAAAAGAGAATTGGTGTGACCTGTGTAAATAACTATTGGAAAAAGGAGAATTGGTGTTACCAGTAAAGAAAGTGACCTGTGTATATAATATAACTAGATTCTGACTATATTTCAACTTAATATTAAAAATTAAAAAAAACTTTCACATAGAATATCTTAATAGAATTTACATATTAAGTTATATGGTATTACTATATCAAAAGTTCTTTTTATTTTTTTGTATTAAGTTAAATAATATATGCATTTGAATATGGAAGTATTTTTATTCAATTTTGGATTTTCTTCTTTAGAGTTTAGGATTTAAAGGCAAAACTTCAATTACAAAAAGAAGCTTCCCCAAGATCCAGATTCTAGATACCATCATAATGAATCCATGAGCGTCTTGGAAACTTCCACCAGAATGAAATTGTCTAGTCAAAGAAGTATATAGACATAAACCCATCAAGTTTATAAGCTTTGGATATATATAATATAAATTATTTATCATGACGGCGTTTGTTCAAGGTTTTTGAAATTAGGTACACATTGCCAAGAAACCAATCAAAACCACAACTTTCCGGAACAATAATGCGTTTACTTTTACCAGTGTAGCGAATTGGTGATACTCCTAGTGCGTACCAAGTCAATTATGTCCGCATCGTGTTCCCAATTTCATCTCTCCACCAAATGATCCGAAGACTTGGCAAAAATATCCAGATACTATGACATAGTATAAGAATGCGGCTATGGAGAATGAAATGCAAGTGAAAATCATGGCTTTGATTTACCTTCTTCTTTTGGTTTTCATATGCACTTGCAATGCACAATCTGCAGATCCTACTTACCAGTTTTGCAATGATAATGCAAAAATAAACAGCAGTAAAGTGTCAGCCAACATCCATAGCTTGTTGGCTGAACTAGTATCGAGTATCAATGCCCAAGATGGCTTCACTATTGCCTCTCAGGGTAAAGAAGGCGACCAAGTCTACGGCCTTGCACAATGCAGAGGTGATTTGAGTAGCAAAGATTGCTTGAGCTGCATTCAAGATGCTTCCAAGGAGATTCGTAAACGTTGTCCAGATCAAGCTGATGCCAGGATTTGGTATGATTATTGCTTCCTCAGGTATGATACAAGGAAATTCTATGGACAGCTTGACACTTCCTTTGGCCTCATCTACCTAAATGTCCGAAATGTAACAGATCCTGATACTTTCAACAAAGAACTGGGAACCTTGATAGATAAGGTCAGATCGGAGGCTGTCATGCCCGGGAAGAAATCTTTTGCCACTGGAAAGAGTAAAGTCTCGCCATTTATTACTCTTCATGCCTTGGTTCAATGCACTCGGGATCTATCGCAGCTCTCATGCGCTCAGTGCCTGGCCACAGCCATTGCCAACTTCCCAAGAGCCTGTAGGGACAAAGAAGGATGCCAAGTTCTATATAGCACTTGCTATGTTCGTTATGAAATATATCCATTCTTCTTTCCTCTTGATCTACAAGAGAAGTTAGTCAAAAGACAGATGAAAGACTATTCGTCCATACGTTTTGGACCTTAATCCTTCACTATATAGAGGAGACTGATCAAGAGAATGCACAATAATACTCTGTATTATTCATTTTCATTTTAACCTTTGTACTGAATATTTACATATATGCAAATAAAAGATAGCCTCAGTGCCATAAACCACATCACATCTATACAAAATAAATTATTCAAGCCTTTTGCCAGAAGCTTTGCAAATCTATCACAAATTGTTGGCCACATCTTTTCTTCAAATGCTTAGTTGTTGATTATGCCATAACTTCTAGGGAAAGGGACAACATCTTTGATATCATTTAGGCCAGAGGCAAAATGAACTAATCTGTCCAAACTGAGACTGAAGCCTGAATGTTTGGCAGTACCATGCCTGCGTAGATCCAAGTACCATTCATACTCCTGTTTCCCCAAGCCCAAATCTTGCATCCTGAAAAGCCAAAGTGAAACAATTTATAAGAGGATAGTTAGTTAACCCTAGGGGATGGATATAGAGGTCCTGATAAACTAAACTTCCTGAATAGAATAGAAATTCTTAGAATCCGTCAGAAGTTTGCATATTTTAAAAAACATAGAATTGATCAAGGTTGTTTTGATGAGCAATATATACTTTTCTCAGTTGATAACTCATAAATTTAGGAATTCTCCTCACCTTTTGACTAATACATTCAGGCGTTCCTCCTTTTGGCTTCCTCGTATGATATTTCCAACCTGCAAGACAAATATTTTCCAACTGAGAAACAAACTCAAATTGTTACCAATGATCTTAGGGGAATGAATACTTTGACAGCTTAATGCACTTTTGCAAGACAACTGATTCATCTATATATTCTGGTGTTACCTTTGGTACAATCACATCAAATGCAGCAACTGTATTCCCATCATGATTCAGACGCACATAGAATGGCTTGAGTTCTTTTGGATAGTTGTATATAATGACTGGCTTTTTGAAGATCTCATCTGCCAGATAACTGCAATAAAAATTGTTAAAATTCTTTATCTATTAAAGCAAGATCAAACGCAGGCCAATGCTTCATACCTTTCTTGTTCTTCAGTTAAGGAAACACCATATTCTACCCTGGCTTCAAATTTCTGCTCTGTTGCCTGATTCAGGAGATTAACGTCATATATAGTGCTTTCTATGATGCATTGTGTGTACAGGTGTTAGCTGGAGTGCACAACAAACATTTGGCAAAAGATTTACCTGTTTCAGAATTTCCACTGCTTCTGCATATGATGTCTTTTCAAAAGAACTTGAGACCACTGATTGAAGGCGATCTACAACAGTTTTATCGATCCTCTTGGCTACGAAATTGAGGTCTTCAGGACAATTATCCAAAATCCATTTGCAGGCAAATTTCAAAAACTCAGCCCCACACTCCATGGCATCCTTTGAAATGGAATTTGAGAAAATGAAAGAGTTGCTAATGTTAGTAACCACAAAAAATAGGTAATGTGCTGGGCAGCGAAATCATTACCTTCTAAGAAAGAAGAAATACTAAAATAGGAAATAGCAAAGGAAAAGGAAGATAGTACTTCTAGTTGTGTGAAAGCCATTTCAAGTTCAACCATCCACATCTCAGCCAATGATCGCTTGGACTCAGATCGTTCTGCAAGAAATCTTGGTCCTAATGTGTAAACATTTCCAAGTGAACATGCAAAACTCTCCAGATGAAGGTGCCCAGAAACTGTAAGATATGCCTGGTGGGAAAAGAAATCTTCAGAGAAGTTGACCTTCTCTGCTTTCATCACATTTCCAGATTTGGCCTTTTCTCTTGATTCCAACTGTGCAACAAGTGCATTGGTCTTTTTGAGATCTTGAACTGCAGCAGCCAGGGCTTCCTTGTTGCTTTCACTTCTCTTGAGTTCTTCAACTTGTTTACCTTTTTCCTTGATAGAAGCCTTGACAGCTTCAAGGCTAACACCTTCAGTATCATCCCTGGGAAGTTTGCTCTCTTTTTCTCGGGCTTCTTCACCTAGTAGCTCCTTGAGTTTCCTACTATGATTGGGGAGTTCGGAAAATGGGCTTGGAACGGATTCAACTTTATTGAACAGAGTTGTCACTTGAAATTTCTTACTAAATCCTTCAGAGTCTGTGCATGTAATTATGGGCACTTGCACATAAAGAAACCCATGATTCTGGAAGAAGGTATGAGTTGCCAGATTGAAGGCACTATAAATTCGATTAACAGATGCCACCTACAAGATGTTTTTGGTGCAAATTAGTGAGAGCACTACGAAAGAGCACAGATTTCCAGAGCTCCATAAACCAACGTACAGGATTTCAAAGATGAAACAATCATATAGAATCATTGACCATGCCTTGGTCCATCAATTATCCTAACTCCAATTATCCTATTGATTCCGGGGTCAAAAATATAAGAAATCTGTCAGTATAAATTGATCCGGATGCAACTATCGAATGCTTCCGATTTCCATTCTGGCTATGCCGTTTAATCAAGTAATAGCAGCTCAAATTCAAATGTTATCAAGGATGCCCTTCCAAAGTAATTCTAGTAATTCTTGAAAGAAGTAGCACAAAAAAAAAACACAGAAATAGTAATTACCGTTGTAGTCCGTGACCGGAAATGAGAACAATCTCGTAACATTTCCAGAGGCAAACGTTTCTTTGATAAAGGATATTTTTTCTGATCCACGGTCCCAACATGAAGGAGTTCCTCTACTTTGAGCTCGATTACTTGCTTCCCCTTAATAGTTGGCTGCTGCAATATACCTTCGGCCATTATGCAACTTCCGGTAGGCATGAGTTGGATGGGAGGAGCTATAGCCGACTCTACCGTAACCTGACAGACCACAGAACCGAAGGAAAAAACAACTGAACCTTTCATAAATTGTTCATTGAAAAACAGAGAATTATTTGAAACAGAACCAACAAACCTGAAGACTAGGCGCACACGATCCATCGCTAACTTGTAGAAAAGCAATTGAAGGTTGCGGTGGCTTATTTATAACAGCATCCAATTTTTCACAAATCCGGTGATCGCCAACGCCCAAGACCTTAATGATGGACCTTAAAAAAGGTATCCGAGATTGAAGAACTTCCACACAGCTTACCCCTTTAGGCCCAACGGCATCAGCAGGCTCGACAGGAGGAGGCTGCACAGGACCCTCTTTCTTAACCTCCCTAGAGGACTTGACCCATCCGCCGATCACTACTCTGTGACCCACCAAACCAGCCCCACCATCACTTCGCCCAACTATGTCTTTCAAGATCACCCTTTTTGAGTAGTTGGAAAGGGTCACGGGCATTATTTCATTCTGCGATTTTTCCTGTTCCATTTGTGTGATATAAAGATGAAGAAACAACGGTTGCAAATGAAGAAGAAAGACAAGTTCTGAAATTCAAGTGGGCTATTGAGCTTGCAATGTTGAGATTTGGAATGGAATAGGGTTTTATATAGGATGGGGAAGGAGGAGGATGATACTTTGCTTGAGAAGCCATTGGGAGGATTGAGAGAAGGAAGATGAAAGAAGAGGTTGTTGTTGAAGTGGTGTTTGTGGGAGAAGGAAAGGGATTGTTTCTGGGTATTGCCATCTCTATGCTCGGGGAAGGGGAAAGAGAACGAGTGACCGGAGGCGAGGGTTTGGTATCTTTCGAAGATCGGGAACTGCGCGGGAGTTTACCCACCCTTAACGACTTTTCCAAATTGGTCAACGTATAATTTAATTATATTTTAATTTATTTTAAATTCAATGTCTATTTTTTAAAAATAAATATAATTTTTATTTAAAGTGTTATTAATAAATTTTTTTAATTTAATATATTTATATTTTATTAATTCGTTACCTCTATCCATCACTATTTTAATTTAAATAATTTACATTTTATTGCTTGATATATTTCAATATCTATTGATATCATAGTATTAATGTTAAAAATAATTTGATAAATTAATTAAAATCAAATATATTCCTTAATTTTTAATCAAAATCAAGATAAACATTTAATTTCGAACGAAATGATTAATTCTTATGAAGACTTTTTATTGTTATCCTTATTACTTCCTAAATTAAATAAATGTAACTTAAGAATTATTGAGAATTAAGGAATATTTATGATATTTTACATTTAAGCATTATATAAGTCCCTGAATTTAAGCATTAAATGATGCATTTTTTAATATTATTTTTTAAAAATATAATTATATTTTTAGAATTGAAATAAAAATCATTTTTAAGTGAAATAAATCTTTAAAATATTGTATACAAATTGTTATTTATTTACTTTTAATATTATCCCTATGAAACTTCTCTGCTTTAGTTTCCTATTTAATTGAATGATACTACAACAAGTGGTTTAATTAATAACATGCATTATCATTATTTTTTTGAAAGGGAATAAACATTATTTTCTAAATATTAATTTGTGTAAAAATCTTGACAAAATCTAATATAGCATATATTCCAAGTAGAAGTAGTGTATATTATACAAAATTATTAGATAACTGAATATCTTTCTCAAACCTATTTGCAGAGTAGTAGAAGCTTGAAAATCGCCGTGTGGGGATTTGGGCTCCTGCATTTTTTTTTTTTTCCTGACATTAGTCACGAATGTATGTACATCTAATCATCTTTCATAAAAAAAAATGTTAAAAATATTCATAAGGTGCTATCGTTTTGATATCTCTCACATTAATCACTTCATTTTTTATATAAAAAAATTACCATTAAATATCTACCTTTCTAGGCAAATTGAGATATCTAGCACAAAAAGTATTTAAATTTTATGATTAAGATATTCAATTTTTTAAGGCATCTAAACTTTTTTATGAATTTGGTAATTAATGTATTTTCATCAATAAAAATGTTAAGTAACCATTAGTCACCAAAATTATCGAGAGTATTTAAGTCAATCCATTAAAAGTTTGACATATTTAGAACATTTTTTTTTTACTTTAATAATTAAGATGCATAATCTTTAATTTTAATTTTTAAAACACCTTAACTCTTGTGTTGGGAAAGAGAGAGATGATAAAAGAAATGGACCAAAATACCCCTGATAAAAATTTAGTCAAATGATTACTACCTAACTATTTTATAGATAAAAGTGTCTTAATAATCAACATAAAAAAATTGAAGTACCTTTAAAAATCAAACTTGAAGATTATATGTTTTAATCACTAAATTAAAAAAAAAAATTGTGTGCTAAGTATATTAAATTTTTAGTAGGCTGATCTAAATAGCCCCTCATAATTTTGGTAGCTAATGGTTACTTAATATTTTTATTGATGAAAAATACTTTAATTATCAAATTAAAAAAGTTTAAATGCCTTAAAAAAATTTAAAATTAGGTATGTTGATGAATGGATCTAAATAGTTTATGTACTTAAATAGAAAGGAATTATGACACATTTCAGAGAGAAAAATACAAGTAGAAAGGAATAAAAATTGCATGGCCCAATGCCCTTTCGGTCTTCTGATATTGTATCTCCAAAAAGCACTGAAAAGGGCATCTAATATATAGATTTGTTTAGTGAACCTGACAAGACTCTGGGTCTTTCGCACCGAAAATTTGGAGGGACTCGGCACAACCACGTCTCGGCCCAATAAACTGCTTCCGGAACACCACAGTTTTGAATGATTTGTCCTCGCATAACATATTTATGGATACTTTTTATATGCGAATTATATATATATATATATATATATATTAACATCCCTGAGTGACAATTCTATCCATAATTTATATTCGAAGAATTAATTCATGTATTTTGAATGAAATTTTAAGAAGTATTCCATCCATCTGGCATTACATGTTAATTTTACTCTTTGTCCAAAAAAATTAAGTTAATGAAAAGCATTCACACATACCAAAGGTATTTTTTTTCCGAATATATCATTATTTAATTTGTCTTGAAAAAATAAGAAAGTATTAAGAATAATAAAAAAGAGAGAGAGAAATAGATGAATTGAAAATTTAATCTTTTGTTCTAAACATTAAAAAGAGACGATAATATATAAATGGAAGAGAAGGTATAGGGGAGGGAAGGTATTTTCTTAAAATTCCTTTGTTTAGTTACAAAAAATGGAGGAGAGGAGAAGGAAAATTTTTATTCATTTTCTCTCCATTCCCCTTCTCGAACCCACCTCTAAAATTGGGAAAATTTGAATAGGAGGAAAAATGTGATTATTAAAATTACTAAATTATATTTATTTTTTTTAATAATTTCACTTTTATCATCGAATCTCATCTTCTTCTCTACTTCATTTTCCTCTCATATTTTTCTCTTCTCTCCATTATGCCTTCTTCTTCATCTACTTTTTTTAAAAATAGTGTTATATCAAAGAATAAAGAATCATATTTACCACAAAAAAATATAATAAAGAAAAATTAAATGTTGTAAAAATATAATAATCAATTTAATTCAACTTTTCCTCCACTCTCCTTACAAATCAAACAAAGAAGTTTTATCTTCTCTCTCTTCCATTAAAATCTCTCTCATCTCCTCCCCTTTTTTGAACTAAACAAACTCTTAAATAAAGAGATTGTAATGAAATTTAAATTAAAAAAAATTCTTTAAAAAATATTCAATTTTAGAAAAGAATATTTCGTAAAAAAAATCCAAATTGGGACTGAAATAATTAATTGGCTAAGCCAAGGCCCAAGGGTATCTGGTCTATCTTTCAATTTTGTCTCCCGCATTGCTAGTGAAGTGGTTGGACCCGAGGCTGCCTTCTCCAAGATTCGATAACATTGTTAGTTTTGTTCCTTTAAGGCAAAACTCAAACATACGCCAACGGTTGCCCCTTGCAACTTGCTGGTTAGTTTTGGGGGCCACATCGTCTTCATCTTACAACTTCGGATGGATTCTTCTTTAATTGTTTCAAAATATAATAAAAAGATTTTATAAAATAAAAAACCCCTTAGCTTAATTATAATCACGTTTCGCTCCGACAGACTTCCTAGATTGGTCCTCCAAGAACCCACCTTCCATCAGAGCACGCAGGAAAAATCTAGTCCTCCAATGATTTTCTGTCGATTCAGTTGTACCTGAGAATTTAAATCTATGTTTGATCCATTCTGTATAAAGAGCCAAGAAAGATAATTTAGAGTTCAGAAGAATCAAGAAAGATCTGGTATAGCTATCTCGATGTAGGTGGTGCTACCCCATCTATGCAAATTGCAATATGACCAAACAAAATAAAATAATGCAAAATGCCCTAAGACAATGCAATTTGCAAAACATCCCTGTTCTGCTGTTCATGGCTATCAAAACATTCGACGGGTCATAAAAAAAAAAAAAAAACATTCGAGTCATTTTGAATGGAAAGGGAAGAGAATCTTGATTCTTGACAATACTTTTGCACCAATTATTTTATTTCTTTCAAAATGATGAATGCATTTCTTGACCATATTGATTTTATATAGGTCTGCACTGCAGTGATGAGACATTTGAGACAATGGACCACACCACTCCACCATAATCATAATTCACAAGTAATATTGCATAAACTACTATCTTATTCACGTAGATGACTACAATACTTGATAATTTTAATGTGATTTTTGCTACTATTTACGAGCACAAGGAAAAGGTTCTTAGAAGGTATATATGAAGGTGTTTTCTCAGAGAGGACAGGACACTTCTAAGGGTATATTCGATTACCAAGAAAGGGTTGTCATGAGGGCACAAAAAACCATATGCCCAACGGTCCACCATCCTAAAGATTGAAAACCAATCAAGACAGGAATTTTCTTTCAAGAAAAAAACAATTTTGTTTTTTTTTATAATAGAAATACGCCAGTAACTCCATGCAGAAGTTGGCCCTTTTGTCAGTTGGGGACCTCCATTGCGTGCTCTTCTCTCAGCGCTGCATACATAGCCGGCCAGTCTATCCCTTACGGTCATTGTTCAACCACAAACCGCTCCATCTGCCATCCTCTTCTCTTTCTTCTCTTCATCAATATATTGACTACAACCTCAGCCTTTTCTCCATCAAACATTTCCCCCCACTCTAAGGTGAAAAATGGCCGGGACTACTACTAAGCCTCCCTACTTGAAGTTTCTCTTCTTCATTTCACTAATTACTGCAGCATTTCAAATACAAGGTCATATGGCTTCTTCCAGTTTGTTTTCCTACAGTTTCCCCTGCTAGATGCATACAGAATGTGCTTAATTCTATACGGGCACTGAATTTTTATTTTATTTTTGTATTTCATTATTACTTCTTTTGCCATGGTGATTAAATTTTGATTTTTACCCTTCTGTTTATAGGTGTTGCTGGCTCTAGAACAACATTGGCACTTTCTTACCAGGGGAAGAAGGTCCATCAAACACCTTCAGCAAACCAAGAAATAGATTTGCAGGTACAAATTAAGGACTTACATTTACTATAAATCCCTATAAATTATGTCACTGAATTTTAGAAATAGCTGATTATTAGCTACTTCTCCATCATAGAATAGTGGCGAAGGAAGGATAAACAAGAATTCAAAAAGATTGATGATAGGTTCAGTGGCGCCAACCTGCACATATAATGAATGCAGAGGTTGCAAGTACAAGTGTAGGGCAGAGCAAGTTCCAGTGGAGGGGAATGACCCTATAAACAGTGCCTACCATTACAAATGTGTGTGTCATAGGTGAAATTCATTTTATTATCAAGTGAAGAGCCATGAATTTTGCATTACTTCATAGATGGAGATAATCATATTCTAGCTAGGTAGAATCATTAAGTTATCGTCCCCCTTCTCTGTTCAGTATCCAAATTGCTCTCATTGTGTCAATATATGTGTTTCAATATCCAAGTTTATTGGATTTGGATGGATGAAATTTTTGTAATGCGGTAATAGTACACTTCTGTTTTTTCTTTATCTCTTTTCATCTTTGTTTGGATGTGTTGATCTATTAGAAACCAATATAGATTTATGGTCAGACAGAGAACAGAGGTCCGTGAAAACGAAGAGAATGAGAGTTTTCCAATGACATCCACAATATGGTCCCGCGGGGAACTTCTGAGGAATACTTAAATTATGCAAAAGATTAATGTTTTAGTTTTCAGCTCAAAAAAAGAGCAAACGCTTGCTAGAATTTTGAGGATTTTGTTAAAGGTTTTTAATTTAATCCCTTTTTATGCAGTTAGTGAAAATTTAATATGTTAGGAGATACTATTTTTATTCAAATGGAGCCGGTGGAATCTAAATTTTAGAACTTAAATGTATTAAAATGAAGTAAACGTCGTCGTTATAATCTAAGATTCACGGCTTCAGTTGTACTTATGTTCAAAGTCTTTTGTTAATTTTATATAATTTGTAAGTTTCTAATTTAACTAATAAAGAACAAAATTAGTAGAAGAATTATGGAGGTAATTACTAATTAAGCAATGAGAAAGGGGAGGTTAGGTCTGCAATTGGCACATGGAATGGGACCCAACTATATGTGGATTAATGAAGATTGTTCACATGGGCAAGATTGTTTGAATCTGTTCATTTTGCACTATTTTGGCAGGAGCAAATTCAAGTGGTGATTTTTGCTGCAACAAACACAACACAAAAGAAAAAAACAAAAGAAGAAGTTTAAATACAAAATCAGTTTAATTGGTAGGGAAAAACATAGGACAAAAGTATTAAACATTACCTACAGGGAGTGGGGGCCGTTCTAGAAGTTCAGAGAACGCAAATAAATAAAGCGCATCTTACTAAAAACTACATACTTCTGACATCGCACTTCATTTTCATTTTCATTTTTATTTTTAGTTATTTTATGAATTCAAGAATCTTCTTCCTTCTGTCATCAGACAAGCTCTGGTTTTTGTTCAATACGTATGCTCTTGTCTTCAACTTGATTTTTAATATTGATTAAAAAATATATAATGAATGTTATTATCATTATATATTTTTATAAAGTATTATTAAAATAAGTTCATCATTTATTAATATGAATTTAATATAATTTTTTATATAAAAATAATCTCACTTTAAATAGAAATATTTTGATCAATTAATAAATATATATATTTTAATAAGTAAAATGATATATAATTTGAAAAATAATAATAAAAAAAATCTATCAAATTGAGATGAATGGAATATTACATAATCTCTTTCAAATATTCAACAACGAATCTTTGATTATTTTAAAGTATTCTTGAAATATTAAATTATTGAATTATTAAATTTACAAATTACAATTATAAATTACCTATGATTTTTAAATGAATTTAATTTATTTTAATTATATTTATTAAGGTATTATATTAAATACGTTATATGTTATTTTTTGGAAAAAATATCCAAAATAAAATTTATCATATTCCATGATCCATGCATGGCGAGCAATTACACAGATATTGTACAAATAACAATTGCATATTACCCGAGTCCATACGATATGGGCTTTTTACAAATAAAACGAATTTTTAACAATTAGACCTTTCCTTTAGGCCCAAATTAAGAATTAAAATTAATTGCAATTTCATTCTTCAACAGCCCATTTGGATGTTGGCCAATGAAATTAGTACACTCAGGGAAGCGGCGGCGAGACGTCAGTGTCTCTTCCATTCATTTTGAAGGAAGTTATTTGTAAAATTCTAAATGTAAAAGATATTTACTTTTCAGAAATAAATATTTAATTAATCTTATGTACCTTAAATAAACACGTGAACATTCCCACTTACGGCTGAAATAATTCATTAAGAAAAGAAGTTTTTTTTTTTTTCTGTTTCTTAAACAAATAATACTCTCGTGGAGATTCCTGCGAATCTGCGAAAGATTTCAAGATATTTGCTTTGCTTCAACGCCAGAAAAGTCTTTTATATGCGTCTCTTTGGCCTTTGCTTAACATAGAGAGTTCGATACTGATGGTTATTTAATTTAAAGGGTAAAGATAAAGATATAATTAAATAAATGAAGGCCTTATTTTAGTTTGAAGCAATGAAATTATTTGGAATAAATTATACCCATGATTTGAAGTATAGATATTACTATTGATTAATTAATCACCGAAATCATGCATTTAAAGGCAGGGAATCTCCTATTAAATTATGCTATTAATAAAAATGGAAATATTCACATTTCTATAATCCCATTCAATCCAACATATGCATCTTTTATCGTGTCGCTTTCAGTTCAAAGAAACCCAATATTATTACATTATTAACATTGTAAATCTTGAATATTTGTTCGATTCTAAGCAAAAAGATGTAGTGAATCTGGAGGGAGGCAGTCAATTTTAGCCTCTAGTTTTACTGTAACAGATTGACCGCGTACGGCCGACATTTTAATTTTCCCCACCACCTGGCAACCTACTATAGTCTTTTGGCTTTAACTAAAGGAAAATTATGATTTAGCCCCTCATATTTTCACTTTTTCCAATGTAATCCCACATGATTTTAATTGGAATTTTTAGTCCCTCATTTTTTCGCATATCACCCAGTGTGATTCTTCCGTCAAAATTAATGTCAAAATCTAATAATCATTAAGGAAAATTACTTTATTTGGTCCCTCATCCTTACACATTTTTTCATTATGGTTCCACTTTATTTAATTGAAATTTTTAATTCTTCAACTTTACACATATCACCTAATATGGTCATTTTTTCAAAATTAATAATGGAATTCCATAATCATATTAAAAAAATTGACCATATTAAAGAACTCAAAAATTATTGAAAAATTGTATCTATTAAAACGTACAAAAGTATAAATTGAAAAAATTTATATATTTAAATATAAAAATATGAATTATGATCAAATTAAATAATTAGTAAAATGCAACCTAACCTTATGAAATTTTCTTGTAGGCCGTGATGCACTAGATTTTCACTCTTATGAGAAAACCCTATAAGATTAGGTTGCATTTATGCATTTATTTAATTTGGTTAGAATTCATATTTTTATGTTTAACTATTTAAATTTTATCAACTTGTACTTTTATAGGTTTTAGTATATTTGATTTTCCAAAAGATCTTGAGTTCTTTAATATAATTATGGGATTCTGTCATTAATTTTGCAAAAATGACAACATTTTGTGATATTTGAAAAGATGATGGACTAAAATTTTCAATTAAACAAAGTGAGACTATATTAGAAAAAAGTGCAAAGTGAGATCAAACAGTTTTCCTTAACTAAATTCTCTTCTGACATCCTAATATTCTCTCTCATTTCCTTTTCTCCATGCAAATATAAAATGTTGTGTGAGTCATTTTTTCACTGCATTGCTTTCCTTTTTTTCTTTTTTTATAATATAATATTTAGACTTATGATTAGAGATAATAACACCAACATCTCATTGCTAATATCATGTAAATGTCTTAAGTGATTAAGATTTGTGAATAATCCAGTAACTTCCTACCAAGGTCCAATCCCATAAAAAAACAAATAAATTTACTTTCACCAAGAATTAAATCCATACTAATGAAAGGAAAACATACTTACATTCACCTCTTTTGTCATTGCATCTATGCTTGGGAGACACATCATTATCATTTTCTTAAATGTGAGAGAAGTGAGGAGAAGGAAAAAACTATGTAGGGAAATCGCACAAAGGATAATAGAGTAATCTAAGTGAGAGGTAATATTATTTAAGATTTTGATTTAGGGTCGAGTTAATAATAAATTGTATGTAGGGTGCCAATAGGATTTCTTATGATATCATCTTTAATTTTTTTAATGAGGTGGTAAAAATATGTTGAGGTTTTTCTATCCAAAAGGAGATGAAAATAGATAGTAACACGACTATCTTAATTTAATAAATAGTATTGCAATAACTAAAATACTCTAATTTCACAATATTTTTCATCCAACAACAAAGAGATATAAATTACTCTTTGCGTCCTAAAATACAAGTCATCATAAGACTTTTAATACCGATAAAAAAAATATTTCACTCCGAAGTTGTTCTTATTTATTATGTATTGAAAATAATAAAGAGAAAAAATGTTTTTTTAGAAAAAGAAAATAGAAAGATTTTATCTTGGAAATAAAAAAAATTATGAGGTGAAAAATGAAAATAAATAAGAGTAATAATATATTATGGCGAAATATCTATAAAATTATGTAAAAAGACTTATATTTTATGACAATAAAAAAGTCATATAATAACTTATATTGTAAGACGGAGAGATAAAAAAATTCTCACTTTTTCCCTCTCTTACCAACTATCTTAATCAATCCTCCTCTCCTATCTTACACTCTCTCTTGTCCCTCGATCCAACATAGGTAAAATGCTTTTTGTTCAAACTATATCCCCGATTAATGTATCAAAAGCATGAAAACAACATGACTCAAAGTGACTGATGAATCTGTTCGACTAAAATTCTTATTGCAAATCTTGCAACATGCATGTTAATACGTTCTAACTTCAATTTGTTTGACCTATTATCTGATGTATAAAAAAAGGAGAGAAAGAAAAAATAAAATAAAATTGACGAGTACTTGATATCTCACCCTATGCTATGAGATCAAACGATATCCAACCGTGCTTCACAAAAGTCAAGATGGAATTAGATACTCTCTACTTCCGATTATGATGATCCGACCCAAAACAGTAGCTACATTGAACATGGCTAATCGACAATAATTGTTCAAACTATACTAGATATTGATCCATTTCTACGACTTTTTGGAGCTCCCTCTGCAATTACTAAGCAGCATCACCTTATTTGAATTTATGCCCCAATGCAAGAATATTGCAATTTTGTGTTCCTTGTCAGTGCAAGAGATTTTTCTATGTCGGGCCACCGAAAGAAAAACCAGTTCGTTATATATTCTACGGCGAGATTTGACAGATTCTTAAACCAAAAAATTCCTTTCTTGGACCAAGCAAGAAGGATTTATTACTTGTTTCCATACGTGAGGATTATATATAACAGTAACGTAACAAGTTGACTATATGGCTTCTTCGAGTTTCCTGAGAATCACAACGCACATGTCGAGTGTTGTTTTTCTTGCATGCATGTGTCAAATCATTTACAGATGATGTTTTTTCTTTCTTTTATAGAGTTTGTTTCGTTCATGTTAAAATTGGACTCGAATACAATGAATCTGTATAATATGTTTTGCTTGTTTTCCGAGTTTGAATATATTTGTTGTTGGTAAATTTCCGAGTTTGAATATTGCTGCTTAAGAATAATGCTAATGTGTTGATTTTCTGGCTAAAAGATAAGTTTTTTTTTATATATATAAAAAAAATGCAAGGAAATGAGAATGAGTGAAAAGAGAACAAATGAAACTTAATTAGTCTGTGTCAAACTCATCTTGTTTTTCCCATTTTTTTAAACTAGGAGAATCAAATCATCATATGAACATATATAGAGAGAGAGATAGATAGATAGATAGATAGAGATGGAGAGAAAGATAATGCCATCATAGATAATTCTAGAAACACATGAGAGAATAAATATAAGACTAAAATAAAAATATTTTTCAAGAAGTTTAGTATTTAATTAATTATCATCGGAAGAGTCCATCACCGATCTATGAAACTTCAATAAAAATATATCATGTGTTTGTGTCCATCACCGATCTATGAAACTTCAATAAAAATATATCATGTTTCAAATACAAACTCAAGTTCAAAATCCCCTAAATGGTTAATTATTTGTGATGATCTCTGTAAACTACCTAGCACTAGTTATATCATACTACTATTATAGTTATCATGTTTATTTTTTTTATTTTGATTAAATGCTTGACTTTAATTAATCTACCAAAATATCATTGAAATTAATGTGCTTCATTCATCTTTTTTTATAAAATGTTTTAATTAATTTCACATATATTAATAAATTATTTAAACTTTTTTATATTCTTATTTATTTTATTTTTAAAATAGAAGATTTATTATTTTATTCTCTCTCAATAAAGTAAGTGTAAATTTAAAAATAACATATATAATAATTATAAAAAAGTAACAAAATATTTTATATTTAGGAATAATGAAATTTGTTTAATGTATGTTATAAAAAGAGTAAATAAGTAATAGATCTTGAGATCTTGAAATACTGATATTTAAGATAAGTTATGAAATCATGATTTAGTTAAATTTTAAATAAAATAATATGTTTAATTTTGAATCAATTAAAATGTAAATAATGAGGATTTAATTAAGGATGAATAGGTACTATATTCTAGTCTTCCTATAGTACGCATGGGCGTGCAATGATAGTGCTCCATTTGGTAATCTCAAATCTTAAAATAAGTACCAAATAGCGATTAGGTCGCTCCAAAGTACCAAATAATAGTTGATTATGTCGCTCCAAAGTCCAAACCATGTAAATTTATCGGTCCTTCCTTACTCTTTTTATTTAATTCTTTGTTTGGGATTGTTTATTCTTGGGGCACTTAACATTAAATATATAACTTTGAAGAAAGAAAAAAGCTATGGCTGCTCATTGTTCAAGAAGGATGACTAGATTTGAACTCTCCCATGGTGCAACAGCAAAACTTCTACTCATTAATTTCTCAACACGGGAAGTTTATATATATAAGGTTTAAATTTATGTATCAATGAATATTAATATATATATATATATATATATGATATTCATTTATAACCTTTTTTTAACTATTCTTATAAAAGGACATTATATTTCAAATGGGAAAATTAATTATATATCTTAGTGATGCTGGAACTTTTCAAAAATAATACATCAATGTATTATTCTCATTCTTTTTGTTTCTTTGATATATAATAACACAAAGTACTATCATGTATAATTATATAGTTCTGTGAGTGATATTAATTCTCTATCTACAGAATGTATTCTTGCATTTTTTATATCTTCTATAAAATTGTGTTTTATAAGTACGAGAAAAAAAAAGTGTGTACCTAAACGTACATTACAATCGGTGACCTAGCTAGGATCCATATATATATATATATATATATATATATATATATCTCTATGACACTTGAAGACTATTTTTTGTTCTAATTAATTGAATCTATAGCGATACTTACGAGAGAAGTGTCTGAGGTACATGCCTGGATTTTCACCTATATGAACATGAAAGTCTAACCCACTTGGATTGCGATGCGTACTATAAATAATCTCCTATATCTTGTAGATAAATACATTATCAATGTCGGTATATAATTAGGGACAGAATGAGCAATATGTAATTAAATAATAAGTATAGTCAATTTGATTTGTTTCCATTATCCACACGCCAAATAAATTATGTAAATTTTTCATTAAACAAATATTGGTCCTTCTTCATATATATTTTGATACGAAACAAATACCTATCAAATTATAATATTTTTTATTGTGTTTATCTGTGCATTTCATGGAGAAATATTCTAGCTAGTTCTCTCTCTCTCTCTCCCCCTCTCCCTATATATATAGTTGTTAAATCAAAAACAAGATCATGAATATTGCTTTATAGGAATTGTAAATGGGAAGCTGATACATGAACTCTTTTTGCTTATCAAATATTTTCGGATTCCTCGCACATTGTTAATGGATGGATGAGAATTTGACTCGACAATATGGTCTTCCGTCCAGCTGGTTTGGCTTTTGAGTGGAGTTTGTCTTCCGTAGGTTTTATGTTGATATCATTGTTTTGAAGGAAATGGGATTCTCTAATTTATGATCCTAAATTCCAGGTTCCAGCTCTGTTCTTTACCTTATACTAGGGTTTGTGTATTTGATCGCATCCAGAGTTATAGCCAGCTACCCCTTTATGTAAATATTGATGATTTCGTTTAATATGAATCTCTTTTTCCAAGAAAAAAAGGGTGCATTAATGTAATTAGTCAGTCTTATGCTTATTCTCAAGTTTAAATTTATCTCAGTCTTCTTCTTTCATTCTTATTGAAACAAAAAATAATTAGTTGCATGTATACCATATTCAATTAGATTTTGACAAAAAAAAAAAAAATGAACAATGTATTGAGTGAATATGCTAAGAGCATTTGATCATAAAAATCTTTATTATTGTTTTTAAAAAAAGGTGATTAATGAAAGAATGCCAGATATGTATGTCAAAAATCTAATTTAAATTTGTAATACATATTGTTCGGGAAAAAAATCACGTTCCACCAATTACGCGAAAATGCATTTCACGGAAGGCATTAATTTTATGTCAAATGAGTATGGTTAGCTTCATACAATTAATAACGCGTCTGCCAATTAGTATTTATTAGTAGTAATTAATTATAAAACACAAACGAATCAATTTCATGTTGAACGTGTTATCAATTACTCCCCCCTCCCCTTTTTTTTTACTCCTCACCTTTTAGATATTTTTATTTTTTTATGTTAAGATATTAAATTTGTTACTTTTTTATTATATCATTCTAGCTAAAACTTATTTAAAAAATTAAATTAAATATTTTTATTACTTCTACTCTATTTAATTCAATTATCTTTTTTCTTAAGCATTTTGTGAATGTGACGAGTAAAAAAACCTGAAGAATTATTAAAGTCAATAGTGAATTCAGTACATTGAAGCTATTTTAGAAACAATGTATAATATTTCATTTCATTTAATATAGGAATATTATAAAATGAAAATGATTAAATATCTAGAGCCATCTATAAATGAAATAAGTTGAAATTTAAATCTAATTATTATTTTTCTAAAAAAATAAGTACACTTAATTGGAGTCACGGTACCGAGTCAAGTGTCACGAGATGACCAAGAGACATCGCGACGAAGTCCACCTGATCGCTAAATTAAAATTATGCACGATTTATGCAGATAATATATAATATTTACGTTTCATTTCAATTTTTATTTTTTATTTTTAATTATTTAATTTATAATTTAATTTGTATTTTTATAATTTTATTATTATTTATAAATTTTACTGAATTGTTGAGTTATTATAAGATTAATCTAATAATTTTTAAATTTTTAATACAAATAAAAAATGTACAATTGAAACAGGGAGATAGGGAGAATACTTAGAATTAGCCAATAAAGTCTGAATTAGGTCCGTGCACCCCACGAGGATTCAAACGGAACGAGGCGAGAAACCACACAGCCGACACGTGTCTATTCTTAATGAGGATTTGTCATTTCTCAGTGCAGCATGAACTGGCAATAACCCGTAACGACAGTGCAAGGCCAGGTTTCGTCTCCATGATCCCTCCCTATATATGCCCCCCATATCTTCCAAGCGCTCCACAACCCAACCGCAGAGCAGAGTGTGTTCTTCTCTAGCAATTTTCTTGTTCTGCAACTCTTTTTTCTCTTTTTCTGGTGATTTTGTGTTTTTGGAGAGATGACAGGGGTTGCGGAAGGAGAAGGGCGTGTGAGTCTTGATCTTCTCAAGAAGAAAATGGATGATTTTGCAAAGGAGAGGGACTGGGAACGCTTTCACAGTCCAAGAAATCTTCTCTTGGCTCTGGTAATTTTGGTTTCTTTTCACTTTATACAAATCTTTTCCTCTTGTCTCATTTTCTTGAGGGGGGTCATTTCTTGGACTCCTTTAACTACTCTGTGTAAATACATCTTTTCTCAAAAAAATGAAAAGGCCAACCACCTTTTGTGGGCTTCAAAATCTGTACTGCAACTGTTGATATAAAGGGATCGGTTTTTGATTTAGACTCGACTGATTTTTCTGTTAAGATTTGACGCAAAAGTTTTTTGACTGGTCCTTTGATTTATTTACCAGTTTGCAAGTCTATTTATGTGATGATATACATAGTTGAGTTTTTTATATTTTTATTTTTCTTGCTTTCTTTCTTAAAACACAAGAAGATTTGAAACAGAGGTGAGAGGTCCATCTTCCGTGAATACACCCGGAGATCAAAAAAACTTTTATCAACAGTAAGAAGTGGAAACGAAGAACTTTTATGTGCTGTCCTTTTCATCCAAAATCCTTAGAATCAACTCAACTTTCTGCTCTTACTTTCTTGTGCTAGCAGCCTACCACCAAAAAGAGAGCGAATAAATATCAGAACCGTGGGAAATTTCTCTTTGATTTACTGGTGACCCTTCATTTCATTTAATTTTTCTCAGGTTGGTGAAGTTGGGGAACTCTCTGAGATATTTCAGTGGAAAGGAGAGGTTCCAAAAGGCCTCCCTGACTGGAAAGACGATGAGAAAGAACATCTGGGTGAAGAGCTCTCAGACGTTCTACTATACCTTGTCAGGCTGTCAGATATCTGCGGCATTGATCTGGGCACAGCTGCTCTACGCAAGGTTCAACTCAATGCCCTCAAATATCCCATTAATCTCTCCAAAGGCTCCGATCCCAACAAGTACTCCAACGCCGATGCAAACACTGGCAACAATAACTAGTTAATTCTCTGGTCATCCATTTGTCAATATACTATATCTGCTTATCAACTTTTTTGGTGTTCTCCCATAATTAGAAAGGTTTGGCCAGATTAGGCTTTTGGCAGAAGGTAGGTTTAATTTGCAGTACAAAAAATTGTTTTTCAGGCTAAGTTTGGTGGGATTATTGTACTTGTTTCAGTGGTGAAAGGATATTTATTTGTTTGATATTAATTTCTGGGAAATTTTCTGACTATTTTGGCAGGTGAGCCAAATCCTTGTGACAAATTCCATGAGATTTCCCTTTTGTGATCTTCATGGCGATGACAATCTCATAATCTGATCATGTTCAAGTATTACATTAAATATAACTTCTATATAGTATTTCTAATGTATTGAGATCATTTTGTTTTCTTTTGAAATTCATTTCCATCATAACTAATTAGAGCAACAGGGCTTTTCAACTCTGGACTTACTCTTACATATTAAGTAATTAGTTTTTTTCTTAAAATTATTTTAATTATTATGTCTTTGAAAATTAGAAAGATAAAAAGAAAGTTTATTCTGATAAAAAAATTTATAAAGACTTTATTTTGAAAATAAAGATAATAATGGAAGTTAATAGTGAAATATTTATAAAATTTTGTAAAATAATTATATTTTTAGATAATAAAATGTCAAAAGATATATTTTTTAAGTGACATATTTTTTAACATAGTGAGTAATAAAAGAGACAAGCTTGCCAAAAACTTAAAGACTTCATTGGAGATCTGGTACCCCCATCCAATGGAGAATATATATATATATATATATATATATATATATATATATAATTCAACTGAAAGTCTATCTTAAGTTTCTCCCAAAAATGAAAAAATGAACTATCGAACACTAATATGTCTTCCCCCACCCCAAAAAATAAAATAAAATAGAAACACATGTCAATTTTATAATATAAGGAAAGAAAATTATAGATTAAACT
Source organism: Apocynum venetum (assembly GCA_019593545.1). Taxonomy (NCBI): domain Eukaryota; kingdom Viridiplantae; phylum Streptophyta; class Magnoliopsida; order Gentianales; family Apocynaceae; genus Apocynum; species Apocynum venetum. Next base: position 4,693,806 of record SRSM01000324.1, read on the forward strand.
TTATAAATCTCAATTTGGTTTGGATTTTAAATTCAAATTCAATATTTCCCATAAAAATATATATTAAAACAAATTTTAATCTTTAAAATTTATATCACATTTTAATTTTAATTTTTTTATTAACCACTCACGTTGGTCCTATAAATTCACATAAATAATATTTTTATTACTTTTTAATTAAAATTATAATCTTAAATAATTTATTAATTATATTTTATACTTATGAATAATGAAAAATCCAAAAAATATCATATTCGATTTTAATTGCTAATCAATTTTTTTTATCCAACTACAAAAAACTCTTCTCATTAAAAACACACTTTTTAAAATCAAATCTAAATACGTTATTAATTTTTTATAATAATTTTGTGATTTAAATTATTCACAGTCATATATATATATATGTATATTATAAAGTTCTTCCACCATTCTATTATTTTGGCAAGTGTCTTTATACAAGTTTTTTGAATATTTTTCTTTTAAAATTAATATCACAATTCACAATGATTCTTATAAAATAAAATTAAATATGAACATTAACTGTCATTAATGGGTCAAGTATGCTATTTGACCATTTCTCAATAAGAAACACTACAAAATAATTATTAACTACTTCTACTAATTCAATTTTTTTAAAAATTACTTATATTAATTTATAGTTATATATTCCATAAAAAATATACATATTTTAAAAATAGAAAATTTTAATTATATAATCCATTAAAAAAAGGAATTACCCAAAATTTAATTCATTAAATGTAGATGGCTTATATTCCTATTAAATTTGGATTTGTTTTTGAGAAATATTACAAAGTTTCTTTTAAAAGAAATATTACAAAGTAAGATTACTTAATTATAATTTTGATATCAAATTGGCGGGTTCAACTATTCAACGGCAAAATTTTAATTTTATGTATGCCAAGTACTACATTCGAAATTATATTAGTAATTATCTAAAATTTAATTCATTAATATAGATAATTAAAGTCTACATAAATTTAGTTTTTTAGAAATATTAAAATGATTTTTTTATTTAATGTGTATATATATTCAAAATGATAATAAAAATTATATAAAATATAATTCATTGATGTAGAGAGTTGAATTCTACATAAATTAGTAGAAAGTAAAATTAAAATATTATTTTATTATTAATAATAGCATAAAAATTTATGAGTTAATAACATATAAATATTTTAAGCTAAAAAAAATGAAAAGTTAATTTTTAATATGAATGAATTTTATGTAAAAATTATATTTCCATCTTCAATAAAAAAATATTTTTCATGCATTACATGGGTGTAATAATATATTGAAAAATATATAATTCATTTTTAATTATAATATATGTGAATTATACAAATTTTCATTTCAAAATTAGCAAACTCATATATCAATTTTCGTTAAAAAAGTTAACTTTAATTCATTGCGCGGATGTAAAAAAATAAGACTAGATTGAAAGAACTTTATTTTTTATTCTTTTAATTATTATTTTCATAGTTATTATTATAATTATATAATTTTAAATATTTCAAACACTTTAAAAATATAAAATCGGTGCAATCATATACACGAACAACTAGTAATTATTACTATAAGATTATTGTTTCGTGTTATGATTGATTTGAAACCACAATATTTAGACCTGATCCATAAATAGAATATGGTCTAAAAATAGATTACTCAGTACAACTGTTGAACAATTTATCTCAACCATTAACACTAAAATCTGCAGAACTCCATCATTAGTCGGTCGTAATCTATTACCGTTTTGACCAAACTGAGCCTTGCCGTAATAGATGTAATTCTTTCTTAGCCGACTACATTATTGACCAAATTATTTAAAATTATTCATGGAATTCTAAAGTTTGTTTGTTTCGTGGCTGGAAAACGATGGCTGCTCGACAAATTTGAAAAAGATTATCTATATCTATCTAATGGAATATTTGTAAAATATTAATCGTAAGAAATTATACTTCTCCTATATTCCGTAACATTAACACTATATTCGGATAATTCAACAATTATATAAAATTAGTACGCTTGATAGTGAAATTAGCCATATAATTAAAGTATTAATTGCAGCATTTGTTTGGACTTGCGATATTTTGAGGGTTGATTAGTGCTACGTGGGACAATCAAATAAGAGACAATATTGATAATGTTTGTTTTATGCTGGTTTTAAAAATATGAATATAATTTACACATGTAGCTAGCAAGAGAAATAAAATATACTCATTTCGTTTTATTCTAATTTTTCAAGTTTTTTGTTTCGAATATCACATTTCAATTGTTTATTTTCTAATTTCAATACATATTTTTACAATTATACTATTGTTATTAATTAATTATTTTGATGAGTTATCAATTATTTATTAGATAATATATATTTTAAAAAAATTAATATTTATACACTAGCTATTAAATTAGGATAATTTAAGAAATTTAATTACGTAATTATCATTTTCAATATCATTCTTAATACTCGTGTAAATTCAAAATGAATAATTAAAATAAAATGTATGAATAATGTTTTGTTATTATGTACGCAACTTTAATTTTCATCTCCAGCATCCAGAAATGGGGATTTGATTGAGGTCAAGATTTTTATTTTTATTAAATAAAAAAAATTTAAAAAAAGTTAATAACAATTGGTTAAAAATCGCATATATACTAACAGGGAAGATACTATATTCAAATACTTAGGAAACTACAAAATATAACAATTGGCCACAATATTCACTTTTACCAAAATAGTAAAACTCTAATAAATGAGATCGCACACAAAGCCTATAATTAATACCTTGGTTAGGGCATGATGTATGAATACACTAACATATCAAATGTCTTCAAAAAAATTCTTAAGGTGATATGGACGCTTGTTTATGTATCAAAAGAATTATGGTTCGTTTAAAATTGAATGTTAATATTTTTATTTTATGATATTTAATATTAAATATTTACATTCTTAAAATAAACATATTTTACATATATATTTTCAATAATAATTTATTTAATTTAAAATATATACATCTTATTAAGAACATATCAAATAATCATCATCAAAGTCATGTCAAATGATACTTAATTAATGAAATGTCAAGTCATATCATATCATTGTCAATTGAGTAAACAGTTAAATAAAAAGATAATCTTCAATACAATATTGTCAATATTTAATATGAATCAACTATAGCTAGCAATATGTTCAAATAAATCCACCTATTTTTTCTCATAAATTTTTAGACAATATCTTTCTCATTTCTTTGTAAAAATGTTGGTATTTTTATTATTTTTGTAAGTGAATCAACCGGTAATACAATCACTCATCATGACATCGTCAATAAAAATTATTATCACATCACTGTGATAGTACTTCTAAGACTTCATGTATTGATGCGCCAACTTTACTTACTAGTAATAATCTTTACTATTAATCTAATTTTTTAAATACATAAGAGTGGATAGATTTGAAACTGAGTACCGATGATTGACATGAGATAGTTCAATGACTATTATTATTTTTTGGACTAAATGTCAACAAAGAAAGGGTATAAAAGATGAACAGCTTACTAAGAGGTTAGTAGTGAAGGTGTGTTCTGAAACATAAGTTTACTTGCAATGTGTAAGTTATTGCATAAAACGAAAAATTTGAATTACAATTTTTTAGCTTCTTCGATCTAATGGAACTATCACGGTTAAGGTAATAGAATCGGAGGATCCAATAGAACAAATCATAGGATAATCTTTTCATTTCATTATTAATAAATAATTTCGTGCGTTTTTTTAAATTCTAAAATACAAGGATCCATGGCCTCCATTTATACTTGAATATGTATATGGCGGTCATTTATATAATGATGATTCAGGCATATGCAGCCGAATCGAAATGCATCAACAAAGGGTCATTTTCTACTTAAAAAATTAGCACTTATTGTCTTGTGTATTGTCATGGGTCGTGGAATAAATTCTTGGTCTCCTTTTGCATAATATAATAGAAAGATATGGGATTAATGATCTAAACTTTTAGTACAATTTACTTGATATTTAGTGAGAGGTGGTTAGTTTACAAGGACATCGAGGTTGACAATTTGCTAAAAAGATACAATGATATAAAGAAACTATACAAATAGTGAAGAAAAGTTGAATATTTAACTCATATGGAGATATGTAGTTTGTTTGGATAGAGGTTTTTAAAGATTGTTTTTTTATTTTATTTCAAGTTTTTAAAAATTTAAACAATAAAATCCTTATACAGGTAATTTAATGAGTAAGTTTTTCAAAATTTATTGTGTTTTGAAAGTATTTTGTTTTATTTTTTAAATAAGTTGTGTTTGAATAAAAAAATTTATTAGAAATTAAAAACTTATTGATATGTTTTTATTTCACATTATTGATAAAAACTAATTTGGATATTTTGGACCCCCTCAAATCCCATATGTAAAATTATCTAAATTTTTTTTTCAAATTCCACTAAAGAAACTAGATAATCTCTCTTCTTCTTCCTATTTTTTTTATTTATCTATTATCATATTTATTAGAATTTTGACATTTCACAAATATATAACTATTTCACTTTTAATTTTTCTAAAAGTAATTTTAAAACTATATATTTTTAAAATATGACACATAAGGTATCACATCCCAAATTGTTTTTGAATTTGGGAACTTTCAAATTGGTAACTTTTTGAATTGTTTCATTTCCAAATGCATGAAGAAATTGAAAATGTCACATCCCAACACACCCTAAATTCATTATCAAATTGTGGGAAGAAACAAATAAGGTGAGTACCAACCACAACAGTCACCATATGGAAGAAATAGTGTCGTTTCACATCCCTCCATTCCAGCAATAGTTTTTTTTCTTCTTCTCTTTTTATAAAATCTGGACATCTCAATAACATATATGAGGGGAAATTGGTTAGGTAGGCAATGCATATCAAACTTCAGCGACTCATAACATGTTTAGCTTCACTAATAGTTTATTATTTCTTTTAAATTTTTACTTATATTAAAAATTAAAGAAAATATTTGATTTTAATAGATTATGAGATTCATGAATTAATATAATGTTCACGAGGGATAAGACTCATATCTTTTTAAATTAAAAATATTATTAATGAAAATTTATATAAAAATAAATATTTAATTTCGAACAAATTAAAATATAAATATAAAATTTTAATTATAGACAAAAGGAGTATGTAATAAAATTAATTTAGAATAAAGTAAACTAAAATTGTACAACATTGTATGAAAATCTTTTTGTCTAGCCTACCTAGCTAGACAAAAACATTTCGTTGAAATTTTGTTTCGCAAACCTAACTACCTAGCTAGCGAAGCTAAGCTACATGCATAATCTCCAATTGTGCTTAAGCAATTCATCTTTAAAACATTAGTTTAAATAAAAGCAATCTCATGTAATCATAATACCCACAACTCAAAAGAGGGGAAAAAGATGAAATTCCTTCTTTTTGAACCATATTTTAATCTTCATTACCATCCCTACATCATAAGGCTCATGATAGTGATAATTACAATGATTATGACATTCGTCATTAATTAACTTCAGGGCATTCTATATATATTCCTCCTCAGGAAAAAATTATCACAAACCAAAAAATACCAAACGACAATATAGCCTATAGTTTGCCTAGCTATGTTCAAGAAAGGTCCAATGCCCACTTCTCTATTTTCCAACTCCACCGTTGTCCTAGGATGGTGCCGGACCCGTCGACGTCCACGGCGGCGAAAGGGTAGCAGTATCCGATTAGGGAATAAACGTAGAGGGTTCTGTTGGGATCTCGTCCGTTGGTGCATTGGAGGGTGGTTTTGTGCCCCTTCCGTATGTTGAAGAAGATAATTATGGAGATGGCTTCTAATGGGAGAGTGATAGAAGCTTATTATTGGTCCTTACCTCTTCTTCGTCCCCAGCTATTTCCCTTGTGCTAAATCAGTAATTAGATCCTTACCTCTTCTTGCTTTTCTTTTTGCTTTTTCTTTCCATTTTCTAATGTAATGGAGATTTATAGGAATCTAAAGATGTACATTGAACTTCTTTCATCTTTCAAGAAAATTGTCTCAATGCTTATTCACAATCATCTCTGTTTTGGCAACAATAAATGTTCACCAGACAACAATTATGGATGTAAATTTAAGCCTTTTCTTCTTCCTTTGGTTTACCAAATCACGATTGCTCTCTGTTGATTCCCGCGTGCTATCTGTTAAGTACGATTCAGATTTGAACTGGGACTGACAATCGAGATTGGCAGGTTCGTACCAGCAACTCCGTAACAGAGTTAGGGAGGTGAAACCGCAATTTACCATGAGTAGATGCAGAGCTTTTACTTCTTTTCTTTTTTGTTTTTTTCAATGACAACTGACAAGAAAGTTGCACACTAGTATACTCCATCTCATGTAACGTAGTAATAGGCTACAAACTACAGGAGAAGGTAAGTTGCACTAGTGTTTTAGAAGTTTAAATTTAAGATGAAATAGAAAATTTCATCTCACCTTCCATCACATCAACCTAATCGACTTCTTGAGAAATTTTATTTTGCAATAAGTTGTTTTTCTATTTTCAATGACAAGATTCAAGAAAGCGACAATTAATATAACCCATCTCGTGTACTAGGCTACAAATTACTTGGGAGGCAATGAATGGAACAGGAGGAGATGTCTTAAAATTATTAGGGAATGTATCACAACAAGTGCAAACTAGCCAACCGAGTTTTCTGATTTTTGTCTCTCGGGTCTGAGACATCACGGTCGAACTCCACTCAATCGAACTTGTTCATGCATTATTTCGGCACTTGTGGATGAGATTTTTCAGTTCATCTCAGAAGGCAGATGGCGTGTCTACAACTCCAGCTATGTGCATAGGTCAGGCAGGACTCAGGGTATTATTGTGTTTTGGCTGTTGGCCTCGGCTCCTACAAAGTACAAATGATACTATTTAATGCATTCGAAACACCGTATAGTATGCTTATTATAAAAATAATTTTTTTAAAAAGCATCATTTATATCATTCGTGAGCAAAGTATTTATATATTGCATGTCTCATTAAAAGTTTGGAAATCTTTTCAGTCTTAATTAAGGTGCCACAATAATTTTACGATTCTGAACTAAATTTTCATTTTTTATATGTGATGTTAAATAATTTCCTTTTAAAAATAAATATTTTTGAAATTTTTTAATAACAATTTAATTTAATTTAGAAATTTATATTTCAATTCATGTAGTGGTATCATTGACTACTGTCTTTAACAGGAATATTAAAGATAAGACAAATTCACTAATTTAGTGTCATATCTTTACTTTTTTTTTTACTATTATAATCCCTTATATTTTATTTAAGTTATAGTAAATCCTTATTTATTTTCAAACAACTATTTTGGTTTCTAAATTGAATTTTGGTGAAAAAGTAACTGAAATTTTAATGAAAAAGTTATCGAAATTACCAAGTAATGTATTACTCGCATGTAAATTCTGGCCAATTTTATATTGAAATTTCGATTTTGAGACTAAAATTGCTGTTTGAAAATAGATAAGGAAATACTATGATTGGAATAGACTATCAGGACTACTGTGACAGAAATAGTAAAGATAAAGGACTAAATTGACTAAATTACCTAGAATTAATAACAAAAAATGCAAAAACTAGGAAAGAACGGTTCAATTGTACTTGGTCCGCGATGTGACGGAAGTCAAATTAATTGGGCTCACATTATAACAACATAATGTAACTGGAGCATTGCCACAAAACAGAAGGGGGTCCAAATGATGAAGGGGCCTGGCATAAGTTTGAGCCCCAAGAATTCAAATCCAGGTCCAATGCCCATCCCTTTTTATATTTGTTTGGTAAAATCTATGTCTATCTTGTCACATTTTACCTTCCTCAAAAGAGAGAAAAGTTCATTCATAAAATATAAAAAAAAAAAAGAGAGAAAAGAGAAAGAAAAAAAAAACTCCAAAAATTTAAAAATTATTATACTCATCACAAGAAAATTACTTGTTAGTACTTGGTGCCATTATTGTCAACATTGTTGGAAAGTCTTTTTATTTTATTTTTATGAGTGTGAACATTTCATTAAAAACATAAATAAACTGTACAAATGAGATAATAAACAAAATGCTCATATCTAATCGTAACAAAAAATAACACACATTATCATAAAAGGTATGTAGAAAAAAACTACAAATAAAATAAAGCAAATACACTATAATCCTTCCACGAATGCTATTGTCACCATCTTCGGGCATCACAGGCACAAGAAGCTTTGCATCACTTTGAATTGTGAGCAACAATCTGTAAGATCTTAGATGTATCAGCAATCTTAAAGGTTGTCTGAGCAAAAAATGAAAACCAAGTAAGGAATGAAAGTAAGAAGAGAATCACATGTTTGATCTAAGAAGATTAGAGAAGAAGATGACATTGAGACTCAGAATGAGTCAAAATCTATTGAATGAAAGATTTATTGAGACTAGTGGAGAAAAAAGGATGTGAAAATACAAAAAAGTATAAGGAATGAGAGTATTTCCGATCAAGAGCAAGATCTGAATCAAATCTGCATCTTGGCTGGCATTAATGGAGAAGCAGAAGGAAAAGGTTGTGAGATCTTCTATTTAATGAGACCATGCATGTATATTTGTGGAAAACTTTGGGTAGTTTCTCAAGACATTGTTGGAAAGTCTTCTATTTAAATAAATATAGAACTAATTCATGAGTAATATACTTTCGAATTAATAAACACAGTTCTCATATCTATTTTATCTTACTTTTTTTTCCCTTAATTTTTTACAGAGGAATAGTAGACAAGAAGCAGGAGAATAGAATAAAATATAAAACTTACCTCAATATTAAACTTAAGATTTGAGACATAAGTTTCGAACAACTTATTTTTTCTACTATTAACAAATTGTTTCAACATTTACCTTCCTAAAACCAATTAAATGTACTAATAAAATACCAAATAATGAAGCAAAGAATTAAAAGAAAATAGAGAAAAATGCATTTTGAGGCGACTAAATATTTTAACATAATAAATGTTATCATCATAATTAAATAAATAATGAAATATTTTTTCTATTTGAAATTAAATATTAACTTTTAACTTGATAAAAAATTATAGACATTTTTAAATCTAAACAAATTATTAATATGGTTAATATTTAATACAGGAGAAACTGATGGATCAACTCAGTTAAGTATTCTTAAATTGGAAAAGGAAAATGATTACTTTTTTTTCTTTTTCTTCAGATTATTGAGAAAGCGGAAAAGAAAAAGAAATATAAGAAAAAGGCGAAGATATTTGAAGGATTAAAGGCTGCATCTTCAATCTACAAACCTCTGTAAACAGGAGATTTTCAACTTGGACTCCGACCTCAGAATTGGGTGTTTTCGGAAACTCCAATGGCTTCCTCTCTCATGGCCTCACAAACCCTAATCCTCCAAAACCCTACTTTCTTTCCTCCTCAACACCTCCGTACTCTCCATTTCCCCTCCGCCTCAAACCACCACCGCCTTCTCGGCGACCTCTCAAAACCCAGACTTACCTCTTCTCGCTCAATCGTCATAACTCCCTTATCCCTACGTCTCCGCAATCCTAAAAGATCAACAATCGTCGCTTCGTTTTCAACCGTGGCTCCCGAGTTACAGTGTCCGGCTCCGGCTCCGGTCCTCTCTCTGCTTGCCGGTTCAACTAGGACCATTACGACCCTCGCGGCAATCGTTCTAGCAGCGTCGAAAGTGTTGGCGCATAAAATTGTCAACTTGAGTCTACAATTCAATGTCCAGCCATCGTTAATTCACTCCGTCGGTCCTGCTTTCTTCGCAGCAATGAGGGACCAGGCCACCGGGACTTTGAACACACCGTTCACGGTTGTTGCTGCCGGGATGGCCAAATGGCTTGATATATATAGTGGTATTTTGATGGTTAGAGTTTTGCTCAGCTGGTTTCCTAATATTCCCTGGGATAGGCAGCCCTTATCAGCGATTAGGGATCTTTGTGATCCCTATCTGAATCTTTTTAGGAATATAATTCCTCCAATTTTTGATACGCTGGATGTTAGTCCACTTTTGGCTTTCGCGGTGCTGGGAACTCTTGGTTCGATTTTGAATAGCAGCAGAGGAGGATATTGATGCAACTAAATGATTTGAAGTTTATTTCTCTTCCGTAAAGAGCGACAGTATGTAGTCATTTTCTTTTCTTCCTTTTTTTTCCTTTCTGGTTGAAGTATGTTATGTAGAATTGAACAAATATAAAGCTTCGAGTCTTACACTTAAAAGAGTTTTATGTTTTCAAATGAATCAAAAACATGGAATTTATTTATTTCATTGGAGTCATAGGGAGTGTATTTTGATAAATCTTCAATCCCTGCCTGTGAATGGATAGATTCGACTTGATAATCTTCAATCTTCATTCAGCTTTTGACTCTGGACAATTTGAGATCAGATAGTATCAATATGATCATGTCATCTCGATCAGAAATTTTCTACGGGATGATTATTTGACTCGATAACCATCTCTTCAACATTTGATCCTTTGTTGTTAACTATGGATGATGATCTTTCATTAGCATTTTTGGTTAGATGTTTTAAGTTGTTACTCTCTCATTGGCAGATGAATGTGAGGCTATTTGGAAGAACTGTGAAGCCCAAGCCAAATGTTATATTCCACTCATGTAGGAAGGGAAAGCAACTCAAAACGAAAATATTTTAATATACAATAAGGTTTCAGGTACAAAACCAAACGGGAGATATTCCTCTATTTTCCTTTCCAAAAACAAAAAGAAATTCAGACAGATCACCAGGATGGAATACAATCAAAATTTCATCCGACCTCTCCCCATTTTATACCAATAGTTCAGAAAACCTTCTTGCCAGAATAAAAGGGCAAGCAATTCACGTACAATCATACAGACATCAGCTTAGCCTTTCCCAAAGTAAGAGAAGAGTGTTGGCTGTTTGTCACCGGCTCCAGAAATTCTTTTCTTTGTTGAGTTTTTTCCCAATTTATCCGTTCTGTCAAGAGATGGCTTTTTCGTTTCCTCCTGTTGGTTCACCACTGTCATCCTTGAGTCTTTTCTGCAATGGACTAGCACGTTGCTTGCCAGCTTCATCATCAGAATGTTTGGTATCCCCTGAAATTTCTTCGTATTCTCGCTTCATTGAGATATTTATGGCCCCTTGATGACAAGGTTCAGAAACGACAGGTTTAGGGTCATCTTTGTCCTTATTTTTAGGAGGTTGGGAATTCACTGAGTCCGCTGCATTCTCCTCCTCTATCTTTGGTGGATTGCTTTCAGCAATCTCTTCTTTTGTAGTTCCACTGTGCAGTTTGGATTCCAATTGCCCCCCAGTGCCTCTCTTGGAGAAAAACTCAGAGATAGATCTGCTCTCATTGGTCTTCAGCTGTATCTGGTAGTAGAAATTTTCTTCGTAAGCAATGCAATGACTTACCATTACAGATTTCTCAAAGAGCAGTACAGAAATCAGAGTCACGCCAAATAACATGTACAATGCCAATAAGCAGATTAGAAACGCTGATAATGGATGCACATTCTTCATTATTCGACTAACGTTTCCCCAAATGGGAACTCAGATTCCCCTGTCATGCTCAGAATCACAAATATCAGAGAACCATGGAAAAACAGCTTTGTTCTCTCTGGCATGTTTCAGAAAAACAAATGACATGAAGCAGAAATTAATAAGACAAAATATCAAACCCCCTTCACTCGAGCTAAACCTTGTCTCAACCAAAAAGAATAGAGCAGTACAACAAAGGAAAAAAAAGAATAAAACAAAGCAAGCAACAGCAAGATATTCCACCTATGTGAAATATATATCTGTAGAATCAATCATTCCCAAACTCTAATCATGACAGTGAGAATAATAACTTCTCGCCTGCAGTGTTAGTTTGCAACAAGAATAGTTATTCATGGTAAACTGAGCGATACCTCTTTAATGCACTCCGGCCCATCAAAGGAAGGTTTTCCCATTGCGGGTGTTACTGCATACCATGCCTACAAATTTGCATTAAATTCAGATATATACTGCAGTTACATAACAGTTCTTTGTACGACTTTAGCCTCAGAACTCTCACCAGATCCATCTCTTCATATGGTGTAAGTATTGCATCGAAATTAGATGATGCAGAAGCATTTAGCCACATTTCAGTAGACTCCTTGCTGCCCAGAATCACTGGCATCCTGTCTACAGTTGCAGCAATATGCATTACTAACCCCAAGGTCAGAAGAATTGGAAATGTACTAAGAAGGAACGCAGTTTCTGATTCACCAGACATCATTAGGATGAGAATGTCAACATGGCACATAAGATAAACATAATTTCAACAATGGAAGTTGTAAAAATGAGAAATGCAGTCCTTTACTTCAGGAGTTTAGAGAGGCATTGACCAACAATGAGAAGTTACAATCATCATATTTGAAAATTGGTGTTGTCAGTGAGTTTATAACGAATAAATAGCTTGATTAATCACAAAATCAGATAAACTCATATTTCCTAGCATTTCCATGATACACCAAGGGTACTTTTCATCTTTGAACTGAAATAGTAAGATGGCAAAACGCCTCACAGATGCAAGACAATGACATACAACTTAAGTATGAAAGTTGCTTCCAAAGTTAAGAGTCTGCGGGTTTTAAACTCCACTTCTAATCCTTTTGTTCATCATGAATGCATACCAAGAGCATTACTTTAAGAAGATACTTGTTAATTTTGTAGAGTAAATTATCATATCTAGCATTTTTATGTCTATCATTCACAAAAAACCTTCTTCCTCATTCATCCTTTATAGGGCATGAGGCACCACCACACCTATTAGAGGAGTATCAAAAGGTGCAATAGGTGAGGTGCCTATTTGACCCAGATAAAATGCACATACTAGAGCATAGATTACCGCTGGATTCTCTGTGGACATTGGCCAGAAACTCACCATGGAGCCATGTCAAAGATGATGAGGATGACGTTGTAATAATAGTGAAGGTATAGAGGATCTCTCCTGCACAGAATTGGTAAAAGGTGACCCTGAGAAAGATAAAGAGTGCACGACATTTACAATAAAAAAATGATTATTTTGGATGAAAAATGGTAAGAGAAAGGGAATTGCAACAATTCTTTCATCTATCCAGTACTAATACCAATTATATAAATGGGTAAAGGAGAATTTGGCGCATCTTTGTAGCTACTTAGTACCAGCAACCTGTGGAAACATCCTTACCCCCAAGGAAAAGATAAAAAAGGGCGGAGAATTTATGGGGGCTGACTCGCAATCTCCAAAAACACAAGTTCCAGCTTATCACTCACATGAGTAAAACGCTTTATAGAAGTGTGTGTGTGTGTGGAAACAGTCACTGAGGAAGAAGAGAAATGTCTGCTCAAGTCAATGGATAACTCACCTTCTGAATTCTTCCAAGAGTCAAAAAGAGCAGCAAATACCATTGGCCGTCCATCCTTGAAATGAATGTAATATGGCTGCCTTTTTGAACCATCTTTTTTCCATTCATAGAATCTGAGTATCTTAATCAATAACTGTATTAGTATTTTAATCATCACTTTCAGATGACCAGAAGCAGAAAACAATCATGTTTGGTAGCATAGAAACAGGACTAGAAAATTCCTCAAGTTAAGAGAACAATGTATACAATCATATTATCATATGGCGTGTACCCTTCAACTGCCACGAGGCATCTATTAGTTGGAACCAGACGGCGAAAAGAAGCCTTCTCTCTTATTGATTCACTCCGAGCATTGAACTGCAAAACACCACGCCTTGGTTGAAATACTGAAAATTTTGCTTTAACAAAGATAAAGATATAAACAAATCAATCTCAACTGAATGCTCTGACACCCCCTTCCCAAACCCCCCCCCCCAACACACACAACACCTGGACACCTTTCATTAGTGTTAGACCTCGTTGAAGAAATAAAGACTGATTAAGAGCAGAAAAGTATGGAATGATGGATGAATAATTGAATCAGATTTGCTTAGTATACCGAATAGGTCTTCCAAGCGGAGGTACTGTTATAATCATCTCAAGGAAGCAGCTTTCTTCCTTGAATGTTTAGAAGAGAAAAAATATTAATCATAACCCCATCATCTTTTCTATGAAAAAAGTGTTAATACAGAATATAATCCTTTTGGTATGTTTCCGACGAGTACTTGGCAATCTCTCTCTCAATTCTGTTCCCAAGTGATAATTTATTTTGCAAGTGATCACTGAGGCTCATAATTCAGGAAAATACTTTCCCATCCTCGCAAACATACATTTTTCAAACAGTAACCAAAAATGCATTGTGTAATCCAAACTGGCAAACCTCGATCATTTAGAAAAATAGGTAAACTACAGATTGACGATCATTCTTCATTCTTGGCAATTAATGGAAGAGAAGAAGAAGAATTCAATTCTCCAATTTAGCGAACCAGTAGCCAACTTTGGTGCATAAAGAGAGGGCCGGTAATATGGACCTCTATGCTCCTGTCCCAGCCTGGCTTAGAATTTGAGCATATTCTCCTATTTCTTTCTCTATGCATTTATTATTTTCCTTTTAAAAAAAATCAATATCCTTCTCTTCCTCACTTCTGCAAGGAAGCGCGAAGTAAAATAAGAAGCTTCTGGACTCTTTGATGAAATTGAACATTTTTTGCGATAAGTTACTCTTAAAATCAGTAACTGCAGTTAAGCATTTGAGGTCAAAGATGGCTTTAGTTATGCAGTTTCAGTTTCAATAGCAAGTAAATATATAATAAGAATAAAACCTTACCATCTTATAATGATCAAGCTTCTCAGTTTTCTTAGTAAAACTAGGAATAAGCCCCCATTTCATACAGTGAACCACGGCACCTTGCTCTGCATCTTGACCTTGACCTTGGCCATCCGATCCTTTACCATCTTCTCTCCGAATAACAGGCAGATTAAATCCCGGCGATACATTATATGCCGGCCGATACCTAATTTACGCCGTCGATTCAAACAAATACGCCAATAATGAATTAAAACCCCCACCCCCCCCCCAAAAAAGAAGAAGAAATAGTTAAACAAAGAAGGCTTTGCTACCTATCCATGTCTACATGACGCAGGCGACGGCCATTAAGATGAGAAGCTCTGAGAAAATCATCAGGCCTCAGAGTGCAACGGGCCCTTCCGCACATGCCTTCTCTGTCGTTTTCGCTTCCTGTGTTATTCTCTTGATTCTGGAATTGTTAAATTGTATCAAGACAGGCGGAACATTTATGGGTATGGGTAGCATTTGTTTGCTCCTCCTTTTTCTTTCTTGTTAACTGTGCAGTGTTCATCAGAATTGAGGAGGAGTTTTGCAGATGCTCAGTTATATATATATATATATATATATTTAAATCAAAGGGATCAAAATGTATATTAATAGAGAAAAACTGTGGAACCAGGAAATATGATTAGTTATATAATAAAATTTATTAACTATATTTTATATTATTCTTAATAATGTTAGATAAAAAAATTTAAAATTAAATATTTTTATTTTTATTTTAAAATATAAAAAAAATAACGTTATCACTAACTAAAATTCCACTAATACAAGTGATAATTTTTTGTTTCTGACAGCCGACAATGCCGTAGTGCTGTCCCCAAAATTATCGCATTTGAACATCCGATTCTCCATTTTCATTATTCTTTGTGTTTTCTTTTTACTTTATGTTTTCCCAATTTATTACCAAGCTTTGGTAACTGAAGCAAATCCAGAAGCTCGTAGGCGTAGGCTGCCCCTGCTGGAGATTTATTAGTTTACCTAAGTAGTGTGGAGTATTTTGACTTACTTTAGTACGTGCGCTGACATGAAAACCCATCAAAGAAAAAAAAAAAGAATTGATCGATCAACTTAAGGACATTTGCTGTTGCTGTCACTATAGGAAGGAGTAATCATCCTTGAAAAATAAACTGTAACGGAAAAATATTTATATGAGTATCTCTTGTTAATTCAAGTGTCATTTTATCATTTAATGTAAAATAATTTATTTTAAAACATTATAATTTCTAAATTTCGTTGTTATGATTGACAAGTACATGTAATTTAGTTAATATAAATTAATCAATTTACTATATAGATAAAATTATTTAGTTCAATTGTCTTTTAAAATTTATTATTTAAACTTCTTAAAAATACAACTTAAATATTATTCATTTTATTTGATATTAAATATTTATATTTCTATTTTAAAATATTTAGAATTAAATGTCTATTTTTTTATACATAAAATCATATTTTTCTTTTAAAAACTTATTAACTAACCTTCTTAATTTAATTAATTTGTATTCACTAATTTATATGTTCATACTATTAGTTATATTAATAATAGATACTATAGTAACTTTATTAAAAATGAACACTCTCTTTTTTTAAATTAAGTGATTCTACGATTTATACTATTGTTTTCAAGTATATGTTTCGATTGAGTTTTTCAGTTTCTTTTGCCCCCTTATCAAGGAAGGAGGCACAACTGCCATCTCTCTACATAACGTTCATTTTGGCTTAAATAAGATTGTGGGTATTCCATTGATTTGTTGGATCGAGAGTAATTGGCACCTAGATTACCAAAGGTATCAAGTAGCACACTTTTTTTATTTATTTTGATACTCAACCTAAAATTAAAATGCAATTTTAATATTTTTTATGGAAATTTTTCAATTTTTGTGAATCAAATAAACAAATCAAAATTAACTTTTTTTAGTTAATGACATGTAGATATTTAATTTTTTTTATTATAATTTTGGTACTCAACCTAAAATTGATGTATAATTTTGGTACTTTTAACTTAATTTTTTCAATTTTCATCAAATCAATAGTAAAAATTAAAATGCTGAAATTTTTAGAAGTGACAAATAGGAGTGACAAAATAAGCCTGGCCCGTCGGACCGGCTTAAAAAACCCACAATATAAAATGGGTTGGGTTTCATTTTTCTTGGCCCGAAAAAATCGACTGTTGGTCTGCTGGACAAATAAGTTCGGGCCATTTTAGCCCGCGAGCTAATGGCCCGGCCCGGTTCAAAAAAAAAATTTCAATCACTCCTACAGTTTGTATAGTAAATGATTTTTTTTATTTAGTAAATAAAAACATATCTTTGTGTTGATGTTAAATGTTTTTTTTCTTAATATGTTGTTTTTTTTGAATTTTGGTGTAAATTGTAAATTTCAGACTATGATATAAACATCACATAACATTTATTTATCTTTTATGATTTAAATTGTTAGTTGAATGACTAGTTGACTTTTTATATTTTTGGTCAAAATAGACTATAAATGTGTTTTTTTTGTAATGGTTTAATTATTGTTTTTTTAACAATATAAAATCATAATTTTTATAAAAAAAAATATAATTTTTGGCCATTTTAGCCCGTGGTTGCCCTGTTGAGCTGACCTCATATTCACATACATTTTACCCGACGCCCAATATAGTCGCTTGGGTCTACCCGGGCGGGCGGGTCGCCCGTTTTGTCACATCTACCTCAAGCTATGTGTGCTCTCATTCTTTCCCCAACTAGATGATTGGAATTTTGGAGACCCTAAACCCTTAAGTTCACTAACAACTTGATAAGTTCAAATTGGTGATTTATATATCTCCTAATAAGGTGGCTTTCGATTCGGTACGTTAAATTTGGTGAGACTTTTAATCGGTGATTCAAATCATATTTTTTTAAAAAAAACTTTAAATCTCATTCATTTGAATTTTGATTTGACAAAGAACTTTGATATAAAAAAAAAAAACAAGAGAAGAAGACATTGTTTCTTTTGATACTTAAAAAAAAAGAAGTGAATATGATGCATTTGAATTTTCAAAGTTGAAAAAAAGGAAAAATAAAATATTTAATTAAAATCTAAAATAGAGACAAGATTTGTTTTTTCTATAAATAAAATAAAATCTAAATGATTAGAAAACACAAATTTAACAAAAACATGACAAATAAATTGAAAGTCCACATATAAACGAAACCCATAAATAAATAATTGATACAAGTGACTATATATATACATAGTGAGAAAAACATGATACGATTTTTATATTGAAGTAAATGACAACATATTTATATTTTTAACTATGATGACTAATGTTTTTTTTTTTAATTTAAGTACTCAATGTAAAGTTAAATAGTAATTTTGACTTATCCATTTGATCCGATGAAAATTGAAATTTTTTTGTCAAAATTACATTTCAATTATACGTTTAGTACTAAAATTAGAAAAAAATTATTACTTGATTTTGAAAAACATAAATAATCTATAGTGTCAATTACTTGTCATAAAACTAGAGGAAATAATGAAACTAGAGGATGCTGTCCTGATTTTTCCTCTAGTCATGAAACTAGAGCGAAATAATCAACATACTCATATTGATGGGATATAAAATAATATAAATATTTTAGTTCCCTCCCATTGTGAAAAAACATATAGGGGATCAAAATTGACAAAATTGACTCTTCAGGGGCCAAACCGCATACGAACGAGGAGTACTGACTTTTTTTTTTCTTTCCACCCCCTCCCCCATCCTTTTTCATGTCTGCCCCTTTCCCATGCCGCTGCCCACAGGCGCAACTCTGACGGCGAAAGGAAGCGTTTTGGTTGATAAATCCGGATGTTGTCACTGGCAAGAAGAATTCAGCGGTCTGCCCTAAACCCAAGTCCCCCTATCCAGCTGACGACTTCTTTCCAGCTCCGGTATGCTCGAACAGATGCCGGTTCATCTCCCCCTAGAAGGCGCTCTAAGTTTTCACCAGCTTCGATGCTGAAGAATATGGAAGAAGAAAAATCAGAATGGTGGGTTGTCGACGGGGAAATGCACGAGATCGGCGATAATGTTCCGCCTCGAGAACGCTTCGTAATCTCTAGAGAAAACATTCCCAACAAGCGGCGCAAGCAGCTTCGCGAGCAGTTCATGCGCCGCACTCGCCTAGTTCTTAAAGAATCCGTCAGTGCTCTTTGCTTCCCTACCTTAGGGTTTTCCTTTCAACTTTTCATTTTATTATTATTTGTTTTTTGGTGAGTTAAAGCATTTTTTTGATTGATTTGGTTATCCCTGCTGAGGAAATTTATGTGGATTATTAATTTGACTGTTAGGAGCACGAGCCATGGTGCAAAAGATACATGGAACTGTATAATGAGCTTAGGGAGAACTGGGAGAGGCTTTACTGGGATGAAGGTTATTCCAAGAAACTTGCTCAAGATCACGCCAACTATGACTCTGCCGAAGATGATGAAGAAGATTTCAACCCGTACAGGTTGCTATACTCCTAGCAATTTTCCTGAGCTTTAGGTTTTCTTGCTTGATTTAATTTTTTTTTCCTCTTATATGCTGTCCTGATTCTTAGCATAAAGAATCACCGAACATGAGGGATGGAAACTGTGGTTAAATATGGAAAATTACTACTATCCAAAGTTCTTTTCCCTGTTGTCTTCAACATATTTGCTATGACCTTTTAATCTGTTGCTTATAAAAGCTGTCCACTTTTCATTTCAACAGTTTTTATGCTTAGTTTGAATGAAGAGAAATGGGGGGAATATGTTGAGTTTTCCCTTGGTTCTGATCTTTGGCAGGAGAAAAAAGAAAAGAAAAGATCTTTATAAATTTTTTTAATACGAGCTCACTTGCTTCATCATTTTAGAATTGAAAAGGAATGTGAAGAACATAAATTTTTATTGTATCTACCTTGACTTTGCTAAAACAATTATTTCTATATGAAGTAACAAGCTAAAATGTACACAAGCAAGTTCTCCTTTATTTTCTTTTAGTTCCTAATTGCCCAAAGAAAGGGTGGGGGGGGGGGGAGAGTAGACTACCTTTCTTTTCTCTCATTATTTATTTATTTATTTTATTCCTGAATATTAATTTCTTCTTGTTCCCATCCTGTGTGCCGTGAATTTTTAAAACTCACTTTCCAGGGGACATGGTTTAAGCTAATGTGTTGAACATTCTTTGTCTTTGTTGGTGCAGGAGAAGACAAGCCCCTGGTGACCAGAGGAAGGTAAGAAAATGAGTGCCTTATTTGGCTGATATATGTTGTTTGTGAAATTTTATTCTTACATTAAATGTTTACTTGGGTCTCTTTCTACCGTCAAATGGCTTTGGTTTGAATATGTAGTTTTTAGGCAGTAAATATTACATCTAAAAACTACATCAAAGAGGCTTCTCCTCCCCACAAAATATTCTTTCCAAGTCTGAAATATTCTTTAGAATGGCTTTCAAGGGGCATATGGAACTCTTTGCCTCTTCATGATCAGTATTATTATCAATGTTCAGCCAACATGCAAATAATTGATTATTACTTGAATCTTCCCTGTTCTTCACTTCTTGAACTTATCAATCTTAAGCTTCTCTCTTTTTTCCTCTTGTTTCCAAATGCTTCTTGTATGAACGTATGGGCGGATTGATAATCTATTTAACTGGTCCTGGTTTTTTGATTTGTAAGTAGAAATCTAAGCTGTGTCTAATAGTACTGTTTGAGAAACATATCTTCTGATGTCAAATACTTTTTGCTTTTGGCCTTTTTCAGGACCAAGAAATTGGAAGAAATAGGGAAGTTGATACTTGGCAAAAGGTTAACCAAATTCGTGATAAGTTTGAATATGACAGAGATAGGAGAATGAGAGAGAAAGGTCAGTTGACTTGTTTCTGACTGACTGCATTTTCCCCTATACTTGGAGTTTGTGATGATTGTTTTATGTTATGAGTAGAACTGTTAATTGCTTAAAACTTCATGTGCTAGAGAATCAGACTTGAGCAAATAGTTTGGTGGTAAATCTTAAATTGATTTGATCCTTAGTTCTGATTTGATCTCTTAACACTAGTTAACACATTTAAAGATGTTATCAGTTTTGGTAGAATATTTGATCATTTGGAAATTTCACGATGAAAGCCTGTTAGACATGGCAAATAGAGATCTTGAAATCAAGTATGAGACATTGATATATTATACTTGGATGTCTCCATATTTATGGTCTTATGAATGCTGAAATTTTAATGCTTATTGCTCTTCGGATGCGATACTACTTGGATGATCATACATGTTGAACTTGCAGCATTTGCACCCATGAGTGGAGGAAATGGTTATAGCAGCCCTGATTCAGCCTCGAGGAATTTGCCATTCAATGCTAAGCAATATGTTTCTGAGAGTGATGTTGAATGACTGAAAAACTAGTGAAGCTTCTGCAGAAAGCATTTTTCACGCCTTTGCTGGGAGATTCTAACCTTTTCAGAGAGTCGTATTTTATGGGGACGGCATGGGCTTGGAAATGAAAATTTCTTTACTCTGTTTGGATGAAATCTGGAAGTCTGTGCCTCCTGAGATGCAAAACTCAATGTGGCTGCTTCCTCTTTTGTTCCATCCTCTCTGATATGACATGGTACTAAGCTGTTACAACAGATTTCGAAGATATCTTGCGCCTCAATGTTATTGGAGCAGTATTTTGGTCTTGGCTTTTTGGGAGCTGTAGTTCTTAAATGTATGTACAGTTTGGTTATTTGAAACTTAGTTGTCACAAACTTCCGATGTTCTAGGGTGGGACTCAAGAGTAGCTTTTACTTGTTCTTTATCAGTTGATTGTGTAAAGTTAATTACCATATATGATGTGAGAACACTGACTTTGTTCTAGAAATATGAATTTGGAAAATTCTGTGTGATCTTGGAGATTCTGAATTAGCTGTGACAGTAAAAACAATGGCAATATATGTATGGTTATAGCTGACTTAGAATCATAAGATTCGTGTAGACATGATTCAGAAGAGGAATTTCTAATGACTTTCTTGAGATACTACAGTTGAAGTTGGAGGCCATTGTCGCTTGAATCTCATCTTGCTGGTGTCATATCATGCTGCTATACTTATTTGGCAGACATTCAAGTCTAGGAATTGATGTTAAACTAGAAGATAAAGGCTGAATCTTTAAATGTACATTGAAATGCCCATAATAACCTGTGCTCTGGCTAGCTATCTGCCTATCTGGTATCAATTTGCAGGAGAGTGAAATTGAAGCCTAAATAGCTGTCCAACTGTGGTGATAAACACATTTCTCTTTGGTTCTCACTACATTTCCACTCTTTCTTCTCTGGTCTTAGTCACTGTAACTGTCCCCCAGTTCATTTCCACCTTTGCTTCAGCTTTGGTTAGAACTTGGAAATATTTCACTTTCCATTTCTTTTGTTATTTAACACTATTTTTTGTGCACACATTATGATATTTTTTTTCTTCTTTTTGGTGCTTTTTGACACAATTCTTTTGTTTCTTGTTTGTTATTGATTCTATTAATGAAGTGACTTATTTGGGTGGGAAAAGGCCTGTATGACCCATTGTTTAACATTCCCCGTCACAGTCCCTTGCATGTTTTTTACGTTTTTATTTTCCCCACTAAGCTAATGATGGAAAATTCTTTCTTAAAGCAGGTTTCCTTGAACTTCTTTCTTTCTCAGTTTCTCTGATTTTATGCCCATCCCTTGTCTGTATGGCCGTCAATCGGCTTAAGCATGTCTAACTATTAATTTTTAAAATAATTGAAAAATCTGAACTTCTTAGTATATTATTTTGAAATATAATCGTTAGAAATTCTTTCAAAATAAAGAAGAAAAAAAACTCTTTTTTTTTGTGTCAAACTCTCACTCTCTAGAGTCTGGACTCACCTCTTTTTTTATTTTATTTAAAAAAAAGTAAGGTAGAGTTCTCTTTTGAAACGCAATTTTAAATATATTTGTCCACCCTCTCAAAAGGAAAGGAAAAAAATAAGTACGGAAATTTTAAGGTATGTGAACAAAAAAACAATAGGACGCCGGAAAAATAACTGGGGAGGGAGGGAGAAGAAGACATTCGGTCCTGAAATTCAAACGCCATTATCCAAAAAATAGTGAAATCTATCTGAAAACAGGTCAGGCCGGCGCCAAAATAAATTTTATGATTCTTGAGTCTAGACCCTACCCCCCCACTCATTTTGTGATCTTTCTCTTTGATTTTCTTGCTCCATTTCAATTTCTCATCATTTTCAGAACATGAAAGACTACCAAACTTGTCTTTGGCTTGAACGGTAACTTTTACTGATTGTTCTTGGATCTGAATGTGTGTGTTACTTTGGCATCGAAATATTTCTTTCTTGGCATTGCCAAAGCAGAAAGGAGCGAGGTATTGAAGTGTAAAGGATGAGTAGTGGTGCGCGATTGTGCGCATTGCTGGGGGAATTGGGTTTCGAAGGGCACCAGTCATTGGACCCTGACAGTTTCGAATGGCCTTTTCAGTACGATGACGCTCGACCCATTCTTGATTGGCTTTGTTCCAGTCTTCGTCCCTCAAACGTCCTCTCACCCTCTGAGGTTTCCCAGTTACGTCTTTGCCAATTCCCTTTTCATTTTCTTTCTTTATCTAAATCCGTATGGATGTATATATACACGCAAGCTACAGTTGAAATGCTTTTTGATTCGTGGGTTTTTTGCTTGGCCCTTCGTGAAATATTTTTGATGGGGTGAGGAAAATTGGCTTTGAGTTAGACCAATAGTTTAGTGTTTAATTGTGGTTAATTTTGAATCAGTAAATTTCAATTTAAATGGTTAAAAAGAGGGCAAACTTGATTTGTCAGAATAGCATGAATGCAATTAGTTATAGGGTTCTTAGAGTGTTCATTATTTTCAAGCATTATATCTTCTTATTTATTCTTTGCTCTTTCTTTGGGTCATTTCTGGAATTAATGGTTTACCTTTTTTCTCATGGAACATTGAAGTTCGCCTGAGTGTCTATTTGACGTATTTTTTCTTTTCATATATGCTTTAAATCAATCTGGAAATGCCTGATAGAACTAGTCTTTTCCTTTTGTTTCTGATATCTTCTGGACATCTGCGAGCTGATGTTTTATTACTGTAATACCATGATCTTCTCCTTAATATCAAATCATGTGTTATTCAGGTACGAGCGATTTCTGCAGGAAGGGAAGCTTCTGGAGGTGCGGATCTCTCTTTTTTCCTGCTCCTTACTTTCCTTTTCTTCCTTAGTGTTTTGTGGGCTTTTATGTTACTAATGTTTCTTTTTAAATTTTCCTGTCTTCTTTGGTGCTATGCCATTTTTTTTTGTTTTGTGTGTGTGAGAGAGGGGGGGGGGGTGGTTCAGGTCATTCTTTGGTGCTAGATGTTTAATGTAGTTTCTATTTTTTTTCATTCTGTCTAGTGATGCTATTCTCTCCCTATGTATAGTGTTTTTTGTATCCTTTGTACTGTCAGTAATAACGTGTGGTTTTATTTGAGGCAATTCAGGACTTTGTTTCCAGTATATTTTTTGATGAGTGCAGAAGTAATGAATTTAGGTTTTCTGTAAATTGCAAATTCATCTCCATATTTTTTGGAGGCTTTACATTGTATTACAGTGAGAACAGTTGTCCAGATTGCAATGTAGTGCTTAAGAATTGCAAATTCTATTTATTTACTCATTTAGCTGAGGGTGGATGCTCAATAGAACATATTTACAAGTTTATTCATACTTTTTTTTTATTATTACTGCTTATCTTACATATGTTTGTAAGTTTATTATTATTGTTTTACTTCATTTCACAGGGGGAGGACCTAGACTTTGCTTATGACAGCATTTCAGCTTTCTCAACTCGGAGAGACAACCAGGAGGCAGTTTTTGGAACAGAGGAAGGACTTAAAGAAATAAGGTAACAGATTGTCTCTTTCCAGCTTATATCACTGATCCTACAAATTGTTTTTCCTCTGAGTTCGACTTTCGTCTTAAAGGAGGAAGATATTCCTCTAAGTTGCAAGCATCAACTTTCTAGTTAAGTATAGGAAATATCATCATTCGTTAGTTTATGCATGTCTTTTACAGATGAATGCCCTATAGGTTTGGAATGCAAGTCACTTTTATAATCTAATTGGGGTTAAACTCTTAATTCATCACTTCTGAAAATAACTTGACATTGTTAGCAGGGTTTGGAGTATTTGCTTATACATTTCTGTGCTTGCTATAAATTTGAAATGCATTATAGGATATGCTGATCCTTCCTGCCAGATTCGTTTTATTATTGATGGTCTTCTGATCTCCAGGGATGATACTACAGCACTGAAGAATGAAGCTTTGGAGTTACAAAAACAGCTAAGGCTTTTGCAATCTCAATATGATATGCTCACTGGGCCTGCTTCAGCATTAAGTCAAGGAAGAAGAGCAAGAATTGCAGCCACATCTATTGTCAATGGACAATTATCCTCTTTAGATGATAGCCTCTCTGCAAGGAATTTAGAGGTGTGCCAAAATGAATCAGTTCTGATTAGATAGTTTTGGGATCATATCAATTGGTTCTTTCATGTTAAGAAGTTTTCCTCATCTCCATTCTTTACCAGTGGGCAATTCAGTTATTACCAGCAATATGCCATTCATGGTTGTTAATGGCTGAATATTGCTCTGCTGATTTCTTCATATGCTAGATGAAATCCAATTTCTCTCGTGGTTAAAAATACAACAAACTTCGTTGGGAAGGGCTTTTTTAGAAGATTGACTTTAGGATGCTAAATTGGCAGAGAAAGTCAGTAAAGAGGGAACTCTAGAAACTTTATTTTTGTTTAGATTAGTCTGCTTTGGAATTTCCATGATATAGCTCTTGATCCTCAGGCCTTAAATTGCCAAGCATAAGCCTTGATGTATTCTTGTTTAATTTGTCAGAATTTCGTGTCCTTTGTGGTCTCAGGTTACTATAAAATAGCCTCAGGACTGCATTCAGCTGTTCCTACAAGGAAATGCCTCTTTCTTTGATTCAGAGCTGGCTGGTTTCTTTTCATATTCAAGAAGAAAGGGAAGGTGCTGCTTTGGTGCTAGTTAACTAGGTTCTTAACAAAGATATTTTGTTTCATAAAGCAAAATTCTCTTTAATGGAAGCATAACATGTAAAAACTGTTTCAGAAATTCAGTAAGTTTCTCAAGGGATTTGAGAACCTGTGATGGGTTTTCTTGAGTATTACCTTTTTAATCATTTCTGGTATGTAATGTCTTTGGAATACGCTGTAATTTTCTCTCTCTCTATGATATGTTTATTGTTTCCCTCCATTCTGATCTGTTGATTCCAAATTCCCAAGCCCCATTTATCTAATGATATGATTGGATTCTGGAATGGTACTTTGAATCCTGCATTTAGTTTTTTGTGTGTAACTTTCATTTAATTTGCATTTCCTTTTAAAGAAAATTTTAAACTCTTATGTTTGCTACTTACAGTTTTATTAATTGTTTCAACTATCTTTCAGATGAATGCAGTCCTGGGAAAGATGGCTTCTACAGCGCAAGAGTTGGCTCACTATCATTCAGGGGATGGTACTGTTTTGCTTAATAAGTTGTACAATCATTTGAATGTATAAGAATCAATCAAGAGTTTCTGGGACCTGATGAGGGTATGCAACTTGTTGCTTGCAGAAGTTGGCATTTATCTTGCTTACTCTGATTTTCATCAGTATTTGCTTGCGGATGCATCTTGTATGAAGGAGCTCAATCAGTGGTTTGAGAAACAACTGGACACGGTACTTTTAGCGCTGAGTTAATCCTTTTTCCTTCTCTCCCCCCCCCCAAAATAAAAAATATATTTCATGTTAGCCTTTTATGCATATGATTGATGATTATTATGGTGGAAGTTTAACGTGCAATAGTTACTAGAAATGATTGTGAAACTGAACTGAAATTCTGGATCTCCTTCAACTGCTACTTTGTCTCTTTCAAATAGCAATTTTTAGCTTTTAATTGTATTATGGAAGAGGTAAAAGTTTGTCATAGTTTATAAAGAACAGGAAGGATAAGAGTTATAGTATTAGGTAATTTTGAAACTTGTTTTTTAGTGGAATTGAAGATTTCACAAGCAAGTCTTTTGGATTGAAAAGGTACCTAAAGAGGGAAGTATATTTTATTGGGATTGCCATTTTGGGGGTATTGAGGATTATTCCAGGATGCACTATGTTCAGCTGTGGTTACAGGAAACTATCATATACTTGATGCACTATGTTCAGCTGTGGTTACAGGAAACTATCATATATCTGACAAAGGTCGGAAGCAGCTATTAGTGGATGAGTTTGAGAATTACTATTGCTTGATTACTCTTTCTATTGACAATCCATGCATCTCTTGAAGAGAACTGATTTAACTGGTTGTTCAGAGGCCTTTTAGTGTATAAAAGGGAAACGGAATCAAAGAAAGACTTTTTTATCTTGTTTAGTCATTGTCCTCTTTACGTTGAATTTTCCTGTTGCTTTTGCATATTTTTTCCTTATTTATTTGCAATCTTAATGTTAGGTGAATGCACTTTATGATAACAAGCAGCAATGCGTATTCTATTTTCCAGTTCTTCCAAATAGTTTTTGACTGGTAGTAGAATGATGCAAATAAATTAAAAAAAAAAACTTAAATTCTTGAACATTCAGCCGCTATTTGCACCTTTTGTTATAATTCTCGTTCAGATTAAGAAAAATAGCACCCACACCCTCTTGCATAATGGGCTCTAATTTTTAGTTATGGCAGGTGTGATGTTTGCTTGTGGCATTAAAAAAAAAAGGAAAACGAGGGGGGAGAGAGTGTTTTTTCTTGCCTTTTTCTATAGTTCATTTAAGTTTTCAGAATGCTAAATCTCATAAATTTCCTGGGAAGCTTTCCTGTTTATCTTGTCGTGCTGCTCTTTTAGGGTCCTTACAGACTAGTTGCTGAAGAGGGAAAGTCTAAGTGCTCATGGGTCAGTTTGGATGAGATCTCAAATGTCTTGGTACGAGGTATGCACCTTACATCTCTCTCAACTATCTATGCTTTTCTCTGTGATGGTCCAGCTCTTGCCCTGAGAATTCTGATTTCATTCTTTGTCATCTACCAGTACATATTTTCAGCCTTTTAAGGGAATTATTATCTTTTGCTTGGATCTTTCATGTGTATATATTATGCACTTTAATAGAGGAGGGAGATAAAATTACATAATTTTATTTGAGCTCTTACTGTGAGTGTTCAGAGTTAAAATGATAGAAAGAGAGGTGATTTAATCAAGAATGATAGTATGCTACACCGAGTTGATTGTGAAGTGTGTTAGAACTTGCAAGATTGAATTGGCTGCTTGAATATTTCCAGTTTGATGGAAATTTAGACTTATTTCTTCCAGTTTTAACTTAAACTTTGGTACTTAACACACTGTAGAGCTGCAGAATTTGTTCATAAAATTGAGATCATTGCAAGCGAAAACTTACAGAAATGCAAGAGAAGGGACAACTACATCTTGTTTGTTTCCCCTTCAATTAAACTGCTAACTGATAACCATGGGACACAACCTAATTTGGATATTGTTTTGTGTGAGGAGGTCCCTAACCTTGACAGTGCTTTTGCCAAATAATAAAATTAGGCTATCAAATACTTTCCAAATTGTAACATGGATACAAAATAATTCCTAGCAATGGATAAACTTTTAGCAAGTAAACACAATACATGCACATAGCCTAGTTAGATTTTTTTGTTTGCTCATACATGGGATCTTTGTATATTCCTGGTTTATTCATGCTTGTTCAGTTCATTCTTAAAAGATTGTCATTTGGCTCATGAGTGGCCTGTCTAGAGAATGTTGCTAGATGTATGTGGGCTGCTAAAAATCCGAACTAACATAATGTTCTATTTTTTCTTGCTTCTATTGCAAGTTTTGACACTCCTTTCTGGCTATTTATTACAGATCTGGAAAAATCACACCATCAGCGTGTTTCTGAGTTGCAACGATTGCGTTCCATGTATGTCACGTACTTTTTCAGCTTATAAAATTGCTCTCTTCCTGTCATTTTAGTTTTTATGGGGACTATTGCCTGTCAAAATTGTGAAAATCTTATCACAAGGTTGCAAGTTTGCCGTTCTTTTATTCTAACCAAGTGGTGTTTTCTTTATGGCTCTTTGGCCTTCTAGTGGCAAATCTCTTTGTTTTGGTCATTTTCCTTAGTATAGTCTCAACTTGGACTTTCTATCTCCATATGGCTACAATAACCTGCTTTCAACATGTATTTGGCGCATCTTCGATGTTGATTATTATTTAGTCAACAAGAGGAAAGTTTTGTACTTGCCATCATGGCTTATTGCTGTGTGATATAATGCAGTTTTGGAACAAGTGAAAGGCAATGGGTAGAAGCTCAAGTTGAAAATGCTAAACAGCAAGCTATTCTTGCATCACTTAAAGCTCAAGTTACATCAGATGAAGCCCACATTCATCTGGACCTCCATTCTCTGAGGTAGAGGTTCTCCACATCTTCAAGCTATTAAGTCAAATAGCTTTTCTTCCCGTTTCCTTGTCTTTATCCATAATGGTTTTCAAAATAACTGAATATGCCTGCTCATTTTCTATTTTGGCATTCAGTAAGGATGTAATCTGTAATGCCCTTTGCCATTGAGGCTAAAGTCTTTTAATCTGTAATTTGAGTAACCAAAAACCTTTCAGAATTCTTATTATTGCAAGAATGTGGAATTACGTGCTCAATTAATAAGATGGATGGATTTCCTTCCCTTGCTCCTTTTGGGGTTTGTTATTGTCATTGTATTAAATGTTGATGAGTTTGAGAGAGATGTATCTCTTCCGTAAACTGAAAATGACACTGCAGAACTATCGGGAAACCTAGTTTTTTGTTTGGTCTACTTCTTGTTGCATTTTAATAATGAAATGCATTTTTTACTTGCATAGTCAGTTCTTTTCTTGCTTTCCCACCTTTTCTGAAGTCACGTTGGTTTATTTGATAGAAGATATTCAATTGACATATCAGTGCACAAGTATTCGCGACTACTTCCTATTCACTTTAATAAATGAGCTATATCTAGTAGAATCATTCGGATATTTTTTTTATTCATTTTCTTTTTTCTTTTCTTTTTTTTGGTGGTGGGGGGGGGGGGGAGGGAGGGGAAATTCTTCTGCTCCTGTATGCTTTCTAAGAGCTTCATTTCTATGTCTATCTGTTGAAATTATTTTCCTTCAGTAACTGTATTGCTCAAACAATATAAACATTGATGCACATAACTTAAAGCATGCTGAATTGGCAGGAGAACTTTCAAATCTGTATCGGAATAAGTACTAATAATTACTAACTCTCCATTGAGTAGGAGAAAGCATGCTGAATTGGCAGGAGAACTTTCAAATCTATATCGGAAAGAGGAGAAATTATTATCTGAGGTTGGTGTCTGCAGATTTTGAGAGTTTTTTATACTATTTCCAATTGGTCCTTTTGCACTATTTGCAAGTGTGTTCAAGTGTTGGTATGTAAAAAAATGGTTAATGGGGGTGTTCCATGTAAATTTTAATAATTCCTGCTACTATCTTGATCATATGGTGAAACAGTGATTAGTGCAACTTTTCTTGCTCCATATGGTTAAGTAGGAAGTTTTATAGTTCTTTTCTGACTCAATGCTCTTTTCCCCGGCTACATTTGTAATTCCATTGAAATAAAATGTATTTCTGATTGAGGAGCTCTTTCTGAGTATATTTTCCATATATTTTGTTTCTTGTTTTCTCTTTCTATTATTTTTTAACAGCTTTTGTCTGTCTATTTTCTAATAGTGGCCATCATAGCAGTCTGATTTTGTAAATTTCAGGGATGGTAAGATTAATTTGTTTTTAATAAAGGTAAAATTCTTGAGAATGTTGTGACGGGAATTGTCTATCGCCTTTAATAATTTAGCATTTTCTTCGTCAAGCTCATGCTAGGATCTCCAGAGACGCTTTTTGTGTCTGCATGGAATTGGGTCTCTCTTAAACCAAAGTAGTATTACTCAGTGATCTATTTGATTTGGTTTCCTTCTCTCCTAATTGTTAAGGGCCATTTCACCTCTTTACCTTTTGGTATTGGTCTCCCAACTTATATTTCTTACTGGAATATTTCTTTCAGACTGTTCCTGATCTTTGCTGGGTGCTGGCTCAACTGCAAGACACATATATCTTGCAAGGTGTTAAACTTCTTTATGCCTTTTTGTTTTTTTGTTCATGTAAATGATTATGGAAAATTTTCCAATAGTCTTACTACTGTAACTACAATGGTAAAAAAATTTTATTTGACTGTGTAGGTGATTATGATCTGAAGGTCATGCGCCAAGAATTCTATATTAATCAACAAAAAAAGGTATGTTTATTATGATGACATTACAATCTTTTCACTTGTTTTATGATTTTAAAGAACTAGATCTTCAAGCCTAGAACTAGATAGATATGGAATAGAATGATTGATATCTGTGTTCCTTAAGTTGCAATAATACAATCTTTTGGATTTTAGTTTCGAGGTGTTGTGTGTTCTACTTCTTAGCAATTTGTTCATTTGTGTTGTTATGGTGTAAACTAGATGACCAGTACTCTACCAGACAGGAATTTGTGTCTTACTTACGGAATTGAATCCTCAAAAAAAAATTTCTCAATGCAAATTTTTGCAGTGATTTATTTCCTCCTTTTCCCCTTTTCTGTTAATTACTGGCATCTTCTCTTATGTAGTTTTAAGTGATATCGGCTGCATTTTTGAATTTGTTCTCGTGCCTTCCATTTAGACTTGTTTGTTATTCTTATGTATTTTTGTCTTGCTTTGTAGTTCATAAATCATTTAATCAATCAGCTCTCAAGACATCAGTTTCTGAAAATAGCATGTCAATTGGAAAAGAAGACCATGCTTGGAGCATACTCTTTACTGAAAGTTATAGAGTCAGAGGTGCAAGGATACTTGTCTGCAGCAAAAAGCCGAGTGGTATGGAGGCTCTTTTATTGCATGACGGCTTTAGAAATAGGTTGTTCATATCAGCAGTTCATTGAGATAGTGCATTGTTACAGGCTCGTTGTATGGCATTGATTCAAGCTTCATCTGACATACAAGAACAAGGGGCTGTGGATGACCGTGATATTTTCCTTCATGGTGTTAGAGACCTTTTAAGTATTTATTCAAGTAACTACTCTGCCCTTTTCCCTGCATGATGTTTTTTCTCCTACCAAAGAGTTGCTAACAACTCCAAGATTTTATTTTTTCTTTTTCAGATGCTCAAGCCAGTTTATCAACATATGTATCAGCGCCAGGAATTGTTCAGCAGATATCTGGCCTTCGTTCAGATTTGATGACCCTGCGGTCTGAGCTAGAACATGCCCTACCGGAGGACAGAAACAGATGTATCAATGAGCTGTAAGTCAATGTTATGAGCTTATTTGTAGTATTGTAAGGTCCCACTTCTATATTTTTAGTTCAATGCTTTAGGAATCATTTTCGGAAGTTTATAGATTTCAAATGGATATAACTGGATAGTATGTCTCTGATTTCTTTGACTGTTGCTATGTCTCCTAAGGTGGAACACTTATAATTACACGCCGTTGCATCTTCATCTGAACGTTCTGTCTCTCTGTCTAGATTGGGCTATATGTATATAGAATGGTATATATTAATATTTAACATTTTTTGGAGACTTAGCAATATGATATAGAGAATGCACGGTTAGAATTTCAGCATTTCTGTCTGGGTTTGGTTGAGAATGGCATAAAAGAACTTACTGCATGGAATTCAGAAGTCAATAAAAATCTCTCAAGTTTCATCTTACTTTTTGAATGTATCAGGTGTACTCTTGTTCAAAGCTTGCAGCAATTATTGTTTGCCTCATCGACAACTGCCCAACCTATATTGACTCCTCAGGTATAATGTTTACATAGATACGCTCTGAGTATCTAGAAATACGTCTCTTGTAATCTGCTTCTCCATGTTGATCATACTGAATACACCTAACTATTTGATATTGGAATGGAACCTCCAATTTTTGTTATCATCACTATTCAGGTATTGATGAAGGAACTTGATCAAATGGAAAAGGCCAATTCAAAGCTAGCAGCTGCGGTTGAGGAAGTAACACTGGAGCATAACAAGAAGAAAGAGGCAAGTCATTTACTTTTATTCCCCAAGCTGCACTGATTTATCATTTAGATAATGACAATTCAGTGCTGATGACAATGCTGTTGATTCTAGTGTATATAACTTTTTAATTTTTTTTAACAACCATTCATTTTCTCTATTCTTGTAAATCTCCAATTAACTGGAAACTTTTAATCAAGATTTGGCTCTTCTTTCTGAAACACAGATTGTAAAACATCATTCACAAGAGCTGGCACTTCAGAGACGGGTTTTTGTAGACTTCTTCTGCAATCCTGATCGCCTAAAGAATCAAGTCAGGGAACTGACTGCTCGAGTTAGGGCTTTGCAAGCATCATAGTTACCCTCTTATACCACCATCTCCACAAATATCTGTATCTTCTGGTTGTAAACGAGATAAGGGTTTTTTGTGTTCTAACCAAAACAATTTTCGGTCATTTTTCGTCTTTTATAAGGAATGAAAGGATTGTTTTGCTGTCTTAGTGACCGTCGTGAGGCCCTCATTTGATCTCTTGAATTGTATAGCTGTATAGCCTCCGCAACTTGTCTGAAACAGCATCTGTTTTCATGTTTTCTATCCTTTTTATATAACTTTTATAACTACACCAGTCTTTATTACTTCACAAGAAGCCGTACCATTTTCTTTTTTATAAAATGAAAAATTAAAAGGATGTTTCTATATACCAAGAATGTTTACATCACTGGAAGTCTAAGATAATTTTGTATAAATAAAAATTGGGCAAGGATTAAAAAGACTAAATAAAAGTTTAAATGCACACACACACACACACACACACACATATATATATATAAAGAAATAAAAATAGTTTATGCATAATTTGAACTAAAATTGGAATATATATATATATTCCAATTTTATTTCTTTTCTTGGGAAACATGTTTAGTAAATCTCGACAAACCGGTGTTGTTGTGCTTGGTCTTGACTATCTTAGATGTATTGGTGTTGGAAGTGGCTCTGTGGAGGCTGCACCTGAAAGATCCTGCATGTGTCGTTGGT
Organism: Apocynum venetum; assembly: GCA_019593545.1. NCBI lineage: Eukaryota > Viridiplantae > Streptophyta > Magnoliopsida > Gentianales > Apocynaceae > Apocynum > Apocynum venetum. Next base: position 4,727,693 of record SRSM01000324.1, read on the forward strand.
GAGCAAAGGCATAGCTTCTTGCTTCCTGATTTCTTCTTATTTTCTGTGCTTTTTACTTCAGATGATGATGTACTTTTCACTACGTTAGGCAGCCTCCTGTATGTATTAAATTTACATGGTTAAAAAAAAAATCAATTTATTTACCAATGGAAAATCACAACTTAACAAATTAATGTGAAATTATGAATTACTACTAGATGTTTATATCTGGTATTTTGGATTAATAATTCTGGAAAATTTAATCATCTCACACCGTTCAAAACTAAAACTAAACCACTTATTTATCAATGACCCAAATTGAATATTTATAATTTTTAGTTCAAACTTAAATGTGCATTTTTCTATAATAAATATATTTTTCCCTTTAAAATTTCAAAAATAACATCTTTAATTTCAAAAATTTAATTCCACTAACGCATAATTCTGCTAATAAATATTCAGTTTTGGATTTGGGTGGAAAGAGTATTAATTTCCGAATTTCTGAAATGAAAGGAATGAGATAAAACAACCTAAACCCGCAAGAAGAAAGACCTTTTCTTGTGACATGATCAATCAGATTTTTTCTTTTCTTTTTCGAAATGTAATCAATCAGATTATTTCTTTTCTTCTCTTTTTTGATATGTAATCAATCAGATTTTACACACATAATTTTTTATATGTATATAAACACGGCTCGATCGCAGTAAAAAATAAAGGTAATAAGTAAAAGAAAGTAGCAATTACCAAATATTGGAGGGATTTTCCTCTACTACTCCCATTGTATCGACCCGCAGAAACAAGCAATTCAGATAGTTCTCTCACCTGATTATGCAAACGGAAAATATAATATGCATGTAACTAATTTTATATATAAAGAAGCATGAGAATAGGATCCTGAAAGACTCAGAAGAATTGAATTATCATTTTTGGATTTTGTGAATCAGATAGCTATAAATACTTGGATTTTATGAATCAGATATAAATGCTTATCTAATTAACATAACTTATAGTTGGATTTACTTCCTATTCGAGAGTCTTCTGTTCACTGTATAATACTCTGAATCTGCACTTCATATGGTATTTCACACCACAAGAATACGATGTTCTCACAAGCATCTCTTCTGTCTCTGACGTGTACACACATTTATTCCCCAATAAGGGAAAAAGAAATTGTATTTTATATTTATATTGGAATTTGAGAGTTTTCTTTATTTTTTGAAATGTGAAGAGGCTTTTTTTTATTATTATTGTAAGTTTGATATGTGCGTGGAATTTAAAATTTGAATAAAATAAAAAAATTTGAAGATTAAAAAAAACATTTTAAGATATGTTTTTGGAATTCAAATGGTAATATATATTGTCACGACCATTACTTATAGTTTTAGAATGATTAGAATTTGATTTTGGAAGTATATGAGAACATAAATGGTAATATATACACACACTATATCTTTGTTTATGTGTACATTCGTGTGAATATTTACTTTTAACTTTTGTTAAAATTTAATTAATGTATTTGACTTTAATTAGTTTAACAATTTATAGAAATCGTGAGTTAGTATGATGTAATTTTTTTAAATTAAGGTGGTGAATAGAGGAAATCATGATTTAGTGTGATATAAATATCTTATATTCAAAAATTTATTAATGAAAATTTGAATAAAAAATATATTTATTTAAGAAAAAATAAAATTTTAATTTTAGACAAATAAAAATAAAAATATGAAAATCCAATTCAATTATAGAGTAAGGGATTATAATTTTGTCATGAGCGGACTGTTTTTAAGTACCAATTATACCCTTACGTGCTGATTGTTAAGTTAATGGAAAGTAGACAAAACGTAGGCTCTACGAACAATGGGTTGTTTTCCCCTACTTATCGTTTTTCATAGTAAAACAAAAAAATGAATGCACAATGAAAACGGATATTTTCTTAGTGGGAACTGAGATCTGCGAGGAATGAATAAACTGAGACTAATTAAAGAATGAAAAATTATCATTAAAAACCAGTATATATAGCCATTTGTCCTAACACTTTTTCTAACTTTTCTATATCTCAAATTAAATGTTTATATTCTTAAAATAAATAAAAAATCCATTCAAATTTGCACTATCAACCTTTTTAATTTAAGTCTCATTAATTCATATATTCTCACTATTAACTACATTAATAAAAAAAAAATATAAAAAAACTCCTAAAACTCCTCAAAAAAAACCTACATCAATAAAAAAAATAAAAAGATAAAAAGAGATTAAGACTTTTCAAAATTCTTGTATTAAGTCAAATATAGGATTAAATTTTGGAGGTAGATATTATTAATTACTCCCTCCTTGGTCCTTTTTTATAAGATGTATTAAACAATCTTTCTTTTATAAAATATTTTATTACTTTTTATAATTATTATATATATTATTTTCACTATTGATTGAGAGAAAAAGAGAATAAATATTATATTTCTTAAGAAATATTAAAATAAATAAAAATATAGTAAAAAGTAAAATAATTTATATGTTTACGTGAAACTAAACGGATGAAGAATGTACTGTAAGTAGGAAGAAAAATTGGGAGAGATTATGGGTTGTATCTATTCTAGGGATGCTGAGAGAAGAGTTCAAAGGGTTAGCCTAAACACTGGCTGCTGGCTACTCGGAGTGGTATTGAGGGATAAGCAAAGACTCGTGTGCACTCTCTTTTTGGGAAACATCCCTAGCAAATCTGGACAAACGGGGGGTTCTGCTTGTCTTAATAATAATAGGGTTGCTGCTTGAGCTTCTCTTGGCTCTGTGGAGTTTGCATCTGAAAGATCCAGGATGGGTTGTGGGTGCGCAAATGCAAGTCTTCTTCTTGCCGTAGGATGTAACTTCACTTGATTTCTTCTTGTCTGAAAGAGCCCTCTTCGCAATCTCAGCAGCAAAACCATTTTTGCTTTTGTCGCTTTTTGCTCCTTCAGTACTCTTCAGCCTTTACATGATATATAATGCAATGCGTTAGAAATTAATTTGCCAATGGCAGCATGCATGATTCATAGGCATTAGATCATCATATTCACACTCTTAACTTGAGATAATATTAAAGTATATGCATACTATTAAAATGTCAAACTCTTTTTCTCACATGTTAAACAATAATAATAAGTAGAGTTTGTCTTTGAGATATTATCCCATATAATCAAGACACAGATCACGAGGCAAAAACTATTCACATATTCATATCAACTTGATTAAAAAAAAAAAAACTCAAACTGAGTATGGTTATGGAAAAATGAGGGGAAAAAAATGTCATTTGAGAGGTGAAAAAAAAAGTTTAAAAAAAAAACAAAAAGTGCGACTTTAAATGCCAAAGATCAATGCAATTCATCTTTTCATTCAACAAAAGACGTGCAAATTCATGATCAATTAAAGTCTTGCAGCCTCGTCTCTTTTAACGCAGCAATCGGCACTAACTTGTACCACCAAGTACAAACAAACTGGGTCGAGAAACCACTAGAAAAGTTTCGCAACTTACATTAAATTTTAAAACCCCAATAAAGAACTAATGTACTGTAACTGCAAAGAGCATCAAGAGGGACTTTTGACTTTTCGTTGATAGCCACATGATCAACCTGAATCTCATCCAAATATCAAATTACATACAATTCTTGATATACAGTTATTCACTGCTAAATGCAAAGAAGCAAAAAGTAACCAGGCACGGTAAGTAAATTTGCACTAGTTACCCGATCATGGAAGAATTTTTCACAGCCATTCCCATTGCATCAATAATTAAGTGTTCCCAGATGATTCTTTCCTTAGTTGCAATAGTAACACCAGTTTAAAAATCGACCTAACTATTTTAATAAATCTTTTTCTTGAAAAAACTTAGTCCCAAAGTATTAAGAAAACCTCTGGGGCAGAGGGAGAGATTGTGAGAGGGGCTAATGGATGAAGATAAGGTTGGGATTTGAGAAATGTGATTGGAGTTATCGAAATGAGAAGAGGAAGGAAATGGGAGATTTTTTCTTTTAGTGTTGGTAAGGTAGTGAGTGAGCAAATTGTAATTAATTTCGGATTTGTAATTTAGGAGCGGGATAGTAGGATTCTAACTGACTCAGAAGATCAAAATCGGATATAATTTCAAATGTTGTAGTCGCATTTGATTAGAACATTAGAGCATTAATGTACACTAGTTGAATTTGGATTCATTGGTTTTTGAGAGATACTTACTATGAATTCATCATCCCCTGAATCTGCACGTGTCAAGATAAAATTATGGTATATTTGTTGATTTTTTTTTTTAAAAATCCCTCAAATTTATATTAATTTATTAAAAATTTCTTGTTACACCGAAAAAACTAATAATAATACTTCATTAACATGACACTGTAAAAAAAGGGGGAGAAAATATTCATATGTAATAAAGTAATTAAAATGACGCTAAGTATAGTTTAATAAGTAAATTGTTTTATTTAAGACCGTGCCATAAATTTGAGTAATATGTTTCATAATTAAATGTGTAATTTATAAGATTAATAATTTTACGGTGGGCCGAGCCCGTTAGTATATCTAACATGGACTACACACATCATGAGATCTGGGCTATTTGAAACAGTAATGACTCAATGATGTACCGATGGGCTAATTGGGCCATCTGCTTTAACTTTCGAAAGCCCAACAATACCAAAAGCCGCATACTGTTTGACCATTTTTATCTTTTACCTTTATTCTCATTCTCTTTTGGCAGTTTCTGCTTTCATAGTTGCTTTCGCAAAGGTCCGAAATCCGAATCCAGCTGCATATTTCTCTTTGCATGCTCATAACAAGTAGAAAAAAACAAAACGAAAGTCGTCTACTTTCGGTAGCATTTTCCTTTTTCAAGAGAAAAAAGATGAAATATATTCAAAGTGATTCAGGGCCAGTTAGAATTGGTTCATTGATATTCCAAGAAACGCAAATTGCATCCGCACTTTAAGCCAAATTCAATCATTTCAATCGTGGAGTCTCCATTTCATATCTGTCAAAAGGCGGGCTCCGATCCAACAACTTGGCCAAACTGCTGGGATTTGTGATCTCTATGCTTATGGATGGTGGGCGAGGTTTTCCTCATGGTTCTCAGATGGCAAAGAAAGTAAGTTGAGAGTAAGTTAGAATAGTAAAAAGGGTGCATAAAAATCATGGCACATATTTTCTGATGAGATTAATAGTAAAAAGGAGAAATGAAGGGCGCGGAAACATCATAATTGCAGTGTACGTGAGAGGATGGTGGAAGGAAGTGGCAGGGAAGTAGTGGCTTTTTCAATACATAGAATAGGCTTTTTTTGAACACGAGTTTCAACACTGCCTCCACTCTACTTTTTCATCTTTTCTTACAAACCGAAGGGAATAGAGAACTTGGAAACAGTCCCAAAAAGAGAAAAAGGAAATACTAGTAATAGTAGTCTCTATAATATAGGTACAACTAAAAACCAGTCTAGTCTAGCAAGAAGAACGATTAGTTATCATTATCATATGATATAATAATGATGATTATCGTCCTTGGCTAAACCCATTTCAACTGCCTCAACATATTCCATAATACCAGTCTTCTATATATCTTTTTCGGGTTCTCCATTATGTACCAAATGCTAGTATGATGAGCTTCACCCTTCACTGGGTTTTTTCAACATCCACAACTTGGCAACAAGCAGCTTGAGAAAAAGCCCCATCCCTTCTTCTGCAAAGAAAAACAGAAATAAACAAAGATTTTAAAAATGACCACAAGAAAGTTTATAAAAAGAATCCATTAGCACCTAATTGTAGGCCTTTTCAGTATATTACACATAAAGAATAACTTTATGTCTTGGAGAATGAATGGACTTTCTTTTGTCTATTTTTAGACTAAAGATGCATAATCATCCTTGCTTTAGAAAATATTTAGGCAAATCATTTAGAAATTGAAAAAAAAAACAAAATGGTACTGTCAAACCTATGTGGACATGCTTTTATTAGGATTTTTATTGAACTTCCAGAGATACCGGTGTGAGTCCTAAATGAGAGAGATTCAGAATATAAAGATCGTCACATGAGGTAACCACTAAGTATAGTCCTGTTTGCCCATTCTTGAAAAGGTTAGGCGTGACATTGACATCAAAGCTATTACCTATTACCCGTGCAAACCATGTCAGATGTCTATCTCTGGAATCCTTCTCCCTCATGATTCATCACATGACTCAAGAAAATTAAAGGGTTTTTTTTTAGAAACAAAAAAAAAAGAAAAAGAAATAGATACCCTTCTGCGCTTTGCATTGAGGAGCTCTGGAGAAATCTTGTACAAATCTTCATCCACAGCTTTACGTACTCGTCTAGGTGGAGATGGAGGAGGAGGGCTCGGTGGTTGTTTGACGCCACATTCACAATCACACACCACCCAATCTTCCCCTTTAACTCCTTTCACTTGTGGGTAACTTGTTTTTACCTGCTTAAACCCAAAATCATACTATAAAAATTAATATGACATGAACGCTAAATTCAAGAATTGTTACCTTACGATGTCAAATGTACATTAAAAAGTGCTCAAAACTGTTTTAATGGAGTCAAAGAATTAACACTAGGAATATGACTGATTTGGGGAAAAAGTTTGAGGTATACCCTGTGGCGAGGAACGACAATCATGGCAGGAGTGACAACATCATTCTCATACAAGTCACCAGCAACATACAAATCACGATCTTGATCGGAGTAGCTGTAGCGAAGCAACCCTGCTTGCCTTGCAGATTCAAAGCACTGTGTGAAGGGGAGATCTTCATTACAATCCCAGCTACCAAAAGCGGGAACATGGCTCCTCCTGAAGTAGTAATCCTGTGCCACATACATAGCAGTAACCAAATGAATTCAAAACCATCATCAGCATTCACAAATAAAATGAATATGGAATCAAGAAAAGTTGCATTTCATCTTAAAAAATTTATGCATACATTGAAAAATAAGAACACAGAATGAGACTCGTTAAATTACCTCCATTGGGGTTGTGGTAGCAAGAAAGAAGGTTGAGAAACTCCTAAATTGACCTCTCAAAACTCAAAGCTCACACTTGGGAAATTGAAAGCGAATGTGGTGAATTTAAAAGGGGCAGAGGGGCCGAGACAGTGAGAGAGAGATAGAGAGAGAGAGGGATAGTTGAAAATTTGTTAAGTCCCTTCTTCTTGGGTGACTGTTTGATATATGCCTAAAAGAGCAAGAGAGAGAAAGAATGAGAAAAGAGTAAAGTAGATATGGGATCCAAAGTGATGTAACTTCTGTTGCAATCTACAGAAGAAAAAGGAAGCAACGCCCCCAGATATTCAATTCAATTCATGCAGAAGCAGACAGAGAGACAGAGAGGTAAGGAGGGAGGGGAGATTTAGATAAGAGAGAAGAAGGGGTGGGTGTAGTAGCTTTCTTGCTTTTCTTTTTTAGCTTTAGAGGGTTAGATAGGTAGAGAAATTCTTTGTATATCACCTTTATCAGAGAGGGCCTAATCCTTTTCCCCTGTTTGTCGCTGCTAAGTGTATATTCCTATGTACAGTAAAATATAGGAGTGTTACAGATGAGAGAGACGCCAGTATTAAAAGTTGGTTTTCTTCACTGATGATTCTCTCTTCTCAAAGCAAGAGATTGGAAAGTTGAAAATGGCATTTTTTTTACCCCACACGCGTCATGCTCAAGCACTTGGTGCTTTGTGCTGCACACTGCACCTAATTGGCTAATGTTCATGTGTTTGATTTGATTAAAGGAATGGCTTTTTACTGGCCAACTCGTCTATTCAAACGTGGAAAACTTAACTCTTCAAGTCAACAGTTTGAGTATGTAGTGCCCATTCCGTAGCAAACTTTGAATTGAGCTTTCTACTGTTCGGCCAAATTCCACAAGTGGAACGAACATTATAGTTAGCCATTCAAATATTACTCTCTTGCTCGTGAAATATTTTTTAAAAAAAAATATATGTGCATATATAGATTCGAATCTATTACTTTTAAAATCATAATTAAAATGTCATTTTATCAAAGAAATTACACATTATCGTATTATATATATATATATATATATATCACATTCCATAGACAGAATATCTTAATAACAACCGCATAAATAAAAAATTACATTTTTTTATGAAAATGAAAAACTACATTAAAGTACATGTATATATAGTGCCCATTCCATAGCAACTTTGAATTGAATTGTGTTGCTAGTACTGTTTGGCCAATTTAGACAGTTGATAAAAAATTGTTGCCAGCAAATAAAGAATTACTATCTTGGTCATAAAATATATCTCACTTTAGAATTTTTTTTTCTAAAAATTAATTATTTTACTATTTACTAATATACGTAATTATTATGATCTTACTAGTTAGTTAAGGTTTTGTCTCTTAAAATATATTACTTTTGTCTGGATTTAAATGTTCATTTTTTATTTTGGATTAAAAATTTAAAAAATACATTCACTTTAATTACTCCATTTGTCTTAAAATTTAAGGAAAATCTTTATTCCAAATATAATATACTTTGAAACTTTAAAAAGTTATTTTGTATGTTTTCTTTAATATTATCTCTTATGTTAAATGAAGAGAAAGAAAATAAATTATTTAATTTCAAATTTTCAAGAAATAGTATGATATAATAAATGATGGTATTTTAGGAAAATAAAATATTTCCTTAATATGTGTGAAATTATCAAAGTATTTTATATTTTGGGATGTAAATAGTAACTTACAAAATTATCTTTAAGAAGTATAATGGATTGTGAAACTAATGAGTTAATGAAATATAATTTTATTAAATTAATGTTTGAATTATGAGTGATGGAATATAAATTATTTAAATTAATGATTTTATTAATAGAACTTTAAATAATAAAATATTTATTTTTAAAAAGTAAATATTCAATTCCTGAAAACTAAAATAGAAATGTAAATATTTAATTTTCAAACAGAGAGAGTAATAGATATAGTGCTAAAAAATGAAAATTAAATCTAAGAGCATTCTACATATACGGCACCATATTTAAATATCCTTAATTTTATATATGAAAAAAAATAACATTGTAGTCATGAATGAGATAGAAATTTAAGTTTAATGCTGTTTTGAATATAATATACTCATATTTAAAGATTGTTGTAATATAAGTAAGAAAAATGTTAAAACGACTTATATATAAAAAGAAATCAAATAGTACTCATTCCGTTTAAAATATGAATTATTGTAAAAAAATTTATACATATGAATAACACATTTTGCATCATAAATTACTCATATTTATTATGTCTCAGAAATAAAAAAATACAAAAGAAAATTTATAGTATGAAAATAAATATAAATATATAAGAGTAAAAAATATATATAATTTAGTCGAAACGATTTATATATTTTATGATAATAAGAAAATTATCGAACAATATTTATTTTGTGGTGAATGAGTAAGTCATGAAAAAAAAAAGAGAAAAAAAAAGTTTAAAGTTTATGTTTTCAAAAAGAAAAACTTTAACGTTTATAAGTAAGATTAAAAGACAATTACAAAAGTAGAACTAAAAAGTAAAGGTAATTAAGATGATGATTTTGGATTTTCGACCCGTACGAAAAGGAACGTTAGATGTGGAATTTTGATCCAATTGCGCGTCTTCTGTTGTGTTTGCTTCTACACCGCATTGTTTGTTGTGACTGACGTAATTAATTAAAAGTTATTGCCCCAACTGTAAATAATGTACGTATCTTCTGACATCTCTGTAGACGACATATGGACTGAACCATTTATTTATCAAATTTATTTTCTTTAAAAGATTATAATTTATTTTTAAATTTTTTTTAAAAAATAAACAAGAACAGATGTGTAGATCCCTGCAGCAAGAGTCTCATGTGCCTCCGTTATTTACATTTAATGAATTCTACACTTTCATTACTGACCGCATAGATAATATAACGTAGTAGTAATTCTTTTAAGATAAGTGGTATTTTAATTTTTATATTAAATGAAATGTTGGCATTTACCAAAAATAAAAGGAGTGTTACTATTTTTCATATTTTTTTTATAGTAATTCGTTGAAATGATATTCATATAGATTAAGGAGGTTTTTGTTTTCCTAACATATATTTATTTATTTATTTATTTAGTCTTAAAATGAAAGAGAAGAGAAATAAATTATGTTATGAGAATAAGAATGATATTAGAAAAGATATAAAAACCTTTTTATATTAGAAAAAATTGTTTATTTTTCGTATGTTATGATTATAATTAGACATTAAAAAAAATCCTTTAACAACTTATAAAAAGGACAGATAAGTTTGATTTGAGCAGCTTTCCAAAAAGAAAAAAACATTTTAATTATGAGAAATTAAAATTCAAAATGGATTATAAATATATATATATATATATATATATATATATTAAACTCATCCTCCCCATCTAACTGTTTCTTTCCTCCCTTTTTAAATTGGGGGGTAGATGCAGCTTCTTTTAGGCTGCATACTCGAGGAAATCATGCAAAAGGGAACATAACATTGAAGTCTCATAGCAGTTCAATGCCAGAAATCGTAGCCATGGACAGAGATCAAGCTGAGGTAAATAATGTTTGACCTCGATGCAGCCAATTGATTGACAAATGATGAAGCCTATCCCCCGCCCCGAATGACCTTCACGGGGATCTCGAAGGTGATCTTGGATCCCAATGCTGATTTAACTTGGGAAAATCTGTAATAAAAATAAATGTTTTCCCATAGTTAGATTACCAGTTCACCATATTCGATACATTCCAAACATTACCAATACATAGGTTGTTAAAAAAAATCTTCCCATGACATTACTTCTTCTATATTTATGAAACACGCTATCAACAATAATGTCCATAATTAAAAAAGACGTTTTATTAATTAAGTTGAATATACTTGTGGATACAACATTACTTATTTTTGGGATTTTTTTATTTAAAAAAAAAAGCTATTAAATCTTTAACATCTTTTATTTGTTGTTCTCTTTTCTGCCGTCTTAAATATCTAAACAGTATGCATATATTACCCACTCTATGGTTAATTTAGTGCTCCGTCTTAATAAAAATAGGTTTGAATTTCAAATCAAACATGTAAAAAGGTGGAAACAATGGAGTAACTCAAGGTCCATTACGAGGCAACGGCTCATGGAAAACTGGGTTTGACTCTGGTGGAGTACCGAGGGAGGAGGGAGAGGCAGTACCTCTTTTCTAGCATTCCTTTTAAATTTACTCTGCGGGGAAGGGAACCAGTTATACAGTTAGAGTACTATAGTGTGATTACCTGTGTTTTATACTAACATGGTTTTTCCTCTTTCAGATCCAAATTCATCAAATGGAAAGATGTCCAGATAAAGATCTTTTTTTCAGGTTCTACATATGCATACCACAAAGTGTATCAAAGGAATGGAAAAAAGATAGTGATGTAGCTAAAGATCATGCTACTTTCAGGATTAATGAAAATGGAAAGTGGATTTCTCCCTATCTCATGTTTGTTTGAGTTAAAATTTTATTCAGATGAGTAAATAGAAGAAGAAGAAAAACACAAGGAGTTAAAAGCCACTCACCTTACTTAAATCAAGTACAACTCTGTATAAGTTAAAATTATTTTTTTTTAGAAGTTTTTATGTGAGATTAGAATTCTAATTAAGAGTTAAGACTTTTTATTTATTTTTACTTCTTCCTCACGTGAGAACTCTTTTATATGATAAAAGAAATATTATAGTTCTTGATAGTGTGGTGTTTTAATTAGTTTTTTTTTTTTAACTTCAATTTTTTATAGTATGACCGTTTAGAATCATAGATGAAATAACTTTACCGATCAAACGGTAATTATTTGCTATTGTTTTAATTAGTTAAAAAAACAACAAACACTATACTTTGAAAAAATAATATATCTAAATGGAATTTTCACTCTTTTCCCTGTGGATTTCAAAAGGAAGACATCGCAAAAGAGAAATGCAATGCCTTCCTATGATTTATCGAAAAGGAAAAGAGTAAGATGATCCGGCAAATCTATCCATGGATTGCTGAATGTATCAAACCCTTGTCTGCCTGATGACTTTAGTGGCACATTCTTTTTTACCCCCAATTCAAAACTGCTTTCACTGCTTCAATCTTTTGTAGTTGGAAAGAAAGAAAACAGCATCCCAATCTTTTCACGTATGGTCGTGTCCCTCTCTAAACTAGTATTGTCTTCTATTCTTTTTATACTTAGATAGCGAGCTAATGTATGGAAGTGGACTAACTCACACCAAAATTTTCCTCCTACCATGTTGATGTAATTGATCTAGCATGGTTAAGTGTATATAAAGTATACACCTAGCAGTTCTAAATTAAATTAATTATTTCATTTAAAATTGAAATGCCTACATTTTATATATTTACTTTTTAAAAAATAAATATTTTTTTAATACAAATTTCCAATAACAATATATTTAAATTAAGAAATTTACATTCTATTAACTTATTTGCCCTTCACAACAATCACATTAATAACATAATTTAACGATTAATAAAAAAATAGATATTTAAATTCGAACAAAAGTATATAATTATAATGATCCGTATGTTTGAAAAATATTCACTTTTAATTTATAGATAATTTTTACAGTTAAAACATTGTTCTTGTTATTAACAAGGTTAATGGAAGACCATTAAATTTTGTGAGATGCGTAATTAGTATTAAAATTATGTGAAAAATATAATTATTTTATGAAAATAAATATTTAATTTTAAAAATTTAAATATAAAGATATGAACATTTAACTTTAAATGAATACAACATATAGGACTATTATTCACGTGGCATATTCAGTTCAAAAATTTCTTTCTAAAGTGGGAATTACAAGAAAACATAGACAGGACCTTTGTGTTGCATACTAACTATTCCGTAAGAATGTCATTTGGGCCTTGAAAACAAAGTAGTGTCCCATGTCATGTTATGTTTTTCATTTTTTGGTGCAAAAACCCTCCTCTGCTTCAATTAGCATGTGACAATGTTTGCAGATTAGTAGGCCCAAGTTTCAGTTTTGGGCCCTCAGTGCTTCTCCGGATCAACCATTTTGTTTTCTCCAATGAAACCTACTCGTAGTACATTAGTCAGTCGAATAAGGTAATATCGTCTTTTAATCGTAAAGGATTTAGAATATCGTTTTCCAATTTACTAAAATAACACATTACATCCTCACGGCAAGAGTCTCCAAAATAGCCTCATTATCTTTCAATAAAAATATCTTACCATATTTCATTCAATGATTTGATTTAATTTCTCTCCAAGAAACAAAATTAAAAATATCATTTATGGTTTATTGAATTGCTTAGAAAAAGAGGATATTTCTAACGTAGACTTGTTTTTTATGTATTATATAAATTGTATTATATAATGTGTAGTAATACACACTCTTAAGTCTTAATTCATGCCATCTATACAAACCCAATTTACATAGAAATTTCTTGAGAAAAAAATAATTTTGTTTAGAAATATTTGCTGTTGGATCCACTTTTATATAGACTAATAAACTTTTTTGTTTCTAAAATGCTTTTAATTACTGTGTATTAGAAAATAAAAAGAGAAAATAAAGTTTATTTTGAGAGTAAAAAAAATATAAAGATTTTGTCTTGAAAATAATAAAGTAAGTGAAAAAAAATATGAAAAAAAATAAAGTTAATATTGAAAATCAATTGTGAAATATGTATAAAATTTCATAAACTAATATTTTAAAACAAAAAAAAAGTTATACGGTAATTTATATGTAACGGAGAGAGACTGATAATCAATTACATTTCTAAAAAATGTTAAATTTTACTAGTATTCATTCATCAATTATTATTATTATTATTATTGAAGAAACAGTGAAAGTACCTAAGAGACAACGAAAAGTATTCCTCCTCTGAGTCCTCTCTCCCTCATTCTTCTAATTAATCTTCTGAGGCCGTCGTGTCAAACTGTATTGAGCTTCCACAGCCACAAACCTCAAAAGAAACTTTGTAAAAGTAATTCAAAAATCAGAGTTAACATCCCATGGCCAGTAGTGCACAAACCAAATGGGCTCCATATATAATCAACCCGTGACCCAATTATTAGTGCAAGTCACGCCAAATTCTGGATCACGGGCTTACAGTTCCAGTCCATATAAATTCAAAAGAGTCATCTATATAAACAACGGAGAAAAGAGCCCCATATATAATCAATCACCCTAGTGAAAAATCGAGAGATGGCTAAAACATTAGCGTTCTTGTTCGTGATGACGATGGTGTTGTTTCTTGAAGGATCCAAGGGGATGACCTTGTGTAACATGGACGAGAAGGGATTAATGGCATGCAAGCCGTCGGTGACACCACCGGAGCCGGTGGATCCATCGTCTCAATGTTGTGATGCTTTAAGAGGAGCTGACTTGAAATGCCTGTGCTCTTATAGGAACTCCATAGTGTTGCCTTCTATTGGGATTGACCCTGATCTTGCCCTTGGACTCCCTCCCAAATGTAGCCTCACTCTTCCCACTGATTGTTAATTAAGGTTGTTTCATGATTAACATACTCTTACTAGTATGGTTTAATGTGTTAGAATATATATCGATCCCCTATAGAACCATTGTAATTTGTATGAATATGTCTGGTTTGATCTTTACTGTTTTGTGTTTTATGAATGTACGTCCCTTTTGATTCATAATTTTCCTCTCTCTGTCCTTATTTATTTATTATTATTATTATTAACAAAACAATGAACACTAAAACGGCTAATATAAGGGAAGATAAACTAACTAAATAGAAATAGAACCCTGATACTCCCACCATTTATAGTTGAATACATTCATAGCCAATACGTGTGGGGTTTAAGTAAAGTTTTTGATAATTTTTTTTTAGAATATGTTTCGTTTATTTTTTGTTTGTTTTCAAATTTAATGATCAATATATTGTGATATTTTGTAATAACATGCAATCATTATTGCTACGAAGGCTTATTCTTTTGAGATTGCTTGGACCTTATCGACCGTAGAATTAACTCTAAATATATTCTTAATCTTGCATCATTTCATTAAAAAATTAATTGTAGATAAATTAATATATCATTCAAAATAAAATAATTATTTTGCACAATGAATAGATGGAGAAGAGATCGAAATTATTAATTGACATCAAAATTATAATATTCTCATATATCAAAAATTAAAAAAAAAAACATTTGAACGGATTGGGATTCAGAATGTGCTTGTAGGCCGATTTGCTGGTGAACAGTCAAATGTTTGCTGCCATTCAGATTGCCTGGCCTTAATTGCCGTTTCTTTTCCAAAGTTGTTCTCCGCAAGGTGAGGAGCAGTGACTCTGGCTTATCAATCGCCATTCTACTTTGGCTATTCAGGCCAACGCAGCCTGGTTGGCGGTGTTTAAATATTATTTTGTCCTAACACAGAGAGTAACGTCTTTAATAACACCAAATGCAAGATACAATAAGGCTATATAAAACAGAAGAGCTCTGGACAAATTTTCTTTTACATTTTTATGATTCGGCACTTGTGGAAAGTAAACAGGGAGAGCCATTCTAATATTAGACACCGTTCTTCCCAACAGAAAATCCAAATACAGAGGTAATTGACCTTTGGGCCTAGGCTGCTTCTGAAGTTTGAAAACTGCAAGATTGAAGCCCATTCTAGCCCATTTCTGGTAATACAAATTGTTCCCTCCATTCTCTTTCACTTTGTCACATTTTGAAAAAAAAAATTTATATTTAATTTACAAACATTTATCCCGTAATGAAATTATAATATTTTCTTATTATGCCCTTATATCACCCAATATCCACATTATTCAATCTTTGTATCATTTCCAGGTCAATATTTTGGCTAGTGTTTTTTTTTTCCTTCGAAATATAAATATTTTAAATTAATGATATTATTAATAAAATTTAACTAAAAAATATATTTATTTAACGAAAATGGACATTCAATTTTTTAAAAAATTGAAATTTGAATTTCCAAATTGAGGGAGTACTAAATAAACCAATAAAAATAATTAAAACACAATTAGTAAATTTAAATTTAAAACACAAAATGTATTTAATTACACAACGAGACTCTCTCATATTGAAATTTGCAAAAATATTTAACAAAAAATACATTTTTTAAAAAAAATATAAACAAAATTTGTTTACATATAACCTTAAGACTTCGAACTTTAGGGACAACACTGTCAGCACATATATTCGTCTGCAGAGAATTGTTCTGCAGAGAGCATAATACAAACATGAAACACTGAATGGAAACAATTTGTGAACGGACGGCTTAGCATTGCTCTCTCCATATGTTTCCTCTACTTTTTCTTTCCTGAATATGTGAATAACCATTACCAAAAAAATTTCGTACAATGGGATTCCTCTATTCTTCCCCCTGAAATGTTTCCTCTCGTTTTCAAGGATGCCTGGCTTAATCCCACATCCATTTTCGCAGAAACAATCAAGTACTAGCGCAAAAGATCCTCCAAACGAACCGTTCATAAAGGTATAAAGGGGTGAAGGAAGAACAAAAGGCAATTTCCATATTAACTCAAACGTATGAACATAAAATATATATATATATATATATATATATATATATATATTTGAATTGATTTTGAAAGTGTTATTTGTTTTGTTTTGAAAGTTATATTTAAATAAAAAAAATTAATTAAAAATTAAAAGTTATTGATATAATTTGAATTTACATTATCAATAATATTATAAAATATAATTAATAATTAATAAATTATTATATATTATAATTTTAATTAAAAATTAAGAAAAAATATTTTGAATATTAGACCAAGTATAACTAGAGTTTTTACTCAAAATATATCCTTCTTTAATAACAATGAAATTATCGTGCTCCTAGTTGAGAGCAAGTCCAGTCTAAACTCTTCAATTTTTGTAAAAAATGGACGTCAATTGTAACTTACAGTCAATAAAAATAACGAAAAAAAAAACTCCAACGAGTTTCATCCTGTGAATGACAAACTTCAAAAATATTCGAAAGAGAAGAAAAAAACTATGGGATTGGTGGAAATAATTCATTTAAAAAAAATTTGATGAAAATGATTGGTTCCGCCAATGATTGAATTTATTATTTTTAAGAAAATGAGAAAGAATTTCACTTACTGATTGGTGAAAATAAATCATTTAAAAAAGGAAATAATTGGATTCACTTTTTTTTAAAAAAAAGATACGCTATTAGAGAGACCAAACTCTTGAAAAGAATTAAAAGAAAAAACCTGAACCGCCTATGACAACCAAGTCTTGAATTTTACTTTTAAAAAAAATCAATCCAATCATTTTTTTTAACCCCAATCTGATGTTAATAACATTTTTTTAAAATAAATTCAATCCAGTCATTCTTATCATAGCACTCTCATTTTATATGGAATCCGTTTGTACACAAACCACAATTTTCGAAGGGATATACAACATACTCAAAAATAGAAAAGGGTATATTTATGATAAAAACACCTTAAAAATGCAAATAAAGCTGCTAGTAGCAGCTTCCCAACTAATGCCTTTCACGAGAAATGGCACGAATACTTACGGGACTCACAAAGCCCTTAATCTCTTCCAATCATCTGCCAAGACCGTAACAAAGGAAATTTGTACTATCGACGTGTCGATAGCACAATCGCCTTCCTACACAGACCACAACATCCAAAGAGCCTGACAGTAAAACAGTCTGGTACTACCGCTTTTACTCTCCTGTCCATCCTTATCGCAGCCCAATGCCGACTTTATTCCTCGAAGCCAGAAAATATTATTAAGAAATAAAATACTACTAAAGGAACTATTATCAGTAAAATGTTTTCGTCGTCAAAAGAAGCACAGAAGCACAGACAATAAACCACCCTTCCTCACCTAGAACAGGTAGCCGAGTTCAAATTTCGGAGGTCAGACAGATAAAGGAATCTAGACAACCCTTTGTTGCCATGACCAATTTTTAACTCAAAAATTTGCCAGAGCATAAATATTAAAATAAACAGAATTAGATAAAAGAGTTAACCATTTGCCCATTAATTGACACATGTCCGATTAAAATAACCAAGTTTTTCCATATTATCTGTCTGATCATCGTATCCATCAGAGTCAGAAACCCTTTCAATCCAAAAACCTACCCAACCTACCTGCTACTGTAGAAGGTCTTCGAATACTGGTAACAGCATTGCAACCAGACTTGATAAAAGACAAAATAAATGTGGACCAGAAAGTTAACCAAAAGAGGACTACAATCAGACGGCTACTAAGCCTCCACGTCAGCGCCCTTCTTGCTCGGAGAGCAGATCATCCAGATATTGCCGTACGGATCCTTGACCTTTCCCACCCGGCCTCCGCAGCAGTCACCCTCAGTAATTTCACCTTCGACGACAGCCCCAGCTTTCGATGCCTTCTCTACAGCAGCTTCAACGTCCTCAGTCTCAAGGCAGAACACGGTCCCAACAGCAGACTTCACACTGAACGCTTCAAACAAGTTAGTATATTTTCACAACAGTGAATAGCAGAGTACATCAAGAGAAACTAGTCGGACAACCATTAATCTATGAGAAAGTGATCATAAAAGCTTCAGAAGTCAAAAACAGCATCCTTCGTAACAAATTTACTATTTATAACGAACCAAAATAAGTGGCAATTCCTGAAGCTTCGGCACAACGACAATGAGACGACCTCAGCTCAAAAACTAAGGCAGACAAAAGACGTATAAATAAGACAAAGTACCAGAGATGGGACTACAGAAATAAGCAAAAGTACCAAAGTTCAGGCTACAAATCTCATAAACATAAGCGGTAGGAAAAATACAGTCCATAACACGCAAAAGCAGTAAAAATCCTCCGAGTAACAAACAAAACCAAGATCCTTGCACTAGTGATGGAGAAAAACACACATAGGGATGAATATACATTAAAAGGTTACCGGAAAAACTCTTGGCGTTTTAGAAAATGAAACAAGTCCTATTAAAATCAACGTATAATTTCAGTCGACGCAGATCTACCAAGATATAGAGGAGAAAAACAACAGAAAGTAGCCGAAAGGAGAGAAGACGTACGGATCAACAGCATCATCAGTTGCAAGGTCAGAGACGAGGAAGACGGTGGAACCTAGCTTGAGCTCAGCGGAGAGAATCAGAGGCAGTTCCTGATCAGCCTTCCTCTTAGGATTCATGACCCGGCTCACCTCCTCTGCTCCAAAGGCCGACTTGTAGAACTGCACAGCGTCACTAGCTTTGGGCGCCTCCACGAACAGCTGCGGTTTCAGAGCCGTAAACACCACCTGCTTCAGTGAAACCTCTCCGTTCCCATTTCCACCGTCGACAATTTCCTGCGCCATCGCTTAGCTTCTCGGAAACCGGGAAAGAAAATAGAGAGAGAAAATACGACCTACGGAAGGGGTGGGGAAACAAAATGCAGAGGGGTTAATGCGAGAAAGACACTGGAGAAATGGATAAATGCAGGTGGTAGGGTGCGTGCAGATGTGGGCCTACTTATAGGAAGCGAGGAAGCGGAACCGTTTGTTTGTGCAGGGTTAAAATCGGTATTAAACAGGCCGTGTCGAACATTGTTATCTAACCCTTACTTTTACCTTTTATTTCAATTTTACCGTGGCTTTAATAGAGAGGTACTCCGTAGTCGCGAATATTGAATGGTTTAGTTAAATGTCTCTCGGAATATTTACCCTTTTCTTTTTGTCTTTTACAGTTATGGGGCATGACATTTTTTATAATAGTATTTTTTATAGTATCTGAAAATCAGAAGAGCCATATCTTAGCTGATTCACTTGTCATTTTAGTGCTTTTTGCGTGTCAGTTGGAAAAGCGTGCTTGTAATTACTGTGGAAGTTATCCAATTTTGTTTTGTTTACTTCTAAAATAATAAAAATAAAATATGAATGTTCCTCGTTGCTTTTTCTTCGCGAGAAAAAATAAAATTTGTCAGTACCATTTTTTTAATCCTATTACCCTATTGTTTGTATTCTTATTATATATCTAAAAATCAAATATTCATTTTCCTTTTTTCAAAAAAATAAATATTAACTTATTAAATTATCATTGATATTAATGAAAATTGAGTTCATTTTTTATTTTATCTAAAATTTAAAAAATTCATTTAATTTAATTAACTTATCAAATTATCATTGATATTAATATAATAAATTGTGAAATTCATTAATAAATGAGATACAAATTTATTAAATTAAGATAATAAGTGATAAGATCATGAGTTAATTATATATATTAAATTAAAAATATTATTAATACAATTTTAAATAAAAATATATTTATTTAATAAAAATATATATATTCAATACTAAACGGATAAATTACTATTTATATAAAAACCATTTACATTCTATTAGCATAAGTAATCTTACTTATTTAGAAGAAGGAAAAACATTAGTAATCTTACTACTAATTACCAATAGTTGTTTTGTTTATCACTCTTAGGTTAAACTGTCATCGAAGTTCCATTTTATTATTTAATAAACAAAATAATTTTTCCTCAATAAGTAATCAGTTGTAGGATTTAATGCTTCTTTTAATGAAAGAATGGTGGAATTTTTGCGCTTTTTTCTTGCAAAAGTTTACTATTAAACTGTAGTATATTCAGTTGAGATTTTTCAAAAAAAATTTAAATTTATAGTTTCTTTAAATTTTTATTTTTTAAACATGTTTAGAGATTCCTTTCTTTCTTTTCTCCTATTTTTGGTTGAGAGGGGGAAGTTTAGATTTATTAATTTATAGTAATATTTTTATTGAGAAAATAAAATAAATGAATAATTAATGGTTTAATGTTCAAAGGAAAAACAATGTATTATTATTATTATTTTTAAAAGTAATTTCCACCCAATATTTTCACTACTCTTTTAATCGATCAAGCATATACACTCACTTACACATCAAATTATTCAATCAATCTATAAAAAAATAAAATTGGTTATCCAAGTGAGCTTTTTTTTTTTTTTTTTTTGCTATCCTAATACACCCTAGTGTTGGAGAAAAAAAAATAGAATAACATTTAAATGAATAAAATTTATTTGTAGTCATTGAAAAGTTTCAATTAAGTTCTTTATTTTACAAAAGTTGTAATTGAGTCCTCCTATTTTATTTTGAAAACTCAATTAAGCCATTTTGTCTAATTCTTCCACTATGTATTAGATTAAACTACTTCATTGAATTTTTATTTCTTCTTCAAATAGAATGTTTCAATTGCGCTTTTTGAAAAAAAAGGACTTCATTGAAATTTTGAATATTTTTAAGGACCAAATTAAGATTCTATCTTTTTTTAATACACATCCTTCAAGTCTGTATGCAGTTACATAGATGACAGGATGAAATTTCAATAATATAGGGAGGCAAAAAATAATGGTGTTTCCATAGAAGCTAGAACATTTTATTATTGCTATTAATCTGTTGGGCTTGGGCTTGGGCTGTATGATGATTATTATTATTATTATTGATAAGTTTGGCGTATGAATTTATTGAAGACTGAGGCTAGGGAATGAAGAAAGTCTAGTGTTGCTGATAAATGGATTCACTCCCTTTTAATTTTAAGGTGTTGTTAAAGAACCTCATCATGGATGGATTAACGTTGCAAGATATAGTCCATGAGAATAATTACAGATTTTAATGAACAAATTTTATTTTATTTTTACGTAACATCAATGTCATTTTAATATTGTTGTATGTAAAGAAAAAAATGTGAATTGTTGTATGATAACTTTTTTTTGTTTTTTTTTTTTGTTGAGGTATACACTCTTGAATGTCGACTAGGAAGAAAAATTTTCCATACCAAAATCAACTAGTGTTACAAATGTAAGATGTAATTGGAAATTGGGTGACTATTTTATTCATGGAAATTTATCATCAACAAATACAAGGTTTGTAAGGGATTGAGCGGGTGGAAGTTGAAAGCATTATACAATACTGCAAAATCTATTTTGATTCGGTCAATAATTTCTACCTTGCCTATATTATATAGATAGCACACCCTTCTGATAACATGACGTGTAGCTTGGAAAAAAGTTGCTAGAAATATATATATTTTTGGGGTTTGGAGACTGAAGAAGAGCAAAATAATGTGCCTTATTATTTCCTTGAAGAAGACTTGGTTAAGAGTCTAGGATTTAGACCACTTCGAAATGTGAATAGATCTCATTGATCAAATCAGGTTGAAGGAACAGGGAAGATAACGGATGTTGAAATTGTTTTTAAATAATAACTTAAGCATGCACTACGATAGGCCGTCTTAGCTCAGCCGGTAGAGCGCATGGCTTTTAACCATGTGGTCGTGGGTTCGATTCCCACAGACGGCGTGATTAGCAAATTTTAACCTTTTTCTAATTAAATTTAATATTTTCTTGAATTCTATAACTGTCATAGATTTATAGAAATAATAATAAAAAATTCGCACCTAATTTTATAAAAATTTAAAAGTACATTTTATAATCAGTCACCTTAGTAAATTGAAATAATAAACTAATAAAAATAAAATAAAACAAAGGGTTATTGTAATAAAATAAAACAAAGGTTATTTTCAATAAACCCCTTAAACTTCTTTTTTTGAAAACACATCCCCTCAAAAATTTCAATTGTATCAATGCCTCCTTAATATATTTTTTTCTTAGTGTACATTTATTTGACTTTTGAGTACCATTTTTGACCAAAAAAAATTTCTTCACGAGAGCTCGTATACCTTTATCAAAGAAAAATTAGAGAGAAAAGTAGACAATATTTATTATCAATGCTATTTGCATTAATGGAAATCAGAAGCGCTCTTTGAATAGAAACTCAAATTTAATTTTCAAATTCTAATAAATATCAATTAAGAAAAAAGGGCAGTCAAAATATAGCAATCTTTGGAATACAATGTTCAATTTCTATAAAAATATAGCAATTCCTCTACCTTACTTTTATTTATCTATAAAAAATGAATGTTTTAAGAATATTAAAAAAATGAGATATGCCTCATTTTTTAAATGGAAAAAGTATGAGTCTTTTAATAGGGTTTGATTGAAAATGTTTAGTTGGTTGAATAAAATAAATAATAATAGCAACAATGAATTAAAATAAACAAGAACAAGGTTTATTACGTGATTAACAACGCTCAAACAAACTTTTAAAAAGGCATTCAATTACTAATTATTGTAAACAAACATATTAAATGTAAATATTACAATATATCAAATAATAAATTTAAAAATAAACAAAAAAAGAAACATATTTTTCTAAAAATTTATTATAATATTGAAAACTTTATTTAAACATTACATGACTTGAAATTTTGAAAACAAAACGCTAATTAGATGATAACAATCTAATAATTTAACTATTCCCTTTAATATAACATCCGAAATCATTTATATTTACTCTAATAATATTTTAGACCTTGAAAGTTAAAAGAAAAAATTAATTGATGAGCGAAAAACATTAGACTTTCAAATTTTCTTGGTTTTAGACGTTTTTCTCATCAACTTTGATTGAAAATATGATAACATACATTGCGCAAATTAAAAGTTATTTGGGTAGAACATGTTTTTCATAAAAAAATTAATGAGGTTTAGACTCCTGTTAAAATAAACTCCAAAGCAAATTAATTACATTTTGAAAGAATATTAATAAATATTTATTAAATTTAGTAAAACCTGTGAATGAATATTCTCGCTAAAACAATATTTAAGGAAGACGGAGGGAGCAAGGATTTTGCCAGAATACATGGTAGCGCATTTGATCATAGCGCCCTTCCTGAGCAGTGGTTAAATTCGAATAGATAGCTACTCCCGAACCAACTACCTGGCTGCAGCATCCCCCCTTCAGTTCTCCCTCCATGGCCTCACTGTTCACTTCCAATTTCATTTTCTCTTCTCAGAATTCTCCGTTATTCCCATCTAATTTCTTCCCGAGTCCAACATCGCATAATCATCTCCTGAACCCTTTCGCTCTTCACTTTCAATGTCACCTTCAGCAACCCAGGAGGCGAAATATCCTGGCTCTCAGCTCAAGTTATGGGGTCGGCAGAGAATTTCCTCCATTGGGAGAGTTTGGTGCTCAAAATGGCAGCAGCAGCAGCGGGGGACAAGAAAACAGAAAATGGGATAGTTCTCAGTACGAGGCTTTACTTAAAGGTGGGGAACAGGTGGTTTCTGTTCTGGAAGAGATGGTCAAGCTTGTAAGTTGTTCTTTCCACATCTCATGACCACATAGGCAAAATTATTTCCTGTCAAGCATCGACAAGTTTACCTTTATATGTATTTGGTTTGGTTTTTCTTTGGTAAAGAAACTCATGTCTTGTTTCAATTTTAGTGCTCTTGCAATCAAATTGGAATTTGTAGTTTTTCGCATAAAGAGTTCAAGAGATGGTATATGACTTTATCAGTTTTTGGACACTTTTTTTTGGTATAGTTGTATGGAAGATGGCACAAAGCCTTAAACCATGAATATGCCCATAAACCTTTTCTGAAAGTCAAAAAGCAGATGATTGAGATAACCGTATTGATTTTAAGTTTTCTAGTAGTCCTATCTCTTTGTTTTTGAACTTAGGTTATCAAATTTTGTGCTTATGCTCTTGAAAAATGAAAATAACATCTTTATACAATCAATCAATCTGCTCATATGTCCCTAGTGCTTGTACCCACTTTTCTAGTAACAAAAATGTATCCGTATTTTACTAGTCTACATTGATGAATTTGAAGATTTTTGGAGTCATTGGTAGCACTGAAAAGCCCGAATAACTTAACTTATCCACGACTGCAAAACATCTCCTGGTACCTTAATGGATTCTGCTAAAATTCTTTCTTTCTGCACCAGTTTTTTCAACCTTAATGCTGCACATATATGAGAACGAAAGAGAACCAATTGTTGTAGGACAGTCATATTTGGTAAGGAGGATGAAGACGTTGCTGATTGCCATACATTTCCTCTTCAGATTATTCAACCCAATATTGTGCTCTACTTTTCAACATATAGCATTTCTGTAGTAGGATTTCTTTCTCAATCACCACCAATTTTGCATCCTTGAAAGTTCCAAAGTATTTAACAAAATGAACTTCGAAATTTTTCTTTTGGTATTTCTTTCCTCAATTGTAGAATATAGCTTCATGTGCGGTGAAAATGTGTATTTGCAGAAATACTATCCCATTTTCCTTGCAGTCAAATGTCTCAGTCCACATGCCATGGAAAAATTGTGGATTTGAATCAAGAACATGGAAACTTCTGTTACTAAAATGTTCTAAGTATTTCAGTCACTTGTGCCGCTATTTTAAGCTCACATGTCGGGTCTGAACCTTAGTTTCCTTTGTATTAATACTTGGGGAAATTTATCTCAGATTGAATTCTTTTTTGTCCATGCATGTGACAACAGTTAGAAGATATGAATATGGATGAAGCATCTGAGGAGTTGGCAGTACAATTGGCTGCACAAGGAGTGATTGGGAAGAGAGTGGATGAAATGGAATCTGGGTTCATGATGGCCCTTGATTACATGATCCAGACTGCTGAGAAGGACCAGGATGAGAAAGTGTGTTTTTGAGCTTCTTTAGCTGGTTTTTGACTTTCCATTGTGTATGTATATTTATCATTTTCTGTTCCTGCTTGTGTTGATTTGCGATGCATTTATTCTAGACATAACAGCAGGCAAAACTGAATTATATAATCTTCTTCCAAGTATGGGTAACAAAGTGCATCCTGCAATAGTTGCATCATCTTTATTGACCAAAAGCTACCTGTTTCCTTTTGGTGTTCTTGTCTCTATGAAGTGTGAATTACACAGTTAACTAGATTTCTGCTAGTTGACACTGTCTTTTTTAACAATTTATCATTTTTTTTACAGCGTAAAACACTCTTGGAGGTGATCAAGGAGACTGTGCTTTCCCATCTTACAAAGAAATGCCCCCCTCATGTAAGGATATATTATATTAGGAACAGCATTACAGCCTTTATTTAGTAACCGTCCTAATTCTTGAGTTAATGGTGAAATGCTTCTATAGATTCAAGTGATTGGCCTGCTCTGCCGAACACCTGGGAAAGAAAGCAGACATGAACTACTTAGACGAGTAGCTGCAGGTGGCGGTGCATTTCAAAGTAATAATGGCACAAAAGTTCACCTTCCTGGGGCAAACTTAAACGATATAGCTAACCAAGCTGATGACCTTTTGGAGGTTGATGCATGCTTTAACTGATTACATGGCAACTTGGAATTCTTTATCCTTCATATTGTTCTTCTGCTTTGGCATTAGAAGCCTATGAATACACTGCATCTAGATAGATTTCAATAACCCTTGACAGATTGCTATCTATTTGCTTTTGTTTTTCAATTGTCTGTTCATGGGCTCATCATGGGACAGAAATACGTGGTTAGTGCTAGACCCTTGCTATTGACAATATAAAGCAACCTTTCTTGTCAAAAATATACCATATAAGAGGAGAATTATAGTTCTTGAGATAAGTTATAGGACATGTAGGAGGAATTTTCTTGTGGCAATCTTAGAAGATATGTCTTATGCATGGAAAATCTTTAATTTTTGTCTTGTTCTCTGGAATATGATTATTCACCTTTGTTTCAAAGAGGAAAATTTTGATGTCGTGATTTCCCATTTGTATAAAACTACCATAAAGTGAAATGGTAAAAATATGAAAGAGTTGATAATTTGATATGTCAAATGACATCAGTACTTTTCATGGGAAATTTTATGTTACGCATTCTGTGAAGAAGCCTGACTTTGACTCGATTTAAGGATGAAAATTCTTTAGTTTAGCTAGTGATTTGGGTATTTCTGGTGATAACAAATTGGAAATTTGATTGCATTTGGTTCTGGAATCATTATTGAATTGAAACTAGGATATGGTACTTTAGCATGTCATAGTTGAATTATTCTTTTATAATTTCACTGATCAGCTAAAGACTAATGTTATATTTAAGGAAACGGATGCTGCCTTTAAAGTGTTAATTTGTTGGTTTCTAAAATATGTCAACTGTTTTGATGATTACTATCATCAATTTGCAGACAATGGAAATTCGTCCTGTTGTTCCTGATCGGAAGTTACTTGCTAGGCTTGTTTTAATCAGAGAAGAAGCTAGAAATATGATGGGTGGTGGAATACTAGATGAAAGAAATGATCGAGGTCTTAATACTCTCCCCGAGTCAGAGGTCTGTTCGCTGTTGATGATTAATGTCCTTAACATACTTCACTGTATCATTTCTTCACCCTTCTCACTTTATCCAGATCCCTCGCAAACTGGTGAATGTTAACAATTTTATTTGATGTTTTTTTTGGTAGCAGATTCTTTCAGTAAATTAGTTGATTTTGTATCATTATATGGTGCAGGTTAACTTTTTAACCAAGCTTGTTGCTCTAAAGCCTGGGAAAACTGTTCGTGAGATGTTAAAGAATGTAATGCAAGGAAAAGATGAAGGCGCAGAGGAGTCTGCTACTGATAATGGAGGCACTGCTGGTGGAGTTGCAGGAAAGGTACGATGTCTTGAAGTGCTAACCCATAAAAAATAACCCTAAAAATATTATGGCTTTGTTGTCATATATCAGTGATCATCTAATCTTGATTTCAGGCTAGTGTTACAGGCCTTAACCCATTACCAGTACGTCCTGGGATGTTCCTGGAGACTGTTTCAAAGGTATGAAACTTTTACATGAGTGATCATTTTATATGTAGAAGTTTTGAACTATCTAAAGTTTGTGAACTTGAGGATGACATTCAGTGACAGGGTTGGAAGAGTTTATGAGGTAAGTTTTGTTGTACTCTTTAAAATAAATAAATTATATTGGTCTATGTTCCAAAGGAAACCTACTCAAACTTATTGGAACTGACTATACCACTTATTGCATGATATACAGTAGTAAAGTATAATGATATTTTGTATTTTACTCTCATTTATGTTATATTGGGACTTGTAGGTGCTAGGTGGTATATATGCTGGGAATATCTCTGGTGTCACCGCACAACATCTAGAATGGGTCAGTTTATTTCTGCATCTTAATGCTTTACAGGTTGATTGAAGTTGACTACTTACCTTTGTTTCGAGCACAGATATCCTTTTCTAAATGAAGCATTAAAGGTTCTCATTTAGATCTTTCTGAGAAGTTCAATCAATAAACAAACGTTTTATTACTTCACAATAAAATTAACTGGCATTTGACATATAAGAATCATGGATACTATATTGCAATTAGTTGATACATTTCACAGTTTTTTCTTCTAAATTTTTGACATGGCCGTCACGCTTTTAGGCGTTACCTAAGAGTTTAGAAATGCTATATTACCTCTTAAATCTCAATAAGTTCCTTATATCATAAATCATCTTGTAACTTTCTTTAGTAAGAGTAAATTGTTGGTTATAAATTCTTATTCAGGTTCACCAGAATACCCTTGAAATCCTTCAAGAAATTGCATTCTAGTTCTTGGAGCGATGAGGGAGGTGAAGTGAAGACATTTTAGTATTTTGGGTTCCCAGGTTGTGAGTTGTAAGTCAATAGTTAGAGCTTTTGAGTTCTTTTTACACAGTATACACGATGAGATTGGACTATTGCTCTGTATATATATGTCCCATCCATATCAAGTCATCATTCTTAAAACTCTCCGGAAGTTGCATTTTTTTCTTGCTGATTGCACTGTATTTGTGCTCTACCTGTCTGATATACTTGTCTGGACGTTTGTCTCATTTCATGAAGCACATATGTGCTCGAGGTAATAGGTATATGACTACATGTGGACAAGAAGAAGAATACCATTTAATCTTGCTGAATATCACTGATTAGATTTGCTTTGAACTGTGGGTAAGAGGGTACTCATTATTTTACAAGGAAATATAGCCAAAATGGATAAAGATTTTTCCTCCTGTTTGTTTCGATTATTAAGCTGTCAAGTCAATCCTACGTGAATTTTGATATCTAAAACTCGGCCCCCCTTCTGTTCCTAACTTTCCTCTCACTTTGACCTTCTACCATCCAAACTTTGTTTGACAGCATAAATGTTAACTTTATAGAAGGATTTGAGTAATTTGACGAAACTTGGTCCAACCGTAAAAAGTTACGGTTTTCATTCCCTTCACTTTCCTTTTAGGTAAAGATTAAGAAGAAGAAGAAGAATGATTATACAAAATACAATAAGGTTAAATCAACTGAAGATTAATAGAATAGAAGTCCTAATAGTACAGAACAAAAGAATCTAGAATTGTTTAGCACCAAATAGTTTAGTAAAGTGAGCTTTAGATGATAAAGCAAATCAAACCCTAATATCATTCGAATCATACTTTTGCCCATGGCCAATCACTAGAAATGATGACACTAGTATTCAAGATCAAATCACCAAGAGTGGAAACCCATGTGTTGAATGGCCCTACCTGTCCTGCAATTTGATCTCACAACTAGTATTTCACTTCCAAAAGACCCTTCATTCCATTCTAATGGTTTCTCAACTTTTGGAATATGAAGAAGTTTCAAATGTACAAGCAAGGCAGGCAGGCATGCCAAAATATGCTCCCAATAATTCCCAAAGGGTCTTTCTCTTTCCTTACTTTATTGAGTATTGCCTTTTCCATAAAGCAATTGTTCTGCTATTAGCACATGCAGCATATTTTCTCTTACAGAGATCGGATTTTGAGCCTTTAACAAACCAGGGCACGCCATATCTTGGACTTGGCCCCGGCCAACTACGTTGTCATAATACTTGGTTTCCTATATTTGCTTGAGTATATAAATGTCTCATCCCCTGGCATTATCCACATAAATATTTCGTTGAGAGCATTTAGTTTTACCCACGTGAGGTACTGATTTTTGTATAAGTTCCGCCCAGCTATATACCGAAATAGTATGGTTTCCATCGATTGCTGTGCTTTTTTTGGGTTATTGTGGATTGTGGTTTTCCCCTCGGGCCTCCGCCTAGTGGTTACAGGGTATATTTGTTCATAAAGTGGGACTAATCGATTTTGATGGTCAAAGTGATCCATTTTCCCTCTCTCTCCCGTTGACTATTCCACCGGGTGGTATCTAACCGTCATGTCTCTAGGTCTACCGTCCTGTTTTCAATTGCATAACTCTTTTTAATATATATATATATATATATATATAAAGATGTACTTGAACTATTTCAGTTTCTTTTTATTTATATTTCTAGTTTTAGCTAAAAAGATTGAAAAAGATTCTTGGAAATTTATACTATGGATGCTTTCAAAATAATTTTTACTTGTTAATGATATTAAAAATAGAAATGTTATATTAATCTTAAAAAATACTCTATCTGTTTGGGATTAAATATTCATTTTTTTACTTTAATTAAAAAATTAAAATATAATTGAATTTAATTAGCTTATCAAATTATCATTTTAATATAATGAATTATGATACCTTATGAATTAGTAGAATGTAATTCACTTAGATGATGAGTGATGATAAGATGTCTCTCCTACGTTAATATTTTTTCTTCTACCAAATTGGAAGGATTGGAAGGAGAAAAATAAGTGAGAGCCATTATGAATCTCTTTTTTAACATCAAATTTTTTAGTAAAATGTATGATGAAGGATAGTAAAGTAAAATAAATTAATGATTCTCTCAATCTCCTTCTCTCTCTTCCTGTTGTTCTATTTCTAAAAAAAAAAGTATCTCTCCCCTTACAATTGATGGTAATTGAATTTCGTTCAAATATAGGAATAAATTTCAGACATAAGCTGAGCCTTAGTGAGACTTGCAATTGATGATAATTGAGATTGAATTGCACATTAATATTAGTACCGTTAGGTGGAAAGAATAGAGTACATAATATAAAAATAAAGCACTTAATAGTTACTCATAATTGCTAAATGCCACATGAAATTACCAAATCCTGCATTTGTTTACTAAAATACCCCCACTCCTTTTCAGAATACCACCCCACTTCCTCTTGTACCCGTATAATCAAAACCCACTAGTTAGTGAATTGGAAGAACTTCATTCGACTCCTTCCCTCACTTTCCCAAAAATTTAGCCCGCCAAAATAGGACTTAAAAAATTTGCATCAAATTGTTTTAATGTGTCTTCCGACAAACGATGAACAAGAGAAAATGTTTGTGTAAAATACTTTGTTTTCTTTCTTAAGTTAAAAGTTATTTTGTTTTGTACTTTTATTTTTAATTAAAAAAAGCAGAAATAACTATTTTTTAAAAAGTAAAAAAATTTTAAAATAAAGTTTATTTATTAATATAGTCAAGAATTAAAATATTATACGCCTTTCATCTAGAACTGAATATCTATATTTATATTTTAATTTATCCATAATTGAATGTTTATTTTTTTAAAATAAATATATTTTTTATTTAAAGTTCTATTAATAATCTCTTTAATTGAAATAATTCATATTGATCATCATTTACCACTTTAACTTAACATATTTGTATTAGTCTATGAGTCTCACAATTATATTAATTTTAATGCTAATTTGATAAATTAATTAAAATCAAATGTCTTCTTTAATTTTCAATCAAAATTAAAATTACAAAATTTAAAATTTTAAAACAAGTTTTTAAAAGTGTATTGCTGATCGGAAGCAAAATCAGTAGTTAGTTTCAAATGAATAGAGCCAAAAACGGTCACACCGAAAACTAAAAAAATAGCCGTTCTTTTATGAATTCGAGGTATCAAAACTTTTTCAAAATGTTTTTGAAAAAAAAAAAAAATCAAATCGACTTTTTCTCCTGGGCCCGGAGCCAACGCTTTGGAAAATGACAAAACAATCCCTCCCATTACCCCGAAGTAGTCCACTAGAGTCCAGCTGCCGCTGGAATTTGAATTTGATCATCTCATCTGCTAAGGCAAGTTATACACAAAAGTCTGTGTTAACACTTTAACATCCATCAATGCCAGTCTGGCCATCAACCATCAATGCCGACTCAGCTTCTGTTCTTTACTGTAAGCTGAATTTACAATGCAAGGAAAACTGTAAAAAGAACAAAGAGAGAGACACTCAACAGGCCAAGAAGAAAAATATTTAAAGAATCACTGCTAATTAAACGCAAAGGTTTTTAATATATTTTTTCGTTTAAATTAAATATTCATATATTTTAATTTTAAAATATTGAAAATTAAATATTTATTTTTTTATTTAAACTTTTATTAATTTATATTATCTCATTATTAATAAGAATAATATGATATATTTTGAGGTCAAAATTTATTTTTACTTTTTGTATCAAGACAAATATAAATATTTAATTTTAAATAAATAAAGTATTAAACCCCAACACGAGTTTAATGATCGAAAATCTGCTACAATTTTAATTTTAACGTATAACTTAATAGATCAAACCGTATTGGTGCCTTATCAATGAAACTAACTAAACACACTGTTCCTTTTATTTAACTCATGTGATTAATAATTTTTTTTATCTTTTTATATTCATGAACTATTTTTATTTTTTCAACTTTGATCCTTAAACTATTCTTTATTTTCAAGTTTGATCTTTTCAGAATAAAAAAAAAATGATAAAGGATCAAAGTTGAAAAGCGAAAATAATCCATGGATGTGAAAAGATAAATTTTTTTTATTAAGGACCTAAGTTGAAAAATAAAAATAGGTCATAAATCTAAAAAAAAAGAAAAAGATAATTGACCAAAATTAAAAAATAAAAATAGTTCATGGATTAAATTTGAAAATTTTCCTTAATCATATCAGACAAATATTTTTGTCTGAAAAAAAAAATACCAGGCTCATATTTACCTTGAAAAGAAGGAAAGAAAGAAGAAAAAAAAGAAAAAGGACCTACATCACAAATATTTAAGCTAACTAGGGCATTTCTAATCATTGAACTATGTTTTCTCATTTTTACCTTTTATAATTCTTCAACTCTGACAATACAATTTTATAAATTATAATAAATAGATCTCCTGAATTACCTCACATAAATACTCATACTTTATTAATATTTTTAAACTGTAAGTGGTTGTAAAGAAATCAGTGATGATTCACATAAGCACTACATAAATTATATAGAAACAGTTCCATTGCAGAGAAATTGTTACTCCAGCGTGGTATGCAAGTATGAGTGTATGACTGAGTTGCATAACAACATTTGCATCTCAATAAAGAGTTTTTTTTATTTTTAGAATAACATATTATGCGAAATAACTTGAATTCAATTAATTTAAAGTTCGATTCAAGAAAAGCTTGTAGAGTATGAATAAAGAGCTGTCTTTAATATTATATCTAAATTACTATTTGTTGAAATATATTTCCATCTTTCAATTCTAGAGATTACTACTAGTATTTTTTTTTTTTGCTCCTAATTACCAATAATGATAATGGAAGAAAGACATTTATACATAATGCAACAAATATAAAACTCAACTTATAAAGTTTACTGATTGGTTACACGTGAATCAATTGAGAAATTGTATCAAATTAACTAAATTTAGTGATAATGGAATAATTTTAACATGATGTTCTCATTTTAGATAAAAAAATTGTGCAAAAAAGAGGAATATTCAAGTGCAAATGATATTTCCCTTAGTGTCTAATGTGAATGCTCCACCTATCGCAAAAGCAAGACAAGTGGTACAGCAAGGCGCAAATAGATCCTCGCTGTGTCTGATGTTATGAGGAGGTAATTGGGCATGAGGCAGCGGGAGACACCGATCTGTTGCAAATCATAGACAATTTAACTCTTGATTTCGCTAATTATCAAATAATTCAATAAAAAAGTATAGTATTAATTTGTTCACTGCAAAATAAAAAATAAAAAAAATCATTGGACAAATCTAACTTTTTTATTAGACAAATCATCTTTTGAGTTATTCTCTTCCTAAAGTTTTATTTTATCATATATCTTATCTTGCAATCGAATATAGCCAAATCGATTATAACATTTATAATAAATTGAGTGAAAATCTTTTCATCGTCTAAACATTTTTCTTTATTAAATCGACATCTCGCCAACATACAGTTTTTGGGTAAATATCTTGACTACTTTTGACTCCTCAATGGATTAATACTCATTTGGTTAATATATATATATATATATATATGTGTGTGTGTGTCAAATCATTACCGAATCTCTTAATATGATAAATATAATCCAAATAAAAGAGGAGCAAAAGATACACAAAGTAGTCTACAACCCATGAATTGACTTTCTCATTTGATTAATATCTTAAGGTTTAAATTTTATCTTTAGATCATGCAAAAAGAAGAAAAAAAACCTCCACGAATAGACAACCTATTTTAACCTTTACCAACAACTTTTTTATTAAAATAAACTCTTTAAATAATTTACAATTTATTATGTACTCATACTATTTTATTTTATTTTTATTACAAATTTTAAATATATATTAAGACAAAAATGTAAATCTAAACTTATAACCTATTCCTTCTTCTTAAAAAAAAAAAAAAACCTATAACCTATTATTTAGTTCCTTCTAGAGTAAAAATAGTATTTTTAATTGGTCCATCAATCACTTTGTCTAGTAGAACAACAAATTAAAATTTTCCTTTTTTTGCAATCCAAATAATCATATTATGATCCTTTAAGAATAATTGTCGAGGGGGTAAAAATGGTGCTTGGGGCCCAACTTTTTACTGCCCCTGTTATTAGGTGAAGATTATTAGTAAAACTCAATAATCCCAGTTCGCTAAATCCATGTGACCGCAATTATCAACACGAGAAGTGGTAACTCTCATTAACTGACCTTTTTCAGTTTTCGCACCTGAGCTTTGCATTATTGATTATTCCATCCTAAATAAAATATTCACTAATTATTATTTCAGTTCAAAAAAGCTACAACATACTCATCTTCCATAAAACGGTTAACTACTAGGGACAATATGGTCATATTTTGAATTTTTCTCAAATAAACCACCATTTATCATCTTTGAACTCTGACAGCTCTTCTCCGTCCCCATTGTTAGGCCTCTGCTTCCTCACTACTCTTTGTGAGAGAAACAGAGAGAGAGAGAGAGAGAGCAGAACCGTTGCTTCTCTTCTCTCATTCACCTTTACAGCTTTCATCTCTTTCCTTACCAATTTGTCTTGAATCATCTACGGAGTGATCGGAAATGGCTGGTTATGTTGGTGTGTTGATGTCAGATCCATGGCTTCAGAATCAGTTCACTCAGGTGGAACTTCGGAGCCTCAAGTCTCATGTAAGTATAAAAACTTCGTTCTCTGTTCTTCATCTTTTGGTTTTTTATTTTTTGTTGATTGATCGACTAACGTGACGTGATTATGAGTTGAGACGGTAACGGTTTTGTTGTTTTGCCAGTTCTCCACGATGCGTAGGGAGAACGGCGGATGTCTCAAGCTCTCCGACTTGCCATCCAAAATGTGCAGATTGAAACACGTAGGTGAGAATCTTACGGAGGAAGAAAGAGCTTCATTTCTTCGAGATTCGTATCCGGACTTGGAGGAAGATGTTGATTTCGAACTTTTTCTTCGGGTAAATCTGCAGTTCTGCACTTCATTTATCGTGCAAAATAAGCTTGAAAAGAATGCGAGTAAAGACGAGAACATTTGTAAAGTACAAATTTTAAATCGGTTTTGTCGGTGAATCTAACGTATCAAAGGAAGAGGAATCAAACTCAAAAGTGTGATTCTCAGTTTTAGTGTTCAAAAGGCTACTTAAAACGTGTGATTGTCAGTTTTAGTATTCTCAGGCTTAAAAAAGAAGTTTGAGAATCTTCCGTCTATCACGCATGTTACCTAATACACATGATCATTTACTTTGATGCTTGAAATCTTCACTTTTCGATTCACAGTTTCTGATATTTCCTTGATCCAATAGCACCAACTTTGTTGGAGATAATGTATATCTGGAATTTTTGGTAGTTATTTCTTTGATTTTTCTTTTGCTAGTTAAACATCCTCATGAATTTCTGAGATTGCCCTTCAAGAAATATCGATCATTGTCAGGATTTGTGAATGAATGAATTGATTAATATGTAAACTATATTTTTTGTTTTCTTTTCGCTTTTCCACCAGAACCTCCAGGGCATAAATTTGCTTGTTTTTTTCCGTTCTGTTTCTCCCTTCTCGTTCACTTTATGTAGTCAGTCATTGATGTGCTAAACTTATGGCAGGTTTATTTGAAATTTCAAACACATATGTCTGCAAGAATGGGAAGTGGTGCGAAGACTTCATCTGCGTTCCTTAAGTCTCCCACTTCAACCTTACTGCATACAATTAGTGAATCTGAGAAGGCATCATACGTTGCGCACATAAATAACTACCTCGCAGAGGATGAGTTCTTAAAGAAATACCTTCCTTTAGATCCTTCAACTAATGATCTTTTTGAAATTGCCAAGGACGGAGTTCTTATCTGGTAATCACTTATCGTTCATGCCCTGTAGTTTTCTGAATTTTGCTACCAAGAGTCAATTGCATAATTCTTTTTGTTTTGTTTTCTTCCTACTTGCAGTAAGCTTATTAATGTGGCAGTACCGGGAACAATTGATGAAAGGACAATAAATACAAAGAGAGTCCTCAATCCATGGGAAAGAAACGAGAATCATACTCTTTGCCTCAACTCTGCCAAGGCAATTGGATGTACTGTAGTCAATATAGGAAATGAGGACTTCATTGAAGGAAGGGTATGGCATTAAAAGGATGCTCTCATTTAATTTTAAGATAGATGCTGAATTTATGATTAGATAAACTCCTGTCAGAAATT
Source organism: Apocynum venetum (assembly GCA_019593545.1). Classification (NCBI taxonomy): domain Eukaryota; kingdom Viridiplantae; phylum Streptophyta; class Magnoliopsida; order Gentianales; family Apocynaceae; genus Apocynum; species Apocynum venetum. Next base: position 4,764,286 of record SRSM01000324.1, read on the forward strand.
TTATGCACATGATGATATTTTTTTTCTTAAAGTAAAAACATCTGCTTCGTAGACTGGTGGATTTTGTTATTATGCGTTCTTCAATATTGGCTTCCCTCACTACCTTCAATCTAATGAAGTCTCTCCATGTATAATTGAATAGAATGGAAAAGGTTTTCTGGAAAATTATGTTGCAATAAGTTTTAGGCTTAGTTTTTGTTCAAGTTAGTTTTATTTAGGATGGCAGTAGGTTTTCACAAATGAGGTAGGTTGCTGCAACTAGGATTGCAAATATCATCTTTTAATTTTTTCATTTTGAGTATTTTCATGCTGCTAATCTATCTATCATTAGTAAAATTGTGTTTCACAATGTTATTGAAATTGTTAATTCTTGTATCATTAAACTCTTACTGACAGCCAAGGTGTCTTTATCTTTTTTCCCTTTATCTGTGGCTTCAGTTGAATGGATTGTCTTTGATTATGTCCTGCTTCATAGAGGCAAGCCTTTGGTCATACTGTTTGGTGTGGGTTGAAATTACTTACCTTGTTTTTAATTTGTTCTTGTTGAATTTCTTTAGAAGCATATGTGACTATAATTAATATTTTTCCACGTTCTCTTTTCCAGAGGCATCTAGTTCTTGGATTGATATCTCAAATTATAAAGGTAAGTGAGAAGACTTTTACATTGAATTGTCCTTCGGTGAAAAATAGTTCACTCCAATAAGGTGGTGATCAAGCTTTTGATTCCTAATCCTGATAAATAAAGCTATCTGCATAATGTTCCTATGGTCTTCAAGTCCATAAAAGGTTGACATTCCAAATTATGCCATTCTAGATACAACTCCTGGCGGATCTCAACCTAAAGAAAACACCTCAACTAGTGGAGTTGGTTGACGATAGTAAGGTGAAAAACCTCTCCTTACTATAGAACTCTATTTGCTGTAATCATTCCACAACCAGATATAATTTGTCAGTTGGGCACTTTCAATTTCAGGATGTAGAGGAGTTGATGAGCTTGCCTCCTGAGAAGATTCTACTTAGATGGATGAATTTTCAATTGAAGAAAGCAGGATACAGGAAAACTGTCACAAACTTCTCCTCAGATGTGAAGGTATTTAAAAATGAGTTGACATTAAAAGATTGATCACATTCTTGATGAACTTTTCAGTTCTTATTCCAGTGAAATAAATTTCCCATCTCTGTTATTACTGACAAAAGTTATTGGAAATGTTTTCTTCTGGTCAAAAAAGAAAATCTCTTTCATAGAATATTCCATAAAAATTAAATTATTGCTTTATGCCTTTCTTTGGTTTGCAGTAAAGTTTTGTAAGAGGTACTACGTTAACTCATTGCCATGCAAACCATCATAAAACCTTGAGCAATTGTGATGTACCAATAGAGGTTACTATTACTATGATGTCTAATTCATTATTCTTTCTGGCTATTTTCAGGTGTTAGATTTATTTATTTTCTGTATGTCCCTTGTGGAATCTATATGATCAGAATATAGTTCATGTAGCTTTCTCAGATTTTAATTGACCATTTAAATCTTTTCAAAAAGTCATTTTTATTTTGAAGTTGCATGCCTTCTCTCTCTCTCTGTCTCTCTGTTTCTTTAATTCAAACCTGCTAGTGAAATAGACTTAGTTTTCATCGAGAGTTCTGCAGCCTTTTCATTTTTCATGTTTTCTGCATCTCTGGTGGAATGCTGCTAATACTTGAGGTTGTGATCTGCTTTTACTGCAGGATGCTGAGGCTTATGCTTACCTTTTGAATATTCTTGCTCCTGAGCACAGCAATCCATCTACATTATCTGTTAAAGATCCTTTACAAAGAGCTAAGCTAGTTCTGGAACATGCTGATAAGATGGGATGCAAGAGATACTTGACAGCAAAGGATATTGTTGAAGGTTCTCCGAATCTTAACTTAGCATTTGTGGCACATATCTTTCAGCACAGGTGAGCAAACAGTTGATCTTTATACAACATTGAACTTCGTAGTGAAAGTTGATATTCCACTGTTTACAAGTGAAAAAGGAAAATTCATTTGTTAAATAATACACTCCTTTTATTATCCTAATGAACAAGTAATTGAGGAACAAACTTGAGCAAAGTTTTTCTTCATGCTTCAGAGTAATTGTCAATCAAACCGTGCAGATATTCATGGCTATCCTCTGTCTTGAGAAAAGTACATCTGTTTTTGTTAATTTGAGACTTCCCTTTTGCATTTGGTTCTGTAACTTCACTTCAACACATTTCTATGCCTCAAGACGGAGTAGGTCTAGAATTATAGTTATTAGGCATTGTTCATCAATCAGCATAATCTTGAGCAAAATGTAGTTATTGTTGGAACATATGCATTGCTGCAATGAATTTCAACAACTAAAGATTTGCAAATTGACCTAGGAAATTATGCATGCCATAGAACTATTCAGTTACTGGACATGAAAAATTGCATGCCTGTATGATTGGCTTGAAGATATGTCTGTATGCACTTCAGCTTCAAGCAGTGACTCTTTCTAAACCGTTCATGAACGTGGGAAAAGATTTAGACGCAACTAGCCTGATCACCATTGAAATATTTATCTAGTTGGCTTTGGTATTGGAAATTAAAATGCTAAGCAACATATCTTGAGAATCTACAGGTCCAGTTTTCTGGTTATTGATTACTCAAGTGCTTTAGAAGCTAATGTAAGTTTTTCTTTACAGGAATGGTCTTTCTACCCAAACAAAACAAATATCTTTTCTTGAAATGCCAGAGGAAACCCAAATCTCCAGAGAAGAGACAGCATTTCGACTTTGGTTAAATAGTCTTGGCAATTCCACGTATATCGATAATGTTTTTGAAGATCTTAGAAATGGGTGCGTATAATCCCTGTAGCTGCATGTTGCAGCTTTGTGCAATTGCATTAGTTCACGTGTTCCATGTAGTTTTGCTCAAAAAGAATTCAGCTATCCTTTTTTTATTTTTCTAATTATGCATATTTTCTGTGTGTTTGCAGATGGATACTTTTGGAGACGCTTGATAAGATATCACCAGGAATCGTTAATTGGAAAATTGCTTCTAAGCCTCCAATAAAGATGCCATTCAGAAAAGTTGAAAATTGTAATCAAGTTGTCAAGATAGGAAAACAATTGAAGTTTTCCCTTGTTAATATTGCTGGAAATGATATTGTTCAAGGAAATAAGAAATTAATACTGGGTATGTGCTCTATCACATTTTCTTTTTTCTGTTTTGAAATATGGTTCTGCAGTTAGATAATTTTAACTAATTCAATAAAGAATTTTGTGGACTTCATTTTCAGCTTATTTGTGGCAGTTAATGCGCTATAACATGCTTCAACTGCTGAAGAACTTGAGATTCCATTCTCATGGAAAGGAAATCAGCGATGGAGACATTTTAGAATGGGCCAATAACAAAGTAAAAAGTGCAGGAAGCAAGAGTCGTATGAACAGGTTTAAGGTATTATTTTCAAAAGTGCAAGACCATATTTGGTGTTTGATATTTAAGACATCTCTTTTGTCTTATTCCTGATCTATGATAAGGATCCCACACTGACTAAAAAAGTCTCAGAAATGCAACTTATGGAGCAAAGTTTAAATATTGTTGAAAACAAAAAAAAATCCAATGTTGGCATATCAAATGTTCATCTCAGTGGGAAGTGTGCAAAAAATTATGATGATTGTTTTCTGATGTTTATTAAACTACATGTCCCTATACTTTATCATTCACATAACAATCAAGATGTGCCGATAAGATAAACTCGAGGGTTAAAAGGATGTCATTTGCGTAGTTCACTGTCAGCTTTCTGTTGTGTACAACCTATATTGTGCGTAACAGTACTGAGATATCTCCTCTCCCTCTATGTTGGTTTTACTTTCTAATTTGCTCATTCATACATGTCGTTTGCAGGACAAAAGTTTGTCTGATGGAATCTTTTTCCTTGAGCTGCTGAGTGCTGTACATCCTCGAGCTGTTAATTGGAGTCTTGTTACAAAAGGAGAAAGTGGTATGTTTCTGTCTCGGATATTCTCATATTTGTGTATTATTTACATGTCTATATTCCTTCAAAACAGCCCATTCTTAGAAGAATCTGTTCCACAATGCAACATTCTAGTGTCCTGGAAAGGAAGCACAATTTTGCATGAGGATTGTCATTTTATGTTTGTGGTTTCCTGAACAGTGAGCTAACAGATGCATATGCTTGATTCTTCGCTACCTTCAGTTCTTATCTCTTATACTGTTCTATCATTAAATGAAAAGGCATATTGGTATAAAGTCTCCTGGTGTAAGAATAATTTTTCCAGCACTTTTCTGATATATGCTTGAATTGCTTTATCCATATAATCGTGTAGCGCTACCCCTTCATTCTGATACAACAGGTGCATAGTTCTAGATGCGTATTGATCTTCATAAATTAGAAAACAGGAAGCACTTTAAAGTCTGAGTTTCCATTGCCAATTTATGCCTTTTTTCTCCCTGTCGATTGACCTTAAATTTGAATTCACAATTTTGTTTTTATTCAATGTAGAGGAGGAGAAAAGGATGAATGCATCCTATATTATCAGTATTGCAAGAAAGCTTGGATGCTCAATATTTTTGCTTCCGGAGGACTTGATTGAGGTAATATTTTAGGCCTTTTTCATATTTATTTCTGTTAGTTATCTCATTGTCTTTTTAAGGAATCAAGGTTTTCACCTGCTTAGCTGCAAAAGTTATTCTCATGTAACAACCAGTATTTCCTAAAACAAGAGGCAACAGTAATCTTTTCCTTTTCCAAGTTCTTTCCCCTCAATATGGAGTGATTATAGAGTTACACATGTCTTTTCGCTTCATTATCACATTTTTCTCTGTTCTGCTACTAGTCAATCAATTCTGTGAATAAACTAACTATGTGAGGGGTGTTTTATTAGGTGAACCAAAAGATGATCCTTACTCTCACAGCGAGTATAATGTATTGGTACTTGAAACAACCAGTAGAAGATCAAACTGGTTCTTCTGACAGCGACAGCCTTTTGGACTCAACCTCTAACTCTGCCACAGATGACACTGCTTCAGAGTCATCTGCAGATGAAAACAGCTGTAGATGATTTGGTAATTATCATGGAACTTTCCACTGAAAGTTCGACAGTTTTCTGTTCTTGATTCTCTTGAGATTTTGTATCTTGCAAATTATGTATTTTCATAATATAGGGTATTGCGTGCCATTTGTTTAAAAAGCAAAATGCCCATGTGTATAGATAGAAATATGTATTTTGTATTAGAAGAAGTTTAAGATTTGTAGCTTGCTCATAATTGAGAATTTACTTGGAAATCCCCTCTAAACAACGTTATCTATTGAAGTTTTTTTGTACTCCATAAAGGAAATAGAAGCAATAGTCTTGGAAGACCTTTCGAATTCCTATCGCGTGCTTATTTTGTCTCGCTTTTCTTGGGTTAAAGGTGGGGAACCAATTGCATATGATATCCTGTTGCATTGGTTCTCTTTCATTTATCTTTCAATTCTGAGAGAATTGGCAGTAGTCGTCTACTGATTAGAAAATGACTCATTCCTCTAAACGAAGACAGAGTGTCAATCATGAAGACTTATAAGCAGTTATAAACTGACTTTTTCCAGTTCCCACTGCTTAAAAGTGTATATTTTCTCCAACCTTGACCAGAGATCTCCACCCAACTTGTAGTCAAGATTTTTGCATGTGCACTGTGAGGGCTTGTTATGCCTTTTGTTGACATCGTAGCTACAGCGGGTAAAGATGCATCACTGAAAGCTAAGCCTACCAGTATTCTTCTTACCTTATAATGCAGGTACGTTGTTACTACTTGACTAGCAGTTTACTTTCAAATTGTAGAGACTATATAATACATGATTCTGAGGAAGAAAAAAATTTAATGCTAAATGGCTTCCCAACCATATTACTATTTGTTTAAATGGGTAGCGAGGGTTACACCTGTTGCTGAGTCAGTGGGCAATTTAGTGGTCCTAAAGCTAGCATGTGAATTTTGCTTATCTGAAAACATATCTAATTATGTGATTAGTTAAGGAGTCCCAATATAAAAGGCTCTGATGTATGTCACCCCTACGGGCGAGAGGACCTACCATGTTCCTCTTTCACCATTGAAGCCTACCTCTTCAAGAATAGGTCCAGCCAAGCGTGCGTTACAATTGCATACGTCTTTTTCTCTCTTATTTCTTTCAATTTCTTCCTCTCTTTCTTTAATCTTCAAGGTACAGCTTATAATCATACTCTTGTTTCCTTTGAAATATTTATGTCCATACACGGGTGCACCCAATCATTTGAAAGGATTATTTTTAGAATACAGAAAATGTATATTATATGTTTCAACTTATATCATCTTATACGATAATGTCAGATATTAAAATAGTAATGTTGAATAGCAAATGCATAAAGTAATAATGTCCTAGATTGCAATACAGGAATGTAATCAATTCATTGGTTTTGTTAATTTCCTTGCCAAAAACTCCACCAGCAATGCCAGCTCAATCACTGTTGTCTTCGCTCCACTGCCAAAGATCGCAAATATTTAAGTGTAGTGCTTGCACTACAAAATTATTGTAAGGTGCACGAATAAGGAAGCCTTCCGTTTTGTTTAGAAAAGAAAAAGGAGGTCACCCTAGAGTTCTGTAGAACATGAAAAAGCCTTCCGTCTATTCGGATCGGATAAGTATACTTTTCTTTTCTTTTTGGGTCACAATTGGGAATCAAATTGATAGAAATGCAATTTTTTTTTTAATTTTTAAAAATGATACTGTTGTAGTTTTCTAACAACAATCTTTAATTCATTTATCGAAAAAAAAAAAAAATCTGCTCCTTCTCCTTATCCTATGTTGAGGCAGCAAGGTAGGGGGAGGGCGGCAGCCGCAATCGCGGAAGTTGAAGATTTTTTTAGTTTTCCTTTAATGAATGTACCAAAGTGTCATTCTTGGAGATCAACAGTAACATGATTGAACTCAATTTGGCTCGAAATTGACAATTACAAGCTCATAATTTTGACATATGTGATTTTTTAAAAAATAATACGATAATTGTCATGAGTATAATTTAAACTCTTAGTGATTTTTATAATTATAGTCAATACTGCTCTACACATAATATCTTAAGTTTGGCTCTCTCTTTTTTCCCTAAGTTGGTGAATAAGTTCAAGGCATATAACGGTTGAAAGGCTACTCTACTGGGATCACCTCAACCTACCATGGGGGTTAGTTGGGGATTGTGATCAGTGGGGGAAGAGAATTAGGACTGGGCATTTGCGTATTTCTTTCATCTGGACTGGGGTGGAAATCCTGAATGTCGACTTGGCCTGATCAATCTTACCAATAATCCCTCTATAATTAGTTCCTTTATATCAATCATGGATCATGTAATTTCTTCACACTTGGTAGTAATTCTGGTTCAAGGGGACGTGAAAATTCTCTTGGCAATATGTTCTTGCTAACTTCCAACTCACATTCCATGAAATATTATTTCATCTGCATGCATTTTATTTTTCATATTAGATTGCCATCGATTTTAAAAAAAATCCAAACAGGACCAAACAGTGTTTCTGCTTCCTGTTTTCATTTTCAATTTTATATAGTATGGTGGCATTATCATGTGACTGTCTTAGTCAAAATAATCTGTTGCGACTAAGGGGAGCATTTTTGTGATTATAGAAAAAAATTGTTGCAAAAATGAAGGTTCACAAACTCCCAGTTCACGGGACGGTATCCCACTTGTAATAATTTAAGGCAAATGACACTCCTCTTCCAATTTAGAGATTGACAGTGAGGTTTTCGATTCTCAAATTTTCATTATTCCCTCAAACTATTTATACTTGAAATTATTTATAAAAAAAACAATTATACTTTAAAAAAATGAGCCTTATAAAAATCTTTACTCTCACCAATAAAGAATTGCCAAAATATGCAGGTGGGTGTAAGAGAATCATTATGAGCTACACTATATTCATATGTGATTAAAAATGACTGTCTTTTAAATCTAAAAGTCATGTTACCAGATAATCGGAAGTTTAGTATTTTTTATAAGAATTGGAATCCCCTAATTCTTAGTATAAAAAGAGTATATAATGTTAATTGGGATCAATCTAATAATGAGAGCAATTATTTGCAATGAAAGATTAGGTATAATAAAGGGATCCTTAATTATTCAAGCTATAGTGTGTGGCGCCTATACAGGGCATTGATTTGTTTTGTATTATTCCTTTTTTCTCTTAGGCAATTTATATAGGCATTAATTAATTAATGGGTTAGTGATGTTGAGCTTGCGTCTCAAGCATTTTGGTCTGAGAAGACTCCTCTGGAAGTCCTGGGGGCCGCTTGACCCGGGTCCATAAGGAAGAAACCCCAAGTATTGTCAAAGATATTTCTAAAGAAAACCGTTGATAAGACACCCCTATTTTAAAACTTCATTATATATTGTAATTGGGATAAGAGTGTCATTACTAATTCAAAGATATGCAATTGACATTTTTTTTAAAATATATATATATATAAAACACAGGAAGAATATGACTCGAAGTAATTACATGAGCTTTAAAATTATAATTGAGTTCACTTATTTGTAATACATTTGAGATTGATCTTGGTTGGAAAATCATTTTATGAAAATTTATTTAAAAGTGTTCTAGATAATTTTAAAATATAAAAAAATATTTGTAATTTATAAACTTATTTTGTATTTTATTCATTTTTTCCTTCAACTTTTTACAATTCAAAACTTTCTAAAGTATATATATATTTTTATCTAATCGTCATTGTATGAAATCAAAGTAATATATTTACTAATTTTTTTCCCATCATACCCTTCTACTTGAAACTTATTTAAAGAGTTTGATTAAAGTTTCTAACTTCTATTTTACTTAATTCAATGGGCATTTTGTTTTTCACCCTAAAAACTACATAAATGTTAGTAATATTTTCTTAAAAGTGTACATGAAAATTCTTTGTGACAAGTAAAGAACATAAAGGATTAATATCATACAAAAGACAACGATTACGTCTTGAGATGCAAAGGTTATGAAAAGCAAAGCACTTTGGATATTTTGCATGTATCTTTAATAGGTCCCATATGCATACATGCAATGCCGTGCCTTAAGCTCATGGACTCTATTCTCTTATTAATTTCGGAGGGGGTAGTTTCCCATCTTGAACATATCATCATATAGATGATATTTGATCAATTGCTAGATTTTTTTAATTTATTTTAAAAGAGAGCTAGAAATTCATTTTATTCTTTTCATATTGCATCATATATATATAGTAATCCATGATTTTACACTTGACATGAAAGTTTGGAAACTGTCCAAAATTTTAGAATACAGTGCAATTATAGCATTATAATAACTTTATTCACCGATTACATTATTACATCTGACATTATAATAACGTAGAAAAATCTTCTTTTTTTCCCCTTTTTCAACATTTTAGTGTCCAACATCACCTAGATAGATGATGATTGATGTATTTATAGTGAGTAGAAATTGCTTACTTACATATGGTAATGTGCAAGAATTTCAACAAATACAGGTTAAAGTCAAAAGTAATCATGAATTAGAATTGATTCTTTTCCTAAGATTTGTTTCTTTGTCTAAACTAATTCGAAGTTTATCGTGTCTAATTAATCATGTTACGGAAGATACGACCCTTTATGTCATTTGAAAAATTCCTTTGTTCCCTGGTGGCTGCATAATGCACATCGTGATAAAGGTTGAAGAATATAACCAACCTATAGTAGAAATACTTTGGAGTATTCAATTTCTACGCAAGATTACAACAAATATCGCTCTCCTTCAATCGTAACTATTTATATTTGTTTTACTTTTACACCAGACACTTCTCATCTTTCTAGATAATTGGAATATTTTCTTTACTCTTTATATATATATATATATATATATATATATATATTGTCTCCTTTATTAAGAATATGTAAAAACATGAAATATTTATCATATTATTATGAAAAACCAAAAAGGGGATAAATAGTGTAACTCAGATAACCTTTATTTTATTTTATTTTTTAAAAATAATTATAATCCAAGTGTTCAAGCGTGCACCAATTAATCTTTCGAGTAGATAGCTCTTCCCTATATAAATTAGGGTATATACCGCTTATACACTAATTTATGATGTGTATAGCATGCGGCAGATGATGATTCCATTACCATCCCAATTAGCAAGCAAATAGATAGTAAAGCAAGCATTATTTGATCTTCACGGATGCCTCCCACAAGCAGCAGAAACAACTGCGGCGGCTCCACCACAAGTTTTTATTCGGTTGAGTAGCCCTTAACGGCCAAAACAGACAAATTAGAAGGGGAAAAAATAATATATATATATATATGAGAATGAGAGGGAAAAAAAGAAAAATATATATATATACACACTCACATAGAGAGCGGGAGGGGTAGTATATATATGTAGTGGCAATAATAGAACCAAAAACTGAAAATGCCCCACCATTCAAGTGGGTAATGGAACCATGTGCGATCATATGGTGGTTGGCCCTTTCTTGGCCCACATAACTTCTCTTTTCACCTCCAAACCCCCAAACCTTTGAAAACGAAAGATGAAACAGCTTAGAATGAGAAATTCATTTTAAGTTTTTCAATTATAAATAAAACACCATAAGAGATTTATTCCCCCTCCCATAGATATTCTCCAGCTTCTCACACCGCCCATTCTCAATCTCCTTCACTCTCTCTTCTCTTCTTTTTCCATTCTCTTTTCACCATATTCATTCCTTCCTCCCTCTCTCTCTCTCTTTTCTTTTCTCTCATAGGTATTTGTTATAAGTAGATATTGTGTCAGAAGTCAGAAGTGAATTTTCCTTTTGTCCTTCTGAGCAAAGAGGCCCCCTTTGTGTCAGAAGAAAATCTTTTATTTATCTGTTTGAAAAACAAGGAGAGGGCTCGCTAACAGCTATCTGTTTCTCTTATCAATCCATCAAATAATATATACGGGAAGCCTGGCTAGCCCCTTCATTTGCTATAGTTCATTCCTCATTCTTTGTAGAACAAGAATTAGCTAGCACAAAACCCTAAATTAATTTTGTGTCTTCCATTAACATGCCCTCCTCCATGATTCCTCAACACTTTCATTTGAGCCAGAGATCAATCAAAACTAGGTTCGCTTATCGGTTTCTTAGAGCTCTGAAGAAACTCAACAAGCCAAGAACAACAACCACCGCCATCACCAGCAGTACATCATCATATGCAGCTGGTTATAAGAGGCGATATCATATGGTTAAGACAGCTGCCTATGCTTCCATGGCAGCAGCAGTAGGATCCAAGAGAGCATGGAGCCGGGCTTTGCTTTGGAAGATTAGAAAGCGAGGCCGTACAGCTGCTGTGGTCATGAAACGAAATTGCAAAGCCGCTCCCCATGGAGGACGGCGTGGCTCATCATCACTATCATTAATGTCGTCAAAGAAAACAAGCATAAAAATATTGGAAAACCCTAGCAAAGCCGGTGAACTTCAGAAGCTTGTACCGGGAGGTGAAGTGATGGACTATTGTAGCTTATTGGATGAAACTGCGCATTACATAAAGTGCCTCACCTCCCAGGTACAGATCATGAGAAGTATTGCTGATTTTTATTCTTCGGCTTGATCATTGATCAGAAAAGAAAGAATCAAACTATCATTGAATGCTGAGAAATAAGCTTAAATTAAATATGTCCCCTTCGAACGGTTAATTAGTACGAGGGAAAGGGGAGAGATAATTATATGGTGGTTGAATTACTCGAGAGAGAGAGAGAGAGAGAGAGAGAGAGATGAGAGAGCAAATGAATTTGGAGTAGCACTTTTTTTTTTCTATTTTTCCGAATAATAATGTATGTAGCCATGACGTGTATGATAAGGTGATGAAAATCATCTTCTGCTGTACAGAGATCGGAACCAATATGATATATATGTATGTGTGTGTGTAATTCTCTTCTTTTGGTCACTTCTTTCTCTCTCACGTTTCTCTGTGTGATAATTAATTATGTATCATCACTTTTGATGTCTTAGTGGTTGATGCAGGTCGAGACTTGGAAGTGTGATCATGAAGGTGATCAACCTTGTCAATGTTCATTATAAGCAACATTTTAATTAATCTTCAAATTATTTATTGTTTATGTCCTCAATGGCTACAGAGAACAAAAGATATAGGGCAAATTGTCCCATTTCCAGAAAGTACAAGATCTAAGGGGTTTTTTTTTTTACAAGCCCTAGTAAACCACACACACACACACACACACACACACACACACACACACATATATATATATATATATCTATGAAATTTAGTCCCGATCATTTCCTGACTTATATAAGCAGACCTAAATTTTAAGTACTATTATCTCTTTTTTTATGTTAATTAATAGATTGTGTGATCTTCAATATTTGTGTAAAAATGGCCATCAAAGAATCTTTCATTTAGCAGGCCCGGCTCTAGATATTTTTGTTTTCTATAGAATCTTTTTTACCTTTTGATTATAAGCAGAAAGTTTTTGCAAAACAAAAGTTACAAATCTCTCTCTCTCTCAAATGGCAAATATAGCGTAGTTTTTTTATGGTCACAAGCCACAGAGTTTCAATGAGAAATTAAGCCATCCTCTAAGTTTCTGAACCATTTATAATTAGTAGGAATAGAAAGAGAAGTGTGACAATGAAGCAAGGTTTTAAGGCAAAACTTTGACAAGCCATTGGTGATAATAATATGCTATAAGATGGATTTGTAGTGAACCAATCATCCAATGAGCAAGAAGATGTAGACTGTTTGTACTTTACTGAACTGATTATTTTCATCTTTAGTTTGGTATAAATCAAAACGTGAAATTAAGTATTTTTTTCTGTGGTACAAGTGAACTCTGGTTTCATTTGAATGAAGTTTTCCAATTTATAATGTGTTAAACACGGCAGTTTGTATAGGTTTGTTATAATGATGTGAAACTTGGCACTGTTTACATTCCTTTTGTGGATTTGGGGAGGCTAAAAGTTGAAAGTATTGCATGTGTGTGCCTATAAATATATAGCCATAACAAAATAAACAATAATTCCCCTAAAAAAGAGTGTAAGTAATTTTGCCAAATTATGATTTTTTTTTCTTTTTTGATTTTCACTCACTAGTCACTTGTCTTAGGATAAGGCCTTCGAAATGCTTATATATGCTAATTATATAATTCCTTTGTCTAATGTTTAAACTGGTTTTTAGTTTCAATATCTTTTATTGCCCAAATTTGCTTCATGAAAAAGGCAATTGATAGAATGGAATTTCCTGGAACAAAAGGTTATGCTACTTCTCCCTCATTCTATATATACTCATGCATGGGTCAGTGACAATTTAAATTTGGTTTTCCTTTTCTTTTCTTTTTTAGATTTTGAAAAGAAAAACTAAATCCGCAGGAAGGCATAACTAGAATTCAAATCAAAGTTGCTGGTACCAAATTAATACAAACAATTAATTTTTTAATTTATAGTTCGAGAAAATGACTGCTGGAGTTTCTCTCCAGTAAATCAATGCCAAGAATGAATTTGCCTCATGCATGCATGATCAAAGAAATGTGAATATACCGATCGATTTTGGTAATACTCAATCGTTGTATACGCGTACGTGATACAATTCCATTGATTTGAATATTCAATGTGAGGCAACAAAGCATAGAGATTTGGATTACACTGAAAATTGTTGGCAACAACTACAAATAAACCATCCAATCTTACCCCCTCCCTCCCTCGTAGTCATTTTTCCCCCCTAAATATAAGTCATTTAACAATATTTTTAAAATATTTAATTCATTTTTTCTCATAATACCCTCATTTATTCATATATTTTCTTTTGCCTTTATCATCCCTTTAAAAGAAGGATCATAAGTTCCAATAAAAACACATTTCTAATAATTAAGAACATTTTATAAAATAAAAAAAAAGTTTTTTATCTATGAAAAAGTAGATCCAACAACTTATTTTAATGGACGAAAGTTTTAATTTTTCACATACATTAGCTATATTTATATTTAAATGTAAAGCATTTTATACCTAAAATACTCTTAAATTTAATTTAATTTTCCCCATTTTTAAGACTATAATTTTCACTCATTTTGAAAAGAAAGATTAAGTAGAGGGTAAGATTAAAAAAATTATAATTACGTATAGATAATTATAAAACTATTAATATATTGGGATGAGTTGAAACTAAAAAATACCTATATATTTTATAACTTTTAATAATACATTTGACTTGTGTTGAAACGTTTTATTCTAACAATGGGAGAGTAATTCCTTCAAATTTGTGTGTGTGTGTTATTTCAAAGCCTAAATTCAGATTGTGAAATTGAGAAGGAAGCCACAAAGGAGTTAATTGTAGGAGTTGTGCTCCAGGATTCCTCCCCCTCCCCCCCCCCCCCCCCAAGAAAAAAAGAAGAAGAATACTTTGGCCACTAAATATATAGGCCTGTGCATTTACAAACTTCCATTTGTAGAAGAATGATATTATTACATTTCAAGTTGACTATTGAGTGAGTGATATTGCTTGAATCTCATCCCCAGCAAAAAAATTAAAGGCAAATAGTATTTTCTCTATATCAAATTGAACATCCCACATAGGGAGTATAAAAAAATCGTATTCATAAATATGTTGAAGGGAATGGACTGATTATTTTAGACAAACAAAATAAAATAAAAAAGGGAAAAAGATAAGCACCATTAATATATTTCGATTGGCTCGGGACCATTTTCGCGATATCTAGAATTGAAAGTACAATTTTTCTTGTGTACTTTGTGATAGCTACCACACACTTCCTCGGCTGTGGGCTTTCTTGAGTATCGAAAATGACAAATTTTCTTAATAGCCCAGAAGTTTCCATTTTGTTAACCTGTTTTCTTCCATGTCAGTTGCATTTTCAACCACAATATTACGAGAAAGAACAGCACATTGATTGAACCTGTTTTTTTTTTTTTTTTTATGTCAATTTTTTAATGGGGAAAAAAAAAATTTGGGACTGTGTTTCATTAGACTGTGCGACTAATGGGCTCCAGTTACATAGTTGATTCTTTTAGCCCCGCCCCATAATAAGATGTGTGTCTGGGAAGCCCAGCGCTTCAAACTGTAAGACGCAGAAATTGTTGTTTTATGTATTTTTTAGTAAAATTATTGATTTAAGATCTCAATTTTCATACAAAATTTCCAAATGTGAAACTCTGTTCCGATGATAAAAAATAAAAAGAAAAAAGTATAGGATAGGGTTCAATTGAGTTCTTTCTTTATCATTACTTCAAAACACTATATATATATATATATATATATTTTGGTGAATGTCATCAAAACACTATACATGTAAATAAAATTGTGGCTCTTGCTAAAGCAAGAGACCAGAAACTGTACTGTACAATTAGCCATCATCATACTCCACATTTGCACCTTCTACATTTTCATATACTTCAATGCTTTTATCTATACCACTAAATCAGCATCTTAATGAGAATTAAACCTGCGTATTGCAGATTTTCATCTAGTCTTCCATGTCATGGAGTAACCTTGCTGCAGCTACACTTATACAAAGGTGACTGTTAATTAGCCCGGTGGCCAGTTTCCATGATAATTGAACACTTCTGGAATGATAATGCTTGGTGTTGATTCCTCGTTCCCACAAGAAGCCGATGTTATCAAGCCTTGACAGTTGTACCAGCTTCAGGAACCAGAAGAGATGGTAGGTCCCTGATTCGGTACCCACTACCCCAGAAGGACGCTAGACAGAGGCCCATGATAGCCATGGCAACTACTGAGCAAGCAGGGGGCACTGATTGAGTGCTCCCGAGGAATTGAGTTGCAAGAAGCCCAGCCAGTGTTGAACTCTGCATTCCTGTGCACAATGAGATTGTCCGGCTGACTTCCTCTTCTAACCTGTCATAACAGCAAAACATATGAGATGATTTTGCTTAGCAGTTTCACCTTCTAGAAACTCCAACTGAAGAAGTTTTTCAATTTACATGCAAGAAACAAATCATCTGAGGTTAGCTGAACCATGCTGACTTTGAATAATAACATAAGATGAACTTTCACTGACAAATATCTATAGCTTTTAAGCAAACTTGTAACAGAATTTCATAGTTGGAAATAGACACATCAGAGCTAATCAGGCTGCAACACGAAAATGACTATAGCACAGGTCAACCACCAAAAAATTGGCACCATTATTTAATTTTCCTCTTAATATATTATATCTTCCTCATGCACAGATACAGAAACACATATAGGAACAATCTTGATAATTGTAAGTTAGCGGGTCTAAATTGATACTAGGACCTAGCTCATAAACGTCTGATGGCAAGGAAAGTGAGATTCAAAAAGATGAAAGATAAGAAAATACTAAACATGTCTAATGGTGTTCCTTGTTGCCAGTTGACAAGAGTAAGGGAAAGAGAACAAGTGTACCTTAGAATTGGAATTCTGGATATCCAGTAGCCCAAGGTAAATGCAACTGCATGAAATGTCAATACTGGACCAATCAACCTCAGACCCTCCAATGATAGTATTTGGGTCCGGTTAATTGCAAGAGGACTGCCAATGCACATTGAAGTGCAAATCATTGCAACAAATGGCATAAGAGGTTGAATCAGAGATACAATTGGTTTTGCATAAGTGTTGAGTACTAGGCCAAGTGTTATTGGGGCCAAAACAACCTGGAAGTGAAAATGAAAAAATAAAAACGTTTATGTAATTAGCTTGCTAGAAACAATATGAATTTTCTACAAATTTGACAACCTCTATTACTATCGTACATGATTTAGGAGCATGTTTCATAAGGACAGTCAAACCTGCAAAATTGACTTTGACATTGCAATTGCATCTACCGGAACAACAGAACCAATGAGAAGGCCTGTAAGCAGAGGAGTAACAAGAACCGAAGCAATGGTTGATGAGCTGGTCAAAAGAATGCTTAAAGCCACATCGCCTTTGCTCAAGAAGCTGGCATAACTTGACAGCTGAGCCCCAGCTACACAGGACATGAGAACAAAACCAGCATAGAACATTTTAGACATCCCAAATGCCTGTGCCACTAACACACCTAGTGCTGGTTTGAGCACATATTGTGCAGTAAAGCCAACTGATAGAGGCACGGGCCTGCAAGAAAAGAAATCGATGATTAAAATGAACATTGAATATTCACCTGTAGTGAACATGAGTATTTTAAAAGCGAGTAAAATAATTCCTAACCTCTTAAATGCAAGAGCAAAGTCATCAATGGAAAGCCTGATTCCGATGGATAACATGATTCCTCCAAGTGCAGGAGCATATAATTCCTGTGACACCCTGCAGGTTCCTCTATCACATTCAGAAACAAACAGAATTCCACAAACCTAAGAAGTTGCTAAGTAACCTTAGTAAACATGCCTCAATTCCCCCCCTCCTCTCCCAAAAAAAAAAAAAAAGGTGGCACATGCAGTTCTTTTTTCTTTCCAATTAATAAACAGGTCCACGTCTCCTCAATCAAACTTTGCAAATAAAATAATAAAGTACCTAGAATATATTCCTATTTAATTAGCCTTTAAATATTTGTACTATACAGGAGAAAGCCAAAAGTCAACAGGAAAAACTTAGAATTCCAAAGATTAATACATTATAAAAATTTGTTAAATTAGAAATGCTATATTTCTAATTTGGTCATAAAGGAATACATTAATTTGATTAACTAAATCTGAATTCAATTCAATCACGAAAAGATAAGGAATTTATCAAAATTCTCATTCTCACCAAGTGAAAGTAGAAGGATGAGAAAGAGCAGCAACTGCAGTGAGAGCCACTACAAAGGGAAGCATAGCAGATAAAACTTGTGAAGAATCCCCCCTTTTCTCACCTTCCATAACACCTTCATCGGGGCACGCACCAAAAGATAACAGTGAAAAGTTCCCTTCTCTTCTGTGCCACCCAACTTTCCCAATGAACGGCGATGACGTAGTCGAACATGCAACGGCAAATAAAGAACTAATTCCATTAGAACCCTTCAATTGGGGAGGGAAGCGGAAGCTCTTCTTCAGCGAAAAAGAAACAGAATTGGAATTGGAAGCGAAATTGCCAGAAAGAACAAGAATTGGTTTGGAAGTTTTTGAGTACCGAAGTGCCAAAGGTGGAGTAAGGGACAATAATGAATTTGCTAACATTTCTAATGGGTTTGAAGAAAGAGAAAGTAAATCTCCGATGATTGTTGAGTCGCTATGCAATGACTCGCCGGAGGAATCGGGTTACTTCCGGCGAGAGAGTAAAGAAATGAGAGGAGCAGAGTGGAGAATTGACAATTGGAATTGAGAAAAAGATTAGATAAAAAAAAAAAAAAACTAGATATTTTATTATATTATATACTGTTTTCCATGATGAGGGAAGAGAGATTCTGGTGTGCTCCACCCCTACGTGTCCTTTTTCGATATCTTTAATGCGTGTGCCAATAAATAGAGTAGTACTTCTCACAGCATTTGTACTCCTTTGGTCACTTAAATAGCTCATTTCAATCCAATACTTTTAACTTTCACTCAAATTAAGAAAATATAATTAAATTTTATAAATTGTTTGTATTAATAATTAATATATTAGCAAGAAATGTATTCTTAAAAAAGGTAAACAATTCATTTAAAAATTATAAATAAAAGTAAAATTATAAAGTGTGTTAAATTAAAAACTGAATAATTTGAATTAAACACCTTAAAATAAACATGGATAATTGAAATGAAATAAAGAGAATATAATTTGGTAATTTTTTTAGGTAAATTAAGATTTCTTAAAATTCTAAAACTAACTCTTTGCTTAATGTTCTTTGAAAAAATTGTAAAAGGTCTCTATTTAATGATAATTTAATAAGGCAAAAGAAGAAATGAAAAAAGATAAATGAGGATAATACTATAAACAAGTTATTTTTTGTATTTCAAAATATAAGATTTTTTGAGTAATTTTATTTTCAAAATATAATATATTTTGTTACTTTTGAGAGTTATTTGTGTATTGTTGTTCTTACTATTAAATGTAAAGAGAGAAAATAAATGATTTTGTTCTAAACTTTTAAGAAAAAGTAAGACATCATAAATGCTTAAAATATCTCATTAATATATGTGAAATGTTCAAAATATATTATACTCTTTCTGTTTAGAAATATAATTAGCTAAATGATTTTCTTTTTGTCTCAAAATAAAAGTCATTTATGAAATTTTATAAATATTTTACATTTGACTTATAATATTATCTTTATTTAATTTTATATCTCTTCCAATATCTTTTGTATTTTCAAGATAAAATATTTATATTTTATTATTCTCAAAATAAACTTATATTTCTTATTTTCAAGATATAATATTGATAACATATTAGGAACACAAAAAGTTCATTGATATGTGTAAAAGTTGATCAAATGATTTATATTTTTGGAGGGAAGGAGTGTATTTGTATGGAAAGAGTACAAAATATCTTAAAAAATAAGTAAAATAATTTATATTTAAGAACTAATGAGTATTTGTGGATATTTTCACTATAAAAAAGAAGGCAACTCTCAAAAAAAAAAAAATGATATGTGAGATGAATATATTAAGTTTAAAAACTTATATAAGAAGAGTTATCTCCCTAAAAAAATTGAATACAGTCACTTCTTCAAAATGAGTAATTTAATTTATTTTTTTTAAATTAGATACATTATAACTGTGTACTGCCCTCCCTTTCTGGAACTTTTGGCGTTGACGGACAAAACTTCAGGTCTCTGTCATGGGTGTCTCTATACGACGGAGATGGGTTAAATTTGATAATTAGAGAGGAATGTGGCCCATCAGAATTATTGAGAGTATCTTCGTTCTGGGATATTTTTTTATATTTCTATCAAAGATTTTTTAACAAGGAAAAATATTTTCTCTTTAGTCTGCATTAATTGGGTATTTGAAACTTCCAATTCTAAAAATGGACCTTAGAATTTAATTACTATTATTCTATAAAAATCAAGTTCAATTCTTGGATTAAATTAATAGAATTAAATTGTGCAAATGTATTTAAGATTACGAGTTCAAATAAACTTATTTATGACAGAATTTTCCAGAAAATATGGTTGAAATAAAACAGGAAAAAAAAAAAGGAGTAGAAGAAATCCCATTGCCTGCCTAAAACAATTCATGTAAAAGTGATAGAATCAGTTTCTTTATAATAATATTCATACATCTTATTTCAATTGTTAACTTTGTATTTGTTCAATAATTAATAAAAAATTTAAAAATAATAATTGTATTATTAAACTTCATAAATTATTTTCATTTAATAATTAGTACATAAATATTAATCATTCTAAAAAAATATACTATTCATAAGTTATACACAACTCATTCAAAAACTTTATTAATAACAATGGTAAAAATATAAAAATACGTATTAAAATTAAAAAGTGAACAAATAAAATGAAACATTCCAAAAAGAAATATAGACAATTGAAATTAGACATATGAGTGAATAATATATATAGTATATATATTCCACTTCCTTATAATTTCTGACTTTTCTGATTCGATTTTCTTGGTGGTTCCTTTCATTTTTGTGGAGAATGAAAATGAATGATGTGATTGCCAAAAATGACCGAACCAAAACAGTGAAGAAAGAAAAACAGAAAGAAACAAGCAAAGCAATAACAGTCATTCACATATGATATTTCCAGCTAACCTTTTGGTGGCCAAAATTTACAACGTTGACACAAATAGAAAGCAAAATAAATTTGGTTACTGGGAACCAATGAGAAGACTTTTACTTCTTTCCTTTTTCTTCCCCCCACCCCTCGCAACCATTTCTTGGGTAAAATAAAGGAAATTTTGTTGAAAGCCTTAAAAGTTACCTAATTTCCAAAAGAGGTTTAAAAAATTAAAATAAATTTAATTCATTCAT
Source organism: Apocynum venetum (assembly GCA_019593545.1). Classification (NCBI taxonomy): domain Eukaryota; kingdom Viridiplantae; phylum Streptophyta; class Magnoliopsida; order Gentianales; family Apocynaceae; genus Apocynum; species Apocynum venetum. Next base: position 4,785,163 of record SRSM01000324.1, read on the forward strand.
CTCACAAAAAAGACTAAAAACAATTATCCTAAAGAATGCTCGTCCAACATAGGATACAAGATTTCCATCCCTCATGAGTGCATTTCCATATTGGGGAACCTATAGATGATTTAGTAGTAATAAATTGATATTTGAATTAAAGTAACCTAAAGACAGAAAAAAAAAATGATAACTAAATCCAACCATAGTGAGTATATTCTACTATATTAGAACATTACTTATTTTAGAATCCTCTCCCAAGCTAGGTCACAACGATTTAGAAAAAGTTGAATTGTGAATAATCGTTTAAAAATTATTGACTCAATTTACAATTTATTAACTATCAATTTTAGTTCGTCAATTTTAATGAATCAACACTGTTAAATCAACTATTCAAACTATATTTTTAATATATATATATATATATATATATATATATACATTCATTAATTTGACAAGATAAATTTAAAGACAATATATTTAACCAGACAAGAGAAGATAAGCATAATTTGTTTTCATTTTAAATCTTATTCATTTAAATTTTAATTTGACAAGATAACTTTAAAACAAGAGAAGAAAATATTATTTCTTCTTATGTTTTTTTTAATATACAAAAAGAACTTTCGTCTTATTAGTTTAAGTTTTGACTGCAACTATATCAGTTTATGAATCATTGCTTTAAAATTTTGATTTTGATTTATTATTTTCATTAATCAAAACGGACAATTATTTATGCACCGTGATCATATTACCTGCCCTTCTCTCCTTCTTTCCTATAGGTCCATACCCCACTTGTACATACCATTTATAATACTTATTTCATGTTATTGTACAACCCTTTTGTTACATTATAAATTCAATTAAAAGAAAATTTAAAAGTGAGAAATATAGGACAAGTCTTCTTTGGATTTGCAGTTTTATTTAGTTCTCTTTGAAAATTGACTTAAAAGAAAAAATTCTAAAAATGAAAATATAAACTTTGGATTTTGGACGAAAAAAGAGTATTTCTTTGACCATTGTTATAAAGCTAAAAATTGAATTTAGGTTATTAATGAGGATACCGAGGATATTAGTAAAAATGCGAAACCTATTTTTTGGCGGAAAAAAAAACGAATGAGGGTATATTAGTAAAGTTAGAGACTAAGAGAGATATGCTGTTTTGAACAAAAACGCATTAAAAGTACTCCCATTTTCAGTAAAGCTTGTTCCCTTTCAGTCAAAAAGGATCCAAATGTTGCACTTTGATTACTTGAGATATACTTCATTGAGATAATTTGGCCGGCCTAAAGATACAATACTATAGTGATAATCTTTGCTTCCTCCACAATTATGGATGCCACCTCTGCCCATTTGACATCATTCAAGAGTAAACTAAGCCTTTTTATCACAAAAAAACAAGAAAAGAGAATAAACTAAGCCATAATCCAACATCACTTGTTTGAATTTCTACATCTCTGAGATGTTTCGTCAATTCTGACTAATCAACCATAAAGGCAAAAGTTCCAATCATACCTCAACTGCTTAAAAATCTTTCTCAAGGTCAAAACTTGCCAGAGAAAATGGAGTTTTCTTTTCCAAGATGGTGTAATTTATTTCAAACTTTTATTGTTTGATTAGTTCAATTTTGTTGCTAATGCATCAAAAATATATAAGCCACATGTAATTACTGACTTTACTCAAATGAAGCAATCAAAGAGACAGTAAGGTTGCAAGAGATATATAGTATAGATCCTTCAAACTATAGACAGTATCCCGAGGACTCAAAACTCACCAGAACAAAACCATTGCTTTACCTGTAATAGTGTAAAAGAACTTGACATAAAGAGATTAAATCCAAAATTTGGTACCAGAGAATGGACAGTCTGGTTCTGGGGTTAGTAGAATCCTTGCGGTGATCAACCGCTTGGTTCACAACTGGCTTTCCTCAACCAGACAGGTAACAGCTGGTTTGGAACATATCAGTATGCTAAAAATGAGAGGTACCAAAAAGAAGATAAAACCATAACTACTTTTGAAATTTGTTTTCCGTGTATTATTCTAGGAGAAACTTAACTATCCATGGAAAAGTTCTATGGTCCAACTTATTAGTGGTAAAAGATGATATGTCGGTTACTGAACTTGTGCATGATCTAACAGGGGCATAAAATATGGCTTCCACTTCAAATGTATCCCTGTCAAAGAGACCCGAGTTAAAATTTCTTGCAATAATGGAGAAAGCAAAACATGTTAAGCTTAAATTTTAACGGGATCTCATGTCCTGTATGCCTCCTAGTACAGAACTTATTAAACAAGGCAGTCAATGCAACTCCATCAAAACTCTGTGCTCTTGAAGAAATTGTCAAACAAGGCTAGGTTCTTCACATCGCTATTGAACAAACATCAAACAAACCTAGCAGGAAGACCAAGATATGAATGAAGGGGAGGAGGATGGGTCAGGTTGAGTCAAGACTTTTGGCCACACAGCAATGACAGAATTTTGAGAACTTTGTTCTTTTTCTTCTGCTCAAGTGGGCATAAATGGAGAATAAATTCTATGAGCATTTTCAGAAATATGGGATTAGTCAACTCCCCATCTGCATTGGAATGTAATATGAAAATTCTCAGATTCTAGGCAGGGAAATATCTGGCCAAACTTGTTCGAGATGAAATTCTCGAAAGAGAAACATGGTGCATGGTACAAAACACTTGAGAGCTCAAGAAAATAAAAAATAAAAATTGACTGGGACATAATGTAGCAGTCCTTATGGTTGCCGGAGTCTCCTAGCAAATTCTCCACAAACATACTGAATAGAAGTTAATCGAACCTGTAATATATGCAGCGCAAGAATAAAAATCTAATAACACTCAGATTAAAAATATGAAGAAAAAGAGACTGTTCTAGATTAAAAATTGTGACAAATCTTCTCTTCTTGGATATGTGCAAATTTGATTGAGAAGTATCTGTAAATTGTTCCCTTCTCCAAGTTTTATTGACTGTGGTTAGTAAAGCAAAGATATGAAAGTAGCGGAACAGAAAATATATGGAAGAATGCAACAGCGAGCTGAAGAGTGAAAGCAATATATTTCTTATTCTTTCATGAAACATGTATGTATATCTCATCACTACAAAAAGAGATCGAGTAAACCCCACATTTTATGTTCATATCATAATGAATTTAACATAGAAAACAAACCTCTGCATATCTATCACCCGTAATAAATGTAATGCTCCTGTATCTTCTTCATATCCTCCATCTTTGAACTTCACAATAAATAAATTATCCACGATTCTCGGACTTTCTTATGCTCATTTCTCAATTTACTAAATAATCGTTGTAGCACAGACAGGAGCTGGCATAGCTAGTTTGAAGACTCAGCACTATACATGAACCGCGAGCAAGCACACCAAAATGAAGCATATGACCTGATAGACCACACTTTTGGCAGACATGTACATAATATGAATAAAAGAAGACCCATAACTTGATTGAGCTACTGTGCAACTTGCCCTGTCTTGACCTGCAAAATCTACAAAATAGCCCTTCCGATTTGTTCCTCGTGAAGCTGATACTGAAGCTCAACTGAAACACTCTGCACAAAAATATAACCTTATCAGGACATATATGAGAAATGAAATTTATCCAGGTACCAGGTAACTGAATTGCGTTCATTAAGTACTTCAAGCATATAGTGCATGGACATCAGATATCTAACAATAACCAAGCAAGTAAAATGACAAGTTCTTCATATCCATCAACTTTTCCAAATCCATAAAGAGGGAGCTGAGCTGACGTGACATGAAACTTATATCCAACAGTCCAAACCTTTTAACTACATGTTCTGTGCTTTTGTTAGCTTAGGGGTACAAAAAAACATTAAAAGTAGCATATTAGGGAAAAGAAGAAAAAAAGAAAAAAAAGGGAGTTCGTAATATCCATGCTAACATCAACTTATTTGAATTGACCTTTCCATACAATGCTTTACCTATTCCAAACTCAAACAGCCAGTTCAACCCTCTAAATTTCATACTGTCTAAAGTCAACATTCATATAAACTCAAAATAAAACCAAACACTACTGAGAGAATCAATGTTTTAAAGAAAATAATCCTCTTTCTTTTTTTTTTGGGGGGGGGGGAGCATCTTTTCCCAATTTTACTGTTGCCTCTCTCCATTCTCTCTGAGGAAGTAAATTTGTAACTTAACATAAGATAAATATGTGAAATGATTAAATTCAGACTTTTTTCCCGCATAAAAAATTCACTACCTGCACTTGAGGATGAAGAAAATCCACAAGTATAGAGCTGTCAATTCAGAAGAATTTAAAACCGGAAAAAGGGAAAAAAAAGGGAAATAAAGCAGGAGAGACCTCTGACAGAGTCTCCAATATGTGCTTCCCATCCTGAATCTGATCCGTGAGCTGAACAGCAGTACAGTCCCTCGGAATCTCAAAAGAAGACAAAGAAAACTGCTTAGAAACCACACCAACATCAAAGTAAATTAATCCAGAACTTGGTACATCGACCCTGATTTCTTTGACCGGAAACCACAAGAACAAATCCTGTGCAGAAATTCCAGACAATTCACCGATCTGTCCGTAACTTAAAGTCCCAGAAACATTCATATCATAGTGTAATTCATTCTCAAACTTAGCATTACAAGCTTGATCCAGGTGCACTTCAAATTTACCAGAGTTGTCCAAAGTGAAGTTGCTGACACCCTTTGGAAGTAGTCCCATTGGCAATCCATGCAATTTAAGTACCTCGTAGATTGAGGCTGATTCATATGCTGATTCCACCGTCCAAGAACAGAATAGAAAAGAAATCAAAATGCAAAATTGTGAGAAGGGAGGCATTTTTTTTCCTCTGAATTTTTACTAAAGCATGGATTTTGCCACGAGGGTTTTAGAGAAAAGAAGGGTTTAAGGGTCGAAAAAACCCGCAAGAACGGCGGATAAGTATACAACGCCGGGGAGTGGCGGGTTGGGGAGTAGGAGAGGTGTGAAGGGGAGCGAGGAGATGAAGGAGAAGGAGAAGGAGTAGGAGACAGTGTTGCCAGCAAGAATACAGATGGGATTAGGAGAATGATCAATTATTGGTGGTGAGAAGTGGGCCCGTGACGAATGTTTTGATCCAGTGCGGACAGGTTTTCAGGAGTTAATTCATCAGCCAGTATAATTAGTCCACGTGGAGGGAGCATAGATATGAGCCAAGTTGGAGAGTGGAGGAATAGACAAGTATTGGCACGTTTGGCACCCCCGTTGGGGTGACGAATTGATGTGATAGGAATGCCAAGTGGCAAGACGCGCCGAGGGAGGAGAGTGGGATTGGTAGTTATATGATGATATTGATATGCATGAAAATTGAGCGATAAGTACGAGAGGAGTGTGGAAGAGAAAAAAAAAAAAAAATCATCAAATATGAGACCTGATCAAAGCGATATAGACAACAAAATCCTGGTATGAATTAAATCTATGCCAATATTGTAAGGCTTATTTAGTCACAAATGTTTATTACTACTACTTATAGATATAGTTATAGAGCTGGCTCTTTTATTGTTATAGGATTATTTAATGAGATCTCTCCCTTCTAATACTAAGCGTTAAATAAGTGATTTGATGAGCATCTCTAATATTAAATTATTATTTAATACTTTTTTGTTCAGAAATATAAATTATTGAATGATTTTTTTATTTTTTTATAAAATTATATTGATATTTTACAATTAACTTCTAATATTAATCTTGTTAAAGATTTTTATTAAAAACCTTATGGAAAACATATTTTATCACAACTTTACTCTGAGGTTGCTAATGTGAAGTTGAAGTTGATTGTATTCCAACTTGATAGATGCCATTTTATTAGCCTCTTGTTAATCTGTTTGTAATTTATTCTGAATATCAATAATAATAGTGTCTTCAAAAAAATTTATTACTCTTATTTATTTTCATATCTCATTTCACATATTTTTTTATTTTCAATATAAAGTTTTTATATTTTTTTATTCTAAAAAGAAGTTTTATATTCTTTTTATTATTTCCAAAAATAATAATTAATAGCATTTTAAGAAAAAAAAATCATTGATTCATGTAAAAGTGGGTCCAACAACTCATATTTTTAAATGAATAAAATATTAAATAAATTTTATTAAGTAAAATTTAATCATAAGTATAAAATGAATATCAAATTAGTAAATAATAAAGGTTGGAGTGGCTTGAGTTATTTAACCTTCACTTAAATATCGTATAGGAGCAATGTCAAAAACATAATCCTATTGAGAACCAATTACATTCAATAATGAATCTATAGTAACAGTGACACAACCTCAAATATATAATGCCTAAAAAAATGATAAACAGCTTCATTAGAAGCTTTAATTGTATAATAACTTTGTTTTTAGTTGACTTAGGGCTACTAAATTGATAAATATTTCCAAAGTCAAGTTAACTTTTTACAAATTTTTCAAAGGATTACATGAGAGGAGTTATGGCCTATCCCAAGCTCAACATAACTTCGCCTATGATATCATAAGTTCAAACTCTAATGAAAAATATGAAACCCACTACTGAGAAGTATATTATAATTTGGCACGTGATTAGGGTTAAGAGTTGGACCACTAATATGTTGATAGTAATTATAGTATTATCTACGAAATTTAATTTATATTTTAGCCTTTTCATAATTAAATGTCTAATCTATTATAATAAATATATTTTTTATTAATAATCTCTTTTATTTAAGGAATTTATATACCATTAACTCATAATTTTCACTACTCACCATCTTAATTTAAATGATTTATATATCACTAATTTATAAGTCTCATTTTTCATTAGATTAATAATAATAATAATTTGGTAAGTTAATTCAAATCAAATACTTTTATTAATTTTTAATAAAAATAAAAAATAAAAATTTAATTTCATACGAAGGATTATCAAGCAAACAATCATTTTTTTATGATTATAATGTTCATATGTTGGCAAAATGACCATAAAACAAATAAAAATTCGATTGATGCTATATTTAATTTTTAATGTACACATACAAAAGTTAACCGTAGGATAGAAGGACAGTGTAGTAGGGTGGAAAAGAGAAGAGTAGTGTTGTTTTGTCTTGAAACGGCTCCGTCACTTAGTAGTAGTAGGCATCCAAAGTTGATCATTCGGTGCTAGTCTTGACCCCCACCACCACTCCAGCTGCTGGAAAAGAGGTATAATAATCCAAGAATCTTAAACGTATAGCTGGATATGTCATGTGTTGAATAATTGGAAAAAAAAAAGACATGTGAAGAGGGAGAAGGTGAGGCTGGATTCATCATAACTATGGTTTTGTCTTTGTTATAACATTAATAATGCTCCATCTAAGAGAGATCTTTGTTCATGTTCCTCCATCCTCAATTATTATTACACATACTTGGAATAATACTTCTTCTTTTTTTCTCAAAAATTGACACCAAACCTAAACTTCCTTGAATTATAGTCATGGAGGCAATGTTTAAAGGAATATTATTGGGATTGCTTAATTTGTGTAACAAATGAAATGGGTACTAGTAATTAGTTAGGGTTAAGAAAGTAAAAAATACATAGAGTTTGTTTTTGTTAGAGTATGTTAATACATTAGTCTAGTACTTTATGATAATGATCCTTTTTAAGAAGATGATTACATAAAAGATCATTGTTTCCCTTTTTATAACATCTGATTCTGAGTCCAGGTGAATGTTTACATGATATCTTAATTAGTTGAATCTTTTGTCAATACAAGAAATCGTATTACTCCACTTAATTCATCCAACTTTGAGCATGCTTAAGGTAGTTGCTTATTTAGTTAACACTTCATTATTAAGACTAATATTATTACCACAACTAGTGAAAAAAAAAATCAAAATTTGAGTTCATCATTAAAGTTTCACCCCACTATTGCATACACTTATTTTCCCTAAAAAAAAAGGGAAAAAATCATTTTTTATAGTTAATGTTATAAAATTTATTTGTTTTTTCCTCATAATCTCAACCCAAAAAAAAAAAAAAGAAGAAGGAAGAATTATTAGGAAGGTACAGTATAAAATCACATGGTACAGCAAAGACATACAGCTAGATGGGCATTTTTCAGTAGTTTCTGTGAATTTCTTGAAAATCCTGTGTGCTTTGTTTGTTTTTATCATTGGATACTGGCAGCAGGTATGCTATAATAGCCTGCATAATGCCAATCAAGTGCAATAACGGGCGGCATCTGTTGTGCTAAGTAATTGGTCAAATGTTAGCCCAACCAAACGGTTGCCACTCGCATTAAATGTTTAATAACTTTGTCACCTTACCTAAGTCGAATGTCCAGATAATGGTGTCCAATCAACAATGTAACAATGCCTCTCTTTAAAAATATATGGGAAATAAATTAGATTTCATCTTCTTCTTTTTAAAAAAATAAAATAAAATTCTTTTCCGTGTTAGCTGTGTGTTAATTAAACTTTTTAAATTATTCAATTTAAATAATACTGTGAGTTTCCGGCTAAACTGAGGTGGTGCCTACATTATGGTTTATTTCTTAAAGAAATTCGTATAATTTATCTTTTTAACATGCGACAATGACATTACTTTTTCTAACTATGATTCTGTTTCCACGTTTGGTATGCAAAATTGGAGGAAATACCTTTCCACGTGAATGTCATTCTAAGAAAAACAGAGGGAGGCATCTCTAATCTATGGTGTAAACCAATTGAACCGCCAGTGAGTGACTTACTGGAGCCAAGCTCAAATCGAGATCAAAGTTCAAAATGATTAGTTAAGTATTCGTGTATATATATATATTCATTAGTTTTCTTATTAATTTTAAAAATTTTAAAGAATAATACAAGCTCTAAATTCGAATTGAAACTTAATTCGAACTTGAATTATTATAATGTAATTGAATTCAAACTTAAACATGTCTAAACTCTGAACTTTGCTGTTATTCGGTTTTTCTAATAAAAAATTTGAGGAAAGTCTTTTACAAAGAGCATTAGAATAATATAAAAAACTACCTTCTTTTATAATGTAATAACTTAATAAATTATGAATACATTTTATTATGTGATATAATTGAAATTCGGTTGACGTTTTCATCTATCCCTGTTTTGAGAAATTAAAAAGAAAAGAAAGCGCTACTCTTCTTGAGGTGAAATCGGTAATTGGATTCATACAAATGTATGATTTTTATGGAATCAAGTTGTTGTAGTGTATTTCAAGTGAGAAAAAAGAAGAAGTTGTAGTAGGGTAGCATCAATAAATGTTTACATTGATGCTAGATGGACAGCTTTAAAAAATATATTTATATTTATACATGTGCGATAGTATGTAAACTACAAAAAAAAAAAAAGACGATATAGTTTCTCCCTTCATTTTTATAAAATGTTTTAAATAATTTTATATAAATAAATATATTATTGTTTACTTTCTATTGTACTATTCTTTATTGTTTCTTTTTCTTTCTCAATGAGTATTTATTGTATTAGTAATAAGAAAAAAATAAATATGAATAAAATAGTATATAATAGATAAAATAATCATAAAAAATTTATATTTATAGATAAATAAGTTTGTTTGTTTTATTTTATAAAAATGGACGGAAAGAAAGAGTATTAGGCAAGTCTTTGCAAAGTATTCATAGTTTACAAAAAAATTGAATAAGATCAAATGTAAGAATTTTTATGTAATAATTTGACTAACTCATTTAAAAAATAAAAATTTGATTAATGAGTGATGAAAGCTTTAATATTATTATATAAAATAATTTAAAAGTAATTAAAATCACAATTATTTGAAGATTGCTAAAACATGAAGGTATTCTAGCTTCTTTTTTTTCGAATTATGAAAATTAAAGATTATGCTCAAATTTTTGTAATCATCAAAGAGATTAAGAAACACCATTTAGAGTTTAAACAACAATTTGAACTCTACAAATGATCATTATCATTAATAATCACTAACATCCAAGAGCCAAAGAGGTGAAATTTGGGAGGAAAAAAAATTCCGAGGGCAAATTTGAAAATGATCTATATGAATAAACCATTAACCACTACAATAAATAAATAGTAAAAAAAAAACCCCACACCTGTTAGCGTTCTTTCCTTTTTTAGTAAAATTACTTTTTTCGTCTTTTGTGGGCTTAACGTCAGTGACCAGCTGTCTCTATTTGACATAAAGGAGAAACCCACGAATCCCAAGTCTGTGTTTCCCATTGAAATTTTCAAGTGGATAAAAAAGAGGAAAAAAACAATGAATCAGTCACTTTTGTTTGACTTGTCTGAAAATCTCTTTATATTTTTTTAGAAAAATGAAGAATGGGTTGTAAAGTTAATATCACTTGTAATAATCTCATTAAAATATATTTATTATTTCGTCAACATTATCCTCTATTTTTTCACTGATATACATAACTATCTATATCAAATTATCAATTGATTTTATTTTCGACGTTTTAAGATAAGTAATTTATTCTTCTTTTTTTTCATTGCAAAATAAGATTTCATGATCATTTCTTTAATATTTATACAAATTTAAGATAAAAATAATATTGTGAATCATAGATATTACCTCTGTCCCTTAAGATGCATTAAGTAATTTTTTTATCCATAATTATAAGATGTTTTGTTATTTTTTATGGTTATTATATATATTATTTACAAATGTATTCCTATTTTATTAAGAGAGAAAGATAAAATAAATACTTTATTTTTCAATAAAAATTAAAATAAATAATGAGATATTGAGAAGTAAAATAATTTATTGATTTGTATAAAATTATTTGAAAATTTTATAAAAAGTGACTGATAAAGTAATATTATTCATTTATAAAATACTTTTTCATTTTAAAAAAAGAATAAATTGAAGTGTCAACTAATAACAAAATAATACTCCATTGCTTAAATTTAGCGAAAAGTTTTTCTTTAAATAAATTAACAATAAATCCCATTTCCATTTTAGGTCAATTTTCTTCTTTCTTTCTTTTTTTTTTTGACAATAATCTAGCTAATTCAAGGGTAAACAAACATCGTAAATGAGAAATGCTCAATTTATGAAAGGCTAAATTAGAAGAACAAAGTAGCTTATGGGAGCTATTATTTTCCTTTCCAAAGAACCAAGTTGTTCTGTATGTGTCTTCATGTTCCTCTATGTATTACTACTATGCATTGTTTGTGAATTTACAATGAATTTCTCTCTCTAACCTCAATGTTAAACTTTCATTTCCTTTCCATATAGTGTTTTATGTCTATAATTGTACTCCCTACCCTATATTGAGAATATTGCTTGGTTAAATGTAAATTGCCCCATTGGTTGGTTAGAATGCAATTTTTTACATGATTTATAAATGTAACACATTTTGTGTTCTTCCTAAAATACCCCTCTCAAATTCAAACTTTAGATTTTGTGTTCTTTACTCTCTCTCTCTCTCCTCACCTCATCACACACCGGCCATTGCACTGTGTGCTTCAACGAAATGAGCCAAAATTTGACGATTGGGATGTTGTACCGTCGCCCTTCTTTCCCTTTGTCTATCTCTCTCTCTCTCTCTTTGGTTATTTCTCTCTCACTAATTCCACCGATTGGGATGTTGCACTGTCATTATACCGCAATTTAAAAACTTTCGAAGTTTACATTTCACACATACCTAAGTGAATCTCACAACAACTTCAAACTCTAGGGCTATTCAATTAGGACAATGATTCAAAAATTTTGGTTTTGTTTTTTATTTACATATATTCAAAAATTTATTTTGGTTGGAAAATGATGTGGTTGATTGTGATGAGTTGAATGAGTGTGAAAAAAAAAATGTAAATTTTGAATTATGAAGATGGAGAAGTGTTTTCCATTTTTGTTTTGTTCCATTTGGGTAGAGGAATATGAGGGTTGGATTTGTGCGGAGGAATGGAAAAAGCCCGTTTACGTGGGCCCTATCTACACCCGGTCCGATATGGACAAATTTTATCCCATTTAAGCATTGATGGGTGCAGATGAGATGCTGGAAAATCGGAGGCGGGGTTATATATATATATTAAACTTTTCTACCCGCATATTATATATATATATATATATATATATTTATGTTATATTAGTTATTATATGTATATATACAAATAATAAATGAAGTTTTATTATTTATCCTTAAGAAAAAAAAGGGTATTATATTTTTACTTTATCATCTATTATTTTAATACATTAAACTCTATATTAATCACATTATCATTTTAATTATTTAGACATAATAATTTATTATTGTCTTTTAAGGATTAATTGAATAATATTAATATATATTTTTAATATTCAAAATTTTAGTTCATTAAAAAATATTAAAATTTATTTGATCAGTCGTGATCGATAGTTAAAAGTAATCTACGATCTTTATTAGACGTTTGATAGAAATCGCGTTTGAGTCGGTCGTGTATGACATAACAGTTTAATACAATTTTGAGTGGTGAAATTTTTTTTGATTCGGTATTTAATTTTTCAATCGTAAAACTTAATTATCTAATTATTATTTTAAATAAATAAACAAATAAAACAACACACAGAGTCTCTCGTTCTCACTCCATCAACCTATTTCTATAAGAAACCATATTTTCCTAAAAATAAAAAGAAAATAATAAGAAACCATATGTCTCGTTCTTTACCTTGCTGAAGCTTTTTGAGATCGCATTTTCGTTTTACAAAATTGAGCCTAATTGGTAGGTACTAGAGAATCTCATTTTTATCAAGCTCATGTACCAAGATGGCAAGATGTGTATAAATCAATTTCATTTTCTTTGCCTTTTTTCCCCTTATACCTAGTTCTTTATGTTGAGAATCTTGAGGTGGAAAAGTTAAGAATTGTGTGTTTCATTAAATTCCTCTTCAATAATTTCTTACACTCTGTCCATTTTTGTATAAGTTTTGCATAGTTTTTTATTTTTATTAATTGGTAGGCATCCAAATTCTTAAAACCCTTTTTTTTTATATAAAAAAAACAAGTTTTGTCCCTAGCTGAACCTATAGTTTTCAGTATTATGTTTTCTTATAAATTCGATATTTATATATCCCAAATTGAAATACCAAAATTTAAAACTGAATACTAAATGAACACCCCTACTAATGGGTGACAAAAGTTGTCATGGTTGACTCATGAGTTTTAGGTTTGGGTCGGGTTTTGAATGTTTTCGGCTAAGTATGTTGGTGTTGGGTTTGGATCAGGTCTTATATGTTTTGGGCCAGATATCTTTAAGTTGGGTTGGGCTGGATTTTGAACAGTGGATTGAGTTTAGTTATATTTATTTAAATTTTACTTTAATTATTTGTGCAAATTAGGTTATAATTATGATTTATGTTTGTTTTATTTATATATGATTATATTAAATTATTATTATTATATTTATATATTTTATGACTTTTATTTATTTAATAATATAATTTATGTGTACTTATTTGATCCATTATAATTAATTAATTCAACTTTAATGACTGTCAAATAATAATATAGTAGCGTTCCATTACTTAAATTTAGAGAGAAGATTTTTCTTGAAATAAAAGTTAACATTAAATCCCATGTCTATTTTATGTCAATTTTCTTTTGTGGGAACCTTTTTCAAAAGTTAAAAGGATTTTCCTCAAAAAAGAAAAGATGGAGATAAATTTACAAGAATATACTGGCGAATTCCCTAGCACGAGAAAAGGGAAAAGGAGAAGCGAATCTGAACACACGCAAACAAAGCAACGGCTCAATTCTCAAGAAGAGAGAAAAAAATGAGAAAATGGGTCCCTAAGAACAGCAGGTGCCACCAGCCACCTTCACATGCCCCAACCAAGAATCCACCGCACGTACACCCACAGTCTGCAGTTCATCAAACCAAATTGGCAGTGGCCAACCGACAGGGGATCTCCATGATCCATTCCTTCTTCCTCTTGAACTATTCATAAAATTCACTAATTTAGGACGGCTGAAAAAGTTGGTGAAGTTAATTTGATAGAATTCTTGATTCTTGATTGTAAATAACCAATGCCCTCAAGTTATAGTAGTTGTTTCCTCTGGTTCTGTTGGGTTCTTTTCTTGTTTAATGTCGTTTTTGCAGAGGACCCTTATGTGTATTATGACTGGACGATCTCCTACATTACTGCCTCCCCTCTTGGAACTAGGCAACAGGTTCTTTCTTTGTACTTCCTACGCTATGTAATATTGTTTCTACTATGTTTCAATTTGGTTCTGTTCCTTTTTCTTACTCTGTTTTAGTCGTCTTTGTATTTCAATTGGACTCGCTGTTTAGCAAGAATTCTCTTTGATCCGCACCGCTAATAGTTAAAGCATATATTAAGGAAAATGAACATTAATATTGAGGAATTGAAGCTCAAGAGTGTCTTCTTGTGGTTAATTCTATCGGGAATTATCATATTCTAAATCCATTTGCCACCTGAAAGCACCCTCAATGTCTGATTAATAATGCTAATGTGGGCACTGAACGAGTCTTTTTTGGCTTGAACGTACGCAGCTTCACGGATGTTGTTAGTTTTTGGATTGCATAGAAAATGAAACAAACAACTGATAGTGGGACTTAGAAATAAAAAGCATTCTTTACGTTGCAGGTGGATATCCTACTTTGATTGGACAGCATTTAAGGAACAGTTGAAATATAGCTTAAAAGAGAGTGAGAAACATTTGGGGGATAATCCTCAAATATAAAGACGTATAGGGAACATTTGAAACCATTATTTTCTGGTGTGTAATGCATTTTAAAAAGAGTAATGTTTTGATATCAATGTTTCTCAATCAAGGAATTGAATATAATAATTTGGTTCATGCTTTTGATGATTCAAAATGTTAAAGGCTGCATTTTGCTCTCTCACTATTGTATGTGGATTCATGAGGATATATGTTGGGAATTTTCACCTTGCAGAATACCTGCAGACTATAGGGATTTCTGGAACATATAGAACTGGCAAGTTTTTTTATTATGTGAAACATAAGATTCACAAGTCTCCACTTCAGGCAAGGATAGCTAACTTGAGATACTGCCATGTTGTACTCCCTCCATTCAAAATTACTTGGCCTAGTTTCTTTTTCGGTTTGTCTCGAATTACTTGCCCTATTTCTAAATAAAGATTGTAGTTAATGTTTTTTCCCAATTTTATCCTTATACCAACCTTCCCCAATTTTATCCTCCATTTTTTATGTATACTAGGCCAAGTAAATAATGGGAGTGTTGTTTGTTAAAATTAATAGAAGGTAAATTTGGTACTTTAGTACTCTTAACTATAAAATTCAAAATTCTTTAATGTGCATAGATATGGCAACTAGGCCAAGTAATTTTAGATAGATTGAGTATTTAAGAAGCTTGCTGCATTGTTGAATGTTGGCCAAATCTTCTTGTTTCTTTTGTCTTTGCTGGCTTGATATAAAGATGCACTTTGTCTTTCTTCCATTCTTAGGTTGTACTATGCATAAAAAAATGTGCTTCCATGCACTTCTGCATGATGTTAACTTCATTTTCTGTTTTGACATTATATGCTTACCCAAACTATTGAAATGTTGTTGGTTGATGCTGAAACCTTTTTTTCAGGTGATTGGAGTAGAAGGGCAGTTTCCAGGTCCAATTCTGAATATCACTACTAACTGGAATGTTGTCATCAATGTCAAGAATAACCTTGATGAGCCATTGCTTCTCACATGGTATGAAATGTTAAAGATTTACATTCTATGGAAATTATACTTATGTCAATTCCAAAATAAATGCAGGAATGGTATTCAACAAAGGAAAAATTCTTGGCAAGATGGAGTCACAGGAACAAATTGTCCCATTCCTGCTAGATGGAACTGGACTTATCAGTTTCAGGTTAAAGACCAGATTGGAAGTTTCTACTACTTTCCTTCCCTGAATTTCCAGAGAGCTTCTGGTGGATATGGAGGAATTGTTGTTAACAACAGAGAGGTCATTGCAGTGCCTTTTGGGAAGCCCGATGGGGATATCACCCTCTTTATCAGTGACTGGTATATAAAGAGCCATAAGGTTGGTTAGATCTCTCCAGTTCTCACTCTTTGGCTCTGTTTATCTCTACTCTCTAGCTTTAGAATTCTGATTCTTGGGCTACAGGAACTTAGAGAACAAATAGAAAGCGGAGTTGGTCTTGGAAGTCCTGATGGTATCTTAATTAATGGATTCGGCCCTTACCGTTATGATAATGCAGTTGTGCCTGATGCTATTCCTTACCAGATAATAAATGTAGAGCCAGGTGATTATTTATCTTTCTGTTCTTTCTTTGTCATTTATACTACTATTCCTAGCAAAGATGGAATATAACACTTGTATAAAAGAAATCATCTCTATAGATTTTGAATCCTTTCCAGAGTAGGAATAGCTGACTCATTTAAAAAATTCTTCTTTACTTTCTAGGTTCTTTAAACCGTAAAAGACACTGCTGTTATGGATTTAAATAATTCCCCATAATTATTATTCGAGATTCTAGAGTATCCTAGTGAAAATTTTCTCTTGAAGATCCACAGGTCCCATTTGCTTCCTGTTTTTATCTATTTATTCTGCATTTTGTTTATGCACAAATGTTTATTTGGTTCATGTAACAGGCAAAACATACCGTCTACGTGTGCACAACATTGGAATATCTACCAGTTTAAATTTCAGAATTCAAAATCACAATTTGCTTCTTGTAGAGACTGAAGGATCATATACAGTACAGCAGAACTACACTAACATGGATATCCATGTTGGTCAGTCGTACTCATTCTTGGTCACGATGGACCAAAATGCTAGCAGTGATTATTATGTTGTTGCCAGTCCACGTTTTGTCAATTCCTCTTCTTGGACTAAGGCTAATGGAGTTGCTATCCTGCACTACTCAAATTCGCTGGGGCCTGCTTCAGGTCCTCTTCCAGACCCTCCTAATGATTATGACACGTTTTTCTCAATGAACCAAGCAAGATCTGTAAGGTTGTAGTTGAATACATAATCATGGTTTTTTGTGGCTTTAATATTAGAAATCTCTCTGATCCTTTGGTCTTTTCGAATTTTTTGGTAGCTTCATTTTGGAAGAAAGATGTCTAGCCACTGTTAACCCAACATGCTTTCGCAGTGCTTTTGTTACTAAGATACTAGCCGTGTGTATTTGATATCTTAAAATGCTAAAATGAGTTAGCATTCAGAGGCATATAATGCTTTACCATAGCATCAGAGTTAGGTTTCTAGTATTACAAACCATTCTCTTTTTGTTAGGTTTTACATTTTGCCCGATGGTTCTTGCATTTTTACCAAATCTTCTACAGATGGAATGTTTCTGCTGGTGCTGCTCGTCCAAACCCACAAGGATCTTTCAAGTATGGCCAAATAACCGTGACTGATGTATATGTGATCCTTAATAGGCCTGCGGAACTCGTAGATGGAAAGTGGCATACTACTCTTAATGGTATTTCATACTTAGCACCATCAACACCTCTAAAGCTTGCCCAGCAGTTTAACATCCCGGGTGTCTTCAAGCTTGACTTTCCTAACAGATTGATGAATAGACCTGCAAAAGTTGATACATCTATTATCAATGGCACTTATAGAGGATTTATGGAGATAATATTCCAGAACAATGACACTACTGTTCAGAGTTATCATCTTGATGGATATGCTTTCTTTGTTGTTGGGTAAGCAATCTGTCTTATCATGACTTTAGCCTAGTGTTACGGATTGCAAATAAAAAGCATCACCACTGTTATTTCTACATGAACCACAGGATGGATTATGGAGTGTGGACAGAAAACAGCAGAACTACTTACAACAAGTGGGATGGTGTAGCTCGCTGCACTACCCAGGTATTCCAAGTACTAAAATTTTTTAATTGGTTTACGACAAGGTGAAAATACAAAAGTTTTCACTTGGATGGGTCTTCTTCTCCTCCTCTGTTCCTCTGTTTGCGTGTGTGTTTTTCTCATAAAAAAAAAATTGCTTGGAGAAGTGCAATATCTTATATCCTAGTTGATTTAGTTTGATTTTTTGATGTATAGTAGGAAATTAAATTCCAAATTCATGGTAAGGAATTTCGGTTCCACTGTTTTAGGAAAAGTAATGATATTAAGGTGAAGAATATGACATCCATGATGCTTCTGAATGTACTCCTAATTTGAATTGTGTTCTGGCCTACTGCTGGGACTGATATTAATGGTCTAATCACCTCTGAATGGGCTTCTCTTTCTATACTTCGAGCATTGTGCATGTGAAGTTTCTAAAGTTACTGATGCTTTTTTTCCATGTTTCCAATCTGGTACAGGTCTTCCCCGGAGCTTGGACAGCTATTTTAGTTCCTTTAGATAACTCTGGTATGTGGAATCTTCGTGCACAGAACCTTGACTCATGGTACCTAGGTCAGGAGGTGTATCTCAGCGTGGTAAATCCTGAGGCCGACAAAGATGAGGTTCCCTTGCCAGGCAACACTATATATTGTGGGGCACTCTCATCTTTACAGAAGTAAGATATGCTCTCCCGTTGTTTCTTGCTATTGCTTTAACCAATCCTATCTTCTTTCATTTCACTCTTCGAAGAGGTTAACAACTTCCTTATTCTGGAATGAACTTGATTGTGTGGATAGTCATGGGTTGAATCTTGTTGTTAAAAGCCATTAATTGCAAATGGGTGGTGCACGTTATTATTCTTCTGTCCTTTCTCCATCCGAGTTCTCATTACAACAATGTCACATTCTAAAAAACAATCTGTTCAACTGGCTCTTTACAGGGACCAGGCTCAAAGAGTGAACTTCTCTGGTGCATCATCTTGTGTTGTGGCAATCAAAACTATAGCGGTCGCCTTTGTGATAGCAATACTAGGAACTTGTTTCAGGTGACAATGGTTGCAGCTTTTATAGATAATTTTCTCTGGATGTCCAGATTTAGAGGCTAAATTAGCTGTGTATTTTGGTTCTTGTAATGTTCCTGAATGAAACCAGCTTCATATTTGCATAATGAGAAGCAGAAATGAATGTTCAAAGAAATACTTTTATTGTAGAAAAGAACAAGAAAAGTAAACAAACTTACAAGAAATCTTGGCTCTTTACGATCCTTTCTTTCTCAGATTGCCTTTTTTGTATTCTGGGCAATTTGAAAAGGCTACGGGACGGAAACAGGTGCAACTGAAATCATCAGTTTCTGCGATGTCATTTTTCTTGCCGTGGAGGGAATAAGAATTCCACATTCTTCATGCATGTGTATTCGAATAAAGCGCTTTTAGGGGAGAAAAAAAAACTCTTATGTCAGAAATAAAATGTATGTATTTTCATATAAAATTAAATATTTATCATTTAAAATTTTATTAACAATTTTGTTAAATTAAAAATTTATATTTTAATAATTCGTATAGGTTTACAACAAACTTTATTAATAAAAGAACAATGTACTAATTTATTTAAAATAAAAGATTATATTTATTTTTTGTATTAGATTAATATAAACATTTATAGTAGGACTAAAAGATTATTTTAAAAACTGAATATAATATTTTTCACAAGTAATAAATATCTTGAAAAGTATTTTCAAGAAAGGTTTTCTAGGGACAGTCTTTTTTAATTTTTTTCAATTAAAAGTAAAAATAATTGACAATGGTTGAAAACAAAAATTAAGCTGCTTAAACAAGCGAGTGTAGGGCCGTTGAAAGCTTTGTACATATATGACTATCTCTTGCAATTAACGAAAAAAATGATAAAAAGAGTACCCCTTTGCATTTTATGCTTCTCAGAAGAAGACATCACTGGAGATCAACTTTTGGTACCATTGGCTGGAAAGAAAAGGGAAATTTCAAGTTTGCATCTTCCACTTCCTTTGTCCATTTCTTCTACCCAATAATAGCTTACCATACTTTTCATTTTCAAAACCAGCAAATTGTTGCCACCAAGAAAATAATGTATGGTGTAAACAAACAAGAACTCTTAACCAAGGAAAATAATCAGTCTAACTAAGAAGATATTTGGTCACTATTTTTTTCCCCTTTTTCTTCATACTAACACAAAAAATCTTACTCTTTCAAAAAGCAAATGAATCTACAATGTATTTAATGCATTTTTAGATATGCCTAGGTTAAAAGTAAAGTCTAATTACATTGTATATACAATATGTTTTTGGAGGGGGGGGGGGAATCTAGATAAATAAATAATCATTGGCTAATTTTTCACCCATATTCATAAAATTAAGTTAAACAAATACTTTTTAAAACTAAATACTCTTATTTATTATTACATTTTTATTCTTAGAATTTTAAAATCAACTCATTTCCATCTTCTTTGTTTGTTATTTTTTTTGGAGATGAAGAGAGTCTTTGTTTATCAAGAATTTATAAGTGAAAAAGACGTAGAAGGAGAAATAATTACAAATGAAAATAATACTTAGAAATAAGTCTTAAAAGATTTCTTTAAGTCATCTAAATTTTGGAATTGACTTAGAGTTCAACTAAATCCACAAATCAAGAATGTTACTTTTGTGCTTCCAATGGTTACATTCCCCCAACCATAACTAGCAGGCTTCTGTTAGAATTTCTGACCAAAACGGCCTTCATAACTTACAGAGGTGAAATAGATAATCCAAGAAATCGTCGCTTTGCTCGCCTGATATCTAACTGTATCATTAGCACACCACTCTCCATCTCGGCGACTCTTTTTCTTATTTTCTTGCCTTTTAAGCAAAACTTTTCTACCAAGCTTCTCTTTTCAGGAAAATTATGATGGTGGAGCAAACAAGTTGAGGAAGCCATCAATTCAATTGCACCATTCTTCTAGTGTACTAGCAAAGTACCATTTATTGAAGACGCTATATATAGTCTCCCCTTTCTGTATTTGATCAAAAAAACCATCTGGGCATTCTGTTATGGCTTGGAAGACTCACTTGAACTTTTGGATATCTCTATTTTTCTTCGCATTTAGATTGCTGTTGACCCTATCAGCACCAGAAAATGCTCTTGTAACAAAGATTCCTGGTTTCAATGGTACTTTGCCTTCCAAACACTATGCCGGGTATGCGGACGTTGCTTTAATCATCTTTGATATTTCTGGTTATTTTGTTTGACGAGTTTTTGTTTTGTTTCTTGTTTCTATCAAATCAAATGGGATTATTTTTAGGTATGTGACAGTAGATGAGAATCATGGGAGGAAACTGTACTATTACTTTGTAGTTTCTGAAAGAAGCCCATCTAAGGATCCTGTGGTTCTGTGGCTCAATGGCGGTCCTGGTTGTTCAAGCTTTGATGGATTCGTCTATGAACATGGTATTAATTATATAATCCTAGTATTGTTTATAGAAAGGCGCTGCCTTTTGCGTAAACCGCTGGTTTATTTCTCCTCAACTACACCCCGCCACAAGCTCTTCATGCACAACAAAAACCAACCCGAAACAAACATAGACTCGCTTAGCCCTGAATCAAAGGGCAAGGAGAAAATAAATTTGAAAAACAAAAATCTCGTTCCGCACCTTATTAGGGACGGAACGAGATTTAGTTATTGTAATATATGGTTTGTGATATATTTTTATTATCCAAAACCCAAAAAAGGCGGAGGGGGAACAGAATGGAGTAAAGTGATATTGCTTTGTCTAATTTTCTGTTGACTAATAGATAAAACTTTCAATTGCATTCCAGGTCCTTTCAATTTTCAAAAGGGAAAGACATATGGTAGCCTCCCCACCCTGCATCTCAATCCATTCAGCTGGTCCAAGGTTATAATACAAGCCTCTTAATTTGAATCTGTTTCTATGGGAATCTGGTTCTGGTAATTGTTGACATGTTAATGTGCTTGATAAATGCCTGTTCTGGAAAAAGACAAATTGCATCAAAGAAGTGTTTCGTGAATAATCTTTTGCCGATTTAGTGTAATGATATTTCTTAAACATATTCATGTTGTTATTTCAGCTACATTTCAAAGATGTGTTTGAACCTGCAGGTTTCAAATATTCTTTATCTGGACTCCCCGGCTGGTGTTGGATTCTCTTACTCTGGGAACAAATCTGACTATGTAACCGGAGACATAAAAACTGCTTTTGATTCCCATACATTTCTTCTCAAGGTATTAATGGGAAAATGGAATATTTTGTTTATTAGTGAATCCTGTAAATATTTTGTTATTTCTTAATTATTGTTTTGTTGCTAGTGGTTCGAGCTGTATCCTGAGTTCCTTTCTAATCCGTTTTATATATCTGGAGAGTCGTATGCTGGAATCTATGTGCCTACTCTTGCTTATGAAGTTGCCAAAGGTACTTATTCTGATACCCGAATCAGAGAGTATTTTATTAGGGTGTAAAAGGTTAACTTGTTTGCAATGTTTACCACAGGGATAGATGCAGGTGTGAAGCCAGTTCTAAACTTTAAGGTCTGTACTGTCATCTCCATCTCCAGTCATCTCAATCTTCTTAAACATCTTAATTCTGGCTGCAAAGATTAATTCACTTTCCTGCAGGGTTATATGGTGGGAAATGGAGTCACAGATGATGTGTTTGATGGTAATGCTTTAGTTCCATTCGCACATGGCATGGGCCTTATCTCGGATGATCTATATGAGGTATTTGGCTCTCCTCATACATACTTTCTATTAATAGCTTATCTGCATTTTTGTCTATGATTATGTTCTTTCTTCTTTGCATTTCATCATTGTTCTACATTATTGTTTACTAAATGTAATTCTTTGTCTAATGGTTTCTACATCATAATGTAGCAAGCTACTTCTGATTGCGGGGGCAATTATTATAATACCACAAGTGAGAATTGTGATAGCTCGCTTTCGAAAATTGATAGAGTAAGATATGATTTCTGCAGTGCTTTTAAAAAGAGTTTGTATATGTAATTCTTATTTATTTGAGAGAATTTTAATTAATTTTCCCTATTCAGGCAATTGCTGATCTAAACATATATGACATTCTAGAGCAATGCTATTATGCAAACACAATTAAGAATCCGACTAGAGATACCAAATTGCCAGAGAGCTTCAGGATGTTAGGTGAAACTGAAAGGCCTCTTCCGGTAAGGAAAAGAATGTTTGGCCGTGCATGGCCACTAAGAGCCCCAGTAAGAGATGGAATTGTCCCAACTTGGCCACAGCTTCTCAACAGCAACAGTGTACCATGCACTGTAAGTATCTCAAACTAGCATATCTGCAGTGGCCCTTATTTATTTATTTTGAAATACACATGACAATTTTCTCTAGCATGACTCGCACGTATGACATTATAATCATAAGTGAGACTGCTTTGCCAACTAAACTGTACATATTTGTTTAGTGGCAATTTAAACTAGACTTATATGATATTCTTTTGGTTTTGAAAACTAGACTGATATATTATTTGCAATTACTTTTCAATGAATCTACCCAGTGATGAAACTTGCTTTGCTTTGTTAACTCCATTATTCATCAAAAGCAGTTTCACAATTGAAATGCAAAATATGCAGGATGATGAGGTTGCTACTGCATGGCTGAACAATGAAGCAGTTCGGGAAGCCATTCGTGCTGAAGCAGTAAGATTTCTCATCTCTGTTCATTGGAGCTTCTAAAGGAGCCGTTTATGATATTGTGATGTAATATAGGCTAGTGTAGCCGACACTTGGGAGTTGTGCACGGGCAGAATTATATTTTACCATGATTCTGGAAGCATGATCAAGTTTCACAAGAACCTAACTGCTAAGGGCTATCGTGCTCTCATATACAGGTACCCTGGAAACCAAATAAAATTAATCCTAATTTTCTAATATGGAAGCAGAATTCCCTAATTATGTAGCAGAGTATATGGAATCTTCCTAGTAACCCATCTAAATATAATATATAGGTTTTATAATTGGTGACTAAATCCAGTAAACTTTTGGCAGCGGTGATCATGATATGTGTGTTCCATTTACTGGAAGTGAAGCATGGACAAGATCTGTTGGATATAAGATTGTGGATGAGTGGAGGGCTTGGAGTGTCAATAACCAAGTTGCTGGGTATGTCTTTCTGAATGCTTTTTGCAAGATAATTATTGAAAAGTGGAAAACTTAATATATAAATTAAGTTTTGGCAGACACCAGAGTGAAGCCATATAAGCTGACAACAACAACTCACTTTACGTTTTATTTTGCCATGCCCAGATATATCCAGGGTTATGAACACAATCTGACCTTTCTTACTATCAAGGTTGGTTTCTTTTCTGCCATGATTACCACTCTTTAAGTTATTGATTTTGGTTGGGTTGGGAAGATAGCAAATGGGGTCATGGAAACTTCCAAATTCTCTTTGCAATTGTTTCTTTAAAGAAAATTTTAATGTAGTGAGTTCATAACAATGATGCAGGGAGCTGGGCATACCGTCCCGGAGTATAAACCGCAGGAATCATTGGAGTTTTATACTCGCTGGCTAGATGGGAAGAATATTTGATTAATCATACTACTTGGAGAATTAGGGAAGTCAAAATGGAAGAAAAGGAAATTCAGGGCAGTGAACTCACCCTAACAGGTGCAAAGTTTCATGGAATGCAAGGGAGGACAATTAGGATATATAGAAAATCTCCTGTACTCCCTCTATGAACCACTTCTAAGTTACCCGGCATATTCTATGAAAATATGTTGGAACAAATTAACTTCAATTTGCATTGAGAAATTACAAAATAATGGAAATAAAGGGATAATAAAAGCAGGTAGGTTTCTGAATGAATGGGGATACGTTTGGCTTATGCTCTCCTTGGCTATTTTAAGGTAATACTTTCAAGAAAACAGAGGCCATATATATCACATCATATATCTAGCACAAATAATCAATAAGGGATCCTCTGATTTACTCTTCCTTCCTTCAATCGTTCCTCTGACAACAATTTATTATTAATTTTTTTTTTAAAAAGGAAAAGCCAAGAAATGATGGCTTAGGTTTGATTTAGTGTGATTTAGTGCCGTAATTGAGTGGTAGGACCAAAGTTGTAACTCAAAAAATCTTATGGAACTTAAAAATGGAATCTACCTTACCAAATGTAAAAAATTAAAAGGCAGAAAACGACAATTTTGCCAAGAAATTAGCATAATTGATTAAGTTAATTAACATAATTAAGATGCCTTATTATAGCAATCAAATCATTAATCAAAATAATCAATCAAGTTAACAGAATTGATTATATTAATTAACATACATAGATAACTAATTGACATAATTAACACAATTATTGTTACTAATTATGTTGATCGAGACATTTATCTATGGCGACAAGGTCTTAATTCTCCAATCTGTTCTTATTACAACTTGGGCTTCTTGTTTAACCCCCCATTTTTTTTCTTCTTCTGGTGATTTAATGCAAGTTTCCTTAAGGAAAAAATATTCCTAATTAAATTTGTGAATTATCATATGATATTATACTCCATGCATTGTATTTTAACATATAATCTAAGAAGACTGAGTCCACGCTCTGGTGCAAAAATACCTAATTAAATTTGTGAAAAATCTTATGAGTTAAATTAGCATATATAATCCATAAATATTGAGTCCACACGTAAGTTTTCTTTTTGAAAAATATACCTAATTAAATTTGTGAACAATCCTATGAGATCATACCACATGCATTGTATTTAATTAATTTAGAATATAACACAAGTTTTCTTTCAAATTTTTTATTAAGTTCGTAAAAATCCTATGAAATTATAACGCAATTCATTGTATTTAGTGTATAATCAAGGAATATTGAGTTCACATCTTTATTGACGGGTCCAAAGACTGATTTATTAATAATTTAATTATATTAGCAACTAAACTATCCGTGCGGAGGAGTAAGATTATCAGCGTTACTTAACATATATTCTAAAAATGAGAAAAACTTTCAAACCAAAAAAAAGAACGTGTGTTATTTGTCCATTGCCGTTCTAGCAGGGATACAAATATATAAAGCTGCTATTGTCAGGGTTCTTATTCACATCGTCCATCCCCGAGGAGGCGAGGACTTGCTCTATATATAGCTTCAATATCTTTCTCATTTTCTTGGAGTTATGGCTAGAAAGATTTACTTGAGCTTTTGCATAACTCTAATTTACATTGCACTTAATCTTGTGTTGACATTATCAGCACCAGAAAGTGCTCTCGTAACAAAGGTTCCCGGTTTCAATGGTACTTTCCCTTCCAAACACTATGGCGGGTACGTGTTGAATTCGTTCTTGATATGTTTCTTGTACATGTTTTTTGGTAATTTTTTATGGGCTCTAATTTGTTGTTTCAATTGGGGCTGTTTAGGTATGTGACAGTAGATGAGAATCATGGGAGAAAACTGTATTATTACTTCGTTGTTTCTGAAAGAAACCCGTCAAAGGATCCTGTAGTTCTGTGGCTAAATGGTGGCCCTGGTTGCTCAAGCTTTGATGGATTCGTCTATGAGCATGGTATGATCAACAAATCCTAGTTGTTGTATACTGTATATGACCTTAAAGGCCAAAGTCTCACGATGGGAAATTTAGAATGACCAAGTGCGCATTTTTAAGTTGAAGAGTTATTTCATAATTAGAAAAATGGAGCGTTCTTACCCTCCATCAATCTCTTATCTACTTTTTACTTACTTTATGAAATGAATGAGTTAACGTCACTAGCATTCTTTGCATTCAAGATTTTGTCCGGTATAACAATCAGATTGACAAATGAATACTATTAATTGCTTTTGTCAATCATCCTTTATTCCTTTTACTATGTGCAAAATAATGGTAAAATGGAACTAATACTATTCCTTGATTATTCAATATATATATTGAATTCTGAATAAATTCCAGGTCCGTTCAATTTCGAAAAGGGAAAGCCATCCAGTAGTCTCCCCACCCTGCATCTCAATCCATACAGCTGGTCCAAGGTTATATGATCCAAGTCTCTCGAGTTTGCATTTTGATATGTCAATTTTGTTTGACAAAATCTGGTACTGCAAATGAACAACTAATACCCAAGAAGTGCTTCATGAATGATCTTCTGTTGACATATATAGTTTTTTATTTGAGATATTTTCCTTTTAACATATCCGTATTGTTAATTCGGCTATTTAATTTCAAAGATGTTTTGGACATGCATGCAGGTTTCGAATATTATTTATCTGGACTCCCCTTCTGGTGTTGGACTCTCATATTCTAAGAACGAAGCTGACTATAAAACTGGAGACATAAAAGCTGCCCTTGATACCCATACATTTCTGCTCAAGGTATTTATAAGTTGAAGGAGAGAATTCTAACCAGAAATCTCTTGAAATTCAAATATTTTCTTTTATTAGTACATAGATGTCATTCTTAAAATTTCATTTATTTTCAAATTATTTGTTCTTTTGCTAGTGGTACGAGCTCTATCCGGAGTTCCTTTCGAATCCATTTTATATATCTGGAGAGTCGTATGCTGGAGTCTATGTGCCAACACTCGCTAGTGAAGTTGTACAAGGTACTTCTTCTTTCATATTTATGTATATACTTCATTCTTTTAAAATCAAGATAACATTAACAGTTTTTATTTCCTTTTGTACCCTCATTTACTAGTCCTAATTAAAAGCTTCTAATATTAATCCATGTATAAAGTATATCTTTGTCTTTCTTTCTAAAGTTAGATGAATTTAAACATATTCTTTTAAGAGGTGTGAAAGTCTATTTTGTAAGAAGTCATTAAAAAACAATGGAAGTTGAAAACTAACTTGTTTGTAATGAGTTTACCGCAGGGATAGATGCCTTTGTAAAGCCTACAATAAACTTTAAGGTATGTAATCACCATCTATAGACTCCAATTATTTCTTAAGAATTTTGAACTCTGGCTACAAAAGTAATTCACTTGCCTGCAGGGTTATATGCTGGGAAATCCAATTGCAGATGATGTATTTGATGGTAATGCTGTAGTTCCATTTGCACATGGCATGGGCCTTATCTCAGATGACCTGTATGAGGCATGTAGCTCTCCCTATAGTACTAAATTCAATATTTTTGCAATTACTATAGTACTAATTAAATAAAATTCTTCTCTAACTGGTTCTACCCCGTACTGCAGCAAGCTAGTTCTGAATGCAAGGGCAATTATTACAATATAACAAGTAGTAAATGTGATCAACTGCTTACCAAAATTGACAAAGTAAGATATGCTTACTGCTCTGTTCTTTAAAATAATTATTTGCTAGAGAACTTTAATAATTTTTTTCTTTGCTCAGGCAATTCGGGATGTAAATGTATATGACATTCTAGAGCCATGCTATACTAGTCCAAATCCAGTGAGCATTCCGGACATTGACACAGTATTATTGCCAAGGAGATTCAGGATTTTAGGTGAAACTCAAACGTTCATTCCCGGAGGAAATGCAAAATTTGGCCGTGCCTGGCCGTTCAGAGCCCCAGTAAGAGACGGAATTGTCCCGACTTTGCCGCAGCTTCTGGAAAGCCTTAGTGTTCCATGCACCGTAAGCGACTCAAATTACTATACATCTGCATCTTCGCAGATACTATCCTCATATTATCTTCTTCTTTTTTTTCATTTTTTATTCTTTTTTTCATTGCTAAACTATTTTTAAGTAATGGATATGATATTTCTGACAAAAATTAGCAGACGGTTTTCAACAATTTATTATCTTTTTTCCTGAAAACTATTTTGTCGTGGTTTTCAACAAATAATAGTTGTAAAAAAGACTAAATTAGTCTCGAAAATATTTTGGACTTTGAAAAAAAAATTACAAATAAATTAACGACCAAAGTTAGAGAAAAGAAAATAGTTTTGGAACTAAATTCACTAATTATCCTATTATTCTAGCTAAGCATTTCCTATTTTTTCTTCACTTGGCGATTAGTTTTGCAAGAATCTAGCTAGCTACCGCTGCAATATGCAGTTATATAACTGAAATGAAATATGCAGGATGTTGAGGTTGCTACGGCATGGCTGAACATCGAAGCAGTACGGGAAGCCATTCATGCCGACCCAGTAAGATTTCTCTCTCTCTCTTCCTATGAGCTTCTAATTAAGGGAATATTGGTTTATGATCTGGTGATGATGCATCAGGTAAAAATGGCTGGCCCTTGGGTTTTGTGCACTGGGAGAATTATCTATACCCATGATACTGGAAGCATGATCAAGTATCACAAGAACCTAACCACCAAGGGGTATCGTGCGCTCATATTCAGGTAATTAAGACCATGTCCTTAGCATTATTTCTCTCTTAGAGTACTCATTAATTAGCTAAAAGAGAGAAAATAAAATAAAATAAAGGCATATGAAAAAACCCTACAATTTGAGAAAATTTTGTAGTAATTGTTTAGCAACCAACAACATTGATTGGCGTCCGCATGTTGTTGAATACAACATTCTTTGGCATATGATAAAAATATTTATTATTAAGACCAGTTTAAGAAAATATGCTCAAAATATTACACCTCATAAGAACAATCCACTCACAAGATTCAATACTATTCAAGGCTTATGCCATGCATTGTATTTCTTTCTTCTTCTATTCCATGCATCAATGAAATAATAAGCCCCCTATGTATGCTAAGTTGGGGACCTATTACAACCACTCAAATTAAAAGAAAAAAACTAAATTAAACTATCACCACACACAATTATAGTACCATCTTCCACTATACTTAGCGCAAGTGATGATATTTCATATATTCTCCTATTGTAGCTAGATAAGGACTGCATCTTTCATGTGAACTTGATTTCCACTAGAATTTTCATATCATTTTGCTACTTGAGGCAACATGTGCCCACAATGTCCCAAGTTTTAAGTTTTATGATTGGTGACTAAATCCAGTACTTGAAACTTTTGGCAGCGGAGATCATGATATGCGTGTTCCGTTTACGGGAACCCAAGCATGGATAAGATCAGTTGGATATAAGATTGTCGATGAGTGGAGGCCTTGGTTTGTTAATCAACAAGTTGCTGGGTATGTCTCTGTTTCTGAATGCTTTTTGCTAGATAATTATGCTATGGATTGAATAATTGTGTGTGACTTACGTATTATTTTACCATCTGCAGGTTTTTACAGGGTTATGAACACAATCTGACCTTTCTCACTGTCAAGGTTCGTTTTCTCCCATGATTATCACTGGAAATTCTGTTTGCAATTGAAAATTTTCATGTGGAGTTCACAATATTAATAATGATGCAGGGAGCTGGACATACTGTCCCGGAGTATAAACCACAGGAAGCATTGGAGTTCTATACTCGCTGGCTAGATGGGAAAAAGATTTGAAGCTTACTGCTTACCAGTTCAAGAATCGGGGAATGGAAACGAAAGAAGAGGAAAATTAAGGTCAAGCACGGTAGGTTCCGGACCAGAATTCATATTCCATATCCCTGAGATTATGCTTCTTCAGCCTTACTGTTTGCCTTCAAGAAAACAAAGCCCATAATACCATATGTCTATGAAGGAAAATATTTGGGAGATTGTCAAGGAAACGAGTCAACTTTCCTTCTTCATCTAAGATTAACTTGAAGCTTCTCTGTCCCTCAATTGGGCAAAGCAATAATTCACAACTTTAAAACACGGATAGACAGTATGCCATATTCCATGTTAAAAGGTATTACCTCTACTATGAGAATGTTCAAGAGCACACCATTTGAAGTTGTAGCATTAGCATCAATAACTTGACGTCCTGAGGATTCCATCTCGATTCTGCTTGCAAATGATCCTTACCATGCAAGAACACCTTGGCACACCAATCTGGTTCACATCGATTTCAATATACACACACAGTTCTCACCAAGGAGGAAACGGGAGAAACTGATGCAACAAGTCTCAAACTGAATGTTCTAAAATGCAACAAATTGGGTGTCATAGCGAGGAAAACACTTCTAATTTGCTTTTGTGAGTTTGTCTTGTCATCACCAGTCACCGAATTACTTGGATTGTCATTGGGCTCAGTAGCATGTGAAAATGCCTTTTATCATTTTTCTTAAAAACTTCGCTCTCTAAAATGTTTCCTCCTCTCTTTAAGGAAAAAAGTTTCTTTGACCCAGAGGTCAACAGAAGACCGCAAGCTTTCATCTCTTGCGGCACTCTGCATGTTATATTTTTAAAAAGTGTTTATATATAGAAGTTGTATTATTTTTTAGAATTATCTCTTAAACCCTAAACTCTCAAATTATATGCTATTTATTGTTTCTCGTGAAACAATAATCCCATGAAATTGTAGAACATACATTAGCATATGATATAGGAAGATCGAGTCCGTTCATTATTGTTTCAGCAACTAAACTAGCATTATCAGCGTTACTAATCATCTAAAAATGAGAAAAAACTTTCAACCAAAAAGAGAACGTTTCCATTGCCATTCTACTAGCCGGAATACAAATATATAAAGCTGCCATGGTCCAGGTTCTCTCATTCACGTTGCCCATCCCCGAGGAGGACTTCATTACAGCTTTCTTTCTTTCTCATTTTCTTGGAGTTATTGCTAGAAAGACTCACTTGAGCTTTTACATAACTCTAATTTGCAATGCAAATAAATTTGTGTTGACATTATAAGAAGGTGCCTTTGGCATTAACCATCTCAGACAGTGTCACTTTTAGCTAAAAAAATCATCTAAGAATACCCTATCATTTGAGAAAATTTTATCATGGATTAACTTTACGTGATTCTTACGGTTATTGTCTTGCTACAATAGCAAAACCACTAACATTGATTAACCTCCACATATCTACAACAATTATGTACTACTGTAGCTAAATAAGGACTATAACGTCCATGTGAACCTTATCTCTGTTAGAATTTTCGTATCAATTAGCTACTTGGGATGCTTTGGATTGAATGGTAGTGTGTGAAGGCATTTGCCGGCTTCTAATACCCCACAAGCAATTCTTACTTTACGTGTTATTATTATATTCGTCTGCAGATTTTTACAAGATTTTTTTCTTTTTTTAAAAGAATTGTAAATTCCAATTTTCTCATTATATATTCGAGCTTACGATCTTACAAAAATAGATGAGACAACTTATCGACTAACAATAGAATCTGACCTTTTTAACTATCAAGGTTCGTTTTTGCCATATTGATTATCACTGGAAATTCTGTTTGCAATTGAAAATTTTCATGTGGAGTTCATAATAATGATGCAGGGAGCTGGACATATGGTCCTACAGTATAAACCAAAGGAAGCATTGGAGTTCTATATTCGCTGGCTAGATGGGGAGAGGATTTGAAGCGTACCGCCTGAAGAATGGGGGAAATGGAAACGAAAGAAAAAAGGAAAACTAAGGTCACTTTTCATTCTCATTAATGTTGGTTGAAGAGAATCTAATTTGTGTCTAAACATTAATAGGAGTAAACTGACATATATAGTGTGTAAGGGAGGATTAAAGATACAGGAAATCTCTTGTACGCTCAACAAACCACATTTTAATGTGATTTTGAATACAAACTTATGCCAATTGCATTGAAACTACAAAATCCGGCAGAGAAAGGGGTAAAGATACAAGCATGGTAGGTTCCCCATGAGTATTCATTATCCCTGAGACTATACTTCCGTGGTCTTTCTGGCCTAACCAACTGCCTTGGTTGTTTTAACATAATAACTTGAACAAGGAATCTTTCAAAGCATTTGCCTGGACTTCCTTTCTGTTTGCCTTCAAGAAAACAAAGCACGTGTCAAGGAAAGGAATCATCTTTCTTTCTTCATGTATAATTAACCCGAAGCGTTTCTCCCCCTCAATTGGGCAAAGTAATAATTCACAACTTTAAAACAATTAGCGAGGTATGTTTGGCTTTCTTAACCAAGAAAAAGAAAGGAAGTAAAATACATACATCTACTATGAGAATGTTCAAGACCACACCATTTGAAGTTGTAATATTAACATCAATAACTTGAAGTCCTGAGGAATCCATAGCCTGCATTAACCTCAAAAATCCATCTCGCTTTTGCTTGAAAATTATCCTTACCAAGAACATGGTGGCACCAATCTGGTTCACTTCGATTTCAACCTACACACATTTATCACCAAGGAAGAAACGGGAAAAAGTGATGCAAGGAGTCTCAAAACTGAATGTTCTAAAATGCAACAAATTCTGTGTCATAGTAAGGAAACATCCATAATTAGGATCTCAAGGCCCCTTTGTACCTTAGCTTTTGTCTTGTCATCAGCTATTGAATTACTTGGATTGTCTTTGAGCTCAGTACTAGGTTGTCTGCCCCTGTGTTTGCGTTTCCAGCACAATTTTGGGGCATCCTTCTCTGCATTGTACTTGTTGCCGTTTTCCTCTTCATTATCTCTGAGTTCATCTTGATACCCTTTCACACTCTTCTGCAGCTCCTGTATATACTCGATTGCATCCCCAACAATTGACGACATATCCATCTGAGTGAGAAAAAGAAAAAGGGAAATAAGCTCTCAAAGGAATCATAAGAAAGTGGACAGTCATAAAAAGGAGTGGTGGTTCTAGCATTTTGTCAAAATAACATGCAGGACCTTGGAGATATTAGGGACTAATGCGCGTAGAGCAAAGAGCCCATTTCTTATCCTGTTCCTCCGGTTTCGTTCAGTGATAAGATTCTTTGACTGGTAACCTTCTCTTTCTGTCCTCTGTTTCCCTTGTAAACCATCTTTATGTTCTGCTGGCTGATTCGCATTAGCACCTACAAGACAAAAGCTTGCTTCTTGCTTTGCACTCTCATCCAAAGTGCAACTTCTTTTCAACGGATGTCTTGAACTCGATTTTTCTGGTGATGTGTTACAGGACGGATGAGGTGAACCTAAATCATTTGGAAGACTAGAACCCGTGGATGATCCTTCAATGCTAGGATAAGAGTTAGACTTGAATAACGTGACAGGAAACTTTAGACTTGGATCGTGCATTTTTACTGGCAATTTGTTCAGCCAATCATTAAAAATTGGGCAATAAGGAGGTTCTTCAACGTTAAATTTTGTGAAGTTGTGGGCAGTCCTGGCTTCTTGTTTAACAGAAATGTATTGAGCCATGATAAAATCAATTATCTGCTGATCTTTAGGTGCCTGGAGAATCAAATTATGTCAGTGCAGACTTCAGGAAAATAATTTAATCAGTTCAATTTCAGAATACTTACGTGCTTTCTGCTAAAGAGTTCAACTAAACCTCCAGGAACAGGAACTAGAACCTGGGTTCCTAACCTGCAGCTTTTTGCAATCAATAAACACAAAACTGAACTGTTGCTCTGAATCAGTTAATACAAGATATAATAAGGACAAAGCATGCCTAAGTTGGTACCACATTAGGCAATAAATTGACCAAAACATTGAAATTTATTACAATGTCTATATAGAAGGATCTTTCCACCTCATTATCAGATCTAATTTAACTCGGGCCAGGCCTTTTGTGGTTGGACATAAAAACGCTACTGTTTCTAGCTATATTCATTACGATAAAATAGAGAATAAAATGGAGTGAAGACTGAAGAGGGGTTGGGAAGGAAAAGGAAAAATACTGACAAAATTCAAGAGTCTTTATCAGACTATGATAAGAATTCAAAGAAACGAGATTTAGATCACTCACAGCCCATCTGAAATCGAGCTATTGGCATCATTAAGCCACCTGGGTTGCTTTGATATGACAACCTCCCCATGAACCCTGATTTCATCCCATGAACTACATTAGCTTATTTGGTACTGATTAATTCATCTCCTAAGATGAAAAGGGCATGGCTATAGGAGAAATATAAGGGTCAGAGAGTTTTAACTACCCAGAGTACAATCCGATTGATGAAGGAATTTTGACAAGCGCCTTGCAGGCCTCAGTTCTTACAGGATGATGAACATAAGTATCCCTGCATTTGGAAAGCAACTGCTCGCCAGGTTCCACTTTCACTTTCATGTATTGACTATTGCCACCACTGCAACAACAACCCCTCCATTCAATAAACCTGTAAAACCAAAGAAATACAAAGAATAAGTTAGTTTATTTTTTTATGAAGATCCCCCAAAGTCCCAAACTGCACAAGGTTACAAATTTGAATTTACCTTGATGGGTCATCTCCCAACTTCCAGAAAATACAGAAGTCCCATGCAGTCTTATTATTAACAAGGGGCCTCAGACACTCCACTGCCCTGTCGAAAGCTGCCATGTCTTTTGAACACTGCTTTGTATTTTTCTGGGCTATAATCAATTTTAAAGGCCTATTGATCTCTGTAGTACTCTTTTGTGAAACTGGGCATATCCGGATGACAATCCTAACGGCCTCTAAAAATAAAGCCAGCCAAGAAAATCTGTGTCAGAATGAGAATCAGGTCAAGATTGAAAAGGAGATTGAAAGTTGAAAGATCGAACTACTATTCAAATCCCAAAGTATACCATCTTTCTTGTAAGCATCTTTTTGTTCTTTTCAGAGAAAAGAATGGTTCAAAAGGCTGGACAATGGTACCATAACTGAAACCGAGTACGGTGATTCCATTTCTGATGTTATATAACTTTTTCTTTTTAAAAGTTTTTATTTCATGATAAATACTATCTTAAGTAGTTGCTTTTTCACTTTTGTGTAGGATAATTTTCACTTTTTTTTATTGCCAATCAAGACTACCCTATTATTTTCTTAATAATACAAGTTTCAAATGATATTAATATTGTAAACTAGAAATGCTAAGAAGTAATACTCACATTTAAAGATTGTAAGGAGGTTAGTTTTAAAATTTTAGAAAAATAAGATTATTTTAACAATATCATATATTTAATTTTAGATAGAAAAAATAGTTAGCGGAAGTCCAATATCAACATAGTTACTTATCATTATTTACTTCTTCTCCTTCTGTCAATATAAGACTTTTTAAGTAAATTAAGAAAATATTTTGCTTTCTAAATAACTCTTATTTATTACTCATTGTGTTATATTTCAATTCTCTACATTGAAACATAGTATTAAGATAAGTATTAAAAATGATAATTATGTAACTAAATTTTCTAAGTTGTCATTATTTAATAGCTAGTGTATGTATATTAATTTTTCTAAAAAAATAAAATTTCTAATAAATCGTTGACAACAAATCTAAATCTTTCATTAATAATAAGGGTATAATTGTAAAATTACGTACTAAAATTAAAAATTTGACAATTGAAATGAGACACCTTTAAAAATAAATATGAACAATTGGAATGAGATGGAGAGAGTATATCTTGGAAATAAGAAAGAGAAAAAAATAGTTTGTTTTGAGAAGAAGAAAATATAAAAACTTTGTTTTGAAAATTAGATAGAGGTGAGAGGATACAATTAAAATTTCGTACAATAACTTATATTTTATAACAAGAAGAAAATTATTTAGTGGTTTATATTTTAAGACGGATGGAGTATATAAACTTTGACAATTAATTTCTCAACTTAAAAGATAATCTTGTTAATTAATAGTAATACTTTTTCCGTTCAAAATTGAATATTCACTTTTGACTTTGATTAATAATTTTAAAAAACATTTAAA
This sequence comes from Apocynum venetum, assembly GCA_019593545.1. Taxonomy (NCBI): domain Eukaryota; kingdom Viridiplantae; phylum Streptophyta; class Magnoliopsida; order Gentianales; family Apocynaceae; genus Apocynum; species Apocynum venetum. The sequence goes on from SRSM01000324.1 coordinate 4,821,452, forward strand.
TTTAATTAAGCTACTAAGTTATCATTGATATTAAAGTAATGAATAATGACACTCATGAGTTAGTGAGATAAATCACTTAAATTAAGATAGTGAACGGAGAAACGCACGAGTTAGTGAAATATAAATCCCTTAAATTAAAGAATGTGAGATATTAATAAATTTTAGATGAAAAATATAGGGTGTATTTGGATTAAATTTTGAAAGTGTTTTTTGTTTTGTTTTTAAATGAAGTTATGTTTGGATGATAATTTTTTTTATTGGGAATTGAAAGCTGATTGATATATTTTGGATCTCACGTCATTAATAATATTATAAAATATATAAAATATAATTAATAAATTATTTAATATAGTAATTTTAATTAAAAGGTAATATAAAAAATATTGTTTATGTGATTTAGCGGAACTCATGTGTAGTGTTAAAAAAAAGTGTTTTGAGATATGTTTTTATGAGGAATTAAAAAAATTGTTTTGAGAACCAACAGATATACTCATGTTTATTTAAGAAAAATCAACATTCAATTTTAAACAAATAAGATTCATTTCTGAATTGAGAAAATAACAACTTATTTATGATCAATTTTTCTCAAAACTTAATAATAATAAATAAAAAACTTCTATACGATCCAATGTTTTTCTGTATCTTTACATGGCTTTTGGTTAAGGGACACAGGACGGTTAGCAAAAGCATTGTCTAAGGCCCCACTTTGAGGGGAATTTTGTGAGATAATGAAATCCCATAGCAGCCAAAGTACATTTTTAATCTAGTCTTACCTAGCAAATATGCTTCTGCTTTTCCTTGATATGCTTTGCTAGGGAATTGTTCCGGGCATACATGCATGTGAGATAGAATCTCACAAAATAAATAAATAAATAAATAGATAAAGGAAGATCTTTATTCTTTCAAGTCTTTAGAACTAATTTTCAATTGGCTATCTTATCGCTTTGGATTACTTATATCTTTTAATCTCATTTCTTAATTAATTTATAAAAATAAAATTCCATTTGTAGTATTAATATATGTTAGCTCTATGACAGTTTGTAAACAAAAAAGGAGACACTTTGCAATTTCTTTCACAGTGAAATAAACCAAAAGGAAGACAATATGTGAACTATTATTAGGCTCTTAGATCGACTAAGGTCGAGTCATAGTTTTTTTTAGTATGCTGGATAAGGTTACTTGAATTAGTATGGACTCGAATTTAGATCTATTATCGATGAAGAAGTCTCACTTACTGAATTACATTTTTCGTTAAAATTAAAAATAGTTTAATCCACACTTTTAAATTCACATAATCATTTGTCCTTTCATTTTTTTTTTCTCTTTCTCATTCATGAGCAAACAATCAAATAGCACCTATTTTATTAAAACAAAATTGTTATGGAGTTATAAATAAAAAAACTAAATAATAATAGATACTTGTCAAAATATAGTGAATAAGACATCAACTAAAATAGACAAAGAAAAAGATAAAAATCCCAAATAACTTTCTAGTGTAGCATCGAAATCCCTGCAATAACACAATAGTGTGGTATTTCGGAGAGCCATTAGTTAAATTATTATCATTACTACTACTACTGCGATCAATGTCCTATGCTATGAAATAAGGTTGGTTTTGTCAATTAACATATTGGATTCAGCCCAACTTCCCTGTCATTTTACTTTAAAAATACCAAAAAAATTCCCAACTTCTTATATGCACACTTGATTCTACCATATATATATATATATATATATATATATATATATATGTATTGGACTGTCATGTTCAAGTAAGATATTTATATAAACTCTCTTCAATTTTATAAATTACTATATTAAAAATATATATTATATATTATATGTTGAATATTTTTTTTTAGCTTTCAGAGTGCAACTTAAATTACGAAAGCCTAATTATATTCACAGAAAATAAAGATATAGAGCGTTTTAAGGAAAAAATAATAATATGCATGATTTAATTCACAAAAATTAGCCTATCTAGTGTCAACTACCTTACTCCCAGATCGTTGGCGGTCCACTTCCCGTGCCTTGTGGATTTTATTCGGGGGCCCAATAAGAAACTCACCTTTCCAGCCCAATTCCATTCTACCGAACCAGGTGACCCGTTTGAGGACTCTTAACAAGTCTGGGCCGGTATCACAATAAGGTCCTCGTTCCCAATTCCCGAACGAGAGAGAACTTGGCGCGCCTGAACTGATGTTCTGATGCTCCCCTGAGGTCGGCATTTCCGACTCAGCAATGTTGCAGAGACGCCTTCTCTGCACAAAAATGGCTAAACCTACCGTCGGCAGCACCGCCGGGAAAAACAAGAATCCGAGCTCCAAGAAATGGGCCGTAAAGCAAGTAACCAAGTCCAACTTCTCAGCGGCGCTGGAAGATATCAAAGCCCACATCTTTAACTCCGATTACATAGCTGTGAATTTGCAGAAGACCGGTGCTTATTCTTCTCCTTGGCAGAAGGTGCTTCCCTTTGATACAGCGGAGACCGCCTATCTCAAGGCCAAGTACGCCGCTGAGAAATTTCAGGTCCTTCAGTTCGCCGTCTGCCCTTTCTCTGTCAAGTCTTCTAAGATAGTTGCTCACCCGTGAGCCCCTATTTCTCTTTCTGTAATTGCATTTTGTTTTTCAGCTTCAAATATTTTTCCCTGGGAGCTAGCATATAATACCAATTTTGTCAGAATGTGCAAAAAGTTGAATGCCATGCCATGAAACTTTCCACAAAGATGATCTTGATTCCTTTATCACGGTCCAGAGATATGCGTTTCTTCTGGTTCATGGTAGTAGAAAGCTTACAAAGAGCTCTTTTTATAAAAAAAATAAAATTAATGATTGAAATCGAAAGGGATGAATTTAGGGTTCACATTAATCTACAAAAGCTTGCACGGAAATTTTCTTGGCAAGAATAGCTGTTTATGGGATTGAGCTGATGCCTATTTCCGTTTGGTCCGAGAAGAGTAGAGAGGGTGGAATAATGTAGAAAGAAAAACGCATCTGACTTATGTTGGGATTTTAGAAGGCATAATTTAGTTTTTTAGGTCTGGAAAGGTTTTGAAGTCCAAGTTTCCAGGTTATCGAACCATGCTTCGTGGTTGCTTGATATTGAAGTTAAGCTTTAGTTTAGCTATGAATCTTTGAAGTCGAAAATTAACATAAAAAATTTGATTAGGAGTAACCATCTTTTAATCTGAATATGTTAACAAATTCATTCTTCATGCCTGAGAGAACAATTAATGCAACCATAGCAGCAGCAAGTTTTCTCCTGAAGGACGTTAAATGAGAAAGTCACATTAGAGTTCCATGCCATCTTTTTATCACAATATTTGTAATATTGATGAAACTATGCTACTCTTTTAGCTTCCAAGCTTTGACTGACAAATTAAAATATCCAATCTCTCCTAATATTTGCAGATACAATTTTCATTTATTCCCCAGAGATGAGTTCAAAATTGGGATGCCCTCCTACAGCTTTTTGTGTCAATCATCATATATGATCTCAATGGTTCAAGAAGGATTTGATTTTAATGCCTGCATATATGATGGTAATTGACTTTAGCCGGACCTTTTATCCACTAATTTCTGAAGATACAATTTTTCTATATTTTGATATGTTTTTCAATTGTTTCCTGCTTGTGAAACAAATAAAGTAAGAGAGTGAGAGGAATAAATCTTATTATTATTATTTTCCTTCTGCAGTTACAAGTATTGCTTTTGTGTCTTTCAATTATCGAGTTGATGTTGGAATATGATAAATATGCACTTTCCTTGTGGACATTTTTGTTCATTGTATTGTTCACAAGTAACTAAAACATTGCATGCTAGTGGAATGAATTTTCTTGCAAGGGGTTTCTTGGAATTACATATTTTTTTGCTCATAAATTCCTGCTATATGGAATTTGGAATTTAGGATGTTTGAAGTATTTACAATGGCTCTTTAGAGGCATTACTTTTGTCAGATGCTGCAAATTCATTTAGATTGCTATTGTCTTCATGCACTAGAGACCATTGATAAAAGTTTCAAGTATTTAAAATAATTCTTTTAAAGGCATTACTTGGTCAGATGCTACACATTCAATTAGATAACTATGCATATACTAGCCGACTAGTGTGAATTTTAATCCTTACCGCAGATTTGATTGTATCTTAATCTAGTGGGATGATGCTGTTATTTGCCGTTGTTCTTTCACTCATATACTTTTAAATTGAGATTGTGTTTATTTTCTCTTTTTTCTCTGGCTCTGAGTGCTCCTTTGATGCAATTTCAAGATTAAGTATATGTTTAACCTTAATTTCCTGATACTGCTTTCTCTTTGTCTCTGGCATCTTAATAATACTGTTCCAGTTTGCTTCCTTGTCTCTTAAGTGCAAACTTCTACTGAGTTCTTTTTCTTTGAGTAGGGATATCGTACCTATCTAGAGAACAAGAATCAGCTGTGAAAGATCGAATTGGAAATCCATTGCCTAGTATTGAAAGGTTTCTGTCTCCATCTCCTTCAGCACATGCAGTTGCTGATTCCATATTTGTAGAAAGGATCAAGTCTCGAGTTAGGCACTGGTTAACTGCTTGTAGAGATTCAAATAAGATGACTGAGGGTGAGAACACTTGATTCATTGTGTTTGAACCATGTTTTATTACTTATTTTTCTTATTTTCCACTCTTGTAGATGCTCTGCTTAGTTCCTTGAGGAAACTAGTCTCAGGCAGCGAAAGTTATGGCTCCAGATCATGCTTGAGCATAGATGTATGCAGTGACCGTCAAGTGAAGCTTGCCATAGAGGTGAATCTACTTCATAGGTTATGACTCATTAAATAATCAGATGGTTTACCTGAGTTTCCATTATAAGTTTCTCACAAGATCCTGACAATGGGATTTCATCTCCAGATGTTAATGGGCTTTGATGAGGTAGTGCCATTACTAGTTCCTGCCAAGGAAGGGGGAATACAGGCCATTCGGGTTGTTTTGACAACCTCACAAGAGGACAAGCATATTTTTAAGGTAGATCATTCCCTGTGGAAACTCAAAAACAAATTTTTGGTCCCCAGTGGTACTGTATAGTTGACATACACCTCTTTTGATTATTTTATCAAAATTTGCAGAAGGAACTTCAAAATGTGGAGGAGGAGCACAATAAGCGAGTCAGTGGTTTCAGAGATGTGATTGATTTGGTTTCCGCTTCACAGAAACCTATTGTTGCCCACAACTCACTCAATGGTCTATTTCTATATTCTCTGTGGATTGTATTTCACTCATTTTAGCTTCTGTGGACAACAGATTTCTTCTGCTAATAGTTTGGTGTCATGCTTGTTTCCTGCAGAATTTGCATTTGTTCACTCAAAGTTCCTAGCTCAACTACCTTCAACCATGGATGAATTTAGACACTCCTTGCATCTGGTCTTTCCACACACATATGACATCAACCATCTTATGAAGGAAATTGGTTGTCTAAAAAAAGTAAATAATCTTGGTGCAGCTATTTCGTATTTGAAAAGAAGGTTTCCTGTGCCAATATATATGGAGATTCCTCAGGGAGGTATATATTCATGTTTTCTCATATCACATTGTATTTAATATATTCAATGGGCAATGCTTTAGTGATGCTCTCATGCTATATCCCTGAACTTGAGTTAAGTTAATGACCTCCGAATTTGCTAAATGAAGTTACTGGGTATACTTGTCCTTTCATTTTTTTGAATTTTCACTAGTTTACAGTGAGTTTTGGGTTCATTGCTTTGCGTCAAAGCTGACGTATGATGTTTATTTTGAATAGCTGAAGCTGATGAATTCAGAAGTCATGGGCATGATGTTCTGAGGATAAGTCAAATATTTGCCAAGCTCAGTTCAATATTGAAAACTGATTCAGATTCCCCTGAAGCTGATCATGGAGAATTATCCTCTACACTTGGATGTTATGAAAACATTTTTAATCCTTACTCAGCCAGCTCTCAAGATCCTTCTGAGGAAGATGTCAAAGTATGGACCAAGAATGCCCGTAGGATTAGTAGTAGCAATTTAGTTTTCTTGTGGGGATTTAAAAGCGGGATATCTGCCCGCCAGCTGAAAAGCCTTCTTAAAAGTTCACATGATGTGTTCACAGAAGAATTTGATGTTCGACTAGTGGATAAAAATTGTGCAATCGTTGTCTTTTGGACTCCTGGTTTTCCACAACGTTTTTTGGAGGTAATGAGTTCTGCAGGGATTGGCTGTGAATCTCTTACAAAGATGATCTCAGAAGGTGTGAGAGCTGCTGGGTACTCTCTGTACAAAAGAGTCTGCGAGTGGGACTTATGGGAAGCTAATTTAGCAGATGCCTTAGACAAAGCCTTGGAGAGAACTGGAGAGCTTTCAGAAGCTGACTTGAATGAGGATTTACCTTTAGTCTACTGGAACAGTGACAAGATGATCAATCTTAATGACTTGTAAGATGCAGTAATATTAGTCTACTTGCACCGATGAATTTTTAAATTCTTTTAGAAATTTGTTTCTACCCTCAAACAATTATTACCTAAGAAAATGATGGGCCAAATCAAATTTTTATCATGAGGAAAAAAATACAGCAATTTTATTAGTCTTGATTTTATATTCTTGCATTTAGTTGGTTTTTGTCTAAATGTGAATACATTTGGTGATTTTGTAAGTGATTGAATACGTGATAATTTTATTAGTTTCGATTTTATATTTTTTCATTTAATTAGTTTTTGTCATATTTTAGGTTCTTATCAATAGATTTGGAGATTTTGTAAGTGATGAAGTTGTAATATGAGATAATTTTACTAGTCTTGATTTTACTTTCTTGTATTTATTATCAAATCATTTAGAATTAAATACTCACATTTGACTTTATTTTTTTTAAAAAAAATCACAATTGTAGAGAGAATGACTCAAATATATGATCTTTAGATGATAGGTAAGGCTATTTTTAAAAATTAAAATTGAAGAAAAGCTTTATATGCAGTAGCATCCATGATTAATTACTTCTTTTTTAAAAAAAATGTCGATTAATTATTTCGTAATTATTTTGCTGCGGCAAAATAAATATCTTAATTGATAATAGATATTTAAATTTATTTTTTATATCATATCATAATTTTATAAATTAAATGTGGAATTAGGTATTACATTCACGTGTGAAAGCCTTATCTCTTATCGTACTCGTACTCATTAAGTTTAAAACCAAGTAAAATAATGAAAAATAATGAAATTTCTATTATAGACTTTCTTCATAATTTCAGTTAGTTATTTACTTTATACATGTTATTAATTTTAATTTTAATTTGTTAATTGTGAGACCGTCCATTAATAAAAAAATTATATATAAATATATATTTATTTTTAAAAATAAATATTTAATTTTATGTTTTAAAATAAAAAGTAATTATTTAATTACATATATAAAATAATTAGTTTGTCTCAAATGTAGGTAGACTGTGAGTCCGGACTAATGTTATAATTAGTCACATGACGTGGCTTATCCCTACCGGTTTGATTTGACTTCCTCCTCTCCCTCTTTTGACTTGACTCGCTGACCTCAATCCTCGGTTCCTTCAACTTTCAGTCTTCACAGAAATCCAACAATGGCGACTATCAATCTTAAAATCACTGCAAACCATGTCGAACGTTCCTATCATCCTTTCATCTGCAATCCAACCTTCTATGGCAAGAAAGTTGTTGATACTGGTAATAAACCTCTCTTACATCCAACTTCATCGATTAAGCTTCACAGGAATCGGCTCGGAGACTTTCGTGTTTCAGCTATCAATCGGAATTCTAAATCCCAAATACATTCATTCGATGTGGTCATAATTGGCGCTGGAATCATCGGATTGACTATTGCCCCGGCAATTTCTTCTCGAATCGAATCTCTCCGTCGCTGTCCTCGACGCTGCCGTCCCTTGTTCTGGTGCTACTGGCGCAGGCACGCAATTTCTACTTCTTCACATTTTATCCCAGCGCATCACGCGATTTAGTGTTGAATGTGAATGTGAATCACCCAAAAGTTTTCTGCTTTAGCTATTTTTTTCCTGTAGGACTTGTTGCATTTACTGAAGGATTCTCTGAATATTTGAACAATTATTAACTTTAGGAGTTTTTTTTCTTCTACTCGAGTTAGTCAGTTACTGATATCAAGAGTCATAGAAACAGCTTTATATCTTTGTCTAGTAAGATTTTGCATTGGGATGTATAGTGTAAAGTGATTGACGATACTTTCTTTAAGGAGTTTAAACACTTTAACAGAGACGTGCTTGTGCGGAACCCTGTCTTGGCAACCTTCTGCAAATGTATGCATGCCAAGTATTAATTTCTTCAATTCTTTTTCTTTTGGAGGTATAACCATGTGTTGTACACGGATCAGGGCTCATCTGTAATGGTCCTGCCGAAATGATACACTTTCGTCACCCCTTGAAATGCTTGTAAGGTTGCTAAAGTGTCTTCCTTCACCAAAAACAGAAAATGAAGAAAACATGTTTATATATGTAATGCAGAAAGATAATCACTGATTGGTTGTAGAAAAATAACAGCTCTCATTTGATAGGATAATTGTTAAATGAAGCAGCTGAAGATATATATTGAATTCTTTTCTATTATTTTTCTTAAATCCTGATTGGTTGTAGGATGTGTTCATCTTCTTTGGCTTTTGAGCTGGTTCTAGGGCAAGGTTATATTTGGAGGATAAACAAGACACCAGGTAATGAAAAGTGGGAGCTAGTTGCTAGAAGCCACAAACTGTGGGAGAATCTAGCAGAGAACATACAACAGCAGGGCATGGATCCTTCAGAAATTCTTGGTTGGAAGAAAACTGGTAGGTAGCTTCCTTATCTTCCTGATGGTAGTGAATTAAATGTGGTCATGTAGGGGATTGTTTTCTGTTTCTGTTTTTACTGGTATTGGGCATTTCCTTTTCATTTATTCTTTATTATTTCATTCTAATGAATTTGTGGAGTATATTTCAAATATAATGAGTATAGAGATTGTAACTTGTATAAAATGTTGATGAATGGAAGCAAGCTTTTGATATGGGACATGAACTGGTTTCACTGTTTTACCCGATTAGAATATTTCAGGGTTCAATCAATCGCATATTAGATCTAACTGGGTTTCCCCTTGAGGAATTGTAATTCTTCATTTATTACATCTAGGATGTGGCTGCATGTACTCTGATGATTGTTTAGTTTCTGGGAGAGTTTTGTTAGTAACCACTTGGTCTTTCCTTCCTTGTATCCTATTAGATACAAAACTCAGACTAGACATTCAAAAGCTTTAGATTTTACATCCTTGTATGTTCCAACTTCAGGGAATGGAAAAAAAGGGCAATCCTTGCAATAGCAGAACTTTTGGTTGTTGAAAACTATTTGTAATACTAATGCAAAACATACGAATGTTGCGAACAGGTAGCTTATTAGTTGGTAAAACAGAAGAAGAATGTGCCACATTGTGGAGCAGGGCCCATCAACTCAGTGATGCTGGGCTTGCAGTAGAGTATTTGTCTAGCCAAGATTTGCTGTTGAAAGAACCTGCTCTTATGCTTGGAAAGGAATCTGGGGCAGCTTTCTTACCTGATGACTACCAATTGGATGCTCATCGTGCAGTTGAATTTATTGAGAAGGTGCCTTCACTGATAGTCCTTCCTCACTTGAGAGGCGGTCTTATTTTTATTTTGTTGTATCTATTCTCCATTTGCTTGAGCTAAGGATCCTATTGCCTTTTGCAGGTTAACAGGCATTTTGCTTCCGAAGGGAGATATGCTGAGTTTTATCATGAGCCAGCAACCAGTTTATTGAGGTTCTATAACTGATTTTATCAACTTTTATAGACTTTGTGCGATATTTGTTTATCATTATATTTGTATATAAGCGCATGATAATGTCGTCTAAGGCTATTGTTATGAATATACATTTGTATGTTCAGATCTGCTAGCAATGGTGAGGTTGAAGCTGTTGAGACTTTCAGAAGTACCATTTACAGTAAGAAGGCTGTGATAATTGCAGCTGGTTGTTGGAGTGGATCTTTGATTCATAACCTGATTCAAGATTCAGATATTGAATGTGATATTCCTGTAGAGCCTCGAAAGGTGAGCTTTGGAAGATAGCTTCATTGGATATTCAAAATATTTTATGTTTTTGACATATAAAATTATATTGCTTGACAAATATTATTGTCTTGCCAAGTTTCTTGACGTTAGAGATTTTCCCACATATTCCAAGATTTTGAAGCATGCTGATTAAGGCCATCAGCAAAAAAGGTGTTTGTCTATAAATCTATATAAATCTATATCGAGTATGAGATATGTTATGTATTTTTTTGCTACATCTACCCTGCCTAAGAGAAAAAAAGAATCAAACAGATGAAAAATTAGGAGAACCTGGGAAAAAAGTACATGTATAAAGGCCACTGTGTGTTATCAGGATTCATTATATACAGAGGTTTTTTGCATGTCTTACATGATTCTTAAGAAAACTTCAGTATTCAAAGACAAGGCCTTGGTTGAAAGGCTGAATTTGATATTTGAACTTATCTCTGACACTTGACCCTGAGATGTCAATCTTGGTTACAATAGGGTCCTAATTACACACAGACACTTTTTACATTTCATGCCAAAGGCTCAAGAAATGTAAATCTAAGAGTTCAGCTGTCCATAGGACACCCAGCTAGAGGAAAAACAATAAATCTACTGCATAAAATCAAGATGTGTAATTCTAGGGGATCCTTGATGTCTATATGATCCATGTTATGTCAGATTTCGATTTTTTTTGTTTTTTGGTTTTCTTAAGTTTATCTTAGGCATGCCAGATGTCCTGATCTTTCTCCTAGTTTCTTGTCTCTGAGCCTGATACTGCAACGAATTAGACTGATAAAGATCCAATGGCTTAACATTCTGCTGTAGAGGTTGGTTTCTGATGAACAAGTTGTGGAAGATGTGTATTCACTAGACTTGAGGGAATCGACTAAAAAGAACTTTCAGATAAATTGTGCTGATCAAAATGTTTAATATCGTTCATTCACATAGTTTGTCCTTTCAAAATTTGTTATAGATATGAAGACTGACTTCATTTTTATCTGTATATCAGGGTCATCTGCTTGTGATTGAGAATTTTAAGCCCTTCAAACTCAATCATGCTCTTATGGAGGTGGGATATGTTAATCATCAATCTGCTACTCTCCAATCCACTGCTTCCAATCATGCGTCTACTTATGAAGCTCAAGCTACATCCATTTCAATGACAGCCACCATGGATACATCTGGAAGGAGCCTTGTTCTTGGTAACTTTCATCTAGGAGGCTTTATATTCTGTTCTCTGTATGTATCTGTTAATATATTAACTGAAAGATCAGGATGTTATTTTTTATTTAGTTTGTCAAGAATTAAAGGGAAAGTCTGCTTGGTTATTATGTGAATGTGCATTGTTTCATCTGAGATATATTATCCCAGGAAGCAGTCGTCAGCTTGTTGGGTTTAGCACAGATATAGATGAGTCTATTGTTAACCGCATATGGGAGAGGGCAGCAGAGTTCTTTCCTGCACTAAGGAAAACTTCTATTGAAGGTTTGAAGAAAAGCAGATCCGTCAGAGTAGGGTTGAGACCTTACAGTAAGTGCAAATAAAGGAAATTTTGTGTTCTTATGTAAATTATTTTCTGAGATAATATGAGGATATGAGTTGTTGTGACCTATCAATCACATACACCACATTGTTCCAGTGCCTGATGGGAAACCTATGATTGGGCCTGTTCCTGGTTGCTCAAACTTGCTTATTGCTGCTGGGCATGAAGGTGAAGGACTGACATTGGTAATCTCCAACTTGCCCCTTCTTCTTCTGTTTTCCTGAAAACATAGTGTAATTTTACAAATTTAGAAAGACTGTATTCTAAGAAAAAGGAATAATGAAAGCTCATCCACCAGGCTCTAGGAACTGCTGAAATGATTGCTGATACGGTGTTGGGCAATCCTAAGAAAGTTGATCCAGCTCCATTTGCTGTGCAACGGTGTGAAGTGTAGCATACCAGATGGAGAGAATTAAGCTTGTGGACAGGTTACTTCTTTTCATAAGCTCATATAAAAGTTTTGGCTATGTTTAGTGTTGGCTCTAAAGCACCTATTTCAGATAGTTCCTTCCATCAAGTTCAACTATGATTTTTAGTTCTATTGTAAGGTTTAGCTTGAAGCACCTGATTGTGTAGGCAGAATTTGATGTATTGTAACAAAAGTTTCTTTACTTCTAAGTGTCTGATTCCATTAAAACTTTATATTTGATGTTCTGTGATGCGTACATGTTATTTTTTGGATGAAGTAGGAGAAAATTTTGACAAGACTTGTGAACAAGAAGATATTTGTCCGTCTACCACTTCTTGTGTTGTAAAAATGGCTTTTTCTATTGTTTCTAAGTGCCTTTCCTTTTATAGTTAATGTAATTAATGTCTAATACGCCATAATTACTAGTTTGGTCCATCTATTTTGCATCTGGAGAACATTTTTTGCATCGACTTTTTGAGCGGTATAACTTCAAGGTATATGCATCATATTGATACTGATAACCTGTCAACCTTCTAACCATGCCTTTTTTTTTTTTTTTTTTGATAAGTATCCTACTAACCATGCTAGACAACAATGAATTGGTATAGGAATAGGACGCTGAAAATTATTACTGAAGAAATGCTTTGGTAATTGATAGATGGTGTTGATAGTTTTTTATGGTTGTATTACTCACTCAACACTTGAGAGATAGATCCCAACATAATCAGTGCACCATATGTTGGTACAGATACTATCTTGTACTTGTCATATAGCAAGACTAGCAGGGATCCCTTTCCCTGTGAGGCCACCTTCTTGTCCACTATCTGATCTACTGGGGTAAAGGAATTCATAAGGAATCTTAGCAGGGCCTCCTCTGTTCTTGAACTTGGGATCACTGTTTCTCCTTTTGATTCTCTTTCCCACCTCAATTAGTTCATCGGAGAATTGCTTAAGCCTCTGCTCTATCCATTGATCAACTGTACAATTTGAAAATTGTTGTTGACCCAGGTACACTTCTTTTGACGCTTTCCTCGAGAGAACCTCCACAAACGCTATAGTTAGGGTCATCTCAAATCTTTCAGGCAACATTTTGAGGTAATAATTATCTGGATCTTTGAGAAACATGGCGAAATCTGTAGTCCCTTCTTCTGGGATAAAATTTCGACATAGTGCAGGACGGTTTGGTGGGTAGCCAGCATATGCATATTGTCCAGAGTTCACTGATGCATGAAAAGCTGTTATTATCCATATGAGAGTCGTCAGAGCTTCTATTAGGTCGCAGAGGGTTGTCATTGAGTACCAGTTCTCATTGCTCTTATCTCCATGACCTACATATCGGATCTCAGACCACCAATTTTGTATCTCATTGTCCGATGTTAAGAAATCATCATGTATATAGAAGTACAAACAGAAGTCTGCCACCCATCTCTTAATTATGACCCAAATTTCCAGTCCATCAACACCATAAGGATAGTCCTCAAACAGAAGCTGCACGCCAGCTGGCTGATCTGCATCGGGCAGAGCCATACATCTGCAGTTTATATTTATTCGTGCAAGAGAATAAGATTAGTTTCTATTTGTGATTCTTATTTTCTCTTCTGCCACTTCTTTAATTTTTATTTTTTTCAATCTTTGAACTGAAGCTTGTTTAGTTTAGGGTTGCATTATTCACTTTGTCAATATGGTATCTTACCTATTTGTAATCTTTTGTTTAAACAGTACCATCATCATTTTGTGAACTGTTGCTTTTGAGGTAGCCTAACTAGAAAGTTGTTTTTGAGTTAACATATATATGAGACTAATATCTTGAACAATTTGATATGAGCTGTTTCATCACTACTGATTCTAAAGATCTCAGAAGGCACGGTGATCTTCTTCTTTAGTTCTTTTGCAGGATACAAGTGTAATATCAACACAAAAGCACTAATATTCTCTACTATCAGAAAAGAAAAAAAAAGAGGGGGGAAATAGGAGTAGCCTAAGTTGTCAAATAGCAAGATTAGCTTAATTAGCTACCATCTTGTTTAGGGTATGTGGGTTGTCTCCTGTAGTTGCAAAAAGAATATATGCAAGAGAACCTAAGTACTGATAAGTACCTATTGATTAGGTCTGCAGGGAGGCCTTGTTGATCAAATCTCCAGTCTTTATAGATTGTGGAAGACCACTCCATTGAGATTCTACCAGTAAACAGTATCTTCTCCAGGAGTCCTCCAGAGTTTATGATCATCTTCCTGGCCAATGCATTTATGTGCATGATATCCTTGAAGTGAGGATCTAGCAGCCAGTAGATTGGATGCATTGCACTCAAATGTCTTCGAGTGGCAATGATGAATGGCTCAACTGTTGCATGAGAAATTAACCTGGCATATGTGTACTTGAAGTTGAAGATAGAATGTACTTTATTACTCGCTTCATCCCAAATTGATAGACTTGTTTTCCTTTTATGTTTATTCCAAATTATAGGTCACTTTTTATTAAAAGTATAAGTATTTGGTAGTTGGTCAAAATATTCTTATTTAAAGTGAAATTGTTTATATCTAAAAAGTTTAAATTTACTTGGAATGATAAATGGTGAAAGTGTTTTAGAAATACTTTATGAAAAATATGCATTTTCAATAATATTATTATGTTTTCTTAATTGGTCTGAAAAATCGAACAAGCCTATTACTTTGGGACAGAAGTAGTATTTATTATGTTTGGATGTGAAGTAAAACTGAATAAATTTGGTTAGATTTTTTAAACCATTTAGACATGAGAATAGCCATAGAGGAAAACCAGTACAATAGCCATGAAGAGGAGAAAAGGATGTATGAAATACATTTGCGTTTTTCTAAAAGATTGGCGTTTCTCTATTGCTGATTGAACTTATTGTCGGTTACCTTAATACTTACACAAGCTAGTTTTGCATATCATGCATGTAACGAACTTTTTTAGTTAAAGTGGCTTTTACTGGGGGTGCAGATGAAATTTCCTAGTATAAATCTGTAATACAGTTGAGGTAAATATAAGAGATGAGAAGGCTCACCAGTGGTTAATTATTTGATGGTAACCTGAGTCATTTACTGCTACATGAGTTTTAGCAAGTTGCCAGATAGCTGCCTCAGTCCCATCTGCTGCTGGACAAAACACGCTGTTAATCTCCTCATCAGGTGAGTATCCCGGCAAACTCAGTTCTATTGCCAGTGGCTTTAGTGTTGCGTCATTTTTCAAGAATAGCAGGGTTCGGGATGCATAAGCACATATGTCATTTGAGTTTATTCTCTCCAAAAAAGGCATAAGATAATCATGGTGATCCAAGATGAAAATCCTATGTTGATTCATCGCCTGAAATGAAACTTACAAGTCAATAAAGCTATTGTCT
The DNA here is from genome assembly GCA_019593545.1 of Apocynum venetum. NCBI lineage: Eukaryota > Viridiplantae > Streptophyta > Magnoliopsida > Gentianales > Apocynaceae > Apocynum > Apocynum venetum. The sequence continues at coordinate 4,836,820 of SRSM01000324.1, forward strand.
GCTGCATTAAATATTTTCTTTCTAAAACCATATGGTTGAGAATTTTAAGAGTCAGGACTGTGTATCATGCTAGAGTGAAAAGAAATATGTATGCATGAATGTATAGTATATATGAATGGGCATAAGTTTCAATTGTCAATTTGAAATATCTATTTTGTCATAGCAAGAATGATTATTAAATATTTGATTATGGATGCTATTAGACCTATAGCTCCGTCACGGGCCCGAAGGCTCTGGCGTTACACTGGCTCTCTGCACGTTCTTACATACAACAATGAGAAAGCTATAAGTTTCAGTTGGTAGTATTGCATGGAATGCTTCTATTTTGTATTCTGTGGTCGAGCAATTGCTGAAAACACCAATCTCTTTGACTCCCTTGTATCAGTAATGGCAAAAGTGCTTCTGCTACATGTTTTTTTTAATGGTTTTCAGCCTTTCAGGGGAGCGATAGTGAAGAAAATCATAAAATTACCTCTTCCAGTGTCAGACCATCAAGGTTATTTTCTATGTGAGACGATTTTATTGAACTCTCAACTCCATGTCTGCTTTTAGGTGGGAAGCTCTGCATCAAGATAGAAAATTGTTAGCTAACAAGGCACATTATGGGATAGGGTAGCATGTGAATTTCATAGTTAGCAGGTCCTCTTGGGAGAACAAGTCTGTGGTGCACTTAAAGATTTACCCGTAAGCACTGTATCACGTTGGGATTAATTCCTGCAAGCATTTGCCTCCCAAATTCTTGATCATCTTTCCATGCAAACTCATTCCCTGAAAAGGAACAAGAACTGAAGTATGTGAAATTAGAAGCATTCTCTTGAAATCAGACAAAAGTACTTGAACAAAATAACACGTCACCTCGAACTATTTGGGGTAATAGAAATTTTGCAGAGCTTTCTTTGATTGAACGTTTTATGATTCTAAAAACATCATCAGGAACTACACCTTTTAGTGTCTTAACCACCTTTTCTCCCTCTTCTTGGCATCTTTCTCTTGTAAACAAAGCATTTATCTCCGCAAAAGATCGAAAGTGACTAGATTCTCCATTGGACATGGCTTTTGTCTCAGGAACAACGAAATGCACAGCAGCCTCGATGGTATTTGATATCAGCTCCGACAATTTCCAAGTACTCATTCTCTCATCGGGGGGAACATATACATCGAGTAAGTCTCGTAGATTCTCAGGTTGAAAATCTAAATAATTTCTTTACTATTAGAAAAATCTTAAACAAGAGAGGGAAAAATGATCATAGAGAAGGATTCACCACTCCCATTTGGCTCTTACCTGGAATTAAGTTTCCATTGTTGCTGGCAGGGCGACCAGTTCTTCCACGGCGAGGATAGGGGTACATGTCCGAACCACCTAAGGTTGGCCTCTCATAGTCTTGCCCTTTTCTGGCATCACCAAGATCATCATAATAATCGTAATCATAGATTCGATCCCATTCCCTTCTCTCCCCTGTTCCATCTCCTCTCAAACTGATGAGCTCTTCCTTCCTCAATTCTACTAGCCCATTTGGTGTTTCATTTAGAAGATAACACTTGACATGAAAGTCAGATGTTATGGCACCCTGATTACATCAAAATACTAACATGATGTATTAGAACAGTGAGGCAACTTACAATGTTGGAAAAGAAGACTCGATCTTTGTTTGTCAAATGAATGGGATAAATCCAGGAGTTGCATTCAAAGTGGACAGTCTGATCATGTGGAACTTCAAGAGCCATTGATTCGAGTAAAAACTTGAACTTGTGCTGGTTTTTAATGACAAATGCTCCTGGAACTCCAAAATCTGCATCAATAGAGAATTCCAATTCATACGTAACTCTTTTTGTCTCATTAAGCTTGTTCTTGCTGCTCTTTCCATGTTTCAGGTGTGCTTTCTCACTCTGTTTTCCTTTCCCAGTATCTGTCAAAACAAAAGTTAAAACAACATTTATATAAGCAAAATTCAGAAGAAGCGTGAAACTTACTGGGGTTGACTTCTGAGCGGCTAAAGAGTTGAACTGAAATTGCTGAACCAGGAGGAGCTGGTTCTACATAGCTATGCTGAATGATGAGTTTTCCCTTTATGATAACAGTGCCAGAAGCCTCTGGATCAGTGACTTTGCCCTGAAATGCATTAAGACAATCAATCATTCCATGACAAAGCCGCTGCCTTGATCTCATAATTGCGGACTTCATCGTTTTCTTTTCAATTGGATACTCAAATTTTATGTTTGAGAAATAATATTTTTTGGTAGGAAATGTGATTGGAGTCTGGACTAAAAGCAAGCAAGAAAGGAAGGAATTTTTTCTGATTCTTTTGTGCTAGTCTCACTTGTGTAGCAATGTATCAGATTCATTACTCAATTTTGGGTTCACTTCTCATGGGATTCTGCTTCTGTTGATCACTACCCTTCACAAACTTCTTATCCATTAACCTTCCATGCAATTTTACTAAAAAACTTTACACGATTATGCATTAAAGCTGGACTTGGGCTTGCCTAAAATCTTACTTCCAAGCTATTTCCAAGTATTTTACAAACTACAATAGCCAAAAATTCGGCAACATTGTCTTATGTGTTATAATTCTAAAGAAATTACTAAAGTCCTTTTGACCTAAGCTTGTTTGGTACTCTTTGTTTGAAGAAATTTCAATTTAGACCCATGTTCTTTATAAATTGTGTACTATTTGCAAGACCGATCATTTGTCATATTCTCTCTTCCTTTTTATATGTCTCATTTATTTTAAATTTAAAAAGTTATCACGTTGGTGCTATATAAAAACTTTGTATAATGACAATACAAAGGATCTTGGAATTATTAAACGATCTCATTTTTAAATAATGCATACAAAAGAGTGTTAATTATGTAGTTGAAAATGTGGTCCTACTTAAGATATGCTTTTCTTCTTTTAAGGAAAGATTGTTTAAATTCTTGGATGCATAAAAAATACATGAAACTATTTATATTATACCTCAAAAAAAAATATTTTGTACTATAAGCTATTGAGATATATGTGATGTCCAAAATGTTTTTTGGTTTTGGAGTAGCAATTTTTGAGGAAGAATTTAGTAACTTTAAAGTTAGAAATGGAGTGTCACCTCAAAAAAGGGGAAAAAACAAAGAATTGGAGTTTTTAAAAAAAAATTTATTTTATGGTTTTAAAAATTATTTTTAAAACTCAGAACAAGAGCTGAGTTTTAAAGGAAATCTTTTGGTTTTTCTTTTTCCTTGGAAGTCTAAGGAGGAGGTTGTGGACCTATGTATGAAGACAAAATCCCCGCTTGATGATGGAGATGGAGATGGAGATGGAAATTAAAAAGTAAAATTAGTTGGGACATTGATTAATTTGTCCTGCACTGACCCGCCCTGGTTTCATCTACACACATGACTTAAATGAAAATTAATTTTCAATTATATTAAAAAATGTATAATAATATTTATAATATATATTTCATTCGTTGAGAATTGAAAGTTTAATTTAACTTTGGTAAAAAAGAAAAATATTTGATTTTAATTAAATTATTATATTTGATATTAATTTAATTTATGATGAAACTTATTATTAATGAGATACAAATCTCTTAAAATTAATGTGGTAGTTAGTTAGGGATGACAAAATGGGCGGGGCAGACCAGCAACGGACCAAGCGATGTAATTGAGTTAAATCGAGCTTAGCTGAAATTGTACGGACCTGAAATATTGAGGTCCAGTCCAGCCTTCACATGGGCCACGAGTCAAAATGGTTTGAAAATTTATAATTTTTTTTAAGGTTATGATTTTATATTGATTAAAAAAATAAATATATTAAATCATTTACAAACAAAAAATACATTTATAGTATTATTTTAGCTCAAAAAATACTGAAACAGTCAACTATGTCATCTCAACTTCAATCAATTTAAATCATAAAATATAAAATAGAATGTTACGTAATGTTTATATCTATAGAGTATAGAATGCAATACATTTACAATTTTACACCAAAAATTTTTAAAACAAACCAACCATTTTCAAGCAAACAAAAAAAAAACATTTTAACCATCAAATATAATGTTTATTCATTTACTATATAAACAAAAAAAAATCATTTAAACTATCAAATATAATGTTTATTCATTTACTGTATAAACAAAAAAAATTATTTAAATCATCAAATATAATGTAAGAAAGAGGAGTTTAACATGTAACAAATTATATTTTTTTTTAGGAAACGGACTGGTCTGTCAGCCCACGGGCCATTTAGGTCAGATTTTTTTCGAACTAAGAAAAATGAAACTCAACACAATTTATATTTTGAACTTTTCAAGCTGGTCTAATAGGACGGGAACAAGTAATATACATTTTTTATTCGGTAATTTTTCATCAATAATTAAATACTAAAAAAAAGTTAGTGGTGTTAAAGAGCGAAAGACAAGGGTGGATCGTCACAATTCTATGAACTGACGGTTAAGGATTTGAAAAAATTTAAATTGAAATTCTAAAGTAATGATTTTGAACCGTTTGCGATTTCGATTTTGATTTTTAAAAAAATCAAAATTTCATGGTAATTTATTTTAATTAAAAAAATAAAATTTTGTTATTAAAATGAACTTAAATTTAAATTTTGTTTTCAAAAATTAAAATATATATGTATATTCGAAGTGTATAGAAGAATTAAAACCATCGTAATTCTCTTAATTGAAAATATATTTTACTTCAATCGATTATTTATGTGCTTTTGATTTCAGTGTCAGTAGAAGTCATCTTTTTTTATTACATTTTTTTAGTTTTAATTCAATTATCAAGATAAAATTGATATCTAAATAATCAGAACTCAAAGATAATTAATATTTTTTAACTCTCTAGATATTATAATGTAGCTATTTTTTATTGAATTTCCTTCATTTATTTTATAAAATAAAAAAATAATATGGATATTTGACAATAAATAACAGTTATTTAAAGTTTATTAGAAGAGTTTTATAAATTGTAAAAGGTTTTTATAGTTATAAATTTGAAAAGATAAAAATTAATTTTTTTATACATAATTATGATAAAATGGTGACAAGGATAATGCATAAAAAATAAAGAACTTTTTTCGATTAAATCTTTTTCCACAGGTCTACTAGACCTGTAGAAAAATAAGGTCGTCGGTATTAGTAAAAAATGTAAAAAAGCCTCATTTTCCCCAAAAGTTTTACTGCGGTAAAAACGACACTTGAGGTCTCCGTTAACATCACAAATTTCTCCTTCCCCTTTTGAAACCCTCGAAAACACTCAACATTCCAACAATGGCGATCGCAAGTCTACAGAGATTGGCGTCTCAAATCTCCAGAAATCCATCCTTGTCCATCTCCTCCCGAGCCATAATCTCCCGTTCCTCCGCCTCTGTCTCATCGTCCTCCGCGAAAGTCGCCGATCGTATCGTGAAGCTCTCTGCAATTGATCCCGATGGCTGTAAGAAGGATGTTATTGGACTCTCCGGTCAAACACTTCTCAGGGCTTTGGCTAACCACGGCTTAATCGACCCGGCTTCTCATCGGTTAGATGAGATTGAAGCCTGCTCCTCCGAGTGTGAGGTTCACATCGCTCAAGAATGGCTTGAGAAGCTGCCTCCGCCCACATATGATGAGCAGTATGTGCTCAAGAGGAATTCTAGGAATAGGGTTTTGAACAAGCATTCTCGGCTTGGATGCCAGGTGATTCTCACTCAGGAGCTCCAAGGGATGGTCGTTGCGGTGCCTGAGCCCAAGCCATGGGATATTCCATAAACTCGTTGCGGCTAATTTTCAATTGGGCAGTCGCTTTGTAAGGTTAATCCATAAAATGGAGTTCTCAGGCTTCTTCTCCTTTTGGTAATAATATTTCTGCACATCTGTGTGTACTGAGTTGAGATTTTTTCTATCAATTCTATAAATTGATGTACCAATTTGGTTTCAACTTACTGAAATTTGATGTTTGGAGTATTACTTGAAATTATCTTATGGATTTATACTTTCCCACAATTTTCTTAGTTGATATCTTTGGTTGTCATGGAGATCACCATTTAATTTGATATGATTTACTGGGCTTCTTCTTATCGGATCAGAAAAATTTGTTTACTTTTCATCCTCTCTTTTTTTTCTTCGTAATATTTTTCAGATATAGATTGGGGATATATTTTCATATAGGAACTCACTCTTGATTCTGACAACGTGGCTATACTGTAAGTGGAAGCTTTGTTTTAAAAAAAAAAACATAATCGATCTTTCTAGCTCTTTAAGTACTTAGTGTATAAAATAACTTAGCTAGTTCTGGGGAGATTTTCCCAAATCAAAGCATTTCCCCAGAAATTGTTCTACATCTAACAAAAGTGGTTGGTCCTTTTGGTCATGAAATGTTTAGATGTCCACTAATTAAAACCATTGACCATTTGCACAACTAAATGGAGATCCCTATGATAGTTTTCTGCATTTGCTTCGTGTTCCATTGTATTTCAATTTATTGAAAGCATATTCTCTTATTTTCGTTTCTGTTAATATGTTATTTCAATCTTTATTTTTGTATTCTTTTGAGAAGTGAAGCCATCCAATGAATGATCTCTCTGGTGGTTCACGGTCCAAGACTAGTTCAAAATACTTCCTCTGCTGCAAATTAAATTCTCTATTGATTAGGGAAAGGATGTTTGGATTAAATTTGGATTATGTTATAATATCTATAAACGATAAACTTGAGAATTGCAAGTGATGCAAAGTGTCATCTTACTGTATGAGAATTTTCTGGGTTGTTTTCTTTTGATTATTGGGTGATTGGTTTTGCGGCATCTCTGGTAAAGCCTGCAAAGATGAAAGCTTGATGCAGTTCACTTGATTTGGATGGGTCAAAAATAACTTCTGCAATGAGATTAAGCATTCTAAGATATCTTTTAATAGCTTAGATTGATAGCTTGGAATTGGAATTGATAGCATTCAAAAATAACTTGGAATTGATAGCTCACTCGCTAGACTTGAAAATACAAGTATGTGCTTTTAATTTGCTGTCTTTCAAGCTTAGTATAGTTGCATAGAGATTACAGTTAGAAATAAGGGAATTCCTGGTACAATCGTTGTACATATTAAGCTTCCTTGAAAAGTCCAGTCATAAGAAAAATTCTAACCTCTTTGTTGTTACATTTGAAAGCACAATTGTTAACGCCAGCTGCATGAATTGCCAGATCTGGCCAATTGTACTGAAGATGGATCATATTCGTACTGGGTTGCTATTACAATTGTTAGAAACAAATTTTTTTTTTTGGGGGGGGGGGGGGGGAAGGGTTTAGGAGAGTGGGTGACGGAAGGTGGGGGTGATAAGCTACAAAGACCGGACCGGTGTCATGTACACGGAGAAATTTTGACTCTCATGCTTATATTCTGCATCAATTACACGTTTCTAGAGGGTAGTAGTAGTACCCCTGATTACTCTATCTCTATTAGGCTAATTGTTTACAGTTGATGACACCGTGGTATGAGTGTCAGTCTCTCTGATCTCTATTGCTGCGAAATTCTTGGCTCATGTCTGTTCTAACTGCACTCTCTTAGTCTTGCGTTTGGAGGGTCCATGGTTAGGGTAGTGTATTCTGATTTGTAGTTTGGACTTCTACTTCTCGGATTGAAGCTGTACCTGAACTTGGACCTAAGGTACTCTTTATGAATCTAATCAATATACAGAGCTTTAGTTCAGTTTCAACTCCTAATGTTTGCCATATACTGAGCACGGAAGCATTAGGTGTGCACAATTCTCCTGTTGAAAAAGCTTTGTCGTCCAAGATGTGAAAGTTGAATAAATAAATCACATCTCCAAGTATCATTGGAGATCTTGTAATGTATGATTCTCGTAGCTTTTTTTATCCCTCGCAGCCAAATGTCAATTAGGGATGTTATTTTTGCTCCCCAAGAAACCCAAAAGAAAAAGAAAAAGAAAAATAATAGCCATTATACGAATGCAAATCGAAAGTTATTATATATTTACTAGCCTGAGAGAATAGATTTATTATAAAATTAACTAACAGATTTTTTATTTAAAATATATATTTTTTAAAATTATAATTCATTGTGTACACTTTTGTAAAAATAGACCTGTTATAGGCCTCTTCCTTTTTACAAAGAATGGACACAAAGTATAGTATATTGATCCGTGGATCGAATGAACATAGAAAAAAAAATCAATTGAGTTTAGGGAATAAATCAAATTTAATTCTGCCAAGCTTTGTGCTTTTGAATGACAGGTCTCAGGTTCACTAATTTAAAAAATAAATCATCCTTGCTTTTGCAAAGATCGACTCTTGCTTTTCTTTTAATTTTTTTAAAAAATTAAAATAATAATCGTTCTTTCAATAGAAAAATTCATAGACAAAAATAGTAATAATAATAGAAAATTAAATTGGTTCGCCATTTGTAAATATGTAATTTTTTAATGATTTCATTTTTTATAAAAGTCAAAAGGGTACACACCGGACCCTTCTTACATCAAGGGTTCAAGATAGATTATAATTTAAGAAAAATGTATATTTTATATCAAAACTCTTAATTGTATTTTCTTCACCCATGGACAGTTGTTCCTTACTTTGCCAGTTAATAGTGCAATTCTCTGCCCTATAAAGGAAGAATTCCCCTTCCGATTTTCTAGCAATTAAAATTAATCATTTTAAAATGCAATGAATAAAAATAAAAATTTGGAGTGAAACTATTTGTATAATGTTTTCCTTTGTTTTGAGAATAACAATTGCAAAATAAATTGTATTTGAATGTTTGATATGATAGAGTATATAGTAGATCTAAGGGGAGTATTAGGTATTACCATAAAATAGTTTAAATATATCTTCCATCCAATTTACTTTCCATTTACCTTTTAAAAGGAATAAATAATCACTAAAAATTATTTTTAATAACTCATATTTCACTAATACGTGAAAACAAATAGACAATTATATAAATAAATATTCATAGGAAAAAAAATTATTGTAACAAATAGACAAAGATTTAAAAAATCATAAACAAAAGATTTTCATAAACTAGACAATATTAAAAAATTGATAGACAAATAAAAAAAAACGTAACAAACAGACCAATATTAAAGAAAATAAATTTGATAGTATATATATATATGTAACGAATAGAATAATATATATATATATATATATATATATATGTAAAGTACATAATATATAACAAATAGAAACAAATTGCTAGAAAATTATAAAAAGAAATAGCAAAAACGAAGTGAGCGTCGAGTATGGTCCAAGTTTCACCTCGTGGCTCCCATGGACTTTGGGTTACAGGCCTTCAGCCGAAGAGGCCCACAGAAGACTAATTATCCGGATTTGACTTATATACCGTATTCCTTTGTATTAAAAAACCGATGTGGGACCCAAATCTTAGCTACAATTTCCAAGAACCATTAGACATTAAACCGGAGTTGCCTTTTCGCAAAATCTTTACGATAAAAAAACCAGTCATTAAACAAAAAAAAAAAAAAAAAGGAATGCCAATTCATCAAAAGTGTGCAGTGGAATCGCATTTTCACTGGGCCTCGTGGCGGAATGCCCGTGACACCCCTTTAGCCCAGGGGAGCGACAGAGTGAAATTTGGAGTGTGGGTTGATTCCTAAGGCACTGAGGAGGTCCGTCCACACACCCCAGGGCGGGCTGCGGGACGTGGCTCGCAGTGCTTGTCTTGCAGATCGATACTAGACTTTCACTTATTTTTTTCACATTCTTTGAGATGGGATAATTTTTTCTTTGATTTTTTTTAATATTACACTTTGTTACATGTAAAATTTTTATAATTGAACATAATTTTTTTCTGTGAATATTTTTGTCTATGATTTTTTTAATGTCTATTTGTTACAATGCATTTTTGTATATTTGTCTATGAAAATTTTATCTTTTTGTTTGTTTACATTTGTCTATGATTTTTTTTGTTACATGTGTTTTTTTTATATATATTTTTCTAGGATTTTTTTTGTTCTATGATTTTTAAAAATATTTGTCTATTTCATGAATTTTCTTATATGAAAATTTGTAATAGCAGTTTCTTATATATATATTTTTTGTCTATTTGCTATCATGTATTAGTAAAATGTGAATGATTAAGAAAATTTTTAGTTATTAGTTTTCCATTTTAAAAGGTAAACATTGTTAATGATGGAAAGTACACTAAACTGGACAGTGGATTCGTTTAAAACCATTTCTTTTTCAAATTGAATAGTTATATACAAAATATTTATTTATTTTTTACATAATTTAAAATATTATTTTGTAAATAATTATTCAATTTTAAAAATATTTATTATCAAAGAGAATATAACTCAATGATTAGCAAACCTTACACAAATCCATTGGTTTGAATTTTGAGTTCGATACCTCAAACTCCGTGCAATTTTTATTAAAATTAAAAAATGACTTAACGATATGATTTTTTTTGTGTTTTAACATTGATTTACCTTGCTTTCACAAAAAAAAAAAAAAAAAATTTATTGCTTTCTCTTTTTTTTTTTCCTAACGTGGCCTTCTTGTTCGGTTACAAAGCAAACAAAGAACTCAAGGCTGTCCAGACAAAAAATATTTATACGAGTTCAATATTTGGTCTAAAAATAAGGAACAAAAAGCCCAAGAGATTATGGGTCATGGCCTGTTCAAAACAATGAACCCTAATTTCCCCACCTCCCTCTCCTTAACAAATCACTATCTATTTATATATCTTCCTTCGTCGTCCATTATTCGATTCCTGCAAAAACCAAAACCTTCTTCCGAAATTTCAAGAGCAGCAGCCTGGTAAACGAGTTTCCCTTGTCTTCTTGCTTCTTTCTTCTGTATCTTGTTTCGTTTTGTTTCTTAATTAATACATGCATTTTCTCATGGAGGTAGAAAAAGATTTCTGGTGTCAATTAAAAATAATTGAGAAAAGCAAGTCAGCTTCTTGGTTGGATCTGGATTAATCTTACGATCCAGGCAATAATTTACTCAAAAACTTGCGATAGAAATATAACCTAGTATCACTCGCCTGATTCTGATTACCCTGCTGATTTTTCAGGCCCTTTTTTTACTGGTACATTATAAAATGAAAATTTTGACATCACCATGGATGTTTTCTATACATGTTGATTAGGCAAACGCACTCTGTCCCAAAACCTTGCTAATGTTTTGTGGCAATTTCTTCGTTTGCCAGAGTAATTTATTTCAATCCAATTTACTCGCCCGTTAAATCTTATATTGCCGTGATCTTAATGGGCACATTATTGGATTACATTTATATTCTCTTATCTTTTCTTTGTTATATTTGTTGATCAACTTAGAGATATTTAATCCGATTCTTTTAGAGAACTACTCCCGTCAGAAATATACTCTCTAAAATCAATTTTCTTTCTAATTTTACCCTTCTTAATTATTTATCAAAAGATTAAAATACAATGGCATTTCTCTTTTGGATATTAATTGATAAAAAATTAAAATTTATTTATTAATAAGGAATCAAATTCTTTTTAATAATACTCCATGTTGATCTAGAATTTTGGTATATAATACATTAATTTGGATTTAAAAAATTTAAAAGAATCTAATTCATTTTTCCGATAACAAAGAAATTTACAATTGTTATTATTCATCTAATAAATGAATTTAATAAATTTTAAATACATATTTAGTATCATAAATTCAAATTTATTAAACATGCTTATGTAGTTCGGAATCATTTGAGTATTTCAAATTTTTAATTGCAAAAATCAATTATCCAAATGTCGTCGTCTAAGTGATAGAATTTTTTGAACTGGGAAGAGGAAGCATGCTGCCTTGGAGGGTTGTATGCCATTGTGTGGAGGGATCACGAAACCTTCATCCTGAGAGAAAAAAACTGATAAGGGGACAACGCATGCCTCAGTTAGAAATGACTAGTAATAAGTTGAGGATATATCAGTTAAAATAAAAAGAGATGGGTCTGCTCTCTTTTATTTTGAGGCAAATTTCATGAATGAGATAATCAACTATTCCAACTGGAGTTACGTTGGAAGGGAAATTAGAAACCATTCTAAAGGATACAAAGAAGAGACATTCTAAAGGAAACGAAGATAAAGGATACATTTTATTAATAAAGGAGAGGGAAATTGGTAAATTCAGTCTCTTATTTATTAATTTGGTAATATTGTTTTATTTTTTAAAGTTTTTTTTGCACTATTAGATTCTCTATTTATTTATTTATTATAATTTTAATAATTTTGTTCCAAGATTTGTTGATTTTTTTAATCTTTTGAAGAGATAAATTTGTCTATTTACTATATCCATTTTTCCCAATGCCACGAAAAAAAAAGGATAAAGGATCAAATTTACTGGGTGTAAAATTTGTCAAAATTATTTTAAAATCTCCAATTTTTTTTTTTACTTCTCTCTTTCACTTTCATTTCTTCCTTTTTCACCAAACTTGATGGATTTGATCCCTTTTTTTAAATTTATTTAGTGACGTTGGTTCATTGAGAAAAATGGACAAAGTGGATGGATAAATTTGCCATACTCAAAGTTTTAAAAAGTGAACTTTTGAGACTAATTTCAAATTGGACGGAATTAACAAAGTTGTTAATCATTGATATATATATTTAATAATGCAAAAAAAATGGAAAGAAAGAGATCAATATTACGAAACTGTGATAAATAAAGGACTGAATTTGCCAATTTCCCTAAAGGAAACCTTAAAATAACTAAAAACACAAGAAATCTATTGAATCAAATCTAGAGACACTAAGATGTGTCATGTATGGGACAAATTTGGCTCTTATTTGCTGAATTGTTGGATAAGATGAGCAATGCCTTTCAAATATGACAAGTGCAAATTTTTGCATTGCAGCAAAACGAACACTGTGCATAGAAGCAAAAGCTTTTACATATACCATTGAATTGCAAAAGGCCACATACGAAGCAAAGGCACAAAGGATGGTGCTTTTGTAATATCTTATGACTACATCAACAACAACATTTGATTCCTTTAAAGCTTCCTCAAAATTCACTTTTACAAAAGGTTTTGAAGGGCAACATCATTTTGATGGCAGTTGACAAATAAGATTGGGAGATTCCATCTGATAGAGCACTTGATATTCTGTTGTGAGAGAATAAGAAGAGTTCACAATAGCAAAAATGTTAATTAGAACCTGTTAAAAAATAGCTTTATTGGTGGCATTCCAAATCAATCAAGGGACCACTGAAAAGAGAAGAGTATCATGAGCAGAAAAATGCCAAAGTAACACGTTGCACCAAAACTGGAAAGTTGCAGCTGAAGTAGAGAGGGACCAAAATGAGAATCTCATGCATATTTGCCTAGAATGAATGCATTCAGAAAGACAATGTCTATTTGTTTCAGAATGAGCACCACAAAGAGAACATGCTGAAGAACAATTCAATCTTTTCGCCAAATTAGCATTGACAGGAAGTATGCCTTGATAAATCCTCCAAAGGAAATGCTTAATCTGGTAGGTTTATCTCCAATTTGCCAAGTTTTGCCAAGTTTTGTAGCATGAAAAATGTGGATACAAGTTGTAGTCTTATACCAAAATTAAGACATCAACTTCAAGTTTGGTGAAAAATTAATATTGGTTGGTGGTCAAACTTGGTGCATAAATATTTACATGGTATTCACATGTTATTTTATCATAAATATGTAAGAGTTCTTGCATTTAATTGTATCTAAGCAAGCAAGAGAGTTAGAGTAACAAGGTTTTCTCTTGAGAGAATAGAGAGATTCTAGTGAGTGTATTTTTAAGAATTTTTCCAAAGAGTTGAATGATAAAATAGTTGGAAGTATTTTGAGAAATACTTGAGTACTATTATTTTATCTTACTTGTATTATCTATAAAATTGTTGTTATAGTGAAGACTCTTTATTTTGAGGTGCTCTCTTTGTTTGAATTGTAAAAAAATTTGAGTGTAGTTGTAACAATTTTGTACATACTGAATTTTCTCTGGTTGTCTTTAACAACAAAGTGATTTTTCTCCAATTTTAAAATTTTCACTATAATTCTTGTGAAATTATTTTCTCCATTATCAAATTTTATTTTTCTACATTATGCGACATTTTTTCCCAACATAATCTTCGGTTGTATAATCATCCTCCGTAAAGCTTTCCATATAGTGTCATAGAAGAAACAGAAGTTTCCGAAAGGGATTTGGACTGCATATAGATATAATATCCATTGTGTACAAAAATATATTCCATCTTTATTGTGATGCCAAACCAATGTCTCCTTTACGACAATAGGACTAAGTGGTATTGAAAGTATGCCATCCACTTCAAAGGGCAAAGATAAATACCTTAGAAGAGGAGTGCTCCAGCACCTTGTACTTCCATCAATAAGCGAATGGGCAAATTGGTAAGGCGAGAAAGCACCTTTGGATGGAATCCAATTATCCTTCCATATATTGATTGAATAATCATCTCCTATTCGCCAACGGCTAACAAACTTCTCCACAAGCAGCTTGGGTTGCGTCCATGCTGACTATCCCAAAATGAGGAATTAGGAAAATATTTAGCTGTTAAGTACAAATGCCATGAGACTATCGGGATTTGAAAGAACTCGCCAATCATTCTTTGCTAAAAGTGCCAAATTAAAGCCATGAATGTCCCAAAAACCTATTCTTCCACAAGATTTTGATGCTGTGAGATAGTCCCACTTTTTCCTAATAAATTTTTCCTCTGTCTGTTCTGAATTGTTGAACTTTGTTTTTTCTGCTGAAAAAAGGTATTTTTTGCCCAAAAACACAGCTATTTTAAAAATTGATATAATAATTTTATTTTAACACTCCACATATACATGCTCATCATTATCTCAGGTCCACTACTCCACTCCCTAGTGCTTGTACTTCCTCCTCTCTTAGATTTTCCCTTCCCCTTGGACGAGCCAATACTAAATTGCAAGTAGCACACGATGTTTTTGCCACAACCGACTCAAATTTAAGTCAATTCCATAGTTTATTCAACCATTGATCCCACGAATTTTGTGGGTACCCTCAAATTTCTTCTCATTCCCACCCACGTTTCACCATCTCATTCATATATAATAGCTCTCTCTCAAAATCCCATTTCTGACCCTTCTGCCTAACAATAATTTCCAACGTATTTCTTGGCTTTCTATGATCCCCCTAGCTACTAGTCTCTCGTGTTCATCTCCAAAAAATCACCATTTTTCTTGTTCTTCAAACATTATATCCTTATTTCCATTACGCGAATGAAAAATTAGTCATACATAGCTGTTCCTTCTCATTCTTCCTCTCGAAAAATAAAAAAATATTTTTTGTTCTTTTACTCCCTGCATTGCAAAACGTTAAATTGCAAACCATATAAATTTATACACGCAATTAAGGAAGGTCAGCGCAATATGGATCCAACGGAGATCCGTCGAGTTTTTCAAATGTTCGATCACAATGGTGATGGAAAGGTGACAAGAAAAGAACTGAGCGACTCTTTAGAGAACTTAGGCATTGTCATTCCGGAAAAGGAGCTTATGCAAATCATTGAAAAGATCGATACAAATGGCGATGGATATGTAGATATCGATGAATTCGGGACGTTGTACCAAACAATAATGGACGAGAGAGACGAGGAGGAGGACATGCGGGAAGCTTTTAAAGTGTTTGATCAAAATGGAGATGGTTTCATCACGGTAGAGGAGTTGAGATCGGTGTTGGCATCTCTTGGATTGAAACAAGGAAGAACAATCGAAGATTGCAAGAAGATGATAAAGAAAGTTGATGTTGATGGAGATGGAATGGTGAATTACAAGGAGTTCAGACAGATGATGAAGGGTGGTGGATTTGCTGCCTTGAGTTGATATATTTTGATAACCGGAAAAAAAATAAGAAGATTTTTGGCATCTTTATTGTTGTATGTAAGTTTGATGTATTGATTGATTTATGAAATCTAATTTCATGCATGCATGAGGTTAATTTTAGCATTGTACCAAATCAAGATTTCCATGTACATTGGTTTCTGATGAGTTTGTTCTCTATCTCATCTTTGTATCTCAATTCATTTTTAGAACTATTTTTTATTTTATTTTATAAACAGTTTGAAATTGAATATTATTTTTAATTTAATGCAAGAATTATAAGTGTTTCTAAATTTAAAGAAATACAGTGATTAGTGTAATTAGACTTTTACTAATAGTCTAAATTAAGGGATGAAATGGTTTGGGCTCTTTTCGGGTCTTCAACTGGCCGAATCAGATAAGTTAACGAAGTTGGCCACTAAGAAACTGTGATAATTGGAGCCTAGGGAAGCCCAACTAAAACTTCTAAAACCCATTAATATTTTGCTTCGATTTTTCATCTCCACTCTCCAGTTGGGTAGCACAGGAAACTGGGGAGCTATGGTGGCGAGGAGCTTGGCTTCTGCTTCAATCACTCTGTATAGATCACAACAACTCAGGCATCTTCTCTGCAATCATCCTGTCTTTTCCCAGTTCTTTTTCCGTTCCATCCATGAAACCAGGTACTATTTCTCCTCTACACATACGCCAACACGTTTGCGTTTGGAGCAGAATTTGTATATTTCTTGGATCTTCTCTAGAAATTATGATTGTTTCTTGTGTTAAAATTTTATACTTTTTTTGTGTATGACATTAATCTCAGTATAGCAGTCTTGTTGATGTTATTGACAAGGTTTCTGCTAGAGGGCCCTTTATTGGGCACTGTTGTGGAATGCAAAAGATGCAAAAATGGAATCTTGGAGGTGCTTTTTCTTTTTGGATGCACTCAAGCCGGTTTTTTAGCACAGCTGATACAGCTGCGGAGAACAGTGGTAATATTGCTGTTGCTGATGATTCTACGGAGGTCAAAAAGAAGAGGAAGAAACTGAAGGGGAAAAGGGCGGTAGTAAGGTGGTTGAAGTTCTTCAGATGGAAGAAGAAGAAAGATTATCAAAGAATGACGGCTGAAGAAAAAATTCTTTACAAATTGACGAAGGCAAGTAATGGGTTTATTTGTATCTTTATACTGAAGTTGTGGAATTTTCATTTATTTTACTTCAGACTTTTTTTTTTAATTCAGCTGTAGTTATAATGATGTTCTATGTAATTTTGCTTGCATAGTTTCATAGAGTTTTATCCTAGGTATTTGTAAGTTTTATTGGTAAATGAGGGAATGGAATTATGCCAATGCCCAATCTTCTCTCTTTTTTTCACAGGTAGAATTTTGTCTCAGTTTTTTGTTTTTTTATTTTGATGCATCTTTCCGACTCATGTTGGAGAATTATATGAATAGATGTTATGCGGGAAGCTGATTTGCTGGTTATAATATGAGAACAAGCAGGAATAAGTTTCAATTGAATTCCCTAATTTCCATATCTTGCAATCTGAAAAAGCTTTTACTTCTCCACGCTTGAACAAGTTTAAGCTCTGGGACAATGCCTCCAGATCAGCTTTCTTCTGATAAATCGGGGGCTGATGGCAGTTCAATTTCTCACAATTAAATTCTTGATCTCTTACTCAGGCTCGTAGAAAAGAGGAAAGGCTTCTTGAAGCTCTTAAAAAGATTGAACCAAAAGAGTCATCTGAAGCTACCCACGATCCTGAGATTTTGACTCCAGAAGAACATTTTTACTTTCTGAAGATGGGGCAGAAGTGCAAAAACTATGTTCCAGTTGGAAGACGAGGTATATACCAAGGTGTCATCCTAAATATGCACTTGCACTGGAAAAAGCACCAGACTCTTAAAGTAGAGGTGAAGACATTCTCCCCGGAGGAAGTCAGGGAGATAGCTGCTGAGCTGGCACGATTGAGTGGTGGAATTGTGCTTGATATTGAGGATGAGAACACAATTATTATGTACAGGGGGAAGAACTACTCTCAACCACCTACTGAGATTATGTCTCCGAGGAGCACACTCTCTAGGAAAAAGGTTCTCATTTTTAATTGCATATCTTCATGTTTTTACTGGTTTTAGTTGTGTCTATCTTCATTCCTGTTCCAACCATATGTTTCATTGACTGTAGGCTTTAGATAAATCCAAATACAGGGATGCACTAAGAGCTGTTAGGAGATATATTCCAAGACTTGAGCAGGAACTTGAGCTACTTCGAAGCTCAGGCTGACTGCAAAAGTGGTGGTAGTGAAACAAATGATTCAACAATTACTGAAACTGTTGTCTCTGAATCCCCTTTGGATCTTAAATTTGAGGGTTCTGAGAGGTTGAAAGAAATAATGGCAAAAAATAGCAAACTTATAGGTGGTGATGAGGATGAGATGACAGACTCAGGAATTAGTTCAGATTCTGAAGCTTTGTCAGATATGTTTGACACTGATTCTGACTCAGACAATCTGGAGAAGGTGGAGCGGCCTCTTTATTTGGACGAGTTTGAAAAGTTTCCTTCACAAAGAACAGGGAGAAACAGAAGATTTCGAACAGCATCTTCGGCAAATATCTGCTGATTCTAGAAATGAGAAGTTTTCAAACAAGGGTGTGGATTCAGTTGAATTTGATGAGGTTGATAAGATGATTCTACAAGCTGCATCTCTTTTGAAGAAACAGAGGAGATAATCACTAAGTTCAGAGAGATCAATCATTTTGTTTCACAATAACTCAGACAGGGTATGTCAACATTATTTGCAGCCTGGTAGTGAGACAAATAAAGTTCTCTCTTGAGCTTATGAAGAGGGGTTTGCAGTTTGTAAGTTAGCTTTTCTCATGGCTAGTAACTATTTTGAGTGACCATGAGTCGAAAAACATCGGTAAATGTGTACTCCATAGATATTTTCCCAACCAAGAGGATTAAAAGAAATATGGTTATGGCTTAGAAGTTTGCTTTTATTGGATATGGAAGAATGTGGAGGTGAACACTGCTTTTAGATCTTGATTCACAAGAATTGCAGAGTACAGTCTCAATGGAGTAGGAAATTTTGCACTGAGGGATGGTCACGGGACATGCTGTGCAAGAAATTTCTGGCACGTTGTGGCTCTGCTTGTGCTTCGTAGGGATTATTCTTCTGGAGTTTGAAGATTGATGGCCGAATGTCAGCTTGGAAGACGATGGCTACTTTTATCTAATTACTGGTGAGCCAATATTAACCTTTTAAATTGATGTATACTTGGGTCTTTCAAGTAGTTCTCTAAGCATGGCCTATTGAGGTCATCTTCAGTCTTCACTGTACTATAATAGAGTTCAAGCAAACTGGTCCCCAGTGTTGATAGTAGCTTCCTTATAAGATTATTGTGATGGTCACAGTTTTCAATTGAAAGAAAAAGAAGCCATTGTTGTAACAGAAATCCTGAAACAGATGTCTTTCATTGCGGCTCTAAAAGGCCAACCTTCATTCGGATTCAGATGAAGATAAAAAAGATGGAAAGAACGATATAAGGGACGAAGTTTCCCCCCCTTTTTTTTTTTGGTTAAAATTGTAATTTGAGCCAAGCAAAGATATTTCATCATATTCTTCACTACCCGGGAACACTGTTCTCTGCTTCCTGGTTCTTGTGAGCAATTAGGGGACAAGAAACTGCGAACTAAAAAGCACGCCAGATGCAAGCTTCTGACAACCTTATCTTTAGATAGAATATATGCACAGAAAGTTGTTTTCAGCTACATGTAGAGAAGGGCAATTTTCAACTAAGTTGGGACAAAGGAATAAATTTCTAGTCTATGCACTAGTACCCAGAGCCATAGCTACCTCTTAATGAGACAATGGTAAAAAGTACTAAAAGGTCCAAAACAATAGTTAAGTGTTGACAAAATCTTCAAGAGATTCCTCTGGAACTGAATAATTTACTACGGGGAAAATAAAAAAAGCCCTGTTCAAACAGGTTATCTCTGTAAATATAAGTTAATTCCTGCCAGTGTTTAAACATATGCAGTGAAAGAACTGCATTAGCCATTCACTAAGGACTATCGAATGCATCTACCTTTAACTGCACTTTTTGCAACTTAGATCAGAAGAATTTGATGAGCTTATACCAAGGAACAAAGAATTTCTACAAACAACAGTGCCACTAATCTGAATCCTCTAGTTGTTCATTTTCAATCTCTTTTACTCGGTCAACTATTTCTTCAACACTTTTGGACAAGTGTTGGGTGTGATCCTCTATATATTTCAATAAAGTCTGCAATTGTTGCTGCACATCTAAGTTTACATCGTTGCCTCATTGTGAAGTTCTAGAGTCAGCTCTCGTATTCTTTGATCTTTTTCATCCTGAAACAATCAATCATGAGAAAAATCTAATCAGATTTTATACCATCTCCTTCAAAAGAAATCAACATTATAGTTCAGTAATTAGGGAGTCTGCAAAATTCCATATGTTGTCGACCCCAACCCAATCCCATCCAAAACAGTGTATCATTATAGCAAAGTGCTCCATGCATAAGTACAAGATCTACCACTACATAACTCTGACAAGAAATCATATACAGAGCTTGATTTGCTGCATTCAATAACTTGAGATCTCAACAGCAGTTGGATTTGTCATCTATTAAGTACATTTCTTTGACATCATAAACTATGAAACAGGTAACCGAAACAAGACAGACCAAGGATACACCTGATTACTTTTTAAAATTTAAAAAGAAAAGGGGAAAAAAACAGGCAATGGAAGTACCTGACTGATCAAATTTTTTCCTGATCCTTGGCACAGAACTTTACCGGGAGACATTAAACTATGATTGTGATCTTTTACAAATTTAGTAACAACCCACTTAACTCCATCTTTTAGAGCCACCATCATCATGGCAGGACAGCTTCCCTAGTAGAAGGGGGTAGAGAAAGAACTCTATCTTTCCTTTGCGCATATTTCTTTTCTCGAAAGCCTTCTTTTGAACAAACAAAATCTTGACCAATGACCATATTATTAATACGAGATCGACGGTTATGATGAATAGGTACGGTAAAACCAGTTTGCCTACCATAAGCAATGTAAAATTCCCGAGAATCATCTCTGGATTTAAACTCCATTCCTACCTGTGGTTCAATAGCATTCTCAGCTGAGGGAATATTTCCATTGAGCTGTTCCACACATTTATCATCTTCAACAATACATTAATCCACACCTGTGGAGAGTTCATCATCGAGAAAACTAACATCATTGTTTTCAATATGCAGATAACTTTTGGTTTCATCTGAGTCAAGCACTTCACTAAATGAGTTCTCCATCGACAGCTACATTTATTAAAAGCTTCTGTATCCCATCATCCCTGTCCTGCAGGATGAGGAAATAAATCAGGGAGAAAAGCCAAAAATTAAAGGCAAAAGCAACAATGTGATACAGATTTCCCGCTATCATCTTTATTACCACTTCAAAAACAGTTTTGTCTGGCTTCTGTGTATTAATTATTCCTTTTCATTTTCCAACAATTAAGTCTATAAATTGTATGTCATTTTCCAATAATTAAGTCTATAAATTGTAGATCATTCAGAAAGAACAAAATTAGCCTTCCATCAATCATCTCTTAGTACTTGAATGGACTATTCCTCACATTACTTAAAGCTAGCCAATCAGTGGTAGTTAGAGATAAATCTTTCGATAAATGGGATTCTGAAAATGGAGAGCAACAGATAAGATACCAAAGTTCCCCCGGGAAAAATCCAATTTTTGTCAAGATTTCCAGTCAACTTCTAGAAAACTAGTGATATATCTCAAGACTAAGCCCAGTTAATTAAGACTCATCCAAAAATTCCCTAAAGCTTACTATCAACTTCTTTGAAATTCATCAAGCAAAAAGTAAATTATAACTTAAAGATAATAAAGAGTGACAATAAAAATTGATAAGCGTACCGCCAATTCAGCACAGAAAATGTACATTCACAAATTCAAGAACCCAAAAAAAAGTAAAGAAAATGAACACAGCAGAACAGTGTTAACAGATGAAGCTTACACTACAGGAAATGGTAAATTTAAATTCAAGAAAAGAAAAAACCAAAGAGGGATGGAGGGAAAAAGAAAAAATAAAATTGACATACCAATTAAAACCCTAATTTCTTCAAGAAAGCTAAGCTGCAGAAAACAGCAGCTAATTGATTGAAGATTTTTTCTGTGTTTAATTTTGTGGGCTAAGTTGAGGAGCAAAGCGTGAGATTGGATGAAGAAATGGACGGTGTGAAGTGTTAGAAAAATAAAAGGATCATTAGTCATACTCAAAATAATATAAGATATAATATATCTATTGTACCTTGAGACATGATGAACAAGGATGGTTCTTGATATTCCCTCTCCTAACTCTCTTTTATGTTTGTGTATAGTGATGGGATAACACACAACTTGATCAAGTGGAGAGAGGGACCAAGGACCCTATTTATAGGCAATAGTACGACACTTCCCATCATATGTCATTTAGTAGGGCTCCTTAATTCTTCCTCTTGTAACTCTTATAACATATGTAACTCATGTAACTCACCTCCATGTTCTAAGTTAGTGGAGGTAGTGGTATTTAATCAAAAATAGAGTTACACTAAAGACTAAGGAGTTACTAGTGGTCCTTAATTTAGGAGTTACAACTTTGGTTATAACATCCTAATTACAACTTGTTACAATTGAGGTTACATTAATTGATGTTAGTGGTCATGAAGACCATATTCTAACATTCTCCCACTTGGACAAATGACCACTTAAAGTTGAAGTTACAAGTAGATCACTCTTAAATGGCCATAGACATAAAATATATTTACTCTACAAAGTTTCTAAAAATGGATCATGGCGGTTATATATTATATAACAATATATTTCCTTCCATGTATCACATTTTAGTAACCCAATGTAGATAAATAAAATAAGGAAGAAATGCATAATGGTCCATGATGTTATTTACAATAATGTGCACAAAAATAAATAAATAACATCAAACATTTTAATGTGTCCAATTCCTCAATGCTCTTGCAAGTCCCATAGAACTAACATGTTCCATAAACTTTTTCGGCGCCAATCCTTTTGTAAATGGGTCCGCAAGCATCATCTCAGTACTAAGATGTATGATGGACACTTTTTGCTGTTGAATCCTCTCGCGCACTATATAATATTTCAACTCAATGTGCTTGGATTTACTAGAGGATTTGTTGTTTTTAGCAAAATAAACTGCAGCAGAATTATCACAATATATGGTCATAGGCTTTGCAATAGAATCAATAATCTTAAGCCCAGACGCAAAATTCTGTAACCAAATTGCTTGAGATGTAGCCTCATGACATGCTATAAATTCCGCTTCCATTGTAGAAGATGCAATAATAGATTGCTTTACACTCTTCCATGAAATGGCTCCTCCAGTTAACATAAAAATATATCCTGAGGTAGACTTCATAGACTTTTGACAACCCATAAAGTCAGAATCTGAGTATCCAACAATTTCAAGAAGATCACTGTGTTTATAGGTGAGCATATAATCTTTAGTACCTTGAAGATACCGCATCACCTTTTTGACTGCTTTCCGGTGATCTAAATTTGGATTACTCTGGAACCTCCCAAGCATACCAACTGCAAAACAAATATCTGGTCGTGTGCAAGTTTGTAGATACATTAGACTTCCCACGGCAGATGCATATGAAATTTTTTTCATCTGATGTTTCTCAAAAATATTTTGAGGAGATCGACTTTCAAATTTATCACCTTTGACTACAGGGGCTGGACTTGGAGAACAACTTTGCATTTGAAATCTTTCAAGAATTTTGTTTATAAAAGATTTTTGAGATAATCCAAGAATACCTTTAGATCTATCTCTAAAAATCTCAATCCCAAGTACGAAGGATGCTTCTCCCATATCCTTCATGTCAAAATTCTTTGAAAGATAATTTTTAGTGTTTTGCAATAAACTCAAATCATTAGTTGCAAGTAAAATATCATCTACATATAAAATCAAAAATATGAAATTACTCCCACTGACCTTTAGATATACACAATCATCAAGTGTATTTGCTTGAAAACCAAAGGTAGTAATGGTATCATGAAACTTAAGATACCACTGACGAGAAGCTTGTTTAAGACCATATATAGACTTTTTAAGCTTGCAAACTAGCTGTCATTTTCCATATTCCTCAAAACCTTCGGGTTGCTCCATATAAATTTCTTCATTTAGATTCCCATTTAAAAAAGCTGTTTTCACATCCATTTGATGCAACTCTAAGTCAAAATGTGCTACTAATGCCATGAGAATTCTAAATGAGTCTTTCTTTGAAACAGGAGAGAAAGTCTCATTATAGTCAATACCTTCTCTTTGAGTGAATCCTTTTGCAACCAACCTAGCCTTATAACGGTCAATATTACCTTTTGAATCCCTCTTGGTCTTAAAGATCCATTTGCACTTAATGGGGACAAAATCATTAGGTAATTCAACCAATTCCCAAACTTTGTTAGTTTTCATAGATGTCATTTCATTTTTCATAGCATCCATCCATTTATTAGATTCACTACTACTTATGGCTTGTGAAAACGTCAATGGATCTTCACAAATACCAGTTTCATCTAGTTCTTGCAAGAACACTAAGTAATCATCCGAAATTGCAGATTTCTTTTGCCTTTCAGATCTGCGCAAATTTTGAGGATTACTTTGTGTACTTAAATTCTTGGATTGATCAATAGAAATAGAATTTTCTTTATGAAGTGATGAAAAATCCTGAATATTTTCCCCTTGAGTATCTAAAATGGGAGAATCATTAGAGTCATTTTGTTCAGGATTCATGTTCACTTCTCTTTTTCTATTACTCCCACTATTATTTTCATGTTCCAAGAATTTTGCATTATTGGTTTCAATAATTCTCGTAGAATAATTAGGACAATAAAATCGATAACCTTTTGATCTTTCTGGATAACCAATAAAGAAAGAACTAATGGTTCTCGGATCTAATTTCTTTTCATGTGGATTGTAAAGTCTAGCTTCAGCCGGACAACCCCAAATATGTATATGATTTAAACTAGGTTTCCTACCAACCCATAATTCAAATGGTGTTTTAGAAACAACCTTTGTAGGAACTCTATTTAATATATACATGGCTGTCTTAATAGCTTCATTCCACAAAAATATTGGAAGAGTTGAGCCACTAATTATACTACGAGCCATATCCAACAATGTTCGATTACGCCTTTCAGCAACACCATTCTGCTGAGGCGTTCCTGGCATTGTATATTGTGCAATAATTCCATTTTCTTGAAGGAATCTAGCAAATGGCCCTAAATTACGACCACATTCGTCGTATTTGCCATAATATTCACCACCTCTATCAGATCTCACAACTTTAATTTTCTTATCTAACTGATTTTCCACTTCTGCCTTGAAAATTTTAAATATAGTCAAGGCATCAGATTTTTCTTTAATCAGATAGATATAACCATAACGTGAAAAATCATCAATAAAGGTGATAAAATATTTTTCTCCACTTATGCAAGAAGGAAAAGGTCCACAAATATCAGTATGAATAACTTCAAGAAGTCCAGAACTTCTAGTGGCAGTTTTCTTTGTACTTTTAGTTTGCTTACCTTTAATGCAATCTATACAAGTACTAAAATCCATAAAGTCTAGAGTTTGTAAAACTCCATCCTTTACAAGTCGCTCAAGTCGGTCTTTAGAAATATGACCCAAGCGTTTGTGCCACAACATAGATGAAGTTTCAGAATTATGACTTCTTTTGGTGCCAACATTAACATTCACATGCAGGGTAAGAAGGGAGTTAGAAAAAGAAGAATCAAGATTTAATTTATATAAACCATCAAATAGAACTCCACAACCAATCTCAACATTTTTATTGAAAATAACAAGTGATTTATTCTTAAAATGAAATGCATAACCAATTAAGTCTAAATGAGACAAAGAAACCAAATTTCTAGAAAACGAAGGTACATAAAAGGTATCATGAAGGTCAAGAAAGTAGCCAGAATCAAGAATAAGTCTATAGGTTCCAATGGCTTCAACTTTTGACAATTTTTTGTTCCCCATCATTATGGTCTTTTCCTTTGTCATTGGTTGACGGGTTGTAAGAAATCCCTGCAAGTTATTAGATACGTGAATGGTTGCACCAGAATCTAACCACCAAGTATTGGAAGGAACATTAATCAAATTGGTTTCAAAACACATAAATGAAAGGAAATTACCTTTCTTTGAAAACCAATTCTTTCGTTTCAAGCAATCTATTTGCTTATGTCCATTCTTTTTGCAAAAATAGCATCTTATGTTCGCATCACCATCAACAGATGCAGTTTCACCTTTACCTTTATATGGTGGTTTAAAACCCTTTTTCTTGGTCTTTTTAAGTCTATCACCTTTATGACTTTGAGAGACCATATGGACCGCATGCAATCCTTCTCTTTTCAATCTCTTCTCTTCTTGCACACACATTGAAATGAGTTCATTCATAGTCCACTTGTCCTTTTGTGTATTATAAGTGTTCTTGAATGGACCATACTCATGAGGAAGAGAATTGAGCACAAATTGCACCAAAAATGACTCAGAAATAGTCATTTCCAAAGTTCTAAGTTGTTCTGCCAAGTTATTCATTTCCAAAATGTGTTCTCGCACACCATTAGTCCCATCATATTTCTTAGTAGTCAAAGTAGCCATAAGCGTACCTGCCAATGCTTTGTCAGAAGTTTTAAATTGTTTTTCAATGGAAGCCATGAATTCTTTTGCCTTTGTGGATTCCGGAATTGATTTGCGAATATGTTTTGCAATTTTGCTTCTAATAATCATCAAGCTTAGGCGGTTGGAACACTCCCATGTCTCAAAGATTGCCTTGTCTACCTCAGAACTTTCTAAAGTGAGTAGTGGTGGCTCATCGATCCTTAAGCATAAGTCCAAGTCTAAGCACCCTAAGGTGATAAGAACTTGGTCTTTCCAATCTGAATAGTTGGTCCCATTCAACTCTGGAATGTTAGCTAAACCACCTGAAAATGATGCTGGAGTAATTGCTGAAAATTTACACAAGAAACATCATAAGATTACATATTAAGAGTAATCTAGTGCATCACCAAGCTTTTCTACCTTTGGGTTGAAAAGTTGACATGCTAGGGATTAACTCTAAAATAAGTGAGTAACCATTATTCACTTATAATCCACAATTTATAAGATCCATATGTTATATACCTTTGGGTAAATAACAAATCTATCATAAAAAATAACTATAGAAAATATATCACCTTTGGGTAATACATAATCTATAATTAATATAACCATAATGCTTATACAACCATCAATATTAGTTGATATATATTTTATTTTTTTTTAATTGAGTCACTTTGGTGACACAACTTCATCAACCAAAACTCCATAAATAATGGTTGTATTAAACTTTTCATAGCCAAACAATACATTAATGTGGCTGGAAATATTTTACTTCAATCTTGAAATCAAAGAATATGATGCTTGAAGAAAGATATGTTAGTAGATCAAAAAACAAGACATCATATTAAAATGTAAGATAATAGAGCGCATCATAATATAATATACTTCTTAAAGTGATTAACAAAACTAATAAGAATCACCTTGAATGTAACTTAGAAGTATATCTATGAATGCAAACATAAAATTCATAAATCAAATGATTTAAGAGTATGACTTCAACCATGGCTCTGATACCACATGTTAGAAAAATAAAAGGATCATTAGTCATACTCAAAATAATATAAGATATAATATATCCCTTGTACCTTGAGATATGATGAACAAGGATGGTTCTTGATCTTCCCTATCCTAACTCTTTGTGTATAGTGATGGGATAACACACAACTTGATCAAGTGGAGAGAGGGACCAAGGACCCTATTTATAGGCAATAGTATGACACTTCCCATCATATGTCATTTAGTAGGGCTCCTTAATTCTTCCTCTTGTAACTCTTGTAACATATGAAACTTATGTAACTCATGTAACTCACCTCCATGTTCTAAGTTAGTGGAGGTAGTGGTATTTAATCAAAAATAGAGTTACACTAAGGACTAAGGAGTTACTAGTGGTCCTTAATTTAGGAGTTACAACTTTGGTTATAACATCCTAATTACAACTTGTTACAATTGAAGTGTAGGTTACATTAATTGATGTTAGTGGTCATGAAGAGCATATTCTAACATGAAGGTCTATCAGTTCTCAAGGATCGCAGTCCCAGAATGATGGGATCCAAGGTCAATGCTTGCAGACAGGTTAAAACTAGACCGAACCGATAGTGATCCATTGCACCGGGAATAGACGATTATTGAGGAACAGTTTATCCTAATTCGAGTGCTATGTCAATTCAATTGGGCTACATAAATTAGGGAAAATTCTTTTGTATACCTGATTTTTTGAATTACATGGTTAAAAGAACTGTAATTTTTTTAAGGTACAATACTTTACGTAGATAAACACAAAACCAATTATTTCTCTCTCAAGACGTTTCCTCAGCCCTCTTATGCAAACTCATTTGTTCTCTGCGTTTTCCGACCGCTGGAGCTTTGATTTTGGTTGGAGTTTCCTCTATTTCCTATTTCTTAGTAATTTCACCCAAGTTTTGCCTACAAACTTTAAACTTTCACATGCTACTTGGTATTTCTCTTTCAAATCCAAGATGGAATTGGTGTTTTACCTTTCGATCTCCATATATCAATGTTTTTCTTTCTTTTCTTAGAAAATCATGCTTACTTAGACTATATGTGAGTCCCTTTTCATTTTTTCTTCCCCCTCCTAACCTTTTCTTGAAACATTTGATTCGTCCAGCCCTTCTTGATTGTGGGAGCTGAATTTGGTCTTTGTGACTGTTGATGGATTTGACCGAGAATAACAAGAAGAAATGTTTAGAGTTTTGTTTTATTTTATTTTTTATGTTATTATATTTTTTATTGGATTTTCGGTTATGTATTTTATTGTTATCATGAGTTTTTACTCATGTGTAATTAATTATAATATATATACATATTATGTAGATATTATAATTCTTTAGCATTTATAATCCACAAGATTTCTGATAAAAAAGGCTTGGCCGAAAAGGAAAAAGTTGATAATTCAGATCAGAAGCCTCATTTATAATTCAATAGTCAGCGTCAAGGAGTCCTAATGTGATAATTCAGATCAGAAGCCATGGCAGCTTTCGATTTTGTAATTTATAATTCATTTCTAACATCAAATTTTAGTATACTCGAAATTAATAATAACATTCAAAATAATGCAAAAGACAAAAAGGGTCTTGCTTGAAGAGTCAAATTCTTTTTCATTATAATTCACTGCATCATATATAACCAATTTTTCTGCCAAAAAAAAAATTATGATTTTCTGACATCGAAAGAAGCTTGTCTTATAGTCATCCTTTAGTTGTTACCATCCAGGTAGCCCAGAGGTCACCAATTCACAGCCTTCTCCAAAAGCACGACTCTAGCAAGGCTTGCTCCCGCCCTTCATAATAATAGCAGAAAAGGCCAAGGATACACTGGACGGATAAGCTGAATAGCTAGAACTATTTACAGCATAATTTCAGCCTGAATAAAATTGAAGTTGCAAAGATTAGAAGAATCAAGAACTCCAACTGTCAAATAAAAATATCTGCACCAACAATCTCAAGATTATGCAACAAGAAAATGAAGTACCTGCTAAACGTATCAGTGGTTTGACTGCTGTTGATTTTCTGTTTCAAATTCTCTCACATTGTTAATGGCGGCTCGGACTTTTGTTGAAACAAGCTGTGTTTCCTCTTCGATGCTTTTTAAGAATGAGTTTATCTGCTCTCTGTATAGGTCACACAATTTATCTTGACGCTCCAATTCTGCTGTTAGTTCTTGTATTTTCCGGTCCTTGAAATCCTACAAATATAAAACTCCAGAAGCTTACTTAATGTAATGCCTGAAATTATATGAGAAACAAGAAATGCAAGGCAAACAGACAAACAGCTTTTGCAGATTTACTATTGAACTACATAAGAAATGAGAATTTACAATGAGTACCTTGTATAAAATTCATGTTTGGTGAAGTTTCCTAGCTCATTAAAAATGAGCTGAATTGTTACTTTTGTACATGATAACAGTATAGAGAAAAATGCAATTCAGGAGCACAGAACTTAGAAATACACTTTACACCACCGTGATCCTAGGCTAACAATTGCAGATCTCTCTACTCTTTTCACAAAGCAGGAAATCTGCAACATTTTCCATTTTTTAGAATCTCTCCTATTTCAGCCATGATAAGATAGCACAAGAATAATATTTAACCAATTGAGTTTGTTTATGGTATATCCAAAGAAACTTTAGTCTACCAAATTTAATCATAAATCTTTGTTCCCAGTAGGATGTGCATAAAAAGTAGCATGCAAAATTTTCAGATAGGTTTGATTAGAACAGGAGCCTTAACAGAAGCTACCCTGCAGCAATTTGGTCAAGTAAGAACAGCTAAGTCATTAGTTCTCTTAAAAGTGAGAGCGCACCAAAACTGAATATAAAGTGGATTCCAACAGATCTGGTAAAACCATAACTTCCTTTTAAAGATGAAACTCACCATAGCATTACGAGAAGAACGACCAGAAACAATTAATGGATGACTGTGGTCCTTCACAAATCTGGTTACCACCCACTTACCAGATTTATTAACTTTGACCAACATCATTGCCTTGCAACCTTCCCTTGTGCTGGTACGTTGCTTTCTAACTGATCCATTTTGATCTTTCGTTTTAACATAGTAACCCTGCTTATTACATGAAAGTCTACGAGAAAGAATTCTCTTGTCAACCTCTGAACGCCTGCATTGGTCAATACGCATTATAAATCCAGCAGCCCTAGCATATTCATTATAAAATTCTTTTGCAGCATCCTCTGAGCCAAACTCCATTCCAACAAACGGCTCTCGCACTGAACTTTCTTCACAAGCAAATGATTCTCTCTCTGTAGAACTATCCACTGGAAGAGCTCCAGTATCTGAGTATGATGTGATGCAATATTAGATTAATTATCTAATAAGACTCAATATTTCTAGTTCTCAACAAATCAAACATTAACATGATATACTAGTTTTATACAGCATAAACAGATATATTTTCGATTTAAACCTTGACCTTTTTCAACTCTTTTTTAGATGAAATTGTACTAGTCCTCAAAATCAGAAAGGAAAGACAAGAAATAAAAGTAAGAAGATTAATACCACACATCTCAAAAAATAAGTGATTTGTCGACAGAGAAGGAAGAAATAATCAAATAAATGAATCTTTAGAGCTGAATGATCCAATGATTTTTCCCCTCATTTTTGATACACTGGGAAAAGGTCCGTGTTTCAAACCATGATCTTTTGAGACTATATGAATTAATGAAGCAAAGCAATGGTGGTTAAACTCTAATTAGGCACAACCTCAGCAAATAAGTTTCTGCACGCACAAGACCTGAGCATATAAGAAAATTCCATTACCAATTCTAATACTATGTGGTGAAAACGCAAGTCGTTTCCAAAGAAAACCCAATCTAATTAATCAACCCCCCTTCCCCCAAACCGCAAACAAACCTATGCTTAATAGTCCATCAACTTTCTCCAGAATGTAACATTATTCAACGAACAAAGAATTCTCAGACAAGGTCTTCACAAGTTCAGTCACGTTTATCACATGTCCCTTTCAATATCACTGTCAACATATATTATTATTCTAAACCTAGAATTCTTTTCCAGCAATTCAAGCAGTATCTTTGGACGCAAAACTCGAATCAAATTTAAACAAGACAAAAGAAAATTGTGAACTCGTGAGTTGTATAAACAGATGACGGAAAATAAGTTAAGAAACTTACCGGATAGGGTATGGGCAAGCCCAAGCCATGGCCGTCTAGTTGAAGTGAAGGTCGCCAGTTTTCGAAATCTTGTAGGCTATGGGCTATGGCTTATTTCCGATTATGATTCCCGGCGAACGGAGAAAGTGAAGGCTGACGGGGGTTTATCTGTTTCCCTCGAGCTTTGGTTCGGTAAAAAATTGGTCTGAACTCTGAACGCATTACACCCGGAAACGCATCATCATCCGGTGCATTTTCGAATGCGACTTTATGACTCTGGCGCGTGAATTTGAGTAGAGACTTTATTGGTTTGAAGTCGTGTTAATATGGACGTCTTTCTTTGAAAGGCGTTCAAAGACTGTCGCATCATAAAAAGCACAACTTTGATGGAAAGACTGTTTTGAACAAATACCTTTGATGAGTTCAAACGAGGGGGAATAGTTATGGCTCAAACTAGCCATTTCAAATGGAAAAGGTGGGCAAAAAAGCCAAGTTAAACTGGTATCCCGTTCTTTCGAAGACTGGGATTATCCGGTTTAAATAGGAGCGGAAACCGAGTATCTATCGGTATTTGTCAGTCCTTTAGACTCCAATAGTAGTGAGGAGTATTTTTTTTTTTGGGTGGGTTGGGGGGAATAACTTAAGAAGTGCTCTTTGTTTCTACAAGCACAAAATATGCAAAAAATATGAAAGATTCTATACATAAAAGGCCATTGAATTGGAAGCCATTCAGATAATATACAGATGATATAAATAGAGCCCTAATACCTTTGAATTCTAATATATTCATTATGGGATGATTTTTGTATTTCCGCTTCAGCTTTCCTTACATTCTCAACAACACCCTGGATTTTTGAAGATAGTTGTTCTCCTTGCTCTTCAATAGTAGCTAAAAAGTTGAGTAACTTTTGTCGATATGCTGCACATAGCTGATCTTGACGTTGCAACTCAAGAGTAAGTTCTTCAATTTTCCTATCCTTATCGCCCTACAAGTGAAAGAATACAGACATCAGTCCTGCTAAGCTTCTTCTGTATGGCAGTTGTATCAAGCAAAAAAAAAAAAAACAGATGATTCATTCTTGAACTCTCAAACACCATAACCAAAAGGTCATACTCAAGTGAATGAGCCTCTTTCACCATGTCCTCCCATTTTTATGGATGTAGGGATTCCTGGAATTAGAAATGTTGAGAATATTTGCAGAATTAAGATAAGAAGCTAACGGTGATTAGAGAAGGGGGAAGTGGGAGGAATGGATAACACAAGGCAGGCATGTTTGTGTCAAAGACCCGATAAGTGTTCAATGAAGGTAATAAGGTGCAATGGGTCAAATGTATCAAAGTTGATGAGAAGGCATATATAAAGGCATCATACCAGCCCCAAATACAGAAGAATATGAAGAAACTTGGGTAAAAGATCAAAAGAAATAAAGCTAGACAACGCCCTTAGAAGTATTCTAATGTCATTGAGGCAAAATTTTGCATATGAGAAGAGTGTCTTTCAGAATAGCCTCCAAACCCAAAACTTTAGAAATCCCTTAAAAATATGCAAGAGGTGTTGTACAGCTAATGCAGCCATGGATATAAATTTATAAACTCAATATATCAGTTTTAATTCAAAATGCAGCTCATCAAAGGAAATAAGAACAATTGACAATGTTCAGGAAGTGAGAAAATTTAAATCCTCTCCCAAAATAAAAAAAGAATATGAAAATTTGATTAGTCCTTTAAGGGGAAATAAAATAAAAAACAAACAATCAAGAAATTACCATTAGGGACAAGAACAAAATAAAAAGAAGAATAAAGAAAATTTATCTGATCCTTTTTGTGAAATGAAAATTACAAACAAATAAGGAAGATGTTATCAATATAGGACAAGAAAATGCTGTATCATAAATAAAAGTTGAAGAAAACTTACCCCATTACTATGTGCTGTTGTAGGAATAGCAAGAGGATGGTTGTGATCTTTGACAAATCTTGTCACAACCCATTTTCCAGATTTCTCCATCTTAACTAGAATTGTTGCCTTGCAGCCTTCACGTGCACTAGGCCTTGCCCTTTTATCTGATCCAATTGTGCCCTTGTGGTTAGGAGAGAAACCCTGCTTGTTACATCCAAGGCGACGAGCAAGAGTTCTACCATCAATTTCAGAACGGCGACGCTGCATAATACGCACAACAAATCCAGATTTCCTGGCATATTCAGTGTAAAAGTTCCTAGCAGCGTTCTCCGACTCAAATTCCATACCCACGTATGGTTCAAGAACTTCACCATCTTTTAACAACCCCGTGTTGCTGTCAGTTTGAGGGACAACGTCTCCTTCCAACTCCTCAATGTTTCTTTCGGCATAAAGATCTTCACCTTCTTCCAACTCACAATTGGTCTGTTTGGTCCTGCTCTGAGTTCCCCCATCTTCCATGTCCATATCCACTATAACATCAAATAAAGCGTCTTCTTTTAATAATTTTTCATAAGACCACACCAATGAAGTACAGGAAGCCACTAAGAGAGCTTCAATATAATGATCTACACATTTTAAATCAAGTTTCAAGCCATGACTAGACACCAAAATCTAAGTTATTTGGCAGTCGCTATTCTTTTGCTCTTTTGGGAAATCGTATAGTAAATATCTCTTTGATAACTAGATGGAATATTGTCTATAGTTTACAAGACATTTCTTTAATTCAATCTGACATTTTTCTTTGCAGAAACTACTTCATTACAGGGCAAAGAAAGTATACTTTTATTTGTACTAAACAAATTCAAAATCAAGGGATGCAATTATTACAAGACAAGAAAAGGCGAAATAATTCGTTTTATTTGGGAAAAAAAAAATCAAGAATCAGGCGCATGCTGATGTATTTCGGAAAAAACGACACAGAGTTTTCCGGGATGTCAGGGAAAAGAACACAAGATTGAATTTGGATTGGAGTTGAGGGTAGGAGTACTCACTCAGGGATCAGAGCAAAATCTTTGAGATTCCTGGAATTGGAGAAGGATTTCTAATGCTGCTCTTCGGACTTCCACTTTCTCATGCCGAAGGGCTCGTAAGTGTGATATATTCAGTCTTGCACTCGCGAGTGGATGTACTCTAATTCTGCTCTGTTTCTAAAGGACCCAAACAAAGGCGTTTTCGTTTTCTTTCCTTTTTTTATAATCTTTTTCCTTTTTCATATCAAATTGAAGTTATGTTACAGTTCTTCAAAGGAAAATTATTGGTTTTACCGTTTTAGTTCCTAATATTTATTAAAATCTCAACGTTTTTATTAGTGGTGATCATTTTTATAAAATTCGGCAAAATAAGGTTTGTCCCAAAAGTCGTCAACCCAACAGAGGTATATTTTATATAATACTACTACTTTTTATTTTATTCCTATTTATTTACAAGTTACCACACGAGAAAATCCCCAAATCAAACAATTTTTTCGAAAGTTGAGTTTAGCTCAGAGAATTCACCAATGAAATTGAGCAAGACGACCAAAGCAAGATGTCTATGAAGGAAAAGGAAGCTTCGATCCATTTCTGATCTCTACTTGAACACCAAGCCTTTGTTGAGGAGAAAAGGTGAGAAAGGTAGTAAAATTAAACTGTAAGTAGAACTCTTAGAAGACGGGGAAATCACTGTCATTGTGTATAATAGTAATATGTAATAGGGTTTGAATCGGAGAAAAGAAAAAGAAAACGCCTTGTGTGCCCCCATTCATTATCTGCTTGAGACATTTGATAAATGTTAGAATCGGACATAGTCTCCGTTTAGTTTTAAAATAGAATTTGCATCTCAATGAAGTCCTTCATCACTGTCTGCTTTAACAGAAACTAGCAAAAGGATGGGCTGACTCGTTATATATGTTGTTTGTGTTAGCATGCTATTGCTATCTTGGATGCTTCTGCTATAATGTGCCAAACCTTAGTTAGGAGCAGAGCCATGCTACAGGTGAAAAAAGGGGGCGGGGGTACTGCTCTCTTGATTCCAATTCTGTCCTTTATTGAATTAGATCAGATTTTGTCTAATCTTTCAATAGGTTGACATGAAATAATATCTTATATTAAATTCCTGAGCTATATTGACAGTGGATGAAAACCCATGTACAAGTAGTCATGCAGAAATTTTAGAGATTCCAGATGGGAAGTATTTAACTACAAATGGTTGATTTATGGAGATGGGACCTTATGTGGGTATGGAGTTTGATTCTGAAGAGGCTGCCAAGGCATTTTACAAATGCATGTGTCACACGACTAGGATCTATCATGTGTATTGATGCATTTTGGTGATCCATGTGTGGTGGCAGGGTTGTTTGGTGTAGGCTAGTATGTAACAAAGAAGGTTTCCATAAGCTCAGGCCTAAGCAGAGTGAAAACAGGAAGCTCAGGGAAATCACTAGGGGAGGATGTTTGGCAATGATAATAGTGGATAAAGAGAGCTGGGAAATGGATTGTCACAAAATTATATAACGAGCATAATCATCCCTTGGTTGTCACATCTGCTAATGCTCGCAGCAGTGCTATCTCAAACACTAGTAAGTCATTCAAGATTCCTTGACTATGATAGTTCTCCTCTCATCTCAATTTGCTAGCAGTTCATACTCCTTGACAAATATCCCATGAGTTTTGAGCTATCATTTTGTGGTTTAAAATTTTATAAACCAGTCTTCTCTCCTCCTATTTACTTTCTATGATGTGCCAAAAGTCAGTTTTATTCTAAGGTGTGTAGATTTGGTTTAACTTTTGAGGTTTTTCTAATTTTGAAGTCAGTCCTAGCTAGAATTGTTTAAAAAGTTCTAGGCCAGATCTTTGACTAGCTTTCTTTCGTTCCTAACGGAGAGTGTTTCATCTATCCTAGTATCCTTGTGGATGAATTTTCCTCTTTTCTGTAGCAAAACCTAGTAATAAACCTGTTTCCTCATGACTACTATTTTGCATTCTTCTTGGCCTTCAATAATTGGTACAAGCATCTTCTTATATCTGCAGCTCTCTAAGGTTTGAAACTACTAGTCATTAAGACTTACAATAAAGAAACGTTCTTTTCTTGACTTGACCTGCATGCACTATATCTACCTTTTTCGAGGAATTAATTTCAATGTCAATAAAATAAATGAAAGCTTAATTCTTTCCTCATTGTCCTCTTATTCTTTTAGCCATCTTGTGGAGGTCTCCCAGGGAGATCACATCCTTCTTCCTATTTTGTACCTGTAATCCATTGCCAGAAGTGCAAACATTGTCGCCCACAGTGTCAATTCCTCACTTGGTTGCATGACTGACAATCCCCAAGTCAGGGACAGATTGTATAACATAGAAAGGCGCTTCTTGATCTTATCATTGACCTAAGCTTGGGCATCTGAGGGTTTCTTTCTTTGTTTCGCTTATGAGAGATTGATATCCTTGCAGTGGGACCTCATAATCCTCTACTAACTGCCACATGCATACATTCTAATCATCTCTTGGTTTGTATTTGGACAATATGAGTGGGTGATGTTTTCAATTCAGATTATGGTTAACACCTCATCTCATAAATAGTGTTGGAAAATTATATTTTGCAATGTTAGAATAGATGCTATATAGTTACCTTGGCTGATGGCTCTGGTACGTTATATCAGTATGTATGATAAAAGAAATATGAAAGGATTTCAACACTTCACTGACGTAGCTTAGTAAGTTCCAGTTGATTGGTGTTGGAAAGCATCCCGCTTCCTCAATTTTTCTTGTAGAAATGAATCTGGGGTTTGCATTTTCTGTACTTGATTCTTCATTCTACACCCCCTCCTTTTTCTCAGATTTGAGGATGCTTGTGTAAAGTTTCATGCTGATGCCAGAGTTAGTTCAAATATTGTGTTTACTTTTGCCTTGTTTTTACTTTCCTCAGCATGCTTTCTTTTATGAAATGATTTATCTAGAATAAGCATATTCCATTTCTTCACATATTTTAAGTCAAGTGCTTGGAAATCTTTGTTCTGAAGGAAAAGATAAAAATTACTAATTATCATAGTATGGAAAAATTAAGCTAATAATAGAAAAAGGAGACAGGGATCTTAAGCTAAGTACTTTTCCCTTATCTAATTGAACCTTGTCCAATTGTTAAGGTTTGAACGAATTCCTCTTGCTGAGGTATAATTCCATTCTCATCTGAAATTTGCAATAGAAAATGCCGAAAAAGACTTGACGCTGGCATCTTCTATCAGAGAGATAAATTGAGAATTTCCATGGATGAACAATTTCATATACATACAGTTATTTCTTTGTCATTATCAATTTAATGTTCATCCAAATGTAGTAGGATGTCCTCATTGTTTCTGCATTTGCATTGCTCTGCTTCAATCCTGTATATGTCTGCAAATTCTCTATTTTTCTGCATCAAATTTTTGACATTATTTCAGTTACATCTTCTCTTGTAAACTGTAGGATGAGAAACATGTAAAGATCCGGGAATTGACAGCTGAGTTGCTGAGAGGCGGAAAATGTCTGCAACTATTTAGGAACAGCTTGGTATGGTTTTAAGAGATATCAAAGAACATACAGAACATCTTTCAAGAAGTATTCTCACAGAGATGATACTCCTAGAGGATTCTGTATAAGCTTCTTTTGTACTTCTAGAACGTTTGGGCCATAAAACCAGTTATAGGTTCAATTGATGTCCCCTTTACCTGTTAAAAATAAGGCAGGCTATTTTTGTAGTTGTTCAAAATGCCTGTATTATCCATTTGACAATGAAATTATGAGGTTTTGTAATTCTAGTATACCTTTCTAAGATTCAATCATCTAATGTCATTTTTAATTAAATTTAAAATGTTATTAAAGAAAGTTAATATAGCTTTATTGTAAAAATAAATAAATAAATATTTGTTGCTATATTAAGTCTAAAAGTAAATTTGGGGACAATGTCTTGCTGGTGGATTTTTGTAAAGTTCTTTGTCATGATATATATCATGGACTGGACGACGACATCTACTCTTTTTCTTTCTTTCTTTTGTTTCAGTGACATCTACACCCACTACTAATAGGAGAAAACCACCCAATTATTTGGAGGATTATTAAATTTAGCATGATATTTAATAAATGAAACACATTTTAATGGTAAACTATTCAAATTACTTTTATTCCAAAAATAATTTTATTGATGGTTTCTGAAATCATATATTTTTTATTTTTAATTTTTGATACTCATATACAATAATTTGTTAAAATTTTTTGTATGATCCATTTGAAGTTATTCAAGAAAATCTCATTGAATTACGATATATTTTTATTATCGATAATATTTTTAATAGTCGAGATAAACTTATTAATTTGATTCTTATTCATTTGGTTGAATAAATAGGACGGTATAATAACATGTATCTTGTTATTAATTGATCTATAAATACAATTGACATGAGAAGATTTTGGATTTGTTGCGTGCGATCCGATAAATATGTAACGTTTGTAAATTTTTTTTGCTTTATGTAACATTTTTATTTTTAGACTTATGTATCATTTTTTTATCTTAATTGACATTTTTAAATATTAATACATAAAGATGATAACATAACATAAAATACAAATAGTAAATAATACAAAAATAATATTAATGTAAATAAAGCATAATATGCCTTGTCATCCTGATCAACATGCATAAACACTCAAATAATCCACCATAGAAATATGTGTATACTCTAATAATATATTATTAATATTAAATTAATATTATTAAATGAAGATATTTAAACAAAAATAATACTATAATATGATATTAATAATACTAATATTATTAAATAATAATATATCATTTTATGATAAGACTAATTATATTATAGTAAAAATGATATGTAAACATAAAAACAATGGTACATAAGTCTAAAATTAAAATGATATCTAAGACCAAAAATAAAAATGATACTATAACAAAATATTAAGGTTCTATCTCTTTGACCCAACTAATAAAGTCATCTCAACTATTAAAAATATTGTCAATAGTAAAGATATTTTGTAAATCAATGAGATTTTTTGAATAAATTCAAATGAATCCAATAAATATTTTTACAAATGATTGTTAAAAAAAAAAATGCACGGCTCCATAAGTCATATACCGATATTTATGTGTAAAATTCATTTTTGGAATAAAGATATTTTGGATAGTTCACCATTAAAATGTAATGCATTTAATAAATGACATGATGCATTTAAAAATCATGATTATTTTCAATAGATATAGAATCAAATCTTTTCATTTTCTCTCGTATTTTTCCTCCTTTTTTTTTCCATTCATCACAATTTGGAACTTTTCCTTATAATATAAATACTTGTCTTTTTATGATTTTTTTATCATACCTTTTCTCATTTAATATAAATTATTTTCAAGACTCATATTTAGAAAGTAGAATAATGAATATTGAGAAATTTTGTAAAATATATCTTTTTTAAAAAAATCAAAATTGAATATTGATAAATTTTATAGAATGTATAGCATCAAATATTTATTTTCTTAAATAAATATAAAACACTTCTCTTGCACAATCTCTTGTGATCTTTGTGAACCACTTGTAAGGTATAAATACAATGTTTATAATAGGACATCTTAATTTGTGATTCACAAAACTCATATTTACTTAAGATTTTTTTATATATTAATAGAAAATAAAGAGGTAAAGTATTATTTATTTACTCTTTTAAAAGTTTATAATCTTTTCATTTGAAATTAAATATTCAATTTTCTAAAATAAATTATTTTCCATAAAAGTACCACTGACAAAATGAATTAACAAAGTTACTAAGTTAATGATATAATATAACCAATAGTCGCAGCCACTCTCAATAATATTTCCCCCAGTCGGATAATTCAACCTTTACGGCTATAACCTTTCGCCAAATTCATACTCTGAATTCTGATTTTGAGTAGAGCTCTTTGACTGTGAGCAGTACAGAGACTGGGTTTTCTCTCTTTCCCTGTGTCATCTGCAACTGTAAGTATCTCTAAGCTTTCTGAATGTACGTTCTTGGATCTAACAAGTACAAGTAGAGTAATTCATGGTTCAAAAAGGGTTTTGTAAAAGATGTTTTTACTCTTTTCAGTGCTTCCTTTTTATTCATTTGCTTCAAAAATTGCAGCTTTTTAGCATTGACCTTGAAGAAAGTATGGAAGTGGTGGGAGCAGGTCATCCTTATGTCCCAAAAGATTTGGTATTGCCTGATTATGTGCCTGTGTTCCTCCCTCAATCTACCATAATTGGCGCTTATCTTCTCGCTTCCTTGCTGGTTGTGTCCATAGTTTGGATCGGCTCTGGTTAGTATCCCATCTCGGTTCAAATTGGATTAGTAGTGCTACAATGCTATATCTAGTTTATTGGTCTTATGTTGGTTGCTGTTGTCCTAATAAAATGGACAAATTAAATTTGCGCATTGCTCTAGTTTCTTTTACCGTTGGTTTAGCTAGTAAGTCCCAATTCCGATTCTGAAAAGCTGAAGGAACTCAATTCTTTTGTCTAGTATATGTACAATCTTGAATTGTTTTTGCGTTAAGTGGATGATGTTTCATATGCATCCTTTTCGAGCTATTGTTTAGCTCTGTTCGAAACATGGAACTCGTCTATGCTATTATGGTTCATCTGTTCCCAAAGCACCATCCTGGAAATTGGGGTTAATTGATATTTATGTGAATCAATCGAGACCTATACCATGCATCCTTACTTAACATTACGCTATGAATTTGAAGGATAAAGGATAAGTCATTGTTCTTACGATTGTCCCTCCCAGAATTTTTCCCTTTTCTCAAATTGGAGATGGAAGGTTCAAGACCTTTGTATATCAATATTTCTATTCCTAGAAAATACTTGATTTGTTCTTAAGGTACCATATACAAAAGTAA
This sequence comes from Apocynum venetum, assembly GCA_019593545.1. Lineage (NCBI taxonomy): Eukaryota > Viridiplantae > Streptophyta > Magnoliopsida > Gentianales > Apocynaceae > Apocynum > Apocynum venetum. The sequence goes on from SRSM01000324.1 coordinate 4,878,265, forward strand.
TCCCAACATGAGTTTCTAGGAGAATATGACAGATACCAAATGGGATTTTTCTGAAAAGTTTTATGCTTGGTTGTTGCATATCAGATGCACCCAAAATTGAAGACACTGAAAAGTATTCAATGACTTAAACATGGTATTTGCTTTTGCATATTTTACCAGTTTTATAGGCTCCAAGTAGTTGGGAACCTAATAATTTTCATATGGATGTTTACTGTATGACTCCTATGCTGTAACTCACTGGACTCGAATTAGTTACATTAGGACTTCGTACTCATACATCTATATGTCTATATACAAACCTACTAAGTGTTATCTATTCTCCATATTGATGAAAGTGTAAATCATTCTTAAGTGTCTGGGCAGTAGCTTAATGCTCCTACTTGTCATTTTATAATGTCGCAATAAGAATGCATATCATTTTATCACCATTCAACCAAATAAATGCTTAACTTATCCTATAACTCTGGGCATACAAGTTCCAAAGAAGATTAACTCATCTCATGCTTTATTTCTCTTACAGCACCTAAGAAAATCATTACTTACATAGCATGGTGATTTGTTATTGTAGAATTTAAATTTTCTAATCCTAAGCCATCTTGACCATGAAAATGGAGGAAGTATGCGTATGGTTTGAGGTCTACATTTTATGACATACATTCTTGAAATACTTGAGCTATGCCATATTGACCATGAAAAATAATTCCATTGAGGATGTTATTATGTTAATGTTATTTTTGGGTACACAGTTATAATATAAGCTTGAATTTTCTGAATCTATGCAATGTTGGCTATGGAAAATAAAATGGGAACGAGGAAGCCTAAATCTTATATTTAGGTCTACCTACTATGATATACTCAACTATTAGCAAATATATTTGCTTATGGCTTATAAAGTTTGAAATTCTGATTGATTTCCCTTGAAATGCCAGGGCTAATAAAAAAAATCTCGAAGTTAGATAGGGTTCTTATGTGCTGGTGGATTTTCACGGGCCTGACCCACATGGTTCTTGAGGGTTATTTTGTTTTTTCTCCTGAATTCTTCAAGGAAAAAACTCACTTTTTCCTTGCAGAAGTCTGTAAGTTCCTCATTCTTTTAATTAGTTCAGTCCTGACCTCTAGTTGGCATTGTTATTGATTTGAGGTCCAACAAATAATGGCAGGGAAAGAATATAGCAAAGGTGATTCAAGATACGCTGCACGGGATTCTGGAGTTGTTTCTGTTGAAGGAATTACAGCAGTATTAGAGGGTCCTGCTTGCCTTCTTGCCCTGTATGTTTATTGAAGAGGCACCTTCAATTTTAGTGGATATTGTTAATCCGCTTTACTAGATTTTTTAACTGTATGTTATACATTTGGATGCCAACTCTCTCTCACCAATTTTGAGTAATATGGTAATTGAATCTTGGCAGGTATGCTATTGCTACAAAGAAGTCGTATAGGTATGTACTTCAGCTGGCAATTTCTTTGGGGCAGCTCTATGGAACTCTCGTATACTTCCTGACTTCTTACTTGGATGGAGATGATTTTGCTACAAACATGTTCTATTATTATTCATACTACGTTCTTGCAAATTCCTTTTGGATTTTCATACCCACAATGATATCAATCTACTGCTGGAAGAAGATATGTGCTGCAATCCAAGCCCAGGAAGAGAAAAAGACTAAACTCCGCTAAGGTTGAACTTTCGTCTAGATTTTCTGTTTCTCAATGAGTTGCGTAAGAACTGAAAACTCCCAATTTCTTTATGGAGGGCACTCTCTTGTTTTATTTAAAAAATTAAAAAGATATACTCGGGAAACTTTCCATTGAGGTATGATGCCTCTATTTCTCTTTGTTTCGATGAAAATACGCCACATCCTTCTGTTCGTCTATTTCGTTCTTCTCATGTGCATGTCCTTTCTGGGGAGATCGATGGTCTAGTCAATTGATGTTTTAGACAACTGGACAAAATATTGGATTTCTAGTAGAAAGCACATTGAAATAATTCTCAGATTCAGGCTACGGAGATGGACCGTTTCCTAGATAGGAACTGTATAATTGCTTTCTCAACTGATCGAATGCCACATGTAGCTGCCCATATGTTCCATCAAGTTGTGTTTAAAGGTGACTGAATCCTCTCAGAGAGACATGACCAAACATGTTCTTGTGGATGTGGTAAATCGAATTCATAGTAAACCATCCAATAGCAAGATGTACTCAAATTGCTCAAGGGCCTTCTACCTGGATTTTAAATTGGAGTTCCCAATTCTTAGTGATGCCAGTGTTAACCAGCAGCACACTGTTGCACCCAGCAGCATAGTGGCCCGCAGTTCTTAAAATAGAATCCGCAAACAGTACATTCAAAGCCGTGATTGGTTAATACCAAAGGAAAAGACCTCCAGTATATAAGAGTTTTTATAATATAAATATCTCAGATCCCCAAGAAAGATAAGAATTTCCAAAATAGAACAAGGAACTGCCTTCATCAAATCTCATTTACAATGCCAAAGGATATACTGGAAGCCAAAGTTTTTGTTCCCTTTTCTTCCCCCTTTCCTTTGCATTGTAGTCAAATACACATAGAAGGGAGTTGAAAGAAATTACCCTTTAAAAAAAAAAAAAAACAAAAGGAAGAAGAAAATCTGTGTTCTTAAACCTATTTCAAGTTGTCAATACAAATGCAGCACGTGTATCCCATCTACTTCACCATCCATACTTTCCTTGCGTTTGAGCCTTAGTGAGGAACCCTCGGGAACGCCTCTCTGCTAGCTCCGTCTCTTTCTGCCTCATGTCGAAGTATAAGCTACCTATCTGATGCTTCCTCTTATGCAGCTTTGTAGGCTTCCCTTCGTTGAAGCAGGCTGCAGTGCAAGTAAAATTCTGAATGTTAGGAGCTGCCGGTGTAAATTGGAGAATTTTTTTTTGCAAACATCAGGAGTTTCCAGTGTATAAAATAAGTAAATGAAAATGCAAGCTTGACAAGTCAAAAACAAGAAGTAAATCAGACCATTAGTTATTCACTACCACCAATAATTTCATTAAAACAGTTTTCTGTTCAGTGAACATAGATAAGATTCCAGAGATCACAGAAATGGCATTAATATTAGCAGTTCAAACCCAAATATTATATGAATAATAAAACTTGAATCCTAATGCACATGCTTAGTATGGATCCTGAATTAAGTACTCTCAATAATGTAACTCATCAAATTCAAAGCACACTTACATGGGAAAAATACAAATATCTTCCCATGTTATCTAGCAAAACAATGTCTTGTCCTATTTCCTAGAAGTCGCACGAGAACTGGTATTAAATCTTGCATATATTATGTTCTCTATATGCCATGTCATCATGAAGTTTGCACTTTCTCCATACCATGTCAGTAGTTTAACAGAAAAAAGTGAAGAAATTTTACATTGTTTCACTCATCAAGTTTACCTTGCAACTGCTCAAAATGAAATAACAAACAACTTTCCAAAGCATTGTCCACGGATTGAGAAGTTCGTTAATTTAATTAAACAAATGAAAAGCTGAAAGTAGTCATCATTACAAGATTTATGACAACAGAACATGCATTACTTTCTACGTTGAACATATGGAATCAATTTGAATATTATGCAGACAAATGATACATCATTCTAAAGTCAATGGTCAAAAGTTCACCCAGAAGGAGCCAATTTGAATTTCAGCACCAAACCAAAGATTTAGGGTCTGTTCCAGTTGCTTACATACGCTACTTTCATTTGTTTTAAACTGAAAAGCTGTTATGAGGTGATCTCGGTTGCTTTTTCACTCATGACTTAGTTTTTAAAGGCAAAGCTATTTATACCAGCAACCTTGCAGGTGCTTTCTAATACTGCTTGTGCTTATTAATTTTGTAGATTTGTTTAACTGAATGGGTTTAATCTTTGCAATATTCTTGTTTCATTTAGCTATTATAGATGATCTAGATCCATAAAAGCTTGTTTTAGCATTCCCTTTACTGCTCCACCTCCACTCACTTCATAGAATGATGTCCTAATAGCAAATTCTTTCCTATTTCATTTTATAGGGTGACTTTTTGGGTTCCATTCACTGCCTCTAAGCTAGTATTACCCAACCAGAGCAAAATGTAAATGACAGAGGCAGATTGTATCATCTACTGCATTTAAAGTGTAAAGAAAATTCTGTCAAGAACCAACATCAACATAAGTTAGCTACATTTACATTGAACACTAAGATCATAAAAGTGTGCATATAAATCAGAAAAGTTCCCTTATAAATGAGCACTCCCTTGGATAGAAATGTCCAAGTTTATCAAAGGGCTTTCTAGTTCTTGGTCATAGAGCACCCAGCTTTAAGCAAGCAAGGGCCAGGGCACAAGGGCATGGACCATGGTAGTATCCAGGTGTGAATACCCCAGGAGGGACTCCAATAAGCAGAAATCTACTCACAGGCCAAAACAACATCCAAACACTCGAATGTAAGAGTAAGGAATCACCCAACAAATGCACAAGGTTAAAGGGGGAAGGAGACAAGAACCTCGCTTTCAGAAAAGTGATGGTCAGAATCTTATTTGAACTGAGAGAATAACTGACTAAGCTGACACACACACAAAAAATGCCAATCCTGCCTCGTGCGTTTCCATGAAATTGTGCCAACCAACTGACTTTGACCGATATGAAATTTGTGCAGGCAAGCATTCAATGCAATGTGCAAAGTTGAAACTATAAAAACCTAATTTATGATTCTAAGTATCATATTTAAAGGAACTTACACCAGAAAACTGAATGGATTTAGTCCCATCTAAAGAAATTTGATTGCATGGGTTGTTCTATAACGCAATATGAACTCAAGAATTCTACGCACCTATAATCATTCTAGATTTTCAGGAGGATCTTAACCCGGCTAATATAACAGCTACAACCAGTATACAATCTAAGAGTAAAATATAGCAGTAAAAATTATAATAGCATTTCAACCATAAAAATAATATATTAGAAAAAAATGATTAAATCAGTTAGCTATCAGAGAAAAGAAATTATGTTACCTGATAAGCGGGTCCAAAAGCAATACCAGTTAGCTTGACCTGGTCCTCTCGAGGCCGATTCTTCATTAATTCATCCTGCTTCACCTCAACTATTTCTGGCGGGGCACCATTCCTACCTCTCTTCCCAGGCATTCTCATTTGTGGCACTGCACTTGCAGTTGACCCCTCAGTCCAGTTACTCTGATATTGCCCATAAGAAGCATAACTGCCATGGTCACTACCATAATTGGCAAAATCCACAGTTTCTCCACCCAAATTCGAATAATCCTCACCAGTAACACCGCTATTACCATAACCACTGTATCCATCGTAACTAACATAATTCTCACTTCCAGAGTCCCAACTAGAATAATCACCACCGGGCACTTGATCAGAAGAACCACTAGCATCACTCGGTACCTGATTACCAGCTGATTCTCTGTCATTATATCCCCCATTAAAACTTGCTATACTTTCAGTCCCAGCATTTGCAATATCTGAATCATTTGAACCTGGCACTTCGGTCTCGAGCATTGACCGCCTACCTGTCCCTGAAGCCGAAGGAAATGCACCCAATGTCGTGGAGTTCCTGGGCTTAGGAATACTTGATAAAAATGACTTGACAGATGAAGTCTGGATCAAAGACTCTGACCTTTTCCTCTTCTTCTCCTTCTCATCTTCATCCTCATCATCTTCATCTTCTGGCCCGAAATTGGCAGGAGGATTCATAGTAGGAGGCCTAAATTGAACAACCTTTCTTGAAGCAGGCGCCGGAGAAGCCGATGTTGACTGAGGAAGAATTTGTCGTTCAGCATTGTGGGTCTTGGGGGATGGAAGAGAAGAGAAGAGAGAAGAAGAGGACGGTTTGGGCTGAGGAACAGACGAGAACAAAGATGAAGACAGCCTAGGAAGAGACGGAGGCAGACCCGAATCCTCCCGATTTTCCTGCAATTTATGTTCTTCTTCTTCACTTTTGGGTACAGACGAAATAGGGTTTTGGACTTTGGGAGGAGGAAGGAAAGAAAAGAGGGACGAAGACGACTTTGGAGGTGGGAGAGAAGATAAGAATCTACCGGTCTTGGGAGCTTCAACTTGTTCCGGAGGACTTGAACGTAGATTTACTTGTTGTGATTCTTCATCTTCTTCGTCAGAAGAGGCGTAGCTGGCCAGCAAAGAATCCATAAGCAGAAATAGAAAACCCTAATGAAGCTAAATTAGGTTTTCTGGCGGGGAACAAACACCGGGGCGACGTCGATAGCGGGGCCTTCTGGAGGTAATTGAACGGATGCTTTTGGGTTCAATGGATTTTGTCCGATCGGCGGTTTATCGACTAATTCTTATTTCTATTTTTTTTTTCTTTTTCCGTTTGGCCTGTTTGGTTCATACACCCAGCGCAGCGGTCTTGTAATAAGAGAAGAGAATACCTTGCTAATTCTTAAATATACATAATAACTAAAGCTTCTATATAAATCCTAATAGAATTAGGAGATTGTCATCTTCATTTAACAGACAGATGTACTGAAGGGATATCAATTTTGTAATTTTGTTTTTTAATATTGCACTCGTTTATTTTAGTTAGATGGATGTACATGAATCTTTAAGAATATTTTAAAAATCAATTTATCTATTACAAATGTGAATGTAATCTTTATTTTATCGTAATTCTTATCTTAATTCTAGTCACATGTGAATTTTTAATGTTAGCAATTTAAAAATACATATGTTGTTTGAATAATTAAGGAAAATATCAGGGAAAAGGGGAAAAAAGAAGAAGAAGAGAGAATGATGTGATCAAGGTACCTTTTCTAGAATCATCTTCTTCTATAAGTTATAGCAATATTATCGTCTTATAAATTTGATTACAAATTAACATTTGACATTGACTTCTTATTGTAATTGAAGCCTACTGGCCTGTTTGATTCAAGGATTTCAACGAGGGAAAGGAAAATTGACTCTTTGGGAAATTAAAAATGCAGATGTTGTTTGGTTAATTAAGGGAAATACCAAAGAAAATGAGGAATGATTTTCAATTGTTTGATCAATAGATTTTAGGATGGGAATGGAAAAGGAAGTTAGAAAACACTAAAAAGATCAAGAATTCAAGATACCTCTTCCCAATTATCTTCTTTCATTGCAATATTGTCATCTTATAAATATGTTTTTAAGTTGTGCTATTGGATATAAATTATAACATATAACTAAAAATAGAAGTCGTGTAATTTTTTACAAGGAAATTTTCTCAGTCTTGATTGAACAATAAAAAATGCTTAAATTTTCTATTGTGTTTGGAGTTGAAGGTCCCCTGTCTTTTGAATCGGACGACATGGGGAGTTTCTGATTTGAATTGAACCAAGAAAAGAAGTTCAACTTATGACTTGAATTGATGAATCGTGGCTTTCCTATGATTTTCCTGTTTCTTTTGTGCGGAGAAGGATTTCCCACACTTCAAGTTAAACTTATCTCCCATTGATTTCCCTGCTTGATTTTTCTCAATGTTTTCTCTTACTACCAATCAGGTCAAAAGCCTTTCTCAACCAAACAGGCCCTAACTGATGATTACACATTCTCAACAGCTAAATAAATTGCACAAAGAAAGAAAATGGAAATGAGAAATCAATCTCCCAAGTGTTTATCTATTTTGTCACATTTATGAGTGGATATATATTTGGCAAAGTATACAACATTTTGCAGCTTATCCAAAATAGCAGACTATTCATTAATCACAAAAAAAGATAATATAAACTAAAAACTAAAAAAAAGAAAAATTGTAGCATATGACATTTTCTTTAAATTAATTTACTTCAGATAATTGGGAAGCCTTCCAAAAACAAGTCTTTATTTATTTTTCTTTTTTAAAATTTGTTCTAATAACAAGGGAGAAATGACATTATGCAGCTTAAACTTTCAATAAAACCTGAATTTCATTAGAAACACCAAAAGCCTTTCCCCATTGATTCAAGAAGCATCTCAATAACTTTTCCTCCCACCTTCTGAAACAAGAAGCAGTATAGCAATGCAAGCATTCCCTAGGTAACATTAAAGAAAACTATATGAAATTTTTGGCAGGCAGCATGGTCACAACATTTGATGTATATCAAACTAGTTTATTCAAGCATTCAGATCAATCTTTCAAGCCAAATGAAATCAGCTTCAATTTTTCAAATGGTTGTAAATCATTCATTCCAGATATAACTGAATAGAATAAACATCTTTCTGCAAGTAGCATGGGAAAGACAATTCAATTGATCAATTCTAAGTTATTGACCATTTAGCTTTGGAAGTAGGAATTGAGAATGTTTCTTCCAAGCAAGTTTAAGCACGCAAAAGGCATAAGGCGAAAACAAAATCAATGTTTAGTAATATTAAGTATCTAAGTGAAGCATGTAATTATCCAGACATAACAGTGCATTAATCATTTGAAGACACATGCAGATCAGTAGCAAAGAGAAGGACATCAGAAGGATCTCATCACACAATATCAAAATGAACTTAAAAGTTGCAAGAGGCTTTTGGTTTGTGTTCACTCCTTTGAAGGTGGGCCTGAATATAATAATTTCTGCACTTGCGTATCAGGAGTTTGATAATTGAAACCTCTTCCCCATCCATTTCTCACTATATTGAGGATATCAGAAAGAAAACGAAACACTAAGCAGCAAGAAAACAAAGGCAATTATATATCTTTGAAAAGATGCTTCATGCCATGATGCATGTGACTTTAGTGAAGTAGTATAAGTTCTAACTTCAAGCAGTCAGTATGTGAATCTCTACTACTAATTAATCAGATTCATACTGAGTCACTGAAAATTAGCAATGCGCCCATTTCCAGTTAGATAGACAGTATACGACTACTCTAGATCACCATCCATATGCTGTCAACAGCTGAAGATAGTTAGTGTACTTGAATTCTTTGCCAGAACAAAATCGATAACCAAATCTTTTGGATACATTTTGGAGTTCAAGAAATCAATCTACAACCTAACAGAGGCCCAAATTCAAATACGATCTGAAACAAAGCTTTAGTTACAGGTATAGAAGTTTCTTCAAACGAGTAACACCTATCATAATATTCTTCTATTAAACCATATTCAATCTAGAATGGAAGTGACTTTTTACAAAAGAGCTGCCAGAATTTCCAGGTGAAACATTATTTAAATGCCCCGATAATCCTCTTTCTCTGAAATGAAATGAGATTCAGAAAATAAAAAAGTTTGGACCATAAATATAGTCATATGTTTGACATAAAAGATCTAAACTTGAACCAATAAGTTTATACGGTTTTCCTATGCGAGTAATTTAAATGGCCAAAAGATAAGTAATTCTCAAAATTACTCCTATTGAACAGATATTCAGATTTCTAATATAAAGAAACAACCTCAAGCCATAAGATGCCCGTAGCATTCTGATTCTACAATATACATAGATGCAAATTCGAAAAATTTCCAGCTGTATACTCATTCAATGCAGAAAAGCATAGACAGCAGTCGAAATATAGACTATAAGAGCAGTGGAAACCAAAATAATGAGAACAGAAACTGAATGAACCGCAGATTTGCTCCCACAAGACAACATTCCCAGCCTTATTTCGATCACATTCACCATGGAAAGCATCAGAAATAAGCAACCCATCACTGAACCCATTGCGGAACCCAACATCCCAAATCTCAAGACCTTGAAATTGATGTGGGCTCTAAAGGCCTCATCCACATCTTTACTGTTTAAAAGATTGATGGCCAGTTTGAGGCCCTGAGCTACAAGGGAGGAGAAAAGGAAAAAGCTGAAGGATATAACCTCGAAAACCAGTAGCTTCTTGGGCACATCAACGCCAGCATCACAAGCTGAATTTTCAAGACTGTGCTGGTTGGGCGTGGTTAAAGATAAGCCCACAAACACAGCAATTGTGAAGAGGGAGTTCACATTCACAAGACCGTCAAGAGCTGTAACATGGACACTGGTGGTGGAGGACGAGTCGTAGGTCGGTGTGGTGGAGGTAGTCCTTCTGGGTTCGGAGGAGTTATAATCTTTTGGATAGGTCTCAGATCTGTGAAAAATCAATAAGCAAAATACAAAAACAAAGATCACATCAGAAATTGTACATTAGCATGTCAAGAAAACACCAGTACACAAGGAGAAAGGGAAAAAGAAGATTACGATTCCATGATTGAACAGCTCTGTCTGCTTCTTGAAAGGGATCCAAAAGAAAATTAGAGAATCTGTAGGATTATGGTTGTGTTGATTTCTTGATGTTGCTAGGAGGTTTTGTGATTGTAGTATTTGCTGCTTTCCTGGAGTGGAAGGGAAAGTTGGCGACAGAATGGGTAAAGAGATGCTTTGCTTTGTCCTTCACTTTATGGGAACTGGGAAGTTCGTCTGAAGCTAGCTTCTTGCACAATAAACAGGGAAAACAATTTATTGAAGGCAAATGGGCAAAATTTCATTCCCAAATTTTAATTTGGTTGTTGACCTTTGTATTTTCAGGCAAAAATGTCTTTTAAACCTAGTTTGGAGACTTTAAAAAATAAAAATAATGTGTAAAGACTTTATTTATGAAAAGTAAATAGTTTGGGGATGAAATTTATTAATTTATTTTTTTAAGGGTTAAGTGAATAGTAAAATGACAAAAATACCCTTTGAATTAGTTAATTTTTTAATTTGATCAGTTGACCCTCAAGCAAAAAAGACATTAACCGACAAATCAAAATTAATTTGTGAACTTTAAAATATAAAAATAATGTTTAAAATTTTTATTTGCCAAACGTTAATAATTTGGAGACTAAATTTAGTCAATTTGCCTTTTTGAATGAATTTCGAATCATTAAATTAATGGAGTGTGACTGATACATTTCTGTAATTTCTTTAAACATCCGCTCTAAGATATTTTTATTATTTTTGCCTTAAAAAGAGAATGGTATAAACACAATTTTACCATTGAAAAGTGTGACAAAAAGTAACTAAATATTAAATAGTCAGTGCATGAAAATAAATCAAGAGAAATGGATGGTCCTTTTAAAATACTTATGAGAAATTGAGAATAAAACATGCATATTGCCCTTAGTGAAAATATTTAGTGAGGGAAAAAAAATATTCTTTGTAAAATATTTTATATCAAAATAGCATATAAAAATTCTAGTGAAAACATGCTTATTGCCCTTCTTAGTGAAAATATTTAGTGAGCAAAAAAAATATTTTTGTAAGATATTTTATATCAAAATAGCATAAAAATTCTAGTGAAAACAGAATTACACTTTTCTTTTGGGCAATAAGAGAGAAAAAATGTCACCTTTAGAACTCGTAAAATTTCATATCTAATTACTTGATAATATCCATATTTGCATATCCAGTTTGTATAATTGACAAATTGAATAATGTAATGGCATTCTCCACAAAGGCAACTATTTCAATCTAGAAATTAGAACTAAATAGAAAAGGAGAGAAAAAATAACACCATAATGTTATTAAGTTATCAAGGCTGTAAACGAGTCGAATTCGAGTTCAAAATTAATTGGCTCGAGACTCGTTAAATATGAATGTTTTGATCAACTAATAAATACATATATTTTTAATAAGAAAAATGATATAATTTGGAACAAATAAAAAAGAAAAATAAACTTATCAAACTGTGATGAGGTGACTACTAATTCAATTATCAACATCTTACTTAAGCAAACTGATGAACGTGTTGTTGCACTATCAAATTAATATCAATTTAACCAACTTATATAAATAGGGCAAGTAAGGGTCGAACCTACAAGAATTTGTAAATTTTCAGATAAAGTAACTAATCAAAATTTTGGAGGAAAAGATTAGATTTTTTATCTAAAAGATTAAAACTTTAAATAAAATAATTCACAAATCAACTAAAAATCAATAGATAGAAAAATGTTAGCAAGGACTTTGTATTCTAGTTTTATTTATTCAGAAATAATCATCGATAATATCTTATTTGAGTAATGACTTAAAAATTCCATATAGCGTTGCAAATTTCAATTCCTATAAATTAGGTTAATTACCGAGGAGCACGATAAATTAGCATTAATTTAATTAAACTAAATTACCGAAGCGTTCAAATAAGATAGATAATTAAGTTATTATGCATAAGGACAACATCAACACAAATTACATAAAATTAATGATCAATTAAAATCATGCAATTTGTTTCAAATAATTCTCTATTAATTAATCAAACACATATTTAAATTAATCAATACTTATTAGTTTTGATTATCGAAAATTGATTCTGCATAATCTTAATTAATCAACTATGTAAAATAATTAAGATGACCAATAATAATTGAGATAGCATAATTGATAGAATAAAATCTAAAATTGTTCAAATAATCAAATAGAAATAACGATCCATTGATCAAAATTTTAATGACATAACAAAAATCTCATATTCTCTAATAAAATAAACCTAATACATATCATTGCCAATTAAAGGAAACTACTCATAATTTATATAAAAAAAAACATCATAAAAAGATTAAGGAGAAAAAAGAAACTCATTAATCGAAAATTCGAATTCCTGAGAAAAATTCCTTAATTTTCTACAATGCCCGGGACAAAATATCTAATATGTTTTACATTCAAAACTAAACTATTAAACCCTATAAATTGTTAGAAAATGTCGTAGGGTTAATTACACAAAAATTCTAATTAAAAACTACTTAAAAATAGCTTAAAAACTTAAATCTGAAAAGTAGATATTCGTCATTACAAAGTAGACGATCTATATATGAGAGAAACATTTACGTATGAGCAAAAACTTCTAAAGGTGAACGTGTGAAGCTGCTAGACGTGTGCACTTCCAATTTCTTTTTCTACCCTATAAATTTCTTCTCCACGTCCAATTTCTTTTTCTACCGAATATTACTTGAAAACAAAAGTATAAGTGTAAAAAATCATTTAAAGTACACAAATATATAATTAATTAAATTTAAACTTATAAATAACACAATAAATACTATAAAAAAAAACTAATTATGATTCAATCATAAAGTATAATTCAATGTTGCCTGTTAGTCCCGTGTTGGGTTATTCATTGATGTCTAATCCTACAAACTTTACAAATGTCTAATTCTCAACATAAAGGGACTGTTGTTACATTACTAGTTACGAATAAAAAAAAGAAATATTACAAAGGCTGGAGTGTTGAATCTCACATTGTTAGATTGAAAAATATTGATTGAACTTGGACAATCCTTCTTCCTTAAAGTACTGTTTAGATTGAAATTAAATCCAAACTCAATTTTCAATATGAACTTAAAAAGCAAGAAGACGATGGTTGCAAATGCTTTCCAATTTTGTATATTATATACTCTTTTCATCGCGGGCAAGTTCATCGAATATAAGCGATATATTTGAATTTTCTTGCAGTTAAAATTTTTGAAGTTTAATATGATAATATCCATCTAATTATTCTATTAAATAATGATACTATATCTGCAGTTAGAATATAAGCTGCTTCAAAATTTTGTCCATCAAATTAAGAATTAAGAGAATAATATAGTTTTCAGAAAAATTATTTAAAAAAATATCTTGTTAAATTACTCCAAAAATTTAAAACTAATGTATGTATAACGTTTAAGATGAAATAAAAGAAAAAGATATTGTAAGAATAACTTTAAGAAATAATAAATAGTTATTAAAGTTTTATAAAAAAAACTACTTAATAAGAATATAATAAGAAATAGACAATTATTAATGCATCTAGAATAATAAGGTCATATATTTTGAATCAATAAAATATGTTCTAAAAGTCGTTTATTTTGAACTAGGACAACTATAAAAGTGACATATATGCAAAAGAATTTGTTCGGGTATAGTCTTGTATTAAATACTAACACATATTCCACATATTTTGTAACTTGACCAATTCAAAAACTAGAAATGTCATAATCATTGAATTAACTAATATCATTCAATGGTAAATTCATCCAGAGATGTAAATGTCGTCCAAGAAATGGAGTAATACTCGTAATTGAATCGGAAGGGGAAAAAAGAAAAAAAAGAGGAAACTTTCAAAGTATTAAACAAAGGAATCTTAGACCATCCCAAGTCAAATCATATAAATATCCCAAGTGATTATTTTTTATAAAGAGAAAAAGGGAAGGAATTTTTTTTCTTCTAGAAATGGTTTCCACCCTGGGAAAAATACTCATATATAGTAGATAATTGTATTAAAAGTTGTATTTATTGATATAATTTTATGTGATACAATATTTAAATGTTCTGTTCTAAAATTGAGATTGTGTAATTAGTATTTTTTTTTAGAATTAATTGACAAAACATGAGAAAATAAATCGCAACATATGAGGACCATATTGCCTACTTTTGTTTTAATCTATAAATTATTTTTTAAAAACTTTATTAGTATTTATTCAAAAATCAAAGTTGCAAAATTCAACGTAGACTAGGTGAAATGCAATGCAAATGAGAGAGAGAGAGAGTTAAAATTCAACATAGATAGTCATAGAAAATTAATTCAACAGAGATATTAGATAGTCATAGAAAGTTCTTATTCCACGTTGAGAATCTCTTTCCATGAACTGTCTGCGGGTTTTCTTCATACGTTCCTACTTACTAACCGTGTCATAGACTCTCAGCCAATTGAGCTAGGATTGGGTAATCGTGCCCACCAAAATTCTAAAATTTGTTGTTGTTTTTTTAAAATTTTATTTTAAATACACTAAATTTTATCACGAGAATGATTCGAATTTATAATTTTGTAAATGCATAAGTGATATTGTTTGCCCACTAAACTTTACATGTCAATTGTTGTTTCCTTTCTTGATATTTTTATTTATAAAAAATGTTATAAATTCAGTTTCTACACTATAATGTATTTTTTTTGTCTAAAATAAAATCTTCACAATAAAATATTTAAAATCGATTGTCCAATCTAAGCATAATTTTCATTTAGAATTATATATTGAAATTTAAAAGAATCATATACTAATACAATGACAATATTAACAAGAAGAATATTATAATAATTTTATCCTTAAGTGAAGTCTCTATTTATTTATTTTTTGTACAAGTCAGACATTAATGGAATAAATGACTTTTTTTTTAAAAAAAAAACTATTATTTTTCATGACAAGAAACCTTGTTTCTCTACTTCTTTCTCTACTTGAGAATAACATATCTCTTATAATAACCTTTAAATAATATACGTTATATTAGGTAAATTTCTCATCCGGCTGAATTATCCAAAATAATGGAGGGTAGCTAGCTCTATGTTAAGAATATTACAAAGAACAATACACAATTTCATGAAGAGATTTAAACTCTGTAAGATAGCAAATTTTATGTTGCGGCGGCTAATTAAAACATGAATTAAAGAAAAATAAAATATAAGAATTTACATGATTTGATAATATGACTTGTATATACTGATCAGATAAATTAATTTTTTTTTGTGAAAACCGATTAAAATAAATCATATATATCCAAAGTTGGGTATATCTAATAATAATAAAATTATTATGCTAATTTCCTTTTAAGTCAAAAGATTATATTTATTTTTATAATATATAAAAAAATGAATATTCAATTTTGAATCTTGGGAGACGATTACATAATACATACCTCAATGCTGAGATGTCTGCTATTCTGGGTGTTGCGTATATAATGAGGTGGAGCTTCCGAGCATGTTGGACTAAAGGTTAGCAACTCACAAATACCATGAAGTGAAAAGGAACAGGTTTTTCTTCTTTCTTATGGGAATCAACAGAAAAGGAAGAATTGCAATTTCATATTTGGTATTCTTTAGTCTTCTAACCCAATTACATGCAAACTCAAGTCCATCTGTCCATGAGATCAAAGTTGGGCTTATTCTTGACATGGGATCTTGGACTGGTAAGACTGTTCATAGCTGCATTTCCATGGCAATTTCTGATTTTTATGCTTCAAATAGTCACTATAGAACAAGGATAGTTCTGCACGCGAGGAACTCCAAGGGAGAACTACTTCAGGCTATATCTGCAGGTCAGTTTCTTTCTCTTGGAGCCACTCTGCCTATTGCGTTATTTCTGTGTTTCTTCTCGTTCTGTAACCTTCATTCTTTTTTTTTTCTTTAATTTTTTTTTCCTTTTGTGGTTGTTGGGATGATGGAACCCCCCCCCCCCTTTTTTTTGCTGGTAGCAAATGAAATTCTGGTCTTGTTTACCAATATTTTTGTTGGATATATAAACAACCCCACTACTGTTGGTGGGACTTGATGTTATTCCCATTTATTTGGAGAAGGCTTCATTGGATAATGAAACCCATCTATTTCTACCCACATGTTGTCCCGGGATATGTTGTGTTCTGAAGTTTTCCATTAGGTATAGTGAGAATTAGATGTTGCAGAAACTTTGTTCGATCAAAGATAGCAGGCTAAAGATTGGCCTAATAAAAGTCTTGGTCTTGGTAACCTTTCGGGCTTATATTGCACGGGACAGTAGAATGTAGGAAAAGTAAGACAAGGGACAGTTAAAAGATTAAACAACTGTCATAATACCGGGGAAATTTATGGCAAATAAATGTTTCTTTTGCTGTGCAGCTCTGGATCTTCTGGAAAATGTTAAGGTGCAAACAATCATGGGACCTGAAGAACACTTGGAAGCAAAGTTCTTGGCTGCACTTGGAGAAAAATATGAAGTTCCTTATTTTTCTTTGTCGTCTATGGTTTCTTCCCCTGGGAAATACTCCTTCCTTGTTCAGATAAAACGAGACGAAACCATTCAGTTTAAGGGCATTGCATCTATGCTAAAATCATACAATTGGAGGAATGTAAACTTCATTTGTGAGGATAGTGATGAGGGAAGAGATATTTTACCATATATTTTGGATACTTTCCAAGAGGCTAATGTTCATATTACTTACCGGAGCATAATTTCTCCTTTCTCTACTGATGATCAAATCCTTTCTGAGCTCCATAAGCTCATGAGTGGGCAAACAACAATTAATGTGGTCCATTTGTCCCCATCACTTGCATCTCGCCTATTTATCAGTGCTAAAAGACTAGGAATGATGGAAAAAGGGTATGCTTGGATTTTAACTGACAAGATCATGAACGTCTTACATACCTTGGATCCTCAAGTGATTGAATCATTGCATGGAGCCCTGGGTTTCAAGGCCCATATTCCAGCCTCAAGCAAGTTATTTGACATTATTCTAAGATGGATGAAGGAATTTCATAGTAAGAAGGATCCTATGACAACGGCATTGATCACGGAGCTAGATGCATTGAGCATATGGGCATATGATACAGTCTTGGCACTGGCAGAGTCCTCTGAGAGAGTATTTATAGATTCAGGAAAAGAATGCTCAGGATTAAGTTTCAGGGACTCTGCTAATACATCAGCTTCTCAATGGGGTAGGAGACTTCTTAGGGAGATAGCAGGAACTAGGCTTGCGGGTTTAAGTGGTGAATTTCAATTCCTGAATGGAAAACTGCAGTCTGAAACTTACGTTATAGTGAATGTTATTGGAAAAAGAGAAAGGAGTGTTGGATTTTGGACATCAAAAGAAGGCCTTGTTAAAGAAATACAGCCAATAGTTACCGAGAGAGATCTCTCAACAAGAAGAGGTCTTGAAGCTATTGTGTGGCCCGGGTTTTCTACTACTGTACCAAAAGGTTGGCCCATGCTAACAAGTGGAAAAAAGCTAAGAATTGGTGTACCAAACCAACGGGGATTCAAGGAATTGGTAAATGTTTATCATGATCCTCAAACCAATACAACCATTTTTACAGGCTTCTGCATCAAGGTATTTGAGGCAGCTATTAAGTCATTAGACTATGAGGTACCTTATGAGTTCATTCCTTTTGTGAATGAAGAAGGGGAGAATCTCGGAAGTTACACTGATCTTATTGATCAAGTCTATTTTCAGGTACTTTCTCTATTTTATCATCCACAGAATTATATATATGATTGTATACCAAAAAACCCTTGCATTTTTACCAGTATATAATATTGCACTAAATAATTGAAACGTTAATAGTATCAGAACTCATACGTTCCAGAGCAGGGCAAGGGGAAAATTCAGTCACAGACACCAATCTTATTAGGCTTAAAACTCTTGTATATTATAATATTATAAATCTGCACATTCTAAATATCCTACTCTGCTATGTAATCACTTCACAAAGTGGATGTAAGGCCATCTCTAACCATGAACCCATCAAAGTTACATATTCCCCATTTTTTTTTGAGGCCCATTAATCCTACAAGTTGCAAGTAGCTGAAACGGTTGCTCCAGCTTGAAATGTCTTTCACCCACTCCAATGGTATACAACTCAAAGTTGGAGATGGCCTAAGGAAATATATTTATTTTTCAAAAGATGCTTATTTATTTAAATGGTATGCTTGGGCACTAATTTTCTGACATGAAGAAGTGTTAATAGGATGTCTTTTCTTTTGCACTGTCTATGAATAGAAGTATGATGGTGCAGTTGGGGACATAACAATCACAGCAAATAGATCTTTGTATGTCGACTTCACTTCTCCATATACCGATTCAGGGGCTGGAACCATAGCAAGACGTCAAACTGGTGACATGTGGGTTTTCTCCAAGCCCCTTAATGCTGAACTGTGGCTTACAAGTGCTGCCTTCTTTGTTCTAATGGGATCTGTTGTTTGGGCTATTGAACATCGTACCAATGAAGCATTCCAGGGTTCAATTTCACAACAAATTGGGACCATCTTGTGGTTTGGCTTTTCAACCCTTGTCTATGCTCATAGTAAGTATAATTCTCTGCAGTAATTGCATTACTCTGTTTGCATCACAAAATAACCGTGCTTCCTTTTTTTTTTTGGGTATTTAATTCAATATTGCAGGAGAAAAGTTGACTAGTAATTTGTCAAGGTTTGCGGTGATTATTTGGCTATTTGTAGTGCTAATATTGACTTCAAGCTACACTGCTACTTTGAGTTCAATGTTAACTCTACAGCAGATTAAATTAGCATCAGTAGGGGAGCATGTAGGTGTCCAACGTGGTTCTTTTCTAGGAGGGAGTATAGCTAGCAACATGGATTTTGTCGATGATCGGCTTAGGCTCTACATTTTTCCTCAGCAATATGCAGATGCTTTATCTAAAGGAAGAAAGAAGGGCGGTGCCGGAGCAATCGTTGATGAGATCCCATACATTAAGATATTCCTTTCCAAATATGGTGCTGATTTTGCTATGGTTGAAACGGCTTCTACTATTAGTGGTTTTGGCTTCGTGAGTATACCTTCTGGTTTCATGCCAACTTTAAATTAAGTCATTAAACTACTTTCAATGTCACCTTTCCATCACGTCTAATGGGATAAGTTTATAGAGAGCGGATGACTATTTAATGGGTGGATACGGACAACTGTTGAATTTAATCATTTAACAATTTCTTTAAAGTAAAAATCTTCTATCTTTTAGCTCCTTCTTCTGAAGCAACTATGCAAGTGAACCTGTACAATATAAATCAGAAGCATGCATCCTCACAGGAAAATTCTGGATTCCATTTGCTGCAATTTATTGCTTCAATTACATAGAGCCCAATTTTAATGCTTGTGGGATCAAATTGGAAGGGGATTGAATTTTCTCCCTTAATTTAAATCGGATGCCGAAATATATAGCAGTGGATAACATCAACATGATATTTATAGATCAGTTACCAAATTGTTCCATTTTCCTTTTTTAAGGTCCTGAGACTTAAGTTAGGCAATTTGCTTACTTCTAAGCTTCCATTTTAATTTTTATTGAAACATGCTCAATGAATCCTTCTAATAAGTACCAATTAAAGTAGTAATATTGTTTGTGCTTCTCATTGATGGACAGGCCTTTCAAAAAGGTTCGCCATTGGTTTCTGATTTATCGCAAGCCATCTTAAAAATGAGGGAAGAAGGAACACTAGAAATGATGGAGAAGAAATGGTTTAAGATTCAAACGTCCTTCATTCCTGAAGGTGTTGCTGCTGAACCTAACATCTTGAGCATCCAAAGCTTTGGTGGTCTATTTCTTGTAAGTTTGGTTTCCTTTCTGGCAGCTCTTCTTTTGCACCTCCTTTTCGTGCTATTAGAGAAGCTGCAGTCCAAAAAAATCATTATCAAGCTCTTTGACGGAGGAAAGTTGGCAGTTTTACTGAGGTTCCTTGCACCCAGAAACGAAAATGTAATTGAACTTGTTCATAGGAGAAATGCAGCAGATTTGTAGTCCTTTTTTAAAAGTAAATGTAAAACTGCCAGAAACTGGTTGGACCACATTTTAATTTCTTAGGAATATCTTGGAACACACTTTACTTGAATATTGTCAAACTTTACACTAATTAATTGTTTCTCCTGTCAAATTTCAACATTATACATAATCAGCGTGACATGTAACATAATGCACACAACGGGTGCTACGGACTTGATCGGAAGTGGCTCAAACTTGAACCAGCTGGGCCTTGCTCCTCATTTACTACGTTAACTGGTCGCACCACATTTTCATTTCTTGTAGCAAGTAGCCTTAACATAATTGCTAACTTTCCTCCACTCAAGAGTTTGATCATTATATTGTTGGATTGCAGCTTCTTTTGAAGCATGAAAATGAGGTGCAACACAATGGCTAAAATGAAGGAAACCAGACATAAAAAGAATAGCCCACCGAAATTAGCAAGGCTCAAGCTATTTGGCATACTAGGAGTGGCATTTTCTGGCATCAATGGTGATCGATTCCTAAACCATGCGTTCTCCATCATTGCAAGCTTACCATCCTCCCTCAGTTTCATTATTGCGTGAGATACATCGGCAACCAGGGGTGATCCTTTTTGAAAGACCTGCATATATATAACAAAGTTAGGATCATGAATTGCCACCAAGAACACAAATTACTGTCTTTATTCAGAAATAGATGTCCATGTTTTATGTAGAGAAAACCTTTGATCTTGAAGAAATTATCATATTATTTTTTTGGTTAATGATGGATTGTATTAAATATAATTTACATAATTAAAAAAATAAATAATTAATTATGAGTATCTTAAAATAAAAATTTGAATATTTAATTTCAAATTATGTAAATAATATAGTGCTATTTGAACTCACGAAGCCGAATCCGTTTGTGGATGGCGTTGAATCAACCATGGCATAATCAGCGGCATATTTGGCGAGAAAGATCTGAACGTATGGGATCTCATCGATTATGGCAGTGACACCACCTTTCTTGCTTCCTCTTGACAATGCATCAGCATATTCCTCAGGTGAGTTGTATTGCTGAAGTCGATCATCTTTAAAGTTGAGGTTGCTTGAAATGATTCCACCTAGAAAAGAACCATTTTGGACTCCTATGTACTCCCTAGCTGAAGCTAAATATCCAATCTGCTGGACGGTTAACATTGAGCTCAATGTGGCTGTGTAACTTGAAGTCAGTATAAGCACTACGAACAGCCAAACAATCACCACAAATCTTGACAAATTACTAGTCAGCTTTTCTCCTGAAAATTTCCAGAACAGCCATAAGAAGAGAGATTCTCAAACAAGAATATTGTTCTAGTACTTAGGTCTCATGGTGCAACATATATATTGTATATTTTGTTGGTCTGAAATGAATTGTTGCACTTTTTATTTAATAAAAAAAAAGGAATTAGAGACTAACCTTAAATAATTTTTTGTATATCCTTCTTGTTAGTTAATTAATGTGGTTAGTGGCAAGAAATATGTAATATTTTTAATTAAAAATATTAGTAGTTTAATTTTATATGAAAAAATTTATTTATTTTTAAAAAATAGTCATATAATTGAATCAATAAATAATGAGTAAAATATATGCACACGAGAGAACTTACTATGAGCATAGACAAGGGTTGAAAAGCCGAACCACAAGATTGTCCCAATTTGATGTGCTCTTGAACCTTGGAATTCCACATTGGTACGATGTTCAATGGTCCAAACCACAAATCCCGGTAGAGCAAAGAAGGCAGTAGTTGCAAGCCACAGGTTAGTTTGAAGTGGCTTTGAGAAAACCCAGATGTCATTTTTTCCACGTCTTGCTATTGTCCCAAGTCCTAAATCAGTATAAGGCATTGTGAAGTCCACATACAAAGATCTGTTTGCTGTTATTGTTATGTCCCCCACAGCAGCATCATATTTCTAAGCGAAACATGCAGAAAAAAGAAAAGGTTTAATGGGGTAAAATGTATGTAACAGTTTTTTCTAGATAGGACAGAGAAGGAAAAAGAGAGGTTGATAGGTGATTTAGAGCAGAAGAATAAATAATAGACGTTCATAAACATATATTTCATAGTAGATAGACTAGGATTACAGAAAAAAAAAAAAAAACCTGAAGATAGACTTGGTAAATAAAATCCGTGTAACTTCCAAGATTTACCCCATTATCATCTACAAAGGGGATGTACTCGTAAGGCATCTCGTAGTTCAAGGACTTCATGGCAGCCTCAAATACATCTATGCAGAAGCCTGTAACGACACTGGTATTGGTTTGTGGATCATGATGAACGTTTACTAATTCTTTGAATCCTAGACTGTTAACTACACCAATCCTTAGTTTCTTTCCACTGATTAGCCTAAACCCATGTCCTTTCGGGACATTTGTGGAACCCCCAGGCCATACTACAGATTCAAGCCCCCTTCTTGCAGAGGGATGACTATCCGTTACCATGCCATCCTTAGGTGTCCAAAATCCAACTCCTCTGTCTCCTTTGCCCAAGACATTCGATATAACATATGTATCAGAATGTAGTTTTCCGTTCAAGATTTGAAATTCACCGCTTAAACCGGTAAATCTCGTTCCTGATATCTCATTAATAAGTCGTTTGCCCCAATTGACTTTATCGATTCCCGCCCTTTCGGAGGACTCTGCCAAAGCCCATGATACATCATATGCCCAAATGCCTAACACATCTAACTCCTTGAAGAATTCCATAGGGAGATACTGGACATAGAACTCCTTTCTCCATCTTAAGGTGAAGTCTCGTAATCTAATTGATGTAGGAATGTAGGCCTTGAAACCCAAGGCCCCTTGCATCGACTCAATCACTTCAGAATCCAGCATATGCAAGAGATTCATGGTCTTGTCAGTAATAATCCAAGCGTACCCTTCTTTCGTCATTCCTAACCCGTTTGCAATTTGAAATAGACGAGACGTAAGTGATGGCGGCATATGCACAAGGTTAATTGCATTATAAGTAGGTTGAATATACAGCTCTCGAAGGTCATTACGTATTTTATCATCAGTTGAGAGTGGTGAAATGGCAACCCGATGAGCAATATGAATATTTTCTTCTTTGAGAGGATCAAACAAATGTGACAAGATTTCTCTTCCATCATCACTTTCAGCATAAATGACGTTTATAGTCTTCCATTTGTATGATTTAAGAACAGCAGTAATGCCCTTAAACTGAAAGGTTTCATCCTGTTTTATTTGAACAAGGAAAGGGAAATTCTCACGGGATGAAACGATTGATGAGAAAGAAAATATCGGAACACAGAATTTGCTCCCTATTAAGGCCAAGACCTTTCCTTCCACCTCTGTATCTGGTCCTATTAATAGAACTTTCACGCTGACATTTTCCAGAAGATCAAGTGCTGCAAGTTCAAAAGCAAACAAGCATAAATATATTACTGGGATTATGAAGGAAAGAAATAGGATGAATCTACTGACCTGCTGATATAGCTCGCAGGGGATCCCCCATGGAGTCTCTAGTGTGCAGAACTATTTGTGTTTTATAGTGATTGTTTGAAGCATAAAAGTCAGAAACTGCCATGCTAATGCAACTGTGGATACTCTTTCCAGTCCACGATCCCATATCAAGAATAACTCCAAATTCCACCTCATAATTACCCGCAACAAGAGGAAGGTTAGTATTTACTTGAATTAGAAGGATTAAGAATACTAAAAATCGAAATGGGCTGCTGCCGACTTCTCTCTTGAGTTTCATGAGAAAGTAAAGTGGTTGCTCTGTTCCACCTTTCTCTCAAAGTTATTTCAAAGGTGCCTGGAACCGATGATTGAAATGTTGGATCATTGACTGGAGAGATAATTTGTGAGGAGATGCCATTACAAATTTACAATTTGTATACAGAGAAGCTATACATTGTAGAGATTTACCCAAAAAGAAAAAACAAATGCTGTTCTGCAAGCCGCAAAAGTTTATTATTCCGTCATTCTAAAATTGAATCTATTTTCATATAAAATTTCAATATCAATTTTTTTAATTTAAAGAATCTATATCACTGCTTACCATATTAATAATAAAAATAATAAAGACATTCTCTCGAGGGGTGATGTATCATGACAATGATGACAATATTTTAATATAGAAATGGTTTGAATTTAATCTTTCAACAATAGCTAATTTGTAAAATTAAGAATAATTGAGTTTTAGTTTGAATGATCATTAACCAATTAGGTGTATCTGTAAATTTCCCTAGAAAATGTTTCCAACTTCCCGGAAAGCGAGATGTAGGTGTATCATGATTCATGGCGTTATTATATAGCTAAACAAGACAAGGTTTCCCTTTGAACAAAGATTCCGGAAATTTCCTGGACATAGAAATCAGTAGGAAGTGCTTAAAAAAAAAAAAAATCAGTTGGAAGAACGCCGTAGTTGGGCCTATTATATCAGTTATTATAGGCCTTGCTGACATAGAACTCAGTTGGGAAGATGCCTTGCTGGCCTATCATATCCACAGAATAGATACCCTGTTAATTGATCTGCACAATTAAAATGTTTATGTCACATTGAGGCTATATTTATGAATTTAAATCCCATAAATCAAGCCTATTAAAGTATTCTTTAACCGTATAGTCAACTACAACTGCCTCACATTTCTTTATAAAACTTTTGGGCCACTACCAATTCAAAGTCAACCAAGTCAACTTTAGTAACGGTTAGAAAAATGAAAAAAATAAAATAAATGAAAAAGGAAAATTCTCCATTACTTATTTCATAAAAGGAAAATCGATGAGTTTAAGTTACAACTGTTAACGAATTGAATGTTTGTGAAAAGAGCTCATTCTAGTTCATTCGAATTCAATTAAAACTCAATTCAATTAAGACTCATTTGTTTATTAAAAGAACCGAATTCGAACATTAAAATTTATTTGTTTATTAAATGAACGAACACAAACTTTATTCGCGATCAATTTGAACGTTCACGAACACTATAATTAATATATATATTATATTATATATAATCTAATTTTTTTATATTATATATTATTTTTACATATAATATTTATATATATTATATATGTAAAAGATATTATATATTTTATAGTTTAAAAGAAAAATAGAAAAATAAATTTTGAACTCGAACTCGAACTAATTGAATAATTCGAGTTTGGTTCGTTAGATTAAACGAACTGAACACGAACGAACGTTCGTAAACATTACGAACAAATAATCGAATGAACACGAACAATATTTTGAATTTGAACGCTAATCGAACGAACTCGAATAGTGCTTGAATACTGTTCAAACTCGAACTCGAAAACTTCAAACTTGTTCGTTCGTGTTCGAATACAGCCCTAGTTTATCTACTACCTTTTTCACTTTTGCGAACCAAAATCCCTTCCATTTTATTTTATTTTAGATTCTTACTTCTTTTTTAAACCTTTGGACAACTGGGTCATTTTATATTTTTCGACCAAGTCAATTTCAAGTTTGTCCTCACTTATTTTCTAGTGAAAAAATGAGGGGTAATTACACTATATTACTATAACCACCATATGAAAAAAAAAATGAAAACAAGCAGAAGAGAATTTCAGCTAAAAAATCCCCCTCTCCTCTCCTCAGTGCTTCAGTGATCGAAATTATAGAAATCATCATCTGAAAAGTTGCAGATGATGCATGGCACTGGAAAAAAGCCCCAGGAATGCTACACCTACTATGGCACTTGTGAAATAGTACCAATATTCTTAAAGTTCAGATTTCCTTGCTGTGGAAAAGTTGTTGGCGAAGGGCTCGGTGCGGCGTGGCTTAAAGCCTTTCTTTCTTTTTCTTTTTCTTTTTTCTCTTTGCCGTCCTCTTCGTAGTTTTGGCCTTTGAACTTCTGGGATCACAGTGCCACTATCATTTTTATTTTGGTCTATAGCCGGGATATTTTATTGCAAAGGCAGAAAAATTACTCAAGGTTCTGATCGTTACCGTTGGTCTAGTAACGAGTCGTAATCTTAAGCAAATTTAACACATGGTACAAAATATTCCTAACTAAGAATGCAAGATGAATATTACAATATTTTGGTTCAAACAACTCCTTATTCCTGTAGGTCCAAAGGATATGGATTGTTTGACCAAAAACGTAGTTCTAGTTCGGTATCTTTAATGTCTGATTTGCTGACGTGCTAAGATTTAAGTTGAGCCACTCCTGTTCTTTGCTACACTTCCAAAACGTGTCAAAGGCATGTGGTGAGATGAGTCTCTCCCAATTTTGTCTTGGTCGAATACAGTCCCGTACTGCATGAAGGGTATTCTCCACATAATGCCCACAGATTGAACAAGATGGTTCATCCATGAGTTTCTTCTCCCAAAGGAATTGGTTGGTTTTTAAACGGCCATGATCCACAATGTTAATGAAGCCCTTGTAGGTCCTGCAAATTCCACAACTTCCTCCAAGGGAGAACAACTGGCAGATGTAAGTTGGTAGTCAATGCATCATAAGCTGATTTGGTATTAAACTGCCCATTACCCGTGAAGTTCCAGGTGGGTACATCATCAGATGTCTCACTATCAAGGAGAAAGAGGTGCAATTTTTGGATTATATTGGTTGGAAGATAGTGCTGCAATTGTTCCTCACACCAGCCATTATCACACCAATACTCCCGCACATTTTATTCAGAACATCCTGAGGCGGTTGATTTGTACAAATGTCAAGGAGGGAGTTTTTCCCAACCAATTGTCAAGCCCAAAGCGACAGGTTCCACCGTTTCCAATACGCCAAGAAGACCCCATTTGAATCAAGTCAAAATTTTTAACTATGGCTTTCCAAATGGGAGACTGAGTCATTCTCTTTTCTGCAGATTGTAACCCCTTCAGGTCACCATATTTTGCTTTGAATATGTCTGTTCAGATAGCAGGATCACTGGTAATGAGGCGCCAGCCAAGCTTTGCTAACATAATCTTATTACCACCCTCACTGGACGGATCCCAAGGCCTCCAACTGTTATAGGGCGGCATATAGTTTTCCAACTGATTGTATGAAGTGAGTTTTTATCAGTTTGGTCTCCCCAAAAAAATTTACGGCTAATACGCTCAAGCTCGTCCAGAACTCCGCATGGAATTTGTATAACCTGCATGGCATGTTGAGGGATTGCAGAATTTACAGATTGAATCAGAATATCTTTTGACGCTCTAGAAAGGTTCTTGCTCTTCCAACCAGAAGCCTGCTCCGAACTTTGTCAATCAGATACCCAAAAGTGTTCTTGTTAACTCTGCCGTGTAAAAGAGGAACCCCTAAATACATCCCAAGGTCCTGTGTTGCTGCAATCCCACATCTGATACAGATTCTCTTCGCCATACTTCGAGGGGTGTTAAGGGAATACCATATATTTGATTTAAGCAGGTTTACCCTTTGATCGGATTCCTCACAAAACAAACGAAGGGTTTCAGCCATCACCTCAGCTTGGGAATCAGTGGCTTCTCCAAATAACAATAAATCATCAGCGAAGAAGAGGTGTTATAGGCCTCGGTCAGATCTTGAGACATGAATCGGTTTCCACTGTTTGACCTCAAGAGATTTAAGAATACGGTGGCTCAAGGTCTCCATACAAATGAAGAACAAATATGGTGAAAGAGGATCTCCTTGCCGTAGACCTCTTCCTGGTTTAAAGGGTGCTAGAGTTGTGCCATTCCATAGGATGGTGAGAGATGATGAAGTTGATTAAGTTGTCAGTAAAATCCACTCCCTTAAGCACTGTTTTCAGAAAGTCCCACAGTGCCACTATCTTTGTGTATTATACTGAGTATGTTTTTTCCATTAATTCATTTTGTATTTATTATTGTTTTTTTTTATAATCATTTTCAATCATCAATTTTCTTGCTTCTTCTTCACAAATTTCAGTCACGAGTTCTTCTTCTGCTTTATATGCTTAATTAAATGAATTTGATCGGTCTATATGCAGGTGGACTTTTGCTCCGGTGACCATCAATTTCGAGGGGTTTTTTTACCAAAATATTCATTTTTTTAATTTCTTATTCAAATAACCTTGATTGTTTAAATTTTTTTAGATATACTTGACTATATAGTAAGATTTATCTCTGCAAACAAACTTATTAATTAAATAAAATCAGATTTTTTTTAAAAAAACAAATGGAATATAGATTTGAACAATTATTTTAAAATATAAAGATAATGCAAATTACTTTTCATATATTTTATTAGAAATTAATTTTAACTCAAAAAATGTTACATTGACATGTGCCATTTAGAAGCAAATGATGGAGTGTTTTTTTTTCCTAGATTTTTTCTCTTTCGTTGATTGATAATTAATGCCATGGGAGCTAGGCATTGCTCTGATATTCAAATATTTTGCATGTACAATATTCAAGATTAGATTTCACATGTTTGGGCCACAGGATTATCTGCAGTGTTAGGTTGTAAATATTGAGTTGCTTATGATCATTCTAAACTATTGCAGTGCAATCAATATTCAATTATATCCATGAAAATCCTTAACAAGTGAATCTCTTGCTCTTTCTCCTTCTCCTTCTATCTCCCATCCATAAAAGAACTATTCTTTCTAAACCTATCGTGTAGTTAAATAAAATGTAGTCGAAGATAAGACACATAATAAATTATTGACTTGATCGCAACTGGCTCAACTTGAACCAGCCAAGCCTTGCTCCTCAGTTTCTACGTTACCTGGTAGGACCACATTTTCATTTCTTGCAGCCAGTAACCTTAGCATAAATGCTAACTTTCCTCCATTCAAGAGTCTGATCGTTATATTGTTGGATTGGAGCTTCTGCAGAATCATGAAAATGAGGTGCAACACAGGGACTAAAATGAAGGAAATCAGACTTAAAATGAATAGCCCACCAAAATTACCAACGCTCAAGCTTTCTGGCATACTAGATGTCACGCCCTAAAATTGGGATGCAACACGCCGTGATCATGAAGTGTATTCCATAATCACAAGGGTACAAAGACTTTCAAATTATACCACAATCTATGAAATAAAACTATTTATTCAAAGAAATAAAAATATCCTTACATCAATCAAAATCGTTCAAGAAAGTAACTAAAATCCAAAACAAAACCCAAAAGCAAGTCTAATAAAGTGTAATAAATTAATAAACTATCAAATCTTCTAATAACAAAAGTTCAAATGTCGATAATCTATTAGGAAATAGCCAAAACATTAATCTACCAAGTGTCCTTTTCATATTCCTCAAAGATAGTCTCATCTACAAACTCAGTAAATAATTATGATACCTCTTCAAAATGAGTTATTACATAAAAAAATTCAAAACTTTAATTTTAAAACAAACTATTTAACAGTGTTTATTAACAAACATAAGTTAAGTTAATGTATAAAATCAATATATTATAATATTTGAAAATAGGTTTAAAAAAGTTTAATCATAAAATAAAATCAAAACAGGAAAGGAATAAGAAAAGAAAAATTAAAAGAAGTCATGACCAGAAAGGAAAAGGAACTAGAGGGCATGACTATGTACACAAATACTGGAAAATATTATCTCGATTTTGTGTCTGCAAAAATGTGGTTATCATTCGTTTTGATATAAAATTTAAATTAAATTCATTACAACTTAAGTGGGCTTAGTCCAACTTCAAGTTAAAGAAAAATTAATTTAAGAAAGATAATTAAGTTAGGCCCAAATAAAATACTAATAAGTAAGGAAACAAAATCCAAGTTATTTTATTATACACTACATAATTCTGCATCAGAGATCAAAACAAAAGAATAGATGACCTCAACGGTAGCAGAATATTAGGAAAATTTGTTAAGAAAGACCAGATGCCACTATAATCAGTACAAGAGTAGAAATTATATCATAACAGAGTTACTATCCATTACTCACAAGGTGCCGAAAACTAAATATATATATATATATATATATCAAACATAATATATATTTAAACATTAAACTCATAGGATGATAATCTTTTATTAGTCCCAAACTCTGACGTCAGACCTAGCTGTATTTCCGCTAGGACGGCCAAATAACAATCAAATTTTTCCGTATAAACGGAATTCATATCAATATTCGGAACATGTTCCCTCAACTTCAAATTATCCATATGAGTTCAATTTAACCCACAAACAATTTCTCAAATAAACAAATTAAATCCTATATATGAATATAGATTTCTAAATAAGAAAATACTCAAACTCATTCCAAATTTTAATATACGAAAATAACAGATAGATAAATATTCAATCTTTGAAAGAATATTTTTATTAAATCAAGAAGTATCATAGACTGCTTACGTCAAACAGATGATTCTTCCTAACTTAGATAGTCTCCAAAAGAATCGCTCTCACCTACTCATAAAATCCTTAAATTAAAATCACAATATAACTATATTAAATCATTAAAGTCATAAAATTACTCGAGATTGACCTTACCTAGGGTTGAGTGGTTTTCAGAAGGATTATTTTGCCTAGCCGCCTTCTCGGTTTCTCCAGAAGTTATCTCTAGATAAAATAACGTAAAATAAAAGAGTGAAGTAGGATTAGTCTCGTAACCATATATTTATACCTTAATCCATAACATAAAAAAAAACCCTAATAAAATAATTGTGGGCCTAATAAATAAAATAAGCCCATCCTAATAAAATAAACTATTGAGTTGGGTATTTACACTAGAAATAGCATTTTCCGGCATAAATGTTGATTGACTCCTAAACCATGCATTCTCCATCATTTCAAGCTTTCCTTTCTCCCTCAATTTCATTATTGCGTGAGATACATCAAAAGCCATGGGTGAACCTTTCTGAAATGCCTATTTTTATATATAACAAAGATAGAATCATGAATTGCTGCAAGAGTAGAAACTATCCCTTCATCCGAAACTAAATGTCAGACTTAATACAAAAGTTAAGTTAAAGAGAGGCTTTGGCTTTCCATTATCTTAATTATTTAAATAAATACAAAATTTGCTTATTTTAAGAAAATAAATATTTAATTTTGGATATTTAAAATATAAATGTAGATATTCAATTTTGAAAGAGGAAATATATAGAATAGTGCTACTAGTACTCACAAAGCCGAATCCGTTTGTCGATGGCGAGGAAGCAACCATGCCATAATCAGCACCAAATTTGGCGAGAAAGATCTTAATATATGGGATCTCATCGATTACGCCAGCAACACTACCTTTCTTGCTTCCACTTGATAATGCCTCAGCATAATCCTTGCGTGATTTGAATGGCATAAGTCGATAGTCTTTAAAGTTTAGATTGCTTGAAATGATTCCACCCAGTAAATAACCACTTTCAACTCCTATGTACTCACTAATTGATGTTAATTGAATCTGTTGGACGGTTAACATGGAGCTCAATGTGGCTGTGTAATTTGAAGTCAGTATAAGCACTGCGAACAGCCAAACAATCACCACCAATCTCGACAAATTACTAGTAAGCTTTTCTCCTGGAAGTTTCCAGAATAGCCATAAGAAGAGAGATTATCAAACAAGAAAATTATTCCACTACTCCCCACATCCCACTAAAATAAGTTTGATTTTTTTTTCATCCATACAAATTTTAGTACAATTTTTCTATTTAAAGTATAATTAATTTTTTAATTAACAAAATTAGACTTATTTAAGACATTGACTCAACCATTCATTTTCAAGATTAGTTTCGAAACTCTAAATATCATTACAATACAATTAGTTCATTTCAGTCCCAATATAATTAAACATTTTATATAAAAAAAATTCCATGCGTTTATGGTAGGTCATCGAAAAAAGTTTAATAAATGTAATTAGTATTTGAATGAAAAATTAATTGTTGGTCAATTATAATATAAGCAAAGTAGGAAAATCGTAGAAAAATGGTGAACAATGTTCAATGGTGTATGTCTACTTTAGAGAGTACTCATTTTCATGGTGCAGCAGATATTATATATGTGCAATGGAAATAACTTACTATCAGCATAGACAAGGGTTGAAAAGCTGAACCACAAGATTGTCCCAACTTGATGTGCTGTCGAACCTTGGAATTCCACATTTGTACGATGTTCAATGGTCCAAACCACATATCCCAATAGAACAAAGAATGCAGCACTTGTAAGCCACAGGTTTGTTTGAAGTGGCTTTAAGAAAACCCACATGTCTTTTTTTCCACGTCTTGCTATTGTCTAAACTCCTAAATCAGTAGGGATGGCAATGAAATGGGGATTAACGGGGATTCGCTTCAATTCGCCCCATTGAAGTCGGGGATTCTTCGAATTTAATGGGGCCGGGTTTTAAAAAGCGGAGATTAGCGGGGACGGGGACGGGGGCGGGGATTGATTTTTCCCCGTTGAAGCCCCGCGGGGATTCGCCCCGCAAATCCCCGACTTCGGCTTCAGTTCTATTTTTAATAAAAATACTATTTTATCTCTAATTTTTTTAAAAGAAAACCCTCTTATCCATTTGTTTACTTAAAAAATTAAATAAAATAAGTTTATATTATTAACTAAATAATTATTATTCATATTATTAACTATATTAATATAATATTATTTATGTAATTATATGTGAACATTTTTTTTAAAATGTAACTATAATTTATATTATTAAATATATTGATTTAAATAATTTTATATTATTAACTATATACTTAACTAATTATGAATTTATATTATTAAATTTTGTAGATTACAATGAGATTATATTATTATATAATGAGTCAAATGGGGTCAAAGCGAAGTCAAAGCGGAGTCAAATGAGAGTGGGGATGGGGCGAAGGCGGATGATGTAAAGCGGAGGCGGGGCGGGGACGGGGCCACTTTCCAAATTTTTGAAGTGAAGGCGGGGCGGGGACGGGGATTAGTATTTAAAGTTGAGGCGGGGCCGGAGTCTCTAACCTCCGCCCCGATTCGCCCCATTGCCATCCCTATAAATCAGTATAAGGCATTATGGAGTCCACATACAAAGATCTGTTTGCTATTATTGTTATGTCCCCCACAGCAGCATCATATTTCTAAACGAAACATGCAGAAAAATCAAGAAAAGGTTTTATGGGTAAATAAATGTTTGTAATAGAGAAGGGAAAAGAGAGAGATATTACCTGAAGATGGACTTGGTAAATAAGATCTGAGTAACTTCCGAGATTTACACCATTTTGATATACAAATGGGATAAACTCGTAAGGTACCTCGTAGTCTAATGACTTAATGGCAGCCTCAAATACATCTATGCAGAAGCCTGTAACGAAACTCGTATTGGTTTGAGGATCAAGAAGAACGTTTACTAATTCCTTGAAAAATTGATTAGTCACTACACCAACTTTTAGCTTCTTTCCACTGGTTAGCCTAAACCCATGTCCTTTCGGGACAGTTGTGGAACCTCCAGGCCATACCACAGCTTCAAGCCCCCTTCTTGCAGAGGGATGCCTATCCGAAGGCTTAATGGTTCTTTCATTTTTTTTACTATGCCATCTTTGGGTGTCCAAAATCCAACTCCTCTGTCTCCTTTGCCCAAGATAACATATGATTTATAATGTAGTTTTCCATTCAAGATTTGAAATTCACTGCTTATACCAGTAAATCTTGATCCTGATATCTCATTAAGAAGTCTTTTGCCCCAATTGACCTTATCGACTCCCACCTTTTTGGTAGACTCTGCCAAAGCCCATGATGCATCATATGCCCAAATGCCTAACACATCTAGTTCCCTAGACAATTCCATAGGGAGTTGTTGGACATAGAACTCCTTTCTCCATCTTAAGGTGAAGCCTCGTAATCTAATTGATGCTGGAATATAGGCCTTGAAAAACAAGGTCCCATGTATTGACTCAATCACATCAGAATCCAGCATATCCCTTCTTTCATCATTTCTAACCCATTTGCAATTTGAAATAGACGAGACGCAAGTGATATTGGCATATGGACAAGGTTAATTGCACTATAAGTAGGTTGCATATACAACCTTCGGAGATCATTAAGTATTTGATCATCAGTAGAAACTGGTGAAATGGCAACCTGATGAGCAATATGAATATTTGCTGCTTTGACTAAACGTCACATCAATAGGGCTTTAAGGTCTTTGCTTGGTACATGTCTTCCAATTTCTGTCCAAAGGGTATATGCATCAATTTCCTGTGTAACGTGGTAAAAAACACTACGGTCAATCCATTGCTGGATTTGACCAATAGTTTTCCGGTTCAATTTATTCCACTATACTAACTTAGAAGCATTAGGGTTTAATCCTTTTAGTTCCACATGATCGAACAAGTTTTTACAATTGAGGATG
Organism: Apocynum venetum; assembly: GCA_019593545.1. Taxonomy (NCBI): domain Eukaryota; kingdom Viridiplantae; phylum Streptophyta; class Magnoliopsida; order Gentianales; family Apocynaceae; genus Apocynum; species Apocynum venetum. The sequence goes on from SRSM01000324.1 coordinate 4,912,637, forward strand.
AGCATTATCCTAGCTCCTGAAGATGATATTGACTCTTCTAAGATCATTTTCACCTTGAAAGCTTTACTCACCAAAATATAGATTGAAACTCACAAAACGGAGTGCACCGTTACTTTCGGAACGGTCAAAAAATGGTGGAATAACCACTTTGGGGTAAAACTTTAATTTCTAAAAGTTTTGGGTCAATATGAAATTTCCAAAAATTTTGAGATCATATTGAAAAATATCAAAAAATTAAGAGGTCAAGTTGAAAATATCAAATAGTTAGGGGCTAAAATGAAAATATCATATTTTTATGAGTGAAATTGAAAAATTCGAAAGTTCAGAAACCTATCTTCAAATGAACAGTAGGGACCAAATTGTGAAGTGAACATTGTCGTCTTCCTCGCCAGACAATAATGAAATTTCAATTTCAATTTCTGGGCTTGTTTAACGTCGAATTGATTCACGATTTGTTGCGTTGGACTCATTTCGATGAGACAAATTCGATGATATGCTCAAAAATTAATTTTGAGCACAACTTCGGCAACTCGAATTCCGATCGAAATTTGGTTTTCTTCGCAAATTTTCAACCAACACTTATAGGATGGCTCTAATACTAATTGTTGAGTTTCACATTAACATTATAGTATTGCAAAACTAAATTTGAGAGAAAAATAAGGAATTCTATTTTAAAGAAAAAAATTACAGTGGATGACTTTTATAGGAAATAAAGAAAAAAACTCTCAAATTCTCTCACTCTCTTCCTCGATTGATATGCAATCACCACTCTCCAAGGGGATAAATTTCAACTAAGAAGTTATCCTCTATTTATAGTCAATTGAGGGAGTGTGAATGGCCAGAAAAATTAATGAAATATTTTCGGTAAACAACAACTTTTTTATTCCATTTGACAACAATTTCGTCAAATGGTTAGCTGCCTAATTGTTTTGGATAGTCCTAAAATTTGACTCTTTTCTACGAACTTGATCGGAAGTGGCTCAAACTTGAACCACCTTGCTCCTCATTTACTACGTTAACTGGTCGCACCACATTTTCATTTCTTGTAGCAAGTAGGTTTAACATAATTGCTAACTTTCCTCCACTCAAGAGTTTGATAATTATATTGTTGGATTGCAGTTTCTTCTGAAGCATGAAAATGAGGTGCAACACAAGGACTAAAATGAAGGAAGCCAGACATAAAAAGAATAGCCCACCAAAATTAGCAAGGCTCAAGCTATTTGGCATACTAGAAGTGGCATTTTCCGGCATTAATGGTGATTGATTCCTAAACCATGCGTTCTCCATCATTGCAAGCTTACCATCCTCCCTCAGTTTCATTATTGCATGAGATACATCGGCAACCAAGGGTGAATGATGTACACATAAATTAACTGATTTTTATACTACTTAATGATTATATTTTGTTTAAAAATCGGTTAATTGTGTCATTTAATGGATATATTTCACATTTCCTTTCTATTTCTTTGTGTTATAAGTTTTTCAGTGTATTCTAGTACATTTTGGAGATAAAAGAAGAAGAAGAAATGAAGATGAAGATGAAGAAAAAAAAAAAAAAAAAAAAAAAAAAAAAAAAAAAAAAGAAAAAAAAAAAAAAAAGATGAACAGTAACTCCGGTGAATAGTACCACCGTCGATGATGACGTCACTGCTTACGTCATGAACAGTGTCCGTCGGCTGGTCAAAGTCAACAAGTCAACCTGCTACAGTACCGGATGTCAAAATGACCATTTTACCCCTAGAAATTTCCCTATAAATATGCTAGCTTCATTTCTCATTTTAGACACCAATTTAGCTCCAATCTTCTTCATTTCTTTTGTAATCTCTTTCTTTTATTATTATCTTCATATTAATATAATTTCTAGAATTTTTAGAATAGTTTTTCAAGTCTTTTTGTAAAATTTAGTAAAGAAATTCTGTCCGGATAATTTCAATATTTTCGGGGAGTATTTCTTTCAAATTTTCGTTCTAATGTTTATAAATTTCATCTTATATTTATTAAATATGGATTGTGAGTAATTTCCTTTTGTTAGTAAGGATATGTGTTAAGTTATTAATAAATGGGATTATGAGATAATTTTCTTTGTGCTTAATTTCTATTTGGATTTATTTAACTGGACTTATGGTCGGTTTACCCGCCTAGTCTTTATTTATTTTGCTTTATGCACTTTAAATATCTCAAATGGATGGCCAAGCCACCTATTAGTTTAATTTACTTTTATGTCTTTTATTTTCTTTTTTATGGAAGGCCGAGCCTCCATACTTTTAGTTTAATTTATTTAAATGGTCGGTTGAACCGCCTAATTTGTTTAGTTAATATAAATCCAATCTTTCTTTATATATATATATATATATATATTTGTATATTTATTTAATATACTTATATCTATATATTAATTAAGTATTTATGTAATTCCTGTTTTAATTAATATAATTATGTGAATTAATTGGATTGACAATCCAATTAATAAACGTGATTATATAGCTAGGATTATTAATCTTGTATTAATGATTCAAGTGGCATCTACTAATTTAATTGAGTTGCAGCTCTTGGCTTAATTAAATTAGTAGTGGAATTATATAATTTAAATTGTATATAATTAAGCTGATTGTTATATACAATTTAATGTTGGTGATGCCTTATTTACTTAATGCAATTTGATTGAACATCCTATACACGCTGGTTGGTAGTGGTGTTTAATTAAATTAGAGATTAATCTGTCTGAGCTGATCGGGATTAATCTAATTTGTAAGGATAGGAATCTGTCTGAGCTGATCGGGATTCTAAAACCAATTACTTAATAATGTCTTTATCTATGATTAATCCCATGAAAAATATAACTTGATTCTAATTCCTTGCTAACGTTTTTTTTTTTTATATCATTTATATTCCAAATTCCTTTTTAATTCTATTCTCAAAATACCAAAAACCCCCCAAAACCCTTTCCGATTAATGATTTTAATTTAAGAGTTGACAAATCTCTGTGGATTCGATCCCTACTTTCCCTATCTACATAGGAATTGTTAGGTTTAAATTTGAGAGCCGCACGACAGGCTTCGTCAAATTTTGGCGCCGTTGCCGGGGATTTGTTTTAATTTCTTCTATTAAATTATTAATCTTTTTTCTTTTGTTACAAATTTCATTCCTTTGGTGACACCAAACAACAAGTTCATTGTTGTATGCACTTAAGAAGTGGTAAGATCACCGGAGAAGGACAAGGGAGTAAAACACCAGTTGAGATCAGAGAACAAGCTACGGATCTTGAAGAAGGCAAGGCAGAAAATCAACCGGATACCCAACTTATTTCTGGTGATATTCTTCCTACTTATCTTTTAAATATGGCTTTGAATCAAAGATCTTTGAAAGAACTCACTGCTCCCACTCTTGATGAACAACCTTTATGCATTATTTTTCCACAAGTTGATGCTAATTTTAAAATGCATACTGGTTTTATACAATGTTTGCCAACTTTTAATGGATTACCTGGAGAAGATCCACTTAGGCACATTAAGGAATTTCATGTTATTTGCACTAATTTGAAACAAGAAGGTACAAGAGATGAAGTTATTAAACTGCGTTCTTTTCCTTTTAGTTTACAAAATAGTGCAAAAGATTGGTTATATGATTTGCCTTCGGGATCTATTCAAGATTGGACTGGAATGCAAAGAGCTTTTCTAGCTAAATATTATCCTGCATCTAGAACTGCAACAGTCCGAAAGGATATAAGTGGCATAAGACAACAAACTGGTGAAACATTGTATGAATATTGGGAAAGATTTAAAAGATTATGTGCTAGTTGTCCTCATCATCAAATACCTGAACAACTATTAATTCAATATTTTTATGAGGGTTTGATTTCTTATGATAGGATGACAATTGATGCTGCTAGTGGTGGTGCTCTTTCAGATAAAACCCCACAAGCTGCACGTGAATTAATAGCTAACATGGCTGCTAATTCACAATCTTTTAACACCAGGAATGATACTGTCAGGAAAGTTAATGAAGTAGATGCATCATCATCATCATCATCATCTACACAAATTGAGCAAAGATTAGATCATCTTACCAATTTAGTTGGTCAATTAGTTGGGAAAAGAATCAATGCACCAGTAAAAGCATGTGGAATTTGTTTAGGCAATGACCATCCTACAGATTCTTGTCCTACACTATTTCAAGAGGAACAAGCCAATGCCATGGGTAATTTTCAGAACCAACCTCAGAGAAGACACAATCCATTCTCCAACACATACAATGAAGGGTGGAGAGACCATCCTAACTTTAGATGGAGTAACCAAGGGGTTAGGCCACCAATGAACCCACCAGGCTTTGTTCCTAATCAACACCAAAATCCTCATCAACCTCCTCAGAACCAACAACAGAGTATGTCTTTAGAAGATATGGTGAAATCTCTAGCCTCAAGTTCTATATCTTTTCAAAGAGATACCATGTCCTTCCAAAAGGATACAAAGTCTAGCATTCACAACTTGGAGAATCAGGTAGGACAAATGGCTTCTGAGTTAGGTCAATTGAAAACACAGCTTTTCAATAAACTTCCATCACAACCACTCAATCCTAGAGAGAATGCTAGTGCCGTAACACTAAGAAGTGGTAAAGTGTTGGAAGAATCCAAGAGACCAGAGGAAAATAAAGGCACGGAGAAAGCACCTATTTCAAGCCCAGCATCTTCCGACAAAGTTCCTCAAATAGGAGAATCTTCTTCTTCTATTCCCAAGGTAAGTCCTCCTTTCCCTAATAGGTTAACTAAGAACAAAAAAGATGAGGAAGAGAAAGATGTTCTTGAAATCTTCAAGAAAGTTGAAGTCAACATTCCTCTTTTGGATGCAATAAGACAGATTCCTCGTTATGCTAAGTTCCTAAAAGAACTTTGTACCAACAAGAAGAAGCTTAAAGGTAACGAGAGAATCAGTGTGGGGGAATGTGTATCTGCTGTTCTCCAACAAAAACTTCCTGCAAAGCAAAAAGATCCAGGTATGTTCGCTATCCCTTGTACAATTGGTGATAAGGTAGTCTCGGGTTGTATGCTAGATTTAGGAGCCTCTATTAATGTCATGCCGTATACAATCTATAACTCTTTAAATTTGGGACCAATGAAGCCGACTAGAATTGTTATTCAGTTAGCTGATAGGTCTGTGGCTTATCCAGAAGGAGTAATAGAAGATGTACTGGTTAAAGTCAATGATTTAGTATTCCCTGCAGATTTCTACATTTTAAAAACCGAGGATAGCCAAAATACTTGTTCATCACAGTCACCTATTCTGTTAGGTAGACCATTTCTGAAAACTGCTAGAACTAAGATTGATGTAAATGAAGGTACTTTATCAATGGAATTTGATGGTGATAAAATTTCTTTTAACATATTTGATGCCATGAAGTACCCTTCTGATGAATGTTCTACAGTTTCTGTTGTGGATATTATAGATCCACTTATTGAAGATACATTTGATTTGAGCTACACTGAAATGATGCAATCCATTATGAACTTGAGCATAGATGAAAATATTCTTGACACTTTATCTGTGGAATGTGATAATGAACTTAAACAAGCTGTCAAGGATTTATCTGCATGTCCTGTTAGTAATTCTAAAATTGCATTACCTAGCTCACATGATAAAATTTTACCATCTGTTGTTTGTCCCCCGTCACTTGAGCTTAAAGCTTTACCTTCTCATTTGAAATATGCATATTTGAGTGAAGGTAATGCTTTACCTGTTATTATTGCTAACAATCTCTCATCTTCCCAAGAAGAGAGGTTAGTTTCTGTGCTTAGGGACAACAAAACTGCCATCGGCTGGACTTTAGCCGACATTAAAGGTATTAGCCCATCAACATGCATGCACCGTATATTGTTAGAAGATGGAGCTAAACCAACCAGAGAGTCACAAAGGAGACTAAACCCTCCTATGATGGAAGTAGTAAAAGCTGAAATTCTTAAACTTCTTGATGCTGGTGTCATCTATCCAATCACAGATTCACATTGGGTAAGTCCTGTGCATGTTGTTCCAAAGAAAAGTGGAATAACTATTGTGGAGAACTCTGAAGGTGAGAAAGTTCCTACTAGAGTGCAAAATGGTTGGAGAGTCTGTATAGACTACAGGAAACTTAATGCATCCACTAGGAAAGACCATTTTCCCCTTCCTTTCATGGATCAAATGTTAGAACGTCTACCAATTTAGCTCCAATCTTCTTCATTTCTTTTGTAATCTCTTTCTTTTATTATTATCTTCATATTAATATAATTTCTAGAATTTTTAGAATAGTTTTTCAAGTCTTTTTGTAAAATTTAGTAAAGAAATTCTGTCCGGATAATTTCAATATTTTCGGGGAGTATTTCTTTCAAATTTTCGTTCTAATGTTTATAAATTTCATCTTATATTTATTAAATATGGATTGTGAGTAATTTCCTTTTGTTAGTAAGGATATGTGTTAAGTTATTAATAAATGGGATTATGAGATAATTTTCTTTGTGCTTAATTTCTATTTGGATTTATTTAACTGGACTTATGGTCGGTTTACCCGCCTAGTCTTTATTTATTTTGCTTTATGCACTTTAAATATCTCAAATGGATGGCCAAGCCACCTATTAGTTTAATTTACTTTTATGTCTTTTATTTTCTTTTTTATGGAAGGCCGAGCCTCCATACTTTTAGTTTAATTTATTTAAATGGTCGGTTGAACCGCCTAATTTGTTTAGTTAATATAAATCCAATCTTTCTTTATATATATATATATATATATATATTTGTATATTTATTTAATATACTTATATCTATATATTAATTAAGTATTTATGTAATTCCTGTTTTAATTAATATAATTATGTGAATTAATTGGATTGACAATCCAATTAATAAACGTGATTATATAGCTAGGATTATTAATCTTGTATTAATGATTCAAGTGGCATCTACTAATTTAATTGAGTTGCAGCTCTTGGCTTAATTAAATTAGTAGTGGAATTATATAATTTAAATTGTATATAATTAAGCTGATTGTTATATACAATTTAATGTTGGTGATGCCTTATTTACTTAATGCAATTTGATTGAACATCCTATACACGCTGGTTGGTAGTGGTGTTTAATTAAATTAGAGATTAATCTGTCTGAGCTGATCGGGATTAATCTAATTTGTAAGGATAGGAATCTGTCTGAGCTGATCGGGATTCTAAAACCAATTACTTAATAATGTCTTTATCTATGATTAATCCCATGAAAAATATAACTTGATTCTAATTCCTTGCTAACGTTTTTTTTTTTTTTATATCATTTATATTCCAAATTCCTTTTTAATTCTATTCTCAAAATACCAAAAACCCCCCAAAACCCTTTCCGATTAATGATTTTAATTTAAGAGTTGACAAATCTCTGTGGATTCGATCCCTACTTTCCCTATCTACATAGGAATTGTTAGGTTTAAATTTGAGAGCTGAGTGAATTAGAGACACCAATTTAGCTCCAATCTTCTTCATTTCTTTTGTAATCTCTTTCTTTTATTATTATCTTCATATTAATATAATTTCTAGAATTTTTAGAATAGTTTTTCAAGTCTTTTTGTAAAATTTAGTAAAGAAATTCTATCCGGATAATTTCAATATTTTCGGGGAGTATTTCTTTCAAATTTTCGTTCTAATGTTTATAAATTTCATCTTATATTTATTAAATATGGATTGTGAGTAATTTCCTTTTGTTAGTAAGGATATGTGTTAAGTTATTAATAAATGGGATTATGAGATAATTTTCTTTGTGCTTAATTTCTATTTGGATTTATTTAACTGGACTTATGGTCGGTTTACCCGCCTAGTCTTTATTTATTTTGCTTTATGCACTTTAAATATCTCAAATGGATGGCCAAGCCACCTATTAGTTTAATTTACTTTTATGTCTTTTATTTTCTTTTTTATGGAAGGCCGAGCCTCCATACTTTTAGTTTAATTTATTTAAATGGTCGGTTGAACCGCCTAATTTGTTTAGTTAATATAAATCCAATCTTTCTTTATATATATATATATATATATATTTGTATATTTATTTAATATACTTATATCTATATATTAATTAAGTATTTATGTAATTCCTGTTTTAATTAATATAATTATGTGAATTAATTGGATTGACAATCCAATTAATAAACGTGATTATATAGCTAGGATTATTAATCTTGTATTAATGATTCAAGTGGCATCTACTAATTTAATTGAGTTGCAGCTCTTGGCTTAATTAAATTAGTAGTGGAATTATATAATTTAAATTGTATATAATTAAGCTGATTGTTATATACAATTTAATGTTGGTGATGCCTTATTTACTTAATGCAATTTGATTGAACATCCTATACACGCTGGTTGGTAGTGGTGTTTAATTAAATTAGAGATTAATCTGTCTGAGCTGATCGGGATTAATCTAATTTGTAAGGATAGGAATCTGTCTGAGCTGATCGGGATTCTAAAACCAATTACTTAATAATGTCTTTATCTATGATTAATCCCATGAAAAATATAACTTGATTCTAATTCCTTGCTAACGTTTTTTTTTTTTTATATCATTTATATTCCAAATTCCTTTTTAATTCTATTCTCAAAATACCAAAAACCCCCCAAAACCCTTTCCGATTAATGATTTTAATTTAAGAGTTGACAAATCTCTGTGGATTCGATCCCTACTTTCCCTATCTACATAGGAATTGTTAGGTTTAAATTTGAGAGCCGCACGACAGGCTTCGTCAAATTTTGGCGCCGTTGCCGGGGATTTGTTTTAATTTCTTCTATTAAATTATTAATCTTTTTTCTTTTGTTACAAATTTCATTCCTTTGGTGACACCAAACAACAAGTTCATTGTTGTATGCACTTAAGAGAGGTAAGATCCTTCTTAGGCCATGCTGGATTCTATAGAAGGTTTATTAAGGATTTCTCTAAAACTGTTCAACCTTTATGCAAGCTATTACAAAAAGAACATAAATTCAATTTTGATGAAGGTTGTAAACATGCATTTAAACTGTTGAAAGAGAAATTGATTTCATCACCTATCATTCAACCCCCTAATTGGAATTTTCCTTTTGAGATAATGTGTGATGCTAGTGACAAAGCAGTTGGAGCTGTTCTAGGTCAGAAAATAGATAAAGTTCCTCATGTGATATATTATGCATCTAAATTACTTGATGATGCCCAATGCAATTACACCACAACTGAGAAGGAACTCTACTCTGTTATTTTTGCTCTAGAAAAATTTAGATCTTATCTGTTGGGAACAAAAGTGATTGTTTATTCAGATCATGCAGCTCTAAAGTACTTGTTAAAGAAGAAGGAGTCTAAACCAAGACTACTGAGATGGATTCTCTTACTCCAGGAATTTGACCTTGAAATCCGAGATAAGAAGGGAGCAGAGAATCTTGTTGCTGATCATTTGAGTCGACTGACATATGACAGGGAAGTATCTCCTATCTCTGATTTATTTCCTGATGAGCATCTTTATGCATTGCATGGAATTATACCTTGGTATGCTGATATGGTTAATTATATTGTTACCAAAGTATTTCCAAATCATTTATCTAAGCCTCAAAAGGATAAAATTAGGAATGACTCAAAATACTACCTTTGGGATGACCCCTACCTTTTCAAAAGCTGTGCAGACAATGTCATACGCAGATGTGTTCCAAATAACGAAATTCAATCCATATTGAATTTTTGTCATACTTTTGAATGTGGAGGTCATTTTGGACCAAAACGAACTGCTAGAAAAATTCTGGAAAGTGGATTTTATTGGCCTACTCTTAACAAAGATGCATATTACTTTGTTAAATCTTGCAATGAATGTCAAAGAGTTGGTAATATATCCAAGAGAGATGAAATGCCTTTGAAAACTATCTTAGTTTGTGAACTTTTTGATGTATGGGGTATTGATTTCATGGGACCTTTTCCTTCGTCTTTTGGAAATACTTACATCTTGCTTGCAGTGGATTATGTGTCCAAATGGATTGAAGCTAAGGCCACTCGAACGAATGATTCCAAAGCAGTTGTGACATTTATCAAAGACAACATATTCCATAGATTTGGAATTCCAAAGGCCATCATCAGTGACAGAGGTACGCATTTTTGCAACAAGGTAGTGGAAACTCTGTTTAAAAAATATCATGTTTCTCATAAGGTTTCTACTGCCTATCATCCTCAAACAAATGGACTTGCTGAAATCTCTAACAGGGAAATTAAGTCTATTCTAGCTAAAGTAGTCAATCCTAATAGGAAAGACTGGAGCCTTCGATTGGGAGATGCTCTTTGGGCATATAGAACTGCATTCAAAACCCCTATTGGTATGTCACCATTTAGATTGGTTTATGGTAAAGCCTGTCATCTACCTGTGGAATTAGAACATAAGGCATTTTGGGCCATTAAACAATGTCATCTTAATCTTGATGATGCACAATCTAATCGAAAACTGCAGATTCAAGAACTAGAAGAGATTAGAAATGATGCATATGTTAATTCCTGGATTGCAAAAGAAAAGATGAAATATTACCATGACAAAAATCTTTCAAGGAAAAATTTCAATATTGGTGATAAGGTTCTACTCTATAATTCTCGTCTGAGACTGTTTCCAGGAAAGCTAAAGTCAAGGTGGATTGGCCCATTTGTTATCATTAATATCTTTAATCACGGGTCAGTGGAGATAAAAAGTCTTCAAACGAGCAAAATTTTCAAAGTGAACGGTCATCTCCTTAAACCTTTTCATGAAGGTTTTGTCGGACAAATTATCGATTCCGTTGCTTTTGAAGACCCACCACAAGAAAGGAATTGAAATCTGTGCTCGTCGAGTCTAAGACGTTAAACAAGGGCGCTGTGTGGGAGGCAACCCATCGTTTTCTTTAATACTTTTGAATTGTTTGATTTTCCTTTTTCACTTTTTAGCTTGCAGGCCTAGCAGAAATTGTTGAATACGCGTCTTCTCGGATACTGAAAGACGGCGTATTTAAGTTAATTAAATGTCCAACAGTGATTAAACACGGCTTTAAATAGCCTGCTTAATTGTTGAAAGAATCACCAAACGATTTCTGCTAATTTCCTTTCAAGAGTAAATTCCATCTGCAAGGTATTTCTTTCCTTTTTACATTTTAGTTTGTCTTTCCATCCCTTCTTTCTTTCTATCTCTTTGTTACATAATGGATGATTCTTTAATGAAAATGAGAAGATATTATCCATTGCTCCCTATTAATTATTTGAGAAAAATCTATCTGATGAGATTGGAGCGTATCAAATTACTAGTATCCATTGGAATGCCTGAGGATATTAGGTGGATAATTGAAGCTAAGGTCCGAATTAGTGGTGAACATCCAGCTTTTCCCAAACGTCAACCTGGGTTGGGGAAGAGTAGTTATGCAAAGAAACGGAGAGGTAAAAGAATGAGAGTCTGTTATAAATGTGCTAGATGGAACTGTGATACCAGTTGTCGTTCACTTGGGTATTTATCCGATAATCGGAAGACAAAATTGCTTTCATTAAGAATGGACTGAGTAAAGAGTCATTAGATGATATCAAACTGACTCTTGATACGCATTCTAGTGGATACGTTCAAATGGAAATTCTCGGGTTATGGAAACAATTCAAAATTGAACAACTCCGGTACACTCTTCGGTATCTGAATTTAAACGATCCTGTTTGCCAGTTTTTAAGAAAGCTGGATGAGCAGCATACCCCCGACTCATAGAAGGTGTTTGAAACCGTTACTGGACGTAAAACCAGAGGAAGATGTGAGCCACAATCACAACTACTTGTTTTTATTTGTTTCTTCCTTGATTTGTTTTATTTGTTTGTTTTCTTTTTAGTGTGTAACAGAATCACTTTTGAAGTCGTTACTATGGAAGGTTCACCAATCAGAAGTCTAACAAACATCGCAGTGTTTGGAGGAACGACCGTAGGGTACTACTGTTTCGCATCTAACTGCTGCTATCCAATTGGGAAGAGTACTAGCTCATCGAAAGATCGGTCTAGTATACGGAGGAGGAAATGCTGGATTAATTGGAGAGGTTGCTCAAGCACACCAGTCATACCAAACACTTGTTCAGATTGAAACAAATCAACCAAACAAAGTTCTCGCGGTAGGTGTAATTCCTACTCCTCTGAAAGAAGTATATGGCAGAACAATTGGATATGAGGTACAAACAAAATCATTTTATGAACGCATGACACTCATGTTGCATAACTCTGATGCTTTCATAATCATACGAGGAGGATATGAGGTTTTAGAATGCTTGTTCAATTTAACATTCTGGTTTAACATGAAACTGCACACTAAACCAATGGTCTTTTAAATGTTGATCACTACTTTGATGGTTTATTAGCATTTCTTGACATAACTGTTACACATAAGCTTCTATCTCCAGTAGCACGAAAAATAATTGTATCTGCACCCACAACTAAGGAGCTATTGGATGAATTAGTAGCTTTTGTACCAGAGACAGATCCAGAAGTACCTCCAATTAACTGGTCAATTTCCGGTAACAAGCGAAAAAGAGATTCAATGGATTTAGAGTTAAAGTTGTAAGTTTTTCTTTTAAATAAATGTGTGTTATTTTTTTTTTATTAAAAGCTGTGGAATAATGTTGTTGTTTTTAAAACTTTGTGTGTTTTTACATTGAGGACAATGTAATACCCAAGTGTGGGGGGGTGGCTTGAGTAAAGAGTCAAGTGATTAAACTCATTTGATTCTTGATCCGCACCTTTAAAAACATTGTTTTTAATAATTTTTATTTTGTTGAATAAATAATGCATGTATTATAACTTTTTAAGATGTTAGGTAATTTTGTGTTAAATTTTTCAGTCCTTTTATAATTAGTGTATTTTAGTACATTTTGGAGATAAAAAGAAGAAGAAAAGAAGTGAAGATGCAAAAAAAAAAAAAAATCGATGAACAGTAACTCCAGTGAACAGTACCGCCGTCGATGATGACGTCACTGCTTACGTCATGAACAGTGTCTGTCGGCTGGTCAAAGTCAACAAGTCAACCTGCTACGCCCCTAGAAATTTCCCTATAAATATGCTAGCTTCATTTCTCATTTGTGACACCAATTTAGCTCCAATCTTCTTCATTTCTTTTGTAATTTCTTTCTTTTATTATTATCTTCATATTAATATATTTTTTAGAATTTTTAGAATAGTTTTTCAAGTCTTTTTGTAAAATTTAGTAAAGAAATTCTGTCCGGATAATTTCAATATTTTCGGGGAGTATTTCTTTCAAATTTTCGTTCTAATGTTTATAAATTTCATCTTATATTTATTAAATATGGATTGTGAGTAATTTCCTTTTGTTAGTAAGGATATGTGTTAAGTTATTAATAAATGGGATTATGAGATAATTTTCTTTGTACTTAATTTCTATTTGGATTTATTTAACTGGACTTATGGTCGGTTTACCCGCCTAGTCTTTATTTATTTTGCTTTATGCACTTTAAATATCGCAAATGGATGGCCGAGCCACCTATTAGTTTAATTTACTTTTATGTCTTTTATTTTCTTTTTTATGGAAGGCCGAGCCTCCATACTTTTAGTTTAATTTATTTAAATGGTCGGTTGAACCGCCTAATTTGTTTAGTTAATATAAATCCAATCTTTCTTTATATATATATATATATTTGTATATTTATTTAATATACTTATATCTATATATTAATTAAGTATTTATGTAATTCCTGTTTTAATTAATATAATTATGTGAATTAATTGGATTGACAATCCAATTAATAAATGATACGATCCTTGCTTATCTATCAAACAAGACCCGTAACAAACTCTTGATACTATTACCAAAGATCACGAATTAGGAGCCTTTAGTTATCAAACAACTAAGAACCCTAATTATAAGTGGCGAAATTCTTAGAGAATTTCAAAGCAAAGCTCTCACAAGAACTTTTAAGAGAAAACTCAAAATTGTATTCAATCATTATCATCTGATTTGTTCCAATTACATATATAGAAGAAAGAGTTCAAATCCTTGTTTGATTAGGAACTCTACTTATTTAAAAAGGAAACCAAATCTACTAAGATATCAAATCTACCCAGATTTCCTTATTCAAAAAGGAAAACAAATAAAACAATAAATCTAATAGGTACCAAATCTGCCAAGATTTCCAAATTCTTATAGAAAACAAATAAACCCTAAAATCCTTATGGGCTGGACGAAATTCTTAAGTTTGGTGGGCTTGTAATTGGACTTTCTTCTCTTTTGTATCAAATCTAATTAAATTCACAAGTCTTGGACAGCCCATGCAATTTCCCTCTTGAGCAGATTGATCCAAATAACACAAAATAAGCCCATTGAGTGCATCTTTCATCTGTTTAGCTCTAGCTCTTGTAATTGGACCTCCATCATAGCTCAAAAGATCCAGCTTCTTCTTATTTGTGCTTGAACTCGAATTTCCATTAATGACATCTCCATGCTCCGCATCACTCCCCCTTTCCTCAAAAGGATTCGCCCTCGAATCATCACCTGCATAATCGAAAGGAAGTAAATCAGAAACATTAAAAGTAGCACTAACATTATACTCACCAGGAAGAGCTAATTTGTAAGCATTGTCATTGATCCTTGCAACAACTTGAAAAGGACCATCTCCTCTTGATTGAAGCTTTGAATGCCTTTGCTTAGGAAACCTTTCCTTGCGTAAATGCAACCATACCCAATCACCAGGCTCAAATATCACTTTCTTTCTTCCATGATTTCTTTGAGTCATCACTTGCTGATTTCTTTTCTCAATATTTTGCTTGACTGTTTCATGAATTTTTCTCACATATTCTGCCTTTTTAGCTCCATCAAAATTAACTTGTTCATCCAAAGGTAAAGGAGATAAATCTAATGGTGTTAAAGGATTAAAACCATAAACAATCTCAAAAGGTGAATAATGAGTAGAGGAATGCACACTCCTATTATATGCAAACTCTACATGAGGTAAACAATCATCCCATGATTTCAGATTCTTTTTAATGATAGCTCTCAATAATTGTCCCAAAGTTCTATTCACTACCTCAGTTTGTCCATCAGTTTGTGGATGACAAGTAGTACTAAACAGCAATTTAGTTCCCAATTTTGCCCACAAAGTTTTCCAAAAGTAAGATAAAAATTTAGCATCTCTATCACTCACAATGGACTTAGGCATACCATGCAAACGAACTATTTCTTTAAAGAACAATTCAGCAACATGTGAAGCATCATCAGTTTTATGACATGGAATGAAGTGTGCCATTTTAGAAAACCTATCAACTACCACATATATACTATCAAATCCACGTCTAGTTCTAGGTAAACCAAGAACAAAATCCATAGAAACATCTATCCAAGGTGCATGTGACACAGGTAATGGTGTGTATAAACCATGTGGATGCACTTTAGACTTAGCTTGTAAACATGTAATGCAATTAGCACAATACTTAGAAACATCTGATCGCATATGAGGCCAAAAGAAGTGCTCCTGCAAAACATCTAAAGTCTTGGATATGCCAAAGTGTCCCATTAAACCCCCTTCATGTGCTTCACGAATCAAAAGTAATCGCATAGAACACTTAGGAACGCAAAGTTGTCTCATGCGAAATAGATAACCATTATGCCTATAGAACTTATCAAAACCAGCATTCTCGCATGCATTATAAACATTACTAAAATCACTATCTTTCTCATACAATTCTTTAATATGCTCAAAGCCTAGCAATTTAGCATCTAAAGTGGTAATAAGTGCATGCCTTCGACTCAAAGCATCAGCAACAACATTTTCCTTTCCCTTCTTGTACTTGATGATGTATGGAAACGATTCAATGAATTCACTCCATTTAGCATGTCGTTTATTCAACTTATTTTGTCCCTTCAAATACTTCAAGCTCTCATGATCAGTATGGATAACAAATTCCTTAGGAAGAAGATAGTGCTGCCATGTGTCCAATGCTCTTACTAAAGCATACATCTCTTTGTCATAAGTTGGATATTTCAATGCAGCGCCATTCAGTTTTTCACTAAAATAAGCGATTGGCTTTCCTCCTTGCAAAAGGACAGCACCAATACCAACTCCCGAAGCATCACATTCAATTTCAAAAGCGTTATCAAAGTTAGGTAAAGCAAGAATAGGAGCAGAAGTTAATTTTGCCTTTAACATGTTAAATGCTCTTTCTTGTTCATCCCCCCATTTAAATTCGACATTTTTTTTTTATAACTTCAGTTAAAGGGGCAGCAATGCTCGAAAAATCCTTAACAAATCGTCTATAAAAACTTGCCAAACCATGAAAACTTCTAACTTCCCCCACATTCTTAGGTGTTGGCCAGGTTTCAATAGCTTTAACCTTTTCATTATCTACTTCAATTCCATGCTGACTAACAACATATCCTAAAAATATAACTTTAGGCACACAAAATGAACATTTAGCAAGCTTAGCATACAACTTTTGTTCTCGCAAAGCACAAAAAATAGCTTTAACATGCACAATATGCTCATCAAGTGACTTGCTATACACAAGTATATCATCAAAGTAGACAACAACAAATTTCCCAATAAAGCTACGTAAAACATGGTTCATTAATCTCATGAAAGTACTAGGTGCATTAGTTAATCCAAAAGGCATAACTAACCATTCATATAAACCATATTTTGTCTTAAAAGCAGTTTTCCATTCATCTCCAATTCTCATACGAATTTGATGATAACCAGCCATTAAATCAATCTTAGAAAATATGCAGGCACCATGTAATTCATCTAACATATCATCTAAACGAGGAATAGGGTGCCGATACTTTACCGTAATTTTGTTAATTGCTCGACAATCAACACACATTCGCCAAGAACCATCTTTTTTAGGCACCAACAACACGGGTACTGCACATGGACTCATACTTTCTTTGATCAAACCCTTAGACAACAATTCATCCACTTGCCTTTGTAACTCCTTGGTTTCTTCAGGATTGCTTCTATAAGCTGGTCGGTTTGGAATTTGTGCTCCAGCAATGAAGTCAATTTGGTGTTCAATCCCTCTAAGTGGTGGCAAGCCTTCTGGCATAGTTTCAGGAAACAATTCTTCAAATTCCTGCAACAAAGTTTGAAAAGAACTAGGAAGAGAAGAGAGATCTGGGTTAGAAGAAATAGTCAAATTCGCTCCTTTGAATACCAAAAGAAGCATAAATTGCCTAGATAGATAGGCCTTTCGGACCTCACCCTCTCTTGCATAGAAACTGCCTTTTACCTCTTGTTTAGCCACTCTTTGCACACTATTCTCTCCTTTTGCATGTGCCCTCTCAAGATTCTTTTCCTCATGGCACATCCCCTCTGTTTCCTCTCCTTTTTCCTCTCTTTTCTCACACCTCTCATGGCTTTTCTCACAGCTCTCCTTTTGCTCGTGCATCTTCTTTTTTTTTTGTGCACTCTCACAATCACTCAATATTTTCTGATCTTCAAACACCTCTTTAGGTGACATGGGCAGCAACTTAATAGGTCGTCCATCCATCACAAAAGAATATCGATTAGTGAAGCCATCATGCATAACTCGCCTATCATACTGCCAAGGTCGTCCCAATAATATATGAGTAGCATGCATGGGAACAACATCACATAAAACCCGATCAGAATAACGTCCAATTGAGAAAGATATCAATGATTGCCTTGTAACCCTAAGATCTCCAGTATTGTTTAGCCATTGCAATCTATAGGGATTAGGGTGTTTAGTTGTTTTCAATCCCAATTTATCAACTAAACTAGCATTAACAACATTAGTACAACTACCTCCATCAATGATCAGGCTACACAGTTTATCATGTATGAAGCATCTAGTATGAAATATGTTTTCACGTTGTACCTCATCCTCTTTGGATTGGATGCTTAGTGCTCGTCTTGTGACCAAGTTGAAAACTGATCCTTGAGGGGCTGTTTCTCCAGATTGAGCACGAATTGAAGTGCCTTGCTCAATTCTCCCCAATCTTTCTTTCAATTTCTGGTTGTCACTAGCAAGATCTTCTTGTTGTGACAACATCTTTTGCATCATTCCTTGTATTGCCTCTAAGGTAAGTCTATCTTTTGATTCCATGATGTAAAAAACCTGCAATAAAAATGTTAGAAAAGGAAAATCCTAAACTAATTCTCCCTCACGTGTTTCACTCGACTGTTTTTGAATCCCTCTATTGATCTCACCAAATTTGACCACACAACAGCTTCTCTTTGAAGTTCTTATTTGAGCTAAGCCTTTACAAATCACTAAGAATGAGTTCTTAGTCTTTGATAACCAAAACTCAAACGAAAAGAATGGATCTTTGGTGAAAAGAATGAATCTGTAACCCTTTTTTTTTTTTTTTTTTGCCCCAAACTTGGACTCAAACAACAAGAACGAATCTTTGATCTTTTTTTTTCTGAAACTTGAAATCAACTTTCTCAATCTTTTTTTTTTTTTTTTCGTTTTTTTTTCCGAACTGAAACAAAAGGATAAGAAGGTTATAGAACAACCTGTTTCCCGCAACCTAGGCTCTGATACCAAACTGATACGATCCTTGCTTATCTATCAAACAAGACCCGTAACAAACTCTTGATACTATTACCAAAGATCACGAATTAGGAGCCTTTAGTTATCAAACAACTAAGAACCCTAATTATAAGTGGCGAAATTCTTAGAGAATTTCAAAGCAAAGCTCTCACAAGAACTTTTAAGAGAAAACTCAAAATTGTATTCAATCATTATCATCTGATTTGTTCCAATTACATATATAGAAGAAAGAGTTCAAATCCTTGTTTGATTAGGAACTCTACTTATTTAAAAAGGAAACCAAATCTACTAAGATATCAAATCTACCCAGATTTCCTTATTCAAAAAGGAAAACAAATAAAACAATAAATCTAATAGGTACCAAATCTGCCAAGATTTCCAAATTCTTATAGAAAACAAATAAACCCTAAAATCCTTATGGGCTGGACGAAATTCTTAAGTTTGGTGGGCTTGTAATTGGACTTTCTTCTCTTTTGTATCAAATCTAATTAAATTCACAAGTCTTGGACAGCCCATGCAATTTCCCTCTTGAGCAGATTGATCCAAATAACACAAAATAAGCCCATTGAGTGCATCTTTCATCTGTTTAGCTCTAGCTCTTGTAATTGGACCTCCATCATAGCTCAAAAGATCCAGCTTCTTCTTATTTGTGCTTGAACTCGAATTTCCATTAATGACATCTCCATGCTCCGCATCAATAAACGTGATTATATAGCTAGGATTATTAATCTTGTATTAATGATTCAAGTGGCATCTACTAATTTAATTGAGTTGCAGGTCTTGGCTTAATTAAATTAGTAGTGGAATTATATAGTTTAAATTGTATATAATTAAGCTGATTGTTATATACAATTTAATGTTGGTGATGCCTTATTTACTTAATGCAATTTGATTGAACATCCTATACACGCTGGTTGGTAGTGGTGTTTAATTAAATTAGAGATTAATCTGTCTGAGCTGATCGGGATTAATCCAATTTGTAAGGATAGGAATCTGTCTGAACTGATCGGGATTCTAAAACCAATTACTTAATAATGTCTTTATCTATGATTAATCCGATGAAAAATATAACTTGATACTAATTCCTTGCTAACGCTTTTTTTTTATATCATTTATATTCCAAATTCCTTTTTAATTCTATTCTCAAAATACCAAAAACCCCCCAAACCCTTTCCGATTAATGATTTTAATTTAAGAGTTGACAAATCTCTGTGGATTCGATCCATACTTTCCCTATCTACATAGGAATTGTTAGGTTTAAATTTGAGAGTCGTACGACAGGCTTCGTCAGCTCCTTAGTTGTGGGTGCAGATACAATTATTCTTCGTGCTACTGGAGATAGAAGCTTATGTGTAACAGCTATGTCAAGAAATGCTAATAAACCATCAAAGTAGTGATCAACATTTAAAAGACCAATTGGTTTAGTGCGCAGTTTCATGTTAAATTGAACAAGCATTCTAAAACCTCATATCCTCCTGGTATGACTATGAAAGCATCAGAGTTATGCAACATGAGTGTCATGCGTTCATAAATGATTTTGTTTGTACCTCATATCCAATTGTTCTGCCATAACTTCTTTCAGAGGAGTAGGAATTAACCCTACCGCGAGAACTTTGTTTGTGGTTGATTTTTTCAATCTGAACAAGTGTTTGGTATGACTGGTGTGCTTGAGCAACTCCTCAATTAATCCAGCATTTCCTCCTCCGTATACTAGACCGATCTTTCGATGAGCTAGTACTCTTCCCAATTGGATAGCAGCAGTTAGATGCAAAACAGTAGTACCCACGGCCGTTCCTCCAAACACTGCGATGTTTGTTAGACTTTTGATTGGTGAACCTTCCATAGTAACGACTTCAAAAGTGATTCTGTTACACACTAAAAAGAAAACAAACAAATAAAACAAATCAAGGAAGAAACAAATAAAAACAAGTAGTTGTGATTGTGGCTCACATCTTCCCTTGGTTTTACGTCCAGTAACGGTTTCAACACTTCTATGAGTCGGGGTATGCTGCTCAATCCAGCTTTCTTAAACTGGCAAACGAATCGTTTAATTCAGATACCGAAGAGTGTACCGGAGTTGTTCAATTTGAATTGTTTTCCATAACCCGAGAATTTCCATTTGAACGTATCCACTAGAATGCGTATCAAGAGTCAGTTTGATATCATCTAATGACTCTTTACTCAGTCCATTCTTAATGAAAGCAATTTTGTCTTCCCGATTATCGATAAATACCCAAGTGAATGACAACTGGTATCACAGTTCCATCTAGCACATTTATAACAGACCTCCATTCTTTTACCCCTCTCCTCTACCTCTTCCTTTTCTTAACTAACTACTCTTCCCAACCCAGGTGGACGTTTGGGAAAGCTGATGTTCACCATTAATTCGGACCTTAGCTTCAATTATCCACCTAATATCCTCAGGCATTCCAATGGATACTAGTAATTTGATACGCTCCAATCTCATCATATAGATTTTTCTCAAATAATTAATAGGAGCAATGGATAATATCTTCTCATTTTCATTAAAGAATCATCCATTATGTAACAAGAGATAGAAAGAAAGAAGGGATGGAAAGACAAACTAAATGTAAAAAGGAAAAAATACCTTGCAGATGGAATTACTCTTGAAAGGAAATTAGCAGAAATCGTTTGGTGATTCGTTCAACCATTAAGCAGGCTATTTAAAGCCGTGTTTAATCACTGTTGGACATTTAATTAACTTAAATACGCCGTCTTTCAGTATCCGAGAAGACGCGTATTCAACATTTCTGCTAGGCCTGCAAGCTAAAAAGTGAAAAAGGAAAATCAAACAATTCAAAAGTATTAAAGAAAACGATGGGTTGCCTCCCACACAGCGCCCTTGTTTAACGTCTTAGACTCGACGAGCACAGATTTCAATTCCTTTCTTGTGGTGGGTCTTCAAAAGCAACGGAACCGATAATTTGTCCGACAAAACCTTCATGAAAGGTTTAAGGAGATGACCGTTCACTTTGAAAATTTTGCTCGTTTAAAGACTTTTATCTTCACTGACCCGTGATTAAAGATATTAATGATACAAATGGGCCATCCACCTTGACTTTAGCTTTCCTGGAAACAGTCTCAGACGAGAATTATAGAGTAGAACCTTATCACCAATATTGAAATTTTTCCTTGAAAGATTTTTTGTCATGGTAAATTTCATCATCATCTTTTCTTTTTCAATCCAGGAATTAACATATGCATCATTTCTAATCTCTTCTAGTTCTTGAATCTGCAGTTTTCGATTAGATTGTGCATCATCAAGATTAAGATGACATTGTTTAATGGCCCAAAATGCCTTATGTTCTAATTCCACAGGTAGATGACAGGCTTTCCATAAACCAATCTAAATGGTGACATACCAATAGGGGTTTTGAATGCAATTCTATATGCCCAAAGAGCATCTCCAATCGAAGGCTCCAGTCTTTCCTATTAGGATTGACTACTTTAGCTAGATAGACTTAATTCCCTGTTAGAAGATTTCAGCAAGTCCATTTGTTTGAGATGATAGGCAGTAGAAACCTTATGAGAACATGATATTTTTTAAAACAGAGTTTCCACTACCTTGTTGCAAAAATGCGTACCTCTGTCACTGATGATGGCCTTTGGAATTCCAAATCTATGGAATATGTGTTTTTTTGATAAATGTCACAACTGCTTTGGAATCATTCGTTCGAGTGGCCTTAGCTTCAATCCATTTGGACACATAATCCACTGCAAGCAAGATGTAAGTATTTCCAAAAGACGAAGGAAAAGGTCCCATGAAATCAATACCCCATACATCAAAAAGTTCACAAACTAAGATAGTTTTCAAAGGGCATTTCATCTCTCTTGGATATATTACCAACTCTTTGACATTCATTGCAAGATTTAACAAAGTAATATGCATCTTTGTTAGAGTAGGCCAATAAAATCCACCACTTTCCAGAATTTTTCTAGCTGTTTGTTTTGGTCCAAAATGACCTCCACATTCAAAGTATGACAAAAAATCAATATTGATTGAATTTCGTTATTTGGGAACACATCTGCGTATGACATTGTCTGCGCAGCTTTTGAAAAGGTAGGGTCATCCCAAAGGTAATATTTTGAGTCATTCCTAATTTTATCCTTTGAGGCTTAGATAAATGATTTGGAAATACTTTGGTAACAATATAATTAACCATATCAGCATACCAGGGTATAATTCCATGCAATGCATAAAGATGCTCATCAGGAAATAAATCAGAGATAGGAGATACTTCCCCGTCTATGTCAGTTGACTCAAATGATCAGCACAAGATTCTCTGCTCCTTCTTATCTCGGATTTCAAGATCAAATTCCTGAGTAGAATCCATCTCAGTAGTCTTGGTTTAGACTCCTTCTTCTTTAACAGGTACTTTAGAGCGCATGATCTGAATAAACAATTACTTTTGTTCCCACAGATAAGATCAATTTTTCTAGAGCAAAATAACAGAGTAGAGTTCCTTCTCAGTTGTGGTATAATTGCATTTGGCATCATCAAGTAATTTAGATGCATAATATATCACATGAGGAACTTTATCTATTTTCTGACCTAGAACAGCTCCAACCACTGCTTCGTCACTAGCATCACACATTATCTCAAAAGGAAAATTCCAATTAGGGGTTGAAGATAGGTGATGAAATCAATTTCTCTTTCAACAGTTTAAATGCATGTTTACAAACTTCATCAAAATGAATTTATGTTCTTTTTTGTAATAGCTTGCATAAGGTTGAACAGTTTTAGAGAAATCCTTAATAAAACCTTCTATAGAATCCAGCATGGCCTAAGAAGGATCTTACCTCTCTACCGTAGAAGGATAAGGAATAGATTAATCACATCAATCTTGGCTTTGTCAACAGCCAGTCCTTGTGGTGAAACTACATGCCCTAAAACAATTCCTTATTCTACCATAAATGACACTTTTCATAATTGAGAACAAGGTTACTTTCAACACAATGTTTAAGCACAAGTTCCAAATTTTCAAAACATGAATCAAATGAATTTCCATAGACAGTGAAATCATCCTGAAAATAGTGTAGGACAGAATCTGTAGGATGTCATTGCTAAAACAAATTCCACATGCTTTTTACTGGTGCATTGATTCTTTTCCCAACTAATTGACCACTAAATTGGTAAGACGATCTAATCTTTGCTCAATTTGTGTAGATGATGATGATGATGAGCATCTACTTCATTAACTTCCGGATAGTATCATTCCTGGTGTTAAAATTGTGAATTAGCAGCCATGTTAGCTATTAATTCACGTTCAGCTGTGCGGGTTTTTCTGAAAGAGCACCACCACTAGCAGCAATCAATTGTCATCCTATCATAAAAATTCAAACCCCTCATAAAAATATTGAATTACTAGTTGTTCAGGTAGTGATGATGAGGACAACTCAGCACTACTCTTTGATGCGGAGCATGGAGATGTCATTAATGGAAATTCGAGTTCAAGCACAATAAGAAGAGCTGGATCCTTTGAGCTATGATGGAGGTCCAATTACAAGAGCTAGGCTAAAACAGATGAAAGATGCCTCAATGGGCGTTTTTGTGTTATTTGGATCAATCTGCTCAAGAGGGAATTGCATGGGCTGTTCAAGACTTTGTGAATTTAATTAGAA